>CM076709.1:4537500-9337500 GCA_038501285.1 Penstemon eatonii | reverse complement strand
ATAACCAAAGTATTGGTGAAAGGCAAATAGGAACCTTTTAAAGAGGTATACCTGTCATGATTGCTTACACTTCAAGGACTGCAAAGTCAAAGAAGAGTAAAAGGAAGGAGAAATGGTTCTCTTCCAAAGCAAACATAAAGGTAATGGATAGAATGCAAGTGGCCTAAAAGCGAAATTATCCCGCTGCATCTAATAAAGCACTGACATGTTTTATTAATTAGAAATTCTAATTAATTAAATAACGTCTCAATTAAAGAGTTAATTGAAAGAAAAGTCTCAATTAAAGAATTAATTGAGCCGCAACGATTCAATTAAAGAATTAATTGAAAAGAGGAAATGTATAAATTAAAGTGTTAATTGAAGGCAACGTTTCAATTAAAGAGTTAATTGAATGGAAATTGATTGAATTAATATATTAAATTCAATCAATACCAAGATAATGATCCGCACTCATATGGCACGCAAGATTATGTCGCGTTTCCATAGGAAGGAATCAAAAGTTGGTGTCATCGAAGCTTCTTGAAATACAGGGCTTAGATGAACTATCAGTTGGCGAATCCTGTCTGAAGGGAAAAGCTGACAAAGTTACCATTTGGTAGGCATCCGGTGCGTACCAAACCAACTTTGGATTGAATTCATACGAATGAATGTGGACCACTAAAGTGTTAGTGAAAGAGGAGATTACTCATACCTCGTAAGTGTTACTGATGACTTTGGTCACTAGTGATATGTATATCTTATGATGTACAATTCGAAAATCTTGAAAGAATTCATAGAATTTCGAAACGAAGTAGAGAATCAAACTAGGCATAGTATTAAAGCCATTGGATCTAATCGAGATGGCAAATACTTAAGCTAAAAGTTCCTCAATTATCTTACTGAGAAAGATGTTCTCATACAACGAACTCCTTCTAAGACGCCTCAAGGTATTGGAGGGTCTGAAAGAAGAGAATCGAACATTGTTGAACATAGTTCGATCCGTCATGAGTTTCTTTCAACATCCTTATGCATACTAAGGATTGACCCTAATGATTGCATTGAAGATACTGAACAAAGTAACTTCAAAGTTCGTGACTGTAAAACCCTACCAAGAATGGTGTGGTAAAATACCTATATACTCTTTTGAGTATGGGGATCTCCTGCCTATATCAGGAACAAGAAAGGAGATAAATTGGATAGTGGATCCAGTTTGTACAAATTTGTGGGGTATCCAAAGACATCCATTTGGATGCTTGTTCTACACTCCTAAAGAACAAAGGATGTTTGTTTCAAGGAATATCCATTTCTTAGAGGATGGCTTCCTCGTTGATGGGGGCTACTTCGCACCCCTTATAATGTGCGGATCGACTGAAGTATAAAAGATCGGTTCGACCAAACCAGTCAGTTCGGGATCATCTTATCGACCCGGCAGAATACGACTCTCTTCAACAAGCAGACTACAGTCCGGACTCAAGAAGGACAATTGGGCCGAGTCCCATTAGGATTATGTTTCCTTGTAATGCTAGGTTTAATATGATATAAATACCTAGTTAATCATTGTATTAGACACACGGCAAAAACACTACTAAATTCTGCATAACAGCAGAATCCAAGATTATTCAATAAGAAAAGAGCTTTTTCTTCATATTCATATTATTTTATGTTGGTTATCATGATTACTTGTTGTTTCCTCAAAATTGTTCTTCTTTGAGATTGATCCATCCTGAATAAAGTAACAGAGCCCTTTAAATCATATATATTGAGAATCCCTAATATCCCATATTCACTAATACAATTAACCCGACGAAATCTGGTTAAATCAGTTGGCGCCCACCGTGGGGCTAGGTTAATTATTCGAACGACATATGGCTTGCCCAAGGAAGAGCGCTCGTAACGGAGCAAGATGTAACACGACCAACCAACATGATGCGTCTAAGGATCTACCGGGCAATACCGATAATAACGCCCGTGTATCCAACGACAGCCAGCAACAGAATGAGCATCATTAGAATCAGGTGGAACCACAAGGGATCCCTACTGGCACAATACCGGAAGAACATGTGGCTCCAACGATCCCAGTCCCCCTGTCAGATGCTCAGGAGAAGTTACGACAGATCGCTATGCTCCTTAAATCACTCTCCCCAGAGGAATTACTTGTACTCGAACAAGTCCCCCAAAACGTTAGAACTACTAGGGCAAATCCCGCTCAAAGAAAGCCGAAGCAGAACGATCAAATCTCTCAACAAGCTGATAGCCCGGCAAGCGAGCGACGTTCGCTACACGTTCCGCAGCAGGGCAATTCAAAACCCTCCGATGACAACATCCGAAGAAAAACGGATCGAAGGAGACCACAACGCAACGAATCAAAGGAACACACCATAATCCCCATCGAGGATGACGCCGGCGAGGCGATCCCGAATCGACCAAGAACAATGCGATTCTCGGAAACAGAAATCGAAAAGATGGTACAAGAACGACTCGAATAACACTTAAGATCCGTTCAAAACCCGTGGCCCAGTACCACAGAACTCAAGGAGAGCCCAGCAGCGTGCTCTCCCTTCTGCAGAGAAATAAAAGAGGCACAGTCAATCGGACAGGTTACGGGTAAACTGCCCAGATATGACGGAACCACTGATCCAGATGACTATATCTTTAGTTTCACAAACATAATGAACTTGTATTCTCACTCAGCGGTGTTCACCGCTAAGCTGATGGTGACCACGTTAGAAGGATTAGCTTTGGACTGGTTCGCCAAACAACCAGCCAACTCCATATTCAGTTTTCGAGAATTATGTAACAAACTAACACAGCAATTCGCCAGTCAAAAAAGACAAAAATTGCCAATGAACTATTTAGGAACCATTTATCAACAAGAAGGTGAATCTTTAAGGAACTGGTTGGCAAGATTTAATGTCGAATTACTCAAAATCGATTCCCCCAATATCGATTACATAATCTCGATTCTCTTCGACATCACAAAGAATAGGCAGTTTGGAAACGCCCTCAGCCGAAAACAACCAAGAACGTTCGCGGACATCATGAGCCTGGCATCTAAGTATATGACCCAGGAAGAGATGAATTCTTTTAAAGATAAGAACAAAAACAAAGCTACGGCTTCGGGCCCCAAACGGCAAGATAGAATTCCTTCCCCAAGATCCATGGACTATGAACGATCTTTTAGAAAAGGCAACGTCTTCCAGAGATTAGATTATAATAAAAACGACCAGGATAGACGACCTTACGTCTATCAAGGACCTAGAACCAGCGAACCGGCAATCCGGAGCAGGGTCAATCAGGTAGATCACCCGAGACTAACCGTTCCAATAGAAGAAATCTTGGTTGCACTAGAAAGGAACAATTGGATCCCAGAAGCAAAGAAAATCGCTCAGCCCAGACCAGGTGCACGAAATTATGACTTATACTGCAAGTATCACCGGGCACACGGGCACCGAACTGAAGATTGTTTTCACCTTAAAAGAGAAATCGAAAAGCTGATCGAACAAGGAAAACTAAATGACTATTTGGAGCGGGATAACCGCAAGCGAGAAAGAAGCGGGAGTCCTCGGTATAACCACCCAAGAAGAAATTCACGAAGAAAGTCCCCTAATGAAGGTCCCCCTCAAGAACTAAATAATGATCAGATCAATGGAACCATACACACGATCTCAGGGGGACCCGCAGGAGGAGATAGTCGTAATGCTTGTCGAAGAACCACTAGATCCATAGTCGGAAGCCTAAAATATCCGAAAGAATATGGGCCTTAGAAAACAAAGCAACGACGCACCAGCTAATTAGTTTCAACGAAGGCGAAGTACCCAAAAATCTTGTTTGGGACACGAAAGAGGATAACCCCGATTTTCCGATGGTGGTATCCCTAAAGATAGCAAATTACAACGTCAAAAGAATCCTAATTGATAATGGAAGCTCTGCAAATATCATCTCTAAAGAGGTACTGGCACAGATGAACTTGGGGCAAATAACATTCCAAAAGGTAGCTACGCCGTTGGTAGGATTCGGAGGATCCGAAATTGTCCCCAGTGGAACAATTACTTTGAGTGTTTCACTCGGAAAGAAACCATATCGAACAGTGAAGCTGGTAAAATTTTTAGTAGTAGAAACTCCGTTCGCCTACAATGCAATTTTAGGTCGACCTGCTCTCAACCTGTTCCGAGCTGTCGTCTCAACTTACCATCAAAAAATAAAATTTTCGACCGACACAGGTATCGGGGAAATAGTGAATGACCATTGTATGTCATGGGATTGTTACAGCACATCGCTGACTTTGAAAAACCCCCCTAAAGCGATTACCCCGAGCAAAAGAAAACTCGAAGATGATGTTGGTAGAAACGAGGTTGAAATCCCTAGCACTGACCGAATAGATAAAAAGGGAAAGGAGCCGGTGGATTTAGCCTTAAAACCACCAGAACATAAGGATGTCATACTAGTACAGGGGGACTCATCGAAAACAACAAGAATAGGTACGGAGCTAAGCAAGGAAGGGGAACTAATGTTGATCAACATTCTCAGAAATAATGTAGATATCTTCGCCTGGAGCGCGATCGACATTGAAGGGATCGACCCCCGGGTAATCATTCATTCCCTAAAAATCGACCCTCTGGCAAAACCTGCTAGACAAAAGAAGAGGAATCATGGACCAATAAAGGACAAAATAATTAAAGCCGAAGTAGAAAGGCTACTCCAAGCTAAATAAATTTGAGAAATACACTTCTCGGAGTGGCTGTGTAATGTCGTACTAGTAGCAAAGGGAGACAAAAAGGATAACAAATGGAGGATGTGCAACGATTTCACCGACCTTAACAAATTATACCCACGGGATCCATATCCTCTCCCATGGATCGACCTATTAGTCGACTCCACCGCTGGTTTTGCAATTTTCAGTATGATGGATGCTTTCCAAGGTTTCTATCAAATATACATGGACGAACGGGACCAAGAGAAAACTGCGTTCGTAACCGAGCAAGGAGTGTACTGCTTTATAGTAATGCCGTTCGGCTTGAGGAATGCCGGGGCCACCTACCAAAGGTTAGTTAACCTGATGTTTAAAGAATTAATTGGAGAAATAATGGAAGTGTGTGTGGATGATATGTTGGTCAAGAGCATGAATGAAGCTGATCACGTAAAGCACCTCGATCGATGCTTCCAAATATTGAGAAAGTATCGAATGAAGCTAAACCCTGCCAAATGCACTTTCGGGGTTAAATCTGGAAAATTTTTAGGATATCTGGTACATCAACGTGGAATTGAGGCCAACCCAGAAAAAATTCGAGCGATAACTGAAATGAAGCCTCCAAAAACGATCTCCCAAGTACAGAGCTTGGTAGGCAAAATTGTGGCGCTAAACATATTTATATCCAAGTCAGCTGACAGAAACTTGCCGTTTTTCCAAACGCTTCGGAAAGCGAAAAACTTTGCTTGGACCGAAGAATGCGACCAAGCCTTTGAACGATTAAAAGAATACCTAATGACGCCCCCACTATTAGCCAAACCAACCGAAGGGGAACCATTTTATTTATACATATCGATCTCTGAAGTGGCCATTAGTTTGGTACTAGTTAAAGTGGATGGATTAGAACATAAGCCTGTTTACTACTTAAGCAAACTATTGCAAGGGGCCGAGGAAAACTACTTGGAAATAGAGAAATTCGCCTTGGCCTTGGTAGTGGCAGCAAGAAAAATCCGACCCTATTTTCTAACTTATAAAGTTGTGGTATCAACCAATCAACCACTAAGACAGGTCTTAGCAAAACCTGAAGCCTCTGGAAGATTGATTAAGTGGGCGATCGAACTCGGTCAGTTCGACATCGAGTACAAACCAAGAATTGCAATTAAAGCACAAGTCCTAGCCGATTTTCTATTTGAGACTCCGAGCCAGGAAGTTGAAAATCCTGAATCAACCAGCCATGCACATGATATCCTGATCAAAGAAAATTAAACCTGGTTAATGCACGTCGACGGCGCTTCATGCCGAGAAGGAGGAGGTGCTGGAATCAACTTTACCGGGCCAAATAAGGAGGATATCAATTACGCGATAACATTAGACTTCGTCGTGACAAACAACGAAGCAGAATATGAAGCATTAATCGCAGGAATGGAAATGGCAATCAAAGCAAACATAATGAATCTTAAAGTATTAACCGATTCAGAGTTAGTACAAAGACAAATAGAGGGCCTATATGAGGCAAAGGAATTTAACATGATCAAATATCTGGCTAAAGTGAAACAACTGGCGGAAAAATTCGAAGAATTTGGGATACAAAACATTCCAAGATCGGAAAATAAATGGGCCGATCAACTCTCTAGGTTTACAACATCCAACGACGGAAAGACTGCAAGAGTAATCACTTGGCTAATGTCTAATACACCAGCAATCGATATCGATGAAACACCAATCACTTAAGTAATGGAAATCGAAGAGGCTGAAGCAAATTGGATGACTCCGATGATAGAGTACCTTCGAGAAGGAAAACTGCCGCTCGATCAAAACGAAGCCCGCAAAATATAATATCCTGCTCCAAAATATACGTTGATAGAAGAAAAACTTTATCAAAGATCGTTATCGGGAATTCTTCTAAGATGCATCTCCAAATCTCAAACCGATGATATACTCCAAGAAATACACGAAGGAGAAGCAGGGAATCACAGCGGAGCGAGGGCCTTGGCTTTAAACTGCCTTCGAACAGGTTATTATTGGCCTACCCTCAACAACGATGCCATACAATATGTCCAAAAATGTCATCATTGCCAAGTCCATGCTAATATATGTCATCAACCAGCCGAAAACATACACCCGATACCAGTGTGTTGGCCGTTCGATCAATGGGGAATGGATATTGTAGGACCTTTCCCTGCAGCTAGATCCAAGAAAGCATACGTTCTGGTTGCTGTTGAATACTTCAGCAAATGGATAGAATGCATCGCCCTTGCAAGGATAACTCAGTTCCAGGTGATCAATTTCCTCTGAAAATTCATAGTATGTCGATTTGGCATCCCGAGAATTCTAATCTCTGATAATGGAACCCAATTTGAGGGAAAACAGGTAATAGAATGGTGTTCAAAACTAGGAATTCAGCAAAATTTCACTTCGGTCGAGCATCCTAGAGCGAACGGACAGACTGAGGTAGCAAACCGAGAAATAATAAAATCCTTGGAAAAAAGATTAGTGGCAGCCAAAGGAAAATGGCTTGATGAACTCCCAGTAGTACTTTGGGCTAATCGAACCACTGTCAGGACCTCAACTGGGGAAACCCCATTTAGCCTAGTATATGGCTCCGAAGCTGTTATTCCAATCGAAACTCTAATTCCAACACCGAGAATTGAAATGTATGACGATCAGGATAATGAATAGACAAGAGAAAATGATATTGATTTAACAGAAGCTTTAAGAGAAAAAGCCGCTATACGTTAACAAGTCACTAAAGCAAATATGGAAAGGGCGTATAATCAAAAGGTACGCATCCGAACCTTCAAAGAAGGGGACCTGGTCTTGAAAAAGGTAGAAGTATCCAAGCAGGTGGGAAAGTTACAACAAAATTGGGATGGACCTTACGTTGTCATCGGCGTAGGAAAGAAAGGTTCATACAAAATTGCACACTTGGATGGAACAGCCTTACCAAGAACCTGGAATGCAGTAAACCATAGAAAATACTATGGTAAATAAATTTTAGTAAATTATGCTGCTTTATTTTATTTTAGTAAGTTTTATTCTTTGTAATAAAGGCCTTAGCCTTCAGTTCGATTATTAAAGATTTTAGCAATTTTAAATATTAAATCAAGATTGAGTATAAATCGATGGTTTCGGTAAACAGTCCTTGGAAGTTCTACTATCATATTGGTTGAGATCAAGATACAAGGAGTTAAGTATACATTGATCCGCTCAATAAATACTCCTCGATCCAACCATAAAACGAGTCTAGTATACATTGATCCGCTCAATAAACACTCATCGATCTAACAACAAACGAGTCGAGTATACATTGATCCGCTCAATAAACACTCCTCGATCTAACAACAAACGAGTCGAGTATACATTGATCCGCTCAATAAACACTCCTCGATCTAACAACAAACGAGTCGAGTATACATTCATCCGCTCAATAAACACTCCTCGATCTAACAACAAACGAGTCGAGTATACATTGATCCGCTCAATAAACACTCCTCGATCCAATAACGAGTCGAGTATACATTGATCCGCTCAATAAACACTCCTCGATTATTTTTCAACGATTAATAGACTTTTGATATTAAAACCTAAGTCTAAATAAAACAACGAGTCGAGTATACATTGATCCGCTCAATAAACACTCCTCGATTATTTTTCAACGATTTATAGACTTCTGGTAATTAAAAACCTAAGTCTAAACAACGAGTCGAGTATACATTGATCCGCTCAATAAACACTCCTCGATTATTTTTCAACGATTAATAGACTTTTGGTATTAAAAACCTAAGTCTAAACAAAAAGAGTTGAGTATAAATTGATCCGCTCGATAAACACTCGATTATTTTTCAACGATTAATAGACTTCTGGTATTAAAAACGTAAGTCTAAACAAAAAGAGTTGAGTATAAATTGATCCGCTCAATAAACACTCCTCGATTATTTTTCAACGATTAATAGACTTCTGGTATTAAAAACCTAAGTCTAAACAAAAAGAGTTGAGTATACATTGATCCACTCAATAAACACTCCTCGATTATTTTTCAACGATTAATAGACTTCTGGTATTAAAAACCTGATGAGGGGTAATTTAGATTCCTTGCCTCTGTGGGCCCGATGCTATTCGAATAACACTAGATACTATCACCAGAAACCAAGAGCTGGTCCAGGGCATAGTATTAACTGTTCCGAGCTCATTTCAGAACCCAAGATCGAAGGGTACTGTTGGGCCGAGCCCAGGCCCAAGCCCGTCAGTTCAGCTATAAATACCCATGCATTTATGACAACACACAACTTCTCAGGGGCTCTTGCTTCGAGACTGCAGCTCGGACACACTTGGGAAATATAGTATAGCTTTGGTCATTTGTATTTCGCTCCTCTAGTTTGTACGGCATCCAATAATGCTCGAGTAGGACCCTAAATTCTTGTATTTGCACCCAGTTAATTCGAATACAATTATTATTGATCTTCACTTTCCTTTTAAATATTGTTATTAGTGCACTACAACCCACCCTTGATCGAACAACGAAATCGCGTAAGATCAATTGGCGCCCACCGAGGGGCCCTTATTCGAGTATTAGACCGAAATATGCCTACCACGAGGGGAAATCCATATGTTAGCTGAAAACCTTACTAAGTCTGAAACTATGTTATTCGTTATCCAAGGCGGTCCTCCGACTATTAGGGCGTTCATCAATTCGAGATCGAAGATAATGCCTATACAATAAACATCCGAGCTTAATATTAGCGATTTTATCCGGGGATTGCACAGCTTATCTATTTTTTCCCGATGGATTTATTTTCCACAAAGGATCCATTTTCTAGTGTGAAAGTAAATAAGAAGTTCCACCGAGGTAGCCCACAACAAATTAACATAGAATTAGTCCGGTCGACTCGATCAGAGCTTATCGATGGCCGAAATTTATTTTTCCGATCATCATATTTGTTACTTTCAAAAACAAATTCCTCAAATCAGCTATTTATGAGTTCAATCACATAATCTGTATACATTATTTGTCGGTTACTTCTATTTTTCTCGATTCGATGGGGATGAGTTGAACATTTGAACAACGGCAACAAATTATTTAAAATCATCAAAGTCGAAGCTAAAAATCAGCAATCGTTCGACTGAAAAAAGAAGTTAAACGGTGAAATTCGATCAGAGAACGAAAGCTCTATCATTAATATTCTTCAAATAAGTTACAAAGTAAAGCCTCGAATAGGTTTCGAGCTCAAGAAGTACAATACGATCGCTACTATCCTATTACAAGTTCTACGAATAATTCTACCATGTTACGTGCTCAGTCTTCATTCCCTAAGATCGCCCCAGATGCAGAACTCAGCAGTGATTCATCCTAGCAATCACTAGCCACGTGTCGCACATCCATCTTCGAACGGGGTAAGGGCCGGATCGCAGCTCCTCTCCTGGGCTTCGGACCGACCTTAGATAATCATCAGTAAACAATGATTGAAATACTCAATCACTGTTTACAGGATAATCCGAACCGGTGGAGCAAAGGGTTATCTCAGCAGAGGCAGCTCAAGGAAGCTCGAAGGAACTATACTTCAAGAAAGCCCTCGAGGAAGCTGATGCCTCGGATTTAAAGAACTCCTCTCAGAATAACCAGCTGCCCGATCGGATACTACGCCAAGAAACCAGAGGTCTAACCCGCACCAGAAATGATATGTCTGGGCAAACAGGTTGCCTGCCGGTATTCTAGGCGCAAGTTCTTTTGCCTGTCGATATTCTAAGCGAAGAGGGTTACACCAAAAAGACCAGAGTCGAAGAATAAGGTTCGAACCCTTATCTCAAATTTCTTTATTTTGGAAGCAATACGAACCGAAAGCAAGATTCGACCCATATCGGTCGGACAAAGCATAATAGAGAAAATGAAGAGTATCGGATAAACCAAAGGAGAACTATTTATAGCAGCGAAGTTTTTGAACCAATGGTCCAGATAACAAATCACGGACGGTTGGGATGTAAGTAATAAATGAACTGACCGTTACATTTCCCGAAGAAATAGGGCCCTGTTTGGTTATAAGGACGCATGACTTAACGGGGCATGTAGGAAAATTTATAACATTCTAAACACCAGACCGATATGACATAGTTATAACATTATTGATGAAGATTGGCAATTTAGGTTCAAGTTCAGTTCATTCAGATGTTTTACAGTCATTGTTCGACTTGGAAGAATCATGATCGGTTCGTTCGAACAGAACTCTCGACCAAAAAATCATGCGACTATGGAAATTCGGCAGTGCCAATGATTAATGGCAACATTTTCCTTATTAATTTTAGGTCCACTAAAATATTTATCTATTGCTCGATCAAGCAAGCGGTGTTTGAGTATTTCTTTATCGATATAAGAGGATCGATGTGGAAGTATTGAAGATAAGAATCTATCTAATTATGTTTATTCTATTAACAAAACATGGAAGAAGTGTATTTATATTATCTCGGAAAATACAAGATGAGGAAAATACATATTGAGCATAACTCAAGCCTATATATTACATGAGAACGCTATTACTTTTTACAATCCTATGAAATTTTCGGTCTCTTCTCCTACTGCTTTTTCGGAATAATTTGGCTCCGACCGGGGAAATCTCCTAGGACCCGCAGGCTCTTAACTTTATTTACGATTCTTCGAAGACGAAGGATTGAGCACATGAGTCATCGACTAAATGAATTCTTCAGTACTCCCGCTCCTGTACGTCTTTCTAAATGCATTGTAGCAACAGGTCCCTAGTCGAAGACCTGTGCTATAACCTGCGAACTCCATAAGCCTGGCTTACTGGCTTTCCAGATGGAGACTATATTTGCCTGCCGATACTCTAAGCGAAGATCGAAATAGTGTTTCTTCTGCTCGAAAATTGCTCTGCTTAAAGATCGTTCGAAATCTGAGCTCAAATAAGTAATTTAATAAAATAATGATCTTAGTCACCATGATCGGACGAATTGAGTACTAATGCAACAAGTGAGATGGTTTTTAAGGAATCCAACGGCAGGTAATTCGCATAACGAAGGGATAAGATCTAAGAACTGTTGCGATTCCCGATAAAAGAGGAACCAGTCGGAAAAGATCAATACTTATCGAAAATTGGAAACATTAACAACAGCCAAAGAGAACAAGGGGTATTAATTCGAACGAAATTAGAACCTCGCAAGGAATATTTTCTATTAAGACAGAAGAATTATTTAAGTCATAGACCTATTTGTCATCTATTATCCATCTAATTATGCTCCATCTATTATCTCAATCACGGAAGACTATCTTTTCATCAGAAGTTATTTCGATCAAAATTATGTTTAATGGAAATTCGTTTCTACCCATCTATTATTCAGACATTGTCGAACTACGTTCCTCTATTATCAACCTCTAATCATCAATTGTTCCGGTGTTCTCGATCTGCATTCATCTAATGTCAGTCTCTATTTATCTCCGTCTATTATAATGGGTGAAAGCCTCTGCTAGGACCCAAGGGCTAAAAAATGCTCTAAAAACGACTAAGGGTGAAAGCCGTTGCTATGCCCCTTAGATCGAAATTATTAAATGGGTGAAAGCCTCTGCTAGGACCTAAGGGCTAAAAATGCTCTGAAACGACTAAGGGTGAAAGCCGTTGCTATGCCCCTTAGATCGAAATTATTAAATGGGTGAAAGCCTCTGCTATGACCCTGGGGCTAAAAATGCTCTGAAACGACTAAGGGTGAAAGCCGTTGCTATGCCCCTTAGATCGAAATTATTAAATGGGTGAAAGCCTCTGCTATGACCCTGGGGCTAAAAATGCTCTGAAACGACTAAGGGTGAAAGCCGTTGCTATGCCCCTTAGATCGAAATTATTAAATGGGTGAAAGCCTCTGCTATGACCCTGGGGCTAAAAATGTTCTGAAACGACTAAGGGTGAAAGCCGTTGATATGCCCCTTAGATCGAAATTATTAAATGGGTGAAAGCCTCTGCTATGACCCTGGGGCTAAAAATGCTCTGAAACGACTAAGGGTGAAAGCCGTTGCTATGCCCCTTAGATCGAAATTATTAAATGGGTGAAAGCCTCTGCTATGACCCTGGGGCTAAAAATGTTCTGAAACGACTAAGGGTGAAAGCCGTTGCTATGCCCCTTAGATCGAAATTATTAAATGGGTGAAAGCCTCTGCTATGACCCTGGGGCTAAAAATGCTCTAAAACGACTAAGGGTGAAAGCCGTTGCTACGCCCCTTAGATCGAAATTACTAAATGGTTGAAAGCCTTTGCTACAATCCAAGGTGTAAATTATCAATCGTACGAGATTCCAATATACGTCCTATTTCGAACTACAGCAATCACAGTCCGCCAAGATGGCCTATTATTATTATTCTAGTATTATTTATTTTTGATCAGTATATAAAGGTCAACTATCACTTATATCCGGATATCAGAGGTCGAAGAACATCAATTATTCTTTATTATCATACACTTGTTAAGATCATTCGAGAATGATACTTGTTGCTCATATTTTTGAAGTGAAGAAATCGGTGTTCGGTAACAATATACGGAAAAAAATTTGCCGTAAGGATAAGGAAGGAAATAAATATTTTTATTCATGATCTTTCGGACGTTTACAAGATGTTTCGTGATTACAATAATTAAGAAAATCGAGCAAAGCTCTACATTCAACGTGACCCTATTACAAGTTATCCATACGCTAAAATATTTTTATACTCGAAAAAGGAAGGCGGGGCTAGAATAACACTTCTACCCTTCATCCAACACTTCCTCAAGGGTTGCCCCATGTCGGACCAGATCGAGATACAGGGAAGCAATCTCTAGAGAAATTATTCCACGCAATCCCGAAGGCAATATTCTTCAAGAAATATCTTGAAGAAGTGTAGATCGAGTGCATGAAAACTCCTCCAGCAATCGACCCACTATCCGACTGGGTGGATTGACAGGATACAGAAGTTCGGACCAGTCTCAAGTGGTTGGCATCAGAGAGAGCTGGTCGCCTGCCGGTACCCCAGTCGCAATCTTTTTCGCCTGTCGATACCCTAGTCGAAATTATTCCCCATACAGGGACTTTGATGAAATCGAAAAAGAAAATTCTGGTCCGAATTTCGAACAATTTAATTTCTGATATTAAATGGAACGTGGAGTAGATCGATGGAAGTAAAACTGCAACCATATTGATCGAACGAAATATTTACAGAAAAGTGAAAATTATGAAGGTAAACTCAGAGCTGTTTATAGGAGGAAGAATTCCGTTTCAATGGTGTAGATCTCTTTAGATGAACGGCGGCAATACGAACATTAAAAGCGCTCTGACCGCTCAGATTCCCGACGAATCAGGGACTGTTTTGATAAGAGAAGATGGGATGTAACGGTAACTCATTCATTAAAGTGAACAAACTAATGGCTAAAATAGGAGCAATTAATGCGCCGATCGTTGCGCTTCCCAGAAATCCGGGAATCATATGAGTAAACGAAGAAAAAATAAAAATCAATAGCGCTCGAGGTATTTGTAGCTTCGATTACGGTTGTCAAAAAGAATCACAAGAAGAAATTCGGAAAAGTATTATCGACTCGTCTAAGATCGACCAATATTGGCAAGGAATACTATTTAAACATATAGAATGACAGTAAAGATTTAGTCAAGGAATTATTATTCGATAGATTGAGGAGTTACAAATTACGAAGATATCGAGCTATTCTTTTCATGCCAATACATTCTACGATCTTAAGATTAAATCCGAACATGAGGAAACCTTCATGAGCGGACAATCCTATGAAATTTTCAGATAGCGATAATGTCCTTACTCGAAAAAGAGGAGCACATCAAGCCGACAACATTGTAACCTTTCTGCTAGTTGTCGAAGATAAGAGGGGTGATGCATCTTTTTTCTAGGTATAATGTGAATACATTTTGAGAACCTCGATCCTCGAAGCATCACCTCCTCACATTTTCCAGAAGAACAAAACAAATGGTCGGACATCCTCGCTAAAATTTGACGCTTAAGTCTCACCTCGACCATGGAAGGTCTAGAAAACTATTGGGGTCGTGGATGGTCAGCAATAAAGCTTATCGGCCTTCATGGTCGAAATACTGTTCGCCTGTCGATACCCTAGTCGAGGTTGAAATACAAATTTGACTATGGTATGCGAAATAAGTCCTAAATCGAAATTCAAAATATTGAGTCATACAACAAAATCTTTTAGTCAGCATGGTCGAAGATATCTGTTCTTTTGGAATAAACAAAGAGCCCCATTTATAAGTACTATTCTCAAAATCCAACGTCTAGTAGAAAACGAAAGGAACGGTCATGATCGAAAGACTGTTGCGCTTCCCGAGAATTTCACTGGGAAGAGAAAGTGATATATTCTGGAAATCGAGCAGAAGTAATATACCAAGATCGAAGAATGAAGATTACGAGCATAAGACCAAACGAAGAAAGTAAACTAAAGCATGGACAGAAAAGAGTACATCAAATTATGGACAAACTTGTAATCCGAGAAACTAATAGATTATTACAAACCAGAGGGGATAAAATGTCTGAAATTATTCATGATCACATGAGTAAAAACAATATAGCCATACTACAAGCCCGGGTAAATGAAAAGCAACATCTAGAGAAGCTTGTTGTCGGAGAAAATCTTTCGAAGCTCGGCATTCCGAGCCTCATATCCAGCTTCATATCCACGGTCATAAGCCTCCTTTTCAAGACGCGTGAATTCTTGCCTCTCCTGCTCATGAAGACTTTTCAGTTTGTCAAGCTCCTCATTCAGCTGCTTGTGGATCTCCTCTCCATTTTCTTTAACAGACTTCTCCCTCTCTAGATCAAGATTCTCCACGAAGAGGCGGTCGAATTCGACTTTCTTTTCCTCCAGCTCGAGAAAAATAGCAGCGCGCTGATTGGTTTCCCGCTCAGCAAACGTTTTAAGCTCAATAAAATCTTGTCCGGCCTGTCAAAGGAATCGTCACTCTTTTAAAAAAAAAAAAAAAATAGAATAGATATACCTGAAACAGGAAGTGCTGCCCAGACTCGAACAACTCTTCTATGTTTCTCTCCTTGGACATGTTCCTCTCCTTGGGCATGTTAGTTTCCGAAGAAGTAAAGTTAACCTGCAACAGACTATCCATGGGATCAGCCTTAAAAGGAGACCCATCTTTCGACACCTCAGGCAGGGAAGAAGTAACTTTTGGAGGAATGGAGTCAACAAGGGGTTTGGGAGGATTATCAATTTCTAAGGCTTCAGCAGAAGCCCCTTCACTAATCGTTAACTTGGGTTTTTTGCTGAGACTTCCTGCGGGAGGAACGGTCGAAGCATCGGAAGATGACTTGCTACCAATAGCAAGATTCTGCAAAGCCTCAACGGGAGTAACCACGTCGGAATAAGGCCTTTTGTTCTGATGAGGGATATTTTGGGCTCAGCTTTTCTTTACAACCATGCGAAATCGAACAGTACTCATCTCGGAAGATCAAGTTCGACCACGATGCCCGAGTACCACAAATGCAGTCGGCGCTGGATCCAAAGTTACTGTTGGGCCAAGCTCTGATCCAAACTTATGGGCCGAGAATTGTATGTCTACGGATAGATCACCTAGACCCCGATTTCAGCTATAAATACCCCATGCATTTATGACACCAGACACGATTTCCCAGGTGCTCCCTCCTCGAAGCTACTGCTCGGAACCGCTTGGGAATATAGGCCTAGTATCACGTGTGTTTCGCCCTCTAGCTTGTACGGAATCCAATAGGGCTCGGATAGGACTCTATACAATTGTACTCATATAGCATTGTAATCGAACCATTTGAATACAATATTGTTGATCTCTATATCATTGTTGAGTACTTGTTTAATTATTACACATATCGATCACGCATACGAAATCACGTAAGATCAATTGGCGCCCACCGTGGGGCCTTATTCGAGTCTTAGATCAAAATATGCCTACTACGAGGAGAAATACGTACGTAAGAGGAGAGCCTTCCCAAGCAGCGGGAGCACAAAATTCTGTCAACAATGAACCTGATAATCTATCGCGCGCCGCTCAACAACAACCAGAGGTGCCGCCAGCGATTCCGCAGGATAACATTCCAATACACACGACCATTGGTGATTTAAGATCTATAATAGGCACAATGTGCAGGGAATTCATGAATAGCGGAAGGGCAGATCAATCACCTGTCGACCAACCAGGAGTTCAGGGAAGACCAGAGATACCTTCATCGAACTTACAGAAGGAAAACGATATGTCGCATGCCCCATCGACGCATCCACGTCGGGCTGCACCCTCGAAAGTCAATGCCCGATCTGAAAACACACCTGCACGAGTGCACGATCTGGAGGATTCTGTTATGGGGGAAAGTCACACCTCCGGCGATATGATAAGAAACAAACCAACATACAAGAGAATTACCGAATCAGAATTGGAGAAAATAGTACAGGAAAGGGTGACTAAAAAATTGGAAGAGCCAGATACTATGATAGAAATTCCCTTCACTAATCAGGCTGCCAGGCAAGCGGGGAATGCTCTGATTAGAGGAAACCTACGAGAGAGGGAGGTCTCGAATAATATCATGCGCTGCTCACCCTTTTGTCGAGAAATACGCGAAGCTCGAAACACAGAGACGGTGCCAACTAGGCTCCCACGGTATAACGGGCCTACCGACCCCGGAGAACACATTAACAGCTTTGTCAATGTGATGAACTTATACGGACACTCAGAAGATTTCTGTTGCAAGATTATGGTCACCACTTTTGAAGGGATTGCTCTCGATTGGTTCGGGAAGTTACCTCCGAACTCCATATTTTCTTTTGAAGAATTCTGCGATAAGCTGAAACATCAATTCGCTAGCCAAAGGAAGCCAAGATTGCCGGCGAATCACCTGGGCACTGTGAAACAATTGGAAGGAGAGACGTTGAGGCAATGGCTGGCAAGATTTAGTATCGAGCTCTTGAAGGTGGATACCCCGCAGATCGAGTATCTGTCCTCCCTAATGTTTGAGCTGACTAGGAGCACCCAATTTGGAAATGCATTATGTAGAAAGCAACCAAAATCCTTCGAACGGATAATGGAAATTGCTGAAAAGTATATGATGCAGGAAGAGATGAACAAATTAAAAAATTCACACGTAGATAAATTTCATCTCAACAAGAAACAAGATCGGGCACCGATCCCTAAACCAGGTGATTATGGAGGATCGAACAAAGGATCCGTTTGGCAGCGAATCAACACTTTTAAGCTGCATATGCCGCCCCAAGGTCCGAATTCATACGGACCTCCTTATGATCGAAATCGAGCTCCGAGATCGGGTAAAATTCAATTTACAGAGCTTAACAGTTCAAAAGAAGAAGTGCTGACCGTGTTGGAAGAAGGGAATTTAATTCCGGAAGCCCAGAGGATCACGCAGGCAAGGCCGGGTGCGCCTGGATACGACCAGTACTGTCGATATCATTGAGCTCGAGGACATAGTACGGAAAATTGTTATCAATTGAAGGTCGAGATAGAAAAATTAATCACCCAAGGGAAACTCAAAGAATTTGTTAAAAATGGCAACTATAACAATCGTTACAGATCCCGTAGTCCGAAAAAATTTAACGCTCGGCAAAGGCAAATCCGAAGCCAGGTAGAAGAACAGTCGAACGGCGTGATAAACATGATTGCTGGCGGACCGGCGGGAGGAGATAGTAGGAATGCCAGAAAGAGGACTTTAAGGTCAATCAGGGCAGGAGTATCCACAAAAAAGGAAGTTCTATCTTTGGAGTTTCCATTGATGGAAAACCAAGTCATCAGCTTTAGTGAGGCAGATCGACCCGCGGACGTTAGTTGGGATACGAATGAAGACAATCCAGACTTTTCCATGGTGTTGACTCTAAAAATTGCTAATTTCGAGGTCAAAAGAGTGCTGGTTGATAATGGGAGCTCGGCAAACATAATTTCGTCGGAAGCTCTTACAAGAATGAACCTCTGTCATCCACATTTGGATAAGGTAACCACCCCTTTGGTCGGTTTCGGGGGATCGGAGATCACTCCGCTCGGGACCATACTCTTGAGTACTACTCTAGGGCTCAAACCTAAGAACGTCACGAGAATGATCAAGTTCCTAGTGGTAGACACGCCGTTTGCTTACAATGCTATCTTGGGAAGGCCTGCTCTGAATATTTTTAAGGCCGTCGTATCTACCTACCATCAAAAGATAAAGTTCCCAACCGAGGGAGGAGTAGGAGAAATGAGAAACGATCAGTACATGGCTTGGGAATGTTATAGTTCGTCCTTAACTATCAAGGAGAAAGTGGAGCCCGAGCTCCCTGGCAAAAGAAAGATAAATGAATTGATCTCTAACTCCGGAACTCCGATTCCCAATTATGAAAGACTAGATGGGAAGAAAGGAAGAATCGTTGACATGAGTGTGCAAGCACTTGACCACAAAAAGGTGAATTTGGTCCCTGGATCTCCAGAGAAATTCACAAAAATAGGAACGGAACTGAGTAACGGCATGGAAGCAAAGCTCATCGGATTCTTGCAGGAAAATGTGGATGTTTTCGCCTGGAGTTCGGACGACATAGTAGGAATCGACCCGCGTGTGATAACGCATTCCTTAAATATTGACCCAAAGGCCAGACCAGTAAGACAGAAGAAGCGCAATCATGGTCGCGAAAAAGACAAGATAATTAACGCGGAGGTCGATAGATTGCTAGCAGCAGGGCAAATCAAGGAGATAAAATTCACGGAATGGCTATGCAATGTGGTCTTGGTCTCCAAGGGCGAAAAGATTGAGAACAAATGGAGGATGTGTAATGATTTTACCGATTTGAACAAGTTATGTCCAAGGGACCCTTACCCCTTACCTCGAATTGACATGCTCGTAGATTCCACTGCGGGATTTGTGTTATTTAGCATGATGGATGCCTTTCAAGGATTTTATCAGATTTTCATGAATGAAAAAGATCAGGACAAAACGGCGTTTGTCACTGAGCGAGGGGTGTACTGCTTCATCGTTATGCCCTTCGGTTTAAGGAAAGCCGGCGCAACATATCAGAGATTGGTCAACATGATGTTCAAAGAGTTGATAGGAGAAATCATGGAAGTATACGTAGATGACATGCTCGTAAAAAGCATGTCCGAAGAGGATCATATTGACCATCTCGATAGGTGTTTCAAAATTCTGAGGAAGTATGGGATGAAGTTAAATCCAGCAAAGTGCACATTTGGGGTCCGATCAGGAAAATTCCTCGGGTATTTAGTCCATGAGAGGGGAATCGAAGCGAACCCTGAAAAAATCCGAGCAATCACTGATCTCCATCCACCAAGGAAACTCTCGGACGTTCAAAGTTTGATCGGGAAAATTATTTCGTTAAATAGATTTATCTCTAGATCTGCTGACAAGAGCTTACCTTTCTTCAAACTCTTGCGTAAATCTAAGAACTTTGAGTGGAATGCTGAATGCGATAAGGCTTTCGAAGAACTGAAAGCATACTTGACCTCAACACCAATGCTAGCAAAACCATCTGAAGGGGAACCCCTATATTTGTACATAGCTGTGTCAGAAGAGGCCATTAGCTCGGTTCTGGTCAAACTTGATAAAGCCGAACATAAACCAGTTTACTATTTGAGTAAATTGTTGCAGGGTGCTGAGAAGAACTATATGGAGATTGAAAAATTCGCACTTGCCCTAATTGTAGCTGCCCGGAGGTTAAGGCCCTACTTTCAAACATACAAGATCATTGTCTTGACTAACCAACCTTTGAGACAGGTTCTGTCCAAGCCAGAAGCTTCGGGCAGGTTAATAAAGTGAGCGGTCGAGATCAGCCAATTCGAAATCGAATATCAACCACGTGTCGCCGTGAAAGCACAGGTGCTAGCTGACTTCGTGCTCGAATCAACCAACATATCAAACGTGAAAGAAGGAACGACCTCGGAATTAGGTATGGTGGAAGAAGCAAACGATCAAGTCTGGCTGATGCATGTGGATGGATCTTCGACCAAAGAAGGAGGCGGAGCTGGGATTCACTTCCAAGGGCCCAATGCTGAAGACCTGAGTTACGCGATAACTTTGGATTTTGTAGTCACCAATAATGAGGCCGAATATGAAGCGTTGATAGCTGGATTAGAGATGGCCATTAAGGCAAAGGTAAAATCGATTGTTGTGCTAACAGATTCAGAACTTGTTCACATGCAGGTAAAAGGCACTTACGAAGCCAGAGAGTTCAGCATGATTAAATATCTAAACAAAACGAAAAGGTTAATCTCAGAGTTCGATAAGTTTGACATTCAACCTATACCAAGAGAGGAAAATCTCTGGGCAGACATATTATCAAAGTTCACAGGACTGGCCGACGGAAAAACGGAAAGGACGATCACTTGGTTGCTATCAAATATGTCAGCCATCGAGTTAGATGCAGCCCCTGCCACCGACGTTATGGAAATTGAAGAGCCAAGCAAGTCATGGAGCGACCCTCTTATCGCCTATCTTAAGGATGGAAAACTTCCGGAAAATTCAAATGAGGCTCGGAGAATCAAATATAGAGCGCCGTCATTCACTTTGATGGACAATCAACCCTATAAGCGGTCCTCTTCGGGAATTCTACTGAAATGTATCCGCGAATCATACTACAATGCCATCTTAAGAGAAGTTCATGAAGGGGAAGCGGGAAATCATTGTGGCGCTCGAGCATTAGCTCTTAAATGCTCGAGGTCTGGATATTATTGGCCAACTCTTTTTTCTGATTCTGTCGATTATGTGAAAAAATGCCATCACTGTCAAATTCATTCAAACTTGATTCACCAACCGGCCGAGCATATGCATTCAATTCCTATTTGTTGGCCCTTTGACAAATGGGGCATCGATATTGTTGGACCTTTCCCAACTGCACGAGCCAGAAAAAATTATGTACTAGTGGCGGTGGAATATTTCAGCAAATGGGTCGAATGTGTTGCCTTGACCAAGATCACCCAGTTTCAAGTTATCAATTTCTTATGGAAAAATATAGTCTGCAGGTTCGGAATCCCCAGGGTTCTGATATCAGATAACGGAACACAGTTTGCAGGAAAAAGGATCACGGATTGGTGTGATAAATTCGGAATACAACAGAATTTCGCGTCTGTTGGCCACCCTCAGGCTAATGGACAAACTGAAGTAGTAAATCGGGAAATTGTTCGATCTCTGGAGAAGCGCTTATCGGAGGCAAAGGGAAAATGGCTGGATGAATTGCTAGGAGTATTATGGGCCAATAGGACAACAGTTAAAGCGGCAACCGGAGAAACCCCATTCAGTTTGGTTTATGGGTCGGAGGCTGTTATCCCAGTAGAGAATCTTATACCTTCTCCCAGGGTCGAATTTTATGATCCTGAAGAAAACCAATCTCTGAGGCAAATGGAAGTTGATCACGCGGATGGTCGAAGGGACCGCGCGAAATTGAAAATTCAAGCCACCAAGGCCAACATGGAAAAGTCCTATAATCGAAATGTGAGAATTCGATATTTCAAAGTGGGAGATCTGGTGCTCAAAAAAGTGGAAGTATCGAAGCACGTCGGAAAACTACAGCCCAATTGGGAGGGCCCCTTTGTGATCGTGGAAATTGGGAGAAAAGGTTCTTACAAGATTGCTCATCTTAATGGAGAGATACTACCTCGAGCATGGAATGCGGTTAACTTAAGAAGATATTATGGAAAATAATTACATTCGAGGCTTCTACTTTTTAGTTATCTTGTTCTATTTTCTTTGACTCTATTGATTTAGTAAATTACGCATTCAATGAAGATTTATTTCGATTGAGTTATTCGAGGAATGTTTATTCAGACTGAGTATTTATTCGATGAAAGTTTATTTCGCCTAAATTATTATTTATTCGTCATATTTTGGATATTCTTGATCTATATTATCGATCTCTATTTATTAATGGGTGAAAGCCTCTGCTATGACCCTCGAGCTAAAAATGCTCTGAAAACGACTAAGGGTGAAAGCCTCTGTTATGCCCCTTAGGTCGAAAATATTAAATGGGTGAAAGCCTCTGTTATGACCCTCGAGCTAAAAATGCTCTGAAAACGACTAAGGGTGAAAGCCTCTGCTATGCCCCTTAGATCGAAAATATTAAATGGGTGAAAGCCTCTGCTATGACCCTCGAGCTAAAAATGCTCTGAAAACGACTAAGGGTGAAAGCCTCTGCTATGACCCTCGAGCTAAAAATGCTCTGAAAACGACTAAGGGTGAAAGCCTCTGCTATGCCCCTTAGATCGAAAATATTAAATGGGTGAAAGCCTCTGCTATGACCCTCGAGCTAAAAATGCTCTGAAAACGACTAAGGGTGAAAGCCTCTGCTATGCCCCTTAGATCGAAAATATTAAATGGGTGAAAGCCTCTGCTATGACCCTCGAGCTAAAAATGCTCTGAAAACGACTAAGGGTGAAAGCCTCTGCTATGACCCTCGAGCTAAAAATGCTCTGAAAACGACTAAGGGTGAAAGCCTCTGCTATGCCCCTTAGATCGAAAATATTAAATGGGTGAAAGCCTCTGCTATGACCCTCGAGCTAAAAATGCTCTGAAAACGACTAAGGGTGAAAGCCTCTGCTATGCCCCTTAGATCGAAAATATTAAATGGGTGAAAGCCTCTGCTATGCCCCTTAGATCGAAAATATTAAATGGGTGAAAGCCTCTGCTATGACCCTCGAGCTAAAAATGCTCTGAAAACGACTAAGGGTGAAAGCCTCTGCTATGCCCCTTAGATCGAAAATATTAAATGGGTGAAAGCCTCTGCTATGACCCTCGAGCTAAAAATGCTCTGAAAACGACTAAGGGTGAAAGCCTCTGCTATGCCCCTTAGATCGAAAATGTTGAATGGGTGAAAGCCTCTGCTATGCCCCTTAGATCGAAAATATTAAATGGGTGAAAGCCTCTGCTATGACCCTCGAGCTAAAAATTCTCTGAAAGCGACTAAGGGTGAAAGCCTCTGCTATGCCCCTTAGATCGAAAATGTTGAATGGGTGAAAGCCTCTGCTATGCCCCTTAGATCGAAAATGTTGAATGGGTGAAAGCCTCTGCTATGACCCCCTTTAGCTAAAAAACCGTCGCTATACCCCTTAAGTCAAGCCGTTACTATTGTTCCGAGAAGAACCTAAACTATGAGAAACATCTCGCACAAGATTCAAAAGTTGTAAGGATCGAACTTCGAGTCAACTATGAATCTCAAAAATTATCTCGTGAATATTGCAAATTACGGAGAACAAATTCAAAGATCGACAACAATATAAAAGAAAATTTTCATTCATAAACCTTCAGATAAATTACATGTGAACCCTTGATTACATTCAGGAAATTGAGCTAATCGGAATATTTTACATCTAGTTCAACCCTATTACAAATAATTATTCCTGTAAATGCCCGAAGAAGGAAAGTGAGGCTGGTACACTTCTATTCTTCATCCAATGCTTCCTTGCAAATAAGCCCATGAAGGACCAAATCGAAAAACAGGGAAGCAACTCCAGTTGGAGGCGCTTTTAGTAAATTCGAAGACCACATCTTTCAAGAAGCCGCCTCGAAGACATGGAGATCGAGAGCAGGAAAACCCCTCCAGCAGTAGAGCCACTATCCCAACTGGATAGAGGACAGGGTACAGGAAGTCGAGACCTCCTCGAAGATTTGGAATCAGAGAGAGCAGGTCGCCTGCCGGTACCCTAGTCGTGATTCTTTTCGCCTGCCGATACCCTAGCCGAAGGTTTATCATAGGGGAATTCCGAAGAGATAGGAAAAGAAGGTTCGAAATAAAATCTCGAATGCTATAATTACTGACATCGAATGGAATATGGAATTGATCGACGGATGTAAAAACACAACCATGACGATCGAACGAGACGTTTACAGACAAGTAAAGTATGTGGGTAATTTTAGAACTATATATAGGGGAAAGAATTCAACATCAACGGTATAGATCTCTTGGGCTGAATGGCCACGATACGAGCATTAAAAGCTCTGACCGTTTCACTTCCCGAGAAATGAGGGACTTAAAAAAAAAAAAAAGAAAAAAAGAAAAAAAGAGAGAGAGGAAGAGACAGAGAATATCATTCCAGCAAATATTATCATTACAACAAGGGTTATACTACAACAAGAAAGGAAAATCGTTACAACAAAGACGGTGTTACAACAAAGAAAAATCTGAGCAAGCTCATAATACAAAGGAAAACCACAGTGTTACTGAACGAAATTATTTTCGAAAAGGATCTTTCGAACTTCAGCACTACGATCAGTGTACCCGCGGATGTAAGCTTCCTTCTCACGAAGCTCAGAGTTTCTCTTCTCACGTTCATAGATATCTTTGAGTCTCTCTAATTCCGAACCTAACTTATCCTGAGACAATCTCTCCTTGAAAAATCTATTAGCTTCCAATGCACGTTCCAGCTCAATCTTTTTCCCGATCAGCTCGAGCGAAATAGAAGCCCGTTGTTCGATCTCATGTTTGGTCAACGCATAAAGCCTAGAAAAGACCTTGCCAGCCTGAACTTATAAGAAAATAGGTTAGGGCAGGGATAAAGAAATTAGAGAGTCATGATAAAGAAGTTAGAAAGAATTACTTGGGCAAGGGATTCCAGCCCATAATAAAACAGGAACGAGGAATATTCTCCATTCGAGAAGACCGCCTCGGAGATAGAAACATCGGCCCGAAGAAGGGTCAAGTCAGATTTCTCACGTGACACTTTATCAAAAGGAGCTATATCCCTTTTAGACAGAGATCTGCTAACCAACGAAGGTACGGATTGGAAAGGAACGTGCCCAATTACATCCTCCGCAAAGGAAACCTTTTTTATTCTCTTATTGGAGCCCCTAGTTTTCAAACATGAAGAAAGGGCAACGGTCGAATATTTATTTCCCTCATGGAAGTTTTGTGGATCAGAACTAATGGATGTAGTTGATGATCGGTTTCTTTTCCTTACTTTTTTACCGACACTTGGCCCGGAGAAAGGCGTGGAAGAAATCACGAAAGCGTTCGAATTTTTATTCATCTCTCGGTTTCCGGGTAAAAATCCAACCGAAATAATTTTTTAGGAAGCTCCGAACACTGTGAGCAATGTCAGTGCGAAAGCAACACAAAGTGACCTTGGTATTTATAAAAGAAACGACATCATGCGAATTGCAATAATTGGTAAATCACTACTCCCAAGAAAGATTCAATGACGCAGCTGAGTACGCATGAATGACGTTATAAAATTTAACAGAAAATTCAAACAGACAATATCCTAAAAATAGCATCAAAAGAAAGAAGTTCAAATTCGAGCACCCACTAAATAGGCAAAGAGCAAAAGATTACAAATATACAAGTACATTGGTTCGCTGAGTAAATTCTATTACATAGTAATCGTTACTGGTTGGATTCTTTCATGCCGGAACCATGGTCCGACTTGTCTTGTTCCTCTGTTTCGCTAGAACTATTTTCCGAGCCATCAGAATCACCTTTACTCGAGCTACTCCCTTCTCCATCGTTACTTTGTGCATCGGCCGCAGACTTACTCAAATCGGAGGAAGAGATGCCTTGCTCCCCCTGATCATGAGAATCCCCTTCAATATCCACATCTTCACTCTCAGATTGGGCTTCGAGCGTATCAGGGTTTGGCATCGGCACCCCAAATTCCTCAAGAAAAGGAGCGAACTCATGAGCGGCCAAATCCTCGAGCTTGGGAGGAAGGGAAGACGCTTTATAATCTTTACCGAAGATATTCTTATAAGGATTCATGTTAGAAAGGTAGTCGTCAAGGGCGCCTTCGATCTTGGCGGCTGTAAGGAGGTGCTGAGCTCCTTTATAGTAGAAGGCTTGGTTAATTTCACCTGACCGCAAGCGAACTAAGGCATCGAGGATCGGAGACTCCAGGAACTCCCTTATGGCGGGAAGCCTGGCTTCGGCTCGACCTCACTCATAAAACTGTTCGGCGGACATTTTGGCTTGCTCGAGCTCCAGCTTTAATTTCTCCACTTCACCCTCTAGGATTCTCTTCGCCTCCAACTCTTTCTTAGTCTTCTCGAGTTCTATCTCGACCTCAGACAACTTAATTTTGGCATCCTCTAGCTGACTGGTCTTCGCGGCTTCATCCTTCAGAACATTGCATAGGGCTTTCTGTACCGCCTGAGATTCTTCGCTCAATACGGCCAGTCGAAGAGCAGTTTGAGTAAACAGGTCTCCGGCCTACAAAGAAAAAGATATGTAAAACACAGAATAAGAATTATATGGAAAAGGCTAGAAACTTTCAGAATGGACAGTACCCTTTGGTGAGCATGGGCGTAATCACCTACTATCTCAAAATCCTGCTTAACAAAAGATTGGATAGTATCATCCTTGAACCTCCCAGCCAAGAACATCCGAAGAGATTTATCCACCGTATGCTCGCCCTCAGGACCTAAGTCAGAATCAATGGTCCCACTCTCGGGATATCTAGCCGACCTGGGCCCTCGCAGATGATCCTCTATGAAGAAAGCCAGATCCGGTTCGGAGTGGCCAGTCCGACAAGGAACCGAATCCGGTCCTCGACCTAAAGGTTTAACTCTCCTGGAGGACTCAGGGGCGTCACTACTTCTTTTGCGAGCCGACCTGGCCTGCAAAATCTCCCTGGCACGATTCTCCATCAAAGTGTAGTTACTATACCCCGCGTCATTCGGGTTAGAAGTGCCAGTTGAAAAAACGGACCGAATGACGCCGGAAGCTTGGAAGTTAGGAGTCCCCTCCGCCTCGACCCGGGGGTGTGAGGTTCCTACTTCGGTAATTGGGGGAATAATCACTAAGCCATTTGAGGTTGGAGTGATCCCAACCTGGGCCTTGGACTTTTTCGCTTTCCGAGAAGTTGTTAATATCTGAGGACGAGGCCGACCTTTATTGCCCTTTGAAAAGGATGCAACATGTTGACCAGCTATTGATGTACGGAATTTATCAACAATATCAGCTAACGAGGAAGGGGGGTTAGCGGGGTCGATCCGAGCCTTCCCATATTCGATCGGATCGGCAGGAAAAGTGCAACTACTGAGTTCGGCCAATCGCAAGACCGCCTCCTGAGTCATCAACGCGGTCTGATGAGGGTCAGCTCGAAGAGATTGCAGAAATTTATCTGTTATCTCATTTTTCATACTTCCCACGAGACGGCGTTTACCGTATATCCATGTCTTTGCTCCAGGCCAATCGAATGGAGTAGGCTCGGGATTATCTTCAGAAGGCGGAGACTCTGGTCCTCGAACAAAAAAGAACTCATGCTTCCATCCTTTCAAATTACTGCTGACGTTGGCTGATAAGATCGAAATCTTTGGCCTCTGAGAAAAATATACATAACCCGCGTTCGAAGACGTGGAAGCACTCATCTGGAATATCCGCCAAAAATTCTGAAAGACCGCCTTTTTCCCTTTGGCTTTCATCAGCACGCAAAAGGCTATAATTAGACCGATTGAGTTTGGTAAAATTTGGCAAGGAGTCAACTCGAAAGCATCCAGAATATTTTCTATCAGAGGAGGGAAGGGGATGCGTAGGCCATAATGGAAATGTTTGGAATAAAAGGCTTGACAACCCGCGGGAGGGTCGGTAACCCGTTGATCAGAAGTAGGAAGCACAATCGAGAAACCGGCGCCTAGATATTGGCCGAATTCTTCCTGCAATTGATTCAAATCTTTCTCCTTATAGGAACAGACGATCTCATCGGCCCTCTCCTCAGTCATTTTTAGACCGGCGCTGGTCGAAGGTTCTTCCCAGTCAAAGATTGTAACCACAACATTACGGTTCAATCTATATTTCTTTTGCTCGTTTTTCCCCAAGGGAAGATCCCCATCCTCTACATCTTCCTTATCAGAGACTGTCGCTTCGCTCGAATTTTCATCTTCGCTATTTTCCGTTTCAGAATTCGATTCTCGCCCCTACCCGCTGGAATCGGAGGCGGAACTCGAGCTTTGTGAATTCTCGATCTCAGATGATCGAGCTCCTACAATCTTTTTCACTTCTCGATTATCGGCCTCGTTTTCCTCTAAAGGGGATTTTCCCTTCAAATCTACTGAACTCGACATAATGAGTAGATAAGATTGCTCGAAAAATATTGTTAGAACTTACTTATCGATCTGTCTGCTCCGATCTAAAGTTTTCTCCTCAGAATCTTTGATGAACAGCGACCCTCCGTCTAACTATATATACGGGGACAAAATGGGAAATTGCAAACCGGTCCCCGAGTAACCGCGACGGTTGGGCTCCCTCTAGGTAAACTTATGATCATATTTTCACAAAATTACACCTGCGGCCCCCATACTTTCCGGAATTCCTAATTTGAAGACCCGCATAACGAGCTATGCATTAGAGGGATATTATCTCCATATTTTCACACCAGCCCTCGGGATAAGGAGATCAAATAGAATGGCAATGGAATAATCAAATCACAAACTCCTATTCCAACAACGAACGACAAGGACGATGTCGGATACAGCATCATTACATGGTTTCTTAAGTATGCACTCTTTTTCCCTGACCCGTTTTTTATCCCAAAAGGGTTTTTCCGAGTCAGGTTTTTAATGAGGCATACCCGAAGCCTATGCCGAGATTGGTTCATCCCCCTAATCGTCCTGGGCTATGTATACTTCTTCGATCTTAAGCTTCACTTTACGCTCGAGAAGTGGGGGAGTATTGATGAGGGATATTTTGGGCTCAGCTTTTCTTTACAACCATGCGAAATCGAACAGTACTCATCTCGGAAGATCAAGTTCGACCACGATGCCCGAGTACCACAAATGCAGTCGGCGCTGGATCCAAAGTTACTGTTGGGCCAAGCTCTGATCCAAACTTATGGGCCAAGAATTGTATGTCTGCGGATAGATCACCTAGACCCCGATTTCAGCTATAAATACCCCATGCATTTATGACACCAGACACGATTTCCCAGGTGCTCCCTACTCGAAGCTACTGCTCGGAACCGCTTGGGAATATAGGCCTAGTATCACGTGTATTTCGCCCTCTAGCTTGTACGGCATCCAATAGGGCTCGGATAGGACTCTATACAATTGTACTCATATAGCATTGTAATCGAACCATTTGAATACAATATTGTTGATCTCTATATCATTGTTGAGTACTTGTTTAATTATTACACATATCGATCACGCATACGAAATCACGTAAGATCATGTTCGAAGAAGGAACAGGAGCCTTTTCTCTCACAGGATTTTCACTCGAAGAATCATCAACCTTTGGAGAAGAGCCCCCGGACGCAGCCTCGAGCTCCTCGTCCAAAATGGACTTGCTAGAACTGCCCTTGTTTTGTTTTGAAGAAGTGCTTTTTTTCTTTCTTGTTGTCTCCCCCTTTAGGAGCTTTCGGGGTAGACACAGAGGTCTTAGAAGAAGATTTGGAGGTTTTGGCCTCCTTGGCAATCTTTTGCTCTTTGTTCGGATTCTTATTCTTCGAACCGCCAAATAACGATTTGGGGTCAATAGCTTTCCCTAGTACATTTTCCATAATAAGAGGATTTGGGGTCGATAGTTCGGATTCTTATTCTTGGAGGGATTCGAAGAAGGCAGAAAATATGGCAAGAGCTCCGATCTCTATAAGCAAAGATGTCATATGAATAATGAAGAGAGATCCTAATATTTATAGACACTACGCCCTGCGATTACGATAATGGATCGACGCAACCTTTAAAGAAAAATCCCGTATGGAATGGGTGAAGTCCGAGCATAAAGAGTTATCGAACCTTGAAAATTAAAATGATATATGGATATTAGTAAGGTTGGAATTTACAAGTTACACGAATCAAATTAAAAAAAAAAAAAAAAAAAAAAAAAAGAAAAAACAAATCCGTTTACAAAAATCTGTGTGTTTAATTTGTATGTCGGTCCGATGTGCTTGTAGATCGAGTCAAATATTTACTAATGCTTTTAATAATCAAAGAATGTCTTATATTATAATTTCTCTTGCATGTTGTCACGATTAGATTGGACTTGTTATGTAGACATTACTCACTTGAAATCCTAAGTATATCAACATGATAATCCAATACATGCTACATCCGAATCTACTAGTTGCGAATATATTTTACGAAATTATCATGATATCTAAAATTTCATTTGATAAGTTATTAAATGTTGATAATATGTTAAATATGTTTGATATGTTATGTTCCGTTTGTTTCCGACTGTATGTTTCCATTTGTTTTCGATTTTGTGTGGGCCCTTTTGATTTGGTATATGGACCCGATGCCAACCTGGCCGGCAAGGGCCGGCAGGATTGTCACGGTTACCCGTAGGCCTGGCCTTACAACCCAAGTGGGGAGGAACACTTGGTGAGTAAGGACGAACTTAGTCAAAGACATGTCGATGCATATTAGATAGTAAGGTCGCTCCTTACTTGGTGTGTTTGGATGGACTTCAGACTGAGGAAGGAGGGTAAGTGGAGGACGACATCAGCAATTATGAGTTATGTGAATTCTGTGTTTCTTCCGTCTTGAATATATGTTTATTTGATTGATAACATGCTTATGTTTTATAATATGTTGCATTCACACATCACCATACAAATTCGCACATAGCCTCACTAAGTTGGACGATCAACTTATGCGTTCTATGTTTCACTCTTTTCAGTTTCGGGCGTTCTGGAAATAATAGTTGGGTTGCGGTTAGGTCGTCACGGTTGCGGTCCCACCCTAGTATTCGGGAGAGTAGTAATATTTTGTGGTCAATTTATGCTCTTTCGATTTTGTTTAAAACTTTGCTTAGAATGTTTGATTCGTTAAACTTGATTTATATTTTCATAAAAGCTACAAGATTTTCATAAATTACTTATTTATCTCTCTCGGTTGATTTTGTTCAAATCTTTCGATATGTTGTGTTAAAATGCTTCCGCTTCAAAACCTTTAATTTATTGATTCCATATATAAAATTCTACTATGAAAATTGATTTTATTTGTTCGTCAAAAAACTTAGTAATCTAAATTTTTCTTATTTTGCTTTAAACCAAATTGTTCTTATTTCGTTTTAAATCGCTTCCGCTTTTAAACCTTTAATTCATCGTTCCAATTAAAAAAAAAAAGTTTCGATATTTTAACGTTTTTCAAAATAAAAATAATTTTCCGACCGTCATCCGACGGACCCGCGGAGACGTTAAGCCGAGGTCGATTCATCCTACCTCTTTGTCCTTGCCTATACATACTTCTTCGAGCTTAAGCTCCACTTTACGCTCGAGAAGTGGGGGAGTATTGATGAGGGAGATCTTGGGCTGTACTTTTCTTCACAATCATATGAGATCGAGTAGTACTTATCTCGGAAGATCGAGTTCGACCCCAATGCCCGAATACCGTAAGTACAAGATAGCCCAGGATCCAAAGTTACTGTTGGGCCGAACACTGATCCAAACTCATGGGCCGAAGAACTGCATGACTGCGGGTAGACCACCTGGACCCCGATTTCAGCTATAAATACCCCATGCATTTATGATACCGGACACGACTTTCCAGGTGCTCCCTCCTCGAAGCTAATGCTCAGAACCGTTTGGGAGCGTAGGTTTAGGATCTTATGTATTTCGCCCTCTAGCTTGTACGGCATCCAATAATGCTCGAATAGGACCCTAAATACTTGTATTTGTACTCATTCAATTCGAATACAAATACTTTGGTCTTTACTTTCCTTTTATTATTGTTATTATTGTACTACATCCCACCCTTGATCGAACTAACGAAATCCAGTAAGATCAACAGACCTGCAACCTGATCTTAGATGGCTCAGGAATCACCCACCAGAGTTAGTGATTGGTGATCCCCTGGATAGAGTGAAAACAAGAAGAGCTGCTGCACAAGATGCTATGTTTGCTAGTTTTCTATCTCAAATAGAGCCTAAACAAATTGAAGAAGCTCTCAGTGATTCCTTCTGGATTGAAGCTATGCAAGAAGAGTTAAATCAATTTGAAAGGAACGAAGTATGGTACTTAGTTCCAAGACCAAGTCATCAAAGAGTAATTGGCAATAAATGGGTTTTCAAAAATAAGATGAATGAGGATGGTAGTGTTACCAGAAATAAAGCAAGATTAGTGGCCAAGGGTTATTGTCAAGAAGAAGGAATTAACTTTGATGAAACATTTGCACCAGTTGCAAGACTTGAAGCAATAAGACTGTTTCTTGCCTATGCTGCTTACAAGAACTTCACTGTCTATCAGATGGATGTGAAGTCAGCCTTTCTCAATGGAGAATTGCAAGAAGATGTGTATGTTGAACAACCACCTGGATTTGAAGCTTATCAACAGAAAGACAAGGTGTATCGTCTGAAGAAAGCCCTCGACTGAAACAAGCTCCAAGAGCATGGAATGATACCCTATCTGATTTTCTTTTAATTAAAGGATTTCGTAAAGGTAAGGTAGACAAGACCTTGTTCACAATTGAATGGGAGAATCATATATTATTTGTGCAAATATATGTAGACGATATTATTTTTGGTTCAACTAACCAACAGATGTGTGACAAGTTCTCCAAGCTGATGCAGAATAAGTTTGAAATGAGCATGATGGGTGAACTCAATTATTTTCTTGGTTTGCAAGTTAGACAGATGCCTGATGGAATATTCATCAACCAAGCAAAATACACAAGAGATCTGTTTAAGAAATTTGGTATGGAAACTAGCTCCACTGCTACTGTTCCAATGTCTACTAATCTTCGTTTGGATAAAGATGAAGATGGTAAATCAGTGGACATAACCATGTACAGAGGCATTATTGGGTCACTGTTATACTTAACAACTAGCAAACCTGATATCATGTACTCTGTTGGGGTTTGTGCAAGATTTCAATCAAATCCCAAGGAATTTCATCTCTTAGCTGCCAAGAGAATACTGAAATATATTAAGGGCACTCAAGAATTGGGATTATGGTATCCTAGAGAATCTGGATTTGAGCTTAGTGGATATTCAGATTCAGACCTTGCTGGCTGCAAAATTGATAGGAAGAGCATAACAGGTGCTTGTCAATTTTTGGGTAGTCGTCTGATCTCATGGATGAGTAAGAAACAGACTTCAGTTGCCATATCTACTGCTGAAGCTGAGTATATAGCTGCTGGAGCATGCTGTGCACAGATACTTTGGTTGAAGCATCATCTAGAAGACTATAATATCAAAATCAGTGGAATTCCAATCTACTGTGACAATACAAGTGCAATCTCTCTTACTCAGAATACTACAAGTCATTCAAGGACTAAGCATATTGAGATCAAGCATCACTTCATTAGAGTTCATGTGGAAAAAGGCAATGTAATGATTGAATATGTTCATACTGACAATCAGATTGTTGATATTTTCACAAAACCTTTAAGTGAAGTAAGGTTTTCAACTCTAAGAGCTGAGCTAGGACTACTTAATTTGGATGCATAAGCTGAGGGGGAACTTATCAGAATACTGAAGTTCGTCAGCACAGTCATCCGTTATTATCTTCAAGGATTAACTTTCAACAGACTAGTTAATTTATGAATTCTTAAAGTCAGGGGGAACGTGTAAGACTAGCGGTACTTCTGATTAAGAGATGAAATTTGTTGATGACAGTTAGTTGAAGTTACGTTTTCAACAGAAGATTAAAGTCTTGAAGATTGAAGATCAAACTATCTTTCTGGATTGACAAACAGCAGAGGAAGATTACTAGCTATTGGCTTTCTCTAGTAATAACAAATAACAGATCACTCGTCTGTCAGATAAGTTAAACTCTACTCATCTGATACATTATATAAGCATGGTTATAAATCGTATCTTTAGAAACACGATTTATAAGTAACAGATAAGTGCCGATTGAGTTTCCCGCCCATCTGATATTAAAATAATAAAATTGAAATCCGTTATTCTCACCCGCACGATTTAAAACTATCAGATCAATCTTACGGCTCACGTTTATCACGATAACCAAAACCTAAGGAAACGTATAAAATCCGATCTGAACAGATCAGTCGTCTTACGCACACAAAAATCCCAAAATTCTCTAACTCTCTAAGCTCTCTGTTTTCTAGTTCTCAATCTCTTACAGAACTACACCACTTACTCACAAAATGGATGTCATTGAAGGAAGATATCTAAGCTACGACAAATTCTTCTTATTTGGTACTGATCTGATGAGGGAAATCATGACGAAGATCAAGGAAGCATCTCTAGTACCCATTCTGGAAGCTCATGAGGAGCGTGTGTATCTTGAAGATGTTGATGACTTCTACAGAACCAGAAAGTTCAACACTGAAAGGACTACTATGACTGCCACTGTTGGAGGAAAGAAGATCTGTGTTTCGGCTGCTGTTTTGAGTGAAGTTTATTGGCTAACAAACGAAGGAGGAGATGTGATAGACCTAGGGTCTGAAAAAGAGGAGGAATTCTGGTTCATTTGTGCTAAGGAAGGAGAAGAGATGACAGGAACTCTGATGAAGACTCAATTGAAAGATGAGTATCAGAGGTTCGCTGACATAATTGCTAAGGTGCTGGACTGCAGCACTAGTTCTTTGGATGGTTTACCCAGAAGGAGATATTACACTATGATTTGCATATACTATGGGTTGAAAATCAACTGGGCTGCTCATATATTTGATCTACTGTGTGATAAGAAGGTCAAGTATGGTATTCTGCTCAGTCATCTGTTTTTAAGCCTGGGATGTCCCTTGGGAAGGGGAAAGACTATTCATGGTGGCAAGGAATTCAAACTGTATGAGCCAGTTAGAAGTGTGGGCACTTCTAAGAGAAAGGCTCCTGCTAAGGCTACTAAGGCTCCTGCCAAGAAAAACAAGAAAACTGGTCAGACCAGTAGGTCTGCTGATCAAACAGTGACCACTACTGTTGAAGCTGGACCAGCTGAGCTAGAAATTAAAGTTTTTGACAAATTAGTCAGTGACTTTACTAAAGAAGTTGAAGAAATGGAGACTGGATCATCTCCAAAAATGACAGAATCAGAGGAAGCTGTTCCTCTTCAACCTGCAAAGAGAATGAGGACAAGGAGCACTTCAAAAGGACCTCCTCAACCTAAACCTTCAGGAAGAATTACAAAATCAAAGGTTAAAAGGAAGGTTACATTCTCTGAAGAATCAACTGAAACAGTAAGGGAGATACCAGCAACAGCAGAGAGACCGATTATCATTGAAGAACCTGCTGCTAAGTCTGCTGGAGACTCATCTGTTGCACTGTCTGCTGATGTTAGAGAAGAACAGCAAACTGGCACAACAAATGAAGGGAATGCACTCCTTCTGCACCCTACTCCTGTTGCTGCCACTCCACTTCAAACTGTGGAAAGTCCTGAAGCTAAGAAGCTAAGGACTGGTAAGATTGTGATTCCTTACCTCACTGCTGCTGAAAAGAAGAAATTAGAGGCAGAGAGACAAAGGAAGGCCGCAGAAAAGGCTGAAGAAAATCGCCTAAAGGCCCTTGAGCTCAAGAGACTGGAAGAATAAGCCAGTAAAATGACTCAAGAATAAAGAGATGCTGTTGAAGCAGCAGAGTTGGCTGCTGCTATTGAAGCAAGTACTAAGGACTCTCATGGTCCAAAGCATACTGGTGGCATTGTAATTGGTGAACAGAGAGATCCCACCAAGCCTAAACCAGTCATGCCTACTCCAGCAATACAACCTAAGAGAAGAGCATAGGTGAAACTGGCACTGGAGATTGTCAGAGATGACCCTGCTGCCTTTGATGAGTTTATTGCAAGGTTGGATGCTAAAAATGCAAAGATCACTCGTCTGACGATGTTTAATAAAGAGATGATCAAATATAACAGATGGAGGGACTATCGTCTGGCCAAGAGTAAAGATCAAATTGCAAGTTGGAAAGCCTTTGCTGATGAAGAAGCCTGGGTGCTAAAGAAGCTTGAGACAGGTTCACTAACTCAAGCATTAGACTCAGAATTCTTTTTAGATAAATTGAGACTGAGGATCAGTCATATTGTTAAGGCTGAAGCAAAGAAGCTTTATGCGTCTGTTCTTGCTGAGTACGCTGACAATGAAGATCTCAAGGAACGATCAATAAAGTTGGCAGTTTCCCAGACAATGGAAACATGGGCCAAGAAGACTAGGAAGATGAGGGGACAACCAAGCTCCATGATTCCCCTTCCCAGTCTGAATCAGATTGTATATGGCCCTACTATTAAGCCATATGAAGAGTTACCTGAGGATCCAATCTCCCCGTTTATTCCACTCGATGATTTAACATGGATCACTCACAGGTCTATTTTGGATAATGCAGGTTTAATGCGTACTGTTCCCACTGTTAAGAAGATCCAAGCACCACCTGCTGATCAGATTAAGGGAAAAGAAGGCACCTCTGATCCTGATGATAAAACCAAAGAAAAAGAAGCAACTTCTGACCCTACGATCAAATTAAAGAAAAGGAAGATACATCTGAACCAGCTGATAAATCAAAGGAGAAGGAAAGCACTCCAAATCCAGCTGATCAGATCAAGGAGAAGGAAGATAATTCGTAAACAACTGATCAGACTAAGGAGAAGGAAAGCACTCCCAGTCAAACTGATGAGGCCAAGGAAAAAGAGATTACTCCTGGTTCAGCAGATCAGACAACAGAAACAGAAACTCTTGCCTTACCTCCAATTCCATCTGAAGTTGCCTCTATTTCTCAAGACTTGCAGTCTTCTCTGTTGGATTCAATTCAGCAGATGATTTCAAAATCAATGAAGGAGTTAGAAGAAAAGGTAACTGCTAATCTGTTGACTGCTCTAAGTCAACCAACCCAGAAAGCTGCTGCTGTTCCAACCTCTCTGATAGAAGACACTGCTCAAAATGTGAAGGCTATCTGTCAAGATATGGATGTCATCAGGGCAAGGACTCAAAGTACAGCTGCTGGTTGGAGACAGATTACAGAGATAGTCGAGATGGCCATTCATGATGAGGATGAGACCTTGGAAAATATAATGAAGGACTTCAAGGCATCTGCTGATTTGTTGCTGGCAACTCAAATTCAGCTAGGTGACCAGGGAGAAGTGGTCCTTAACAGAATGGAGGCATTTGAGGCCAATCAACTAAGACAGCAAGCTCAACTTGATGCTATGGAAGAAAACATCAAACTTCTTTGTGATTCACTTCAAATCACACCAGTCTTACCACAATATCCAATCAACCCTGCTGATGATGACAAGAAGGGGGAAGATAGGATACTTGATGAAAAAGAAGATAAACCAGATGACAAATCTCTTGAAAAGACTGCTGATTTTGAAGACTGAAGTACTGGAAGAATCTGCTGAAGATGAAAAAGCTGATGAAGATAAGGAAGGCACTAGCAGACCAGTAGATCAGCCAATTACAGAAGAAGAAGAGGAAGCTGATAAAATTGAAGCTGAAGAAACTCCTAAGGAAACAGCAAAGACTGACAATGAAATTGCTGCTACTAAGGACTCAGCTGAAGAACAGCTTAATCCTGATGTTAAGCAAATGAAGTTGGAGCTGTTAAAAAAAAATTCTTCAAGGATTTAGAAGCTGAGACTTCCAAACCTGATGAAGATGAAGAGGACAAGCAAGAAGACAAGACAGAAGACTAGTGTAGTCTAGGTTACTTATGCTTGAAATCCTTGTAATTTTTCTTCTTTCTTGCACATTTCATCTGATTAAACTTGTAATATGTAATCTTTTCAAAATCTATAAAAGTTCAAGTTTGAATCCAATAAACTATTTCTATCTCAGAAATTTTTTAGGATCAAAACTTTAGTTTAGGTACAGGTACTTAGCTGAAGTTTTGTCATCATCAAAAAGGGGGAAATTGTTGGATGAAGATGAGATGAAATGCAAAGAAGATAAGAAGATAAGGGAAGGTTTTGATGATTACCAAAACGTCAGAATCAGCTAAGTATGGAAAGCTTAGTCCCCTTAGAAGAATTTTGACCAATTAAAGAAGACAACAGAAGGGTTCAAAATTCTAAGCCCAGAAGACTACTGATCTCATGCTGAAATAGCAATCAGAAGGGTAGACCATCAGCTGACTCAAATCAGATTAGTTCAGTGTTTGATCAGCAGAGTATCTATCAGTAGGGTTGCTTCGATCAGCAGAGTAGAAGAGATCATGAGATAAGTTCAACGGTAATAAATGCACTTGGTGTAATAAATGCTGCAAGAGAAGGGTAGTAATGACAAATGATTGAAGAATATTCTCGGATCTGCATGGCGCATTTAATGCAGCTACAGGAAAGTACAGCAGAAAAGGTACTATAGCAAGGAACCGTTCTGAATTTGGGCTAAGGCTATGGATTTGAAGTGTGATTTTCTTCAACGGTCATATTTTCAAATCCAAGTATAAATAGAGCTGATTTCAACGAGCGAAACACACAACAACATTCTGAGATTTTGATTCCGAAGCAGAAAATTTTCTATGTCTCAAGAAGCTCGAACAGCTCACTCGTCTGGTGGAAGTCATCTGTTGACAGAAACCCAGTTGAAGCAAAAAGAAAAACATATTCTGAGTGAATTTGTATTAGCTGAGTGTTGTGCGAAGTTTAAATCCGTCTTTGTGAGTGATTTAACTTCAGAGGATAGGTTTTCTGAGTGATTTCCTATTGCGAGCTTATAGCATTTTCATTTGTTGTCTAGGTGTAAGTGGAGACATATTGTAAACTTTGTGTTTATAGTATAAACCCAAAATCTAAGTGATCTGGAAGAGTGGACTAAAGGATTTTTATCCATATAACCACTATAAAAATTCTTTGTGTTATTCTTGCATTTAAGTTTTCTTACATATTTCAAAATTGCATAAGTTTACACTTTGAATTATTAAAAGATTTTAAAGGAGTTTTAAAACTGGGGATAAAATCTTTTTGAAGGACTTAGTCTACTTGTGAAAAACACTTTCAAACATCCGCTGCAAATATACTCTTGATAAAACTGATTTTGCTGAAATCAGCTAAGTTACTATAAGAAGAGTGGTCACTCTGCTTTTCAAGATTTGTTCACGATCAGCATAGTCAGCTTACTGTTCTTCATAAACTTAGTCTGCTGACAGACGACTAAAAAGTTTTTAAGTCTAAAAATTTTCAGAGGTCTATTAACCCCCCCCCCCCTGACCTAATCTGACCACTTGGGACCAACAATTTTCTTCATGATTTCCCTCCTCAAATCAATGCCAGTGGAGTAGAATTTGTCATAGCTTAGAAATCTTCCTTCAGCGATAGTCATTTTCGTGATTAAGTGATGTGAATCTGTAAAATATTGAGAGCTAATAGAAACAAAGAGCTTAGAGAGTTAGAGAATTTGGGAATTTTGTTTTAGAAATCTTCCTCTGCTGTTTGTCAATCCAGTAAGATAATTTGATCTTCAATCTTTAGGAATGAATATATCTTTTGGCAACATACCTTCAACTAACTGTCATCAACAAATTTCATCTTTTAATCAGAAGTACCGCTAGTCTTACACGTTCCCCCTGACTTTAAGAATTCATAAGTTAACTAGTCTGTTGAGAGTTAATCCTTGAAGATAATAATGGATGATTGTGCTGATGAACTTCAGTCTTCTGATTGTCTGTATGAACTTACTCAATAATAACATTTCAAAATTTAGTAGTCCTAGTTCAGATCTTAGAGTTGAAAACCTTACTTCACTTAGAGGTTTGGTGAAAATGTCGGCTATCTGATTGTCTGTATGAACTTACTCAATAATAACATTTCCTTTTTCAACATGATCTCTAATGAAGTGATTCTTGATCTCAATATGTATCGTCCTTGAATGACTTGTAGTATTCTGAGTAAGAGATATTGCACTTGTATTGTCACAGTAGATTGGAATTCCACTGATTTTGATATTGTAATCTTCTAGTTGATGCTTCAACCATAGTATATGTGCACAGCAAGCTCCAGCAGCTATATACTCAGCTTCAGCAGTAGATATGGACACTGAAGTCTGTTTCTTACTCATCCATGAAATCAGACGACTACCCAAAAATTGACAAGCACCTGTTGTGCTCTTCCTATCAATTTTGCAGCCAGCAAGGTCTGAATCTGAATATCCAATAAGCTCAAATCCAGATTCTCTAGGATATCATAATCCCAATTCTTGAGTGCCCTTAATATATTTCAGTATTCTCTTGGCAGCTAACAGATGAGATTCCTTAGGATTTGATTGAAATCTTCCACAAACCCAACATAGTACATGATATCAGGTCTGCTAGCTGTTAAGTACAATAGTGACCCAATAATGCCTCTGTATTTGGTTATGTCCACTAATTTGCCATCTTCATCTTTATCCAAACGAAGACTAGTAGACATTGGAACAATAGCAGTGGAACTAGTTTCCATACCAAATTTCTTGAATAGAGCCCTTGTGTATTTTGCTTGGTTGATGAATATTCCATCAGGCAACTGTCTAACTTGCAAACCAAGAAAATAATTGAGTTCACCCATCATGCTCATTTCAAACTTGTTCTGCATGAGCTTGGAGAACTTGTCACGCATCTGTTGGTTAGTTGAACCAAAAATAATATCGTCTACATATATTTGCACAAGTAATATATGATTCTCCCATTCAATTGTGAACAAGGTCTTGTATACCTTACCTTTATGAAATCCTTTAATTAAAAGAAAATCAGATGGGGTATCATACCATGCTCTTGGAGCCTGTTTCAGTCCATAGAGGGCTTTCTTCAGACGATACACCTTGTCTTCTTGTTGATAAGCTTCAAAACCAGGTGGTTGTTCAACATACACTTCTTCTTGCAATTCTCCATTGAGAAATGCTGACTTCACATCCATCTGATAGACAGTGAAGTTCTGGTAAGCAGCATAGGCAAGAAACAATCTGATTGCTTCAAGTCTTGCCACTGGTGCAAATGTTTCATCTAAGTCAATTCCTTCTTCTTAAAAATAACCCTTGGCCACTAATCTTGCTTTATTTCTGGTGACAATACCATCTTCATTCATTTTATTCCTGAAAACCCATTTAGTGCCAATTACTCTTTGATGACTTGGTCTTGGAACTAAGTACCATACTTCATTCCTTTCAAATTGATTTAACTCTTCTTGCATAGCTTAAATCCAGAAGGAATCACTGAGAGATTCTTCAATTTGTTTAGGCTCTATTTGAGATAGAAAGCTGACAAACATAGCATCTTGTGCAGCAGTTCTTCTTGTCTTTACTCTATCCAAAGGATCACCAATCACCAACTCTGGAGGGTGATTCTTGAGCCATCTGAGATCCGGTTGCAGTTCTGAATATTGTCCTCTGTTTTGATCTTGCAACACTACTGTTGGAGATTCAGTAGTAGTCTATTGAACATTTCTTGTCTGTTGAATAGTCTCTGGTCTGTCAGCTGTTTCCAACTCGTCTGTTAGACAATCAGCACTGTGATTTTGAACAGCATTTGAGTTAACAGCTGAATTGAGATCAGGTAGTATGATGGGAACATATTCTTCATTCTTTCCAACATTCAACTTCTGTAAATCAGTAGACATATCTTGATTAGTACTTTGATTCTTCTCAGAAGACTGACTTGGCTCATCAAATACTACACGAATGGATTCTTCTACTAGTAATATTCTTTTGTTGAAAACTCTATAAGCCTTACTAACAGTAGAGTATCCTACAAAAACAGCTTCATCAGCCTTCTCTGCAAAGGAAGTAAGGTGATTTTTCCCATTATTTAACACAAAGCATTTACAACCAAAAATTTTAAAGTAATGAATGTTTGGTTTCCTGTTGTTCCAAACTTCATATGGAGTCTTGTTCTGATTTTTGTTGATCATGCATCTGTTCTGGGTAAAGCAGGCTGTGTTTGTGGCTTCTGACCAAAATCTTTAAGGCAGTTTAACTTCAGCTATCATTGTTCTGACAGCTTCCTTTCAGCAACACCATTCTGTTGAGGGGTTCTAGCGGTTGAATACTCATGATGTATTCCTTTCATGTTACAATACTCTTCAACATTAGAGTTTGTGAACTCTGTCCCTCTATCTGATCTGATCTTCAATATTTTTGTGCTTTTCTCATTCTGGATCAGTTCCATCAGATTAGTAAGATGTTCCTTGGTTTCACTTTTCTTCTTCATGAATATCACCCAAGTATATCTTGAATAATCATCCACAACAGCTAGGCAGTATTTCTTTCCACCATTGCTGTCTGGATCAATGGGTCCAAATAAGTCCATGTGTAGCAGCTCCAAGATTCTATCAGAACATTGGTGCTTCTTGCTTTTGAATGATGACTTGATTTGTTTCCATTTCTGAAATGCGTCACAGATCTTATCTTTGCTCATGACTGTTTTTGGAATCCCTTCGACCAGATCATTCTTTATCAATCTGTTTATGGTCTTGAAGTTTAAATGATTCATCCTTTTGTGCCACAGCCAACTGACTTCACTTGGTGTTGATGCCACCAAACAAATACTTGAATTCTTGTCAGCAGAATTCCAGTCGACTATGTAGACATTTCCTTGTCGTCTTCCAGATAAAATTACCTTCTTTGTACTAATTTGTTCAACATAGCACTTATCTGTTGAGAAGATGACTGAATATCCTTTGTCACAAAATTGACTTATGCTCAGCAGGTTGTACATTAGGCCTTTAACATATGAGACGTCAGATACCTCAATGTTTTAGCTACAATCTTGCCTTCTTTGTTGTCTCCAAAAGTGACATTTGGACCATCCACAGCAACAGCATCAGTCAGCTCGTGTATGCTTCCACACATGTGCCTTGAACAGCCACTGTCCAAGTACCATATCTTCTCTACTTTACTCCTACTCCTAATCCTAACCTACAAAACAAAAATGAAATTGTTTTAGGTACCCTTATTGAGAGGGTCCTGAAGGATTAGTTCCACCTTTGACAACCCAAGATGTTGATGTCTTAGGCTTCTTAGGCTTCTGAGTTTTGACAGGAGCATGAACAGTTTTATCATAGTCAGCAGATAAGTCAGATTGATGATCAGTATGATAAGGAAAATGTTCATAAGCAGGGTAAGGTGCATGATAAGCAGGGTATGCATGCATTGGATGAGCAGGATATGGTGCATAGTAAGTAGGAAATTGAGGTGCATGATACATAGGAGGATATGCAGCAGGTTGCACATAATATGACTCATTTCCATACCAAGCATTTTGATTTTTCTTGTTTTTATGCTTCTTTGGTTTATTAGATGCTTGCTCATCAACAGACGACTTAGTTTTACCACTTGTTTGATTCAATTTAGCTTTATCAGCAGACTTCTTAGGACTCTGCTGTTTGGTCTTACCAGTCTGTTTTCCTACACTAGGCTCTTTGCTCTTTTTAGCCATAGGAGATTTTGTCTCCTTTAATACTTTCTCAGGTGAAGTAGGTTTAGTAGTTTGAACATATAGAATTACGTTACTATTGTCAGCTGATATAAATTTTTCAGTATGATTCAATTCTGACTTATCCTGATCTAAAAGCATCTTCTGTTTACTAGACATATGAGTGGATGCAACATATGATTTATCATGAGACTCAATAACTTTTTCAAGCTCAATGATTTTACCCTTATAGACTTCACATTCAGCTTTCAGAGATTCATTCTCTTGCTCGAGCAATTTATATTCAGCTGATTCTTTTGGCTTTTCAGCTTTAAGTTTCAGTGAACTGTTTTGCTCTTTCAGCAATATCATCTCTTCCTTAAGCTTTTTAAACGCATCAGCAATGCTAGTATTGTTGAGCATCATTTGTTCAAATGAATTAAATAATTCATTATCAAGAGGAGTTACCTCATCCTCAGAGTCATCAGATTTCTTGGCCATCAGGCAGATAAGAGCAGGGTTCTCTTCATTAGAAGACTCCTCATCAGAAGTGTCTGAGTCTGAATCAGATGAGTAGATAGCAGTCAGCTTTTTTGCTTCAGCTATCATTGCCTTGCCTCTCTGATGCTTTCTTTCCTTTCTGATTCTCTTCTCTTCTTCAGTGTATTTCTCTGCTTTTGGATATGGACAGTCTCTGATGAAGTGTTCTAATTTCCTGCAGTTATAACACATTACTTTGGCTTTATAATCATCCTTATCTTGAGAAGAAGAGTTAGGTTTAGAAGTAGAAGCATTGTTATATTTGTTCTTCATCTTTCTCTTGTAGAACTTCTTGAAATTATTCATCAGCAATGCAACATCTCCAGCTGTGTACTCCTTTTTGTTGAGTAGCGTGGCTTCATCAGATGAGTCCACTTCTTTACTTCCTTGTGCTGGTCTTCTGGGATTTTCAGCAGCAACTAAGGCAGCTGTAGGTCCTGAAGTTGAGGTTTCTTCAATTCCCTTCTTGGCAGTTTATACTCAAATGCCTTGAGTACGGAGAACAGCTCTGTAAGAGAGATCTTTCCCAAATCTCTTGATTCTTCCATCGCTGCCACCTTCATGTTAAACTTAGGAGGTAAAGCCTTTAGTACTCTGACTGTGATTTCTTTGTCAGTAAAGGTTTTTCCCAACTTTAGAACTTCATTGAGTGTTCTGGTGAACCTAGTATCCATCTGATCAATGGTCTCTCCAGACTTCATTTTGAAGTTATCCAGTTTTTCCAAAGCAACAGTAAGCTGATGCTCTTTTATAGCATCATTGCCTTCGCTCATATCACGAACTTTGTCCCACATCTCTTTTGCAGTTTTGCAATGTTTGACTTTATCAAACCGATCATTATCCAGGGCTTTAGTCATGATAAATAATCCGACTTTGTTCAGATTGAACAGCTTTATTTCATCTGCTGTAATTTCATGTAAGTCTTTCTCCACCACGGTATCAACTTCATTGATCTTTATCGTCTTGGTGAATCTGAATGGACCTTTTATGATACATGTATACATGTTATCATTATAAGCAGCTAGAAAAATCTCCATCCTGATTTTCCAGTCTTCAAAAGACATACCAGCAATGTGGGGAACATGGCTGATACAATCCATTTTTCAAAAAGTTTTTATTTTTCAAAAAATATGCTCTTTTGAAAAAGTTCTGAAATCCTTTGAAAAATACTTGGATCAAGCTCGTTGATCAGGCAGCTGATTCTAATGAACCACTTGCTCTGATACCACTTGTTGGTCCCAAGTGGTCAGATGAGGTCTAGAGGGGGGGGGGGGTTGAATAGACCTCTGAAAATTTTTAGACTTAAAAACTTTGCAGTCGTCTGTCAGCAGACTAAGCTTATAGAGAACAATAAGCTGACTAAGCTGATCGTGAACAAATCTTGAACAGCAGAGTGACCACTCTTCTTATAGAAACTTAGCTGATTTTAGCAAAAATAGTTTTACAAGAGTATACTTGCAGCGGATAATTTGTAAGTGTTTTTCACAAGTAGACTAAGTCTTTTAAAGATTTTATCCCCAGTTTTAAAACTCCTTCAAAATCTTTAAATAAATATTTCAAGGTGTTAACTTATGCGACTTTAAAATATGCAAGAAAACTTATGCAAAAACAACACAAAGAATTTTTATAGTGGTTATATGGATAAAAATCCTTTAATCCACTCTTCCAGATCACACAGATTCTGGGTTATACTATAAACACAAAGTTTACAATATTTCTGCACTTACACTAAAACAACAAATGAGAAAGCTGTAAGCTCACAATAGGAAATCACTAAGAAGACCTATCCTCTGAAGTTAGATCACTCACAAAGATGGATCTACACTTCGCACAACACTCAACTAACACAAATTCACTCAGAAAGTGTTTTCTTTTTGGTTTCAACTTGGTTTCTGTCAACAAATGACTCTACCAGACGAGTGAGCTGTTCTTGAGCTTCTTGAGACTTAGAGAAAATTCTGCTTCGGAAATAAAATCTCAGAGTGTTGATGTGTTTCTTGCTCTTGAAATCAGCTCTATTTATACTCTGATTTGAAAATGTGACCGTTGAAGAAAATCACAAATCAAATCCATAGCCTTAGCCCAATTTTCAAAACGGCTCCCTGCTACAGTACTTTTCTGCTGTACTTTTCTGTAGCTGCATTAAATGCACCCTGCTGATCCGAGAATAAACTTCAATCATTTGCCATTACTACGCTTCTCTTCTAGCATTTATTACGCCAAGTGCATTTATTACCGTTGGACTAACTTCTTGATCTCTTCTACTCTGCTGATCAAAACAACCCTGCTGATAGATACCCTGCTGATCAAACTCTGAACTAATCTGATTTGAGTCAGCTGATGGTCTACCTGTTGCAGATTTTACACACGCAAATAAACGCAAGTGCACGTATCGCAAAAGTAATAAAGAGTAAGTTGAGTGTCGAACCCACGAAGACTTGAAACTAAAATTGTACCAAATTCCCTACCTTAATTCATATTCTAATTCTACTAGGCTAAAGTATTGTTGGTTTGTTTATTAACTAACTACTAAACTAGGAGAAATATCTAATCTAAAATGCTGATTAAAGTGCTTAAGAAGATAATCAATGAGAGAAGGGTCTAGAGTTTAAACTTCACCAATGTTATGCTCCTACTGTAAATTAACTCCCTAATTTTAACTAGTGATTCTTATTCGCTATCCTAGGGTTCACTTCTATCCTTAAGTGTCTTCCGAATCACCTAAGAACCTATGAAATTAACTTACTATTCTTATTCCTAAGTTAGTAGAATTAATAACATGCATGAATTATATGACCTATTTGGATATGGGCGTGTTGGGTATATTCCTATACTAACAAACAACCCACTACCTAATTCCTCTTCTATTCTTAATATTCCCTTCCCAGGTTCAATCAAGAAAAGTAAACAATCAAATAGGTGGCCAGTCAATTTGACAGTAAATTAGCACAAAATTAGATAAACGAATATCGATAAAGAAAAATCGAAAATCACTAAATTAAAACTAGAAAAGAAACTAAAACATTATTCGCATAACATGGATCCGTAAAAACCCTAGACTAAACGAAATTAGTTCATGTTAAAAATAACGAAATAAACAATAAAAGAGGAGTTCATAGTCTTCTCTAATAAAGGAATACGGAAAATAGCAAAAAGTGTGATATGCGCTTGTTTCTCCTTGATCTTGCGTGTCTTTTTTTTTTAATATGGTGTGTGATTTTTTCTTCTCTTCTCGCCTTTTTATTTCTCTCCTTCATAATCCTACGTGTAGTAGGATTCTATTTGCAAACTTCAGCTATTTTTTTTCAAATGGGCCGCCAGCATATTAGTACTCCAAAGAAGTCTCTGCCGTAAACTCCAACAAATTCATCAAAGTTGGACTCTAATTGCACTTTCAGCCCCTGATCTTATGCCTTTGTATCATTTGACCCCTTTAATATTGATAGAAATAGTGTCCTGCAAGCCAGCTATATGGCTAATATTTATTGTAATAAATGCGGAACTATTCAATTTCGATTAATAAATGCACTTTATTAAAATGGTAATCTTTATCTTATGTAATAATTATCTACGCATAAGGATAGAAGTCCTTAGATCACAGGGCTATGGGACAACCCGTGGACTGATCTCCAAGGCCGTGATCTAGAACATATTCAAGAGTCGTAGAATCCAATCGAGATAGGACATCGTTGGATTCGGTTAGACTCTCACTGTTGTGTGTACTCCGATGAAGTGGAGGACGCTGGGGTCCACGAGCGTGACTGGGATAGTCGACACACATAAGTGGGTGGCTTGCTGGGATGGCAAGCGCACTGAATACCCCAATTAGGAAATAACTCACCATGGAAGCGGTGGTCGCATATCGGGGTTGAAGTTATTCCAAACTTATAATAGTATACGAAGAACGATCCCTAACTACTTGAGGTGATAGGGTTTATCTGGTGCGAGAACGTCTATACTTTGATATGAGTTCCGGCTGACTGGGGATCACCAGAAAGTCTCTGTGGACTCATGTTGGGTATAGAGGAACTCGTATGCAGATTCATATCATCAACAAAGGATCCATTGACCCGAATTGATAGGTTGGGAAATTCTCCTATGGATTTCTGTGAGAAATTAATTCTGGTAAAATCCTTGGCCAAGGTATCTGACGACTTTATGTAAGTAGCTCATAAAGATTAAGTCAAAGAAAATTTATTTCGAGACAAGAATACATAAGGTCAAGACAAAAGAAAAGGGGATCCGATAAAAGACCATACCCTTAAGTCTCGACTGGGAGATTGATCGATGGAGAGATTATGTCGTATATGGAAATTATAAATGATAAAAGGTTCACTGAATTAATTCACCAGTGATTGGGCTCCATGGGCTTGTGGCTGGACATCGATCGTGGAGTGTGGGAGAATTCCCAAATTGGCAGGGGTGCTAATTTTGGAATGGTCAATTGACAGAGTGTTCGATTGATTTAGAGTAAGTCTTACTCGAATAATTAAATAATATTTAATTATAACCCACGGCCAATTATGTGGTGAACCTACGGGGGCATACACAATACACAAGTAGCGAAAGCGAGGAAATAAGAACGACCGAGTCGACTGGGTCGACTGGGTGAAAAATTGACTGGGTCGATTATATTGGGTGGGTCGACTGGGTCGACCCAATTGGAACAAATTGGGATCCAATTGGAATTGGATCAGGATCATAAATTAAATTGGAATTTAATTTGTGGATTAATTAATTAAGTTGGATTTAATTAATTAAAAGGGATTTTAATTAAATGGGCTTAGAGTCTGATTTAATTAAATGGGAGATTAAGTTAATTAATTGGGCTATTTAATTGGGAGATTAAATAAAGCTTGGTCAAATTAATTAACTGGCCATGAATTAATTAGGAGACTTGGTCTTCTAATTAAAGAGGGTCATGGCCCATGTAGGAGAAAGAAGACCTAGTCTTAGGACTAGGTTAGAGAGAAAACTATAAGTAGCTTTCTTATAGTTGAATTTCACACAACTCCATATGCAAAATTAAGCAAGAGCAAAAATTCTCTCTCCCTCTCCCTAGCTATATCGACCGAACCCTTTTTCCACTTGGAAGAATTTTTCGTTTTCGAGTTTTGTTCCTATATCGTTCCTAATTCCTAGTTTATAATATATCTCGTGTTCTAGCTGATCGAGATATATTATTTTCGTGATATTGTGGTGTATCAACTCGTAGAGGTGCAACACGTTGGGCGCTACTCAAAAGGTCTGGGTCGATTTTGCCGGAGCAGAATTCAGAGCTCGTTTTGCTAGCCGAGGATTTGCAAGGAGATAGGTATAAACGAGAAAACTTATACTATCGTTTTATTTATATTCATATATATACAACTAGAGAATATCCTGGCAAGATTCCTTAAGAGGTCCTAAAAAGTTTTATATTCCGCTGTGCCTAGGGCTGTTTATCTTATCGAATCCCAACAAATATTTGACATTGTTCACTTTCACTTGGTTACAAACTTTATTGGCCCATTTCATCTCCTACAAGAGAATATATCGAATTAGTATCACAAATCAAGGATTATTCTCAAAACTTGATTAAATTCGTGAATCGACTCTAAAAAGTAAAATATGCAATAAAATCCCAAACAACTCACAATTATTCAAGAAAAACAATCATTTAAGCCTAAAAAGTATACGCGATAACTCTATTTTCACCGAGTTATCACACCCCCAAACTTAAATTGTTGCTCGTCCTCGAGTAAGGACACTATTTTCAACAAAAATCAAACCAACTTCAAACATTTATCCTCATGCATTCAAAGTTAACTCCATACCAATATTTTCAAAATGTTATGCACTTTATCATGTAATTCCTGCGTGTGTGTGTGTATACATAATACGAGAATGTCGGAATCACCTAGATCACCATAGCTTCGAAATCATCGAGCCTAATTGCATGAATTCCTTACTTGCCAAACAAATTCTCTATTTTCTTGGGTTATCATACCAATCACTAAATTCTAGCAATTCTTTCAGTCGAAGTTATTGACTCCTTTAAGTTCGAACTTTCACTTTAGCAAATTTTTTTTTTTTTTTTTTTTGAGAACAACTTTAGTAATATTAAGCACCACTCACACTCATAAGTCGTTCTAAAGAAGCAGTCAAAATAGAGGAGTGCCGAATTGTTAAATCAAAGCACCCATATATCGTTCATCTTATCGCAGTCAAGTTAGAGGAGTGCAACTATAAGTCTCAAGCGATGAGGTTTTTCAGGTCTCATACAAGTGAGGTTGTTTTCTTTGAATTTACTTTATTGTTCTTCAATCATTTGCTTCATTTGGTTCTTGTTAAAGTTATCCTTCCCCCCAAACTTAGGCAAAACTATTACTTAGACATTTAGCACTTTAACCCTCGAATCTAGAGACTAGGTAGGCAAGGAAAGATTTCTTAAGCTCTATTCTAACTATAATTCTCTAACGTCATCCTAAATTCTTGATTATGTATTCGTGCTTAAAATGTGCAGGCAAAACATTCAAAAACACATAAAATTTCAAAAAATTAGTTAAAGTTGACCTAGCATACATGAAGTAAATGCGATCCCCCAAAACATAGAACAAACAGTGTCCTCACTGTGACATAAACAGACGAGTTGAAACATGCCAGACTAGCCAAACAGGAAATAAGAGAAAATGCACAGGCAGACAGTAAGAAAACCACCAACAAAAGAAAACAGAGAACAGTAAAAAGAATACGTCCCTACGAGGCGGTGACTGGCGGTCTCCCATATGTCTGTCCATCCTAAGCAGCTTTCTCGGGACCTGACTCAGCATCATCATTAATATCGGTGGAGCCCCTCTCGAAATCATCCATAGTTGGAAAAGGTGGCACAAGTCGGCAATTGGACACCTCGAACATGAGGAGTGAGCGATGCTTTCAAAATTGGTCCCGTCGTCCGGAAGACTGTGCCCGGGAGACAAATGTACTCCACTATGTCTTTCATATCGATTGCTTCCGCTAGGCAAGTGGTGTATTGGTCAGTGGCATAAGTCGGCAACTCGTAAAGAGTATTGATGGTCGCCTTATCGAACTTGACTAACCTTCCCTGAATTTTGACCTCTTTTGCGTCCGGAGTTTGGGAAACATTTGCACAGAATTCGCGTACGAGCTCGCCCTCAATCTCCGTCGGTTGTTTAATGAATTCCATCCACCCCCATTGTTTTGAAACAACTGATAAATTCGGGGAAACAACTGATAAATTTGTCAAAAAGTTTCTTTTGAGCTTTCGGGTTAACAAACCTACTACTCCACTAAGCTTTTTCGTTGAGGTGGTTGTTAGTGCTAATTTGTTCATAGGGGGTTTCTTTTGGACCGTTCGACTGCGTGGTGCCATTTGGTGTAATGTGATCAAAGCACGCACTCCGCCACGAACAGTTAATCCACAAATATGACACCGAATCGAAAATATAATCAATCTCTACTACCCACACAATCAAGCAACAATCCAATAATCGACACTATGTTCAAGACCTCGTTCCTCCACAATCCTCAAATAATCATCAACAAAAATCCAACAATAGCACAATACACCCTCAAACTAACAATCGAGACCAAAATCCAAGAATCGAACCAAGAAGGGCAAGAATCAATTGTTACCGGTCCTTGAGAGATGTCCAACTGAGATAGAGGTGCTGTGGCGGAGTTAGGGTTTCGTCTCGTGGCTGTTTTGGGCAAGGGGCGGCGGTTTCGGATTGCTGGGCGGCTATGTCGCGGCTGGGTGGGGCTGTTTCGGGTTAGGGTTTCGACAGTGTGTGGCTGATGGTGGCGGAGGAAGCTGAAGGTGCGGCGGTTTCGGGGTTAGGGTTTCGGTGGGCAGCGCGATCGCGACTGGTTGTGGCTGGTGCTGCTCCTTAACTGGAGAAGGCGGTTCGCGGTAAGAGGCTTGGTGGCGCGATGTGTTGGTTTGGGCGCGGCAGGGTGGGGTTTGGGCGAGGCCGAACTCGCGTGGGCGAAGAGATGGCGCGGCTGCGCAGATCTGGAAAGAGTGGCGGTTCGCGGCTAGGTTGCGACGGGGTTAGGTGCGGCTGTTTAGATCTGATGGAGAAAAAGATGCAGGTCGCGGTGGTGGTGCTCTTGGAACGGACTGCTCGTTCGCGTGGGGCTGGGAATTGCGGCGGTCGCGGCTGGGCTGAGTTAGGGTTTCAGGTCGCGGTTGGGCGGTGGTGGCAGTTGATTGATGCGGCGGTGGATTTGTTAGGTTCTCGGGAGTGGTTGCTGAATTTGGAGAATAGGGGAGGAGAGAAGGTATTTTCTGAAATTAATTTTTTTTTTTTTTTTTTTTTTGAGGCCATGGCTCGATCCAATTGGAGCCATGGCCTGAAGCTGCTGGAAATTGATGTCTTGTAACACTTGAAATGGAGCCATGGCCTTATTCAAGTAGTGCCATGGCTTAAGGCTGCTGGAATTTGTGCATTATCTTGAGCCATGGCCTGACTGAAATTGTGCCATGGCTTCAAGCTTCTGAAATTTATGCACTCTTTTTTCTCAAAATTGAGCCATGGTCTGGTTCAAATTGTGCCATGGCTTAATCATTCTTCTTCTCCAAAATGCCCCAGTCCATGAAATATTCATCTCCTCGTTACCTTGCATCGCGATATGCCTGCAAAACCCGAAAAAACACCACATATCACACTAAAACTAAAACAAAATGAAACAAAAATGCAAAAACAAAAACAAGTAAAAGCTTGGGTTGCCTCCCAAGAACCACTTAGTTTTATGTCCTTAGCTCGACATGATACTCAGGTTATTTCATTCTAAGACCACCGAGGACTTGTCATTCACAATTTCTCCACCCATGTAATGTTTGAGACATTGTCCATTGACTTTGAATTGTCTATCGGTCTCAGCTTCGGCTATCTCCACGGCACCATGTGGGAATGAGTTTATGACAATAAACGGTCCAGACCATCGAGATTTAAGTTTTCCAGGAAAAAGTTTGAGACGAGAGTTGAACAGGAGTACTAATTGACCCGGTTCAAACAACTTAGTGGTAATAGTCCTGTCATGCCATTTCTTTGTTCTTTCCTTGTATAGTTTGGCATTCTCATAGGCTATGTATCGAAATTCATCGAGTAGGTTCAGTTGCATCAACCGTTCCTTCTCCGACAGTTTCAAACTCATGTTCAAGTTGCGAACAGCCCAAAAAGCCTTATGCTCCAATTCTAAAGGTAAGTGACATGCTTTTCTGAAAACTAACCTATACGGTGACATTCCAATCGGTGTTTTAAAAGCCGTTTTGTATGCCCAAAGAGCATCATCTAACTTCCTGGACCAATCTTTTCTTGTGGGACTGAATGTTTTTTCTAAGAACTTCTTGATTTCTCGATTAGAGATCTCTGCTTGCCCATTCGTCTGCGGATGGTATGCAGTTGCTACTTTATGCCGCACACCATATTTTGCTAGGAGAGCGTTGAAGTATTTATTGCAAAAGTGGGATCCTTGATCGCTAATGATGGCTCTTGGTGTACCGAATCTTGTGAAAATGTGTTTCTTAATGAATTGCATCACCACCTTCTAATCATCAGTTGGGAATGCTTCTGCCTCAACCCACTTAGACACGTAATCAACTGCAACTAAGATGTATCGATTTCCAAATGAGGGAATGAATGGTCCCATGAAGTCAATCCCCCAAACATCAAAAAGCTCTACTTCCAACATAGTCGACAGTGGCATCTCATCACGCTTCGTTAAATTTCCAACCCGTTGGCATCGATCACAACGCTTCACAAACTCATGAGCATCTTTATGTAAGGTGGGCCAGAAGAAACCAGATTGTAGGATTTTAGCTGCTGTGCGATCTCCTTTAAAATGCCCACCGTATGGTGAATTGTGACAATTACCCAGAATTTCCTCGAAATTTTCATCGGGAATACACCTCCTTATCATTTGATCTCCACATTTCTTAAACAAGAATTGCTCATCCCAAATAAAGTTCTTCACATAATTTAGAAATCTCTTCTTTTGCTGGAAATTAATGTCGGGAGGAAGTAGGCCACTTACTAGATAGTTGACATAGTCGGCATACCATGGAAGTTTTGTTTGATTTACCGCAAACAATTGTTCGTCTGGAAAGACTTCGTTGATCAGCACAGAGATTGACTCTTTGTTTCCTCCCTCCAATCTTGACAAGTGATCAGCCACTTGATTCTCGGTTCCTTTCCTATCTTTTATCTCGAGATCAAACTCTTGCAACAAGAGTACCCATCTAATTAGCCTTGGCTTAGCATCCTTCTTATCAATCAAATATCGGATTGCGGAGTGGTCTGTATATACTATCACCTTTGTTCCTACCAGATATGCTCGGAACTTGTCAAAAGCAAACACTACTGCCAACAATTCTTTTTCAGTCACAGTGTAATTCACTTGAGCATCAGTGAGAGTTTTGCTTGCATAGTATATTGAGTGAAAAATCTTATCCCTTTTCTGTCCCAGAACAACTCCAAGTGCGACATCGCTCGTGTCACACATCACTTCAAATGGAAGATTCCAATCTGGAGCTACTATTATTGGGGCTGTCACCAACTTTTCCTTCAATGTTTGGAAAGCCTGCATACACAAATTATCAAAAACAAACTTAGCATATTTTTCAAGCAAATTACATAAAGGTTTAGAGATTTTAGAGAAATCCTTAATAAAACGTCGATAGAATCCGGCATGTCCCAGGAAACTATGAATTCCTTTGACTGAAGTAGGCGGAGGGAGTTTCTCTATCGTCTCTATCTTTGCTCTGTCCACTTCAACGCCTTTGATGGATACTTTGTGTCCCAGAACTATTCCTTCTTGTACCATGAAGTGACACTTTTCCCAGTTTAGCACTAAGTTAGTTTCTTCGCACCTGCGCAAGACCTTGGCTAAGTTATCAAGACATTCATCATACGAATCACCAAACACAGAAAAGTCATCCATGAAGACGTCGAGAAATTTCTCTATCATGTCCGTGAAGATTGCCATCATGCAACGTTGAAACGTGGCAGGTGCATTGCATAATCCCAAAGGCATCCGTCTAAAAGCAAATGTGCCATAGGGGCATGTGAAAGTAGTCTTTTCTTGATCCGCTGGTGCGATGAAATCTGATTGTATCCCGAAAATCCGTCTAGAAAACAAAAATAAGCCCTTCCTGCTAATCTGTCTAACATCTGATCTATGAATGGTAGCGGGAAGTGATCTTTTCTTGTAGCTTTGTTCAGTTTTCGGTAATCCATGCAAACTCGCCATCCCGTGACAGTTCTTGAAGGGATCAATTCATTGTTTTGATTTTTCACTACTGTCATACAACCTTTCTTGGGAACACATTGAACTGGGCTAACCCATCTACTGTCTGAAATAGGGAAGATAATTCCTGAATCCAACCACTTGATGATTTCCTTTTTGACTACCTCTTTCATGATTGGATTTAGTCTCCTTTGATGTTCGACTGATCCCTTGTTCTCATCATCGAGTATGATCTTACGCATGCAAAATGCAGGACTAATCCCCTTAATGTCTGCAATAGTCCACCCAATGGCTCGTATATGACTTCGAAGGACTCTCAGTAATTTCTCTTTTTGGGTTTCGGAGAGATATGCAGAGATGATTACTGGCAGTGTAGATGATTCACCAAAATATTCATATTGCAGATGTGTTGGCAGTGGCTTCAAGTCCAGCGATGGTGGTTCTTCGATTGATAGTCGATGAGGCTTGCAAGTGGGTAGTTCCAATCCTTCAATCTTGTTGACTGGTTTATTGACTTTCGAATTTGCTTGTAAGAATGCCACGCTTTGTACAATTTCTTTATTATCTATCTCCTCAGGATCCAACATTAGGGCTGCTTCCAACGGGTCTCGGTACATAGACGTTTCAAAGGTCTTAGCGACCAATGAGTCGATCATGCATACTGATGAACATTCTTCCTCGTCGTCGGGATGTTTCATGGCTTGGAACACATTGAATGTAATCTTCTCGTCCTGCACCCTCATGCTTAATTCACCTTTATGTACGTCAATTAAAGCTCTTCCAGTGGCTAAGAATGGCCTACCCAAAATGATGGGTACATTCGAATCTGCTTCATAGTCTAACACAATAAAATCAACAGGGAAGATAAACTTATCTACTTTGTTGGATAAGGATGAAGATGAAGGCACTGAAGACAAATTGATAAGGGAGGTTTTGATGAAATTCCAAAACTTCAAAATTGGCTAAGTATGGAGTAACTCAGCTGATTTCCTTATCAAGGAATTTTGACTAAGTAAAGAAGACATCAGAAGAGTCAAATTTCAAGGTCCAAGACTTCTGATCTGCTGAAGGAAAGATATCAGACTGATGAAGATCAGCCGACTCAAATCAGATTTGTTCAAATTTGAGATCAGCCGAGTTCGCCATCAGACTTGCACTTTCGTCAGCCAAGTGAAGAAGATCATAAAGGGTTCCCAACGGTAATAAATGCCCCTTGGAGTAATAAATGCTGAAGTACAAGGTTATTAAAGACAAATGATTAAAGATTTGCTTCGCATCAGCTGGGTGCATTTAATGCTGCCAGCAGAATAGTACTGTTTATAGTACGGACAGACTGCAAAAGCGCCGTTCGCGGAAATTAAGGACCAGTACTCGAGGAATTTGAATCTTGTCTCTCTTCAACGGACATTTTTCAAACCTCAAGTATAATAGCTGAAAGAGACGAAGAGAATGCAAGCAACACAATCTCTGAGAGAATTTTCAAAGCAGAAATCTTAAGTCTCAAGAACAGCTCACTCATCAGCTTAGTCATTTGTTGACAAAAGCAGAGTTGAAGAATCAAGAAAAATACATCTTCTGAGTGAATTTGTAAACAAGAGTGTTGTGAGAAGTAGATATCAATCTAAGTGAGTGATATTACTTCAGAGAAGTAGGATTTCTTTGTGATTTCTTACTGCGAACTTACGGCCTGTTCATTTGTTGTAAGGCGTAAGCAGAGTGTACTAATTACTGTGTGTTTTTAGTATAACCCAAGATCTTTGTGACTTGGAAGAGTGGACTAAAGGATATTCAAATCCATATAACCACTATAAAAATTGATTGTGTTTATTTGCATTTTACTTGCATATTTTCAGTCGCATAAAACACATTAAGTTAACTGTTTGAAAAAGGATTTAAAAGAGGCTTTACAAAACTGAGAAAACATTTTTCAAACTACTGAAGAATACTTGTGAAAAACACTTTAAATCCGCTGCAAGTACTCTAAGTATTAAAACTGATTTTAACAAAATCAGCTAAGTAATCATCAGACGAGTGGTCAACAAACCTATTCAAAGATTTGTTCGCGAGCAGAATTGTAACTTACTACTCTGATCAGCTTAGTCTGTTCAGTTAAAGAAAAAGTTTTAAAGTTAAAATTAAAAGAAAATTTTAAAGAGGTTTATTCACCCCCCCCCCTTTAAACCTCTTCTGACCACTTGGGACCAACAAGTGGTATCAGAGCAGGTGGTTCATTAGAATCAGCTGCCTGATCAACGAGCTTGATCCGATTGTTTTTCAAAGGTTTTCAAAACTTTTCAAAAGAGCATTTTTTTTGAAAAATCAAAACTTTTTGAAAAATGGACTGTATCAGCCATGTTCCCCACATTGCTGGTATGTCGTTTGAGGATTGGAAAATCAGAATGGAGATTTTCCTTGCTGCTTATAATGATAACATGTACACATGTATCATTAAAGGTCCATTCAGATTCACAAAGACCATAAAGATCAATGAAGTTGATATGGTTGTGGAAAAAGACTTACACGAGATGACTGCTGAAGAAATCAAGCTGTTCAATCTTGACAAAGTCGGAAGATTCATCATGACTAAAGCCCTGGACAATGATCGGTTTGACAAAGTCAAACATTGCAAAACTGCAAAGGAGATGTGGGATAAAGTCAGAGACATGAGCGAAGGAAACGACGCCATAAAAGAGCATCAGCTGAGTGTTGCTCTAGAAAAGCTGGATAACTTCAAGATGAAGTCTGCAGAAACCATTGATCAGATGGATACAAGGTTTACAAGGACGCTGAATGAAGTTTTGAAGCTTGGAAAAACCTTCACAGACAAGGAGATAACCGTCAGAGTTCTGAAGGCTCTACCTCCCAAGTTCAACATGAAGGTGACAGCATTGGAAGAATCAAGAGATCTTGGCAAGATTTCTCTTACGGAGCTGTTCTCAGTACTCAAGGCGTATGAGTATAAACTGCCTAGGATGGGTGTTGAAGAAACCTCAACTTCAAGTCCCACAGCTGCACTAGTTGCTGCTGAAAACCCAAGAAGACCAGCCTACAGAAGTAAAGATGTGGACTCATCTGATGAAGCCACAATACTCAACAAAAAGGAGTACACTGCTTGAGACGTTGCATTGCTAATGAACAATTTCAAGAAGTTCTTGTTGGGATATGGCTCGATTGTCAAGACAACAAAGTGCGGAATTTAAAATTTTTCGAGTCATCCAATGGTCCCATAAATGAAATCTCCATATTATGTGTACAAAAGCATGAAACAAAAACACACAATGAATAATACAAGGGGGTTTTTGCGATATACCTCACCACAGGCAAGGTGGTGGAAACCTCCAACTTCGTTTCTGAATCTGGATCTGGTTCACAGGAGTGATCCAAGTGTCTCACCTCCAAAGATAGTCCACACCAATTGGATTCTGGCAACACCTCAAGATCTTAGGCTCAGAACTGGATTCAGGAGATTTGTTATTGCAGGATTGTGTTGAATCTCTTGACAGATCAAGATCTAACACAACGGAACAAGGAGAGGGCGGCGGCGGCACCAAGGCAGCCCACGGCAGCAGGTGGCGGCGGCTAGGGTTTCTAGCTAGAGAGGGCGGCGGCTACTAGGGCAAAAGGAGCTAGGGTTTTTCTTAGGTTGTTACACATTTGAGCTCTAGATGTGCTCTATTTATAAGCTCCTTCTGACCTAGGTCTACAAGACTCCTTATGGGCTTTAATTAATAAAAGCCCATGTCTTGCAATCCTTCATTTAATTAACAACTTTAATTAAATGCCCAGTCTTGATAAATCAATATTTCTTTTATATAATTAATTAGCAACTCAATTAAGTATTTAATTAATTAAGTCAGCCAATTAATTAATCTCCCACTTGAATTAAATACCTTTAATTCATTTAATTGATTTAATTACCTTTAAATCAATTAATTCCTTTTATGTCCTTCCATAACAGTCACCGTCCAATTGTATTGTGTGTGACCCTCTGGGTTCACCATCAATTGGCAGCAGGCCCACGAATCCTTCGTGATTTAATTTATGAACAATAAATTGCTCCGGTCAATTAAACAACCTTTAATTGACCACTCCTAGAATTAAATCCTCTATTAATTCAGGAGTACCCACACTTCATGGTCGATGTCTAGCCACAAGCCCATGAAGCCCAACTTCAGGTGAATTGATATTTGTGAACCTCGTCTCATATAATTGCCATGTACATACGGTCCTTCTATCGACTAATATTCCCGATCAAGACTTAGGGTGTGTGAATTGATCGGCACCTCTAAATTTGTCTCGATAACTATACTTTCTAATTCAGGATAATATTCCAGTGTGACTGCTAAATTTGGAAACCCCTTTCCAAATCCGTCACCGACCGTGGCCACGGGTTTCTCGGATATATTATCTAAGAATCGTATAGGAAATTCTCTCACCCATTACAGTGAGTCAATAGATTCCATATCGGTACTAACCATTCGCGTACATGTCCATACGCACCCAACCTAGGCATGTTATGACCAAGCTACGTGGCCTATACCTAGATCTAAGTACGCACTTCCATGCACCGAATTCGCCCTAGCACCTCAAGTCAAAGGACTAAATCGTACACTATTATAATCCTTGAGAAACATCCCATCACCGATATGCGTCATGCGCTTCCACAATGGGTTTCTCTGTTCGGGTCGTTCGATGCGTTCAATCCTCCATTGAACCACCTACTCATATGCACTGGCCTCAAATGCCTTGCTCATGAAACGCTACAAATTCACTCCATGTGAATCATGCATACTTGTACAAGTCTTGGCGATTCCTACGATACCCCGTCTCGTTTCGGAATCTATGACTTGGAACAGTTTTAAGATTACGACCTTTGAGACTGTTTCATGATTGCACTCAGTACTGAAGTGAATCGTCCCATAGTCAAATGTAATCTAAGGGTTTCATCCAATCGCTTAAATGTATTCGCGAGAGATGAAGTTGGCCATTGTTTATCCTTATACACATATAAATAAACATGCGTATTAAGTCATTTATACTAAAGAAAGATAATGATAGTTTCACTACAAGCTAAATATATTGGCTTGCAGGGCACTATTCCATCAATCTCCCACTTGCCCTAAAGCCAATCATAAACGTTTCTAGGACCCATCTTTCTAAAGATGTTCTTCGAACTCATTTTATGATATAGTCTCTTTTAGTGGATCCGCTAAGTAGTCTTCTGAGTCGACGCGATCCATTACCCGCGTTAACTCTACCAATGATTTTTCTAATCAAATGGTACCTTTCTTTCAATTATGTTTAGATTTCTGGTAAGATCTCGAATGCTTTGCTTTGACAATAGCTCCAATGTTATCATAGAAGATAACCATGAGCTTCGCAATGCTAGGCACTACATCCAACCATAGGATGAAGTTTTATATCTAAACACTTTCTTAAGCCGCATTTAATGCTGCAATATATCTTGCTTCAGTGGTTTGAATGGTTACGGTGATTTGCTTGGAACCCTTTCAAATTCACCGTTACCCCATTGATGCAGGATATGTATCCAAAAATGGATATATATAAATCATCCACATCAGACTGAAAATTCGAATCAGTGAATCCTTCGAATTTTAATTCTCCACTACCACCGTAGACCAAGAACAAATCCTTAGTCTTTGTCAAGAGTTTAAGGATATCTTTTACGGTGGTCCAGTACTTCTTCACTGGAGTTTGACTAGCAACTGCTCGCGACACTTGAGCATGTTCTACGTCTGGTCTAGTACATAGTAAAGCATGCCACATGCAACCTTTTGTTTGAAACATAAGGTATTTGAGACATCCTCCTTTGTTCTCATTTGATGTAGGGCACATCGATTTTGGAACAAGGGATACGGGTCTCACTGGAAGCAATCCTTTCTTGGATTCTTCATACTGAATATTTCCAGTATTGATTCTATGTACTTAGATTTAGAGAGTGTCAGCATCCTTTTCTGATCTATTCTATAGATACGTATCCCAATACGCAAGATGCTTCTCCTAAATCTTTCATGGAGAATTGCATGGACAATCATGCTTTCGTCTGTGCTAATATTCCGATATCATCCCAGATAACCAGAACATTATCGACATATAAAATATGAGCTTCATCGCGCTCCCACTAATCCTTTTGTACACTCATTGTTCATACTCGTTTTGATGAAGTCAATTGTCTTGACTATCTCATCAGAACAACTGTGAATCTAAATGGATTCAAATATCGCTAATGGAGAAAAGGTTTCAACAAAGTCTGTTCCAGAACATTGTGAATAACCCTTTTACCACTAGTCGATTCTTAGAGGTCAACACCTCTCCATTCATTCCAAGTTTGATGATCCACTTCCAATTTATACAATTTGTAGGGATAAATCCCTCGGGTGGATCAGTCAAGGTTATACCTTGGTGGAATGGATGGGATCCATTTTGGTTTGCATGGTTTCGAGCCACGCACCCGAGTCTATGTCTGACATCGCTTCTTGATAGGTCTTTGGATCACTTTCCACATTCTCGTTTTCGTGAATGAAACCAAATCGCTCTGGCTCCTTACGAATTCGATCAGACCTTCGAAGAGTAGGTGTACTAGTAGGTTTAGTAAATTCTGGATTAACTCCCACTGTTTGCGGGGACGGGTCCAAATCTTGGACTTCATCAAGTTCCATGACGTTTCCATTTCCTTTGATGAGAAATTCATCAACAGAGGAACGGGTATCTAAGAGAAACGATTGTTTCTCATTGTCGTGGAACAGGTACCCAATGGATTTCGTTGGATACCCCACAATTATATACAAATTGGATCTACTAGCCAATTTATCTCCTTTCTTGTTTCTACCATCGCCAGGAGATCTCCATGCTCATAGGTAAGAGCATAGAGGTATTTTGCCATACCTTTCTTGGTAAAGCTTTGCAGGCACGTAATTTGAAGGTACTTTGCTCAGTATCTTCGATGCAATCAGGAGGACTAACCCCTAGAATGCATAAGGAAGCTTAACATAACTCAATATGGATTGAACAATGTCTAACAATGTTAGATTCCATCTCTTTAGACACTTCAATAATTTGAGGCTTCTTAAGAGGAGTTTGTTATATGAGAATCTCATTCTCATTAAGATAATTGAGGAATCCTTGACAAGTATTTGCTATCTCAACTAGATCGAATGGTCGTAATACTTTGTCTTTGTTGATTCTCTACTTCGTATTGAAATACCTTGAAAATATTCAAAGGTTTTTCGGATTTGTATCTCACTAGATTCATTTTCCACTAACGACCAAGGTCATTAGCAAAAAGTACGAAGTATGAGTAATCTCCTCTCACAGTAACCTTTAGTGATCCATACTCATGGATTAAATCCAGATTTTATTTGGTTCGCTCTTGATTCCCTGTGACGGGAGATCTGGTCATCTCTCCTTTGAGACATGATTCGCAGGTTGGAAGTTCATCCAAGTTCTATTTTTCAAGAAGCTTAGGTGAAACCAACTTTTGAATCCTACTCTTGGAGATGTTTCCAAGTCTAGCGTACCAAAGTTATGGATTATTATCTTTGTATTAATTTGAACTTCACACATTAATTCAATAAAATTGAGTTAATGGTTTAGTTCAATTAATTTGCTTCCTTTCAATTAACATCTTTAATTGAATCCTTTTCGTTTTAAATTAACCCTTTAATTGAAACGTTGCTTAATTAATTAGATCATCTAATCAATTAAACACATCAGTGCCTTTCTTAGATGCAGTGGGATAATTCGACTTATAGGCTACTTGCATTCTTTTGACTACCTTTATGGTCGAATTAGAAGAGAATAAATTCCTCTTCATTTTACTCTTCTTTGACTTTGCAGTCCATGAAGTGTAAACGATCATGACAGGTCTATCCAATTTGCCTTTAACCAATTCTTTGGTTGATTCATGAAATGTGATCAACTTTTCAAATAAGATCAGTTTATTTCAAGAGTCATTTGAATGAGCGGGAGGAGAATTTAAGAAGAAGTTAATGTTAAGATCACTTGCAGGCTTACGTTTAATCGATCCAGTTTTCAACTAGATTGATAAAACAAAGACAGTGATCCTTGACACTAGTTCCTTCAATTATTCTCGAGTTTTGAAACAATTCCTTGGAAGTCTTGAATCATATTGATTCAAAACTACTCCTCAAAACAAGCCTTTTGAGGTGGAGGTTTGTTTCAGAAGATAGGTCCTCAAAACAGGCCTTTTGAGGTGGAAATTCAGACATGCTCCTCATGTTGCTTCCATAGCTCTTTCAATCTTGATGCTTATTTTAGGAAACGATCATTTAAGATTCCCATACTCTATAGGTGATTCGTTTCACTTTTGAGATTCATCTATATATGAGAAACAATCATTAATATTCCCATATTCTACGGGTGATTCGTTTCTTATATTTTGACTTATCTCATAAGCGCATAAGGCATAGGATTGTCATTTAAGAACATCATTCCACTCTTGGAATTCAAGACAATTCTCAAGTTTCTTGCCTAGTCGATATTTTAATCCAGCTATTTTATTGGTCGAGGATAAATAGTAAAATGGATAATTACTGATATCTCAGTATCTAATTTAAAGAGAAGACAAACATTCAGTGGACTAGTTAATGAATAATACTTATAATCTACGAAGGTTGGACTTTCTATCGAAGAAGTTCTCCCACTATTTTATCGAAACAATTACCCCTTCAATTGTTCGGGAAATTCTATTTCCTAGTAGGTCTTGACGCCCCAGCGGCAATTAATTGCACCCACGACTCGTGGCCATACAACCAATTCCCCAGGTAGGCATACTTATTGCCAATTGTGTTACTCCACAACCTTCAAGCTATTTTGCCTCGGTTTTCGCACTTATCTAGCACTGCTACATCATAAGTGTTACTAATCGTTAAGTCTAACCCATCAATCATGATGAGCAACGGGCCCGGTCGTGAGTTCTCCGTAACTAGTTATCGGTCGATCCTCACATCCCGACCAATCCTCACCCTTGTCGTGTTTAGTTAAAAACAGGAGTCAAGGAATTTCACGTATTGTCCCTTTCTTCGACTCGGGTGCCAGACTCTGGATCACCTCTATCGATAAGTAGACAACATACGCTAGTCCCTATTGATGGAAGGCTTGGATTTATATAAATACTTCATTTTATTTTAATCCAATATGACTTAATATTTAATTCAAGAGGGGGTTTACTGGTGTGAAAGTTATACTAACTCTCCTCGAGATCTCACCGCTTCAATTATGCTTTATCTTTTATTACGATCTAGATTCTAGCGCGCATCTCATACAAGCTAAATATAAATCGACAAATAAATAAAAGCCATACAAGCCTAGCATGCATACTACCACAATATGTTTTCGATCGGGAGCCTCCTATGCGGGCCATCATCGAGCCAATGATGTTGGCCCAATTGGTCAATCTAAAGGTTTCTCAAACGGGCCCTATGCTATTACACAATGTACCATGCATTCATGGCTTTCTTATCTTCTTGGGCTCCCACCTTGCTTGTAAACGGGCCTCCATCCTAAACTAGGAAAGCAGTAAAGCCCTATTCTATTACAAAGGCTCAAAGTGGCCCAAAAACAATAATAGGCTCGCAGGCCCAATGAAAAACAAGCAATAAATTAAACCAATCACATCTACCCTAGGGTCAAGGCTCGTCTCGATCGAAAACCACGTAAACAGTTCACGTAGAGCAAGAAACATGTAAACATCTTTTACTTTCTTCTATCTTAATTTTAAAACATCCTTTTAAAACTAACTTCCTATGATTCTTGCTTTTTAGTCACTACTAATTATGACAAAATAAATATCCGGGTAAACAAAAATTAATTTTCTGCTCAATTTCAGATTCTGTTTTTCAACTTTTGAAAATTTCATTTTCGACCCCTCAACTTTCGAAAATTGCATTTTGACCCCAAAACTTTTAAAAAAGTTACAAAAACACCCATGGGCAGTTTCGGGCAGCAGACCAGAAAATAAAATTTTGAATTTTGAAAATTTTCGATTTTTCAAATTGACCCCTCAAGTTTCGGTAATTGCAAAACAGCCCCAAAGTTTTCAGAAATTGCAAAACGACCCCAAAATCCGTGCGACCAGAATTGCAAGAACAGTCCAGGATTTTCAAATTTCCAGATTTCAAAAATTTCGAATTTCAGCCCCAAAAACCCTAATTTGCGATTTCTTTGCCCAAAAAGTCCTGAAGTTTCCAAAAACTATAGAAACGCCACAGATCTTGAAAAGCAGTTTTACCCAATGATAGATCTCGTCATAACAAGCAAGAATCAACTTACAGAACATAATTATCACGCGTTCTCATACATATAATTAAACATATACGGTGAACACAATTATGTTCAGGCTTTTGTATAATAATGATGGAGTTGGCTCTGATACCACTGTTGGGATATGGCTCGATTGTCAAGACAACAAAGTGCGGAATTTAAAATTTTTCGAGTCATCCAATGGTCCCATAAATGAAATCTCCATATTATGTGTACAAAAGCATGAAACAAAAACACACAATGAATAATACAAGGGGGTTTTTGCGATATACCTCACCACAGGCAAGGTGGTGGAAACCTCCAACTTCGTTTCTGAATCTGGATCTGGTTCACAGGAGTGATCCAAGTGTCTCACCTCCAAAGATAGTCCACACCAATTGGATTCTGGCAACACCTCAAGATCTTAGGCTCAGAACTGGATTCAGGAGATTTGTTATTGCAGGATTGTGTTGAATCTCTTGACAGATCAAGATCTAACACAACGGAACAAGGAGAGGGCGGCGGCGGCACCAAGGCAGCCCACGGCAGCAGGTGGCGGCGGCTAGGGTTTCTAGCTAGAGAGGGCGGCGGCTACTAGGGCAAAAGGAGCTAGGGTTTTTCTTAGGTTGTTAAACATTTGAGCTCTAGATGTGCTCTATTTATAAGCTCCTTCTGACCTAGGTCTACAAGACTCCTTATGGGCTTTAATTAATAAAAGCCCATGTCTTGCAATCCTTCATTTAATTAACAACTTTAATTAAATGCCCAGTCTTGATAAATCATTATTTCTTTTATATAATTAATTAGCAACTCAATTAAGTATTTAATTAATTAAGTCAGCCAATTAATTAATCTCCCACTTGAATTAAATACCTTTAATTCATTTAATTGATTTAATTACCTTTAAATCAATTAATTCCTTTCACGTCCTTTTATAACAGTCACCGTCCAATTGTATTGTGTGTGACCCTCTGGGTTCACCATCAATTGGCAGCAGGCCCACGAATCCTTCGTGATTTAATTTATGAACAATAAATTGCTCCGGTCAATTAAACAACCTTTAATTGACCACTCCTAGAATTAAATCCTCTATTAATTCAGGAGTACCCACACTTCATGGTCGATGTCTAGCCACAAGCCCATGAAGCCCAACTTCAGGTGAATTGATATTTGTGAACCTCGTCTCATATAATTGCCATGTACATACGGTCCTTCTATCGACTAATATTCCCGATCAAGACTTAGGGTGTGTGAATTGATCGGCACCTCTAAATTTGTCTCGATAACTATACTTTCTAATTCAGGATAATATTCCAGTGTGACTGCTAAATTTGGAAACCCCTTTCCAAATCCGTCACCGACCGTGGCCACGGGTTTCTCGGATATATTATCTAAGAATCGTATAGGAAATTCTCTCACCCATTACAGTGAGTCAATAGATTCCATATCGGTACTAACCATTCGCGTACATGTCCATACGCACCCAACCTAGGCATGTTATGACCAAGCTACGTGGCCTATACCTAGATCTAAGTACGCACTTCCATGCACCGAATTCGCCCTAGCACCTCAAGTCAAAGGACTAAATCGTACACTATTATAATCCTTGAGAAACATCCCATCACCGATATGCGTCATGCGCTTCCACAATGGGTTTCTCTGTTCGGGTCATTCGATGCGTTCAATCCTCCATTGAACCACCTACTCATATGCACTGGCCTCAAATGCCTTGCTCATGAAACGCTACAAATTCACTCCATGTGAATCATGCATACTTGTACAAGTCTTGGCGATTCCTACGATACCCCGTCTCGTTTCGGAATCTATGACTTGGAACAGTTTTAAGATTACGACCTTTGAGACTGTTTCATGATTGCACTCAGTACTGAAGTGAATCGTCCCATAGTCAAATGTAATCTAAGGGTTTCATCCAATCGCTTAAATGTATTCGCGAGAGATGAAGTTGGCCATTGTTTATCCTTATACACATATAAATAAACATGCGTATTAAGTCATTTATACTAAAGAAAGATAATGATAGTTTCACTACAAGCTAAATATATTGGCTTGCAGGGCACTATTCCATCAGTTCTACAAAAGAAAATTGAAGAACAAATATAACAATGCTTCTACTTCTAAACCTAACTTTTCTTCTCAAGAGAAAGATGATTATAAAGCAAAACTAATGTGTTACAACTGCAGGAAATTGGGACACTTCATCAAAGACTGCCCATATCCAAAAGCAGAAAAGTACACTGAAGAAGAGAAGAAAATGAGAAGAGAAAGAAAGCATCAGAAAGGCAAGGCAATGATGGCTGAAGCAGAAAAGCTTGCTGCTGTCTACTCATCTGATTCAGATTCAGACACATCTGATGAAGAATCGTCTGATGAAGAAAAACCTGCTCTCCTGTGCCTGATGGCAAAGGAATCTGATGACTCTGAGGATGAGGTAACTCCTCTTGACAATGAATTATTTAATTCATTTGAACAAATGATGCTTAACTATACTGGTATTGCTGAAGCATATAAAAAGCTTAAGGAAGAGATGATATTGCTAAAAGAGCAAAATAATTCTCTGAAACTCACAGCTGAAAAGCCTAGAGAATCAGCTGAATACAAACAGCTTGAGCAAGAACATGAATCTCTGAAAGCTGAATGTGAAGTATATAAAGGAAAAATCATGGAACTTGAAAATGTTATTGAGTCTCATGAGAAATCGTCTGTTGCATCCACGCATACATCTAGTAAACAGAAGATGCCTTTAGAACAGGATAAACATGAATTGAATCATACTGAGAAATTTATATCTCCTGACAATAATAAGGTCATATTGTATGTTCAAACTGCTAGACCTGCTTCACCTGAGAAAGTGGTAAAGGAGAAGAAATCTCCTAAGGCTAAAAAGAGCAAAGAGCCTACTGTAGGAAATCAGACTAGTAAGACCAAACAACAGAGTCCTAAGAAATCTGCTGATAAAGCTAAACTGAATCAAACTGTTGGTAAAACTAAGTCAAAATCAAATGAGCAAGCATCTAGTAAACCAAAGAAGCATAAGAATAAGAAAAATCAAAATGCTTGGTATGGAAATGAGTCATATTATGTGCAACCTGCTACATATCATCCTATGTATCATGCACCTCAATTTCCAAGTTACTATGCACCTTACCCTGCTCATCCAATGCATGCATACCCTGCTTATCATGCACCTTACCCTACTTATGAACATTATTCTTATCATACTGATCATCAACATGACTTATCTGATAATTATGATAACAATGAAACTGTTCATGCTCCTGTCAAATCTCGGAAGCCTAAGAAGCCTAAGACATCAACATCTTGGGTTGTCAAAGGTGGAACTAATCCTTCAGGACCCTCTCAATAAGGGTACCTAAAACAATTTTATTTTTGTATTGTAGGTTAGGATTAGGAGTAGGAGTAAAGTAGAGAAGATTTGGTACTTGGACAGTGGATGTTCAAGACAAATGTGTGGAAACATACATGAGCTGACTGATGTAGTTGCTGTGGATGGTCCAAAAGTCACTTTTGGAGATAGCAAAGAAGGCAAGATTAAAGCTAAAGGGAAACTGATCAGAGGAAACATAGAGATATCTGACGTCTCGTATGTTAAAGGCCTCAAATATAATCTGCTGAGCATAAGTCAATTTTGTGACAAGGGATATTCTGTTATCTTCTCAATAGATAAGTGCTATGTTGAACAGATTGGTACAAAGAAGGTAATCTTATCTGAATGACGACAAGGAAATATCTACATAGTCGACTGGAATTCTGCTGACAAGAATTCAAATGTTTGTTTGGTGGCATCAACACCAAGTGAAGTTAGTTGGCTGTGGCACAAAAGGATTAATCATTTAAACTTCAAGACCATCAACATATTAATCAAGAATGATTTGGTAGAAGGGATTCCTAGAACAGTCATGAGCAAAGATAAGCTCTGTGACGCCTGTCAGAAGGGTAAACAAATGAAGTCATCATTCAAAAGCAAGAAGCATCAATCTTCTGGAAGAATATTGGAGCTACTACATATGGACTTATTTGGACCCATTGATCCTGTCAGCAATGGTGGAAAGAAATACTGCCTAGCTGTTGTGGATGATTATTCAAGATATACTTGGGTGATTTTCATGAAGAAGAAAAGTGAAACCAAGGAACATCTTACAAATCTGATGGAACTGATCCAGAATGAGAAAAGCATAAAAATATTGAAGATCAGGTCAGATAGAGGGACAGAGTTTACAAACTCTACTGTTGAAGAGTATTGTAATATGAAAGGAATACATCATGAGTATTCAGCTGCTAGAATCCCTCAACAGAATGGTGTTGCTGAAAGGAGAAACAGAACACTGAAGGAAGCTGTCAGAACCATTATAGCTGAAGCTAAACTGCCACAAAGATTTTGGGCAGAAGCAACAAACACAACATGTTTTACCCAAAACAGATGCATGATCAACAAGCACCAAAACAAGACTCCATATGAAGTTTGGAACAACAGGAAGCCAAACATTCATTACTTTAAGATATTTGGTTGTAAATGCTATGTTTTAAATAATGGGAAAAATCACCTTACTGCATTTGCAGAAAAGGCTGATGAAGCTGTTTTTGTAGGATACTCTACTGTTAGTAAGGCTTATAGAGTTTTTAACAAAAGAACATTACTAATAGAAGAATCCATTCATGTAGTTTTTGATGAACCAAGTCAATCTTCTGAAAAGAATCAAAGTGTTAATCAAGATCTGTCTACTGATTTACAGAAGTTGAATGTTGGAAGGAATGAAGAATATGTTCCCATCATACTACCTAATCTCAACCCAGCTGATAACTCCGGTGCTGTTCAAAATCACAGAACTGATTGTCTAACAGACGAGTTGCAAACAGCTGATAGACCAGAGACTGTTCAACAGACAAGAGAAGTTCAACAGACTACTACTGGAACTCCAACAATAGTGTTGCAAGATCTTAACATAAGACAACATTCAGACCTGCAACCTGATCTAAGATGGCTCAGAAATCACCCACCTGAATTAGTGATTGGTGATCCTTTGGATAGAGTGAAAACAAGAAGAGCTGCTGCACAAGATGCCATGTTTGTCACTTTCCTATCTCAAATAGAGCCTAAACAAATTGAAGAAGCTCTCAGTGATTCCTTCTGGATTGAAGCTATGCAAGAAGAGTTAAATCAATTTGAAAGGAATGAAGTATGGTACTTAGTTCCTAGACCAAGTCATCAAAGAGTCATTGGCACTAAGTGGGTATTCAGAAATAAGATGAATGAAGATGGTATTGTTACCAGAAACAAAGCAAGATTAGTGGCCAAAGGTTATTGTTAAGAAGAAGGAATTGACTTTGATGAGACTTTTGCACCAGTAGCAAGACTTGAAGCAATCAGACTGTTTCTAGCCTATGCTGCTTACAAAAACTTCACTGTCTATCAGATGGATGTGAAGTTTGCCTTTCTCAATGGATAATTGCAAGAAGAAGTTTATGTTGAACAACCTCCTGGATTTGAAGTTTATCAAGAAGAGGACAAGGTATATCGTCTGAAGAAAGCCCTTTATGGACTGAAACAGGCTCCAAGAGCATGGTATGATACCCTATATGATTTTCTTTTGATTAAAGGATTTCATAAAGGTAAGGTAGATAAAACCTTGTTCACTATTGAATGGGAAAATCATATATTGATTGTGCAAATATATGTAGACGATATTATTTTTGGTTCAACTAATCAATAGATGTGTGACAAGTTCTCTAAGCTGATGCAGAATAAGTTTGAAATGAGCATGATGGGAGAACTTAATTATTTTCTTAGTTTGCAAGTTAGACAGTTGTCTGATGGTATATTCATCAACCAAGCAAAATACACAAGAGATCTGTTCAAGAAATTTGGTATGGAAACTAGCTCTACTGCTACTATTCCTATGTCTAAAAGTCTTCGTTTGGATAAAGATGAAGATGGCAAATCAGTGGACATAACCAAATACAGAGGCATTATAGGGTCACTGTTATATCTAACAGCAAGTAGACCTGACATAATGTACTCAGTAGGGGTTTGTGCAAGATTTCAATCAAATCCCAAAGAATCTCATCTCTTAGCTGCCAAGAGGATATTGAAATATGTCAAAGGCACTCAAGAATTGGGATTGTGGTATCCTAGAGAATCTGGATTTGAGCTTATTGGTTATTCAGATTCAGACCTTGCTGGCTGCAAGATTGACAGAAAAAGCACAACAGGTGCCTGTCAGTTCTTAGGTAGTCGTCTGATCTCATGGATGAGTAAGAAATAGACTTCAGTATCCATATCTACAGCTGAAGCTGAATATATAGCTGCTGGAGCTTGCTGTGCACATATACTATGGTTGAAGCATCAACTAGAAGACTACAATATCAAAATCAGTGGAATTCCAATCTACTGTGACAATACAAGTGCAATCTCTCTTACTCAGAATACTACAAGTCATTCAAGGACTAAGCATATTGAGATCAAACATCACTTCATTAGAGATCATGTGGAAAAAGGCAATGTTATGATAGAGTATGTTCTTACTGACAATCAAATTGCTGATATTTTCACTAAACTTTTAAGTGAAGTAAGGTTTTCAACCTTAAGAGCGAGCTGAGCTAGGATTACTTAATTTGGATGCATAAGCTGAGGGGAAACGTATCAGAAAACTAGAGTTCAACAGCTTACTCATCCCTATTATCTTCAAGGATTAACTCTCAACAGACTAGTTAACTTATGAATTCTTAAACTCAGGGGGAACGTGTAAGACTAGCGGTACTTCTGAATTAAAGATGAAATTGGTTAATGTCAGTTAGTTGAAGTTATACTTTCAACAGAAGACTTATCTATCGAAGATAAAAGTTATTTTATCTAGCTGGATTGACAAACAGCTGAGGAAGGTTATCAGCTATTGGCATTCTCTGATAACAACTATGTCATCAGGACAGTAGTCCATCAGATAAGTATTTACTTTACTCATCTGATTACTTAAATAAAAGCGAATCTATTTAAAACGTTGTATTCAAAACACGCTTTTATAAGTAACTATTGGGCGGTACATATTCCCGCTCCTCATTAAATATCTTTTGAATTTGAAAGGTCGTAACTGACGCCGCACGATCAGCACTGACAGAAAAACGGATCTAACGGTTGGCGGATATCACGGAATTCAAGATACCCCAACTCTATAAATCCCAATCTGATCAGCCGTGTAGTTCTTTACGCACCCTAAACATTCAAAGCATACTTGAGAGAAAATTTACTTGCAAATTCTCTGCAGAATACTTCCTTTTTCTCTAACTTTCAACAGATCAAGATGGCCGCTGAAGGTATGTTCCTAGTTTATGAATCCTTTTACTAGTCTGGTACGGACTTGATGAAGGAACTGTTGGAGAAATTCAAATCTGCTCAGTTGGTGAATTTCATGGAGTACAACGAAGGCATAATCTGGACTGACCAGGTTATGGAGTATTACAAGACGGCAACTGCTGATTACAACTCTATGGAAATCAAAGCAACAGTCGGTGACAAATCTGTGGTCATCACTCCTGCTGTTCTTCACGAGACATTTGGTCTCCCAAACAGAGGAAGACACGATGTTACTGTTCTGACTGAAGAAAAGCACCAACAATTTTGGGCGATCTGCGCCAAAGAGGGAGAAATGTTGACTGGCAACATTAGGAAGAAACAGCTGAAGGACGAATATCAGAGGATGGCTGATATGGTCTCTAAGCTGATAGAGAACTGTACTTTTTCTCTAGATGCTGTTACCATGAAGAGGTTTAGCATCATGGCTGCTATTTACTATGGAATGGAAGTCAACTGGTCCATCATAGTATGGTACATCTTCGCTGATTTCCTGGAAGTGAAGAAAGGAAAAGGCCCCTCCACCAACCACAGAATCACACTCAGTTATCTTCTGTCAAAACTGGGTTGTGTTATGTTAAATGGAAAAGAGATTCACAAGTCCAAGGCAATGTCCAAGTACTTGCCCGTTATGAAGAGAAAGGCTGATGAGCCTGAGGAGGATGAAGATGAGGAACCAAAGGAGGTTCCTGCCAAAAGGCAACGAAGGTTAGTCAAAACAGCCAGCTTAGCTGTTGAGGCTAAAAAGAAGAAGGTTGCTGATGAGCCTAAAAAGAAATAAACTAAGCAGATGGAGAAAGTGACTTCTGCTGCTGAAGCCACTAAAATTATTGAAAATATAACTGCTGATGTAAGGACTGGATCCCCTGCATCATCATCAAGAATTCCATCAGCAGAGAGACCTGCTGAAGGTGTCTCTCAAAGAACAAGAAGCCAACAGAGAGATACGGCTGCTTCTACTTGCCGTGAAGGAAGAACCAAAAAGTCTGCTAGAAAGCAGATGACTTTCATAGAAGAACCCATGGAGCTAGAAAATGTGGCTAGGGAAGACCCTGAAAATGCTGAAAAGACTGCTAAACCTGTTGAGCCTACTGCAACAGTTGAGACTGCTGCAACTGACAAAGCTGATGAGCAACAGCCAAGTCAAGTTACCCAATCAGTTGAGACTTCTAAGTCTCAAGAAGATCCAGACGTACAGATCATCTATCCAATTGCTGCCAATCCCATATCATCTGCTGGACCAGCTCCTGCTAAATAAGGCAAAAGGAAAATAGTGCTGAGGAAAAAGAAAATCTCCAAGGCTGACAAGAAAGCAAGGGAGGAAGCTGAACAGAGGAAGCAAGATGAGTTGGAAGAGAAGAAGGCACTTGAGCTAAGCAAAGCTCAAGAAGCTAAGGATGAAGCCAGGAGAAAAATGTCTGAGGCAGAGAGAAAAGCTGCTGAAGATGCTGAACTGGCCATGGTGATCGAAATGAGCAAAGTTGATGCCTATGGACCTGTCCATGGAGGTGGCATCAAGATTGGAGAAGGCAAAAGTGAAGAAGAAAAGAAAAAGCTCAAAATGCCTGCTGCTAAGATCAAGTCAAAAGACAAATTTGAAGTTAGAAGAGCCTTTGAGATTGTGTATGCTGATAAGGAGCTCTTCAAGAAGTTTGAGAAGTCTTTGGCTTACTATGATCAAAAGCTCATGCTAAAAACTTTGTTCAATCAGGAGAACTCTAGATACATCAGTTGGAGAGACAACAGATTGAACAAGTCAATAGCAGAACTCCAAAATCTGAAGGAGTTAGCTGATGAAGAACTATGGGTTCTAAATTGGTTAAAAACAAACTCTATTCAGAAGGCCCTTGATCCCAGTTATGTCAGAGATGTCATGCATAACTATGCAAAAGAATTTACGTTGGAAGAGGCCAAGAAGATCAAAAGCACCTTGCCTGATAAGAAGAGAAAATCTGAAGATGCTGAAGAAAGGGCAATCAAATTTGCTGTTATGACCGCCTTGAAGAGATGGGCAAAAAGGTCAAAATATCAGCAGGGATGCTCAAGTGACTTGCCACTGCTGCCAAGTATTCAGCAAATAATTTTTGGCAAGGAAGTGAAGGAATTTAGTGAAGTGCCTAAGGGAAACAATGCTCCTGTTAACCCTTGGATCATTGTGAGGCAGATCCGACAGACAACCTGCTTCAATGATGATGGCACCGTCACTAATCTGATATACGAAGATGTCACTGATGAACAAAAGAAGTCTGAAGAAAAGAAAGCTGATGAGCCTCTAGCAATAGACTGGAATGCTAAGGACTCTGAAGACCATCAGATGACAGATTTGGAAGAAGTCCCTATTCAACAGGCGACTGATGAGAAGGAAGCTGATGCTGCTGCTTCTGCTTCATCAGGTGATGAACACTCATCATTGATGGAAGCTTTCCAGATTTTAATGGAAAATTCACTAAAGGAACTGGAAGAGAAACATAATCAACAGCTAATGAAGGTCAAGGAGGAGCTGAAGAATGAACTTAAGGCAGAATTGGAAGAATCAAACAGACTTCAGCTGGAAACTGTTCAAGGATCAACAGCAGAGTTCATCAAGAAAGAAATTGACAGTATTCCAATTCCTCAAGATCATTCCCTGCAGTTAGTGCACAGCTTAAGAGATCTGAACAAGAATGTTGAAGATGTGAAGGGTGACGTGAATCACCTTCATACTGCATTAAAGACAGCTGAGCACAAAATAGCAGACTTAACTGCAACCTTCATTCAAGTCAGTAATGAAGAGAAGGAAATCAACTTAGGGATGTTGCAAGAAGTATCAAAAGCTTCACAGGAAGTCCAACGTGAAATTGCAACTATAAACCTTAACATTGACTACTTCAATGATCAGACTGAGATCATAAGCACTGATATTCATCATCTTACAGCAAGTCATGATGTTGTCAACCAGAATCTAAAGGCTCTATGTGCGGAAATGAAGATTCCAACAGTTGCTCTCAACCCTGCTGTTGCACCTTCTGATGTCATCAAATCTGATGATGACAAAAAGGGGGAAGATAAAAGGGAAGAACCGGCTAAGGAAACTTCTGCTGCAACTGATGAAGCCAAGGAGACTGAAGACACTGCTGACAAGACTGAAAAGCTTGGAAAGGTAGAAGAAAAAGAAACGACTGAAAAAGAAACTACCAAGTACAAGAACACTGAATTAGCCAGGAAGGCAATGGAGCTAATCAAAGAACATCAACTCAAAGAGAAGATGGAAGCTGCCAAAGCAATCTTGGATGAAGAAGCTGATGATGAAGAAGATGACGAAGAGTCATCTTATGAATATGAAGAAGTGCTTGAAGGATCAGATGAAGAAGCTGACAGTTAGAAATTGTAAAACCATTGTAATCAGTTTACTTCTATCTATTCTTCAGAATTCTCATCTGATGAACTTGTACTTGTAATTCTTTTTCAATATTAATAAAAAGTCAAGTTCAATCCAATATACTTTTTCTATCTCAGAAAATTTTGAGGATTACAATCTTTAGCTTAGGTATTTAACAGGTACTTAGCTGAAGTTTTGTCATCATCAAAAAGGGGGAAATTGTTGGATAAGGATGAAGATGAAGGCACTGAAGACAAATTGATAAGGGAGGTTTTGATGAAATTCCAAAACTTCAAAATTGGCTAAGTATGGAGTAACTCAGCTGATTTCCTTATCAAGGAATTTTGACTAAGTAAAGAAGACATCAGAAGAGTCAAATTTCAAGGTCCAAGACTTCTGATCTGCTGAAGGAAAGATATCAGACTGATGAAGATCAGCCGACTCAAATCAGATTTGTTCAAATTTGAGATCAGCCGAGTTCGCCATCAGACATGCACTTTCGTCAGCCAAGTGAAGAAGATCATAAAGGGTTCCCAACGGTAATAAATGCCCCTTGGAGTAATAAATGCTGAAGTACAAGGTTATTAAAGACAAATAATTAAAGATTTGCTTCGCATCAGCTGGGTGCATTTAATGCTGCATTTAATGCTGCCTGCAGAATAGTACTGTTCATAGTACGGACAGACTGCAAAAGCGCCGTTCGCGGAAATTAAGGACCAGTACTCGAGGAATTTGAATCTTGTCTCTCTTCAACGGATATTTTAAAGAGGTTTATTCACCCCCCCCTCTAAACCTCTTCTGACCACTTGGGACCAACATTACCAGAACGTCTACAATTTTTCCTTCGGGGTATGTAATGGACCGATCTGTTAATTGAAGAGTTATCGTAGTTGGCCTTGCTTTCCCAATTCCCAATTTTTGAAAGACGGATTTGGGCATGAGATTGATGCTGGCCCCTAAATCGCATAATGCTTGTCCCACGTACTTATCGCCAATGTTACATGGAATGGTAAAACTGCCAGGATCCTTGAGTTTGGGCGGGAGCTTATTCTGGAAAATTGCACTGCATTCTTCGGTGAGAGCTACAGTTTCGAATTCTCCTAATCTTTTATTTCGTGACAGTACATCCTTCATGAATTTGACGTAATTTGGCATCTGCTCGAATGCTTCAACTAATGGAATGTTGATGTGAAGTTGTTTCAGGATATCAAGGAGTTTTCTGAATTGATCATTCTTCCTTTGTTGTTGAAACCTTTGAGGAAACGGTGGTGGAGGTTTGATTTCTGGTAGATTAGGTACATCTTTCTTCTCGATTTCCTTTTCCACCTCCTTTTCTTTGTTTAGCTCGGATTCTTCAGGTGTGTCTTGAGCTTCCTTGGGATCCTTAACTCGAACTTGTGTTCTGCTGGGCTCTTCGAGTTCTCTACCATTTCTCAGAGTGATTGCTTTGCAATGTTCGTTATGATTGGTCCTTGGGTTTTCAGTGTCACTTGGGATTGAGCCTGGAGGTCGGTGCTGCCTATCTTGCGCTAATTGAGCCATTTGGGTTTCTAGGTTTCGAATAGATGCAGTTGTCTGGCTCATGAACTGCGCCAACGTCTCTTCTAATGATGGCTTATTGTCCGTTGGTGGTTGTTTTTGTTGACCCCGAAATCCTGGTGAGTTTTGCTGATTTTTGGCGTTGTTTGACCCCTGTCCAACGTGCTGATTATTGCTCCATGAAAAGTTAGGATGGTTTCGCCATCCGGGATTATAGCTGTTAGAGTATGGATTATACCCTTGATTGTTTCGATTGTTTCCCACATAACATGCTGATTCTGAATTGGACGGGCAGTTTTTATACGGATGCTCTCCCCCACAAATGATACAGAAAATCTCTGAGTTGTGAATCATATTGACTGGTTGAGCTTGAAACGAGTTAGCTCCAGGTTTACTCATACTTAAACCATCAATCTTCTTGGATAAAACGGCTAATTGTGCTTGCACTGCTGTCAGTATCTAACTCAAATTTTCCAGGTTCAAGTTTTACTGATGAGCGTTCCGATGCCCATTGGTAATTGTTGTAAGTCATTCTTTCTAATACATCGTAGGCATCTGTATATGTCTTCCCCAAAAATGTCCCTCCTGCTGCTGCATCAAGAATGGTTCTAATTTGTCCCCTAGTCCAGTGTAGAAGATATGTATCAGTTCCCAACCAGGAATTCCATGTTGTGGACACTGTGTCATTATCCCCTTGAACCTTTCCCATGCATCGTAGAGTGACTCTCCCTCTATTTGTTGGAATGAGTGAATTTCCATTCGAACTTTCGCACTCTTGGTGGGTGGAAAATATTTCCTTAGGAATTTTTCAGTCAAATCAGTCAAAGATATGATGGAGTTAGGTGACATTGAGTTTAGCCAGACTCGAGCTCGATCCCTTAAGGAAAAGGAGAAAAGTTTCATTCGTAGTTGATCAGCTGTAACCCCATTCAATTTGAATGAATCGCAAATTTCCATAAAGCTCTTCAAATGGGCGTGAGGATCTTCCATAGCCAACCCCGAAAATATAGCAGAGGAATTGATCAGATTCAGCATTACCGGTTTCACTTCAAAGTGATCTGCTTCAATCTCTGGTCTGACAATGCTTGAATCTAGAACACCCAAGATTGGTGTTATGTATTCATTAATGGGTCTTTCGATTTCGGCAGGAATGTGTGGACTCATTTGTTGATTTACTAACTGTTGATTCACCTGATTTTCATTCTGTGGATTCAGCTTTTTTATCACTGGATCAAAAGCTACTAATTCAGCTTTTTTATCACTGCGCATAAACTAGGTATGAGTACCTACAAGGAAAAATTTGAACTATAAAAATAAATCGAATTAAAACAAAAATAAAAGTTAAAACTTGGTAAATTGTCAATTATGAAAGTCCCCGGCAACGGCGCCAAAAACTTGTTGCAGATTTTACACACGCAAATAAACGCAAGTGCACGTATCGCAAAAGTAATAAAGAGTAAGATGAGTGTAGAACCCACGAGGACTTGAAACTAAAATTGTACCAAATTCCCTACCTTAATTCTTATTCTAATTCTACTGGGCTAAAATATTGTTGGTTTGTTTATTAACTAACTACTAAACTAGGAGAAATAACTAATCTAAAATGCTGATTAAAGTGCTTAAGAAGACAATCAATGAGAAAAGGGTCTAGAGTTTAAACTTCACCAATGTTATGCTTCTAATGTAAATTAACTCCCTAATTTTAACTAGTGATTCTTATTCGCTATCCTAGGGTTCACTTCTATCCTTAAGTTTCTTCCGAATCACCTAAGAACCTATGAAATTAACTTACTATTCTTATTCCTAAGTTAGTAGAATTAATAACATGCATGAATTATATGACCTAATTTGGATATGGGCGTGTTGGGTATATTCCTATACTAACAAACAACCCACTACCTAATTCCTCTTCTATTCTTAATATTCCCTTCCCAGGTTCAATCAAGAAAAGTAAACAATCAAATAGGTGGCCAGTCAATTTGACAGTAAATTAGCACAAAATTAGATAAACGAATATCGATAAAGAAAAATCGAAAATCACTAAATTAAAACTAGAAAAGAAACTAAAACATTATTCGCATAACATGGATCCGTAAAAACCCTAGACTAAACGAAATTAGTTCATGCTAAAAATAACGAAATAAACAATAAAAGAGGAGTTCATAGTCTTCTCTAATAAAGGAATACGGAAAATAGCAAAAAGTGTGATATGCGCTTGTTTCTCCTTGATCTTGCGTGTCTTCTTTTTTGTAATATGGTGTGTGATTTTTTCTTCTCTTCTCGCCTTTTTATTTCTCTCCTTCATAATCCTACGTGTAGTAGGATTCTATTTGCAAACTTCAGCTTTTTTTTTTTCAAATGGGCCGCCAGCCCATTTGTGCTCCAAAGAAGTCTCTGCCGTAAACTCCAACAAATTCATCAAAGTTGGACTCTAATTGCACTTTCAGCCCCTGATCTTTTGCCTTTGTATCATTTGACCCCTTTAATATTTGACATTGTTCACTTTCACTTGGTTACAAACTTTATTGGCCCATTTCATCTCCTACAAGAGAATATATCGAATTAGTATCAAAAATCAAGGATTATTCTCAAAACTTGATTAAATTCGTGAATCGACTCTAAAAAGTAAAATATGCAATAAAATCCCAAACAACTCACAATTATTCAAGAAAAACAATCATTTAAGCCTAAAAAGTATACGCGATAACTCTATTTTCACCGAGTTATCACTACCCTTCTGATTGCTGTTTCAGCATAAGATCAATAGTCTTCTGGGCTTAGAATTTTAGACCCTTCTTATGTCTTCTTTACTTGGTCAAAATTCTTCTAAGGGACCTAAGATTTCCACACTTAGCTGATTTTGACGTTTTGGAAATCGTCAAAACTTTCCCTTATCTTCTTATCTTCATTGCACTTCATCTTCATCTTCATCCAACAAGAAGCACTCCTCCGAGGAGTTGCAGTCTCCAGAAAAGTCTTGAGCTCCTCTTGGCGCTTTTGATAACCGGCATCATAGCCTTGTTCATAATCATGCCGACGGGTCTCCTCTAATTGGGCGTTTAGTTGATCTTTCTCCTTCTCAATAACTGACTTCTCTTCTTGTAATTTCAGAAGATCATCACCAAGTAACCTGAGTTGGAGAGTTTGCCCTTCAACCTTCGCCTTCTCCGAGTCCAAGCGAATCTTTAGGCTCTCCTTACCGAGCCATAGATCATCACTCCGAACACCCAGCTGCAACGCAAAGTATGTCCCCTAAAAAGATAGGGGTCTTAAGCAACGAAGCAACACAGAAAATTACAAGACTAAGTTCAGAAAGAAAAATACTTGCTCAAATAGTTTGACAAGAGACTGAACTAGACGATCATTGGAAGTACCCTCATGCTTCCTTAACTCACCTAGCAAGATGGTACTCATACCCAAATCCCATGACAAAGCGTCAGGTTCAAAATAATTGGGCAATTCACTATTAAGGGAAATATTATCTTGCCGAGGAATTACTGACTCCGTTATATCCCTAACTTGTTCAAGGATACAACGATCATCCAACACACGCGGGGATTCCCTCTCATTGGGACTTACTGAAGTCTCTTTCCCCGAAGAAGAAATAATGGTCCGACGACCAGACCTCAATCCCGACCGACCTCCAGAGGAACCACAGGCTTCAAAGAAAGTTGCCGTGACAGTAGTATCATTAAATAAAAAATCAGGAAAATCCTGAGTAACAGACTGCGTCAAGGATAGACCACACCCTTGGCTTTTGCCAATGACTAATTCAGTAATGGTAGAGGAAGGAATAGAATTGTCAGGAGCATACTCGTGCAAGCCAGGCTCGGAAAAAAGGACACTTGACGAGACAGGTATATCAAGGGATTGACCTATATTAGACATATCTCCAAAATCAACCCGACCAGGGAAGGATCTCCTTTGAATGTCAGAAGGAAATTGGGGATTTAGTTGAACAAAGATCGAACTAACGACAGGCAAAGGTGCAAAAGGGATAACGGGAGTCTGGGTCTCCGACCTACTTGTTGACTGGGAGCGAGGAGGATCTACCGAGGGCCCCACGATACGGGACCTTTTGGGTCTTGGATTTCTACTACTATCACACGAAGAACGCTTTGAAGTATTACCGAAAAGGTTACTCATCTTCGGAAATTAAAAAACAATTTTAAACTATCGAAGAAAGCTTATCGACCTCCTTTGAGAGAATATTTTATCGGAACTGAGTAAAAGCGGTAAATAGCGAGTAAACTTTTTACCTTATGTATTTATACTAAGTGAAAAGATGCGACAGACCCCAAGAACGGGAGCGAAACGGAAAAACTGACCTATCAACGGCCGCAAGAATTCGAAAAGACATGAACATAATGATTACGCTGAAGTTAATGACTTGTCTGAATCATTATTTCCAATGCAGAAGCGGAAAAGACATAGCATCAGAATACAAATCGTCTCATTTACAAAGGAGAAAAAAAGTAGTATTACAGATCATACAATGATAATTATTGTTAGAGTTATTTCTCAAGCTTGTTGGTCGCTCCTTGACACGACTTGATCGCCAACTGGTACTCCCAGATCGTCAGCGACCTCTCTTTCATCGGCTTCATCATTCGCTGCCTCTGGTTTCTCCTCCTCGTCCTCTTGATCAACAAAATTACTATCGATCTCCGGATTAATGTCTGAAGGGGGAATCGTCAATGGCTTTCCAAACTCTTCAACAAGATGAGCCAATGGAAAATGTTGATAGTTGACGCTTGGCAGATCAGTAGAAGTGTATTCCTCACCATAATGATTCAGGAGGACATGTGTCGCCTTGAAGTATTCCTTTCGGCGATCATCAACCAATCCCAACACGACCATCTGATGAATCACCTTTCTGAAAGTACTTTCAAGAAGCGGACCGACCATCTGATTCACTAAAGCAGTATGAACAGGAGAACCGAGGAACTCATGAATCACCCTCTCATCGGGAATACCACCATAACGATCAGTAAGAATGCTAAGAGTAGGGTCCTTGTCATACTCCTCTGAGGAGGCTTGAAGATCTACGACCTGGGATTCCAGCTCACTAATTCGAGTAGTACTTTGGAGTTGATAATCCTCCAGCTCTTTAGCCAGACGATCAACTTGCCCTAGGGCACGAGAAGTCTCCAAAACTTTATTTGTGATTTCCTGGTCACCTTTCTCTGCAACCTGAGAATCCGAGATGGGACGGGGAAGGGACGAGAGGTAGAAGGACCGGCCTCCAAACCACTCGCCTTATGAAGCAATGCTTTATTCTTCTCATCTAAAAATTTTCATTGTTTTCTCCAAAGAGCAGCTTCGTAGGCATATGACATCAGGCAAGTATTTGTCTAAAGAACAAAAAGGACGAATCAATGAATTGTAAGCCCATTAGAAAAGTCAATAAAGAAACATATTTAACAAGCAAATACCTTCTCGGCATAAAGAGAAGCTTTTTGTAATTTTTCCAAAGGGTCTTTCCGAAGTAGCTTATTGACATCACGAGTAAAAATGCCAGAAAGAAGAATATGATTACCTTATCGACGGCATTCTCATTCTCGTCATGAATTAAAGAGTCATTCTCAGGGTAACCAGCTGCTCTCTTCCCCTGTAGATGATCCTCGATCATCTCAACGACAGTAGGCTTCGGAAGCTCTTCGCCATGCAAAGAAAGATCCTCACCGGAACGACCATAGTAGTACCTTCTTCTCTTTACTGGATTATCAATAGGGTGGGGCATTAACCAACTACGACACCTGCGAATGCCAAGGGAAGTCCGAATCTGGAAAGGAGGATAACCCTGTCATGTCCCTTGGTAAACTGGAGCCTGCGTAGTTGGAGGAGTTTCTTGAGATGAATCTGGAGATTCCTCTCTGTAATCCTCTGAATCATGGCCCAAGTCCAACTTTCTCTTCTTGGATGCTCTCTGCTCAATTGGAAGGTTCTCTATCGATTTAGTGGATTTGGACAAAACCATTTTTCCTTTTGAGGAGTGCCGAGGATTTTCTACCATAAATACTGAAGAAAACAAATTTTAGATTAGAAATGATTAGTAAAAGAAAATATAATGTAAATGCGACATTAGGATAAAACGCTTACCCAGCGATTGAGAAGGGGAAGTGATAGGAAAAGTATGAGGACTCAAACCCGCTTTACGGAGAAAAACCTCACCAATAAGAAGAGCGCTCTGGTACTTGTCGGCACGCATCTCCATGATCTCGCCAACTAATTGTGGATCGTCAGGAATAAAATGGCCTGTAACTGAGCGACCACCAGAAATCCATTCGAAGCCATGGTCCCACAAGAATGGCTCGGAGGAACCGTCAGCTAACACAATATGAGAAGGGGGACGTACAAAGAAAAAATGAGATTTCCATGCAGGATTCCTGGAAACTGGAGAATCGAAAATAGAGCGACCAGATTTTTAACTGGCAAAAAAGTATCCGCGATTCGACGAACTAGAAATGTTAAAGAGGAATAACTGTGTAAAATTACGGAGAGAGGGCTGAAAGCCTTTTGCTATCATCCGAACTGAAAAACACACGACAAAAGCCACGGAATTTTGGACTAGTTGTCTAAAGGAGACACTAAATATTTTCAGAATATCAAGGAATAAGGCAGATAAGGGAAGACGTAGACCATAATTGAAATGGGCGGTATAAAAAGCCCGACAACCTTCCGGTGGAGAAGTAACTCTATCGGAAGGAGAAGGAAGGATAATCTCAGAACCTTTCGGAAAGTACATCACATAATTATCCACGACCTCGTGGAAAGTTTCTTCAGTATACGCGCAAGCAATATCCTCAATTGGTTCAGATATTTGAGGAGCGGTACCCTTGGCCTTCTTGGCCCTGGCCGCGACGTCGGTATCAGATATAATCTGCACTTTGTAAGTGTCCTTATCCGGGATGATGATTTCGGACACTCCGGTCTACTCCGTTGGAGGACTAGGGGGTACCACCTCCTCGATGATAGGTGCAATTGCTTCAATTGAAGATGAAGTGGGTTTCTTTCGAAATGAAGTCATTTTTGGGATCCTTGAAAAGATATTGATCGATAAAAACGATATAGAGGAGAAATTAGCGAGTAAGAAAGTTACTGCAAAAGTCTTGGAAGCAGAAAGTAAAAAGTGATTGAAACAACGAGCGCCTACTTATATAGGAGGGAGAAAAGACATTTCGAACTTCTCGCGGCTAATCATATTCCCGCCAAATAGTAAAATCGAAACGACTCCTCGCGAGAAAAGTAACGGTTCAGTCCGGAAACGACAAGACGACTATCTATGAAGTGTTGCACTCTTTTCCTTGCTTTGGATTTTTTCCCACAGGGTTTTTTGCAAGTAAGGTTTTTAACGAGGCACAATTCATAGAAAAGACAGTCGTAATCGACCATATACTTCTACGAGCTTCTACTGCATTTACGCTCGAAGAAGTGGGGGAGTACTGATGGGGGCTATTTCACACCCCTTATAATAATCAGAGCGACAAGTTAACATATGTTCGGACCGATCAGAAGACTAATTTAGATTATAAGCTGCCCGGTCCGATATGTACTATCAATCCTTGGCGACTAAGAATGAAGTCCAAGTTCAATAAGGATTACTATACCTAGTCCTATTGGGATTATGTTTCCTTGAATAACTAGGGTTATTATTATATAAATACCTAGTTAAACATTGTATTAGACAACTACTGACTCAGAGCTTTCGCCTCCATACAAAGCATTCTGAGAATATAATTAATAGAAAAGCTTTTGCTATACTATATTCATATTCGTTGTCTTGTTTACTAATTGTTCTTTACGCTTTGTTCTTTCTTGAGATTGATCCATCCGGAATAAAGTAACTAAGCCCTATAATCTATACGTAATTTAACCGATGAAAATAACCTCATTGATTTAATCTAACCCTACGAAAAACGGTTAAATCACCAAGGCAACCATCTTGTGAATGGCTTTCTTGAAAGTACTCTTCAATAATGGGCCCACCTTTTGGTAAACCAATGCAGTATGGACCGGAGAGCTGAGGAATTCTCGAATAACCTTTTCCCTGGGGCTCCTGCCGGAATGATCGACCAAACCATCGAGGTCGAGTTCTTCTTCCTGCTCTTCTAAAGAAGATTGAAGACGATTAACTTGAGACTCAAGATCGCTAATACGAATAGCATTTTGAACATGGTGATCCTCTTGATCCTTGGCCAATCGTTCAGCTTGCTCTTGAGCACGGGTTATCTCTAAACACTACTTATTATATGGGGGTTGTCCGTCCCCAAATCCTGATCACCATGTACCCGAGAAGGTCGAGAAGTAGAAGTAGAAGGACCAACACCAGTTAAACCTTGTTCTAAATCAGCCACCTTCTGAAGAAGAACTTTATTCTTTTCTTCCAAGAAATCACATTGCTGCCTTAGAAGGGCAGATTCATAGATAGAAGACAACATACAACTACCGGCCTGAAAATGCAAATAAGCAGAACATTAGATAAAGCTTTCTCAAATAAAGGAGAAAAAGAAGAATGTCGAAGGAATGATTTGTCTATTTTTACTCTGACATGAGAAAGAGAAGCTTTCTCCAACTTCTCCAACCGATCCTTCCCAAGCAGCCTCTGGATATCACACGTAAAAACAGAAGAGAGGAGAATTAGTGTAGCCTTATCCGCAGCATTCTCCTTCTCGTAGTTGACCAGAGAATCACGGTCGGAATAACCTGCTGCTCTTTTCCCCACAAGATGATCCTTAATCATCTCAACCAGCGTAGCTTTGGGATGCGATTCACCCAGCAAGGTAAGCTCTTCACCTGAACAATTATAAACCTGTTTCCTTCTCTTCGCCACCGTGCCAGATGAATTAGGTATCGACCATGATTGGCAGCCATGAATTCCAGGAGAGGATCTAAGCTGCAGGGGAGGGTATCCCTGACCGGTCCTAGTAGTCGAGGTAGATGCCAAAATTTGAGAAGAAGAGGGTTCATTTGGGACTTCTTGGGAAAGTTTTTGTGTCTCTTCTCTGTTATCGTCAGAGTTAAGATCTTGATCTAATTTACTTTTTCGAGAAACCCGTTGCTCTATGGGATTATTCTCTGCCGTTTTAATAGATTTGGACAGAACCATCTTACCTTTCTTGGAATGCCTGGAATTTTCGACCATAGAAGCTACAGGAGATACAAAAGTTGGTTACAGATAATAATTAATCGAAGTTAGAGAAAATATACGACAAGTAATAAAGAAACTTACTAAGTGATTGGGAAGAAGTGGAAATGGGGAATGTGGGTGAACTTAAACCATCTTTACGAAGAAAGGCCTCCCCAATATGGACATCGCATTGATATTTGTCCAAACGCATCTCCTTTATCTTAGTCAGCAAACTGGGGTCATCATGAATCAATTGGCCATTGACGGAGCGACCAGTTGAAAATTGAAAGACCAGATCTTTGGCTCGCGAAGAAGTAGCCATGGTTTGAAGAACTGGAAATATTAAAACGAAATAATTGATAAAAATTGCGAAAAGAGGCTGAAGACCTTTCGCGATCATCAAAACAGAAAAAGAAACAACGAATGCTACAAAATTAGGAACCAGTTGGGTTAGAGAAACAGAGAAGATTTTCAATATCTCCAACAACAAAGGAGATAATGGAAGTCTGAGACCGTGATTGAAATGGACAATATAAAAGGCACGACAACCTTCCGGGGGTGTAGTAACCCTGTCAGAAGGAGATGGGAGAAAAATATCAGAACCTTCTGGAAAATACTTTCTATAATTATCCTGCACTTCCTTGAAATTATCCTCTGTATAGGCACAAACAAGATTTTCGACCGGTTCAGAAACTTTAGGGTTGGAAGTCTTGACCTTTTTGGAAGCCTTACCGGCCACGTCCGCGTCGGAAAGGATACCCACTTTGAACGAGTCTGATTTAACCGAATTTCGTCGGGTTAATTATATAAGTGAATATGGGGATTCTCAATTTATTTTTAAGGGCTCTGTTACTTTATTCAGGATGGATCAATCTCAAAGAAGAACAACTTTGAAGGAACAATCCGTAATTATCATAACCAACATAAAAATAATACTAATATGAAGAGAAAGTTCTTTTCTTTCTTGTATAATCTTGGGTTCTGCTATTTTATGCAGGGTTTAATGGCGTATTTGCCGTGTGTTCATAAAGTTGTTTCATACAATGATATACTAGGTATTTATATCATTCTAAACCTAGCATTACAAGGAAATATAATCCTAATAGGTCTCGGCCCAATTGTCCTTCTTGTGTCCGGAGTATAGTCTTCTCGTCGAAGAGAGTTATATTCGGCCGGGTCGATAAGATGATCCCGAACTCACTTGACTAGTCGAATCGATCTTCTATTCTTCAGTCAATCCGTACATTATAAGGGGTACAAAATAGCCCCCATCAGTACTCCCTCACTTCTTCGAGCTTATAAGTAATAGAAGCTCGTAGAAGTAGACAATTTTTTACGACTGTTACCTTCTATGAATGGTGCCTCGTTAAAAACCTTACTTAAGAAAAAACCCTGTGGGAAAAAATCTTAACTAAGGAAAAGAGTGCTATGCATCATAGATAGTCATTTTCTCTTTCCAATCATGAATCGCCACGCGTCCCGTCGGGGAGGCTTTTTATCTTCTTCCGTTTTTGGCGGGAATGTGATTAGTTGTGACGAGTTCGAAACGTCTTTTCTCTTCTCAGTATAAATAGGTGACTATTAAGTTCGTCATTTCTTCTTTATACTTCCTTATAGTTCGTAGTCACTTTCTTGCTTAGTCGTTCAACATATAAAGTTTTCCTTTTATCGACTTATATCCTCCGAGAATCCGAAAAACATGGCCTCTTTAAGAAAATCTTCTTCCTCCTCTGGGGAGAATGTCGCTTCCCATAACGAGGAAGAGTTGCCTTCTAATCCTCCGAGCAAGCAAACTGGAGTTTCTGAATTTGTTGTTCCTGTTGAAGATACCTTTAAGGTACAAATTCTTTCCGATACAGATGTCGCTGCCCGAGCCAAGAAAGGCAAATGTGCTGCTCCTCAAATTTCTGAACCAATTGAGGACCTAGCTTGTGCTTACACGGTGGATACTTTCCCCGAGGTTGTGAACAACTATGCCAAATATTTCCCGGATGGTTCTGAGATAGTTCTTCCTTCACCTTCTGATAGGGTTACATCACCACCGGAAGGATGTCGAGCCTTTTACACGGCCCATTTTAATAGTGGTCTGCGTCTTCCATTGTCTCCCCTCTTTCTTGATATTCTAAAAATATTCAGTGTGTCCTTGACACAATTAGTTCCCAATTTTGTGGCCTTCGTGGTTTGTTTTTCTGTCTTAATGATCGCGAAAGGGTTCAAACCTTCCTTTCGTAACTTTACACAACTTTTCCGGTTCAATATTTCCAGTTCCTCCAATCGCGGATATTTCTTCGCTAGTCAGAGGCCTAGTCGGGCAATCTTTGATTCCCCAGTTTCTAGCAACCCTTCTTGGAAATCTCATTTCTTCTTTGTTCGTCCCCCATCTAGTCTTCGTTTGGTGGATGGTTCGACCATGCCCTTCTCATGGGATCATGGCTCCGATTGGGTTTACGGAGGTCGCCTGCCGACTGGTGAACTCATTCCTGATGATGCTCAGTTTATTGGTGAAATCCATGCTATGCGTACCAACAAATATCAGAGTGCTCTTCTGATTGGGGAAGCTTTCCTTCGTAAAGCGGGATTGAGTGCTCATGATTTTCCAATCAGTTCATCATCTGAATCCCTTGGTAAGCATTTTATTTCAGCTTAGTGTGGAGATGATACCTTTTCTACAGAGAATCTAACCTTTATCTTGTTTCCTTTTTCAGCCTATATGGTAGAAAATTCCAGACATTCTTCAATAGGAAAAATGGTGTTGTCTAAATCTAGCAAGACAATAGAGAACGTTCCAATCGAGCAGAGAGCATCTCGGAAGAGAAAATTGGAGTTGAGTCATGAGTCTTAGAAAAATAGAGAGGAATCTCCAGACTCTTCTCAAGAATCCCCTAGGAACTGGATCTGGTTATCCCCCTCTCCAGCTTAGGACATCTTTGGGTATACGTGGATGTCGCAGCTGGTCGATGCCTCATCCCAATGACAACCCGATGGATAGGAAAAGGAATTACTATGGTCGTTCTGGTAACGATCTTTCTTTACTTGGCGATAATCATCCAAAACCTACTTTGGTTGAAATGATCGAGGATCATTTAGAGGGAAAAAGAGCTGCTGGCTACTCCGAGAATGATTCTCTTGTTCATGACGATAGCCAGAATGCGGTTGATAAGGCAACTCGTGTACTTTTGTCCCGCGTTTTTACTCGCGATCTTCGGAAGGACCATCTGGAGAAATTTCAGCGAGCTTCACTTTATGCTGAAAAGGTAACCTCCTTTTAAGTTTGCTTTATAGGATATTTTCCTTCGAAGATATTTAAGCTTGCCAACTTATTTCTTGTTTTACCCCTTTACTTTTTCAGACCAAGACTTGTTTAGCCTCATACGCCTATGAAACTGCTCTCTGGAAACAACAATGTGAGTTTCTGGATGAGAAATACAAAGCTTTACTTCATAAGTCCTCTGGTTCAGAGGTAGGCCCATCAACGTCTTCTTCCGTTCCGGTCGTAGAGACTAGGGCTACGGGGATCGAAGACCAGGAGATTATAAACAGGGTTCTGGAGACTTCCCGTGCTCAAGAGCAAGCCAACCAAATGGCTAAAAAGTTAGAGGAGTTCCAATTTCAGAGTACTGCTCGGATTAGCGAGTTGGAATCTCAAGTATCAAGTCTTCAAGCCTCTTTAAAGGAGTTTGAGGAGGATGTTCCTCTTAGTGGACTTAGGGATCGATATGGTAGGAATCCTGATGAAAGAGTGATTCGCGAATTCCTTAACTCTCCTGTCCATACGGCGTTGGTATATCAGATGGTCGGTCCTCTCCTAGAGAGTACTTTCAAGAAGGCGGTTCATCAGTTGGTCGCTTTTGAAATGATAGAGGATCGTCGAAAGGAATATTTTAAGGCGGCACATATTCGGTTGAACCGTTATGGCAAAGCATATTCCTCCTCCGAGCTTCCGGACGTCGTTTATCAAAATTCTCCTTTGGCTCCCCTTGTTAAAGAGTTTGGGAAACCATTGCCAATTCCTCTTTCCGATATCAATGATGAGCTTGATAACAATTTCATCCATCAAGATGATGAAGAAGAAGATATTGACACAGCGGAGGAGAGAGAAGTCGGTAGCGAACAGAAAATTCCAGATAGCGACCAAGCTGTATGATATATTGAGAATCTCTGAAATAACCTTCGTAACTATTCACTATAGGTTTAACTGTAACATTACTTTTTCACCCCTTTGTTAAATAAACGTTTTGTATTCTAACCATCACGTCCTTTCGTGTTCTCTGTAATAATTCTGACAAGTCATTAACTTTGCCGTAATCATTATGCGTATGTCGTTTCAACTTCTAGTGTTTATTCCAAAGCTGATTTCTGTGTTTCATGCCCTTTCTTTGGGTCTATTGCGTCTTTTCGTATAGTATAAATATAAAAGGTAAAAAACTTGACTCGCTATTTACCGCTATACTTATCTCTTTAACAGAATACTCTTTCTTTAGCTCGTCGATAAGCTTTCTCGATATTTAAATTGTACTTTTTGAAAGTCCGATCATGAGTAATCTTTTTGGCAACACTTCGAAGCATGCTTTCCGTGAGGGCGCTAGGAATACTAGACCGAAAAAGTCTCGAACAGAGGGGCCCTCGATAGAGCCTCCTCGTTCGTCTTCAATTACTAGGTCGGTGATCGATACTCCTGTTATCCCTTCTGAACCTTTTTCAGTAATTAGTTCGTCTTTTGTACAACCACATTTTTCTTCTTCTACTGAAGTAGGAAGTAGGCCTTCACCTGGTCGGGTGGCTTTTGGCGATTCATCCAATGTAGAGCACACTTTTGATATACTTGTTTCTTCAGGTGTTTCTTCTTTTGAGCAAGGTTTTCATGGAGGGGACATTGTTAACTCCCTTCCTTTTTCTACCTCTGTTGCCTCAGTCGTCAGCGGAGGGCAAGTTGATGAGGGTTCCCTTGTCAATCCCTCCGTAACACAACCTATTTCTCAAGATTTTCCTGATTACTTGTTTAATGATACTACCATGATGACTACTTCTTTTGAATCTGGTGGGCCTTCTGGAGGTCGGATTGGGTCGAGGTCCGGTCGTCAAACCGTTATTTCTTCGGGTAAGGAGAGATTAGTTAGTCCCAACGAGAGGGAATCTCCTCGTCTGTTAGATGATCGTTGTATCCTTGAGCAGGTTAAGGATATCTTGCGGTCAGCGACTCCCCGCCCTGACAATGTCCCTCTTCTTAGTGAACTGCCGGGCTCTGTTGAGCCCGATGCTTTGTCCAGGGATCTGGGTTTGAGCACTATTTTGCCCCGGTGAGTTGAGGAAGCTTGAGAGTACTTCCAATGTACGCCTTGTACAGTCGCTAGTGAAGTTGTGCGAGCAGGTAGACCTATATTTTATTATTTTTCCCGCTTTCATTTTGATTGCCCTGTTACATAAAGACTGCTTTCTTTTTCCAGGCTAAGTACTTTGCACTCCAGCTGGGTGTGCAAAATGACGATCTGTGGATAAGCAGAGATGCTTATCGACGTCGTTTGGAATTAGAGACAGGGAAGGTCACAGGGCAGAGCCTCCAATTGCAACTTGCCAATGATGATCTGAAAAAATTGCAAGAAGAAAAGTCTGTCTGGGAAAAAGAGAAAAGTGACTTGGTTCAGGCTGCTGATGGAATAGTGCCCAGCAAGCCAATGTTAATTAGCTTGTTGAAGTACTGTTTTCTTATGGTTTATAATTAATACGCCGTTCATTCATAGTATGTGAAACTGAACAATGGCCAACTTCATCTCTCGCGAACCTATCTAAGCGATTGGATGAAATCCTGAGGTCACAATAGACTATGGGACGATTCACTTCAGTACTGAGTGCAATCATGAAACAGTCTCAAAGGTCGTGATCTTAAAACCGTTCCAAGTCATAGATTCCAAACGAGACGGGGTATCGTAGGGATCGCCAAGACTTGTACAAGTATGCATGATTCACATGGAGTGAATTTGTAGAGTTTCATGAGCAAGGAATTTGAGTCCAGTGCATATGAGTAGGTGGTTCAATGGAGGATTGAACGCATCGAACGACCCGAACAGAGAAACCCATTGTGGAAGCGCATGACGCATATCGGTGGTGTGATGTTTCTCAAAGGCTTATAATAGTGTACGATTTAGTCCTTAGACTTGAAGTACTAGGGCGAATTCGGTACATGGATGTGCGTACTTAGATTTAGGTACTGGTCACGTAGCCTGGCCGCAAAGTGCCTAAGTTGGGTGCGTACACGACTGTACGCGAGTGGTTAGTACTAAGAAAGGATCTATCGACTCATCCTGATAAGATGAGAGTATTTCCTGTACGTTCTTCGATAATATGTTCCTAGAAACCCATGGCCATGGTTGGTGACGAATTTGGAAGGGGTTTCCAAATTAGGCAGTCACACCGGAATTATTATCCAGAAATAGAAAGTACAGTATTGAGATAATTAGAGGTGCCGATCAATTCACACACCCTAGGTCTCGATCGGGAAATCATCGTAGAAGGACCGTATGTACATGGCAATTATAAGAGGTGAGGTTCACAATAAATCAATTCACCTTTGATTGGGCTTCATGGGCTTGTGGCTAGACATCGACCATGAAGTGTAGGTACTCCGGAATTAATAGAGGATTTAATTCTAGGAGTGATCAATTAAAAGTAGTTTAATTGATCGGAGCATTTAATTGCTTGTTAATTAAATCACGAAAGTCGTGGGCCTGCTGCCAGTTGATGGTGAACCCAGAGGGTCACACACAAAACAATTGGACGGTGACTGTCTTAAAGGAAAGAAAGTGATTTAAGGTTGTTAAATCAAGGTAATTGAATTATGGTATTAATTCAATTGGAGATTATTAATTAGATGACTAATTGATTAATTGATAATTAATTAATTAGAGTTATCTGATTAATTATGGAATTAATTAAAGTAGTTAATTAATTGGAAGAATAAATAATTAACCAATTTAAGTATTGGATAATTATGGGTTGATTTTGGAATTATCTAAACTTAGGGGCTAGGGGGCGATTTTAGTAGCTAAAAAGAAAAGGAGTTTTGTTTCTTGCAAATCAAGTTTGAAGAGATTTATCAAATCTCATATTCCTAAGGATAAGGAATGAAGATTTGATAAACAAGGAAAGGAGATCTTTTTGGAGAAGGACTCTTCTCCTATAAATACTCCCTTTCCTCTTCATTCTGAAAATGCTATGAGAATAAGTTTTTGCACAAGTTTTGAAAAACCCTAAAAGCTTTTGAGAGAAAAGTTGCTGAAAATTTTGAGAGGAAAAATCGAGAGAGTTAGATTTTTCAAACAAGAATTTTTAATTACAAAATCGCCCCAAAAGTTTTTTCGCCCCTAAACCCTAGCCGCCCAATTAGATTCGGCCGAACCCAAATCGGTCCAAACCTGACCCTGGCCGAACCCTGCTCGGACCAGATCTGTACTTGGCCGAACCCTGCTCGACCGCATAAGTCCTGTGGATCGAATTCTTCCATTGTTGTCTCCGTTCCTTTGCTGACAAACCTGCGAGATCAAGTTCGTAGCCTAAGATTCGTAGGGGTCGCTACAATCCGATTGGTGTGGACTAGCTTTGGAGGTGAGACATATGGATCACTCAATTTGTGGATCAAACCAAATGCTCGGAGGACACGGGAATCCCAATGGTGACAGGTAATATGCGATTAAACCCCTCGTGATTAATTGATGTTTGATTCATACCTATTCGTATAATAAACTATGGAGAAAAGATTTATGGGACATATAGGAACTCGAAAAATTTTAAATTCCGCACTTCGTTGTATTGACAATCGAGCCCTAGCCCAAATATCCCAACAGTGGTATCAGAGCCAACTCCATACGTTTTTATACGAAAAGGCCTGAACATAATGTGTTTTCACTGTATATGCTTGATTGTATGTATGAGAACGCATGTTAATTATGTTCTAGTGATTGATTCTTGCTTGTTATGACTAGATCTATGATTGGGTAAAACTGCTTTTTTAGATCTGTGGCGAATTTATAGTTTTTCGAAAAATCAGGGCTTTTATGCAAAAATCGCAAAACATGAAAATTAGGGCTGAAAATTTAATTTTCTGTTTCTGGAAATTTTTTGAAAAATCTGGGTGTTTTCTGAAAATCTGATCGCACGCAATTTTGGACCATTTTGCAATTTTCGAAAATTCAAGGACTGTTTTGTAATTTCCGAAACTTCAGGGGTCTGTTTGCAAATTCGAAAATTTTCTGGATTTCAAAATTTTAATTTTCTGCTCATTCTGTCCGAAAACTGTTTTGGGGGTATTTTGTAACTTTTCAAAAGTTTTGGGGTCAAAAGTGCAATTTCCAAAAGTATAGGGGCTGAACTGCAATTTTCAAAAGTTGAAAAATCAGAATCTGAAATTAAGGCGGAAAACTTGTTTTGTTTATCCGAGAATTTAGTTGTCATAATTAGTAGTGACTAAAAAGCAAGAATCATAGGAAGTTAGTTTTAAAAGGTGTTTTAAAATTAAGATAGAAGAAAGTAAAAGTTGTTTACATGTTTCTTTGCTCTACGTGAACTGTTTACGTGGTTTTCGATCGCGCCGAGCCTTGACCTTAGGTTAGATGTGATTGGTTTAATTTAATGCATGGTTTTTATTGGGCCTGCGAGCCTGTTATTATTTTTGGGCCACTTTGAGCCTTTGTAATAGAATAGGGCTTTACTGCTTTCCTAGTTTAGGATGGAGGCCCATTTACAAGCAAGGTGGGAGCCCAAGAAGAATTGAAGGCCATGTATGCGTGGTACATTGTGTAATAGCATAGGTTCTTTGAGGACCCTTTAGATTGACCAATTGGGCCAACATCATTGGCTCGATGATGGCCCGCATAGGAGGCTCCCGATCGAAAACATATTGTGGTAGTATGCATGCTAGGCTTGTATGGCTTTTATTTATTAGTCGATTATGATTGCTTGTGTGTTTGCGCGCTAGAATCTAGATCGTAAATAAAAGATAAAGCATAATTGAAGCGGTGAGATCTCGAGGAGAGTTTCCTTAAACTTTCAAAACCGAAAATTCCCCTCTCGAATAAATATTAAGTCATATTGGGTTAAATATAAAATGAGGTTTTATAAAATCCAAGCCTTCCATTAATAGGGACTAGTGCATGTTGTTTACTTATCGATAGAGGTGATCCAGAGTCTGGCACCCGAGTCGAAGAAAGGGGCAATGCACGAAATTCCTTGATTCTAGTTTTAATAAAACTTGACAAGGGTAGGGACTGGTCGGGACGTGAAGATCGACCGATAACTAGTTACGGAGAATTCATGACCGGGCCCGTTGCTTATCATGATTAATGGGTTAGACTTAACGCATAGTAACATTTATGATGTAGCAGTGCTAGATAAATGCGAAAAACGAGGCAAAATAACTTGAAGGTTGTGTAGTAGACACAATTGGTAATATGTATACCTACCTAGGGAATTAATTGTATGGCCACGAGTCGTGGGTGCAACTAATTGCTGCTGGGACGTCAAGACCTACTAGGAAATAGATTTTTCCCGAAACTAGAAGGGGTTACTGTTTCGATAAAAATAGTGGGAGAACTTTTTCGATAAAAAGTCCAAATTTCGTTAATTATAAGTATTAATATTAAACATGTCTGCTTATAGTTGTCTGTTTTTAAATGTTAGCCATTTACCATCCACTATCCGATCCTCGATGCGTTTAAGAACCGAACCAACTTTGAAAAAGGTGATGTGCAATTTCCTATACGAAACCGACATGGCTAAGTTTGACAATGTTAGGGAATATTGTTCTTACTTAAGCAAGACATTCGAGCTGATCAAAGGGTTTGGAGCCCAATTGACTCTCGAAGATGAGATAACGATAACCCTTCAAGGATTATCTGAGACCTTCACTCATTTTATGCAACATTGCATTATTCCGCCTGATGGAATACAAACAAAGCAATTGCATGAGTTGTTAGACAAATATGAAGAAGCTCATCAACGTGGTTTTGGTCTATATGATTGGAATTGCCCTCTATGTAAGTACGAAAGGAAAATAAGGAAGCTTGTTGAAAAGGATTTCCTGGAAAGACTTGACTACGGTATGACTTTTTAAGTTATACACTTGTTGAATCTTTTTGATGTAAGACATCTGATTAAAACTTTCATTTCTGTAATAGCATTTACAGGCGATGAGAGTCTTCCCGCTCAACCCAAAAGGAGGAAAATCCTTGAAAGGGAGATGCAAGTAGTGCAGAGCGAGATGAGGAAACTGGAATTCCGGGACTGGGTCAAGGAAGAATTGTACCTAGACATTCCTTTTTAGCAAAGAAGTTTTTCTTAGTTTTTTCGTATTAGCATGAGTTTTAAGTTTTAGTTTACTTTGAGTATTATTTCACATTTTGTACGAGACGTTATTGCTTTACCATTGAGAAATGGAATTTATTTAATTAGAGCAATTTAACTTTGTACAAATGTCGATGTTTTGAAACATAGAAATAAACAATGATAAACAAATCAAAAACTTTGAAAAACTATGTGCTAAATCGAAAACAAGCAAAACAAACGAGATAATCGTTTACGCTTGAAATGTTCATTTTGGACATTCTTCCTAAAGAGAGATGCGAAAGGGAAGTTTTATTTACTGTTCCTGAGATAATGAACTTGAGTAAAATCGGAACTTTCAAATCTTGAAGGAATGATAACCGAAGAGAAGGATTGCTAAGGCATTCCAAAACATTTCAATCGACATGAACTAAAAGCACTAGTTCAAAAGAAATCTACTTCATATATACTTACGATTTCAATCGTTAAAGTATATGTGTACTTGGCTGAAGTACAATTCTGAAACTATTGAAGTAACTCAATAGACGTTTTGGAAATGAAGTAACTAGATGCATTATGTCGAAAGCAATTTGATTTAATCAAACCTGCTGAAACATAAGCAACTTAACACCTCGATTATCTAAGACGAGAATATAATTCTCATGAAGCAAATCAAAGAAGAAATCGAACTTTGTTTGATTCACGACTCTGATCTTGCTCAGTTTCCTTTATTCAAATTAGGGGATACCTTCCCTTGACTCTTCAAAGATACTTGGTATAGTATATTTCGAAGTAAGTCCTTACATCGCCATGTCTTTTAAGACATAGTAGAACACCCTTATATGAGAAATTAGATGGTAGATCTAGTTCATATAAAGTTTATGGGGTATTCAACAAAATCCATTGAATACCTGTTCCACGACGACGAGAAACAAAAAGTATCTCGTAAGTAGCTTATTCCTCTGTCGACAAGATCTTGTCAAAGGAAATAAGAAATGTCGTAGAACTTGATGAAGTCCAAGTAGTGGACCCGTCCCCATGAACAGTGGGAGTAAACACTGAAAACTGCTGAATCTATCTATACACAAAGAAATCGTAATCTGATCAAATTCGTAAGGAACTCAAAATTCCATTTTACGAAATTGAGAAATTGGATTCTAATCAAAGATTGCAAAGAGATTATGTTAAACATGATCTAAGGGATATGGCACATAGCCATAAGATTCGAAGTTGAAAAATTTGACTCACTTAAATGGCAATAGGTCATTATTCAAAAGTCCTTTTAGGATTGATGAAAATGCCTTATGTCCATTAACTACGTCAAAATTCATTTCGAAACTATTAGCCATAGAAAGGTAGTTTTGACTACCGAAGGCATGACTATTGGATATGAATCCTGCATCTCACAATTGAAAATTGATGAGAAGATCTCTATTCTAATCCAAAGGTCAATCTATGACTTTTTCCCAAATTTGGAACATGCAACTTGATAGTTGATCAAGAATGTTGAATTTGTCAAAAGGCATATGGATTCCAATTGTGCAAAAGAATCAGTGGGAGTGTAGTTAAGTTCGAAGCGCAACGAGATGATGTTCTGTACATCAAGCAAGATATAAGAATATCAGAGAAGCACAGACGAAAGCGTGTTCTTCACGCAATTCTCCATGATAAGATTTGGAATTACATCTCGCGTACTGGCAATACGTATCTATGGTAGATAGAAGGAAGAAGATGTAGTGATTTACCAAATCAAAGTACAAAGACTATATTGATTAAATTCAATATGGAAGAATCCAAGAAAGGATTAGTTCCAAAAGAGACAAAGTTTCTCTTACTTATTTAATGAGCCCTAAATTAATGAGTGAAGAAGTAACTGTCTCAAGAAGCCTTATGCTTGGCATTTGGATTGCATGTAGCATGCAAAGTCTTGTACTAGACCTGACTCGTCAAAATGCTCTGAACAAGCTACTGATAGTCAAACACCAGTAAAGGACACTGGTCTACCATAAAAGCAAATCCTCGAAGATAATTAAAGGATGCAACGCTGGTCTATGGTAGTAGTGGAGAATTGAAACTCGAAGGATTTTTTGAAATTCGAGATTTCCAGTCTAAAGTGGATAATTTATTCTGTTTTGATAGAGCAAAGGTAAATTGGAAGGAATTCCAATAATATACCATTGCCGATTCAAACAAGAATAAAAGGGCACCATTATGATGCTGCACAAAAGAAAGTGTTTAGATGAGAAATTTTCATCCAACGACTGGATGAAATACCTAGCATGACAAAAGCCCATCATAATCTTAGCCGATTTAGATGAGGCAATTGCTCAATGAAAGGAAATCGAGATCTCACCTATAATCTGAACACAACACCGTATGATTGAACAAGTCAAAGGTAGTTGAGACGAATAGAAGTATTACTTCATCTCGACAAAAACAACTTAGCAGATCCACTAATTAAGCTCTCTCACAAATGGTTCGAGGGACATCTTGGTATAGATGGGTCTTAGAAATGTTGTGATTGGCTTTAGGGCAAGTGGGAGATTGATGGAATAGTGCCCATCAAGCAAATGTTAATTAGCTTGTTGAAGTACTGTTTTCTTATGGTTTATAATTAATACGCCGTTCATTCATAGTATGTGAAACTGAACAATGGCCAACTTCATCTCTCGCGAACCTATCTAAGCGATTGGATGAAATCCTGAGGTCACAATAGACTATGGGACGATTCACTTCAGTACTGAGTGCAATCATGAAACAGTCTCAAAGGTCGTGATCTTAAAACCGTTCCAAGTCATAGATTCCAAACGAGACGGGGTATCGTAGGGATCGCCAAGACTTGTACAAGTATGCATGATTCACATGGAGTGAATTTGTAGAGTTTCATGAGCAAGGAATTTGAGTCCAGTGCATATGAGTAGGTGGTTCAATGGAGGATTGAACGCATCGAACGACCCGAACAGAGAAACCCATTGTGGAAGCGCATGACGCATATCGGTGGTGGGATGTTTCTCAAAGGCTTATAATAGTGTACGATTTAGTCCTTAGACTTGAGGTACTAGGGCGAATTCGGTACATGGATGTGCGTACTTAGATTTAGGTACTGGTCACGTAGCCTGGCCGCAAAGTGCCTAAGTTGGGTGCGTACACGACTGTACGCGAGTGGTTAGTACTAAGAAAGGATCTATCGACTCATCCTGATAAGATGAGAGTATTTCCTGTACGTTCTTCGATAATATGTTCCTAGAAACCCATGGCCATGGTTGGTGACGAATTTGGAAGGGGTTTCCAAATTAGGCAGTCACACCGGAATTATTATCCAGAAATAGAAAGTACAGTATTGAGATAATTAGAGGTGCCGATCAATTCACACACCCTAGGTCTCGATCGGGAAATCATCGTAGAAGGACCGTATGTACATGGCAATTATAAGAGGTGAGGTTCACAATAAATCAATTCACCTTTGATTGGGCTTCATGGGCTTGTGGCTAGACATCGACCATGAAGTGTAGGTACTCCGGAATTAATAGAGGATTTAATTCTAGGAGTGATCAATTAAAAGTAGTTTAATTGATCGGAGCATTTAATTGCTTGTTAATTAAATCACGAAAGTCGTGGGCCTGCTGCCAGTTGATGGTGAACCCAGAGGGTCACACACAAAACAATTGGACGGTGACTGTCTTAAAGGAAAGAAAGTGATTTAAGGTTGTTAAATCAAGGTAATTGAATTATGGTATTAATTCAATTGGAGATTATTAATTAGATGACTAATTGATTAATTGATAATTAATTAATTAGAGTTATCTGATTAATTATGGAATTAATTAAAGTAGTTAATTAATTGGAAGAATAAATAATTAACCAATTTAAGTATTGGATAATTATGGGTTGATTTTGGAATTATCTAAACTTAGGGGCTAGGGGGCGATTTTAGTAGCTAAAAAGAAAAGGTGTTTTGTTTCTTGCAAATCAAGTTTGAAGAGATTTATCAAATCTCATATTCCTAAGGATAAGGAATGAAGATTTGATAAACAAGGAAAGGAGATCTTTTTGGAGAAGGACTCTTCTCCTATAAATACTCCCTTTCCTCTGCATTCTGAAAATGCTATGAGAATAAGTTTTTGCACAAGTTTTGAAAAACCCTAAAAGCTTTTGAGAGAAAAGTTGCTGAAAATTTTGAGAGGAAAAATCGAGAGAGTTAGATTTTTCAAACAAGAATTTTTAATTACAAAATCGCCCCAAAAGTTTTTTCGCCCCTAAACCCTAGCCGCCCAATTAGATTCGGCCGAACCCAAATCGGTCCAAACCTGACCCTGGCCGAACCCTGCTCGGACCAGATCTGTACTTGGCCGAACCCTGCTCGACCGCATAAGTCCTGTGGATCGAATTCTTCCATTGTTGTCTCCGTTCCTTTGCTGACAAACCTGCGAGATCAAGTTCGTAGCCTAAGATTCGTAGGGGTCGCTACAATCCGATTGGTGTGGACTAGCTTTGGAGGTGAGACATATGGATCACTCAATTTGTGGATCAAACCAAATGCTCGGAGGACACGGGAATCCCAATGGTGACAGGTAATATGCGATTAAACCCCTCGTGATTAATTGATGTTTGATTCATACCTATTCGTATAATAAACTATGGAGAAAAGATTTATGGGACATATAGGAACTCGAAAAATTTTAAATTCCGCACTTCGTTGTATTGACAATCGAGCCCTAGCCCAAATATCCCAACAGCTGCTGTCCAAGCAGAGGAGTCTCAACGGCGGTCCTATGAGGAAGGTTATGATGCCGGTTATCTAAAGCGTCAGGAGGAGTTGATGGTGTTTGCTGGTAACCTGACTCCTCGGAGGACTGTTTCTGCTAGTCGGCCTGTTGATAACAACCCTTCTCGGTGATCCGTTCGACCCGGTTCTCCCCTTTTTTTTTTTTTTTTTTTTTTTAGCGCCCAAATATTTTTGTGTAGTTGCTCGGGCTGCAGTTTTTTGTATTGGTAGATTTAACTGAGACTGTGATCTTTTACAGGCCAATCTATGCCTTGATGAATTTCAATCCTTAGATATATTTTGTTGCTCATATTTTGCAGTTTATGCATAAATATAACATCGTGAAATAATCAGTATAGATTAGTATACTTATCTCATGTTGGTCTTCTCGGAGGACGTCTAGTTTCTGAAAATGTAGCTTGAGTCTTACTTGATCAATGTTTAAGTAGCTGAATGATACAATGTTAGTTTCTGCAAATCCAACTTTTTCAAATGAACTATATGTATTATGATCAACCAAGCATGATCCCTTATGGTCTTCCAGAAGTCGTGTTTAGACGTAAAAATATGAATAGCAAAGAATCCATGTAGATAGTTGATCGACTATTTTAAAGAAATTCTCAGCTTTGTCGTCGCTGTTCGACCAATCCCTTGTAAATTTGTCTTTTAGTTAAAGATATCTTATTTAAGGACGTTGTCATTCATTCTGTTGAGCTCTGCTCTTCTTTTAAATTTTCGGAATCTATAAAATCGTTCCAGATAAGCTCTTAAGATCCATGTTTTTCTGTAGTGATTGTGAGTTCTTTGTTCCTCGAATAAAGCAACTGGTGTATCGATATATCATTTCATTGATATGGGATGAATTGGAAAATATAGAATTATTAGCCAGATCTAGCATGTTCTGACCCCCTTCAGCAATTCTTTGGAATGTTAGGCAGTGACTTTTTTGAAGTCTTGAGTTATGACGGCTATTCTCCTGATTTCCATGTCAGATTTCTTGGATTCCAAATGAGGTCCGAACATGGTTAGCTAATAATTATTCTCTGTGACATATGAGGCAGTTACGATCTTGTAGGTCGGATTATGAAGTTCTTCATTCTTTTAGTCGAGCTAACATCTTGATGTAATATCTGGAGCTCTTTTAGATCTGCATTCTAGTGCTTTGATCGAAGTGATCTTCTTTCGCATTTATCATCGATTCGATGATTCGACCAGTGAGGTGCCGTTCCAACTTACTTGCATTTATTACGGGAAATCGAAAAGTCGCATTTTCGTCCCTTGATCAGGTTTCTATTCAACCGTCGGATCATTTGCAATTTCCATATCTTGTATTTTGAGGTACCGGCGGTCGATATAATGGAAATCGAAGAAGCAGAAGCAAATTGCATGACTCCAATGATAGACTGTCTTCGAGAAGGAAAATTGCCGCTTGACCAGAATGAAGCTCGGAAAATAAAATATCGGGCTCCAAAATATACATTAGTGGGAGAAAAACTCTACCGGAGATCAGTGTCAGGAATTCTTCTGAAATGCGTCTCTGAATCACAAACCACTGATATTCTACGAGAGGTACATGAAGGAAATGCAGGGAATCACAGCGGAGCGAGGGCATTGGCTTTAAAATGCCTCCGAACAGGTTATTATTGGCCTACCATCAACAATGATGCCGCTCAGTATGTCCAAAAATGTCATCACTGCCAAGTCCATGCTAATATATCTCATCGACCAGCAGAAAATATGCACCCTATACCGGTATGTTGGCCTTTCGACCAATGGGGAATGGACATCGTGGGACTGTTCCCAGCGGCTAGATCCAAGAAAGCTTATGTCCTGGTCGCTGTAGAATACTTCAGCAAATGGATAGAATGCATCGCCCTTGCACGAATAACTCAATTCCAAGTGATCAACTTCCTATGGAAATTCATAGTTTGTCGATTTGGCATCCCAAGGATCCTAATCTCTGATAATGGAACCCAATTCGCGGGAAAACAGGTAATAGAATGGTGTTCGAAACTTGGGATTCAACAAAATTTCACTTCGGTTGGGCATCCTAGAGCGAACGGACAGACTGAAGTCGCAAACCGAGAAATAATAAAATCCTTGGAAAAAAGATTAGGAGCGGCCAAAGGAAAATGGCTCGATGAACTCCCAGGAGTACTTTGGGCTAATCGAACCACTGTCAGGAGCTCAACCGGAAAAACCCCCTTTAGCTTGGTATATGGTTCGGAAGCTGTTATTCCTGTTGAAACCTAATCCCAACACCAAGAATTGAAATGTACGATGATCAGAAAAATGAAAAGACAAGAGAAAGTGACATCAATTTAACAGAGGCTTTAAGAGAAAAAGCCGTTGTACGCTTGCAAGCCACTAAAACAAATATGGAAAAGGCATACAATCAAAAGGTACGCATCCGAACCTTCAAAGAAGGAGACCTGGTCTTGAAAAAGGTAGAAGTATCAAAGCATGTGGGAAAATTACAACAAAATTGGGATGGACCTTACATTGTCATTGGCGTAGGAAAGAAAGGTTCATACAAAATTGCACACTTGGATGGAACAGCCTTACCAAGAACTTGGAATGCAGTCAACCTTAGGAAATACTATGGTAAATAAATTTTGGCAGATTATGCTGCTTTATTTTATTTTATTTCATTAAGTTTTAATCTTTGTAATAAAGGCCTTAGCCTACAGTTCAATTATTAAAGATTTTAGCAATTTTAAATATTAAGTCAAGATTGGGTATAAATCGATTGTTTCGGTAAACACTCCTTGCAATTCTACTATCATATTGGTTGAGATCGGGACAAAAAGAGTTAAGTATACATTGATCCGCTCAATAAACACTCCACGATCCAACCATACAATCAAGTCGAGTATACATTGATCCGCTCAATAAAAACTCCTCGGTCAATTTTTTCAACAATCAAAAGACTTTTGGTATTAAAAGCCTAAGTCCAAACAACGAGTCGAGTATACATTGATCCGCTCAATAAAAACTCCTCGATCTACTTATGACGATTAAAAGACTTTTGGTATTTAAAACCTAAGTCTAAACAATAAACGAGTCGAGTATAAATTGATCCGCTCAATAAACACTCCTCGATATATTTACAACGATTAGAAGACTTTAGGTATTAAAACCTAAGTCTAAACAAAACGAGTCGAGTATACATTGATCCGCTCAATAAACACTCCTCGATCAATTTTTCGACGATTAATAGACTTCTGGTATTAAAAACCTAAGTCTAAACAAAACGAGTCGAGTATACATTGATCCGCTCAATAAAAACTCCTCGGTCAATTTTTTCAACAATCAAAAGACTTTTGGTATTAAAAGCCTAAGTCCAAACAACAAGTCGAGTACACATTGATCCGCTCAATAAAAACTCCTCGATCTACTTATGACGATTAAAAGACTTTTGGTATTTAAAACCTAAGTCTAAACAATAAACGAGTCGAGTATACATTGATCCGCTCAATAAACACTCCTCGATATATTTACAACGATTAGAAGACTTTAGGTATTAAAACCTAAGTCTAAACAAAACGAGTCGAGTATACATTGATCCGCTCAATAAACACTCCTCGATCAATTTTTCGACGATTAATAGACTTTTGGTATTAAAAACCTAAGTCTAAACAAAACGAGTCGAGTATACATTGATCCGCTCAATAGACACTCCTCGATCAATTTTTCAACGATTAATAGACTTTTGGTATTAAAAACCTAAGTCTAAACAAAACGAGTCGAGTATACATTGATCCGCTCAATAAACACTCCTCGATCAAGTTTTCAACTATTAATAGACTTTTGGTATAAAAACCTAAGTCTAAATAATAACGAGTTGAGTATACATTGATCCGCTCAATAAACACTCCTCGATCTGTTTTCAAAGATCTAAAAGACTTCTGGTATTAAAAACCTAAGTCTAAATAAATAACGAGTTGAGTATACATTGATCCGCTCAATAAACACTCCTCGATCTGTTTTCAACGATCTGAAAGGCTTTTGTTATAAAAACCTAAGTCTAAATTATAACGAGTTGAGTATACATTGATCCGCTCAATAAACACTCCACGATCTGTTTTCAACGATCTAAAAGGCTTTTGTTATAAAAACCTAAGTCTAAATTATAAAAGAGTTGAGTATTCATTGATCCGCTCAATAAACACTCCTCGATCTGTTTTCAATGATCTAAAAGACTTTTGTTATAAAAACCTAAGTCTAAATTATAAAAGAGTTGAGTATACATTGATCCGCTCAATAAACCCTCCTCGACTTGTTACAACGACTAGAAGGCTTTTTGGTATGAGAACCTAAGTCTAGATTACAAAGAGTTGAGTATACATTGATCCGCTCAATAAACACTCCTCAACATATTCCTAACGATCTAAAAAGATCTGCTAATACACCTAAGTCGTGAAAACGAATTGAGTATGAATCCATCTGCTCGGAAAATGCTCCTAGTAAATAAAATTATGACAACATCAACAAAAAAGGAGAATGCAAGGGATGAAAGTAATATTTTATTCATCAAATCAATTACATACAAACGTCCTAAATTACAGAGGTATACATACTACTTAAACATCGTTACAATGGTTTAGATAAAATGATCCTATAGATCAGCGATCTTCACGACAATGTCCACGGAAACACCAATCTCCTCCCTAGTACCTCGTCGATTATGATAAACCACCTAAGAAGCATGCTGCTCAGGATGGTCGACTTCTTTGGTTCGATGGCCAGGCTCTGAAGATCAAATGTTCATCCAGACGAAATGAATATTACCAGCCAGATAACCGGCAATACTCATTCACCCACAACAAGATACTGCTTTTATTTAAAGATAAAACATTTTACTCTAGGGATATCTTCTCTTAGTCTTATGAAAAGAAAAGTAGAGTTCAACAGAAGGAATAATAGCCTCCTTATATAAGATATATATCACAAAAAGACAAATTTACAAGGCATGTATTGAACATCGACCAAGATGCTGAGCGTTCCTTAAACTGCTATTCAATCGATTATCGATACGAATGACCTACTATCTACATTTTGATGAACAACGTGGTTTTGGGTATAACCCAAGGGACTATACTGGGTTGATCAACAAAAAAAATTTATTTTGCAGAGCAAACAGTATATTTTTCAGTTACTTATATAGTGACCGAGCAAGATTAAGCTACCTTATTCTCTATTCTTGGTATCCACCGCAAGGATCAATATCAGATAAGTATGCCAAATCTATGCTGATTATTTCATGATGTTATATTTATGCATAACAGCAAAGTGTGCATAACAAAATATATCTACAGAATAAAATTGATCAAGGCAAGGGTCTGCTTACGAAAGATCATAATTTCCAATTTAGTCGTTCTCCCAATACAAAAATTCAGCCCAAACAACTACACAAAAAAGTTGGGCACTAAAAAAAAAAAAAAAAAAATAGAGAGAGACAGTCCAAGGCCTGCCAGGTCAGACAAATCACTGAGAAGGGTTGTTATCAACAGGCCGACTAGTGGAAACAGTCTTCCGAGGAGTCAAGTTACCAGCAAACGCCATCAACTCCTCTTGACGCTTTAGATAACCGGCGTCATAACCTTCCTCATAAGACCGCCGTCGAGACTTCTCTGCTAGGGCCGCAGCCTGAACCAAGTCACCTTTCTCTTTCTCCCAGACAGACTTTTCTTCTTCCAATTTTTTCAAATCATCATTGGCAATCTGCAGTTGGAGACTTTGCCCTCTGACCTTGGCCGACTCCGATTCCAAATGACGTTGATAAGCATTTCTGCTTATCCACAGATCGTCATTTTGCACACCCAGCTGGAGTGCAAAGTACTTAGCCTGGAAAGAGAAAACACTCCTTATGTAACAAGGCAATCAAAATGAAAACAAGAAAAATAATGAAAAGACAAGTCTACCTGCTCGCACAACTTCACTAGCGACTGAACAAGGCGCACATTGGAAGTATATTCAAGCTTCCTCAATTCACCGGGCAAAATAGTGCTCAAGCCCAGATCCCAGGACAAAGCATCAGGCTCAACAGAGCCCGGCAGTTCACTAAGAAGAGGGACATTGTCAGGGCGGGGACTCACTGACCGCAAAATATCCTTAACCTGCTCAAGGATGCAACGATCGTCTAAGGGACGAGGAGATTCCCTCTCATTAGGACTAACCGAGGTTTCCCTCCCCGAAGCAGAAATAACAGTTCGGCGACCAGACCTTGACTCACTTCGACCTCCAGAAGGCCCGCCAGATTCGAAGAAAGTAGTCATCACAGTAGTATCATGAAACAAGTAATCAGGAAAATCTTGAGAAATAGGCTGTGTTGAAGAGGGATTTACAAAGGAGCCTTCTTCAGATTGGCCCCCGCTAACGACCGGGGCAGCAGAGGTAGAAAAAGGAAGGGTACTGACAAAATCCCCTCCATGAAACCCATGCTCAAAAGAAGAAACACCTGAAGAAACAGGTATATCGAAAAACTGATCCACATTGGATGAATCACCAAAAGCCACCCTACCAGGGGAAGGCCTATTTCCTACTTCCGTAGAAGAAGAAAAATTTGGTTCTACAAAAGACGAACTAATTACAGAAAAAGGTTCAGAAGGGATAACCGGAGTGTCGATCACCGACCTAGTTATTGAAGATGAACGAGGAGGCTCCATCGAGGGCCCCTCTCTTCGAGATTTTTTAGGTCTGTTATCCCTAGCGCTCTCACGGGAGGGTCGCTTCGAAGTATTGCCAAAAAGATTACTTATGATCGGATTGTTGAAAAGTACAGAGTAAATATCTAGAAAGTTTATCGACTAGCCAAAGAAAAAGTATTCTATTAGAAGAGACGAGTATAACGGTAAATAAAAAGCCAAGTTTTTACCTTTTTGTATTTATACTACACGAAAAGACGCAACAGACCTAAAGAAAGGGCGTGAAATACTTAAGATAGCCTTGGAATAAACAATGGAATTTGAAACGACATACGCATAATGATTACAGCGATGTTAATGACTTGTCTGAATCATTACATAAGAACACGGAAGGACGCGACTATCAGAATACGAAACGTTTATTTCAAAGGGATGAAAGGGTAAATTTACAATTAAACCTGCGGGTAAATAATTACAAAGATTATTTCAAAAAATTAATATATCATATAGCCTGGTCGCTATCTGGAATTTTCTGTTCGCTACCGACGTTCTCTTCCTCGGCTATGCCAATATCTTCTTCTTCTTCTTCTTCATCTTCTGGATCGATGAAGGTTTTGTCGAGCTCATCATTGATATCTGAAGGAGGAATTGGCAATGGTTTTCCGAACTCTTTGACAAGGTATGCCAAAGGAAAGTTTTGATATACAACATCTGGAAGCTCGGAAGGAGAGTATACTTCGCCATAGAGGTTCAATCGAATATGTGCCGCTTTAAAGTATTCCTTTCGACGATCATCTATCATGTCGAAAGCGACCAACTGATGGATTGCCTTCTTGAACGTATTTTCTAAGAGTGGACCGACCATCTGATTTACCAACGCTGTATGAACGGGAGAATTAAGGAATTCACGAATCACTTTTTCATCATAATTACGACCATAACGATCCCTGAGTCCACTCAGAGGAATGTCCTTCTCGTACTCCTCTAATGAAGCTTGAAGACTTGATACTTGAGATTCTAGCTCACTAATCCGAGCAGTACTCCGAAACTGGAATTCTTCTAACTTTTTAGCCATTTGATCGGCTTTCTCTTGAGCACGAGAAGTCTCCAGGACCCTGTTCATGATTTCCTGGTCTTCAGTCCCTGTAGCCCTAGTCTCAACGACTGGAACGGAAGAAGACGTTGATGGGCCTACCTCTGAACCAGAGGACTTATGGAGTAAAGCTTTGTATTTCTCCTCCAGAAACTCACATTGTTGTTTCCAGAGAGCAGTTTCATAAGCGTATGAGGCTAAACAAGTCTTAGTCTGAAAAAAGTAAAGGAGTAAAACAAAAATAAGTAAGCAAATTAGAAAGACATTCGAAAGGAAATATTTTATAAAGCAAACTTAAAAAAAGACGTTACCTTTTCAGCATAAAGAGAAGCTCGCTGAAATTTCTCCAGAGGATCCTTTCGAAGAAGCTTATTCAGATCGCGAGTAAAAACACCGGACAAAAGAACACGAGTTGCCTTATCAACCGCGTTCTCACTCTCGTCATGAATAAGAGAATCTTTCTCAGAATAACCTGCAGCCCTTTTTCCTTCTAAATGATCCTCAATCATTTCGACCAAAGTAGGATTTGGATGATTGTCGTCAGGAAAAGAGAGATCGTTACCAGAACGACCGTAGCAACTCCTCTTTCTCCCCACCGGATTATCGTTAGGATGAGGCATCGACCAGTTGCGACATCCACGAATACCTAAGGATGTCCTAAGCTAAAGAGGGGTATAACCGGATCCAGTCCCTTGATGAATAGGGGAATGTTGCGAAGAATCTGGAGACTCCTCTCCATTCTCCTCGGAATCATGATTCAACTCTATCTTTCTCTCCCGAGACGCTCTCTGCTCGATAGGGATGTTCTCAATGGATTTGGAGGATTTAGATAACACCATTTTTCCCTTTGAAGAATGTCGGGAGTTTTCTACCATACGGGCTGAAAAAGAAACAAGATAAAAGTCAGTTTCTCTGTATAGAAGGTATCATCACAACCCTAAGCTAAAATGAAGTACTTACCAAGAGGTTCAGACGATGAACTGATTGGAAAATGATGAGCACTCAATCCCGCTTTACAGAGGAAAGCCTCCCCAATCAGAAGAGCACTCTGATATTTGTTGGCACGCATAGCGAGGATTTCACCAATAAACTGAGCATCATCAGGAATGAATTCACCGGTCGGCATGCGACCTCCGTAAACCCATTTGGAGCCGTGATCCCACGAGAAGGGTATAGTCGAACCATCCACCAAACGAAGATGAGATGGGGGGCGAACAAAGAAAAAATGAGATTTCCAGAAAGGGTTGCTAGAAACGGGGGAATCGAAAATTGCTCGACTAGGCCTCTGACTAGTGAAGAAATATCCACGATTGGAAGAACTAGAAATGTTGAACCGAAAAAGCTGTGTAAAATTACGAAAGGAAGGTTTGAACCCCTTTGCGATCATTAAGACAGAAAAACAAACCATGAAAGCCACAGAATTAGGAACTAATTGTGTCAAGGACACACTGAATATTCTTAGAATATCAAGAAAGAGGGGAGACAACGGAAGACGCAGACCGCTATTGAAGTGGGCCGTGTAAAAGGCTCGACATCCTTCCGGTGGAGATGTAACCCTATCAGAAGGAGAGGGAGAATTATCTCATAACACTCCGGGAAATATTTGGCGTAATTATTCACAACCTCCGGAAAAGTGTCCACCGTATAAGCACAGGCTAGGTCCTCTATTGGTTCAGAAATTTGAGGAGCAGTACCTTTGCCCTTTTTGGCTCGGGCAGCGACATCTGTATCGGAAAGGATTTGTACCTTAAAAGTGTCTTCAACAGGAACGACAAATTCAGGAACTGCATTTTGTTCGCCCAAAAAGTTAGAATGCAACTCCTCCTCATTATTAGGAGCGACATTCTCCCTAGAGGAAGAAGAAGATTTTCTTAAAGAAGCCATATTTTCAGATTCTCGGAGGATATATGTCGATAAAAGGAAAACTTTATATGATGAACGACTAAGCAAAAAAATGACTACGAACTATAAGCAAGTATAAAGGAAAAGTGACGAACTCAAAGGTCACCTATTTATACTGAGAAGAGAAAAGACGTTTCGAACTCGTCACAACTAATCACATTCCCGCCAAAAACGGAAGAAGATCAAAAGCCTCCCGAAAGGACGCGTGACGATTCGTAATTGGAGAGAGAAAACGACTATCTATGATGCGTAGGACTCTTTTCCTTACTTAAGATTTTTTCCCACAGGGTTTTTTCTTAAGAAAGGTGTTAACGAGGCACCATTCATAGAAGATAAAAAGGTCATATAAAATTATCTACTTCTACGAGCTTCTATTATCTATACGCTCGAAGAAGTGAGGGAGTACTGATGGGGGCTATTTCGCACCCCACATAATGTGCGGATCGACTAAAGAACATAAGATCGGTTCGACCAAATAAGATAATTCGGGATCATCTTATCAAACCGGCCGAATACAGGTCTCTTCGACAAGAAGACTACACTCCGGACCCAAGAAGGATATTTGGGCCGAGTCCTATTAGGACTATATTTCCTTGTAACACTAGGTTTAGTATGATATAAATACCTAGTCAATCATTGTATTAAACGACTCTGAATCATAAGGCTAATACGCCATTGAATTCTGCATAAACAGCATAACTCACTATTACTTAATAAAAGAAAAGAGCTTTCTCTTCATATTTGTGTTATTCTTGCGTTGGTTACGATATTTACTTATTGTTCTTACGAAATTGCTCTTCCTTGAGATTGAGAACCCTATATACTATATATTGAGAACCCCAATATTACAATTTTACTGATACCTTTAACCCGACCAAATCCGGTTAAATCACTATTGATGGGAATTCCAAAGAAAAAATTTCCCTTTTGGTTGAAACAGATGATTTTATCGACCTCATCGTCCTTTTTCTAGCGTTTTTGCTATCTCTTCCTCCTGGTCCGCCCGCAATCACGTTTATTACTCCGTTCAATTGCTCCTCTCCCTGGTTCCGAACCTCCTTTCGCTAATTGTTAAATTTTCGTGGACTCCTAGATCGATATCGGCTTTTGAAGTTATTTCCTTTGACGAACTCCTTCAATTTTGCTTGGGCAATTAACTTCTCGATCTCAACCTTTAGCTAATAACAATTCTAAGCACTGTGCCCCCGAGCTCTATGGTACCTGCAGTATTGGTCATATCCCATTGCCCCTGGTCTTGCCTGGGTAATCCGCTGGGCCTCAGGGATTAGATTTCCTTCTTCCAATACCGTTAAAATTTCCTCTATTGGGATATTCAATTATGTGAATTGAATTTTTTCAGGTCGAGGTGGCCGGTTTTGATCATAAGGTGGGCCATAGGCGTTCGGCCTTTGTACTGGTACTTGCGGCTTATATGCGTTGAGTCGCTGCCATACCGATCCTCTATTCGTCCCTCCATAGTCGCTTGGTTTTGGTATGGGGGCTCGATCTTGCTTCTTGTTAGGAGGGAGCTTTGGGCTATGAGCATTTTTTAATTTATTCATCTCCTCCTGAATCATATACTTCTCAGCAATCTCCATTATTCGTTCAAAAGACTTTGGTTGCTTCCTACATAATGCATTTCCAAACTGAACGCTCCTAGTTAACTCGAACATCAGAGAGGACAAGTATTCGATTTGAGGGGTGATTTAACCGGATTTCGTCGGGTTAATTATATCAGTGAATATGGATTATTGGGGATTCTCAATATATATGATTTAAAGGGCTCTGTTACTTTATTAAGGATGAATCAATCTCAAAGAAGAACAATTTTGAGGGAACAACAAGTAATTATCATAACCAACGTAAAAAATAACATGAATATGAAGAGAAAGCTTTTTTCTTTATTAAATAATCTTGGATTCTGCTGATATGCAGAACGTGGTAGCGTATTTGCTGTGTATTTCAAAAGTCTCCGTAATACAATGATTAACTAGGTATTTATACCCTACAAAACCTAGCTTTACAAGAGAGTTGTATTCGGCCGGGTCGATAAGATGATCCCGAACTGACTTGTCTGGTCGAACCGATCCTTTATTCTTCAGTCGATCCGTTCATTATAAGGGGTGCGAAATAGCCCCCATCAGTATTCCCTCACTTCTTCGAGCGTATAAGTAGTAGAAGCTCGCAGAAGTAGACAATTTTTTACGACTGTTATCTTTTATGACTGGTGCCTCGTTAAAAACCTTACTTAAGAAAAAACCCAGTGGGAAAAAATCTTAAGTAAGGAAAAGAGTGCTACGCATCATAGATAGTCGTTTTCACTTTCCAATTATGAATCACCACGTGTCCCTTCGGGGAGGCTTTTTATCTTCTTCCGTTTTTGGCGGGAATGTGATTAGTTGTGACGAGTTCGAAACGTCTTTTCTCTTCTCAGTATAAATAGGTGACTATTGAGTTTGTCATTTCTCCTTTATACTTCCTTATAGTTCGTAGTCATTTTCTTGCTTAGTCGTTCATCATATAAAGTTTTCCTTTTATTGACTTATATCCGCCGAGAGTCCAAAAACATGGCCTCTTTAAGAAAATCTTCTTCCTCCTCTAGGGGGGATGTCGCTCCCATTAACGAGGAAGAGTTGCATTCTAATCCTTCGAGCGAGCAAACTGGATTTTCTGAATTTGTTGTTCCTGTTGAAGATACCTTTAAGGTACAAATCCTTTCCGATACAGATGTCGCTGCCCGAGCCAAAAAGGGCAAAGGTACTGCTCCTCAAATTTCTGAACCAATTGAGGACTTAGCTTGTGCTTACACGGTGGATACTTTCCCCGAGGTTGTGAACAACTATGCCAAATATTTCCCGGAGGGTTCTGAGATATTTCTCCCTTCTCCTTCTGATAGGGTTACATCACCACCGGAAGGATGTCGAGCCTTTTACACGGCCCATTTTAATAGTGGTCTGCGTCTTCCGTTGTCTCCCCTCTTTCTTGATATTCTAAAAATATTCAGTGTGTCCTTGACACAATTAGTTCCTAATTATGTGGCCTTCGTGGTTTGTTTTTCTATCTTAATGATCGTGAAAGGGTTCAAACCTTCCTTTCGTAACTTTACACAACTTTTTCGATTTAATATTTCCAGTTCCTCCAATCGCGGATATTTCTTCGCTAGTCAGAGGCCTAGTCGAGCAATCTTTGATTCCCCAGTTTCTAGCAACCCTTCTTGGAAATCTCATTTTTTCTTTGTTCGCCCCCCACCTCGTCTTCGTTTGGCGGATGGTTCGACCATGCCCTTCTCGTGGGATCATGGCTCCAAGTGGGTTTACGGAGGTCGCCTGCCGACTGGTGAACTCATTCCTGATGATGCTCAGTTTATTGGTGAAATCCACGCTATGCGTACCTACAAATATCAGAGTGCTCTTCAGATTGGGGAAGCTTTCCTTCGTAAAGCGGGATTGAGTGCTCATGATTTTCCAATCAGTTCATTATCTGAATCACTTGGTAAGCATTTTATTTCAGCTTAGTGTTGAGATGATACCTTTTCTTAAGAGAATCTAACTTTTATCTTGTTTCTTTTTCAGCTCATATGGTAGAAAATTCCAGACATTCTTCAAAGGGAAAAATAGTGTTGTCCAAATCCTCCAAATTCATAGAGAACGTCCCTATCGAGCAGAGAGCGTCTCGGAAGAGAAAGATGGAGTTGAGTCATGAGTCCGAGGAGAATTGAGAGGAATCTCCAGATTCTTCTCAAGAGTCCCCTATTCGTCAGGGGACAGGATCCGGTTATCCCCCCCTTCAGGTTAGAACATCCTTGGGTATTCGTGGATGTCGCAGCTGGTCGATGCCTCATCCTAATAATAATCCAGTGGAGAGAAAGAGGAGCTACTATGGTCGTTCTGGTAACGATCTTTCTTCACTCGGTGACAATCATCCAAAACCTACTTTGGTTGAAATGATCGAGGATCATTTAGAGGGAAAAAGGGCCGCTGGCTATTCCGAGAATGATTCACTTGTTCATGACGATAGCGAGAATGCGGTTGATAAGGCAACTCGTTTTCTTTTGTCCGGCGTTTTTACTCGCGATCTAAATAAGCTTCTTCGGAAGGATCCTCTGGAGAAATTTCAGCGAGCTTCTCTTTATGCTGAAAAGGTAACCTCTATTTTAAGTTTGCTTTATAGGATATTTTCCTTCGATGATCTTCTAGTTTGCTAACTCATTTCTTGTTTTATCCCTTTACTTTTTCAGACTAAGACTTGTTTAGCATCATATGCTTATGAAACTGCTCTTTACTTTCGCGGCTTCATCCTTCAGAACATTGCATAGGGCTTTCTGTACCGCCTGAGATTCTTCGCTCAATACGGCCAGTCGAAGAGCAGTTTGAGTAAACAGGTCTCCGGCCTACAAAGAAAAAGATATGTAAAACACAGAATAAGAATTATATGGAAAAGGCTAGAAACTTTCAGAATGGACAGTACCCTTTGGTGAGCATGGGCGTAATCACCTACTATCTCAAAATCCTGCTTAACAAAAGATTGGATAGTATCATCCTTGAACCTCCCAGCCAAGAACATCCGAAGAGATTTATCCACCGTATGCTCGCCCTCAGGACCTAAGTCAGAATCAATGGTCCCACTCTCGGGATATCCAGCCGACCTGGGCCCTCGCAGATGATCCTCTATGAAGAAAGCCAGATCCGGTTCGGAGTGGCCAGTCCGACAAGGAACCGAATCCGGTCCTCGACCTAAAGGTTTAACTCTCCTGGAGGACTCAGGGGCGTCACTACTTCTTTTGCGAGCCGACCTGGCCTGCAAAATCTCCCTGGCACGATTCTCCATCAAAGTGTAGTTACTATACCCCGCGTCATTCGGGTTAGAAGTGCCAGTTGAAAAAACGGACCGAATGACGCCGGAAGCTTGGAAGTTAGGAGTCCCCTCCGCCTCGACCCGGGGGTGTGAGGTTCCTACTTCGGTAATTGGGGGAATAATCACTAAGCCATTTGAGGTTGGAGTGATCCCAACCTGGGCCTTGGACTTTTTCGCTTTCCGAGAAGTTGTTAATATCTGAGGACGAGGCCGACCTTTATTGCCCTTTGAAAAGGATGCAACATGTTGACCAGCTATTGATGTACGGAATTTATCAACAATATCAGCTAACGAGGAAGGGGGGTTAGCGGGGTCGATCCGAGCCTTCCCATATTCGATCGGATCGGCAGGAAAAGTGCAACTACTGAGTTCGGCAAATCGCAAGACCGCCTCCTGAGTCATCAACGCGGTCTGATGAGGGTCAGCTCCAAGAGATTGCAGAAATTTATCTGTTATCTCATTTTTCATACTTCCCACGAGACGGCGTTTACCGTATATCCATGTCTTTGCTCCAGGCCAATCGAATGGAGTAGGCTCGGGATTATCTTCAGAAGGCGGAGACTCTCGTCCTCGAACAAAAAAGAACTCATGCTTCCATCCTTTCAAATTACTGCTGACGTTGGCTGATAAGATCGAAATCTTTGGCCTCTGAGAAAAATATACATAACCCGCGTTCGAAGACGTGGAAGCACTCATCTGGAATATCCGCCAAAAATTCTAAAAGACCGCCTTTTTCCCTTTGGCTTTCATCAGCACGCAAAAGGCTATAATTAGACCGATTGAGTTTGGTAAAATTTGGCAAAGAGTCAACTCGAAAGCATCCAGAATATTTTCTATCAGAGGAGGGAAGGGGATGCGTAGGCCATAATGGAAATGTTTGGAATAAAAGGCTTGACAACCCGCGGGAGGGTCGGTAACCCGTTGATCAGAAGTAGGAAGCACAATCGAGAAACCGGCGCCTAGATATTGGCCGAATTCTTCCTGCAATTGATTCAAATCTTTCTCCTTATAGGAACAGACGATCTCATCGGCCCTCTCCTCAGTCATTTTTAGACCGGCGCTGGTCGAAGGTTCTTCCCAGTCAAAGATTGTAACCACAACATTACGGTTCAATCTATATTTCTTTTGCTCGTTTTTCCCCAAGGGAAGATCCCCATCCTCTACATCTTCCTTATCAGAGACTGTCGCTTCGCTCGAATTTTCATCTTCGCTATTTTCCGTTTCAGAATTCGATTCCCGCCCCTACCCGCTGGAATCGGAGGCGGAACTCGAGCTTTGTGAATTCTCGATCTCAGATGATCGAGCTCCTACAATCTTTTTCACTTCTCGATTATCGGCCTCGTTTTCCTCTAAAGGGGATTTTCCCTTCAAATCTACTGAACTCGACATAATGAGTAGATAAGATTGCTCGATAAATATTGTTAGAACTTACTTATCGATCTGTCTGCTCCGATCTAAAGTTTTCTCCTCAGAATCTTTGATGAACAGCGACCCTCCGTCTAACTATATATACGGGGACAAAATGGGAAATTGCAAACCGGTCCCCGAGTAACCGCGACGGTTGGGCTCCCTCTAGGTAAACTTATGATCATATTTTCACAAAATTACACCTGCGGCCCCCATACTTTCCGGAATTCCTAATTTGAAGACCCGCATAACGAGCTATGCATTAGAGGGATATTATCTCCATATTTTCACACCAGCCCTCGGGATAAGGAGATCAAATAGAATGGCAATGGAATAATCAAATCACAAACTCCTATTCCAACAACGAACGACAAGGACGATGTCGGATACAGCATCATTACATGGTTTCTTAAGTATGCACTCTTTTTCCCTGACCCGTTTTTTATCCCAAAAGGGTTTTTCCGAGTCAGGTTTTTAATGAGGCATACCCGAAGCCTATGCCGAGATTGGTTCATCCCCCTAATCGTCCTGGGCTATGTATACTTCTTCGATCTTAAGCTTCACTTTACGCTCGAGAAGTGGGGGAGTATTGATGAGGGATATTTTGGGCTCAGCTTTTCTTTACAACCATGCGAAATCGAACAGTACTCATCTCGGAAGATCAAGTTCGACCACGATGCCCGAGTACCACAAATGCAGTCGGCGCTGGATCCAAAGTTACTGTTGGGCCAAGCTCTGATCCAAACTTATGGGCCAAGAATTGTATGTCTGCGGATAGATCACCTAGACCCCGATTTCAGCTATAAATACCCCATGCATTTATGACACCAGACACGATTTCCCAGGTGCTCCCTCCTCGAAGCTACTGCTCGGAACCGCTTGGGAATATAGGCCTAGTATCACGTGTATTTCGCCCTCTAGCTTGTACGGCATCCAATAGGGCTCGGATAGGACTCTATACAATTGTACTCATATAGCATTGTAATCGAACCATTTGAATACAATATTGTTGATCTCTATATCATTGTTGAGTACTTGTTTAATTATTACACATATCGATCACGCATACGAAATCACGTAAGATCATGTTCGAAGAAGGAACAGGAGCCTTTTCTCTCACAGGATTTTCACTCGAAGAATCATCAACCTTTGGAGAAGAGCCCCCGGACGCAGCCTCGAGCTCCTCGTCCAAAATGGACTTGCTAGAACTGCCCTTGTTTTGTTTTGAAGAAGTGCTTTTTTTCTTTCTTGTTGTCTCCCCCTTTAGGAGCTTTCGGGGTAGACACAGAGGTCTTAGAAGAAGATTTGGAGGTTTTGGCCTCCTTGGCAATCTTTTGCTCTTTGTTCGGATTCTTATTCTTCGAACCGCCAAATAACGATTTGGGGTCAATAGCTTTCCCTAGTACATTTTCCATAATAAGAGGATTTGGGGTCGATAGTTCGGATTCTTATTCTTGGAGGGATTCGAAGAAGGCAGAAAATATGGCAAGAGCTCCGATCTCTATAAGCAAAGATGTCATATGAATAATGAAGAGAGATCCTAATATTTATAGACACTACGCCCTGCGATTACGATAATGGATCGACGCAACCTTTAAAGAAAAATCCCGTATGGAATGGGTGAAGTCCGAGCATAAAGAGTTATCGAACCTTGAAAATTAAAATGATATATGGATATTAGTAAGGTTGGAATTTACAAGTTACACGAATCAAATTAAAAAAAAAAAAAAGAAAAACAAATCCGTTTACAAAAATGATTTACATGAGTAAATACGATTAATTCCTAACTACAAAACCATGAATCGCCTCTTCCGGCACGTTCGACTCCAATAACCTGCTAGATAGAAAATCAGGCGATATATGTTAGAAGTGGAGCAATTACTCGGTTTGATCGAAAGTTCGATCGTCTTCTTTATCCGGTACATCGCCTATGTTGACATCTTCGCCCTTTCCCCCCGACACAGAAGGAGGATCGTCGGCGGAAAGCTCGAGCACATCGGGGTTAGGCATCGGAATACCATACTCCTCAACTAAGGGGGCAAAGCGATGATCCTGCCAATTAGTATCCATCTTGGGTAGAGAGGAAGCTTTGTAATCCTTCCCTTCAGCGTTCTTGAAAGGGTTCATATGCTTAAAGTACTCATCCATATCATTCGGAATTTTCTTGACCGCGACCAGTTGTTGAACCCCTTTATAAAAGATAGTCTGAAGAATTTCTCCCATTTTTCTTTGAACTAAAGGATTCAAGACAGGGGATTCCAAGAATTCTCGTATGGCAGGAATCTCGGCTTCTTCCCGGCCCTGGGCATATGCATGCTCGGAATCTTGCTTTGCCAGCTCGAGTTCTATCTTTACCTTCTTCAACTCTTCCTCGAGGGCGCTTCTCTCTTTAACGGATGCCAGCAAGTCCTCTTCTACAGACGAGGAACGTTTCATAGTCGCCTCTTTGAGCTCCTTCTTTACTTGGGATAATTCCCGCTGGCTCTCTGCCAGTTGAGATCGAAGGGCTTGATTATCAACAAGAATTTGCGCATATGCGTCATGAGCATCTTGTGATTCCTGCTCTAGTAGTGCCAAACGATAGGTTTGAATAGCGAATAAGTCCCCGACCTATGAGATAGTTTAAGACATCAGCAAACATTATGGACTTTAAAGAAAGAAGAGATAGTCGAAAGACAAATTTTCACCCCATGATACGTTCGAGAGAAGTCACTCAAAACCTCAAAGTCGCCTTTGACGGTGTGAAGCAGCATATCCCGTTTGAACCGACTAGCCATATAGATTCTAGCGGCTTTATCGAATTCATTCTCATCACCCGCATCCAGATCAGTTTGAATGGTGCCATCTTCAGGGTACCCAGCAGCCCTGCTACCTCGAAGATGTTCGTCCATAAAATCCACCACATCGGGCTCCGACCTACCTGCTCGACAGGGAACTGAATCAGAACTCGCACCAAAAGGTTTTACCCTCCTCGAGGGCCCCGGGTGGTCAGCATTCCTCTTACGACTCAGAAGCTTCTCATACTCCTGAATACCCTGGATCCGGTTCCAGGAATGTTGACTATAGCCAACGCTTGAAAGAATGGAAGTATCGGGGGAAAATAAAGTTCGAAGAGGCCCAGCAGAGGCAGAATTCAAGGAACTCATAGTACCAACGCCTCTCAGTTCGGGAATTGCGACTGGAATAGTAACTGAGTTTTCGCCCAAGCTACTTGTACCCGCCCTGTTTTCGGAAGTACGGGGCAACGCATCGAAATAGAATGGTTTGTCTTCAACCGGGCAGGCCGCAGATAGTCGAAATTTCTCAACAATTTGACCTGCAAAGGAAGTACGAGAGTCGCATAAATGTAAATTAATGATCCATCGCGCCTCAAGATAGGAACAAGCTGAAAACATACCCAAAGAAAGAGAGGCGAGAGGTGGAGCGGCAGAAGCTGACAAGTCACCAAACTGAGGAAACGACCCTTCTAAGGATCGATCAGATATGGCACGAGAATATTTGAGTATTGGAGCAGGATAATCACAGCGGCTCAACCTAGCCAATCGTAAAACACCTTCCTGAATAAGGAGCTCGGTTTGATAAAGATTAGACCGCAACTGCTCAAGAAATTTGTCAGAAAGGCGATGGTTGAGTTTCTCTTTAATCTGGCGTGAACCGTATGACCAAGAGTTGACTCCGTCCCATCGATAGGGTCTCACCTTCGAGCTACCTTCCGATATAGGGATATCAGGGCCCTTCACAAAGAAGAATCTCCTTTTCCAACCTATACTCTTTTCCGTTGTTATTTTCGTAAGAAAAGGCCGCTTCGACCGCTGGCGGATGGATACAAACCCCATATTTGAGCCCTTGCACAGGTCCATTCGGAATATTTGCCAGAAATTACTAAAGGAGGCATGTTCCCCTTTTGCCTCCATAAGAGCGCTAAACGCTACTATGTATGCAATGGAATGCGGGAGAAGCTGAGCAGGGGAGAGCGAAAAGAAATTCAAGACGTTTCTAATAAGGGGAATGAATGGGATACGCAAGCCACAGGAAAATTGACCCTCATAGAAGGCTTGACAGCCGGCTGGGGGCTCGGTAGCACGTTCAGTGTAAGAAGGAACGACGATTGAAAAACCTTTGGGAAGAAATTTCCCGAACTCTGCCTCGAGGAAAGAGTGATCTTTCTTTGAAAAACAACAGGAAGTCTGGCTGGCTGGAAGTTCTGACTTGTTCGAGATGGTGGCGGTAGAAGGTTGCGTATGTTTGAAAATCCTGACAAAAGCACCCTCGCCGATGCTGCGTTTCTCGACCTCATTTTCCTCGAGATCCTCGCTCGGATCCTCATCCTCGCGTCCTTGATGAAACTCCCCATCCTCATAATCATCAACAAGCTTCAGCAAAGGATCGGACTCTGGGTTTTCTCCGACCTTATTCTTGCCCCTTGCGCTTCTAGAGCTCGACATTATGGATTGAGAAACAAATATGCGAAAGGCAAATGCTGTTTCGAACTCAAACGCTTCGAGCTCAAGAGAGAACGTAATATGTAAATAATTTTTCAACAAATCAACATATATATACGGGGTTAAAAAGGTAAAATTGCAAACAGGTCCCCGAGTAACCGCGACGGTTGAACTTACCCTGAGTAAAAACTTAGGGTTATTCCTCACAGAATAGCACTTTGATCCTTCATTTTCTAAGTTGCGGAATAAGTTCCTTGCAAATTTTTCCTGAGAATCTCGTAAGTCCTCTTTGTTATGATCGGAAAATTTGGAAAGCATTAATCAAGGGATCGAACGACACATCGCGGAACCACAAAGGATGTTACTACTTCAAGATCCTCCGACAAGGATATCTTTACAACACGCCGGTATATGTTTTCTTATATATGCACTCTTTTTCCCTGGCTCGATTTTTATCCCAATGGGTTTTTCCGGGCTAGGTTTTTAACGAGGCATAACCTAAAGACATTATGAACGGCTCATCTCATAATAACGTGGCAAGTAACTTGTACTTCTTCGAGCGCAAGCTCCACTTCACGCTCGAGAAGTGGGGGAGTATTGATGAGGGGTAATTTAGATTCCTTGCCTCTGTGGGCCCGATGCTATTCGAATAACACTAGATACTATCCCAAGAAACCAAGAGATGGTCCAGGGCATAGTATTAACTGTTCCGAGCTCATTTCAGAACCCAAGATCGAAGGGTACTGTTGGGCCGAGCCCAGGCCCAAGCCCGTCAGTTCAGCTATAAATACCCTTGCATTTATGACAACACACAACTTCTCAGGGGCTCTTGCTTCGAGACTGCAGCTCGGACACACTTGGGAAATATAGTATAGCTTTGGTCATTTGTATTTCGCTCCTCTAGTTTGTACGGCATCCAATAATGCTCGAGTACGACCCTAAATTCTTGTATTTGCACCCAGTTAATTCGAATACAATTATAATTGATCTTCACTTTCCTTTTAAATATTGTTATTAGTGCACTACAACCCACCCTTGATCGAACAACGAAATCGTGTAAGATCAAAACCTAAGTCTAAACAAAAAGAGTTGAGTATACATTGATCCGCTCAATAAACACTCCTCGATTATTTTTCAACGATTAATAGACTTCTGGTATTAAAAACCTAAGTCTAAACAAAAAGAGTTGAGTACACATTGATCCGCTCAATAAACACTCCTCGATTATTTTTCAACGATTGATAGACAACTGGTGTTGAAAACCTAAGTCTAAACAAAAAGAGTTGAGTATACACTGATCCGCTCGATAAACGCTCCTCGATGATATTAATAACTAAAATTGAGACGAAATCAACAACAAGAAGAATTCAAAGAATGATAATAAGTTTTATTCATCTGTGTTCAAGGAACATGTAATAAATTACATACAAAAAGCTTTGATTAGATTACAAAGGTCTATATATGATTTGCACATCGTTACAACTATTAAACGATCCTATCCTATGGATCTGGGATCTTCACGACAATGTCCACGGAAACACCAATCTCCTCCCTGGTGCCTCGACGATTATGATAGACCACCTAAGAAGCATGCTGCTCAGGATGATCAACTTCTTTAGTTCGATGGCCGGGCACTGGAGATCAAATGTTCCTCCAGACGAATTAGTCATTACCAGCCAGATAACTGGCAATGTCCATTCACCCACAATAAGATACTACTTCTACATTAGGAGTTGGCATTTTACTCTGAAGCAGCATCTCGCAAGGACCGTCGTGGTGAGCACATTTACAAGCACACCCCGGTAGTCTATCACTCCGGAGGTAACATCGAAGAGCGAGGGTGACTGGCAAATATGAACCCTCCATGTGCAAATAGAAACCACGGACCTCAAATCTGTGAAGATAAAGATTGAGGCCTCATGGGACCCGTTAGTACAAGGTAGGGCTTCCATGGGACCCGTCACTACAAGGCAGAAGAAAATTGGGTTATTATGATTCGAATCACGATAATGTGACTTTTTGAATATTATGGGATCAGAAGGCAAAGTGAAATTAAAGGAAGCTGAGATCTCCATCCTCTTTTTTTTTTTTTTTTTTTTTTTTTTTTTTTTTTTTTGAGAAATACAAATGAAGTATGCAAACCACCTCCCTATTTATAGGGATAGATCTAAGTAATCCAACGGCTGGATAAATATTTGATCAAGGGACGGAAATGCGACCGTTTGACTTCCCGTAATTAATGCAAGTAAGTTGGAACGGCACCTCTGTGATCGACTCAACAAATCAATAACAAAAGAAACCTTAGATCGAAGCGATCAACGAATAATCCAAGCAGATCTAAAGGAGCTCCGGACCAGAAAGGTTTGCACGCTCGCATATGATAGTCGCTCGGCAGAAAACTTAAGATCCTCCACGAAGGCATGCAAGTTTACACCGTTGTAAAAAGGATACTGGCTCGCCTAGAGGTATAAGACCATACCCTCAGCATACGAGGGTCGTCACTGCCTCATATATTATATGGAAAATTATTAACTTAACTATACAAGAACTCCATTGGAGTCCAAGAAATCTGACGTCGATACTGGGACGGTAAATACCATCATGCCAGACTGCACAATTGACACTACCTAATATTCCAAAGAATTGCTAAAGAAGGTCTGAACAGACCAGATCTGGCTAATAATTCTACGTTTTCCAATTCCTCCCATATCAAAGAAATGATATAATGATACACTGGTTGTTCTATTTGAGGAACATATAACTCACAATCAGTACAGAGAGACATAAATTTTAGGAAGATACCTAGAGGGATATCTTCTCTTCAAACTTAGTCCTATGGAAAGAAAAGCAGAGTTCAACAGAAGGAATGATAGCCTCCTTATATAAGATATACATGACAAAAAGACAAATTTACAAGGCATGGATCGAACATCGACCAAAATGCTGAGCGTTCCTTAACAGTTATTCAATCAATTACCCATACGAGTGGCCTACTGTCTACATTTTAATGTATAACGTGACTTTGGATATAACCCAAGGGACTATACTGGGTTGATCATGAGAAAAGTTTGATTTGCATAACAAACATTATATCATTGAGTTACTTAAACACTGACCGAGCAAGATTAAGCTACCTTTTCTCTATTCTGAACATTCTCCGCGAAGATCAATATCAGTTAAGTATGCTAATCTATACTGATTATTTCATGAAGTTATATTTATGCATAACAGCAAAATGTGCATAACAAAATATATCTACGGAATGAAATTGATCAAGGCATGGATCAGCCTGTAAAAGATCTTAGTTTTTAATTGAATCGTTCTCCCAATACAAAAACTTCAGCCCAAGCAACTACACAAAAAGTTGGGCACTACAAAAAAAAGAAAAAAAAAAAGAAAAAAGAAAAGAGACAGAACTAGGCCTGCCAGGTCGAACAGATCACCGAGAAGGGTTGTTATCAACAGGTCGACTAGCAGAAACAGTCCTCCGAGGATTCAAGTTACCAGCAAACGCCATCAACTCCTCCTGACGCTTTAGATAACCGGCATCATAACCTTCCTCATAGGCCCGCAGTCAAGACTCCTCTGCTAGGGCAGCAGCCTGAACCAAGTTACTTTTCTCTTTCTCCCAGACAGACTTTTCTTCTTGCAATTTTTTCAGATCATCATTGGCAAGCTGCAGTTGGAGACTCTGCCCTGTGACCTTTGCCGACTCTGATTCCTAACGACGTTGACAAGCATCTCTACTTATCCACATATCGTTGTTTTGCACACCCAGCTGGAGTGCAAAATACTTAGCCTGGAAAAAGAAAACAGTCCTTATATAACAAGGCAATCAGAATAAAAGCGGGAAAAATAATGAAAGATAGGTCTACCTGCTCGCACAACTTCACTAGCGACTGAACAAGGCGTACGTTAGAAGTACCCTCAAGCTTCCTCAACTCACCGGGCAAAATAGTTCTCAAGCCAAGATCCCAGGACAAAGCGTCGGGCTCAACAGAGCCCGGCAGTTCACTAACAAGAGGGACATTGTCAGGTCGGGGAGTCGCTGACTACAAGATATCCTTAACCTGGTCAAGGATACAACGATCATCTAACAGACGAGGGGATTCCCTCTCGTTGGGGCTAACCGAGGTTTCCTTGTCCGAAGCAGAAATAATGGTCCGGCGACCAGGCCTTGACTCAGTTCGACCTCTAGAAGGCCCACCAGATTCAAAAGAGGTAGTAACAATAGTTGTGTCATTAAATAAAAAATCAGAAAAATCATGAGACACAGATTGTGTCATAGACGAATCCAAAAAAGAATCTCCACCAACTGCTCCCACAGCATCTCCCCTTAGGGGTCCGCTGACAAGCTGGGCGGTAGAAAGAGAGGAAGAAACGGAGCTGTTAGGAACCTCTCCGTGAAAAGCATGCTCAAAGGAAGAAACACCTGAAGTAACGGGTATATTATAAGTCTGCTCCTCATTGGACATATCGCCAAAAGCCACCCGACCAGGGGAAGGCATACTTCCAACTTCAGTGGAAGAAGAAAAGTTTGGTTCTGCAAAGGATGAACTAACTACAGAAAAAGGTTCGGAGGGGACGACAAGGGTATTGCTCACCGACCTACTAACAGATGACGAACGAGGAGGTTCCATCGAGGGTCCTTCCGTTCGAGACTTCTTTAATCTGGGATTTCTAGCGTTCTCACGGGACTGACGCTTTGATGTATTACCGAAAAGATTAGTCATGATCGGAATTCAAGAAATAAATCTAAAATATCGAGAAAGCTTATCGACCTAATAAAGAAGGAGTATAATGTTGAGAGATAAGCAAAACGGTAAATAGCGAGACAAGTTTTTACCTTTTTATATTTATACTATATGAAAAGACGCGATAGACCCAAAGAAAGGGCGCGAAATAGAAAAACTGACCTTGGAGTAAACACTAGAAGTTGAAAAGACACACGCATAATGATTACGGCGAAGTTAATGACTTGTCTGAATTATTACGGCGAAGATGAAAGGACGTGATTGTCAGAATATGAAACGTTTAACGTACAAAGGGGTGAATGTGTAATATTACATTTAGACCTACAATAAATAGTTACAAAGATATTTTCAAGGATCAATATATCATGCAGCCTGATCGCCCTCCGGAATCTACTGTTCGCTAACAACGTCTCCTTCTTTTGCTGGCTCAATAACCTCTTCCTCTGGATCGATAAAATTGTCATCGACCTCATCATTAATATCAGAAGAAGGAATCGGCAAAGGATTTCCGAACTCTTTGACGAGGTGAGCCAAAGGAAAATTTTGATAAACGACGTCTGGAAGCTCTGAAGGAGAGTATACTTCGCCATAGCGGTTTAACCGAATATGTGCCGTTTTAAAATATTCCTTTCAACGATCCTCTATCATTTCAAAAGCGACTAACTGATGAACCGCCTTCTTGAAAGTACTTTCTAGGAGCGGACCGACCATTTAATATACCAATGCCGTATGGACAGGAGAGCTGAGGAATTCACGAATTACTTTTTCATCAGGATTCCGGCCATAACGATCCCTGAGTCCACTAAGAGGAATTTCCCCCTCATACTCCTCTAAAGAAGCTTGAAGACTTGATACTTGAGATTCCAACTCGCTAATCCGAGCAGTACTCTGAAATTGGAACTCCTCTAACTTTCTAGCCAATTGATTGGCTTGTTCTTGAGCACGGGAATTCTCCAGAACCCTATCTATAATCTCCTGGTCTCCGGTCCCCGTAGCCCGAGTCTCTATGATAGGAACGGAAGAAGTCGTTGAGGGACAAACCTCTGAACCAGAAGACTTATGAAGTAAAACTTTGTATTTCTCATCCAGAAACTCACATTGTTGTTTCCTGAGAGCAGTTTCATAAGCATATGATGCTAAACAACTCTTAGTCTGAAAAAGTAAAGGGGTAAAACAAGAAATGAGTTAGCAAACTAAAAAGATCTTCGATGGAAAATATCCTATAAAGCAAACTTAAAAAAATCACCTTTTCAGCATAAAGAGAAGCTCGCTGAAATTTCTCCAAAGGATCCTTCCGAAGAAGCTTATTCATGTCGCGAGTAAAGACGCTGGACAAAAGAACACGAGTTGCCTTATCGACCGCATTCTCGCTCTCATCGTGGACAAATGAATCATTCTCAGAGTAGCCAGCGGCTCTCTTTCCCTCTAAATGATCCTCAATCATTTCGACCAAAGTAGGTTTTGGATGATTGTCGCCGAGTAAAGAAAGATCGTTACCAGAACGACCATAGTAGCTCCTCTTTCTCTCCACCGGATTATTATTAGGATGAGGCATCAACCAGCTGCGACATCCACGAATACCCAAAGATGTTCTAAGCTGGAGGGGGGGATAACCGGATCCTGTCGCCTGACGAATAGGGGATTCTTGAGAAGAATCTGGGGATTCCTCTCCATTCTCCTCGGAGTCATGACTCAACTCCAGTTTTCTCTTCCGAGACGCTCTCTGCTCGACAGGGATGTTCTCTATGGTTTTGGAAGATTTGGACAACACCATTTTTCCCTTTGAAGAATGTCGAGAATTTTCTACCATATGAGCTGAAAAAGAAACAAGACAAAAGTTAGACTTTCTGAAGAAAAGGGATCATCACAACGCCAAGCTGAAATAAAATGCTTACCAAGTGATTCAGATGATGAAGTGATTGGAAAATCATGAGCACTCAATCCCGCTTTACGAAGGAAAATTTCCCCAATCAGAAGAGCACTCTGATATTTGTTGGCACGCATAGCAGGGATTTCACCAATGAACTGAGCATCATCAGGAATGAGTTCACCAGTCGGCAGGCGACCTCCATAAACCCATTTGGAGCCATGATCCCATGAGAAGGGCATGTTCGAACCATCCGCCAAACGAAGACGAGATGGGGGACGAACAAAGAAAAAATGAGATTTCCAAGAAGGGTTGCTAGAAACTGGGGAGTCGAAGATTGCTCGACTAGGCTTCTGACTAGCGAAGAAATATCCGCGATTGGAGGAACTGGAAATATTAAACCGAAAAAGTTGTGTAAAGTTACGAAAGGAAGGTTTGAACCCTTTCGCGATCATTAAGACAGAAAAACAAACCACGAAGGCCACGTAATTAGGAACTAATTATGTCAAGGACACACTGAATATTTTTAGAATATCAAGAAAGAGGGGAGACAACGGAAGACGCAGACCACTATTAAAATGAGCCGTGTAAAAGGCTCGGCATCCTTCCGGTGGTGATGTAACCCTATCAGAAGGAGAAGGGAGAACTATATCAGAACCCTCCGGGAAATATTTGGCATAGTTGTTCACAACCTCAGGGAAAGTATCCACCGTGTAAGCACAAGCTAGGTCCTCAATCGGTTCAGAAATTTGAGGAGCAGTGCCTTTGCCTTTCTTGGCTCGGGCAGCGACATCTGTATCAGAAAGAATTTGTACCTTAAAGGTATCTTCAGCAGGAACAACGAATTCAGAAACTCCAGTTTGCTCGTTCGAAGGATTAGAATGCAACTCTTCCTCGATAATGGGAGCGACATTCTCCCTAAAGGAGGAAGAAGATTTTCTTAAAGAGGCCATATTTTTGGATTCTCGGAGGATATAAGTCGATAAAAGGAAAACTTTATATGATGAACGACTAAGCAAGAAAATGACTAGGAAGTATAAGGAAGTATAAAGTAGAAATGACAAACTTAATAGTCACCTATTTATACTGAGAAGAGAAAAGACGTTTCGAACTCTTCACAACTAATCACATTCCCGCCAAAAACGGAAGAAGATAAAAAGCCTCCCCGAAGGGACGCATAGCGATTCATAATTGGAAAGAGAAAACCACTACCTATGATGCGTAGCACTGTTTTCCTTACTTAAGATTTTTTCCCACAGGGTTTTTTCTTAAGTAAGGTTTTTAACGAGGCACCATTCATAGAAAATAACAGTCGTAAGAAATTGTCTACTTCTACGAGCTTCTACTACCTATACGCTCGAAGAAGTGAGGGAGTACTGATGGGGGCTACTTCGCACCCCTTATAATGTGCGGATCGACTGAAGTATAAGAGATCGGTTCGACCAAACCAGTCAGTTCGGGATCATCTTATCGACCCGGCAGAATACGACTCTCTTCAACAAGCAGACTACAGTCCGGACTTAAGAAGGACAATTGGGCCGAGTTCCATTAGGATTATGTTTCCTTGTAATGCTAGGTTTAATATGATATAAATACCTAGTTAATCATTGTATTAGACACACGGCAAAAACACTACTAAATTCTGCATAACAGTAGAATCCAAGATTATTCAATAAGAAAAGAGCTTTTTCTTCATATTCATATTATTTTATGTTGGTTATCATGATTACTTGTTGTTTCCTCAAAATTGTTCTTCTTTGAGATTGATCCATCCTGAATAAAGTAACAGAGCCTTTTAAATCATATATATTGAGAATCCCCAATATCCCATATTCACTGACACAATTAACCCGATGAAATCCGGTTAAATCACTCGTGAATAGAAATGGTACCCTAGTAGAACATTGATCTTACGGGTTTTCGTTGGAGATCAAAATACTAATGTAGAGCATGCAGGATACACTATGATATGAGATAGAAGATCAATAAAGTATATTTTGATCATGATGGGTACAAATTACAAGTACTGAGGGTCCTATTTGAGCATTACAAGATGCCGTACAAGCTAGAGGCTAAATACATACAACTAAGGTGATCTGATCTAACTCATGTGGGAATTCGAGCAGGAGGCTCCGATCATGAAGCAGCCCCCAAAAGATCCCCCTTGCTTCATAAATGGGATAGGTATTTATACTTGAGGAGAGCATTTCTTGGCCCAAAGGCTTGGGCCTGGGGTTGGCCCAATGATAAATTCGACCATGAGCACCTCTGCTGGCGATCGGACTGAGCTAATTGGAGTTACAAGCTTCGGGATCAGAATTTTGCCCTCAAGGTTGGATTCAGGGCCTTCAATGAGCTCAAGGTCGAAATTTAGAGTCTTCAATGAGCTCAAGGTCGAAATTATGCCCTCAAGGTCGGATTCAGGGTCCTCAATGTGCTCAAGGTCGAAATTATGCCTTCAGTGAGCTCAGGGTCGGATTTTAGGGTCTTCCATGAGCTCAGGGTCGAAATTATGCCTTCAGTGAGCTCAGGGTCGGATTTTAGGGTCTTCCATGAGCTCAGGGTCGAAATTATGCCTTCAGTGAGCATGAGCTCAGGGTCGAAATTATGCCTTCAGTGAGCTCAGGGTCGGATTTTAGGGTCTTCCATGAGCTCCAAGAATAAAGATTCCAAAGTACCCCTCATAAATACTCCCCCACTTCTCGAGCGTAAAGTGAAGTTGAAGCTCGGAGAAGTAGAAAATGCTTGAGGATCGCTATTTTGTGTTTCGGATATGCCTCGTTAAAAACTTAGCTCGGAAAAACCCAGTGGGATAAAAACCGAACCAGGGAAAAAGAGGGCATATCATAGAAACTCCAAAATATATTAGGGATCGGAATTATGCATTCGGGGTCGGATTTTGTAGTGTTTTATCACATATGACTTATAATTCAGGGTCGATATTATGCCTTCAAGGTCGGAATTCAGGGTCTTCAGTTTAGCATGAGTTCCCGAAATAAAGAATCGAAACCCTAGATCAGAGATTATCGGTCAAATTTATTAAAACCCTGAAAGCTGATAACCAATAGTATATAGATCCATAATGTTTGGTTCGAAAGATTTTAAAGACAAAGCCAAAGTAGAAGAAGAATCGGAATCCGATCCTATCAGGCAGACCGTCGATGCTTACAAAGGTTTCGACTTTTACACTTTGTCATTTTTTTTATCAGAGAATTTGATCTTGGAGATATAAGAATTCGATCTTGGAGATATAAGAATTCGATCTTAAAGATCCAAGAATTTGATCTTGGAGGTCTAATAATTTGATCTTCGAGATCTTAGAATTTGTTCTTGGAGATATAAGAATTCGACCCTGGAGATATTAGAATTCGATCCTGGAGATATAAAAAATTCGATCCTGAAGATAATAAAATTCGATCCTGAAGATCATAAAATTTGATCCTGAAGACTGAGGATTTGATCCTGAGGGTCATAGCAACTGCTTTCACCCTTTAGCTTTAATCGGTCATAGCAACAGCTTTCACCTGAGGGTCATAGCAACGACTTTCACCCTTTAGCTTTAATCGGTCATAGCAACATCTTTCACCTGCGGGTCATAGCAATGACTTTCACCCTTTAGCTTTAATCGGTCATAGCAACAGCATTCACCTGAGGGTCATAGCAACGGCTTTCACCCTTTAGCTTTAATCGGTCATAGCAACAGCTTTCACCTGAGGGTCATAGCAACAGCTTTCACCCTTTAGCTTTAATCGGTCATAGGAACAACTTTCACCTGAGGGTCATAGCAACGGGTTTCACCCTTTAGCTTTAATCGGTCATAGCAACAGCTTTCACCTGAGGTTCATAGCAATGGCTTTCACCCTTTAGCTTTAATCAGTCATAGCAACAACTTTCACCTGAGGGTCATAGCAACGGCTTTCACCCTTTAGCTTTAATCGATCATAGCAACATGGCTTTCACCTGAGGGTCATAGCAATGGCTTTCACCCTTTAGCTTTAAACAGAGAATTTGATCCTGGAGATATAAAATTCGATCATGGGGATATAAGAATTCGATCTTGGAGATCTAATAATTTGATCCTGGAGATAATAAAATTCGATCCTGGAGATCATAAAAATTCGAACCTTAAGATAATAAACTTTGATCCTGAAGATCAATAAATTCGATCCTGGAGATCATGAAATTCGATCTTGGAGATCTAAAAATTCGATCTTGGAGAATTTGATCCTGGAGATATAAAAAATTCGATCCTGAAGATATAAGAATTCGACCCTGGATATATAAAAATTCGATCGTGGAGATATAAAAAATTCGATCCTGGAGATCATAAAATTCGATCCTGAAGATCTAAAAATTCGATCTTGGAGAATTTGATCTTGGAGATCCAAGAATTTGATCCTGGAGACATGATAATTCGACCCTGTCGACATAAGAATTCGATCCTGGAGATCCGAAAATTCGATCCTGGAGATCTAAAAATTCGATCTTGGAGATCCAAGAATTTGATCCTGGAGGCATGATAATTCGACCCTGTAGACATAAGAATCCGATCCTGGAGATCTAAAAATTCGATCTTGGAGAATTTGATCTTGGAGATCCAAGAATTTGATCCTGGAGATAATAAAATTCGATCCTGGAGATCATAAAAATTCGAGCCTGAAGATAATAAACTTTGATCCTGAAGATCAATAAATTCGATCCTGGAGATCATGAAATTCGATCTTGGAGATCTGAAAATTCGATCCTGGAGAATTTGATCTTGGAGATCCAAGAATTTGATCCTGGAGATATAAAAAATTCGATCCTGAAGATATAAGAATTCGACCCTGGAGATATAAAAATTCGATCATGGAGATATAAAAAATTCGATCTTGGAGAATTTGATCTTGGAGATCCAAGAATTTGATCCTGGAGACATGATAATTCGACCCTGTAGACATACGAATTCGATCCTGGAGATCTGAAAATTTGATCTTGGAGATCTAAAAATTCGAGCTCCTCCTGCATAAGAAGATTACCCCCTGATCGTACGTGAATTGCCTCGTAGTAAGCATATTTCGATCTAACACCAAAATAAGGGCCCCACGGTGGGCGCCAATTGATCTTACGGGTTTTCGTTGGAGATCAAAATAATAAAGTAGAGCATGCAGGATACACTATGATATGAGATAGAAGATCAATAAAGTATATTTTGATCATGATGGGTACAGATTACAAGTACTGAGGGTCCTATTTGAGCATTATAGGATGTCGTACAAGCTAGAGGCTAAATACATACAACTAAGGTGATCTGGTCCAACTCATGTGGGAATTCGAGCAGGAGGCTCCGATCATGAAGCAGCCCCCAAAAGATCCCCCTTGCTTCATAAATGGGAGTGGTATTTACAGTTGAGGAGAGCATTTCTTGGCCCAAAGGCTTGGGCCTGGGGTTCGCCCAATGATAAATTCGACCATGAGCACCTCTGCTGGCGATCAGACTGAGCTAATTGGAGTTACAAGCTTCGGGATCAGAATTATGCCCTCAAGGTTGGATTCAGGGCCTTCAATGAGCTCAAGGTCGAAATTTAGAGTCTTCAATGAGCTCAAGGTAAAAATTATGCCCAAGGTCGGATTCAGGGTCCTCATTGTACTCAAGGTCGAAATTTAGAGTCTTCAATGAGCTCAAGGTCGAAATTATGCCTTCAGTGAGCTCAGGGTCGGATCTTAGGGTCTTCCATGAGCTCAGGGTCGGATTTTAGGGTCTTCCATGAGCTCAGGGTCGAAATTATGCATTTAGTGAGCTCAGGGTCGGATTTTAGGGTCTTCCATGAGCTCCAAGATTAAAGATTCCAAAGTACCCCTCATCAAACATGATGAGGTCCATGAAGTGGAACTCATCCCCACAAACAGTAGGAGTTAATCCAGAAACTGCTGAACCATCAAGTACACGAGTAGATCTGATCGAGTTCGTGAGGAACTTGATAGATATGGTTAAACCATATACGAAGAACCTACATTAGATGTAGACGCTCATGTATGCAAGAGGTCATACAATCCTAAATGGATTTCATCCATTCCAACAAGGAATTGACCTTGGTCGATCCACCCGAGGGAAATCTATGTAGGTTGAAACTGGATCTTCAAGCGCAAGCTAGGAATGAATGAAAAAGGATTTTAACCTATAAGGCTTGCCTAAAGACAAATGGTTATTCACAAAGGCCTGGAACGGACTTTGATGAAATCCTTTCTCCATTTGGCAATGTCCGAATCCATTTGGACTCACATTCATTTTGATGAGAAAGTCAAGGCATTCGACTTCATCGAAAACAAATGTGAAACTTGAGTGTACAAAGGATTAGTGGGAGCTCTTTGGAGTTCATTAATTTTACATGTCGATAACATATTGATTATCTGGGATGATATTGGAATGTTAACACAGACGGAAGCATGATTGTTCATGCAATTCTCCATGAAAGATTTGAGAGAGACATCAGGAAAGATGTTGGAACTCTCTCAAACTAAGTACATAGAAACAAATACTGAAAGTATTCAGTATGGAAGAATCCAAGAAAGGATTGCTTCCAGTGAGACACTATATCTCTCCTCCATAATCGATGTGCCCTACATCGAATGTGAAAATGAGAATGTCTCAAATACCTTATGTTTCAACAAAAGGTAGCATTTGCTATGCAATACTATGTACAAGACCAGACATAGAACCTGCTCTATGTGCTACGAGCAGTTACTAGTCAAACTCCAGCGAAGAGTACTGGATCGCCGTAAAAAGATATCCTTGAGCTCTTGAAAAGGACTAAGGATTTGATCTTGGTCTACGGTGATAGTGGAGAATTGAAATTCGAAGGATTTTCTGATTCGAGTTTCTAGTTTGATGTGGATGAATAAATATATGTATCCAGTTTTGGATACATATTTTGCATCAATGGGGTAGCGGTAAGTTGGAAAGGGTTCCAAGGAAAGCACCGCTACCATCTTAACCACTGAAGCAAGATATCTCGCAGCAAGGAGTGCAGCGTAAGAAAAGTGTTTGGATGAAAAACCTCATCCAACTTTTGGATGTGGTGCCTAGCATTGCGAAGCTCGTGGTTATCTTCTAAGATAACAAATCGAGCTATTGCTAAAGCAAAGGTAGATCTCACCAGAAATCTAAACACAAGATAAAAGTACCATTTGATTAGATAAGTCATTGGTAGAGTTGACACACGTGATGGATCGCGTCGATTCGGAAGACAAATCTACTAGATCCACTAAACAGAGCTTTTTCACAAAATGAGTTCGAAGAACATCTATGAAAGATGGGTCTTAGAAGCGTTTGTGATTGGCTTTAGGGCAAGTGGGAGATTTATGGGAGAGTTCCCTGCAAGCCAATAGATTTTAGCTTGTATAAGGACTATCATGTGATAAGCTTTCTCTAGTATAAATGAATTAATACGATCGTTTGTTTATGCTATATAAATCAAACAATGGCCAACTTCATCTCTCGCGAATAACTTAAGCGATTGGATGAAACCCTGAGATCACTCATGTATAAGGGATTATTCACTTCAGTATTGGGTGCGATTAATCATGAAACAGTCTCAAAGGTCGTGATCGCGAAAATGTTCCAAGTCATAGATTCCTATCGAGACGGGGTATCGAGGGAATCGCAAAGACTTGTAAGATTATGCATGATTCACATGAAGTGAATTTGTTGTTGTTTCATGAACAAGACATTTTGATGTCAGTGCATATGACTAGGTGGTTCAATAGGGGATCGAACGCATCGAACGACCCGAACAGAGAGACCCATTGTGGAAGTGCGTAAAAGCATATCGGTGATAGGATGTCTCTCAAGACTTATAACAGTGTATGATTTAGTCCTTAGACTTGAGATGCTAGGGCGAATTCGGTATGCGGGTGTGCGTACATTGATTTAGGAGCCGATCACATAGCTTGACCATTGTGCGCCTACGTTGGGTACGTATAGTCGTATGCGCGGATGGTTAGCATCAAAATGGGATCTACCGATTCGACGTAGTTCGTTGAGAGAATTTCCTATACATTCTTAGATAATATATTCTGAGAAACCCGTGGCCACGGTCGGTGATGGATTTGGAAAGGGGTTTCCAAATTTAGCAGTCACACTAGAATTATTATCCTGAATTAGAAAGTATAGTTATCCAGATAATTAGAGGTGCCGATCAATTCACACACCCTAGGTCTCGATCGGGAAATTAGTCGATAGAGGGACCGTATGTACATGGTACTTATAAGAGGTGAGGTTCACTAAGATCAATTCACCTGAAATTGGGCCTCATGGGCTTGTGGCTAGACATCGACCATGAGGTGTGGGTACTCCTGAGTTAATAGGGAGATTAATTCTGGAGTGGTCAATAAAGGAAGTTTATTGATCGGAAGAATTAATGAAATATTAATTGCTCACTAATTAAATCACGAAATTGTGAGGCTGCGGCCAATTGATGGTGAACCTAGAGGGTCACACACAATACAGTTAGGACTGTGACCGTCAACTGAAGAAAGAATTGATTTAAAGAATTAAATCAAAGAATTAAAGGGTTAATTCTAAGAGAGAGAAAATTAATTAGATTATTCTAATTAATTAAATTGTTAATTAAAGGGTTAATTAAAATGTTAAATCTTTAATTAGATTTAATGGGCTATTTTATTAATGTGTTAATTAAATGAATGGGCCATATAATTAAAGTGTTAATTAAATGAGTGGGCTATTTAATTAAAGTATTAATTAAATAGATGCAAGACATTGGCCAGTTTAATTAGTGGCCCATTAACCAAAGTCTTGCACAAGGAGTTAGGGTTTTTGGAGTTCTCTATAAATAGGGTGTCTTAGAGACTCAAACCTAATGGAAATCAAGAGAGAGAATCCAAAAAGCAAGAAACACTCAAACCCTAACCAACTCCTAAAAACCGCCGCCCCCTCAACCCTAGCCCTAGTTGTGCGCCGCCTAACTCTAGCCACCGCCGCCGCCGATGTGTGCTAGTGGATTGGCCGTGCCACCCTTCTCTCTTCCTTCTTCATGTACATCTAGAGTTGGATCTTGATCCAACTCTTGATTTTGACATTTTTTCATCCTAGTTCTGAACCTGAGGATCGAAGCAGTCACAGATCTAGCTGGTGTGGACTATTCTCTAGAGGCACAACACATGGGGTGCTTCTCACGAACCAGATCCATCAGATCTGAATGATGACCGGAGGAAAAACCACCACCTTGCCTGTGGTGATGTAAATTGCTATTTACCATCTTATAATTTAGTAATTTATTTGCTAAATTATATTCAACCTTTTCGTATGTGCTAACAAGTAAATCCTGGGAATTGGTGTATGAAAAATTTTAAATTCCGCACCGTTGTAGTTGACAAACATACCCAAAGAATCCCCACATCCGCTCGATAAACGCTTCTCGATCTCCAAGACGATAATAACTGAAAGGTTAAAAGCCAAAAATTTTGGTAAAAAACCTAAGTACTAAAAAACGAGTTGAGTAAAATTGATTCGCTCAATAAACACTCCTCGACCTCCATAACAACTACGAAAAAATTGAGTTGAGTATAAATCGATCCACTCGATAAACGCTCCTCGATCTCCAAGACGATAGTAACTGAAAGGTTAAAAGCCAAAATTTTTGGTAAAAAACCTAAGTACTAAAAAAATGAGTTGAGTATAAATCGATCCGCTCGATAAACGCTCCTCGATCTCCAAGACGATAATAACTGAAAGGTTAAAAGCCAAAAATTTTGGTGAAAAACCTAAGTACTAAAAAACGAGTTGAGTAAAATTGATTCGCTCAATAAACACTCCTCGACCTCCATAACAACGACGACTAAAACGAGTTGAGTATAAATCGATCCGCTCGATAAACGCTCCTCGATCTCCAAGACGATAGTAACTGAAAGGTTAAAAGCCAAAAATTTTGGTAAAAAACCTAAGTACTAAAAAACGAGTTGAGTAAAATTGATTCGCTCAATAAACACTCCTCGACCTCCATAACAATGACGACTAAAACGAGTTGAGTATAAATCGATCCACTCGATAAACGCTCCTCGACAACAAAAAGGTTAAAACCAAAAACTTTGGTAAAAAACCTAAGTCTTAAAACGTGTTGAGTATAAATCGATTCGCTCGATAAACGTTCCTCGATCTCCATAAACGACGATAAAAAGGTTAAAACCAAAAACTTTGGTAAAAAACCTAAGGCTTAAAACGAGTTGAGTATAAATCGATCTGCTCGATAAAAGCTCCTCGATCTCCACAATAACGATAAAAATAGATTACAAGCCGAAAGATTTGGTAAAAAACCTAAGTTTTTCACGATTGAGTAAAAGCCAATCAACTCTACAATCGCTCCTTGATATCGATGATAAATAAGAACAGGTTGAGAGAAATCAACAACAAGAAATATGAAAGTAATAATATTGAAGTGTTATTCATCTGAGTTCTGAGAACAGGTCTCAAATTACATACGAAGTTTTGATCGGAGTACAAAGAACCTTATACAATCTACATATCATCACAACTGTTTAGAAAAAATAATCCTATTCTATAGATTAGTGGTCTTCACGACAATGTCCACGGAAACATCAATCTCCTCCCTAGTGCCTCGATGATTATGATAGACCACCTAAGAAGCATGCTGCTCGGGATGGTGGACATCTTAGGTTCGATGGCTAGGCTCTGAAGATCAAATGTTCTTCCAGACGAAATGACCATTGTCGGCCCAAAACGAGCTACTGCTTGTATGATGGGGTTGATTTTTACTCTAAAGCAGCATCTCTCGAGGACCGTCACAAAAGTGAAAACTTACCAGCACATCTCGACGGCCAATCACTCCGGAAGTAACATCCAAGAACAAGGATGCCTGGTAAGTATGAACCCTCCATGTGCAAACAAAGAACCATGGACCCCAAACCATTGAAGACCAATGTAGAATACACATGGGACCCGTCAGTACTAGGTAGGGCATCAATGGGACATGTTAGTACAAGGCAAATGATGTTTGAGTTATTATATGATATTGGTTCGCGATAATGAGACTTCTTGAAAATTATGGGATCACTGGGCAAAATGAAGCCCAAAAGAAACTAATATCTCCATTTTGTACGGTATGGATAGATATGGGAAGAAACTGAATGTCTATTTATAGGGAAATTTTTAAGTTAATCCTACGGTTGGATTGAAATCTGATCAAGGGACGGGAATGCGACTTTTGACTTCCCAAATTTAATGCGAGTAAGTTGGAACGGCGTTAGGATGGTCAGTAAAACTGCTCGATGAGAAAGAAGCATCAAGGTCGAAACGACCAGAATTGCTAGAAAAGTACGTGCTTGACGAAGTCAAATCCAGTTTTCCCCTTGGAATCCAAGAAATCTGATAGAATAATAACAAAGACAGTTATCCTTGCTAGGAAATAAGGACTTGTCACTGCCTCACATTCCAGAGAATTTCTTAAAGGGGTCTAAACAAGTTGGATCTAACTAATGATTCTATATTTTCCAATTCCTCCCATAACAAAGAATTAACATATTGGTACACTGGTTGCTTTATTTGACGAACATGGAGCTCACAATCAGTGCAAAGAAACATGGAGTTCGAGATAATGGGTAGAACGAAATCCCTTCTAAGTGCTTAAACTTTTAAAGAAACAGGAAAACTCAAGAGAGGTGATAATAACACCCTTATATAGAAAATCATGACAAATTTTTACAAACACTAATCGATTATCAATAAGGATGATAAAACATACTTTACAATCCTCTGACAAGCCAATTACATGAACGGCCTACCGTTAAAATTTTACAATGATTAAACTTACAACCGAAATAGCCCAAATGACTATGCGTGTTATACGTGAATAAAATTCAAGCTATTCACGACTGAACAACCAGAGTGAACTAGTCTTTCGGACAAAGATGATCGCCCACGAAGTCAAATATCAGATAAGTCTATATCTCCTACTTACTGAAGAAATTTGCATTTGATTAAAACGGCAATATTGCGCAAGATATAAAATCAAAGCGCATTAATATACTACATCATTTAAGGCAATTGACTAAGCAGAAATCGAAACTGTCATTGATTTTTTTTCTCTTACAGAGCAAAATATTCAGCCAAACAACCACATACAGATTGTGGCCGTCATAAAAAAAAAAAGAAAAAGGAGGAGCAGGTCATCAAGGTTGATTACCATCGCCGGAACGACCTGAAGAAGTGTTGGTCCCAAGTGGTCAGATGAGGTCTAGAGGGGAGGGGGGGTGAATAGACTTCTGAAAATTCTTAGACTTAAAAACTTTCCAGTCGTCTATCAGCAGACTAAGCTTATAGAGAACAGTAAGCTGACTAAGCTGATCGTGAACAAATCTTGAACAGCAGAGTGACCACTCTTCTTATAGAAACTTAGCTGATTTCAGCAAAAATAGTTTTACAAGAGTATACTTGCAGCGGATAATTTGTAAGTGTTTTTCACAAGTAGACTAAGTCTTTTAAAGATTTTATCCCCAGTTTTAATACTCCTTCAAAATCTTTAAATAAATATTTCAAGGTGTTAACTTATGCAACTTTAAAATATGCAAGAAAACTTATGCAAAAATAACACAAAGAATTTTTATAGTGGTTATATGGATAAAAATCCTTTAGTCCACTCTTCCAGATCACACAGATTCTGGGTTATACTATAAACACAAAGTTTACAATATTTCCCCACTTACACCAAAACAACAAATGAGAAGGCTGTAAGCTCACAATAGGAAATCACAAAGAAGACCTATCCTCTAAAGTTAGATCACTCACAAAGATGGATCTACACTTCGCACAACACTCAACTAACACAAATTCACTCAGAAAGTGTTTTCTTTTTGGCTTCTACTTGGTTTCTGTCAACAAATGACTCTACCAGACGAGTGAGCTGTTCTTGAGCTTCTTGAGACTTAGAGAAAATTCTGCTTCGGAAATAAAATCTCAGAGTGTTGGTGTGTTTCTTGCTCTTGAAATCAGCTCTATTTATACTCAGATTTGAAAATGTGACCGTTGAAGAAATTCACAAATCAAATCCATCGCATTAGCCCAATTTTCAGAACGGCTCCCTGCTACAGTACTTTTCTGCTATAATTTTCTGTAGCTGCATTAAATGCACCCTGCTGATCCGAGAATAAACTTCAATCATTTGCCATTACTACCCTTCTCTTCCAACATTTATTACACCATGTGCATTTATTACCGTTGGACTAACATCTTGATCTCTTCTACTTTGCTGATCAAAACAACCCTGCTGATAGATACCCTGCTGATCAAACTCTGAACTAATCTGATTTGAGTCAGCTGATGGTCTACCCTTCTGATTGCTGTTTCAGCATAAGATCAGTAGTCTTCTGGGCTTAGAATTTTAGACCCTTCTGATGTCTTCTCTACTTGGTCAAAATTCTTCTAAGGGACCTAAGCTTCCACACTTATCATCAAAACTTTCCCTTATCTTCTTATCTTCATTGCACTTCATCTTCATCTTCATCCAACAATTTCCCCCTTTTTGATGACGACAAAACTTCAGCTAAGTACCTGTACCTAAACTAAAGTCTTGATCCTCAAAAATTTCTGAGATAGAAATAGTTTATTGGATTTAAACTTGTACTTTTATAGATTCAGAAAAGATTACATATTACAAGTTTGGCAAATGAAATGTGCATAAAGAAAATTTGCAAAGATTTCAAGCATAAGTAAATTTGTCTAGTCTTCTGTTTTGTCTTCTGGCTTGTCCTCTTCATCTACTTCAGGTTTGGAAGTTTTAGCTTCTAACTCCTTGAAGAATTTTTGCCTTAAAAGCTCCATCTTTTTATGCTTGACATCAGGATTAAGCTGTTCTTCAGCTGAGTCCTTAGCAGCAGCAATTTCTTTATCAGTCTTTGCTGTTTCCTTAGGATTTCCTTCAGCTTCATCAGCTTCCTCTTCTTCTTATGTGATTGACTGATCTACCGGTCTGCTTGTGCCTCCATTTTCACTTACATCTTTGGCAGATTCATCCAGTACTTCAGTTTCTTCCAATTCAGCAGTTTTTGAGAGAGATTTGTCATCTTGTCTATCTTCCTCTTGTCTATCTTCCTCTTCACTAGGTACCCTATCTTTCCCCTTTTTGTCATCATCAGCAGGGTTGATTGGATATTGTGGTAAGACTGGTGTGACTTGGAGTGTATCACAGAGAAGTCTGATGTTTTCTTCCATTGCATTAAGTTGAGCTTGTTGTCTGAGTTGATTGGCCTCAAGTGCATTCATTCTGTTAAGTACAACTTCCCCTTGGTCACCTAGCTGAATCTGAGTTGCTAGAATCATATCAGTAGATGCCTTGAAGTCCCTCGTCATATTTTCTATGGTTTCATCTGATAGAATAGTGCCCAGCAAGCCAGTTCAATTAGCTTGTAATAGGTCTATTTTTGTAAGAAACAATCTTTTGATTTTATAATAATACGCGCGTTTATTTATGTTGGGATATTCTAGTATAGGGCTCGATTGTCAATACAACAAAGTGCGGAATTTAAAATTTTTCGAGGTTTCCTAATTGTCCCATAAATAGATCTCCATAGTTATTTATACGAAAAGCTTGAATCAAACAATAACATAATTATCAAAGGGGGTTTTTCGCAATTTACCTCACCACAGCTTGGTGGTGGTTACCATTGGGATTCCCGTGTCCTCCGAGTGTTTGGTTTGATCCACAAATTGAGTGATCCATATGTGTCACCTCCAAAGCTAGTCCACACCAATCGGATTGTAGCGACGCCTACGAGTCTTAGGCTACGAACTAGATTTCGCAGGTTTATCAGCAAAAGAACGGAGACACCAATGGAAGAATTCGATCCACAGGCCTTATGCGATCGAGCTGGGTACGGCCAAGTCCAGATTTGGTCCGAGCAGGGTTCGGCCAGGGTCAGGTTTGGTCCGGTTTGTGTTCGGCCGAATCTAATTGGGCGGCTAGGGTTTAAGGGGCGAAAAACTTTTGGGGCGATTTTGTAATTAAAAATTCTTGTTTGAAAAATCTAACTCTCTCGATTTTTCTCTCAAAATTTTCAGCAACTTTTTCTCTCAAAAGCTTTTTAGGGTTTTCAAAAACTAGTGCAAAAACTTGTGTTAGCATTCATTGTTAATGAAGAGAAGGTAAGGAGTATTTATAGGAGGAGAGTCCTTCTCCAAAAAGATCTCCTTTCCTTGTTTATCAAATCTTCATTCCTTATCCTTAGGAATGTGAGATTTGATAAATCTCTTCATACTTGATATACAAGAAACAAAACTCCTTTTCTTTCCTAACTACTAAAATCGCCCCCTAGCCCCTAAGTTTGGATAATTCCAAAATCAACCCATAATTATCCAATACTTAAATTGGTTAATTATTTATTCTTCCAATTAATTAACTACTTTAATTAATTCCATAATTAATTAGATAACTCTAATTAATTAATTATCAATTAATCAATTAGTCATCTAATTAATAATCTCCAATTGAATTAATACCATAATTCAATTACCTTGATTTAACAACTTTAAATCACTTTCTTTATTTCCTTTAAGACAGTCACCGTCCAATTGTATTGTGTGTGACCCTCTGGGTTCACCATCAACTGGCAGCAGGCCCACGACTTACGTGATTTAATTAATGAGCAACTAAATGCTTCCGATCAATTAAACTACTTTTAATTGACCACTCCTAGAATTAAATCCTCTATTAATTCCGGAGTACCCACACTTCATGGTCGATGTCTAGCCACAAGCCCATGAAGCCCAATCAAAGGTGAATTGATTTATTGTGAACCTCACCTCTTATAATTGCCATGTACATACGGTCCTTCTACGACTGATTTCCCGATCGAGACCTAGGGTGTGTGAATTGATCGGCACCTCTAATTATCTCAATAACTATACTTTCTAATTTTCCGACAATGATTTCAGTGTGACTGCCAAATTTGGAAAGTCCTTCCAAATGCATCACCGACTATGGCCATAGATTCCTCGAAATCAATTATCTAAGAAACGTATAGGAAATTCTCTCATCTTATCAAGATGAGGCGTTAGATCCTCTCTTAGTACTAACCACTCGCGTACACTTTTGTACGCACCCAACTTAGGCACTTTGTGGCCAGGCTACGTGACCAGTACCTAAATCTAAGTACGCACATCCATGTACCGAATTCGCCCTAGTACCTCAAGTCTAAGGACTAAATCGTACACTATTATAAGCCTTGAGAAACATCCCATCACCGATATGCGTCATGCGCTTCCACAATGGGTTTCTCTGTTCGGGTCGTTCGATGCGTTCAATCCTCCATTGAATCACCTACTTATATGCACTGGACTCAAATTCCTTGCTCATGAAACTCTACAAATTCACTCCATGTGAATCATGCATATTTGTACAAGTCTTGACGATTCCTACGATACCCCGTCTCGTTTGGAATCTATGACTTGGAACGGTTTTAAGATCACGACCTTTGAGACTGTTTCATGATTGCACTCAGTACTGAAGTGAATCGTCCCATAGTCTATTGTGACCTCAGGATTTCATCCAATCGCTTAGATAGGTTCGCGAGAGATGAAGTTGGCCATTGTTCATTTTCACATACTATGAATGAACGACGTATTAATTATAAACCATAAGAAAATAGTACTTCAACAAGCTAATTAATATTGGCTTGCTGGGCACTATTCCATCAATCTCCCACTTGCCCTAAAGCCAATCTCAACATTTCTAAGACCCATCTATACCAAGATGTCCCTCGAACCATTTGTGAGAGAGCTTAATTAGTGGATCTGCTAAGTTTGTCCTTGTCGAGATGAAGTAATACTTCTACTCGTCTCAACCACCTATGACTTGTTCAATCATTCGGTGTTGCGTTCAGATTACAGGTGAGATCTCGATTTCCTTTCATTGAGCAATTGCCTCATCTAAATCGGCTAAGATTATGATGAGCAAATGTCATGCTAGGTATTTCATCCAATCGTTGGATGAAAATTTCTCATCTAAACACTTCCTTTTGTGCAGCATCATAATGGTGCCCTTTTATTCTTGTTTGAATCGGCAATGGTATATTATTGGAATTTCTTCCAATTTACTTTGCTCTATCGAAACAGAATAAATAATCCACTCCAGACTGGAAATCTCAAATTTCAAAAATCTTTTGAGTTTCAATTCTCCACTACTACCATAGACCAACAGTATATCCTTTAATTATCTTCGAGGATTGCATTTATGGTAGACCAGTGTCCTTGACTGGCGTTTGACTATCATCAGCTCGTTCAGAGCATTTTGACGGGTCAGGTCTAGTACAAGACTTTGCATGCTACATGCAACCCAAATGCCAAGCATAAGGCTTCTTGAGACAGTTACTTCTTTACTCATTTAAATTTAGGGCTCATTAAATAAGTGAGAGAGATTTTGTCTCTTTTGGAACTAATCCTTACTTGGATTCTTCCATATTGAATTCAATCAATATTGTCTTTGTACTTTGATTTGGTAAATCATTACATCTTCTTCCTTCTATCTTCCATAGATACGTATTGCCAGTACGTGAGATGTAATTCCAAATCTTATCATGGAAAATTGCGTGAAGAACACGCTTTCGTCTGTGCTTCTCTGATATTTCTTATATCTTGCTTGATGTACTGAACATCATCTTCTTGCGCTTCGAACTCAACTACACTCCCACTGATTCTTTTGAACAATTGGAATCCATATGCCTTTTGACAAATTCAACATTCTTGATCAACTATCAAGTTGCATGTTCCAAATTTGGGAAAAAGTCATAGATTGACCTTTGGATTAGAATAGAGATCTTCTCATCAATTTTCAATTGTGAGATGCAGGATTCATATCCAATAGTCATGCCTTCGGTAGTCAAAACTACTTTTCTATGGCTAATAGTTTCGAAATGAATTTTGACGTAGCTAATGGATATAAGGTATTTTCATCAATCCTAAAAGGAGTTTTGAATAATGACCTACTGCCATTAAGTGAGTCAAAGTTTTCAACTTCGAATCTTATGGCTATGTGCCATATCCCTTAGATCATGTTTAACATAATCTCTTTGTAATCTTGGATTGGAATCCAATTTCTCAATTTCGTAAAATGGAATTTTGAGTTCCTTACGAATTTGATCAGATTACGATTTCTTTGTGCATGGATTGATTCAGCAGTTTTCAGTGTTTACTCCCACTGTTCATGGGGACGGGTCCACTCCTTGGACTTCATCAAGTTCTACGACATTCCTTATTTCCTTTGACAAGGTCTTGTCAACAGAGGAACAAGCTACTTACGAGATACTTTTCGTTTCTCATTGTCGTGGAACAGGTATTCAATGAATTTTGTTGAATACCCCATAAACTTTATATGAACTAGATCTACCATCTAATATCTCATATAAGGGTGTTCTGCTATGTCTTAAAAGACATGGCGATGTAAGGACTTACTATACCAAGTATCTTTGAAGAGTCAAGGGGAGGTATCCCCTAATTTGAATAAAGGAAACTCAGCAAGATCAGAGTCGAGATTCAAACAAAGTTCGATTTCTTCTTTGATTTGCTTCAAGAGAATTCTATTCTCGTCTTAGATAATCGAGGTGTTAAGTTGCTTATGTTTCAGCAGGTTTGATTAAACCAAATTGCTTCTGACATAATGCATCTAGTTACTTCATTTCCAAAACGTCTATTGAATTACTTCAATAGTTTCAGAATTGTACTTCAGCCAAGTACACATATATTTTAACGATTGAAATCGTAAGTATATATGAAGTAGCATCCCTTTGAACTAGTGCTTTTAGTTCATGTCGATTGAAATGTTTTGGAATGCCTTAGCAATCCTTCACTTCGGTTATCATTCCTTCAAGATTTGAAAGTTCCGATTTTACTCAAGTTCATTATCTCAGGAACAGTAAATAAAAACTTTCCTTTCGCATCTCTCTTTAGGAAAAATGTCCAGAGTGAACACTTCAAGCGTAAATGATTATCTCGTTTGTTTTGCTTGTTTTCGATTTAGCACATAGTTTTCAAAGTTTTTGATTTGTTTATCATTGTTTATTTCTATGTTTCAAAACATCAACATTTGTACAAAGTTAAATTGCTCTAATTTAAATGAATTCCATTTCTCAATGGTAAAGCAATAACGTCTCGTACAAGATGTGAAATAATACTCAAAGTAAACTAAAACTTAAAACTCATGCTAATACGAAAATCTAAGAAAAACTTCTTTTGCTAAAAAGGAATGTCTAGGTGCAATTCATCCTTGACCCAGTCCCGGAATTCCAGTTTCCTCATCTCGCTCTGCACTACTTGCATCTCCCTTTCAAGGAATTTCCTCCTTTTGGGTTGAGCGGGAAGACTCTCATCGCCTGTAAATGCTATTACAGAAATGAAAGTTTTAATCAGATGTCTTACATCATAAAGATTCAACAAGTGTATAACTTAAAAAGTCATACCGTAGTCAAGTCTTTCCAGGAAATCCCTTTCAACAAGCTTCCTTATTTTCCCTTCGTACTTACACAGAGTGCAATTCCAATCATATAGACCAAAACCACGTTGATGAGCTTCTTCATATTTGTCTAACAACTCATGCAATTGCTTTGTTTGTATTCCATCAGGCGGAATATCGCAATGTTGCATAAAATGAGTGAAGGTCTCAGATAATCCTTCAAGGGTTATCGTTATCTCATCTTCGAGAGTCAATTGGGCTCCAAACCCTTTCATCAGCTCGAATGTCTTGCTCAAGTAAGAACAATATTCCCCAACATTGTCAAACTTAGCCATGTCGGTTTCGTAGAGGAAATTGCACATTACTTTTAAAGTTGGTTCGGTTCTCAAACGCGTCAAGGATTGGATAGTGGATGGTAAATGGCTAACATTTAAAAACAGACAACTATAAGCAGACAGGTTTAATATTAATACTTATAATTAACGAAATTTGGACTTTTTATCGAAAAAGTTCTCCCACTATTTTATCGAAACAGTAACCCCTTCTAGTTTCGGGAAAAGTCTATTTCCTAGTAGGTCTTGACGTCCCAGCAGCAATTAGTTGCACCCACGACTCGTGGCCATACAATTAATTCCCTAGGTAGGTATACATATTACCAATTGTGTCTACTACACAACCTTCAAGCTATTTTGCCTCGTTTTTCGCATTTATCTAGCACTGCTACATCATAAATGTTACTACGCGTTAAGTCTAACCCATTAATCATGATAAGCAACGAGCCCGGTCATGAATTCTCCGTAACTAGTTATCGGTCGATTTTCACGTCCCGACTAGTCCCTACCCTTGTCAAGTTTTAAGAAAACTAGAATCAAGGAATTTCGTGCATTGCCCCTTTCTTCGACTCGGGTGCCAGACTCTGGATCACCTCTATCGATAAGTAAACAACATACACTAGTCCCTATTAATGGAAGGCTTGGATTTTATAAAACCTCATTTTATAATTTAACCCAATATGACTTAATATTTATTCGAGAGGGGAATTTTCGTTTTTGAAAGTTTGAAGAAACTCTCCTCGAGATCTCACCGCTTCAATTATGCTTTATCTTTTATTTACGATCTAGATTCTAGCGCGCAAATACACAAGCAATCATAAATCGACTAATAAATAAAAGCCATACAAGCCTAGCATGCATACTACCACAATATGTTTTCGATCGGGAGCCTCCTATGCGGGCCATCATCGAGCCAATGATGTTGGCCTAATTGGTCAATCTAAAGGGTTCTCAAAGAACCTATGCTATTACACAATGTACCACGCATACATGGCCTTCAATTCTTCTTGGGCTCCCACCTTGCTTGTAAATGGGCCTCCATCCTAAACTAGGAAAGCAGTAAAGCCCTATTCTATTACAAAGGCTCAAAGTGGCCCAAAAATAATAACAGGCTCGCAGGCCCAATAAAAACCATGCATTAAATTAAACCAATCACATCTAACCTAAGGTCAAGGCTCGGCGCGATCGAAAACCATGTAAACAGTTCACGTTGAGCAAAGAAACATGTAAACAACTTTTACTTTCTTCTATCTTAATTTTAAAACACCTTCTAAAATTAATTTCCTATGATTCTTGCTTTTTAGTCAATACTAATTATGACAAATAAATTCTCGGAAAAACAAAAACAACTTTTCTGCCTTAATTTCAGATTCTGATTTTTCAACTTTTGAAAATTGCAGTTCGGCCCCTATACTTTCAGAAATTGCACTTTTGACCCCAAAACTTTTGAAAAGTTACAAAATACCCCCAAAACAGTTTTCGGACAGAATGAGCAGAAAATTAAAATTTTGAAATCCAGAAAATTTTCGAATTTGCAAACAGACCCCTGAAGTTTCGGAAATTACAAAACAGTCCTCGAATTTTCGAAAATTGCAAAATGGTCCAAAATTGCGTGCGATCAGATTTTCAGAAAACACCCAGATTTTTCAAAAATTTCCAGAAACAGAAAATTAAATTTTCAGCCCTATTTTTCAAGTTTTGCGATTTTTGCATAAAAGCCCTGATTTTTCGAAAAACTATAAATTCGCCACAGATCTAAAAAAGCAGTTTTACCCAATCATAGATCTAGTCATAACAAGCAAGAATCAATCACTAGAACATAATTAACATGCGTTCTCATACATACAATCAAGCATATACAGTGAAAACACATTATGTTCAGGCCTTTTCGTATAAAAACGTATGGAGTTGGCTCTGATACCACTGTTGGGATATTCTAGTATAGGGCTCGATTGTCAATACAACAAAGTGCGGAATTTAAAATTTTTCGAGGTTTCCTAATTGTCCCATAAATAGATCTCCATAGTTATTTATACGAAAAGCTTGAATCAAACAATAACATAATTATCAAAGGGGGTTTTTCGCAATTTACCTCACCACAGCTTGGTGGTGGTTACCATTGGGATTCCCGTGTCCTCCGAGTGTTTGGTTTGATCCACAAATTGAGTGATCCATATGTGTCACCTCCAAAGCTAGTCCACACCAATCGGATTGTAGCGACGCCTACGAGTCTTAGGCTACGAACTAGATTTCGCAGGTTTATCAGCAAAAGAACGGAGACACCAATGGAAGAATTCGATCCACAGGCCTTATGCGATCGAGCTGGGTACGGCCAAGTCCAGATTTGGTCCGAGCAGGGTTCGGCCAGGGTCAGGTTTGGTCCGGTTTGTGTTCGGCCGAATCTAATTGGGCGGCTAGGGTTTAAGGGGCGAAAAACTTTTGGGGCGATTTTGTAATTAAAAATTCTTGTTTGAAAAATCTAACTCTCTCGATTTTTCTCTCAAAATTTTCAGCAACTTTTTCTCTCAAAAGCTTTTTAGGGTTTTCAAAAACTAGTGCAAAAACTTGTGTTAGCATTCATTGTTAATGAAGAGAAGGTAAGGAGTATTTATAGGAGGAGAGTCCTTCTCCAAAAAGATCTCCTTTCCTTGTTTATCAAATCTTCATTCCTTATCCTTAGGAATGTGAGATTTGATAAATCTCTTCATACTTGATATACAAGAAACAAAACTCCTTTTCTTTCCTAACTACTAAAATCGCCCCCTAGCCCCTAAGTTTGGATAATTCCAAAATCAACCCATAATTATCCAATACTTAAATTGGTTAATTATTTATTCTTCCAATTAATTAACTACTTTAATTAATTCCATAATTAATTAGATAACTCTAATTAATTAATTATCAATTAATCAATTAGTCATCTAATTAATAATCTCCAATTGAATTAATACCATAATTCAATTACCTTGATTTAACAACTTTAAATCACTTTCTTTATTTCCTTTAAGACAGTCACCGTCCAATTGTATTGTGTGTGACCCTCTGGGTTCACCATCAACTGGCAGCAGGCCCACGACTTACGTGATTTAATTAATGAGCAACTAAATGCTTCCGATCAATTAAACTACTTTTAATTGACCACTCCTAGAATTAAATCCTCTATTAATTCCGGAGTACCCACACTTCATGGTCGATGTCTAGCCACAAGCCCATGAAGCCCAATCAAAGGTGAATTGATTTATTGTGAACCTCACCTCTTATAATTGCCATGTACATACGGTCCTTCTACGACTGATTTCCCGATCGAGACCTAGGGTGTGTGAATTGATCGGCACCTCTAATTATCTCAATAACTATACTTTCTAATTTTCCGACAATGATTTCAGTGTGACTGCCAAATTTGGAAAGTCCTTCCAAATGCATCACCGACTATGGCCATAGATTCCTCGAAATCAATTATCTAAGAAACGTATAGGAAATTCTCTCATCTTATCAAGATGAGGCGTTAGATCCTCTCTTAGTACTAACCACTCGCGTACACTTTTGTACGCACCCAACTTAGGCACTTTGTGGCCAGGCTACGTGACCAGTACCTAAATCTAAGTACGCACATCCATGTACCGAATTCGCCCTAGTACCTCAAGTCTAAGGACTAAATCGTACACTATTATAAGCCTTGAGAAACATCCCATCACCGATATGCGTCATGCGCTTCCACAATGGGTTTCTCTGTTCGGGTCGTTCGATGCGTTCAATCCTCCATTGAATCACCTACTTATATGCACTGGACTCAAATTCCTTGCTCATGAAACTCTACAAATTCACTCCATGTGAATCATGCATATTTGTACAAGTCTTGACGATTCCTACGATACCCCGTCTCGTTTGGAATCTATGACTTGGAACGGTTTTAAGATCACGACCTTTGAGACTGTTTCATGATTGCACTCAGTACTGAAGTGAATCGTCCCATAGTCTATTGTGACCTCAGGATTTCATCCAATCGCTTAGATAGGTTCGCGAGAGATGAAGTTGGCCATTGTTCATTTTCACATACTATGAATGAACGACGTATTAATTATAAACCATAAGAAAATAGTACTTCAACAAGCTAATTAATATTGGCTTGCTGGGCACTATTCCATCAATTTATATGAGTATAAGGATAAACAATGGCCAGCTTCATCTCTCGCGAATACATTTAAGCGATTGGTTGAAACCCTTAGATTACATTTGACTATGGGACGATTCACTTCAGTACTGAGTGCAATCATGAAACAGTCTCAAAGGTCGTAATCTTAAAACTGTTCCAAGTCATAGATTCCGAACGAGATGGGGTATCGTAGGAATGGCCAAGTTTGAGGACCTCTTAAGGAATCTTGCCAGGATATTCTCTAGTTGTATATATATAAATATAAATAAAACGATAGTATAAGTTTTCTCGTTTATACCTATCTCCTTGCAAATCCTCGGCTAGCAAAACGAGCTCTGAATTCTGCTCCAGCAAAATCGACCCAGACCTTATGAGTAGCGCCCCACGTGTTGCGCCTCTACGAGTTGATACACCACAATATCACGAAAATAATATATCTCGATCAGCTAGAACACGAGATATATTATAAACTAGGAATTAGGAACAATTTAGGAACAAAACTCGAAAAACGAAAAATTCTTCCAAGTGGAAGAAGGGTTCAGTCGATATAGCTAGGGAGAGGGAGAGAGAATTTTTGCTCTTGCTCAATATTGCATATGGAGTTGTGTGAAATTCAACTATAAGAAAGCTACTTATAGTTTTCTCTCTAACCTAGTCCTATTAGGACTAGGTCTTCTTTCTCCTACATGGGTCATGGCCCTCTTTAATTAGAAGACCAAGTCTCCTAATTAATTCATGGCCCAGTTAATTAATTCGACCAGGCTTTATTTAATCTCCCAATTAAATAGCCCAATTAATTAACTTAATCTCCCATTTAATTAAATCAGACTCTAAGTCCATTTAATTAAAATCCCTTTTAATTAATTAAATCAAACTTAATTAATTAATCCACAAATTAAATTCCAATTTAATATATGATCCTGATCCAATTCCAATTGGATCCCTATTTGTTCCAATTAGGTCGACCCAGTTGACCCACCCAATATAATAGACCCAGTCGATTTTTCATCCAGTCGACCCAGTCGACTCGGTCGTTCTTATTTCCTCGCTTTCGCTACTTGTGTATTGTGTATGCCCCCGTAGGTTCACCACATAATTGGCCGTGGGTTATAATTAAATATTATTTAATTATTCGAGTAAGACTTACTCTAAATCAATCGAACACTCTGTCGATTGACCATTCCAAAATTAGCACCCCTGCCAATTTGGGAATTCTCCCACACTCCACGGTCGATGTCCAGCCACAAGCCCATGGAGCCCAATCACTGGTGAATTAATTCAGTGAACCTTTTATCATTTATAATTTCCATATACGACATAATATCTCCATCGATCAATCTCCCAGTCGAGACTTAAGGGTATGGTCTTTTATCGGATCCCCCTTTCTTTTGTCTTGACCTTATGTATTCTGGTCTCGAAATAAATTCTCTTTGACTTAATCTTTATGAGCTACTTACATAAAGTCGTCAGATACCTTGGCCAAGGATTTTACCAGAATTAATTTCTCAAAGAAATCCATAGAAGAATTTCCCAACCTATCAAGTCGGGTCAATGGATCCTTTGTTGATGATATGAATCTGCATACTAGTTCCTCTATACCCAACATGAGTCCACAGAGACTTTCTGGCAATCCCCTGTCAGTCGGAACTCATATCAAAGGCATAGACGTTCTTGCACCAGATAAACCCTATCACCTCAAGTAGTTAGGAATCGTTCCTCGTATACTATTATAAATTTGGAATAACTTCAACCCCGATATGCGACTACCGCTTCCATGGTGAGTTATTTCCTAATTGGGGTATTCAGTGCGCTTGCCATCCCAGCAAGCCACCCACTTATGTGTGTCGACTATCCCAGTCACGCTCGTGGACCCCAGCGTCCTCCAGTTCATCGGAGTACACACAACAGTGAGAGTCTAACCGAATCCAACGATGTCCTATCTCGATTGGATTCTACGACTCTTGAATATGTTCTAGATCACGGCCTTGGAGATCAGTCCACGGGTTGTATCATAGCCCTGTGATCTAAGGACTTCTATCCTTATGCGTAGATAATTATTACATAAGATAAAGATGACCATTTTAATAAAGTGCATTTATTAATCGAAATTGAATAGTTCCGCATTTATTACAATAAATACTAGCCATACAGCTGGCTTGCAGGACACTATTTCTATCAATCTCCCACTTGTCCTAAAGCCAGTCTTTTATGTTCTTGAGTCCCATCTTTAGCAGATGTTTCTCAAATGCCTTTTGAGGCAGAGGCTTCGTTAGCGGGTCCCCTGTATTATCTTCTGAGTCGACACGTTCCATCTTAATGTCTCCTCTACCAATGATATCTCTTATCACATGGTATCGTCTTTGTACGTGCTTGGATTTCTGATGAGATCTCGGCTCCTTCGCTTGCGCTATTGCCCCATTGTTATCACAGAAGATAGTAATGGGCTCAGCGATGCTAGGTATCACATCCAGTTCCTGGATGAAGTTCCTCATCCAAACACCTTCCTTTGCTGAATCACTCGGAGCAATGTATTCAGCTTCGGTGGTTGAATCCGCGATTGTGTCTTGCTTGGAGCTCTTCCAGCTAACCGCACCACCATTGAGGCAGAATACGTATCCTGATGTCGACTTGAAGTCGTCTACATCGCATTGGAAGCTCGAGTCTGTATAGCCTTCCAATTTCAATTCTCCTCCGCCGTATACCAAGAACAATTCCTTAGTCCTTCTCAGGTACTTCAGATTTGCCTTTACGGCTATCCAGTGCTGCTCACCTGGATCAGACTGGTAGCGACTTGTAACGCTTAAAGCGTACGCTATGTCCGGTCTCGTACATAACATACCATACCTTATGCTTCCAATCGCGGATGCATATGGTACTCGAGACATATTGCTTTTCTCTTCTGGCGTCTTTGGGGCCATAGACTTAGAGAGTGCAATCCCATGTCTCATTGGAAGCAATCCTCTCTTGGATTCTTCCATGCTAAATCTTTTCAAGATTTTGTCTATGTACTGGGATTGGGAGAGGCCCATCAGTCCTTTTGATCTATCTCGGTAGATCCTTATACCTAGTACAAAGGATGCTTCTCCCATATCCTTCATTGAGAATTGTGTAGATAACCATGCTTTAGTTTCGGACAACGCTTTCACATTGTTTCCAATGAGAAGAATATCGTCAACGTAAAGCACCAAAAATTCAACTGTACTCCCACTGATCTTCTTGTACACGCAAGGTTCGAACATGTTTTTGATGAATCCAAAAGTTTGGATTGTCTTATCGAAACGAATGTTCAAACTTCGGGAAGCTTGCTTCAGCCCATAAATGGACCTCTGGAGTTTGCACACCTTGTGTTCATCTCCTTTGGATGCATATCCTTTTGGTTGCTCCATGTAGATCTCCTTATCAATGTCCCCATTGAGAAAGGCAGTCTTTACATCCATCTGCCATATCTCGTAGTTATACCACGCAGCTATGGCCAGCAAGATTCGAATGGATTTAGGCATTGCGACGGGCGAGAAGGTCTCCTCAAAGTCAATTCCAGGTCTTTGAGTATATCCTTTTGCCACTAATCGCGCCTTGTAGGTTATTACCTCTCCGTTCACTCCAAGCTTTCGCTTATAGATCCACTTGCAACCCACGGGAGCCACTCCCACTGGTGGATCTACCAAGGCCCAGACCTTGTTTGAGTGCATGGAGTCCAATTCGGATTCCATGGCTTCGCGCCACTTTCCCGAGTCTATGTCTAGCATAGCCTCTTCGTAAGTCCTTGGGTCGGTTAGAGACTGTCCAGTCTCATGCAGCAGACTGTAGTACCTCTCGGGTTCTCTACGTTGTCTTTCTGACCTACGAAGAATCGGTGTACCTTCTGGTGCACTTTCATGCTCATGTTCTCCCACTGCCTGTGGCGACGGGTCAGCTTGATCGACCTCTTCGGCCTTTTCAGCTTCAGTGACCTCATCCAGTTCTACGTTATTTTCCTTCTTGTAAACCAAGAAATCCTTCTCCAAGAAGTGAGCGTTCCTCGAGACAAACGTAGTTTGTCTTCTAGGATCGTAGAACTCGTATCCTATCGAGTTTTCCGGATACCCCAAGAATTTGCACAAAGTGGATTTAGTTTCCAATTTATCTCCCACTAGCTTTTTAACGTAAGCAGGAGATCCCCATATGCGCATGAATGCGTACGAGGGTGCCTTGCCAAACCATAATTCGTATAGTGTCTTTTCTACGGATTTAGAAGGTACTATGTTCTGTATCTTCGTTGCCGTGAGGAGGGCATGTCCCCAAAATGAAAGAGGAAGGTCAGTGGCACTCATCATGGATCGAACCATGTCCATCAAAGTTCGATTCCTTCTCTCTGCTACTCCATTTAATTGGGGTGTTGCAGGAGGAGTCCACTGCGATAATATTCCATGCTCTACAAGATAATTCAGAAATTCGTTACTAAGAAATTCTCCACCTCGGTCGGAACGAAGAGCCTTTATCGTATGACCAAGTTGATTCTCTACTTCCATCTTGAATTCTTTGAATCGCTCAAAGGCTTCAGACTTGTGTTTCAACAAGAACACATATCCATAACGACTAAAGTCGTCAGTGAAAGTGATGAAGTAGTCATAGCCTCCTCGGGCGCTTTTTCTTAGTGGTCCACATACGTCAGTATGTATTAAGTCCAATGTTTGCTTGGCTCGCTCAGGGTTTCCCTTAAACGGCAACTTAGACATTTTACCCTTTAAACATGGTTCACATGTTGGCATTTCATCAATGCGATTGATTTCTATCGCGCCAGATGATGCTAACTTTTGAATCCTTGACTTAGATATATGTCCAAGTCGAGCGTGCCATAATTGGGCAGATATTTCATTATCTTGTTTCCTTTTATTTTGTTGTACGTGCATGACTAACTTAGGCGGTTTTATGATGTAAAGTCAATAATTCAATGTACCAAATGAAAAACTAGAACAGGAGCTTTTATTAAAATCAACATTATTCATTAACATGAATAAAAGTTTTTCATTAATAACTAGGTACATATATGAAAGTTTCTTAATGACTTTATCAAACCACCTAAATCTACTTTTGCCTACGGCTTTGGTAGCAGCTCCAGCTCCATTGCCTTATTCAAGGATCCAATCCTCAGGCTCCAGTTTCCTCAATGGTCCCATCACCTACAAGGATGAGAACTCCAGTCAGTGTCTAACACCAAAAATGCGCAGTTAATTGTAAAATTAACTTCAACAAGGAATATACCTGTTCGAACTCTCCATAGGTTCGAATTTAATCCTTTCCCTTGACCTTGTGCAGTAAGGAGCTCTGGTTTCCATTTGCTTTGGTTTTGAACGCCGCCCAGTCCTTTCGCCAACCCTCGCTTTCTTTCCAAAAGAAGCTTCGTGTTCCTCGAGCATCTGTCGCAGGACATGCACAGTAATCTCTCGCCTCTGGAGATTCAAGTCCGCGATAAATCGGTCATATGATCTTGGAAGAGATTGTAGAATAAGATCTACTCGAAAATCATTGTCCATCACGACACCCATATCATCGAGTTCAGAAAGAAGTCGAATCATCTTGTGTACGTGGATTCCGACAGGAGTTTCCCTTCTCTTTCTTGCTTGCAAGAGTTCCCTCGTGATCGCGAATCTGCGACGACCATCTCTAATCCCATAAAGGAATTTGAGATTCGAGAGAATCTCTTTCGCGGATGCCATATGCTCATGTTGCAAACGCAGATCAAGTGACATATATTCCAACATGTATTCACGAGCTAAGCCATCATCCAATTTCCATTTGGTGATGCTTTTACGGAGCTCATCAGGAACGTCATGTGAAATAGTAATGGGTGGTGGCACAGACAAAACATAGGATATGTTTTCAGCTTCAAATAATCCATTCAAATGATGCGTCCAGAAATGCAAGTTGGGTCCAGTTAAAATATTACGTTCAAGTGATGAGATGGACAAATCTCTAAGTGCTCTAAGCTCTTTTGACATCATATCTATTAAAACGACGAGAGTAGAAATAAATACGCGAAAGATTAATTTAAAATGCACAATTTACAAACATGGTTTTTATTTGTAAATTACTCCCACTATTTTAATCAAAATCTTATGCCCCCACATAAGTTTCGGGAATTTAAAATATCCTAGCGGGCTTAAGGCCCAAATCCAATCTCGTAGTACCCACGACTCGTTGGCCATACTATTTGATTCATTTGGTGGTCGAATACGTCGACGGTTAACCATCGCAGCTAACCCTTAAGTTCATTTAGCCTCGGTTTTCGATATGGACCCACGACTCGTGAGACATCTATACTTACTAGCGTTAAATCATGTCCAATACTCGTGGAGAGAAATAGTTCAATCCTAGACGCCCCACGACTCGTGAGACAGCGCCTAAAACCTTGCTATCCCCTCCCTTGGCACGAAACTCGTGCATCGAGGCAATAGACATATCATCTTCCTGTAGCTCGACCCACGACTCGTGAGACATCGAGATATATTCGTACAATATGCCTAAGACCTAGTAATTGGATAGGCTCGGACCATAGACACTATTCTTATGCGCCCGTTATTCGATTTAATATTCTAATTGAATTTTAATGTTCAATTGGAGGTTTTAAGTTTTCTTGTGCGAGGTCTCATCAGATTATGCTTTATCTTGTTTACGTGATCTATTCTAAGCATGCATGACATACATCAAAGAATATAAGTAAACATACAACACCTAGCAGGATATGATTGATCGAATGCCCATCCTATGCGATTCATCACGAGCCAAGTGATGAATCAATTGGTCAGTCTAGGGTGGAAATTAAATGTCCTAACTATTACAATTTTTAAACCCATACATCATGGGCCTTCTTGTAATATCCAGCTTGATTGGGCCTCCATGTAATGAATTGGGCCTCCATGTCCTCCAAGGTAAATGGGCCTCCATGCGGATCTCCAAGTCTTCATGAGGTCTTCTCGGCTCCAAGCCTAATCTAAGCCTAGCTTACATAATTTAAATGGTCCTATTCTATTACATTTGTTTATACAAGCAAGGGCACCAATCAGGCCCATTTAATTACAACCCAAAAATAAATAAACAAAAAAACTACATAGGGCTTAAGGGCAAAATCGATCAATCCACACATTCACTCAAGAACATGCATAAATTCACATAAGGGCATAAATGTAAATTTACCGACTTCATTAATTTTAATTCGCAAAAATTCATCCAAGTTAATTAATTTTGAATTAACAATTAATCTCTAAGATTAATTAGCTCTTACTTGAGCTCTAAGTAATCTACAATTCTTATCTTGATTAAATTGGTTAATTAAGGTAATTTAAATCTCTAAGATTCTTACCTTATCCAAAACTCTAAGTTTCCCAAAATTCCCAAATCTCCAAGATTTTCAAGATAATCCTATTTTGACTAGATTATTTTAATTAAGGTAGTGTTCACATCTAACAAGATAACTACCTTATCCAAAAACTCTAAGTTTCCTAATCTTCCAAAATTCTCCAAGATTTTCAGGACTTTCAAAATAGGCAGAATTAGAGTCCAACCCAAAAATGACTAGTCGAGACCAATCAGGACTGTCACATAGGACAGCCCACGCGCGACCACCAGGTCGGCGCGTTAGCTGCCTGCGGCAGCAGCCGTTGCACGTGGCTGCGTGTGGCAGCGAGCAGCCGCTCACAGCAACGCGTAAACAGCAGCCCGAAGGCTGCTGTTGCGCACAGCGTGTGCGGCCAGCGTGCTGCCAGCACGCTGCCGTTGGCAGCAGCTTGCGGTGGCCGCCTAGCGAGTCAGATCTAATAAAAAAAAAATTTTTGTTTCGATTACTCACAGATATAATTCAACAAACCCAGTTAATTAAATCCCAATCCAAAATTAAAAACCAACATGATAAAAATTTTCGAATCCTAAATTAAACATTAACTCCAAGTTAATTAAACATACGTCCTATAACATGCAAAGTTAAAGAACTAGCCACATAAATCAAACATATGATTTAATAAACACAGAATTTGCAAATTCATATATATACAAAGCCTAAACCTGGCTCTGATACCACTGTTGGGATTCGATAAGATAAACAGCCCTAGGCACAGCGGAATATAAAAACTTTTAGGACCTCTTAAGGAATCTTGCCAGGATATTCTCTAGTTGTATATATATGAATATAAATAAAATGATAGTATAAGTTTTCTCGTTTATACCTATCTCCTTGCAAATCCTCGGCTAGCAAAACGAGCTCTGAATTCTGCTCCAGCAAAATCGACCCAGACCTTATGAGTAGCGCCCCACGTGTTGCGCCTCTACGAGTTGATACACCACAATATCACGAAAATAATATATCTCGATCAGCTAGAACACGAGATATATTATAAACTAGGAATTAGGAACAATTTAGGAACAAAACTCGAAAAACGAAAAATTCTTCCAAGTGGAAGAAGGGTTCGGTCGATATAGCTAGGGAGAGGGAGAGAGAATTTTTGCTCTTGCTCAATATTGCATATGGAGTAGTGTGAAATTCAACTATAAGAAACCTACTTATAATTTTCTCTGTAACCTAGTCCTATTAGGACTAGGTCTTCTTTCTCCTACATGGGTCATGGCCCTCTTTAATTAGAAGACCAAGTCTCCTAATTAATTCATGGTCCAGTTAATTAATTCAACCAGGCTTTATTTAATCTCCCAATTAAATAGCCCAATTAATTAACTTAATCTCCCATTTAATTAAATCAGACTCTAAGCCCATTTAATTAAAATCCCTTTTAATTAATTAAATCCAACTTAATTAATTAATCCACAAATTAAATTCCAATTTAATTTATGATCCTGATCCAATTCCAATTGGATCCCAATTTGTTCCAATTGGGGCGACCCAGTCGACCCAACCAATATAATCGACCCAGTCGACCCAGTCGACTCGGTCGTTCTTATTTCCTAGCTTTCGCTACTTGTGTATTGTGTATGCCCCCGTAGGTTCACCACATAATTGGCCGTGGGTTATAATTAAATATTATTTAATTATTCGAGTAAGACATACTCTAAATCAATCGAACACTCTGTCGATTGACCATTAGAAAATTAGCACCCCTGCCAATTTGGGAATTCTCCCACACTCCACGGTCGATGTCCAGCCACAAGCCCATGGAGCCCAATCACTGGTGAATTAATTCAGTGAACCTTTTATCATTTATAATTTCCATATACGACATAATCTCTCCATCGATCAATCTCCCAGTCGAGACTTAAGGGTATGATCTTTTATCGGATCCCCTTTTCTTTTGTCTTGACCTTATGTATCCTGGTCTCGAAATAAATTCTCTTTGACTTAATCTTTATGAGCTACTTACATAAAGTCGTCAGATACCTTGGCCAAGGATTTTACCAGAATTAATTTCTCACAGAAATCCATAGGAGAATTTCCCAACCTATCAAGTCGGGTCAATGGATCCTTTGTTGATGATATGAATCTGCATACGAGTTCCTCTATACCCAACATGAGTCCACAGAGACTTTCTGGCAAACCACTGTCAGTCGGAACTCATATCAAAGCATAGACGTTCTTGCACAAGATAAACCCTATCACCTCAAGTAGTTAGGGATCGTTCCTCGTATACTATTATAAATTTGGAATAACTTCAACCCCGATATGCGACTACCGCTTCCATGGTGAGTTATTTCGTAATTGGGGTATTCAGTGCGCTTGCCATCCCAGCAAGCCACTCACTTATGTGTGTCGACTATCCCAATCACGCTAGTGGACCCCAGCGTCCTCCAGTTCATCGGAGTACACACAACAGTGAGAGTCTAACCGAATCCAACGATGTCCTATCTCGATTGGATTCTACGACTCTTGAATATGTTCTAGATCACGGCCTTGGAGATCAGTCCACGGGTTGTCCCATAGCCCTGTGATCTAAGGACTTCTAACCTTATGCGTAGATAATTATTACATAAGATAAAGATGACCATTTTAATAAAGTGCATTTATTAATCGAAATTGAATAGTTCCGCATTTATTACAATAAATACTTGCCATACAACTGGCTTGCAGGACACTATTTCTATCAGACTTGTACAAGTATGCATGATTCACATGGAGTGAATTTGTAGCGTTTCATGAGCAAGGCATTTGAGGCCAGTGCATATGAGTAGGTGGTTCAATGGAGGATTGAACGCATCGAACGACCCGAACAGAGAAACCTATTGTGGAAGCGCATGACACATATCGGTGATGGGATGTTTCTCAAGGATTATAATAGTGTACGATTTAGTCCTTTGACTTGAGGTACTAGGGCGAATTCAGTGCATGAAAGTACGTTCTTAGATCTAGGTATAGATCACGTAGCTTGGTCATAACATGCCTAGGTTGGGTGCGTATGGACATGTACGCGAGTGGTTAGTACCGATATGGAATCTATTGACTCACTGTAATGGGTGAGAGAATTTCCTATACGATTCTTAGATAATATATCCAAGGAATCTGCGGCTGCAGTCGGTGACGGATTTGGAAAGGGGTTTCCAAATTTAAAAGGTAACAATGGAATATTATCCTGAATTAGAAAGTATAGTTATCGAGACAAATTTAGAGGTGCCGATCAATTCACACACCCTAAGTCTTGATCGGGAATATTAGTCGATAGAAGGACCGTATGTACATGTAATTATATGAGAAGAGGTTCACAAGTATCAATTCACCTGAAGTTGGGCTTCATGGGCTTGTGGCTAGACATCGACCATGAAGTGTAGGTACTCCTGAGTTAATAGAGGAATTGATTCTAGGAGTGGTCAATTAAAGGTTGTTTAATTGACCGGAGCAATTTATTGTTCATAAATTAAATCACGAGGAATTCGTGGGCCTGCTGCCAATTGATGGTGAACCTAGAGGGTCACACACAATACAATTGGACGGTGACTGTTGAAAAGGTATACAAAAGGAATTAATTGATTTAAAGGTAATTAAATCAATTAAATGAATTAAAGGTATTTAATTCAAGTGGAAGATTAATTAATTGGCTGAATTAATTAATTAAATACTTAATTGAGTTGCTAATTAATTATACATAAAAGAGAAATATTGATTTAAATGGACTGGGCATTTAATTAAGTAATTAATTAAATGAAAAGTCTTGCAAGACATGGGCCTTTAATTAAAAGCCCATAAGAAGTCTTGCAAAACCTAGGTCAAGAGGGAGTCTATAAAAGGGGTTCTACTTGAGCTCAAAAGCTAACACCCTAAGAAGAAAACCCTAGCCTCTCCTCTCAACCCTAACCGCCGCCCCCTTGTGCTAGAAACCCTAGCCGCCGCTGCCACCTAGAGACGCCGCCACCTGCTGCCGTGGGCTGCTCTAGTGCCGCCGCCCCTCTCCCTTTGTTCCTCTGTGTTAGATCTTGACCTGTCAAGAGAATCTACACAATCCTGCTTCGACAAACCTCCTGAATCCAGTTCTGAGCCTAAGATCTTGAGGTGTTGCCAGAATCCGATTGGTGTGGACTAACTTTGGATGTGAGACGCTTGGATCACTTCTGTGAACCAGATCCAAAACAGATCCAGAACTGACGGTTTCCACCACCTTGTCTGTGGTGAGGTATATCGCAAAAACCCCCCTTGTTTTATTACTATGTGTGTTTTTGTTCTTGCTTACGTATAATTAATATGGAGAATTAATATGGGACCTTCGATGCTTCGAAAAATTTTAAATTCCGCACTGTCGTTGTTCTGACAATCGAGGCATCCCAACCACTATCCCAACAATGGTATCAGAGCCAACTCCATCATTATTATACGAAAATCCTGAACATAATGTGTTTTTACAGTATATGTTTAATTATGTATATGTAAACACGTGATAATTATGTTCTGTAAGTTGATTCTTACTTGTTATGACTGGATCTATGATTGGGTAAAACTGTTTTTTTAGATCTGTGCCGTTTTTATAGTTTTTGAAAACTTCAGGACTTTTATGCTAAAAATCGAGATTAGGGTTTTTGTGGGCTCAAAAAATTTGAATTTTTGAAATCTGGAAATTTCAAAATCATGGACTGTTTTTGCAAATCTGGTCGCACGAGTTTTGGGGTCAATTTGTAATTTCCAAAAACTTTGGGGCTGTTTTGCAATTACCGAAACTTGAGGGGTCAATTTGAAAAATCGAAAAATTTCAGAATTCAAAATATTATTTTCTGGTATCTGCCCAAATCTGCCCAGGGGTGTTTTTGTAACTTTTTAAAAGTTTTGGGGTCAAAGTGCCATTTTTGAAAGTTGAGGGGCGAAAATGCAATTTTCAAAAGTTGAAAAAGAGAATCTGAATTTGAGCAGAAAATTTATTTTTTGTTTACCCGAATATTCATTTTGTCATAATTAGTAGTGACTAAAAAGTAAGAATCATAGGAAGTTAGTTTTAAAAGGTAGTTTTAAAATTAAGAAAGAAATAGGTAAAGGATGTTTGCTTGTTTCTTGCTCTATGTGAATTGTTTACGTGGTTTTCGATCGAGCCGAGCCTTGACCTTAGGTTAGATGTGATTGGTTTAATTTATTGTTGGTTTTTATTGGGCCTGCGAGCCTATTATGTTTTTTGGGCCATTTTGAGCCTTTGTAATAGAATAGGGCTTTACTGCTTTCCTAGTTTAGGATGGAGGCCCGTTTACAAGCAAGATGGGAACCCAAGAAGATATGAAGGCCATGTATGCGTGGTACATTGTGTAATAGCATAGGCCCATTTACAAACCCTTTAGATTGACCAATAGGGCCAACATCATTGGCTTGATGATGGCCTGCATAGGAGGCTCCCGATCGAAAACATATTGTGGTAGTATGCATGCTAGGCTTGTATGGCTTTTATTTATTTTGTAGATTTATATTTAGCTTGTATGAGATGCGCGCTAGAATCTAGATCGTAATAAAAGTTAAAGCATAAATAAATCGGTGAGATCTCGAGGAGAGTTAGTATAATTTTCAAACCAGAAATTCACCTCTCGAATTAAAATATTAAGTCATATTGGATTAAAATAAAATGAAGTATTTATATAAATCCAAGCCTTCCATCAATAGGGACTAGCGTATGTTGTCTACTGATCGATAGAGGTGATCCAGAGTCTGGCACCCGAGTCGAAGAAAGGGACAATACGTGAAATTCCTTGACTCCTGTTTTTAACTAAACACGACAAGGGTGAGGACTGGTCGGGATGTGAGGATCGACCGATAACTAGTTACGGAGAACTCACGACCGGGCCCGTTGCTCATCATGATTGATGGGTTAGACTTAACGATAATAACACTTATGATGTAGCAGTGCTAGATAAGTGCGAAAACCGAGGCAAAATAGCTTGAAGGTTGTTGAGTAACACAATTGGTAAAAAGTATACCTACCTGGAGAATTAGTTGAATGGCCACGATTCGTGGGTGCAATTAATTGCTGCTGGGACGTCAAGACCTACTAGGAATTAAATTTTCCGAGCAATCAAAGGGGTGATTGTTTCGATAAAATAGTGGGAGAATTTTTTTGAAAACAAGTCCAAAATTCGTTAATTATAAGTATTAGACATAAGATCAGTTAGCTAAATGTTGTCTTCTTTCCATTTGTACATATTAAGTACAATGTCTAAAAATCCATTATCTGTTATCCTCGACGCAAACAAATTGAATGACTCAAACTTCGTTGACTGGCTGAGAAATCTCAGAATTGTCCTCGATTCCGAGCGACGAAGCTATGTGCTCGACACACCCATGCCTGCTGCACCCGCAGCACGAGCTAGTGAGGAACAACGAACCGCCCATGCTAAAAGGGTTGATCTTCAGGTTCGATGTCTCATGCTAGCCTCGATGTCGAATGAACTGCAGAAACAGCATGCTGCTATGCCGCTTGCTAGAGAGATACTTCTCCACCTCCAGCAGATGTTTGGAGAGAGGTCTCGTACCGAAAGGTTCGCGACCACTAAGGAGTTGTTTCATCTCAAGATGGCTGAAGGAAGCAGTGTCAAGGATCACTGTCTGCGTTTCATCAACCTGGTTGAAAAACTGGGGCGATTGGACGTGGATTTGCACGCTGATCTTAGCACTGACCTCCTTCTCCATACGCTGCCCCGTTCTTTTGACCAGTTCGTGTTGAACTTCAACATGGAGGATAGAACCCTCGCTCTTCACGAACTGACCAATTTGTTGGTAACGGTAGAATCGACTCTCAAGAAAGAGAAGCCGGTGATGATTGCACACCAATCGAAGGCTGCAAAGCCCAAGAGAGGTAGGAAGAAGAAGAAGGTGTTTTCTTCGAAGACAGTCACAAAGGTGGTTGAAAAGAAGCGCAAGAGCCCGGAAGACGAATGTTTCCACTGCAAGAAAGCAGGGCACTGGAAAAGGAACTGCCCAGACTACCTAAAGATGAAACTGGTAGCCAAAGGTATTTTCTTGGTTGAAGTTAATATTTCTATTAACTGTGCATCGTGGGTGTTAGACACCGCAGCAGGTTCTCATATCTGCAATGATTTGCAGGTGATGGGAGCAGTAAGATACCTGAAGCCCGGGGATAGAATCCTGCGTTTTTGAAACGGAGCTAGGATCGCCGCTGAGGCTATTGGGGACGTCGAATTGGTTTTAGGAAATTTTACTTTAATTTTAAGGGATTGTCTGTACGTACCAAACATTATTAAGAACATCATTTCTATACTTGTGTTGGATATTGATGGTTTTAATTTTTCCATTGAAAATGGAGCTTTTTGCATATTTAAAGGTGGTTTAATGTATGCTCGTGGTACTTTGATAGATGGTCTTTATTCCCTAGAACCTACAAATTCCGACGTCATGCACATTCAATCTAGAAAAAGAAAATATGATAATCAAACTCCACAACTTTGGCACGCTAGACATATTTCCAAGAGTAGGATTCAAAAGTTGGTTTCCTCTAAGGCTCTTGAAATAAAGAACTTGGATGAACTCCCAACTTGCGAGTCTTGTCTCAAAGGAAAGATGACCAAATCACCCTTCCCCGGGAATCCCGAGCGAACCAAGCAAACATTGGATTTAATCCATACTGACGTTTGTGGACCATTGAGTGTCAATGCGATAGGAGGATTCTCTTACTTCGTAACATTCACCGACGATTTTAGTCGTTATGGATATGTGTATCTTATGAAACACAAATTCGAAACTTTTGAGAAATTCAAAGAGTTTCGAATGGAAGTTGAGAATCAACTTGGACATAGTATTAAAGCACTTCGTTCTGATAGAGGTGGTGAGTACTTAAGCCAAGAATTCCTTGATTATCTAAAAGAGAATGGAATTCTCGCCCAGCGAACTCCCCCTAGGACGCCCCAACTCAATGGAGTGTCCGAGCGGAGGAACCGAACATTGTTAGACATGGTTCGTTCCAGGAATCGGACCCATCCCCACAAACAGTAGGAGCTGAACCAGAATTTATTGAACCTACTAGTACACCTATTCTTCGAAGGTCTGATCGAATTCGTAAGGAACCAGAGCGATTTGGTTTCATTCACGAAAACGAGAAAGATGATAGTGATCCAAAGACTTATCAAGAAGCGATGTTAGACATAGACTCGGGTGCGTGGCTCGAAGCCATGCAATCCAAAATGGATTCCATGCATTCCAACAAGGTTTGGACCTTGGTCGATCCACCTGAGGGAACTATCCCTGTAGGATGCAAATGGATCTTCAAGCGCAAGCTTGGAATGAATGGAGATGTATTAACTCATAAAGCTCGCTTAGTGGCGAAAGGGTATTCTCAAAGGCCTGGAATAGACTATGAGGAAACCTTCTCTCCCGTGGCGATGTCGAAATCCATTCGAATACTACTTGCCATAGCAGCGTGGCATGACTACGAAATATGGCAAATGGACATAAAGACCGCCTTTCTCAATGGAGACATTGACAAGGAGATCTTTATGCAACAACCTGAAGGTTTTGCGTCCAAAGGAAGTGAGCACAAATTGTGTAAACTTCAAAGGTCAATCTATGGCCTCAAATAGGCGTCCCGAACCTGGAACATACGATTTGATGAGACAGTTAAAGCATTTGGCTTCATAAAATACGTATATGAACCTTGTGTGTACAAGAAGAATAGTGGGAGCTCGATACAATTCATTGTTTTGTACGTCGATGATATTTTGTTAATCGGAGACGATATCAAGATGTTAGCGCAGACTAAAGCGTGGTTATCCGTGCAGTTTTCCATGAAAGATATGGGAGACGCATCTTACGTATTGGGAATACGTATCTATAGGGATAGATCGAAGAATATGATAGGACTCTCCCAATCTCAGTACATCAACACTATTTTGAAGAGATTCAAAATGGAAGAATCCAAGAGATGATTGCTTCCAATGAGACATGGTATCTCTCTTTCTAAGTCAATGTGCCCTACAACTGACGAAGAAAAGACAAGAATGTCTCTCGTACCTTATGCCTCTGCTATAGGGAGCATAATGTATGCGATGTTGCGTACTCGACCAGACATAGCACACGCTCTAAGTGTAATGAGCCGCTATCAGTCAAATCCAGGCGAAGAGCACTGGACTGCCGTAAAAGCAATCCTAAAGTACCTGCGAAGGACTAAGGATATGTTTTTGGTCTACGGTGGTAGTGGAGAACTGAAACTTGAAGGATTCACTGATTCGAGTTTCCAGTCTGACGTGGATGACTTCAAATCCAACTCTGGATACATATTCCGCATCAATGGAGGAGCGGTCAGTTGGAAAAGCTGTAAACAGTCTACCACTGCCGACTCAACCACAGAAGCAGAATATATCGCAGCATCAGATGCGGCAAAAGAAAGTGTATGGATGAAAAACTTCATCCAAGAATTGGATGTTGTTCCTAGCATTGCTGAACCTGTAGTCATCTTCTGTGACAACAACGGGGCGATAGCTCAAGCAAAGGAGCCGAGATCACACCATCAATCCAAACACGTACAGAGGAAATACCACGTGATCAGGGAGATCATTGGTAGAGGTGACATACACATGGAGTATGTCAAATCGGAAGACAACGTAGCTGACCCACTAACTAAGCCACTTTCACAAAAGGCGTTCGATAGTCATCTAGAGAAGATGGGTCTTAGAACCATAGGTGAATGGCTTTAGGGCAAGTGGGAGATTGATAGAATAGTGCCCAGCAAGCCAGTTCAATTAGCTTGTAATAGGTCTATTTCTGTAAGAAACAATCTTTTGATTTTATAATAATACGCGCGTTTATTTATATGAGTATAAGGATAAACAATGGCCAGCTTCATCTCTCGCGAATAGATTTAAGCGATTGGTTGAAACCTTTAGATTACATTTGACTATGGGACGATTCACTTCAGTACTGAGTGCAATCATGAAACAGTCTCAAAGGTCGTAATCTTAAAACTGTTCCAAGTCATAGATTCCGAACGAGACGGGGTATCGTAGGAATTGCCAAGACATGTACAAGTATGCATGATTCACATGGAGTGAATTTGTAGCGTTTCATGAGCAAGGCATTTGAGGCCAGTGCATATGAGTAGGTGGTTCAATGGAGGATTGAACGCATCGAACGACCCGAACAGAGAAACCCATTGTGGAAGCGCATGACGCATATCGGTGATGGGATGTTTCTCAAGGATTATAATAGTGTACGATTTAGTCCTTTTACTTGAGGTACTAGGGCGAATTCGGTGCATGAAAGTACGTTCTTAGATCTAGGTATAGATCACGTAGCTTGGTCATAACATGCCTAGGTTGGGTGCGTATGGACATGTACGCGAGTGGTTAGTACCGATATGGAATCTATTGACTCACTGTAATGGGTGAGAGAATTTCCTATACGATTGTTAGATAATATATCCAAGGAATCTGCGGCCGCAGTCGGTGACGGATTTGGAAAGGGGTTTCCAAATTTAGAAGGTCACAATGGAATATTATCCTGAATTAGAAAGTATAGTTATCGAGACAAATTTAGAGGTGCCGATCAATTCACACACCCTAAGTCTTGATCGGGAATATTAGTCGATAGAAGGACCGTATGTACATGGTAATTATATGAGACGAGGTTCACAAGTATCAATTCACCTGAAGTTGGGCTTCATGGGCTTTTGGCTAGACATCGACCATGAAGTGTAGGTACTCCTGAGTTAATAGAGGAATTGATTCTAGGAGTGGTCAATTAAAGGTTGTTTAATTGACCGGAGCAATTTATTGTTCATAAATTAAATCACGAGGAATTCGTGGGCCTGCTGCCAATTGATGGTGAACCCAGAGGGTCACACACAATACAATTGGACGGTGATTGTTGAAAAGGTATACAAAAGGAATTAATTGATTTAAAGGTAATTAAATCAATTAAATGAATTAAAGGTATTTAATTCAAGTGGAAGATTAATTAATTGGCTGAATTAATTAATTAAATACTTAATTGAGTTGCTAATTAATTATACATAAAAGAGAAATATTGATTTAAATGAACTGGGCATTTAATTATGTAATTAATTATATGAAAAGGCTTGCAAGACATGGGCCTTTAATTAAAAGCCCATAAGAAGTCTTGCAAAACCTAGGTCAAGAGGGAGTCTATAAAAGGGGTTCTACTTGAGCTCAAAAGCTAACACCCTAAGAAGAAAACCCTAGCCTCTCCTCTCAACCCTAACCGCCGCCCCCTTGTGCTAGAAACCCTAGCCGCCGCTGCCACCTAGAGACGCCGCCACCTGCTGCCGTGGGCTGCTCTAGTGCCGCCGCCCCTCTCCCTTTGTTCCTCTGTGTTAGATCTTGACCTGTCAAGAGAATCTACACAATCCTGCTTCGACAAACCTCCTGAATCCAGTTCTGAGCCTAAGATCTTGAGGTGTTGCCAGAATCCGATTGGTGTGGACTAACTTTGGAGGTGAGACGCTTGGATCACTTCTGTGAACCAGATCCAAATCAGATCCAGAACTGAAGGTTTCCACCACCTTGCCTGTGGTGAGGTATATCGCAAAAACCCCCCTTGTTTAATTACTATGTGTGTTTTTGTTCTTGCTTACGTATAATTAATATGGAGAATTAATATGGGACCTTGGGTGCTTCGAAAAATTTTAAATTCTGCACTATCGTTGTTCTGACAATCGAGGCATCCCAACCACTATCCCAACATCATCCTCAGCTTGTATGGCCATTTCAACAGTCTCAGTGATTTGCCTCCAACCAGCAGCAGTGCTTTGAGTCCTTGCTCTAATTACATCCATGTCTTGTCTGATAGTCTCTACATTATGAGCAGTGTCTTCTATCAGAGAAGTAGGAATAGCAGCAACTATTTGGGTTGGTTGACACATAGCAACCAGCAGATTGGCAGTTAACCTTTCTTCTATTTCCTTCATTGAAGTTGAAATCATCTGTTGAATTGAGTTCAACAGAGATGGTTGAATGCTTTGGGAAGTAGAAGCAACTTCTGTTTGAACAGAAGGTAAGGCAAAGCTTGCTTTTTCTGTGATCTGATCTGCTGGACCAGGAGTAGTCTCTTTATCCTTGGTCTGATCATCTTGATTTAGAGTGCTTTCCTTCTCCTTAGTTTGATCAGCCTGTTCAGAAGTACTTTCCTTCTCCTTGGTCTGATCAACTTGACCGGGAGTGCTTTCCTTCTCCTTAGTCTGATCAGCTGGTGGTGCTTGGACCTTTTTAGTATCTGCAACAGTAATCACTTTACCATCATTATTTAACATTGATCTATGAGTAATCCATGTCATATTATCTATTGGAATAAATGGAAAAATTGGATCCTCTGGAAGTTCCTCATAGGGCTTGATGGTAGGTCTATATGTAACGCCCCCAAAATTTCGAACCCGTTTGATTGGATTTTTAATCAAAATTTATGTGCTACTTTTTATTTTCAAAGTTAAACATTAATTTGAACTAAAATATACAATTTAATTATGTCCTATGTATTGGTTAGAGAGATTTCTCTATCCAAGATGAACATGCATTGGCTTGTTTTATGGGAATAATTATATCTCCCATCTTCCCAAGGTGTATTTAAACACCTTTCTCCTCATTTTCAGATTTCTCTCCACTCATTTTACACCTTAGAGTTCATAGTTAAGTTAGAATTAGAGAGAAAATAAAAGAGAGAAAAGAGACTACACATTTAGAAAGATAGAATTTTCGGATCTTCACAATACAGCCTCGGTTTTCCGACCATTCCGCCTTCGTCCACCGTTGGATAATGCCCAAATTTTGCGTGGAGGTTCTACACATATGGTGCTACATATTGACCGTTCGGATCGTCGATTAGATCCCCCAGAGTCAATCGGAGGTCATTAGAAGTTGGGGGTAAAGTAAGGATTTGAGGGCCTTTTTATGAACCACCACCGGAGCCGCCACCACTGCCACTGGAGCTGCCACCACCACCTTCGGAGATCTGGAAATGAAGAGAGTTTCACCCTCTTCATTGATTTGGGTAAAAAGACATCTATGCATGCCTTCTTTAGTCTTTGTGATATTACTTTATTCTCTTTAAAATATATGTTGAAGAAGTTTAGTTTGTCCTTGTGATAAGTTGTTGAGTTCATATGTAATATTTAGTGTGACTTGCTTTGGTTTTGTTTAAATATTTCTTATATGTTTGGATCTTGACTTCTTTTTGTGAGAAAGTTGATGTTTTTATTTTTCTCAAAACTTTGGGGGTATTTTTGAAAATTTTAAAAGTTGAAAGGTTAAGGGCTGCAATTTTTATTGGGAGTAAGATGGACTGAAAATCTAAAATTTTGTTTGATGTTTGGTATAAATTTACTTGAAAAGCATTTGTTTTAAAGTTTGCTTTGAGATTCTTGCAAAAAGGGAGTTTTTGAAACTTTTGGGGTTATTTTTGTAAATCTGAAAACAAGGGGTCAAATGCTCTGTTTTGTCGCTATTTTTACATAGTTCTTTTATAAAATCTTGATTTATTGATTTGAAGTAGTGTTTTATTCATTTTAGTTTTTAGATTGAAAAATTGTAAATTTTTCGAAGAAAGTTTATGATTAAAGAATTTTTGTTTCTCATTGTTAGTTTGGTGGAAAGTTACTAAAACTTATTTTTAATCTCATTTTTATAGTGAAAAATATGCTTGATTATTTTTAAATATTGCTTAGATGCATGGATCTTGAATTATTTTTCAAGAAAGTTGATTTTTCTATGTTTTCAAAACTATGAGGGTATTTTCGAAAAGTTTTAAACTTGTGGGAATTTTAAAGATTTGGTTTTTGAAGTAACAAGATACTTAATACTTTTATTTGATTTTCGATATGAGTTTAGTTAAAAATCTTTTGATTTAAAGTTTGTTGCAAATTTTCGAAAAAATGGATGTTTTTCAAAGTTTAGGGGCTGTTTTGTAAATCTGGAAAATGAAGGGAAAATTTTGCTATTTTGGCGCTGTTTTTGTAATTAGAATTTCAAGTTTTGAAAACAATAACTTTTAGTTGGAGTTTGATGTCGAAAGTTCTAAGTTCTTTTGTGCGATGTGTTAGTTTAGGAAATCCTTGTGTAGGATTTTCATCGGTTATGTTTAAGTAAGGTTGTTAAATACATTCTAAGTCGTATACGTACTTGTTCAGGTTTCGGATACACATCATTGTGGAGTTTTAGTCGCTATACTAAGCGACAAAGGTGAGCGCTGTGTGTTTAATTTGTATGTCGGTCCGATGTGCTTGTAGATCGAGTCAAATATTTACTAATGCTTTTAATAATCAAAGAATGTCTTATATTATAATTTCTCTTGCATGTTGTCACGATTAGATTGGACTTGTTATGTAGACATTACTCACTTGAAATCCTAAGTATATCAACATGATAATCCAATACATGCTACATCCGAATCTACTAGTTGCGAATATATTTTACGAAATTATCATGATATCTAAAATTTCATTTGATAAGTTATTAAATGTTGATAATATGTTAAATATGTTTGATATGTTATGTTCCGTTTGTTTCCGACTGTATGTTTCCGTTTGTTTTCGATTTTGTGTGGGCCCTTTTGATTTGGTATATGGACCCGATGCCAACCTGGCCGGCAGGATTGTCACGGTTACCCGTAGGCCTGGCCTTACAACCCAAGTGGGGAGGAACACTTGGTGAGTAAGGACGAACTTAGTCAAAGACATGTCGATGCATATTAGATAGTAAGGTCGCTCCTTACTTGGTGTGTTTGGATGGACTTCAGACTGAGGAAGGAGGGTAAGTGGAGGACGACATCAGCAATTATGAGTTATGTGAATTCTGTGTTTCTTCCGTCTTGAATATATGTTTATTTGATTGATAACATGCTTATGTTTTATAATATGTTGCATTCACACATCACCATACAAATTCGCATATAGCCTCACTAAGTTGGACGATCAACTTATGCGTTCTATGTTTCACTCTTTTCAGTTTCGGGCGTTCTGGAAATAATAGTCGGGTTGCGGTTAGGTCGTCACGGTTGCGGTCCCACCCTAGTATTCGGGAGAGTAGTAATATTTTGTGGTCAATTTATGCTCTTTCGATTTTGTTTAAAACTTTGCTTAGAATGTTTGATTCGTTAAACTTGATTTATATTTTCATAAAAGCTACAAGATTTTCATAAATTACTTATTTATCTCTCTCGGTTGATTTTGTTCAAATCTTTCGATATGTTGTGTTAAAATGCTTCCGCTTCAAAACCTTTAATTTATTGATTCCATATATAAAATTCTACTATGAAAATTGATTTTATTTGTTCGTCAAAAAACTTAGTAATCTAATTTTTTCTTATTTTGCTTTAAACCAAATTGTTCTTATTTCGTTTTAAATCGCTTCCGCTTTTAAACCTTTAATTCATCGTTCCAATTAAAAAAAAAAGTTTCGATATTTTAACGTTTTTCAAAATAAAAATAATTTTCCGACCGTCATCCGACGGACCCGCGGAGACGTTAAGCCGAGGTCGATTCATCCTACCTCTTTGTCCTTGCCTATACATACTTCTTCGAGCTTAAGCTCCACTTTACGCTCGAGAAGTGGGGGAGTATTGATGAGGGAGATCTTGGGCTGTACTTTTCTTCACAATCATATGAGATCGAGTAGTACTTATCTCGGAAGATCGAGTTCGACCCCAATGCCCGAATACCGTAAGTACAAGATAGCCCAGGATCCAAAGTTACTGTTGGGCCGAACACTGATCCAAACTCATGGGCCGAAGAACTGCATGACTGCGGGTAGACCACCTGGACCCCGATTTCAGCTATAAATACCCCATGCATTTATGATACCGGACACGACTTTCCAGGTGCTCCCTCCTCGAAGCTAATGCTCAGAACCGTTTGGGAGCGTAGGTTTAGGATCTTATGTATTTCGCCCTCTAGCTTGTACGGCATCCAATGATGCTCGAATAGGACCCTAAATACTTGTATTTGTACTCATTCAATTCGAATACAAATACTTTGGTCTTTACTTTCCTTTTATTATTGTTATTATTGTACTATATCCCACCCTTGATCGAACTAACGAAATCCAGTAAGATCAACAGACCTGCAACCTGATCTTAGATGGCTCAGGAATCACCCACCAGAGTTAGTGATTGGTGATCCCCTGGATAGAGTGAAAACAAGAAGAGCTGCTGCACAAGATGCTATGTTTGCTAGTTTTCTATCTCAAATAGAGCCTAAACAAATTGAAGAAGCTCTCAGTGATTCCTTCTGGATTGAAGCTATGCAAGAAGAGTTAAATCAATTTGAAAGGAACGAAGTATGGTACTTAGTTCCAAGACCAAGTCATCAAAGAGTAATTGGCAATAAATGGGTTTTCAAAAATAAGATGAATGAGGATGGTAGTGTTACCAGAAATAAAGCAAGATTAGTGGCCAAGGGTTATTGTCAAGAAGAAGGAATTAACTTTGATGAAACATTTGCACCAGTTGCAAGACTTCAAGCAATAAGACTGTTTCTTGCCTATGCTGCTTACAAGAACTTCACTGTCTATCAGATGGATGTGAAGTCAGCCTTTCTCAATGGAGAATTGCAAGAAGATGTGTATGTTGAACAACCACCTGGATTTGAAGCTTATCAACAGAAAGACAAGGTGTATCGTCTGAAGAAAGCCCTCGACTGAAACAAGCTCCAAGAGCATGGAATGATACCCTATCTGATTTTCTTTTAATTAAAGGATTTCGTAAAGGTAAGGTAGACAAGACCTTGTTCACAATTGAATGGGAGAATCATATATTATTTGTGCAAATATATGTAGACGATATTATTTTTGGTTCAACTAACCAACAGATGTGTGACAAGTTCTCCAAGCTGATGCAGAATAAGTTTGAAATGAGCATGATGGGTGAACTCAATTATTTTCTTGGTTTGCAAGTTAGACAGTTGCCTGATGGAATATTCATCAACCAAGCAAAATACACAAGAGATCTGTTTAAGAAATTTGGTATGGAAACTAGCTCCACTTCTACTGTTCCAATGTCTACTAGTCTTCGTTTGGATAAAGATGAAGATGGTAAATCAGTGGACATAACCATGTACAGAGGCATTATTGGGTCACTGTTATACTTAACAACTAGCAGACCTGATATCATGTACTCTGTTGGGGTTTGTGCAAGATTTCAATCAAATCCCAAGGAATTTCATCTCTTAGCTGCCAAGAGAATACTGAAATATATTAAGGGCACTCAAGAATTGGGATTATGGTATCCTAGAGAATCTGGATTTGAGCTTAGTGGATATTCAGATTCAGACCTTGCTGGCTGCAAAATTGATAGGAAGAGCATAACAGGTGCTTGTCAATTTTTGGGTAGTCGTCTGATCTCATGGATGAGTAAGAAACAGACTTCAGTTGCCATATCTACTGCTGAAGCTGAGTATATAGCTGCTGGAGCATGCTGTGCACAGATACTTTGGTTGAAGCATCATCTAGAAGACTATAATATCAAAATCAGTGGAATTCCAATCTACTGTGACAATACAAGTGCAATCTCTCTTACTCAGAATACTACAAGTCATTCAAGGACTAAGCATATTGAGATCAAGCATCACTTCATTAGAGTTCATGTGGAAAAAGGCAATGTAATGATTGAATATGTTCATACTGACAATCAGATTGTTGATATTTTCACAAAACCTTTAAGTGAAGTAAGGTTTTCAACTCTAAGAGCTGAGCTAGGACTACTTAATTTGGATGCATAAGCTGAGGGGGAACTTATCAGAAGACTGAAGTTCGTCAGCACAGTCATCCGTTATTATCTTCAAGGATTAACTTTCAACAGACTAGTTAATTTATGAATTATTAAAGTCAGGGGGAACGTGTAAGACTAGCGGTACTTCTGATTAAGAGATGAAATTTGTTGATGACAGTTAGTTGAAGTTACGTTTTCAACAGAAGATTAAAGTCTTGAAGATTGAAGATCAAACTATCTTTATGGATTGACAAACAGCAGAGGAAGATTACTAGCTATTGGCTTTCTCTAGTAATAACAAATAACAGATCACTCGTCTGTCAGATAAGTTAAACTCTACTCATCTGATACATTATATAAGCATGGTTATAAATCGTATCTTTAGAAACACGATTTATAAGTAACAGATAAGTGCCGATTGAGTTTCCCGCCCATCTGATATTAAAATAATAAAATTGAAATCCGTTATTCTCACCCGCACGATTTAAAACTATCAGATCAATCTTACGGCTCACGTTTATCACGATAACCAAAACCTAAGGAAACGTATAAAATCCGATCTGAACAGATCAGTCGTCTTACGCACACAAAAATCCCAAAATTCTCTAACTCTCTAAGCTCTCTGTTTTCTAGTTCTCAATCTCTTACAGAACTACACCACTTACTCACAAAATGGATGTCATTGAAGGAAGATATCTAAGCTACGACAAATTCTTCTTATTTGGTACTGATCTGATGAGGGAAATCATGACGAAGATCAAGGAAGCATCTCTAGTACCCATTCTGGAAGCTCATGAGGAGCGTGTGTATCTTGAAGATGTTGATGACTTCTACAGAACCAGAAAGTTCAACACTGAAAGGACTACTATGACTGCCACTGTTGGAGGAAAGAAGATCTGTGTTTCGGCTGCTGTTTTGAGTGAAGTTTATTGGCTAACAAACGAAGGAGGAGATGTGACAGACCTAGGGTCTGAAAAAGAGGAGGAATTATGGTTAATTTGTGCTAAGGAAGGAGAAGAGATGACAGGAACTCTGATGAAGACTCAATTGAAAGATGAGTATCAGAGGTTCGCTGACATAATTGCTAAGGTGCTGGACTGCAGCACTAGTTCTTTGGATGGTTTACCCAGAAGGAGATATTACACTATGATTTGCATATACTATGGGTTGAAAATCAACTGGGCTGCTCATATATTTGATCTACTGTGTGATAAGAAGGTCAAGTATGGTATTCTGCTCAGTCATCTGTTTTTAAGCCTGGGATGTCCCTTGGGAAGGGGAAAGACTATTCATGGTGGCAAGGAATTCAAACTGTATGAGCCAGTTAGAAGTGTGGGCACTTCTAAGAGAAAGGCTCCTGCTAAGGCTACTAAGGCTCTTGCCAAGAAAAACAAGAAAACTGGTCAGACCAGTAGGTCTGCTGATCAAACAGTGACCACTACTGTTGAAGCTGGACCAGCTGAGCTAGAAATTAAAGTTTTTGACAAATTAGTCAGTGACTTTACTAAAGAAGTTGAAGAAATGGAGACTGGATCATCTCCAAAAATGACAGAATCAGAGGAAGCTGTTCCTCTTCAACCTGCAAAGAGAATGAGGACAAGGAGCACTTCAAAAGGACCTCCTCAACCTAAACCTTCAGGAAGAATTACAAAATCAAAGGTTAAAAGGAAGGTTACATTCTCTGAAGAATCAACTGAAACAGTAAGGGAGATACCAGCAACAGCAGAGAGACCGATTATCATTGAAGAACCTGCTGCTAAGTCTGCTGGAGACTCATATGTTGCACTGTCTGCTGATGTTAGAGAAGAACAGCAAACTGGCACAACAAATGAAGGGAATGCACTCCTTCTGCACCCTACTCCTGTTGCTGCCACTCCACTTCAAACTGTGGAAAGTCCTGAAGCTAAGAAGCTAAGGACTGGTAAGATTGTGATTCCTTACCTCACTGCTGCTGAAAAGAAGAAATTAGAGGCAGAGAGACAAAGGAAGGCCGCAGAAAAGGCTGAAGAAAATTGCCTAAAGGCCTTTGAGCTCAAGAGACTGGAAGAATAAGCCAGTAAAATGACTCAAGAATAAAGAGATGCTGTTGAAGCAGCAGAGTTGGCTGCTGCTATTGAAGCAAGTACTAAGGACTCTCATGGTCCAAAGCATACTGGTGGCATTGTAATTGGTGAACAGAGAGATCCCACCAAGCCTAAACCAGTCATGCCTACTCCAGCAATACAACCTAAGAGAAGAGCAGAGGTGAAACTGGCACTGGAGATTGTCAGAGATGACCCTGCTGCCTTTGATGAGTTTATTGCAAGGTTGGATGCTAAAAATGCAAAGATCACTCGTCTGACGATGTTTAATAAAGAGATGATCAAATATAACAGATGGAGGGACTATCGTCTGGCCAAGAGTAAAGATCAAATTATAAGTTGGAAAGCCTTTGCTGATGAAGAAGCCTGGGTGCTAAAGAAGCTTGAGACAAGTTCACTAACTCAAGCATTAGACTCAGAATTCTTTTTAGATAAATTGAGACTGAGGATCAGTCATATTGTTAAGGCTGAAGCAAAGAAGCTTTATGCGTCTGTTCTTGCTGAGTACGCTGACAATGAAGATCTCAAGTAACGATCAATAAAGTTGGCAGTTTCCCAGACAATGGAAACATGGGCCAAGAAGACTAGGAAGATGAGGGGACAACCAAGCTCCATGGTTCCCCTTCCCAGTCTGAATCAGATTGTATATGGCCCTACTATTAAGCCATATGAAGAGTTACCTGAGGATCCAATCTCCCCGTTTATTCCACTCGATGATTTAACATGGATCACTCACAGGTCTATTTTGGATAATGCAGGTTTAATGCGTACTGTTCCCACTGTTAAGAAGATCCAAGCACCACCTGCTGATCAGATTAAGGGAAAAGAAGGCACCTCTGATCCTGATGATAAAACCAAAGAAAAAGAAGCAACTTCTGACCCTACGATCAAATTAAAGAAAAGGAAGATACATCTGAACCAGCTGATAAATCAAAGGAGAAGGAAAGCACTCCAAATCCAGCTGATCAGATCAAGGAGAAGGAAGATAATTCGTAAACAACTGATCAGACTAAGGAGAAGGAAAGCACTCCCAGTCAAACTGATGAGGCCAAGGAAAAAGAGATTACTCCTGGTTCAGCAGATCAGACAACAGAAACAGAAACTCTTGCCTTACCTCCAATTCCATCTGAAGTTGCCTCTATTTCTCAAGACTTGCAGTCTTCTCTGTTGGATTCAATTCAGCAGATGATTTCAAAATCAATAAAGGAGTTAGAAGAAAAGGTAACTGCTAATCTGTTGACTGCTCTAAGTCAACCAACCCAGAAAGCTGCTGCTGTTCCAACCTCTCTGATAGAAGACACTGCTCAAAATGTGAAGGCTATCTGTCAAGATATGGATGTCATCAGGGCAAGGACTCAAAGTACAGCTGCTGGTTGGAGACAGATTACAGAGATAGTCGAGATGGCCATTCATGATGAGGATGAGACCTTGGAAAATATAATGAAGGACTTCAAGGCATCTGCTGATTTGTTGCTGGCAACTCAAATTCAGCTAGGTGACCAGGGAGAAGTGGTCCTTAACAGAATGGAGGCATTTGAGGCCAATCAACTAAGACAGCAAGCTCAACTTGATGCTATGGAAGAAAACATCAAACTTCTTTGTGATTCACTTCAAATCACACCAGTCTTACCACAATATCCAATCAACCCTGCTGATGATGACAAGAAGGGGGAAGATAGGATACTTGATGAAAAAGAAGATAAACCAGATGACAAATCTCTTGAAAAGACTGCTGATTTTGAAGATTGAAGTACTGGAAGAATCTGCTGAAGATGATAAAGCTGATGAAGATAAGGAAGGCACTAGCAGACCAGTAGATCAGCCAATTACAGAAGAAGAAGAGGAAGCTGATAAAATTGAAGCTGAAGAAACTCCTAAGGAAACAGCAAAGACTGACAATGAAATTGCTGCTACTAAGGACTCAGCTGAAGAACAGCTTAATCCTGATGTTAAGCAAATGAAGTTGGAGTTGTTAAAAAAAAAATTCTTCAAGGATTTAGAAGCTGAGACTTCCAAACCTGATGAAGATGAAGAGGACAAGCAAGAAGACAAGACAGAAGACTAGTGTAGTCTAGGTTACTTATGCTTGAAATCCTTGTAATTTTTCTTCTTTCTTGCACATTTCATCTGATTAAACTTGTAATATGTAATCTTTTCAAAATCTATAAAAGTTCAAGTTTGAATCCAATAAACTATTTCTATCTCAGAAATTTTTTAGGATCAAAACTTTAGTTTAGGTACAGGTACTTAGCTGAAGTTTTGTCATCATCAAAAAGGGGGAAATTGTTGGATGAAGATGAGATGAAATGCAAAGAAGATAAGAAGATAAGGGAAGGTTTTGATGATTACCAAAACGTCAGAATCAGCTAAGTATGGAAAGCTTAGTCCCCTTAGAAGAATTTTGACCAATTAAAGAAGACAACAGAAGGGTTCAAAATTCTAAGCCCAGAAGACTACTGATCTCATGCTGAAATAGCAATCAGAAGGGTAGACCATCAGCTGACTCAAATCAGATTAGTTCAGTGTTTGATCAGCAGAGTATCTATCAGTAGGGTTGCTTCGATCAGCAGAGTAGAAGAGATCATGAGATAAGTTCAACGGTAATAAATGCACTTGGTGTAATAAATGCTGCAAGAGAAGGGTAGTAATGACAAATGATTGAAGAATATTCTCGGATCTGCATGGCGCATTTAATGCAGCTACAGGAAAGTACAGCAGAAAAGGTACTATAGCAAGGAACCGTTCTGAATTTGGGCTAAGGCTATGGATTTGAAGTGTGATTTTCTTCAACGGTCATATTTTCAAATCCAAGTATAAATAGAGCTGATTTCAACGAGCGAAACACACAACAACATTCTGAGATTTTGATTCCGAAGCAGAAAATTTTCTATGTCTCAAGAAGGTCGAACAGCTCACTCGTCTGGTGGAAGTCATCTGTTGACAGAAACCCAGTTGAAGCAAAAAGAAAAACATATTCTGAGTGAATTTGTATTAGCTGAGTGTTGTGCGAAGTTTAAATCCGTCTTTGTGAGTGATTTAACTTCAGAGGATAGGTTTTCTGAGTGATTTCCTATTGCGAGCTTATAGCATTTTAATTTGTTGTCTAGGTGTAAGTGGAGACATATTGTAAACTTTGTGTTTATAGTATAAACCCAAAATCTAAGTGATCTGGAAGAGTGGACTAAAGGATTTTTATCCATATAACCACTATAAAAATTCTTTGTGTTATTCTTGCATTTAAGTTTTCTTACATATTTCAAAATTGCATAAGTTTACACTTTGAATTATTAAAAGATTTTAAAGGAGTTTTAAAACTGGGGATAAAATCTTTTTGAAGGACTTAGTCTACTTGTGAAAAACACTTTCAAACATCCGCTGTAAGTATACTCTTAATAAAACTGATTTTGCTGAAATCAGCTAAGTTACTATAAGAAGAGTGGTCACTCTGCTTTTCAAGATTTGTTCACGATCAGCATAGTCAGCTTACTGTTCTTCATAAACTTAGTCTGCTGACAGACGACTAAAAAGTTTTTAAGTCTAAAAATTTTCAGAGGTCTATTAACCCCCCCCTCCCCAGACCTAATCTGACCACTTGGGACCAACAATTTTCTTCATGATTTCCCTCCTCAAATCAATGCCAGTGGAGTAGAATTTGTCATAGCTTAGAAATCTTCCTTCAGCGATAGTCATTTTCGTGATTAAGTGATGTGAATCTGTAAAATATTGAGAGCTAATAGAAACAAAGAGCTTAGAGAGTTAGAGAATTTGGGAATTTTGTTTTAGAAATCTTCCTCTGCTGTTTGTCAATCCAGTAAGATAATTTGATCTTCAATCTTTAGGAATGAATATATCTTTTGGCAGCATACCTTCAACTAACTGTCATCAACAAATTTCATCTTTTAATCAGAAGTACCGCTAGTCTTACACGTTCCCCCTGACTTTAAGAATTCATAAGTTAACTAGTCTGTTGAGAGTTAATCCTTGAAGATAATAATGGATGATTGTGCTGATGAACTTCAGTCTTCTGATAAGTTCCGCCTCAGCTTATGCATCAAAATTTAGTAGTCCTAGTTCAGCTCTTAGAGTTGAAAACCTTACTTCACTTAGAGGTTTGGTGAAAATGTCGGCTATCTGATTGTCTGTATGAACTTACTCAATAATAACATTTCCTTTTTCAACATGATCTCTAATGAAGTGATTCTTGATCTCAATATGTATCGTCCTTGAATGACTTGTAGTATTCTGAGTAAGAGATATTGCACTTGTATTGTCACAGTAGATTGGAATTCCACTGATTTTGATATTGTAATCTTCTAGTTGATGCTTCAACCATAGTATATGTGCACAGCAAGCTCCAGCAGCTATATACTCAGCTTCAGCAGTAGATATGGACACTGAAGTCTGTTTCTTACTCATCCATGAAATCAGACGACTACCCAAAAATTGACAAGCACTTGTTGTGCTCTTCCTATCAATTTTGCAGCCAGCAAGGTCTGAATCTGAATATCCAATAAGCTCAAATCCAGATTCTCTAGGATATCATAATCCCAATTCTTGAGTGCCCTTAATATATTTCAGTATTCTCTTGGCAGCTAACAGATGAGATTCCTTAGGATTTGATTGAAATCTCGCACAAACCCAACATAGTACATGATATCAGGTCTGCTAGCTGTTAAGTACAATAGTGACCCAATAATGCCTCTGTATTTGGTTATGTCCACTAATTTGCCATCTTCATCTTTATCCAAACGAAGACTAGTAGACATTGGAACAATAGCAGTGGAACTAGTTTCCATACCAAATTTCTTGAATAGAGCCCTTGTGTATTTTGCTTGGTTGATGAATATTCCATCAGGCAACTGTCTAACTTGCAAACCAAGAAAATAATTGAGTTCACCCATCATGCTCATTTCAAACTTGTTCTGCATGAGCTTGGAGAACTTGTCACGCATCTGTTGGTTAGTTGAACCAAAAATAATATCGTCTACATATATTTGCACAAGTAATATATGATTCTCCCATTCAATTGTGAACAAGGTCTTGTATACCTTACCTTTATGAAATCCTTTAATTAAAAGAAAATCAGATAGGGTATCATACCATGCTCTTGGAGCCTGTTTCAGTCCATAGAGGGCTTTCTTCAGACGATACACCTTGTCTTCTTGTTGATAAGCTTCAAAACCAGGTGGTTGTTCAACATACACTTCTTCTTGCAATTCTCCATTGAGAAATGCTGACTTCACATCCATCTGATAGACAGTGAAGTTCTGGTAAGCAGCATAGGCAAGAAACAATCTGATTGCTTCAAGTCTTGCCACTGGTGCAAATGTTTCATCTAAGTCAATTCCTTCTTCTTATAAATAACCCTTGGCCACTAATCTTGCTTTATTTCTGGTGACAATACCATCTTCATTCATTTTATTCCTGAAAACCCATTTAGTGCCAATTACTCTTTGATGACTTGGTCTTGGAACTAAGTACCATACTTCATTCCTTTCAAATTGATTTAACTCTTCTTGCATAGCTTAAATCCAGAAGGAATCACTGAGAGATTCTTCAATTTGTTTAGGCTCTATTTGAGATAGAAAGCTGACAAACATAGCATCTTGTGCAGCAGTTCTTCTTGTCTTTACTCTATCCAAAGGATCACCAATCACCAACTCTGGAGGGTGATTCTTGAGCCTTCTGAGATCAGGTTGCAGTTCTGAATATTGTCCTCTGTTTTGATCTTGCAACACTACTGTTGGAGATTCAGTAGTAGTCTATTGAACATTTCTTGTCTGTTGAATAGTCTCTGGTCTGTCAGCTGTTTCCAACTCGTCTGTTAGACAATCAGCACTGTGATTTTGAACAGCATTTGAGTTAACAGCTGAATTGAGATCAGGTAGTATGATGGGAACATATTCTTCATTCTTTCCAACATTCAACTTCTGTAAATCAGTAGACATATCTTGATTAGTACTTTGATTCTTCACAGAAGACTGACTTGGCTCATCAAATACTACACGAATGGATTCTTCTACTAGTAATATTCTTTTGTTGAAAACTCTATAAGCCTTACTAACAGTAGAGTATCCTACAAAAACAGCTTCATCAGCCTTCTCTGCAAAGGAAGTAAGGTGATTTTTCCCATTATTTAACACAAAGCATTTACAACCAAAAATTTTAAAGTAATGAATGTTTGGTTTCCTGTTGTTCCAAACTTCATATGGAGTCTTGTTCTGATTTTTGTTGATCATGCATCTGTTCTGGGTAAAGCAGGCTGTGTTTGTGGCTTCTGTCCAAAATCTTTAAGGCAGTTTAACTTCAGCTATCATTGTTCTGACAGCTTCCTTTAGTGTTCTGTTTCCCCTTTCAGCAACACCATTCTGTTGAGGGGTTCTAGCAGCTGAATACTCATGATGTATTCCTTTCATGTTACAATACTCTTCAACATTAGAGTTTGTGAACTCTGTCCCTCTATCTGATCTGATCTTCAATATTTTTGTGCTTTTCTCATTCTGGATCAGTTCCATCAGATTAGTAAGATGTTCCTTGGTTTCACTTTTCTTCTTCATGAATATCACCCAAGTATATCTTGAATAATCATCCACAACAGCTAGGCAGTATTTCTTTCCACCATTGCTGTCTGGATCAATGGGTCCAAATAAGTCCATGTGTAGCAGCTCCAAGATTCTATCAGAACATTGGTGCTTCTTGCTTTTGAATGATGACTTGATTTGTTTCCATTTCTGAAATGCGTCACAGATCTTATCTTTGCTCATGACTGTTTTTGGAATCCCTTCGACCAGATCATTCTTTATCAATCTGTTTATGGTCTTGAAGTTTAAATGATTCATCCTTTTGTGCCACAGCCAACTGACTTCACTTGGTGTTGATGCCACCAAACAAATACTTGAATTCTTGTCAGCAGAATTCCAGTCGACTATGTAGACATTTCCTTGTCGTCTTCCAGATAAAATTACCTTCTTTGTACTAATTTGTTCAACATAGCACTTATCTGTTGAGAAGATGACTGAATATCCTTTGTCACAAAATTGACTTATGCTCAGCAGGTTGTACATTAGGCCTTTAACATATGAGACGTCAGATACCTCAATGTTTCCTTTGATTATTCTTCATTTAGCTACAATCTTGCCTTCTTTGTTGTTTCCAAAAGTGACATTTGGACCATCCACAGCAACAGCATCAGTCAGCTCGTGTATGCTTCCACACATGTGCCTTGAACAGCCACTGTCCAAGTACCATATCTTCTCTACTTTACTCCTACTCCTAATCCTAACCTACAAAACACAAATGAAATTGTTTTAGGTACCCTTATTGAGAGGGTCCTGAAGGATTAGTTCCACCTTTGACAACCCAAGATGTTGATGTCTTAGGCTTCTTAGGCTTCTGAGTTTTGACAGGAGCATGAACAGTTTTATCATAGTCAGCAGATAAGTCAGATTGATGATCAGTATGATAAGGAAAATGTTCATAAGCAGGGTAAGGTGCATGATAAGCAGGGTATGCATGCATTGGATGAGCAGGATATGGTGCATAGTAAGTAGGAAATTGAGGTGCATGATACATAGTAGGATATGCAGCAGGTTGCACATAATATGACTCATTTCCATACAAAGCATTTTGATTTTTCTTGTTTTTATGCTTCTTTGGTTTATTAGATGCTTGCTCATCAACAGACGACTTAGTTTTACCACTTGTTTGATTCAATTTAGCTTTATCAGCAGACTTCTTAGGACTCTGCTGTTTGGTCTTACCAGTCTGTTTTCCTACACTAGGCTCTTTGCTCTTTTTAGCCATAGGAGATTTTGTCTCCTTTAATACTTTCTCAGGTGAAGTAGGTTTAGTAGTTTGAACATATAGAATTACGTTACTATTGTCAGCTGATATAAATTTTTCAGTATGATTCAATTCTGACTTATCCTGATCTAAAAGCATCTTCTGTTTACTAGACATATGAGTGGATGCAACATATGATTTATCATGAGACTCAATAACTTTTTCAAGCTCAATGATTTTACCCTTATAGACTTCACATTCAGCTTTCAGAGATTCATTCTCTTGCTCGAGCAATTTATATTCAGCTGATTCTTTTGGCTTTTCAGCTTTAAGTTTCAGTGAACTGTTTTGCTCTTTCAGCAATATCATCTCTTCCTTAAGCTTTTTAAACGCATCAGCAATGCTAGTATTGTTGAGCATCATTTGTTCAAATGAATTAAATAATTCATTATCAAGAGGAGTTACCTCATCCTCAGAGTCATCAGATTTCTTGGCCATCAGGCAGATAAGAGCAGGGTTCTCTTCATTAGAAGACTCCTCATCAGAAGTGTCTGAGTCTGAATCAGATGAGTAGATAGCAGTCAGCTTTTCTGCTTCAGCTATCATTGCCTTGCCTCTCTGATGCTTTCTTTCCTTTCTGATTCTCTTCTCTTCTTCAGTGTATTTCTCTGCTTTTGGATATGGACAGTCTCTGATGAAGTGTTCTAATTTCCTGCAGTTATAACACATTACTTTGGCTTTATAATCATCCTTATCTTGAGAAGAAGAGTTAGGTTTAGAAGTAGAAGCATTGTTATATTTGTTCTTCATCTTTCTCTTGTAGAACTTCTTGAAATTATTCATCAGCAATGCAACATCTCCAGCTGTGTACTCCTTTTTGTTGAGTAGCGTGGCTTCATCAGATGAGTCCACTTCTTTACTTCCTTGTGCTGGTCTTCTGGGATTTTCAGCAGCAACTAAGGCAGTTGTAGGTCCTGAAGTTGAGGTTTCTTCAATTCCCATTCTTGCAGTTTATACTCAAATGCCTTGAGTACGGAGAACAGCTCTGTAAGAGAGATCTTTCCCATATCTCTTGATTCTTCCATCGCTGCCACCTTCATGTTAAACTTAGGAGGTAAAGCCTTTAGTACTCTGACTGTGATTTCTTTGTCAGTAAAGGTTTTTCCCAACTTTAGAACTTCATTGAGTGTTCTGGTGAACCTAGTATCCATCTGATCAATGGTCTCTCCAGACTTCATTTTGAAGTTATCCAGTTTTTCCAAAGCAACAGTAAGCTGATGCTCTTTTATAGCATCATTGCCTTCGCTCATATCACGAACTTTGTCCCACATCTCTTTTGCAGTTTTGCAATGTTTGACTTTATCAAACCGATCATTATCCAGGGCTTTAGTCATGATAAATAATCCGACTTTGTTCAGATTGAACAGCTTTATTTCATCTGCTGTAATTTCATGTAAGTCTTTCTCCACCACGGTATCAACTTCATTGATCTTTATCGTCTTGGTGAATCTGAATGGACCTTTTATGATACATGTATACATGTTATCATTATAAGCAGCTAGAAAAATCTCCATCCTGATTTTCCAGTCTTCAAAAGACATACCAGCAATGTGGGGAACATGGCTGATACAATCCATTTTTCAAAAAGTTTTTATTTTTCAAAAAATATGCTCTTTTGAAAAAGTTCTGAAATCCTTTGAAAAATACTTGGATCAAGCTCGTTGATCAGGCAGCTGATTCTAATGAACCACTTGCTCTGATACCACTTGTTGGTCCCAAGTGGTCAGATGAGGTCTAGAGGGGGGGGGGGGTTGAATAGACCTCTGAAAATTTTTAGACTTAAAAACTTTGCAGTCGTCTGTCAGCAGACTAAGCTTATAGAGAACAATAAGCTGACTAAGCTGATCCTGAACAAATCTTGAACAGCAGAGTGACCACTCTTCTTATAGAAACTTAGCTGATTTTAGCAAAAATAGTTTTACAAGAGTATACTTGCAGCGGATAATTTGTAAGTGTTTTTCACAAGTAGACTAAGTCTTTTAAAGATTTTATCCCCAGTTTTAAAACTCCTTCAAAATCTTTAAATAAATATTTCAAGGTGTTAACTTATGCGACTTTAAAATATGCAAGAAAACTTATGCAAAAACAACACAAAGAATTTTTATAGTGGTTATATGGATAAAAATCCTTTAATCCACTCTTCCAGATCACACAGATTCTGGGTTATACTATAAACACAAAGTTTACAATATTTCTGCACTTACACTAAAACAACAAATGAGAAAGCTGTAAGCTCACAATAGGAAATCACTAAGAAGACCTATCCTCTGAAGTTAGATCACTCACAAAGATGGATCTACACTTCGCACAACACTCAACTAACACAAATTCACTCAGAAAGTGTTTTCTTTTTGGTTTCAACTTGGTTTCTGTCAACAAATGACTCTACCAGACGAGTGAGCTGTTCTTGAGCTTCCTGAGACTTAGAGAAAATTCTGCTTCGGAAATAAAATCTCAGAGTGTTGATGTGTTTCTTGCTCTTGAAATCAGCTCTATTTATACTCTGATTTGAAAATGTGACCGTTGAAGAAAATCACAAATCAAATCCATAGCCTTAGCCCAATTTTCAAAACGGCTCCCTGCTACAGTACTTTTCTGCTGTACTTTTCTGTAGCTGCATTAAATGCACCCTGCTGATCCGAGAATAAACTTCAATCATTTGCCATTACTACGCTTCTCTTCTAGCATTTATTACACCAAGTGCATTTATTACCGTTGGACTAACTTCTTGATCTCTTCTACTCTGCTGATCAAAACAACCCTGCTGATAGATACCCTGCTGATCAAACTCTGAACTAATCTGATTTGAGTCAGCTGATGGTCTACCTGTTGCAGATTTTACACACGCAAATAAACGCAAGTGCACGTATCGCAAAAGTAATAAAGAGTAAGTTGAGTGTCGAACCCACGAGGACTTGAAACTAAAATTGTACCAAATTCCCTACCTTAATTCATATTCTAATTCTACTAGGCTAAAGTATTGTTGGTTTGTTTATTAACTAACTACTAAACTAGGAGAAATATCTAATCTAAAATGCTGATTAAAGTGCTTAAGAAGATAATCAATGAGAGAAGGGTCTAGAGTTTAAACTTCACCAATGTTATGCTCCTACTGTAAATTAACTCCCTAATTTTAACTAGTGATTCTTATTCGCTATCCTAGGGTTCACTTCTATCCTTAAGTGTCTTCCGAATCACCTAAGAACCTATGAAATTAACTTACTATTCTTATTCCTAAGTTAGTAGAATTAATAACATGCATGAATTATATGACCTATTTGGATATGGGCGTGTTGGGTATATTCCTATACTAACAAACAACCCACTACCTAATTCCTCTTCTATTCTTAATATTCCCTTCCCAGGTTCAATCAAGAAAAGTAAACAATCAAATAGGTGGCCAGTCAATTTGACAGTAAATTAGCACAAAATTAGATAAACGAATATCGATAAAGAAAAATCGAAAATCACTAAATTAAAACTAGAAAAGAAACTAAAACATTATTCGCATAACATGGATCCGTAAAAACCCTAGACTAAACGAAATTAGTTCATGTTAAAAATAACGAAATAAACAATAAAAGAGGAGTTCATAGTCTTCTCTAATAAAGGAATACGGAAAATAGCAAAAAGTGTGATATGCGCTTGTTTCTCCTTGATCTTGCGTGTCTTTTTTTTTTTAATATGGTGTGTGATTTTTTCTTCTCTTCTCGCCTTTTTATTTCTCTCCTTCATAATCCTACGTGTAGTAGGATTCTATTTGCAAACTTCAGCTATTTTTTTTCAAATGGGCCGCCAGCATATTAGTGCTCCAAAGAAGTCTCTGCCGTAAACTCCAACAAATTCATCAAAGTTGGACTCTAATTGCACTTTCAGCCCCTGATCTTATGCCTTTGTATCATTTGACCCCTTTAATATTGATAGAAATAGTGTCCTGCAAGCCAGCTATATGGCTAATATTTATTGTAATAAATGCGGAACTATTCAATTTCGATTAATAAATGCACTTTATTAAAATGGTAATCTTTATCTTATGTAATAATTATCTACGCATAAGGATAGAAGTCCTTAGATCACAGGGCTATGGGACAACCCGTGGACTGATCTCCAAGGCCGTGATCTAGAACATATTCAAGAGTCGTAGAATCCAATCGAGATAGGACATCGTTGGATTCGGTTAGACTCTCACTGTTGTGTGTACTCCGATGAAGTGGAGGACGCTGGGGTCCACGAGCGTGACTGGGATAGTCGACACACATAAGTGGGTGGCTTGCTGGGATGGCAAGCGCACTGAATACCCCAATTAGGAAATAACTCACCATGGAAGCGGTGGTCGCATATCGGGGTTGAAGTTATTCCAAACTTATAATAGTATACGAAGAACGATCCCTAACTACTTGAGGTGATAGGGTTTATCTGGTGCGAGAACGTCTATACTTTGATATGAGTTCCGGCTGACTGGGGATCACCAGAAAGTCTCTGTGGACTCATGTTGGGTATAGAGGAACTCGTATGCAGATTCATATCATCAACAAAGGATCCATTGACCCGAATTGATAGGTTGGGAAATTCTCCTATGGATTTCTGTGAGAAATTAATTCTGGTAAAATCCTTGGCCAAGGTATCTGACGACTTTATGTAAGTAGCTCATAAAGATTAAGTCAAAGAAAATTTATTTCGAGACAAGAATACATAAGGTCAAGACAAAAGAAAAGGGGATCCGATAAAAGACCATACCCTTAAGTCTCGACTGGGAGATTGATCGATGGAGAGATTATGTCGTATATGGAAATTATAAATGATAAAAGGTTCACTGAATTAATTCACCAGTGATTGGGCTCCATGGGCTTGTGGCTGGACATCGATCGTGGAGTGTGGGAGAATTCCCAAATTGGCAGGGGTGCTAATTTTGGAATGGTCAATTGACAGAGTGTTCGATTGATTTAGAGTAAGTCTTACTCGAATAATTAAATAATATTTAATTATAACCCACGGCCAATTATGTGGTGAACCTACGGGGGCATACACAATACACAAGTAGCGAAAGCGAGGAAATAAGAACGACCGAGTCGACTGGGTCGACTGGGTGAAAAATTGACTGGGTCGATTATATTGGGTGGGTCGACTGGGTCGACCCAATTGGAACAAATTGGGATCCAATTGGAATTGGATCAGGATCATAAATTAAATTGGAATTTAATTTGTGGATTAATTAATTAAGTTGGATTTAATTAATTAAAAGGGATTTTAATTAAATGGGCTTAGAGTCTGATTTAATTAAATGGGAGATTAAGTTAATTAATTGGGCTATTTAATTGGGAGATTAAATAAAGCTCGGTCAAATTAATTAACTGGCCATGAATTAATTAGGAGACTTGGTCTTCTAATTAAAGAGGGCCATGGCCCATGTAGGAGAAAGAAGACCTAGTCTTAGGACTAGGTTAGAGAGAAAACTATAAGTAGCTTTCTTATAGTTGAATTTCACACAACTCCATATGCAAAATTAAGCAAGAGCAAAAATTCTCTCTCCCTCTCCCTAGCTATATCGACCGAACCCTTTTTCCACATGGAAGAATTTTTCATTTTCGAGTTTTGTTCCTATATCGTTCCTAATTCCTAGTTTATAATATATCTCGTGTTCTAGCTGATCGAGATATATTATTTTCGTGATATTGTGGTGTATCAACTCGTAGAGGTGCAACACGTTGGGCGCTACTCAAAAGGTCTGGGTCGATTTTGCCGGAGCAGAATTCAGAGCTCGTTTTGCTAGCCGAGGATTTGCAAGGAGATAGGTATAAACGAGAAAACTTATACTATCGTTTTATTTATATTCATATATATACAACTAGAGAATATCCTGGCAAGATTCCTTAAGAGGTCCTAAAAAGTTTTATATTCCGCTGTGCCTAGGGCTGTTTATCTTATCGAATCCCAACAAATATTTGACATTGTTCACTTTCACTTGGTTACAAACTTTATTGGCCCATTTCATCTCCTACAAGAGAATATATCGAATTAGTATCACAAATCAAGGATTATTCTCAAAACTTGATTAAATTCGTGAATCGACTCTAAAAAGTAAAATATGCAATAAAATCCCAAACAACTCACAATTATTCAAGAAAAACAATCATTTAAGCCTAAAAAGTATACGCGATAACTCTATTTTCACCGAGTTATCACACCCCCAAACTTAAATTTTTGCTCGTCCTCGAGTAAGGACACTATTTTCAACAAAAATCAAACCAACTTCAAACATTTATCCTCATGCATTCAAAGTTAACTCCATACCAATATTTTCAAAATGTTATGCACTTTATCATGTAATTCCTGCGTGTGTGTGTGTATACATAATACGAGAATGTCGGAATCACCTAGATCACCATAGTTTCGAAATCATCGAGCCTAATTGCATGAATTCCTTACTTGCCAAACAAATTCTCTATTTTCTTGGGTTATCATACCAATCACTAAATTCTAGCAATTCTTTCAGTCGAAGTTATTGACTCCTTTAAGTTCGAACTTTCACTTTAGCAAATTTTTTTTTTTTTTTTTTTTTTTTGAGAACAACTTTAGTAATATTAAGCACCACTCACACTCATAAGTCGTTCTAAAGAAGCAGTCAAAATAGAGGAGTGCCGAATAGTTAAATCAAAGCACCCATATATCGTTCATCTTATCGCAGTCAAGTTAGAGGAGTGCAACTATAAGTCTCAAGCGATGAGGTTTTTCAGGTCTCATACAAGTGAGGTTGTTTTCTTTGAATTTACTTTATTGTTCTTCAATCATTTGCTTCATTTGGTTCTTGTTAAAGTTATCCTTCCCCCCAAACTTAGGCAAAACTATTACTTAGACATTTAGCACTTTAACCCTTGAATCTAGAGACTAGGTAGGCAAGGAAAGATTTCTTAAGCTCTATTCTAACTATAATTCTCTAACGTCATCCTAAATTCTTGATTATGTATTCGTGCTTAAAATGTGCAGGCAAAACATTCAAAAACACATAAAATTTCAAAAAATTAGTTAAAGTTGACCTAGCATACATGAAGTAAATGCGATCCCCCAAAACATAGAACAAACAGTGTCCTCACTGTGACATAAACAGACGAGTTGAAACATGCCAGACTAGCCAAACAGGAAATAAGAGAAAATGCACAGGCAGACAGTAAGAAAACCACCAACAAAAGAAAACAGAGAACAGTAAAAAGAATACGTCCCTACGAGGCGGTGACTGGCGGTCTCCCATATGTCTGTCCATCCTAAGCAGCTTTCTCGGGACCTGACTCAGCATCATCATTAATATCGGTGGAGCCCCTCTCGAAATCATCCATAGTTGGAAAAGGTGGCATAAGTCGGCAATTGGACACCTCGAACATGAGGAGTGAGCGATGCTTTCAAAATTGGTCCCGTCGTCCGGAAGACTGTGCCCGGGAGACAAATGTACTCCACTATGTCTTTCATATCGATTGCTTCCGCTAGGCAAGTGGTGTATTGGTCAGTGGCATAAGTCGGCAACTCGTAAAGAGTATTGATGGTCGCTTTATTGAACTTGACTAACCTTCCCTGAATTTTGACCTCTTTTGCGTCCGGAGTTTGGGAAACATTTGCACAGAATTCGCGTACGAGCTCGCCCTCAATCTCCGTCGGTTGTTTAATGAATTCCATCCACCCCCATTGTTTTGAAACAACTGATAAATTCGGGGAAACAACAGATAAATTTGTCAAAAAGTTTCTTTTGAGCTTTCGGGTTAACAAACCTACTACTCCACTAAGCTTTTTCGTTGAGGTGGTTGTTAGTGCTAATTTGTTCATAGGGGGTTTCTTTTGGACCGTTCGACTGCGTGGTGCCATTTGGTGTAATGTGATCAAAGCACGCACTCCGCCACGAACAGTTAATCCACAAATATGACACCGAATCGAAAATATAATCAATCTCTACTACCCACACAATCAAGCAACAATCCAATAATCGACACTATGTTCAAGACCTCGTTCCTCCACAATCCTCAAATAATCATCAACAAAAATCCAACAATAGCACAATACACCCTCAAACTAACAATCGAGACCAAAATCCAAGAATCGAACCAAGAAGGGCAAGAATCAATTGTTACCGGTCCTTGAGAGATGTCCAACTGAGATAGAGGTGCTGTGGCGGAGTTAGGGTTTCGTCTCGTGGCTGTTTTGGGCAAGGGGCGGCGGTTTCGGATTGCTGGGCGGCTATGTCGCGGCTGGGTGGGGCTGTTTCGGGTTAGGGTTTCGACAGTGTGTGGCTGATGGTGGCGGAGGAAGCTGAAGGTGCGGCTGTTTCGGGGTTAGGGTTTCGGTGGGCAGCGCGATCGCGACTGGTTGTGGCTGGTGCTGCTCCTTAACTGGAGAAGGCGGTTCGCGGTAAGAGGCTTGGTGGCGCGATGTGTTGGTTTGGGCGCGGCAGGGTGGGGTTTGGGCGAGGCCGAACTCGCGTGGGCGAAGAGATGGCGCGGCTGCGCAGATCTGGAAAGAGTGGCGGTTCGCGGCTAGGTTGCGACGGGGTTAGGTGCGGCTGTTTAGATCTGATGGAGAAAAAGATGCAGGTCGAGGTGGTGGTGCTCTTGGAACGGACTGCTCGTTCGCGTGGGGCTGGGAATGGCGGCGGTCGCGGCTGGGCTGAGTTAGGGTTTCAGGTCGCGGTTGGGCGGTGGTGGCAGTTGATTGATGCGGCGGTGGATTTGTTAGGTTCTCGGGAGTGGTTGCTGAATTTGGAGAATAGGGGAGGAGAGAAGGTATTTTCTGAAATTAAATTTTTTTTTTTTTTTTTTGAGGCCATGGCTCGATCCAATTGGAGCCATGGCCTGAAGCTGCTGGAAATTGATGTCTTGTAACACTTGAAATGGAGCCATGGCCTTATTCAAGTAGTGCCATGGCTTAAGGCTGCTGGAATTTGTGCATTATCTTGAGCCATGGCCTGACTGAAATTGTGCCATGGCTTCAAGCTTCTGAAATTTATGCACTCTTTTTTCTCAAAATTGAGCCATGGTCTGGTTCAAATTGTGCCATGGCTTAATCATTCTTCTTCTCCAAAATGCCCCAGTCCATGAAATATTCATCTCCTCATTACCTTGCATCGCGATATGCCTGCAAAACCCGAAAAAACACCACATATCACACTAAAACTAAAACAAAATGAAACAAAAATGCAAAAACAAAAACAAGTAAAAGCTTGGGTTGCCTCCCAAGAACCACTTAGTTTTATGTCCTTAGCTCGACATGATACTCAGGTTATTTCATTCTAAGACCACCGAGGACTTGTCATTCACAATTTCTCCACCCATGTAATGTTTGAGACATTGTCCATTGACTTTGAATTGTCTATCGGTCTCAGCTTCGGCTATCTCCACGGCACCATGTGGGAATGAGTTTATGACAATAAACGGTCCAGACCATCGAGATTTAAGTTTTCCAGGAAAAAGTTTGAGACGAGAGTTGAACAGGAGTACTAATTGACCCGGTTCAAACAACTTAGTGGTAATAGTCCTGTCATGCCATTTCTTTGTTCTTTCCTTGTATAGTTTGGCATTCTCATAGGCTATGTATCGAAATTCATCGAGTAGGTTCAGTTGCATCAACCGTTCCTTCTCCGACAGTTTCAAACTCATGTTCAAGTTGCGAACAGCCCAAAAAGCCTTATGCTCCAATTCTAAAGGTAAGTGACATGCTTTTCTGAAAACTAACCTATACGGTGACATTCCAATCGGTGTTTTAAAAGCCGTTTTGTATGCCAAAAGAGCATCATCTAACTTCCTGGACCAATCTTTTCTTGTGGGACTGAATGTTTTTTCTAAGAACTTCTTGATTTCTCGATTAGAGATCTCTGCTTGCCCATTCGTCTGCGGATGGTATGCAGTTGCTACTTTATGCCGCACACCATATTTTGCTAGGAGAGCGTTGAAGTATTTATTGCAAAAGTGGGATCCTTGATCGCTAATGATGGCTCTTGGTGTACCGAATCTTGTGAAAATGTGTTTCTTAATGAATTGCATCACCACCTTCTAATCATCAGTTGGGAATGCTTCTGCCTCAACCCACTTAGACACGTAATCAACTGCAACTAAGATGTATCGATTTCCAAATGAGGGAATGAATGGTCCCATGAAGTCAATCCCCCAAACATCAAAAAGCTCTACTTCCAACATAGTCGACAGTGGCATCTCATCACGCTTCGTTAAATTTCCAACCCGTTGGCATCGATCACAACGCTTCACAAACTCATGAGCATCTTTATGTAAGGTGGGCCAGAAGAAACCAGATTGTAGGATTTTAGCTGCTGTGCGATCTCCTTTAAAATGCCCACCGTATGGTGAATTGTGACAATTACCCAGAATTTCCTCGAAATTTTCATCGGGAATACACCTCCTTATCATTTGATCTCCACATTTCTTAAACAAGAATTGCTCATCCCAAATAAAGTTCTTCACATAATTTAGAAATCTCTTCTTTTGCTGGAAATTAATGTCGGGAGGAAGTAGGCCACTTACTAGATAGTTGACATAGTCGGCATACCATGGAAGTTTTGTTTGATTTACCGCAAACAATTGTTCGTCTGGAAAGACTTCGTTGATCAGCACAGAGATTGACTCTTTGTTTCCTCCCTCCAATCTTGACAAGTGATCAGCCACTTGATTCTCGGTTCCTTTCCTATCTTTTATCTCGAGATCAAACTCTTGCAACAAGAGTACCCATCTAATTAGCCTTGGCTTAGCATCCTTCTTATCAATCAAATATCGGATTGCGGAGTGGTCTGTATATACTATCACCTTTGTTCCTACCAGATATGCTCGGAACTTGTCAAAAGCAAACACTACTGCCAACAATTCTTTTTCAGTCACAGTGTAATTCACTTGAGCATCAGTGAGAGTTTTGCTTGCATAGTATATTGAGTGAAAAATCTTATCCCTTTTCTGTCCCAGAACAACTCCAAGTGCGACATCGCTCGTGTCACACATCACTTCAAATGGAAGATTCCAATCTGGAGCTACTATTATTGGGGCTGTCACCAACTTTTCCTTCAATGTTTGGAAAGCCTGCATACACAAATCATCAAAAACAAACTTAGCATATTTTTCAAGCAAATTACATAAAGGTTTAGAGATTTTAGAGAAATCCTTAATAAAACGTCGATAGAATCCGGCATGTCCCAGGAAACTATGAATTCCTTTGACTGAAGTAGGCGGAGGGAGTTTCTCTATCGTCTCTATCTTTGCTCTGTCCACTTCAACGCCTTTGATGGATACTTTGTGTCCCAGAACTATTCCTTCTTGTACCATGAAGTGACACTTTTCCCAGTTTAGCACTAAGTTAGTTTCTTCGCACCTGCGCAAGACCTTGGCTAAGTTATCAAGACATTCATCATACGAATCACCAAACACAGAAAAGTCATCCATGAAGACGTCGAGAAATTTCTCTATCATGTCCGTGAAGATTGCCATCATGCAACGTTGAAACGTGGCAGGTGCATTGCATAATCCCAAAGGCATCCGTCTAAAAGCAAATGTGCCATAGGGGCATGTGAAAGTAGTCTTTTCTTGATCCGCTGGTGCGATGAAATCTGATTGTATCCCGAAAATCCGTCTAGAAAACAAAAATAAGCCCTTCCTGCTAATCTGTCTAACATCTGATCTATGAATGGTAGCGGGAAGTGATCTTTTCTTGTAGCTTTGTTCAGTTTTCGGTAATCCATGCAAACTCGCCATCCCGTGACAGTTCTTGAAGGGATCAATTCATTGTTTTGATTTTTCACTACTGTCATACAACCTTTCTTGGGAACACATTGAACTGGGCTAACCCATCTACTGTCTGAAATAGGGAAGATAATTCCTGAATCCAACCACTTGATGATTTCCTTTTTGACTACCTCTTTCATGATTGGATTTAGTCTCCTTTGATGTTCGACTGATCCCTTGTTCTCATCATCGAGTATGATCTTACGCATGCAAAATGCAGGACTAATCCCCTTAATGTCTGCAATAGTCCACCCAATGGCTCGTATATGACTTCGAAGGACTCTCAGTAATTTCTCTTTTTGGGTTTCGGAGAGATATGCAGAGATGATTACTGGCAGTGTAGATGATTCACCCAAATATTCATATTGCAGATGTGTTGGCAGTGGCTTCAAGTCCAGCGATGGTGGTTCTTCGATTGATAGTCGATGAGGCTTGCAAGTGGGTAGTTCCAATCCTTCAATCTTGTTGACTGGTTTATTGACTTTCGAATTTGCTTGTAAGAATGCCACGCTTTGTACAATTTCTTTATTATCTATCTCCTCAGTGATGGGGGCTATTTCGCACCCTACATACTGATCAGATCGAACAGAGATTATAAGACCGGTTCGACCAATTACAAAGGATCGGGATCTTCTTACTGACCCAGCCTGATGCCGCTCGCTCCGAGTAAAGATTACACTCCGGACCCAGGAAGGATAGGTTGGGCCGAGTCCAACTAGGACTATGATTCCTTGTAATACTAGGTTTAGCGTAATATAAATACCTAGTTATTCATTGTATAAGACAACTACGAATTCTCTTAATTCTGAGATTACACAAGAATACATTGATAACAATAGAACTCAATAATATCCATTATTATTGCAGAACTTTACCTCCATATCATTGCGTTCTTAATTTCGTTAATGGTTTTACTTCTTGCCTTTGATTATTGCTTTTCTTTGTAAACGATCCATCCAGAATAAAGTAACAGAACCCAATATACTGAATAATTCGATATCCAAACCCCCGATATCACAAATTCACTGATATTAAATTAACCCGACGAAAAACGGTTAAATCAGTTGGCGCCCACCGAGGGGCTAGGTTAATTATTCGATCGACATATGGCTCGCCCAAGGAAAAGCGCTCGTATCGGAGCAAGAAGTAACACAACCACCGGTCATGACACATCTGAAGATCCACAGGAGAACGACAATAATAACGTTCCCAACACCGACGAGAATTTACAGAATACCCATCCCCGAGATCATGAACCCCTAGGAGGTCCTCCCGGCACGATACAGGAAGAGCCGGAAGTCCCCGAGATCCCTGCTCCTCTCCCGGGTGCTCAGGAGAAATTACGACAAATAGCGATGCTCTTTAAATCACTCTCCCCGGAAGAATTACTTGTGCTTGATCAAATTCCGCAAAACCCTAGGGCTGCCAGGACAATTCCTGCTCGGAGAACGCCCGGACAAAACGATCATGTATCTCAACAAGCTGATAGCCCACCAAGCGAGCACCGCTCGCTACACAGTCCACAACAGGACAATTCGAAACCCTCCGACAACAATCCTCGAAGGAAACGAGGTCACAGAAAAACCCCGGCGAGGCGTAGTAGATCCAGGGAACGAACAATTATCCCTATTGAGGATGATATAGATGATACAATCCCTGATCGACCACGAACGGCTCGACTGACGGAAAGAGAAATTGAAAGGATGGTGCAGGACCGACTTGAACAACGCTTACGGACTATTCAAAATCCGTGGGCCCGAACCACGGAACTCCAGGAAAGCCTTGCGGCCTGTTCTCCCTTCTGCAGGGAAATAAAAGAGGCACAATCGATCGGACAAGTCCCGGGCAGACTACCTCGCTACGATGGAACCACTGACCCGGATGATTATATTTTTAGCTTTACGAACATTATGAATCTATATGCCCACTCCGCCGAATACACTGCCAAGCTAATGGTGACAACATTCGAAGGACTCGCGTTGGATTGGTTTGCCAAACAGCCGGCCAATTCCATATTCAGTTTCCGAGAATTATGCAATAAACTAACACAGCAATTTGCCAGTCTGAAGAGACAAAAACTGCCGATGAGTTACCTAGGAACAATATACCAACAAGAGGGGGAATCCCTAAGAAATTGGTTGGCAAGATTCAACGTAGAGTTACTCAAAATCGACTCTCCGAATATCGATTACATAATTTCTATCCTCTTCGACCTCACTAAAAACAGGCAGTTTGGAAACGCCCTCAGCCGAAAACAACCAAGAACGTTCGCCGACATCATGAGCCTAGCATCTAAGTATATGACTCAAGAAGAGATGAATTCCTTTAAGGATAAAAACAAAAACAAAGTTACGGCTACAGGGTCTAAGCGGCATGATAGGATTCCCGCCCAAAGATCCTTGGATTACGAGCGATCTTCCAAGAGAGGTAACGTTTTCCAGCGACTGGAATACAGCGGAGCCGACCGAGAAAGGCAACCTAATTTCTACCAAAGACCAAGAAACCCTGAACCACCAATCAGAAGCAGAGTGAATCAAGTAGAACACCCAAGATTAAATGCTCCAATCGAAGAAATCTTGGAAGTTCTAGAAAGGAATAATTGGATTCCTGAGGCGAGGAAAATCGCTCAGCCCAGACCAGGGTCTAGAAACTATGATCAATACTGTAAGTACCATAGGGCACATGGGCATCGAACGGAAAATTGTTTTCACCTTAAGAGAGAAGTTGAAAAACTGATCGAGCAAGGAAAACTAGACGAATACATAGAACGAGATAATCGCAAAAGGGAAAGAAGCAGAAGCCCCCGGAACGGAACTCAAAGGAGAAGTTCTCATCGAAGGTCACCAGAACATCGACCTACTCAGGAGTTGAATCACGACCAGATCAATGGAACTATCCACACTATATCCGGGGGGCCTGCGGGTGGAGATAGTCGCAATGCTCGACGAAGAATGGCCAGATCCTTAATTGCAAGTTCTAAATATCCAAATGAAATATGGACGTTAGAAAATAGGCCAACAAATCACGAGCCGATTAGCTTTAACGAAGGCGAAGTACCTAATAACATTACTTGGGATACGAAAGAAGATAACCCAGATTTCCCTATGGTAGTGTCGTTAGAAATAGCGAATTACAATGTGAAAAGAATCCTAATCGATAATGGAAGCTCAGCAAATATCATCTCCAGGGAGGTTTTAGCACAAATGAACCTCGGACAAATAAACCTACAAAAGGTAGCCACACCGTTAGTAGGCTTTGGAGGGTCCGAGATCATCCCCAGCGGAACAATATCTTTGAGTGTATCGCTCGGAAAGAAGCCACTTCGAACAGTGAAGCTGGTAAAATTCCTAGTGGTAGAAACACCCTTCGCTTATAACGCTATATTAGGGCGACCAGCCCTTAACCTTTTTCGAGCTGTGGTCTCTACCTATCACCAGAAAATAAAATTTCCGACCGATAGCGGCATTGGAGAAATAACGAATGACCACTGTATGGCGTGGGATTGCTACAGCACGTCGCTGACCTTGAGAGAACATCCTAACCCTATTACTCCGAGCAAGAGAAAGATCGAAGACGATCCAATTAGAAATGAGGACGAAATTCCTATTACTGATCGATTAGATAAAAAGGGGAAAGAACCACTAGATTTATCCTTGCAACCCCCAGAACATAAAGATATAATTCTAGTAGAAGGCGACTCGTCCAAAAGGACAAGAATTGGTACAGAATTGAGCAAAGAAGGAGAAGTAATGTTAATCGAATTTCTAAGAAATAACGTGGACGTTTTCGCTTGGAGTGCAAATGACATCGAAGGGATCGATCCTCGAGTAATCAAGCATACCCTAAAAATTGACCCTTCGGCGAAACCCGCCAGACAGAAGAAAAGAAATCATGGACCAGTGAAAGATAAAATCATTAAAGCCGAAGTTGAAAGACTGATGGAAGCAAAACAAATCCGAGAAATACATTTCTCGGAGTGGCTATGTAATGTTGTACTAGTAGCAAAGGGGGATAAAAAGGACAACAAATGGAGGATGTGTAATGATTTCACCGACCTTAACAAGTTATGTCCACGCGACCCTTACCCCCTCCCAAGAATCGACTTATTGGTCGACTCGACTGCTGGCTTTGCGCTGTTCAGCATGATGGACGCCTTCCAAGGCTTTTACCAAATATACATGGACGAGCGCGACCAAGAGAAGACCGCATTCATAACCGAACAGGGAGTATACTGCTTTATAGTAATGCCGTTCGGATTAAGGAACGCTGGGGCTACATACCAAAGATTGGTAAACCTAATGTTCAGGGAGTTAATCGGAGAAATAATGGAGGTCTATGTAGACGACATGTTAGTTAAAAGTATGAATGAAGCAGATCACGTAAAACATCTAGATCGATGTTTCCAAATCTTAAGAAAATATCGTATGAAGTTGAACCCCGCAAAATGCACCTTCGGTGTTAAGTCAGGAAAATTTTTGGGATATTTGGTACACCAGCGAGGAATAGAAGCCAACCCAGAAAAAATTCGAGCCATAACTGAAATGAAACCTCCCAAGACCATCTCTCAAGTGCAAAGCTTGGTTGGGAAAATCGTAGCGTTGAATAGATTTATATCTAAATCGGCGGATAGAAGCTTGCCCTTTTTCCAAACACTTCGAAAAGCGAAAAACTTTGTTTGGACCGAAGAATGTGAACGAGCTTTCGAACAACTCAAAGAATATTTAACATCCCCTCCGATGTTGGCCAAACCGACAGAAGGGGAACCATTGTACTTATACATCTCCATCTCCGATACGGCCGTTAGCTCAGTCCTAATTAAGATAGAGGGTTCAGAGCATAAGCCTGTCTATTATCTCAGCAAGTTATTACAAGGGGCGGAGAAGAATTACTTGGAAATAGAAAAATTCACGCTGGCCTTAGTAGTGGCTGCACGAAAACTCCGACCCTACTTCTTAACCTACAAAATCATCGTTTTGACGAATCAACCGTTAAGACAAATCCTAGCAAAACCAGAAGCCTCCGGACGACTAATCAAATGGGCCATCGAACTCAGCCAGTTCGAGGTAGACTACAAACCGAGGATTGCCATCAAGGCCCAGGTGTTGGCCGATTTTATACTAGAAACACCGACGCAGGCCACTGAATCGTCGAGATGCCACAACAACGATGTTTTGATGATCGAGGATCAAACTTGGTTAATGCATGTCGACGGTGCTTCATACCGAGAAGGGGGAGGCGCCGGAATTAACTTCACTGGACCAAATAAGGAAGATTTGAATTACGCGATAACATTGGACTTCGTCGTAACAAACAATGAAGCCGAATATGAAGCGTTAATCGCAGGAATGGAGATGGCGATAAAAGCCAACATAAAGAGTCTTAAGGTACTAACTGATTCGGAATTAGTACAAAGACAAATAGAAGGCCTATACGAGGCTAAAGAGTTCAATATGATCAAATACCTCGCCAAAGTGAAATCTCTAGCTGAGAAATTTGAAAGCTTCAGTATCCAGAACATCCCACGTTCGGAAAATAAATGGGCCGATCAGCTATCAAAATTCACAGGATCCCATGACGGAAAGACCGAACGGGTGATTAACTGGTTGATATCTAATACACCAGCAATCGATATCGATGAAATACCGATAATCGATATAATGGAAATCGAAGAAGCCGAAGAAAACTGGATGAACCCAATGAAAGACTATCTTCAAGATGGAAAACTACCATCTGATCAGAATGAAGCTCGGAAAATAAAATATCGAGCCCCAAAGTATACACTTATAGAAGGAAAACTCTACAGACGATCAGTATCGGGAATTCTCCTGAGATGCATCCCTGAATCACAAACCATGGATATACTGCGAGAAATACATGAAGGAGACGCAGGAAATCACAGTGGATCGAGGGCATTGGCCTTAAAATGTCTCAGAACAGGTTACTATTGGCCAACCATCAATAAAGATGCCGCTCAATATGTCCAAGAATGTCATCACTGCCAGATTCATGCTAACATATGCCATCGACCAGCAGAAAATATGCACCCTATCCCGATTTGTTGGCCATTCGATCAATGGGGAATGGACATCGTGGGACCTTTCCCAACAGCTAGATCAAAGAAATCCTATGTCCTGGTCGCTGTAGAATACTTCAGCAAATGGATAGAATGCGTCGCCCTCGCACGAATAACCCAATTCCAAGTTATTAACTTCCTCTGGAAATTCATAGTATGTCGATTCGGCATCCCAAGGGTCCTTATCTCCGATAATGGAACTCAATTCGCGGGAAAACAGATAATAGAATGGTGTACAAGACTCGGAATTCAACAAAACTTTACCTCGGTAGGACATCCTCGAGCAAATGGACAAACTGAAGTAGCAAACCGAGAGATAATAAAATCTTTGGAAAAAAGGTTAGGAGCCGCCAAAGGAAAATGGCTCGATGAGCTACCAGGAGTTTTATGGGCTAATCGAACCACGGTAAGAAACTCAACTGGAGAAACCCCTTTCAGCTTGGTATATGGGTCGGAAGCTGTTATCCCTGTGGAAACTTTAATTCCAACTCCAAGAATAGAGATGTTCAATAAAGAAGAAAATGAAAAGGCGAGGGAAAATGACGTTGATTTAACAGAAGCCTTAAGAGATAAAGCTGCTGTACGCCTACAAGCCACTAAGGCAAATATGGAGAAAGCATACAATCAAAAGGTACGCGTCCGAACCTTCAAAGAAGGGGACTTGGTTTTGAAAAAGGTAGAAGTATCCAAGCATGTGGGAAAGTTACAACAAAATTGGGATGGACCTTACATCGTCATTGGCGTAGGAAAGAAAGGTTCATACAAAATTGCACACATGGATGGGACAGCCTTACCAAGAACCTGGAACGCAGTCAACCTTAGGAAATACTATGGTAAATAAATTTTAGCAGATTATACTGCATCGTTTTATTTTACTTTATCAAGTTTTAATCCTTGTAACAAAGGCCTTAGCCTAGAGTTCAATTAGTAGAAATTTTAGCATTTTCTATACATCGATTATTTCGATTAACGCTCTGTGGAATTACACTAGCATATTGATAAATATTAGAACGAAACGAGTCGAGTATACATTGATCCGCTCAATAAACACTCCTCGATTTATATCAACAGCAAAAAAGGCTTTTTGGTGATAAAACTAAGTCTGAATTATAAATGAGTCGAGTATACATTGATCCGCTCAATAAACACTCCTCATTCCGACGACAGAAACGAGTTGAGTAAACATCGATCCGCTCGATAAAAACTCCTCGACACATATATGATCAAAAAGACTTTTGGTACGAAAAACCTAAGTCTAAAACAAAACGAGTTGAGTAAACATCGATCTGCTCGATAAAAACTCCTCGACATATATATATTCAACAGTAAAAAAGACTTTTTGGTGATAAACCTAAGTCTAAATTATAAATGAGTCGAGTATACATTGATCCGCTCAATAAACACTCCTCATTCCGACGACAAAAACGAGTTGAGTAAACATCGATCCGCTCGATAAAAACTCCTCGACATATATATATTCAACAGTAAAAAAGACTTTTTGGTGATAAACCTAAGTCTGAATTATAAATGAGTCGAGTATACATTGATCCGCTCAATAAACACTCCTCATTCCGACGACAAAAACGAGTTGAGTAAACATCGATCCGCTCGATAAAAACTCCTCGACATATATATATTCAACAGTAAAAAAGACTTTTTGGTGATAAACCTAAGTCTGAATTATAAATGAGTCGAGTATACATTGATCCGCTCAATAAACACTCCTCATTCCGACGACAAAAACGAGTTGAGTAAACATCGATCCGCTCGATAAAAACTCCTCGACAAATATATTCAACGATCAAAAAGACTTTTGGTACGAAAAACCTAAGTCTAAAACAAAACGAGTTGAGTAAACATCGATCCGCTCGATAAAAACTCCTCGACAAATATATTCAACGATCAAAAAGACTTTTGGTACGAAAAACCTAAGTCTAAAACAAAACGAGTTGAGTAAACATCGATCCGCTCGATAAAAAACTCCTCGACAAATATATTCAACGATCAAAAAGACTTTCAGGTACTAAAAACCTAAGTCTAAATAAAAACATCGACCCGCTCGATAAAAACTCCTCGACATATCTACAGCGATCAGGAAGACTTCAGGTATAGAAAACCTAAGTCTAAACAAAAGGAGTTGAGTAAAACATCGATCCGCTCGATAAAAACTCCTCGACATATATATTCAACGATCAAAAAGACTTTCAGGTACTAAAAACCTAAGTCTAAACAAAGAGGGTTGAGTAAACATCGATCCGCTCGATAAAAACTCCTCGACATATATATTCAACGATCAAAAAGACTTTCAGGTACTAAAAACCTAAGTCTAAACAAAGACGAGTTAAGTAAACATCGATCCGCTCGATAAAAACTCCTCGGTATATGTTCAACGATCAAAGAGATTTTTGGGTTAAAAACCTAAGTCTAAACAAAACGAGTTGAGTAAACATTGATCCGCTCAATAAAAACTCCTCGATTAATTACAACGACAAAGAAGGATTTTGTTATGAAATCCTAAGTCTAAATTATAGCAAGATTGAGTACACATTGATAAGCTCAATAAAAACTCCTCGATCTACTCCTAACGATCTAAAAAAGATCCGCTGATACTCCTAAAGTTTTGAAAGATAAATCAAGTATGAATTCATCTGCTCGGAAATTACTCCTCGTAAATAAAATTATCAAACGACAAAGAAGATGCAAGAAATAAAAACATTTTATTCATCAAATCAATTACATACAAATATCCTACGTTACAAAAATCTGCTTGCTACCTAAAGATCGTCACAATGATCCAGTTAAATTGATCCTATGGGATCGACTATCTTCACGACAATGTCCACGGAAACACGAATCTCCTCCCTAGTACCTCATCGATCATAATAAACCACCTAAGAAGCATGCTGCTCAGGATGGTCGACTTCTTTGGTTCGATGGCCAGGCTCTGAAGATCGGTATATTCCTCCAGGTGAAATGAGCATTACCAGCCAGATAACCAGCAGTACTCAATTCACCCACAAAAGATACTGCTTTTACATTATCTATAAAACATTTTACTCTGAAGCAGCATCTCTTCAGGACCGTCGTGAAACGGTAACTTTACCGGCCACCCCGGTGGTCTATCAATCCGGAAGTAACCTCCAAGGACTAGGATGGCCGGCAAAGTACGAACCCTCCATGTGCAGACGGAAACCACGGACCTCTAATGTGATGCAGACTAAGGCAGAGACCTCATGGGATCCGTCGATACAAGGAAGGGCTGACATGGGACCCGTCAATACAAGACTGGGGACAATTTCTTTACTGCGAACGAACAAATCACGATAATGTGACTTCTTGAACATTATGGGGTCCGAAGGCAAAATGAAATCTAAAGAAACAGAGATCTTCATTGTTATGAATGGAAAATAAGGAAACTGTCTACTTATTTATAGGCGCCCGTGAGAATGATCCTACGGATAATAGGAGTTTAATCAAGGGACGAAAACGCGACCCTTTGACTTCCCGAAATAAATGCAAGTAAGTTGGAACGGCGCCCCGTCTGATCGACTCAACAGATCGATGACAAACAAATCTACAGATCGAAGCGATCGACAAATAATCCAAGAAAACTTAAAGAAGTTCAAAGACCAAAACGACCTGCACGATCATATATGAGGGTCGCCTAATAGAAAATATTAAGAACTCCTCGACGAAGGCATGCAAAATTAGACCGTTGAAAGAGGATAAATGCTTAAAAACGACCAGAGCCTCCACCATATGGGGATCGTAACTGCCTCATACATCATAGGGGGACTACTAAGTTGGCCATACAAGAATTCCATTTAGAATCCAAGAAATCTGACATCGAAATCAGGAGAATAGCCCTCCCTATTCGAAACTATAAGGCCGTCACTGCCTAATTTTCCAAAGAATTGCTGAAGGAGGTCTGAACGGGTCAGATCTGGCCAGGACTGTTACATTTTCCAATTCCTCCCATATCAAGAGTATGATATACTGGTTAGGGATATGTATAGTTGAAAAGCTAATAATGGAAGACATGGATAGGTGAAAAGCACCTAAAGGAAAATTTCTCTCTGAGGAAAAGAAGAACTGAAATTCAACGGGAGGAACAATAACCTCCTTATATAAGATATATGTCATATAAGGACAAATTTATAAGGCATGAATCGAGCATCGACCAGACAGCTAAGGGTTTACACAACGACGATCGGCTGGATCGATCAACAAAGATTAAATATGCGAAGCAAATATTATACCGTTCAGTTATCTTACAAGCGACCAAAGCAAGATCAAGCTTACTTTCTCCATACTCAAATCTCTCCGCAGAAATAAAAATTCAGATAAGTAAAACTAATCTTTGTCAATTACTACATGATGGTATATTTGTGCGTAGCAATTACATATATGAAAAAGATATATCATTAGAATCAAGGCAAGAATCTGCCTACAGAAGAGATCATAATATTTCCATTTTAGTACTTCTCCCATTACAAAATTTCAGCCCAAACGAATGCACAAATGTTGGGCGAAAAAAAAAAAAAAAAAAAAAAAAAAAAAAAAAAAAAAAAAAGAGACAGTCCAAGGTCTGCCAGATCGAATAAAAATCATTGAGAAGAATCGCCAGAGGGGCGACCAGCAGAAACAGGCCTCCGAGGAGTTAGGTTACCAGCAAATGCCATCAACTCCTCCTGGCGCTTAAGATAACCGGCATCATAACCATCATCATATGCCTGTTGACGAGATCCCTCTGCCGACGCGGCAGCCTGAACTAGGTCGCCTTTCTCTTTCTCAAGAATAACTTTGTCAGCCTCTAACTTTTGGAGATCATCTTTAGCAAGTTGCAGCTGCAGCTCCAAACCCCTGGTTTTAGCTTTCTCCGACTCCAGCTGAACTTGAAGAGCTCTCCGACTATTCCACAGTTCATCATTTTGCACACCCAGCTGGAGTGCAAAATACTTGCCCTAAAAACAGAAAAGAGTAAGAAAAACCGCCGTACAACAAAGAATTCAAAACAAAGAACAGGAAAAATGTTCGAAATATGTTTACCTGTTCACATATCTTCACCAGAGATTGAACAAGGCGAACATTGGAAGTACCTTCGAGCTTCCTCAATTCACCGGGCAAAATAGTACTCATACCTAAGTCCCAAGACAAAGCATCAGGTTCAACAGAACCAGGCAGTTCGCTTGTCAAAGGGACACCGTCGGAACGTGGAGTCTCCGACAAAAGAATGTCATTAACCTGCATAAGCACGCAGCGATCATCTAACGGACGAGGGGAGTCCCTCTCGTCGGGACTAACAGAGGTCTCTTTGCCGGAAGCAGATATAATGGTCCGACGACCAGACCTCGACCCAGATCGACCCCCAGAAGGTCCCCCAGACTCAAAAGAAGCAGTCGTTACAGTGGTATCATGAAACAGATATTCAGGACCATATTGCGAAATAGACTGCGTTATGGAAGGATTGACAGAAAAACCATCACCGACTTGCCCTTCACTAACTAGCAGGGCAGTAGAAGTAGAAAAAGGAAGGGAACTAACAAAATCCCCTCCATGAGATCCATACTCGTAAGAAGAAAAACCTGAAGAAACAGGTATGTCGTAAACCTGTTCCATGTTGGATGGGTCTCCGAAAGCTAATCGACCTGGGGAAGATCTATTACCTCCCGCGGGGGTAGAAGAAAAGTTTGGTTGGAGGAGCGACGAACTAACTTCTGACAAAGGTTGGAACGTGGTAATAGGAGTATCGATCATCGAACTACTAACTGAGGACGAACGAGGAGGCTCCATCGAAGGCCCTTCTCTTCGAAATTTCTTCGATCTATTATCCCTAGCGCCCTCACGAGAAGGTCGCTTCGAAGTATTACCGAAAAGGTTACTCATGATCGGATTACGGAAAAATATAAATTAATATCGAGGAAGTTTATCGACTAGCTCAAGAAAGAGTATTATGTTAAGAGAGGAGTATAGCAGTAAAAAAGACAAGTCAAATTTTACCTCTCGTATTTATACTACACGAAAAGACGCGACTGACCCGAAGAAAGGGCGCAAAACAGGAAAACTGACCTTGGAGCAAACGCTAGAATTTGAAAAGACACATACATAATGATTACGGCAAATTAAATGATTTGTCTGAATCATTACAGCGAATGTGAAAGGACACGACTGTCAGAATAAGAAACGTTTAGTGTACAAAGTAGGGAAAGCAAAGCTGCAATTAAACCTACAAGCGGATAATTACAAAGATTATTTTAAAGATAAATCACTATTTCAAGAAGCCTGGTCGCTTTCCGGAATCTTCTGCTCACTATCGACGTCCTCAGTCATGCCTGTATCGTCTTCTTCTTCCTCCTCATCTACTGGATCGATGAAAGTATTATCGAGCTCATCGTTAACATCAGAAGGAGGAATCGGCAATGGATTTCCAAATTCCTCGACAAGATGAGCCAGAGGAAAACCTTGATATTCGACATCTGGAACCTCAGAAGAAGAATAAAGCTCGCCATAACGGTTCAACCGGATATGAGCTGCCTTAAAATACTCCTTCCGACGATCGTCGATCATCTCCAAAGCGACCAGTTGATGAATCGATTTTTTAAAAGTATTCTCAAGAAGAGGGCCGACCATCCGGTACACCAACGCCGTATGAACAGGAGAGTTGAGGAATTCACGAACGACTTGTTCATCAGATTTCCTAACATATCGATCCCTTTGCCTAAGTGGGACGTCATTTTCATACTCCTCTAAAGAAGCTTCAAGGCTTGACACTTGAGATTCAAGCTCACTAATCCGAGTCGTGCTCTGCAACTGCAATTCTTCTAATTTTCTTGCCATTTGATTGGTTTGTTCCTGAGCGCGAGAAACCTCTATCACTCTATCTAGCATTTCTTGATCTTCGGTCCCGGCAGCACGAGTCTCAACGACAGGAACAGAGGAAGATGTCGAGGGACCAACTTCTGAACCGGAAGATTTGTGAAGTAAAACTTTATATTTCTCTTCAAGGAATTCGCACTGTTGTTTCCAAAGAGAATTTTCATAGGCGTATGATGTCAGACAGGTGTTAACCTGAAATAACGAAGGGGTCAGAAAGAAACGAATTAGCGAATTAAGAAAATCTTAAAATATCACTTCATCTGAATAATAAGAAAGAAAAGGATCTCACCTTTTCAGCGTAAAGAGAAGCTCGCTGGAATTTCTCCAAAGGATCCTTATGAAGAAGCTTATTAAGATCGCGAGTATGAACGCCAGATAAAAGAATACGGGTCGCCTTATCGACCGCATTCTCGTTATTATCATGAATAAGAGAATCCTTCTCGGAATAACCAGCGGCCCTCCTTCCCTCTAAATGATCCTCGATCATTTCGACCAGAGTAGGATTTGGATGTTTATCCCCGAGTAAAGAAAGGTCGTCACCAGAACGTCCATAGTAACTCCTCTTTCTATCAACTGGATTATTAGTGGGATGAGGCATCGACCAGCTACGACATCCTCGAATACCCAAAGATGTTCTAAGATGAAGCGGAGGATAACCGGATCCCATGCCCTGACGAATAGGGGACTCACGTGGAGAATCCGGAGATTCCTCTCTATTCTCCTCGGATTCGTGACCCAATTCCAATTTCCTCTTTCGAGACGCCCTCTGCTCGATAGGATTATTCTCCACTGACTTGGAAGATTTCGACAGCACCATTTTTCCCTTCGAAGAGTGTCGGGAGTTTTCTACCATATGAGCTGAAAAAGAAACAAAATAAAGTTAATTTCTCCATATAAAAAGTATAGTGACAATACTAAAGATCAAATAAAGTGCTAACCTAGAGGTTCAGATGATGAACTGATGGGAAAATTATGGACACTTAACCCCGCCTTACGAAGAAAAGATTCCCCAATCAGAAGAGCGCTTTGATATTTGTTTGTACGCATCTCGGGAATCTCAGTGATAAACTGTACATCGTCAGGAACAAGTTCACCAGTCGGTGAGCGACCTCCGGGAATCCACCTGGAACCATGATCCCACGAGAAACGCATGGTCGAACCATCCGCCAAACGGAGATTAGACGGAGGACGAACAAAGAAGAAATGAGATTTCCATGAGGGATTACTAGAAACCGGAGCATCAAAGATTGCTCGGCTGGGCCGCTGACTAGCGAAGAAGTATCCACGGTTTGAAGAACTAGAAATATTAAAACGAAAAAGTTGCGTAAAATTACGGAAAGAAGGTTTAAATCCCTTTGCAATCATCAGAACGGAAAAACAAACCACAAAAGCAACAGAATTTGGAACCAGTTGTGTCAAGCACACGTTGAAAGTTTTTAGAACTTCCAGAAAAAGGGGAGATAAAGGAAGACGCAGTCCGCTATTAAAGTGAGCCGTGTAAAAGGCTCGACATCCCTCCGGTGGAGAAGTGACCCTATCAGTGGGGGATGGAAGAATCATTTCAGAACATTCCGGAAAATATTTGGTATAGTTATTCACGACTTCAGGGAACGTTTCCTCTGTATATGCGCAAGCTACATCCTCAATTGGTTCAGAAATCTGAGGAACAGTACCTTTGCCCTTTTTGGCTCGGGCGGCTACATCCGCATCGGAAAGGATTCGTACCTTGTAAGTATCTTCTACAGGGATAACAAGGTCAGATACCGTAGTCTGTTCACCCAGAGGATTAGAATGCAACTCCTCCTCGTTATCGGGGGCAATGATCTCTCTAGGAGAAGAAGAAGATCTTCTAACGGAAGCCATCTATATTCTAGTTCTCGGAAGAAGAAGGTCGATGAAAGGAAAATTTTATACGACGAACGACCAAACTAGAAAATGACTGCGATCTAAAAGCAAATATAAAAGAGAAATGGCAAACTCGAAAGTCACCTATTTATAAGGAAATGAGAAAAGACGTTTCGAACTTATCACAGCTACTCAAATTCCCGCCAAAAACGGAAGGATACAAAAAGCCTCCTGAATAGACGCGTGGCGATCCACGATTAGACAGAAGAAACGACTATCTATGATACGTAGCACTCTTTTCCTTACTTAAGATTTTTTCCCACTGGGTTTTTTCCTAAGTAAGGTTTTTAACGAGGCTCCGTTCATAGAAAAGAAACAGTCGATCAGATTTATCTACTTCTACGAGCTCCTATTATCTATACGCTCGAAGAAGTGAGGGAGTACTGATGGGGGCTATTTCGCACCCTACATACTGATCAGATCGAACAGAGATTATAAGACCGGTTCGACCAATTACAAAGGATCGGGATCTTCTTACTGACCCAGCCTGATGCCGCTCGCTCCGAGTAAAGATTACACTCCGGACCCAGGAAGGATAGGTTGGGCCGAGTCCAACTAGGACTATGATTCCTTGTAATACTAGGTTTAGCGTAATATAAATACCTAGTTATTCATTGTATAAGACAACTACGAATTCTCTTAATTCTGAGATTACACAAGAATACATTGATAACAATAGAACTCAATAATATCCATTATTATTGCAGAACTTTACCTCCATATCATTGCGTTCTTAATTTCGTTAATGGTTTTACTTCTTGCCTTTGATTATTGCTTTTCTTTGTAAACGATCCATCCAGAATAAAGTAACAGAACCCAATATACTGAATAATTCGATATCCAAACCCCCGATATCACAAATTCACTGATATTAAATTAACCCGACGAAAAACGGTTAAATCACTCAGGATCCAACATTAGGGCTGCTTCCAACGGGTCTCGGTACATAGACGTTTCAAAGGTCTTAGCGACCAATGAGTCGATCATGCATACTGATGAACATTCTTCCTCGTCGTCGGGATGTTTCATGGCTTGGAACACATTGAATGTAATCTTCTCGTCCTGCACCCTCATGCTTAATTCACCTTTCTGTACGTCAATTAAAGCTCTTCCAGTGGCTAAGAATGGCCTACCCAAAATGATGGGTACATTCGAATCTGCTTCATAGTCTAACACAATAAAATCAACAGGGAAGATAAACTTATCTACTTTGTTGGATAAGGATGAAGATGAAGGCACTGAAGACAAATTGATAAGGGAGGTTTTGATGAAATTCCAAAACTTCAAAATTGGCTAAGTATGGAGTAACTCAGCTGATTTCCTTATCAAGGAATTTTGACTAAGTAAAGAAGACATCAGAAGAGTCAAATTTCAAGGTCCAAGACTTCTGATCTGCTGAAGGAAAGATATCAGACTGATGAAGATCAGCCGACTCAAATCAGATTTGTTCAAATTTGAGATCAGCCGAGTTCGCCATCAGACTTGCACTTTCGTCAGCCAAGTGAAGAAGATCATAAAGGGTTCCCAACGGTAATAAATGCCCCTTGGAGTAATAAATGCTGAAGTACAAGGTTATTAAAGACAAATGATTAAAGATTTGCTTCGCATCAGCTGGGTGCATTTAATGCTGCATTTAATGCTGCCTGCAGAATAGTACTGTTTATAGTACGGACAGACTGCAAAAGCGCCGTTCGCGGAAATTAAGGACCAGTACTCGAGGAATTTGAATCTTGTCTCTCTTCAACGGACATTTTTCAAACCTCAAGTATAAATAGCTGAAAGAGACGAAGAGAATGCAAGCAACACAATCTCTGAGAGAATTTTCAAAGCAGAAATCTTAAGTCTCAAGAACAGCTCACTCATCAGCTTAGTCATTTATTGACAAAAGCAGAGTTGAAGAATCAAGAAAAATACATCTTCTGAGTGAATTTGTAAACAAGAGTGTTGTGAGAAGTAGATATCCATCTAAGTGAGTGATATTACTTCAGAGAAGTAGGATTTCTTTGTGATTTCTTACAGCGAACTTACGGCCTGTTCATTTGTTGTAAGGCGTAAGCAGAGTGTACTAATTACTGTGTGTTTTTAGTATAACCCAAGATCTTTGTGACTTGGAAGAGTGGACTAAAGGATATTCAAATCCATATAACCACTATAAAAATTGATTACGTTTATTTGCATTTTACTTGCATATTTTCAGTCGCATAAAACACATTAAGTTAACTGTTTGAAAAAGGATTTAAAAGAGGCTTTACAAAACTGAGAAAACATTTTTCAAACTACTGAAGAATACTTGTGAAAAACACTTTAAATCCGCTGCAAGTACTCTAAGTATTAAAACTGATTTTAACAAAATCAGCTAAGTAATCATCAGACGAGTGGTCAACAAACCTGTTCAAAGATTTGTTCGCGAGCAGAATTGTAACTTACTACTCTGATCAGCTTAGTCTGTTCAGTTAAAGAAAAAGTTTTAAAGTTAAAATTAAAAATTTTTTAAAGTGGTTTATTCACCCCCCCCCCCTCTAAACCTCTTCGGACCACTTGGGACCAACAAGTGGTATCAGAGCAGGTGGTTCATTAGAATCAGCTGCCTGATCAACGAGCTTGATCCGATTGTTTTTCAAAGGTTTTCAAAACTTTTCAAAAGAGCATTTTTTTTGAAAAATCAAAACTTTTTGAAAAATGGACTGTATCAGCCATGTTCCCCACATTGCTGGTATGTCGTTTGAGGATTGGAAAATCAGAATGGAGATTTTCCTTGCTGCTTATAATGATAACATGTACACATGTATCATTAAAGGTCCATTCAGATTCACAAAGACCATAAAGATCAATGAAGTTGATATGGTTGTGGAAAAAGACTTACACGAGATGACTGCTGAAGTGATGGGGGCTATTTCGCACCCTACATACTAGTCTGATCGAACAAAGATTACAAGATCGATTCGACCAATTCTAACGGATCGAGATCTTCTTACTAACCCAGCCTGATGCCGCTCGCTCCGAGTAAAGATTACACTCCGGACCCAAGAAGGATAGGTTGGGCCGAGTCCAACTAGGACTATGATTCCTTGTAATACTAGGTTTAGCGTAATATAAATACCTAGTTATTCATTGTATAAGACAACTACGAATTCTCTTAATTCTGAGATTACACAAGAATACATTGATAACAATAGAACTCAATAATATCCATTATTATTGCAGAACTTTACCTCCATATCATTGCGTTCTTAATTTCGTTAATGGTTTTACTTCTTGCCTTTGATTATTGCTTTTCTTTGTAAACGATCCATCCAGAATAAAGTAACAGAACCCAATATACTGAATAATTCGATATCCAAACCCCCGATATCACAAATTCACTGATATTAAATTAACCCGACGAAAAACGGTTAAATCAGTTGGCGCCCACCGAGGGGCTAGGTTAATTATTCGATCGACATATGGCTCGCCCAAGGAAAAGCGCCCGTGTCGGAGCAAGAAGTAACACAACCACCGGTCATGACACATCTGAAGATCCACGGGAGAACGACAATAATAACGTTCCCAATACCGACGAAAATTTACAGAATACCCATCCCCGAGATCATGAACCCCTAGGAGGTCCTCCCGGCACGATACAGGAAGAGCCGGAAGTCCCCGAGATCCCTGCTCCTCTCCCGGGTGCTCAGGAGAAATTACGACAAATAGCGATGCTCTTTAAATCACTCTCCCCGGAAGAATTACTTGTGCTTGATCAAATTCCGCAAAACCCTAGGGCTGCCAGGACAATTCCTGCTCGGAGAACGCCCGGACAAAACGATCATGTATCTCAACAAGCTGATAGCCCACCAAGCGAGCACCGCTCGCTACACAGTCCACAACAGGACAATTCGAAACCCTCCGACAACAATCCTCGAAGGAAACGAGGTCACAGAAAAACCCCGGCGAGGCGCAGTAGATCCAGGGAACGAACAATTATCCCTATTGAGGATGATATAGATGATACAATCCCTGATCGACCACGAACGGCTCGACTGACGGAAAGAGAAATTGAAAGGATGGTGCAGGACCGACTTGAACAACGCTTACGGTCTATTCAAAATCCGTGGGCCCGAACCACGGAACTCCAGGAAAGCCTTGCGGCCTGTTCTCCCTTCTGCAGGGAAATAAAAGAGGCACAATCGATCGGACAAGTCCCGGGCAGACTACCTCGCTATGATGGAACCACTGACCCGGATGATTATATTTTTAGCTTTACGAATATAATGAATTTATATGCCCACTCTGCTGAATTCACTGCCAAATTAATGGTAACCACATTCGAAGGACTCGCGTTGGACTGGTTCGCGAAACAACCTGCCAACTCCATATTCAGCTTTAGGGAACTCTGTAACAAATTGACACAGCAGTTCGCCAGCCAGAAGAGACAAAAACTTCCAATGAGCTACCTTGGAACTATATATCAACAAGAAGGAGAATCTCTAAGGGATTGGTTGGCCAGATTCAACGTAGAATTGCTTAAAATCGATTCCCCAAATATCGATTACATAATATCTATCCTCTTCGATCTCACTAAAAACAGGCAGTTCGGAAATGCCCTCAGTCGAAAGCAACCAAGAACGTTCGCCGACATCATGAGCCTAGCATCTAAATATATGACTCAAGAAGAGATGAATTCCTTTAAGGATAAAAACAAAAACAAAGCCACTACCTCAAGCTCAAAACGGCATGACAGGTTTCCTATCCAAAAATCTTTGGATTTCGAGCGATCCTCCAGGAGAGGTAATGTCTTCCAGCGACTGGAATACAACAAAGCCGACCAAGATAGGCAACCCAATTTCTACCAAAGACCAAGAAACCCTGAGCAACCAACCAGAAGCAGGGTGAATCATGTAGAACACCCGAGGTTAAATATTCCAATGGAAGAAATATTGGAAATTCTAGAAAGAAATAACTGGATTCCCGAGGCGAGAAAAATCGCACAGCCAAGACCAGGATCTCGAAACTACGATCAATACTGTAAGTACCATAGGGCACACGGACATCGAACGGAGAATTGTTTTCACCTTAAGAGAGAAGTTGAGAAACTAATCGAGCAAGGAAAACTTGACGAATACATAGAGCGAGACAATCGAAAAAGGGAAAGAAGTAGAAGCCCTCGAAACGGAAATCAAAGGAGAAGTTCCCGTCGAAGGTCACCAGAACATCGACCTACTCAGGAGTTGAATCACGACCAGATCAATGGAACTATCCACACTATATCCGGGGGGCCTGCGGGGGGAGATAGTCGCAATGCTCGACGAAGAATGGCCAGATCCTTAATTGCAAGTTCTAAATATCCAAAAGAAATATGGACGTTAGAAAATAGGCCAACAAATCACGAGCCGATTAGCTTTAACGAAGACGAAGTACCTAAAAACATTACTTGGGATACGAAAGAAGATAACCCAGATTTCCCTATGGTAGTGTCGTTAGAAATAGCGAATTACAATGTGAAAAGAATCCTAATCGATAATGGAAGCTCAGCAAATATCATCTCAGGGAGGTTTTAGCACAAATGAACCTCGGACAAATAAACCTACAAAAGGTAGCCACACCGTTAGTAGGCTTTGGAGGGTCCGAGATCATCCCCAGCGGAACGATATCTTTGAGTGTATCGCTCGGAAAGAAGCCACTTCGAACAGTGAAGCTGGTAAAATTCCTAGTAGTAGAAACACCCTTCGCTTATAACGCTATATTAGGGCGACCAGCCCTTAACCTTTTTCGAGCTGTGGTCTCTACCTATCACCAGAAAATAAAATTTCCGACCGATAGCGGCATTGGAGAAATAACGAATGACCACTGTATGGCGTGGGATTGCTACAGCACGTCGCTGACCTTGAGAGAACATCCTAACCCTATTACTCCGAGCAAGAGAAAGATCGAAGACGATCCAATCAGAAATGAGGTCGAAATTCCTATTACTGATCGATTAGATAAAAAGGGGAAAGAACCACTAGATTTATCCTTGCAACCCCCAGAACATAAAGATATAATTCTGGTAGAAGACGACTCGTCCAAAAGGACAAGAATTGGTACAGAATTGAGCAAAGAAGGAGAAGTAATGTTAATCGAATTTCTAAGAAATAACGTGGACGTTTTCGCTTGGAGTGCAAATGACATCGAAGGGATCGATCCTCGAGTAATCAAGCATACCCTAAAAATTGACCCTTCGGCGAAACCCGCCAGACAGAAGAAAAGAAATCATGGACCAGTGAAAGATAAAATCATTAAAGCCGAAGTTGAAAGACTGATGGAAGCAAAACAAATCCGAGAAATACATTTCTCGGAGTGGCTATGTAATGTTGTACTAGTAGCAAAGGGGGATAAAAAGGACAACAAATGGAGGATGTGTAATGATTTCACCGACCTTAACAAGTTATGTCCACGCGACCCTTACCCCCTCCCAAGAATCGACTTATTGGTCGACTCGACTGCTGGCTTTGCGCTGTTCAGCATGATGGACGCCTTCCAAGGCTTTTACCAAATATACATGGACGAGCGCGACCAAGAGAAGACCGCATTCATAACCGAACAGGGAGTATACTGCTTTATAGTAATGCCGTTCGGATTAAGGAACGCTGGGGCTACATACCAAAGATTGGTAAACCTAATGTTCAGGGAGTTAATCGGAGAAATAATGGAGGTGTATGTAGACGACATGTTAGTTAAAAGTATGAATGAAGCAGATCACGTAAAACATCTAGATCGATGTTTCCAAATCTTAAGAAAATATCGTATGAAGTTGAACCCCGCTAAATGCACCTTTGGTGTTAAGTCAGGAAAATTTTTGGGATATTTGGTACACCAGCGAGGAATAGAAGCCAACCCAGAAAAAATTCGAGCCATAACTGAAATGAAACCTCCCAAGACCATCTCTCAAGTGCAAAGCTTGGTTGGGAAGATCGTAGCGTTGAATAGATTTATATCTAAATCGGCGGATAGAAGCTTGCCCTTTTTCCAAACACTTCGAAAAGCGAAAAACTTCGTTTGGACCGAAGAATGTGAACGAGCTTTCGAACAACTCAAAGAATATTTAACATCCCCTCCGATGTTGGCCAAACCGACAGAAGGGGAACCATTGTACTTATACATCTCCATCTCCGATACGGCCGTTAGCTCGGTCCTAATTAAGATAGAGGGTTCAGAGCATAAGCCTGTCTATTATCTCAGCAAGTTATTACAAGGGGCGGAGAAGAATTACTTGGAAATAGAAAAATTCACGCTGGCTTTAGTAGTGGCTGCACGAAAACTCCGACCCTACTTCTTAACCTACAAAATCATCGTTTTGACGAATCAACCGCTAAGGCAAATCCTAGCGAAACCAGAAGCCTCCGGACGACTAATCAAATGGGCCATCGAACTCAGCCAGTTCGAGGTAGACTACAAACCGAGGATTGCCATCAAGGCCCAGGTGTTGGCCGATTTTATATTAGAAACACCGACGCAGGCCACTGAATCGTCGAGCTGCCACAACAACGATGTTTTGATGATCGAGGATCAAACTTGGTTAATGCATGTCGACGGTGCTTCATGCCGAGAAGGGGGAGGCGCCGGAATAAACTTCACTGGACCAAATAAGGAAGATTTGAATTACGCGATAACATTGGACTTCGTCGTAACAAACAATGAAGCCGAATATGAAGCGTTAATCGCAGGAATGGAGATGGCGATAAAAGCCAACATAAAGAGTCTTAAGGTACTAACTGATTCGGAATTAGTACAAAGACAAATAGAAGGCCTATACGAGGCTAAAGAATTCAATATGATCAAATACCTCGCCAAAGTAAAATCTCTAGCTGGGAAATTTGAAAGCTTCAGTATCCAGAACATCCCACGTTCGGAAAATAAATGGGCCGATCAGCTATCAAAATTCACAGGATCCCATGACGGAAAGACCGAACGGGTGATTAACTGGTTGATATCTAATACACCAGCAATCGACATCGATGAAATACCAATAATCGATATAATGGAAATCGAAGAAGCCGAAGAAAACTGGATGAACCCAATGAAAGACTATCTTCAAGATGGAAAACTACCATCTGATCAGAATGAAGCTCGGAAAATAAAATATCGAGCCCCAAAGTATACACTTATAGAAGGAAAACTCTACAGACGATCAGTATCGGGAATTCTCTTGAGATGCATCCCTGAATCACAAACCATGGATATTCTGCGAGAAATACATGAAGGAGACGCAGGAAATCACAGTGGATCGAGGGCATTGGCCTTAAAATGTCTCAGAACAGGTTACTATTGGCCTACCATCAATAAAGATGCCGCTCAATATGTCCAAGAATGTCATCACTGCCAGATCCATGCTAACATATGCCATCGACCAGCAGAAAATATGCACCCTATCCCGATTTGTTGGCCATTCGATCAATGGGGAATGGACATCGTGGGACCTTTCCCAACAGCTAGATCAAAGAAATCCTATGTCCTGGTCGCTGTAGAATACTTCAGCAAATGGATAGAATGCGTCGCCCTCGCACGAATAACCCAATTCCAAGTTATTAACTTCCTCTGGAAATTCATAGTATGTCGATTCGGCATCCCAAGGGTCCTTATCTCCGATAATGGAACTCAATTCGCGGGAAAACAGATAATAGAATGGTGTACAAGACTCGGAATTCAACAAAACTTTACCTCGGTAGGACATCCTCGAGCAAATGGACAAACTGAAGTAGCAAACCGAGAGATAATAAAATCTTTGGAAAAAAGGTTAGGAGCCGCCAAAGGAAAATGGCTCGATGAGCTACCAGGAGTTTTATGGGCTAATCGAACCACGGTAAGAAACTCAACTGGAGAAACCCCTTTCAGCTTGGTATATGGGTCGGAAGCTGTTATCCCTGTGGAAACTTTAATTCCAACTCCAAGAATAGAGATGTTCAATAAAGAAGAAAATGAAAAGGCGAGGGAAAATGACGTTGATTTAACAGAAGCCTTAAGAGATAAAGCTGCTGTACGCCTACAAGCCACTAAGGCAAATATGGAGAAAGCATACAATCAAAAGGTACGCGTCCGAACCTTCAAAGAAGGGGACTTGGTTTTGAAAAAGGTAGAAGTATCCAAGCATGTGGGAAAGTTACAACAAAATTGGGATGGACCTTACATCGTCATTGGCGTAGGAAAGAAAGGTTCATACAAAATTGCACACATGGATGGGACAGCCTTACCAAGAACCTGGAACGCAGTCAACCTTAGGAAATACTATGGTAAATAAATTTTAGCAGATTATACTGCATCGTTTTATTTTACTTTATCAAGTTTTAATCCTTGTAACAAAGGCCTTAGCCTAGAGTTCAATTAGTAGAAATTTTAGCATTTTCTATACATCGATTATTTCGATTAACGCTCTGTGGAATTACACTAGCATATTGATAAATATTAGAACGAAACGAGTCGAGTATACATTGATCCGCTCAATAAACACTCCTCGATTTATATCAACAGCAAAAAAGGCTTTTTGGTGATAAAACTAAGTCTGAATTATAAATGAGTCGAGTATACATTGATCCGCTCAATAAACACTCCTCATTCCGACGACAGAAACGAGTTGAGTAAACATCGATCCGCTCGATAAAAACTCCTCGACACATATATGATCAAAAAGACTTTTGGTACGAAAAACCTAAGTCTAAAACAAAACGAGTTGAGTAAACATCGATCTGCTCGATAAAAACTCCTCGACATATATATATTCAACAGTAAAAAAGACTTTTTGGTGATAAACCTAAGTCTAAATTATAAATGAGTCGAGTATACATTGATCCGCTCAATAAACACTCCTCATTCCGACGACAAAAACGAGTTGAGTAAACATCGATCCGCTCGATAAAAACTCCTCGACATATATATATTCAACAGTAAAAAAGACTTTTTGGTGATAAACCTAAGTCTGAATTATAAATGAGTCGAGTATACATTGATCCGCTCAATAAACACTCCTCATTCCGACGACAAAAACGAGTTGAGTAAACATCGATCCGCTCGATAAAAACTCCTCGACATATATATATTCAACAGTAAAAAAGACTTTTTGGTGATAAACCTAAGTCTGAATTATAAATGAGTCGAGTATACATTGATCCGCTCAATAAACACTCCTCATTCCGACGACGAAAACGAGTTGAGTAAACATCGATCCGCTCGATAAAAACTCCTCGACAAATATATTCAACGATCAAAAAGACTTTTGGTACGAAAAACCTAAGTCTAAAACAAAACGAGTTGAGTAAACATCGATCCGCTCGATAAAAACTCCTCGACAAATATATTCAACGATCAAAAAGACTTTTGGTACGAAAAACCTAAGTCTAAAACAAAACGAGTTGAGTAAACATCGATCCGCTCGATAAAAAACTCCTCGACAAATATATTCAACGATCAAAAAGACTTTCAGGTACTAAAAACCTAAGTCTAAATAAAACAAGTTGAGTAAACATCGACCCGCTCGATAAAAACTCCTCGACATATCTACAGCGATCAGGAAGACTTCAGGTATAGAAAACCTAAGTCTAAACAAAAGGAGTTGAGTAAAACATCGATCCGCTCGATAAAAACTCCTCGACATATATATTCAACGATCAAAAAGACTTTCAGGTACTAAAAACCTAAGTCTAAACAAAGAGGGTTGAGTAAACATCGATCCGCTCGATAAAAACTCCTCGACATATATATTCAACGATCAAAAAGACTTTCAGGTACTAAAAACCTAAGTCTAAACAAAGACGAGTTAAGTAAACATCGATCCGCTCGATAAAAACTCCTCGGTATATGTTCAACGATCAAAGAGATTTTTGGGTTAAAAACCTAAGTCTAAACAAAACGAGTTGAGTAAACATTGATCCGCTCAATAAAAACTCCTCGATTAATTACAACGACAAAGAAGGATTTTGTTATGAAATCCTAAGTCTAAATTATAGCAAGATTGAGTACACATTGATAAGCTCAATAAAAACTCCTCGATCTACTCCTAACGATCTAAAAAAGATCCGCTGATACTCCTAAAGTTTTGAAAGATAAATCAAGTATGAATTCATCTGCTCGGAAATTACTCCTCGTAAATAAAATTATCAAACGACAAAGAAGATGCAAGAAATAAAAACATTTTATTCATCAAATCAATTACATACAAATATCCTACGTTACAAAAATCTGCTTGCTACCTAAAGATCGTCACAATGATCCAGTTAAATTGATCCTATGGGATCGACTATCTTCACGACAATGTCCACGGAAACACGAATCTCCTCCCTAGTACCTCATCGATCATAATAAACCACCTAAGAAGCATGCTGCTCAGGATGGTCGACTTCTTTGGTTCGATGGCCAGGCTCTGAAGATCGGTATATTCCTCCAGGTGAAATGAGCATTACCAGCCAGATAACCAGCAGTACTCAATTCACCCACAAAAGATACTGCTTTTACATTATCTATAAAACATTTTACTCTGAAGCAGCATCTCTTCAGGACCGTCGTGAAACGGTAACTTTACCGGCCACCCCGGTGGTCTATCAATCCGGAAGTAACCTCCAAGGACGAGGATGGCCGGCAAAGTACGAACCCTCCATGTGCAGACGGAAACCACGGACCTCTAATGTGATGCAGACTAAGGCAGAGACCTCATGGGATCCGTCGATACAAGGAAGGGCTGACATGGGACCCGTCAATACAAGACTGGGGACAATTTCTTTACTGCGAACGAACAAATCACGATAATGTGACTTCTTGAACATTATGGGGTCCGAAGGCAAAATGAAATCTAAAGAAACAGAGATCTTCATTGTTATGAATGGAAAATAAGGAAACTGTCTACTTATTTATAGGCGCCCGTGAGAATGATCCTACGGATAATAGGAGTTTAATCAAGGGACGAAAACGCGACCCTTTGACTTCCCGAAATAAATGCAAGTAAGTTGGAACGGCGCCCCGTCTGATCGACTCAACAGATCGATGACAAACAAATCTACAGATCGAAGCGATCGACAAATAATCCAAGAAAACTTAAAGAAGTTCAAAGACCAAAACGACCTGCACGATCATATATGAGGGTCGCCTAATAGAAAATATTAAGAACTCCTCGACGAAGGCATGCAAAATTAGACCGTTGAAAGAGGATAAATGCTTAAAAACGACCAGAGCCTCCACCATATGGGGATCGTAACTGCCTCATACATCATAGGGGGACTACTAAGTTGGCCATACAAGAATTCCATTTAGAATCCAAGAAATCTGACATCGAAATCAGGAGAATAGCCCTCCCTATTCGAAACTATAAGGCCGTCACTGCCTAATTTTCCAAAGAATTGCTGAAGGAGGTCTGAACGGGTCAGATCTGGCCAGGACTGTTACATTTTCCAATTCCTCCCATATCAAGAGTATGATATACTGGTTAGGGATATGTATAGTTGAAAAGCTAATAATGGAAGACATGGATAGGTGAAAAGCACCTAAAGGAAAATTTCTCTCTGAGGAAAAGAAGAACTGAAATTCAACGGGAGGAACAATAACCTCCTTATATAAGATATATGTCATATAAGGACAAATTTATAAGGCATGAATCGAGCATCGACCAGACAGCTAAGGGTTTACACAACGACGATCGGCTGGATCGATCAACAAAGATTAAATATGCGAAGCAAATATTATACCGTTCAGTTATCTTACAAGCGACCAAAGCAAGATCAAGCTTACTTTCTCCATACTCAAATCTCTCCGCAGAAATAAAAATTCAGATAAGTAAAACTAATCTTTGTCAATTACTACATGATGGTATATTTGTGCGTAGCAATTACATATATGAAAAAGATATATCATTAGAATCAAGGCAAGAATCTGCCTACAGAAGAGATCATAATATTTCCATTTTAGTACTTCTCCCATTACAAAATTTCAGCCCAAACGAATGCACAAATGTTGGGCGACAAAAAAAAAAAAAAAAAAAAAAAAAAAAAAAAAAAAAAAAAAAAAAAAAAAGAGACAGTCCAAGGTCTGCCAGATCGAATAAAAATCATTGAGAAGAATCGCCAGAGGGGCGACCAGCAGAAACAGGCCTCCGAGGAGTTAGGTTACCAGCAAATGCCATCAACTCCTCCTGGCGCTTAAGATAACCGGCATCATAACCATCATCATATGCCTGTTGACGAGATCCCTCTGCCGACGCGGCAGCCTGAACTAGGTCGCCTTTCTCTTTCTCAAGAATAACTTTGTCAGCCTCTAACTTTTGGAGATCATCTTTAGCAAGTTGCAGCTGCAGCTCCAAACCCCTGGTTTTAGCTTTCTCCGACTCCAGCTGAACTTGAAGAGCTCTCCGACTATTCCACAGTTCATCATTTTGCACACCCAGCTGGAGTGCAAAATACTTGCCCTAAAAACAGAAAAGAGTAAGAAAAACCGCCGTACAACAAAGAATTCAAAACAAAGAACAGGAAAAATGTTCGAAATATGTTTACCTGTTCACATATCTTCACCAGAGATTGAACAAGGCGAACATTGGAAGTACCTTCGAGCTTCCTCAATTCACCGGGCAAAATAGTACTCATACCTAAGTCCCAAGACAAAGCATCAGGTTCAACAGAACCAGGCAGTTCGCTTGTCAAAGGGACACCGTCGGAACGTGGAGTCTCCGACAAAAGAATGTCATTAACCTGCATAAGCACGCAGCGATCATCTAACGGACGAGGGGAGTCCCTCTCGTCGGGACTAACAGAGGTCTCTTTGCCGGAAGCAGATATAATGGTCCGACGACCAGACCTCGACCCAGATCGACCCCCAGAAGGTCCCCCAGACTCAAAAGAAGCAGTCGTTACAGTGGTATCATGAAACAGATATTCAGGACCATATTGCGAAATAGACTGCGTTATGGAAGGATTGACAGAAAAACCATCACCGACTTGCCCTTCACTAACTAGCAGGGCAGTAGAAGTAGAAAAAGGAAGGGAACTAACAAAATCCCCTCCATGAGATCCATACTCGTAAGAAGAAAAACCTGAAGAAACAGGTATGTCGTAAACCTGTTCCATGTTGGATGGGTCTCCGAAAGCTAATCGACCTGGGGAAGATCTATTACCTCCCGCGGGGGTAGAAGAAAAGTTTGGTTGGAGGAGCGACGAACTAACTTCTGACAAAGGTTGGAACGTGGTAATAGGAGTATCGATCATCGAACTACTAACTGAGGACGAACGAGGAGGCTCCATCGAAGGCCCTTCTCTTCGAAATTTCTTCGATCTATTATCCCTAGCGCCCTCACGAGAAGGTCGCTTCGAAGTATTACCGAAAAGGTTACTCATGATCGGATTACGGAAAAATATAAATTAATATCGAGGAAGTTTATCGACTAGCTCAAGAAAGAGTATTATGTTAAGAGAGGAGTATAGCAGTAAAAAAGACAAGTCAAATTTTACCTCTCGTATTTATACTACACGAAAAGACGCGACTGACCCGAAGAAAGGGCGCGAAACAGGAAAACTGACCTTGGAGCAAACGCTAGAATTTGAAAAGACACATACATAATGATTACGGCAAATTAAATGATTTGTCTGAATCATTACAGCGAATGTGAAAGGACACGACTGTCAGAATAAGAAACGTTTAGTGTACAAAGTAGGGAAAGCTAAGCTGCAATTAAACCTACAAGCGGATAATTACAAAGATTATTTTAAAGATAAATCACTATTTCAAGAAGCCTGGTCGCTTTCCGGAATCTTCTGCTCACTATCGACGTCCTCAGTCATGCCTGTATCGTCTTCTTCTTCCTCCTCATCTACTGGATCGATGAAAGTATTATCGAGCTCATCGTTAACATCAGAAGGAGGAATCGGCAATGGATTTCCAAATTCCTCGACAAGATGAGCCAGAGGAAAACCTTGATATTCGACATCTGGAACCTCAGAAGAAGAATAAAGCTCGCCATAACGGTTCAACCGGATATGAGCTGCCTTAAAATACTCCTTCCGACGATCGTCGATCATCTCCAAAGCGACCAGTTGATGAATCGATTTTTTAAAAGTATTCTCAAGAAGAGGGCCGACCATCCGGTACACCAACGCCGTATGAACAGGAGAGTTGAGGAATTCACGAACGACTTGTTCATCAGATTTCCTAACATATCGATCCCTTTGCCTAAGTGGGACGTCATTTTCATACTCCTCTAAAGAAGCTTCAAGGCTTGACACTTGAGATTCAAGCTCACTAATCCGAGTCGTGCTCTGCAACTGCAATTCTTCTAATTTTCTTGCCATTTGATTGGTTTGTTCCTGAGCGCGAGAAACCTCTATCACTCTATCTAGCATTTCTTGATCTTCGGTCCCGGCAGCACGAGTCTCAACGACAGGAACAGAGGAAGATGTCGAGGGACCAACTTCTGAACCGGAAGATTTGTGAAGTAAAACTTTATATTTCTCTTCAAGGAATTCGCACTGTTGTTTCCAAAGAGAATTTTCATAGGCGTATGATGTCAGACAGGTGTTAACCTGAAATAACGAAGGGGTCAGAAAGAAACGAATTAGCGAATTAAGAAAATCTTAAAATATCACTTCATCTGAATAATAAGAAAGAAAAGGATCTCACCTTTTCAGCGTAAAGAGAAGCTCGCTGGAATTTCTCCAAAGGATCCTTATGAAGAAGCTTATTAAGATCGCGAGTATGAACGCCAGATAAAAGAATACGGGTCGCCTTATCGACCGCATTCTCGTTATTATCATGAATAAGAGAATCCTTCTCGGAATAACCAGCGGCCCTCCTTCCCTCTAAATGATCCTCGATCATTTCGACCAGAGTAGGATTTGGATGTTTATCCCCGAGTAAAGAAAGGTCGTCACCAGAACGTCCATAGTAACTCCTCTTTCTATCAACTGGATTATTAGTGGGATGAGGCATCGACCAGCTACGACATCCTCGAATACCCAAAGATGTTCTAAGATGAAGCGGAGGATAACCGGATCCCATGCCCTGACGAATAGGGGACTCACGTGGAGAATCCGGAGATTCCTCTCTATTCTCCTCGGATTCGTGACCCAATTCCAATTTCCTCTTTCGAGACGCCCTCTGCTCGATAGGATTATTCTCCACTGACTTGGAAGATTTCGACAGCACCATTTTTCCCTTCGAAGAGTGTCGGGAGTTTTCTACCATATGAGCTGAAAAAGAAACAAAATAAAGTTAATTTCTCCATATAAAAAGTATAGTGACAATACTAAAGATCAAATAAAGTGCTAACCTAGAGGTTCAGATGATGAACTGATGGGAAAATTATGGACACTTAACCCCGCCTTACGAAGAAAAGATTCCCCAATCAGAAGAGCGCTTTGATATTTGTTTGTACGCATCTCGGGAATCTCAGTGATAAACTGTACATCGTCAGGAACAAGTTCACCAGTCGGTGAGCGACCTCCGGGAATCCACCTGGAACCATGATCCCACGAGAAACGCATGGTCGAACCATCCGCCAAACGGAGATTAGACGGAGGACGAACAAAGAAGAAATGAGATTTCCATGAGGGATTACTAGAAACCGGAGCATCAAAGATTGCTCGGCTAGGTCGCTGACTAGCAAAGAAATATCCACGATTTGAAGAACTAGAAATATTAAAACGGAAAAGTTGCGTAAAATTGCGGAAAGAAGGTTTAAACCCCTTTGCAATCATCAGAACGGAAAAACAAACCACGAAAGCAACAGAATTTGGAACCAGTTGTGTCAAGCACACGCTGAAAGTTTTCAGAACTTCCAGGAAAAGGGGAGACAAAGGAAGACGCAGTCCGCTATTAAAGTGAGCCGTATAAAAGGCTCGACATCCCTCCGGTGGAGAAGTGACCCTATCAGTAGGGGAAGGAAGAATTATTTCAGAACCTTCCGGGAAATATTTGGTATAGTTATTCACGACTTCAGGGAATGTTTCCTCCGTATATGCGCAAGCTACATCCTCAATTGGTTCAGAAATCTGAGGAACAGTACCCTTGCCCTTTTTGGCTCGGGCGGCTACATCCGCATCGGAAAGGATTCGTACCTTGTAAGTATCTTCTACAGGGATAACAAGATCAGATATCGTGGTTTGTTCACCCAGAGGATTAGAATGTAACACCTCCTCGTTATCGGGAGCGATGATCTCTCTAGGAGAAGAAGAAGACCTTCTTACGGAAGCCATCTATATTTTAGTTCTCGGAAGAAGAAGGTCGATGAAAGGAAAATTTTATACGACGAACGACCAAACTAAAAAATGACTGCGATCTAAAAGCAAATATAAAAGAGAAATGGCAAACTCGAAAGTCACCTATTTATAAGGAAATGAGAAAAGACGTTTCGAACTCATCGCAGCTACTCAAATTCCCGCCAAAAACGGAAGGATACAAAAAGCCTCCTGAATGGACGCGTGGCGATCCATAATTAGACAGAAGAAACGACTATTTATGATACGTAGCACTCTTTTCCTTACTTAAGATTTTTTCCCACTGGGTTTTTTCTTAAGTAAGGTTTTTAACGAGGCTCCGTTCATAGAAAAGAAACAGTCGACAAGTTTTATCTACTTCTACGAGCTCCTATTGTCTATACGCTCGAAGAAGTGAGGGAGTACTGATGGGGGCTATTTCGCACCCTACATACTAGTCTGATCGAACAAAGATTACAAGATCGATTCGACCAATTCTAACGGATCGAGATCTTCTTACTAACCCAGCCTGATGCCGCTCGCTCCGAGTAAAGATTACACTCCGGACCCAAGAAGGATAGGTTGGGCCGAGTCCAACTAGGACTATGATTCCTTGTAATACTAGGTTTAGCGTAATATAAATACCTAGTTATTCATTGTATAAGACAACTACGAATTCTCTTAATTCTGAGATTACACAAGAATACATTGATAACAATAGAACTCAATAATATCCATTATTATTGCAGAACTTTACCTCCATATCATTGCGTTCTTAATTTCGTTAATGGTTTTACTTCTTGCCTTTGATTATTGCTTTTCTTTGTAAACCATCCATCCAGAATAAAGTAACAGAACCCAATATACTGAATAATTCGATATCCAAACCCCCGATATCACAAATTCACTGATATTAAATTAACCCGACGAAAAACGGTTAAATCATGAAGAAATCAAGCTGTTCAATCTTGACAAAGTCGGAAGATTCATCATGACTAAAGCCCTGGACAATGATCGGTTTGACAAAGTCAAACATTGCAAAACTGCAAAGGAGATGTGGGATAAAGTCAGAGACATGAGCGAAGGAAACGACGCCATAAAAGAGCATCAGCTGAGTGTTGCTCTAGAAAAGCTGGATAACTTCAAAATGAAGTCTGCGGAAACCATTGATCAGATGGATACAAGGTTTACAAGGACGCTGAATGAAGTTTTGAAGCTTGGAAAAACCTTCACAGACAAGGAGATAACCGTCAGAGTTCTGAAGGCTCTACCTCCCAAGTTCAACATGAAGGTGACAGCATTGGAAGAATCAAGAGATCTTGGCAAGATTTCTCTTACGGAGCTGTTCTCAGTACTCAAGGCGTATGAGTATAAACTGCCTAGGATGGGTGTTGAAGAAACCTCAACTTCAAGTCCCACAGCTGCACTAGTTGCTGCTGAAAACCCAAGAAGACCAGCCTACAGAAGTAAAGATGTGGACTCATCTGATGAAGCCACAATACTCAACAAAAAGGAGTACACTGCTTGAGACGTTGCATTGCTAATGAACAATTTCAAGAAGTTCTTGTTGGGATATGGCTCGATTGTCAAGACAACAAAGTGCGGAATTTAAAATTTTTCGAGTCATCCAATGGTCCCATAAATGAAATCTCCATATTATGTGTACAAAAGCATGAAACAAAAACACACAATGAATAATACAAGGGGGTTTTTGCGATATACCTCACCACAGGCAAGGTGGTGGAAACCTCCAACTTCGTTTCTGAATCTGGATCTGGTTCACAGGAGTGATCCAAGTGTCTCACCTCCAAAGATAGTCCACACCAATTGGATTCTGGCAACACCTCAAGATCTTAGGCTCAGAACTGGATTCAGGAGATTTGTTATTGCAGGATTGTGTTGAATCTCTTGACAGATCAAGATCTAACACAACGGAACAAGGAGAGGGCGGCGGCGGCACCAAGGCAGCCCACGGCAGCAGGTGGCGGCGGCTAGGGTTTCTAGCTAGAGAGGGCGGCGGCTACTAGGGCAAAAGGAGCTAGGGTTTTTCTTAGGTTGTTACACATTTGAGCTCTAGATGTGCTCTATTTATAAGCTCCTTCTGACCTAGGTCTACAAGACTCCTTATGGGCTTTAATTAATAAAAGCCCATGTCTTGCAATCCTTCATTTAATTAACAACTTTAATTAAATGCCCAGTCTTGATAAATCATTATTTCTTTTATATAATTAATTAGCAACTCAATTAAGTATTTAATTAATTAAGTCAGCCAATTAATTAATCTCCCACTTGAATTAAATACCTTTAATTCATTTAATTGATTTAATTACCTTTAAATCAATTAATTCCTTTTATGTCCTTCCATAACAGTCACCGTCCAATTGTATTGTGTGTGACCCTCTGGGTTCACCATCAATTGGCAGCAGGCCCACGAATCCTTCGTGATTTAATTTATGAACAATAAATTGCTCCGGTCAATTAAACAACCTTTAATTGACCACTCCTAGAATTAAATCCTCTATTAATTCAGGAGTACCCACACTTCATGGTCGATGTCTAGCCACAAGCCCATGAAGCCCAACTTCAGGTGAATTGATATTTGTGAACCTCGTCTCATATAATTGCCATGTACATACGGTCCTTCTATCGACTAATATTCCCGATCAAGACTTAGGGTGTGTGAATTGATCGGCACCTCTAAATTTGTCTCGATAACTATACTTTCTAATTCAGGATAATATTCCAGTGTGACTGCTAAATTTGGAAACCCCTTTCCAAATCCGTCACCGACCGTGGCCACGGGTTTCTCGGATATATTATCTAAGAATCGTATAGGAAATTCTCTCACCCATTACAGTGAGTCAATAGATTCCATATCGGTACTAACCATTCGCGTACATGTCCATACGCACCCAACCTAGGCATGTTATGACCAAGCTACGTGGCCTATACCAAGATCTAAGTACGCACTTCCATGCACCGAATTCGCCCTAGCACCTCAAGTCAAAGGACTAAATCGTACACTATTATAATCCTTGAGAAACATCCCATCACCGATATGCGTCATGCGCTTCCACAATGGGTTTCTCTGTTCGGGTCGTTCGATGCGTTCAATCCTCCATTGAACCACCTACTCATATGCACTGGCCTCAAATGCCTTGCTCATGAAACGCTACAAATTCACTCCATGTGAATCATGCATACTTGTACAAGTCTTGGCGATTCCTACGATACCCCGTCTCGTTTCGGAATCTATGACTTGGAACAGTTTTAAGATTACGACCTTTGAGACTGTTTCATGATTGCACTCAGTACTGAAGTGAATCGTCCCATAGTCAAATGTAATCTAAGGGTTTCATCCAATCGCTTAAATGTATTCGCGAGAGATGAAGTTGGCCATTGTTTATCCTTATACACATATAAATAAACATGCGTATTAAGTCATTTATACTAAAGAAAGATAATGATAGTTTCACTACAAGCTAAATATATTGGCTTGTAGGGCACTATTCCATCAATCTCCCACTTGCCCTAAAGCCAATCATAAACGTTTCTAGGACCCATCTTTCTAAAGATGTTCTTCGAACTCATTTTATGATATAGTCTCTTTTAGTGGATCCGCTAAGTAGTCTTCTGAGTCGACGCGATCCATTACCCGCGTTAACTCTACCAATGATTTTTCTAATCAAATGGTACCTTTCTTTCAATTATGTTTAGATTTCTGGTAAGATCTCGAATGCTTTGCTTTGACAATAGCTCCAATGTTATCATAGAAGATAACCATGAGCTTCGCAATGCTAGGCACTACATCCAACCATAGGATGAAGTTTTATATCTAAACACTTTCTTAAGCCGCATTTAATGCTACATTTAATGCTGCAATATATCTTGCTTCAGTGGTTTGAATGGTTACGGTGATTTGCTTGGAACCCTTTCAAATTCACCGTTACCCCATTGATGCAGGATATGTATCCAAAAATGGATATATATAAATCATCCACATCAGACTGAAAATTCGAATCAGTGAATCCTTCGAATTTTAATTCTCCACTACCACCGTAGACCAAGAACAAATCCTTAGTCTTTGTCAAGAGTTTAAGGATATCTTTTACGGTGGTCCAGTACTTCTTCACTGGAGTTTGACTAGCAACTGCTCGCGACACTTGAGCATGTTCTACGTCTGGTCTAGTACATAGTAAAGCATGCCACATGCAACCTTTTGTTTGAAACATAAGGTATTTGAGACATCCTCCTTTGTTCTCATTTGATGTAGGGCACATCGATTTTGGAACAAGGGATACGGGTCTCACTGGAAGCAATCCTTTCTTGGATTCTTCATACTGAATATTTCCAGTATTGATTCTATGTACTTAGATTTAGAGAGTGTCAGCATCCTTTTCTGATCTATTCTATAGATACGTATCCCAATACGCAAGATGCTTCTCCTAAATCTTTCATGGAGAATTGCATGGACAATCATGCTTTCGTCTGTGCTAATATTCCGATATCATCCCAGATAACCAGAACATTATCGACATATAAAATATGAGCTTCATCGCGCTCCCACTAATCCTTTTGTACACTCATTGTTCATACTCGTTTTGATGAAGTCAATTGTCTTGACTATCTCATCAGAACAACTGTGAATCTAAATGGATTCAAATATCGCTAATGGAGAAAAGGTTTCAACAAAGTCTGTTCCAGAACATTGTGAATAACCCTTTTACCACTAGTCGATTCTTAGAGGTCAACACCTCTCCATTCATTCCAAGTTTGATGATCCACTTCCAATTTATACAATTTGTAGGGATAAATCCCTCGGGTGGATCAGTCAAGGTTATACCTTGGTGGAATGGATGGGATCCATTTTGGTTTGCATGGTTTCGAGCCACGCACCCGAGTCTATGTCTGACATCGCTTCTTGATAGGTCTTTGGATCACTTTCCACATTCTCGTTTTCGTGAATGAAACCAAATCGCTCTGGCTCCTTACGAATTCGATCAGACCTTCGAAGAGTAGGTGTACTAGTAGGTTTAGTAAATTCTGGATTAACTCCCACTGTTTGCGGGGACGGGTCCAAATCTTGGACTTCATCAAGTTCCATGACGTTTCCATTTCCTTTGATGAGAAATTCATCAACAGAGGAACGGGTATCTAAGAGAAACGATTGTTTCTCATTGTCGTGGAACAGGTACCCAATGGATTTCGTTGGATACCCCACAATTATATACAAATTGGATCTACTAGCCAATTTATCTCCTTTCTTGTTTCTACCATCGCCAGGAGATCTCCATGCTCATAGGTAAGAGCATAGAGGTATTTTGCCATACCTTTCTTGGTAAAGCTTTGCAGGCACGTAATTTGAAGGTACTTTGCTCAGTATCTTCGATGCAATCAGGAGGACTAACCCCTAGAATGCATAAGGAAGCTTAACATAACTCAATATGGATTGAACAATGTCTAACAATGTTAGATTCCATCTCTTTAGACACTTCAATAATTTGAGGCTTCTTAAGAGGAGTTTGTTATATGAGAATCTCATTCTCATTAAGATAATTGAGGAATCCTTGACAAGTATTTGCTATCTCAACTAGATCGAATGGTCGTAATACTTTGTCTTTGTTGATTCTCTACTTCGTATTGAAATACCTTGAAAATATTCAAAGGTTTTTTCGGATTTGTATCTCACTAGATTCATTTTCCACTAACGACCAAGGTCATTAGCAAAAAGTACGAAGTATGAGTAATCTCCTCTCACAGTAACCTTTAGTGATCCATACTCATGGATTAAATCCAGATTTTATTTGGTTCGCTCTTGATTCCCTGTGACGGGAGATCTGGTCATCTCTCCTTTGAGACATGATTCGCAGGTTGGAAGTTCATCCAAGTTCTATTTTTCAAGAAGCTTAGGTGAAACCAACTTTTGAATCCTACTCTTGGAGATTTTTCCAAGTCTAGCGTACCAAAGTTATGGATTATTATCTTTGTATTAATTTGAACTTCACACATTAATTCAATAAAATTGAGTTAATGGTTTAGTTCAATTAATTTGCTTCCTTTCAATTAACATCTTTAATTGAATCCTTTTCGTTTTAAATTAACCCTTTAATTGAAACGTTGCTTAATTAATTAGATCATCTAATCAATTAAACACATCAGTGCCTTTCTTAGATGCAGTGGGATAATTCGACTTATAGGCTACTTGCATTCTTTTGACTACCTTTATGGTCGAATTAGAAGAGAATAAATTCCTCTTCATTTTACTCTTCTTTGACTTTGCAGTCCATGAAGTGTAAACGATCATGACAGGTCTATCCAATTTGCCTTTAACCAATTCTTTGGTTGATTCATGAAATGTGATCAACTTTTCAAATAAGATCAGTTTATTTCAAGAGTCATTTGAATGAGCGGGAGGAGAATTTGTTGGGATATTCTAGTATAGGGCTCGATTGTCAATACAACAAAGTGCGGAATTTAAAATTTTTCGAGGTTCCTAATTGTCCCATAAATAGATCTCCATAGTTATTTATACGAAAAGCTTGAATCAAACAATAACATAATTATCAAAGGGGGTTTTCGCAATTTACCTCACCACAGCTTGGTGGTGGTTACCTCCGGGCTTCTTTGTTCGATTCACAACGGAGTGATCCAAGTGTCTCACCTCCAGAATGTATCCACACCAATTGGATTGTAGCAACGTGTCCAAGTCACAGGCTAAGAACTAGATCTTGGAGATTGTCAAGAAAGGAATGAGCAGATCTATATCAGGATATCAATTGGATCTGGATTTGGAGAATTGCAGGAAGACAACCACGACCACAGGACTTATGCGGCTAGGTTGGATCGACCAAGGGCGGCGCGGCTAGGCTTCGGATCCACCTAGGGCGGCGGCTAGGGTTTGGATCCAACTAGGGCGGCGGCTAGGGTTTGGCCGAGAAGTAGGGGCTAGGGGCGGTTTTTGGAGTTGGCAATTTCTTTTCTTCTTGTGTTGTGTAAAACTATTTTCTCAACCTTGTGTCACTTTGGAAGATGTATGATGACTGATATTTATAAGAGAAGAGTTCTTCTCTTATTAGATATCTCATCAAGATATGGCAAATCTTTTCCTTATCATAATAGGAAACAAGATTTGACCAAATCTCTTGTTTGTAGCTTGATGACCAAGTAACAAACTCTTCCCTTCTTTTCCTCTCCAAAAAATCGCCCATTGCCTTTAATTAGCCAATCCGAAAATTGCTAATTATTTATTCTTCCTTCTTTACCAATTAACAACTTTAATTATTTATAATCAATTAGATAATCTTAATTAATTAATTAAACATTAATCAATTAGATATCCAATTAATATTCTCCCATTGAATTAATACTTTAATTCAATATCTTTGATTTAACAACTTTAAATCACTTATTTCCCTTTATGACTGTCACTGTCCAATTGTATTGTGTGTGACCCTCTGGGTTCACCATCAACTGGCAGCAGGCCCACGACTTTCGTGATTTAATTAACGAGCAATTAAATGCTCCGATCAATTAAACAACTTTTAATTGACCACTCCTATAATTAATTTTCCTATTAATTTAGGAGTACCCACACTTCATGGTCGATGTCTAGCCACAAGCCCATGAAGCCCAATCAAAGGTGAATTGATTATTGTGAACCTCACCTCTTATAATTGCCATGTACATACGGTCCTTCCACGAATGATTTCCCGATCGAGACCTAGGGTGTGTGAATTGATCGGCACCTCTAATTATCTCGATAACTATACTTTCTAATTTCCGACAATGATTCCAGTGTGACTGCCAAATTTGGAAACCCCTTCCAAATGCATCACCGACTATGGCCATAGATTTCTCGGAATCAATTATCTAAGAAACGTATAGGAAATACTCTCATCTTATCAGGATGAGTCGATGGATCCTTTCTTAGTACTAACCACTCGCGTACAGTCGTCTACGCACCCAACTTAGGCACTTTGTGGCCAGGCTACGTGACCAGTACCTAAATCTAAGTACGCACACTCGTGCACCGAATTCGCCCTAGCACCTCAAGTCTAAGGACTAAATCGTACACTATTATAAGCCTTGAGAAACATCCCATCACCGATATGCGACATGCGCTTCCACAATGGGTTTCTCTGTTCGGGTCGTTCGATGCGTTCAATCCTCCATTGAACCACCTACTCATATGCACTGGACTCAAATTCCTTGCTCATGAAACTCTACAAATTCACTCCATGTGAATCATGCATATTTGTACAAGTCTTGGCGATTCCTACGATACCCCGTCTCGTTCGGAATCTATGACTTGGAACGGTTTTAAGATCACGACCTTTGAGACTGTTTCATGATTGCACTCAGTACTGAAGTGAATCGTCCCATAGTCTATTGTGACCTTAGGATTTCATCCAATCGCTTAGATAAGTTCGCGAGAGATGAAGTTGGCCATTGTTCAGTTTCACATACTATGAATGAACGGGCGTATTAATTATAAACCATAAGAAAATAGTATTTCAACAAGCTAATTAATATTGGCTTGCTGGGCACTATTCCATCAATCTCCCACTTGCCCTAAAGCCAATCACAACATTTCTAAGACCCATCTATACCAAGATGTCCCTCGAACCATTTGTGAAGGAGCTTAATTAGTGGATCTGCTAAGTTTGTCCTTGTCGAGATGAAGTAATACTTCTACTCGTCTCAACTACCCATGACTGGTTCAATCATACGGTATTGTGTTCAGATTATAGGTGAGATCTCGATTTTCTTTCATTGAGCAATCGCCTCATCTAAATCGGTTAAGATTATGATAGGCTTTTGTCATGCTAGGTATTTCATCCAATGGATGAAAGTTTCTCATCTAAACACCTTCTTTTGTGCAGCATCATAATGGTGCCCTTTATTCTTGTTTGAATCGGCAATGGTATATTACTGGAATTTCTTCCAATTTACCTTTGCTCTATCGAGATAGAATAAATTATCCACTTCAGACTGGGAATCTCGAATTTCTAAAATCCTTCGAGTATTCGATTTTCCACTACTACCACAGACCAGCATTATATCCTTTAATTATCTTCGAGGATTGCTTTTATGGTAGACCAGTGTCCTTGACTGGCGTTCGACTATCAATAGCTCGTGAATGATCAGAGTATTTTGATGAGTCAGGTCTAGTACAAGACTTTGCATGCTACATGCAACCCAAATGCCAAGCATAAGGCTTCTTGAGACAGTTACTTCTTTACTTATTAATTTAGGGCTCATTAAATAAGTGAGATAGTTTCTGTCTCTTTGGAAACAATCCTTTCTTGGATTCTTCCATATTGAATTCAATCAATATATAGTCTTTGTACTTAGATTTGGTGAATTGCAACATCTACTTCCTTCTATCTACCATAGATACGTATTGCCAGTACGTGAGATGTAATTCCAAATCTTATCATGGAAAATTGCGTGAAGAACACGCTTTCGTCTGTGCTTCTCTGATATGCTTATATCTTGTTTTGATGTACTGAACATCATCTTGTTGCGCATCGAACTCAACTATACTCCCACTGATTCTTTTGCACAATTGGAATCCATATGCCATTTGACAAATTCAACATTCTTGATCAACTATCAAGTTGCATGTTCCAAATTTGGGAAAAAATCATAGATTGACCTTTGGATTCGAATAGAGATCTTCTCATCAATTTTCAATTGTGAGATGCAGGATTCATATCCAATAGTCATGTCTTCGGTAGTCAAAACTACCTTTCTACGGCTAATAGTTTCGAAATGAATTTTGACGTAGTTAATGGACATAAGGCATTTTCATCAATCCTAAAAGGACTTTTGAATAATGACCTATTACCATTTAAGTGAGTCAAAGTTTTCAATTTCGAATCTTATGGCTATGTGCCATATCCCTTTGATCACGTTTAACATAATCTCTTTGTAATCTTTGATTAGAATCCAATTTCTCAATTTCGTAAAATGGAATTTTGAGTTCCTTACGAATTTGATCAGATTACGATTTCTTTGTGCGTGGATTGATTCAGCAGTTTCTTTTAGTGTTTACTCCCACTGTTCATGGGGATGGGTCCAATCCTTGGACTTCATCAAGTTCTACGACATTCCTTATTTCCTTTGACAAGGTCTTGTCAACAGAGGAACAAGCTACTTACGAGATGCTTTTCGTTTCTCCTTGTCGTGGAACAGGTATTCAATGAATTTTGTTGAATACCCCATAAACTTTATATGAACTAGATCTACCATCTAATTTCTCATATAAGGGTGTTATGCTATGTCTTAAAAGACATGGCGGTGTAAGAACTTACTTCGAAGTATACTATACCAAGTATCTTTGAAGAGTCAAGGGAAGGTATCCCCTAAAGTGAATGAAGGAAACTCAGCAAGATCAGAGTCGAGAATCAAACAAAGTTCGATTTCTTCTTTGATTTGCTTCATGAGAATTCTATTCTCGTCTTAGATAATCGAGGTGTTAAGTTGCTTATGTTTCAGCAGGTTTGATTAAATCAAATTGCTTTCGACATAATGCATCTAGTTACTTCATTTCCAAAACGTCTATTGAATTACTTCAATAGTTTCAGAATTGTACTTCACCCAAGTACACATATATTTTAACGATTGAAATCGTAAGTATATATGAAGTAGCATCCCTTTGAACTAGTGCTTTTAGTTCATGTCGATTGAAATGTTTTGGAATGCCTTAGCAATCCTTCACTTCAGTTATCATTCCTTCAAGATTTGAAAGTTTCGAATTTACCCAAGTTCATTATTTCAGGAATCAGTAAATAAAAACTTTCCTTTCGCATCTTTAGGAAGAATGTCCAGAGTGAACATTTCAAGCGCGGACGATTATCCAGTTTGTCTTACTCGTTTTCGATTTAGCATATAGTCTTCAAAGTTTCGATTCGTTTATCATTGTTTATTTCTATGTTTCAAAACATCAACATTTGTACAAAGTTAAATTGCTCTAATTAAATAAATTCCATTTCTCAATGGTAGAGCAATAAGGTCTTGTACAAAATGTGAAATAATACTCAAAGTAAACTAAAACTTAAAACTCATGCTAACACGAAAAGCTAAGAAAAAACTTCTTTGCTAAAAAGGAATGTCTAGGTACAATTCTTCCTTGACCCAGTCCCGGAATTCGAGTTCCCTCATCTCTCTCTGCACTAATTGCATCTCCCTTTCAAGGAATTTCCTCCTTTTAGGTTGAGAGGGAAGACTATCATTGCTTGTAAATGCTCTTACAGAAATGAAAGTTTTAATCAGATGTCTTACATCAAAAGATTCAACAAGTGTATAACTTAAAAAGTCATACCGTAGTCAAGTCTTTCCAGGAAATCCTTTTCAACAAGCTTCCTTTTTCTCTTCGTACTTACACAGAGGGCAATTCCAATCATACAGACCAAAACCACGTTGATGAGCTTCTTCATATTTGTCTAACAACTCATGCAATTGCTTTGTTTGTATTCCATCAGGCGGAATAGCGCAATGTTGCATAAAATGAGTGAAGGTCTCAGATAATCCTTGAAGGGTTATCGTTATCTCATCTTCGAGAGTCAATTGGGCTCCAAACCCTTTGATCAGCTCGAATGTCTTGCTTAAGTAAGAACAATATTCCCTAACATTGTCAAACTTAGCCATGTCGGTTTCGTAGAGGAAATTGCACATCATCTTTTTCAAAGTTGGTTCGGTTTTTAAACGCATCGAGGATCGGATAGTGGATGGTAAATGGCTAACATTTAAAAACAGACAACTATAAGCAGACAGGTTTAATATTAACACTTATAATTAACGAAATTTGGACTTTTTATCGAAAAAGCTCTCCCACTATTTTATCGAAACAGTAACCCCTTCTAGTTTCGGGAAAAATCTATTTCCTAGTAGGTCTTGACGTCCCAGCAGCAATTAGTTGCACCCACGACTCGTGGCCATACAATTAATTCCCTAGGTAGGTATACATATTACCAATTGTGTCTACTACACAACCTTCAAGTTATTTTGCCTCGTTTTTCGCATTTATCTAGCACTGCTACATCATAAATGTTACTACGCGTTAAGTCTAACCCATTAATCATGATAAGCAACGGGCCCGGTCACGAATTCTCCGTAACTAGTTATCGGTCGATCTTCACGTCCCGACCAGTCCTTACCCTTGTCGAGTTTTAAGAAAACTAGAATCAAGGAATTTCGTGTATTGCTCCTTTCTTCGACTCGGGTGCCAGACTCTGGATCACCTCTATCGATAAGTAAACAACATACACTAGTCCCTATTAATGGAAGGCTTGGATTTTATAAAACCTCATTTTATATTTAACCCAATATGACTTAATATTTATTCGAGAGGGGAATTTTCGGTTTTGAAAGTTTAAGGAAACTCTCCTCGAGATCTCACCGCTTCAATTATGCTTTATCTTTTATTTACGATCTAGATTCTAGCGCGCAAACACACAAGCAATCATAAATCGACTAATAAATAAAAGCCATACAAGCCTAGCATGCATACTACCACAATATGTTTTCGATCGGGAGCCTCCTATGCAGGCCATCATCGAGCCAATGATGTTGGCCCAATTGGTCAATCTAAAGGGTTCTCAAAGAACCTATGCTATTACACAATGTACCACGCATACATGGCCTTCAATTCTTCTTGGGCTCCCACCTTGCTTGTAAATGGGCCTCCATCCTAAACTAGGAAAGCAGTAAAGCCCTATTCTATTACAAAGGCTCAAAGTGGCCCAAAAATAATAACAGGCTCGCAGGCCCAATAAAAACCATGCATTAAATTAAACCAATCACATCTAACCTAAGGTCAAGGCTCGGCGCGATCGAAAACCACGTAAACAGTTCACGTAGAGCAAAGAAACATGTAAACAACTTTTACTTTCTTCTATCTTAATTTTAAAACACCTTTTAAAACTAACTTCCTATGATTCTTGCTTTTTAGTCACTACTAATTATGACAAAATAAATTCTCGGATAAACAAAACAACTTTTCTGCCTTAATTTCAGATTCTGATTTTTCAACTTTTGAAAATTGCAGTTCGGCCCCTACACTTTCGGAAATTGCACTTTTGACCCCAAAACTTTTGAAAAGTTACAAAATACCCCCAAAACAGTTTTCGGTCAGAATGAGCAGAAAATTAAAATTTTGAAATCCAGAAAATTTTCGAATTTGCAAACAGACCCCTGAAGTTTCGGAAATTACAAAACAGTCCTCGAATTTTCGAAAATTGCAAAATGGTCCAAAATTGCGTGCGATCATATTTTCAGAAATAACCCAGATTTTTCAAAAACTTCCAGAAATAGAAAATCCAATTTTCAGCCCTAATTTTCATGTTTTGCGATTTTTGCATAAAAGCCCTGATTTTTCGAAAAACTATAAATTCGCCACAGATCTAAAAAAGCAGTTTTACCCAATCATAGATCTAGTCATAACAAGCAAGAATCAATCACTAGAACATAATTATCATGCGTTCTCATACATACAATCAAGCATATACAGTGAAAACACATTATGTTCAGGCCTTTTCGTATAAAAACGTATGGAGTTGGCTCTGATACCACTGTTGGGATATTCTAGTATAGGGCTCGATTGTCAATACAACAAAGTGCGGAATTTAAAATTTTTCGAGGTTCCTAATTGTCCCATAAATAGATCTCCATAGTTATTTATACGAAAAGCTTGAATCAAACAATAACATAATTATCAAAGGGGGTTTTCGCAATTTACCTCACCACAGCTTGGTGGTGGTTACCTCCGGGCTTCTTTGTTCGATTCACAACGGAGTGATCCAAGTGTCTCACCTCCAGAATGTATCCACACCAATTGGATTGTAGCAACGTCTCCAAGTCACAGGCTAAGAACTAGATCTTGGAGATTGTCAAGAAAGGAATGAGCAGATCTATATCAGGATATCAATTGGATCTGGATTTGGAGAATTGCAGGAAGACAACCACGACCACAAGACTTATGCGGCTAGGTTGGATCGACCAAGGGCGGCGCGGCTAGGCTTCGGATCCACCTAGGGCGGCGGCTAGGGTTTGGATCCAACTAGGGCGGCGGCTAGGGTTTGGCCGAGAAGTAGGGGCTAGGGGCGGTTTTTGGAGTTGGCAATTTCTTTTCTTCTTGTGTTGTGTAAAACTATTTTCTCAACCTTGTGTCACTTTGGAAGATGTATGATGACTGATATTTATAAGAGAAGAGTTCTTCTCTTATTAGATATCTCATCAAGATATGGCAAATCTTTTCCTTATCATAATAGGAAACAAGATTTGACCAAATCTCTTGTTTGTAGCTTGATGACCAAGTAACAAACTCTTCCCTTCTTTTCCTCTCCAAAAAATCGCCCATTGCCTTTAATTAGCCAATCCGAAAATTGCTAATTATTTATTCTTCCTTCTTTACCAATTAACAACTTTAATTATTTATAATCAATTAGATAATCTTAATTAATTAATTAAACATTAATCAATTAGATATCCAATTAATATTCTCCCATTGAATTAATACTTTAATTCAATATCTTTGATTTAACAACTTTAAATCACTTATTTCCCTTTATGACTGTCACTGTCCAATTGTATTGTGTGTGACCCTCTGGGTTCACCATCAACTGGCAGCAGGCCCACGACTTTCGTGATTTAATTAACGAGCAATTAAATGCTCCGATCAATTAAACAACTTTTAATTGACCACTCCTATAATTAATTTTCCTATTAATTTAGGAGTACCCACACTTCATGGTCGATGTCTAGCCACAAGCCCATGAAGCCCAATCAAAGGTGAATTGATTATTGTGAACCTCACCTCTTATAATTGCCATGTACATACGGTCCTTCCACGAATGATTTCCCGATCGAGACCTAGGGTGTGTGAATTGATCGGCACCTCTAATTATCTCGATAACTATACTTTCTAATTTCCGACAATGATTCCAGTGTGACTGCCAAATTTGGAAACCCCTTCCAAATGCATCACCGACTATGGCCATAGATTTCTCGGAATCAATTATCTAAGAAACGTATAGGAAATACTCTCATCTTATCAGGATGAGTCGATGGATCCTTTCTTAGTACTAACCACTCGCGTACAGTCGTCTACGCACCCAACTTAGGCACTTTGTGGCCAGGCTACGTGACCAGTACCTAAATCTAAGTACGCACACTCGTGCACCGAATTCGCCCTAGCACCTCAAGTCTAAGGACTAAATCGTACACTATTATAAGCCTTGAGAAACATCCTATCACCGATATGCGACATGCGCTTCCACAATGGGTTTCTCTGTTCGGGTCGTTCGATGCGTTCAATCCTCCATTGAACCACCTACTCATATGCACTGGACTCAAATTCCTTGCTCATGAAACTCTACAAATTCACTCCATGTGAATCATGCATATTTGTACAAGTCTTGGCGATTCCTACGATACCCCGTCTCGTTCGGAATCTATGACTTGGAACGGTTTTAAGATCACGACCTTTGAGACTGTTTCATGATTGCACTCAGTACTGAAGTGAATCGTCCCATAGTCTATTGTGACCTTAGGATTTCATCCAATCGCTTAGATAAGTTCGCGAGAGATGAAGTTGGCCATTGTTCAGTTTCACATACTATGAATGAACGGGCGTATTAATTATAAACCATAAGAAAATAGTATTTCAACAAGCTAATTAATATTGGCTTGCTGGGCACTATTCCATCAGAATTTAAGAAGAAGTTAATGTTAAGATCACTTGCAGGCTTACGTTTAATCGATCCAGTTTTCAACTAGATTGATAAAACAAAGACAGTGATCCTTGACACTAGTTCCTTAAATTATTCTCGAGTTTTGAAACAATTCCTTGGAAGTCTTGAATCATATTGATTCAAAACTACTCCTCAAAACAAGCCTTTTGAGGTGGAGGTTTGTTTCAGAAGATAGGTCCTCAAAACAGGCCTTTTGAGGTGGAAATTCAGACATGCTCCTCATGTTGCTTCCATAGCTCTTTCAATCTTGATGCTTATTTTAGGAAACGATCATTTAAGATTCCCATACTCTATAGGTGATTCGTTTCACTTTTGAGATTCATCTATATATGAGAAACAATCATTAATATTCCCATATTCTACGGGTGATTCGTTTCTTATATTTTGACTTATCTCATAAGCGCATAAGGCATAGGATTGTCATTTAAGAACATCATTCCACTCTTGGAATTCAAGACAATTCTCAAGTTTCTTGCCTAGTCGATATTTTAATCCAGCTATTTTATTGGTCGAGGATAAATAGTAAAATGGATAATTACTGATATCTCAGTATCTAATTTAAAGAGAAGACAAACATTCAGTGGACTAGTTAATGAATAATACTTATAATCTACGAAGGTTGGACTTTCTATCGAAGAAGTTCTCCCACTATTTTATCGAAACAATTACCCCTTCAATTGTTCGGGAAATTCTATTTCCTAGTAGGTCTTGACGCCCCAGCGGCAATTAATTGCACCCACGACTCGTGGCCATACAACCAATTCCCCAGGTAGGCATACTTATTGCCAATTGTGTTACTCCACAACCTTCAAGCTATTTTGCCTCGGTTTTCGCACTTATCTAGCACTGCTACATCATAAGTGTTACTAATCGTTAAGTCTAACCCATCAATCATGATGAGCAACGGGCCCGGTCGTGAGTTCTCCGTAACTAGTTATCGGTCGATCCTCACATCCCGACCAATCCTCACCCTTGTCGTGTTTAGTTAAAAACAGGAGTCAAGGAATTTCACGTATTGTCCCTTTCTTCGACTCGGGTGCCAGACTCTGGATCACCTCTATCGATAAGTAGACAACATACGCTAGTCCCTATTGATGGAAGGCTTGGATTTATATAAATACTTCATTTTATTTTAATCCAATATGACTTAATATTTAATTCAAGAGGGGGTTTACTGGTGTGAAAGTTATACTAACTCTCCTCGAGATCTCACCGCTTCAATTATGCTTTATCTTTTATTACGATCTAGATTCTAGCGCGCATCTCATACAAGCTAAATATAAATCGACAAATAAATAAAAGCCATACAAGCCTAGCATGCATACTACCACAATATGTTTTCGATCGGGAGCCTCCTATGCGGGCCATCATCGAGCCAATGATGTTGGCCCAATTGGTCAATCTAAAGGTTTCTCAAACGGGCCCTATGCTATTACACAATGTACCATGCATTCATGGCTTTCTTATCTTCTTGGGCTCCCACCTTGCTTGTAAACGGGCCTCCATCCTAAACTAGGAAAGCAGTAAAGCCCTATTCTATTACAAAGGCTCAAAGTGGCCCAAAAACAATAATAGGCTCGCAGGCCCAATGAAAAACAAACAATAAATTAAACCAATCACATCTACCCTAGGGTCAAGGCTCGTCTCGATCGAAAACCACGTAAACAGTTCACGTAGAGCAAGAAACATGTAAACATCTTTTACTTTCTTCTATCTTAATTTTAAAACATCCTTTTAAAACTAACTTCCTATGATTCTTGCTTTTTAGTCACTACTAATTATGACAAAATAAATATCCGGGTAAACAAAAATTAATTTTCTGCTCAATTTCAGATTCTGTTTTTCAACTTTTGAAAATTTCATTTTCGACCCCTCAACTTTCGAAAATTGCATTTTGACCCCAAAACTTTTAAAAAAGTTACAAAAACACCCCTGGGCAGTTTCGGGCAGCAGACCAGAAAATAAAATTTTGAATTTTGAAAATTTTCGATTTTTCAAATTGACCCCTCAAGTTTCGGTAATTGAAAAACAGCCCCAAAGTTTTCAGAAATTGCAAAACGACCCCAAAATCCGTACGACCAGAATTGCAAGAACAGTCCAGGATTTTCAAATTTCCAGATTTCAAAAATTTCGAATTTCAGCCCCAAAAACCCTAATTTGCGATTTCTTTGCCCAAAAAGTCCTGAAGTTTCCAAAAACTATAGAAACGCCACAGATCTTGAAAAGCAGTTTTACCCAATGATAGATCTCGTCATAACAAGCAAGAATCAACTTACAGAACATAATTATCACGCGTTCTCATACATATAATTAAACATATACGGTGAATACAATTATGTTCAGGCTTTTGTATAATAATGATGGAGTTGGCTCTGATACCACTGTTGGGATATGGCTCGATTGTCAAGACAACAAAGTGCGGAATTTAAAATTTTTCGAGTCATCCAATGGTCCCATAAATGAAATCTCCATATTATGTGTACAAAAGCATGAAACAAAAACACACAATGAATAATACAAGGGGGTTTTTGCGATATACCTCACCACAGGCAAGGTGGTGGAAACCTCCAACTTCGTTTCTGAATCTGGATCTGGTTCACAGGAGTGATCCAAGTGTCTCACCTCCAAAGATAGTCCACACCAATTGGATTCTGGCAACACCTCAAGATCTTAGGCTCAGAACTGGATTCAGGAGATTTGTTATTGCAGGATTGTGTTGAATCTCTTGACAGATCAAGATCTAACACAACGGAACAAGGAGAGGGCGGCAGCGGCACCAAGGCAGCCCACGGCAGCAGGTGGCGGCGGCTAGGGTTTCTAGCTAGAGAGGGCGGCGGCTACTAGGGCAAAAGGAGCTAGGGTTTTTCTTAGGTTGTTACACATTTGAGCTCTAGATGTGCTCTATTTATAAGCTCCTTCTGACCTAGGTCTACAAGACTCCTTATGGGCTTTAATTAATAAAAGCCCATGTCTTGCAATCCTTCATTTAATTAACAACTTTAATTAAATGCCCAGTCTTGATAAATCATTATTTCTTTTATATAATTAATTAGCAACTCAATTAAGTATTTAATTAATTAAGTCAGCCAATTAATTAATCTCCCACTTGAATTAAATACCTTTAATTCATTTAATTGATTTAATTACCTTTAAATCAATTAATTCCTTTCACGTCCTTTTATAACAGTCACCGTCCAATTGTATTGTGTGTGACCCTCTGGGTTCACCATCAATTGGCAGCAGGCCCACGAATCCTTCGTGATTTAATTTATGAACAATAAATTGCTCCGGTCAATTAAACAACCTTTAATTGACCACTCCTAGAATTAAATCCTCTATTAATTCAGGAGTACCCACACTTCATGGTCGATGTCTAGCCACAAGCCCATGAAGCCCAACTTCAGGTGAATTGATATTTGTGAACCTCGTCTCATATAATTGCCATGTACATACGGTCCTTCTATCGACTAATATTCCCGATCAAGACTTAGGGTGTGTGAATTGATCGGCACCTCTAAATTTGTCTCGATAACTATACTTTCTAATTCAGGATAATATTCCAGTGTGACTGCTAAATTTGGAAACCCCTTTCCAAATCCGTCACCGACCGTGGCCACGGGTTTCTCGGATATATTATCTAAGAATCGTATAGGAAATTCTCTCACCCATTACAGTGAGTCAATAGATTCCATATCGGTACTAACCATTCGCGTACATGTCCATACGCACCCAACCTAGGCATGTTATGACCAAGCTACGTGGCCTATACCTAGATCTAAGTACGCACTTCCATGCACCGAATTCGCCCTAGCACCTCAAGTCAAAGGACTAAATCGTCCACTATTATAATCCTTGAGAAACATCCCATCACCGATATGCGTCATGCGCTTCCACAATGGGTTTCTCTGTTCGGGTCATTCGATGCGTTCAATCCTCCATTGAACCACCTACTCATATGCACTGGCCTCAAATGCCTTGCTCATGAAACGCTACAAATTCACTCCATGTGAATCATGCATACTTGTACAAGTCTTGGCGATTCCTACGATACCCCGTCTCGTTTCGGAATCTATGACTTGGAACAGTTTTAAGATTACGACCTTTGAGACTGTTTCATGATTGCACTCAGTACTGAAGTGCATCGTCCCATAGTCAAATGTAATCTAAGGGTTTCATCCAATCGCTTAAATGTATTCGCGAGAGATGAAGTTGGCCATTGTTTATCCTTATACACATATAAATAAACATGCGTATTAAGTCATTTATACTAAAGAAAGATAATGATAGTTTCACTACAAGCTAAATATATTGGCTTGCAGGGCACTATTCCATCAGTTCTACAAAAGAAAATTGAAGAACAAATATAACAATGCTTCTACTTCTAAACCTAACTTTTCTTCTCAAGAGAAAGATGATTATAAAGCAAAACTAATGTGTTACAACTGCAGGAAATTGGGACACTTCATCAAAGACTGCCCATATCCAAAAGCAGAAAAGTACACTGAAGAAGAGAAGAAAATGAGAAGAGAAAGAAAGCATCAGAAAGGCAAGGCAATGATGGCTGAAGCAGAAAAGCTTGCTGCTGTCTACTCATCTGATTCAGATTCAGACACATCTGATGAAGAAAAACCTGCTCTCCTGTGCCTGATGGCAAAGGAATCTGATGACTCTGAGGATGAGGTAACTCCTCTTGACAATGAATTATTTAATTCATTTGAACAAATGATGCTTAACTATACTGGTATTGCTGAAGCATATAAAAAGCTTAAGGAAGAGATGATATTGCTAAAAGAGCAAAATAATTCTCTGAAACTCACAGCTGAAAAGCCTAGAGAATCAGCTGAATACAAACAGCTTGAGCAAGAACATGAATCTCTGAAAGCTGAATGTGAAGTTTATAAAGGAAAAATCATGGAACTTGAAAATGTTATTGAGTCTCATGAGAAATCGTCTGTTGCATCCACGCATACATCTAGTAAACAGAAGATGCCTTTAGAACAGGATAAGCATGAATTGAATCATACTGAGAAATTTATATCTCCTGACAATAATAAGGTCATATTGTATGTTCAAACTGCTAGACCTGCTTCACCTGAGAAAGTGGTAAAGGAGAAGAAATCTCCTAAGGCTAAAAAGAGCAAAGAGCCTACTGTAGGAAATCAGACTAGTAAGACCAAACAACAGAGTCCTAAGAAATCTGCTGATAAAGCTAAACTGAATCAAACTGTTGGTAAAACTAAGTCAAAATCAAATGAGCAAGCATCTAGTAAACCAAAGAAGCATAAGAATAAGAAAAATCAAAATGCTTGGTATGGAAATGAGTCATATTATGTGCAACCTGCTGCATATCATCCTATGTATCATGCACCTCAATTTCCAAGTTACTATGCACCTTACCCTGCTCATCCAATGCATGCATACCCTGCTTATCATGCACCTTACCCTACTTATGAACATTATTCTTATCATACTGATCATCAACATGACTTATCTGATAATTATGATAACAATGAAACTGTTCATGCTCCTGTCAAATCTCGGAAGCCTAAGAAGCCTAAGACATCAACATCTTGGGTTGTCAAAGGTGGAACTAATCCTTCAGGACCCTCTCAATAAGGGTACCTAAAACAATTTTATTTTTGTATTGTAGGTTAGGATTAGGAGTAGGAGTAAAGTAGAGAAGATTTGGTACTTGGACAGTGGATGTTCAAGACAAATGTGTGGAAACATACATGAGCTGACTGATGCAGTTGCTGTGGATGGTCCAAAAGTCACTTTTGGAGACAGCAAAGAAGGCAAGATTAAAGCTAAAGGGAAACTGATCAGAGGAAACATAGAGATATCTGACGTCTCGTATGTTAAAGGCCTCAAATATAATCTGCTGAGCATAAGTCAATTTTGTGACAAGGGATATTCTGTTATCTTCTCAACAGATAAGTGCTATGTTGAACAGATTGGTACAAAGAAGGTAATCTTATCTGAATGACGACAAGGAAATATCTACATAGTCGACTGGAATTCTGCTGACAAGAATTCAAATGTTTGTTTGGTGGCATCAACACCAAGTGAAGTTAGTTGGCTGTGGCACAAAAGGATTAATCATTTAAACTTCAAGACCATCAACATATTAATCAAGAATGATTTGGTAGAAGGGATTCCTAGAACAGTCATGAGCAAAGATAAGCTCTGTGACGCCTGTCAGAAGGGTAAACAAATGAAGTCATCATTCAAAAGCAAGAAGCATCAATCTTCTGGAAGAATATTGGAGCTACTACATATGGACTTATTTGGACCCATTGATCCTGTCAGCAATGGTGGAAAGAAATACTGCCTAGCTGTTGTGGATGATTATTCAAGATATACTTGGGTGATTTTCATGAAGAAGAAAAGTGAAACCAAGGAACATCTTACAAATCTGATGGAACTGATCCAGAATGAGAAAAGCATAAAAATATTGAAGATCAGGTCAGATAGAGGGACAGAGTTTACAAACTCTACTGTTGAAGAGTATTGTAATATGAAAGGAATACATCATGAGTATTCAGCTGCTAGAATCCCTCAACAGAATGGTGTTGCTGAAAGGAGAAACAGAACACTGAAGGAAGCTGTCAGAACCATTATAGCTGAAGCTAAACTGCCACAAAGATTTTGGGCAGAAGCAACAAACACAGCATGTTTTACCCAAAACAGATGCATGATCAACAAGCACCAAAACAAGACTCCATATGAAGTTTGGAACAACAGGAAGCCAAACATTCATTACTTTAAGATATTTGGTTGTAAATGCTATGTTTTAAATAATGGGAAAAATCACCTTACTGCATTTGCAGAAAAGGCTGATGAAGCTGTTTTTGTAGGATACTCTACTGTTAGTAAGGCTTATAGAGTTTTTAACAAAAGAACATTACTAATAGAAGAATCCATTCATGTAGTTTTTGATGAACCAAGTCAATCTTCTGAAAAGAATCAAAGTGTTAATCAAGATCTGTCTACTGATTTACAGAAGTTGAATGTTGGAAGGAATGAAGAATATGTTCCCATCATACTACCTAATCTCAACCCAGCTGATAACTCCAGTGCTGTTCAAAATCACAGAACTGATTGTCTAACAGACGAGTTGCAAACAGCTGATAGACCAGAGACTGTTCAACAGACAAGAGAAGTTCAACAGACTACTACTGGAACTCCAACAATAGTGTTGCAAGATCTTAACATAAGACAACATTCAGACCTGCAACCTGATCTAAGATGGCTCAGAAATCACCCACCTGAATTAGTGATTGGTGATCCTTTGGATAGAGTGAAAACAAGAAGAGCTGCTGCACAAGATGCCATGTTTGTCACTTTCCTATCTCAAATAGAGCCTAAACAAATTGAAGAAGCTCTCAGTGATTCCTTCTGGATTGAAGCTATGCAAGAAGAGTTAAATCAATTTGAAAGGAATGAAGTATGGTACTTAGTTCCTAGACCAAGTCATCAAAGAGTCATTGGCACTAAGTGGGTATTCAGAAATAAGATGAATGAAGATGGTATTGTTACCAGAAACAAAGCAAGATTAGTGGCCAAAGGTTATTGTTAAGAAGAAGGAATTGACTTTGATGAGACTTTTGCACCAGTAGCAAGACTTGAAGCAATCAGACTGTTTTTAGCCTATGCTGCTTACAAAAACTTCACTGTCTATCAGATGGATGTGAAGTTTGCCTTTCTCAATGGATAATTGCAAGAAGAAGTTTATGTTGAACAACCTCCTGGATTTGAAGTTTATCAAGAAGAGGACAAGGTATATCGTCTGAAGAAAGCCCTTTATGGACTGAAACAGGCTCCAAGAGCATGGTATGATACCCTATCTGATTTTCTTTTGATTAAAGGATTTCATAAAGGTAAGGTAGATAAAACCTTGTTCACTATTGAATGGGAAAATCATATATTGATTGTGCAAATATATGTAGACGATATTATTTTTGGTTCAACTAATCAATAGATGTGTGACAAGTTCTCTAAGCTGATGCAGAATAAGTTTGAAATGAGCATGATGGGAGAACTTAATTATTTTCTTAGTTTGCAAGTTAGACAGTTGTCTGATGGTATATTCATCAACCAAGCAAAATACACAAGAGATCTGTTCAAGAAATTTGGTATGGAAACTAGCTCTACTGCTACTATTCCTATGTCTACAAGTCTTCGTTTGGATAAAGATGAAGATGGCAAATCAGTGGACATAACCAAATACAGAGGCATTATAGGGTCACTGTTATATCTAACAGCAAGTAGACCTGACATAATATACTCAGTAGGGGTTTGTGCAAGATTTCAATCAAATCCCAAAGAATCTCATCTCTTAGCTGCCAAGAGGATATTGAAATATGTCAAAGGCACTCAAGAATTGGGATTGTGGTATCCTAGAGAATCTGGATTTGAGCTTATTGGTTATTCAGATTCAGACCTTGCTGGCTGCAAGATTGACAGAAAAAGCACAACAGGTGCCTGTCAGTTCTTAGGTAGTCGTCTGATCTCATGGATGAGTAAGAAATAGACTTCAGTATCCATATCTACAGCTGAAGCTGAATATATAGCTGCTGGAGCTTGCTGTGCACAGATACTATGGTTGAAGCATCAACTAGAAGACTACAATATCAAAATCAGTGGAATTCCAATCTACTGTGACAATACAAGTGCAATCTCTCTTACTCAGAATACTACAAGTCATTCAAGGACTAAGCATATTGAGATCAAACATCACTTCATTAGAGATCATGTGGAAAAAGGCAATGTTATGATAGAGTATGTTCATACTGACAATCAAATTGCTGATATTTTCACTAAACCTTTAAGTGAAGTAAGGTTTTCAACCTTAAGAGCGAGCTGAGCTAGGATTACTTAATTTGGATGCATAAGCTGAGGGGAAACGTATCAGAAAACTAGAGTTCAACAGCTTACTCATCCCTATTATCTTCAAGGATTAACTCTCAACAGACTAGTTAACTTATGAATTCTTAAACTCAGGGGGAACGTGTAAGACTAGCGGTACTTCTGAATTAAAGATGAAATTGGTTAATGTCAGTTAGTTGAAGTTATACTTTCAACAGAAGACTTATCTATCGAAGATAAAAGTTATTTTATCTAGCTGGATTGACAAACAGCTGAGGAAGGTTATCAGCTATTGGCATTCTCTGATAACAACTATGTCATCAGGACAGTAGTCCATCAGATAAGTATTTACTTTACTCATCTGATTACTTAAATAAAAGCGAATCTATTTAAAACGTTGTATTCGAAACACGCTTTTATAAGTAACTATTGGGCGGTACATATTCCCGCTCCTCATTAAATATCTTTTGAATTTGAAAGGTCGTAACTGACGCCGCACGATCAGCACTGACAGAAAAACGGATCTAACGGTTGGCGGATATCACGGAATTCAAGATACCCCAACTCTATAAATCCCAATCTGATCAGCCGTGTAGTTCTTTAGGCACCCTAAACATTCAAAGCATACTTGAGAGAAAATTTACTTGCAAATTCTCTGCAGAATACTTCCTTTTTCTCTAACTTTCAACAGATCAAGATGGCCGCTGAAGGTATGTTCCTAGTTTATGAATCCTTTTACCAGTCTGGTACGGACTTGATGAAGGAACTGTTGGAGAAATTCAAATCTGCTCAGTTGGTGAATTTCATGGAGTACAACGAAGGCATAATCTGGACTGACCAGGTTATGGAGTATTACAAGACGGCAACTGCTGATTACAACTCTATGGAAATCAAAGCAACAGTCGGTGACAAATCTGTGGTCATCACTCCTGCTGTTCTTCACGAGACATTTGGTCTCCCAAACAGAGGAAGACACGATGTTACTGTTCTGACTGAAGAAAAGCACCAACAATTTTGGGCGATCTGCGCCAAAGAGGGAGAAATGTTGACTGGCAACATTAGGAAGAAACAGCTGAAGGACGAATATCAGAGGATGGCTGATATGGTCTCTAAGCTGATAGAGAACTGTACTTTTTCTCTAGATGCTGTTACCATGAAGAGGTTTAGCATCATGGCTGCTATTTACTATGGAATGGAAGTCAACTGGTCCATCATAGTATGGTACATCTTCGCTGATTTCCTGGAAGTGAAGAAAGGAAAAGGCCCCTCAACCAACCACAGAATCACACTCAGTTATCTTCTGTCAAAACTGGGTTGTGTTATGTTAAATGGAAAAGAGATTCACAAGTCCAAGGCAATGTCCAAGTACTTGCCCGTTATGAAGAGAAAGGCTGATGAGCCTGAGGAGGATGAAGATGAGGAACCAAAGGAGGTTCCTGCCAAAAGGCAACGGAGGTTAGTCAAAACAGCCAGCTTAGCTGTTGAGGCTAAAAAGAAGAAGGTTGCTGATGAGCCTAAAAAGAAATAAACTAAGCAGATGGAGAAAGTGACTTCTGCTGCTGAAGCCACTAAAATTATTGAAAATATAACTGCTGATGTAAGGACTGGATCCCCTGCATCATCATCAAGAATTCCATCAGCAGAGAGACCTGCTGAAGGTGTCTCTCAAAGAACAAGAAGCCAACAGAGAGATACGGCTGCTTCTACTTGCCGTGAAGGAAGAACCAAAAAGTCTGCTAGAAAGCAGATGACTTTCATAGAAGAACCCATGGAGCTAGAAAATGTGGCTAGGGAAGACCCTGAAAATGCTGAAAAGACTGCTAAACCTGTTGAGCCTACTGCAACAGTTGAGACTGCTGCAACTGACAAAGCTGATGAGCAACAGCCAAGTCAAGTTACCCAATCAGTTGAGACTTCTAAGTCTCAAGAAGATCCAGACGTACAGATCATCTATCCAATTGCTGCCAATCCCATATCATCTGCTGGACCAGCTCCTGCTAAAAAAGGCAAAAGGAAAATAGTGCTGAGGAAAAAGAAAATCTCCAAGGCTGACAAGAAAGCAAGGGAGGAAGCTGAACAGAGGAAGCAAGATGAGTTGGAAGAGAAGAAGGCACTTGAGCTAAGCAAAGCTCAAGAAGCTAAGGATGAAGCCAGGAGAAAAATGTCTGAGGCAGAGAGAAAAGCTGCTGAAGATGCTGAACTGGCCATGGTGATCGAAATGAGCAAAGTTGATGCCTATGGACCTGTCCATGGAGGTGGCATCAAGATTGGAGAAGGCAAAAGTGAAGAAGAAAAGAAAAAGCTCAAAATGCCTGCTGCTAAGATCAAGTCAAAAGACAAATTTGAAGTTAGAAGAGCCTTTGAGATTGTGTATGCTGATAAGGAGCTCTTCAAGAAGTTTGAGAAGTCTTTGGCTTACTATGATCAAAAGCTCATGCTAAAAACTTTGTTCAATCAGGAGAACTCTAGATACATCAGTTGGAGAGACAACAGATTGAACAAGTCAATAGCAGAACTCCAAAATCTGAAGGAGTTAGCTGATGAAGAACTATGGGTTCTAAATTGGTTAAAAACAAACTCTATTCAGAAGGCCCTTGATCCCAGTTATGTCAGAGATGTCATGCATAACTATGCAAAAGAATTTACGTTGGAAGAGGCCAAGAAGATCAAAAGCACCTTGCCTGATAAGAAGAGAAAATCTGAAGATGCTGAAGAAAGGGCAATCAAATTTGCTGTTATGACCGCCTTGAAGAGATGGGCAAAAAGGTCAAAATATCAGCAGGGATGCTCAAGTGACTTGCCACTGCTGCCAAGTATTCAGCAAATAATTTTTGGCAAGGAAGTGAAGGAATTTAGTAAAGTGCCTAAGGGAAACAATGCTCCTGTTAACCCTTGGATCATTGTGAGGCAGATCCGACAGACAACCTGCTTCAATGATGATGGCACCGTCACTAATCTGATATACGAAGATGTCACTGATGAACAAAAGAAGTCTGAAGAAAAGAAAGCTGATGAGCCTCTAGCAATAGACTGGAATGCTAAGGACTCTGAAGACCATCAGATGACAGATTTGGAAGAAGTCCCTATTCAACAGGCGACTGATGAGAAGGAAGCTGATGCTGCTGCTTCTGCTTCATCAGGTGATGAACACTCATCATTGATGGAAGCTTTCCAGATTTTAATGGAAAATTCACTAAAGGAACTGGAAGAGAAACATAATCAACAGCTAATGAAGGTCAAGGAGGAGCTGAAGAATGAACTTAAGGCAGAATTGGAAGAATCAAACAGACTTCAGCTGGAAACTGTTCAAGGATCAACAGCAGAGTTCATCAAGAAAGAAATTGACAGTATTCCAATTCCTCAAGATCATTCCCTGCAGTTAGTGCACAGCTTAAGAGATCTGAACAAGAATGTTGAAGATGTGAAGGGTGACGTGAATCACCTTCATACTGCATTAAAGACAGCTGAGCACAAAATAGCAGACTTAACTGCAACCTTCATTCAAGTCAGTAATGAAGAGAAGGAAATCAACTTAGGGATGTTGCAAGAAGTATCAAAAGCTTCACAGGAAGTCCAACGTGAAATTGCAACTATAAACCTTAACATTGACTACTTCAATGATCAGACTGAGATCATAAGCACTGATATTCATCATCTTACAGCAAGTCATGATGTTGTCAACCAGAATCTAAAGGCTCTATGTGCGGAAATGAAGATTCCAACAGTTGCTCTCAACCCTGCTGTTGCACCTTCTGATGTCATCAAATCTGATGATGACAAAAAGGGGGAAGATAAAAGGGAAGAACCGGCTAAGGAAACTGCTGCTGCAACTGATGAAGCCAAGGAGACCGAAGACACTGCTGACAAGACTGAAAAGCTTGGAAAGGTAGAAGAAAAAGAAAAGACTGAAAAAGAAACTACCAAGTACAAGAACACTGAATTAGCCAGGAAGGCAATGGAGCTAATCAAAGAACATCAACTCAAAGAGAAGATGGAAGCTGCCAAAGCAATCTTGGATGAAGAAGCTGATGATGAAGAAGATGACGAAGAGTCATCTTATGAATATGAAGAAGTGCTTGAAGGATCAGATGAAGAAGCTGACAGTTAGAAATTGTAAAACCATTGTAATCAGTTTACTTCTATCTATTCTTCAGAATTCTCATCTGATGAACTTGTACTTGTAATTCTTTTTCAATATTAATAAAAAGTCAAGTTCAATCCAATATACTTTTTCTATCTCAGAAAATTTTGAGGATTACAATCTTTAGCTTAGGTATTTAACAGGTACTTAGCTGAAGTTTTGTCATCATCAAAAAGGGGGAAATTGTTGGATAAGGATGAAGATGAAGGCACTGAAGACAAATTGATAAGGGAGGTTTTGATGAAATTCCAAAACTTCAAAATTGGCTAAGTATGGAGTAACTCAGCTGATTTCCTTATCAAGGAATTTTGACTAAGTAAAGAAGACATCAGAAGAGTCAAATTTCAAGGTCCAAGACTTCTGATCTGCTGAAGGAAAGATATCAGACTGATGAAGATCAGCCGACTCAAATCAGATTTGTTCAAATTTGAGATCAGCCGAGTTCGCCATCAGACATGCACTTTCGTCAGCCAAGTGAAGAAGATCATAAAGGGTTCCCAACGGTAATAAATGCCCCTTGGAGTAATAAATGCTGAAGTACAAGGTTATTAAAGACAAATGATTAAAGATTTGCTTCGCATCAGCTGGGTGCATATAATGCTGCCTGCAGAATAGTACTGTTCATAGTACGGACAGACTGCAAAAGCGCCGTTCGCGGAAATTAAGGACCAGTACTCGAGGAATTTGAATCTTGTCTCTCTTCAACGGATATTTTTCAAACCTCAAGTATAAATAGCTGAAAGAGACGAAGAGAATGCAAGCAACACAATCTCTGAGAGAATTTTCAAAGCAGAAATCTTAAGTCTCAAGAATAGCTCACTCATCAGCTTAGTCATTTGTTGACAAAAGCAGAGTTGAAGAATCAAGAAAAATACATCTTCTGAGTGAATTTGTAAACAAGAGTGTTGTGAGAAGTAGATATCCATCTAAGTGAGTGATATTACTTCAGAGAAGTAGGATTTCTTTGTGATTTCTTACTGCGAACTTACGGCCTGTTCATTTGTTGTAAGGCGTAAGCAGAGTGTACTAATTACTGTGTGTTTTTAGTATAACCCAAGATCTTTGTGACTTGGAAGAGTGGACTAAAGGATATTCAATTCCATATAACCACTATAAAAATTGATTGTGTTTATTTGCATTTTACTTGCATATTTTCAGTCGCATAAAACACATTAAGTTAACTGTTTGAAAAAGGATTTAAAAGAGGCTTTACAAAACTGAGAAAACATTTTTCAAACTACTGAAGAATACTTGTGAAAAACACTTTAAATCCGCTGCAAGTACTCTAAGTATTAAAACTGATTTTAACAAAATCAGCTAAGTAATCATCAGACGAGTGGTCAACAAACCTGTTCAAAGATTTGTTCGCGAACAGAATTGTAACTTACTACTCTGATCAGCTTAGTCTGTTCAGTTAAAGAAAAAGTTTTAAAGTTAAAATTAAAAGAAAATTTTAAAGAGGTTTATTCACCCCCCCTCTAAACCTCTTCTGACCACTTGGGACCAACATTACCAGAACGTCTACAATTTTTCCTTCGGGGTATGTAATGGACCGATCTGTTAATTGAAGAGTTATCGTAGTTGGCCTTGCTTTCCCAATTCCCAATTTTTGAAAGACGGATTTGGGCATGAGATTGATGCTGGCCCCTAAATCGCATAATGCTTGTCCCACGTACTTATCGCCAATGTTACATGGAATGGTAAAACTGCCAGGATCCTTGAGTTTGGGCGGGAGCTTATTCTGGAAAATTGCTCTGCATTCTTCGGTGAGAGCTACAGTTTCGAATTCTCCTAATCTTTTATTTCGTGACAGTACATCCTTCATGAATTTGACGTAATTTGGCATCTGCTCGAATGCTTCAACTAATGGAATGTTGATGTGAAGTTGTTTCAGGATATCAAGGAGTTTTCTGAATTGATCATTCTTCCTTTGTTGTTGAAACCTTTGAGGAAACGGTGGTGGAGGTTTGATTTCTGGTAGATTAGGTACATCTTTCTTCTCGATTTCCTTTTCCACCTCCTTTTCTTTGTTTAGCTCGGATTCTTCAGGTGTGTCTTGAGCTTCCTTGGGATCCTTAACTCGAACTTGTGTTCTGCTGGGCTCTTCGAGTTCTCTACCATTTCTCAGAGTGATTGCTTTGCAATGTTCGTTATGATTGGTCCTTGGGTTTTCAGTGTCACTTGGGATTGAGCCTGGAGGTCGGTGCTGCCTATCTTGCGCTAATTGAGCCATTTGGGTTTCTAGGTTTCGAATAGATGCAGTTGTCTGGCTCATGAACTGCGCCAACGTCTCTTCTAATGATGGCTTATTGTCCGTTGGTGGTTGTTTTTGTTGACCCCGAAATCCTGGTGAGTTTTGCTGATTTTTGGCGTTGTTTGACCCCTGTCCTACGTGCTGATTATTGCTCCATGAAAAGTTAGGATGGTTTCGCCATCCGGGATTATAGCTGTTAGAGTATGGATTATACCCTTGATTGTTTCGATTGTTTCCCACATAACATGCTGATTCTGAATTGGACGGGCAGTTTTTATACGGATGCTCTCCCCCACAAATGATACAGAAAATCTCTGAGTTGTGAATCATATTGACTGGTTGAGCTTGAAACGAGTTAGCTCCAGGTTTACTCATACTTAAACCATCAATCTTCTTGGATAAAACGGCTAATTGTGCTTGCACTGCTGTCAGTATCTAACTCAAATTTTCCAGGTTCAAGTTTTACTGATGAGCGTTCCGATGCCCATTGGTAATTGTTGTAAGTCATTCTTTCTAATACATCGTAGGCATCTGTATATGTCTTCCCCAAAAATGTCCCTCCTGCTGCTGCATCAAGAATGGTTCTAATTTGTCCCCTAGTCCAGTGTAGAAGATATGTATCAGTTCCCAACCAGGAATTCCATGTTGTGGACACTGTGTCATTATCCCCTTGAACCTTTCCCATGCATCGTAGAGTGACTCTCCCTCTATTTGTTGGAATGAGTGAATTTCCATTCGAACTTTCGCACTCTTGGTGGGTGGAAAATATTTCCTTAGGAATTTTTCAGTCAAATCAGTCAAAGATATGATGGAGTTAGGTGACATTGAGTTTAGCCAGACTCGAGCTCGATCCCTTAAGGAAAAGGAGAAAAGTTTCATTCGTAGTTGATCAGCTGTAACCCCATTCAATTTGAATGAATCGCAAATTTCCATAAAGCTCTTCAAATGGGCGTGAGGATCTTCCATAGCCAACCCCGAAAATATAGCAGAGGAATTGATCAGATTCAGCATTACCGGTTTCACTTCAAAGTGATCTGCTTCAATCTCTGGTCTGACAATGCTTGAATCTAGAACACCCAAGATTGGTGTTATGTATTCATTAATGGGTCTTTCGATTTCGGCAGGAATGTGTGGACTCATTTGTTGATTTACTAACTGTTGATTCACCTGATTTTCATTCTGTGGATTCAGCTTTTTTATCACTGGATCAAAAGCTACTAATTCAGCTTTTTTATCACTGCGCATAAACTAGGTATGAGTACCTACAAGGAAAAATTTGAACTATAAAAATAAATCGAATTAAAACAAAAATAAAAGTTAAAAGTTGGTAAATTGTCAATTATGAAAGTCCCCGGCAACGGCGCCAAAAACTTGTTGCAGATTTTACACACGCAAATAAACGCAAGTGCACGTATCGCAAAAGTAATAAAGAGTAAGATGAGTGTAGAACCCACGAGGACTTGAAACTAAAATTGTACCAAATTCCCTACCTTAATTCTTATTCTAATTCTACTGGGCTAAAATATTGTTGGTTTGTTTATTAACTAACTACTAAACTAGGAGAAATAACTAATCTAAAATGCTGATTAAAGTGCTTAAGAAGACAATCAATGAGAAAAGGGTCTAGAGTTTAAACTTCACCAATGTTATGCTTCTAATGTAAATTAACTCCCTAATTTTAACTAGTGATTCTTATTCGCTATCCTAGGGTTGACTTCTATCCTTAAGTTTCTTCCGAATCACCTAAGAACCTATGAAATTAACTTACTATTCTTATTCCTAAGTTAGTAGAATTAATAACATGCATGAATTATATGACCTAATTTGGATATGGGCGTGTTGGGTATATTCCTATACTAACAAACAACCCACTACCTAATTCCTCTTCTATTCTTAATATTCCCTTCCCAGGTTCAATCAAGAAAAGTAAACAATCAAATAGGTGGCCAGTCAATTTGACAATAAATTAGCACAAAATTAGATAAACGAATATCGATAAAGAAAAATCGAAAATCACTAAATTAAAACTAGAAAAGAAACTAAAACATTATTCGCATAACATGGATCCGTAAAAACCTTAGACTAAACGAAATTAGTTCATGCTAAAAATAACGAAATAAACAATAAAAGAGGAGTTCATAGTCTTCTCTAATAAAGGAATACGGAAAATAGCAAAAAGTGTGATATGCGCTTGTTTCTCCTTGATCTTGCGTGTCTTCTTTTTTGTAATATGGTGTGTGATTTTTTCTTCTCTTCTCGCCTTTTTATTTCTCTCCTTCATAATCCTACGTGTAGTAGGATTCTATTTGCAAACTTCAGCTTTTTTTTTTTCAAATGGGCCGCCAGCCCATTTGTGCTCCAAAGAAGTCTCTGCCGTAAACTCCAACAAATTCATCAAAGTTGGACTCTAATTGCACTTTCAGCCCCTGATCTTTTGCCTTTGTATCATTTGACCCCTTTAATATTTGACATTGTTCACTTTCACTTGGTTACAAACTTTATTGGCCCATTTCATCTCCTACAAGAGAATATATCGAATTAGTATCAAAAATCAAGGATTATTCTCAAAACTTGATTAAATTCGTGAATCGACTCTAAAAAGTAAAATATGCAATAAAATCCCAAACAACTCACAATTATTCAAGAAAAACAATCATTTAAGCCTAAAAAGTATACGCGATAACTCTATTTTCACCGAGTTATCACTACCCTTCTGATTGCTGTTTCAGCATAAGATCAATAGTCTTCTGGGCTTAGAATTTTAGACCCTTCTTATGTCTTCTTTACTTGGTCAAAATTCTTCTAAGGGACCTAAGATTTCCACACTTAGCTGATTTTGACGTTTTGGAAATCGTCAAAACTTTCCCTTATCTTCTTATCTTCATTGCACTTCATCTTCATCTTCATCCAACAAGAAGCACTCCTCCGAGGAGTTGCAGTCTCCAGAAAAGTCTTGAGCTCCTCTTGGCGCTTTTGATAACCGGCATCATAGCCTTGTTCATAATCATGCCGACGGGTCTCCTCTAATTGGGCGTTTAGTTGATCTTTCTCCTTCTCAATAACTGACTTCTCTTCTTGTAATTTCAGAAGATCATCACCAAGTAACCTGAGTTGGAGAGTTTGCCCTTCAACCTTCGCCTTCTCCGAGTCCAAGCGAATCTTTAGGCTCTCCTTACCGAGCCATAGATCATCACTCCGAACACCCAGCTGCAACGCAAAGTATGTCCCCTAAAAAGAGAGGGGTCTTAAGCAACGAAGCAACACAGAAAATTACAAGACTAAGTTCAGAAAGAAAAATACTTGCTCAAATAGTTTGACAAGAGACTGAACTAGACGATCATTGGAAGTACCCTCATGCTTCCTTAACTCACCTAGCAAGATGGTACTCATACCCAAATCCCATGACAAAGCGTCAGGTTCAAAATAATTGGGCAATTCACTATTAAGGGAAATATTATCTTGCCGAGGAATTACTGACTCCGTTATATCCCTAACTTGTTCAAGGATACAACGATCATCCAACACACGCGGGGATTCCCTCTCATTGGGACTTACTGAAGTCTCTTTCCCCGAAGAAGAAATAATGGTCCGACGACCAGACCTCAATCCCGACCGACCTCCAGAGAAACCACAGGCTTCAAAGAAAGTTGCCGTGACAGTAGTATCATTAAATAAAAAATCAGGAAAATCCTGAGTAACAGACTGCGTCAAGGATAGACCACACCCTTGGCTTTTGCCAATGACTAATTCAGTAATGGTAGAGGAAGGAATAGAATTGTCAGGAGCATACTCGTGCAAGCCAGGCTCGGAAAAAAGGACACTTGACGAGACAGGTATATCAAGGGATTGACCTATATTAGACATATCTCCAAAATCAACCCGACCAGGGGAGGATCTCCTTTGAATGTCAGAAGGAAATTGGGGATTTAGTTGAACAAAGATCGAACTAACGACAGGCAAAGGTGCAAAAGGGATAACGGGAGTCTGGGTCTCCGACCTACTTGTTGACTGGGAGCGAGGAGGATCTACCGAGGGCCCCACGATACGGGACCTTTTGGGTCTTGGATTTCTACTACTATCACACGAAGAACGCTTTGAAGTATTACCGAAAAGGTTACTCATCTTCGGAAATTAAAAAACAATTTTAAACTATCGAAGAAAGCTTATCGACCTCCTTTGAGAGAATATTTTATCGGAACTGAGTAAAAGCGGTAAATAGCGAGTAAACTTTTTACCTTATGTATTTATACTAAGTGAAAAGATGCGACAGACCCCAAGAACGGGAGCGAAACGGAAAAACTGACCTATCAACGGCCGCAAGAATTCGAAAAGACATGAACATAATGATTACACTGAAGTTAATGACTTGTCTGAATCATTATTTCCAATGCAGAAGCGGAAAAGACATAGCATCAGAATACAAATCGTCTCATTTACAAAGGAGAAAAAAAGTAGTATTACAGATCATACAATGATAATTATTGTTAGAGTTATTTCTCAAGCTTGTTGGTCGCTCCTTGACACGACTTGATCGCCAACTGGTACTCCCAGATCGTCAGCGACCTCTCTTTCATCGGCTTCATCATTCGCTGCCTCTGGTTTCTCCTCCTCGTCCTCTTGATCAACAAAATTACTATCGATCTCCGGATTAATGTCTGAAGGGGGAATCGTCAATGGCTTTCCAAACTCTTCAACAAGATGAGCCAATGGAAAATGTTGATAGTTGACGCTTGGCAGATCAGTAGAAGTGTATTCCTCACCATAATGATTCAGGAGGACATGTGTCGCCTTGAAGTATTCCTTTCGGCGATCATCAACCAATCCCAACACGACCATCTGTTGAATCACCTTTCTGAAAGTACTTTCAAGAAGCGGACCGACCATCTGATTCACTAAAGCAGTATGAACAGGAGAACCGAGGAACTCATGAATCACCCTCTCATCGGGAATACCACCATAACGATCAGTAAGAATGCTAAGAGTAGGGTCCTTGTCATACTCCTCTGAGGAGGCTTGAAGATCTACGACCTGGGATTCCAGCTCACTAATTCGAGTAGTACTTTGGAGTTGATAATCCTCCAGCTCTTTAGCCAGACGATCAACTTGCCCTAGGGCACGAGAAGTCTCCAAAACTTTATTTGTGATTTCCTGGTCACCTTTCTCTGCAACCTGAGAATCCGAGATGGGACGGGGAAGGGACGAGAGGTAGAAAGACCGGCCTCCAAACCACTCGCCTTATGAAGCAATGCTTTATTCTTCTCATCTAAAAATTTTCATTGTTTTCTCCAAAGAGCAGCTTCGTAGGCATACGACATCAGGCAAGTATTTGTCTAAAGAACAAAAAGGACGAATCAATGAATTGTAAGCCCATTAGAAAAGTCAATAAAGAAACATATTTAACAAGCAAATACCTTCTCGGCATAAAGAGAAGCTTTTTGTAATTTTTCCAAAGGGTCTTTCCGAAGTAGCTTATTGACATCACGAGTAAAAATGCCAGAAAGAAGAATATGATTACCTTATCGACGGCATTCTCATTCTCGTCATGAATTAAAGAGTCATTCTCAGGGTAACCAGCTGCTCTCTTCCCCTGTAGATGATCCTCGATCATCTCAACGACAGTAGGCTTCGGAAGCTCTTCGCCATGCAAAGAAAGATCCTCACCGGAACGACCATAGTAGTACCTTCTTCTCTTTACTGGATTATCAATAGGGTGGGGCATTAACCAACTACGACACCTGCGAATGCCAAGGGAAGTCCGAAGCTGGAAAGGAGGATAACCCTGTCATGTCCCTTGGTAAACTGGAGCCTGCGTAGTTGGAGGAGTTTCTTGAGATGAATCTGGAGATTCCTCTCTGTAATCCTCTGAATCATGGCCCAAGTCCAACTTTCTCTTCTTGGATGCTCTCTGCTCAATTGGAAGGTTCTCTATCGATTTAGTGGATTTGGACAAAACCATTTTTCCTTTTGAGGAGTGCCGAGGATTTTCTACCATAAATACTGAAGAAAACAAATTTTAGATTAGAAATGATTAGTAAAAGAAAATATAATGTAAATGCGACACTAGGATAAAACGCTTACCCAGCGATTGAGAAGGGGAAGTGATAGGAAAAGTATGAGGACTCAAACCCGCTTTACGGAGAAAAACCTCACCAATAAGAAGAGCGCTCTGGTACTTGTCGGCACGCATCTCCATGATCTCGCCAACTAATTGTGGATCGTCAGGAATAAAATGGCCTGTAACTGAGCGACCACCAGAAATCCATTCGAAGCCATGGTCCCACAAGAATGGCTCGGAGGAACCGTCAGCTAACACAATATGAGAAGGGGGACGTACAAAGAAAAAATGAGATTTCCATGCAGGATTCCTGGAAACTGGAGAATCGAAAATAGAGCGACCAGATTTTTTACTGGCAAAAAAGTATCCGCGATTCGACGAACTAGAAATGTTAAAGAGGAATAACTGTGTAAAATTACGGAGAGAGGGCTGAAAGCCTTTTGCTATCATCCGAACTGAAAAACACACGACAAAAGCCACGGAATTTTGGACTAGTTGTCTAAAGGAGACACTAAATATTTTCAGAATATCAAGGAATAAGGCAGATAAGGGAAGACGTAGACCATAATTGAAATGGGCGGTATAAAAAGCCCGACAACCTTCCGGTGGAGAAGTAACTCTATCGGAAGGAGAAGGAAGGATAATCTCAGAACCTTTCGGAAAGTACATCACATAATTATCCACGACCTCGTGGAAAGTTTCTTCAGTATACGCGCAAGCAATATCCTCAATTGGTTCAGATATTTGAGGAGCGGTACCCTTGGCCTTCTTGGCCCTGGCCGCGACGTCGGTATCAGATATAATCTGCACTTTGTAAGTGTCCTTATCCGGGATGATGATTTCGGACACTCCGGTCTACTCCGTTGGAGGACTAGGGGGTACCACCTCCTCGATGATAGGTGCAATTGCTTCAATTGAAGATGAAGTGGGTTTCTTTCGAAATGAAGTCATTTTTGGGATCCTTGAAAAGATATTGATCGATAAAAACGATATAGAGGAGAAATTAGCGAGTAAGAAAGTTACTGCAAAAGTCTTGGAAGCAGAAAGTAAAAAGTGATTGAAACAACGAGCGCCTACTTATATAGGAGGGAGAAAAGACATTTCGAACTTCTCGCGGCTAATCATATTCCCGCCAAATAGTAAAATCGAAACGACTCCTCGCGAGAAAAGTAACGGTTCAGTCCGGAAACGACAAGACGACTATCTATGAAGTGTTGCACTCTTTTCCTTGCTTTGGATTTTTTCCCACAGGGTTTTTTGCAAGTAAGGTTTTTAACGAGGCACAATTCATAGAAAAGACAGTCGTAATCGACCATATACTTCTACGAGCTTCTACTGCATTTACGCTCGAAGAAGTGGGGGAGTACTGATGGGGGCTATTTCACACCCCTTATAATAATCAGAGCGACAAGTTAACATATGTTCGGACCGATCAGAAGACTAATTTAGATTATAAGCTGCCCGGTCCGATATGTACTATCAATCCTTGGCGACTAAGAATGAAGTCCAAGTTCAATAAGGATTACTATACCTAGTCCTATTGGGATTATGTTTCCTTGAATAACTAGGGTTATTATTATATAAATACCTAGTTAAACATTGTATTAGACAACTACTGACTCAGAGCTTTCGCCTCCATACAAAGCATTCTGAGAATATAATTAATAGAAAAGCTTTTGCTATACTATATTCATATTCGTTGTCTTGTTTACTAATTGTTCTTTACGCTTTGTTCTTTCTTGAGATTGATCCATCCGGAATAAAGTAACTAAGCCCTATAATCTATACGTAATTTAACCGATGAAAATAACCTCATTGATTTAATCTAACCCTACGAAAAACGGTTAAATCACCAAGGCAACCATCTTGTGAATGGCTTTCTTGAAAGTACTCTTCAATAATGGGCCCACCTTTTGGTAAACCAATGCAGTATGGACCGGAGAGCTGAGGAATTCTCGAATAACCTTTTCCCTGGGGCTCCTGCCGGAATGATCGACCAAACCATCGAGGTCGAGTTCTTCTTCCTGCTCTTCTAAAGAAGATTGAAGACGATTAACTTGAGACTCAAGATCGCTAATACGAGTAGCATTTTGAACATGGTGATCCTCTTGATCCTTGGCCAATCGTTCAGCTTGCTCTTGAGCACGGGTTATCTCTAAACACTACTTATTATATGGGGGTTGTCCGTCCCCAAATCCTGATCACCATGTACCCGAGAAGGTCGAGAAGTAGAAGTAGAAGGACCAGCACCAGTTAAACCTTGTTCTAAATCAGCCACCTTCTGAAGAAGAACTTTATTCTTTTCTTCCAAGAAATCACATTGCTGCCTTAGAAGGGCAGATTCATAGATAGAAGACAACATACAACTACCGGCCTGAAAATGCAAATAAGCAGAACATTAGATAAAGCTTTCTCAAATAAAGGAGAAAAAGAAGAATGCCGAAGGAATGATTTGTCTATTTTTACTCTGACATGAGAAAGAGAAGCTTTCTCCAACTTCTCCAACGGATCCTTCCCAAGCAGCCTCTGGATATCACACGTAAAAACAGAAGAGAGGAGAATTAGTGTAGCCTTATCCGTAGCATTCTCCTTCTCGTAGTTGACCAGAGAATCACGGTCGGAATAACCTGCTGCTCTTTTCCCCACAAGATGATCCTTAATCATCTCAACCAGCGTAGCTTTGGGATGCGATTCACCCAGCAAGGTAAGCTCTTCACCTGAACAATTATAAACCTATTTCCTTCTCTTCGCCACCGTGCCAGATGAATTAGGTATCGACCATGATTGGCAGCCATGAATTCCAGGAGAGGATCTAAGCTGCAGGGGAGGGTATCCCTGACTGGTCCTAGTAGTCGAGGTAGATGCCAAAATTTGAGAAGAAGAGGGTTCATTTGGGACTTCTTGGGAAAGTTTTTGTGTCTCTTCTCTGTTATCGTCAGAGTTAAGATCTTGATCTAATTTACTTTTTCGAGAAACCCGTTGCTCTATGGGATTATTCTCTGCCGTTTTAATAGATTTGGACAGAACCATCTTACCTTTCTTGGAATGCCTGGAATTTTCGACCATAGAAGCTACAGGAGATACAAAAGTTGGTTACAGATAATAATTAATCGAAGTTAGAGAAAATATACGACAAGTAATAAAGAAACTTACTAAGTGATTGGGAAGAAGTGGAAATGGGGAATGTGGGTGAACTTAAACCATCTTTGCGAAGAAAGGCCTCCCCAATATGGACATCGCATTGATATTTGTCCAAACGCATCTCCTTTATCTTAGTCAGCAAACTGGGGTCATCATGAATCAATTGGCCATTGACGGAGCGACCAGTTGAAAATTGAAAGACCAGATCTTTGGCTCGCGAAGAAGTAGCCATGGTTTGAAGAACTGGAAATATTAAAACGAAATAATTGATAAAAATTGCGAAAAGAGGCTGAAGACCTTTCGCGATCATCAAAACAGAAAAAGAAACAACGAATGCTACAAAATTAGGAACCAGTTGGGTTAGAGAAACAGAGAAGATTTTCAATATCTCCAACAACAAAGGAGATAATGGAAGTCTGAGACCGTGATTGAAATGGACAATATAAAAGGCACGACAACCTTCCGGGGGTGTAGTAACCCTGTCAGAAGGAGATGGGAGAAAAATATCAGAACCTTCTGGAAAATACTTTCTATAATTATCCTGCACTTCCTTGAAATTATCCTCTGTATAGGCACAAACAAGATTTTCGACCGGTTCAGAAACTTTAGGGTTGGAAGTCTTGACCTTTTTGGAAGCCTTACCGGCCACCTCCGCGTCGGAAAGGATACCCACTTTGAACGAGTCTGATTTAACCGAATTTCGTCGGGTTAATTATATAAGTGAATATGGGGATTCTCAATTTATTTTTAAGGGCTCTGTTACTTTATTCAGGATGGATCAATCTCAAAGAAGAACAACTTTGAAGGAACAATCCGTAATTATCATAACCAACATAAAAATAATACTAATATGAAGAGAAAGTTCTTTTCTTTCTTGTATAATCTTGGGTTCTGCTATTTTATGCAGGGTTTAATGGCGTATTTGCCGTGTGTTCATAAAGTTGTTTCATACAATGATATACTAGGTATTTATATCATTCTAAACCTAGCATTACAAGGAAATATAATCCTAATAGGTCTCGGCCCAATTGTCCTTCTTGTGTCCGGAGTATAGTCTTCTCGTCGAAGAGAGTTATATTCGGCCGGGTCGATAAGATGATCCCGAACTCACTTGACTAGTCGAATCGATCTTCTATTCTTCAATCAATCCGTACATTATAAGGGGTACAAAATAGCCCCCATCAGTACTCCCTCACTTCTTCGAGCTTATAAGTAATAGAAGCTCGTAGAAGTAGACAATTTTTTATGACTGTTACCTTCTATGAATGGTGCCTCGTTAAAAACCTTACTTAAGAAAAAACCCTGTGGGAAAAAATCTTAACTAAGGAAAAGAGTGCTATGCATCATAGATAGTCATTTTCTCTTTCCAATCATGAATCGCCACGCGTCCCGTCGGGGAGGCTTTTTATCTTCTTCCGTTTTTAGCGGGAATGTGATTAGTTGTGACGAGTTCGAAACGTCTTTTCTCTTCTCAGTATAAATAGGTGACTATTAAGTTCGTCATTTCTTCTTTATACTTCCTTATAGTTCGTAGTCACTTTCTTGCTTAGTCGTTCAACATATAAAGTTTTCCTTTTATCGACTTATATCCTCCGAGAATCCGAAAAACATGGCCTCTTTAAGAAAATCTTCTTCCTCCTCTGGGGAGAATGTCGCTTCCCATAACGAGGAAGAGTTGCCTTCTAATCCTCCGAGCAAGCAAACTGGAGTTTCTGAATTTGTTGTTCCTGTTGAAGATACCTTTAAGGTACAAATTCTTTCCGATACAGATGTCGCTGCCCGAGCCAAGAAAGGCAAATGTGCTGCTCCTCAAATTTCTGAACCAATTGAGGACCTAGCTTGTGCTTACACGGTGGATACTTTCCCCGAGGTTGTGAACAACTATGCCAAATATTTCCCGGATGGTTCTGAGATAGTTCTTCCTTCACCTTCTGATAGGGTTACATCACCACCGGAAGGATGTCGAGCCTTTTACACGGCCCATTTTAATAGTGGTCTGCGTCTTCCATTGTCTCCCCTCTTTCTTGATATTCTAAAAATATTCAGTGTGTCCTTGACACAATTAGTTCCCAATTTTGTGGCCTTCGTGGTTTGTTTTTCTGTCTTAATGATCGCGAAAGGGTTCAAACCTTCCTTTCGTAACTTTACACAACTTTTCCGGTTCAATATTTCCAGTTCCTCCAATCGCGGATATTTCTTCGCTAGTCAGAGGCCTAGTCGGGCAATCTTTGATTCCCCAGTTTCTAGCAACCCTTCTTGGAAATCTCATTTCTTCTTTGTTCGTCCCCCATCTAGTCTTCGTTTGGTGGATGGTTCGACCATGCCCTTCTCATGGGATCATGGCTCCGATTGGGTTTACGGAGGTCGCCTGCCGACTGGTGAACTCATTCCTGATGATGCTCAGTTTATTGGTGAAATCCATGCTATGCGTACCAACAAATATCAGAGTGCTCTTCTGATTGGGGAAGCTTTCCTTCGTAAAGCGGGATTGATTGCTCATGATTTTCCAATCAGTTCATCATCTGAATCCCTTGGTAAGCATTTTATTTCAGCTTAGTGTGGAGATGATACCTTTTCTACAGAGAATCTAACCTTTATCTTGTTTCCTTTTTCAGCCTATATGGTAGAAAATTCCAGACATTCTTCAATAGGAAAAATGGTGTTGTCTAAATCTAGCAAGACAATAGAGAACGTTCCAATCGAGCAGAGAGCATCTCGGAAGAGAAAATTGGAGTTGAGTCATGAGTCTTAGAAAAATAGAGAGGAATCTCCAGACTCTTCTCAAGAATCCCCTAGGAACTGGATCTGGTTATCCCCCTCTCCAGCTTAGGACATCTTTGGGTATACGTGGATGTCGCAGCTGGTCGATGCCTCATCCCAATGACAACCCGATGGATAGGAAAAGGAATTACTATGGTCGTTCTGGTAACGATCTTTCTTTACTTGGCGATAATCATCCAAAACCTACTTTGGTTGAAATGATCGAGGATCATTTAGAGGGAAAAAGAGCTGCTGGCTACTCCGAGAATGATTCTCTTGTTCATGACGATAGCCAGAATGCGGTTGATAAGGCAACTCGTGTACTTTTGTCCCGCGTTTTTACTCGCGATCTTCGGAAGGACCATCTGGAGAAATTTCAGCGAGCTTCACTTTATGCTGAAAAGGTAACCTCCTTTTAAGTTTGCTTTATAGGATATTTTCCTTCGAAGATATTTAAGCTTGCCAACTTATTTCTTGTTTTACCCCTTTACTTTTTCAGACCAAGACTTGTTTAGCCTCATACGCCTATGAAACTGCTCTCTGGAAACAACAATGTGAGTTTCTGGATGAGAAATACAAAGCTTTACTTCATAAGTCCTCTGGTTCAGAGGTAGGCCCATCAACGTCTTCTTCCGTTCCGGTCGTAGAGACTAGGGCTACGGGGATCGAAGACCAGGAGATTATAAACAGGGTTCTGGAGACTTCCCGTGCTCAAGAGCAAGCCAACCAAATGGCTAAAAAGTTAGAGGAGTTCCAATTTCAGAGTACTGCTCGGATTAGCGAGTTGGAATCTCAAGTATCAAGTCTTCAAGCCTCTTTAAAGGAGTTTGAGGAGGATGTTCCTCTTAGTGGACTTAGGGATCGATATGGTAGGAATCCTGATGAAAGAGTGATTCGCGAATTCCTTAACTCTCCTGTCCATACGGCGTTGGTATATCAGATGGTCGGTCCTCTCCTAGAGAGTACTTTCAAGAAGGCGGTTCATCAGTTGGTCGCTTTTGAAATGATAGAGGATCGTCGAAAGGAATATTTTAAGGCGGCACATATTCGGTTGAACCGTTATGGCAAAGCATATTCCTCCTCCGAGCTTCCGGACGTCGTTTATCAAAATTCTCCTTTGGCTCCCCTTGTTAAAGAGTTTGGGAAACCATTGCCAATTCCTCTTTCCGATATCAATGATGAGCTCGATAACAATTTCATCCATCAAGATGATGAAGAAGAAGATATTGACACAGCGGAGGAGAGAGAAGTCGGTAGCGAACAGAAAATTCCAGATAGCGACCAAGCTGTATGATATATTGAGAATCTCTGAAATAACCTTCGTAACTATTCACTATAGGTTTAACTGTAACATTACTTTTTCACCCCTTTGTTAAATAAACGTTTTGTATTCTAACCATCACGTCCTTTCGTGTTCTCTGTAATAATTCTGACAAGTCATTAACTTTGCCGTAATCATTATGCGTATGTCGTTTCAACTTCTAGTGTTTATTCCAAAGCTGATTTCTGTGTTTCACGCCCTTTCTTTGGGTCTATTGCGTCTTTTCGTATAGTATAAATATAAAAGGTAAAAAACTTGACTCGCTATTTACCGCTATACTTATCTCTTTAACAGAATACTCTTTCTTTAGCTCGTCGATAAGCTTTCTCGATATTTAAATTGTACTTTTTGAAAGTCCGATCATGAGTAATCTTTTTGGCAACACTTCGAAGCATGCTTTCCGTGAGGGCGCTAGGAATACTAGACCGAAAAAGTCTCGAACAGAGGGGCCCTCGATAGAGCCTCCTCGTTCGTCTTCAATTACTAGGTCGGTGATCGATACTCCTGTTATCCCTTCTGAACCTTTTTCAGTAATTAGTTCGTCTTTTGTACAACCACATTTTTCTTCTTCTACTGAAGTAGGAAGTAGGCCTTCACCTGGTCGGGTGGCTTTTGGCGATTCATCCAATGTAGAGCACACTTTTGATATACTTGTTTCTTCAGGTGTTTCTTCTTTTGAGCAAGGTTTTCATGGAGGGGACTTTGTTAACTCCCTTCCTTTTTCTACCTCTGTTGCCTCAGTCGTCAGCGGAGGGCAAGTTGATGAGGGTTCCCTTGTCAATCCCTCCGTAACACAACCTATTTCTCAAGATTTTCCTGATTACTTGTTTAATGATACTACCATGATGACTACTTCTTTTGAATCTGGTGGGCCTTCTGGAGGTCGGATTGGGTCGAGGTCCGGTCGTCAAACCGTTATTTCTTCGGGTAAGGAGAGATTAGTTAGTCCCAACGAGAGGGAATCTCCTCGTCTGTTAGATGATCGTTGTATCCTTGAGCAGGTTAAGGATATCTTGCGGTCAGCGACTCCCCGCCCTGACAATGTCCCTCTTCTTAGTGAACTGCCGGGCTCTGTTGAGCCCGATGCTTTGTCCTGGGATCTGGGTTTGAGCACTATTTTGCCCCGGTGAGTTGAGGAAGCTTGAGAGTACTTCCAATGTACGCCTTGTACAGTCGCTAGTGAAGTTGTGCGAGCAGGTAGACCTATATTTCATTATTTTTCCCGCTTTCATTTTGATTGCCCTGTTACATAAAGACTGCTTTCTTTTTCCAGGCTAAGTACTTTGCACTCCAGCTGGGTGTGCAAAATGACGATCTGTGGATAAGCAGAGATGCTTATCGACGTCGTTTGGAATTAGAGACAGGGAAGGTCACAGGGCAGAGCCTCCAATTGCAACTTGCCAATGATGATCTGAAAAAATTGCAAGAAGAAAAGTCTGTCTGGGAAAAAGAGAAAAGTGACTTGGTTCAGGCTGCTGTCCAAGCAGAGGAGTCTCAACGGCGGTCCTATGAGGAAGGTTATGATGCCGGTTATCTAAAGCGTCAGGAGGAGTTGATGGTGTTTGCTGGTAACCTGACTCCTCGGAGGACTGTTTCTGCTAGTCGGCCTGTTGATAACAACCCTTCTCGGTGATCCGTTCGACCCGGTTCTCCCCTTTTTTTTTTTTTTTTTTTTTAGCGCCCAAATATTTTTGTGTAGTTGCTCGGGCTGCAGTTTTTTGTATTGGTAGATTTAACTGAGACTGTGATCTTTTACAGGCCAATCTATGCCTTGATGAATTTCAATCCTTAGATATATTTTGTTGCTCATATTTTGCAGTTTATGCATAAATATAACATCGTGAAATAATCAGTATAGATTAGTATACTTATCTCATGTTGGTCTTCTCGGAGGACGTCTAGTTTCTGAAAATGTAGCTTGAGTCTTACTTGATCAATGTTTAAGTAGCTGAATGATACAATGTTAGTTTCTGCAAATCCAACTTTTTCAAATGAACTATATGTATTATGATCAACCAAGCATGATCCCTTATGGTCTTCCAGAAGTCGTGTTTAGACGTAAAAATATGAATAGCAAAGAATCCATGTAGATAGTTGATCGACTATTTTAAAGAAATTCTCAGCTTTGTCGTCGCTGTTCGACCAGTCCCTTGTAAATTTGTCTTTTAGTTAAAGATATCTTATTTAAGGACGTTGTCATTCATTCTGTTGAGCTCTGCTCTTCTTTTAAATTTTCGGAATCTATAAAATCGTTCCAGATAAGCTCTTAAGATCCATGTTTTTCTGTAGTGATTGTGAGTTCTTTGTTCCTCGAATAAAGCAATTGGTGTATCGATATATCATTTCATTGATATGGGATGATGATTTAACCGTTTTTCGTCGGGTTAATTTAATATCAGTGAATTTATGATATCGGGGTTTTGGATATTGAATTATTCGGTATATTGGGTTCTGTCACTTTATTCTGGATGGATCGTTTACCAAGAAAAGCAATAATCAAAGGCAAGAAATAAAACTAGTAATGAAATTAAGAACGCAATGATATGGAGGTAAAGTTCTGCAATAATAATGGATATTATTGAGTTCTATTGTTATCAATGTATTCTTGTGTAATCCCTGAATTAAGAGAATTCGTGCCCCCTTTATACAATGAATAACTAGGTATTTATATTACGCTAAACCTAGTATTACAAGGAATCATAGTCCTAGTTGGACTCGGCCCAACCTATCCTACTTGGGTCCGGAGTGTAATCTTTACTCGGAGCGAGCGGCATCAGGCTGGGTCAGTAAGAAGGTCTCGATCCGTTAGAATTGGTCGAATCGACCTTGTAATCTTTGTTCGATCAGACCGGTATGTAGGGTGCGAAATAGCCCCCATCAGTACTCCCTCACTTCTTCGAGCGTATAGATAATAGGAGCTCGTAGAAGTAGATAAAACTAGTCGACTGTTTCTTTTCTATGAACGGAGCCTCGTTAAAAACCTTACTTAAGAAAAAACCCAGTGGGAAAAAATCTTAAGTAAGGAAAAGAGTGCTACGTATCATAGATAGTCGTTTCTTCCGCCTAATGATGAATCGCCACGCGTCTATTCAGGAGGCTTTTGGTATCCTTCCATTTTTGGCGGGAATTTGAGTAGCTGCTATAAGTTCGAAATGTCTTCTCTCATTTCCTTATAAATAGGTGACTTTCGAGTTTGCCATTTCTCTTTTATATTTGCTTTTAGATCGCAGTCATTTTCTAGTTTGGTCGTTCGTCGTATAAAATCTTCTTTTCATCGACCTTCTTCTTCAAGAACTAGAATATAGATGGCTTCCGTAAGAAGATCTTCTTCTTCTCCTAGAGAGATCATCGCCCCTGATAACGAGGAGGAGTTACATTCTAATCCTCTGGGTGAACAAACTACGGTCTCTGACCTGGTTATCCCTGTAGAAGATACTTACAAAGTACGAATCCTTTCCGATGCGGACGTAGCCGCCCGAGCCAAAAAGGGCAAAGGTACTGTTCCTCAGATTTCTGAACCAATTGAGGATCTAGCTTGCGCATATACAGAGGAAACATTCCCCGAAGTCGTGAATAGCTATACCAAATATTTTCCGGAGGGTTCTGAGATAATTCTCCCTTCACCTACTGATAGGGTTACTACCCCGCCGGAGGGATGTCGAGCCTTTTATACGGCTCATTTTAATAGCGGACTGCGTCTTCCTTTGTCTCCCCTTTTCCTGGAAGTTCTGAAAACTTTCAGCGTGTGCTTGACACAACTGGTTCCAAATTCTGTTGCTTTCGTGGTTTGTTTTTCCGTTCTGATGATTGCAAAGGGGTTTAAACCTTCTTTCCGCAATTTTACGCAACTTTTCCGTTTTAATATTTCTAGTTCTTCAAATCGTGGATACTTCTTTGCTAGTCAGCGACCTAGCCGAGCAATTTTTGATGCTCCGGTCTCTAGTAATCCTTCATGGAAATCCCATTTCTTCTTTGTTCGTCCTCCGTCTAATCTCCGTTCGGTGGACGGTTCGACCATACCTTTTTCATGGGATCATGGCTCTAGTTGGATTCCTGGAGGTCGCTCATCAACTGGTGAACTTGTTCCCGACGATGTGCAATTTATAACTGAGATTCCCGAGATGCGTACAAACAAATATCAAAGTGCTCTTCTGATTGGGGAAGCTTTTCTTCGTAAGGCGGGGTTAAGTGTCCACAATTTCCCCATCAGTTCATCACCTGAACCTCTTGGTTAGCATTTTATTTGACCTTTAGTATTGTCGCTATACTTTTTATACGGAGAAATTAACTTTATTTTGTTTCTTTTTCAGCTCATATGGTAGAAAACTCCCGACATTCTTTGAAGGGAAAAATGGTGCTGTCGAAATCCTCCAAGTCAGTAGAGAATAATCCTATTGAGCAGAGGGCATCTCGAAAAAGGAAACTGGAGTCGGGCCACGAGTCTGAGGATAACAGAGGGGAATCTCCAGATTCTTCTCGTGAGTCCCCCATTCGTCAGGGGACGGGATCTGGTTATCCTCCTCTTTACCTTAGAACATCTTTGGGTATTCGAGGATGTCGTAGCTGGTCGATGCCTCATCCTACTAATAATCCAGTTGATAGAAAAAGGAGTTACTATGGACGTTCTGGTGACGACCTTTCTTTACTTGGAGATAAACATCCAAAGCCTACTCTGGTCGAAATGATCGAGGATCATTTAGAGGGAAAGAGGGCTGCTGGTTATTCCGAGAAGGATTCTCTTATTCATGATAATAATGAGAATGCGGTTGATAAGGCGACCCGTATTCTTTTGTCTGGCGTTCTTACTCGCGATCTTAATAAGCTTCTTCATAAGGATCCTTTGGAGAAATTCCAGCGAGCTTCTCTTTATGCTGAAAAGGTGAGACCTTTTTCTTTCTATTATTCTGATGAAGTGATCTTTTAAGATTTTCTTAATTTGCTAATTCGTTTCTTTCTGACCCCTTCGTTATTTCAGGTTAACACCTGTCTGACATCATACGCCTATGAAAATTCTCTTTGGAAACAACAGTGCGAATTCCTTGAAGAGAAAATTAAAGTTTTACTTCACAAATCTTCCGGTTCAGAAGTTGGTCCCTCGACATCTTCCTCTGTTCCTGTCGTAGAGACTCGTGCTGCCGGGACCGAAGATCAAGAAATGATAGATAGGGTAATAGAGGTTTCTCGTGCTCAAGAACAAGCCAATCAAATGGCAAGAAAATTAGAGGAATTGCAGTTGCAGAGTACGACTCGAATTAGTGAGCTTGAATCTCAAGTATCAAGCCTTGAAGCTTCTTTAGAGGAGTACGAAAATGATGTCCCCCTTAGGCAAAGAGATCGATATGTTAGGAAATCTGACGAACAAGTTGTTCGTGAATTCCTCAGTTCTCCTGTTCATACGGCGTTGGTGTACCGGATGGTTGGTCCTCTTCTTGAGAATACTTTTAAAAAGTCGATTCATCAACTGGTCGCTTTGGAGATGATCGAGGATCGTCGGAAGGAGTATTTTAAGGCAGCTCATATCCGGTTGAATCGTTATGGCGAGCTTTACTCTTCCTCTGAAGTTCCAGATGTCGTATATCAAGGTCTTCCTTTAGCTCACCTTGTCGGAGAGTACGGAAATCCATTGCCAATTCCTCCTTCAGATATTAACGATGAGCTCGATGATACATTTATCGATCCGGAAGATGAAGAAGAAGAAGAAGACGACATGGACGTCGGTGGCGAACAGAAGATTCCCGATAGCGACCAGGCTTCTTAGAATAGTGGTTTTATTTTTGAAATAATTTTTGTAATTATCCACTCGTAGGTTTAATTGTAACTTAGCTTTCCTACTTTGTACACCAAACGTTTCGTATTCTGACAGTCGTGTCTTTTCACATCCGCTGTAATAATTCAGACGAGTCTTTTAATTTGCCGTAATCATTATGTATGCGTCTTTTCAAATTCTAGCGTTTGCTCCAAGGTCAGTTTTCCTGTTTCGCGCCCTTTCTCCAGGTCTGTCGTGTCCTTTCGTGTAGTATAAATACGAGAGGTAAAATTTTACTTGTCTTTTTACTGCTACACTTTTCTCTTAACAGAATACTCTTTCTTGAGCTAGTCGATAAACTTCCTCGATATTAATATATATTTTTCCGTAATCCGATCATGAGTAACCTTTTCGGTAATACTTCGAGGCGACCATCTCGCGAGGGCGCTAGAGAAAATAGATCTAAAAGATTACGAAGAGAGGGGCCGTCGATCGAGCCTCCTCATTCGTCTCAACCAAATAGGTCGGAGATTGATTCTCATATTATTACTTCTGAACCTCTTTCCTTGGTAACCTCGTCGTTCTCCGAACCAGTCTTTTCTGCTCCCATTCAGGAAAGAAATATGCCTTCCCCTGGTCGATTAGCTTTTGGGGACATATCCAACGAAGAAACGGCTTATAATATAGCTGTTAGTTCCAATGCTTCTTCCTTTGAGCATGTTTTTCATGGAGAGGACTTTACTGTTTCTCTTCCTCTATCTGTTTCTACTGCCCCAATCACTAATGAAGGGCAAGCTGGTGATGGCTTTTTTGTCAATCCTTCTACGACGCAATCTATTGTGCAGGATTGTCCTGATTATTTGTTTCACGATACTACCGTGATGACTACTTCTTTTGAATCTGGAGGACCTTCTCAAGGTCGGACCGGCTCGCGGTCTGGTCGTAGAACCATAATTTCTGCTTCGGGCAAGGAAACCTCCGTTAGTCCTGACGGGAGAGAGTCTCCTCGTCAACTGGATGAGCGATGTATCAATGAGCAAGTTAATGACATCCTCTTGTCGGAGACTCCACGTTCTGACGGTGTCCCTTTAACTAGCGAATTGCCGGGTTCTGTTGAACCTGATGCCTTGTCCTGGGATTTAGGCATGAGTACCATTTTGCCTGGTGAGTTGAGGAAACTCGAAGGCGCCTCCAATGTTCGCCTTGTTCAATCTTTGGTGAAGATATGTGAGCAGGTAGACATTTTTGTTCTTTGTTTTGAATTCTTTGTTGTACGGTGGTTTTTCTCATTCTTTCTGTTTTTTTAGGGCAAATATTTCGCACTCCAGCTGGGTGTGCAAAATGACGAGCTGTGGAACAGTCGGAGAGCTCTTCGGGGTCAGTTGGAGTCCGAAAAAGCTAAAAGCAAGGGTTTGGAGCTGCAGCTGCAAGTTGATAAAGATGCTCTCCAAAGATTGGAGGCCGAAAAAGTTGTGCTTGAAAAAGAGAAAAATGATTTAACTCAGGCTGCTGCCCTTGCAGAGGAGTCTCGACTGCGGTCCTATGAGGAGGGATATGACGCCGGTTATCTAAAGCGTCAAGATGAGTTGATGGCTTTTGCTGGCAACTTGACTCCTCGGAGGACTGTTTCTGGTAGTCGAACTGCTGATCGTTCTTCTTAGCAACTTTAGTTTGACCTGGCAGGCCTTGGACTGTCTATTTTTTTTTTTTTTTTTTTTTTTTTTTTTTTTTTTTTTTTTTTTTTTTTTTTTATCGCCCAATCTTTTGTGCAGTTATTTGGGCTGAAATTTTTGTAATAGAAGGAGTAGAAATTTGAAAACGATGATCTTTTGTAGGCAGATTCTTGCCTGATCAAATGTCTCCTGTATATATACTTTGTTATGCTCGTTCTTCCCTTGTGCATGGATATAGTCATCATGAAATAATCATTATGGAGTAGCATACTCGCGTTTCTAGATAGAGAAAAGATAGCTTGTCCTTGTTTTATTACTGTTTTAGTAACTGATTTTGCTTTTGCCAATCACAACTTTTGTCGATCAAACTTTGTATACTCCATTCTGGTCGATGTTCGATCCGTGCTTTGTAAATTTGTCCCTTTATGACATATTTCTTATATAAGGAGGTTATTGTTCCACCTGTTTGAACTTCGCTTTTCTTCTCATCAAAGGGAAATTTCCCTCTCCGTGCTTTTCATAAATCCATGTCTTTCATCATTAACTTTTTAACTATACTTTTCTCTAGCCAGTATATCATACTCTTGATATGGGAGGAATTGGAAAATGTAACAGTCCTGGCCAGATCTGACCCGTTTAGACCTCCTTCAGCAATTCTTTGGAAAATTAGGCAGTGACGGCCTTATAGTTTCGAATAGGGAGGGCTATTCTCCTGATTTCGATGTCAGATTTCTTGGATTCCAAATGGAATTCTTGTATGGCCAACTTAGTAGTCCCCCAATGATGTATGAGGCAGTTACGACCCCCGTATGGTGGAGGCTCTGGTCGTTTTTAAGCAGTTATCCTCTTTCAACGGACCAACTTTGCATGCCTTCGTTGAGGAGTTCTTAATATTTTCTATTAGGCGACCTTCATATATGATCGTGCAGATCGTTTTTGTCTTTGAACTTCTTTAAGTTTTCTTGGATTATTTTGTTGATCGCTTCGATCTGTAGATTTGTTTTTCACCGATCAGTTGAATCGATCAGACGGGCGCCGTTCCAACTTACTTGCATTTATTTCGGGAAGTCAAAGGGTCGCGTTTTTCGTCCCTTGATTAAACTCCTATTATCCGTAGGATCATTCTCACGGGCGCCTATAAATAAGTAGATAGTTTCCTTATTTTCTATTCATAACAATGAAGATCTCTGTTTCTTTAGATTTCATTTTGCCTTCGGATCCCATAATGTTCAAGAAGTCACATTATCGTGATTTGTTCGTTCGCAGTAAAGGAATTGTCCCCAGTCTTGTATTGACGGGTCCCATGTCAGCCCTTCCTTGTATCGACGGATCCCATGAGATCTCCACTTTATTCTTCATCACTTTAGAGGTCCGTGGTTTCCGTCTGCACATGGGGGGTTCATACTTGCCAGTCACCCTCGCTCTTGGATGTGACTTCCGGAGTGATAGATCGCCGGGGTGGCTGGTAAGTTTTACCGTTTCACGACGGTCCCGAAGAGATGCTGCTCCAGAGTAAAATGTTTTATAGATAAAGTAAAAGCAGTATCTTCTTCTGGGTGAGTGAGCATTGCTAGCTTATCTGGCTGGTAGTGTTCATTTCATCTGGAATCACATACGATCTTCAGAGCCCTGCCATCGAACCAAAGAAGTCGACCATCCTGAGCAGCATGCTTCTTAGGTGGTTTATTATGATCGATGAGGTACTAGGGAGGAGATTGGTGTTTCCGTGGACATTGTCGTGAAGATAGTCGATCCCATATGATCAATTTAACTAGATCATTGTAACGATCTTTAGATAGCGAGCAGATTTTTGTAACGTAGGATATTAGTATGTAATTGATTTGATGAATAAAATATTATTTATTTCTTGCATCTTCTTTGTCGTTTGATAATTTTATTTACGAGGAGTAATTTCCGAGCAGACGAATTCATACTTGATTTATCTTTCAAAACTTTAGGAGTATCAGCGGATCTTTTTTAGATCGTTAGGAGTAGATCGAGGAGTTTTTATTGAGCGTATCAATGTGTACTCAATCTTGCTATAATTTAGACTTAGGATTTCATAACAAAATCCTTCTTTGTAATTAATCGAGGAGTTTTTATTGAGCGGATCAATGTTTACTCAACTCGTTTTGTTTTAGACTTAGGTTTTTCATACTAAAAAGTCTTTTTGATCGTTGAACATATATCGAGGAATTTTTATCGAGCGGATCGATGTTTACTCAACTCGTTTTGTTTTAGACTTAGGTTTTTCATACCAAAAAGTCTTTTTGATCGTTTGAATATATATGATGTCGAGGAGTTTTTATCGAGCGGATCGATGTTTACTCAACTCGTTTTGTTTTAGACTTAGGTTTTTCATACCAAAAAGTCTTTTTGATCGTTGAATATATATGATGTCGAGGAGTTTTTATCGAGCGGATCGATGTTTACTCAACTCGTTTTGTTTTAGACTTAGGTTTTTCATACCAAAAAGTCTTTTTGATCGTTGAATATATATGATGTCGAGGAGTTTTTATCGAGCGGATCGATGTTTACTCAACTCGTTTTGTTTTAGACTTAGGTTTTTCATACCAAAAAGTCTTTTTGATCGTTGAATATATATCGAGGAGTTTTTATCGAGCGGATCGATGTTTACTCAACTCGTTTTGTTTTAGACTGAGGTTTTTCGTACCAAAAGTCTTTATGTTCGTTGTGTTCGATCGAGGAGTTTTTATTGAGCGGATCAATGTTTACTCGACTCGTTTTGTTAATGAGGAGTGTCTATTGAGCGGATCAATGTATACTCGACTCATTTATAATTCAGACTTAGGTTTATCACCAAAAAGTCTTTTTGATCGTTGAATATATTTGTCGAGGAGTTTTTATCGAGCGGATCGATGTTTACTCAACTCGTTTTTGTCGTCGGAATGAGGAGTGTTTATTGAGCGGATCAATGTATACTCGACTCATTTATAATTCAGACTTAGGTTTATCACCAAAAAGTCTTTGTTGCTGTTGATATAGATCGAGGAGTGTTTATTGAGCGGATCAATGTATACTCGACTCGTTTCGTTCTAATATTTATCATTATGCTAGTGTAATTCCACAGAGCGTTAATCGAAATAATCGATGTATAGAAAATGCTAAAATTTTTACTATTTGAACTCTAGGCTAGGGCCTTTGTTACAAGGATTAAAACTTTGATAAAGTAAAAATAAAACAATGCAGTATAATCTGCTAAAATTTATTTACCATAGTACTTCCTAAGGTTGACTGCGTTCCAGGTTCTTGGTAAGGCTGTCCCATCCATGTGTGCAATTTTGTATGAACCTTTCTTTCCTACGCCAATGACGATGTAAGGTCCATCCCAATTTTGTTGTAACTTTCCCACATGCTTGGATACTTCTACCTTTTTCAAAACCAAATCCCCTTCTTTGAAGGTTCGGACGCGTACTTTTTGATTGTATGCTTTCTCCATATTTGCCTTAGTGGCTTGTAGGCGTACAGCAGCTTTATCTCTTAAGGCTTCTGTTAAATCAACGTCATTTTCCCTCGCCTTTTCATTTTCTTCTTTAATGAACATCTCTATTCTTGGAGTTGGAATTAAAGTTTCCACAGGGATAACAGCTTCCGACCCATATATCAAGCTGAATGGGGTTTCCCCAGTTGAATTTCTTACCGTAGTTCGATTAGCCCACAAAACTCCTGGTAGCTCATCGAGCCATTTTCCTTTGGCAGCTCCTAACCTTTTTTCCAAAGATTTTATTATCTCTCGGTTTGCTACTTCAGTTTGTCCATTTGCTCGAGGATGTCCTACCGAGGTAAAATTTTGTTGAATTCCGAGTCTTGTACACCATTCTATTATCTGTTTTCCCGCGAATTGAGTTCCATTATCGGAGATAAGGACCCTTGGGATGCCGAATCGACAGACTATGAATTTCCAGAGGAAGTTAATAACTTGGAATTGGGTTATTCGTGCGAGGGCGACGCATTCTATCCATTTGCTGAAGTATTCTACAGCGACCAGGACATAGGATTTCTTTGATCTAGCTGTTGGGAAAGGTCCCACGATGTCCATTCCCCATTGATCGAATGGCCAACAAATCGGGATAGGGTGCATATTTTCTGCTGGTCGATGACATATGTTAGCATGGATTTGGCAGTGATGACATTCTTGGACATATTGAGCGGCATCTTTATTGATGGTTGGCCAATAGTAACCTGTTCTGAGACATTTTAAGGCCAATGCCCTCGATCCACTGTGATTTCCTGCGTCTCCTTCATGTATTTCTCGCAGTATATCCATGGTTTGTGATTCAGGGATGCATCTCAGGAGAATTCCCGATACTGATCGTCTGTAGAGTTTTCCTTCTACAAGTGTATACTTTGGGGCTCGATATTTTATTTTTCGAGCTTCATTCTGATCAGATGGTAGTTTTCCATTTTGAAGATAGTCTTTCATTGGGTTCATCCAGTTTTCTTCGGCTTCTTCGATTTCCATTATATCGATTATCGGTATTTCATCGATGTCGATTGCTGGTGTATTAGATATTAACCAGTTAATCACCCGTTCGGTTTTTCCGTCATGGGATCCTGTGAATTTTGATAGCTGATCGGCCCATTTGTTTTCCGATCGTGGGATGTTCTGGATACTGAAGCTTTCAAATTTCCCAGCTAGAGATTTTACTTTGGCGAGGTATTTGATCATATTGAACTCTTTAGCCTCGTATAGGCCTTCTATTTGTCTTTGTACTAATTCCGAATCAGTCAGTACCTTAAGACTCTTTATGTTGGCTTTTATCGCCATCTCCATTCCTGCGATTAACGCTTCATATTCGGCTTCATTGTTTGTTACGATGAAGTCCAATGTTATCGCGTAATTCAAATCTTCCTTATTTGGTCCAGTGAAGTTGATTCCGGCGCCTCCCCCTTCTCGGCATGAAGCACCGTCGACATGCATTAACCAAGTTTGATCCTCGATCATCAAGACATCGTTGTTGTGACAGTTCGACGATTCAGTGGCCTGCGTCGGTGTTTCTAGTATAAAATCAGCCAACACCTGGGCCTTGATGGCAATCCTTGGTTTGTAGTCTACCTCGAACTGGCTGAGTTCGATGGCCCATTTGATTAGTCGTCCGGAGGCTTCTGGTTTCGCTAGGATTTGCCTTAGCGGTTGATTCGTCAAAACGATGATTTTGTAGGTTAAGAAGTAGGGTCGGAGTTTTCGTGCAGCCACTACTAAAGCCAGCGTGAATTTTTCTATTTCCAAGTAATTCTTCTCCGCCCCTTGTAATAACTTGCTGAGATAATAGACAGGCTTATGCTCTGAACCCTCTATCTTAATTAGGACAGAGCTAACGGCCGTATCGGAGATGGAGATATATAAGTACAATGGTTCCCCTTCTGTCGGTTTGGCCAACATCGGAGGGGATGTTAAATATTCTTTGAGTTGTTCGAAAGCTCGTTCACATTCTTCGGTCCAAACAAAGTTTTTTGCTTTTCGAAGTGTTTGGAAAAAGGGCAAGCTTCTGTCCGCCGATTTAGATATAAATCTATTCAACGCTACGATCTTCCCAACTAAGCTTTGCACTTGAGAGATGGTCTTGGGAGGTTTCATTTCAGTTATGGCTCGAATTTTTTCTGGGTTGGCTTCTATTCCTCGCTGGTGTACCAAATATCCCAAAAATTTTCCTGACTTAACACCGAAGGTGCATTTTGCGGGGTTCAACTTCATACGATATTTTCTTAAGATTTGGAAACATCGATCTAGATGTTTTACGTGATCTGCTTCATTCATACTTTTAACTAACATGTCGTCTACATAGACCTCCATTATTTCTCCGATTAACTCCCTGAACATTAGGTTTACCAATCTTTGGTATGTAGCCCCAGCGTTCCTTAATCCGAACGGCATTACTATAAAGCAGTATACTCCCTGTTCGGTTATGAATGCGGTCTTCTCTTGGTCGCGCTCGTCCATGTATATTTGGTAAAAGCCTTGGAAGGCGTCCATCATGCTGAACAGCGCAAAACCAGCAGTCGAGTCGACCAATAAGTCGATTCTTGGGAGGGGGTAAGGGTCGCGTGGACATAACTTGTTAAGGTCGGTGAAATCATTACACATCCTCCATTTGTTGTCCTTTTTATCCCCCTTTGATACTAGTACAACATTACATAGCCACTCCGAGAAATGTATTTCTCGGATTTGTTTTGCTTCCATCAGTCTTTCAACTTCGGCTTTAATGATTTTATCTTTCACTGGTCCATGATTTCTTTTCTTCTGTCTGGCGGGTTTCGCCGAAGGGTCAATTTTTAGGGTATGCTTGATTACTCGAGGATCGATCCCTTCGATGTCATTTGCACTCCAAGCGAAAACGTCCACGTTATTTCTTAGAAATTCGATTAACATTACTTCTCCTTCTTTGCTCAATTCTGTACCAATTCTTGTCCTTTTGGACGAGTCGCCTTCTACTAGAATTATATCTTTATGTTCTGGGGGTTGCAAGGATAAATCTAGTGGTTCTTTCCCCTTTTTATCTAATCGATCAGTAATAGGAATTTCGACCTCCTTTCTAATTGGATCGTCTTCGATCTTTCTCTTGCTCGGAGTAATAGGGTTAGGATGTTCTCTCAAGGTCAGCGACGTGCTGTAGCAATCCCACGCCATACAGTGGTCATTCGTTATTTCTCCAATGCCGCTATCGGTCGGAAATTTTATTTTCTGGTGATAGGTAGAGACCACAGCTCGAAAAAGGTTAAGGGCTGGTCGCCCTAATATAGCGTTATAAGCGAAGGGTGTTTTTACCACTAGGAATTTTACCAGCTTCACTGTTCGAAGTGGCTTCTTTCCGAGCGATACACTCAAAGATATCGTTCCGCTGGGGATGATCTCGGACCCTCCAAAGCCTACTAACGGTGTGGCTACCTTTTGTAAATTTATTTGTCCGAGGTTCATTTGTGCTAGAACCTCCCTGGAGATGATATTTGCTGAGCTTCCATTATCGATTAGGATTCTTTTTACATTGTAATTCGCTATTTCTAACGACACTACCATAGGGAAATCTGGGTTATCTTCTTTCGTATCCCAAGTAATGTTTTTAGGTACTTCGCCTTCGTTAAAGCTAATCGGCTCGTGATTTGTGGGCCTATTTTCTAACGTCCATACTTCTTTTGGATATTTAGAATTTGCAATTAGGGATCTGGCCATTCTTCGTCGAGCATTGCGACTATCTCCACCCGCAGGCCCCCCGGATATAGTGTGGATAGTTCCATTGATCTGGTCGTGATTCAACTCCTGAGCAGGTCGATGTTCTGGTGACCTTCGATGAGAACTTCTCCTTTGAGTTCCGTTCCGGGGGCTTCTGCTTCTTTCCCTTTTGCGATTATCTCGTTCTATGTATTCGTCTAGTTTTCCTTGCTCGATCAGTTTTTCAACTTCTCTCTTAAGGTGAAAACAATTTTCCGTTCGATGCCCATGTGCCCTATGGTACTTACAGTATTGATCATAGTTTCTAGACCCTGGTCTGGGCTGAGCGATTTTCCTCGCCTCAGGAATCCAATTATTCCTTTCTAGAACTTCCAAGATTTCTTCGATTGGAGCATTTAATCTTGGGTGTTCTACTTGATTCACTCTGCTTCTGATTGGTGGTTCAGGGTTTCTTGGTCTTTGGTAGAAATTAGGTTGCCTTTCTCGGTCGGCTCCGCTGTATTCCAGTCGCTGGAAAACGTTACCTTTCTTGGAAGATCGCTCGTAATCCAAGGATCTTTGGGCGGGAATCCTATCATGCCGCTTAGACCCTGTAGCCGTAACTTTGTTTTTGTTTTTATCCTTAAAGGAATTCATCTCTTCTTGGGTCATATACTTGGATGCTAGGCTCATGATGTCGGCGAACGTTCTTGGTTGCTTTCGACTAAGGGCATTTCCGAACTGCCTGTTTTTAGTGAGATCGAAGAGGATAGATATTATGTAGTCAATATTTGGGGAATCGATTTTAAGCAATTCTACGTTGAATCTGGCCAACCAATTCCTTAGGGATTCTCCTTCTTGTTGATATATAGTTCCAAGGTAGCTCATTGGAAGTTTTTGTCTCTTTTGGCTGGCGAACTGCTGTGTCAATTTGTTACAGAGTTCCCTAAAGCTGAATATGGAGTTGGCAGGTTGTTTCGCGAACCAGTCCAACGCGAGTCCTTCGAATGTGGTTACCATTAATTTGGCAGTGAATTCAGCAGAGTGGGCATATAAATTCATTATATTTGTAAAGCTAAAAATATAATCATCCGGGTCAGTGGTTCCATCGTAGCGAGGTAGTCTGCCCGGGACTTGTCCGATCGATTGTGCCTCTTTTATTTCCCTGCAAAAGGGAGAACAGGCCGCAAGGCTTTCCTGGAGTTCCGTGGTTCGGGCCCACGGATTTTGAATAGACCGTAAGCGTTGTTCAAGTCGGTCCTGCACCATCCTTTCAATTTCTCTTTCCGTCAATCGAGCAGTTCGTGGTCGATCAGGGATTGTATCATCTATATCATCCTCAATAGGGATAATTGTTCGTTCCCTGGATCTACTGCGCCTCGCCGGGGTTTTTCTGTGACCTCGTTTCCTTCGAGGATTGTTGTCGGAGGGTTTCGAATTGTCCTGTTGTGGACTGTGTAGGGAGCGGTGCTCGCTTGGTGGGCTATCAGCTTGTTGAGATACATGATCGTTTTGTCCGGGCGTTCTCCGAGCAGGAATTGTCCTGGCAGCCCTAGGATTTTGCGGAATTTGATCAAGCACAAGTAATTCTTCCGGGGAGAGTGATTTAAAGAGCATCGCTATTTGTCGTAATTTCTCCTGAGCACCCGGGAGAGGAGCAGGGATCTCGGGGACTTCCGGCTCTTCCTGTATCGTGCCGGGAGGACCTCCTAGGGGTTCATGATCTCGGGGATGGGTATTCTGTAAATTCTCGTCGGTGTTGGGAACGTTATTATTGTCGTTCTCCTGTGGATCTTCAGATGTGTCATGACCGGTGGTTGTGTTACTTCTTGCTCCGATACGAGCGCTTTTCCTTGGGCGAGCCATATGTCGATCGAATAATTAACCTAGCCCCTCGGTGGGCGCCAACTGATTTAACCGTTTTTCGTCGGGTTAATTTAATATCAGTGAATTTATGATATCGGGGTTTTGGATATTGAATTATTCGGTATATTGGGTTCTGTCACTTTATTCTGGATGGATCGTTTACCAAGAAAAGCAATAATCAAAGGCAAGAAATAAAACTAGTAATGAAATTAAGAACGCAATGATATGGAGGTAAAGTTCTGCAATAATAATGGATATTATTGAGTTCTATTGTTATCAATGTATTCTTGTGTAATCCCTGAATTAAGAGAATTCGTGCCCCCTTTATACAATGAATAACTAGGTATTTATATTACGCTAAACCTAGTATTACAAGGAATCATAGTCCTAGTTGGACTCGGCCCAACCTATCCTACTTGGGTCCGGAGTGTAATCTTTACTCGGAGCGAGCGGCATCAGGCTGGGTCAGTAAGAAGGTCTCGATCCGTTAGAATTGGTCGAATCGACCTTGTAATCTTTGTTCGATCAGACCGGTATGTAGGGTGCGAAATAGCCCCCATCAGATGAATTGGAAAATATAGAATTATTAGCCAGATCTAGCATGTTCTGACCCCCTTCAGCAATTCTTTGGAATGTTAGGCAGTGACTTTTTTGAAGTCTTGAGTTATGACGGCTATTCTCCTGATTTCCATGTCAGATTTCTTGGATTCCAAATGAGGTCCGAACATGGTTAGCTAATAATTATTCTCTGTGACATATGAGGCAGTTACGATCTTGTAGGTCGGATTATGAAGTTCTTCATTCTTTTAGTCGAGCTAACATCTTGATGTAATATCTGGAGCTCTTTTAGATCTGCTTTCTAGTGCTTTGATCGAAGCGATCTTCTTTCGCATTTATCATCGATTCGATGATTCGACCAGTGAGGTGCCGTTCCAACTTACTTGCATTTATTACGGGAAATCGAAAAGTCGCATTTTCGTCCCTTGATCAGGTTTCTATTCAACCGTCGGATCATTTGCAATTTCCATATCTTGTATTTTGAGGTACCGGCGGTCGATATAATGGAAATCGAAGAAGCAGAAGCAAATTGCATGACTCCAATGATAGACTATCTTCGAGAAGGAAAATTGCCGCTTGACCAGAATGAAGCTCGGAAAATAAAATATCGGGCTCCAAAATATACATTAGTGGGAGAAAAACTCTACCGGAGATCAGTGTCAGGAATTCTTCTGAAATGCGTCTCTGAATCACAAACCACTGATATTCTACGAGAGGTACATGAAGGAAATGCAGGGAATCACAGCGGAGCGAGGGCATTGGCTTTAAAATGCCTCCGAACAGGTTATTATTGGCCTACCATCAACAATGATGCCGCTCAGTATGTCCAAAAATTTCATCACTGCCAAGTCCATGCTAATATATCTCATCGACCAGCAGAAAATATGCACCCTATACCGGTATGTTGGCCTTTCGACCAATGGGGAATGGACATCGTGGGACTGTTCCCAGCGGCTAGATCCAAGAAAGCTTATGTCCTGGTCGCTGTAGAATACTTCAGCAAATGGATAGAATGCATCGCCCTTGCACGAATAACTCAATTCCAAGTGATCAACTTCCTATGGAAATTCATAGTTTGTCGATTTGGCATCCCAAGGATCCTAATCTCTGATAATGGAACCCAATTCGCGGGAAAACAGGTAATAGAATGGTGTTCGAAACTTGGGATTCAACAAAATTTCACTTCGGTCGGGCATCCTAGAGCGAACGGACAGACTGAAGTCGCAAACCGAGAAATAATAAAATCCTTGGAAAAAAGATTAGGAGCGGCCAAAGGAAAATGGCTCGATGAACTCCCAGGAGTACTTTGGGCTAATCGAACCACTGTCAGGAGCTCAACCGGAAAAACCCCCTTTAGCTTGGTATATGGTTCGGAAGCTGTTATTCCTGTTGAAACCTAATCCCAACACCAAGAATTGAAATGTACGATGATCAGAAAAATGAAAAGACAAGAGAAAGTGACATCGATTTAACAGAGGCTTTAAGAGAAAAAGCCGTTGTACGCTTGCAAGCCACTAAAACAAATATGGAAAAGGCATACAATCAAAAGGTACGCATCCGAACCTTCAAAGAAGGAGACCTGGTCTTGAAAAAGGTAGAAGTATCAAAGCATGTGGGAAAATTACAACAAAATTGGGATGGACCTTACATTGTCATTGGCGTAGGAAAAAAAGGTTCATACAAAATTGCACACTTGGATGGAACAGCCTTACCAAGAACTTGGAATGCAGTCAACCTTAGGAAATACTATGGTAAATAAATTTTGGCAGATTATGCTGCTTTATTTTATTTTATTTCATTAAGTTTTAATCTTTGTAATAAAGGCCTTAGCCTACAGTTCAATTATTAAAGATTTTAGCAATTTTAAATATTAAGTCAAGATTGGGTATAAATCGATTGTTTCGGTAAACACTCCTTGCACATATTGGTTGAGATCGGGACAAAAAGAGTTAAGTATACATTGATCCGCTCAATAAACACTCCACGATCCAACCATACAATCAAGTCGAGTATACATTGATCCGCTCAATAAAAACTCCTCGGTCAATTTTTTCAACAATCAAAAGACTTTTGGTATTAAAAGCCTAAGTCCAAACAACGAGTCGAGTATACATTGATCCGCTCAATAAAAACTCCTCGATCTACTTATGACGATTAAAAGACTTTTGGTATTTAAAACCTAAGTCTAAACAATAAACGAGTCGAGTATAAATTGATCCGCTCAATAAACACTCCTTGATATATTTACAACGATTAGAAGACTTTAGGTATTAAAACCTAAGTCTAAACAAAACGAGTCGAGTATACATTGATCCGCTCAATAAACACTCCTCGATCAATTTTTCGACGATTAATAGACTTCTGGTATTAAAAACCTAAGTCTAAACAAAACGAGTCGAGTATACATTGATCCGCTCAATAAAAACTCCTCGGTCAATTTTTTCAACAATCAAAAGACTTTTGGTATTAAAAGCCTAAGTCCAAACAACAAGTCGAGTACACATTGATCCGCTCAATAAAAACTCCTCGATCTACTTATGACGATTAAAAGACTTTTGGTATTTAAAACCTAAGTCTAAACAATAAACGAGTCGAGTATACATTGATCCGCTCAATAAACACTCCTCGATATATTTAAAACGATTAGAAGACTTTAGGTATTAAAACCTAAGTCTAAACAAAACGAGTCGAGTATACATTGATCCGCTCAATAAACACTCCTCGATCAATTTTTCGACGATTAATAGACTTTTGGTATTAAAAACCTAAGTCTAAACAAAACGAGTCGAGTATACATTGATCCGCTCAATAAACACTCCTCGATCAATTTTTCAACGATTAATAGACTTTTGGTATTAAAAACCTAAGTCTAAACAAAACGAGTCGAGTATACATTGATCCGCTCAATAAACACTCCTCGATCAAGTTTTCAACTATTAATAGACTTTTGGTATAAAAACCTAAGTCTAAATAATAACGAGTTGAGTATACGTTGATCCGCTCAATAAACACTCCTCGATCTGTTTTCAAAGATCTAAAAGACTTCTGGTATTAAAAACCTAAGTCTAAATAAATAACGAGTTGAGTATACATTGATCCGCTCAATAAACACTCCTCGATCTGTTTTCAACGATCTGAAAGGCTTTTGTTATAAAAACCTAAGTCTAAATTATAACGAGTTGAGTATACATTGATCCGCTCAATAAACACTCCACGATCTGTTTTCAACGATCTAAAAGGCTTTTGTTATAAAAACCTAAGTCTAAATTATAAAAGAGTTGAGTATTCATTGATCCGCTCAATAAACACTCCTCGATCTGTTTTCAATGATCTAAAAGACTTTTGTTATAAAAACCTAAGTCTAAATTATAAAAGAGTTGAGTATACATTGATCCGCTCAATAAACCCTCCTCGACTTGTTACAACGACTAGAAGGCTTTTTGGTATGAGAATCTAAGTCTAGATTACAAAGAGTTGAGTATACATTGATCCGCTCAATAAACACTCCTCAACATATTCCTAACGATCTAAAAAGATCTGCTAATACACCTAAGTCGTGAAAACGAATTGAGTATGAATCCATCTGCTCGGAAAATGCTCCTAGTAAATAAAATTATGACAACATCAACAAAAAAGGAGAATGCAAGGGATGAAAGTAATATTTTATTCATCAAATCAATTACATACAAACGTCCTAAATTACAGAGGTATACATACTACTTAAACATCGTTACAATGGTTTAGATAAAATGATCCTATAGATCAGCGATCTTCACGACAATGTCCACGGAAACACCAATCTCCTCCCTAGTACCTCGTCGATTATGATAAACCACCTAAGAAGCATGCTGCTCAGGATGGTCGACTTCTTTGGTTCGATGGCCAGGCTCTGAAGATCAAATGTTCATCCAGACGAAATGAATATTACCAGCCAGATAACCGGCAATACTCATTCACCCACAACAAGATACTGCTTTTATTTAAAGATAAAACATTTTACTCTAGGGATATCTTCTCTTAGTCTTATGAAAAGAAAAGTAGAGTTCAACAGAAGGAATAATAGCCTCCTTATATAAGATATATATCACAAAAAGACAAATTTACAAGGCATGTATTGAACATCGACCAAGATGCTGAGCGTTCCTTAAACTGCTATTCAATCGATTATCGATACGAATGACCTACTATCTACATTTTGATGAACAACGTGGTTTTGGGTATAACCCAAGGGACTATACTGGGTTGATCAACAAAAAAAATTTATTTTGCAGAGCAAACAGTATATTTTTCAGTTACTTATATAGTGACCGAGCAAGATTAAGCTACCTTATTCTCTATTCTTGGTATCCACCGCAAGGATCAATATCAGATAAGTATGCCAAATCTATGCTGATTATTTCATGATGTTATATTTATGCATAACAGCAAAGTGTGCATAACAAAATATATCTACAGAATAAAATTGATCAAGGCAAGGGTCTGCTTACGAAAGATCATAATTTCCAATTTAGTCGTTCTCCCAATACAAAAATTCAGCCCAAACAACTACACAAAAAAGTTGGGCACTAAAAAAAAAAAAAAAAAATAGAGAGAGACAGTCCAAGGCCTGCCAGGTCAGACAAATCACTGAGAAGGGTTGTTATCAACAGGCCGACTAGTGGAAACAGTCTTCCGAGGAGTCAAGTTACCAGCAAACGCCATCAACTCCTCTTGACGCTTTAGATAACCGGCGTCATAACCTTCCTCATAAGACCGCCGTCGAGACTTCTCTGCTAGGGCCGCAGCCTGAACCAAGTCACCTTTCTCTTTCTCCCAGACAGACTTTTCTTCTTCCAATTTTTTCAAATCATCATTGGCAATCTGCAGTTGGAGACTTTGCCCTCTGACCTTGGCCGACTCCGATTCCAAATGACGTTGATAAGCATTTCTGCTTATCCACAGATCGTCATTTTGCACACCCAGCTGGAGTGCAAAGTACTTAGCCTGGAAAGAGAAAACACTCCTTATGTAACAAGGCAATCAAAATGAAAACAAGAAAAATAATGAAAAGACAAGTCTACCTGCTCGCACAACTTCACTAGCGACTGAACAAGGCGCACATTGGAAGTATATTCAAGCTTCCTCAATTCACCGGGCAAAATAGTGCTCAAGCCCAGATCCCAGGACAAAGCATCAGGCTCAACAGAGCCCGGCAGTTCACTAAGAAGAGGGACATTGTCAGGGCGGGGACTCACTGACCGCAAAATATCCTTAACCTGCTCAAGGATGCAACGATCGTCTAAGGGACGAGGAGATTCCCTCTCATTAGGACTAACCGAGGTTTCCCTCCCCGAAGCAGAAATAACAGTTCGGCGACCAGACCTTGACTCACTTCGACCTCCAGAAGGCCCGCCAGATTCGAAGAAAGTAGTCATCACAGTAGTATCATGAAACAAGTAATCAGGAAAATCTTGAGAAATAGGCTGTGTTGAAGAGGGATTTACAAAGGAGCCTTCTTCAGATTGGCCCCCGCTAACGACCGGGGCAGCAGAGGTAGAAAAAGGAAGGGTACTGACAAAATCCCCTCCATGAAACCCATGCTCAAAAGAAGAAACACCTGAAGAAACAGGTATATCGAAAAACTGATCCACATTGGATGAATCACCAAAAGCCACCCTACCAGGGGAAGGCCTATTTCCTACTTCCGTAGAAGAAGAAAAATTTGGTTCTACAAAAGACGAACTAATTACAGAAAAAGGTTCAGAAGGGATAACCGGAGTGTCGATCACCGACCTAGTTATTGAAGATGAACGAGGAGGCTCCATCGAGGGCCCCTCTCTTCGAGATTTTTTAGGTCTGTTATCCCTAGCGCTCTCACGGTAGGGTCGCTTCGAAGTATTGCCAAAAAGATTACTTATGATCGGATTGTTGAAAAGTACAGAGTAAATATCGAGAAAGTTTATCGACTAGCCAAAGAAAAAGTATTCTATTAGAAGAGACGAGTATAACGGTAAATAAAAAGCCAAGTTTTTACCTTTTTGTATTTATACTACACGAAAAGACGCAACAGACCTAAAGAAAGGGCGCGAAATACTTAAGATAGCCTTGGAATAAACAATGGAATTTGAAACGACATACGCATAATGATTACGGCGATGTTAATGACTTGTCTGAATCATTACATAAGAACACGGAAGGACGCGACTATCAGAATACGAAACGTTTATTTCAAAGGGATGAAAGGGTAAATTTACAATTAAACCTGCGGGTAAATAATTACAAAGATTATTTCAAAAAATTAATATATCATATAGCCTGGTCGCTATCTGGAATTTTCTGTTCGCTACCGACGTTCTCTTCCTCGGCTATGCCAATATCTTCTTCTTCTTCTTCTTCATCTTCTGGATCGATGAAGGTTTTGTCGAGCTCATCATTGATATCTGAAGGAGGAATTGGCAATGGTTTTCCGAACTCTTTGACAAGGTATGCCAAAGGAAAGTTTTGATATACAACATCTGGAAGCTCGGAAGGAGAGTATACTTCGCCATAGAGGTTTAATCGAATATGTGCCGCTTTAAAGTATTCCTTTCGACGATCATCTATCATGTCGAAAGCGACCAACTGATGGATTGCCTTCTTGAACGTATTTTCTAAGAGTGGACCGACCATCTGATTTACCAACGCTGTATGAACGGGAGAATTAAGGAATTCACGAATCACTTTTTCATCATAATTACGACCATAACGATCCCTGAGTCCACTCAGAGGAATGTCCTTCTCGTACTCCTCTAATGAAGCTTGAAGACTTGATACTTGAGATTCTAGCTCACTAATCCGAGCAGTACTCCGAAACTGGAATTCTTCTAACTTTTTAGCCATTTGATCGGCTTTCTCTTGAGCACGAGAAGTCTCCAGGACCCTGTTCATGATTTCCTGGTCTTCAGTCCCTGTAGCCCTAGTCTCAACGACTGGAACGGAAGAAGACGTTGATGGGCCTACCTCTGAACCAGAGGACTTATGGAGTAAAGCTTTGTATTTCTCCTCCAGAAACTCACATTGTTGTTTCCAGAGAGCAGTTTCATAAGCGTATGAGGCTAAACAAGTCTTAGTCTGAAAAAAGTAAAGGAGTAAAACAAAAATAAGTAAGCAAATTAGAAAGACCTTCGAAAGGAAATATTTTATAAAGCAAACTTAAAAAAAGACGTTACCTTGATGAATAGGGGAATGTTGCGAAGAATCTGGAGACTCCTCTCCATTCTCCTCGGAATCATGATTCAACTCTAGCTTTCTCTTCCGAGACGCTCTCTGCTCGATAGGGATGTTCTCAATGGATTTGGAGGATTTAGATAACACCATTTTTCCCTTTGAAGAATGTCGGGAGTTTTCTACCATACGGGCTGAAAAAGAAACAAGATAAAAGTCAGTTTCTCTGTATAGAAGGTATCATCACAACCCTAAGCTAAAATGAAGTACTTACCAAGAGGTTCAGACGATGAACTGATTGGAAAATGATGAGCACTCAATCCCGCTTTACAGAGGAAAGCCTCCCCAATCAGAAGAGCACTCTGATATTTGTTGGCACGCATAGCGAGGATTTCACCAATAAACTGAGCATCATCAGGAATGAATTCACCGGTCGGCATGCGACCTCCGTAAACCCATTTGGAGCCGTGATCCCACGAGAAGGGTATAGTCGAACCATCCACCAAACGAAGATGAGATGGGGGGCGAACAAAGAAAAAATGAGATTTCCAGAAAGGGTTGCTAGAAACGGGGGAATCGAAAATTGCTCGACTAGGCCTCTGACTAGTGAAGAAATATCCACGATTGGAAGAACTAGAAATGTTGAACCGAAAGAGCTGTGTAAAATTACGAAAGGAAGGTTTGAACCCCTTTGCGATCATTAAGACAGAAAAACAAACCATGAAAGCCACAGAATTAGGAACTAATTGTGTCAAGGACACACTGAATATTCTTAGAATATCAAGAAAAAGGGGAGACAACGGAAGACGCAGACCGCTATTGAAGTGGGCCGTGTAAAAGGCTCGACATCCTTCCGGTGGAGATGTAACCCTATCAGAAGGAGAGGGAGAATTATCTCATAACACTCCGGGAAATATTTGGCGTAATTATTCACAACCTCCGGAAAAGTGTCCACCGTATAAGCACAGGCTAGGTCCTCTATTGGTTCAGAAATTTGAGGAGCAGTACCTTTGCCCTTTTTGGCTCGGGTAGCGACATCTGTATCGGAAAGGATTTGTACCTTAAAAGTCTCTTCAACAGGAACGACAAATTCAGGAACTGCATTTTGTTCGCCCAAAAAGTTAGAATGCAACTCCTCCTCATTATTAGGAGCGACATTCTCCCTAGAGGAAGAAGAAGATTTTCTTAAAGAAGCCATATTTTCAGATTCTCGGAGGATATATGGCGATAAAAGGAAAACTTTATATGATGAACGACTAAGCAAGAAAATGACTACGAACTATAAGCAAGTATAAAGGAAAAGTGACGAACTCAAAGGTCACCTATTTATACTGAGAAGAGAAAAGACGTTTCGAACTCGTCACAACTAATCACATTCCCGCCAAAAACGGAAGAAGATCAAAAGCCTCCCGAAAGGACGCGTGACGATTCGTAATTGGAGAGAGAAAACGACTATCTATGATGCGTAGGACTCTTTTCCTTACTTAAGATTTTTTCCCACAGGGTTTTTTCTTAAGAAATGTGTTAACGAGGCACCATTCATAGAAGATAAACAGTCGTATAAAATTATCTACTTCTACGAGCTTCTATTATCTATACGCTCGAAGAAGTGAGGGAGTACTGATGGGGGCTATTTCGCACCCCACATAATGTGCGGATCGACTAAAGAACATAAGATCGGTTCGACCAAATAAGATAATTCGGGATCATCTTATCAAACCGGCCGAATACAGGTCTCTTCGACAAGAAGACTACACTCCGGACCCAAGAAGGATATTTGGGCCGAGTCCTATTAGGACTATATTTCCTTGTAACACTAGGTTTAGTATGATATAAATACCTAGTCAATCATTGTATTAAACGACTCTGAATCATAAGGCTAATACGCCATTGAATTCTGCATAAACAGCATAACTCACTATTACTTAATAAAAGAAAAGAGCTTTCTCTTCATATTTGTGTTATTCTTGCGTTGGTTACGATATTTACTTATTGTTCTTACGAAATTGCTCTTCCTTGAGATTGATCCATCCTGAATAAAGTAACAGAGCCCTATATACTATATATTGAGAACCCCAATATTACAATTTTACTGATACCTTTAACCCGACCAAATCCGGTTAAATCACTATTGATGGGAATTCCAAAGAAAAAATTTCCCTTTTGGTTGAAACAGATGATTTTATCGACCTCATCGTCCTTTTTCTAGCGTTTTTGCTATCTCTTCCTCCTGGTCCGCCCGCAATCACGTTTATTACTCCGTTCAATTGCTCCTCTCCCTGGTTCCAAACCTCCTTTCGCTAATTGTTAAATTTTCGTGAACTCCTAGATCGATATCGGCTTTTGAAGTTATTTCCTTTGACGAACTCCTTCAGTTTTGCTTGGGCAATTAACTTCTCGATCTCAACCTTTAGCTAATAACAATTCTAAGCACTGTGCCCCCGAGCTCTATGGTACCTGCAGTATTGGTCATATCCCATTGCCCCTGGTCTTGCCTGGGTAATCCGCTGGGCCTCAGGGATTAGATTTCCTTCTTCCAATACCGTTAAAATTTCCTCTATTGGGATATTCAATTATGTGAATTGAATTTTTTCAGGTCGAGGTGGCCGGTTTTGATCATAAGGTGGGCCATAGGCGTTCGGCCTTTGTACTGGTACTTGCGGCTTATATGCGTTGAGTCGCTGCCATACCGATCCTCTATTCGTCCCTCCATAGTCGCTTGGTTTTGGTATGGGGGCTCGATCTTGCTTCTTGTTAGGAGGGAGCTTTGGGCTATGAGCATTTTTTAATTTATTCATCTCCTCCTGAATCATATACTTCTCAGCAATCTCCATTATTCGTTCAAAAGACTTTGGTTGCTTCCTACATAATGCATTTCCAAACTGAACGCTCCTAGTTAACTCGAACATCAGAGAGGACAAGTATTCGATTTGAGGGGTGATTTAACCGGATTTCGTCGGGTTAATTATATCAGTGAATATGGATTATTGGGGATTCTCAATATATATGATTTAAAGGGCTCTGTTACTTTATTAAGGATGAATCAATCTCAAAGAAGAACAATTTTGAGGGAACAACAAGTAATTATCATAACCAACGTATAAAATAACATGAATATGAAGAGAAAGCTTTTTTCTTTATTAAATAATCTTGGATTCTGCTGATATGCAGAACGTGGTAGCGTATTTGCTGTGTATTTCAAAAGTCTCCGTAATACAATGATTAACTAGGTATTTATACCCTACAAAACCTAGCTTTACAAGGAAATATAATCCTAATAGGACTCAGCCCAATTGTCCTTCTTGAGTCCGGAGTGTAATCTTCTTGTCGAAGAGAGTTGTATTCGGCCGGGTCGATAAGATGATCCCGAACTGACTTGTCTGGTCGAACCGATCCTTTATTCTTCAGTCGATCCGTTCATTATAAGGGGTGCGAAATAGCCCCCATCAGTATTCCCTCACTTCTTCGAGCGTATAAGTAGTAGAAGCTCGCAGAAGTAGACAATTTTTTACGACTGTTATCTTTTATGACTGGTGCCTCGTTAAAAACCTTACTTAAGAAAAAACCCAGTGGGAAAAAATCTTAAGTAAGGAAAAGAGTGCTACGCATCATAGATAGTCGTTTTCACTTTCCAATTATGAATCACCACGTGTCCCTTCGGGGAGGCTTTTTATCTTCTTCCGTTTTTGGCGGGAATGTGATTAGTTGTGACGAGTTCGAAACGTCTTTTCTCTTCTCAGTATAAATAGGTGACTATTGAGTTTGTCATTTCTCCTTTATACTTCCTTATAGTTCGTAGTCATTTTCTTGCTTAGTCGTTCATCATATAAAGTTTTCCTTTTATTGACTTATATCCGCCGAGAGTCCAAAAACATGGCCTCTTTAAGAAAATCTTCTTCCTCCTCTAGGGGGGATGTCGCTCCCATTAACGAGGAAGAGTTGCATTCTAATCCTTCGAGCGAGCAAACTGGATTTTCTGAATTTGTTGTTCCTGTTGAAGATACCTTTAAGGTACAAATCCTTTCCGATACAGATGTCGCTGCCCGAGCCAAAAAGGGCAAAGGTACTGCTCCTCAAATTTCTGAACCAATTGAGGACTTAGCTTGTGCTTACACGGTGGATACTTTCCCCGAGGTTGTGAACAACTATGCCAAATATTTCCCGAAGGGTTCTGAGATATTTCTCCCTTCTCCTTCTGATAGGGTTACATCACCACCGGAAGGATGTCGAGCCTTTTACACGGCCCATTTTAATAGTGGTCTGCGTCTTCCGTTGTCTCTCCTCTTTCTTGATATTCTAAAAATATTCAGTGTGTCCTTGACACAATTAGTTCCTAATTATGTGGCCTTCGTGGTTTGTTTTTCTATCTTAATGATCGTGAAAGGGTTCAAACCTTCCTTTCGTAACTTTACACAACTTTTTCGATTTAATATTTCCAGTTCCTCCAATCGCGGATATTTCTTCGCTAGTCAGAGGCCTAGTCGAGCAATCTTTGATTCCCCAGTTTCTAGCAACCCTTCTTGGAAATCTCATTTTTTCTTTGTTCGCCCCCCACCTCGTCTTCGTTTGGCGGATGGTTCGACCATGCCCTTCTCGTGGGATCATGGCTCCAAGTGGGTTTACGGAGGTCGCCTGCCGACTGGTGAACTCATTCCTGATGATGCTCAGTTTATTGGTGAAATCCACGCTATGCGTACCTACAAATATCAGAGTGCTCTTCAGATTGGGGAAGCTTTCCTTCGTAAAGCGAGATTGAGTGCTCATGATTTTCCAATCAGTTCATTATCTGAATCACTTGGTAAGCATTTTATTTCAGCTTAGTGTTGAGATGATACCTTTTCTTAAGAGAATCTAACTTTTATCTTGTTTCTTTTTCAGCTCATATGGTAGAAAATTCCAGACATTCTTCAAAGGGAAAAATAGTGTTGTCCAAATCCTCCAAATTCATAGAGAACGTCCCTATCGAGCAGAGAGCGTCTCGGAAGAGAAAGATGGAGTTGAGTCATGAGTCCGAGGAGAATTGAGAGGAATCTCCAGATTCTTCTCAAGAGTCCCCTATTCGTCAGGGGACAGGATCCGGTTATCCCCCCTTCAGGTTAGAACATCCTTGGGTATTCGTGGATGTCGCAGCTGGTCGATGCCTCATCCTAATAATAATCCAGTGGAGAGAAAGAGGAGCTACTATGGTCGTTCTGGTAACGATCTTTCTTCACTCGGTGACAATCATCCAAAACCTACTTTGGTTGAAATGATCGAGGATCATTTAGAGGGAAAAAGGGCCGCTGGCTATTCCGAGAATGATTCACTTGTTCATGACGATAGCGAGAATGCGGTTGATAAGGCAACTCGTTTTCTTTTGTCCGGCGTTTTTACTCGCGATCTAAATAAGCTTCTTCGGAAGGATCCTCTGGAGAAATTTCAGCGAGCTTCTCTTTATGCTGAAAAGGTAACCTCTATTTTAAGTTTGCTTTATAGGATATTTTCCTTCGATGATCTTCTAGTTTGCTAACTCATTTCTTGTTTTATCCCTTTACTTTTTCAGACTAAGACTTGTTTAGCATCATATGCTTATGAAACTGCTCTTTGGAAACAACAGTGTGAATCCTTGGAAGAGAAGTATAAAACTTTGCTTGGCAGGACTTCTGGTTCAGTGGCCGGTCCCTCAACGACTTCTACTGTTCCGGTCGTAGAGATTCGGGCAATGGGGACTGATGACCAGCAGATTATAGACAGAGTTCTGGAGACTTCTCGCACTCAAGAACAAGCCGATCAATTGTCTAGAAAGTTAGAAGAGCTCCAATTTCAGAGTACTGCTCGGATTAGCGAGTTGGAATCTCAAGTATCAAGTCTCCAAGCTTCTCTAGAGGAGTATGAGAAGGACAGTCCTCTTAGTGGACTCAGGGATCGTTATGGTCGTAATTCCGATGAAAAAGTGATTCGTGAATTCCTCAGTTCTCTTGTTCATATGGCCCTGGTAAATCAAATGGTCGGTCCGCTCTTAGAAAATACGTTCAAGAAGGCAATTCATCAGTTGGTCGCCTTAGGACTGATAGATGATCGTCGAAAGGAATATTTTAAAGCGGCACATATTCGGCTGAACCGTTATGGCGAAGCATATTCCTCCTCCGAGCTTTCGGACGTCGTTTATCAAAACTTTCCTTTGGCTCACCTCGTTAAAGAGTTTGGAAAACCATTGCCAATTCCTTCTTCAGATATTAATGATGAGGTTGATAACAATTTTATCGATCGAGAAGAAGAAGAAGAAGATATTGACATAGCAGGGAAGCAGATGTCGGTAGTGAACAAGAAACTCCGGACAACGACCAAGCTGTGTAATATTGAGAATCTCTGAAATAACCTTTGTAACTATTAACTGTAGGTTTAATTGTAATATTACTTTTTCACCCCTTTTTTAAGTAAACGTTTTGTATTCTAACCGTCACGTCCTTTCGTGTTCTCTGTAATAATTCTGACAAGTCATTAACTTCGCCGTAATCATTATGCGTATGTCATTTCGGCTTCTAGTGTTTATTCCAAAGCTGATTCCTGTGTTTCGCGCCCTTTCTTTGGGTCTATTGCGTCTTTTCGTATAGTATAAATATAAAAGGTAAAAAACTTGACTCGCTATTTACCGCTATACTTATCTCTTTAACAGAATACTCTTACTTCAGCTCTTCGATAAGCTTTCTCGATATTTAAATTGTACTTTTTGAAAATCCGACCATGAGTAATCTTTTTGGTAATACTTCGAAGCGTCCTTCCCGTGAGAGCGCTAGGAATACTAGACTAAAAAAGTCTCGAACGGAGGGGCCCTCGATAGAACCTCCTCGTTGATCTTCTAATACTAGGTCGGTGATCGACACTCCTGTTATCCCTTCTGAACCTTTTTCCGTAATTAGTTCATCTTTTGTACAACCCAATTTTTCTTCTTCTACTGAAGTAGGAAGTAGGCCTTCCCCTGGTCGGGTGGATTTTGGTGATTCATCCAACGTGGAGCAGACTTTTGATATACCTGTTTCTTCAGGCGTTTCTTCCTTTGAGCATGGTTTTCATGGAGGGGATTTTGTTAATTCCCTTCCTTTTTCTACTTCTACTGCCCCGATCGTCAGCGGAGGCCAAGTTGATGAGGGCTCCTTTGTCAATCCCTCCGCAACACAACCTATTTTCCAAGATTGTCCTGATTATTTGTTTAATGATACTACTGTGATGACTACTTCTTTCGAATCTGGTGGTCCTTCTGGAGGTCGAACTGAGTCAAGGCCTGGTCGCCGGACCGTTATATCTGCTTCGGGTAAGGAAACCTCGGTTAGCCCCAACGAGAGGGAATCCCCTCGTCTGTTAGATGATCGTTGTATCCTTGAGCAGGTTAAGGATATCTTGCGGTCAGCGACTCCCCGCCCTGACAATGTTCCTCTTCTTAGTGAACTGCCGGGCTCTGTTGAACCCGATGCTTTGTCCTGGGATCTGGGCTTGAGCACTATTTTGCCCGGTAAGTTGAGGAAGCTTGAGAGTACTTCCAATGTACGCCTTGTACAGTCGCTAGTGAAGTTGTGCGAGCAGGTAGACCTATCTTTCATTATTTTTCCCGCTTTCATTTTGATTGCCCTGTTACATAAGGACTGCTTTCTTTTTCCAGGCTAAGTACTTTGCACTCCAGCTGGGTGTGCAAAATGACGATCTGTGGATAAGCTGAGATGCTTATCAACGTCGTTTGGAATCAGAGTCGGCCAAGGTCAGAGGGCAGAGTCTCCAACTGCAGCTTGCCAATGATGATCTGAAAAAATTGCAAGAAGAAAAGTCTGTTTGGGAAAAAGAGAAAAGTGACTTGGTTCAGGCTGCTGTCCAAGCAGAGGAGTCTCGGCGGCGGTCCTATGAGAAAGGTTATGATGCCGGTTATCTAAAGCGTCAAGAGGAGTTGATGGCGTTTGCTGGTAACATGACTCCTCGGAGGACTGTTTCTGCTAGTCGGCCTGTTGACAAATCTTCTCAGTGATCTGTTCGACCTGGCAGGCCTAGGGCTGTTTCCCTCTCTTTTTTTTTTTTTTTTTTTTATTAGTGCCCAACTTTTTTGTGTAGTTGCTTGGGCTGAATTTTTTGTATTGGGAGAACGACTCAATTAAAAACCATGATCTCTTGCAGGCAGATCCTTGCCTTGATCAATTTTATTCTCACGTTGGTCTTCTCGGAGGACATCTAGTGATGAGGGGTAATTTAGATTCCTTGCCTCTGTGGGCCCGATGCTGTTCGAATAACACTAGATACTATTCCCAGAAGAGCAAGAAGTTGGTCCAGGGCATAGTATTAACTGTTACGAGCTCATTTCAGAACCCAAGATCGAAGGATACTGTTGGGCCGAGCCCAGGCCCAAGACCGTCAGTTCAGCTATAAATACCCATGCATTTATGACAACACACAACTTCCAAGGTGCTCTGGTTTCGTTACTGCTACTCGGATACTCTTGGGAAATATAGTATAGTTTTGGTCATTTGTATTTCGCTCCTCTAGTTTGTACGGCATCCAATAATGCTCGAGTAGGACCCTACATTCTTGTATTTGTACCCAGCTAATTCGAATACATTTACTATTTGATCTTTACTTTTAAATATTGTTATTTCTACTCTACAACCCACCTTTGATCGAACAACGAAATTACGTAAGATCAATTGGCGCCCACCGAGGGGCCCTTATTCGAGTATTAGACCGAAATATGCCTACCACGAGGGGAAATCCATATGTTAGCTGAAAACCTTACTAAGTATGAAACTCTGTTATTCGTTATCCAAGGCGGTCCTCCGACTATTAGGGCGTTCATCAATTCGAGATCGAAGATAATGCCTATACAATAAACTTCCGAGCTTAATATTAGCGATTTTATCCGGGGATTGCACAGCTTATCTATATTTTCCCGACGGATTGAATCTCCACAAGGATCCATTTTCTAGTGTGAAAGTAAATAAGAAGTTCCACCGAGGTAGCCCACAACAAACTAACATAGAGTTAGTCCGGTCGACTCGATCAGAGCTTATCGATGGTCGGAATTTATTTTTCCTATCATCATATTTGTTACTTTCAAAAACAAATTCCTCAAATCAGCTATTTATGAGTTCAATCACATAATCTGTATACATTATTTATCGGTTACTTCTATTTTTCTCGATTTGATTGGGATGAGTTGAACATTTGAACAACGGCAACAAATTATTTAACATCAAAGTCGAAGTTAAACGGTGAAATTCGATCAGAGAACGAAAGCTCTATCATTAATATTTCTTCAAATAAGTTACAAAGAAAAGCCTCGAATCAATTTCAAACTCAAGAAGTACAATACGATCGCTACTATCCTATTACAAGTTCTACGAATAATTCTAGTAATCACTAGCCACGTCTTGCACATCCACCTTCGAACGGGGTAAGGGCCGGATCGCAGCTCCTCTCCTGGGCTTCGGACCGACCTTAGATCATCATCAGTAAACAATGATTGAAATACTCAATCACTGTTTACAGGATAATCCGAACAGGTGCAGCAAAGGGTTATCTCAGCAGAGGCAGCTCAAGGAAGCTCGAAGGAACTATACTTCAAGAAAGCCCTCGAGGAAGCTGATGCCTCAGATTTAAAGAACTCCTCTCAGAATAACCAGCTGCCCGATCGGATACTACGCCAAGATACCGGAGGTCTAACCCGCACCAGAAATGATATGTCTGGGAAAACAGGTTGCCTGCCGGTATTCTAGGCGCAAGTTCTTTTGCCTGTCGATATTCTAAGCGAAGAGGGGTACACCAAAAAGACCAGAGTCGAAGAATAAGGTTCGAATTCTTATTTCAAATTTCTTTATTTTAGAAGCAATACGGATCGAAAGCAAGATTCGACCCATATCGGTCGGACAAAGCATAATAGAGAAAATGAAGAGTATCGGATAAACCAAAGGAGAACTATTTATAGCAGCAAAGTTTTTGAACCAATGGTCCAGATAACAAATCACCGACGGTTGGGATGTAAGTAATAAATGAACTGACCGTTACATTTCCCGAGAAATAGGGTCCTGTTTGGTTAGAAGGAAACACGATTTAACAGGCCGTATAGGAAAATTTATAACATTCTAAACACCAGACCGATATGACATAGTTGTAACATTATTGATGAAGATTGGCAATTTAGGTTCAAGATCAGTTCATTCAGATGTTTTTACAGTCATTGTTCGACTTGGAAGAATCATGATCGATTCGAACAGAACTCTCGACCAAAAAATCATGCGACTATGGAAATCCGGCAGTGCCAATGATTAATGGCAACATTTTCCTTATTAATTTTAGGTCCACTAAAATATTTATCTATTGCTCGATCAAGCAAGCGGTGTTTGAGTATTTCTTTATCGATATAAGAGGATCGATGTGGAAGTATTGAAGATAAGAATCTATCTAATTATGTTTATTCTATCAACAAAACGTGGAAGAAATGTATTTATATTATCTCGGAAAATACAAGATGAGGAAAATACATGTTGAGCATAACTCAAGCCTATATATTACATAAGAACGCTATTACTTTTTACAATCCTATGAAGTTTTCGGTCTTTTCTCCTACTGCTTTTTCGGAATAATTTGGCTCCGACCGGGGAAATCTCCTTAGGACCCGCATGCTTTTAACTTTATTTACGATTCTCCGAAGACGAAGGATTGAGCACATGGTCCATCGAGTAAATGAATTCTTCAGTACTTCCGCTCCTGTACGTCTTTCTAAATGCATTGTAGCAACAGGTCCCTAGTCGAAGACTTGTGCTATAACCTGCGAACTCCATAAGCCTGGCTTATTGGCCTTCCAGATGGAGATTATATTTGCCTGCCGATACTCTAAGCGAAGATCGAAATAGTGTTTCTTCCGCTCGGAAATTGCTCTGCTTAAAGATCGTTCGAAATCTAAGCTCAAATAAGTGAATTAATGAAAGAACGGTCTTAGTCACCATGATCGGACGAATTGAGTACTAATGCAACAAATGAGATGGTTTTTAAGGAATGATGGCCTTTTATAGAGAAAATTGAAAGGAATCAAACGACAGGTAATTCGCATAACGAAGGGATAAGATCTAAGAACTGTTGCGATTACCGATAAAAGAGGAACCAGTCGGAAAAGGTCAATACTTATCAAAAATTGGAAACATTAACAACAGCCAAAGAAAACAAGGGGTATTAGTCCGAACGAAATTAGAAACAAGGGGTATTTGTTATCTATTATCCGTCTATTTGTTTTCCATCTAACGGAAGACTATCATTTCGTCAGAAGTTATTTTCGATCAAAATTATATTTAATGGAAATTCGTTTCACCAATGCGCCTATCTGCTCATCGTATGCTGGCATTGTCAATCTCTACTCATCTATTACTATGATATTCTCGACCTACATTCATCTAATATCAGTCTATATTTATCTCCGTTTATTACTAAGGGTGAAAGCCGTTGCTATGCCGCTTAGATCGAAATTATTAAATGGGTGAAAGCCTCTGCTAGGACCCAAGGGCTAAAAATGCTCTGAAACGACTAAGGGTGAAAGCCGTTGCTATGCCCCTTAGATCGAAATTATTAAATGGGTGAAAGCCTCTGCTAGGACCCAAGGGCTAAAAATGCTCTGAAACGACTAAGGGTGAAAGCCGTTGCTATGCCCCTTAGATCGAAATTATTAAATGGGTGAAAGCCTCTGCTAGGACCCAAGGGCTAAAAATGCTCTGGAACGACTAAGGGTGAAAGCCGTTGCTATGCCCCTTAGATCGAAATTATTAACTGGGTGAAAGCCTCTGCTAGGACCCAAGGGCTAAAAATGCTCTGAAACGACTAAGGGTGAAAGCCGTTGCTATGCCCCTTAGATCGAAATTATTAAATGGGTGAAAGCCTCTGCTAGGACCCAAGGGCTAAAAATGCTCTAAAATGACTAAGGGTAAAAGCCGTTGCTACGCCCCTTAGATCGAAATTACTAAATGGTTGAAAGCCTTTGCTACGATCCAAGGTGTAAATTATCAATCGTACGAGATTCCGATATACGTCCTATTTCGAACTACAGCAATCACAATCCGCCAAGAGGGCCTATAATTATTATTCCAGTATTATCAATTTTTGATCGGTCTACAAAGATCAACTGTTACTTATATCTGAATATAAGAGATAGAAGAATGTCAATTATTCTTTATTATCAATACACTTATGGAGATCATTCGAGAATGATATTTGATGCTCATACTTTTGGGACGAAGAAATCGCTGCTCGGTAACAATATACAAAAACAGTTCTGCAGTAGGGATAAGAGAGAAAATAAATATTCTTATTCATGATCTTTCGAATGGTTACAAGAAATTTCGTGATTATAATAATAAAGGAAATCGAGCAAAGCTGAAACTCTACATTCAACGTGACCCTATTACAAATTAACCCTACGCTAGAATGTTCTCGTAAGAAAAGACGGAAGGCGAGGCTGGGATAACACTTCTACCCTTCATCCATCGCTTCCTCAATAATTGCCCCATGCTGGAGCAGGCCGAGAGACAGGGAAGCAATCCCTAGAGAAATTACTCCATGCAATCTCGAAGGCAACATTCTTCAAGAAACATCTTGAAGAAGTGGAGATTGAGAGCAGGAAAACTCCTCCAGCAGTTGACCCACTATCCGACCAAATGGAGCGACAGGATATCGAAATCCTAACCCGTCTCAGGAGAGATGACTCCAAAGAAGCAGGTCGCCTGCCTGTACCCTAGTCGCAATCCTTTTCGCCTGTCGATACCCTGGTCTAAATTATTCCCCATACAGGGACGCCGAAGAGATCAAAGAAGAGAGTTCGAGTCCGAATCTCGAACGCTTTTATTGCTGAGACCGAATCGAAAATAAAGATGGTTGATGGAGGTAAAAATGCAACCATATTGATCGAACGAAATGTTTACAGACAAGTAAAAATATGAAGGTAAATTCAGAAGTATTTATAGGGGGAAGAATTCCGTATCAACGGTGTAGATCTCTTCAGATGAACGGTAGCAATATGTATATTAAAAGCGCTATGACCGCTCAGATTCCCGATAAATCAGGGACTGTTTAGCTAAAAGAAGACGGGACGTAACGGTAAAAGCTCAATCACAAAAGCTGAACAGAACTAATGGCCAAAATGCAAGCAATAAATACTGATCTTACGTGGTTTCGTTGGTTCGATCAAGGGTGTGGATGTATCACAATAATCACAAATAAAGTAAAGTGAAGATTAAATGTAATTGTATTCGAATTAAATGAGCACAAGTACAAATATTTCTAGGGTCCTATCCGAGCATTTTAGGATGCCGTACAAGCTAGAGGGTGAAATACATATGTTCGATCTAGAGCTATAATCCCGAGCTGCTATGAACTATAGCTTCGAGAAGAGAGCACCTGGGAAGTTGTTTCTAACATCATAAATGCGCGGGTATTTATAGCTGAACAGATGGGCTTGGGCCTGCCTTCAGCCCAACAGTACCCCCTGATTGATCTTCTCGAGCAAGCCGTGGATATATGATCATGAGCTCGAGTTCGGCAACTTCCCTCTGTATTGGGGAGTTGAAGCCACTCGATCGGTGTTGGATCGGGGAAGATAGCGGGGTCTAAATTACCCCTCATCAATACTCCCCCACTTCTCGAGCGTAAAGAGGAGCTTGCGCTCGAAGAAGTTTAAGTTGCGTTGTCCGTTGGATTGAAATGAGTCGTTGGGAATGTGTTTCGGATATGCCTTATTAAAAACCTAACTCGGAAAAACCCATTGGGATAAAAACCGAGCCAGGGAAAAAGAGTGCATATGCTAGAAATATCGTTTAGGAGTGCGGAGGGAATACTTAGACGTCCATCGTTTTAGTAGAGCCCCTCAATTGAAATGCCCTTAGCTGTGAATTGTCATGAGACTTTCTTCGAATGCTTTCCTTATTTCCGAGCACAGACCTAGAGGGCCAACAATATTTTCCGGAAGCGACTTCCATGGTATATTCCCCAGTCTTAAGAAACGAAGGACTGAAAATGCAATTTTCAGAGAAATAGCTTTGAGTTTTTATCCATGGTAAGTTCAACCGTCGCGGTTACTCGGTGACCAGTTTGCAATTTACCTTTTTAACCCCATATATATAAGTTGACTCGTTGAAAATTTATTTACATATTATATTCCCTCTTTAGCTCGAAGTATTTGGGTTCGAAACAGCATCTACATTATATATTTGTCTTTCAATTCGTTATGTCAAGCTCTAGGAACGTCAAGGGCAAGAGTAAGGTCGAAGAGAGTCAAGAATCTGATCCTCTGTTAAAGCTCGTTGACGATTATGAAGATGGAGAATTTCATCCAGGAGGCGAGAATGATGATCCAAGCGAGGATCTCGAAGAAAATGAGGTTGAGAAGCGCAGCATCGGTGAGGGAGCCTTTGTCAGAATTTTCAAACCTGTGCCAGCCCCCGAGACAATGGCCTCAAACAGGTCGGAACTCCCCGTTAAAGAGACTTCCTGTTGTTTTTCGAAGAAGGATCGTGTTCATCTTGAGGGGGAATATGGGAAATTTCTTCCCAAAGGGTTTTCCATCGTAATTCCCTCTTATTCCGAACGTGCCACCGAGCCCCCGACTGGCTGTCAATCCTTCTATGAAGGTCAATTTTCGTGTGGTTTGCGCATTCCATTCAGTCCCCTCTTAAGGTGTATACTTTCTTTCTTTTCGCTGTCCCCCGCTCAGCTTCTTCCGCACTCTATTGCTTATATAGCAGCATTCAGTGTTCTCATGGAGGCGAAAGGAGAAGAGGCCTCCTTTAGCAATTTTTGGGACACCTTCCGAATGGACCTAGGCAAAGGTTCGAATGCGGGATTCGTATCCATCCGTCAGAGGTCGAAACGGCCTTTTCTTACCAACATAACGACGAAAAAGGACAAAGGTTGGAAAAGGCGGTTCTTCTTTGTGAAAGGTCCTGATGTTCCAACGTCCGAAGGTAGTTCGAGGACAAGACCATATCGATGGGATGGTGCAACCTCTTGGTCGTATGGTTCTCGTAGCATCAAAGAGAAGCTTAGACAATGTCTTTCCGATGAATTTCTCGAGCAGCTGAGGTCCAATCCTTACCATACCAGGTTCCTAGTTCAGGAAGGCGTTTTGCGATTGGCTGGATTGAGCCATTGCGACTATCTTGCCCCCGCGATTAAATATCCCAACCAAACTTCCGAAGGATCGCTTCTGCAGGTCGATGACCTTCCAATCCCTAGTGTTCCGCCTTTTGCCACTCCTTCTTTGAATCCCTTCCAGAGTAATAGTCCGAACTATCGACCTCCAATCCGCTCATCATGGAAGACACACTAGGGATGCCTATCAACCCCAAAATGCTATTTGGCGGCTCGAAGACTAAGAATCCAAGTAAGGAGCATAAAATTGCTAAGGAAACCAAAACATCCAAGTCTTCTTCTAAGGCCTCTGCGTCTTCCCCGAGAACCGCTAAAGAAGGAGAGGACAAGAAGGAGAAAGGTGTCTCTTCAAAAAAAACAAAGGTGGTTCCCGCAAGTCCATCTTGGACGAAGAACTCGAAGCTGCGTACGAGTGTTCTTCTCCAAAAGTTATCGATTCATCGAACAAGAATCCCGCGGGAGAAAATCCTTTTGTTCCTTCTTCCAACAAGAGGCCTTACCCTGATGGGCCCGCTCCCATTGAGGCCTTGCAAAATCTTGCCATTGGGAGTAAATCGTCTCCCGACACTTCGACTGTTCCTCCCGAAGGAGGTTTTAGTAAGAAATTCAGAGTAGGAACCGATGAGGGGGCTTCTGCTGACGCTTTAAAAACTGATAATCCTCCGGAATCCCGGGTCGATCCCGATCATCCAAAAGTTGCTTCTTTCGGGGCTGAAGAGTCGAAAGATGGGTCCGATCCCTTGGATAGCCTGTTGCAGGTTAACTTTACTTCTTCGGAGACTAACATGCCCAAAGGGAGAAATGCGTCTAAGGAGAGGAATATAGAGGAGTTGTTCGAGTCCGGGCAGCATTTCCTGTTTCAGGTATATCTATTTATATATATATATATATATTATTTATTTATTTATTTATTTATTTATTTTTTTTTTTTTATGAGGGAAATTTGAAAAATGTCCAACTTCTTTGGCAGGCCGGGCAAGATTTTATTGAGCTTAAGACATTTGCTGAGCGGGAGATCAATTATCGTGCTGCTATTTCTCAGGAGCTGGAGGAGAAGAAAACCGAGTTCGACCGTGTCTTTGCGGAGAAGCTCGCTCTAGAGAGAGAGAAATCTGTTAGAGAAAGTGGAGAGGAGATCCATAAGCAGCTGAGCGAAGAGCTCGGAAAACTGAAAAGTCTTCACGAGCAGGATAAGCAGGAATTCACTCGTTGAGAAAAGGAAGCTTTCGATCGTGGATATAAAGCTGGATATGAGGCTCGTAGTGCCGAGCTTCGGAAGATTTTATCTGACAATAAGCTCCTCTAGGCGTTGTCTTTTATTTTCTCGGACTTGTAGTACAGCTGAAATGTTTTTTACCTGTTGTGTAATCCTGAATAATTTTCAGACATTTTATTTTCTATGGTTTGCAGTAATTTACTTTCTTCTCGAATCGTATGCTTCTTTTGTGTGTTCTTTCTTTTATCATTCTTTAGTTTGCTTTCCTGAATTTTCGATCTTGGCGTAGTAATTCCGCTTAAATCCAAAAAGTAATATCACTTTCTTTTCCTGGTGAAGTTCTTGGGAGTCGTGAAAATCTTTTGACCTGGATCGTTTTCTTATAGCCGATGGATTTTTGAGAATAGTATTTTCTTCGTTTTGCATTCTTATAATATTTTCCGAATACAGATTCCTTCGATCATGCTGAATAGAAGATCTTGTTGCATGCCTCAATATTTCGAATTTCGGGTTAGGAGCTACTTTGCGTATTATAGTCAGATTTATACTTTAATTTCGACTAGGGCATCTGCAGGCGAAACTATTTCAACCCTGAAAGTCTCGACCCTTTGTGGTTTAGGGTATGATGCAATTTGCTAGTCTCTCTTTTGAAAATGTTTCGGGCATTGCTTCGGAGATTGACGTCCTTTATAAAATGTTCACATTTCTCCTGGTAAAGAGATGTATTGCCCTTCTCCTTTTCGAAAAAGTATGACCACAGTCGAAGACCTGTTGGCTCGATAGGCGTCTCCTGGTTGAGTAAGGACATTATCGTCCGCCGAAAATGTGATGGTCGGTCAGTTACGAAGATGTGATGGGGGTTGATATCTTTTATCTTGTAATTACTTCCTATGTCAAGCTCGGAAAATACTTTTTATCAATATTTCGACGGCTTTACTTATCCTCGTGCCATTATCTGATGACGCTTTCTTTATACGCTGTATTTTGATCTCTTTATGATTTCTCTTGGATGATAGGAACTGGGACTACAATGAATTCGGATAGGAATGAACTCGAGTAGAATAATTTTGACATTTTCTTCATTTCTCTTCCGGAACGGTTTCTGCAATTTCGGGAATCGTAACGGTCAGTGCATTTACTGCTCATATCTCAGCCGTTAGCACCATCCAATCTTAGTCGTTAATTGCTCTTTCTCTTCACTATATATAGTTCCGCGGATACCCCCAGATTTTACATTTCAGTAACAATTTTGATCAGTTCAATGACTGAGGATTTACTCTTTCTAGCCATCATGCCTCGTTTCCTTTCTTTGATCGAATTGTTCGAAGTTCTCCTTCGAACTATTTTTAAATTCCTCTATCTCATGATGGCAACTCAATTCGACTAGGGTATCGACAGGCGAAAATAATTGCGACTGGGGTACCGGCAGGCGACCTGCTTCTTTGGATTCATCCCTCCTGAGATGGGTTAGAATTCCGGTACCCTGATCTCCATCCAGTTGGATAGTGGGTCAACTGCTGGAGGAGTTTTCCTGCTCTCGATCTCTACTTCTTCAAGATATTTCTTGAAGAATGTTACCTTCGAGACTACGTGGAATAATTTTTCTAGGGGTTGCCTCGCTATTTTTCGATCTGGACCGGTGTGGAGCAAGTACTGAGGAAGTGATGAATGAAGGGTAGAAGCGTTGTTCTGGCCCAGTCTTACTCCTTCAACCACGGAGAAAATCTAGTGTAGGATTTATTTGTAATAGGGTTACACTAAATGTAAAGTCTTTGCTTGACTTCTCTTATCCTTGTAATTTCGAATTCTTTTGTAACTGTTTGGAATGACACGAATAAAATTTTTTTTTTCTTTATCACCCTTCCTTATTGTCTGTGGAATTGCTTCTGTATGTTGTTATCGAGCGTCAATTTTTCATGCCTCCGAAATATGATCAAGTGACATTCTTTATCTACTTTGAATAATACTTAGATGATAGATGATAATCGATATCCCTCGACTTTTGAGTATAACTTGTAAGAGGCCTTTATTCTCTCGCCATATAATTAAGACATCCAGGTAGAGGAATACAAAATGCTCTTCGAGTGACAAATTCTAATTTGAAGGGCCAAATTCTGTACTTTGGACAAATAATTGTGAGGTAATAATTGAACAGGGTCTTGTTCAATCTCGAATAATAGCTTTGATTTAAGTGTTGTGAAGATGGCTACTAGCCTTAGACGATCGAATAATAATAGAATAGAGTACCGGTTGATCTTGGTTGATCGAGGGTAATAGTTTCGATCTAAGGGGCGTAGCAACAGCTTTCACCCTTAGTCGTATTAGAGCATTTTTAACTTGAGGGTCATAGCAAAGGCTTTCACCCGTTCAATAATTTCGATCTAAGGGGCATAGCAGAGGCTTTCACCCTTAGTCGTATCGGAGCATTTTTAGCTCGAGGGTCATAGCAGAGGCTTTCACCCGTTCAATAATTTCGAACTAAGGGGCATAGCAGAGGCTTTCACCCTTAGTCGTATCGGAGCATTTTTAGCTCGAGGGTCATAGCAGAGGCTTTCACCCGTTCAATAATTTCGATCTAAGGGGCATAGCAGAGGCTTTCACCCTTAGTCGTATCGGAGCATTTTTAGCTCGAGGGTCATAGCAGAGGCTTTCACCCGTTCAATAATTTCGATCTAAGGGGCATAGCAGAGGCTTTCACCCTTAGTCGTATCGGAGCATTTTTAGCTCGAGGGTCATAGCAGAGGCTTTCACCCGTTCAATAATTTCGAACTAAGGGGCATAGCAGAGGCTTTCACCCTTAGTCGTATCGGAGCATTTTTAGCTCGAGGGTCATAGCAGAGGCTTTCACCCGTTCAATAATTTCGATCTAAGGGGCATAGCAGAGGCTTTCACCCTTAGTCGTATCGGAGCATTTTTAGCTCGAGGGTCATAGCAGAGGCTTTCACCCGTTCAATAATTTCGATCTAAGGGGCATAGCAGAGGCTTTCACCCTTAGTCGTATCGGAGCATTTTTAGCTCGAGGGTCATAGCAGAGGCTTTCACCCGTTCAATAATTTCGATCTAAGGGGCATAGCAGAGGCTTTCACCCTTAGTCGTATCGGAGCATTTTTAGCTCGAGGGTCATAGCAGAGGCTTTCACCCGTTCAATAATTTCGAACTAAGGGGCATAGCAGAGGCTTTCACCCTTAGTCGTATCGGAGCATTTTTAGCTCGAGGGTCATAGCAGAGGCTTTCACCCGTTCAATAATTTCGATCTAAGGGGCATAGCAGAGGCTTTCACCCTTAGTCGTATCGGAGCATTTTTAGCTCGAGGGTCATAGCAGAGGCTTTCACCCGTTCAATAATTTCGATCTAAGGGGCATAGCAGAGGCTTTCACCCTTAGTCGTATCGGAGCATTTTTAGCTCGAGGGTCATAGCAGAGGCTTTCACCCGTTCAATAATTTCGATCTAAGGGGCATAGCAGAGGCTTTCACCCTTAGTCGTATCGGAGCATTTTTAGCTCGAGGGTCATAGCAGAGGCTTTCACCCTTGTATAATAGTAGATTGAGACAAGCACAGACAGAATAAGAGAGATCAATAACATCAGGGAGAGATGAATGAATACGGATATTGACTAAACCAGTTTTCATTGAATATATAACTCTAATTGAAGTAAGGATGGGTTGATTTCGACCATCATTGTTTACCGACGAAGACCTAAGATCGGTTTAAAGTCCTGGAAAGGAGCTCCGATCCGGCCTTTATCCCGTACGAAGACGGATGTGTGACACGTGGCAAGTGATTGCCAGGAAAAATCACTGCTGAGTTCTGCATCTGGGGCGATCTTAGGGATGGGAGACCAAGTCGTAATAGCACAGAATTATTCGGAGAATTTGTAATAGAGTAGGAATAGTTGTACTTTATTTCTGGAGCTCGAATTCCGTATTCGAAGCTACGCATTTGTAATTTGTTTGAATGACATCAATAATAAAAATTTGCTCTTGAATGAACTTTGTGTAATTTTCGAGGATTCGCATAACTTCGCATAACTTCATTTAATTACTCCCAATTGATTTGAGAATTCCCATAAATTTCATTCTCGAAATTAATCGATACCATGATCGGAAAAATAAATTCCGACCATTAATAACCTGTACATCTATAGATTTCCTTTTCCCTTATTCTTTAAGTTGATGATTGAATCGATTGGGCTAATTCTGTATTAGTTTTCTGTGGACGATATCCTTTCACTTCTTGCTTGCTTATGTTAGTTGAGAATGGATCACTCATAGAAAATAAATCCAATGAGGTAACAAATAAGCTTGGTAATCGTAAAATAACCGTCGATCTTAAGGTCGGAAATTCGTCCCATAGACCTTATCTTCTAACTCAAACTGACGAATGCTCCGCTGGTCGGAGGTTCAACCTGGATAGTGAATTGCGGAGTTTCTGGTTAGTGAGGCTCTCTGCTAACACATGTACCTCTCCTCGTAGTAGGCATTTTTCGATCAAATACCCGAATAGGGCCCCACGGTGGGCGCCAATTGATCTTACGTGGTTTCGTTGGTTCGATCAAGGGTGTGGATGTATCACAATAATCACAAATAAAGTAAAGTGAAGATTAAATGTAATTGTATTCGAATTAAATGAGTACAAGTACAAATATTTCTAGGGTCCTATCCGAGCATTATAGGATGCCGTACAAGCTAGAGGGTGAAATACATATGTTCGATCTAGAGCTATAATCCCGAGCTGCTATGAACTGTAGCTTCGAGAAGAGAGCACCTGGGAAGTTGTTTCTAACATCATAAATGCGCGGGTATTTATAGCTGAACAGATGGGCTTGGGCCTGCCTTCAGCCCAACAGTACCCCCTGATTGATCTTCTCGAGCAAGCCGTGGATATATGATCATGAGCTCGAGTTCGGCAACTTCCCTCTGTATTGGGGAGTTGAAGCCACTCGATCGGTGTTGGATCGGGGAAGATAGCGGGGTCTAAATTACCCCTCATCAAATACAACGACCGTTCCACATCCCGAAAATTCAGGAACCATGTGGGTAAATGAAGAAACAGTCAAATGCAACAATGCTCGAAATAATTATAGTTTAATTTCCGATCGTCAAAGGAAGTCACAAAGAAAAAGTCGGACTATAACTGATCAAGGAACCATTATCAATAACTCGCCCAAAGATGGACCAAGATCGGTAAAGAGCTTTATTTAAGCAGATAAGAACGAATGTATGAAATTAATCAAGAAATTATTATTTTCAGAGTTCGATACATTGAAGAGTTACAAGTTACAAAGATATCAACTCCTACTACATTTTTCTACAAACACCTACAAAGACTAATCTCTGTATCCTAGCGAGATAGAGACTTCATAGCCACCCAATCCTATGAAATTTTCGGCGGACGATAATGTCCTTAATCGAATTAGAGGAGCCTGTCAAGCCAACAGGCTTTTGTCTTTATTTATGATTCCTCAAAAAGGAGAAGGGTATGGCATCCTTTTCTGAGTGTAACGTGAATACATTATTGAGGGCCTCGACCCTCGAAGCTCCACCCCTTACATCCTCGAGGAAGAACCGAACAAACCACTGGAGACCCCTAAAAGATTTGATGCTTGAACTTCTCCTAAACCATGGAGGGTCGTGGGGACTGCCCGGGTCGTAGGTGGTCAGCAATAAAGCTGACCGGTCTCCAAGGTCGGAATAATGTTCGCCTGCAGATACCCTAGTCGAGGTCAAAGTACCAGTTAGTCTATGACCTGCAGAATAGGTCCTAACTCGAAATTCAAAATATTGGGCCATGCAACAAGATCTTTTAACCAGCATGGTCGAAGGAAGACTAATAAAATGGGCGATCGAACTCGGTCAATTCGAAATCGACTACAAACCGAGAATTGCAATTAAGGCCCAAGTGTTAGCTGATTTCCTACTGGAAACTCCCACACAAGCAACCGAACTATCGAGCAGCCTCAACGACGATATCTTGATCATAGAAGATCAAACTTGGTTAATGCATGTTGACGGTGCTTCGTGCCGAGAAGGAGGAGGCGCCGGAATCAACTTCACCGGACCGAATAAAGAGGATTTAAATTATGCAATAACATTGGACTTCGTCGTAACAAACAATGAAGCAGAATATGAAGCGTTAATCGCGGGAATGGAAATAGCGATCGAGGCAAACATTAGAAGCCTTAAAGTATTAACCGATTCAGAGTTAGTGCAAAGACAAATAGAAGGCCTATATGAGGCTAAGGAATTTAATATGGTTAAATACCTTACCAAAGTGAAAACACTAGCGGAAAAATTCGAAAGCTTCGGTATACAGAACATTCCACGTTCGGAAAACAAATGGGCCGATCAACTATCTAGGTTCAAAGGAGCCCATGACGAAAAAACTGAGAGGGTGATCAATTGGTTAATCTCTAGTACACCGGCCATCGACATCGTTGAGGTACCGGCGGTCGATATAATGGAAATCGAAGAAGCAGAAGAAAATTGGATGACTCCAATGATAGACTATCTTCGAGAAGGAAAATTGCCGCTTGACCAGAATGAAGCTCGGAAAATAAAATATCGGGCTCCAAAATATACATTAGTGGGAGAAAAACTCTACCGGCGATCAGTGTCAGGAATTCTTCTGAAATGCGTCTCTGAATCACAAACCACTGATATTCTACGAGAGGTACATGAAGGAAATGCAGGGAATCACAGCGGAGCGAGGGCATTGGCTTTAAAATGCCTCCGAACAGGTTATTATTGGCCTACCATCAACAATGATGCCGCTCAGTATGTCCAAAAATGTCATCACTGCCAAGTCCATGCTAATATATCTCATCGACCAGTAGAAAATATGCACCTGATAATGCCGTGAAAACGTCATTATTACCTATCTCTTTAAGCCCAAAACATCTTGTTTTGATCCGAGTTTTTGTGTGTCTTTGCGTGTTTTCTTGTCTTTCGTGCTTTTGGCCCTTTGTTCGGCCTTTGTTCGCTTTTTGTCTTTTTGTTCGTGTTTTGATCGTTTTCTCCGTGGTTTGTAGGTATTGACATCTTAGAGAGATTCGGAGTTGCGTATCAATGATACGAGTCGCTCTACCAACCCCACGAGTCAAGCTTGAGCTTCAAAGGAAATCGACCCCGAAGCAAATTGTATAAGAACGTATATAGCAGCTCACTAGAACATGCATAAATATTTCATGGATGATCCAAATGAGCTGAATTTTGGATATGTCATAGATGAGTGAGTTAGCTACGCTACGGACTTTACGGATCCGGATTCGGAGTTCGGAATCAAAAGATATGCTGCTCGGAAGAAAGTGCGGCAGAGCAGGAAATTTGCAGAGAGCTTACTGCCTGAGCTCGCGGCCGCGAGCTCAGGGCTCGCGGCCGCGAGACCTGCTGCCAAAAGCTGCGTGTTTAGAGGGTGTTTTGTGTACTTTGCCTTTCCCCTCCCACTTGTAATTTCAACCCCTTTTGGGGACTTTTTGGCCTTAGTTGCCATAGATTGGAGGGTAACTTAGGCATGGAAAGTTGGTAGTTTTGCTAGGTTAGATATTAGGAGGTGAAATTCATCACAACACTTTACACTTTCATCTTGCCTCCTTTGAAGAAAAGCTTTGGTTGGCACTTTTGAAAGAAGAACTTCACTTGGACTCCCCAAAGAACAACAAGGGCTTGAAGAAGAAGTTGATATTGACTTCATCACCTAAGCTTACTCTATCTTTCTTACTTTGTTCATTTACATTTATGACTTTGTTTAATGTAATGAATATGGTGTTGATTAATATGAGTAGCTAATCTCTTTTATTCTAAGGTTTTATTGACCCTATGTTTGGTTCTTGATTCTTGATTAAATGATGAGTTAATGATTGTTGCTATGCTTATATACAAGTGTTTGTTAATCTAGTTTGAGCTTTTGTCAACTTATGGATTAGCTAACCATAAGATGAAATGGATTGATCTTTAATTGCTAGACATAGTGGATTAAAGATTAGATTGAAAAACTAGGTTGTGATTTGATTTTAGGATAGAAATATACCTAGGTCATTTCATGTTCTAACAAGATTTGGAGTTAATGCATCACTTAGGCTTAATCCTTTTAGACATAAATTGGATTAGTCTACTTTGGTAGGTTCGTACGCTATCGAAAGATACGTATGAATAATTTACGAAATCTTGAACAACAAACATGAGTATGGTTGCCAATTGTTGAGTCGTTTGTCTTGAATTGAACTAGGTGACATAAAATCGTAGAAGCCTTTACATATATTAAGTCAAGTGTTAGTTTCCTTAGTCATCTTAATTGAATTGTAGTATCAAAACCACCATCACCTCACAAAACTCAACTTACAAATCTAAGTCGAAGTAACAAGACGTTAGTTGGTAATTAATTGAACAATTCCTCGTGGGTTCGACACTCCTTATCACTTTATTACTTGTAACGACCGTATACTTGCGTGTTTGCGTACTAGTATTTGGAACGCAACAAGTTTTTGGCGCCGTTGCCGGGGAATTGTAACGATTGTTTGCCAATTTTTATTCTTGTACATCTTAGCTTGGATTTGTTATTTACGTTGTGATCTTTGTCTTCCTAGGTACGATGGCCTACAATGATTGCTATCGAAGGTCAACCGAGGGACGATCACTTTGTTATTGTATACATTGCATGGGGGAGAGCACAATCGCCGGTTGCCCAATGAGTCCAACTCATTTTCAATATGAGAATTCATACATGGGTAATCATTATGAGCCGAGTCCCACTTACAATGGCTACAATATCGAATGGGGAGATAACCCGTATTATCCAAGGAACAATGAATGGGGAGGTGGACCACACCCGGATATGATGATGACTACTTCATTCATCCAACCGAACTATCATGAATATTCTCAACCTCCGGTAGAAGCAAAATCATCTTTGGAAGAAGCATTCACTATGTTCATGGAGCATACCACCAAATACATGGTTGACAATGATTCTAAATTGGAAGAAATTTCCAAACAATTGCAAGAAGACTCGGGGACATTAAGGGATCTTCAAACACAAATGGAGAAAATCTCACAATTTTTAAGCATAAGACCCCCGGGAGCTTTGCCGAGTACAATTGAATCAGTTGCTCCTAATGAAAGCTTTAATGAACCGAGTGAAATGCTAGAAACAAATGAGCTTCCTACTAGAGAGGAAGAACAAGGTGGATGGACAGAGCTTGCAAAGGACGATAAATTCATCATGGATGAAGGGTCGGATCAAAAGGTCATCAAATATTCTTATGCGGACTTGGTTATCCCCAAAGAAGACAAGTGGATCCACCCGAGCAAAGCAACGTGGATAATTATGGGTAAAGATTACAAGAGATTTGAACCGGGAGATAAAAGTTTTCGATTTGATATGTGGTTCAAATCCGTCCCAAAAGGCCGTACAATGGAAAAATTAAGGCGTGGGACGAATTTAAAAGCGAGGAGGCCGGGGCTCATACTTGATCCCGAAGGGATCCTATTCGATTATTGGCCACCCTAAAAGAAAAGGGAAGTTTCAAGTCGAGCTCACGACTATAAACAAGCGCTTCTCGGGAGGCAACCCGAGCCTTTTGCGTCTTCCTTTGTTTTTGTGTTTTGTGTTTTTGTGTTTTTGTTGTTCGTTTTTGTTTTCGTTTTGCGTTTTGTGTTCTAGGTAAGTGAGCGCGCACGAAAGATTGAGGATTAACAAGCATAATTCGAGTGAGATCGAGCGAACGAACAATGGATTGCGAACGGCGTAAGGTGAGATTAGTTGTTTTATTTGATCATGTGAAAAAAAAAAAAAAAAAAAAAAAAAATTTTTTTTTTTTTTTTTATTAGAAGAAAGGATAAGAAACACTCCCTCACATTTTCAAATTCAACTACACTCAACTCTTCTCTCTCAAATCACCTCTCATTCACTCTCTCATAAAACTCCCTAAAATCTTCCCAAACTAACACAATCATCCAACCCTCCTTCACTCTCAATCATCACCCACATACACAACACCAAATCCGAATTCACCCTAGGGGTTCGAAAATTGCAAGTTCTTCGATTCCAATCCGAAGGTAAGTGTGGCTAAACTCATGGTATTATTAATATTGTGCGTATTGGTGTTACATTGTTTGGTATTGATAATTTTTGGGTTGAAGCTCTTGTAAATTTTGAAGAAACCTAGTAATTTTGGGTGTGCACGGAAGGTGTTCGATGAATTGCTTCTTAGAATACTTTTGCCAATTTTGCTAGTTTTCGATTGTAAGTTGCCGGGGTATTGATTTGTTGATTTTGGGTAGTTGCAACATAAGTTTGGGGGAATTTTGCGCATTTGACATAATTGGGAAGAGTACGGGAAAGCAATGGAGCGTGCTCTCAACGCACGAAACCACTAAAGACGGGAGCAACCGCGGGATGCATACGAAAAGGGACGTTGGATTTAAATTTACGCAGTCCCGTCGGTTTAAATTGAGCTTACAATGTTTTAATTATATTCTCGTCTTGTGTTGGTTTTGTTATTAAATCTTGTGATATATTGGCATGTTTACGTGTTTAAATGTATAACGTTTGCTCGTTGGACTTAATTAGAGCCATGCTCGCTCATTTATCGTTTTGTTTTGTTTTGCTTGTGTTCTTGTTTTTGTCGTGTCGTACCTTATTCCGTCATTCTCAATTCACACAATGGGGACATTGTGCATTTTAAGTTTGGGGGAGTAAGGTCGCGCTTGTTGCATGCTAGGTCGACCCGCCAAAATTTTTCAAATTCTTATTATTATTTGAACATGCTCTACAAAGTTCAAAGCACATTGGCTAAGGTTAGGTAATATTTAAAGTGGATAACGAACTTTAGCGATAATAGGTTCTAGGACTCCTTTTGCTTAACTTAGAATCCCTCCAATCCATAGCTTGGAATCTAAATGTAAAAAGAGCATAAATGGCCTAAGTTTGGGGGAGTAAACCCTTTTCGAGAATGAAAAACCTTTGAACACCTAACTCTTAAAAGAAATGAGTAGAGAAGTTGCTAAAATGTACGCACTTCTATGAGAGAAAAGAAAGGCTAAGCCTTCAATTGATAATACTCATTGATCATTTTTGGTAATTGTTCTATCTCATTGTTTTAGTGCAAAAGTTGTAATAGAAGTAAAGAGTGTGGTGCTAGTAGCCCACAAAAGCAAAATTGCATCAAGTTCGCCATTAGTGCTAATATCGTACTGTAATATTCTTGTAAAGCACTAAGTGCCTTGTTTCATTGTAAAAACAAGTGTGGTGAGAAAAGAGTTAGGAGCTAAAATCGTCAATTAATTCAAGAATAGGGAAAACACTCTTAAATTACCTATAACTTACTCCCGTGAAGTGATTTGAGCATTAAGTTTGTAATCTACGGTAAGGAGTGATTCTTTGTTAAACATTAGAAGTCCATGAAAATAGAACCGATTATTTTGACCTATCGGAAATTATTCACCTAAGATAGAATCTAGCCGAATCCATCACACACACACACGTAGAGCTTGTTTAATTAATAATTTGAAAGTGTTAAGTTTTGGCATTTTGATCTTAAGCATGCTTGTTTTGTTCTTGTTTTGTTTTGTTTGCTCGAGGACGAGCAAGTGTTTAAGTTTGGGGGTGTTGATAATGCCGTGAAAACGTCATTATTACCTATCTCTTTAAGCCCAAAACATCTTGTTTTGATCCGAGTTTTTGTGTGTCTTTGCGTGTTTTCTTGTCTTTCGTGCTTTTGGCCCTTTGTTCGGCCTTTGTTCGCTTTTTGTCTTTTTGTTCGTGTTTTGATCGTTTTCTCCGTGGTTTGTAGGTATTGACATCTTAGAGAGATTCGGAGTTGCGTATCAATGATACGAGTCGCTCTACCAACCCCACGAGTCAAGCTTGAGCTTCAAAGGAAATCGACCCCGAAGCAAATTGTATAAGAACGTATATAGCAGCTCACTAGAACATGCATAAATATTTCATGGATGATCCAAATGAGCTGAATTTTGGATATGTCATAGATGAGTGAGTTAGCTACGCTACGGACTTTACGGATCCGGATTCGGAGTTCGGAATCAAAAGATATGCTGCTCGGAAGAAAGTGCGGCAGAGCAGGAAATTTGCAGAGAGCTTACTGCCTGAGCTCGCGGCCGCGAGCTCAGGGCTCGCGGCCGCGAGACCTGCTGCCAAAAGCTGCGTGTTTAGAGGGTGTTTTGTGTACTTTGCCTTTCCCCTCCCACTTGTAATTTCAACCCCTTTTGGGGACTTTTTGGCCTTAGTTGCCATAGATTGGAGGGTAACTTAGGCATGGAAAGTTGGTAGTTTTGCTAGGTTAGATATTAGGAGGTGAAATTCATCACAACACTTTACACTTTCATCTTGCCTCCTTTGAAGAAAAGCTTTGGTTGGCACTTTTGAAAGAAGAACTTCACTTGGACTCCCCAAAGAACAACAAGGGCTTGAAGAAGAAGTTGATATTGACTTCATCACCTAAGCTTACTCTATCTTTCTTACTTTGTTCATTTACATTTATGACTTTGTTTAATGTAATGAATATGGTGTTGATTAATATGAGTAGCTAATCTCTTTTATTCTAAGGTTTTATTGACCCTATGTTTGGTTCTTGATTCTTGATTAAATGATGAGTTAATGATTGTTGCTATGCTTATATACAAGTGTTTGTTAATCTAGTTTGAGCTTTTGTCAACTTATGGATTAGCTAACCATAAGATGAAATGGATTGATCTTTAATTGCTAGACATAGTGGATTAAAGATTAGATTGAAAAACTAGGTTGTGATTTGATTTTAGGATAGAAATATACCTAGGTCATTTCATGTTCTAACAAGATTTGGAGTTAATGCATCACTTAGGCTTAATCCTTTTAGACATAAATTGGATTAGTCTACTTTGGTAGGTTCGTACGCTATCGAAAGATACGTATGAATAATTTACGAAATCTTGAACAACAAACATGAGTATGGTTGCCAATTGTTGAGTCGTTTGTCTTGAATTGAACTAGGTGACATAAAATCGTAGAAGCCTTTACATATATTAAGTCAAGTGTTAGTTTCCTTAGTCATCTTAATTGAATTGTAGTATCAAAACCACCATCACCTCACAAAACTCAACTTACAAATCTAAGTCGAAGTAACAAGACGTTAGTTGGTAATTAATTGAACAATTCCTCGTGGGTTCGACACTCCTTATCACTTTATTACTTGTAACGACCGTATACTTGCGTGTTTGCGTACTAGTATTTGGAACGCAACAGCACCCTATACCGGTATGTTGGCCTTTCAACCAATGGGGAATGGACATCGTGGGACCGTTCCCAGCGGCTAGATCCAAGAAAGCTTATGTCCTGGTCGCTGTAGAATACTTCAGCAAATGGATAGAATGCATCGCCCTTGCACGAATAACTCAATTCCAAGTGATCAACTTCCTATGGAAATTCATAGTTTGTCGATTTGGCATCCCAAGGATCCTAATCTCTGATAATGGAACCCAATTCGCGGGAAAACAGGTAATAGAATGGTGTTCGAAACTTGGGATTCAACAAAATTTCACTTCGGTCGGGCATCCTAGAGCGAACGGACAGACTGAAGTCGCAAACCGAGAAATAATAAAATCCTTGGAAAAAAGATTAGGAGCGGCCAAAGGAAAATGGCTCGATAAACTCCCAGGAGTACTTTGGGCTAATCGAACCACTGTCAGGAGCTCAACCGGAGAAACCCCCTTTAGCTTGGTATATGGTTCGGAAGCTGTTATTCCTGTTGAAACCTAATCCCAACACCAAGAATTGAAATGTACGATGATCAGAAAAATGAAAAGACAAGAGAAAGTGACATCAATTTAACAGAGGCTTTAAGAGAAAAAGCCGTTGTACGCTTGCAAGCCACTAAAACAAATATGGAAAAGGCATACAATCAAAAGGTACGCATCCGAACCTTCAAAGAAGGAGACCTGGTCTTGAAAAAGGTAGAAGTATCAAAGCATGTGGGAAAATTACAACAAAATTGGGATGGACCTTACATTGTCATTGGCGTAGGAAAGAAAGGTTCATACAAAATTGCACACTTGGGTAGCCTTACCAAGAACTTGGAATGCAGTCAACCTTAGGAAATACTATGGTAAATAAATTTCGGCAGATTATGCTGCTTTATTTTATTTTATTTCATTAAGTTTTAATCTTTGTAATAAAGGCCTTAGCCTACAGTTCAATTATTAAAGATTTTAGCAATTTTAAATATTAAGTCAAGATTGGGTATAAATCGATTGTTTCGGTAAACACTCCTTGCAATTCTACTATCATATTGGTTGAGATCGGGACAAAAGGAGTTAAGTATACATTGATCCGCTCAATAAACACTCCACGATCCAACCATACAATCAAGTCGAGTATACATTGATCCGCTCAATAAAAACTCCTCGGTCAATTTTTTCAACAATCAAAAGACTTTTGGTATTAAAAGCCTAAGTCCAAACAACGAGTCGAGTATACATTGATCCGCTCAATAAAAACTCCTCGATCTACTTATGACGATTAAAAGACTTTTGGTATTTAAAACCTAAGTCTAAACAATAAACGAGTCGAGTATAAATTGATCCGCTCAATAAACACTCCTCGATATATTTACAACGATTAGAAGACTTTATGTATTAAAACCTAAGTCTAAACAAAACGAGTCGAGTATACATTGATCCGCTCAATAAACACTCCTCGATCAATTTTTCGACGATTAATAGACTTCTGGTATTAAAAACCTAAGTCTAAACAAAACGAGTCGAGTATACATTGATCCGCTCAATAAAAACTCCTCGGTCAATTTTTTCAACAATCAAAAGACTTTTGGTATTAAAAGCCTAAGTCCAAACAACGAGTCGATTATACATTGATCCGCTCAATAAAACTCCTCGATCTACTTATGACGATTAAAAGACTTTTGGTATTTAAAACCTAAGTCTAAATAATAAACGAGTCGAGTATACATTTATCCGCTCAATAAACACTCCTCGATATATTTACAACGATTAGAAGACTTTAGGTATTAAAACCTAAGTCTAAACAAAACGAGTCGAGTATACATTGATCCGCTCAATAAACACTCCTCGATCAATTTTTCGACGATTAATAGACTTTTCGTATTAAAAACCTAAGTCTAAACAAAACGAGTCGAGTATACATTGATCCGCTCGATAAACACTCCTCGATCAATTTTTCAACGATTAATAGACTTTTGGTATTAAAAACCTAAGTCTAAACAAAACGAGTCGAGTATACATTGATCCGCTCAATAAACACTCCTCGATCAAGTTTTCAACGATTAATAGACTTTTGGTATAAAAACCTAAGTCTAAATAATAACGAGTTGAGTATACATTGATCCGCTCAATAAACACTCCTCGATCTGTTTTCAAAGATCTAAAAGACTTCTGGTATTAAAAACCTAAGTCTAAATAAATAACGAGTTGAGTATACATTGATCCGCTCAATAAACACTCCTCGATCTGTTTTCAACGATCTGAAAGGCTTTTGTTATAAAAACCTAAGTCTAAATTATAACGAGTTGAGTATACATTGATCCGCTCAATAAACACTCCACGATCTGTTTTCAACGATCTAAAAGGCTTTTGTTATAAAAACCTAAGTCTAAATTATAAAAGAGTTGAGTATTCATTGATCCGCTCAATAAACACTCCTCGATCTGTTTTCAATGATCTAAAAGACTTTTGTTATAAAAACCTAAGTCTAAATTATAAAAGAGTTGAGTATACATTGATCCGCTCAATAAACCCTCCTCGACCTGTTACAACGACTAGAAGGCTTTTTGGTATGAGAACCTAAGTCTAGATTACAAAGAGTTGAGTATACATTGATCCGCTCAATAAACACTCCTCAACATATTCCTAACGATCTAAAAAGATCTGCTAATACACCTAAGTCGTGAAAACAAATTGAGTATGAATCCATCTGCTCGGAAAATGCTCCTCGTAAATAAAATTATGACAACATCAACAAAAAAGGAGAATGCAAGGGATGAAAGTAATATTTTATTCATCAAATCAATTACATACAAACGGCCTAAATTACAGAGGTATACATACTACTTAAACATCGTTACAATGGTTTAGATAAAATGATCCTATAGATCAGCGATCTTCACGACAATGTCCACGGAAACACCAATCTCCTCCCTAGTACCTCGTCGATTATGATAGACCACCTAAGAAGCATGCTACTCAGGATGGTCGACTTCTTTGGTTCGATGGCCAGGCTCTGAAGATCAAATGTTCATCCAGACGAAATGAATATTACCAGCCAGATAACCGGCAATACTCATTCACCCACAACAAGATACTGCTTTTATTTAAAGATAAAACATTTTACTCTAGGGATATCTTCTCTTAGTCTTATGAAAAGAAAAGTAGAGTTCAACAGAAGGAATAATAGCCTCCTTATATAAGATATATATCACAAAAAGACAAATTTACAAGGCATGGATTGAACATCGACCAAGATGCTGAGCGTTCCTTAAACTGCTATTCAATCGATTATCGATACGAATGACCTACTATCTACATTTTGATGAACAACGTGGTTTTGGGTATAACCCAAGGGACTATACTGGGTTGATCAACAAAAAAAATTTATTTTGCAGAGCAAACAATATATTTTTCAGTTACTTATATAGTGACCGAGCAAGATTAATCTACCTTATTCTCTATTCTTGGTATCCTCCGCAAGGATCAATATCAGATAAGTATGCCAAATCTATGCTGATTATTTCATGATGTTATATTTATGCATAACAGCAAAGTGTGCATAACAAAATATATCTACAGAATAAAATTGATGAAGGCAAGGATCTGCTTACGAAAGATCATAATTTCCAATTTAGTCGTTCTCCCAATACAAAAATTCAGCCCAAACAACTACACAAAAAAGTTGGGCACTAAAAAAAAAAAAAAAAAAAAAATAGAGAGAGACAGTCCAAGGCCTGCCAGGTCAGACAAATCACTGAGAAGGGTTGTTATCAACAGGCCGACTAGCGGAAACAGTCTTCCGAGGAGTCAAGTTACCAGCAAACGCCATCAACTCCTCTTGACGCTTTAGATAACCGGCGTCATAACCTTCCTCATAAGACCGCCGTCGAGACTCCTCTGATAGGGCCGCAGCCTGAACCAAGTCACCTTTCTCTTTCTCCCAGACAGACTTTTCTTCTTCCAATTTTTTCAAATCATCATTGGCAATCTGCAGTTGGAGACTTTGCCTTCTGACCTTGGCCGACTCCGATTCCAAATGACGTTGATAAGCATTTCTGCTTATCCACAGATCGTCATTTTGCACACCCAGCTGGAGTGCAAAATACTTAGCCTGGAAAGAGAAAACACTCCTTATGTAACAAGGCAATCAAAATGAAAACAAGAAAAATAATGAAAAGACAAGTCTACCTGCTCGCACAACTTCACTAGCGACTGAACAAGGCGCACATTGGAAGTATTCTCAAGCTTCCTCAATTCACCGGGAAAAATAGTGCTCAAGCCCAGATCCCAGGACAAAGCATCAGGCTCAACAGAGCCCGGCAGTTCACTAAGAAGAGGGACATTGTCAGGGCGGGGACTCACTGACCGCAAAATATCCTTAACCTGCTCAAGGATGCAACGATCATCTAAGGGACGAGGAGATTCCCTCTCATTAGGACTAACCGAGGTTTCCCTCCCCGAAGCAGAAATAACAGTTCGGCGACCAGACCTTGACTCACTTCGACCTCCAGAAGGCCCGCCAGATTCGAAGAAAGTAGTCATCACAGTAGTATCATGAAACAAGTAATCAGGAAAATCTTGAGAAATAGGCTGTGTTGAAGAGGGATTTACAAAGGAGCCTTCTTCAGATTGGCCCCCGCTAACGACCGGGGCAGCAGAGGTAGAAAAAGGAAGGGTACTGACAAAATCCCCTCCATGAAACCCATGCTCAAAAGAAGAAACACCTGAAGAAACAGGTATATCGAAAAACTGATCCACATTGGATGAATCACCAAAAGCCACCCTACCAGGGGAAGGCCTATTTCCTACTTCCGTAGAAGAAGAAAAATTTGGTTCTACAAAAGACGAACTAATTACAGAAAAAGGTTCGGAAGGGATAACAGGAGTGTCGATCACCGACCTAGTTATTGAAGATGAACGAGGAGGCTCCATCGAGGGCCCCTCTCTTCGAGATTTTTTAGGTCTGTTATCCCTAGCGCTCTCACGGGAGGGTTGCTTCGAAGTATTGCCAAAAAGATTACTTATGATCGGATTGTTGAAAAGTACAGAGTAAATATCGAGAAAGTTTATCGACTAGCCAAAGAAAAATTATTCTATTAGAAGAGACGAGTATAACGGTAAATAAAAAGCCAAGTTTTTACCTTTTTGTATTTATACTACACGAAAAGACGCGACAGACCTAAAGAAAGGGCGCGAAATACTTAAGATAGCCTTGGAATAAACAATGGAATTTGAAACGACATACGCATAATGATTACGGCGATGTTAATGACTTGTCTGAATCATTACATAAGAACACGGAAGGACGCGACTATCAGAATACGAAACGTTTATTTCAAAGGGATGAAAGGGTAAATTTACAATTAAACCTACGGGTAAATAATTACAAAGATTATTTCAAAAAATTAATATATCATATAGCCTGGTCGCTATCTGGAATTTTCTGTTCGCTACCGACGTTCTCTTCCTCGGCTATGCCAATATCTTCTTCTTCTTCTTCTTCATCTTCTGGATCGATGAAGGTTTTGTCGAGCTCATCATTGATATCTGAAGGAGGAATTGGCAATGGTTTTCCGAACTCTTTGACAAGGTATGCCAAAGGAAAGTTTTGATATACAACATCTGGAAGCTCGGAAGGAGAGTATACTTCGCCATAGAGGTTCAATCGAATATGTGCCGCTTTAAAGTATTCCTTTCGACGATCATCTATCATGTCGAAAGCGACCAACTGATGGATTGCCTTCTTGAACGTATTTTCTAAGAGTGGACCGACCATCTGATTTACCAACGCCGTATGAACGGGAGAATTAAGGAATTCATGAATCACTTTTTCATCATAATTACGACCATAACGATCCCTGAGTCCACTCAGAGGAATGTCCTTCTCGTACTCCTCTAATGAAGCTTGAAGACTTGATACTTGAGATTCTAGCTCACTAATCCGAGCAGTACACCGAAACTGGAATTCTTCTAACTTTTTAGCCATTTGATCGGCTTGCTCTTGAGCACGAGAAGTCTCCAGGACCCTGTTCATGATTTCCTGGTCTTCAGTCCCTGTAGCCTTAGTCTCAACGACTGGAACGGAAGAAGACGTTGATGGGCCTACCTCTGAACCAGAGGACTTATGGAGTAAAGCTTTGTATTTCTCCTCCAGAAACTCACATTGTTGTTTCCAGAGAGCAGTTTCATAAGCGTATGAGGCTAAACAAGTCTTAGTCTGAAAAAAGTAAAGGAGTAAAACAAAAATAAGTAAGCAAATTAGAAAGACCTTCGAAAGGAAATATTTTATAAAGCAAACTTAAAAAAAGACGTTACCTTTTCAGCATAAAGAGAAGCTCGCTGAAATTTTTCCAGAGGATCCTTTCGAAGAAGCTTATTCAGATCGCGAGTAAAAACACCGGACAAAAGAACACGAGTCGCCTTATCAACCGCGTTCTCACTCTCGTCATGAATAAGAGAATCTTTCTCAGAATAACCTGCATCCCTTTTTCCTTCTAAATGATCCTCAATCATTTCGACAAAAGTAGGATTTGGATGATTGTCGTCAGGAAAAGAGAGATCGTTACCAGAACGACCGTAGCAACTCCTCTTTCTCCCCACCGGATTATCGTTAGGATGAGGAATCGACCAGCTGCGACATCCACGAATACCTAAGGATGTCCTAAGCTAAAGAGGGGGATAACCGGATCCAGTCCCTTGATGAATAGGGGAATGTTGCGAAGAATCTGGAGACTCCTCTCCATTCTCCTCGGAATCATGATTCAACTCTAGCTTTCTCTTCCGAGACGCTCTCTGCTCGATAGGGATGTTCTCAATGGATTTGGAGGATTTAGATAACACCATTTTTCCCTTTGAAGAATGTCGGGAGTTTTCTACCATACGGGCTGAAAAAGAAACAAGATAAAAGTCAGTTTCTCTGTATAGAAGGTATCATCACAACCCTAAGCTAAAATGAAGTACTTACCAAGAGGTTCAGACGATGAACTGATTGGAAAATGATGAGCACTCAATCCCGCTTTACGGAGGAAAGCCTCCCCAATCAGAAGAGCACTCTGATATTTGTTGGCACGCATAGCGAGGATTTCACCAATAAACTGAGCATCATCAGGAATGAATTCACCGGTCGGCATGCGACCTCCGTAAACCCATTTGGAGCCGTGATCCCACGAGAAGAGTATAGTCGAACCGTCCACCAAACGAAGATGAGATGGGGGGCGAACAAAGAAAAAATGAGATTTCCAGAAAGGGTTGCTAGAAACGGGGGAATCGAAAATTGCTCGACTAGGCCTCTGACTAGCGAAGAAATATCCATGATTGGAAGAACTGGAAATGTTGAACCGAAAGAGCTGTGTAAAATTACGAAAGGAAGGTTTGAACCCCTTTGCGATCACTAAGACAGAAAAACAAACCATGAAAGCCACAGAATTAGGAACTAATTGTGTCAAGGACACACTGAATATTCTTAGAATATCAAGAAAGAGGGGAGACAACGGAAGACGCAGACCGCTATTGAAGTGGGCCGTGTAAAAGGCTCGACATCCTTCCGGTGGAGATGTAACCCTATCAGAAGGAGAAGGGAGAATTATCTCATAACCCTCCGGGAAATATTTGGCGTAATTATTCAAAACCTCCGGAAAAGTGTCCACCGTATAAGCACAGGCTAGGTCCTCTATTGGTTCAGAAATTTGAGGAGCAGTACCTTTGCCCTTTTTGGCTCGGGCAGCGACATCTGTATCGGAAAGGATTTGTACCTTAAAAGTGTCTTCAACAGGAACGACAAATTCAGGAACTGCATTTTGTTCGCCCAAAAAGTTAGAATGCAACTCCTCCTCATTATTAGGAGCGACATTCTCGCTAGAGGAAGAAAAAGATTTTCTTAAAGAAGCCATATTTTCAGATTCTCGGAGGATATATGTCGATAAAAGGAAAACTTTATATGATGAACGACTAAGCAAGAAAATGACTACGAACTATAAGCAAGTATAAAGGAAAAGTGACGAACTCAAAGGTCACCTATTTATACTGAGAAGAGAAAAGACGTTTCGAACTCGTCACAACTAATCACATTCCCGCCAAAAACGGAAGAAGATCAAAAGCCTCCCGAAAGGACGCGTGACGATTCGTAATTGGAGAGAGAAAACGACTATCTATGATGCGTAGCACTTTTTTCCTTACTTAAGATTTTTTCCCACAGGGTTTTTTCTTAAGAAAGGTGTTTAACGAGGCACCATTCATAGAAGATAAACAGTCGTATAAAATTATCTACTTCTACGAGCTTCTATTATCTATACGCTCGAAGAAGTGAGGGAGTACTGATGGGGGCTATTTCGCACCCCACATAATGTGCGGATCGACTAAAGAACATAAGATCGGTTCGACCAAATCAGACAATTCGGGATCATCTTATCAACTTGGCCGAATACAGGTCTCTTCGACAAGAAGACTACACTCCGGACCCAAGAAGGATATTTGGGCTGAGTCCTATTAGGACTATATTTCCTTGTAACACTAGGTTTAGTATGATATAAATACCTAGTCAATCATTGTATTAAACGACTCTGAATCATAAGGCTAATACGCAATTGAATTCTGCATAAACAGCATAACTCACTATTACTTAATAAAAGAAAAGAGCTTTCTCTTCATATTTGTGTTATTCTTGCGTTGGTTACGATATTTACTTATTGTTCTTACGAAATTGCTCTTCCTTGAGATTGATCCATCCTGAATAAAGTAACAGAGCCCTATATACTATATATTGAAAACCCCAATATTACAATTTTACTGATACCTTTAACCCGACCAAATCCGGTTAAATCACTATTGATGGGAATTCCAAAGGAAAAATTTCCCTTTTGGTTGAAATAGATGATTTTATCGACCTCATCGTCCTTTTTCTAGCGTTTTTGCTATCTCCTCCTCCTGGTCCGCCCGCAATCACGTTTATTACTCCGTTCAATTGCTTCTCTCCCTGGTTCCGAACCTCCTTTCGCTAATTGTTAAATTTTCGTGGACTCCTAGATCTATATCGGCTTTTGAAGTTATTTCCTTTGACGAACTCCTTCAGTTTTGCTTGGGCAATTAACTTCTCGATCTCAACCTTTAGCTAATAACAATTCTCAGCACTGTGCCCCCGAGCTCTATGGTACCTGCAGTATTGGTCATATCCCATTGCCCCTGGTCTTGCCTGGGTAATCCGCTGGGCCTCAGGGATTAGATTTCCTTCTTCCAATACCGTTAAAATTTCCTCTATTGGGATATTCAATTATGTGAATTGAATTTTTTCAGGTCGAGGTGGCCGGTTTTGATCATAAGGTGGGCCATAGGCGTTCGGCCTTTGTACTGGTACTTGCGGCTTATATGCGTTGAGTCGCTGCCATACCGATCCTCTATTCGTCCCTCCATAGTCGCATGGTTTTGGTATGGGGGCTCGATCTTGCTTCTTGTTAGGAGGGAGCTTTGGGCTATGAGCATTTTTTAATTTATTCATCTCCTCCTGAATCATATACTTCTCAGCAATCTCCATTATTCGTTCAAAAGACTTTGGTTGCTTCCTACATAATGCATTTCCAAACTGAACGCTCCTAGTTAACTCGAACATCAGAGAGGACAAGTATTCGATTTGAGGGGTGATTTAACCGGATTTAATTATATCAGTGAATATGGATTATTGGGGATTCTCAATATATATGATTTAAAGGGCTCTGTTACTTTATTCAGGATGAATCAATCTCAAAGAAGAACAATTTTGAGGGAACAACAAGTAATTATCATAACCAACGTAAAAAATAACATGAATATGAAGAGAAAGCTTTTTTCTTTATTAAATAATCTTGGATTCTGCTGATATGCAGAACGTGGTAGCGTATTTGCTGTGTATTTCAAAAGTCTTCGTAATACAATGATTAACTAGGTATTTATACCCTACAAAACCTAGCTTTACAAGGAAATATAATCCTAAAAGGACTCGGCCCAATTGTCCTTCTTGAGTCCGGAGTGTAATCTTCTTGTCGAAGAGAGTTGTATTCGGCCGGGTCGATAAGATGATCCCGAACTGACTTGTCTGGTCGAACCGATCCTTTATTCTTCAGTCGATCCGTTCATTATAAGGGGTGCGAAATAGCCCCCATCAGTATTCCCTCACTTCTTCGAGCGTATAAGTAGTAGAAGCTCGCAGAAGTAGACAATTTTTTACGACTGTTATCTTCTATGACTGGTGCCTCGTTAAAAACCTTACTTAAGAAAAAACCCAGTGGGAAAAAATCTTAAGTAAGGAAAAGAGTGCTACGCATCATAGATAGTCGTTTTCACTTTCCAATTATGAATCACCACGTGTCCCTTCGGGGAGGCTTTTTATCTTCTTCCGTTTTTGGCGGGAATGTGATTAGTTGTGACGAGTTCGAAACGTCTTTTCTCTTCTCAGTATAAATAGGTGACTATTGAGCTTGTCATTTCTCCTTTATAATTCCTTATAGTTCGTAGTCATTTTCTTGCTTAGTCGTTCATCATATAAAGTTTTCCTTTTATCGACTTATATCCGCCGAGAGTCCAAAAACATGGCCTCTTTAAGAAAATCTTCTTCCTCCTCTAGGGGGGATGTCGCTCCCATTAACGAGGAAGAGTTGCATTCTAATCCTTCGAGCGAGCAAACTGGATTTTCTGAATTTGTTGTTCCTGTTGAAGATACCTTTAAGGTACAAATCCTTTCCGATACAGATGTCGCTGCCCGAGCCAAAAAGGGCAAAGGTACTGCTCCTCAAATTTCTGAACCAATTGAGGACTTAGCTTGTGCTTACACGGTGGATACTTTCCCCGAGGTTGTGAACAACTATGCCAAATATTTCCCGAAGGGTTCTGAGATATTTCTCCCTTCTCCTTCTGATAGGGTTACATCACCACCGGAAGGATGTCGAGCCTTTTACACGGCCCATTTTAATAGTGGTCTGCGTCTTCCGTTGTCTCCCCTCTTTCTTGATATTCTAAAAATATTCAGTGTGTCCTTGACACAATTAGTTCCTAATTCTGTGGCCTTCGTGGTTTGTTTTTCTGTCTTAATGATCGCGAAAGGGTTCAAACCTTCCTTTCGTAACTTTACACAACTTTTTCGATTTAATATTTCCAGTTCCTCCAAATCGCGGATATTTCTTCGCTAGTCAGAGGCCTAGTCGAGCAATCTTTGATTCCCCAGTTTCTAGCAACCCTTCTTGGAAATCTCATTTTTTCTTTGTTCGCCCCCCACCTCGTCTTCGTTTGGCGGATGGTTCGACCATGCCCTTCTCGTGGGATCATGGCTCCAAGTGGGTTTACGGAGGTCGCCTGCCGACTGGTGAACTCATTCCTGATGATGCTCAGTTTATTGGTGAAATCCACGCTATGCGTACCAACAAATATCAGAGTGCTCTTCAGATTGGGGAAGCTTTCCTTCGTAAAGCGGGATTGAGTGCTCATGATTTTCCAATCAGTTCATTATCTGAATTACTTGGTAAGCATTTTATTTCAGCTTAGTGTTGAGATGATACCTTTTCTTAAGAGAATCTAACTTTTATCTTGTTTCTTTTTCAGCTCATATGGTAGAAAATTCCAGACATTCTTCAAAGGGAAAAATAGTGTTGTCCAAATCCTCCAAATTCATAGAGAACGTCCCTATCGAGCAGAGAGCGTCTCGGAAGAGAAAGATGGAGTTGAGTCATGAGTCCGAGGAGAATTGAGAGGAATCTCCAGATTCTTCTCAAGAGTCCCCCTATTCGTCAGGGGACAGGATCCGGTTATCCCCCCCTTCAGGTTAGAACATCCTTGGGTATTCGTGGATGTCGCAGCTGGTCGATGCCTCATCCTAATAATAATCCAGTGGAGAGAAAGAGGAGCTACTATGGTCGTTCTGGTAACGATCTTTCTTCACTCGGTGACAATCATCCAAAACCTTCTTTGGTTGAAATGATCGAGGATCATTTAGAGGGAAAAAGGGCCGCTGGCTATTCCGAGAATGATTCACTTGTTCATGACGATAGCGAGAATGCGGTTGATAAGGAAACTCGTTTTCTTTTGTTCGGCGTTTTTAATCGCGATCTAAATAAGCTTCTTCGGAAGGATCCTCTGGAGAAATTTCAGCGAGCTTCTCTTTATGCTGAAAAGGTAACCTCTATTTTAAGTTTGCTTTATAGGATATTTTCCTTCGATGATCTTCTAGTTTGCTAACTCATTTCTTGTTTTATCCCTTTACTTTTTCAGACTAAGACTTGTTTAGCATCATATGCTTATGAAACTGCTCTTTGGAAACAACAGTGTGAATCCTTGGAAGAGAAGTATAAAACTTTGCTTGGTAGGACTTCTGGTTCAGTGGCCGGTCCCTCAACGACTTCTACTGTTCCGGTCGTAGAGATTCGGGCAATGAGGACTGATGACCAGCAGATTATAGACAGAGTTCTGGAGACTTCTCGCACTCAAGAACAAGCCGATCAATTGTCTAGAAAGTTAGAAGAGCTCCAATTTTAGAGTACTGCTCGGATTAGCGAGTTGGAATCTCAAGTATCAAGTCTCCAAGCTTCTCTAGAGGAGTATGAGAAGGACAGTCCTCTTAGTGGACTCAGGGATCGTTATAGTCGTAATTCCGATGAAAAAGTGATTCGTGAATTCCTCAGTTCTCCTGTTCATATGGCGCTGGTAAATCAAATGGTCGGTCCGCTCTTAGAAAATACGTTCAAGAAGGCAATTCATCAGTTGGTCGCCTTAGGACTGATAGATGATCGTCGAAAGGAATATTTTAAAGCGGCACATATTCGGCTGAACCGTTATGGCGAAGCATATTCCTCCTCCGAGCTTTCGGACGTCGTTTATCAAAACTTTCCTTTGGCTCACCTCGTTAAAGAGTTTGGAAAACCATTGCCAATTCCTTCTTCAGATATTAATGATGAGGTTGATAACAATTTTATCGATCGAGAAGAAGAAGAAGAAGATATTGACATAGCAGGGAAGCAGATGTCGGTAGTGAACAAGAGACTCCGGACAACGACCAAGCTGTGTAATATTGAGAATCTCTGAAATAACTTTTGTAACTATTAACTGTAGGTTTAATTGTAATATTACTTTTTCACCCCTTTTTTAAATAAACGTTTTGTATTCTAACCGTCACGTCCTTTCGTGTTCTCTGTAATAATTCTGACAAGTCATTAACTTCGCCGTAATCATTATGCGTATGTCATTTCAGCTTCTAGTGTTTATTCCAAAGCTGATTCCTGTGTTTCGCGCCCTTTCTTTGGGTCTATTGCGTCTTTTCGTATAGTATAAATATAAAAGTTAAAAAACTTGACTCGCTATTTACCGCTATACTTATCTCTTTAACAGAATACTCTTACTTCAGCTCTTCGATAAGCTTTCTCGATATTTAAATTGTACTTTTTGAAAATCCGACCATGAGTAATCTTTTTGGTAATACTTCGAAGCGTCCTTCCCAGGAGAGCGCTAGGAATACTAGACTAAAAAAGTCTCGAACGGAGGGGCCCTCGATAGAACCTCCTCGTTCATCTTCTAATACTACTTCGGTGATCGACACTCCTGTTATCCCTTCTGAACCTTTTTCCGTAATTAGTTCATCTTTTGTACAACCCAATTTTTCTTCTTCTACTGAAGTAGGAAGTAGGCCTTCCCCTGGTCGGGTGGATTTTGGTGATTCATCCAACGTGGAGCAGACTTTTGATATACCTGTTTCTTCAGGCGTTTCTTCCTTTGAGCATGGTTTTCATGGAGGGGATTTTGTTAATTCCCTTCCTTTTTCTACTTCTACTGCCCCGATCGTCAGCGGAGGCCAAGTTGATGAGGGCTCCTTTGTCAATCCCTCCGCAACACAACCTATTTTCCAAGATTGTCCTGATTATTTGTTTAATGATACTACTGTGATGACTACTTCTTTCGAATCTGGTGGTCCTTCTGGAGGTCGAACTGAGTCAAGGCCTGGTCGTCGGACCGTTATATCTACTTCGGGTAAGGAAACCTCGGTTAGCCCCAACGAGAGGGAATCCCCTCGTCTGTTAGATGATCGTTGTATCCTTGAGCAGGTTAAGGATATCTTGCGGTCAGCGACTCCCCGCCCTGACAATGTTCCTCTTCTTAGTGAACTGCCGGGCTCTGTTGAACCCGATGCTTTGTCCTGGGATCTGGGCTTGAGCACTATTTTGCCCGGTGAGTTGAGGAAGCTTGAGAGTACTTCCAATGTATGCCTTGTACAGTCGCTAGTGAAGTTGTGCGAGCAGGTAGACCTATCTTTCATTATTTTTCCCGCTTTCATTTTGATTGCCCTGTTACATAAGGACTGCTTTCTTTTTCCAGGCTAAGTACTTTGCACTCCAGCTGGGTGTGCAAAATGACGATCTGTGGATAAGCTGAGATGCTTATCAACGTCGTTTGGAATCAGAGTCGGCCAAGGTCAGAGGGCAGAGTCTCCAACTGCAGCTTGCCAATGATGATCTGAAAAAATTCCAAGAAGAAAAGTCGGTTTGGGAAAAAGAGAAAAGTGACTTGGTTCAGGCTGCTGTCCAAGCAGAGGAGTCTCGGCGGCGGTCCTATGAGAAAGGTTATGATGCCGGTTATCTAAAGCGTCAAGAGGAGTTGATGGCGTTTGCTGGTAACTTGACTCCTCGGAGGACTGTTTCTGCTAGTCGGCCTGTTGACAAATCTTCTCAGTGATCTGTTCGACCTGGCAGGCCTAGGGCTGTTTCCCTCCCTTTTTTTTTTTTTTTTTTTTTTTTATTAGTGCCCAACTTTTTTGTGTAGTTGCTTGGGCTGAATTTTTTGTATTGGGAGAACGACTCAATTAAAAACCATGATCTCTTGCATGCAGATCCTTGCCTTGATCAATTTTATTCTCACGTTGGTCTTCTCGGAGGACATCTAGTGATGAGGGGTAATTTAGATTCCTTGCCTCTGTGGGCCCGATGCTGTTCGAATAACACTAGATACTATTCCCAGAAGAGCAAGAAGTTGGTCCAGGGCATAGTATTAACTGTTCCGAGCTCAATTCAGAACCCAAGATCGAAGGATACTGTTGGGCCGAGCCCAGGCCCAAGACCGTCAGTTCAGCTATAAATACCCATGTATTTATGACAACACACAACTTCCAAGGTTCTCTGGTTTCGTGACTGCTACTCGGATACTCTTGGGAAATATAGTATAGTTTTGGTCATTTGTATTTCGCTCCTCTAGTTTGTACGGCATCCAATAATGCTCGAGTAGGACCCTACATTCTTGTATTTGTACCCAGCTAATTCGAATACATTTACTATTTGATCTTTACTTTTAAATATTGTTATTTCTACTCTACAACCCACCTTTGATCAAACAACGAAATTACGTAAGATCACCGAGGGGCCCTTATTCGAGTATTAGACCGAAATATGCCTACCACGAGGGGAAATCCATATGTTAGCTGAAAACCTTACTAAGTCTGAAACTCTGTTATTCGTTATCCAAGGCGGTCCTCCGACTATTAGGGCGTTCATCAATTCGAGATCGAAGATAATGCCTATACAATAAACTTCCGAGCTTAATATTAGCGATTTTATCCGGGGATTGCACAGCTTATCTATATTTTCCCGACGGATTGAATCTCCACAAGGATCCATATTCTAGTGTGAAAGTAAATAAGAAGTTCCACCGAGGTAGCCCACAACAAACTAACATAGAGTTAGTCCGGTCGACTCGATCAGAGCTTATCGATGGTCGGAATTTATTTTTCCGATCATCATATTTGTTACTTTCAAAAACAAATTCCTCAAATCAGCTATTTATGAGTTCAATCACATAATCTGTATACATTATTTATCGGTTACTTCTATTTTTCTCGATTTGATTGGGATGAGTTGAACATTTGAACAACGACAACAAATTATTTAACATCAAAGTCGAAGTTAAACGGTGAAATTCGATCAGAGAACGAAAGCTCTATCATTAATATTTCTTCAAATAAGTTACAAAGAAAAGCCTCGAATCAATTTCAAACTCAAGAAGTACAATACGATCGCTACAATCCTATTACAAGTTCTACGAATAATTCTAGTAATCACTAGCCACGTGTCGCACATCCACCTTCGAACGGGGTAAGGGCCGGATCGCAGCTCCTCTCCTGGGCTTCGGACCGACCTTAGATCATCATCAGTAAACAATGATTGAAATACTCAATCACTGTTTACAGGATAATTCGAACAGGTGCAGCAAAGGGTTATCTCAGCAGAGGCAGCTCAAGGAAGCTCGAAGGAACTATACTTCAAGAAAGCCCTCGAGGAAGCTGATGCCTCAGATTTAAAGAACTCCTCTTAGAATAACCAGCTGCCCGATCGGATACTACGCCAAGATACCGGAGGTCTAACCCGCACCAGAAATGATATGTCTGGGAAAACAGGTTGCCTGCCGGTATTCTAGGCGCAAGTTCTTTTGCCTGTCGATATTCTAAGCGAAGAGGGGTACACCAAAAAGACCAGAGTCGAAGAATAAGGTTCGAATTCTTATTTCAAATTTCTTTATTTTAGAAGCAATACGAATCGAAAGCAAGATTCGACCCATATCGGTCGGACAAAGCATAATAGAGAAAATGAAGAGTATCGGATAAACCAAAGGAGAACTATTTATAGCAGCAAAGTTTTTGAACCAATGGTCCAGATAACAAATCACCGACGGTTGGGATGTAAGTAATAAATGAACTGACCGTTACATTTCCCGAGAAATAGGGTCCTGTTTGGTTAGAAGGAAACACGATTTAACAGGCCGTATAGGAAAACTTATAACATTCTAAACACCAGACCGATATGACATAGTTGTAACATTATTGATGAAGATTGGCAATTTAGGTTCAAGATCAGTTCATTCAGATGTTTTTACAGTCATTGTTCGACTTGGAAGAATCATGATCGATTCGAACAGAACTCTCGACCAAAAAATCATGCGACTATGGAAATCCGGCAGTGCCAATGATTAATGGCAACATTTTCCTTATTAATTTTAGGTCCACTAAAATATTTATCTATTGCTCGATCAAGCAAGCGGTGTTTGAGTATTTCTTTATCGATATAAGAGGATCGATGTGGAAGTATTGAAGATAAGAATCAATCTAATTATGTTTATTCTATCAACAAAACGTGGAAGAAATGTATTTATATTATCTCGGAAAATACAAGATGAGGAAAATACATGTTGAGCATAACTCAAGCCTATATATTACATAAGAACGCTATTACTTTTTACAATCCTATGAAGTTTTCGGTCTTTTCTCCTACTGCTTTTTCGGAATAATTTGGCTCCGACCGGGGAAATCTCCTTAGGACCCGCAGGCTTTTAACTTTATTTACGATTCTCCGAAGACGAAGGATTGAGCACATGGTCCATCGAGTAAATGAATTCTTCAGTACTTCCGCTCCTGTACGTCTTTCTAAATGCATTGTAGCAACAGGTCCCTAGTCGAAGACTTGTGCTATAACCTGCGAACTCCATAGGCCTGGATTATTGGCCTTCCAGATGGAGATTATATTTGCCTGCCGATACTCTAAGCGAAGATCGAAATAGTGTTTCTTCCGCTCGGAAATTGCTCTGCTTAAAGATCGTTCGAAATCTAAGCTCAAATAAGTGAATTAATGAAAGAACGGTCTTAGTCACCATGATCGGACGAATTGAGTACTAATGCAACAAATGAGATGGTTTTTAAGGAATGATGGCCTTTTATAGAGAAAATTGAAAGGAATCAAACGACAGGTAATTCGCATAACGAAGGGATAAGATCTAAGAACTGTTGCGATTCCCGATAAAAGAGGAACCAGTCGGAAAAGGTCAATACTTATCAAAAATTGGAAACATTAACAACAGCCAAAGAAAACAAGGGGTATTAGTCCGAACGAAATTAGAAACAAGGGGTATTTGTTATCTATTATCCGTCTATTTGTTTTCCATCTAACGGAAGACTATCATTTCGTCAGAAGTTATTTTCGATCAAAATTATATTTAATGGAAATTCGTTTCACCAATGCGCCTATCTGCTCGTCGTATGCTGGCATTGTCAATCTCTACTCATCTATTACTATGATATTCTCGACCTACATTCATCTAATATTAGTCTATATTTATCTCCGTTTATTACTAAGGGTGAAAGCCGTTGCTATGCCCCTTAGATCGAAATTATTAAATGGGTGAAAGCCTCTGCTAGGACCCAAGGGCTAAAAATGCTCTGAAACGACTAAGGGTGAAAGCCGTTGCTATGCCCCTTAGATCGAAATTATTAAATGGGTGAAAGCCTCTGCTAGGACCCAAGGGCTAAAAATGCTCTGAAACGACTAAGGGTGAAAGCCGTTGCTATGCCCCTTAGATCGAAATTATTAAATGGGTGAAAGCCTCTGCTAGGACCCAAGGGCTAAAAATGCTCTGAAACGACTAAGGGTGAAAGCCGTTGCTATGCCCCTTAGATCGAAATTATTAAATGGGTGAAAGCCTCTGCTAGGACCCAAGGGCTAAAAATGCTCTGAAACGACTAAGGGTGAAAGCCGTTGCTATGCCCCTTAGATCGAAATTATTAAATGGGTGAAAGCCTCTGCTAGGACCCAAGGGCTAAAAATGCTCTAAAATGACTAAGGGTAAAAGCCGTTGCTACGCCCCTTAGATCGAAATTACTAAATGGTTGAAAGCCTTTGCTACGATCCAAGGTGTAAATTATCAATCGTACGAGATTCCGATATACGTCCTATTTCGAACTACAGCAATCACAATCCGCCAAGAGGGCCTATAATTATTATTCCAGTATTATCAATTTTTGATCGGTCTACAAAGATCAACTGTTACGTATATCTGAATATAAGAGATAGAAGAATGTCAATTATTCTTTATTATCAATACACTTATGGAGATCATTCGAGAATGATATTTGATGCTCATACTTTTGGGACGAAGAAATCGCTGCTCGGTAACAATATACGAAAACAGTTCTGCAGTAGGGATAAGAGAGAAAATAAATATTCTTATTCATGATCTTTCGAATGGTTACAAGAAATTTCGTGATTATAATAATAAAGGAAATCGAGCAAAGCTGAAACTCTACATTCAACGTGACCCTATTACAAATTAACCCTACGCTAGAATGTTCTCGTAAGTAAAGACGGAAGGCGAGGCTGGGATAACACTTCTACCCTTCATCCATCGCTTCCTCAATAATTGCCCCATGCTGGAGCAGGCCGAGAGACAGGGAAGCAATCCCTAGAGAAATTACTCCATGCAATCTCGAAGGCAACATTCTTCAAGAAACATCTTGAAGAAGTGGAGATCGAGAGCAGGAAAACTCCTCCAGCAGTTGACCCACTATCCGACCAAATGGAGCGACAGGATATCGGAATCCTAACCCGTCTCAGGAGAGATGACTCCAAAGAAGCAGGTCGCCTGCCGGTACCCTAGTCGCAATCCTTTTCGCCTGTCGATACCCTGGTCGAAATTATTCCCCATACAGGGACGCCGAAGAGATCAAAGAAGAGAGTTCGAGTCCGAATCTCGAACGCTTTTATTGCTGAGACCGAATCGAAAATAAAGATGGTTGATGGAGGTAAAAATGCAACCATATTGATCGAACGAAATGTTTACAGACAAGTAAAAATATGAAGGTAAATTCAGAAGTATTTATAGGGGGAAGAATTCCGTATTAACGGTGTAGATCTCTTCAGATGAACGGTAGCAATATATATATTAAAAGCGCTATGACCGCTCAGATTCCCGATAAATCAGGGACTGTTTAGCTAAAAGAAGACGGGACGTAACGGTAAAAGCTCAATCACAAAAGCTGAACAGAACTAATGGCCAAAATGCAAGCAATAAATACAACGACCGTTCCACTTCCCGAAAATTCAGGAACCATGTGGGTAAATGAAGAAACAGTCAAATGCAACAATGCTCGAAATAATTATAGTTTAATTTCCGATCGTCAAAGGAAGTCACAAAGAAAAAGTCGGACTATAACTGATCAAGGAACCATTATCAATAACTCGCCCAAAGATGGACCAAGATCGGTAAAGAGCTTTATTTAAGCAGATAAGAACGAATGTATGAAATTAATCAAGAAATTATTATTTCCAGAGTTCGATACATTGAAGAGTTACAAGTTACAAAGATATCAACTCCTACTACATTTTTCTACAAACACCTACAAAGACTAATCTCTGTATCCTAGCGAGATAGAGACTTCATAGCCACCCAATCCTATGAAATTTTCGACGGACGATAATGTCCTTAATCGAATTAGAGGAGCCTGTCAAGCCAACAGGCTTTTGTCTTTATTTAGGATTCCTCAAAAAGGAGAAGGGTATGGCATCCTTTTCTGGGTGTAACGTGAATACTTTATTGAGGGCCTCGACCCTCGAAGCTCCACCCCTTACATCCTCGAGGAAGAACCGAACAAACCACTGGAGACCCCTAAAAGATTTGATGCTTGAACTTCTCCTAAACCATGGAGGGTCGTGGGGACTGCCCGGGTCGTAGGTGGTCAGCAATAAAGCTGACCGGTCTCCAAGGTCGGAATAATGTTCGCCTGCAGATACCCTAGTCGAGGTCGAAGTACCAGTTAGTCTATGACCTGCAGAATAGGTCCTAACTCAAAATTCAAAATATTGGGCCATGCAACAAGATCTTTTAACCAGCATGGTCGAAGGAGTCTGCTTTAAAAATAATTTTATAAGGATACAAATTGAAGAACCCCATTTATAAGTACTATTCTCAAAATCCAACGGCTAGCAGAAAACGAAAGGAACGGTCAAGATCGAAAGACTGTTGCGCTTCCCGAGAATTTTCACCGGGAAGAGAAAGTGATATATTCTGGAAATCGAGCAGAAGTAATATACCAAGATCGAAGAACGAAGATTACGAGCATAAGACCAAACGAAGAAAGCAAACAAAAGCATGGACAGAAGAGAGTACATTAAATTATGGACAAACTTGTAATCCGAGAAACTAATAGATTATTACAAACCATAGGGGATAAAAATGTCTGAAATTATTCATGATCACATGAGTAAAAACAATATAGCCATACTACAAGCCCGGGTAAATGAAAAGCAACATCTAGAGAAGTTTGTTGTCGGAGAAAATCTTTCGAAGCTCGGCATTCCGAGCCTCATATCCAGCTTCATATCCATGGTCATAAGCCTCCTTTTCTAGATGCATGAATTCCTGCCTCTCCTGCTCATGAAGACTTTTCAGTTTGTCAAGCTCCTCATTCAGCTGCTTGTGGATCTCCTCTCCTTTTTCTTTAACAGACTTCTCCCTCTCTAGAGCAAGCTTCTCCGCGAAGACACGGTCGAATTCGGCTTTCTTCTCCTCCAGCTCGAGGGAAATAGCGGCACGATGATTGGTCTCCCGCTCAGCAAACGTTTTAAGCTCAATAAAATCTTGCCCGGCCTGTCAAAAGGAATCGTCACCTCAAAAAAAAAAAAATAATAATAATAACAATACCTGAAACAGGAAATGCTGCCCAGACTCAAACAACTCTTCTATGTTTCTCTCCTTGGACATGTTTCTCTCCTTGGGCATGTTAGTTTCCGAAGAAGTAAAGTTGGCTTGCAACAGACTATCCATGGGATCAGCCTTAAGAGGAGACCCAATTTTCGACCCTTCAGGCGCGGAAGGAGTAATTTTTGGAGGAATGGAGTCAACAAGGGGTTTGGGAGGATTATCAATTTCTAAGGATTCAGCAGAAACCCCTCCACCAATCGTTGACTTGGGTTTTTTGCTGAGATTCCCTGTGGGAGGAACGGTCGAAACATCGGAAGACGACTTGCTACCGATAACAAGATTTTGCAATGCCTCAACAGGAGTAACCACATCGGAATAAGGTCTTTTGTTCGAGGAAGAAACAGAAGCCTTTTCTCTCACAAGAACTTCACTCGAAGAATCGACAACTTTTGGAGAAGAGCCCCCGAGCGAAGCCTCGAGCTCTTCGTCCAAAATGGACTTGCTAGAACTGCCTTTGTTTTGTTTTGAAGAAGCGTTTTTCCCTTTCTTGTTATCTTCCCCTTTAGGAGCTTTCGGGGAAGACACAAAGGTCTTAGAAGAAGAATTGGAGGCTTTGACCTCCTTGGCAATTTTCTGCTCTTTGCCCGGATTCTTATTCTTCGAACCGCCAAATAACGATTTGGGGTCGATAGCTTTCCCTAGTACATTTTCCATGATAAGTGGATTCGGGGTCGATAGTTCGGATTCTTACTCTTTGAAGAATTCGAAGAAGGCGGAAAATATGGCAAGAGCTCCGATCTCTATAAGCGAAGATGTCGTATGAATAATGAAAAGAAATCCTAATATTTATAGACACTACGCCTTGCGATTACGATAGTGGATCGACGCAACCTTTAAAGAAAAATCCCGTAGGGAATGGGTGATGTCCGAGCATAGAGAGTTATCGAACCTTGAAAATTTAGTCTGGATATTAGTAAGTTTGGAATTTACAAGTTACACGAATCAAATCCGTTTACAAAAAATGAGTTACATGGGTGAATACAATTAATTCCCAACTACAAAATTACGAATCGCCCCTTTTCATCACGTTCGACTCCGGTAACTTGCTAAATAGAAAATCAGGTGGTATATGTTAGAAGTGGAGAAGTTACTCGATTTGATTGTGAGTTCGATCGTATTCTCTATCAGGTACATCGCCTATATCGACATCTTCGCCCTTTTCCCCCGACATGGAAGGAGGATCGTCGGTTAAACAATCGAGCACATCGGGGTTAGGCATCGGAATACCATACTCCTCAACTAAAGGGGCAAAGCGATGATCCTGCCAATTACTATCCATCTTGGGTAGAGAGGAAGCTTTGTAATCTTTCCCTTCAGCGTTCTTGAAAGGGTTCATATGTTTAAAGTACTCATCCATATCATCCGGAATCTTCTTGGCCGCGACCAATTGTTGAACCCCTTTATAAAAGATCGTCTGGAGAATTTCTCCCATTTTCCTTTGAACTAAAGGATTCAAGACGGGGGATTCCAAGAATCCACGTATGGCAGGAATCTCGACTTCTTCCCGGCCCTGAGCATATGCGCGCTCGGAATCTTGCTTTGCCAACTCAAGTTCTATCTTTACCTTCTTCAACTCTTCCTCGAGGGCACTTCTCTCTTTAACGGATGCCAGCAAGTCCTCCTCTACAAACGAGGAACATTTCATAGTTGCCTCGTTGAGCTCCTTCTTTACTTGGGATAATTCTCGCTGAGTTTCTGCCAGTTGAGATCGAAGAACTTGGTTGTCAGAAAAAATTTGTGCATACGCATCATGAGCGTCCTGCGATTCCTGCTCCAATAGCGCCAAACGATAGGTTTGGAGGGCGAACAAATCCCCAACCTATAAGACATTCTCGGATATCAGCAAGGGTTAGGGACTCTAGAAGGGGATAAATGAGAGACAGATATTCACCTCATGATATGTTCGGGAAAAATCGCTCAAAACCTCGAAATTGCCTTTGACAGAATGGAGCAGCATATCCCTCTTAAACCGACCAGCCATAAAGATTCTAGCGGCTTTGTCGAATTCGTTCTCCCCATTCGCATCCAGATCGGTCAGAATGGTGCCATCTTCAGGGTATCCAGCAGTTCTGCCACTTCGAAAATGCTCATCCATAAAATCCGCCACATCAGGCTCCGACCTACCTTCTCGACAAGGGACAGAGTCAGAATTCACGCCAAAAGGTTTTACCCTCCTCGAGGGCCCGGGGTGTTCAGCGTTTCTTTTCTGACCCAGAAGCTTCTCGTATTCCTGGATACCCTGGATCCGGTTCCAGGAATGTTGACTATAGCCGACAGACGAAAGAGCAGAAGTGTCAGGGGAGAAGAAGGTCCGAAGAGGTCCGGCTCTGGCAGAATTCAGCGAACTCATAGTGCCAACCCCCCTCAAATCGGGAATCATAGATGGTATGACAGCTGAACTTCCACCCAAATTGCTCATGTCCGCTTTTCTTTCGGAGGCATAAGGTAACGGATCGAAATAAAATCGCTTATCTTCAACCGGGCCGGCAGCGGACACTCGAAATTTCTCAACGACTCGACCTGCAAGGATAGTACGAATCGGGCACGAGTTTAAACAAGGAGAATTGTTTAATAAAACCTAAAAGTAGGCAGAAGATAAGAAGCATACCCAAAGAAAGAGGAGCAGGGGTCGGAGCACTAGAGGTTCGCAGAAGGGATCCTTCAGAGGATTGGCTAGGATATTTAATCGCCGGAGTAGGATAATTACAATGGCTCAACCCGGCCAATCGCAAAACGCCTTCCTGAATCAGGAATCTAGTCTGGTAAGGGTTAGACTGCAACTGTTCCAGAAGTTCATCAGAAAGACGATGGCTGAGCTTCTCTTTGATTCTGCGAGAACCGTATGTCCAAGTATTTGCACCATCCCATCGATACGGTCTTGTTTTCGAACTACCTTCAGACATTGGAAGATCAGGGCCCTTCACAAAAAAGAATCTCCTCTTCCAACCTATACTCTTATCCGTTGTTATTTTCGTAAGAAAAGGCCGTTTCGACCGCGGATGGATGGACACGAACCCCATATTCGAACCCTTACATGGGTCCATTCGGAATATCTGCCAAAAGTTGCTAAAGGAGGCCTCTTCCCCTTTTGCCTCCATAAGAGCGCTAAACGCTGCTATGTACGCTACAGAATGCGGGAGAAGCTGAGCAGGGGAAAGCGAAAAGAAGTTCAAGACATTTCAAACAAGGGGAATGAACGGGATACGCAAACCATAAGAAAATTGATCCTCGTAAAAGGCTTGACAGCCAGCCGGGGGATCGGTAGCACGTTCGGTATAAGAGGGAATGACGATTGAAAACCCTTTAGGAAGAAATTTCCCGAACTCCGCCTCGAGGAAAGAGAGATCCTTCTTCGAAAAACAGCAGGAAGTCTGGCTGGCAGGAAGCTCTGACTTGTTCGAGATGGTGGCGGTAGAAGGTTGCGTCTGTTTGAAAATCCTGACAAAAGCACCCTCGCCGATGCTGCGTTTCTCGACCTCGTTTTCTTCAAGATCCTCGCTCGGATCCTCATCCTCGCGTCCTTGACAAAATTCCCCATCCTCATAATCATCAACAAGCTTCAGCAAAGGATCGGACTCTGGGTTTTCTCCGACCTTATACTTGCCCCTTACGCCTCTAAAGCTCGACATTATGGATTGAGAAACAAATATACAAAAGGCAAATGCTGTTTCGAACTCAAACGCTTCGAGCTCAAGAGAGGACGTAATATGTAAATAATTTTTCAACGAATCGACATATATATACGGGGTTAAAAAGGTAAAATTGCAAACAGGTCCCCGAGTAACCGCGACGGTTGAACTTACCCTGGGTAAAAAACTCAGGGTTATTCCTCACAGAATAGCACTTTGATCCTTCATTTTCTAAGATTATGGAATAAGTTCCTTGCAAATTTTTTCTGAGAAACTCGTGGGTCCTCTTTGTTATGATCGAAAAATTTGGAAAGCATTCATTAAGGGATCGCACAACGCATCGCGGAACCATAAAGGATATGACAACTTCAAGATCCTCCGACAAGGATATCTTTACAATACACCGGTATATGTCTTCTTATATATGCACTCTTTTTCCCTGGCTCGGTTTTTATCCCAATGGGTTTTTTCGGGCTAGGTTTTTAATGAGGCATATCCTAAAGACATTATGAATGGCTCATCTCATAATAGTGTGGGACGCAACTTGTATTTCTTCGAGCGCAAGCTCCACTTCACGCTCGAGAAGTAGGGGAGTATTGATGAGGGGTAATTTAGATTCCTTGCCTCTGTGGGCCCGATGCTGTTCGAATAACACTAGATACTATTCCCATAAGAGCAAGAAGTTGGTCCAGGGCATAGTATTAACTGTTCCGAGCTCATTTCAGAACCCAAGATCGAAGGATACTGTTGGGCCGAGCCCAGGCCCAAGACCGTCAGTTCAGCTATAAATACCCACGCATTTATGACAACACACAACTTCCAAGGTGCTCTGGTTTCGTGACTGCTACTCGGATACTCTTGGGAAATATAGTATAGTTTTGGTCATTTGTATTTCGCTCCTCTAGTTTGTACGGCATCCAATAATGCTCGAGTAGGACCCTACATTCTTGTATTTGTACCCAGCTAATTCGAATACATTTACTATTTGATCTTTACTTTTAAATATTGTTGTTTCTACTCTACAACCCACCTTTGATCGAACAACGAAATTACGTAAGATCATCTAGTTTCTGAAAATGTAGCTTGAGTCTTACTTGATCAATGTTTAAGTAGCTCAATGATACAACGTTAGTTTCTGCAAATCCAACTTTTTCAAATGAGCTATATGTATGATGATCAACCAAGCATGATCCCTTATGGTCTTCCAGAAGTCGTGTTAGTCATAACAATATGGACATCAAGGAGTCCATGTAGATAGTTGATCGAATATTTTAAAGAAATTCCCAGCTTTGTCGTCGCTGTTGACCAGTCCCTTGTAAATTTGTCTTTTAGTTAAAGATATCTTATTTAAGGACGTTGTCATTCCTTCTGTTGAGCTATGCTCTTCTTTTAAATTTTTGGAATCTATAAAATCGTTCTAGATAAGCTCTTAAGATCCATGTTTCTCTGTAGTGATTGTGAGTTCTTTGTTCCTCGAATAAAGCAACCGGTGTATCGATATATAATTTATTTGATATGGGAGGAATTGGAAAATATAGAATTATTAGCCAGATCTAGCTTGTTCAGACCTCCTTCAGCAATTCTTTGGAATATTTGGCAGTGACGACAGTCCAGTCTGACATGGTGGTATTTACCGTCCCATATCGACGTCAGATTTCTTGGACTCCAATGGAGTTCTTGTATAAGTTAATAACTTTCCATATAATATATGAGGCAGTGACGACCCTCGTATGCTGGAGAGTTTGGTCTTATACCTCTAGGCGAGCCAGTATCCTTTTTACAACGATTTAAACTTACATGCCTTCGTTGAGGATCTTAAGTTTTCTGCAGAGCGACTATCATAGGTGATTGTGCGAACCTTTCTGGTCCGGAGCTCCTTTAGATTTGCTTGGATTATTCTTTTATCGCTTCGATCTAAGGTTTCTCTTGTTATCGATTGGTTGAGTCGATCAGAGAGGTGCCGTTCCAACTTACTTGCATTAATTACGGGAAGACAAACGGTCGCATTTCCGTCTCTTGATCAGATATTTATCCAGCCGTTGGATTACTTAGATCTATCCCTATAAATAGTGCGGTGGTTTGCATACTTCATTTGCAATTTCTCAAAAAGGATAGAGATCTTAGTCTCCTTAAATTTTATCTTACCTTCTGATCCCATAACATTCAAAAAGTCACATTATCGTGATTCATATCATAATAACTTAATTTTCTTCTGCCTTGTACTGACGGGTCCCATGGAAGCCCTACCTCGTACTGACGGGTCCCATGAGGCCTTGAACCTTGTATTTACGGGTTTGAGGTCCGTGGTTTCCTGTTTGCACATGGAGGGTTCATTTTTACCAGGCACCGCCGCTTTTGGATGTTACCTCCGGATTGATAGACCACCGGGGTGTGCTGGTAAAAATTAATTTTCACGACCGCCCCGAAGAGATGCTGCTCTAGAGTAAAATCAACTCTAATGTAAAAGCAGTGTCTCTTGTTGTGGGTGAATGAGTATTGCTGGTTATCTGGCTGGTAATGCTCATTTCGTCTGGAAGAACATTTGATCTTCAGAGCCTGGCCGTCAAACCAAAGAAGTCGACCATCCTGAGCAGCATGCTTCTTAGGTGGTCAGTTACCACTATCGAGGCATTAGGGAGGAGATTGATGTTTCTGTGGACATTGTCGTGAAGATTACCGATCTATAGTGTAGGATCGTTTAATCTAAACCAATGTAATCGTATATAGACTTTGTAATTCAGCTTTTGTAACTCTTTTACATGTTCATAGATGAATAAAACTTTATTTTTATTCCTTGAATTATTCCTGTTGTTGTATTCGGTTTTAACCTTATTTATGATTGTCATCGAGGAGCGTTTTATCGAACGGATCGATTTATACTCAACTCTTTTCTTTTAGACTTAGGTTTTTAATACCAGAAGCCTTTTAATCGTTGAAAACTGATCGAAGAGTGTTTATTGAGCGGATCAATGTATACTCAACTCTTTTCATTTTTAGACTAAGGTTTAATACCAGAAGTCTTTTTAATCGTTCAAAACTGATCGAGGAGTGTTTATTGAGCGGATCAATGTATACTCAACTTTTGTCGTTTAGACTTAGGTTTTTAAAACCAGAAGTCTTTTAATCGTTTGAAAAATAATCGAGGAAGTTTTATTGAGCGGATCAATGTATACTCAACTCTTTTAGACTTAGGTTTTTAATACCAGAAGTCTTTTAATCATTTGAAAAATAATCGAGGAGTGTTTATTGAGCGGATCAATGTATACTAAACTCTTTTAGACTTAGGTTTTTAATACCAGAAGTCTTTTAATCGTTTGAAAAATAATCGAGGAGCGTTTATTGAGCGGATCAATGCATACTCAACTCTTTTTGTTTAGACTTAGGTTTTTAATACTAGAAGTCTATTAATCATTAAATGTAGATCGAGGAGTGTTTATTGAGCGGATCAATGTATACTCGACTCACTTTATTGAGACTTAGGTTTTCAATACCAGAGTCTTGTAATCGTTAAATGTAGAACGAGGAGTGTTTATTGAGCGGATCAATGTATACTCGACTCGTTTGTAGTTAGATCGAGGAGTGTTTATTGAGCGGATCAATGTATACTCGACTCGTTTGTAGTTAGATCGAGGAGTGTTTATTGAGCGGATCAATGTATACTCGACTCGTTTGTAGTTAGATCGAGGAGTGTTTATTGAGCGGATCAATGTATACTCGACTCGTTTGTAGTTAGATCGAGGAGTGTTTATTGAGCGGATCAATGTATACTCGACTCGTTTGTGGTTAGATCGAGGAGTGTTTATTGAGAGGATCAATGTATACTCGACTCGTTCGTATTTTGAATTTGACCAATACTTATCGTAGGATCGTGAGGAGTGTTTACCGAATCAATCGATTTATACTCAATCTTGATTAAAAACCGCTAAAAATCTTTTTAATAATCGAACTGTAGGCTAATGCTTTATTACAAAGAATAAAACTTACTAAAATAAAATAAAGTAAAGCAGCATGTTCTACTTAAATTTATTTACCATAGTATTTTCTAAGGTTGACTGCATTCCAAGTTCTTGGTAAGGCTGTTCCATCCAAGTGTGCAATTTTGTATGAGCCTTTCTTTCCTATGCCAATGACAACGTAAGGTCCATCCCAATTTTGTTGTAACTTTCCCACATGCTTGGATACTACTACCTTTTTCAAGACCAGGTCCCCCTCTTTGAAGGTTCGGATGCGTACCTTTTGATTATAAGTCTTTTCCATATTTGATTTGGTGGCTTGTAATCGTACGACCGCTTTTTCTCTTAGAGCTTCAGTCAAATCAATATCATTTTCTCTTATCTTTCCATTTTCCTGGTCGTCATGCATTTCAATCCTTGGGGTTGGAATTAACGTTTCGACAGGAATAACTGCTTCCGAGCCATATATAAGACTGAATGGGGTTTCCCCGGTTGAAGTTCTGACTGTGGTTCGATTGGCCCAAAGCACTCCTGGGAGTTCATCAAGCCATTTTCCTTTGGCTGCTCCTAATATTTTTTCCAAAGATTTTATTATTTCTCGGTTAGCTACCTCGGTCTGTCCGTTCGCTCTAGGATGTCCGACCGAAGTGAAATTTTGCTGAATTCCTACTTTTGAACACCATTCAAATAAATGTCTTCCTGCGAATTGGGTTCCATTATCAGAAATCAAAATTCTCGGGATGCCAAATCGACATACTATGAATTTCCAAAGAAAGTTAATCACTTGGAACTGAGTTATCCGTGCAAGGGCGATGCATTCTATCCATTAGCTGAAGTATTCAACAGCGACTAGGACATAAGCTTTTTTGGATCTAGCTGCTGGGAACGGTCCTACAATGTCCATTCCCTATTGATCGAACGGCCAACATACCGGTATTGGGTGCATGTTTTCTGCTGGTTGATGACATATTTTAGCATGGACTTGGCAGTGATGGCATTTTTGGACATATTGGATGGCATCGTTGTTGATGGTAGGCCAATAATAACCTGTTCGGAGGCATTTTAAAGCTAATGCCCTTGCTCCGCTGTGATTTCCTGCATCTCCTTCATGTACCTCTTGTAGGATATCGGTGGTTTGCGATTCGGAGATGCATTTCAGAAGAATTCCTGATACCGATCTTCGGTAAAGTTTTCCTTCTACCAACGTATATTTTGGAGCCCGATATTTTATTTTCTGAACTTCATTTTGTTCAAGTGTCAATTTTCCTTCTCGAAGATAGTCTATCATTGTAGTCATCCAGTTTTCTTCAGCTTCTTCGATTTCCATTATTTGGACGACTGGTGTCTCATCGATATCGATTGCTGGTGCGTTGGAGATTAACCAGTTGATCACCCTTTCGGTTTTTCCGTCATGGGATCCAGTGAACCTAGAAAGTTGATCAGCCCATTTATTTTCCGAGCGTGGGATGTTCTGTATACCGAAACTTTCGAATTTCTCAGCCAACTTCTTTACTTTGGCGAAGTATTTTACCATATTAAACTCCTTAGCCTCATATAGGCCTTCTATTTGTCTTTGTACTAACTCTGAATCAGTTAATACTTTAAGTCTTTTAATGTTGGCCTTAATCACCATTTCCATTCCTGCGATCAGTGCTTCATATTCCGCTTCATTTTTTGTTACAACGAAGTCCAATGTTATCGCATAATTTATATCCTCTTTATTTGGTCCGGTGAAGTTGATTCCGGCACCTCCTCCTTCTCGGCACAAAGCACCGTCAACATGCATTAACCAGGTCTGGTTTTCTATGATCAATATATCGTCGTCAAGGCTGTTCATTGGTTCGGTCACTTGTGTCGGAGTTTCCAGTAGGAAGTCAGCTAATACTTGGGCTTTAATTGCAATTCTTGGTTTGTACTCGATTTCGAATTGACCAAGTTCGATTGCCCATTTGATTAGTCTTCCAGAGGCTTCTGGCTTTGCTAAGACCTGTCTTAGTGCTTGGTTTGTTAAAACCACGATTTTGTAGGTCAAAAAGTAAGGTCGGAGTTTTCGTGCTGCCACTACTAAAGCCAAAGTAGTTCTTCTCTGCCCCTTGTAATAATTTGCTTAAGTAATAGATAGGCTTATGTTCCAAACCTTCTATTTTGACCAAGACTGAACTAACGGCCGCATCGGAGATCGAGATGTAGATATATAATGGTTCCTCTTCGGTTGGTTTGGCCAACAACGGGGATGTCGTCCGATATTCTTTTAGCTGGTCGAAAGCTTGATCGCATTCTTCTGTCCAAACAAAGTTTTTTGCCTTAAGAAGGGTTTGGAAGAAAGGCAAACTTCTGTCAGCCGATATGGATATGAATCTGTTCAATGCTACAATCTTCCCTACTAAGCTTTGTACTTGGGAGATGGTTTTGGGCGGCTTCATTTCAGTTATTGCTCGAATTTTTTCTTGGTTGGCCTCGATTCCTCGTTGATGTACCAAATAGCCCAAGAATTTTCCCGATTTAACACCGAAGGTGCACTTTGTTGGATTTAGCTTCATGCGGTATTTCCTTAATATTTGGAAGCATCGATCAAGATGTCTTATGTGATCCGCTCCATTCATACTTTTGACTAGCATGTCATCCACGTAAACTTCCATTATTTCTCCAATTAATTCTTTAAACATCAGGTTTACTAACCTTTGGTAAGTGGCCCCGGCGTTCCTTAACCCAAATGGCATAACTATGAAGCAATATACTCCTTGCTCGGTTATGAATGCAGTTTTCTCTTGGTCTTGCTCATTCATGTATATTTGATAAAAACCTTGGAAAGCGTCCATCATGCTGAAGATTGCAAAGCCAGCGGTTGAGTCGACTAATAAGTCGATCCTTGGGAGCGGATACGGATCGCGTGGACACAATTTGTTAAGGTCAGTAAAATCGTTGCACATTCTACACTTGTTATCTTTTTTATCCCCTTTTGCTACCAGAACAACATTACATAGCCATTCCGAGAAGTGTATTTCCCGAATTTGTTTTGCTTTGAGTAGTCTTTCTACTTCTACTTTGATGATTTTATCTTTCACTGGCCCTTGATTTCTCTTCTTTTGTCTAGCTGGTTTTGCTAAAGGGTCGATTTTTAGCGAATGGTTGATTACTCGGGGTCAATCCCTTCGATGTCGTTCGCACTCCAAGCGAAGACATCCATATTATTTTTGAGAAAGTTAATCATCATTACTTCCCCTTCCTTGCTTAATTCTGTATTCTTCGATGAGTCCCCCTGTACCAGAATGACGTCCTTATGTTCTGGTGGTTTTAAGGCTAAATCCAGCGGCTCCTTTCCCTTTTTATCTATTCGATCAGTGCTAGGGATTTCAACCTCGTTTCAACCAACAGCGTCTTCGAGCTTTCTTTTGCTCGGGGTAATTGCTTCAGGGGGGGGTTTTCAAAGTTAACGATGTGCTATAGCAATCCCATGCCATACAATGGTCATTTACTATTTCCCCGATACCTGTGTCGATCGGAAATTTTATCTTCTGATGATAAGTTGAGACAACAGCTCGAAATAGGTTGAGGGCAGGTCGCCCTAAAATTGCGTTGTAGGCGAATGGAGTTTCTACTACTAAAAATTCCACCAGTTTTACTGTTCGATATTGTTTCTTTCCGAGTGAGACACTCAGAGTTATTGTTCCACTGGGAACAATTTCGGATCCTCCAAACCCCACCAACGGTGTAGCTACCTTTTGGAATGTTATTTGCCCCAAGTTTATCTGGGCTAGGACTTCTTCTAGAAATGATATTCGCTGAGCTTCCGTTATCGATCAGGATTCTTTTGACGTTGTAGTTCGCTATTTCTAGCGACACCACCATCGGGAAATTAGGGCTATCTTCTTTAGTGTCCCAAACTAGACTCTTGGGTACTTCGCCCTCGTTAAAACTGATCAGCTGGTTGTTTGATGACTTACTTTCTAGAGTCCATACTTCTCTTGGGTATTTCAAGCCCCCGATTATGGATCTAGCAGTCCTTCGTCGAGCGTTACGACTATCCCCGCCAGCGGGTCCTCCAGAAATTGTATGGATGGTACCATTGACCTGGTCATGGTTTAACTCCTGTGCAGGGCCATCCTCGGGTGACTTTCGACGGGAATTCCTCCTTTGATTATTATTCCGAAGGCTCCTACTTCTTCCTCTTTTGGGGTTATCCCGTTCTAAATAGTCGTCTAGTTTTCCTTGTTCGATTAGTTTTTCTATTTCCCTCCTAAGGTGAAAACAATCTTCAGTGCGGTGCCCATGCGCCCTGTGATATTTGCAATACCACTCATAGTTTCGGGAGCCAGGTCTAGGTTGAGCGATTTTCTTTGCTTCCGGGATCCAATTATTCCTCTCCAGGACGGGCAGGATTTCTTCTATCGGAATAGTTAATCTTGAGTGTTCTACTTGATTAATCTTGCTCCTGATTTCCGGTTCCGCGGTTCTAGGCCTTTGATAGACATTAGGTCGTTTATCCTGATCGTTCTTATTGTACTCCAACCGCTGAAAAACGTTGCCTTTTCTAAATGTCCCTTCATAATCTATGGATCTTTGGGTAGGGATTCTATCTTGCGGTTTGGGGCCTGAGCCCGAAACTTTATTCTTGTTCTTATCTTTAAAAGAATTCATCTCTTCCTGGGTCATATACTTAGACGCCAGGCTCATGATGTCTGCGAACGTTCTTGGTTGTTTTCGGCTGAGGGCGTTTCCGAACTGCCTATTCTTTGTGAGGTCGAAGAGAATCAAGATTATGTAATCAATATTGGGGGAATCGATTTTGAGTAGTTCGACTTTAAATCTTGCCAACCAGTTCCTTAAAGATTCACCTTCTTGTTGATAAATGCTTCCTAAATAGCTCATCGGCAATTTTTGTCTTTTTTGACTGGCGAATTGCTGCGTTAGTTTGTTGCATAATTCTCGAAAACTGAATATGGAGTTGGCTGTTTGTTTGGCGAACCAGTCTAAAGCTAATCCTTCTAGCGTGGTCACCATCAGCTTAGCGGTGAACTCCGCCGAGTGAGAATACAAGTTCATTATGTTTGTGAAACTAAAGATGTAGTCGTCCGGATCAGTGGTTCCGTCATATCTGGGTAGTCTACCCGGGACCTGTCCGATTGACTGTGCTTCTTTTATTTCTCTGCAGAAGGGGGAGCACGCTGCTAGGCTCTCCTGGAGTTCTGTGGTTCTGGTCCACGGGTTTTGAACGGATCGTAAGCGTTGCTCGAGTCGTTCTTGTACCATTTTATCGATTTCTATTTCCGAGAATCGCATTGTTCTTGGTCGATTCGGGATTGCCTCGCCAACGTCATCCTCTATAGGGATAATGGTGTGTTCCTTTGAATCATTGCGTTGCGGTATCCTTCGATCCGCTTTTGTTCGGACGTTGTCATCGGAAGGTTTTGAATCCCCCTGCTGCGGACTGTGTAGCGAGCGTCGCTCGCTCGCCGGGCTGTCAGCTTGTTGAGAGATTTGATCGTTCTGCCTCGGCGTTCTTTGAGTGGGATTTACCCTAGTAGTTCAAATGTTTCGAGGAACTTGTTCGAGTACGAGTAATACCTCTGGGGAGAGTGATTTAAGGAGCAAAGCGATCTGTCGAAATTTCTCCTGAGCATCTGACAGGGGAACTGGGATCGTTGGAGCCACATGTTCTTCCGGTATTGTGCCAGTAGGGATCCCTTGTGGTTCCACCTGATTCTGATGATGCTCACTCTGTTGCTGGTTGTCGTTGGATACACGGGCGTTATTATCGGTATTGCCTGGTAGATCCTCAGACGCATCACGTTGGTTGGTCGTGTTACATCTTGTTCCGTTACGAGCGCTCTTCCTTGGGCGAGCCATATGTCGATCAAATAATTAACCTAGCCCCTTGGTGGGCGCCAACTGATTTAACCGGATTTCGTCGGGTTAATTATATCAGTGAATATGGGTTATTGGGGATTCTCAATATATATGATTTAAAGGGCTCTGTTACTTTATTCAGGATGGATCAATCTCAAAGAAGAACAATTTTGAGGGAACAACAAGTAATTATCATAACCAACGTAAAAAATAACATGAATATGAAGAGAAATCTCTTTTCTTTATTAAATAATCTTGGATTCTGCTGCTATGCAGAACGTGGTAGCATATTTGCTGTGTATTTCAAAAGGTCTCCGTAATACAATGATTAACTAGGTATTTATACCCTACAAAACCTAGCTTTACAAGGAAATATAATCCTAATAGGACTCGACCCAATTGTCCTTCTTGAGTCCGCAGTGTAATCTTCTTGTCGAAGAGAGTTGTATTCGGCCGGGTCGATAAGATGATCCCGAACTGACATGTCTGGTCGAACCGATCCTTTATTCTTCAGTCGATCTGTTCATTATAAGGGGTGCGAAATAGCCCCCATCAAGGAGTATCGACTTTCAATAGCTCGATACTAAATCTGGATAGCCATTGCCTCAAGGTCTCTCCTTCACATTGTTTGACCGTTCCCAAATGATTTGCCGGCAACTTAGGTTTTCTCTGGCTCGCAAATTGATGCTTAAATTTGTCACAAAATTCATAAAAAGAGAATATTGAATTCGGCGGTAATTTTCCGAACCAATCAAGGGCAATTCCTTCAAAGGTTGTGACCATAATTTTGCAGCAGAAATCTTCCGAATGTCCATATAAGTTCATCACATTAATGAAACTGTTGACATGTTCCCCGGGGTCGGTGGTCCCGTTATACCGTGGTAACCTTGTAGGTACTGTCTCTGTATTTCTAGCTTCACGTATCTCTTTGCAGAATGGCGAACATCGCATGATACTATTGCCGATTTCTCTATCTCGTATATTCCCCGGTATAATTTCCCTATTTTTGTTCATTTCGGTGCCCCTAGAAGCGGTAGTGGCACGACGAACCTCTATCACCGCCTCCTCCTGGTCAAACTTCTTTGCAACCCGCTCTTGCACTATCCTCTAAAGCTCGGATTCTGTGATCCTCTTGTACGCTGATTTTTCCTTTCTGGCCATATCCATAGGGTGACTTTCCCCGACCACTGAGTCCTCCAGATCTTGTATTGATCGCCCTGGATTTTCCGAGCGGAGATTAGATTTCATGGGAGCAGTTCGAGGCAAGTTCGGTGCGGGTGCATTTGATGTATCTCGTAACATACTATTTTCCTTCTGTATGTTCGAAGAAGGGATTTCTGGCCTCCCATAGGCAGGTGGCTGGTCCACGGGAGATTGGTCAGCCCTTCCACTATTCAGAAATTCTCTGCACATTGTGCCTATGATGGATCTCAGGTCAGCAATTGTTGTGTGTATCGGAGCATTATCCTGCGGAGGGATTGGCGGAACTTCTGGTTGTTGAGCTGCCCTAGATAGATTGTCGGGCTCATTGTTAACTGAGTTCTGAACCCCCGCAGCGTGGGATGGTTCTCTTCTGTTATATGTATTCCTCCTCGTAGTAGGCATTTTTCGATCTAACACCCAAATAAGGCCCCTCGGTGGGCGCCAATTGATCTTACGCAATTTCGTAGTAAGATCGATATAAATAGAATAAATACGGCAAACACTATAAAATAGAATAAAGATCAGTGTGTATATTCCGACGTTGGGATATAGATTACAAGTATTGAGGATCCTACTCAGGCATTATAGGATGTCGTACAAGCTCGAGGGCGAAATACATATAAAATGGTCGAGCTAATCTATCCGAGCTATAGCTTCGAACATAGTGCACCTGGGAAAACGTGTCTGTCGTCATAAATGCAGGGCAAGCTACTCCATCCACAGGGATACATTTCCTTGGCCCAAGGGCTTGGGCCTTTGATCGGCCCAACAGTAATCCGTCCACGAACACTTAACGGTTGATCGGATGGTAAAGGCCGTGATTCAAACTTGATTCTACCTCGGCGAGATCGGATTTTTATATTCTTTTCTCTCGTCCGAACTTTCCAAAGTAGAATCCAAAATATCCCTCATCAGTACAGGAACGCTCGGAACAACGTCTACGAACTGTTCAAAATCCATGGGCCAGAAGCACGGAGATCCAAGAGAGCCTAGCAGCGTCTCCCCCTTCTGCAAGGAAATAAAAGAAGCACAATCGTTGGGACAGGTTCCGGGACGACTACCCAGATATGACGGAACCACCGACCCATATGACTATATATTCAACTTTACAAACATTATGAACTTATATGCTCACTCGACATAATTCACTGCAAAGCTGATGGTCACCACATTCGAAGGACTAGCTTTGGATTGGTTTGCAAAACAACCCACCAATTCCATATTCAGCTTTAGGGAATTATGCAATAAGCTAACTCAGCAGTTCGCTAGCCAGAAGAGACAGAAATTGTCAATGAGCTATCTAGGGACCATCCATCAACAAGACGGAAAAACCCTCCGTTCCTGGTTGGCAAGGTTTAACGTAGAATTGCTTAAAATCGATTCCCCAAATATCAATTACATAATCTCCATTCTCTTCGATCTCACCAAAAACAGGCAATTCGGGAATGCCCTTAGTAGAAAGCAACCAAGAACGTTTGCTGATATTATGACCTTGGCATCGAAATACATGACCCAAGAGGAGATGAACTCTTTTAAAGATAAGAATAAAAATAAAGCTCCCGCCTCCAGCTCCAAGCGGCAAGATAGAGTTCCTGCTCAAAAATCCATGGATTATGATCGATCCTTCAAAAGAGGCAATGTCTTCCAGCGATTAGAATATAATCGAAACGATCAAGACAAACGACCTAATGTCTATCAAAGACCTAGATCGGCCGAGCCAGCGAACAGGAGCAGAATTAACCAAGTAGAATACCCCAGGCTGACCGTTCCAATAGAAGAAATCTTGGTAGTACTTGAGAGGAACAATTGGATCCCGGCAGCGAAGAGAATCGCTCATCCAAGGCCAGGTGCACGATGTAACATCCCGTAAATTTAAAATATTTTAAAATAAAGTTATTGAATTAATAACCCGATTTTGTGTGGTGTATTTTATTTTTAATGAACATAGTATTTCTTTAAACCTAAACGTACAATTAAAATTTTCGAGCACAAAAATTGAACTCTCTTTTGTGCTTTGTGTGCATTAATTATTTCTTATGGAATATTGTACTTAGAAATAATTTAGAAAACATTTCTATGGCATTTTAAAGACATTGGGGTCATTTTGTAATTAGTTTGGACCAAAGTGTGCGAAATTTTTATGATTTAGGGGTTATTTTGCACTTTTCGAAATTTTGGGGGTCAAAAGTGCAAAAACGCCCATTCTCCTTCATAGGCTGAACATGCCATGATTTCTCCTCCTTGAAAGTCAAAAAATTAGCCCTTGGGTAGAGAAATGGAATAGACCCTATGAAGTATAACCATGCCTCTACACCCCCTTCTCCATTAAACACTCCACCCCTTTTATCCATTCAAACACTCCACCACTCTTTTTGTCCCCTTAAATCAGATTTTATGTCTCCCCTACACCATTTATTTTCTTGAAGAAAATAAGAGAGAGAGATAGAAGAGACAAACACATTTAGAAAAATAAATTTCGGGTATACTCAGCACAGCCTCGGTTTTTCGACCATTCCGTCTTCGTCCACCGTTGGATCATGCCCAAATTTTGCGTGAAGGTTCTACACACATGGGTCAACATATTGACCGTTCGGATCGTCGTTTGGATCTCCCAAAGTGAATCGAAAGCCATTGAAAAATGGTGAAAAGTAAGGATTTGAGGGCCTTTTTATGAACCACCACCGGAGCCGCCACCACTGCCACCGGAGCTGCCACCACCACCTTCGGAGGTCTGGAAATGAAGAGAGTTTCACCCCCTTCGTTGCTTTGGGTAAAGATCCATCTTTAATATTTGTGATTTTACATTCTTTTCTTCAAAGTATATATTGAAGAAGTTTAGTTATCCTTGTGGCTATTGTGATAAGTGGTTGAGTTCATCTTTAATATTAAATATTTAATGTGACTTGCTTTGGTTTTGTTTAAATATTGCTTATATGTTTGGATCTTGATTTATTTTCGTAAAAAAGTTATTGTTCATAATTTTCGAAACTTTTGGGGGTATTTTTGAAAGGTTTTAAAAGTTGAAGGGCTTAGGTTGCGATTCTTGTTGGGATTAAAATGGGACTGAAAATATAAGTTTTTGTTTGATATTTGGTTAGGTTTACTTGAAAAGCATTTGTCTTAAAGTTTGTTCCGATATTTTGCAAAAATGGGAGTTTTTGAAACATTTGGGGTTATTTTTGTAAATTTGAAAATAAGGGGTTAAAGTTGCTGTTTTGTTGCTGTTTTTACATGGTTCTTTTATAAACTCTTGATTAATTGATTTGAAGTAGTGTTTTATTCATTTTAGTTATAAGATTGAAAATTTTTGAATTTTACCGAAGAAAATTTATGATCAAAGAACTTTTTGTTTCTCTTTGTTAGTTGGTTAAAATTTATTAAAACTTATTTTTAATCTCAGTTTTATAAAGAAAAACGTGCTTGATTATTTTTAAATATTTCTTAAATGCGTGGATCTTAAATTACTTTTCAAGAAAATTGATTTTATTAAGTTTTTGAAAACTATGAGGGCGTTTTCTAAAAAAAAAAAGTTTTAAATTTGTGGGAAATTTAAAGATTTGATTTTTGAAGTAACAAGATACTTAATACTTTTATTTGAATTTCGATATGAGTTTAGCTAAAAATATTTTGATTTAAAGTTTGTTGCAACTTTTTGCAAAAATGGATATTCTTAAAAGTTTAGGGGCTGTTTTGAAAATCTGAAAAATGAAGGCAAAAATTTGCTGTTTTGGAGTTGTCTTATTTAATTAGTATTTTGAGTTTTGAAAATAATATCTCATAATTAAAGTTGATGTCATGTTCTAAGTACTTTTGTGTGATGTGTTAATTTAGGAAATCCTTGTGGTAGGATTTTCTTTAATTATATTTGAGTAAGATTATAAGATAATTTATTAGTCGTATACGTATCTGCTCAGGTTTCGAATGCACTTCACTGTGGAATTTTGGTCGCCGTAATAAGCTCCTCAGGTGAGTGCTATGTGTTACTTGTGTGTAAGTCTAATGTGCTAGTAGGTCGAGTCATAACTGTAACTTAGTTACTAAACGAACAAGCATGTGATGTATGATAACATAAAGAACCCGGCTGCTAGGACAATTTACAAGTTGAATTATGGTTTATGTCTATGTGCTTATGAGTCATTGATATTGTATAATGAACCGTTATTGAGTTGTTTACCGATTTCCTGCTACTGAACTGTTACTGTTACTGTACTGTACTGTTTACTGCTACTGTGTGGGCCCCTATTTTGGTGTGCGGAATCGTGGTTAACCCGGAAGGTAAGGGCCGGAGGGTTACCTCGATCCACCGTAGACCCGCTTCACGAGCCAAGTGTGGAGGTTACACTTGGGGAGTGAATGTCAAACTCCTGGCATTTGACGTCAATGCGCACTGTTATGTAAGGTCGCACCTTACTTGGAGTGTTCGGTGGTGGTTTTCCTGACTGTGGATTGGAGGGTAAGAGGAGGACGGCATCAACAAATGTTGGTTACTTGTTTAACATGCTTAAATTGTTATAGCATATGTTCATTTACTGTACTGTTGTATATGCTCATGTATATTATGTTGCATCCACGCACATGTGCACTATAGCCTCACTAAGTTGGACGATCAACTTATGCATTCCATGTTTCAATCTTTTCAGTTACAGGGTTTGGGGTAACCGATATATCATGTTGCGGTTAGGTCATCACGGTTGCGATCCCACCCTAGTTCCAGAGAGTACTTAAACTTTTGTTTAAATTCTTATTTGATTTTAAGATTTTCGTTTGAACTCATGGTTTAAATCTCCTATAATGTTTAAGTTCATTTTTATTATATCTTGTTAAATATCTTGGTATTTTATTTAATTTTGTAAAATGGGAATTTCTATAAAAAAAAAAAAATTTAATTTGATCAAATATTAATCTTAATCTTCTTGTATTTCTTTTGAGTCCCAGAAGTTGTTTCACCATGTCATATCATTCGCTAAAATTTATTTTAATTACTTCCTCTTTAAACTTAGTAATCGAAATTGTTCTTATATCGTTTTAAACCGCTTCCGCTTAAAATCTTTAATTCTCGATTTTAATTTATCGTTCTTTTTAAAGGTTTCGATATTTTAACTCTTTTTCAAAATAATAATACCTTTTCGACCGTTATCCGACGGACCCGCGGAGTCGGGCCGTTACACACGAAACCATGATTTATACTGTAGATATCACCGGGCACATGGGCATCGCACTGAAGATTGTTTTCACATTAAAAGAGAAATTGAAAAACTGATCGAACAAGGAAAATTAGATGACTATTTAGAACGGAACAACCACAAGAGGGGTAGAAGTCGGAGTCCTCGGAATAATAACCAAAGAGGGAGCTCCCGAAGAAGGTCCCCTAACGACGGTCCCCCACAAGAGTTGAACGATGGTCAGATTAACGGCACCATTCATACGATCTCAGGAGGACCAGTCGGCGGGGACAGTCGTAATGCTCGCCGTAGGACCACCAGGTCCATACTTGGAAGCATCAGGTACCCAAAAGAAGTGTAGACGCTAGAAAGCAAACCACCAAAGGACCAGCTGATCAGTTTCAATGAGGACGAGGTACCAAGGAACTTTGTTTGGGACACGAAAGAGGACAACCCCGATTTCCCTATGGTAGTATAGCTGGAAATAGCGAACTACAACGTCAAAAGAATCCTGATCGACAATGGAAGCACAGCTGACATTATCTTGAAAGAGGTCCTAGCTCAGATGAACTTGGGAGAAATAACATTCCAAAAGGTAGCTACGCCTTTAGTAGGATTTGGAGGTTCCGAAATTGTCCCCTGCGGCACAATAACTTTAACAGTCTCACTCGGAAAGAAATCACGTTGTACTGTGAAGTTAATCAAATTCTTGGTAGTAGAAACTCCCTGATCTTACACAAATTCGTGGTATGATCGACATTAATGGAATAAATACAGTAAACACTATAAAATAGTAGAAAGATCAATGTATGTGTATATTCCGAACGTTGGGATACATATTACAAGTATTGGGGATCCTACTTGAGCATTATAGGATGCCGTACAAGCTAGAGGGTGAAATACATATAAAATGGCCGAGCCAATCTATCCGAGCGATAGCTTCGAGTGTAGTGCACCTGGGAAAGCGTGTCTGTCGTCATAAATGCAGATGGTATTTATAGTGAAGAATGCTGAGCTAGCTACTCCATCCACAGGGATACATTTCTTTGGCCCAAGGGCTTGGGCCTGTGATCGGCACAACAGTAAACCCCGACCACGAACACTTCACGGTTGATCGGATTGTAAAGGCCGTGATTTGATCTTGATTTTACCTAAGCGAGGTCGGATTCTATATTCTTCGCCCTTATCCGAGCTTCCCAAAGTAGAGTCCGAAATACCCCTCATCAATACTCCCCCACTTCTCGAGCGCAAAGTGAAGCTTAAGCTCGAAGAAGTTTATATCGAACGTTATGATGAGCAAATCATTCTAATGTTTCTTCGGATATGCCTCGTTAAAAACCTCATTCGGAAAAACCCATTGGGATAAAAACCGAATTAGGGAAAAAGAGTGCATATTTTTAGAACCATATGATGAACTTGCCTCGGTACAAATTTTGATGTTAAAAGATTTCTCGCCCTTTCATTGAAATAAATCTTCGATCGTGATGTCTTTTCGCATCGTTCACTATGAAACTCGCAATTACAGTAGGTATACGGGTCGAAGATGTAAATACCCGGAAGATAGTTTTGAATTTTCTTTGAGGGAGCTCAACCGTTGTGACCACTTGGGGGCCGGTTTGCAATTCAGCTTTTTTACCTTATATATATATATATGTTATATTGCTGAAAATTACCTCCAGAGCCATTTATTCCGGAGATCGGAGCGTCAAGATCGCATAAGCTGTCCTTTTCATTCAATCATATCTGTTTATAATGTCCAGTTCGAGAAAATCAAGGGGTAAGGGCTTAGTCGGAGAGGATCACGAATCCGATCCTGACTTTAAGCGTATCGATGACTTCGAAGAAGGGGAAATCCATCCCGAGCGCGAAGAAGCTAATCAGGCTGAGGATCTCGAAGAGAATGAGGTAGAGAAACGTAACATTGGTGACAATGTTTTTGTCAGGATATACAGATCTGAGGCTCCTTCCGAACCAGTCGGTCATAACCGGGCTGACCTTGGCGCAGAACTAACTTCTTGCATTTTCGTTCAGGAAGACCGTGCTAGTTTGGAGAAAGAGTTCGGAAAATTTCTTCCGGAGGGGTTTTCGATCGTCATTCCCTCTTATCGTGATCGCGCAACCTCTCCCCCGCCTGGGTGCCAGGCTTTCTATGAGAAACAATTTTCGCACGGGTTGCGCATTCCCTTTATTCCTTTATTAAGAAACAGCCTTTCCTTTCTCTCTCTGACCCCCGCCCAAATCCTTCCGAATTCTATAGCCTATATTGTCGCGTTCAGCGTCCTCATGGAGGCCAAAGGAGAGGAGGCTTCTTTTCGAAATTTTTGGCAGGTATTTCAGATGAGTATGTCTAGGGGTTCCAATGCGGGGTTCGTCTCTTTCTCGCAGGGGTCGAACCAGCCTATCCTTTCGATCGTGGCTATGGACAAAACCAAAGGTTGGAAAAGAAGATTTTTCTATGTTAAAGGTCGCGATGTTCGTTCCGCGGGTAGTTCTAAGGCTAGACCATATCGATGGGATAATGAAGGGCCTTGGTTGTACGGTCGTCGCAAGATCAAGGAAAAGGTTAATCCTCAATTTTCTGACGAGTTTTTTAACCAGCTCCGATCCGATCCTTTTCAGACTATGCTCCTTGTACAAGAAAGGATTTTAAGATTAGCCGGTCTAAGAAAATGTAACTATCCTGCACCAGCACTCGAATTCTCTCCTCCTTCATCCATTCAACCACCTGGCGGGACTATTCGATCCTTTAGAGACACGACCGAGTCAGCCGCTTCGTCCCATGCTTTGCCTCATTTAAGTAAGCTATTAATAAGTTTTTTGCTTAATTCCGTTGTGGATTATATATGTTTGTTCGATGTTATGAGCACATTGACCTTTTCCTTACAGGTCAACTCCTTGAGGAGTTTCGAGCGTCCGTTGTTATGTCGATCGGGATCGCTCGCCCCAAAAACATGCGAAGCCAGTTCCTACCTCCACCGAAGAGGAGGAAGACAGAACGAGGAACGGGAGCGGATAATCTGATCACTAATCCAATTGATAACCCAGACGTATACCCAGCTTTGAGAGGGGTTGGGAGCTCGAGTTCCTTAAATCCAGCAGTAGCTGGCCCTCTGCGTAGTGTATTCTCGATCGACACTTCTAATCCATCCTCCGCTGGTTATAGTCAATATTCCTGGACCCGCAATCTGGGCAAACAAGAATATGAGAGACGTATGAATCAGATACAATACGCCGAACATCCAGGTCCTTCGAGAAGAGAAAAACCATTCGGTAGGAGTTCAGACTCGGTTCCATGTCGACCAAGCAGATAGGAGCTGGACGTAGCTGACTTTATGAATGATCATTTTCGTGGGTGTAGAGCTGCTGGTTATCCAGAAGAAGGAACTGTTTCGTCTGACCCTGGCCAAGATGGTGAGAACGAGTTCGACAAGGCCACTCGGATTTTTATGGCTGGACGTTTCAAACAGGATCTTCTTGATCACACCGTTAAAAGCGACTTTGAAGTCCTGAGTAACTTTTCTCGAACATACCAGGAGGTAATAATTGTTTTTAGATCTGAATATCCCATTTGACTTCTTGGCTGTTAAGCTGATACCATATTTTTTCTTCGTAGGCCGGGTATTATTTTGCACTACAGACATATCGTTTGTCTTTGTTAGAACAAGAGTCGCAAGAAGCTCATAACGCGCTCGCACAAGCTTCGTCCGAGAATAGAACCCTTCGAGCCCAATTAGATGACGTCACAAGCAAATTATTTGCTAGTCGTCGAGAATTGTCGAAGGTGTAGGAGGAGTTGGAGACTGCCAATAAGAAACATACCTTATCCGTACAAGAAGACTTGTTATCCGCTGTTAAAGAGAAAAGTGCCCTCGAGGAAGAACTCAAGAAAGTGAAGGTCGAACTTGAGCAAGCGAAACAAGATTCCGAGCGAGCATATGCCCAAGGCCGAGAAAAAGCCGTAATTCCAGCTATTCAAGAATTTTTGCAGTCCCCTGTGCTAGATCCCTTAATTCAGAAAAGGACATGTGGGATTCTTCTAACGATCTTCTACAAAGGGGTTCAACAGCTAATTTCGGCCAAGAGGATTCCGAATAAGATGTATGAATATCTTCAATACAAGAACCCTTATAAGAATGCGAAAGGGAAGGATTATAAAGCTTCTTCTTTGCCTAAGGCGAATACGAATTGGCAGGACCATCATTTTGCCCCTTTTGTCCAGGAGTTTGGCTTCCCGATGCCGAACCCTAACGATCTTGAGTTGTCCGATGATAATCCCGAGTCTTCTTTAGGATGCGGGTCAGATGATGAGCCGAACGATCACTCTTGTAGTTGAGTATGGTCTTCGGCGTTAATTTAGACAACGAATCTATTTCCTCGAAAGGACCAATCCATGTATCGAATTTTAGGGGTGGATTGTTTATAATAGTTATGTAATAGGGGTAACATTTTTGTAATAGGGTCTTCTTCCTGCGATTTCTTTTTATACCTGTATATCCTTCTCAATTTGTAGAAGCTAACGTATGAATGAATTTTGTTGTTTTTCGATCGAATGTTTATCGTTCCCCTTTTTCCTGAGCCCCTTAATAGTCGCGAGGGTTCAATTATTGCAGGAATAAGATGTCGCTTCTATAAATATCTGGGCTGTTTCAAGTCATTTATCTATCATTCTTAATCACAAAGATCGGAGCTTTACGCTTAGTATCTATTTTCGAGCTTTCAAATTTACTTCTTCGCTTGCTATGGATCAGATATTGGGTAAGCCCATCAATCCCAAATTGTTATTGGGTGGCAAAAATCAACCAAAGAGAACAAGCTTTCCAAGGCTTCCCCAAAAACAACTGCAACTTCTCCCAAAACTTCCAAAGGCGGGGAGACTAAAAAGGAAAAACAGGCTTCAGCAAAACATCCCAAAGTTGTTCTTAACCAATCAATTTTAGATGAGGAACTTGATGAGGAGCTCGAGGCCACTTCACACCGGGCAGTAGCTTGGCAAAAAGCATCGTCCCTTTCTTCCGATAAAAGACCTTATTCTGACATAATCACCCCGACCGAGACCCTGCAGGACCTTGTTGGTGGAAATGAAGGTTCCCCGACGGGAGGTTTGGGTAAGAAACCTAAACTGGCTCCTACTGAAGATGGCTCTTTAGTTTCTGGGGCATCTGTCGAGCCCTCAATGCTTGAAACTGAACCTCCGAAGAATGAGACTGAGCCCTTGATGACTGAAAATTCTTCTGACCTCTATTCTTCTGGATCCCCACCCTGAGGGTCGAAAGATGAGTTTGTTCGGGAAGTGGAGCTCGAGAGTTTTGTTGAGAATCCGTCACAGGCTGATCCACCTATTCTTGAATCCGAGGCCTCTAAAGGAAAAAGTCCCTTGGAGCTGTTTCAGTCTGGATCGAATTTTCTATCTCAGGTTCTCTTTTCTACTCTCTCTCTCTCTCTCTCTCTATTTTTCCTTTTTTTTTTATTTGATTTTTTTTTTTTTGAGAGAACTAACTTTTTTAAATATAGGCTAGGCAAGACTTCCTGGAATTGAAGGTGTTGGCAGAGCGGGAGTTGAGTCAGCGTGCTGTTATCAGTCTCGAGCTGGAGAAGAAGAACGGTGAGTTGGGTCGTGCTCTTGAGGAAAAATTGGCTTTAGAGAAAGAGAAGGCTGATAAGGTACATGGAGAAGGGCTCTTTCAACAATTGAGCAAGGAGCTAGAAATGCTCAAAGGGCTTTATGAGCAGGAGAAGAAGGACTCCGATCTCCGTGAAAAAGAAGCTTATGCTCGTGGTTATGCAGCCCGTAGTGCTGAGCTTCGAAAGGCTCTTCATGATCATAACTTTGTGTAACTTTTTTCATAACAGTGTTGTTGTAACTCTACTTTATTTTTCTTGGTTGTGCTGTATTCTGAATAATCTTTTTTGTTTCTGCTTTTTATTTTCGAATATGGATGATATATTGAGCCTCGTGCTCTCTTATAATTGTTATGTCCTCCTGTGATGCTTGGCTTCTTCGTTAAATATTTACTATTTTCAAAGTTCGACCCTTGCAGTTAGAATGCTCCCCTATTTTGAGTTTGAAATAATCTGTTCTAACCAATCAGTCCCTTATTTCTTGGGAAGCGGAACGATCGGCGCATTTATCGCTCGTATCGCGGCGTTGCTTATGGTAAATCTGAGCCGTCCATGTATATTTCCTTCTCCTATAAATAGTCTAGAATGGTTCTTGTTTTTATCATTGCATCTTTATTTTTATTGTGAAAATATATCCAAAATTTGTGCTCGGGTGGTTTTCCCCTTTAATGGACGATTGTATGTTTCTTGTAATGACATCCCACATTCGAATTCGATCCCCAATAGTTATGTTCGAGATCTGTATTCGAACTCTTTTCTTTGATTTTCTTGTCTTCAAATAAAACTTACTTCGACTAGGATATCGATAGACGAGAAAGATTGCGACTAGGATACCGGTAGACGACCTGCTCTCTCTGATTCCAAATCCTTGGGGCACGCTCAAATTCCTGTATCCTGTCGTCTACCCAGTCGGGATAGTGGGTCAACTGCTGGAGGAGTTTTCCTGCACTAGATTTCAACCTCTTCAAGATGCAACTTGAAGGAAGTTGTTTACGGATTCGCCAGGGATGATTCCAACTGGAGTTGCTTCCTTGCTTTTTGACCCGGTCGTGCGTGGACCGATCTTCGTGGATGCATTGGATGAAGGGTAGAAGTGTACTAACTTCAATTTCCTCCTTTGACCATTCAAGTATCTCAGCGTAGGATTAAACACTTGTAACCAGATCTTTTTGGATGTAAACTTCAGTTTAGCTCGACTTTCCTTATTGTAATCGAGAATTCTCTTGTAATTTGTTTGAATTCGTATGAATGAAATATTTATTTTCCTTTATTATTCTTGCTTGTTAATCTATAACTTGCTTCTGTCCGTAGCATTCGATCGTTAACTCTTTTGTCCCGGAAGCACGAGCGACACGTGTTATTCTTTGCAGATCTTGATAACTAACAGAATAATAACTATAGTGATCGAACATTAACATACATAATATTCCTTGAATATAATATTTGAACCTCAACTTTAATAGCCAAATATAAATAAGATTGGAGTTTTCAATCTATCGCATTAATCGATAGGGTCGCTCGTTGATAGAGCAGTAATAATTGACCGAAAATTGGTGTTCTTAGCAGATCTTGATCATCATAGTTCGAAAAATGATAATTTGAAACTTGTTTCTTGGCAACAGATTTCGCCCTTTAATTTATTTTGATCCAAAGGGGCATAGCAACAGCTTTCACCCTTAGTCGTTTTAATCGGTCATAGCAACAGCTTTCACCTGAGGGTCGTAGCAACAACTTTCACCCTTTTCATTTATTTCGATCTAAGGGGCATAGCAACAACTTTCACCCTTAGTCGTTTTGATCGGTCATAGCAACAGCTTTCACCTGAGGGTCGTAGCAATAGCTTTCACCCTTTTCATTTATTTCGATCTAAGGGGCATAGCAACAGCTTCACCCTTAGTCGTTTTGATCGGTCATAGCAACAGCTTTCACCTGAGGGTCGTAGCAACAGCTTTCACCTTTTTCATTTATTTCGATCTAAGGGGCATAGCAACAGCTTTAACCCTTAGTCGTTTTGATCGGTCATAGCAACAACTTTCACCTGAGGGTCGTAGCAACAACTTTCACCCTTTTCATTTATTTCGATCTAAGGGGCATAGCAACAGCTTTCACCCTTAGTCGTTTTGATCGGTCATAGCAACAGCTTTCACCTGAGGGTCGTAGCAACAGCTTTCACCCTTTTCATTTATTTCGATCTAAAGGGCATAGCAACAGCTTTAACCCTTAGTCGTTTTGATCGTTCATAGCAACATCTTTCACCTGAGGGTTGTAGCAACAGCTTTCACCCTTTTCCTTTATTTTGATCTAAGGGGCATAGCAACGACTTTCACCCTTAGTCGTCTTTCGAGGGTCGTCACCCATTTTGTTGATTCGAGGGGCATAGCAACAGCTTTCACCCTTATTCGATATTTGATTAATATGCGTAGAGATTGGCGATGATAATTTTTCGAATATAATGAATAGATAATATCTCTGCAAAATAAACTTTTCATTGAATAGATAGTCTTCAAAAACATGTGAAATAGAGAACACATCTTGACAATAAATTAATAGATCGGCAAGAAATTGCTAAATAATCTTCATCTTCCATAATATCTTCTCAGGTTAATAGCATTCCAAGATCGAGGCAAGGCTTCTCCATTTAGATGCGCCATCTTGTAAGAACCTTTCTTCCCTACTTCGACTACTACATAAGGACTATCCCAGTTGGGCTGAAGCTTTCCGACATGTTTTGAGACTTCTACTTTTTTCAGTACTAGATCTCCGACCTTAAAGGTTCGGATTCTAACCTTTTGATTGTACGCCTTTTCCATGTTGGATTTCGTGGCCTGAATTTTTAGCTTAGCTCGATCCCTTTTGCTATCTGCATGATCGACTTCCATTTCCCTCAACGATTTATTTTCTTCAGAATCATAAAATTCGATTCTGGGAGAAGATATCAAATTCTCAACTGGAATAACCGCTTCCGATACGTACACTAAGCTGAAAGGTGTTTCCTCTGTAGCTGCTTTTACAGTGGTTCTATAAGCCCATAAAACTCCTGGAAGTTCATCGAGCCATTTTCCCTTTGCGTCAAATAACCGCTTTTCTAGAGATCGAACGATCTCTCTATTTACGACCTCTGTTTGTCCATTGGCCTGAGGGTGCCCTACCGATGCAAAATTTTGCTGTATCCCAAACTTCTCACACCAATCTGTGACCTTCTTGCCAACAAATTGCGTTCCGTTGTCGGAGATTAGAACTCTGGGAATTTCGAATCGACAGACAATATTTTTCGATAGAAAATTTATAACTTGAAACTGCGTGATCTTGGTCAGAGCTACACATTCGACCCATTTACTGAAATATTCGACCGCGACCAATACATAATTTTTCCTTGATCTGGCGGTCGGGAAAGGACCGACAATGTCGATACCCCATTTATCAAACGGCCAACATATTGGGATAGAGTGCATCTGCTCGGCTGGCTGATGAATCAAATTCGAATGAATTTGACAATGATGACACCTCTTCACATAATCTATCGCATCATAAAAGAGAGTTGGTCAATAATATCCAGTCCTCGAACATTTTAGGGCTAATGCTCGAGCTCCGCTATGATTTCCTGCTTCTCCCTCGTGAACTTCCCTTAGAATCATATTATATTGATTTTCAGAGATACATCTTAATAGAATTCCAGAGAAGGATCGTTTGTAGAGCTTATCATCAATCTGGGTAAATGACGGGGACCGATACTTAAACCTTCTGGCTTCGTTAGCATCTTCTGGCAGCTCTCCTTTCTTTAGATAATCGATGAAGGGGTCGATCCAAGAGATGTTTTGTTCGTCGATTTCCATGACGTCGATGCCAGGAAGGACATCCAGATCGATAGCGGATGTGTTCGACAATAGCCATGTAATATTCTTTTCCTTCTTTCTGTTCGCTATACCAGTGAATTTTGACAACAAGTCAGCCCACAAATTTTCTTCTCTAGGAATAGGCTGAATGTCAAACTTTTCAAATTGTGATATCAGACTTTTTGCCTTGTTTAAATATTTTATCATGTTGAATGCCTTTGCTTCGTAAATTCCCTTCACCTGCCTGTGGACAAGTTCAGAATCTGTCAGCACAGTAACTGATCTTACCTTTGCCTTTAAGGCCATCTCTAACACTGCAATCAAGGTTTCGTACTCCGCTTCATTGTTTGTAATGACAAAATCCAAAGTTATTGCGTATCTCAAATCTTCGCCATCAGGTCCTTGAAAATGAATTCCTGCTCCGCCTTCTTCCCTGGTCGAAGAGCCATCCAAGTGCATTAATCATGTTGGGTCCTCAACCTTTGTTAGCATGTTTATTTCGGAATTTTCTTCATTCTCTATGCTTTTCAGACTAGTGGATTCCAGCAGGAAGTCGGCTAGCACTTGTGCCTTTACTGCTGTTCGTGGTAGGTACTCAATCTCGAATTGCCCTAATTCGATTGCCCTCCGCCTAGCTCCATCATGCAGTTAAGAAAAAGCAAGTCTCTAACAAGAAGTCCAATAATTAATTAATCGACCGGATGCTTCTGGCTTAGATAAGACCTGCCTCAAAGGTTGGTTTGTCAAGACAATAACCTTATAAGTTTGAAAATAGGGCCTCGGTCTTCGCGCAGCAACTACCAAAGCAAGTGCGAATTTTTCAATCTCCATATAATTCTTCTCTGCACCTTGTAACAATTTGCTCAAGTAATAGACCTGTTTTTGCACGGATTCCTCTAACTTTACCAGTACCGAACTAACAGCCTCGTTTGAAACGGCTATGTAGAGGTACAAAGGCTCTCCATCCGTGGGCTTGGCCAGCATAAGAGGTGAAGTTAAGTAGGTTTTTAGGTCTTCGAAAGCCTTGTCACATTCAGCATTCCACTTGAAATCCTTCGACTTGCGCAATAGCTTGAAAAATGGCAAACTCTTGTCGGCGGATCGAGAGATAAATCTATTCAATGAGATGATTTTTCCGACCAAGCTCTGAACATCTGAAAGTTTCTTTGGTGGTTGAAGATTGGTCACCGCTCTGATCTTCTCTGGCTTAGCTTCGATCCCTCTCTCGTGGACAAGATATCCAAGGAACTTCCTCGATCGTACCCCAAAAGTGCATTTTGCTGGGTTCAATTTCATTCCATATTTTCTCAATATCTCGAAGCATCTGCCTAGATGTTTAATGTGGTCTTCTTCTGTCATGCTTTTTACCAGCATATCGTCTACATAAACTTCCATGATTTCACCTATCAATTCTTTGAACATAATATTTACCAGCCTCTGATAAGTTGCGCCCGCGATTCTTAGACCAAACGGCATAACTATGAAGTAATATACTCCTTGCTCGGTAATGAATGCGGTTTTGTCTTGATCCTTCTCGTTCATGAAAATTTGGTAAAAGCCCTGAAAAGCATCCATCATGCTAAAAAACACAAAACCTGCAGTGGAATCTACCAACATATCATTCCTATGCAGCGGGTAAGGATCCCTTGGGCATAATTTGTTCAAATCAGTAAAATCGTTGCACATCCTCCACTTATTCTCGGCTTTGTCTCCCTTGTAGACCAGAACCACATTACATAGCCACTCGGTGAACTTGATTTCTTTGATTTGACCAGCAGCTAGTAACCTATCGACTTCCGCCTTGATTATTTTATCCTTTTCACGTCCGTGGTTACGTATCTTCTGTCTCACCGGCTTATCCTTAGGATCGATGTTTAAAGAGTGGGTAATTACGCGCGGATCGATTCCCACAATATCGTCCGAGCTCCAGGCAAATACATCTACATTTTCTTGCAAGAATTCCAAGAGCATAGACTCCATTCCTTCACTTAGCTCCGTTCCAATTCTGGTGACTTTCTCCGGATATCCTGGGACCAATATCACCTTCTTATGATCAGGTGCTTGTATGCTCATGTCTACTTTCTTTCCTTTCTTTCCTTGCAGCTTTTCAGTTTCGGGAATTGGTAAATTCGAGGCCGGGCCTGATTCCAAATCAACTAATTTTCTTTTTGCTGGGATTTCGGGCTCCACTTTCTTTTTTATGCTTAAAGATGAGTTATAACATTCCCAAGCCATGTATTGGTCGTTTCGTACCTCCCCTACTCCACCGTCCGTCGGGAATAACACCTTTTGATGGTAAGTAGACACTATTGCCTTGAAGGTATATAGAGCAGGTCTTCCCAATATAGTATTGTAGGCAAAAGGCGTTTCGACCACCAGAAATTTTATCATCCTTGTTAAGCTTTTGGGTTTTGTTCCTAGAGTTGTGCTTAATAGAATGGTTCCTAATGGGACAATCTCTGAACCTCCGAACCCGACTAAAGGAGTGGTTACTCGATTGAGATGAGGATGCTGAAGATTCATTCGAGCGAGGGCCTCTGAGGAGATAATGTTTGCCGAACTTCCATTATCAACCAAAATTCTTTTGACTTCGTAATTAGCTATTTTCAGCGTTAACACCATGGAAAAATCCGGATCATCCTCATTTGTATCCTAGGTTACATCGGAAGGTCGATCAGCATCGCTAAAACTTATGACTTGATTCTCCATTGATGGGAATTCCAAAGAAAATATTTCCCTCTTGGTTGAAACGGATGATTTTATCGACCTCATCGTACTTTTCCTAGCGTTCTTGCTATCTCTTCCTGCTGGTCCGCCTGCAATCACGTTTATCACTCCGTTCAACTGCTCCTCTCCCTGATTCCGAACCTCATTTCGCTGATTGTTAAATTTCCGTGGACTCCTAGATCTATATCGGCCTTTGTAGTTATTTCCTTTGACGAACTCCTTAAGTTTTCCTTGCGCAATTAACTTCTCGATCTCAACTTTTAGCTGATAACAATTCTCAGTACTGTGCCCCCGAGCTCTATGGTACCTGCAGTACTGGTCATATCCCATTGCCCCTGGTCATGCCTGGGTAATCCGCTGGGCTTCAAGGATTAAATTTCCTTCTTTCAATACAGTTAAAATTTCCTCTTTTGGGATATTCAACTCTGTGAACTGAACTTTTTCAGGTCGGGGTGGCCGGTTCTGATCATAAGGTGGACCGTAGGCATTCGGCCTTTGCACTAGTATCTACGGCTTATATGCATTGAGTCGCTGCCATACCGATCCTCTATTCGACCCTCCATAATCGCTTGGTTTGGGTATAGGAGCTCGGTCTTGCTTTTTGTTAGGAGGAAGCTTTGGGCTGTGTGCATTTTTCAATCTATTCATCTCTTCCTGAATCATATACTTCTCAGCGATCTCCATTATTCGTTCAAAAGACTTTGGTTGCTTCCTACACAGTGCGTTTCCGAATTGGATGCTTCTTGTCAGTTCGAACATCAAGGAAGATAATTATTCAATTTGAGGGTATCGACTTTAAATAGCTCGATACTAAATCTTGATAACCACTGCCTCAAAGTCTCTCCTTCCCACTGCTTGACCGTTCCCAAGTGATTCGCCGGCAACTTAGGTTTTCTCTGGCTCGTAAATTGATGCTTAAACTTGTCACAAAACTCATCGAAAGAGAATATAGAATTCGGCGGTAACTTTCCAAACCAATCAAGGGCAATTCCTTCAAATGTCGTGACCATAATTTTGCAGCAGAAATCTTCCGAATGTCCATATAAATTCATCACATTAACAAAACTGTTGATGTGTTCCCCGGGGTCGGTAGTCCCGTTATACCGTGGTAACCTTGTTGGTACTGTTTCTATATTCCTAGCTTCACGTATTTCTTTGTAGAATGGCGAACATCGCATGATACTATTGCCGATCTCTCTATCTCGGATGTTCCCTGGTATAATTTCCCTATTTTGGTTCATTTCGGTGCTCCTTGCAGCGGTAGTTGCACGACGAACCTCTATCACCTCCTCCTCCTGGTCTAACTTCTTTGCAACCCGCTCTTGCACTATTCTTTCAAGCTCGGACTCTGTTATCCTCTTGTATGTTGATTTTTCCTTTGTCGCCATATCCATAGGGTGGCTTTCCCCTACCACAGAGTCCTCCAGATCTTGTACTGATCGCACCGGATTTTCCGAGCGGAGATTAGATTTCATGGGAGCAGTTCGAGGCAAGTTCGGTGCAGGTGCATTCGATGTAGCTCGTAACATACTATTTTCCTTCTGGATGTTCGAAGAAGGGATTTCTGGTCTCCCATAGGCAGGTGGCTGGTCCACGGGAGATTGGTCAGCTCTTCCACTATTCAGAAATTCCCTGCACATTGTGCCTGTGATGGATCTCAGGTCAGCAATTGTTGTGTGTATCGGAGCATTATCCTGCTGAGGGATTGGCGGAACTTCTGGTTGTTGAGCTGCCCTAGATAGATTGTCGGGCTCATTGTTAACTGTGTTCTGAACCCCCGTAGCGTGGGATGGTTCTCCTCTGTTATATGTATTCCTCCTCGTAGTAGGCATTTTTCGATCTAACACCCAAATAAGGCCCCTCGGTGGGCGCCAATTAATCTTACACAAATTCATGGTATGATCGATATTAATGGAATAAATACAGTAAACACTATAAAATAGTGGAAAGATCAATGTATGTGTATATTCCGAACGTTGGGATACATATTACAAGTATTGGGGATCCTACTTGAGCATTATAGGATGTCGTACAAGCTAGAGGGTGAAATACATATAAAATGGCCGAGCCAATCTATCCGAATGATAGCTTCGAGTGTAGTGCACATGGTAAAGCGTGCCTGTCGTCATAAATGCAGATGGTATTTATAGTGAAGAATGCTGAGCTAGCTACTCCATCCACAGGGATACATTTCTTTGGCCCAAGGGCTTGGGCCTGTGATCGGCCCAATAGTAAACCCCGACCACGAACACTTCACGGTTGATCGAATTGTAAAGGCCGCGATTTGGACATGATTTTACCTCAGCGAGGCCGGGTTCTATATTCTTCGCTCTTATCCGAGCTTCCCAAAGTAGAGTCCGAAATACCCCTCATCATTCCCTTTGCCTACAACGCGATCGTAGGGCAACCCGCCCTCAACCTATTCTGAGCGGTTGTTTCAACTTACCATCAGAAGATAAAATTTCCGACTGACATGGGAATCAGAGAAATAATAAACGATCATTGTATGTCATGGGACTGTTACAACACCTCCTTAACTTTGGGGAACCGCTCCAGATCATTTACTCCAGCTAAAAGAAAGTTCAAGGACGACGTTGATAGAGTCGAAGTTGAAATCCCCAGTACAGATCGAATAGATAAAAAGGGAAAGGAACCGTTCGATTCGGCTTTGAAACCACCGGAACACAAAGTGGTCCTGCTAGTGCAAGGGGATCCAACAAAAACAACCAGAATAGGAACTGAACTCAGTAAGGAAGGGAAAGTAATGTTAGTAAACTTCCTCAGAGAAAACATAGATATCTTCGCCTGGAGCGCGAACGACATCGAAGGGATTTATCCCAGAGTAATCAATCATTCACTAAAAATCGACCCTATGGCAAAACCTGCTAGACAAAAGAAGAGGAATCATGGGCCGATAAAAGATAAAATAATCAAGGCAGAAGTAGAAAGGCTACTCAAGGCGAAACAGATTCGAGAGATACACTTCTCGGAATGGCTATGTAATGTCGTGTTAGTAGCGAAAGGGGATAAAAAGGATAATAAGTGGAGAATGTCCAATGACTTCACTGACCGTAACAAACTATGTCCGCGCGATCCATATCCCCTCCTGAGGATCAACTTATTAGTCGACTCAACCACTGGTTTTGCAATTTTCAGCATGATGGACGCCTCCCAAGGTTTTTATCAAATATACATGGATGAGCGAGACCAAGAGAAAACTGACTTCGTAACAGAGCATGGTGTTTACTGCTTCATAGTCATGCCATTTGGCCTGAGGAACCCCGGAGCCACTTACCAGAGGTTAGTAAACCTGATGTTCAAGGAGCTGGTCGGAGAAATAATGGAAGTCTACGTAGACGATATGCTGGTCAAAAGCATGAAAGAAGCTGACCATGTAAAGCACCTCGATCTATGCTTCCGAATATTGAGAAAATACCGAATGAAGCTGAATCCTGCAAAATGCACTTTCGGAGTTAAATCGGGAAAGTTTTTAGGCTATTTGGTACATCAACGAGGAATTGAGGCCAATCCAGAAAAAATTCGAGCTATAACCGAAATGAAACCTCCCAAAACGATATCCCAAGTACAAAGCTTGGTAGGAAAGATCGTAGCATTAAACAGATTCATCTCCAAGTTGGCCGACAGAAGTTTGCCTTTCTTTCGAACTCTACGAAAAGCAAAAAACTTTGTTTGGACCGAAGAATGCGACCTGGCCTTCGACCGGCTAAAGGAATACCTGACGACCTCCTCACTATTGGCCAAACCAACTAAGGGAGAAACATTATACATTTACATATCAATTTTCGATGTGGCCATTAGTTCGGTTTTAGTAAAAGTAGAAGGCGTGGAACATAAGCCTGTTTATTACTTAAGTAAGTTACTACAAGGGGCGGAGAAGAACTACTTGGAAATAGAAAAATTCGCTTTGGCCTTAGTAGTAGCGGAACGCAAGCTTCGACCTTACTTTTTAACGTATAAAATTGTGGTGTTAACCAACCAACCGCTAAGACAGGTCTTAGCGAAGCCGGAAGCCTCTGGAAGATTGATCAAGTGGGCAATCGAGCTGGGTCAGTTCGAAATCGAATACAGACCAAGAATTGCGATTAAGGCCAAAGTCCTAGCCGATTTCCTGTTAGAAACTCCGACCCAGACAACTGAACATAGTGAATCGACCAGCCATGACAATGATATCTTGATCGTAGAAAATCAAACTTGGTTGATGCATGTCGTTGGTGCTTCATGCAGAGAGGGAGGAGGTGCCGGAATCAACATTACCGGACCAAATAAGGAAGATATAAATTATGCAATAACATTGGACTTCGTAGTAACAAATAACGAAGCAGAATATGAAGCGCTAATCGCTGGAATGGAGATTGCGGTCAAGGCCAACATAAAGAGTCTCAAAGTACTAACCGATTCAGAGTTAGTACAAAGACAGATAGACGGCCTATATGAGGCAAAGGAATTTAACATGATCAAATACCTCGCAAAAGTAAAGGAATTGGCTGAGAAATTCGAAAATTTTGAGATACAGAACATTCCACGATCGGAAAATAAATGGACCGATCAACTTTCTAGATTTACAGGGCATCATGACGGTAAAACAGAAAGAGTAATCAACTGGTTAATTTCCAATACACAGGCAATTGATATCGACGAGACACCAGTCGCTGAGATTATGGAAATCGAAGAACCTGAAAGAAACTGGATGACTCCGATGATAGAGTATCTTCGAGAAGGAAAATTACAGCTTAATCCAAACGAACCTCGGGAAATAGAATATCGAGCTCCAAAATACACATTGTTAGAAGAAAAACTTTACCGAAGATCGGTATCAGGAATTCTTCTAAAATGCGTCTCCGAATCTCAAACTAACAATGTCCTTCGAGAGGTACATGAAGAAGAAGCAGGAAATCACAGTGGAGCAAGGGCCTTAGCCTTAAAATGCCTTAGAACGGGCTATTATTAGCCTACCATCAACAAGGATGCCATGCAATATGTACAAAAATGCCATCATTGCCAAGTTCAGGCAAATATAAGTCATCAACCGGCCGAAAACATGCACCCAAAAACAGTATGCTGGCCATTTGATCAATGGGGAATGGATATCGTGGGACCTTTCCCAGTAGCCAGGTCTAAGAAAGCATATGTGATAGAAATAGTGTCCTGCAAGCCAGCTGTATGGCTAGCATTTATTGTAATAAATAAGGAACTATTCAATTTCGATTAATAAATGCACTTTATTAAATGGTCAACTTTATCTTATGTAATAATTATCTACGCATAAGGATAGAAGTCCTTAGATCACAGGGCTATGGGACAACCCGTGGACTGATCTCCAAGGCCGTGATCTAGAACATATTCAAGAGTCATAGAATCCAATTGAGATAGGACATCATTGGATTCGGTTAGACTCTCACTATTGTGTATACTCCGATGAACTGGAGGACGCTGGGGTCCACAAGCGTGACTGGGATAGTCGATACACATAAGTGGGTGGCTTGCTGGGATGGCAAGCGCACTGAATACCCCAATTAGGAATAACTCACCATGGAAGCGGTAGTCGCATATCGGGGTTGAAGTTATTCAAAATTTATAATAGTATACGAGGAAAGATCCCTAACTACTTGAGGTGATAGGGTTTATCTGGTGCGAGAACGTCTATGCTTTGATATGAGTTCGGACTGACTGGGGATTGCCAGAAAGTCTCTGTGGACTCATGTTGGGTATAGAGGAACTCGTATGCAGATTCATATCATCAACAAAGGATCCATTGACCCGACTTGATAGGTTGGGAAATTCTCCTATGGATTTCTGTGAGAAATTAATTCTGGTAAATCCTTGGCCAAGGTATCTGACAACTTTATGTAAGTAGCTCATAAAGATTAAGTCAAAGAGAATTTATTTCGAGATCAGAGTACATAAGGTCAAGACAAAAGGAAAGGGAATCCGATGAAAGACCATGCCCTTAAGTCTCGACTGGGAGATTGATCGATGGAGAGATTATGTCGTATATGGAAATTATAAATGATAAAAGGTTCACTGAATTAATTCACCAGTGATTGGGCTCCATGGGCTTGTGGCTGGACATCGACCGTGGAGTGTGGGAGAATTCCTAAATTGGCAGGGGTGCTAATTTTGGAATGGTCAATCGACAGAGTGTTCGATTGATTTAGAGTAAGTCTTACTCGAATAATTAAATAACATTTAATTATAACCCACGGCCAATTATGTGGTGAACCTACGGGGGCATACACAATACACATGAAGCGACAGCGAGGAAATAAGAACGACCGAGTCGACTGGGTCGACTGGGTGATAAATCGACTGGGTCGATTATATTGGGTTGGTCGACTGGCTCGACCCAATTGGAACAAAATGGGATCCAATTGGAATTGGATCAGGATCATAAATTAAATTGGAATTTAATTTGTGGATTAATTAATTAAGTTGGATTTAATTAATTAGAAGAGATTTTAATTAAATGGGCTTAGAGTCTGATTTAATTAAATGGGAGATTAAGTTAATTAATTGGGCTATTTAATTGGGAGATTAAATTAGGCCTGGTCAAATTAATTAACTGGGCCATGAATTAATTAGAAGAGAAGAACCTTAGTCCTAATAGGACTAGGTTAGAGAGAAAAACTATAAGTAGCATTCTTATAGTTGATTTTTCACACAACTCCATATGCAATATTGAGCAAGAGCAAAAATTCTCTCTCCCTCTCCCTAGCTATATCGACCGAACCCTTCTTCCACTTGGAAGAATTTTTCGTTTTCGAGTTTTGTTCCTAAATTGTTCCTAATTCCTAGTTTATAATATATCTCGTGTTCTAGCTGATCGAGATATATTATTTTCGTGATATTGTGGTGTATCAACTCGTAGATGCGCAACACGTGGGGCGCTACTCATAAGGTCTGGGTCGATTTTGCTGGAGCAGAATTCAGAGCTCGTTTTGCTAGCCGAGGATTTGCAAGGAGATAGGTATAAACGAGAAAACTTATACTATCGTTTTATTTATATTCATATATATACAACTAGAGAATATCCTGGCAAGATTCCTTAAGAGGTCCTAAATGTTTTTATATTCCGCTGTGCCTAGGGCTGTTTATCTTATCGAATCCCAACAGTGGTATCAGAGCCAACTCTAGGCTTTGTATATATATGAATTTGCAAATTCTGTGTTTATTAAATCATATGTTTGATTTATGTGGCTAGTTCTTTAACTTTGCATGTTATAGGACGTATGTTTAATTAACTTGGGTTAATGTTTAATTTAGGATTCGAAAAATTTTATCATGTTGGTTTTTAATTTTAGATTGGGATTTAATTAACTGGGTTTGTTGAATTAAATATGTGAGTAATCGAAACAAAAAAAAAATTTATTAGATCCGACTCGCGGTGGCACGCGGCGGTGCGCAGCAGCGCACCGCGGCTAGGCGGCCACCGCAAGCTGCTGCCAACGGCAGCGTGCTGGCAGCACGCTGGCCGCACACGCTGCGCGCAGCAGCAGCCATCGGGCTGCTGTTAGCGCGCTGCTGTGTGCGGCTGCTCGCTGCCGCACGGAGCCGCGTGCAACGGCTGCTGCCGCAGGCAGCTCACGCGCCGACTTGGTGGTCGCGCGTGGGCTGTCCTACGTGGCAGTCCTGATTGGTCTCCACTAGTCGTTTTTGGGTTGGACTCTAATTCTGCCTATTTTGAAAGTCCTAAAAATCTTGGAGAATTTTGGAAGATTAGGAAACTTAGAGTTTTTGGATAAGGTAGTTATCTTGTTAGATGTGAACACTACCTTAATTAAACTAATCTAGTCAAAATAGGATTATCTTGAAAATCTTGGAGATTTGGGAATTTTGGGAAACTTAGAGTTTTGGATAAGGTAAGAATCTTAGAGATTTAGATTACCTTAATTAACCAATTTAATCAAGATAAGAATTGTAGATTACTTAGAGCTCAAGTAAGAGCTAATTAATCTTAGAGGTTAATTGTTAATTCAAAATTAATTAACTTAGATGAATTTTTGCGAATTAAAATTAATGAAGCCGGTAAATATACATTTTTGCCCTTATGTGAATTTATGCATGTTCTTGAGTGAATGTGTGGATTGATCGATTTTGCCCTTAAGCCCTGTGTAGTTTTGGTTTATTTATTTTATGGGTTGTAATTAAATGGGCCTGATTGGTGCCCTTGCTTGCGCAAACAAATGAAATAGAATAGGGCCATTTAAATTATGTAAGCTAGGCTTAGATTAGGCTTGGAGCCGAGAAGACCTCATGAAGACTTGGAGATCCACATGGAGGCCCATTTACCTTGGAGGACATGGAGGCCCAATTCATTACATGGAGGCCCAATCAAGCTGGATATTACAAGAAGGCCCATGATGTATGGGTTTGAAAATTGTAATAGTTAGGACATTTAATTTCCACCCTAGACTGACCAATTGATTCATCACTTGGCTCGTGATGAATCGCATAGGATGGGCAATCAATCAATCATATCCTGCTAGGTGATGAATGTTTACTTATATTCTTTGATGTATGTTATGCATGCTTAGAATAGATCACGTAAACAAGATAAGCATAATCTGATGAGACCTCGCACAAGAAAACTTAAGACCTCCAATTGAACATTAAAATTCAATTAGAATATTAAATCGAATAACGGGCGCATATGAATAGTCTCTATGGTCCGAGCCTATCCAATTACTAGGTCTTAGGCATATTGTACAAATATATCTCGATGTCTCACGAGTCGTGGGTCGAGCTATAGGAAGATGATATGTCTATTGCCTCGATGCACGAGTTTAGTGCCAAGGGAGGGGATAGCAAGGTTTTAGGCGCTGTCTCACGAGTCGTGGGGCGTCTAGGATTGAACTATTTCTCTTCACGAGTATTGGACATGATTTAACGCTAGTAAGTATGGATGTCTCACGAGTCGTGGGTCCATATCGAAAAACGAGGCTAAATGAACTTAAGGGTTAGCTGCGATGGTTAACCGTCGACGTAATCGACCACCAAGGGAATCAAATAGTATGGCCAACGAGTCATGGGTACTAAGAGATTGCATTTGGGCCTTAAGCCCGCTAGGATATTTTAATTTCCCGAAACTTATGTGGGGGCATAAGATTTTGATTAAAATAGTGGGAGTAATTTACAAATAAAAACATTGTTTGTAAATTGTGCATTTTAAATTAATCTTTCGCGTATTTATTTCTTCTATCGTCATTTTATAGATATGATGTCAAAAGAGCTTAGAGCACTTAGGGATTTGTCCATCTCATCACTTGAACGTAATATTTTAACTGGACCCAACTTGCATTTCTGGACGCATCATTTGAATGGATTATTTGAAGCTGAAAACATATCCTATGTTTTGTCTGTGCCACCACCCATTACTATTTCACATGACGTTCCTAATGAGCTCCGTAAAAGCATCACCAAATGGAAACTGGATGATGGCTTAGCTCGTGAATACATGTTGGAATATATGTCACTTGATCTGCGTTTGCAACATGAGCATATGGCATCCGCGAAAGAGACTCTCTCGAATCTCAAATTCCTTTATGGGACTAGAGATGGTCGTCGCAGATTCGCGATCACGAGGGAACTCTTGCAAGCAAGAAAGAGAAGGGAAACTCCTGTCGGAATCCACGTACACAAGATGATTCGACTTCTGTCTGAACTCGATGATATGGGTGTCGTGATGGACAATGATTTCCGTGTAGGAAATACCCCAATTAGGAAATAACTCACCATGGAAGCGGTAGTCGCATATCGGGGTTGAAGTTATTCCAAATTTATAATAGTATACGAGGAACGATCCCTAACTACTTGAGGTGATAGGGTTTATCTGGTGCGAGAACGTCTATGCTTTGATATGAGTTCCGACTGACTGGGGATTGCCAGAAAGTCTCTGTGGACTCATGTTGGGTATAGAGGAACTCGTATGCAGATTCATATCATCAACAAAGGATCCATTGACCCGACTTGATAGGTTAGGAAATTCTCCTATGGATTTCTGTGAGAAATTAATTCTGGTAAATCCTTGGCCAAGGTATCTGACAACTTTATGTAAGTAGCTCATAAAGATTAAGTCAAAGAGAATTTATTTCGAGATCAGAGTACATAAGGTCAAGACAAAAGGAAAGGGAATCCGATGAAAGACCATGCCCTTAAGTCTCGACTGGGAGATTGATCGATGGAGAGATTATGTCGTATATGGAAATTATAAATGATAAAAGGTTCACTGAATTAATTCACCAGTGATTGGGCTCCATGGGCTTGTGGCTGGACATCGACCGTGGAGTGTGGGAGAATTCCTAAATTAGCACGGGTGCTAATTTTGGAATGGTCAATCGATAGAGTGTTCGATTGATTTAGAGTAAGTCTAACTCGAATAATTAAATAACATTTAATTATAACCCACAGCCAATTATGTGGTGAACCTATGGGGGCATACACAATACACATGAAGCGAAAGCGAGGAAATCAGAACGACCGAGTCGATTGGGTCGACTGGGTGATAAATCGACTGGGTCGATTATATTGGGTGGGTCGACTGGGTCGACCCAATTGGAACAAAATGGGATCCAATTGGAATTGGATCAGGATCATAAATTAAATTGGAATTTAATTTGTGGATTAATTAATTATGTTGGATTTAATTAATTAGAAGAGATTTTAATTAAATGGGCTTAGAGTCTGATTTAATTAAATGGGAGATTAAGTTAATTAATTGGGCTATTTAATTGAGAGATTAAATTAGGACTGGTCAAATTAATTAACTGGGCCATGAATTAATTAGTAGACTTGGTCTTCTAATTAAAGAGGGTCATGGCCCATGTAGGAGAGAATAACCCTAGTCCTAATAGGACTAGGTTAGAGAGAAAAACTATAAGTAGCTTTCTTATAGTTGATTTTTCACACAACTCCATATGCAATATTGAGCAAGAGCAAAAATTCTCTCTCCCTCTCCCTAGCTATATCGACCGAACCCTTCTTCCACTTGGAAGAATTTTTCGTTTTCGAGTTTTGTTCCTAAATTGTTCCTAATTCCTAGTTTATAATATATCTCGTGTTCTAGCTGATCGAGATATATTATTTTCGTGATATTGTGGTGTATCAACTCGTAGAGGCGCAACACGTGGGGCGCTACTCATAAGGTCTGGGTCGATTTTGCTGGAGCAGAATTCAGAGCTCGTTTTGCTAGCCGAGGATTTGCAAGGAGATAGGTATAAACGAGAAAACTTATACTATCGTTTTATTTATATTCATATATATACAACTAGAGAATATCCTGACAAGATTCCTTAAGAGGTCCTAAAAGGTTTTATATTCCGCTGTGCCTAGGGTTGTTTATCTTATCGAATCCCAACAATATGTTCTAGTCGCTGTCGAATATTTCAGTAAATGGATAGAATGCGCCACCCTTGCTCGAATAACTCAATTCCAAGTGATCAACTTCCTATGGAAGTTCATAGTATTACGATTTGGGATCCCGAGAATCCTGATCTTTGATAACGGAACGCAATTCGCAGGTACTGCTCCTCAAATTTCATCGGTTCAGAAATTTGAGGAGCAGTACCTTTGCCTTTTTTAGCTCTGGCAGCGACGTCTGTTTCAGATAGAATTTGCACCTTAAATGTATCCTCAGTGGGAACAATGAATTCAGATACCCCAACCTGCTCGCTTGAAGGATTAGAATGTAGCACCTCCTCGATAGTAGGAGCGACTCTCTCACTTAAAGACGAGGAAGATTTTCTCATAGAAGCCATTCTTGGGATTCTCGAAAGATATGAATCGATAGAAAGAGTTTCGGAAAGACAAACGACCAATCAAGAAAATGACTGCAAGATTAAAGGAAGCATAAAGTAAAAAATGACTAATATAACAGTCACCTATTTATAGGGAAAGGATAAAAGATGTTTCGAACTTCTCACGGCTGATCGCATTCCCGCCAAATGGGAAAAAGTGAAACGCTTCCCCAAAGGGACACGTAGCGGTTCATAATTGGAACAAGAAAACGACTATCTATGAGGCGTAGTACTCTTTTCCTTACTTAAGATTTTTTCCCATCGGGTTTTTTCTTAAGTAAGGTTTTTAACGAGGCACAATTCATAGAAATTACAGTCGAAATTGACCTTCTACTTCTACGAGCTTCTATTACATATACGCTCGAAGAAGTGAGGGAGTACTGATGGGGGCTATTTCGTAGTCCTTATAATATCCGGATCGACTGAGGATTACGGATTCGGTTCGATCAGACAAACCCATTCAGGAGCATCCGTCGACCCAGTGAGATAAGACCTTCCTCAGTGAGCAGACTGGAAATCCGGACTCAAGAAGGACAAATGGGCCGAGTCCTACTAGAATTATGTTTCTTTGTAATGCTTAGTTAATTGTGATATAAATACCTAGTTAATCATTGTATTACGGGCAATTTTGATAAGACAAAGCTTACGCCCAAAGAACTAAATAATCTAAAGATTATTCAATAGAAAAGCTTTGATGATACTATTATATAAAATCATATTCGTGGTTTGTCCTTGTTACTAATTGTTTCACCGAATTCTTCTTCCTTGAGATTGATCCATCCTGAATAAAGTAACAGAGCCCTTTAATTCGAATTAATTGAGAATCCCTGATATTACCCTTTTACTTATCTAATTTTACCCGACGAAATTCGGTTAAATCAGGAATGGTGTACCAAGATAGGAATTCAGCATAACTTCACTTCATTTGGGCATCCAAGAGCGAATGGACAAACTGAAGTAGCGAACCGAGAGATAATAAAATCTTTGGAGAAAAGATTATGGGTAGCCAAAGGAAGATAGCTAGATGAACTCCCCGGAGTACTTCGGGCTAATCGAACGACAATCAGAATTTCAACCGGGGAGACCCCATTCAGTCTAGTATATGGATCGGAAGCTGTAATTCCGGTTGAAACACTAATTCCGACAACAAGAATTGAAATGTATGATGACAAGGAAAACAAAAAAGTAAGAGAGAATGATGTCGATCTGGCAGAAGCCTTAAGAGAAAAAGCAGTTATACGACATCAGGTCATTAAATCAAACATGGAGAAGGCCTACAATCAAATTGTACATATACGAACCTTCAAAAAGGGGGACTTGGTGCTGAAAAAATTAGAGGTGTCCAAGCATGTAGGAAAATTACAACAGAATTGGGATGAACCATACATTGTCATTGATGTAGGAAAGAAAGGTTCATACAAAATTGCACACTTGGACGGAACGCCCCTACCACGAACCTGGAATGCAGTCAACCTAAGGAGATACTATGGAAAATAAATCCTAGAAATCATCCTCGTTAAATTCTTTTAAATTTTGTTTGTTTTATTTTCTTTCTCATTTTATCCGTTGTAATAAAGGACTTAGCCTGAGATTCATTCTCAACACTTTTATCAATAATTACGAATCAAGGATTCACATGAGTTAGCGACAAAGACTTGATCGAGTTGAGTAAAATTGATTCGCTCTATAAACACTCCTCGACCTCCATAAACGACTAAAATGAGTTGAGTATAAATCGATCCCCTCGATAAACGCTCCTCGATCTCCAAGACGATAGTAACTGAAAGGTTAAAAGCCAAAAAAAATTGGTACTAAAAAACGAGTTGAGTAAAATCGATTCGCTCAATAAACACTCCTCGACAACGACGACTAAAACGAGTTGAGTATAAATCTATCCGCCCGATAAACGCTCCTCGACAACAGAAAGGTTAAAAGCCAAAAATTTTGGTAAAAGACCTAAGTACTAAAAAACGAGTTTAGTAAAATTGATTCGCTCAATAAACACTCCTCGACAACGACGACTAAAACGAGTTGAGTATAAATCGATCTGCTAGATAAACGCTCCTCGACAATAAAAAGGTTAAAAGCCAAAAAAATTTGGTAAAACCTAAGTACTAAAAACAAATCTGAGTTCATAGTGGTTTTATAGACAAAACGATGAATCCAAGATAAAGATCTTCAATATTGCGTTCTTCTTGCTTGGAAGTTCATAGTATTACGATTTGGGATCCCGAGAATCCTGATCTTTGATAACGGAACGCAATTCGCAGGTACTGCTCCTCAAATTTCATCGATTCAGAAATTTGAGGAGCAGTACCTTTGCCTTTTTTAGCTCTGGCAGCGACGTCTGTTTCAGATAGAAGTCTGATCAAGGGTCAAGAATGCGACTTTTGAGTTCCCGAATTTAATGTGAGTAAGTTGGAACGACGTCGGGATTGTCGATAAAACTGCTCGATGAAGAATGAGGCATCAAGGTCGAAACGACGAGAATGAAAACTCATATACGTTTCACTGGATTCATTGAGAAACAACTTGACACTTTACGAAGAAGGCTCGATCGACTAATAGAATCCTTAGAAAAAGGAGATTTAGAACAACAGATAAATATTTCTACGAAAAATTAGAAATGCGTAAGCTTAAAGACGAAATAGTTGGTCGTTTTGACGACAAACATGTGCTTGACGACGTCAAATCCAGCCTTTCCATTGGAGTCCAAGAAATCTGACGGACTGGTAGATAAAACAGTCGACGAAGCTAAGATATACAGACTTGTCACTGCCTCATATATCAAAGAATTGCTTAAAGGGGTCTAAACAAGTTGGATCTAACTAATGATTCTGTTGGGATTTTATGGGTATGATTGTCAACTACAACGGTGCGGAATTTAAAATTTTTCATACACCAATTCCCAGGGTTTACTTATTAGCACATACGAAAAGGTTGAATACAATTTAGCAAGTAAATTACTAAATTATAAGATGGTAAATAGCAATTTACCTCACCACAGGCAAGGTGGTGGTTTTTCCTCCGGTCTTCATTCAGATCTGATGGATCTGGTTCGTGAGAAGCACCCCATGTGTTGTGCCTCTAGAGAATAGTCCACACCAGCTAGATCTGTGACTGCTTCGATCCTCAGGCTCAGAACTAGGATGGAAACATGTCAAAATCAAGAGTTGGATAAAGATCCAACTCTAGATGTACATGAAGAAGGAAGAGAGAAGGGTGGCACGGCCAATCCACTAGCACACATCGGCGGCGGCGGCGGCTAGGGTTAGGCGGCGCACAACTAGGGCTAGGGTTGAGGGGGCGGCGGTTTTTAGGAGTTGGTTAGGGTTTGAGTGTTTCTTGCCTTGTGGATTCTCTCTCTTGAGTTCCATTAGGTTTGAGTCTCTAAGACTCCCTATTTATAGAGAATACCAAAAACCCTAACTCCTTGTGCAAGACTTTAGTTAATGGGCCACTAATTAAACTGGCCCATGTCTTGCATCTATTTAATTAATACTTTAATTAAATAGCCCACTCATTTAATTAACACTTTAATTAAATGGCCCATTCATTTAATTAACACTTTAATTAAATAGCCCATTAAATCTAATTAAAGATTTAACACTTTAATTAACCCTTTAATTAACAATTTAATTAATTAGAATAATCTAATTAATTTTCTCTCTCTTAGAATTAACCCTTTAATTCTATTGATTTAATTCTTTAAATCAATTCTTTCTTCAGTTGACTGTCACAGTTCCAACTGTATTGTGTGTGACCCTCTAGGTTCACCATCAATTGGCCGCAGGCTCACAATTACGTGATTTAATTAGTGAGCAATTAATATTTCATTAATTGCTCCGATCAATAAACTTCCTTTATTGACCACTCCAGAATTAATCTCCCTATTAATTTAGGAGTACCCACACCTCATGGTCGATGTCTAGCCACAAGCCCATGAGGCCCAACTTCAGGTGAATTGATCTCAGTGAACCTCACCTCTTATAAGTACCATGTACATACGGTCCCTCTATCGACTAATTTCCCGATCGAGACCTAGGGTGTGTGAATTGATCGGCACCTCTAATTATCTCGATAACTATACTTTCTAATTCAGGATAATAATTCCAGTGTGACTGCTAAGTTTGGAAACCCCTTTCCAAATCCGTCACCGACCGTGGCCACGGGTTTCTTGGAATATATTATCTAAGAATGTATAGGAAATTCTCTCAACGAACTACGTTGAGTCGGTAGATCCCATTTTGATGCTAACCATCCGCGCATACGACTATACGTACCCAACGTAGGCGCACAATGGTCAAGCTATGTGACCGGCTCCTAAATCAAAGTACGCACACCCGCATACCGAATTCGCCCTAGCATCTCAAGTCTAAGGACTAAATAGTACACTGTTATAAGTCTTGAGAGACATCCCATCACCGATATGCTTTTACGCACTTCCACAATGGGTCTCTCTGTTCGGGTCGTTCGATGCGTTCGATCCCCTATCGAACCACCTAGTCATATGCACTGACATCAAAATGTCTTGTTCATGAAACGACAACAAATTCACTTCATGTGAATCATGCATAATCCTACAAGTCTTTGTGATTACCTAGATACCCCGTCTCGATAGGAATCTATGACTTGGAACATTTTCGAGATCACTACCTTTGAGACTGTTTCATGATTAATCGCACCCAATACTGAAGTGAATAATCCCTTAGTCATAAGTGATCTCAGGGTTTCATCCAATCGTTTAAGTTATTCGCGAGAGATGAAGTTGGCCATTGTTTGATTTACATAACATAAACAAACGATCGTATTAATTCATTTATACTAGAGAAAGATTATCACATGATAGTCCTTATACAAGCAAAAATCTATTGGCTTGCAGGGCACTATCCCATCAATCTCCCACTTGCCCTAAAGCCAATCACAAACGTTTCTAAGACCCATCTTTCATAGATGTCCTTCGAACTCATTTTGTGAAAAAAGCTCTGTTTAGTGGATCTACTAGATTTGTCTTCCGAATCGACGCGATCCATCATGTGCGTCAACTCTACCAATGACTTCTCTAATCAAATGGTACTTTTATCTTGTGTTTAGATTTCTGGTGAGATCTACCTTTGCTTTGGCAATGGCTCGATATGTTATCTTAGAAGATAACCACGAGCTTCGCAATGCTAGGCACCACATCCAAAAGTTGGATGAGGTTTTTCATCCAAACACTTTTCTTACGCTGCACTCCTTGCTGCGAGATATCTTGCTTCAGTGGTTAAGATGGTAACGGTGCTTTCCTTGGAACCCTTTCCAACTTAACGCTATCCCATTGAGGCAGAATATGTATCCAAAACTGGATACATATATCTATCCACATCAGACCACAAATTCGAATCAGTAAATCCTTCGAATTTCAATTCTCCGTTATCACCGCAGACCAAGATCAAATCCTTAGTCCTTTTCAAGAGCTCAAGGATATCTTTTACGGCGATCCAGTATTCTTCACTGGAGTTTGACTAGTAACTGCTCGTGGCGCTTAGAGCAGGTTCTACGTCTGGTCTTGTACATAGTAAAGCATGCCACATGCTTCCCTTTTGTTTCAACATAAGGTATTTGAGACGTTCTCCTTTTCCATATTCGACGTAGGGCACATCGATTTTGGGAGGAGAGATAGAGTGTCTCACTGGAAGTAATCCTCTCTTGGATTCTTCCATACTGAATACTTTCAGTATTTGTTTCTATGTACTTAGTTTGAGAGTGTCCCAACATATTTCTTGATGTCTCTCTCAAATCTTTCATGGAGAATTGCATGGACAATCATGCTTCCGTCTGTGTTAACATTCCAATATAATCCCAGATAATCAATATGTTATCGACATGTAAAATTAATGAACTCCAAAGAGCTCCCACTAATCCTTTGTACACTCAAGTTTCACATTTGTTTTCGATGAAGTCGAATGCCTTGACTTTCTCATCAAAATGAATGTGAGTCCAAATGGATTCGGACATTGCCAAATGGAGAAAGGATTTCATCAAAGTCCGTTCCAGGCCTTTGTGAATAACCTTTTGTCTAGAGGCAAGCCTTATAGGTTAACACCTTTTTCATTCATTCCTAGCTTGCGCTTGAAGATCCATTTGCTTTCCATGGGGTACTTCCCTTGGGTGGATCGACCAAGGTCAATACCTTGTTGGAATGGATGGAATCCATTTAGGATTGTATGACCTCTTGCAAACATGAGCGTCTACATCGTAGGTTCTTCGTATATGGTTTAACCATATCTATCAAGTTCCTCACGAACTCGATCAGATCTACGAAGTACTGGTGTACTTGATGGTTCAGTAGTTTCTGGATTAACTCCCACTGTTTGTGGGGATGAGTTCCACTTCTTGGACCTCATCATGTTCTACTACGGTATCATTTCTATTCACGAGGAAGCCATCCTCTAAGAAATGGATATTCCTTGAAACAAACATCGTTTGTTCTTTAGGAGTGTAGAACAGGCATCCAAATGGATTTCTTTGGATACCCCACAAATTTGTACAAACTGGATCCACTATCCAATTTATCTCCTTTTTGTTCCCGATATAGGCAGGAGATCCCCATACTCAAAAGAGTATAGAGGTATTTTACCACACCATTCTTGGTAGGGTTTTACAGGCACGAACTTTGAAGTTACTTTGTTCAGTATCTTCAATGCAACCATTAGGGTCAATCCTTAGTATGCATAAGGATGTTGAACGAAACTCATGACGAATCGAACTATGTTTAACAAGGTTCGATTCCCTTCTTTCAGACCCTCCAATACCTTGAGGTGTCTTAGAAGGAGTTCGTTGTATGAGAACATCTTTCTCAGTAAGATAATTGAGGAACTTTTAGCTTAAGTATTTGCCATCTCGATTAGATCGAATGACTTTAATACTATGCCTAGTTTGATTCTCTACTTCGTTTCGAAATTCTATGAATACTTTCAAGATTTTCGAATTGTACATCATAAGATATACATATCACTAATGACCAAAGTCATCGGTAACACTTACGAGGTATGAGTAATCACCTCTTTCACTAACACTTTAGTGGTCCACATTCCTTCGTATGGATTCAATCCAAAGTTGGTTTGGTACGCACCGGATGCCTAGCAAACGGTAACTTTGTCATCTTTTCCTTTCAGACAGGATTCGCAAGCTGATAGTTCATCTAAGCCCTGTATTTCAAGAAGCATCGACGACACCAACTTTTGATTCATTCCTATGGAAACGCGACATAATCTTGCGTGCCATATGAGTGCGGATTATTATCTTGGTATTGATTTAATATATTAATTCAATCAATTTCCTTTCAATTAACTCTTTAATTGAAACGTTGCCTTCAATTAACACTTTAATTGATTCATTTCCCCTTTTCAATTAATTCTTTAATTGAATCGTTGCTGCTCAATTAATTCTTTAATTGAGACTTTTCTTTTCAATTAACTCTTTAATTGAGACGTTGTTTAATTAATTAGAATTTCTAATCAATAAAACATGTCAGTGCCTTTATTAGGTGCAGTGGGATAATTTCGATTTTAGGCTACTTGAGTTCTATCCATTACCTTTATGTTCGCTTTGGAAGAGAACCCTTTCTCCTTCCTTTTACTCTTCTTTGACTTTGTAGTCCTTGAAGTGTAAGCAATCATGACAGGTATACCTCTTTAAAAGGTTCCTATTTGCCTTTCACCAATACTTTGGTTATTTCGAGAAACTTGATCAACTTATCAAAGGAGTTCAGAGTTGTTCTCGAATAGTTCGAATGAGCGGGGAGGAGAATTTTAGGAGGAAGTCAACGTTAAGATCACTTGCAGGCCTATGTTTAAACGATCTAGTTTTCCAACCAGACTGATAAAACAATGACAGTGATCCTTGACATTGGTTCCTTCATTTATTCTCGAGTTTCAAACAATACCTTATAAATCTCGAATCAGACGCTTCGAAAACTACTCCTCAAAACAAGCCTTTTGAGGTGAAGGTATGTTTTAGAAGCTTCAGACATTTTCTTATGTCGCTTCTTTAGCTCGTTCAATCTTGATGCTTGTATGAGGTAACGATCATTAAGATTCCTATATTCAATAGGTGATTCGTTCCTCCTTTTTGAGACTCATCTCAAAATGCATCAAGCATAGGTTGGTTTTTAAGAACACGATTCCGGCTTTCGGAATTGAGGATAATCCTCAGGTTTCTAAGACAATCGATATTTTAATCCAGATAATTTATATGTCGAGGATAAATTATAAATAATGGATTATTCATGCAGATATCACAATATCTAATTTAAAGAGAAGACATAAAATCTAGAAGACTAGTTAATGAAAAATACTTATAATCTACGATGGTTGGACTTTCTATCGTAAAAGTTCTCCCACTATTTTATCGAAACAATTACCCCTTCAATTGTTCGGGAAATTCTATTTCCTAGTAGGTCTTGACGTCCCAGCAGCCATTAATTGCACCCACGACTCGTGGCCATACAACTAATTCCCCAGGTAGGCATACTTATTGCCAATTGTGTCACTACACAACCTTGAAGCTATTTTGCCTCGGTCTTCGCACTTATCTAGCACTGCTACATCATAAGTGTTACTAATTGTTAAGTCTAACCCATCAATCATGATGAGCAACTGACCCGGTCGTGAAGTCCCCGTAACTAGTTATCGGTCGATAATCACATCCCGACCAGTCCTCACCCTTGTCATGTTTAGTTAAAAACAAGAATCAAGGAATTTCGCGTATTGTCCCTTTCTTCGACTCGGGTGCCAGACTCTGGATCACCTCTATCGATAAGTAGACAACATACGCTAGTCCCTATTGATGGAAGACTTGGATTTATATAAATACTTCATTTTATTTTAATCCAATATGACTTAATATTATTTTCAAGAGGGGTTTTTCGGGTTTAAGAGTTTGAGGTAACTCTCCTCGAGATCTCACCGTTCCAATTATGCTTTACCTTTTATTTACGATCTAAATTACTAGCGCGCATTACCATACATGCTAAAAGATAAATCAGTAAATAAAACATACACACCTAGCATGCATTCTACCACAGTATGTTTTCGATCGGGAGCCTCCTATGTGGACCACCATCGAGCCAAAGACGATGGTCCTATTGGTCAATCTAATTGGGTTTCAAAGCGACCTAGTCTATTACACATACTACCATGCATACATGGCCTTTAGTCTTCTTGGGCTCCCACCTTGCTTGTAACGGGCCTCCATCCTAAACAAATAAAACAGTAAAGCCCTATCTATTACAAAGGCTCCAAGTGGCCCAAAAAACTTAAGGCTCGCAGGCCTAACAAAACCAGCAAAATTAAATAAACCAATCACATCTACCCTAAGGGTCAAGGCTCGGCGCGATCGAAAACCACGTAAACAATTCACGTAGAGCAAGAAACTAGCAAAAGTTATTTTCTTATTTCTAATCTCTTATCATATTTTAAAACCACCTTTTAAAATACCTATTGATGGGGGCTATTTTGCACCCTACATACTACTCGGATCGAATGAAGAAGATAAGATCGATTCGACCAATTCAAACAGATTGGAATTATCTTATTGACCCGGCCAAGTGCAGCTCACTTCGATAGAAGATTATACTCCGTACTCAAGAAGGATATTTGGGCCGAGTCCTATTAGGACTATGTTTCCTTGTTACACTAGGTTTAAAATTATATAAATACCTAGTTAATCATTGTATTTAGACAACTACGAAATTCCTGAACTCTAAGAATACAGGATTTAACACTGCTTACAACAGCACAACTCAATAATATTCAATATTATTTACAGAGCTTTTTACCTTCATATCGGTGTGTTCTTAGCATTGTTTTGTGGTTTTACTTCTTGTTCTTGAATATTACTTTTCTTTGTAACCGATCCATCCGGAATAAAGTAACAGAGCCCTATATAACACATATATAAATATCGAAAACCCCCCGATATTACCAATTTACTGATATTCAATTAACCCGACGAAATCCGGCTAAATCAGTTGGCGCCCACCGAGGGGCTACGTTAATTATTCGATCGACACATGGCTCGCCCAAGGAAAAGCGCTCGCATTGGAGCAAGAAGTAATACAACCACCGGCCACAACACATCTGAAGATCCACAAAACAACAACGATAACAACATTCCCAACACCAATGAAAATCTCCCAGATACCCGTTCCCATCAGCAGGAACACCAAGGAGGTCTTACCGGTACAATACCGGAAGAACCGGAACTCCCCGAAATACCCGTTCCTCTCCCAGGCGCTCAGGAAAAACTAAGACAAATAGCAATGCTCTTCAAATCACTCTCTCCAGAAGAATTGCTAGTTTTAGACCAAATTCCTCGAAACGTTACGGCTCCCAGGACAACTCCTGCACCAGGAATACCAAGGCCAAACGAACAAACCTCTCAACAAGCGGACAGCCCAGCAAGTGAGCGATGCTCGCTACACAGCCCACAGCAGGGCAATTCTAAACCCTCCGATAACCATCCCCGAAGGAAACCAGGTCGAAGAAGGCCACAGGCAGGTCGCAGCGGATCGAAGGAACGAACAATAATCCCTATCGAGGATGATGTAGATGATGCTATCCCAGATCGACCACGAGCGACTCGATTCTCGGAAAGAGAAATCGAGAGAATAGTACAGGAACGACTGGAGCAACGCCTACGATCTGTTCAAAACCCGTGGACCCGAACCGCGGAACTCCAGGAGAGCCTTGCAGCATGTTCTCCCTTCTGCAGAGAAATAAAAGAAGCGCAATCCATTGGACAGGTCCCGGGTAGACTACCCCGATATGACGGAACCACCGACCCGGATGATTATATTTTTAGCTTCACTAATATAATGAATTTATATGCCCACTCTGCCGAATTCACCGCCAAGTTAATGGTGACCACATTTGAGGGCCTAGCGTTGGATTGGTTCGCAAAACAACCTGCCAACTCCATATTCAGTTTCCGGGAATTATGCAATAAATTGACGCAGCAGTTTGCCAGTCAGAAGAGGCAAAAACTCCCGATGAGCTACCTAGGAACCATACATCAACAAGAAGGGGAATCCCTGAGGAACTGGTTGGCGAGATTTAATGTAGAACTACTCAAGATCGATTCTCCGAATATCGATTACATAATTTCTATTCTCTTTGACCTCACAAAAAACAGGCAGTTCGGAAACGCTCTTAGTAGAAAGCAACCAAGAACGTTTGCCGACATCATGAGCTTGGCGTCTAAATATATGACCCAAGAGGAGATGAATTCCTTTAAGGACAAAAACAAAAATAAAGCCACAGCTTCGGGCTCTAAACGACATGACAGGATTCCTGACCAAAGGTCCATGGATTATGAGCGATCTATCAGAAAAGGTAACGTCTTCCAACGATTGGAATACAGCAAAACCGACCGAGAAAGGCAACCTAATTTCTATCAAAAACCAAGAAACCCTGAACAACCAATCAGAAGCAGGGTGAATCAAGTGGAACACCCAAGGTTAAATGCTCCAATGGAAGAAATATTGGAAGTTCTAGAAAGGAATAACTGGATTCCCGAGGCGAGGAAAATCGCTCAGCCAAGACCAGGGTCTCGAAACTACGATCAATACTGTAAGTACCATAGGGCACATGGACATCGAACGGAGAATTGTTTTCACCTTAAGAGAGAAGTTGAAAAACTGATCGAACAAGGAAAATTAGACGAATACATAGAGCGAGATAATCGCAAAAGGGAAAGAAGTAGAAGCCCTCGGAACGGTAATCAAAGGAGAAGTTCTCATCGAAGGTCGCCTGAACGTCGACCTACTCAGGAGTTGAATCACGACCAGATCAATGGGACTATCCATACTATATCCGGGGGACCCGCGGGTGGAGATAGTCGTAACGCACGACGAAGGACAGCCCGATCCTTAATTGGAAATTCTAAATATCCAAAAGAAATATGGACTCTGGAAAACAGGCCGACAAATCACCAGCCGATCAGCTTTAACGAAGGCGAAGCACCTAAAAACATCATTTGGGACACAAAAGAGGATAACCCCAATTTTCCTATGGTAGTATCGTTAGAGATAGCGAATTATAATGTAAGAAGAATCCTAATCGATAATGGAAGCTCAGCAAATATCATCTCCCAGGAGGTTTTAGCCCAAATGAATTTGGGACAAATAAACCTACAAAAAGTAGCTACGCCGTTAGTAGGCTTTGGAGGATCCGAGATCATCCCCAGCGGAACAATATCTTTAAGTGTGTCACTTGGAAAGAAACCACTTCGGACAGTGAAATTAGTAAAGTTCCTAGTGGTAGAAACACCCTTCGCTTATAACGCTATATTAGGGCGACCAGCCCTTAATGTTTTCCGAGCTGTAGTCTCTACCTATCATCAGAAGATAAAGTTTTCGACCGATATGGGCATCAGAGAAATAAGGAACGACCACTGTATGGCGTGGGATTGCTACAGCACATCGTTAACTTTGAAAGAACACCCTAAGTCTATTACTCCGAGCAAGAGAAAGATCGAAGACGATCTCATTAGAAATGAGGTTGAAATTCCTACTACTGATCGATTAGATAAAAAGGGAAAAGAACCACTAGACTTATCCTTGAAACCCCCAGAACATAAAGATATAATCCTAGTAGAAGGCGACTCGTCGAAAACAACAAGAATAGGAACAGAACTGAGCAAAGAAGGGGAAATAATGTTAATCGACTTCCTCAGAAACAATGCTGACATCTTCGCCTGGAGCGCGAATGACATTGAAGGGATCGATCCTCGGGTAATCAAGCATACCCTAAAAATTGACCCTTCAGCAAAACCCGCCAGACAGAAGAAGAGAAATCATGGACCAGTAAAAGATAAAATTATCAAAGCCGAGGTAGAAAGACTGCTTGAAGCAAAACAAATCCGAGAAATACATTTCTCGGAATGGCTATGTAATGTTGTACTAGTAGCAAAAGGGGATAAAAAGGACAACAAATGGAGAATGTGTAATGATTTCACCGACCTTAACAAGTTATGTCCGCGCGACCCATACCCCCTCCCAAGGATTGACTTATTGCTCGACTCGACCGCTGGCTTCGCGATATTCAGCATGATGGACGCCTTCCAAGGGTTTTACCAAATATACATGGACGAGCGGGATCAAGAGAAGACCGCGTTCATAACTGAGCAGGGAGTATACTGCTTTATTGTAATGCCATTCGGATTGAGGAATGCCGGGGCTACTTACCAAAGGTTAGTAAACCTAATGTTCAGAGAATTAATCGGAGAAATAATGGAAGTCTATGTAGACGACATGTTAGTCAAAAGTATGAATGAAGCGGATTACGTAAAACATCTAGATCGATGTTTCCAAATCCTAAGAAAATACCGTATGAAGTTGAACCCTGCGAAATGCACCTTCGGTGTTAAGTCAGGAAAACTTTTGGGATACTTGGTACACCAGCGAGGAATAGAAGCCAACCCAGAGAAAATTCGAGCCATAACTGAATTGAAACCTCCCAAAACCATCTCTCAAGTACAAAGCTTGGTTGGGAAAATCGTAGCATTGAATAGATTCATATCAAAATCTGCCGACAGAAGCTTGCCCTTTTTCCAAACGCTTCGAAAAGCAAAAAACTTCGCTTGGACCGAAGAATGCGAACGAGCCTTCGAACAACTCAAAGAATATTTGACGACACCACCGATGTTAGCCAAACCAACGGAAGGGGAACCGTTGTATATCTACATCTCCATCTCCGATACGGCCATTAGTTCAGTACTAATTAAGATAGAGGGCTCAGAGCATAAGCCTGTCTATTATCTCAGCAAGTTATTGCAAGGGGCGGAGAAGAATTACTTGGAAATAGAAAAATTCACGCTAGCCTTAGTAGTGGTTGCACGAAAACTTCGACCTTACTTTTTAACTTACAAAATAGTGGTTTTGACAAATCAACCGCTAAGACAAGTCTTAGCAAAACCAGAAGCCTCAGGAAGACTAATTAAATGGGCGATCGAACTAGGCCAGTTCGAAATCGATTACAAACCAAGAATCGCAATTAAGGCACAAGTGTTGGCTGATTTTATATTAGAAACACCGACACAGACAACTGAATCATCAAGCAGCCTCAACGACGATGTCTTGATCATAGAAGATCAAACTTGGTTAATGCATGTCGACGGTGCTTCATGCCGAGAAGGAGGAGGCGCCGGAATCAACTTCACCGGACCGAATAAGGAAGATTTGAATTACGCAATAACATTGGACTTCGTTGTAACAAACAATGAAGCTGAATATGAAGCATTGATTGCGGGAATGGAAATGGCGATTAAGGCCAATATAAGAAGTCTTAAAGTATTAACTGACTCAGAGTTAGTACAAAGACAAATTGAAGGCCTATACGAGGCTAAAGAATTCAATATGGTCAAATACCTCGCCAAAGTGAAAACACTAGCTAAAAAATTTGAAAGCTTCGGTATTCAGAATATTCCACGTTCGGAAAATAAATGGGCCGACCAGCTATCAAAGTTCACAGGATCCCATGATGGAAAGACCGAACGGGTAATCAACTGGTTGATCTCTAATACGCCGGCAATCGATATCGATGAAACACCGGTAGTCGATATAATGGAAATCGAAGAAGTCGAAGAAAACTGGATGACCCCGATGATAGACTATCTTCGAGAAGGAAAATTACCACATGACCTAAATGAAGCTCGGAAAATAAGATATCGAGCTCCAAAGTATACACTTGTAGAAGGAAAACTCTACCGAAGATCAGTATCAGGAATTCTTCTGAAATGCGTCTCTGAATCACAAACCATTGATATACGAGAAATCACAGCGGATCAAGGGCATTGGCCTTAAAATGTCTCAGGACAGGTTACTATTGGCCTACCATCAATAAAGATGCCACTCGATATGTCCAAGAATGTCATCACTGCCAGATCCATGCTAACATATGTCATCGACCAGCAGAAAACATGCATCCAATTCCAGTATGTTGGCCTTTCGATCAATGGGGAATGGACATCGTGGGGCCGTTCCCGGCGGCCAGATCCAAAAAAGCTTACGTCCTGGTCGCTGTAGAATATTTCAGCAAATGGATAGAATGCATCGCCCTCGCACGAATAACTCAATTCCAAGTGATCAACTTCCTATGGAAGTTCATAGTTTGTCGATTTGGCATCCCAAGGATCCTAATTTCCGATAATGGAACCCAATTCGCGGGAAAACAAGTAATAGAATGGTGTTCGAAACTGGGAATTCAACAAAATTTCACTTCGGTCGGGCATCCAAGAGCGAACGGACAAACCGAAGTAGCAAACCGAGAAATAATAAAATCTTTGGAAAAAAGATTAGGATCGGCCAAAGGAAAATGGCTTGATGAACTCCCAGGAGTACTATGGGCTAATCGAACCACAGTAAGGAGCTCAACCGGGGAAACCCCATTTAGCTTGGTATATGGGTCGGAGGCTGTTATTCCTGTTGAAACCTTAATCCCAACGCCAAGAATAGAGATGTTCGATGATCAAGAAAATGAAAAGGCGAGAGAAAATGACATTGATTTAACAGAAGCTTTAAGAGATAAAGCTGCCGTACGCCTACAAGCCACTAAAGTAAATATGGAGAAAGCATACAATCAAAAAGTACGCATCCGAACTTTCAAAGAAGGAGACTTGGTCTTGAAAAAGGTAGAAGTATCCAAGCATGTGGGAAAGTTACAACAAAATTGGGATGGACCTTACATCGTCATTGGCGTAGGAAAGAAAGGTTCATACAAAATTGCACACTTGGATGGAACAGCCTTACCAAGAACCTGGAATGCGGTCAACCTTAGGAAATATTATGGTAAATAAATTTTAGCAGATTATACTGCATTGTTTTATTTTATTTTATCAAGTTTTAATCCTTGTAACAAAGGCCTTAGCCTACAGTTCAATTAGTAAAGATTTTTAGCATCGATTATTTCGGTTAACGCTCCTTGGAATTACACTATCACATTGATAAAAACTAGAACGAAACGAGTCGAGTATACATTGATCCGCTCAATAAACACTCCTCGATCTATATCAACGACAAAAAGGACTTTTTGGGTTAAAAACCTAAGTCTAATCAAAACGAGTTGAGTAAACATCGATCCGCTCGATAAAAACTCCTCGATATATCTTCAACGATCAAAAAGGCTTTTGGTACAAAAAAAAAAAAACCTAAGTCTAATCAAAACGAGTTGAGTAAACATCGATCCGCTCGATAAAAACTCCTCGATATATGTTCAACGATCAAAAAGACTTTTTGGGTTAAAAACTTAAGTCTAATCAGAATGAGTTGAGTAAACATCGATCCGCTCGATAAAAACTCCTCGATATATCTTCAACGATCAAAAAGGCTTTTGGTACAAAAAAAAACCTAAGTCTAATCAAAACGAGTTGAGTAAACATCGATCCGCTCGATAAAAACTCCTCGATATATGTTCAACGATCAAAAAGACTTTTTGGGTTAAAAACCTAAGTCTAATCAGAATGAGTTGAGTAAACATCGATCCGCTCGATTAAAACTCCTCGATATATCTTCAACGATCAAAAAGGCTTTTGGTACAAAAAAAAAAAAAAAACCTAAGTCTAATCAAAACGAGTTGAGTAAACATCGATCCGCTCGATAAAAACTCCTCGATATATGTTCAACGATCAAAAAGACTTTTTGGGATAAAAACCTAAGTCTAATCAGAACGAGTTGAGTAAACATCGATCCGCTCGATAAAAACTCCTCGATACGTATCCAACATCCTAAAAAGACTTTTGGGTTAAAAACCTAAGTCTAATAAAAAAGTGTCGAGTATACATTGATCCGCTCAATAAAAACTCCTCGGTATATTTACAACGATTGGAAAAATTTCAGCTGATAAAAACCTAAGTCTAAATTGTAACAAGTTGAGTAAACATTGATCCGCTCAATAAACACTCCTCGATCTATTCCTAACGATCTAAAAGATCTGCTGATACTCCTAAAGTTTTGAAGATGCAAGGGATAAAAGTAATATTTTATTCATCAAATCAATTACATACAAAAGTCCTACGTTACAAAGGTCTACATACTACTTAAAGATCATTACAATGATTTAGATGAAATGATCATATAAGATCGGCGATCTTCACGACAATGTCCACGGAAACACCAATCTCCTCCCTAGTACCTCGTCAATTATAATAAACCACCTAAGAAGCATGCTGCTCAGGATGGTCGACTTCTTTGGTTCGGTGGCCAGGCTCTGAAGATCAAATGTTCCTCCAGACGAAATGAGCATTACCAGCCAGATAAACCGGCAATACTCATTCACCCATAACGAGACACTGCTTGTATAATGGGGTAGATTTTTACTCTGAAGCAGCATCTCTTTGGATGAGTCGTAAAGGATAAAACTTACCAGCGCAACCCAGTGGACGACCAAGCCGGAGGTAACATCCAAGAATAAGGATGCCTGGTAAGTATGAACCCCCCATGTGCAAACAGAAACCAAGGACCTCTAATTGCTGAAAACAACATTTGAGGCCTCATGGGACCCGTTAGTACAAGGAAGGGCTGACATGGGACCCGTCAGTACAAGGTAGATGAACATCAAGTTATTACAGAGTGAATCACGATAATGTGACTTTTTGAATATTATGGGATCTGAAGGCAAAACAAAATCTAAGGAAACTGAGATCTCCATCCTTCTTGAGAAATGACAAATGGAATATGCAAACCGTCTCCTTATTTATAGGGATAGACTCAAACAATCCAACGGCTGAAAAAGCATTTGATCAACGGACACAGATGCGACCCCTTGACTCCCCGCAATAAATGCTAGTAAGTTGGAACGGCACTATCTAATCGCCTCAACTAGTCGATAACAAAAGAGGCCATAGATCGAAATGATCAAACCTAAAAAAGCTTTGGATTAGACATACCGGCACAATCCTACTTCATGGTCGATGGCTTAAAACGCTAGAATCCACAAACGAAGTCATGCAAGCTTTAAAATCGCAGCGAAAAGACAGTTGCTCGATAAAAGATAAAAGATCAAACCCTTCACCATACGAGGGATGTCACTGCCTCATACATCATATGGATGACCATTGACTAAGACATACAGGAACTCCTCTGGAATCCAAGATATCTGATATAGAAATCAGGAGAATAGTCCTCCTTATTCAAAACAGCAAGGACGTAACTACCTAACATACCAGAGAATTGCTTAAGGAGGTCTGAACAGGTCAGATCTGACTAAGACTTCTACAATTTCCAATTCCTCCCATATCAAAGATATGCTATAAACGAAACATTGGTTGAAGAACAAGTAGTTCGAAGTTGATAATGAGAAACATAAAGCTTTGGGGATACTGAAAGGGTTATTTTCTCTTAGTCTTATGAAAAGAAAAGAAGAGTTCAACAAAAGGTATAAAAAGCCTCCTTATATAAAAGTTTGTGTCACAAAAGGACAATTTTACAAGGCATGGATTGAACATCGACCAAAATGCTGAACGCTCCCTAACAGCAATTCAATCGACTATCCGATACGAATAAACCTACTATTTGCATAATTATGCGCAAACATGATTTTGAATATAACCCAAGGGACTATACTGGGTTGATCAACAAAGATTTGATTTGCAGAGCAAACATCAAGATCAAGCTAGCTTTTCTCTATCCTAAATATTCTCCGCAAAGATCAATTTCAGATACGTGTGCTAAACAATTCTGATTATTTCATGATGATTATATTTATGCATAAAGGCAAAATGTGCATAACAAGGAGAAGAAAATAGATATAGGCAAGAATCTGCCTACAAGAAGGTCATAATTTCCAATTTAGTATTTCTCCCATTACATAAAATTTTTCAGCCCAAACATATGCACAAAAGTTAGGCACCAAAAAAAAAAAAAAAAAAAAAAAAAATAGACAGTCCAAGGTCTGCCAGGTCAAATAAAGATCACTGAGAAGAATCGCCAGAGGGGCGACCAGCTGAGATAGGCCTCCGAGGAGTCAGGTTACCAGCAAACGCCATCAACTCCTTCTGACGCTTGAGATAACCGGCATCAAAACCGTCCTCATAAGCCTGCTGACGAGATCCCTCTGCCGAGGCGGCGGCCTGAACTAAGTCACCTTTCTCTTTCTCAAGAACAACTATGTCAGCCTCTAATTTTTGGAGGTCATCTTGGGCAAGCTGCAGTTGCAAAGACAGCCCTGCGGCTTTAGCTTTTTCTGACTCCAACTGACCTTGATGAGCTCTCCGACTACTCCACAGTTCGTCATTTTGCACACCCAGCTGAAGTGCAAAATATTTGGCCTACAAAGAAAAACAATGAGAAAAATCCTCTCAAGACATGAAAGTCGAAATAAAAATAGGGAAAATTATCGAAAGATATGTCTACCTGCTCGCACATCTTAACAAGAGACTGGACAAGGCGTACATTTGAAGTACCCTCAAGTTTCTTCAGCTCACCAGGCAAAATAGTGCTCAAACCCAGATCCCAGGACAAAGCATCAGGCTCAATTGAGCCAGGCAATTCACTACTAGAAGGAACACCATCAGGCCGCGGAGTCTCTGACAACATAATATCTTTGACCTGCTCGAGAATACAACGATCATCTAACAGACGAGGAGATTCTCTCTCGTTGGGGCTAACAGAGGTCTCCTTGCCCGAAGCCGAAATAACGGTTCGACGACCAGACCTCGACCCAAACCGACCCCCAGAAGGTCCCCCAGATTCGAAAGAAGCAGTCTTTACAGTGGTATCATGAAACAAATATTCAGGACAATCTTGCAAAATAGATTGCGTTACGGAAGGATTAACAGGAAAACCATCTCCGACTTGCCCTTCACTGGCATTCAGGGCAGTAGAAGTAGAAAAAGGAAAGGAACTAACAAAATCCCCTCCATGAGACCCATGCTCATAAGAAGAAAAACCTGAAGAAACAGGTGTGTCGTAAACATGCTCCATGTTGGATGGATCCCCAAAAGCTAATCGACCAGGGGAAGGCCTACTACCTACCCCGGTGGAAGAAGGAAAATTTGGTTGAAGAAGCGACGAACTAACTTCTGAAAAAGGTTGGGACGTGATAGCAGGACTATCGATCATCGAACTACTAATCAAGGACGAACGAGGAGGCTCCATCGAAGGCCCGTCTCTTCGAGATTTTTTCGATCTGTTATCCCGGGCGCCCTCACGGGAAGGTCGCTTCGAAGTATTACCAAATAGGTTACTCATGATCGGATTATGGAAAAATACAAATTAATATCGAGAAAGCTTATCGACTAGCTAAAGAAAGAGTATTCTGTTAAAAGAGGAATATAGCAGTAAAAAACAAGTCAAGTTTTACCTTTCGTATTTATACTACACGAAAGGACGCGACAGACCTAGAGAAAGGGCGCGAACTAGGAAAACTGACCTGGGAGCAAACGCTAGAATTTGAAAAGACACACACATAATGATTACGGCAAATTAAATGACTTGTCTGAATTATTACGGCGAATGTGAAAAGACACGACTGTCAGAATACGAAACGTTTAGCGTACAAAGTAAGGAAAGCTAAAGTTACAATTAAAACCTACGAATGAATAATTACAAAGATTATTTCAAAAATAAATCGCTATTTCAAGAAGCCTGGTCGCTATCCGGAATCTTCTGTTCGCTACCGACGTCCTCAGTCATGCATTTATCGTCTTCTTCTTCTTCGTCTTCTGGATCGATAAAAGTATTATCGAGCTCATCGTTAACATCAGAAGGAGGAATCGGCAATGGATTTCGAAATTCTTCGACAAGGTGAGCCAGAGGAAAACCTTGATATACGACATCGGGAACCTCGGAAGAAGAATAAAGTTTGCCATAGCGATTCAACCGAATGTGCGCCGCCTTAAAATACTCATTTCGACGGTCGTCGATCATCTCTAAAGCGACCAGCTGATGAATCGCCTTCTTAAAAGTATTCTCAAGAAGAGGACCGACCATCCGATACACCAACTCCGTATGAACAGGAGAATTAAGGAATTCACGAACGACTCTTTCATCAGGACTCCTACCATATCGATCCTTAAGCCCACTAAGTGGGACATCCTTTTCGTACTCCTCTAAAGAAGTTTCAAGGTTTGATACCTGAGATTCAAGCTCACTAATTCGAGTCGTGCTCTGTATCTGCAATTCCTCTAACTTTCTAGCCATTTGATTGGCCTGCTCTTGAGCACGAGAAACCTCCATCACCCTGTCTATCATTTCTTGGTCTTCGGTCTCGGTAGCATGAGTCTCTACGATGGGAACGGAAGAAGATGTTGAGGGACCAACCTCTGAACCGGAGGATTTATGAAGTAAAGCTTTATACTTCTCCTCCAGGAACTCGCACTGTTGTTTCCAAAGTGCATTTTCATAGGCGTATGACGCGAGACAAGTTTTAGTCTGGAAGAACAAAGAGAGCAAGAAAAAGAGATGGATTAGTAAATTAAGGAAGACCCTTAAAATTATCTGTCAATATGATTGAAGGAAAAAGATATCACCTTCTCAGCATAAAGAGAAGCTCGCTGGAATTTCTCCAGAGGATCCTTATGAAGAAGCTTATTGAGATCGCGAGTAAAAACGCCAGACAAAAGAACACGGGTCGCCTTATCGACCGCGTTCTCACTATCATCATGAACAAGATAATCCTTCTCGGAATAACCAGCGGCCCTCCTTCACTCTAAATGATCCTCGATCATTTCGACTAGAGTAGGTTTTGGATGTTTATCTCCGAGTAAAGAAAGGTCGTCACCAGAACGTCCATAGTAACTCCTTTTTCTACCCACTGGATTATTAGTAGGATGAGGCATTGACCAGCTGCGACATCCTCGAATACCCAAAGAGGATCTAAGATGAAGAGGAGGATAACCAGATCCCGTGCCCTGACGAATAGGGGACTCACGAGAAGAATCTGGAGATTCCTCTCTATTCTCCTCAGATTCATGACCCAACTCCAGCTTCCTTTTTCGCGACGCTCTCTGCTCGATAGGGGCGTTCTCTACGGATTTGGAAGATTTCGACAGCACCATTTTTCCCTTCGAAGAATGTCGAGAGTTTTCTACCATATGGGCTGAAAAAGAAACAAAATAAAAGTTAGTTTCTCCGTATAAAAGGTATAGTTACAGCACTAAGATAAAATAAAGTACTAACCAAAAGGTTCAGATGATAAACTGATGGGAAAGCCATGAACACTTAACCCCGCCTTACGAAGGAAAGCCTCCCCGATCAGAAGAGCGCTTTGATATTTGTTTGCACGCATTTCGGGGATCTCAGTGATAAACTGTACATCGTCAGGAACAAGTTCACCCGTCGGTAAGCGACCTCCAGAAATCCAACTGGAACCATGATCCCATGAAAAAGGCATGGTCGAACCATCCGCCAAACATATATTAGATGGAGGACGAACAAAGAAGAAATGAGATTTCCATGAAGGATTACTAGAAACAGGGGCGTCAAAGATTGCTCGACTAGGCCGCTGACTAGCGAAGAAATATCCACGATTTGAAGAACTAGAAATATTGAAACGGAAAAGTTGCGTAAAATTACGAAAAGAAGGTTTAAACCCCTTTGCGATCATCAAAACGGAAAAACAAACCACAAAAGCAACGGAATTTGGAACCAGCTGTGTCAAGCACACACTGAAAGTTTTCAAAACTTCGAGAAAGAGGGGAGACAAAGGAAGACGCAGTCCGCTATTGAAGTGAGCAGTATAAAAGGCTCGACATCCCTCCGGTGGAGACGTGACCCTATCAGTAGGGGAAGGAAGAATTATCTCAGAACCTTCCGAAAAATATTTGGTATAATTATTCACAACCTCCGGGAATGTTTCCACCGTATAGGCACAAGCTACGTCCTCAATTGGTTCAGAAATCTGAGGAACAGTACCTTTGCCCTTTTTGGCTCGGGCAGCCACATCTGCATCAGAAAGGATTCGTACCTTGAAAGTATCTTCTACAGGGACGACGAAGTCAGATACTGTAGTTTGTTCGCCCAAAGGATTAGAATGCAACTCCTCCTCGTTATCGGGGGCGACGATCTCTCTAGAAGAGGAAGAAGATCTTCTTACAAAAGCCATATATTCTGGTTCTCGAAAGATGAAGGTCGACAAAAGGAAAAATTTTATGAGATGAACGACTAATCAGGAAAATGATTACAAGTTGTAAGGAAGTATAAAAGAGAAATGGCGAACTCAAAAGTCACCTATTTATAATAAAATGAGACAAGACGTTTCGAACTCATCACAGCTACTCATATTCCCGCCAAAAACGGAAGGATACGAAAGGCCTCCTGAATAGACGCGTGGCGATTCGCAATCGGACAGAGAAAACGACTATCTATGATATGTAGCACTCTTTTCCTTACTTAAGATTTTTTTCCCACAGGGTTTTTTCTTAAGAAAGGTTTTTAACGAGGCTCCATTCATAGAAAACAAACAGTCGTAAAGATTTATCTACTTCTACGAGCTTCTATTATCTATACGCTCGAAGAAGTGAGGGAGTACTGATGGGGGCTATTTCGCACCCTACATACTACTCGGATCGAATGAAGAAGATAAGATCGATTCGACCAATTCAAACAGATCGGAATTATCTTATTGACCCGGCCAAGTGCAGCTCGCTTCGATAGAAGATTATACTCCGGACTCAAGAAGGATATTTGGGCCGAGTCCTATTAGGACTATGTTTCCTTGTTACACTAGGTTTAAAATTATATAAATACCTAGTTAATCATTGTATTTAGACAACTACGAAATTCCTGAACTCTAAGAATACAGGATTTAACACTGCTTACAACAGCACAACTCAATAATATTGAATATTATTGACAGAGCTTTTTACCTTCATATCGGTGTGTTCTTAGCATTGTTTTGTGGTTTTACTTCTTGTTCTTGAATATTACTTTTCTTTGTAACCGATCCATCCGGAATAAAGTAACAGAGCCCTATATAACACATATATAAATATCGAAAACCCCCCGATATTACCAATTTACTGATATTCAATTAACCCGACGAAATCCGGCTAAATCACCTATAGAATCTAGTTTTAAAACCCCTTTCTAAAACAATCTCTAATCATCATTTTAAAACCCCTTTTAAAATGACCCTTTGATTCTCACTTTTAGTCCCTACTAATTATGATAAAATTAACTTTCCGGATCCACTAAACCCTTTTAGTGCACAAAACAGTTTCTGTTTTTCAACTTTGAAAAATTGCAGTTCGGCCCCTGAATTTTCGAAAATTACACTTTGACCCCTCAACTTTTGGAAATTATAAATTAGCCCCAAAATTTCCAGAACATGCAAATTGGACCAGAAAGCAGAAAATTAACAAAATTTCCAGAAACTTTTGTTTATTGCAAAACAGACCCCAACTTTACGTAAATAGCAAAAACAGCCCCTAACCATTCGTAAATTGCAAAACAGTCCAGATTTTTAAAAATTCCAGAAATTACAATTTTGGTCCAGAATTGCAGAAAATAAAAAATTTACTTTCTGTCCAGATTTTGAAAAAATCACAATTTGCAAATAAGCCCTATAATTTTCGGAAATTACATTTTTGGTCCAAAAACCGAAAAGTGCATAGATCCGAACATTCAATTTATCATAACAAGCAAGAATCAAAAATCGGAACACAACAAACACATATAAACATATAATTTGATGTGTTCAGGCCTTTTCATATGCGCATAATAAGTTAGGCTCTGATACCACTGTTGGGATTTTATGGGTATGATTGTCAACTACAACGGTGCGGAATTTAAAATTTTTCATACACCAATTCCCAGGGTTTACTTATTAGCACATACGAAAAGGTTGAATACAATTTAGCAAGTAAATTACTAAATTATAAGATGGTAAATAGCAATTTACCTCACCACAGGCAAGGTGGTGGTTTTTCCTCCGGTCTTCATTCAGATCTGATGGATCTGGTTCGTGAGAAGCACCCCATGTGTTGTGCCTCTAGAGAATAGTCCACACCAGCTAGATCTGTGACTGCTTCGATCCTCAGGCTCAGAACTAGGATGGAAACATGTCAAAATCAAGAGTTGGATAAAGATCCAACTCTAGATGTACATGAAGAAGGAAGAGAGAAGGGTGGCACGGCCAATCCACTAGCACACATCGGCGGCGGCGGCTAGGGTTAGGCGGCGCACAACTAGGGCTAGGGTTGAGGGGGCGGCGGTTTTTAGGAGTTGGTTAGGGTTTGAGTGTTTCTTGCCTTGTGGATTCTCTCTCTTGAGTTCCATTAGGTTTGAGTCTCTAAGACTCCCTATTTATAGAGAATACCAAAAACCCTAACTCCTTGTGCAAGACTTTAGTTAATGGGCCACTAATTAAACTGGCCCATGTCTTGCATCTATTTAATTAATACTTTAATTAAATAGCCCACTCATTTAATTAACACTTTAATTAAATGGCCCATTCATTTAATTAACACTTTAATTAAATAGCCCATTAAATCTAATTAAAGATTTAACACTTTAATTAACCCTTTAATTAACAATTTAATTAATTAGAATAATCGAATTAATTTTCTCTCTCTTAGAATTAACCCTTTAATTCTATTGATTTAATTCTTTAAATCAATTCTTTCTTCAGTTGACTATCACAGTTCCAACTGTATTGTGTGTGACCCTCTAGGTTCACCATCAATTGGCCGCAGGCTCACAATTACGTGATTTAATTAGTGAGCAATTATTATTTCATTAATTGCCCCGATCAATAAACTTCCTTTATTGACCACTCCAGAATTAATCTCCCTATTAATTTAGGAGTACCCACACCTCATGGTCGATGTCTAGCCACAAGCCCATGAGGCCCAACTTCAGGTGAATTGATCTCAGTGAACCTCACCTCTTATAAGTACCATGTACATACGGTCCCTCTATCGACTAATTTCCCGATCGAGACCTAGGGTGTGTGAATTGATCGGCACCTCTAATTATCTCGATAACTATACTTTCTAATTCAGGATAATAATTCCAGTGTGACTGCTAAGTTTGGAAACCCCTTTCCAAATCCGTCACCGACCGTGGCCACGGGTTTCTCGGAATATATTATCTAAGAATGTATAGGAAATTCTCTCAACGAACTACGTTGAGTCGGTAGATCCCATTTTGATGCTAACTATCCGCGCATACGACTATACAAACCCAACGTAGGCGCACAATGGTCAAGCTATGTGACCGGCTCCTAAATCAAAGTACGCACACCCGCATACCGAATTCGCCCTAGCATCTCAAGTCTAAGGACTAAATCATACACTGTTATAAGTCTTGAGAGACATCCCATCACCGATATGCTTTTACGCACTTCCACAATGGGTCTCTCTGTTCGGGTCGTTCGATGCGTTCGATCCCCTATCGAACCACCTAGTCATATGCACTGACATCAAAATGTCTTGTTCATGAAACGACAACAAATTCACTTCATGTGAATCATGCATAATCCTACAAGTCTTTGTGATTCCCTCGATACCCCGTCTCGATAGGAATCTATGACTTGGAACATTTTCGAGATCACGACCTTTGAGACTGTTTCATGATTAATCGCACCCAATACTGAAGTGAATAATCCCTTAGTCATAAGTGATCTCAGGGTTTCATCCAATCGCTTAAGTTATTCACGAGAGATGAAGTTGGCCATTGTTTGATTTACATAACATAAACAAACGATCGTATTAATTCATTTATACTAGAGAAAGATTATCACATGATAGTCCTTATACAAGCAAAAATCTATTGGCTTGCAGGGCACTATCCCATCAGATTCTACATTTTCCAATTCCTCCCATACCAAAGAATTAACATACTAGTACACTGGTTGCTTTATTTGAGGAACATGGAGCTCACAATCAGTGCAAAGAAACATGGAGTTCAAGAAAATGTGTAAAACGAAATCCCTTCTAAGAGATTAAACTTTCAAAAGAAAAGCAATGCTCAAGGGAGGTGATAATAACACCCTTATATAGAAGTTCGTGACAAATATTTTACAAACACTAATCGATCATCGATAAGGATGATAAACGTACTTTAGAGTTCTCTGACAAGCTGATTACATGAACAACCTACAGTTAACATTTTTGAGCGAACTACAGAAATAGCTTGAAGGACTATGCATGTTCAATCAACCAGAGCAAACTACTCTCTCAGACAGAGATGATCGCTCACAAAGATAAATATCAGATAAGTCTATATCTCCTACTTACTAAAGAAATTTGCATTTGATTAAAACGGCAATACTGCGCAAGACATAACAAATCTAAGCGCGTCAACATGCTACATTATTTAAGGCAATTGACTAAGCAGAAATCGAAATTGTCATTAATATTATTTTTCCTTTCAAAAAATATAGTCAGCTTTGACAACCACATCAAGATTGCGGCCTACTGATGAGGGATATTTTGGACTCTACTTTGAGAAGCACTAACAGGAGCGAAGAGCATGAATCCCGACCTTGGAAGTGTGGAATCGAGCCCAAGTCACAGTCTTTGCAATCCGATCAAACAGAGAGAGCTCATGGTCGGAGGTTACTATTGGGCCGATCGCAGGCCCAAGCCTTTGGGCCGAGAAATAAATCCCCGTGGATGGACCAACTAGCTCACCATTTCAACTATAAATACCACCGGCATTTATGACGCCAGACACGCTTTCCCAGGTGCTCTCTACTCGAAGCCACTGCTCGGAGCCATCTTGGAAAGTTAGCATAGGTCATTTATTATGTATTATTCAGGACCCCATTGCTTGTAATTTGTATTTTGCACGTTCGGAATATATATATTATTGATCTTTCCTTCATTTAACTGTGTCCTCAATAATTTCCTTCACTTCATTGGTCGTATACGAAGCCACGTAAGATCAATTGGCGCCCACCGTGGGGCCTTATTTGGGTGTTAGATCGAAAAATGCCTACTACGAGGAGAAATACATATGTTCGAGGAAAGCCTTCTCACGCAGCCGGAGTACAAAACTCAGTCAACAATGAGCCCGACAATCTATCTCGAGCGGCTCAACAACCAGAAGCTCCACCAATCATTCCCCAGGACGATGCACCTATCTACACGACTGTCGCTGATCTGAGGTCTATCATAGGCACTATGTGCAGGGAGTTTCTGAATAGTGGAAGGGCCGAACAATGTTGCGGAATTTACACACGCAAATAAATGCAAGTGCGCGTATCGAACAAGTAATAAAGAGTAAGTATAAGATTATCGTCTCCACAGGGACTTGACTAATATCTACCAATTCCAATTCCTAATTTACTATTAGTTAATTCCAAATTCATAAATGTTTTCAGGATTAAATTAACAAGATTAACTAAATGAATTAATTAACCTAAGTACTTGGATCGAGTTCGAATAATGAGAAGAGAAACCTAGGGTTATAATCCGCTATGTTATCTATCGATTGCTCAATTGAGATTTTTGTAGTTATTGTGATGACAAGACTGCTACCCGAGGATTCAAGTATATTCCTACGTATCTTTCGAATTACGTAAGAACCTAATGTATTATACAAACCGATCATATTCCTAGGTGATTCATAAATAACACAAAGCATAAAACACGAACCTCATGTAACGGGTATAAACGCCTTAAGTATATTCCTATACTAAGAGTCGTTTACTATTCAATTTCCTATCTAATCCTAATCTCCCTTTTCCAAGTTCAAAAAGAATATTAAATCTAACAACTAGGTGATCAGTCAAGTTGCAAGCATAGAGAACGAAATTAAATCAAACACAAGAATTGCCCCTAACTACGAATAATCTAATAAAAATAATCAAAGTAACATAGTTTCATAAAAACTCTAGTTCCTAAAGAATTAGTTCATGATAAACATAAGAAGAAAATAATAAAGGAAAACAAATCTGAGTTCATAGTGGTTTTATAGACAGAACGATGAATCCAAGATAAAGATCTTCAATATTGCGTTCTTCTTGCTTGGATGATCTTCAGGACTTCTCTCTTTTCTTCTTCAATCTTTCTCCAAGTAGATCTTTGATGTTGTAGGTGTATTCTATGAGAAAAGTATGTTTAGAGCTGATCAAAGATGTGTAATTTCGTGACCTAGAAGTCCTTATATAGATCTACCAAGTTTAGTCCAAGTAGGAGACTTTGAGCACAAGAATTCCCTTAAAAGCCCGCTGAAAATCGCGTCAGATTTGCGCGACAGTTTTGCAAGTATCATAACTTTCAGCTCCGAACTCTAAATTAAGATCCGTAAAATCTGTGGTGTAGCTAACTCATTCCTCTACATCATTGTCAAAATTCAGCTTCATTGGAGCTTCCTTGAAAGAGTTATGATCTTCGTAGTGCATAACAACATTTCTAACAGCATTTTCCTTCTTCGTTCTTGCACTAGTTGACTTCATTTGATCTTTAATTTGTTATTCTTCACTTCCAATCATGTTATTTAGATCCAAAATATCTTAGGCCTACAAATATGAACGCAATATATAAGAAAATATCTCAATTCATGCACAAAATAACCAAACCAAAGACTCGAGGGACAAAACACAAAACTAACTAAAATTGCCTAAGATTCTACCAAAACTCTAATAAAAGTAATCCAATGAGTAAAGGAAATAGACTTGATAACACTGTTTTCACAGAGTTATCACACCCCCAAACTTAAACTATTACTCGTCCTCGAGTAATGACAAAAACTTAAACAATGACACGGACATTTACAATCATGCATCCCAAGTCAAACTACTAACCAACAATTTCAAAACGTTATGCATTCTATCATGTAGTTCCTGCGTGTGTGTGTATACATAAAACATTCTCTATTTTCTTAGGTTATCATACTAATTACTAAGTTATAGCAAAGCTTTCAGTCGAAGTTATGGAATCCTTTAAGTTTGAACTTTCACATAGCATTTTCTTCTTTAATGAGCATAACTTAAGTATATTTAGCACCACTCACACTCATAACTCGTTCTAAAGAAGCAGTGAAAATAGAGGAGTGCAGAATAGGAGAATAGTTAAGTCGATGCACCCATATATCGTTCATCTTATTGCAGTCAAGTTAGAGGAGTGCAAGTATAAGTCTCAAGCGATGAGGTTTTTGAGGTCTCAAACAAGTGAGGTTATTTTCTTTGAATTTAACTTATAGTTTTTCAATCATCTGCTTCATTTGGTTCTTGTTAAAGTTATCCTTCACCCCAAACTTAGGCAAAACTATCACTTAGACCCTTAGCACTTTAACCCTTGAATCTAGAGATCAGGTAGGTAAGAAAGGATTTCTTAAGCTCTATTCTAACTATAATTCTCTAACGTCATCCTAAATTCTCCATATTCGTGCTTAAAATGTGCAGGAAAAACAGTCAAAAAGACATAAAATTTCAAAAAAAATAGTCAAAGTCGACCTAGCATGCACGAAGTAAATGCGACCTCACCCCCAAACTTAAACTAAGCAGTGTCCTCACTGTGACATAAACACACGAGTTGAAACATGCCAGATTAACCAAACAGGAAAGACGAGAATATGCATATGCAGACAGTAAGACAACCACCAACAAAATATAACAGAGATCAGTAAAAGAATACGTCCCTACGAGGCTGTGTCTGTCGGTCTCCTACATGTCTTTCCATCCTAAGCATCATTCTCGGGACCCGAATAAGCATCATCAGTAATATCAGTGGGGCCCATCTCGAAATCATCCCTCGCACCACTAAGCTTTTTCGTTGATATGGTCGCTATCACTAATTTGTTCACACGTTCTTTTGCACCATTCGACTTCGTTGTGCCATTTGGTATAATGTAAGCAACACAAGCACTCCACCGAAACAATTACTCCACAAAAAATATCAATCCACAATTATCCCACCGAAACTAAAATATAATCAAGCTCAACCAATCCACACAATCTAGCAACAACCAAGTATCCACACTACGTTCAAGAACCCGTTCCTCCACAATTCGCAAATAATCACACACCAAAATTCAAGAATAGCAAAACGAACCCCCAAAGTAGCAATCGCAAGCAAAATCAAAGAATCGAACCAAGAAAGACAAAAATCAATGTTGTTACCGACCATTGAGAGATGCCCAACTGAGATCGAGGTGCTACGACAGCGTTAGGGTGTAGTTTAGTGGCGGTTTTGTGCAAGGGACGGCGGGGGTTGGGGTTTCGGCGAGGCTTTGGGGTGTCTGGACAGCTTGGTCGCGGCTGGGTGCGGCTGTTTGGGCTGGGTGCAACTGGTGTTCGCGGTTCGCGGCTTGGTGCGTGGTCGGCAGTTTGGTGTGGTGCTGCTATGTTCGCGTAGGTGAGGAACGGCTTGCGGTGGGGCTGAGTGGACTTATGGGGGCAAGGGAGAGTGGCAGATTTGGGGTTGCAGCGGTGTTAGGGTGGTTGGTGATTAGCTGATTTTAGAGAATGGGGAAGGAGTAGAGAAAGAGCAGTTGGGGGTGTGATAACTGGTGTTCGTGGCTGGGTGCGTGGGTTTCGTGCGGCGACAGATCTGAGGGAGAGACGCAGGTCGCCCGACTGGGTTCGCGCGGGGAAGAAGGGCACGGTTTGCTGCGGTCAGATCTGAGAGAGAGAAGGTGCGGCGCGGCGGTGGAGTGGGTTAACTTCGGTCATGGCTGTGTGAGGCTGGGTAGATCTGCGCGGTGGTCGGCGGTTGTGTTCGCATGGTCGGCTGTGTGTGGCTAATGTGCGACGGAAAAGAGGGAGATGAAGGCGGCTGGGTTTGGCTGGGTTTCGGTCGCGGCTTAAGGACGGCTGGGTTCGGCGACGGATCTGAGGGAGAGAGGCGGTCGCGGCTGGGTGGGGTGGTTCGGTGGAGGATTTGTGTTTTGAGGAAGAAGATAGTAATGGTGGAAGGTGTGCCCGATTCAAAATTTCCCCTTTTTTTTTTTTTTTTTTTTTTTTTTTTTGAGGCCATGGCTCGATCCAATTTGAGCCATGGCCTTCCGATTCTGGAAATTTATGCCTTTTTGCCCTTGAAATGGAGCCATGACCTTATTCAAGTTGTGCCATGGCCTAAAGCTGCTGGAATTTGTTCACTTTATTGTTCAAGAATTGAGCCATGGCCTAACTCAAATTGTGCCATGGCTTCAAGCTTCTGGAATTAATTCTCTTAATTGTTCAAAACTGAGCTATGGCCTGACTCAAATTGTGCCATGGCTTGATTATTCTGCTTCTCCAAAACGCCCCAGTCCATGAAATATTCTTCTCCTCATTACCTTGCACCGTGATACGCCTGCAAAACCCGACAAAACACCACAGATCACACTAAAACTAAAACAAAACGAAACAAAAAACGCAAAAAACAAAAATGATTAAAAGCTTGGGTTGCCTCCCAAGAAGCACTTAGTTTTAAGTCATTAGCTTGACTTTGATACTTCCCTTTTAAGGTGGCCAATAATCGAATAGGGTCCCGTCCGGATCAAGCATAAGTTCGGGCCTGTTTGCTTTCTTTGTTGTCCCGAAATTTTGTCTTTCCCTTGTAAGCTCAATTGGGACAAATTTGAACCTTGTATCGAATCGACAAGCTCTATCCCAGGTTCAAATCTCTTATAATCTTACCAACTCTTATCCAAGTCACGCTTTGAGGATAGGTATGCATATTGTAGTTCGTTTTATAATCAACCCTTCTGTTTTGCATAGCTCTCACTAATATCTCATCCACACCAAAATAAGATCCATCGCATTTTGACTCATAAATTGGAGGTATGATAAACTCAATTGTATAATCCTCTATCTCCATTACCTCAATCACATCTATCAACGTCACTGAATTTTCGAGTTCGGTGTCTCCCTTGATGTCTTCGTCATTCGGAATGATTAAGATCTTTTCTTCTGCATCCGGGATCTCCTCGTTATGACGAACATCGAAACTTGTCCATTTATTGCTATGCGGCTGCTCTATTTCACTCTCAACAATAAGAGAATTTGTCTCGCTCGGCTTAGTATCTGATAACATCGAATTATCCTCTTCATTCAAGAGTGAGTCTTGAGGTTTGTGCTGCCTATCTTGAGGTAATTGAGCCATTTGGGTTTCTAGGTTTCGAAGAGATGCATTTGTATGGTTTATGAACTGCTTCAGCGTTTCTTCTAGCGACAGTTTGTTATCCACTAGTGGTTGTTTTAGTTGACCTTGAGATCCAGGTGGATTTTGCTGTTGCTGAGTTGTGGCATTTGTTGATCCCTGTCCAGCGTGCTTATTATTGCTCCATGAAGAGTTAGGATGGCTTCGCCACTCGGGATTATAGCTGTTAGAATAGGGGTTATAACCTTGGTTGTTTCGATTATTTCCCACATAGCACGCTGACTCTGAATTTGAAGGACAATTTTCATACGGATGCTCTCCTTCACAAATGATACAGTAAACCTCTGGGTTATGGGTCATATTCACTGGTTGAGCTTGAAATGAGTTAGCTCCAGGTTTACCCATAATTAAATTTCTTGCCTCCATTTAAGATCCGATCTTTTTCATCTCCTCCATACAATCAGTGAATGCTATCATAAATGCAATACTTGGTTCTGTTGGTGGTGGCTGAGAATACTCGTGATAGCTTGGAGGTATGAACGACTTGGCCATCATGAAGTTTGTGTATTGATTACTCCCCAGATCATCGCTCCATGGAACCTTTGGGTTAGTCCACCACCCTGAATTGTAGTTGTTAGGGTGAAGATTCTGACCATACTGACTATCATGAAATTGATCCACGTATAACCATGAATTTGAATTCAGTGGGCAACGATCGTACGAGTGTTCACCTGCACAATACACACAAGTCGTTCCTTCATTAAGCCAATGATAACTGCTATGATTCACACCAAATGAAGAGAACGAGAAAAAGAATAACTAACTAGGAATCAAACAAAAGAAAAATCAAAAATAAAAATTGGCAAACAAATGTTGCAAGTCCCCGGCAACGGCGCCAAAAACTTGTTGCGGAATTTACACACGCAAATAAACGCAAGTGCACGTATCGAACAAGTAATAAAGAGTAAGTATAAGAGTATCGTCTCCACAGGGACTTGACTAATATCTACCAATTCCAATTCCTAATTTACTATTAGTTAATTCAAATTCATAAATGTTTTCAGGTTTAAATTAACAAGATTAACTAAATGAATTAACTAACCTAAGTACTTGGATCGAGTTCGAATAATGAGAAGAGAAACCTAGGGTTATAATCCGCTATGTTATCTATCGATTGCTCAATTGAGATTTTCGTAGTTATTGTGGTGACAAGAGTTCTACCCGATGATTCAAGTATATTCCTACGTATCTTCCGAATTACGTAAGAACCTAATGTATTATACAAACCGATCATATTCGTAGGTGATTCATAAATAACACAAAGCATAAAACACGAACCTCATTGAGAACGAAATTAAATCAAACACAAGAATTGCCCCTAACTACGAATAATCTAATAAAAATAATCAAAGTAACATAGTTTCATAAAAACCCTAGATCCTAAATAATTAGTTCATGATAAACATAAGAAGAAAATAATAAAGGAATACAAATCTTAGTTCATGTGGTTTTATAGACAAAACGATGAATCCAAGATAAAGATCTTCAATATTGCGTTCTTTTTGCTTGGATAATCTTCAGGACTTCTCTCTTTTCTTCTTCAATCTTTCTCCAAGTATATCTTTGATGTTGTAGGTGTATTCTATGAGAAAAGTATGTTTAGAGCTGATCAATGATGTGTAATTTCGTGACCTAGAAGTCCCTGTATAGATATACCAAGTTGAGTCCTAGTAGGAGACTTTGAGCACAAGAATTCCCTTAAAAGCCCGCTGAAAATCGCGTCAGATTTGCGCGACAGTTTTGTAAGTGTCATAACTTTCAGCTCCTTGAAAGAGTTATGGTCCTCGTAGTGCATAACAACATTTCTAACAGCATTTTCCTTCTTCGATCTTGCACTAGTTGACTTCATTTGATCTTTAATTTGTTATTCTTCATTTCCAATCATGTTATTTAGATCCAAAATATCTTAGGCCTACAAATATGAACACAATATATAAGAAAATATCTCAATTCATGCACAAAACAACCAAACCAAAGACTCGAGGGGCAAAACACAAAACTAACTAAAATTGCCTAAGATTCTACCAAAACTCTGATAAAAGTAATCGAATGAGTAAAGGAAATAGACTTGATAACACTGTTTTCACAGAGTTATCAAACAATCACCCGTAGATCAGCCAGCAGTGCACGGTAGAGCCGAATTTCCTTCTTCGAACATCCAGAAGGAGAAAAGCATACCAAGATCTATACCAAATGCACCAGCAAAAAACCTTCCCCGAGCAGCCCCGTCGAAGGCTAACGGTCGACCAGGAATTCCTCAAAAGACGGTACATGATGAGGAGGATTCGGTGGTAGGGGAGAGTCAACCTGTAGATAAGGTGAAAGGCAAAAAACCAATTTACAAGAGGATTACAGATTCTGAGCTGGAAAGATAAGGTCACGCCAATGCAGCCTCTAGGCGCACAGAGTTAATTCAAAACAGAGAAACTATCCGGGATAGGGAAATCAAAAATAGTATCATGTGGTGCTCGCCATTTTTCCGCGAGATACGAGAAGCTAGAAATACTTAAACAGTACCAACAAGGTTACCACGGTATAACGGGACTACCGACCCCGGAGAACATATCAACAGTTTTATCAATGTGATGAATTTATATGGACACTCGGAAGACTTTTCCTGCAAAATCATGGTCACCACCTTCGAAGGAATCGCCCTTGATTGGTTCGGAAACTGCCGCCAAATTCTATATTTTCTTTCGACGAATTTTGTGACAAGTTGAAACACCAATTTGCAAGCCAGAGAAAACCTAGGTTGCCGGCGAATCATTTGGGAACGGTTAAGCAATTGGATGGAGAATCTTTGAGGCAATGGCTGGCAAGATTCAGTATCGAACTTCTGAAAGATGATACCCCACAAATTGAATATTTGTCTTCTTTAATGTTCGAATTGACAAGGAACATACAGTTTGGAAATGCATTATGCAGGAAGCAACCAAAGTCTTTCGAGCGGATAATGGAGATTGCTGAGAAGTATATGATTCAGGAAGAGATGAATAAACTAAAAAATGCCCACAACACTCTCAATAAAAAGCAAGATCGAGCTCCAATTCCAAAACCAGGTGATTATGGAGGATCGAATAGAGGATCAGTATGGCAACGACTCAACACCTACAAACCGCAGGTGCAGACCCAAAGAACTAATGCCTATGGTCCTTCTACCGATCAAAATCAGCCTCCACGACCTGGAAAGATCCATTTTACCGAATTGAACACCTCAAAAGAGGAAATTTTGACTGTATTGGAGAAAGGGGATTTAATTCCCGAGGCTCAAAGAATTACCCAGGCAAGACCATGAGCGATGGGTTATGACGAATATTGCCGATATCATAGAGCGACATAGCACCGAAAATTGCTATCGTACTAGGAAAACATAAAGAGTTTGTTAAAAGCGGTAACTATAACAACCGTTATAGATCCAGGAGTCCTCGAAAATTTATCAGTCAACAAAGGGAGGGTCGAAATCAGGCAGATGAGCAGTTGAACGGAGTAATAAATATGATTGTCGGGGGACCGGCGGGAGGAGACAACAAGAGTGTGAGAAAGAGGACGATGAGGTCGATAAAAACAGCTGTTACAACCAAGAAGGAAATATTCTCTTTGGAATGGCCATCCATAGAAAATCAAGTTATAAGCTTCAGCGATGCAGATCGACCCTCAGACGTCACTAGGGATATAAATGAAGATGATCCAGACTTTTCCATGGTACTAACTCTGAAAATTGCTAACTTTGAGGTCAAAAGAGTTTTGGTTGACAATGGAAGTTCGGCGAACATTATATCCTCCGAAGCTCTTACACGGATGAATCTTCAACATCCTCATCTGGATCGAGTAGCAACTCCCTTAGTCGGATTTGGAGGTTCGGAGATTGTTCCACTAGGAACCATTCTATTGAGCACGACTCTAGGGAAAAACACCGAAGATGGTGACGAGAATGATAAAGTTTCTGGTGGTGGGAACACCTTTCGCTTACAACGCTATACTGGGGAGACCGGCCTTGAATGCTTTCAAGGCAGTTGTTTCTACCTATCATCAAAAGATGAAATTCCCAAAGGATGGAGGAGTTGGGGAGATGAGAAACGATCAATACATGGCTTGGGAATGTTATAACTAGTATAAAGAAGAAAGTTGAACCTGAAATCCTGACGAAAAGAAAATTGTCCGATTGTGAAAAGCTACAAGGAAAGAAAGGAAAGAATGTTGACATGAGCATGCAAGCGCCCGATCACAAGAAGGTAACCTTGGTCCCGGGATCCCCTGAGAAGTTTACCATGATCAGAACGGAGTTAAGTGAAGGAATCGAAACAATGTTCATCGATTTTTTACGAAAAATGTAGATGTTTTCGCTTGGAGTTCGGACGATATCGTCGGGATCGACCCACGTGTGATAACCCATTCTTTAGACATCGATCCAAAGGCCAAGCCAGTGAGACAGAAGAAGCGTAATCACGGGCGCGAGAAAGATAAAATCATCAATGCGGAGGTCGATAGGTTACTAGCTGCCGGTCAAATCAGAGAAATTAAGTTTACCGAATGGTTATGTAATGTAGTTTTGGTTTCTAAAGGTGACAAGATCGACAATAAATGGAGAATGTGTAACGATTTTACTGATCTAAACAAGTTGTGCCCAAGAGACCCTTATCCGTTGCCTCGGATCGACATGCTAGTAGACTCCACCGCGGGTTTTGTATTTTTTAGCATGATGGATGCTTTTTAGGGATTCTATCAAATTTTTATGAACGAAAGGGATCAGGACAAAACCTCTTTCATTACCGAGGAAGGAGTCTACTGTTTCATAGTTATGCCGTTTGGTTTAAGAAATACGGGTGCAACTTATCAAAGATTGGTCAATATGATGTTTAAGGAATTGATAGGAGAAATTATGGAGGTTTATGTAGAGGACATGCTAGTAAAAAGTATGACGGAGGAAGACTATATAAAGCATCTCGATAAATGCTTCGTTATTTTAAGAAAATATGTAATGAAATTGAATCCAGCAAAATGCACTTTCGGCGTGCGATCGGGAAAGTTCCTCGGATATCTCGTCCATGAAAGAGGGATCGAAGCCAACCTAGAAAAAATTCGAGCAATTACCGATCTTCAACCACCAAGAAAACTTTTAGACGTTCAAAGTTTGATCGAGAAAATTATTTCTCTAAACAGGTTCATTTCTCGATCCGCTGACAAGAGTTTGCCATTCTTCAAATTATTGCGAAAACCAAAGGGTTAGGAATGGAGTGTCGAATGTGACAAGGCTTTTGAAGATCTAAAAGCATATTTAACCTCACCGCCGATGTTGGCCAAGCCTTCCGACGGAGAGCCCTTGTACCTTTACATAGCCGTTTCGAAAATTAGAGAAATCAGAGCACAAGCCAGTCTACTATTTGAGCAAATTGTTGCAGGGTGTCGAGAAGAATTATATGGAAATCGAGAAATTCGCACTCGCTTTAGTAGTAGCTGCAAGAAGGTTGAGGCCCTATTTTTAGACTTACAAGATTATTGTTTTAACCAACCAACCATTGAGACAAGTTTTATCGAAGCCAAAAGCGTCCAGCAGATTAATTAAGTGGGCGGTTGAGTTAGGTCAATTCGAAATTGAGTACCAACCTCGAACCGCAATAAAAGCTCAGGTGTTAGCTGACTTCCTAGTCGAGTCCACTAGCTTGAAAAACCTAGAGAACGAACCAACTTCCGAAGTAAATATGGTTAAAGAGATTAAGGATCCAGCTTGGTTGATGCATGTGGACGGCTCTTCGACCAAGGAAGGAGGTGGAGCAGGAATTCATTTTCAAGGACCCTTTGGCGAGGATTTGAGTTACGCCTGATAGGATAGTGCCCTGCAAGCCAGTTCTGTTAGCTTGTAATAGATCTATCCTGTATGAAACGATCTTTGATTTTATAATAATACGCATGTTTATTTATATATGTATAAGGATAAACAATGGCCAACTTCATCTTTCGCGAATACATTTAAGCGATTGGTTGAAACCCTTAGATTACATTTGACTATTGGACGATTCACTTCAGTACTGAGTGCAATCATGAAACAGTCTCAAAGGTCGTAATCTTAAAAGTGTTCCAAGTCGTAGATTCCAAAACGAGACGGGGTATCGTAGGAATCGAAAAGACTTGTACGAGTATGCATGATTCACATGGAGTGAATTTGTAGTGTTTCATGAGCAAGGAATTTGAGTCCAGTGCATACGAGTAGGTGGTTCAATGGAAGATTGAACGCATCGAACGACCCGAACAGAGAAACCCATTGTGGAAGCGCATGACGCATATCGGTGATGGGATGTTTCTCAAGGAATATAATAGTGTACGATTTAGTCCTTTGACTTGAGGTACTAGGGCGAATTCGGTGCATGAAAGTGCGTACTTAGATCTAGGTATAGGCCACGTAGCTTGGTCATAACATGCCTAGGTTGGGTGCGTATGGACATGTGCGCGAGTGGTTAGTACCGATATGGAATCTATTGACTCACTGTAATGGGTGAGAGAATTTCCTATACGATTCTTAGATAATATATCCAAGGAATCTGCGGCCGCAGTCGGTGACGAATTTGGAAAGGGGTTTCCAAATTTAGAAGGTCACAAAGGTATATTATCCTGAATTAGAAAGTATAGCTATCGAGACAAATTTAGAGGTGCCGATCAATTCACACACCCTAAGTCTTGATCGGGAATATTAGTCGATAGAAGGACTGTATGTACATGGCAATTATATGAGACGAGGTTCACAAATATCAATTCACCTGAAATTGGGCTTCATGGGCTTGTGGCTAGACATCGACCATGAAGTGTGGGTACTCCTGAATTAATAGAGGATTTAATTCTAGGAGTGGTCAATTAAAGGTTGTTTAATTGACCGGAACAATTTATTGTTCATAAATTAAATCACGAGGGATTCGTGGGCCTGCTGCCAATTGATGGTGAACCCAGAGGGTCACACACAATACAATTGGACGGTGACTGTTATAAAAGGACATGAAAGGAATTAATTGATTTAAAGGTAATTAAATCAATTAAATGAATTAAAAGTATTTAATTCAAGTGGGAGATTAATTAATTGGCTAACTTAATTAATTAAATACTTAATTGAGTTGCTAATTAATTATGTAAAAGAAATATTGATTTAATTGGACTGGGCATTTAATTAAAGTAGTTAATTAAATAAAGGATTGCAAGACATGGGCTTCTATTAATTAAAGCCCATAAGGAGTCTTGCAAACCTAGGTCAGAAGGAGTTTATAAATAGAGCAAAACCCTAGCCTCATTTTGCCCTAAGTAGCCGCCGCCCCTCCTAGCTAGAAACCCTAGCTACCGCCGCCGCCACCTGCTGCCGTGGGCTCCTTGGTGCCGCCGCCGCCATCTCCCTATTCCATTGTGTTAGAACTTGATCTGTCAAGAGATTCAACACAATCCTGCAATAACAAATCTCCGGAATCGAGTTCTGAGCCTAAGATCTTGAGGTGTTGCTAGAATCCAATTGGTGTGGACTATCCCTGGAGGTGAGACACTTGGATCACTCCTGTGAACCAGATCAGATTCAGAAACGAAGCCGGAGGTTTCCACCACCTTGCCTGTGGTGAGGTATATCGCAAAAACCCCCTTTGTTAATTCATTGTGTGCGTTTTTGTTTAAGTTTTTGTATACATAATATGGAGACTTCTTTTATGGGACCATTGGATGACTCGAAAAATTTTAAATTCCGCACTTTGTTGTCTGACAAATCGAGCCATATCCCAACAATGCCATTACTTTGGACTTTGTCGTTACAAACAACGAAGCGGAGTACGAAGCTCTGACAGCAGGATTAGAAATGGCCCTGAAAGAAAAGGTAAAATCAATTATTGTGTTAACCGATTCTGAACTTGTCCATAGGCCGGTTAAAGGCATATATGAGGTTAAAGAATTCAACATGATTAAATAGTTGAACAAACCAAAAGTTTGATCTCGCAATTCGAAAAGTTCGATATTCAGCCTATTCTGAGGGAAGAAAATCTATGGGCCGATTTGCTATCAAAGTTCACTGGTATTGGGGATGGAAAGAATGAAAGGATAATTACGTGGCTTTTGTCGAATGCATCTGCCATCGATCTGGATGCAACTCCTTATATTGACATCATGGAAATTGACGAGCAAATGATCTCTTGGATCGATCCTTTCATCGACTATTTAAAGGAAGAAAAACTGCCCGAAGATACCAATGAAGCTCGAAGAATCAAGTATCGAGCTCCGTCATCTACCTTAATTGATGATCAACTCTATAAGCGATCCTCTTCTGGAATCTTATTAAAATGTGTTTCCGAAGGTCGGTATCATATAATTTTGAAGGAGGTTCAAGAGGGAGAAGCAGGGAATCATTGTGGTGCTCGAGCATTAGCTCTAAAATGTTCGAGAGCAGGATATTATTGGCCCACTCTTATTTTTGACTCGGTCGATTATGTGAAAAAATGTCACCATTGTCAAATTCATTCGGATTTGATCCATCAGCCGGCTGAACAAATGCACTCTATTCTGATTTGTTGGCCTTTTGACAAATGGGGAATCGACATCGTAGGTCCTTTTCCAACGTCCAGGGCCAAGAAAAACTATGTGTTGGTCGCTGTAGAATATTTCAGCAAATGGGTAGAATGCATTGCTCTAACTAAAATCACTCAGTTTCAAGTCATTAATTTCCTATGGAAAAACATTGTCTGCAGGTTCGGAATTCCTAGAGTTCTAATCTCTGATAACGGAACACAATTCGCCGGCAGAAAGGTCATGGAATGGTGTGAGAGGTTCGGAATACAACAGAATTTTGCATCATTAGGGAACCCGCAGGCCAATGGGCAAACAGAAGTTGTGAATAGAGAGATTGTTCGATCTCTGGAAAAGCGCTTATCTTATGCAAAAGGAAAATGGCTCGATGAACTTCCAGGATGTTGGGATTCGGTAAGAAAAACAGCCCTAGGCACAGCGGAATATAAAAAATTTCTAGGGCCTCTTAAAGAATCTTGCCAGGATATTCTCTGGTTATATATATATGAATATAATTAAACGACAGTATAAGTTTTCTCGTTTATACCTGTCTCCTTGCAAATCCTCGGCTAGCAAGACGAACTCTGAATTCTGCCTCGGTAAGATCGACCCACACCTTTGTTTAGCGCCCCACGTGTTGCGCCTCTACGAGTTGATACACCACAATATCACGAAAATTAATATATCCTAATCAACTGGAACATAGGGTATATTAATATCTAGGTTTTAGAACAACTTTAGAACGAAGAATCGAAGACGAAAATTCTTCCTAAAGTGGAAGTGAGTTCGGCCGATCCAGGGAGGGAGAGGGAGAGAATTTTGCTCTTCTTGATTTTTCTTGTGGAGTTGTATTTGAGATATGAGACCTAGTCTCTTATTTATAGATATCTCATAAAACCTAATCCTCCTAGGATTAGGATACTAATTCTCCTACATGGGCCATGGCCCTCTTTAATTAGAAGACTAAGTCTTCTAATTAATTCATGGCCCATATTAATTAATCTTTCAGGGCTTTATTTAATCTCCCAATTAAATAGCCTAATTAATTAAATCATCTCCCAATTAATTAATTAAACTCCAAGTCTAATTAAATTAATTATTCCATTAATTAATTAAATCATAATTAATTAATTTACTCATAAATTAAATTCCAATTTAATTTATAATCTTGATCCAATTCCAATTGGATCCATCTTCGTTCCATATGGGTCGACCCAGTCGACCCACCCATTTAATCGACCCAGTCGATTTTGACCCAGTCGACCCAGTCAACTGGTTAGTTCCTACTTCCTCGCTTTCGCTTCATGTGTATTGTGTATGCCCCCGTAGGTTCACCACATAATTGGCCGCGGGTTGTAATTAAATATTATTTAATTACTCGAGCAATTAATACTCTAAATTAATCGAACACTCTGTCGATCAATCATTCCAAAATTAGCACCCCTGCTAATTTGGGAATTCTCCCACACTCCACGGTCGATGTCCAGTCACAAGCCCATGGAGCCCAATCACTGGTGAATTAATTCAGTGAACCTTTTTATCATTTACAATTTCCATATACGACACAATCTCTCCATCGATCAATCTCCTAGTCGAGACTTAAGGGTATGGTCTTTCATCGGATTCCCTTATCTTTTGTCTTGACCTTATGTTCTCTGATCTCGAAATAAATTCTCTTTGACTTGTTCTTTATGAGCTACTCACATAAAGTCGTCAGTTACCTTGGCCAAGGATTTCATCAGAATTAATTTCTCACAGAAATCCATAGGAGAATTTCTCGACCTATCAAGTCGAGTCAATGGATCCTTTGTTGATGATATGAATCTGCATACGAGTTCCTCTATACCCAACATGAGTCCACAGAGACTTTCTGGCGATCCCCAGTCAGTCGGAACTCACATCAAAGCATAGACGTTCTCGTACCAGATAAACCCTATCATCTCAAGTTGTTAGGGATCGTTCCTCGTATACTATTGTAAATTGAAATAACTTCAACCCCGATATGCGACTACCGCTTCCATGGTGAGTTATTTCCTAATTGGGGTATTCAGTGCGCTTGCCATCCCAGCAAGCCATCGACTATCCCAGTCACGCTCGTGGACCCCAGCGTCCTCCAGCTCATCGGAGTATACACAATAGTGAGAGTCTAACCGAATCCAACGATTTCCTATCTCGATTGGATTCTACGACTCTTGAATATATTCTAGATCACGGCCTTGGAGATCAGTCCACGGGTTGTCCCATAGCCCTGTGATCTAAGGACTTCTATCCTTATGCGTAGACAAATATTACATAAGATAAAGTTGACCATTTAATAAAAGTGCATTTATTAATCAAAATTGAATAGTTCCTCATTAATTACAATTAATGCTAACCATACAGCTGGCTTGCAGGACACTATTTCTATCAATCTCCCACTTGTCCTAAAGCCAGTCTTTTATGTTCTTGAGTCCCATCTTATGCAGATGTTTCTCAAATGCCTTTTGAGGCAGAGGCTTCGTTAGTGGGTCCGCCGTATTATCTTCTGAGTCGACACGTTCCATCTTAATGTCTCCTCTACCAATGATACCTCTTATCACATGGTATCGTCTCTGTACGTGCTTGGATTTCTGATGAGATCTCGGCTCCTTTGCTTGCGCTATTGCCCCATTATTATCGCAGAAGATAGTAATGGGCTCAGCAATGCTAGGTATCACATCCAGTTCCTGGATGAAGTTCCTCATCCAAACACCTTCCTTTGCTGCGTCACTCGCGGCAATGTATTCTGCTTCAGTGGTTGAATCCGCGGTTGTTTCCTGCTTGGAGCTCTTCCAGCTAACCGCACCACCATTGAGGCAGAAAACATATCCTGATGTCGACTTGAAGTCGTCTACATCACATTGGAAGCTTGAGTCTGTATAGCCTTCCAATTTCAATTCTCCTCCACCGTATACCAAGAACAATTCCTTAGTCCTTCTCAGGTACTTCAGAATTGCCTTTACGGCTATCCAGTGCTGCTCACCTGGGTCAGACTGGTAGCGACTTGTAACGCTTAGAGCGTACGCTACGTCTGGTCTCGTACACAGCATACCATACATTATGCTTCCTATCGCGGATGCATACGGTACTCGAGACATATTGCTTCTCTCCTCTGGCGTCTTTGGGGCCATAGACTTGGAGAGTGCAATTCCATGTCTCATTGGAAGCAATCCTCTCTTGGATTCTTCCATACTAAATCTTTTCAAGATTTTGTCTATGTACTGGGATTGGGAGAGGCCCAGCAGTCCTTTTGATCTATCTCGGTAGATCCTTATACCTAGTACAAAGGATGCTTCTCCCATATCCTTCATTGAGAATTGTGTAGACAACCATGCTTTAGTTTCAGACAATGCTTTTACATTGTTTCCAATGAGAAGAATGTCGTCAACGTAAAGCACCAAAAATTCAACTGCACTCCCACTGATCTTCTTGTACACGCAAGGTTCGAACATGTTCTTGATGAATCCAAAAGTTTGGATTGTCTCATCAAAACGAATGTTCCAACTTCGGGAAGCTTGCTTCAGTCCATAAATGGACCTCTGGAGTTTGCACACCTTGTGTTCATCTCCTTTGGATGCATATCCTTTTGGTTGCTCCATGTAGATCTCCTTATCAATGTCTCCATTGAGAAAGGCAGTCTTTACATCCATCTGCCATATCTCGTAGTTATACCACGCAGCTATGGCCAGCAAGATCCGAATGGATTTGGGCATTGCGACGGGCGAGAAGGTCTCCTCAAAGTCGATACCTGGTCTTTGAGTGTATCCTTTTGCCACTAGTCGCGCCTTGTAGGTAATCACCTCTCCGTTCACTCCAAGCTTTCGCTTATAGATCCACTTGCAACCCACGGGAGCAACTCCCACTGGTGGATCTACCAAGGCCCAGACCTTGTTTGAGTGCATGGAGTCCAGTTCGGATTCCATGGCTTCGCGCCACTTTCCCGAGTCTATGTCTAGCATAGCCTCTTCATAAGTCCTTGGGTCGGTTAGAGACTGTCCAGTCTCATGCAGCAGACCGTAGTACCTCTCGGGTTCTCTACGTTGTCTTTCTGACCTACGAAGTATCGGTGTACTTTCTGGTGCACCTTCATGCTCTTGTTCTCCCACTGCCTGTGGTGACGGGTCAGCTCGATCGACCTCTAAGGTCTTTTCAGCTTCAGTGACCTCATCTAGTTCTACGTTATTTTCTTTCTTGTCCACCAAGAAATCCTTCTCCAAGAAGTGAGCGTTCCTCGAGACAAACGTTGTTTGTCTTGTAGGATCGTAGAACTCGTATCCTATTGAGTTTTCCGGATACCCCACGAATTTGCACAAAGTGGATTTAGTTTCCAATTTATCTCCCACTAGCTTTTTAACGTAAGCGGGAGATCCCCATATGCGCATGAATGTGTATGAGGGTGCCTTGCCAAACCATAGTTCGTATGGTGTCTTTTCTACGGATTTCGAAGGTACCATATTCAGTATCTTCGTTGCCGTGAGGAGGGCATGTCCCCAAAATGAAAGAGGTAAGTCAGTGGCACTCATCATGGATCGAACCATGTCCATCAAGGTTCGATTCCTTCTCTCTGCTACTCCATTTAATTGGGGTGTTGCAGGAGGAGTCCACTGCGATAGTATTCCATGCTCTACAAGATAATTCAGAAATTCGTTACTAAGAAATTCTCCACCTCGGTCAGAACGAAGAGCCTTTATCGTATGACCAAGTTGATTCTCTACTTCCATCTTGAATTCTTTGAATCGCTCAAAGGCTTCAGACTTGTGTTTCAACAAGAACACATATCCATAACGACTAAAGTCGTCAGTGAAAGTGATGAAGTAGTCATAGCCACCTCGGGCGCTTTTTCTTAGTGGTCCACGTACGTCAGTATGTATTAAGTCCAATGTTTGCTTGGCTCGCTCAGGGTTTCCCTTAAACGGCAACTTAGCCATTTTACCCTTTAAACATGGTTCACATGTTGGCATTTCATCAATGCGATTGATTTCAATCGCGCCAGATGATGCTAACTTTTGAATTCTTGACTTGGATATATGTCCAAGTCTAGCGTGCCATAATTGGGCAGACATTTCATTATCTTGTTTCCTTTTGTTTTGTTGTACATGCATCACTAACTTAGGTGGTTCAATGGTATATAGTCCATCTTTTAATGTGCCAGTGAAAAACATATTATCATTCATGAATAACGAAAAGGAACCTTTATTAATAGTAAAATTAAAACCTTCATTATCCAAAACAGGAATTGAAATAATGTTTTTCACCAAACCAGGTACATAAAGAACGTTCCTAAGGACTAATTTATTACCACCTAAATCTAACTCCACTTCGCCTATGGCCTCGGCAGCAGATCTGGCTCCATTGCCAAATCTCAGGATCCAATCCCCTGGCCTAAGTGGCCTTGTTGCTCCCATCACCTGTAAATCATTACAAAGATGAGAACCACAAGCAGTGTCTAGCACCCATGATGCACAGTTAATTGATAAATTAACTTCAACAAGGAATATACCTTTCGAGCTCTCCAAGAACTCTTTGCAGTTCCTCTTCCAGTGTCCAGGTTTCTTGCAGTAGAAACATTTCTGTTCACCAGACGAAGCTTTACGCTTCTTTCCCTTCCCTATGGGCCCAGATGGTGCTTTGCCTTTGCTTGAAGAAGCATTTCCTTTCCCCTTCCCTTTCTTTGTCCTTTTGGACTTGGATTGGGTTGAGGTAGCAACCATCACTGGCTTCTCCCTTTTCATGGAAGCCTCGGCAGTGGCGAGCATATTAGCCAACTCGTGAAGTTCAACATTCATCTTGTGCATGTTGTAGTTCACTACGAATTGCTCGAATGATCTTGGCAATGACTGGAGGATTATATCCTGGCAGTAGGTCTTGTCCATCTTTACGTCAAGATGACTAAGCTTTTCAATAAGCCCAATCATCTTGATGCAGTGAGATCGAACATCAGCACCTTCAGCCATCCTCGTTTGTTGCAAAGCCTTAGCAGTTTCATACCGCTCGTATCTACTTTGCACCCCAAATAAACCATTCAGGTGCGTGTAGATTTCAAAAGAAGACTTCATATGCTCGTGCTGCTTTTGAAGCTCATTCGTCATGGATGCCAACATGAGACAACGTGACTGCAAGTCATCGTCAAGCCATAAATCCACGGCTTCTTTCTCAGTATCATCGGCATCCTTAGCAAGTTCGGGAGGGGGCCCATCAAGGACAAAACCTCGCTTTTCAGAAGCGAGAATGATCTTAAGGTTCCTGACCCAGTCATGGAAGTTTGGTCCAGTCAATTTGTTATGTTCAAGTATGATGGAAATCGGATTCTTAGACATTATATCTACAAAACGACGATAGAAGAAATAAATACGCGAAAGATTAACTTAAAATGCACAATTCACAAACATGGATTTCATTTGCAAATTACTCCCACTATTTTAATCAAAATCTTGTGCCCCCACATAAGTTTCTGGAATTTAAAATATCCTAGCGGGCTTAAGGCCCAAATGCAATCTCCTAGTACCCACGACTCGTTGGCCATACTATTTGATCCACTTGGTGGTCGACTATGTCAACAGTTAACCATCGCAGCTAACCCTTAAGTTCATTTAGCCTCGTTTTTCGATATGGACCCACGACTCGTGAGACATTCATATTTACTAGCGTTAAATCATGTCCAATACTCGTGAAGAGAAATAGTTCAATCCTAGACGCCCCACGACTCGTGAGACAGCGCCTAAAACCTTGCTATCCCCTCCCTTGGCACTAAACTCGTGCATCGAGGCAATAGACATATTATCTTCCTATAGCTCGACCCACGACTCGTGAGACATCGAGATATATTCGTACAATATGCCTAAGACCTAGTAATTGGATAGGCTCGGACCATGGACACTATTCATATGCGCCCGTTATTCGATTTAATATTCTAATTGAATTTTAAGTTCAATTGGAGGTTTCTAAGTGTGTGAGGTCTCATCAGATTATGCTTATCTTGTTTACGTTTTCTATCCTAAGCATGCATCTCATACATCAAAGAATAATTTGCGAAAAAGTAAACATTCATCACCTAGCAAGATACGATTGGTCGATTGCCCATCCTATGCGATCCATCACGAGCCACGTGATGAATCAATTGGTCAGTCTAGGGTGAAAATTAAATGTCCTAACTATTACAATTTTAAACCCATACATCATGGGCCTTCTTGTAATATCCAGCTTGATTGGGCCTCCATGTAATGAATTGGGCCTCCATGTCCTCCAAGGTAAATGGGCCTCCATGTGGATCTCCAAGTCTTCACGAGGTCTTCTCGGCTCCAAGCCTAATCTAAGCCTAGCTTACATAATTTAAATGGTCCTATTCTATTACATTTGTTTGCGCAAGCAAGGGCCCAAATCAGGCACATTTAATTACAACCCAAATTTAAATAAACCAAAAACAACACAGGGCTTAAGGGCAAAATCGACCAATCCACATATTCACTCAAGAACATGCATAAATTCACATATGGGCAATCATGTAAATTTACCGGCTTCATTAATTTTAATTCGCAAAAATTCATCCAAGTTAATTAATTTTGAATTAACAATTAACCTCTAAGATTAATTAGCTCTTACTTGAGCTCTAAGTAATCTACAATTCTTATCTTGATTAAATTGGTTAATTAAGGTAATCTAAATCTCTAAGATTCTTACCTTATCCAAAACTCTAAGTTTCCCAAAATTCCCAAATCTCCAAGATTCTCAAGATAATCCTATTTTGACTAGATTAGTTAATTAAGGTAGTGTTTAAGTTTAACAAAGTAACTACCTTATCCAAAAACTCCAAGTTTCCTAATCTTCCAAAATTCTCCAAGATTTTCAGGACTTTCAAAATAGGCAGAATTAGAGTCCAACCAGAAATCAACCAGACGAGGCCAATCACGGACTGCCACGTAGGACAGCCCACGCGGGACCACCAAGGCGGCGCGTGAGCTGCCTGCGGCAGCAGCCGCTGCACGCGGCTGCGTGCGGCAGCGAGCAGCCGCGCACAGCAGCGCGTAAACAGCAGCCCGAAGGCTGCTGCTGCGCGCAGCGTGTCCGGCTAGCGTGCTGCCAGCACGCTGCCGTTGGCAGCGGCTTGCGGTGGCCGCCCAGCCGCGGTGCGCGGCCGCGTGCCACCGCGAGTCGGATCTAATAAAAAATTTTTTTTTTTTTGTTTCTTCGATTACCCACAGATTTAATTCAACAAACCCAGTCAATTAAATCCTAATTCAAAATAACATCAACATGATAAAATTTTCGAATCCTAAATTAAACATTAACTCCAAGTTAATTAAACATACGTCCTATAACATGCACAGTTAAAGAACTAGCCACATAAATCAAACATATGATTTAATAAACACAGAATTCGCAAATTCATATATATACAAAGCCTAGAGTTGGCTCTGATACCACTGTTGGGATTCGGTAAGAAAAACAGCCCTAGGCACAGCGGAATATAAAAAATTTCTAGGGCCTCTTAAAGAATCTTGCCAGGATATTCTCTGGTTATATATATATGAATATAATTAAACGACAGTATAAGTTTTCTCGTTTATACATGTCTCCTTGCAAATCCTCGGCTAGCAAGACGAACTCTGAATTCTGCCTCGGTAAGATCGACCCACACCTTTGTTTAGCGCCCCACGTGTTGCGCCTCTACGAGTTGATACACCACAATATCACGAAAATTAATATATCCTAATCAACTGGAACATAGGGTATATTAATATCTAGGTTTTAGAACAACTTTAGAACGAAGAATCGAAGACGAAAATTCTTCCTAAAGTGGAAGTGAGTTCGGCCGATCCAGGGAGGGAGAGGGAGAGAATTTTGCTCTTCTTGATTTTTCTTGTGGAGTTGTATTTGAGATATGAGACCTAGTCTCTTATTTATAGATATCTCATAAAACCTAATCCTCCTAGGATTAGGATACTAATTCTCCTACATGGGCCATGGCCCTCTTTAATTAGAAGACTAAGTCTTCTAATTAATTCATGGCCCATATTAATTAATCTTTCAGGGCTTTATTTAATCTCCCAATTAAATAGCCCAATTAATTAAATCATCTCCCAATTAATTAATTAAACTCCAAGTCTAATTAAATTAATTATTCCATTAATTAATTAAATCATAATTAATTAATTTACTCATAAATTAAATTCCAATTTAATTTATAATCTTGATCCAATTCCAATTGGATACATCTTCGTTCCATATGGGTCGACCCAGTCGACCCACCCATTTAATCGACCCAGTCGATTTTGACCCAGTCGACCCAGTCAACTGGTTAGTTCCTACTTCCTCGCTTTCGCTTCATGTGTATTGTGTATGCCCCCGTAGGTTCACCACATAATTGGCCGCGGGTTGTAATTAAATATTATTTAATTACTCGAGCAATTAATACTCTAAATTAATCGAACACTCTGTCGATCAATCATTCCAAAATTAGCACCCCTGCTAATTTGGGAATTCTCCCACACTCCACGGTCGATGTCCAGTCACAAGCCCATGGTCACTGGTGAATTAATTCAGTGAACCTTTTTATCATTTACAATTTCCATATACGACACAATCTCTCCATCGATCAATCTCCCAGTCGAGACTTAAGGGTATGGTCTTTCATCGGATTCCCTTATCTTTTGTCTTGACCTTATGTTCTCTGATCTCGAAATAAATTCTCTTTGACTTGTTCTTTATGAGCTACTCACATAAAGTCGTCAGTTACCTTGGCCAAGGATTTCATCAGAATTAATTTCTCACAGAAATCCATAGGAGAATTTCTCGACCTATCAAGTCGAGTCAATGGATCCTTTGTTGATGATATGAATCTGCATACGAGTTCCTCTATACCCAACATGAGTCCACAGAGACTTTCTGGCGATCCCCAGTCAGTCGGAACTCATATCAAAGCATAGACGTTCTCGCACCAGATAAACCCTATCATCTCAAGTTGTTAGGGATCGTTCCTCGTATACTATTGTAAATTGAAATAACTTCAACCCCGATATGCGACTACCGCTTCCATGGTGAGTTATTTCCTAATTGGGGTATTCAGTGCGCTTGCCATCCCAGCAAGCCACCCACTTATGTGTATCGACTATCCCAGTCACGCTCGTGGACCCCAGCGTCCTCCAGTTCATCGGAGTATACACAATAGTGAGAGTCTAACCGAATCCAACGATGTCCTATCTCGATTGGATTCTACGACTCTTGAATATATTCTAGATCACGGCCTTGGAGATCAGTCCACGGGTTGTCCCATAGCCCTGTGATCTAAGGACTTCTATCCTTATGCGTAGACAAATATTACATAAGATAAAGTTGACCATTTAATAAAAGTGCATTTATTAATCAAAATTGAATAGTTCCTCATTAATTACAATTAATGCTAACCATACAGCTGGCTTGCAGGACACTATTTCTATCACAGGAGTCTTATTGGCAAATAGGACGACCGTAAAAGCTACCACGGGAGAAACCCCTTTCAGTTTCGTTTACGGTTCGGAAGCTGTTATTTCTGTTTAGAATCTTATAGCTTCTCCCAGGGTTGAATTTTATGATTCCGAAAGAAATCAGTCGCTTAGGGAAATGGACATTGATCATGCTGACAGCAAAAGGGATCGTGCTATGATAAAAATCCAGGTTACAAAGGCCAACATGGAAAAGGCCTATAATCAGAAAGTTAGAATCCGAACCTTTAAGGTTGGAGATCTAGTGCTAAAAAACGTAGAAGTCTCGGAGCATGTTGGAAAACTTCAGCCTAATTGGGATGGACCTTACGTAGTGGTCGAGGTCGGGAAGAAAGGTTCTTATATGATTGCTCATCCAGATGGAGAAGTCCTGCCTCGGGCTTGGAATGCTGTTAATTTAAGAAGATATTATGGAAGATAAAGACTATCTAGCGAATTCTAGCCTATCTTTTATTTTGCTATCTCGTTCTGTTTCAGTTTATTTTATCAAGGGTTATCTAATCAATGGAAAGTTTTATTCGCCTGAAATATTATTAATTCATTATCTTATCTATTCAATGATAAGTCTTATTCACCTGAGATATTATTAATTCAATATCCGATCATGAAGATATTATGAGGCTATGCGCAATCTCTAAATATATTACTCGAAATCGACTAAGGGTGAAAGCCGTTGCTACGCACCTTAGATCGAAATTAAGAGAAAATGGGTGAAAGATGTTGCTAAGACCCTCGAAATCGACTAAGGGTGAAAGCCGTTGCTACGCCCCTTAGATCGAAATTAAAAGAAAACGGGTGAAAGCTGTCGCTAAGACCCTCGAAATCGACTAAGGGTGAAAGCCGTTGCTACGCCCCTTAGATCGAAATTAAAAGAAAATGGGTGAAAGCTGTTGCTAAGACCCTCGAAATCGACTAAGGGTGAAAGCCGTTGCTACGCCCCTTAGATCGAAATTAAAAGAAAACGGGTGAAAGTTGTTGCTAAGACCCTCGAAATCGACTAAGGGTGAAAGCCGTTAATACGGCCCTTAGATCGAAATTAAAAGAAAATGGGTGAAAGTTGTTGCTAAGACCCTCGAAATCGACTAAGGGTGAAAGCCGTTGCTACGCCCCTTAGATCAAAATTAAAAGAAAATGGGTGAAAGCTGTTGCTAAGACCCTCGAAATTGACTAAGGGTGAAAGCCGTTGCTACGCCCCTTAGATGGAAGTTAAAAGAAAATGGGTGAAAGCTGTTGCTAAGACCCTCGAAATCGACTAAGGCTGAAAGCCGTTGCTACGCCCCTTAGATCGAAATTAAAAGAAAACGGGTGAAAGCTGTTGCTAAGACCCTCGAAATCGACTAAGGGTGAAAGCCGTTGCTACGCCCCATAGATCAAAATTAAAAGAAAACGGGTCAAAGCTGTTGCAAAGACCCTCGAAATCGTCTAAGGGTGAAAGCCGTTGCTACGCCCCTTAGATCGAAATTAAATGAAAACGGGTGAAAGCTGTTGCTAAGATCCTCGAAATTGACTAAGGGTGAAAGCCGTTGCTACGCCCCTTAGATCGAAAATAAAAGAAAATGGGTGAAAGTTGTTGCTAAGACCCTCGAAATCGACTAAGGGTGAAAGCCGTTGCTATGCCCCTTAGATCAAAATTAAAAGAAAATGGGTGAAAGCTGTAGCTAAGACCCTCGAAATCGACTAAGGCTGAAAGCCATTGCTACGCCCCTTAGATCGAAATTAAAAGAAAACTGGTGAAAGCTGTTGCTAAGACCCTCGAAATCGACTAAGGGTGAAAGTCGTTGCTACGCCCCTTAGATCAAAATTAAAAGAAAACGGGATAAAGTTGTTGCAAAGACCCTCGAAATCGACTAAGGGTGAAAGTCGTTGCTACGCCCTTTAGATCGAAATTAAAAGAAAACGGGTGAAAGCTGTTGCTAAGATCCTCGAAATTGACTAAGGGTGAAAGCCGTTGCTACGCCCCTTAGATCGAAATTAAAAGAAAACGGGTGAAAGCTGTTGCTAAGATCCTCGAAATTGACTAAGGGTGAAAGCCGTTGCTATGCCCCTTAGATCGAAATTAAAAGAAAACGGGTGAAAGCTGTTACTAAGACCCTCGAAATCGACTAAGGCTGAAAGCCGTTGCTACGCCCCTTATATCGAAATTAAAAGAAAACGGGTGAAATCTGTTGCTAAGACCCTCAAAATCGATTAAGGGTGAAAGCCGTTGCTACGCCCCTTAGATCGAAATTAAAAGAAAATGGGTGAAAGCTGTTGCTAAGACCCTCAAAATTGACTATGGGTGAAAGTCGTTGCTACGCCCCTTAGATCGAAATTAAAAGAAAATGGGTGAAAGCTGTTGCTAAGACCCTCGAAATCAACTAAGGCTGAAAGCCATTGCTACGCCCCTTATATCGAAATTAAAAGAAAACGTACGGGTGAAAGCTGTTGCTAAGACCCTCGAAATCGACTAAGGGTGAAAGCCGTTGCTACGCCCCTTAGATTGAAATTAAAAGAAAATGGGTGAAAGCTGTTGCTAAGACCCTCGAAATCGACTAAGGGTGAAAGCCGTTGCTACGCCCCTTAGGTCGAAATTACAAGAAAACGGGTGAAAGCTGTTGCTAAGACCCTCGAAATCGAATAAGGGTGAAAGCCGTTGCTATGCCCCTTAGCTCAAGTCCTCAAAAAAAAAAAGTTTTCCGATTTTAACAATGATCGATTTACAAATTGCAATGATCGAGATTTGCAAGGAATATCAAAGAAATATCAATTATCGATTATCCTAAGCAGCAACACAAATTCAATAGTTATTAAATAATTGTTCTCAGAATTGGATATTCGATTATTCTATCAAAAGAGCAATCTTATTGATGTACTAGCAAGATAGGCAAAGAAACATACAAGCACAGTGAAGTAAAAATAAGTCTTTATTTCATAAGCTTTCGGATAGTTACAAAAGATTGCAGTACTATTCTATTACAATAAGTAAATTCGAGCTAAACTCTGAAGGTTACATTAAGTACCATCCTACTACAAATGATAAGCTCTACGATAGGGATCTTCGTTCGATCGGCGGGGCTAAGTAGAGCTGGTTTTACATCTACCCTTCATCCAAGAGTGCAGGGGTCAGATTGGTAGCGCTTTTTCCAGCATTCTTGCTACCACTCCCCTGCTGGTTAGTTCGTACATTCACCCAGGTCGAAGCAGCATGAAGCAATCCCTAGAGAAATTACTACACGCAATCTCGAAGGCAACATTCTTCAAGAAACATCTTGAAGAAGTTGAGATCGAGAGCAGGAAAACTCCTCCAGAAGTTGACCCACTATCCGACTGGGTAGAGCGATAAGATACAGGAGTCCGAGCCTGCCTTAGATATATGATATCCGAGAAAGCAGGTCGTCTGCCGATATCCTAGTCGCAATGATATTCGTTTGTCGATATTCTAGTCGAAGCAAAAATTTATGTGGAAGCAAAGGAATAGAAAGTACGAATTCGTATCTCGAACATTTTTATGGGGGATAAATGATTGGCCATTAAAGGTAAAAAATAGTGCATACAGATCGAACAAAATTTTTACTGGAAGATTAAAAATACGATGTTAAATTGACAACCAGTCAGAAGTATTTATAGGGGAAAGAAATAAACACCAATGGCTCAGATCTCCTGGATTGAACGGTCGCGATACGAGCGATAATGCGCCGACGGTTCCGCTTCCCGATGAGTAGGGGACTGTTTGGATAAAAAAGGATAATACGTTTGACTCAAGATCGGAAATTTGAGTTAATCAAAAACATTCGGTCGAAGGAGAATATTCGAACATTCGCATCAATACATTTGCGCTCGCTATACAAAGATCGAATATTAGTAACAATTACCGAAGCATAAAGTATTTTATGATAATTATGCTCGGGCTAGGTTAATTAAAAAGTGGAAAACATGCCAGCATAATTAAGAGAATAGATATGGCCATCAAAAAACGACATAACAATCATGAAAATGGCGCATGGCCCAGTACACGGTCCGAAATGCAAAAACAGAATCACACGAAACAAATTAAAACTTATTCAAAGTTATTGCACAAATGCGAGATGGAAAGTTAAAATTACAACCGGTTCAGCATTTAAGGCATCTACAGAAGTTTATTATCGGAAAAAATCTTCCGAAGCTCGGCACTATGGTCATCATACCCACGAGCGTAAGCCTTCTGTTCACGAAGCTCAAAGTCCTTCTTCTCCTGCTCATAAAGTCCTTCAACTGTTGGTGGATTTCTTCCCCCTGATCCTTGGCGGCTTTCTCCTTCTCTATAGCCTCTTTCTTCCGAGACACGGTCCAATTCCATTTTCTTATTCTCCAGTTCGAGGGCAACATCAACATGTTGGCTTATTTCCCGCTCAGCTAACACTTTGAGCTCGAGGAACTCTTGTCCAGCCTACCTGACGAATAAATGGGATTTAAAAAAAAATAAAAAATAAAAAAAGAAAGAGAAAAGAGAGAGAAAAACCTGGAAAAGATAATACGATCCAGATTGAAACAGCTCTGAAGGGTTTTTTCGCTTACACACGCCCGCTTCAGAGATGGAGATATTAGCCTGCAGGAGACTCTTAACAGGATTCTCGAGTACCACTCTCGAAGCAGACTCATCTTTCAGCGGGGAAGAAAAGATCACAGGAGAAGCAGAAGGAGCGCGAGGGTCGGAAAGATCCTCAACTTTCGAGGATTCAACTGTTGCTCCAGAAACTAAAGAGCCTTCACCAGTATCTGTCAGTTTAAGTTTCTTGCCCAAATATCCTTTCGGGGAACCAGCTGCAGAATCACCGGCCAACAACTCATTTCCAGAGACAAGCTTTTGCAAGGTCTCAATAGGGGTGATCCCGTCAGAATAAGGCGTTTTATGCGAAGCAAGAACCGAAGCCTTCTGTCTAGCCAACGCTCGTTTGGAATTATCGAGAGGTTTCGACGGGGAGCCCTCAGATTCCTCGTCGAGATCCTCATCTAAAATCGATTTGCTAGGAATAACCTTGATATGTTCGGTTGAAGCCTGCTTTTCATTCATAATCTCCCCTCCCTTAGAGGCTTTGGGGGAAGATGTGGAAGTTGTTGGAGAAGCCTTGGAAGACTTCTTATCCTTAATCGACTTCTGGTCTTTGGGCAGACCTTTACTCTTGGAGCCACCCAACAACGATAGGGGATCGATGGCTTTACCCAATATTTGATCCATGATGAGCGGAGAAGTAAGTTTGAATGTTCGAAAATAAATATTAAACGCGGAGCTCCAATCTCAATGCTTAAGAGTTATAGGCAAAATGATTCAAGACAGTCTTTGTATTTATAGAGGCTACACCCTACCTTTACAATAATTGAACCCGTGCGACCCACAAGAAGTTCAATAAGGAATTATAGAATCCGACCAGAAAAATAAAGAAGACTTCGAACAGTAAAAAGGCAAAATGTGGAAAAATGAATGTTTACAAGTTAAGGATTTTATGGGTTATATAAAACGAAAAACATTGAGGAAGAATCCTATTACATCAACTATTACTCCTATTACATAGCTGTGTTCGGATCTCTAGCTATCACTTCCTTCCGAGCTAACTGATCCATTGTCTGAGCTGCCGCTATCTTCGCCGTCATCACCCTATTGCCCTACTTGACGGTTGAGTTGATCGTTTTGCTCATCGGTTTCGCCATCTATGTCAACATAGTGATCTTCCCCTAAGGCAAATTGGGGGTCGTTACCAGATATCTCAAGCAAATCGGGATTCGGCATGGGAACGTCAAATTCCTCAACGAAGGGGGCGAAATGGTGATCCTGCCAGCTCGAAGTTTCCTGAGGCAATGACGAAGTTTTGTAGTCTTTTCCTTACGCATTCTTATAAGGATCCATATGTCGAAAATATTCATCCATCTTGTCTGGAATTATCTCGGCCGAGATTAACTGTTGAAACCCTTTGTAGAAAATCGTTTGGAGAATCCCGCCTATCCTTCTTCGAACCATGGGATCAAGAACAAGAGACTTCAAAAAATCTCGTATAACTGGGATCACTGCCTCTTCCCGCCCCTGAGAATACGCACGCTTGGAGTCTTGCTTGGCTTGTTCGAGCTCAACCTTAGCTTTCCTAAGCTCCTCCTCAAGAGCACTTTTCTCATTAACTATTTACACCAAATCCTCCTCCACGGACGGGGTGTGTTTTTTGGTACTGCTCTCTAATTCCTTCTTGGTTCTAGATAATTCACGATGGGTATCTGTTAGTCTACTCGTAGCATCGTCCAGTTGAGCTCGAAGCGTTTTATTCTCGGCCAGAGTCTGTGAAAGCGCGTTGTGAGCCTCATGTGACTCTTGCTCCAGCAATGCTAAACGATAGGTCTGAAGGGCGAAATAATCCACAGCCTGTAAAAAAGCAAAGCATGTCAGCAGACTATTTAAGAATCAAGGAAAAATACTCAAAACATACCGATTGTTACCTCTTCATAGGTTCGAGAGAAGTTACCCAGGACTTCGAAGTCACTTTTCACGGTATGGTGAAGCAAATCCCACTTGAATCGTCCGGCCATAAAAAATTTTATGGATTTGTCAAACTCATTTTCACCATCGGGTTCGAGATTGGACAAAAAAGTTCCTTCCTCCGGATACCCGACGGCCCGACACCGGCTAAAATGCTCATCCATGAAGTCTGCTACATCCGGTTCAGATCTACCTGGACGACAAGGGACCGAGTCAGAGTTCCTGCCAAACGGTTTTACCCTCCTCGAGGGTCCTGGATGGTCACATTTCATTTCCGAGCCATACGCTCCTCATATTCTTGTTTACCTAAAATACGGTTCCAAGAATATTGACTGTAACCAGCAGATGGAGGATTAGAAGTCTCAATCGAGAATACGCTGCATGAAGGACCCGCTATGGCCGGATTTGATGAACTTGTGCCACTAACCCCTCTCAGAACTGGGAGTATAGCTGGCATGTCAATCGGGTCAACGACCAAATTACTTATTTCCATTCCTTCCGGATTAATTTCCTTTGTTTGCTGGGATTGGATCGGTACACGCCTGAAAGTGGCGGTCTCGATCGAGCAAACGAGGGATAGTCGGAACTTCTCAACAGTTTGATCTGCAAAGAAAATGCAATGCATTTAGGAAGCTGGGTGAGAAAGTACAATTTGTCGCGCATTAAAATACGAATGATAGTATCATACTTAAAGTAAGAGAGGCGCGAGGTAAAGCGGCCGATTCGGACGTATTTCCGAACGATCGTGTAGACCCATCAAGGGATTGAGTTAACGAAGAAAGAGAAAATTCAACCATCGGAGCGGGGTAATCGCATTTGCTCAGACCTGCCAGCCTCAAAACCCCTTCTTGAACAAGTAACATGGTCTGGTAGGGATTGGACTGCAGCTGTTCCAATAATTCGTCAGAGAGATGATGACTAAGATTTTCCTTGATACTGCAGCGACCGTATACCCAAGACCCTACACCATCCCATCGGTATGGTCTAATTTTTGAACTTCCCTTCGAGACGGGGATATTAGGACCTTTCACGAAGAAGAACCTTCTTTTCCAGCCCTTGGTTTTATCCATAGACACACTCGAAAGGATGGGCCGACTCGTCTGTGGAGAGAAATATACGAACCCCGCGTTGGAGCCTTTAAACATACCCATTTGAAACATTTGCCAGAAATTCCAAAAGGAAGCCTCTTCCCCATTGGCTTCCATAAGAACGCTGAATGCTACGATGTATGCAATAGAGTTCAGGAGGATTTGGGTGGGTGAAAGAGAAAAAGAAGATAAAATGCTTCTGATTAGGGGAATAAAAGGGATGCGCAATCCATGAGAAAATTGCTTTTCATAAAATGCCTGACACCCCGCGGGGGGATCAGTCGCACGTTGACGATAAGAAGGGATGACGATCGAGAAACCCTTAGGAAGAAATTTCACGAATTCTTTATCCATATAAGGGCAGTCGTCCTTACCAAAAATGCAGGAAGTTTGAGCGGCGCCAAGCTCAGCCTTATTATGACCAACCATTCTAGAAGGATCTTCTGGTTTGTGTATCCTAACAAAGGCGTTACCACCGATGCTATGCTTCTCAATGTCTTCCTCAAGATTTTTAGCCTGATCAACATCCTCGCGCTCGGGATCAAATTCCCCTTCTCGAAATTATCGATAAGCCTCAAGACGGGATCAGATTCTTGATCTTCTCCGACCTTGCGCTTGCCCCTCGGATTTCTCGAACTAGACATTGTTAGAAAGAAGCAAATATCCAAAAATAACAGCTCATTCGATCTCTATGCTCCGATCTTAGGAAGAAAGTTGCCCTGTAAATAATTTTCAACAAGTCAACATATATATACAAGGTTAAAAAGGTAAAATTGCAAGCCGGGCCCCGGATAACCATGACGGTTGGACTCCCTCAGGGCTAATTCAAAATTATCTTTCATGTAATTGCATTTTAGACCCCTACACTTTCTACAAATGGAAGCCAAGAAGCCACATATTAAAAGACACGCCTCTTGGGGATCGATGTTCATTTATCAACCCATTCTTTCACTTTGTCCTGTGATTGAAATAAGGAGCCAATTGCGGCGGTACGGTAACCAATGTGGAAGTATACTTTGTTCACAAATAAATTCGAAAGGCCAGACGAAGTTTGTTAATGTCAAATTTTATATCATCACAGTAAAGCCATTAGATTGTTTCCAAGATATGCACTATTTTCCCCTAATTCGGTTTTTATCCCAATGGGTTTTTTCGAGTTAGGTTTTTAACGAGGCATATCCGAAGCACACCATAGATGGTTTGCTCATCCCCATGATCGTAACGGTACATACTTCTTCGAGCTTGAGCTTAACTTTGCGCTCGATAAGTGGGGAAGTATTGATGAGGGATATTTTGGACTCTACTTTGAGAAGCACTAACAGGAGCGAAGAACATGATTCCCGACCTTGGAAGTGTGGAATCGAGCCCAAGTCACAGTCTTTGCAATCCGATCAAACAGAGAGAGCTCATGGTCGGAGATTACTGTTGGGCCGATCGCAGGCCCAAGCCTTTGGGCCGAGAAATAAATCCCTGTGGATGGACCAGCTAGCTCACCATTTCAACTATAAATACCACCTGCATTTATGATGCCAGACACGCTTTCCTAGGTGCTCTCTACTCGAAGCCACTGTTCGGAGTCATCTTGGAAATTTAGCATAGGTCATTTATTATGTATTATTCCTCTAGCTTGTACGGCATCCTATAATGCTCAAGTAGGACCCCATTGCTTGTAATCTGTATTTTGCACGTTCGGAATATATATATTATTGATCTTTCCTTCATTTAACTGTGTCCTCAACAATTTCCTTCATTTCTTTTATCATATACGAAGCCACGTAAGATCACCTACATCATCTAAAAAAAAAAAAAAAAAAAAAGTGAAGCGTTCCACTATAGCAGCTTGATCAGAACAGGTCACTGAGGTTGGTTAACGTCACCCGGGCGACCCGATGAAACACCATTTCGAGGAGTAGCCGTATCAAGAAATGCTTTCACCTCCTCTTGTCGCTTCTGATAACCCGCATCATAGCCTTCTTCAAAGGCGCGATGACGAGATTCTTCTAAATTAGCATTTGACCGAGCTAGGTCATCCCTCTCCATCACAAGAGCTAGCTTTTCCTCACGTAACTTCTGAAGATCGTCGTTCAGAAGCTCAATCTGGAGAGTTTGCCCCCCAACCTTCGAAATCTCTGCATCCAGCCGAAGCCTCAAGTTGTCCCTACTGAGCCACAATTCGTCATGTTGGGCACCCAGCTGCAGCGCAAAATACTTGGCCTGAAAAAAAAAAAAAAAGGTCGTATGTAACAAAGCAGTCAAAATAATCCAAGAAATAAAATAAGAAACGTAAATACCTGCTCGCACATCTTGACAAGGGACTGAACGAGGCGAACATTGGAAGTACCTTCGTGCTTCTTCAACTCACCAGGCAAGATAGTACTCATACCCAACTCCCAGGACAAAGCATCAGGCTCAAAAGAGTTGGGCAGCTCACTAGTAAGGGGAATGTTATCAGGCCGAGGAATCCCTGACTCCGTTATATCCCTAACCTGTTCAAGGATACAACGATCATCCAACGGACTAGGAGATTCCCTCTCATTGGGACTCACAGAGGTCTCTTTACCCGAAGCAGAAATAATGGTCCGCCGACCAGACCTTGAGCCTATCCGACCTCCAGAGGATCCGCCGGCTTCAAAAGATGTTGTGACAACGGTGGTATCAGCAAATAAAAAATCAGAAAAATCCTGACCAACACATTGTGTCAAAGGTGGATTCAAGAGGGTACCACCGCCATCTACCCCCGCGGCAGCATCCCCTTGGCTTTCGCCGAAAACTGGTTCAGCAGAAGTAGAGAAAGGAATGGAGTTATCTAGAGCATGCTCGTGAAAGCTGTGCTCAAAAGAAGGAACACCTGAAGAAACGGGTTTATTAAAAGTCGGCTCCACATTGGACACATCTCCAATGGCTACCCGACCAGGGGAAGATCTCCCCTCAACCTAACTAGAAACTGGGAAGCCTTGTCGAGCAAAGGTTGAACTGACCTCAGGCAAGAGTTCGGAGGGAATAACGGGGGTCTGAGTCCCCGAGCTTCTGATTGATAGGGAACGAGGAGGATCTGCCGAAGGCCCCTCGGCACGGGACCTTTTGGGTCTTGGATTCCTACTACTATCACGCGAAGAATGCTTTGAAGTATTAACGAAAAGATTACTCATCTTCGGAAATTGAAAAACAATTTTAACTATCGAGAAAGCTTATCGACCTCCTTTGAGAGAATATTCTATCGGAATTGAGTAAAAGCGGTAAATAGCGAGCAAACTTTTTTAACTTATGTATTTATACTAAGTGAAAAAATGCGACAGACCCCAAGAACGGGCGCGAAACAAAGAAACTGACCTATCAACGGCCGCAAATAATTCAAAAAGACATGAACATAATGATTACGCTGAAGTTAATGACTTGTCTGAATTGTTATTATCAATGAAGAAACGGAAAAGACATACCGTCAGAATACAAATCGTATCATTTACAAAGGGATAAAAAAAGTAATATTACAAATCAGGCAATGATAATTATTGTCTGAGTTATTTCTCAAGCTTGTTGGTCGCTCCTTGACACGACTTGATCGTCAACTGGTACTCCCTTATCATCAGCAACCTCTCCATCATTCGCTGCCTCTGGATTCTCCTCCTCGTCCTCTTGGGCGACAAAATTATTATCAACCTTCGGGTTAATGTCTGAAGGAGGAGTCGGCAATGGCTTTCCAAACTCTTCAACAAGATGAGCCAATGGGAAATGTTGGTAATTGACGCTCGGCAGATCAGCGGAAGAGTATTCCTCACCATAACGATTCAGACGGACATGTGTCGCCTTAAAGTACTCCTTTCGGCGATCTTCAATTAATCCCAGCGCGACCATTTGATGAATCGCCTTTTTGAAAGTACTTTCAAGGAGCAGATCGACCATCTGATTCACCAAAGCTGTATGAACAGGGGAACTAAGGAACTCACGAATCACCTTCTCATCGGAATTTCTACCATAACGATCAGCAAGACCGCTAAGAGGCAGGTCCTTATCATACTCCTCCAAGGAGGCTTGAAGATCTGCAACCTGAGATACCAGCTCACTGATTCGAGTAGTACTTTGAAGTTGATAATCCTCCAACTCCTTAGCCAGAAGATCAACCTGCCCTGGAGCACGAGAAGTCTCCAAAACTTTGTTTATGCTTTCCTGGTCACCTTTCTCTGCAACCTGAGAATCCGAAATTGGAGGGGGAAGGGATGTGGACGTAGAAGGATCGGCCTCTGAGCCATTCGCCTTATGAAGCAATGCTCTGTTCTTCTCATCTAAAAATTCGCATTGTTGTCTCCAGAGAGCAGCTTCATAGGCATACGACATCAGGCAAGTATTTGTCTGAAGAATAAAAGGAACGAATCAATAAGACAAAAGCCCATTAGAAAAGTCGATAAAGAAACATATTTAACAACGAATACCTTCTCGGCATAAAGAGAAGCTTTTTGTAACTTCTCCAAAGGATCTTTTCGAAGCAGCTTATTGACATCACGAGTAAAAATGCCGGAAAGAAGAATACGGGTTGCCTTATCAACGGCATTCTCGTTCTCGTCATGAATTAAGGAGTCGTTCTCAGGATAACCAGCTGCTCTTTTCCCCTGTAAATGATCTTCGATCATCTCAACGACAGTGGGCTTCGGATGCTCTTCGCCAAACAAAGAAAGATCCTCACCGGAACGACCATAGTAATGCCTTCTTCTCTTAACTGGCTTGTCAATAGGATGAGGCATCGACCAACCGCGACATCCGCGAATACTAAGGGAAGTTCGAAGCTGGAAAGGAGGATAACCCTGTCCTGACCCTTGGTGAACGGGAGCCTCTGCAATTGAAGGTAGCGGAGGAGTTTCTTGTGATGAATGTGGGGATTCCTCTCTGTAATCCTCTGAATCGTGGCTTAAAATCAACTTTCTCCTCTTGGACACTCTCTGTTCGATTGGAAGGTTCTCTATCTTTTTAGTAGACTTTGACAGAACCATCTTCCCTTTTGAAAAGTGCCGATACTTTTCTACCATGAAAGCTGAAGAAAACAAATTATAAGTTAGACATGTTAGTAAAAGAATATATAAATACGATATTAAAATAAAACGCTTACCCAACGATTGAGGAGTGGAAGCGATAGGAAAAGTATGAGGACTCATACCCGCTTTACGGAGAAAAACCTCATCAACAAGAAGAGCACTATGATACTTATCAGCGCGCATCTCCTTGGTCGGACCAAGTAATTGTGGATCGTCGAGGATAAAATGACCCGTAACTGAGCGACCAAAAGAAATCCATTCGAAGCTATGGTCCCCCGAAAATGGCTTGGTAGAACCATCAGCTAACACAAGATGAGAAGGAGGACGTACAAAGAAAAAATGAGATTTCCAGGCAGGATTGCTGGAAACTAGAGAATCAAAAATAGAGCGACAAGACTTTTGATTGGCAATAAAGTATCCGCGGTTCGAGGAACTAGAAATGTTAAAACGAAATAATTGTGTAAAATTATGAAGAGAGGACTGAAAGCCTTTTGCTATCATCAGGACTGAAAAGCACACGACAAAAGCCACGGAATTTGGGAGCAGTTGTGTTAAGGAGACAGTAAATATTTTCAGAATGTCAAGGAATAAGGCAGATAAGGGAAGGCGTAGACCATAATTGAAATGGGCTGTATAAAAAGCACGACAACCTTCCGGTGGAGAAGTGACTCTATCGGAAGGAGAAGGGAGGTTAATCTCAGAACCTTTCGGGAAATATTTCGCATAATTATCCACGACTTCGTGGAAAGTCTCATCGGTATACGTGCAAGCAAAATCCTCGATTGGTTTAGATATTTGAGGAGTTGTACCATTGCCTTTCTTGGCCTTGGCCGCAACCTCGGAATCTGATATAATTTGTACCTTGAAGGTATCCTTATCAGGAATGATGATTTCAGATACTCCAGTCTGTTCTGTTGGAAGGCTGGAAATTGCCCCCTCCTCGATGATAGGGGCGACTCCTTCCATAGTAGAAGAAGAAGATGTCTTCGAAAGTGAAGCCATTTTGATGGGATCCTCAAAAAAATATTTATCGATGAAAACAGTATGGGGAAGAAATTATCGACTAAGAAAGTTACTGCAGAAATGTGGAAAGTAGAAAGTAAAAAGTTATTGAGACAACGATCACCTATTTATATAGGAGGATGAAAAGACGTTTCGAACTTCTCACGGCTAATCATATTCCCGCCAAACAGTAAAGTCGGAACGCCTCCTCGAGAGGAAAGTAGCGGTCCATCCGAAAACGACAAAACGACTATCTATGAAGTGTTGCACTCTTTTCCTTACTTAGGATTTTTTTCCCACAGGTTTTTTTCAAGTAAGGTTTTTAACGAGGCACAATTCATACAAAAGACAGTCGTAATCGACCATCTACTTCTACGAGCTTCTACTGCATTTATGCTCGAAGAAGTGAGGGAGTACTGATGGGGGCTATTTCGCACCCCTTATAATATTCGGAGCGACAAGTCTTTATACGTTCGGACCGACCAGGAAGTCTAATTCATTAAAGAGCTGCCCGGTCCGATCAGTGCTATCAACCCTTGGCGACCAAGAGTGATGTCCGAGTTCCATAAGGATTGATATACCTAGTCCTCTTAGGATTATGTTTCCTTGTAAAGCTAGGGCTAATATCATATAAATACCTAGTTAAACATTGTATCAAAGACAACATACAATCAGAGCTTACGCCTACATACTTTGGCAATCTGATAACATATTTAATAGAAAAGCTTTTGCTATACTATTTACATATTCATTGTCTTGCTTACATATTGTTCTTTACGTAATTGCTTCCTTGAGATTGATCCATCCGGAATAAAGTAACAAAGCCCTATAAACTATATTTAATTTGACCTCTAAAAACATATCTTCATTGATTTAATCTAACCTAACGAAAAACGGTTAAATCAATTTAAGTGTCAGAAATTGAGCTTAATCATTAATTTGATTTATTTAAATAATAATTTTTCATTCCATATTTCTTTTTATATATGAGTTAGATAACCCATGTTAGTATATCCTACAATAAAATTATTAATTGAAACAATAGTTTTAACTGATTAAACCATTTTTCATCGAGTACGATTAAATCAATAAAGAGGTGATTTGGAGGTCAGATTCAGTACGAGTTGTAGGGCTCTGTTACTTTATTCTGGATGGATCGATCTCAAGGAAGAACAAATATGTAAAAGAACAATAAGTAATCAAGACAGTCCATGAGTAAATAGTATAGCAAAAGCTTTTCTATTCAATATGATCTCAGATTGCCCTAGTATACAGGCGTAAGTTGTGAATGTATATGATCTGTAATATAATGTTTAACTAGGTATTTATATGACATTAACCCTAGCTTTACAAGGAAACATAATCCTAATAGGACTCGGCCCAATCATCCTTCTTGAGTCTGGATTGTAGTCTGCTCGCCGAGGAGGGTCGTCTCTAACTGGGTCGTTGAATGATCCCGAACGAGCTTGTGTGGTCGAATCGATCCGATATCCCCTAGTCGATCCGAATATTATAAGGGGTGCGAAATAGTCCACATCAGTACTCCCTCACTTCTTCGAGCGTATATGTAATAAAAGCTCGTAGAAGTTGATGGTTGATTACGACTGTATTTTCTATGAGTTTTGCCTCATTAAAAACCTTAGGAAAAAACCCTGTGGGAAAAAATCCTAAATAAGGAAAAGAGTGCTACTCCTCATAGATAGTCATTTTTTGTTCCTCAGATCCCGATTCGCTACGTGGCCCTTCGGGGAAGCGTTTCGTTTCTTTGCCATTTTGGCTGGAATGCAATCAGTTGTGAGAGGTTCGAAACGTCTTTCCATCTCTCTCTATAAAATAGGTGATTGTTTCTTCAGTCAACTTTTACTTTCTACTTTCCCTATTTCTGCAGTCGTTTTCTCACTCGATTATTTCATCTTCAAGTTATCTTTATCGATTCGTATTCTACGAGGGTCCTAAAGAATGGCTTCGATTCCAAGAAAATCTTCCTCGTCTTCAAGGGAAAGAATCACACCTATTATTGAGGAGGTGATACCCCCTAGTCCTTCGAATGAGCAGACCGGAGCGTCTGAATTTATCATTCCTACTGAGGACACTTTTAAGGTACAAATCATATCCGATACGGATGTTGCTGCCAGGGCCAAGAAAGGCAAGGGTACTATTCCTCAAATTTCTGAACCGATTGAGGATCTTGCTTGTGCTTACAACGAGGAAACTTTCCACGAGGTCGTGGATAATTATGCGAAATATTTTCCGGAAGGTTCCGAAATCATTCTTCCTTCTCCCTCTGATAGGGTTACTTCTCCACCGGAGGGTTGTTGAGCTTTTTACACAGCCCACTTCAATTACGGCCTATGGATTGCATTGTCCGCTCTGTTTCTTGATATTTTGAGGATATTCAGTGTATCCTTGACTCAATTGGTCCCAAATTAAGTGGCCTTTGTGGTCTGTTTTTCCGTTTTGATGATAGCAAAAGGATTCCAACCTTCTTTTCGCAATTTTACACAACTGTTTCGTTTCAACGTTTCTAGTTCTTCTAACAGTGGATACTTTTTTGCTAGCCAAAAAACTAGTCGCTCAATCTTCGACTCCCCAGTTTCCAGCAATCCTCCTGGAAATCTCATTTTTTCTTCGTTCGTCCGCCTTCTCGTCTTTGTTTGGCGGATGGCTCGACTGAGCCTTTCTCATGGGACCATGACTCCAAATGGATTTATGGTGGTCGCCTGGCGACAGGTGATTTTATTCCTGACGACCCCCAGTTCATTAGTGAAATCTAGGCTATGCGCGCCAACAAGTATCAGAGTGCTCTTCTTATTGGCGATGTTTTTCTTCGCAAGGCGGGATTGAGTACGCATATTTTTCCAATTTCTTCTTCTTCTGAATTATTGGGTAAGTATTTATTTCAGTATTGTGTCGTGATACCCTTTTTTTTTTTTTAGCACTAGGCCTAATTTCGATTTTGTTTTCTTCTCAGCTCTTATGGTAGAAAACTCCCGACGCTCTTTAAAGGAAAAAATGGTATTGTCTAAATCCACCAAAACCATAGAGAATGTTCCTATCGAGCAGAGAGCGTCCCGGAAGAGAAAATTAGAATTGAGTAATGATTTTGAAGAGAACAGAGAGGAATCTCCAGAGCCAAGAATCTCCTGTTTGCCTGGGGACGGGATTTGGTTATCCTCCTTTCCAACTTCGAACTTCCCTAGGCATACGTGGATGCCGCAGCTGGTCGATGTCCCATCCTAATGAAAAGCCGGTGGAGAGGAGAAGGAGTTACTATGGTCGTTTTGGAAATGATCTTTCTTTGCCCGGTGACAACCATCCAAAACCTACTCTCGTTGAGATGATTGAGGATCACGTAGAAGGGAAAAGAGCTGCCGGCTATCCTAAAAATGATTCTTTTGTTCATGATGAGAGCGAGAATGCAGTTGACAAGGCAACTCGCGTTCTTCTATCTGGCATCTTTACTCGCGATACGAATAAGCTCCTTCGGAAGGATCCTTTGGAAAAGTTTCAGAGAGCTTCCCTCTACGCTGAGAAGGTAATTGGCTATTGCGTATGTTTCTCACTTTAATGAATTCTTTTAGCTCAGAAATTCATTTTATTTATTATTTTCCCTTTTAGACCAAAACTTGCTTGACATCGTACACCTATGAGGCTGCTCTCTGGAGACAACAATGTGAATTTCTGGAGGAGAAAAATAAGACCTTACTTAACAGGACTTCTGTTTCTGGGGTTGGTCTTTCGACCTCCTTTTCTCTTCCGCTTTCGATCGCAGAAAATCATGTTACTGGGACTGATGATCCTGAGATTACAAATAAAGTTCTGGAGGCTTCCCGCGCTCAAAAACGAGTTGATCGATTGGCAAAGGAGTTTGAAGATCATCAAGTTCGGAGTACTACTCGGATTAGCGAGTTGGAATCTCAGGTATCGAGTCTTCAGGCTTCTTTAGAGGAGTATGAGAGGGATATTCCTCTTAGTGGACTCAGGGATCGTTTTGGCCGGAATCCCGATGAAAGAGTCATCCGTGAATTCCTTAGTTCTCCCGTTCATACAGCGTTGGTATATCAAATGGTCGGTCCGCTCCTGGAGAGTACCTTTAAGAAGGCGATTCATCAGTTGGTCGCTCTGGAACTGATAGAGGATCGTCGAAAGGAATATTTTAAAGCAGCGCACATTCGGCTGAACAGCTATGGCGAAGAATATTCTCCTTCCGAGCTGCTAGACGTCATCTATCAAAAATTTCTTTTGGCTCGCCTTGTCGAAGAGTTTGGTAGGCCATTACCGATTCCTCCTTCAGATATCAATGACGAGGTTGATAACAATTTTATCGATCCAGAGGAAGAGGAGAAGAATATGGAGGCAGCGAATGAAGGAGATGTCGCTGATGAACAGGGAGTTCCGAATGGCGACCAGGTTGTATGAATCGAGGAGCAATACTTTGTTCTGGGAAATAACCTTTGTAACACTCATCATAAGTTGATTTGTAATATTACCTTTTTATCCCTTTGTACAATAGACGATTCATATTCTGACAGTTACGTCTTTTCGTCTCCTCTGTTGACGATAATTTAGACAAGTTATTAACTTTGCCGTAATCATTATGCGTATGTCTTTTCGAATTCTTGCGTCTGTTCCTAGGTTAGTTTTTGTGTTTCGCGCCCTTTCTTTGGTTCTCTTGCGTCTTTTCATATAGTATATATACGAAAGGTAAAACTTTACTCGCTATTTACCGCTTTTACTCACTTCTCGATAGAATACTCTTTCGTTAGCAGATCGATAAGCTTTCTCGATAATTTAGTTTTCTTTTTTGGATTCCGAACATGAGTAATCTTTTTGGTAATACTTCAAAGTGTCCTTTACGCGAGAGTGCTAGAAATACTAGACCTAAAAGGTCTCGTACAGAGGGGCCCTTGATAGAACCTCCTCGTTCGTCCTCAATTAGAAGGTCGGCGATCGATACTCTCGTCATTCCTTCTGAATCTTTTCCTGTAGTTAGTTCATCTTTCATACAACAAAACTTTCCCTCTTCTGGTGAGGTAGGTAGGAGGCCTTCCCCTGGTCGGGTGGCCTTTGGCGATTCGTCATTTATGGAGCAAGCTTTTAACGTACCCGTTTCTTCAGGCACTTCTTCTTTCGAACATGGCACATATGAGCATGTTCCACATAATTCCCCTCCTTTTTCTACTTCTAATGCCCTGATCGTCAGCGGAGGCCAAGTAGGCGTTGCCTCGAGGGCAGTTATCGGCGATTCCCTTTTGAATTCATCCGTAACACAATTTATTTCTCAAGATTTTCTTGATTACTTATTTAATGATACCACTGTGATGACTACTTCTTTCGAATCCGGCGGGCCTTCTGGAGGTCGAACCGGCTCAAGGTCCGATCGGCGGACCGTTATCTTCGCTTCGGGCAAGGAGACTTCGGTGAGTCCTAACGAGAGGGAATCCCCTCGTATGTTAGATGACCGTTGCATTCTCGAGCAAGTTAAGGATATTATGAAGTCGGTGACTCCGCGGCCCGACGGTGTTCCTTTTGGTAGCGAGCTGCCTGGCTCTGTTGAGCCCGATGCTTTGTCCTGGGACTTGGGCCTAAGCACTATTTTGCCTGGCGAGTTGAGGAGGCTCGAGGGTACCTCCAATGATCGCCTCGTTCAGTCGCTGGTGAAGATATGCGAGCAGGTAAATATACTTCCGACTATTCTTCCTGTTTTTATTTTGATTGCCTTGTTATGTAAGGACTTTTTCCTTTTCCAGGCCAAGTATTTTGCGCTCCAGCAGGGCGTGCAAAATGATGATCTGTCGCAGGGCAGACCCTCCAGCTGCAGCTTGCCAAAGATGACCTTCAAAAATTACAAGAAGAGAAATATGTCCTTGAGAAGTAGAAAAGTGATTTGGTTCAGGCTGCTGCCCTTGCAGAGGAGTCTCGACGGCAGGCCTATGAAGAAGGTTATGATGCTGGTTATCTAAAGCGTCAGGAGGAATTGATGGCGTTTGCAGGTAAGCTGACTCCTCGGAGGAGTGCTTCTCCTAGTCGGCCTGGTGATAGCAACCCTTCTCAGTGACCTGTTCCGACCCGGCTGTTATCTGGAGTTTCTTTCCCTTTTTTTTTTTTTTTGTCGGTGCCCAAACTTTTGTGCGGTTGTTTGGGCTGAATTTTTGTATAAGGATAATGAACTAATGAAAGTGGTAATCTTTTATGACCAGATCCATGTCTTGATCAATTTTAGTCAGTAGATATCTGTTGTTATGCACATGTTGCTGTTATGAATAAGTATAACTTCTCGAAATAATCAGGAGAGATTAGCTTACTTATCTGATATTGATCTTCTGGGAGAATATCCTTTGTTCGAAAAAGTAGCTTAGTCTGGCTCGATCAGTTTTTTAAGTACTGAATGACATAACGTAGGTTCTGCAAATCAAAACTTTTTTAATCAAGTATAAGAATGATGATCGACCAAGTATGGTCCCTTAGGCTTGTTCCGAAGTCACGTTAGACATTAAAATGTGGACAGTAGGCCATCCATGTAGATAGTAGATTGAATAATTGTTAAGGAATGCTTAGCGTTCTTGTCGATGTTCGACCAATGCCTTGTAAATTTGTCATTTTGTCATATATATCTTATTTAAGGAGGCTGTCATTACTTGTGTTGAGCTTTGCTTTTCTTATCATAAGTCTAAGTTTGCAGAGAAGATATCGTTCTAGGTATCTTCTTAAAATCTATGTTTCTTTGTACTGATTGTGAGTTCCATGTTCCTCAAATAAAGCAACCAATGTATCAATATATCAATTCTTTGATATGGGAGGAATTGGGAAATGTAGAATTATTGGTTAGATCTAGCTTCTCCAGACCCCCTTAAGCAATTCTTTGGAATGTTAGGCAGTGATGGTTTTGTAAGGTGAAATGTCGATACTCCATCCTCTAACTTTTTCTTTGTCATATCTCTTGTACTCTAATTTGAGCTCCATTATAGTTAAGATAGTCTGCCGGTTGATATATGAGGCAGTGACGACCCTGAATTTTATGATATGAGATTTTACACTTTTGATCGAGCTGGAATCTGTTGTATTGGTACCAACTTATTGTCTATCTTTAAGATCTTCCGTCCTTTACTAAGTGTTTTAGTATTCGTGATTGGAAATGTTCCGATCCGCTTTGTTTTCGCGTCGATCGCTTCGATTTTCATTCTTCTTTCTATCGAGTAGTCTCTTCGATCATAGAGATGCCATTCCAACTTACTCGCATTAATTGCGGGAAGTCAAAAGGTCAAAACTATGTCCCTTGATCAAACTTTTATCCAACCGTAGGATTAGTCACATCTGTCTCTATAAATAGGTAGGCGGTTTCCACACCTATAACTCAAAAAGGATGGAGATCTCAGTTTCCTTGAATTTCACTTTGCCTTCTGATCCCATAATATTCAAAAAGTCACATTATCGTGATTCATATCATCATAATGACTTAAATTTCATCTGCCTTGTACTGAAAGGTCCCATGGAAGCCCTACCTTGTACTGACGTGTCCCATGAGGCCTCGAACCTTGGATTCACGGGTTTGAGGTCCGTGGTTTTCTGTTTGCACATGGAGGGTTCATATTTACCAGGCACCCCTTCTCTTCGATGTTACCTCCGGAGTGATAGGCCGCCGGGGTGTGCTGGTAAATTTTAACGTTCATGACCGCCCCGAAGAGATGCTGCTTTAGAGTAAAATGTCAACCCTTAATGTAAAAGCAGTATCTTGTTGTGGGTGAATGAGTATTGCCGGTTATCTGGCTGGTATGCTCATTTCGTCTGGAAGAACATTTGATCTTCATAGCCTGGCCATCGAACTAAAGAAGTCGACCATCCTGAGCAGCATGCTTCTTAGGTGGTCAGTTACAATCATCGAGGCACTAGGGATGAGATTGGTGTTTTCGTGGACATTGTCGTGAAGATCTCCGAAAATCCTTTGTATTCTGATCGAGACTTCGTATGTAATTTGTTCTCCGAGCTTAGATGAATAAAACTTTTGTATTATTACCTTGCTATATTTTTTGTTGTTGATTTCTTCTCAACAAGTTCTTTATTTATCATTGATATTTAGGGGCGATTACTGTCTCTCAATTTTGGTCGTCAGATATGAGATCGAGGAGCGTTTATTGAGCGGATCAACTTATACTCAACTCTTTTATTTAGACTTAGGTTTTTATACCAAAGTCCTTTAATCTTTAGAAATGGATCGAGGAGCGTTTATTGAGGGAATCAATTTATACTCAACTCTTTTTATTTAGGCTTAGGTTTTTATACCAAAGTCTTTTAATCGTTAGAAATGGATCGAGGAGTGTTTATTGAGCGGATCAATTTATACTCAACTCTTTTATTTAAACTTAGGTTTTTATACCAAAGTCCTTTAATCTTTAGAAATGGATCGAGGAGCGTTTATTGAGCGGATAAATTTATTCTCAACTCTTTTTTATTTAGGCTTAGGTTTTTATACCAAAGTCTTTTAATCGTTAGAAATGGATCGAGGAGCGTTTATTGAGCGGATCAATTTATACTCAACTCTTTTTTATTTAGACTTAGGTTTTTATACCAAAGTCTTTTAATCATCAGAAATATATCGAGGAGCGTTTATTGAGCGGATCAATTTATACTCAACTCTTTTTATTTAGACTTAGGTTTTTATACCAATTTCTTTTAATCGTTAGAAATGGACGAGGAGCGTTTATTGAGCGGATCAATTTATACTCAACTCGTTTTAAGACTTAGGTTTTTCATACCTAAAATCTGTTTGATCGTTAGATATAGGTCGAGGAGCGTTTATTGAGCGGATCAATTTATACTTGACTCGTTTTAAGACTTTTAGATCGAGGAGCGTTTATTGAGCGAATCAATTTTACTCGACTCGTTATACTTTTAGATTGAGGAGCGTCTATTGAGCGAATCAATTTTACTCGACTCATTATCCATTATATCGAGGAGCGTTTACTGAGCGAATCAATTTTACTCGACTCGTTATGCTCTTTAGATCAACCTTTCGGATTAAACCAAGTTGATTGCAGAATTTTGAGGAGCGTTCATCGAATTGATCGATTTGTACTCAACTCTTTTTTATGCTTCGCCTTTTACTCAAATAAACTTCTGATTTGGTATTAAGATTCTTTGATAATAAATTTCAGGCCATGGCCTTTATTACAACGAATTAAATAGAAATAACATGAAAATAAAACAAAAGAAATAAACCAGGATAATTTACTAGGATTCATCTTCCATAGTATTTTCTGAGGTTGACTGCATTCCATGTCCTTGGTAGGGGTGTTACGTCCAAGTGTGCAATCTTGTATGAACCTTTCTTTCCTACATTGATGACAACGTATGGTCCATCCCAATTCTGTTGTAATTTTCCCACGTGCTTGGATACCTCTACCTTTTTTAACACCAAGTCCCCTTCTATGAAGATTCGTATGCGTACTTTTTGATTGTAGGCTTTCTCCATATTTGATTTAGTGACCTGTAATCGTACCGCTTCTTTTTCTCGTAAGGCTTCTGTTAGATCGATATCACTTTCTCTTGCCTTTTTGTTTTCCTGGTCATCATACATTTCAATTCTCGGTGTTGGACTTCGTGTTTCGATCGGAATAACAGCTTCGGAGCCATATACTAGGCTGAATGGGGTTTCCCCGGTTGATGTTCTGACTGTGGTTCGATTAGCCCAAAGTACTCCTAGGAGTTCATCTAGCCATTTTCCTTTAGGTGCCCCTAATCTTTTCTCCAAAGATTTTATTATTTCTCGGTTCGCTACCTCAGTTTGTCCATTCGCTCTAGGATGCCCAACTGAAGTGAAATTTTGCTGAATTCCTAGCTTTGTACACTATTCCATTACCTGTTTTCCAGCAAATTGGGTTCCGTTATCTGAGACCAGAATTCTTGGGATGCCAAAACGACATACTATGAACTTCCATAGGAAATTGATCACTTGGAATTGAGTTACTCGAGCAAGGGAAATGCATTCTATCCATTTGCTGATGTATTCTACAGCGACCAGAACATATGCTTTTTTGGATCTAGCTGCTGGGAAAGGTCCCACGATGTCCATTCCCCATTGGTCAAACGGCCAACATACCGGTATGGGGTGCATGTTTTCGGCTGGTTGATGACTTATATTAGCATGGACTTGGCAATGATGACATTTTTGGACATATTGGATTGCATCACTGTTGATGGTAGACCAATAATATCCAGTTCTGATGCATTTTAAAGCGAAGGCCCTTGCTCCGCTGTGATTTCCTGCTTCTCCTTCATGTACTTCTAGGAGTATATTGTTGGTTTGAGATTCGGAGATGCATCTTAGAAAAATTCCCGACACTTATCTTCGGTAAAGTTTTTCTTCTATTAATGTATATTTTGGAGCCCGATATTTTATTTTTCGAGCTTCGTTTTGGTCAAGCGACAATTTTCCTTCTCGAAGATACTCTATCATTGGAGTCATCCAGTTTCCTTCGGCTTCTTCGATTTCCATCATTTGAGCGACCTGTGTCTCATCGATATCGATTGCCGGCATATTGGAAATTAACCAGTTGATTACCCTCTCGGTTTTTTCGTCGTTAGATCCTGTAAATCTAGATAGTTGATCGGCCCATTTATTTTCCGACCATGGAATGTTCTGTATCCCAAAATTTTCAAAATTTTCAGCCAATTTTTTTACTTTGGTAAGGTATTTGACCATATTAAATTATTTTGCCTCATATAGGCCTTCTATTTGTCTTTGTACTAACTCTGAATCGGTTAATACTTTAAGACTTTTTATGTCGGCCTTGATTGCCATTTCCATTCCAGCGATCAATGCTTCATATTCTGCTTCGTTGTTTGTTACGACGAAGTCCAGTGTTATTGCATAATTTATATCCTCCTTATTTGGTCCGGTAAAGTTGATTCCGGCACCTCATCCCTTTCGGCTTGAAGCACCGTCGACGAGCATCAACCAAGTTTGATTTTCTACGATTAAGATATCATTGGCAAGGCTGGTTGATTCAGTATGTTCGGTTGGGGAGTTTCTAATAGGAAATCGGCTAAGACTTGGGCTTTAATCGCAATTCTTGGTTTGTACTCGATTTCGAACTGACCGAGTTCGATTGCCCATTTGATTAATCTTCCAGAGGCTTCTGGCTTTGCTAAGACCTGTCTCAATGGTTGGTTGGTTAACACCACAATTTTGTAGGTTAGAAAATAAGGTCGGAGTTTGCGTGCTGCCACTACTAAGGCCAAAGCGAATTTCCCTATTTCCAAGTAGTTCTTCTCGGCCCCTTGTAGTAATTTGCTTAAGTAATAAACATGCTTATGTTCTAAGCCTTCCACTTTAACCAAAACCGAACTAATGGCCACGTCGGAGATTGATATGTAGACGTATAATGGTTCTCCTTCGGTTGGTTTGGCCAATAGTGGGGATGTCGTTAGATATTCCTTTAGCCGATCGAATGCCTGGTCGCATTCTTCGGTCCAAACAAAGGTTTTTGCTTTTCGAAGAGTTTGGAAGAAAGGCAAACTTCTGTCAGCCGATTTGGATATGAATCTATTTAGCGCCACGATCTTTCCTACCAAGCTCTGCACTTGGGAGATCGTTTTGGGAGGTTTAATTTCAGTTATGGCTCGAATTTTTTCTGGATTGGCCTCAATTCCTCGTTGATGTACCAAATAGCCCAAAAATTTTCCTGACTTAACACCGAAAGTGCATTTTGCAGGATTTAGCTTCATTCGGTATTTTCTCAATATTCGAAAGCATCGATCGAGATGCCTTACATGATCAGCTTCATTCATGCTCGTGACCAGCATATCGTCTACGTATACTTCCATTATTTCTCCAATCAATTCTTTGAACATAAGGTTTACTAACCTTTGGTATGTGGCCCCGGCGTTCCTCAATCCAAATGGCATAACTATGAAGCAATACACTCCCTGCTCGGTTATGAAGCAATCTTCTCTTGGTCTCGCTCATCCATGTATATTTGATAAAAATATTGGAAAGCATCCATCCTGCTGAAAATCGCAAAACCAGCGGTTGAGTCGACTAATAATTTGATCATTGCACATTCTCCACTTGTTATCCTTTTTATCCCCATTTGCTACCAGCACAACATTACATAGCCATTCCGAGAAGTGTATTTCTTGAATTTGTTTTGCTTTGAGTAGCCTTTCTACTTCTGCCTTGATTATTTTATCCTTTATTGGCCCATGATTCCTCTTCTTTTGTCTAGCAGGTTTTGCCATGGGGTCGATTTTTAGCGAATGACTGATTATTCGGGGGTCAATCCCTTCAATGTCGTTCGCGCTCCAGGCGAAGATATCTGCATTATTTCTGAGAAAGTTGATCAACATTATTTCCCCCTCCTCGCTCAACTCGGTTCAATTCTTGTTGTTTTAGTTGGGTCCCCTTGCACCAGTAGGACAACTTTGTGTTCCGGTGGTTTCAAAGCTAGATCTACCGGTTCCTTTCCCTTCTTATCTATTCGGTCGGTGCTAGGGATTTCAACTTCGATTCTGTCAACGTCGACTTCGAGCTTTCTTTTGCTTGGGGTAATTGATTCAGGGCGGTTTCTCAAAGTTAATGATGTGTTGTAGCAATCCCATGCCATACAATGATCATACACTATTTCTCCGATTCCCGTGTCAGTTGGAAATTTTATCTTCTGATGGTAAGTTGAAACAACAGCTCGGAATAGATTGAGGGCAGGTCGCCCTAAGATCGCATTGTAGGTAAAGGGAGTTTCTACTACTAAAAATTTGACTAGCTTCACCGTCCGACGTGGTTTCTTCCCGAGTGAGACACTTAATGTTATTGTGCCACTGGGGACAATCACGGATCCTCCAAATCCTACTAAAGGCGTAGCTACCTTTTGGAATGTTATTTGTCCCAAGTTCATCTGGGTTAAGACCTCTTTAGAGATGATATTTGCTGAGCTTCCATTATCGATCAGGATCCTTTTGACGTTGTAATTCGCTATTTCTAGCGATACCACCATCGGGAAGTCGGGGCTATCCTCTTTTGTGTCCTAAACAAGGTTTTTGGGTACCTCGCCCTCGTTGAAACTGATCAGCTGGTTGTTTGTTGGTTTGCTTTCTAGAGTCCATACTTCATTCGGGTATTTTAAGCTTTTGATTATGGATCTGGCGGTCCTTTGTCGAGCATTTCGACTGTCCCCGCCGGCGGGTCCTCCTGAGATTGTATGGATGGTACCGTTAATCTGGTCATTATTCAATTCTTGTGGGGGACCATCATTAGGGGACCTTCTACGGGAATTCCTTCTTTGATTGTAATTCTGAGGACTCCTACTTCTTCCTTTCTTGCGGTTATTCCGCTCTAAATAGTCATCTAGTTTTCCTTGTTCGATTAGTTTTTCAATTTCTCTTTTAAGGTGAAAACAATCTTCAGTGCGATGCCCATGTGCCCGGTGATATTTGCACTATAATTCATAGTTTCGTGCTCCTGGTCTGGGTTGAGATATTCTCTTTGCCTCTGGGATCCAATTGTTCCTTTCTAGTTCAGCCAAGATTTCTTCTAATGGAGCAGTCAGCCTTGGGTGTTCTACTTGATTAACCCTGCTCCGGATTGCCGGCTCGGCGATTCTAGGTCTTTGATAGATATTAGGTCGTCCGTCCTGGTCGTTTCGATTGTATTCTAATCGCTGGAAGACGTTGCCTTTTCTAAAAGATCGTTCATAGTCCATGGATCTTTGAACAGGAATTCTATCTTGCCGTTTGGAGCCTGAGGCCGTAGCTTTAATTTTGTTCTTATCTTTAAAAGAGTTCATCTCTTCCTGGGTCATATATTTCGATGCCAAGCTCATGATCTCAGCGAATGTTCTTGGTTGCTTTCGGTTGAGGGCATTTCCAAACTGCCTATTCGTGGTGAGGTCGAAGAGAATGGAGATTATGTAATTGATATTTGGGGAATCGATCTTGAGCAATTCCACATTAAACCTTGCCAGCCAGTTCCTTAGGGATTCGCCCTCTTGTTGATAAATGGTTCCTAAATAGCTCATTGGAAGTTTTTGTCTCTTCTGGCTGGCGAACTGCTGTGTCAGTTTGTTGCATAATTCCCGGAAATTGAATATGGAGTTAGCGGGTTGCTTGGCGAACCAATCCAAAGCGAGTCCTTCTAACGTGGTCACCATTAACTTAGCGGTGAATTCCGCCGAGTGAGCATATAAGTTCATTATGTTCGTAAAGCTAAAAATATAGTCATCAGGATAAGTAGTTCCGTCATATCTGGGTAGTCGACCTGGAACCTGTCCAGTTGACTGTGCTTCTTTTATTTCTCTGCAGAAGGGAGAGCACGCTGCTAGGCTCTCCTGGAGTTCCGTGGTTCTGGCCCATGGGTTTTGAACGGATCGTAGGCGTTGCTCAAGTCGTTCCTGTACCATATTTTCGATTTCTCTTTCCGAGAATCGCATAGTTCGTGGTCGATTTGGGATTGCGTCACTTACGTTATCCTCGATGGGGACTATGGTATGTTCCTTGGATCCGCTGTGTCCTGGTTGCGGTCTCCTTCGATCAGCTTTTCTTCGGACGTTGTCATCGGAGGGTTTTGAATTGCCCTTTTGCGAACTGTGTAGCGAGCGCTGCTCGCTTGCCGGGCTGTCAGCTTGTTGAGAGATTTGATCGTTCTGCCTCGGCGTCCTTTGAATGGGATTTGCCCTAGTAGTTCTAGGGTTTCGAGGAACCTACTCAGTACGAATAATTCCTCTGGGCAGAGTGATTTAAAGGGCATATCAATCTGTCGTAACTTCTCATGAGCGTCTGATAGGGGAACCGGGATTGCTGGAGCCGCATGTTCTTCCGGTACCGCACCAGTAGGGATCCCTTGTGGTTCCTCCTGATTCTGATGATGCTCGTTCTGTTGCTTATTGTCGTTGGTTATAGGGGGGTTATTATCAGTATTGCCCTGCGGATCCTCAGACGTGTCATGCGGGTTGGTTGTGTTACTTCTTGCTCCGATACGAGTGCTCTTCCTTGGGCGAGCCATATGTCGATTGAATAATTAACCTAGCCCCTTGGTGGGCGCCAACTGATTAAACCATTTTTCGTCGAGTACGATTAAATCAATAAAGAGGTGATTAGGAGGTCAGATTCAGTACGAGTTGTAGGGCTCTGTTACATTATTCTGGATGGATCGATCTCAAGGAAGAACAAATATGTAAAAGAACAATAAGTAATCAAGACAGTCAATGAGTAAATAGTATAGCAAAAGCTTTTCTATTCAATATGATCTCAGATTGCCCTAGTATACAGGCGTAAGTTGTGAATGTATATGATCTGTAATATAATGTTTAACTAAGTATTTATATGACATTAACCCTAGCTTCACAAGGAAACATAATCCTAATAGGACTCGGCCCAATCGTCCTTCTTGAGTCCAGATTGTAGTCTGCTCGACGAGGAGGGTCGTCTCTAACTGGGTCGATGAATGATCCCAAACGAGCTTGTGTGGTCGAACCGATCCGATATCCCCTAGTCGATCCGAATATTATAAGGGGTGCGAAATAGCCCCCATCATTAACGTACTTTGTGCATAACACGGGATTATTTGTAATTTGGAAACTATTTGTCTGCATGAAGTTATCTTATATTTCCTAATTTAGTAATTTTTCTTACAATTTTTTCTTAATATTTTCTAAATATTACCGAAATTTTTTCAAAATTTAGCTAACCGAAACATAAACTCGAAACCAAATTTTAATTCATGGTGAAATGCTCATCACTATATCAAATGAAGGACAAAATGAACATTATATTTAGTAGAATCAACCTCTAAACTATTATATAAGAATTTAGTGATTCCGTGCATGGAGCAAATGCTAGTATATATATAAGATACTCCACAATTACATTTATAAAAGACCAAGTAACCATAAATTACTCTATAAATGAAAATTTGAGTGGAGTCCCCTCAATCCTTCTAGTGTAGCTACACCATAGTATACATAATCTGGTTTTTATGGAAAATAATTTTTTAATTTGATAATTTTATGAATACAACAAATATTTTTTCTAGATTCACCATAATTTACGCTTAATTTAGATAATATTTGTAATCTTGATCTTTTAGATTCCATTGCAGAAATTAGCTTCTACATATTTGAAAACTCTATCCATCCGACTTGAGTTATTATTTTTATCCCCAAGAATTCTGATATGTTACCTAGACCTTATAAATATAATCTTCATTGAAAGAAGTTGTTATATTCATTTTCAAGCATCAAGATAAATTATACAATTATGAAAACGTCTTAATATTTATTCTTTTATGTTCCAACATTCTTCAAGCTTTTTCTTTTTGCCAGGAATTTTAGAGAGTTCACGTTATTAACAAGCTACCTCCAAATTCAATGTTGACGTTGCATTATGCTTCTTGTGACGATGATCTCGGATTTCATACCATTCCTGTGAATTTCGACTTCAAATGGCATTTTTGCACCAACATTTGGGGTAGAATCTTATTCTTCTGATATCTTTGGTGGGGTTCAAAGAATATATGCTGGTCCCAAGTGGTCAGATGAGGTCTAGAGGGGGGGGGGGGGATGAATAGACCTCTTTAAAAATTTTCTTCAAATTTAACTTTAAAACTTTACTATAACTGAACAGACTAAGCTGATCAGATTTGTTAGTTACAATTCTATTTGCGAACAAATCTTTGAACAGTTTTGTTGACCACTCGTCTGATTGTTACTTAGCTGATTTTGTTAAAATCAGTTTTAATACTTAGAGTACTTGCAGCGGATTTTAAAAGTGTTTTTCACAAGTAATCTTAGCAGTTTGAAAAGTGTTTCCCCAGATTTGTACAAATTCTTTTTAAATCCTTTTTCAAACAGTTAACTTGATGTGTCTTATGCAACTGAAAATATGCAGGTAAAATGCAAATAAAAACACAAGCAATTTTTATAGTGGTTATATGGATTTAAATCCTTTAGTCCACTCTTCCAAGTCACTTAGATCTTGGGTTATACTATAATCACAAAGTTTACAGTATACTCTGCTTGCGCCGATCAACAAATGAAAAGGCCACAAGTGCGCAGTAGGAAATCACTTAGAAACTCCTACTCTACGAAGTAATATCACTCACAAAGATGGATATCTACTTCTCACAACACTCAGTTTTACAAATTCACTCAGAAAATGTATTTAGCTTTGTTCTTCAACTTCGCTTTTCGTCAACAAATGACTAAGCTGATGAGTGAGCTGTTCTTGAGACTTAAGAGTTCTGCTTCGAAAATTCTCTCAGAAAGTGTGTTGCTTGTTTCTTCTTCGTCTCTTTCAGCTATTTATACTTAAGGATTGAAAAATGTCCGTTGAAGAGAGACAAGATTCAAATTCCTCGAGTACTGGTCCTTAAAATCCGCGAACGGCTCTTTTGCAGTCTGTCCGTACTGTGAACAATACTATTCTGCAGGCAGCATTAAATGCAGCATTAAATGCACCCAGCTGATGCGAAGCAAATCTTCAATCATTTGTCTTTAATAACCTTGTACTTCAGCATTTATTACTCCAAGGGGCATTTATTACCGTTGGGAACACTTTATGATCTTCTTCACTTGGCTGACGAAAGTGCAAGTCTGATGGCAAACTCGGCTGATCTCAAACTTGAAAAAATCTGATTTGAGTCGGCTGATCTTCATCAGTCTGATAACTTTTCTTCAGCAGATCAGAAGTCTTGGACCTTGAAACTTTAACTCTTCTGATGTCTTCTTTACTTAGTCAAAATTCCTTGATAAGTTTATCAGCTAAGTTACTTCATACTTAGCCAAATATGAAGTTTTGGAATGCATCAAAACCTCCCTTATCAAATTTCCATTAGTGCCTTCATCTTCATCCTTATCCAACAATTTCCCCCTTTTTGATGATGACAAAACTTCAGCTAAGTACCTGTTGAATACCTAAACTAAAGAATGTAATCCTCAAAAATTTTCTGAGATAGAAAATAGTATGTTGGAATGAACTTGACTTTTTATTGATATGATAAGATTGTTACGAATACAAGTACAAGTTCTTCAGATGAGATGTCTGAAAGATAGATAAAAGCAAACTGATTACAAGATTTTATAAATTCTAACTATCAGCTTCTTCATCTGATCCTTCAAGCACTTCTTCATACTCATAAGAAGACTCATCGTCGTCTTCTTCTCCTTCTTCATCAGCTTCATCATCCAGGTCCATGTTTGCTTTGGCAGCTTCCATTTTCTCTTTAAGTTGCTGCTCCCTTAAAGCTTCCATTGCCTTCCTGGCTGATTCTGTATTCTTGTACTTGGTAGTTTCTACGAACTTCTCAAGGTCAATCTTATCAGCTTCCTTTGCTTTGGTTTCCTTGGCTGTTTCTTCCTGTTTATCTTCCCCCTTTTTGTCATCATCAGGACTGATGACAGTAGAAGGTGCAACAGCAGGATTGAGAGCAACTGTTGGAACCTTCAATTCAGCGCACAAAGCTTTCAAATTTTGATTTGTAACATCATGGCTTGCTGTAAGATTAAGAATATCAGTGCTGATGGCGTCAGTTTGATCATTGAAGTAGTCAATGTTCAGGTTTATGGTTGCAATCTCATTTTGTAATTCTTGTGTAGCATGTGATACTTCTTGCAAGAACCCTAAGTTGACTGACTTCTCTTCTTCACTAACTTTTATGAAGGTTGCAGTTAGATCAGCAATCTTGTGCTCAGCTGTTTTTAATGCAGTATGAAGGTGGTTCACATCACCCTTCACATCTTCAACATTCTTGTTCAGATCTCTTAAGCTGTGCACTAACTGCAATGAATTGTCTTGAGGAATAGGAATACTGTCAATTTCTTTCTTGATGATCTCTGCTGTTGATCCTTGAACAGTTTCCAGCTGAAGTCTGTTTGACTCTCCCAATTCTGTTTTAAGTTCATTCTTCAGCTCCTCTTTGACCTTTATTAGCTGTTGATTATGCTTCTCTTCCAGTTCCTTTAGTGAATTTTCCATAAGCATCTGGAGTGCTTCCATCAGTGATGAATGTTGATCAGCTGATGAAGCAGAAGCAGCAGCATCAGCTTCCTTTTCTTCAGTCGCCTGTTGAACAGGGACTTCTTCCATATCTGTCATCTGATGGTCTTCAGAGTCTTTAGCGTTCCAATCTATTGCTAGAGGCTCTTCAGCTTTCTTTTCTTCATGCTTCTTTTGTTCATCAGTGACATCTTCATACACCAGATTTGTGATGGTGCCATCATCATTGAAGCAGGTTGTCTGACGAATTTGCCTCACAATGATCCAAGGGTTGACAAACGCGTTGTTACCCTCTGGCACTTCACTAAAATCTTTCATTTCCCTGCCAAAAATTACATGTTGAATACTTGGCAGTTGAGGGAGTTCGCTTGAATGCCCTTGCTGATATCTGGACTTTTCTGCCCATTTGTTCAGTGCAGTGATAATAGCAATCTTCACGGCCCTTTCTTCAACATTGTCAGTCTTCTTCCTTTTGTCAGGCAAGGTGCTCTGTATCAGCTTGGCTTCCTCAAGGGCAAATTCCCTGGCATAGTGATGCATAGCATCCCTAACATAATGAGGATCCAAGGATTTTTGGATAGAATCTGTCTTTAGCCACTTTAGTACCCATTCCTCTTCAGCAGCTAAATCCTTCAGATTCTGAAGTTCAATGATGGACCTGTTCAGCCTATTGTCTCTCCATCTGATATATCTAGGCTTCTCTTGTGTGAACATGGTCTTCAGCAAGCACCCTTGGTTGTAGTAGGCTAAGGATTTTTCAAACTTCTGGAAAAGCTCTTTATTGTCATATATAATCTTGAAAGCTTTCTTAACTTCAAACTTTTCCTTTGGTTTTACTTCCCCAGCAGGCATTTTCACTTTTGGGGGTTCTTTTTCTCCTTTAGCCTCATTAATCTTGATGCCACCTCCATGGACAGGTCCATAGGCATCCACTTTGCTCATTTCCAAAACCATGGCCATTTCAGCATCCTCAGCAGCTTTCCTCTCTGCTTCAGACATTTTCCTTCTGGCCTCATCCTTTGCTGCCTGAGCTTTGCTTAGCTCAATAGCCTTCTTCTCCTCAGCTTCATCTCGCTTCCTCTGTTCAGCTTCCTCCCTTGCTTTCTTGTCAGCCTTGGAAATTTTCTTTTTCCTCAGCACTATTTTCCTTTTTCCTTTATCAGCAGGGGCTGGTCCAGCAGATGAAATAGGATTTGCAGCAATTGGATGGATGATTTGGATATCTGGATCTTCTTGAGACTTTGAAGTCTCAACTGATTGAGTAACTGATCTTGGCTGTTGCTTATCAGCTTTGTCAGTTTCAGCAGTCTCAGCCGCTTTAGCAGCCTTTTCAGCATTTTCTGGGCCTTCTCTAGCCACATTTTCTAAATCCGTAGGTTATTCTATAAAAGTCATCTGCTTTCTAGCAGACTTTTTGGTTCATCCTTCACGGTAGGTAGAAGTAGTTGTATCTCTCTGTTGGCTTCTTGTTCTTTGAGAGATACCTTCAGCAGGCCTTTCTGCTGATGGAGTTCTTGATGGTGATGCAGGGGATTCAGTCCTTACATCAGCAGTAATAGTTTCTATGATCTTAGTGGCTCCAGCAGCAGAAGTCACTTTCTCCATCTGCTTGGTTTCCTTCTTTTTAGGCTCATCAGCAGCCTTCTTCTTTTTAGTCTCAACAGCTAAGCTGGCTGTTTTGACTAATCTCTTTTGCCTTTTGGCAGGAGCCTCCTTTGCTCCCTCATCATCAGCTTCCTCAGGCTCATCAGCCTTTCTTTTTTGAACTGGCAGGTATTTGTTCATGGCTTAGGACTTGTGAATTTCCTTGCCATTCTTCATAGTGCATCCCAGATGGGATAGCAGGTAGCTGAGAGTAATTCTGTGGTTTGTGTGAGGTTCTTTTCCTTTCTTTACCTCAAAGAATTCAGCAAAAATGTACCAGACAATCATGGACCAGTTGACCTCCAATCCATAATAGATAGCAGCCATGATGCTGAACCTCTTCATAGTAACAGCATCGAGGGAAAAGGTGCAATTTTCTATCAGCTTTGCCACCATATCAGCCATCCGCTGATACTCGTCCTTCAGCTGTCTCTTCTTGATATTTCCAGACAGTATCTCCCCTTCCTTGGCGCAGATCGCCCAAAATTCTTGATGTTTGGCTTCAGTCATCACAGTGACATCATGACGTCCACTGTTACGGAGTCCAAACTGCTCCTGAAGAACAGCGGGAGTGATGACAACAGATTTGTCACCAACTGTAGCAGTAATCTCCAACTTTAGCCGTCTTGTAGTATTCCATAACCTGGTCAGTCCAGATTATTCCTTCATTGTATTCCAGGAAGTTTACCAGATTTGCAGATTTGAACTTCTCCAGAAGTTCCTTCATCAGATTTGTGCCAGATTGGTAGTAAGAATCATACACAAGGTACATACCTTCAGCAGCCATTGCAGATCTGTAGAGATTAGAGAGAAAAACGAAGAGATTTTTGCAGAAAAAATTGATCAAATTTCTCACAAGTACTTTTGAAAATCTAGTGTGCATAAAGAACTACACGACTGATCAGATTGGGATTTATAGAGTTGGGGTATGTTGGTTTCCGTGATATCCGCCAACCGTTAGATCCGTTTTCCTGTCAGTGCTGATCGTGCGGCGTCAGTTACGACTTTTCAAATTCAAAAGATATTTAATGAGGAGCGGGAATATGTACCGCCCGTCAGTTACTTATAAGAGCGTATTTTTAAATAAAACGTTTTAAATAGTTCCGCTTTTATTTCAGTAATCAGATGAGTAAAATAAATACTTATCTGATGGACTACTGTCCTGATGACATAGATGTTATCAGAGAATGCCAATAGCTGATAACCTTCCTCAGCTGTTTGTCAATCCAGCTAGATAATAAATCTTCGTTCTTCAAGACTTTAATCTTCTGTTGAAAACATAACTTCAACTAACTGTCATTAACAGATTTCATCTTTAATTCAGAAGTACCGCTAGTCTTACACGTTCCCCCTGAGCTTAAGAATTCATAAGTTAACTAGTCTGTTGAAAGTTAATCCTTGAAGATAAATAAGATGAGTAAGCTGTTGAACTCTAGTCTTCTGATGAGTTCCCCCTCAGCTTATGCATCTAAATTAAGTAATCCTAGTTCAGCTCTTAAGGTTGAAAACCTTACTTCACTTAAAGGTTTGGTGAAAATATCAGCAATCTGATTGTCAGTATGAACATACTCAATCATTACATTGCCTTTTTCCACATGATCTCTAATGAAGTGATGCATGATCTCAATATGCTTAGTTCTTGAATGACTTGTAGTGTTCTGAGTAAGAGAGATTGCACTTGTATTGTCACAGTAGATTGGAATTCCACTGATTTTGATATTGTAATCTTCTAGTTGATGCTTCAACCATAGTATCTGTGCACAGCATGCTCCAGCAGCTATATGCTCAGCTTCAGCAGTAGATATGGATACTGAATTCTGTTTCTTACTCATCCATGAGATCAGATGACTGCCTAAGAACTGACAGGCACCAGTTGTGCTTTTTCTGTCAATCTTGCAGCCAGCAAGGTCTGAATCTGAATAACCAATAAGCTCAAATCCAGATTCTCTAGGATACCACAATCCCAATTCTTGAGTGCTTTAACATATTTCAATATCCTCTTGGCAGCTAAGAGATGAGATTCCTTGGGATTTGATTGAAATCTTGCACAAGTCCCTACTGAGTATATTATGTCAAGTCTGCTTGCTGTTAGATATAATAGTGACCCTATAATGCCTCTGTATTTGGTTATGTCTACTGATTTGCCATCTTCATCTTTATCCAAACGAAGACTTGTAGACATTTGAATATTAGCAGTAGAGCTAGTTTCCATACCAAACTTTTTAAACAGATCTCTTGTGTATTTAGCTTGATTTATAAAGATTCCATCAGGCAGTTGTTTAACTTGTAAACCAAGAAAATAATTAAGTTCTCCCATCATGCTCATTTCAAACTTATTCTGCATCAGCTTAGAGAACTTGTCACACATCTGTTGGTTAGTTGAACCAAAAATAATATCGTCCACATATATTTGCACAATCAATATATGATTCTCCCATTCAATAGTGAACAAAGTTTTATCTACCTTACCTTTATGAAATCCTTTAATTAAAAGAAAATCAGATAGGGTATCATACCATGCTCTTGGAGCCTGTTTCAGTCCATAGAGGGCTTTCTTCAGACGATATACCTTATCCTCTTCTTGATAGACTTCAAATCCAGGAGGTTGTTCAACATATACTTCTTCTTGCAATTCTCCATTGAGAAAAACAGACTTCACATCCATCTGATAGACAGTGAAGTTCTTATAAGCAGCATAGGCTAGAAACAGTCTGATTGCTTCAAGTCTTGCTACTGGTGCAAAAGTTTCATCAAAGCCAATGCCTTCTTCTTGACAATAACCCTTGGCCACTAATCTTGATTTATTTCTAGTAACAATCCCATCTTCATTCATATTATTTCTGAAAACCCATTTAGTGCCAATGACTCTTTGATGACTTGGTCTAGGAACTAAGTACCAGACTTCATTCCTTTCAAATTGATTTAACTCTTCCTGCATAGCTTCTATCCAGAAGGAATCATTGAGAGCTTCTTCAATTTGCTTAGGCTCTATTTGAGATAGAAAAGTGACAAACATGGCATCTTGTGCAGCAGCTCTTCTTGTTTTCACTCTATCTAAAGGATCACCAATCACTAACTCAGGTGGGTGATTTCTGAGCCATCTTAGATCAGGTTGCAGGTCCGGATGTTGTCCTCTGTTATGATCTTGCAACACTACTGTTGGAGTTGCAGTAGTAGTCTGTTGAACATTTGCAGTCTGTTGAACAGTCTCTGGTCTGTCAGCTGGTTGTAACTCGTCTGTTAGACAATCAGTGATCTGATTTTGAACAGCACTTGAGTTGACAGCTGGGTTAAGATCAGGTAGTATGATGGGAACATATTCTTCATTCCTTCCAACACTTAACTTCTGTAAATCAGTAGATAGATCTTGATTAGTGCTTTGATTCTTTTCAGATGATTGGTTTGGTTCATCAAATACTACATTAATGGATTCTTCTACTAGTAATGTTCTTTTGTTAAAAACTCTATAAGCCTTACTAACAGTAGAGTATCATACAAAAACAGCTTCATCAGCCTTTTCTGCAAATGCAGTAAGGTGATTTTTCCCATTATTCAAAACAAAACATTTACAACCAAAAATTTTAAAATAATGAATGTTTGGTTTTCTGTTGTTCCAAACTTCATATGGAGTCTTGTTCTGATTTTTGTTGATCATGCATCTGTTTTGAGTAAAGCAGGCTGTATTTGTTGCTTCTGCCCAGAACCTTTGTGGCAGCTTAGCTTCAGCTATCATAGTCCTGACAGCTTCTTTTAGTGTTCTGTTTCTCCTTTCAGCAACACCATTCTGTTGAGGGGTGCTAGCAGCTGAATACTCATGATGTATTCCTTTTATGTTACAATACTCTTCTACAGTAGAGTTTGTGAACTCTGTCCCTCTATCTGATCTGATCTTCAATATCTTTATGCTTTTCTCATTCTGGATCAGTTCCATTAGATTGGTAAGATGTTCCTTGGTTTCACTTTTCTTCTTCATGAAAATCACCCAAGTATATCTTGAATAATCATCCACAACAGCTAGGCAGTATTTCTTTCCACCATTGCTGACTGGATCAATGGGTCCAAATAAGTCCATATGTAGCAGCTCCAATATTCTTTCAGAAGATTGATGCTTCTTGCTTTTGAATGATGACTTGATTTGTTTACCCTTCTGACAAGCGTCACAGAGCTTATCTTTGCTCATGACTGTTTTAGGAATCCCTTCTACCAAATCATTCTTGATTAATCTGTTGATGGTCTTGAAGTTTAAATGATTCATCCTTTTGTGCCATAGCCAACTAACTTCACTTGGTGTTGAGGCCACCAAACAAACATTTGAATTCTTATCAGCAGAATTCCAGTCGACTATGTAGACATTCCCTTGTCTCCTTCCAGATAAAATTACCTTCTTTGTACCAATCTGTTCAACATAGCACTTATCTGTTGAGAAGATGACTGAATATCCTTTGTCACAAAATTGACTTATGCTTAGCAGATTATATTTTAGGCCTTTAACATATGAGACGTCAGCTAACTCAATGTTTCCTTTGATTATCCTTCCTTTAGCTACAATCTTGCCTTCATTGCTGTCTCCAAATGTAACACTTGGACCATCCACAGCAGCTGCATCAGTCAGCTCATGTATGCTTCCACACATGTGTCTTGAACATCAACTGTCCAAGTACCAAATCTTCTCTACTTTACACCTACTCCTAATCCTAACCTACAAAACAAAAATAAAATTGTTTTAGGTACCCTTGTCCTGAAGGATTAGTTCCACCTTTGACAACCCAAGATGTTGATGTCTTAGGCTTCTTAGGCTTTTGAGTTTTGACAGAAGCATGAACAGCTTTATTTTCATCATAGTTATCAGATAAGTCACGTTGATGATCAGTATGATAAGAATAATGTTCATAAACAGGGTAAGGTGCATGATAAGCAGGGTATGCATGCATTGGATGAGCAGGGTAAGGTGCATAGTAACTAGGGAATTGAGGTGCATGATACATAGGAGGATATGCAGCAGGTTGCACATAATATGACTCATTTCCATACCAAGAATTTTGATTTTTCTTGTTTTTATGCTTCTTTGGTTTACTAGATGTTTGATCATTGACAGATGACTTAGTTTTACCACTAGTCTGATTGACTTTAGCTTTATCAGCAGTTTTCTTAGGACTCTGCTGTTTGGTCTTACTAGTCTGTTTACCTAAACTAGGCTTTTTGCTCTTTTTAGCCTTAGGAGTTTTCGTCTCCTTTACAACTTTCTCAGGTGAAGCAGGTCTAGCAGTTTGAACATACAGAATGACCTTACTATTGTCAGCAGATATAAATTTCTCAGTATGATTCAATTCTTGCTTATCCTTTTCTAAAGGTATCTTCTGTGTACTAGATGTATGCATGGATGCAACAGATGATTTTTCATGAGACTCAATAACCTTTTCAAGTTCCATGATTTTTCCTTTAAACACTTCACATTCAGCTTTCAGAGATTCATGTTCTTGCTCAAGCTGTTTATATCCAGCTGATTCCTTTGGCTTTTCAGCTAAAAGTTTCAGTGAACTGTTTTGCTCTTTTAGCAATATCATCTCTTCCTTAAGCTTTTAGTATGCTTCAGCAATACCAGTATTGTTGAGCATCATTTGTTCAAATGAATTAAACAGTTCATTGTCAAGAGGAGTTACCTCATCCTCAGAGTCATCAGATTCCTTTGCCATCAGGCACAGGAGAGCAGGGTTTCCTTCATCAGAAGACTCTTCATCAGACGTGTCTGAATCTGAATCAGATGATTAGACAGCAGCCAGCTTTTCTGCTTCCGCTATCATAGCCTTGCCTTTCTGATGCTTTCTTTCTCTTCTCATTTTCTTCTCTTCTTCAGTGTACTTTTCTGCTTTTGGATATGGGCAGTCTTTGATGAAGTGTCTCAATTTCCTGCAGTTGTAACACATTAGTTTTGCTTTATAATCATCTTTATCTTGAGAAGAAAAGTTAGGTTTAGAAGTAGAAGCATTGTTATATTTGTTCTTCAATTTTCTCTTGTAGAACTTCTTGAAATTGTTTATCAGCAATGCAACGTCTCCAGCAGTGTACTCCTTTTTGTTGAGCAGTGTGGCTTCATCAGATGAGTCCACATCTTTACTTCGGTAGGCTGGCCTTCTTGGGTTTTCAGCAGCAACCAGTGCAGCTGTGGGACTTGAAGTTGAGGTTTCTTCAACACCCATCCTAGGAAGTTTATACTCATACGCCTTGAGTACTGAGAACAGCTCTGTAAGAGAAATCTTGCCCAGATCTCTTGATTCTTCCATAGTTGTCACCTTCATGTTGAACTTGGGAGGTAGAGCCTTCAGAACTCTGACGGTTATCTCTTTGTCGGTGAAGGTTTTTCCAAGCTTCAGAACTTCATTCAGCGTCCTTGTAAACCTTGTATCCATCTGATCAATGGTTTCTGCAGACTTCATCTTGAAGTTGTCCAGCTTGTCTAGAGCAACACTTAGCTGATGCTCTTTTATGGCGTCGTTTCCTTCGCTCATATCTCTGACTTTATCCCGCATCTCCTTTGCAGTTTTGCAATGTTTGATTTTGTCAAACCGATCATTGTCCAGGGCTTTAGTCATGATGAATCTTCCGACTTTGTCTAGATTGAACAGCTTTATTTCTTCCGCAGTCATCTCGTGTAAGTCTTTCTCCACAACCGTATCTATTTCATTGATTTTTATGGTCTTTGTGAATCTGAATGGACCTTTAATGATACATGTGTACATGTTGTCATTATAGGCAGCTAGAAAGATTTCCATTCTAATCTTCCAATCTTCAAAAGACATACCAGCAATGTGGGGAACATGGCTGATACAGTCCATTTTTCAAAAAGTTTTTACTTTTCAAAAAGATGCTCTTTTGAAAAAGTTTTGAAAACCTTTGAAAAACACTTGGATCAAGCTCGTTGATCAGGCAGCTGATTCTAATGAACCACCTGCTCTGATACCACTTGTTGGTCCCAAGTGGTCAGATGAGGTCTAGAGGGGGGGGGAGGTGAATAGACCTCTTTAAAAATTTTCTTCAAATTTAACTTTAAAACTTTACTATAACTGAACAGACTAAGCTGATCAGATTTGCTAGTTACAATTTTGTTTGCGAACAAATCTTTGAACAATTTTGTTGACCACTCGTCTGATTGTTACTTAGCTGATTTTGTTAAAATCAGTTTTAATACTTAGAGTACTTGCAGCGGATTTTCAAAGTATTTTTCACAAGTAATCTTAGCAGTTTGAAAAGTGTTTCCCCAGATTTGTAAAACTTCTTTTTAAATCCTTTTTCAAACAGTTAACTTGATGTGTCTTATGCAACTGAAAATATGCAGGTAAAATGCAAATAAAAACACAAGCAATTTTTATAGTGGTTATATGGATTTAAATCCTTTAGTCCACTCTTCCAAGTCACTTAGATCTTGAGTTATACTATAATCACAAAGTTTACAGTATACTCTGCTTGCGCCGATCAACAAATGAAAAGGCCACAAGTGCGCAGTAGGAAATCACTTAGAAACTCCTACTCTCCGAAGTAATATCACTCACAAAGATGGATATCTACTTCTCACAGCACTCAGTTTTACAAATTCACTCAGAAAATGTATTTAGCTTTGTTCTTCAACTTCGCTTTTCGTCAACAAATGACTACGCTGATGAGTGAGCTGTTCTTGAGACTTAAGAGTTCTGCTTCGAAAATTCTCTCAGAAAGTGTGTTGCTTGTTTCTTCTTCGTCTCTTTCAGCTATTTATACTTAAGGATTGAAAAATGTCCGTTTAAGAGAGACAAGATTCAAATTCCTCGAGTACTGGTCCTTAAAATCCGCGAACGGCTCTTTTGCAGTCTGTCCGTACTGTGAATAGTACTATTCAGCAGGCAGCATTAAATGCACCCAGCTGGTGCGAAGCAAATCTTCAATCATTTGTCTTTAATAACCTTGTACTTCAGCATTTATTACTCCAAGGGGCATTTATTACCGTTGGGAACACATTATGATCTTCTTCACTTGGCTGACGAAAGTGCAAGTCTGATGGCGAACTCGGCTGATCTCAAACTTGAACAAATCTGATTTGAGTCGGCTGATCTTCATCAGTCTGATAACTTTTCTTCAGCAGATCAGAAGTCTTGGACCTTGAAACTTTGACTCTTCTGATGTCTTCTTTACATAGTCAAAATTCCTTGATAAGTTTATCAGCTAAGTTACTTCATACTTAGCCAAATATGAAGTTTTGGAATGCATCAAAACCTCCCTTATCAAATTTCCTTTAGTGCCTTCATCTTCATCCTTATCCAACAATATAAGTTTCGATGTTTTCACATCAAGAGTAGCAACGAATTATGATTGTGCACCTGGTTGTTATTGGGAAGTAAAGAGTGATGGAATTTATTTTTCTTTCGATCCAGTTGAATATTTTGAGAAGAAGTATTCTTGGTAAAAGAATTAAAGAAAAAAATGAAAAAAGAAAAACTAGAGATAAAGGACTATATGCGAAAGCGAAAATTAAGCCTACTCTTTTTATATTATACTTAATAAATTAAATAATAATTTTTACCATTTTAATATTATTGAATTCTTACATCTTTGGGTCCCAATTCTTGCACTACCTAATCACAACATTAGTGCAGTTATTGTATTACATGAAAATTAGTTTCCTTATGTTCGTGGGTTGAACCAATGATTAAAGGGTTAATGAAAATTTACTCTCTGGTAAATAAAAAAAAAGGGCAATTTACCTCCTATGATTTTAAATATGATTCACACTACCTTCTTAGAAATTTTAAGCCTTAGGAAAAATATTGAATTCACAGTAATACCCCATTTTATGCCTTTAGAAGAAATTGAATTGACAAAAATGTGGTAAGTTGCCTCCTCGTGTTATTATAAATGTGACAATTTTCTCTTTGTGTTATTACAAATGAGGTAATTCACCTACCTGTGATATTATAAATGTGACATTTATCCCTGATTTAACCGTTTTTCGTAGGGTTAGATTAAATCAATGAGGTTACTTTCTGAGGTTAGATTACGTATAGATTATAGGGCTTTGTTACTTTATTCCGGATGGATCAATCTCAAGGAAGAACAATTATGTAAAGAATAATAAGTAAGCAAGACGATGAATATGTAAATAGTATAGCAAAAGCTTTTCTATTATATATAATATCAGATTGTCCAAGTATGTAGGCGTAAGCTCTGATTGAATGTTGTTGTTAATACAATGTTTAACTAGGTATTTATATGACTGTAACCCTAGCTTTACAAGGAAATCATAATCCTAATAGGACTTTGGTATAGCAATCCTTATTGAACTCGGATATTGCTCTTGGTCGCAGATGAGTGATAATTCAGGTCGGACCTGGCAGCTCTTCAGTGAATTAGACTCCTGGTCGGTCCGAGCGTATAAGGAGTAGTCATTCCGATTATTATAAGGGGTGCGAAATAGCCCCCATCAGTATTCCCTCACTTCTTCGAGCGCATATGTAATAGAAGCTCATAGAAGTAGATGCTCGATTACGACTGTATTTTCCATGAATTGTGCCTCGTTAAAAACCTTACTTGGAAAAAACCCTGTGGGAAAAAATCCTAAGTAAGGAAAAGAGTGATACGCCTCATAGATAGTCGTTTTGTCGTTTCCGGACTGAACCGTTACTCTTTTCTCGAGGAGGTGTTCTGACATTATCGTTTGGCGGGAATATGAACAGCCGCGAGAAGTTCGAAACGTCTTTTCATCCTCCTATATAAATAGGTGATCTTTGTTTCAATCACTTTTTACTTTCTACTTCCCCCACTCTTGCAGTAATTTTCTTGTTGGTCAATCCTAAGTAAGTTTCGAAGATCCCATTAAAATGGCTTCACTTTCGAAGACACCTTCTCTATCTATTATGGAAGGAGTTGCCCCTGTCATCGAGGAAGGGGTAATTCCCAGCCCTCCAACAGAACAGACTGGTGTATCTAAAACCACCATTCCTGATAAGGACACCTTCAAGGTACAAATTATATCAGACGCCGAGGTTGCGGCCAGGGCCAAGAAAGGCAAGGGTACTGCTCCTCAAATATCTGAACCTGTCGAGGATCTTACTTGCTCGTATACCGATGAGTCTTTCCACGAAGTCGTGGATAATTATGCGAAGTACTTTCCGGAATGTTCTGAGATTATCCTCCCTTCTCCTTCCGACAGAGTTACCTCTCCACTGGAGGGTTGTCGGGCTTTTAATACTGCCCATTTTAATTATGGTCTACGTCTTCCCTTATCTGCCTTATTCCTTGATATTCTAAAAGTTTTTAGTGTCTCTTTAACACAACTAGTCCCAAATTTCGTGGCTTTCGTTGTGTGCTTTTCGGTTCTGATGATAGCAAAAGGCTTTCAGCCCTCACTTCGTAACTTTACACAATTGTTTCGTTTTAACATTTCAAGTTCCTCGAACCGCAGATACTTTTTTGCCAGTCAAAAGTCTGGTCGCTCTATCTTCGATTCTCCAGTTTCCAGCAATCCTGCCTGGAAATCTCATTTTTTCTTTGTACGTCCCCCTTCTCATATTGTGTTAGCTGACGGCTCCTCCGAGCCATTCTCGTGGGACCATGGCTTCGAATGGATTTATGGTGGTCGCTCAGTTACAGGTCATTTTATTCCTGACGACCCACAATTAGTTAGCGAGATCAAGGGGATGCGTGCCGACAAGTACCAGAGCGCTCTTCTTATTGGTGAGGCTTTTCTCCGTAAAGCGGGTTTGAGTCCTCATACATTTCCTATCACTTCCCCTTCTCAATCGCTGGGTAAGCAATTTATTTTAATGTCGCATTATTTTTTCTTATACCAACATGTCTAATTTAGAATTCGTTATCTTTAGTTTTTATGGTAGAAAAATCTCGGCACTCCTCAAAAGGGAAGATGGTTCTGTCCAAATCCACCAAAACGGTAGAGAACCTTCCAATCGAACAGAGAGCGTCCAAGAAGAGAAAGTTGAATTTGGGTCATGATTCAGAGGATTACAGAGAGGAATCTCCAGATTCATCTCAAGAAACTCCTCCGATTGCGCAGTCTCCAGTTTACCAAGGGACAGGACAGGGTTATCCTCCTTTCCAGCTTCGGACTTCCCTTGGAATTCGCGGATGTCGTAGTTGGTCAATGCCTCATCCTATTGATAATCCGGTTAAGAGAATAAAGCATTACTACGGTCGTTCAGGTGAGGATCTTTCTCTGCTTGTTGAAGCGCATCCGAAGCCCACTGTCGTTAAGATGATCGAAGATCATTTACAGGGGAAGAGAGCAGCTGGTTACCCGGAGAATAATACTTTAATTCATGACGAGAATGAGAATGCCGTTGACAAGGCAACCCGTATTCTTCTTTTCGGTGTTTTTACTCGTGATGTCAATAAGCTGCTTCGGAAAGATCCTTTGGAGAAGTTACAAAAAGCTTCTCTTTATGCGGAGAAGGTATTCGCTGTTAAATATGTTTCTTTATTGACTTTCCTAATGGGCTTACAACTCATTGATTCGTCCTTTTTGTTCTTTAGACAAATATTTGCCTGATGTCGTATGCCTACGAAGCTGCTTGATCTTACGTGTTTTCGTTAGTTCGATAAGGGTGGTGTAAAATGCCGTGCTAATGAATGTAAATGGAGATAAAAGATCAATAGTATTATATTCTTGCTGATCGAATACAGATTACAAGAAATGGGAGTCCTATTCGAGCACTATTGGATGCCGTACAAGCTAGAGGGTGAAATACATATAAGAAATCCTATGCTATTATTCCCAAGTGAGTCCGAGCAGCAGTCTCAAAGGAAGAGCACCTGGAAAGTTGTGTCGTCGTCATAAATGCTTGGGATATTTATAGTTGAGACCCGGGACCAGGTGAACCACCCATAGGTATGTTTTACTAAGCCCACAGGCCTGGGCCTGAGGTCGGCCCAACAGTAACTTTGGATCCTGAATTCCCATAGTAGATCCGGTATAGGATTCCTGTGCTTTTGGGCTCGAATTTATGCTCACGAGATCAAGAATGATGAATTCCGACCTCACTAGGCCGTCGTAATGTTTGGGTCCAAGTTACCTCTCATCAATACTCCCCCAGATCGATTGGCGCCCACCGTGGGGCCTTATTTGGGTATTAGATCGAGAAATGCCTACTACGAGGAGAAATACATATATTCGAGGAGAGCCTTCTCACGCGGCCGGAGCACAAAACTCAGTTAACAATGAGCCCAATAATCTATCTCGAGCGGCTCAACAACCAGAAGCTCCACCAGTCATTCCCCAGGACGGTGCACCTATCAGCACGACTGTCGCTGATCTGAGGTCTATCATAGGCACTATGTGCAGGGAGTTTCTGAATAGTGGAAGGGCTGAACAATCACCCGTAGATCAGCCAGCAGTGCATGGTAGAGCAGAATTTCCTTCTTCGAACATCCAGAAGGAGAAAAGCGTACCACGATCTATATCAAATGCACCGGCACCAAACCATCCCCGAGCAGCCCCATCGAAGACTAACGTTCGACCAGGAATCCCTCAAAAGTCGGTACATGATGTGGAGGATTCGGTTGTAGGGGAGAGTCAACATGTAGATAAGGTGAAAAGCAAAAAACCGATTTACAAGAGGATTACAGATTCTGAGCTGGAAAGAATGGTGCAGGAGCGAGTTGCCAAGAAATTGGAAGGGGAAGACACGGTAATGGAAGTTCGTCATGCCAATGCAGCCGCTAGGCGCACTGAGTTAATTCAAAACAGAGAAACTATCCGGGATAGGGAGATCGAAAATAGTATCATGCGATGCTCGCCATTTTGCCGAGAGATATGAGAAGCTAGAAATACTGAAACAGTACGAACAAGGTTACCACGGTATAAGGGGACTACCGACCCCGGAGAACATATCAACAATTTTATCAATGTGATGAATTTATATGGACACTCGGAAGACTTTTGCTGCAAAATCATGATCACCACCTTCGAAGGAATTGCCCTTGATTGGTTTGGAAAATTGCCGCCAAATTCTATATTTTCTTTCGACGAATTTTGTGACAAGTTGAAACACCAATTTGCAAGCCAAAGAAAACCTAGGTTGCCAGCGAATCATTTGGGAATGGTTAAGCAATTGGATGCAGAAACTTTGATGCAATGGTTGGCAAGATTTAGTATCGAACTTTTGAAAGTCGATACCCCACAAATCGAATATTTGTCCTCTCTAATGTTCGAATCGACGAGTAACACACAGTTCGGAAATGCATTATGCAGGAAGCAACCAGAGTATTTCGAGCGGATAATGGAGATTGCTAAGAAGTATATGATTCAGGAAGAAATGAATAAGCTAAAAAATGCGCACAACGTAAAACTCCCTCTCAACAAAAAACTAGATCGAGCTCCAATTCCAAAACCAAGTGAGTATGGAGGATCGAGTAAAGGATCAGTATGGCAACGACTCAACACCTACAAACCGCAGGTGCCGACCCAAAGAACTAATCCCTATGGTCCACCTACCTATCAAAATCAGCCTCCACGACCTGGAAAAATCCATTTTACCGAATTGAACACCTCAAAAGAGGAAATTTTGACTGTATTGGAGAAAGGAAATTTAATTCCCGAGGCTCAAAGAATTACCCAGGCAAGATCAGGAGCGATGGGTTATGACAAATATTGCCGATATCATAGAGCTCGGGGACATAGCACTGAAAATTGCTACCAATTGAAGGTTGAAATCGAAAAATTAATCGTGCAAGGAAAACTTAAGGAGTTTGTTAAAAGCGGCAACTATAACAACCATTATAGATCCAGGAGTCCTCAAAAATTTATCAGTCAACAAAGGGAGAATCTAAATCAGGAAGATGAGCAGTTGAACAGAGTAATAAATATGATTGCCGGGGGCCGGGGGGAGGAGACAACACGAATGCGAGAAAGAGGACAATGAGGTCGATAAAAACAGTTGTTACGACCCAAAAGGAAATATTCTCTTTGGAATTCCCGTCCATAGATAATCAAGTTATAAGCTTCAGCGATGCAGATCGACCCTCAGACGTCACATGGGATATCAGTGAAGATGATCCAGATTTTTCCATGGTACTAACTCTGAGAATTGCAAACTTTGAGGTCAAAAGTGTTTGGGTTGACAATGGAAGTTTGGCAAACATTATATCCTCCAAAGCACTTACACGGATGAATCTTCAACACCCTTATCTGGATCGAGTAGCAACTCCCTTAGTCGAATTTGGTGGCTCGGAGATTGTTCCACTAGGAACCATTCTATTGAACACGACTCTCAGGAAAAAGCCGAAGATGGTGACGAGAATGATAAAGTTTCTGGTGGTGGAAACACCTTTCGCTTACAACGCCATACCGGGAAGACCGGCCCTGAATTCTTTCAAGGCAGTTGTTTCTACCTATCATCAAAAGGTGAAATTCCTAACTGATGGAGGAGTTGGGGAGATGAGAAATGATCAATACATGGCTTGGGAATGTTATAACTCGTCTTTGAGTATAAAGAAGAAAGTTGAACCTGAAATCCCGACGAAAAGAAAATTGTCTTATTTAGAATCCGAATCAATTTCAAATTTACCAATTCCCGATTGTGAAAAGCTTCAAGGAAAGAAAGGAAAGAATGTAGACCTGAGCATGCAAGCGCCCGATCATAAGAAGGTGACCTTGGTCCCGGGATCCCCTGAGAAGTTTACCAGGATTGGGACTGAGTTAAGTGAAGGAATGGAAACCATGCTCATCGACTTTTTACGAAAAAATGTAGATGTTTTCCCTTGGAGTTCGGATGATATCAAGGGGATTGACCGACGTGTGATAACCGACTTTTTAAACATCGATACAAATGCCAAGCCAGTAAGACAGAAGAAGCGTAATCACGGGCGTGAGAAAGACAAAATCATCAATGCGGAGGTCGATAGGTCACTAGCTGCCGGTCAAATAAGAGAAATTAAATTTACCGAATGCTTATGTGATGTAGTTCTAGTTTCTAAAGGTGAAAAGATCGATAATAAATGTAGAATATGTAACGATTTTACTGATCTAAACAAGTTATGCCCAAGAGACCCTTACCCATTGCTTCGGATCGACATGCTCGTAGACTCCACCGCGGGTTTTGTATTTTTTAGCATGATGGATGCTTTTCAGAGATTCTATCAAATTTTTATGAACGAAAATGATCAGGATAAAACCGCTTTCATTACCGAGCGAGGAGTCTACTGCTTCATAATGATGCCGTTTGGTTTAAGAAATGCAGGTGCAACTTATCAAAGCTTGGTCAATATGATGTTTAAGGAATTGATAGGAGAAATTATGGAGGTCTATGTAGATGACATGCTGGTAAAGATTATGACGGAAGAAGACCACATCAAGCATCTCGATTAAATGCTTCGTTATTATGAGAAAATACGGAATGAAATTGAATCCAGCAACATGCACTTTCGGCGTGCGGTCGGGAAAGTTCCTCGGATATCTCGTCCATGAAAGAGGGATCGAAGCCAACCCAGAAAAAATTCGAGCAATTACCGATCTTCAACCACCAACAAAACTTTCAGACGTTCAAAGTTTGATCGGGAAAATTATTTCTTTAAACAGGTTAATTTCTCGATCCGCTGACAAGAGCTTGCCATTCTTCAAATTCTTGCGAAAATCAAAGGATTTCGAATGGAGTGCTGAATGCGACAAGGCTTTTGAAGATCTAAAAGCATACCTAACCTCACCGCCGATGTTGGCCAAGCCCTCCGATGGAGAACCCTTGTACCTTTACATAGCCGTTTCAGAGGAAGCTATTAGTTCGAGATTAGTAAAATTAGAGAAATCAGAGTACAAGCCAATCTACTATTTGAGCAAATTGTTGCAGGGTGCCGAGAAGAATTATATGGAAATCGAGAAATTCACACTCGCTTTGGTAGTAACTGCACGAAGATTGAGGCCCTATTTTCAGACTTATAAGATTATTGTTTTGACTAACCAACCATTGAGACAGGTTTTATCCAAGCCAGAAGCGTCCGGCAGATTAATTAAGTGGGCAGTCGAGTTGGGTCAATTCAAAATTGAGTACCAACCTCGAACCGCAATAAAAGCTCATGTGCTGGCTGACTTCCTAGTCGAATCCACTAGCTTGAAAAACCTAGAGAACGAACCGACTTCCGAAGTAAATGTGGTTAAAGAGATTAAGGATCCAGTTTGGTTGATGCACGTGGATGGCTCTTTGACCAAGGAAGGAGGTGGAGCAGGAATTCATTTTCAAGGACCCTGTGGCGCCATTACCTTGGACTTTGCCGTTACGAACAACGAAGCAGAATACGAAGCTCTGATCGCGGGATTAGAAATGGCCCTGAAAGCAAAGGGAAAATCAATTATCGTGTTAACCGATTCCGAACTTGTCCATAGGCAGGTTAAAGGCGTTTATGACGCTAAAGAATTCAACATGATCAAATATTTGAAAAAAGCCAAAAGTTTGATCTCACAATTCGAAAAGTTCGATATCCAGCCTATTCCGAGTCTATGGGCCGATTTGCTATCAAAGTTCACTGGTATTGCGGATGGAAAGAATGAAAGGATAATTACATGGCTTTTGTCGAATGCATCTGCCATCGATCTAGATGCTACTCCTTGTATCGACGACATGGAAATTGACGAGCAAGTGATCTCTTGGATCGATCCTTTCATCGATTATTTAAAGGAAGGAAAATTGCCTGAAAATACCATTGAAGCCCGAAGAATCAAGTACCGAGCTCCGTCATTTACCCTAATTGATGATCAACTCTATAAGCGACCCTCCTCTGGAATCTTATTAAAATGTGTTTCCAAAGGTCGGTATCATATAATTTTGAAGGAGGTTCACGAGGGAGAAGCAGGGAATCACTGTGGCGCTCGAGCATTAGCTTTAAAATGTGATTTAACCTGATTTCGTCGGGTAACTTGAATTATCAGTGAATTTGTGATATCGGGGGTTTTCGATATTTATATATATTATTTAGGGCTCTGTTACTTTATTCCGGATGGATCGATTACAAAGAAAAGCAATATTCAAGAACAAGAAGTAAAACCACCAAACAAAGCTATGAAACACACCGATATGGAGGTAAAAAGCTCAGTAATAATATTGAATATTATTAAGTTGTGCTGTTGTAAGCAGTGTTAAATCCTGTATTCTCACGGTTCAGGAATTTCGTAGTCCTTTAATACAATGATTAACTAGGTATTTATATGATGCAAAACCTAGTGTTACAAGGAAACATAGTCCTAATAGGACTCGGCCCAAATATCCTTCTTGGGTCCGGAGTACAATCTTCTATCGAAGCGAGCTGCACTTGGCCGGGTCTGCAAGATGATCCCGATCTGTTAGGTTTGGTCGAATCGATCTTATCTTCTTCGTTCGATTCGAATAGTAAGTAGGGTGCGAAATAGCCCCCATCAGTACTCCCTCACTTCTTCGAGCGTATAGATAATAGAAGCTCGTAGAAGTAGATAAATCTTTACGACTGTTTCTTTTCTATGAATGGAGCCTCATTAAAAACCTTACTTAAGAAAAAACCCTGTGGGAAAAAATCTTAAATAAGGAAAAGAGTGCTACATATCATAGATAGTCGTTTTCTCTGTCGAATTACGGATCGCCACGCGTCTATTCAGGAAGCTCTTCGTATCCTTCCGTTTTTGGCGGGAATATGAGTAGCTGCAATAAGTTTGAAACGTCTTTTCTCATTTTGTTATAAATAGGTGACTTTCGAGTTCGCCATTTCTCTTTTATACTTCCTTATAACCTGTACTCATTTTCCTGCCTGGTCGTTTATCTCATAAAAATTTCTCTTTTGTCGATCTTCATCTTTGGGAAACCAGAATATATGGCTTTTGTAAGAAAATCCTCTTCTTCTTCTAGAGAGATCGTCGCTCCTGATCACGATGAGGAGTTGCACCCTAATCCTTTGAGCGAGCAATCTACAGTATCTGACTTCGTTGTCCCCGTAGAAGATACTTTCAAAGTACGAATCCTTTCTGATGCAGACGTGGCTGCCCGAGCCAAAAAGGGCAAAGGTACTGTTCCTCAGATTTCTGAACCGATTGAGGACGTAGCTTGCGCATATACAGCGGAAACATTCCCGGATGTTGTGAATAATTACGCCAAATATTTTCCGGAAGGTTCTGAGATAATTCTTCCTTCTTCTACTGATAGAGTCACATCTCCCCCGAAGGGATGTCGAGCCTTTTATACGGCTCACTTCAATAGTGGATTGCGTCTTCCTTTGTCTCCCCTTTTTCTTGAAGTTTTGAAAACTTTCAGTGTGTGCTTGACACAGCTGGTTCCAAATTCCGTTGCTTTTGTGGTTTGTTTTTCCGTTTTGATGATTGCGAAGGGGTTTAAACCTTCCTTTCGTAATTTTACGCAGCTTTTTCGCTTTAATATTTCTAGTTCTTCAAATCGTGGATATTTCTTTGCTAGTCAGCGGCCTAGTCGAGCAATCTTTGATGCCCCTGTTTCTAGTAATCCTTCGTGGAAATCTCATTTCTTCTTTGTTCGTCCTCCGTCTAATATTGGTTTTCCGGATGGTTCGACCATGCCTTTTTTATGGGATCATGGTTCCAATTGGATTCCTGGAGGTCGCTTACCGACCGGTGAACTTGTTCCTGACGATGTACAGTTTATCACTGAAATCCCCGAAATGCGTGCAAACAAATATCAAAGCGCTCTTCTGATCGGGGAGGTTTCCTTCGTAAGGCAGGGTTAAGTGTCCATAACTTTCCCATCAGTTCACCATCTGATCCTCTTGGTTAGTATTTTATTTTATCTTATTGCTGTAACTATACCTTTTATACGGAGAAACTAACTTTTATTTTGTTTCTTTTTCAGCCCATATGGTAGAAAACTCTCGGCATTCTTCGAAGGGAAAAATGGTGCTGTCGAAATCTTCAAAATCCGTAGAGAACACCCCCATCGAGCAGAGAGCTTCACGAAAAAGGAAACTGGAGTTGGGTCATGAGTCCGAGGATAATAGAGGGGAATCTCCAGATTCTTCTCGTGAGTCCCCTATTCGTCAGGGCACGGGATCTGGTTATCCTCCTCTTCACCTTAGAACATCTTTGGGTATTCGAGGATGTCGTAGCTGGTCGATGCCTCATCCTACTAATAATCCAGTTGATAGAAAAAGGAGTTACTATGGACGTTCTGGTGACGACCTTTCTTTACTCGGAGATAAACATCCAAAACCTACCCTGGTCGAAATGATCGAGGATCATTTAGAGGGAAGGAGGGCCGCTGGTTACTCCGAGAAGGATTCTCTTATTCATGATGATAGTGAGAACGCAGTCGATAAGGCAACCCGCGTTCTTTTGTCTGGTGTTTTCACTCGTGATCTCAATAAGCTTCTTCATAAGGATCCTCTGGAGAAATTCCAGCGAGCTTCTCTTTATGCCGAGAAGGTGACATCTTTTTACTTTAATCATATTAATAGATAATTTTAAAGGTCTTCCTTAATTTATTAATCCATTTCTTTTTCTTGCTCTCTTTGTTCTTCAGACCAAAACTTGTCTTGCGTCATACGCCTATGAAAATGCACTTTGGAAACAACAGTGCGAGTTTCTGGAAGAGAAGCATAAAGCTTTACTCCATAAATCCTCCGGTTCAGAGGTTGGTCCCTCAACATCTTCTTCCGTTCCCGTCGTAGAGACTCGTGCTACCGGGACTGAAGATCAAGAAATAATAGACATGGTGATGGAGATTTCTCGTGCTCAAGAGCAGGCCAATCAAATGGCTAGAAAGTTAGAGGAATTGCAGTTACAGAGCACGACTCGAATTAGTGAGCTTGAATCTCAAGTATCAAACCTTGAAACTTCTTTAGAGGAGTACGAAAAGGATGTCCCACTTAGCGGACTTAGGGATCGATATGGTAGGAATCCTGATGAAAGAGTTGTTCGCGAATTCCTTAACTCTCCTGTTCATACGGCGTTAGTGTATCGGATGGTCGGTCCTCTTCTTGAGAATACTTTTAAGAAGGCGATTCATCAGCTGGTCGCTTTAGAGATGATCGACGACCGTCGAAAGGAGTATTTTAAGACGGCGCACATTCGGTTGAATCGGTATGGCAAACTATATTCTTCTTCCGAGGTTCCAGATGTTGAATATCAAGGTTTTCCTCTGGCTCACCTTGTCGAGGAATTTGGAAATCCATTGCCGATTCCTCCTTCTGATGTTAACGATGAGCTTGATAATACTTTCATCGATCCAGGAGACGAAGAGGAAGAAGGAGACGGTATAGGGATGACTGAGGACGTCGGTAGTGAACAGAAGATTCCGGATAGCGACCAGGCTTCTTGAAATAGTGATTCATTTTTGAAATAATCTTTGTAATTATTTCCTCGTAGTTTTAACTGTAACTTTAGCTTATTTTGTACGTTAAACGCTTCGTATTCTGACAGTCGTGTCTTTTCACTATTGCCGTAATAATTCAGACAAGTCATTTAATTTGCCGTAATCATTATGTGTGTGTCTTTTCGAATTCCAGCGTTTGCTCCAAGGTCAGTTTTCCTGTTTCGCGCCCTTTCTTTAGGTCTGTCGCATCCTTTCGTGTAGTATAAATACGAAAGGTAAAAACTGGACTTGTTTTTTACTGCTATACTCCTCTCTTAACAGAATACTCTTTCTTTAGTTAGTCGATAAACTTTCTCGGTATTAATTTGTATTTTTCCATAGTCCGATCATGAGTAACCTTTTTGGTAATACTTCGAAGCGACCTTCTCGTGAGGGCGCTAGAGATAATAGATCTAAAAAATCTCGAAGAGATGGGCCGTCGATAGAGCCTCCTCGCTTGTCTCAATCAATTAGGTCGGAGATCGATACTCGTTGTATTGTCTCTGAACCTCTTTCCGTGGTAAACTCGTCGTTTTCAGAACCAATCTTTTCTACATCCACTCAGGAAGGAAACATGCCTTCCCCTGGTCGATTACCTTTTGGGGATATGTCCAACGAAGAACCGGCTTATAATATAGCTGTTAGTTCCAACACTTCTTCTTTTGAGCACGTTTTTCACGGAGGGGATTTTGCTGTTTCCCTTCCTTTGTCTACTTCTTCTGCTTTTTAGGGCAAGTATTTTGCACTCCAGCTGGGTGTGCAAAATGACGAACTGTGGACGAGTAAGCGTGTTCATCAACGTCAGTTAGAGTCAGAAAAAGCTAAAGCTGCAGGGCTGACGTTGGAACTTCAGATTGCCAGAGATGATCTTCAAAAATTGGAGGCTGATAAAGTTGTTCTTGAAAAAGAGAAAAATGATTTAATTCAGGCTGCCGCCCTTGCAGAGGAGTCTCAACGGCGGTCCTATGAGGAAGGGTATGACGCTGGTTATCTGAAGCGTCAAGAGGAGTTGATGGCGTTTGCTGGCAATTTGACTCCTCGGAGGACTGTTTCTAGTAGTCGGCCTATTGACCGTCCTTCTCAGTGATCTTTGTTCGTCCTGGCAGGCCTTGGACTGTCTATTTTTTTTTTTTTTTTTTTTTTTTTTGTCGCCCAACTTTTGTGCACTTGTTTGGGCTGAAATTTTTGTAATGGGAGAAGTACTAAATTGGAAATATTAACCTTCTTGCAGGCAGATTCTTGCCTATATCTATTTTCTTCTCTTTGTTATGCACAATTTGCCTTTATGCATAAATATAATTATCGTAAAATAATCAGTATTGTTTAGCATACTTATCTGAAATTGATCTTTGCCAAGAATGTAGAATAAGGTAGCTTTGATCTCGATGTTTGTTTTGCAAATCCAATCTTTGTTGATTAACCCAGTATAGTCCCTTGGGTTATATTCAAAATCACGTTTGCGCATAATCATGCAGATAGCAGCTTTATTCGGATCGATCTGATTTAGGGAACGTTCAACATTTTAGTCGATGTTCGATCCCTGCCCTTGTAAAATTGTCCTTTTGTGACACATACTTTTATATAAGGAGGCTTTTTATACCTTTTGTTGAACTCTTCTTTTCTTTTCATAAGAGCAAGAGAAAATAACTCTTTCAGTATCCTTCGAAGCTTTATGTTTCTTATTATCAACTTCGAACTACTTGTTTTTCAACCAATGTTTCGTTTATAGCATATCTTTGATATGGGAGGAATTGGAAAGTGTAGAAGTCTTAGTCAGATCTGACCTATTCAGACCTCCTTAAGCAATTCTTTGGTATGTTAGGCAGTTACGTCCTTGCTGTTTTGAATAAGGAGGACTATTCTCCTGATTTCTATATCAGATATCTTGGATTCGAGAGGAGTTCCTGTATGGCTTAGTCAATGGTCATCCATACGATGTATGAGGCAGTGACGTGCCTCGTATGGTGAAAAGTTTGGTCTTTTATCTCTTATCGAGCAACTGTCCTTTTTGCTGCGATTTTAAAGCTTGTATAACTTTGTTTATGGATTCTAGGTCTCTAAACCATCGATCATGAAGTATGATTGTGCTGGAATGTCTAATCCAAAGCTTTTTTAGATATGATCATATCGATCTATTGCCTCTTTTGTTATCGACTAGTTGGGGCGATTAGATTGTGCCGTTCCAACTTACTTGCATTTATTGCGGGGAGTCAAGGGGTCGCATCTGTGTCCGTTGATCAAATGCTTTTTCAGCCGTTGGATTGTTTGAGTCTATCCCTATAAATGGGGTGGTGGTTTGCATTCTTCCTTTGCAATTTCCCAAAGAGAATGGAGATCTCAACTTCTTTGGATTTTATTCTGCCCTCAGATCCCATAATATTCAAAAAATCACATTATCGTGATTCATTCTTTAATAACTTGGTGTTCATCTACCTTGTACTGACGGGTCCCATGTCAGCCCTTCCTTGTACTAACGGGTCCCATGAGGCCTCCGCTTTAGTCTTCATCAATTAGAGGTCCGTGGTTTCCGTTTGCACATGGGGGGTTCATACTTGCCAGTCACCCTCGCTCTTGGATGTGACTTCCGGAGTGATAGACCGCCGGGGTGGCTGGTAAACTTACCGTTTCACGACGGTCCCGAAGAGATGCTGCTCGAGAGTAAAATGTTTTATAGATAAAGTAAAAGCAGTATCTTCTTACAGGTGAGTGAGCATTGCTAGTTATCTGGCTGGTAATGTTCATTTCATCTGGAAGAACATTTGATCTTCAGAGCCTGGCCATCGAACTAAAGAAGTCGACCATCGTGAGCAGCATGCTTCTTAGGTCGCATATTATAATCGATGAGGTACTAGGGAGGAGATTGGTGTTTCCGTGGACATTGTCGTGAAGATAGTCGATCCCATAGGATTAATTTGAGTAGATCATTGTAACGATCTTTAGGTAGCAAGCAGATCTTTGTAACGTAGTATATTTGTATGTAATTGATTTGATGAATAAAATATTACTTTATTTCTTGCATCTTCTTTGTCGTTGATAATTTTATTTACGAGGAGTATTTTCCGAGCAGATGAATTCATACTTGATTTATCTTTCAAAACTTTAGGAGTATCAGCAGATCTTTTTTAGATCGTTAGGAATATATCGAGGAGTTTTTATTGAGCGGATCAATGTATACTCGACTCGTTTGTAATTATACTTAGGTTATTAACCCAAAAGTTCTTTAATCATTGAAAATATATCGAAGAGTTTTTATCGAGCGGATCGATGTTTACTTTACTCGTTTTATTCAGACTTAGGTTTTAATACCACAAAGTCTTTTTCTCGTTGTAAATATGGGCGAGGAGTGTTTATCGAACGGATCGATGTTTACTCGACTCGTTTATAATTTTAGACTTAGGTTTTTAGTACCAAAAAGTCTTTTTCTCGTTGTAAATATGGGCGAGGAGTGTTTATCGAGCGGATCGATGTTTACTCGACTCGTTTATAATTTTAGACTTAGGTTTTTAGTACCAAAAAGTCTTTTTCTCGTTGTAAATATGAGGAGTGTTTATCGAGCGGATCGATGTTTACTCGACTCGTTTATAATTTTAGACTTAGGTTTTTAGTACCAAAAAGTCTTTTTCTCGTTGTAAATATGAGGAGTGTTTATCGAGCGGATCGATGTTTACTCGACTCGTTTATAATTTTAGACTTAGGTTTTTAGTACCAAAAAGTCTTTTTCTCGTTGAAGATATATCGAAGAGTGTTTATTGAGCGGATCAATGTATACTCGACTCGTTTTTGAATTTATCGAGGAGTTTTTATCGAGCGGATCGATGTTTACTCGACTCTTTTTAATTAGACTTAGGTTTTTAACCCAAAAAGTCTTTTCGATCGTTGAAGATATATCGAGGAGTGTTTATTGAGCGGATCAATGTATACTCGACTCGGTTCGTTCTCAATTTTCATTAATATGATAGTGTAATTCCGAGGAGCATTAACCGAAATAATCGATGTATATAGAATGCTAAAACTTTTTACTAATTGAACTTGTAGGCTAAGGCCTTTGTTACAAGGATTAAAACTTGATAAAGTAAAATAAAGGAACGCAGTATAATCTGCTAAAATTTATTTACCATAGTATTTCCTAAGGTTGACCGCATTCCAGGTTCTTGGTAAGGCTGTTCCATCCAAGTGTGCAATTTTGTATGAACCTTTCTTTCCTACGCCAATGACGATGTAAGGTCCATCCCAATTTTGTTGTAACTTTCCCACATGCTTGGATACTTCTACCTTTTTCAAGACCAAGTCTCCTTCTTTGAAAGTTCGGATGCGTACTTTTTGATTGTATGCTTTCTCCATATTTGCTTTAGTGACTTGTAGGCGTACAGCAGCTTTATCTCTTAAAGCTTCTGTTAAATCAATGTCATTTTCTCTCGCTTTTTTTATTTTCTTGATCGTCGAACATCTCTATTCTTGGCGTTGGGATTAGGGTTTCAACAGGAATAACAGCCTCCGACCCATACACCAAGCTGAATGGTGTTTCCCCGGTTGAGCTTCTTACTGTAGTTCGATTAGCCCATAGTACTCCTGGAAGTTCATCGAGCCATCTTCCTTTGGCCGAACCTAATCTTTTTTCCAAAGATTTTATTATTTCTCGGTTTGCTACTTCGGTTTGTCCGTTCGCTCTTGGATGTCCGACCGAAGTGAAATTTTGTTGAATTCCCAGTTTCGAACACCATTCTATTACTTGTTTTCCCGCGAATTGGGTTCCATTATCTGAAATTAGGAACCTCGGGATGCCAAATCGGCAAACTATGAACTTCCATAGGAAGTTGATCACTTGGAATTGAGTTATTCGTGCGAGTGCAATGCATTCTATCCATTTGCTGAAATATTCTACAGCGACCAGGACGTAAGCTTTTTTGGATCTGGCCGCTGGAAAAGGCCCCACAATGTCCATTCCCCATTGATCGAAGGGCCAACATACTGGAATTGGATGCATGTTTTCTGCTGGTTGATGACATATGTTAGCATGGATCTGGCAGTGATGACATTCTTGGACATATAGAGTGGCATCTTTATTGATGGTAGGCCAATAGTAACCAGTCCTGAGACATTTTAAGGCCAATGCCCTTGATCCGCTGTGATTTCCTGCGTCTCCTTCATGTATTTCTCGCAGTATATCGGCGGTTTGTGACTCAGGGATGCATTTCAGGAGAATTCCTGATACTGACCTTCGGTAGAGTTTTCCTTCTACAAGCGTATATTTTGGGGCTCGATATTTTACTTTCCGAGCTGCATTCTGATCAGATGGTAGTTTTCCTTCACGAAGATAGTCTATCATTGGGGTCATCCAATTTTCTTCGACTTCATCTATTTCCATTATATCGACTGCCGGTGTTTCATCAATATCGACTGCCGGTGTAGAAGATATCAACCAATTGATCACCCGTTCGGTTTTTCCGTCGTGGGCTCCTGTGAACTTAGACAGTTGATCGGCCCATTTGTTTTCCGAACGTGGGATGTTCTGTATGTCGAAATTTTCAAACTTCTCGGCTAGTGTTTTTACTTTGGCGAGGTATTTTACCATATTGAATTCCTTAGCTTCGTATAGGCCTCTAATTTGTCTTTGTACTAACTCTGAGTCGGTTAACACTTTAAGCCTTTTTATGTTAGCTTTGATCGCCATTTCCATTCCTGCGATTAACGCTTCATATTCAGCTTCGTTGTTTGTTACAACGAAGTCCAATGTTATCGCGTAATTCAAATCTTCCTTATTTGGTCCGGTGAAGTTGATTCCGGCGCCTCCTCCTTCTCGGCATGAAGCACCATCGACATGCATTAACCAAGTTTGATTTTCTATAATCAAGACATCGTCGTTGAGGCTGCTCGATGATTCAGTAGCCTGTGTTGGTGTTTCTAATATAAAATCGGCTAACACTTGGGCCTTGATGGCAATCCTTGGTTTGTAGTCTACTTCAAATTGGCTGAGTTCGATGGCCCATTTGATCAATCTTCCGGAGGCTTCTGGTTTTGCTAGAACTTGCCTTAGCGGCTGATTCGTCAAAACGATGATTTTGTAAGTTAAGAAGTAGGGTCGGAGTTTTCGTGCGGCCACTACTAAGGCCAGCGTGAATTTTTCTATTTCCAAGTAATTCTTCTCCGCCCCTTGTAATAATTTGCTAAGATAATAGACGGGCTTATGCTCAGAGCCCTCTATCTTAATTAGTACTGAACTAATGGCCGTATCAGAGATGGAGATGTAGATGTACAACGGTTCCCCTTCCGTCGGTTTAGCTAACATCGGAGGCGTTGTCAAATATTCTTTGAGTTGTTCGAAGGCTCGTTCACATTCTTCGGTCCAAGCGAATTTTTTCGCTTTTCGAAGTGTTTGGAAAAAGGGCAAGCTTCTGTCCGCAGATTTTGATATGAATCTATTCAATGCTACGATTTTCCCAACTAAGCTTTGTACTTGAGAGATGGTCTTGGGAGGTTTCATTTCAGTTATGGCTCGAATTTTTTCTGGGTTGGCCTCTATACCTCGCTGGTGTACCAAGTATCCTAAAAATTTTCCTGACTTAACACCGAAGGTGCATTTTGCAGGGTTCAACTTCATACGGTATTTTCTTAAGATTTGGAAACATCGATCTAGATGCTTTATGTGATCTGCTTCATTCATACTTTTGACTAACATGTCGTCTACATAGACTTCCATTATTTCTCCGATTAATTCCCTGAACATTAAGTTTACTAACCTTTGGTAAGTAGCGCCGGCATTCCTCAATCCGAATGGCATTACAATAAAACAGTATACTCCCTGTTCGGTTATGAACGCGGTCTTCTCTTGATCCCGCTCATCCATGTATATTTGGTAAAATCCTTGGAACGCGTCCATCATGCTGAATATCGCGAAGCCAGCAGTCGAGTCGACCAATAAGTCAATCCTTGGGAGAGGGTATGGGTCGCGTGGACATAACTTGTTAAGGTCGGTGAAATCATTACACATTCTCCATTTGTTGTCCTTTTTATCCCCTTTTGCTACTAGTACAACATTACATAGCCATTCCGAAAAATGTATTTCTCGGATTTGTTTTGCTTCGAGCAGTCTCTCTACTTCGGCTTTGATAATTCTATCTTTTACTGGTCCATGATTTCTTTTCTTCTGTCTGGCGGGTTTCGCCGAAGGGTCGATTTTTAGGGTATGCTTGATTATCCGAGGATCAATTCCTTCAATCTCATTCGCGCTCCAGGCGAAGACGTCAACATTATTTCTTAGGAATTCGATTAACATTATTTCTCCTTCTTTGCTCAATTCTGTACCTATTCTTGTCGTTTTGGACGAGTCGCCTTTTACTAGAATTATATCTTTATGTTCTGGGGGTTTCAGGGATAAGTCTAGCGGTTCTTTCCCCTTTTTATCTAACCGATCAGTAATAGGAATTTCAACCCCATTTCTAGTGAGATCGTCTTCGATCTTTCTCTTGCTCGGAGTAATTGACTTAGGGTGTTCTTTCAAAGTTAACGATGTGCTGTAGCAATTCCACGCCATACAGTGGTCATTCGTTATTTCTCCGATGCCCATATCGGTCGGAAACTTTATCTTCTGATGATAGGTAGAGACTACAGCTCGGAAAAGGTTAAGGGCTGGTCGCCCTAGTATATCGTTATAAGCGAAGGGTGTTTCCACTACTAGGAATTTTACTAACTTCACTGTCCTAAGTGGTTTCTTCCCAAGTGACACACTTAAAGATATTGTTCCGCTGGGGATAATCTCGGACCCTCCAAAGCCTACTAACGGCGTAGCTACTTTTTGTAGGTTTATTTGTCCCAAGTTCATTTGGGCTAAAACCTCCCGGGAGATGATATTTGCTGAGCTTCCATTATCAATTAGGATTCTTCTTACATTATAATTCGCTATCTCTAATGATACTACCATAGGAAAATCGGGGTTATCCTCTTTTGTGTCCCAAATGATGTTTTTAGGTACTTCGCCTTCGTTGAAGCTGATCGGCTGGTGATTTGTCGGCCTGTTTTCCAGAGTCCATATTTCTTTTGGATATTTAGAACTTCGAATTATGGATCGGGCTGTCCTTCGTCGTGCATTACGACTATCTCCACCCGCGGGTCCCCCGGATATTGTATGGATAGTCCCATTGATCTGGTCCTGATTTAACTCCTGAGTAGGTCGACGTTCAAGCGACCTTCGACGAGAACTTCTCCTTCGATTACCGTTCCGAGGGCTTCTACTTCTTTCCCTTTTGCGATTATCTTGGTCTATGTATTCGCCTAGTTTTCCCTGCTCGATCAGTTTTTCGACTTCTCTCTTAAGGTGAAAACAATTTTCCGTTAGATGCCCATGTGCCCTGTGGTACTTACAGTATTGATCATAGTTTCTAGACCCCGGTCTGGGCTGAGCGATTTTCCTTGCCTCGGGAATCCAGTTATTTCTTTCTAGGACTTCCAATATTTCTTCCATTGGAGCATTTAACCTTGGGTGTTCTACTTGATTCACCCTGCTTCTGATTGGTTGCTCAGGGTTTCTTGGTCTTTGGTAGTAATTAGGTTGTCTTTCTTGATCGGCTTTGATGTATTCCAGTCGCTGGAAAACGTTACCTCTCCTGGAAGATCGCTCATAGTCTAAGGGTCTTTGAATAGGAATCTTATCATGCCGCTTGGAGCCTGAAGCTGTGAATTTATTTTTGTTTTTATCCTTAAAGGAATTCATCTCTTCTTGGGTCATATACTTAGACGCCAAGCTCATGATGTCGGTGAACGTTCTTGGTTGTTTTCGACTGAGGGCATTTCCGAACTGCCTGTTTTTAGTGAGATCGAAGAGGATAGAAATTATGTAATCAATATTTGGAGAATCGATTTTGAGTAATTCTACGTTGAATCTGGCCAACCAGTTTCTTAGGGATTCTCCTTCTTGTTGATGTATGGTTCCTAGGTAGCTCATCGGGAATTTTTGCCTCTTCTGACTGGCAAACTGCTGCGTCAATTTATTGCATAATTCCCGGAAACTGAATATGGAGTTGGCAGGTTGTTTTGCGAACCAATCCAACGCTAGGCCCTCGAATGTGGTCACCATTAACTTGGCGGTGAATTCGGCAGAGTGGGCATATAAATTCATTATGTTAGTGAAGCTAAAAATATAATCATCCGGGTCGGTGGTTCCGTCATATCGGGGTAGTCTACCCGGGACCTGTCCAATGGATTGCGCTTCTTTTATTTCTCTGCAGAAGGGAGAACATGCTGCAAGGCTATCCTGGAGTTCCGCGGTTCGGGTCCACGGGTTTTGAACAGATCGTAGGCGTTGCTCCAGTCGTTCCTGTACTATTCTCTCGATTTCTCTTTCCGAGAATCGAGTCGCTCGTGGTCGATCTGGGATAGCATCATCTATGTCATCCTCGATAGGGATTATTGTTCGTTCCTTCGATCCGCTGCGATCCGCCTGTGGCCTTCTTCGACCTGGTTTTCTTCGGGGACGGTTATCGGAGGGTTTAGAATTGTCCTGCTCTGGGCTGCGTAACGAGCGTCGCTCACTTGCTGGGCTGTCCGCTTGTTGAGAGGTTTGTTTGTTTGGCCCCGACATTCCCGGTGCAGGAGTTGTCCTGGGAGCCGCAGCGTTTCGAGGAATTTGGTCTAAAACTAGCAATTCTTCTGGAGAGAGTGATTTGAAGAGCATTGCTATTTGTCTCAGTTTTTCCTGAGCGCCTGGGAGAGGAACGGGTATTTCGGGGACTTCCGGTTCTTCCTGTATTGCACCGGTAAGACCTCCTTGGTGTTCCTGCTGACGAGAACGGGTATCTGGGAGATTTTCATTGGTGTTGGGAATGTTGTTATCGTTGTTGTCTTGTGGATCTTCGGATGTGTTGTGGTCGGTGGTTCTATTACTTCTCGCTCCAATGCGAGCGCTTTTCCTTGGGCGAGCCATGTGTCGATCGAATAATTAACGTAGCCCCTCGGTGGGCGCCAACTGATTTAACCTGATTTCGTCGGGTAACTTGAATTATCAGTGAATTTGTGATATCGGGGGTTTTCGATATTTATATATATTATTTAGGGCTCTGTTACTTTATTCCGGATGGATCGGTTACAAAGAAAAGCAATATTCAAGAACAAGAAGTAAAACCACCAAACAAAGCTATGAAACACACCGATATGGAGGTAAAAAGCTCAGTAATAATATTGAATATTATTAAGTTGTGCTGTTGTAAGCAGTGTTAAATCCTGTATTCTCACGGTTCAGGAATTTCGTAGTCCTTTAATACAATGATTAACTAGGTATTTATATGATGCAAAACCTAGTGTTACAAGGAAACATAGTCCTAATAGGACTCGGCCCAAATATCCTTCTTGGGTCCGGAGTACAATCTTCTATCGAAGCGAGCTGCACTTGGCCGGGTCTGCAAGATGATCCCGATCTGTTAGGTTTGGTCGAATCGATCTTATCTTCTTCGTTCGATTCGAATAGTAAGTAGGGTGCGAAATAGCCCCCATCAAAATGTTAGAGAGCAGGGTATTATTGGCCCATTCTTATTTCTGACTCAGTTGATTATGTGAAGAAATGTCACCATTGTCAAATTCATTCGAATTTGATCCATCAGCTGGCTGTGCAAATGCACTCCATTCCGATCTGTTGGCCTTTTGACAAATGGGGAATCGACATCGTAGGTCCTTTTCCAACGGCCAGGGCCAAGAAAAACTATGTGTTGGTCGCTGTAGAATATTTCAGCAAATGGGTAGAATGTGTTGCTCTAACTAAGATCACTTAGTTTCAAGGCATTAATTTTCTATGGAAAAACATTGTCTGCAGGTTGGGAATTCCTAAAGTTCTAATCTCCGATAACGGAACACAATTCGCCGGTAAAAAGATCATGGAATGGTGTGAGAGGTTCGGAATACAACATAATTTTGCATCAGTAGGGCACCCGCAGGCCAATGGGCAAACGGAAGTTGTGAATAGAGAAATTGTTCGATTGATAGGATAGTGCCCTGCAAGCCAGTTCTGTTAGCTTGTAATAGATCTATCCTGTATGAAACGATCTTTGATTTTATAATAATACGCATGTTTATTTATATATGTATAAGGATAAACAATGGCCAACTTCATCTTTCGCGAATACATTTAAGCGATTGGTTGAAAGCCTTAGATTACATTTGACTATGGGACGATTCACTTCAGTACTGAGTGCAATCATGAAACAGTCTCAAAGGTCGTAATCTTAAAAGTGTTCCAAGTCATAGATTCCAAAACGAGACGGGGTATCGTAGGAATCGCCAAGACTTGTACAAGTATGCATGATTCACATGGAGTGAATTTGTAGTGTTTCATGAGCAAGGAATTTGAGTCCAGTGCATACAAGTAGGTGGTTCAATGGAGGATTGAACGCATCGAACGACCCGAACAGAGAAACCCATTGTGGAAGCGCATGACGCATATCGGTGATGGGATGTTTCTCAAGGAATATAATAGTGTACGATTTAGTCCTTTGACTTGAGGTACTAGGGCGAATTCGGTGCATGAAAGTGCGTACTTAGATCTAGGTATAGGCCACGTAGCTTGGTCATAACATGCCTAGGTTGGGTGCGTATGGACATGTGCGCGAGTGGTTAGTGCCGATATGGAATCTATTGACTCACTGTAATGGGTGAGAGAATTTCCTATACGATTCTTAGATAATATATCCAAGGAATCTGCGGCCGCAGTCGGTGACGGATTTGGAAAGGGGTTTCCAAATTTAGAAGGTCACAAAGGTATATTATCCTGAATTAGAAAGTATAGCTATCGAGACAAATTTAGAGGTGCCGATCAATTCACACACCCTAAGTCTTGATCGGGAATATTAGTCGATAGAAGGACCGTATGTACATGGCAATTATATGAGACGAGGTTCACAAATATCAATTCACCTGAAATTGGGCTTCATGGGCTTGTGGCTAGACATCGACCATGAAGTGTGGGTACTCCTGAATTAATAGAGGATTTAATTCCAGGAGTGGTCAATTAAAGGTTGTTTAATTGACCGGAACAATTTATTGTTCATAAATTAAATCACGAGGGATTCGTGGGCCTGCTGCCAATTGATGGTGAACCCAGAGGGTCACACACAATACAATTGGACGGTGACTGTTATAAAAGGACATGAAAGGAATTAATTGATTTAAAGGTAATTAAATCAATTAAATGAATTAAAAATATTTAATTCAAGTGGGAGATTAATCAATTGGCTAACTTAATAATTGAGTTGCTAATTAATTATGTAAGAGAAATATTGATTTAATTGGACTGGGCATTTAATTAAAGTAGTTAATTAAATAAAGGATTGCAAGACATGGGCTTCTATTAATTAAAGCCCATAAGGAGTCTTGCAAACCTAGGTCAGAAGGAGCTTATAAATAGAGCACAACTAGAGCTCAAATGGATAACACCTAAGAAAGAAAAACCCGAGCCTCCTTCTGCCCTAAGTAGCCGCCGCCCCCTCCAAGCTAGAAACCCTAGCTATCGCCGCCGCCACCTGCTGCCGTGGGCTCCTTGGTGCCGCCGCCGCCATCTCCCTATTCCATTGTGTTAGATCTTGATCTGTCAAGAGATTCAACACAATCCTGCAATAACAAATCTCCTGAATCGAGTTCTGAGCCTAAGATCTTGAGGTGTTGCCAGAAACCAATTGGTGTGGACTATCCCTGGAGGTGAGACACTTGGATCACTCCTGTGAACCAGATCAGATTCAGAAACGAAGCCGGAGGTTTCCACCACCTTGCCTGTGGTGAGGTATATCGCAAAAACCCCCTTTGTTAATTCATTGTGTGCGTTTTTGTTTAAGTTTGTGTATACATAATATGGAGACTTCTTTTATGGGACCATTGGATGACTCGAAAAATTTTAAATTCTGCACTTTGTTGTCTGACAAATCGAGCCATATCCCAACAGTGGTATCAGAGCCAACTCCATTATTATTATACAAAAGCCTGAACATAATTGTGTTCACCGTATATGTTTAATTATATGTATGAGAACACATGATAATTATGTTCTGTAAGTTGATTCTTGTTTGTTATGACTAGATCTATCATTGGGTAAAACTGCTTTTCAAGATCTGTGGCGTTTTTATAGTTTTTGAAAACTTCAGGACTTTTTTGAGGCAAAAATCGCATATTAGGGTTTTTGGGGCTGAAAATTCGAAATTTTTGAAATCTGGAAATTTGAAAATTCTGGACTGTTCTTGCAAATCTGGTCGCACGGGTTTTGGGGTCATTTTGCAATTTCTGAAAACTTAGGGGCTGTTTTGCAATTACCGAAACTTGAGGGGTCAATTTGAAAAATAAAAAATTTTCAAAATTCAAAATTTTATTTTCTGGAATCTGCCCAGGGGTGTTTTTGTAACTTTTTAAAAGTTTTGGGGTCAAAGTGCAATTTTCGAAAGTTGAGGGGCCGAAAATGCAATTTTCAAAAGTTGAAAAACAGATTCTGAAATTGAGCAGAAAATTAATTTTTTGTTTACCCGGATATTTATTTTGTCATAATTAGTAGTGACTAAAAAGCAAGAATCATAGGAAGTTAGTTTTAAAAGGATGTTTCAAAATTAAGATAAAAGAAAGTAAAAGATGTTTACATGTTTCTTGCTCTACGTGAACTGTTTACGTGGTTTTCGATCGAGACGAGCCTTGACCTTAGGGTAGATGTGATTGGTTTAATTTATTGCTTGGTTTTTATTGGGCCTGGGAGCCTATTATTGTTTTTGGGCCACTTTGAGCCTTTGTAATAGAATAGGGCTTTACTGCTTTCCTAGTTTAGGATGGAGGCCCATTTACAAGCAAGGTGGGAGCCCAAGAAGATAAGAAGGCCATGTATGCATGGTACAATGTGTAATAGCATAGGGCCTGTTTGAGAACCCTTTAGATTGACCAATTGGGCCAACATCATTGGCTCGATGATGGCCCACATAGGAGGCTCCCGATCGAAAACATATTGTGGTAGTATGCATGCTAGGCTTGTATGGCTTTTATTTATTTGTCGATTTATATTTAGCTGCGCGCTAGAATCTAGATCGTAATAAAAGATAAAGCATAACTGAATCGGTGAGATCTCGAGGAGAGTTAGTATAACTTTCAAAACCAGAAATTCCCCTCTCGAATTAAATATTAAGTCATATTGGATTAAAATAAAATGAAGTATTTATATAAATCCAAGCCTTCCATCAATAGGAACTAACGTATGTTGTCTACTTATCGATAGAGGTGATCCAGAGTCTGGCACCCGAGTCGAAGAAAGGGACAATACGTGAAATTCCTTGACTCTTGTTTTTAACTAAACACGACAAGGGTGAGGACTGGTCGGGATGTGAGGATCAACCGATAACTAGTTACGGAGAACTCACGACCGGGCCCGTTGCTCATCACGATTGATGGGTTAGACCTAACGATTAGTAACACTTATGATGTAGCAGTGCTAGATAAGTGCGAAAGCCGAGGCAAAATAAGCTTGAAGGTTGTGGAGTAACACAATTGGTAAAATGTATACCTACCTGGAGAATTGGTTGTATGGCCACGAGTCGTGGGTGCAATTAATTGCTGCTGGGACGTCAAGACCTACTAGGAATTAGAATTCCCGAGCAATCAAAGGGGTGATTGTTTCGATAAAATAGTGGGAGAACTTTTTCGAAAACAAGTCCAAATTCGATAATTATAAGTATTAGGCATAAGATCAGTTAGCTAAATGTTGTCTTCTTTCCAATTGTAGATATTAAGTACAATGTCTAAGAATCCATTATATGTTATCCTCGACGCAAACAAATTGAATGGCTCAAACTTTGTTGACTGGCTGAGAAATCTCATAATCGTCCTCGACTCCGAGCGACGTAGCTATGTGCTCGACACACCCATGCCTGCTGCACCCGCAGCACGAGCTAGTGAGGAACAACGAACCGCCCATGCTAAAAGGGTTGATGATGATCTTCAGGTTCGATGTCTCATGCTAGCCTCGATGTCGAATGAACTGCAGAAACAGCATGCTGCTATGCCGCTTGCTAGAGAGATACTTCTCCACCTCCAGCAGATGTTTGAAGAGAGGTCTCGCACCGAAAGGTTCGCGACCACTAAGGAGCTATTTCATCTCAAGATGGCTGAGGGAAGCAGTGTCAAGGATCACTGTCTACGCTTCATCAACCTGGTTGAAAAACTGGGGCGATTGGAAGTAGACTTGCACGCTGATCTTAGCACTGACCTCCTCCTCCATACGCTGCCCCGTTCTTTTGACCAGTTCGTGTTGAACTTCAACATGGAGGATAGAACCCTCGCTCTTCACGAACTGACCAATTTGTTGGTAACGGCAGAATCGACTCTCAAGAAAGAGAAGCCGGTAATGATTGCACACCAATCGAAGGCTGCAAAGCCCAAGAGAGGTAGGAAGAAGAAGAAGGTATTTTCTTCGAAGGCAGTCACAAAGGTGGTTGAAAAGAAGCGCAAAAGCCCAGAAGACGAATGTTTCCACTGCAAGAAAGCAGGGCACTGGAAAAGGAACTGCCCAGACTACCTAAAGATGAAATTGGTAGCCAAAGGTATTTTCTTGGTTGAAGTTAATATTTCTATTAACTGTGCATCGTGGGTGTTAGACACCGCAGCAGGTTCTCATATCTGTAATGATTTGCAGGTGATGGGAGCAGTAAGATACCTGAAGCCCGGGGATAGAATCCTGCGTTTTGGAAACGGAGCTAGGATCGCCGCTGAGGCTATTGGGGACGTCGAATTGGTTTTAGGAAATTTTACTTTGGTTTTAAGGGATTGTCTGTACGTACCAACGATAATTAAGAACATCATTTCTATACCAATGCTAGACATTGATGGTTTTAATTTTTCCATTCAAAATGGATATCTTTGCATATTTAAAGGTGGTTTAATGTATGCTCGTGGTACTTTGATGGATGGTCTTTATTCCCTAGAACCTGTTAAATCCGACGTTATGCACATTCAATCTAGGAAAAGAAAATATGATAATCAAACTCCACAACTTTGGCACGCTAGACTTGGACATATTTCCAAGAGTAGGATTCAAAAGCTGGTTTCCTCTAAGGCTCTTGAAATAAAGAACTTGGATGAACTCCCAACTTGCGAATCTTGTCTCAAAGGAAAGATGACCAAATCACCCTTCACAGGGAATCCCGAGCGAACCAAGCAAACATTGGATTTAATCCATACTGACGTTTGTGGACCATTGAGTGTCAATGCGAGAGGAGGATTCTCTTACTTCGTAACATTCACCGACGATTTTAGTCGTTATGGATATGTGTATCTCATGAAACACAAATCCGAAACTTTTGAGAAATTCAAAGAGTTTCGAATGGAAGTTGAGAATCAACTTGGACATAGTATTAAAGCACTTCGTTCTGATAGAGGTGGAGAGTACTTAAGCCAAGAATTCCTTGATTATCTAAAAGAGAATGGAATTCTCGCCCAGCGAACTCCCCCTAGGACGCCCCAACTGAATGGAGTGTCCGAGCGGAGGAACCGAACTTTGTTAGACATGGTTCGTTCCATGATGAGCTTCGCTGACCTTCCCTTTTCGTTTTGGGGCTTGGCCCTATTAACTGCATCAAAGATACTAAACATAGTACCTTCGAAGTCAGTGCCGACAACACCGCACCATGTATGGTATGGTAAGGCACCCGTGTATTCGTACTTACGAGTATGGGGATCTCCTGCGTATGTAAAGAACAAAAAGGGAGATAAGCTAGATAGTAGATCTAGTTTGTGAAAATTTGTGGGGTATCCAAAGGAATCCATTGGATACCTGTTCTTCGATCCTAAAGAACGTAATACGTTCGTATTTAGGAACGCCCACTTCTTGGAAGAGGATTTCCTCTCCAACCGAAATGGGACAATCGTAGAACTTGATGAAGTCCAGGAATCGGACCCATCCCGACAAGCAGTGGGAGCTGAACCAGAATTTACTGAACCTACTAGTACACCTACTCTTCGAAGGTCTGATCGAATTCGTAAGGAGCCAGAGCGATTTGGTTTCATTCACGAAAACGAAAGAGGTGATAATGATCCAAGGACCTATCAAGAAGCGATGTCAGACATAGACTCGGGTGCGTGGCTCGAAGCCATGCAATCCGAAATGGATTCCATGCATTCCAACAAAGTTTGGACCTTGGTCGATCCACCTGAGGGAACTATCCCTGTAGGATGCAAATGGATCTTCAAACGTAAGCTTGGAATGAATGGAGAGGTTTTAACTCTCAAGGCACGCTTAGTGGCGAAAGGGTATTCTCAAAGGCCTGGAATAGACTATGAGGAAACCTTCTCTCCCGTAGCGATGTCCAAATCCATTCGGATATTGCTTGCCATTGCCGCATGGCATGATTATGAGATATGGCAAATGGACGTAAAGACCGCCTTCCTCAATGGAGACATTGACAAGGAGATCTTTATGCAACAACCTGAAGGTTTTGCGTCCAAAGGAAGTGAACACAAATTATGTAAACTTCAAAGGTCGATATATGGCCTCAAACAGGCATCCCGAACCTGGAACATACGATTTGATGAGACAGTCAAGGCATTTGGCTTCATCAAAAATGTATATGAACCTTGTGTGTACAAGAAGAATAGTGGGAGCACAGTACAATTCATTGTTTTGTACGTCGATGACATTTTGTTGATCAGAGACGATATCAAGATGTTAGCACAGACTAAAGCGTGGTTATCCGCGCAGTTCTCTATGAAAGATATGGGAGACGCATCTTACGTATTGGGAATACGTATCTATAGGGATAGATCGAAGAAGATGATTGGACTCTCTCAGTCTCAGTACATTAACACAATCTTGAAAAGATTCAAGATGGAAGAATCCAAGAGAGGATTGCTTCCAATGAGACATGGTATCTAGGGCTGAAAATCAAACCAAGCTACTCGATACTCGGCTCGAGTTCGTTCGATAAAAGCTCGTTCGAGCTCGGTTCGTCAAATAAATCAAACAAGCTTGAACAAGATTTCTCGTTCGATAACTTTTAAAGCTCGGCTCGAGCTCGACTCGATAAGCTAAAAATTGAAAAAACACATGTAAAATATCAAGCTACTCGATACTCGGCTCGAGCTCGTTCGATAAAAGCTCGTTTGAGCTCGGTTCGTAAAGAAATCAAACCAAGCTCAAACACAAAATTTCAAGCTCGATAAAATTCAAACCAAGCTTGAACAACGTGTCGTTCGATACTACTCGGCTCGTTTACACCCCTAATGGTATCTCTCTTTCTAAGTCTATGTGCCCTACAACCGACGAAGAAAAGACGAGAATGTCTCTCATACCTTATGCCTCCGCTATAGGGAGCATAATGTATGCGATGTTGTGTACTCGACCAGACATAGCACACGCTCTAAGTGTAACGAGCCGCTATCAGTCAAATCCAGGCGAAGAGCACTGGACTGCCGTAAAAGCAATCCTAAAGTACTTGCGAAGGACTAAGGATATGTTTTTGGTCTACGATGGTAGTGGAGAACTGAAACTTGAAGGATTCACTGATGCAAGTTTCCAGTCTGATGTGGATGACTTCAAATCCAACTCTGGATACATATTCCGCATCAATGGTGGAGCAGTTAGTTGGAAGAGTTGTAAACAGTCTACCACTGCTGATTCTACCACAGAAGCAGAATATATTGCAGCATCAGATGCAGCAAAAGAAAGTGTATGGATGAAAAACTTCATCCAAGACCTGGATGTTGTTCCTAGCATTGCTGAACCTGTAGTCGTCTTCTGTGACAACAACGGGGCGATAGCTCAAGCGAAGGAGCCGAGATCACACCATCAATCTAAACACGTACAGAGGAAATACCACGTGATCAGGGAGATCATGGGTAGAGGAGACATGCACATGGAGTATGTCAAATCGGAAGACAACGTAGCTGACCCACTAACTAAGCCACTTTCACAAAAGGCGTTCGATAGTCATCTAGAGCAGATGGGACTTAGAACCATAGGTGAATGGCTTTAGGGCAAGTGGGAAATTGATAGGATAGTGCCCTGCAAGCCAGTTCTGTTAGCTTGTAATAGATCTATCCTGTATGAAACGATCTTTGATTTTATAATAATACGCATGTTTATTTATATATGTATAAGGATAAACAATGGCCAACTTCATCTTTCGCGAATACATTTAAGCGATTGGTTGAAACCCTTAGATTACATTTGACTATGGGACGATTCACTTCAGTACTGAGTGCAATCATGAAACAGTCTCAAAGGTCGTAATCTTAAAAGTGTTCCAAGTCATAGATTCCAAAACGAGACGGGGTATCGTAGGAATCGCTAAGACCTGTACAAGTATGCATGATTCACATGGAGTGAATTTGTAGTGTTTCATGAGCAAGGAATTTGAGTCCAGTGCATACAAGTAGGTGGTTCAATGGAGGATTGAACGCATCGAACGACCCGAACAGAGAAACCCATTGTGGAAGCGCATGACGCATATCGGTGATGGGATGTTTCTCAAGGAATATAATAGTGTACGATTTAGTCCTTTGACTTGAGGTACTAGGGCGAATTCGGTGCATGAAAGTGCGTACTTAGATCTAGGTATAGGCCACGTAGCTTGGTCATAACATGCCTATGTTGGGTGCGTATGGACATGTGCGCGAGTGGTTAGTACCGATATGGAATCTATTGACTCACTGTAATGGGTGAGAGAATTTCCTATACGATTCTTAGATAATATATCCAAGGAATCTGCGGCCGCAGTCGGTGACGGATTTGGAAAGGGGTTTCCAAATTTAGAAGGTCACAAAGGTATATTATCCTGAATTAGAAAGTATAGCTATCGAGACAAATTTAGAGGTGCCGATCAATTCACACACCCTAAGTCTTGATCGGGAATATTAGTCGATAGAAGGACCGTATGTACATGGCAATTATATGAGACGAGGTTCACAAATATCAATTCACCTGAAATTGGGCTTCATGGGCTTGTGGCTAGACATCGACCATGAAGTGTGGGTACTCCTGAATTAATAGAGGATTTAATTCCAGGAGTGGTCAATTAAAGGTTGTTTAATTGACCGGAACAATTTATTGTTCATAAATTAAATCACGAGGGATTCGTGGGCCTGCTGCCAATTGATGGTGAACCCAGAGGGTCACACACAATACAATTGGACGGTGACTGTTATAAAAGGACATGAAAGGAATTAATTGATTTAAAGGTAATTAAATCAATTAAATGAATTAAAAATATTTAATTCAAGTGGGAGATTAATTAATTGGCTAACTTAATAATTGAGTTGCTAATTAATTATGTAAGAGAAATATTGATTTAATTGGACTGGGCATTTAATTAAAGTAGTTAATTAAATAAAGGATTGCAAGACATGGGCTTCTATTAATTAAAGCCCATAAGAAGTCTTGCAAACCTAGGTCAGAAGGAGCTTATAAATAGAGCACAACTAGAGCTCAAATGGATAACACCTAAGAAAGAAAAACCCTAGCCTCCTTCTGCCCTAAGTAGCCGCCGCCCCCTCCAAGCTAAAAACCCTAGCTACCACCGCCGCCACCTTAAGCCGCCGCCACCTGCTGCCGTGGGCTCCTTGGTGCCGCCGCCGCCATCTCCCTATTCCATTGTGTTAGATCTTGATCTGTCAAGAGATTCAACACAATCCTGCAATAACAAATCTCCTGAATCGAGTTCTGAGCCTAAGATCTTGAGGTGTTGCCAGAAACCAGTTGGTGTGGACTATCCCTGGAGGTGAGACACTTGGATCACTCCTGTGAACCAGATCAGATTCAGAAACGAAGCCGGAGGTTTCCACCACCTTGCCTGTGGTGAGGTATATCGCAAAAACCCCCTTTGTTAATTCATTGTGTGCGTTTTTGTTTAAGTTTTTGTATACATAATATGGAGACTTCTTTTATGGGACCATTGGATGACTCGAAAAATTTTAAATTCCGCACTTTGTTGTCTGACAAATCGAGCCATATCCCAACATCGATCTCTAGAAAAGCGCTTATCTGATGCAAAAGGAAAGTGGCTCGATGAACTTCCAGGAGTCTTATGGGCAAATAGGACAACCGTAAAAGCTGCCACAGGAGAAACCCCTTTCAGTTTGGTTTACGGGTCGGAGGCTGTTATCCCCATTGAGAATCTTATACCTTCTCCCAGGGTTGAATTTTATGATCCCGAAAGAAATCGGTTGTTGAGGGAAATGGAAGTTGATCATGCCGACAGCAAAAGGGATCGTGCTAAGATGAAAATCCAGGCTACAAAGGCCAACATGGAAAAGGCCTATAATCAGAAAGTTAGAATCCGAACCTTTATAGTTGGAGATCTAGTGCTAAAAAAGGTAGAAGTCTCGAAGCATGTTGGCAAACTTCAGCCTAATTGGGATGGACCTTACGTAGTTGTCGAGGTCGGAAAGAAAGGCTCTTACAAGATCGCTTATCCGAATGGAGAAGTCTTGCCTCGAGCGTGGAACGCCATTAATCTGAGAAGATATTATGGAAGATGAAGACTATTTTCGATTTCTAGCTTGTCCACTTTATTGTTCTTTTTCTTTATGCGATATTATGTTATCAAAAGTTATATATTCAATGAAAAAGTCTTATTCGCCAGAGATATTATCATTTCATTATGCGATCGAGAAAATATTATATTGCTATGACCAATCTCAATATATATCAATCAAATATTATAGGGTGAAAGCTATTGCTATGCCCCTTGGATCAGCGAAATGGGTGACAACCCTTGAAATCGACTAAGGGTGAAAGCCGTTGCTACGCCCCTTAGATCGGAAATAAAAGAAAATGGGTGAAAGTTGTTGCTAAGACTCTTGAAATCGACTAAGGGTGAAAGCCGTTGCTACGCCCCTTAGATCGAAAATAAAAGAAAATGGGTGAAAGCTGTTGCAAAGACCCTCGAAATCGACTAAGGGTGAAAGCCGTTGCTACGCCCCTTAGATCGGAAATAAAAGAAAATGGGTGAAAGCTGTTGCTAAGACCCTTGAAATCGACTAAGGGTGAAAGCCGTTGCTACGCCTCTTAGATCGGAAATAAAAGAAAATTGGTGAAAGCTGTTGCTAAGACCCTCGAAATCGACTACGGGTGAAAGCCGTTGCTATGCCCCTTAGATCGAAAATAAAAGAAAATGGGTGAAAGCTGTTGCTAAGACCCTTGAAATCGACTAAGGGTGAAATCCGTTGCTACGCCCCTTAAATCGGAAATAAAAGAAAATGGGTGAAAGCTGTTGCTAAGACCCTCGAAATCGACTAAGGGTGAAAGCCATTGCTACGCCCCTTAGCTCAAGTCTTCAAAAAAAAAATTCGATCCTATCAATGATCGATTCACAAGTTGCAATGATCGAGATTTGCAAAGAATATCAAAGAAATATCAATTATCGATTATCCTGATTAAGTAGCAACGCAATTCAATAATTATTGATTCATTGTTTTCAGAGTTGTATGTTCTATTATTCTATCAAAAGAGCAATCATGTTGAAGTACGAGCAAGAAAAGCAAAGGAAAATACAAGGACAATGAAGTAAAAATAAGCCTTTATTTCATAAGCTTTCAAATAGTTACAAAAGATTTCAATGCTAATCTATTACAATATGTAAATTCGAGCTGAAATTTTAAAGATACATTCAGTGCTATCCTATTACAAAGGACAAGCTCTACGCTAGGGATCTTCGTTCAATCGTCGGGGCTGAGTAGAGCTACTTCTGCATTTACCCTTCATCCAAGAATACAGGGGTCGGATTGGTAGTGCTTTTTCCAGCATTCTTGCTACCGCTTCCCTGCTGGTTAGTTCGCACATTCACCCAGGTCGAAAAAGCAGGAAGCAATCCCTAGAAGAAATTATTCCACGCAATCTCGAAGGCAACATTCTTCAAGAAACATCTTGAAGAAGTTGAGATCGAGAGCAGGAAAACTCATCCAGGAGTTGACCCACTATCCGACTGGGTGGAGCGACAGGACACAGGAGTCCGAGCCTGTCTTGGATACATGATATCCGAGAAAGCAGGTCGTCTGCCGATATCCTAGTCGCAATGCTATTCGTCTGTCGATATTCTAGTCGAAGCAAAAGTTTCTTTGGAAGCAAAGGAAAAGAAAGTACGAATTCGAATCTCGAAAATTTTTATGGGGGATAAACGATTGGCCATTAAACGTAAAAAATCGTGCATACAGATCGAACAAAATTTTTACAAGAAAAGTAAAAGTACGATGGTAAAATGACAACCAGTCGAAAGTATTTATAGGGGAAGGAAATAAACACCAATGGCTCAGATCTCCTGGAATGAATGGTCGCGATACGAGCGATAAATGCGCCGACGGTTCCGTTTCCCGATGAATAAGGGACTGTTTGGATAAAAAAGATAAGTCGTTTGACTCGAGATCGGAAATTTGAAAAAACCATCGGTCGAAGGAGAATATTCGAACATTCGCATCAGTACATTTGCGCCCGCTATACAATGATCGAATAGTAGTAACAATTATCAAAGCATAAAATATTTTGTGACAAATATGCTCGGAATAGACTGATTAAAAAGTGGAGAACATGCCAGCATAATTAAAAAAATAGTTATAGCCATCGAAGAACGGCATAACTATCATGAAAATGGCACATGGCCCAGTACATGGTCCGAAATGCAGAAACGGAAACACACGAAACAAATTAAAACTTATTCAGGGTTACAGCATAAATGTGAAATGGAAAGTTAAAACTACAACAGTTTCAACAATTAAGACATCTACAGAAGTTTATTATCGGAGAAAATCTTTCGAAGCTCGGCACTGCGGTCATCATACCCACGAGCATAAGCCTTCTGTTAACGAAGCTCAGAGTCCTTCTTATCCTGCTCATAAAGTCCTTTGAGCACTTCGAGCTCTTTGCTCAACTGTTGGTCGATTTCTTCCCCCTGATCCTTGACGGCCTTCTTCTTCTCTAAAGCCAGTTTCTCCTCGAGTACACGGTTCAATTCGGTTTTCTTCTTCTCCAGTTCGAGGGCAACAGCAGCATGTTGGCTCAATTCCCGCTCAGCTAACACTTTGAGCTCGAGGAACTCTTGTCCAGCCTACCTTATGAATGAATGAGTTAGTAAAAAAAAAAAAAAAAAAAAAAAAAAAGACAGAGGAGAAAAACCTGAAAGAGATAATTCGATCCACATTGAAACAGTTCTAAAGGGCTTTTTCCCTTAGACACGCCCACTTCAGAAATGGAGATATCAGCCTGCAGGAGTCTCTTAACAGGATTCTCAAATACCACTTTCGGAGCAGACTCATCTTTCTACGGGGAAGAAAAGATCACAGGAGAAGCAGAAGCAGCGCGAAGGTCGGAAAAATCCTCAACTTTCGAGGATTCAGCTGTTGCTCCAGAAACTAAAAAGCCTTCACCAATATCTGTCAGTTTAAGTTTTTTGCCCAAACTTCCTTTCGGGAAACCAGCTGCAGAATCACCGGCCAACAACTCATTTCTAGAGACAAGATTCTGCAAGGTCTCAATGAGGGTGATCGCATCAGAATAAGGCCCTTTATGCGAAGCAATAATCGAAGCTTTCTGCCTAGCCAACGCTCGTTTGGAATTATCAAGAGGTTTCGACGGGGAGACCTTATATTCCTCATCGAGATCCTCATCTTAAATCGATTTGCTAGAAATAATCTTGACATGTTTGATTGAAGCCTGCTTTTCTTTCTTAGTCTCCCCTCCCTTAGAGGCTTTGGGGGAAGACGCGGAAGTTGTTGGATAAGCCCTGGAGGACTTCTTATCCTTAGTCGACTTCTGATCTTTGGGTGGACCTTTGCTCTTAGAGCCACCCAACAACGACAGGGGATCGATAGCTTTACCCAATATTTGATCCATGATGAGCGAAGAAATAAATTTGAAAGTTCAAAAATAAATGTTAAGCGCGGAGCTCCGATCTCAATGCTTAAGAGTTATAGGCGAAATGATTCAAAACAGTCCTTGTATTTCTAGAGGCTACACCCTACCTTTACAATAATTGAACCGGTAAAAAGGGCAAAACGTGGATAAACAAGTATTTACAATTCAAGGATTTTATGGATTATATATAACGAAAAACATTGAGAAAGAATCCTATTACATCAACTATTACTCCTATTACATAGATGTGATCGGATTTCTAGCTACTAGATTTCAAATCACTTCCTTTTGAGCTAACTGATCCATTGTCCGAGCTGCCGCTACCTTCACCGTCAGCACCCTATTGCCCTACTTGACGGTCGAGTTGATAAGTTTGCTCATCAGATTCGCCATCTATGTCAACATAATGATATTCCCCTAAGGCAGATTGGGGGTCATTGCCAGATAACTCAACCAAATATGGATTCGGCATTTGAACGCCAAACTCCTCAACAAACGGGGAAAATGGTGATCCTGCCAGCTCAAGGTTTCCTGGGGCAATGACGAAGTTTTGTAGTCTTTTCCTTCAGCATTCTTATAATGATCCATATGTCGAAAATATTCGTCCATCTTGTCCGGAATTATCTTGGCCGAAACTAGTTGCCCCTTTGTAGAAAATCGTCTGGAGAATCCCGCCTATCCTTCTTCGAAACAAGGGACCAAGAACAGGGGACTTCAAAAACACTTGTATAGCTGGGATCACTGCCTCTTCCCACCCCTGAGAATATGCACGCTCGGAGTCTTGCTTGGCTTGTTCGAACTCAACCTTAGCTTTCCTAAGCGCCTCCTCGAGAGCACTTTTCTCCTTAACTATTGACACCAAATCTTCCTCCACGGACGGGGTGTGTTTTTTCTTACTACTCTCTAATTCCTTCTTGGTTTTGATAATTCACGACGGTTATCTGTTAGTCTACTCGTAGCGTCGTCCAGTTGAGCTCGAAGCATTTTATTCTCGGCCAGAGTCTGTGCGAGCGCATTGTGAGCCTCTTGTGACTCTTGTTCCAGCAATGCTAAACGATAGGTCTGAAGGGCGAAATAATCCCCAGCCTGTGAAGAAGTAGAGCATGTCAGCAGACTATTTAAGAATCAAGAAAGATAATGTACTCAAAACTTAACAATTATTAGCTCCTGGTAGGTTCGAGAGAAGTTACTCAGGACTTCGAAGTCGTCTTTCACGGTATGGTGAAGCAAATCCCGCTTGAACCGTCCGGCCATAAAGATTTTTGTGGATTTGTCGAACCCACTTTCACCATCAGGTCCGAGATCGGACAAAATGGTTCCGTCCTCCGGATATCCGGCGGCCCTACACCCGCGAAAATGCTCATCCATGAAGTCTGCTACATCCGGCTCAGATCTACCTGGACGACAAGGAACCGAGTCGGAACTCCTGCCAAACGGTTTTACTCTCCTCGAGGGCCCTGGATGGTCGCATTTCATTTCCGAGCCATACGCTCCTCATGTTCTTGTATACCCAAAATACGTTTCCTGAATATTGACTATAACCAGCGGATGATGGATTAGAAGTCTCAATCGAGAATACGCTGCGTAAAGGACCCGCTACAGCCAAGTTCGATGAACTTATGCTGCCAAACCCTCTCAAAGTTGGGAGTATAGCTGGCATACCAATTGGGTCAACGACCAAATTACTTATTTCCATTCCTTCCGGATTAATTTCCTTTATTTGCTGGGATTGGTCTGGTGCACGTCTGAAAGTGGCGGTCTCGATCGAGCGAACAAGGGACAGTCGAAACTTATCAACAGTTTGATCTGGAAAGAAAGTGCAATGCATTTAGAAAGCTAGATGAGAAAATACTATTTATCGCGCATTAAAATACAAATGATGGTAGCATACTTAAAGTAAGAGGGGCGCGAGGTAGAGCAGCCGGTTCGGACATTTTTCCAAACGAGCGGATAGACCCGTCAAGGGATCGAGTTAACGAAGAAAGGGAAAATTCAACCATCGGAGCGGGGTAATCGCATTTGCTCAGACCTGCCATCCTCAAAACCCTTTCTTGAACAAGTAGCATGGTTTGGTAGGGATTGGACTGCAGCTGTTCCAATAGTTCGTCAGAAAGGTGATGACTAAGCTTTTCCTTGATTCTGCGGCGGCCGTATACCCAAGACCCTATGCCATCCCATCGGTATGGTCTAGTTTTTGAATTTCCTTCCAAGACGGAGATATCAGGACCTTTCACGAAGAAGAACCTTCTTTTCCAGCCCTTAGCCACACTCGAAAGGATGGGCCGACTCGACCGTTTCTCACAAACCCCGCGTTGGAGCCCCTAGACATATCCAGCTGGAACATTTGCCAGAAATTCCGAATGGAAGCCTCTTCCCCTTTGGCTTCCATAAGAACGCTAAATGCTACAATATACGCAATAGAGTTTGGAAGAATCTGAGCGGGTGAAAGAGAAAAAGACGTTAAAATGCTTCTGATCAGGGGAATAAAAGGGATGCGCAATCGATGAGAAAATTGCTTTTCATAAAATGCCTGACACCCCGCTGGAGGATCAGTCGCGCGTTGACGATAAGAAGGGATGACAATCGAAAAACCCTTAGGGAGAAATTTCCCGAACTCTTTATCCAAATAAGGGCGGTCGTCCTTACCAAAAATGCAGGAAGTTTGATCGGCGCCAAGCTTAGCTTTATTATGACCGACCATTCGAGAAGGACCTTCTGGTTTGTATATCCTAACAAAGGCACTATCACCGATGCTATGCTTCTCGACCACGTTTTCCTCAAGATCTTCAACCTGATCAACATCCTCACGCTCGGGATCAAATTCCCCTTTCTCAAAATTATCAATAAGCCTCAAGACAGGATCAGATTCTTTGTCCTCTCTGACTTTGCGCTTGCCCCTCAGATTTCTCGAAATAGTCATTGTTAGAAAGAAGCAAGTATCCAAAAATTACAGCCCGTTCGATCTCGATGCTCCGATCTTAGGAAGAAAGTTGCCTTGTAAATAATTTTCAACAAGTCAACATATATATACAAGGTTAGAAAGGTAAATTGCAAGCCAAACCCCGGATAAACGTGACGGTTGAATGCCCTCAGGCCTAATTCAAAACTATCTTTCTGGTAATTGCATTTTAGACCCCTATACTTTCTGCGAATGGAAGCCGAGAAGCAATATATGAAAAGACACGCCTCTTGGGTATCAAGGTTCATTTATCAACCCATTCTTTCGCTTTATCTTGTGATCGAAAATAAGGAGCCGATTGCGGCAGTACGGTAACCAATGTGGAAGTATACTTTGTTCATAAATCAATTCGAAAGGCCAGACGAAGGTTGTTAATGTTAAACTTTATATCATCACATTAAAGCCATTAGATTGTTTCCAAGATGTGCACTCTTTTTACCTAATTCGGTTTTTATCCCAATGGTTTTTTCCGAGTTAGGTTTTTAATGAGGCATATCCGAAGCACATATTAGATGGTTTGCTCATCCCCATGATCGTAGCAGTACATACTTCTTCGAGCTTAAGCTTCACTTTGCGCTCGAGAAGTGGGGGAGTATTGATGAGGGATATTTTAGACTCAACTTTGAGGAGCCCTGACAGGAGCGAAGAACATGAATCCCGACCTTGGAAGTGTAGAATCGAGCCTGAGTCACAGTCTTTGCAATCCGATCAACCATAGAAAGCTCATGATCGGAGGTTACTATTGGGCCGATCATAGGCCCAAGACTTTGGGCCGAGAAATATATCCCTGCGGACGGACCAGCTAGCACACCATTTCAACTATAAATACCACCAGCATTTATGACTACGGACATGCTTTCCCAGGTGCTCTCTACTCGAAGCTGCTGCTCGGAGCCATTTTGGAAAGTTAGCTTAGGTCACTTATTATGTATTATTCCTCTAGCTTGTACGGCATCCTATAATGCTCAAATAGGATCCCCATCATTTGTAATCTGTACTCGCACGTTCGGAATACATATATATCACAGATCTTTCATTCATTTAATTGTATCTTTAGCTATTTTCTTCACATTTTTTATCATATACGAAACCACGTAAGATCACTGATCGTACACCAAAAGTGCATTTTGCTGGGTTCAACTTCATTCCGTATTTTCTCAGAATTCCGAAGCATCTAACGAGATGCTTGATGTGGTCTTCCTCCGTCATACTCTTTACGAGCATGTCGTCCACATAGACCTCCATGATTTCTCCTATCAATTCTTTAAACATCATATTGACTAATCTTTGATAAGTTGCCCCCGGGTTTCTTAAACCAAACGGCATAACAATGAGGATTTATAAATCCAAGCCCTCCATTAATAGGAACTAGTGTATGTTGTCTACTTATTGATAGAGGTGATCCAGAGTCTGGTGATAACTCTGTGAAAACAGTGTTATCATGTCTATTTCCTTTACTCATTCGATTACATTTATTAGAGTTTTCGTAGAATCTTAGGCAATTTTAGATAGTTTTGTGTTTTGTCGCTCGAGTCATTGGTTTGATTGATTTGTGCATGAATTGAGGTATTTTCTTATATATTGTGTTCATATTTGTAGGCCTAAGCTATTTTGGATCCAAAGACATGATTGGAAGTGAAGAACAACGAATTAAAGATCAAAGGAAGTCAAGTAGTGCAATAACGAAGAAGGAAAATGCTGTTAGAAATGTTGTTATGCACTACGAGGACCATAACTCTTTCAAGGAAGCTCAAATGAAGTTGAAATTCGACTATGATGTAGAGGAATGAGTTAGCTACACCACAGATTTTACGGATCCTGATTTGGAGTTCGGAGATGAGAGTTATGACACTTGCAAAACTGTCGCGCAGATCTGTCGCGATTTTCAACAGGCTTTTAAGAGAATTCTTGGGCCCAAAGTCTCCTACTTGGACTCTACTTGGTAGATCTATTTAAGAACTTCTAGGTCACGAAATTACACATCTTTGATCAGCTCTAAACATACTTCTTTCGTAGAATAGACCTACAACATCAAAGATCTACTTGGAGAAAGATTGAAGAAGAAAAGAGAGAAGTCTTAAAGATCACCAAAGCAGAAGAACACGATATTGAAGATCTTTATCTCGGATTAATCGTTTTGTCTATAAAACCCCATGAGCTCAGATTTTTCTTTCTTTATTATTTTTCTTCATATATTTATCATGAACTAATTCTTTAGGATCTAGGGTTTTTATGAAACTATGTTACTTTGATTATTTTTATTGGATTATTCGTAGTTAGGGGCAATTCTTGTGTTTGATTTAATTTCGTTCTCTATGCTTGCAACTTGACTGATCACCTAGTTGTTAGATTTAATATTCTTTTTGAACTCGGAAAAGGGAGATTAGGATTAGAGATGAAATCGAATAGTAAACGACTCTTAGGATAGGAATATACTTAAGGCGTTTATACCTGTTACATGAGGTTCGTGTTTAATGCTTTGTGTTATTTTGAATCACCTAGGAATAGGATCGATTTGTATAATACATTAGGTTCTTACGTAATTCGAAAGATACATAGGAATATACTTGAATCCTCGGGTAGCACTCTTGTCACCACAATAATTACTAAAATCTCAATTGAGCAATCGATAGATAACATAGTGGATTATAACCCTAGGTTTCTCTTCTCATTATTCGAACTCAATCCAAGTATTTATATTAGTTAAATCATTTATTTAATCTAGTTAAATTGAATCTGAAAAATATATTTGAATGAGGAACCATATTAAAAGTAAATTAGGAATTGGAATTGGTAGATATTAGTCAAGTTCCTGTGGAGACGATACTCTTATACTTACTCTTTATTACTTGTTCGATACGTGCACTTGCGTTTATTTGCGTGTGTAAAATCTGCAACAAGTTTTTGGCGCCGTTGCCGGGGACTTGCAACATTTATTTGCCAATTTGTATTTTTGATTTTTCTTTTGGTTAGTTCCTAGTTAGTTGTTCTCTCTTTCTCATTCTCTTCATTTGGTATGAATCATATCAGTTATCATTCGCTTAATGAAGGAATGACTTGTGTGTATTGTGCAGGTGAACACTCGTACGATCTGTGCCAACTGAATTCAAATTCATTGTTATACGTGGATCCATTTCAGGGTAGACCATATGGTCAGAATCTTCACCCCAACAACTACAATTCAGGGTGGGGGAATAACCCAAATGTTCCATGGAGCGATGACCTGGGAAGTAATCAATACACAAACTGCATGATTACCAACTCGTTCATACCTCCTGTTAACAAATGTGGAAAATAATTTCATATATTTCTAAATGAGTAAGATACATCTACAACACATATATATACACAATCTAGGAACTCTATCTAAGGAAGGATTCCTAAATAGATTAGGAATAATAATTATACAATATATAATACTCCCCCTCAAGTTAGAGCATAGATATTAATCATGCCCAACTTGTTACAAAGATAATCAATCCGAACCCCATTTAGAGCTTAAGTTAAGATATCTCCCAATTGTTCTCCAGTCTTCACATATCCTGTGGTAATCAACCCTTGTTGTATCTTCTCACAGATAAAATTACAATCGATCTCTATGTGCTTTGTTCGTTCGTGGAACACGGGCTCGGATGCAATATAAAGAGCTGTTTGGTTATCACACCATAACTTCGCAGGTACTAAAGTTTTAAGACCTACTTCATTCAAGATGTGATATATCCACATTATTTCACGCATAGATTGTGCCATAGCTCTATATTCTGATTCTGCAGATGAACGTGACACAACATTCTGCTTCTTACTTTTCCAAGAGACAAAATTCCCTCCAACAAAAACACAATAGCCTGTAGTGGATCTTCTACTCACTTTGCATCTTGCCTAATCTGAATCTGAGTAACATTCAATATGAGTGTTTCCATGATTCGCATACAAGATACCACGTCCAGGTGCCCCTTTCAAGTAACATAGAATCTGCTCTAAAGCAATATCTGGACGAGTCACTGTAAGATAATTTAGTTTTCCTACCAATCGTCTATACCTCTCAGGATCTCCAATCAATTCTCCATCTGATGTAAGTTGCAGATTCGGAATCAACGGAGCTCTACTCGGCTTTGCCCCCAATTTTCTAGTCTCGGTAAATAAATCAAGTACATATTTCCTCTGAGATAGGAAGATTCCTTTCTTACTCCTAATTACTTCAACACCAAAGAAATATTTTAGCACCCCTAAGTCTTTGGTGTGAAACTGAGTGTGAAGAAAAGACTTCAGGGATGAGATCCCTGTAGTATCACTCCCAGTAATGACAATATCATCCACATATACAACTAAAAGGATAATGCCAGATTCAGATTGCATATAGAAAACAGAGTGATCAGACTTACATTTAATCATACCAAAACTCTGAACCGACTGACTAGCCTTTTCAAACCAAGTACGAGGGCTCTGTTTCAAGCCATGCAAAGACTTTCGAAGACGAGAAACTTTCCCATACTCCCCCTGAGCAACAAACCAGGAGGTTGCTCCATATAAACTTCCTCCCGAAGATCTCCATGAAGAAAAGCATTCTTGATATCTAGCTGATACAAAGGCCAATTATGAGTTGCTGCCGTAGAAATAAACAATCTGACAGACGTCAATTTAGCAACAGGGGAAAAAGTATCTTAATAATCCACTCCATAGGTCTGAGCATATCCCTTAGCAACAAGATGGGCTTTCAACCGAGCAACTGACCCATCAGGATTTACCTTAACTGTAAAAACCCATTTACATTCAATAGCCTGTTTCCCTGAAGGTAAATCCACCAAATTCCAAGTACCATTATCATCTAAAGCATTCATTTCCTCTATCATGGTTTTACGCCACCCCGGATGAGATATGGCTTAATGAACAGTTTTAGGTATAGAGATAGAATCAAGAGATGCGATAAATGAACATGATGCGGGTGACAAGTGGTTATAGGAAACAAAAGAATAAGCAGCATAAGAACACTGACGTTTACCTTTACGCAAAGCAATAGGAAGACTATCACTCAAAACGGGTTCTGATGCCGAAGGAGCTGGTGCAGGACATGAGTCGGGAGAGGGTCGACGTCTGGAGTATACCTGAAGAATAGGAGGCTTGTTAGGAGGAGGTTCCAAAATAGGTTTAGATGAAGTGATAGTATAGACTAGCAAATCATCATCCTCCCCCTGACGTTCTGTAGTAGAAGATGGAAAGTATGGTGTTTCTTCCAAGAAGGTAACATCAGCTGAAACGAGATACTTATGGAGGGTAGGACAATAACATCTATAACCTTTCTGAAGGCGAGAATAACCAAGGAAGATACACTTCAAAGACTTTGGATCTAATTTAGTAACACATGGACGATGATCACTAACAAAACAAGTGCTACCAAATATCCTAGGCTGAATAGGAAACAACGATTTATTGGGAAAGATGGTACCATAAGGAGTTCCACCAGGAAGAACAGACGAAGGCATACGATTAATTAAAAAACATGCAGTGGACACGGCATCAGCCCAAAAAGTTTTAGGAACATTCATTTGAAATAATAAAGTTCATGCAGTTTCTAATAGATGTCGGTTTTTTCGCTCTGCCACTCCATTTTGAAGGTGTATCAACACAAGAAGTTTGATGAAGAATGCCATTTTGAGTCATATAAGTTTGGAAAGATGCAGACAAATATTCTTTGGCATTATCACTTCGTAATGTATTAACAGAAACATTAAAATGTGTTTTTATCTCAGCACAAAACGCACAAAAATGAGAAAACACTTCAGACCGATTTTTCATTAGATATAACCAAGTAACACGAGAATAGTCATCAACAAAAGTAACAAAGTACTTAAATCCAATTTTGGACGGAACAGGACATGGACCCCATACATCAGAATGAACTAATTCAAACGGAAAACTGACTATTTTATTTATTCTAGGACTAGTACTAAGACGATGGTGTTTAGCCAACTGACATGACTCACAATCTAATGCAAACACTTTACTAAACTGTGGACAAAGTTTCTTGAGCAGCGGAAGTGATGGATGACCCAACTGACAATGTTCTTTAAAAGGGGACGTCATACTAGAACAGGCAACAGGTCTCGGTATATGTGTGTCAAGAATGTAGAGACCTCCAGACTCATGTCCTCTAGCAATAATCTTCTTCGTCATAAGATCCTGGAATAAGCAATAATCAGGAAAAAATGAAATACAACAATTAAGATTGCGAGTTAGTTGGCTTACAGAAATTAAATTGAAGGATAAATGAGGTAAATGTAAGACAGAGGACAAAAGAAGCAGAGGAGTCGGGGTAATTTTGCCAGACCCAAGAACACAAGATTGTGGTCCATCAGCTAAAGTAACAGTAGGGGATGATGTGTTTGACTGAAAATTCGAGAATAGACTAGAATTACCTGTCATATGATCTGTGGCTCCAGAATCAATGACCCATTTGGAGGATGAGAAAATAAGACACGTATTTGATTTACCTGAATCAGCGACAATAGTAACAGAGGTTGACGAAGACTTCAATGATTTTGATACTGGGAAAACTTAGCAAATTCATCAGCAGAGATCAGAACAGATGTTTCAGATGTAGTGTTAGTGGATGCAACATTAGCCGAGGGATTTTTTTGATTTCTAAAACGAAGCTTTCTAAACTGACTTTAAATATGTCCGGGTTTATGGCAATAATGACACACAATCACACCTGAATCTTGTGCACGAGGTTCAAAATTGTTGTTTGATCCCCTCCCTGTGTTGTTATTTCTTAAAGGTGATCGCCCAAAATCATTAGTATTGATGAGGGGTAATTCGGATTCCCTGTCTTTCTAGCCTCAACGCAGTTCGAATAGCACCGAATCCTATCCCCAGGAACCAAGAGCCGAACCTAAGCTTGAAGATGATTATTCCGAGCACATAAGAGAACCGGAGATCGAAGGACACTGTTGGGCCGAGCCCAGGCCCAAGCCCTCCAAATCGGCTATAAATACCCCATGCATTTATTACACCGGACACAACTTCCCAGGGGGCACTAGCCTTGAAACTACTGTTCGGATTCACTCGAGAATAGTAGTGTAGGTTTTCTCATATATATTTGGCCCTCTAGCTTGTACGGCATCCAATAATGCTCGAATAGGACCCTTGAATACCTATATTTGTACTCATTCAATTCGAATACAATTACTTTGGTCCTTGCTTTACTTTATTATTGTTATTATTGTGTTACATCCCACCCTTGATCGAACTAACGAAATCACGTAAGATCAATTGGCGCCCACCGTGCGGCCCTCTGTTCGAGTATTAGATCGAAATATGCCTACTACGAGGAGAAATATGCATGCCAGCGAAAAGGCTTTACTGGTCAGAAACTCTGCCAATCATTATTCAAGGCTAGTCTTCGATATTCATTGACGTCGTAGGCTTAGAAAATCTACGCAATTAGAGCTTGTCGGTGGTCGGAATTTATTTTTCCGATCGTAATATTTATTATTTTCGAAAGAAAAATTCTTCGAATCAGCTATCTTTGGGTTCAGTTGCATAATTCGTATACATTACTTATAAGTTACCTATATTTTTCTCGATTCGATTGGGATGAGTTGAATATTCGAACAACGACAACAAATTATAAGCCGGAGCTAAATATCAGCAGTCGTTACTAATAAAAGGAAGATTAAATGGTGAAATTCAATTAAAGAATGAAAGCTTTATCATTCAAATTCTTCAGATAAATTACAAAGTAAAGCCTCGAATAAAATTCGAACTCGAGAAGTACAATACAATCATTCCTATCCTATTGTGAGTTCTACGAATAATTCTACCCTGTTACATTCTCGGTCTTCATTCGCTCCAGATGCAGAACTCAGCAGTGATTCTTCTTGGCAATCACTAGCCACGTGTCGCACATCCATCTTCGAACGGGATAAAAGCCGGATTGGAGCTCCTCTCTGGGGCACCAGACCGACCTTAGATCATCATCAGTAAACAACGATTGAAACGCGCAATCGTTGTTTACAGAATAATCCGAACCGGAGCAGCAAAGGGTTATCCCAGCAGAGGCGCTCCAAAGGAACTCGAAGGAACTATCTCGTAAGAAAGCCCTCGAGGAAGCTGGTGCCTCAGATTTAAAGAACTCCTCTCGGAGTAACCATCTGCCCGATCGGGTACTGCACCAGAAGACCGGAATTCTAACCCGTCACAGACAAGATATGTCTGGGAAAACAGGTTGCCTGCCGGTATTCTAGGCGCAATTTCTTTCGTCCGTCTTCCTAAATGCATTGTAGCAACAGGTCCATGGGCCTGGCTTATTGGCTTTCCAGATGGAAACCGCATTTGCCTGTCGATATTCTAAGCGTGGTTGCTGTAATTTTTCTTCCGCTCGAAGATTGTTTCGCTTAAAATTTGTTCGAAGTCCGAACTCAAACAGTTGAATTAATTGAATAATCACCTTGACCACCATGATCAGGTAGATAAATTCTCGATGCAACGAATGAGATAATTTCAACAATATGCCAGCCTTTTATAGCCAAAAACAGAAAAGAATCCAACGGCGTATAATTCGCGAAGTGAACGGACAAGATTTGTCGACCGTTGCGATTCCCAGAAAAACGGGAACCGTTTTGAAAAAATCAAACTTATCGAAATTAGAAACCTATAGACAAAGAATTTTCTCGACAAAGGCATAAGGATTATTGGGTTATCCACCACTGGCTATTTCTCCATGACTTATCTTTTCTTGTGATTGCAGAAGACTATTTTCTCGTCAAAATATATTTCGATCAGAGTTACATATTCAATGGAAACTAATTTCATCAATATTCATATTCGTTCATCTCTCCCTGATATTATCGATCTCTGTTATTCTATCCGTATTTGTCTCAGTCTATTATTATCCAAGGGTGAAAGCCGTTGCTATGCCCCTTAGATCGAAATTATTAAAGGGTGAAAGCCTCTGCTATGACCCAAGGGCTAAAAATGCTCTGATACGACTAAGGGTGAAAGCCGTTGCTATGCCCCTTAGATCGAAATTATTAAAGGGTGAAAGCCTCTGCTATGACCCAAGGGCTAAAAATGCTCTGATACGACTAAGGGTGAAAGCCGTTGCTATGCCCCTTAGATCGAAATTATTAAAGGATGAAAGCCTCTGCTATGACCCAAGGGCTAAAAATGCTCTGATACGACTAAGGGTGAAAGCCGTTGCTATGCCCCTTAGATCGAAATTATTAAAGGGTGAAAGCCTCTGCTATGACCCAAGGGCTAAAAATGCTCTGATACGACTAAGGGTGAAAGCCGTTGCTATGCCCCTTAGATCGAAATTATTAAAGGGTGAAAGCCTCTGCTATGACCCAAGGGCTAAAAATGCTCTGATACGACTAAGGGTGAAAGCCGTTGCTATGCCCCTTAGATCGAAATTATTAAAGGGTGAAAGCCTCTGCTATGACCCAAGGGCTAAAAATGCTCTGATACGACTAAGGGTGAAAGCCGTTGCTATGCCCCTTAGATCGAAATTATTAAAGGGTGAAAGCCTCTGCTATGACCCAAGGGCTAAAAATGCTCTGATACGACTAAGGGTGAAAGCTGTTGCTATGCCCCTTAGATCGAAATTATTAAAGGGTGAAAGCCTCTGCTATGACCCAAGGGCTAAGGGTGAAAGCCGTTGCTACGCCCCTTAGATCGAAATTATTATCCTCGATCAACCTAGATCAACCAGCATTCTTCATTCGTTTAAGGCTAACAGCCATCATCTTGACGCTTAAATCAAAATTATTATTCAAGATCGATCAAGACCCCATTTCGATTATTACTTCACGATTATTTATCCGACTAGGGAATTTAGCCCCTCAGATTAAGATTGTTACTCAAAGGTCATTTTGGATTCTTCTATTCGATCTCTTAGTTATTATATATTTGACGGGGAAATAAAAGCCCCATACAGGTTATACTCAAAATCGAGAAATGTTGGATGTCATCTATCAGCTAAATATTTATCAAATATGGTAAAAAATAGCGCTTGTTCATATTTTTAAGACAGAAGAATTGATGCTCGACGACGGTATACGAAAGCAATTCTACAGGACAACAAGGAAGGATGATAAAAGAAATAAATATCTCATTCATGACATTCCAAACAGTTACAAAAGAGTTCGAAATTACAATGATAAGAAAAGTCAAGCAAAAACTTTACATTTAAATGTAACCCTATTACAAATTAATCCTACACTAGATTCTCTCCGTGATCGAAGGAGTAAGGCGGGGCTAGAACAACGCTTCTACCCTTCATCCATCATTTCCTCAGTACTTGCTCCACACCGGTCCAGATCGAGAAATAGCGAAGCAACCCCAAGAAAAATTATTCCACGCAATCTCGAAAGCAACATTCTTCAAGGAATATCTTGAAGAAGTGGATATCAAGTGCAGGAAAACTCCTCCAGCAGTCGACCCACTATCCGACCGGGTGGATTGACAGGATACAGAAGATCGAACCTGCCTCAAAGACTCGGAGTCAAAGAGAGCTGGTCGCCTGCCGGTACCCCAGTCGCAATTACTTTCGCCTGCCGATACCCTAATCGAAATAAGTTGCCATCAAGAGATAGCAAAATTTATGAAGGAAGATAGTTCGAAGGAGAACCTTGAACAGTTCAGTCGGAGATAATAAACGAAACATTATGGCCAGAGAGAGTAAAATCTCAATCAAAGAGCCGATCAGAAATCTTACTGAAACATTAAATTTAAAGGTAACAACGGAACAATATATAGTGGAAGAAAAAAGCAATTAACGACTCAGATTTGATGGTATAAACGGCTGAGATATAAGCAGTAAATGCGCCGACCGTTACGATTCCCGAAAATACAGAAACTATTTCGAGAAGAAAGTGAAGAAAATGTCAAAATTGTTCCACTCAAGTTCATTCCTGATCTTACGTGGTTTCGTTTGTTCGATCAAGGGTGGGGAACAACACGATGATAATAACGTTAAAAGGAAAATAAAGACCAAACGTAATTGTATTCGAGTAAGTTGAGTACAAATAGAAATATTAGGGGTCCTACTCGAGCATTATTGGATGCCGTACAAGCTAGAGGGTGAAATACACAAAATGCTATGCCTATTTTACCAAGTGATTCCGAGAAGTAGCTTCGAGGAGGGAGCACCTGGAAAATCGTGTCCAATATCATAAATGCATGGGGTATTTATAGCTGAAATTGGGGTCTAGGTGGTCTACCCGCAGACATGTAATTCTTTGGCCCATAAGTTTGGTTCAGAGCTCGGCCCAACAGTAACTTTGGATCCTGGGCTAGCTTGCACTCGCTGTATTTCCGTCATCGGGCTCGAACTCGAATCTTCGAGGTAAGTACCGCTCGATCTCGTGTAACTGTAAAGAAAAGTAGGATCCAGGATACCCCTCATCAATACTCCCCCACTTCTCGAGCGTAAAGTGGAACTTAAGCTCGAAGAAGTATGTATAACAGTAGGATAAATCGATCTCGGCTTATCGTTTCGGGTATGCCTCATTAAAAACCTGGCTCGGAAAAACCCTTCTGGGATAAAAACCGGGTCAGGGAAAAAGAGTGCACACTTAAACAATTTCTTGATAGCGCAGTTATAAGATCGTCCTTGTTGTTCGTGATGTGGATCTTTATTTCAGGAATTCTGGAAAGTATAGGGGCCGTAGGTGCAATTCCTGAAAATATGACTTCAAATTTACCTCAAGAGAGTCCAACCGTCGCGGTTACTCGGGGACTGATTTGCAATTTCCCATTTTGTCCCTGTATATATAGTTACACAGAGGGTCGCTGTTCCTCACAAATTCTGAGGAAAGAACTTTAGATCGGAGCAGACAGGTCGATAAGTGAGTTTTATTAGCCATATTTGAACAGTCATCTTATATTTATTATGTCGAGCTCAGTAGATTTGAAAGGAAAATCTCCCTTAGAGGAGAATGAGGTCGATAACCGCAAGGAGGAAGAAGTTGTAGAGAGTCAATCATCTGAAAATGAGAATCCGCAAAGCTTGGGTTCCGCTTCGGATTCCAGTGGAGAGGAGCGGGAGTCGAACTCTGAAACTGGAAATAGTGAAGACGAAAATTCTAGCGAAGCAACAGTTTCTGAAAGGGAAGATACAGAGGATGTGGAGCTTCCTTTGGGTAACAATGAGCAGCAGAAATATAAACTGAACCGTAACGTGGTGATTACGATCTATGATTGGGAAGAGCCCTCGACTAGCGCAGCTCTAAATATGACTGAGGAGAGGGTGGATGAGATCGTCTGTTCCTATAAGGAGACAGACTTGGCGCAGTTGCAAGAAGAATTCGGTCGATATCTAGGCGACAATTTTTCGATTGTGCTTCCCTCTTCCGATCAACGAGTTACCAATCCTCCTGCCGGTTGCCAAGCCTTTTATTCCAAACACTTCCATTACGGCTTACGCATCCCCTTCCCCCCTTTGCTAGAAAGCCTTCTGGATGCTTTCAAGTTGGCTCCTTGCCAGATCTTACCGAATTCGATCGGCCTGATCATAGCTTTTTGCGTGTTGATGAAGGCTAAGGGGAAAAAGGCAGCGTTTCAGAATTTCTGGCGGATATTTCAGATGAGTGCTTCCACCTCTTCAAATGCGGGCTACGTGTATTTTTCTCAGAGGCCGAAGATCTCGATTTTATCGACCAACGTGAGTAGCAATCTGAAGGGATGGAAACATGAGTTCTTCTTTGTTCGAGGGCCAGAGTCTCCGTCTTCTGAAGAAAATCCCGAGCCTACTCCCTTCGATTGGCCTGGAGCAAAGGAGTGGATATATGGAAAACGCCATCTCGTGGGGAGTATGAAAAATGAGATAACAGATAGATTTCCGCAATCACTTCGTGCTGATCCCCATCAGACCGCTCTAATGACTCAAGAAACAGTCCTGCGATTGGCTGAGCTCAGTAGTTGCACTTTTCCTGCCGATCCAATCGAATACGGGAAAGCTCAGATCGATCCTGCTAACCCCCCTTCCACGTTAGCTGATATTGTTGACAAATTCCGTACATCGATAGCTGGCCCGCACGTTGCTTCCTTTTCGAAGGGTAATAAGGGTCGACCTCGTCCTCAAACATCAACGAATCCTCGGAAAACGAAAAAGTCCAAGGTCCCAGTTGGGATCGCGTCGACCTCAAATGCTTTAGTGATTGTTCCCCCAATTACCCAAGCAGGAACCTCTCGGTCTAGGGCCGAGGCGGAAGGGGCATCCGATTTCCAGGGTCCCGGAATCCTTCGATCGGTTTTTCCGAATATCTCCTCCAACCCGAACGACGAGGGATTCAGTAACTATACTCTCCTGGAGGATCGTGCCAGAGAGATTTTGCAGGCCAGGATGAATCGCAAAAGAAGTAGCAATGTTCCTGAGTCCTCCAGGAGACTCAAACCTTTTGCTCGTGGGCCGAATCCCATACCATGTCGGGCTGGTCATTCCGAGCCAGATTTGGCAGATTTCATCGAGGATCATCTGCAAGGACCGAGGGCGGCCGGATATCCGGACTGTGGGACCATCGAATCTGATTTGGGTTCCGAGGGTGAGCATACGGTGGATAAGTCTCTCCGGATGTTCTTGGCCGGGAGATTTAGGGATGATACTATCCAATCTTTTGCTAAGAAAGATTTTGAGATATTTGGCGATTATGCCCACGCCCAGCAGATGGTACTGTCTAATTCCGGAAGTTTCTAGCTTTTTCCCTATAATCCTCATCTTGTGCTTTTACATATCTTTTCCTTTACAGGCCGGAGACCTATTTACTCAAACTGCTCTTCGACTGTCTGTTTTGAGCGAAGAGTCTCAGGCGGTACAGAAAGCCTTATGCGATGTTCTGAAGGATGAAGCTGCTAAGGCCAGTCAGCTTGAGGACGCCAAGATTAAGTTGTCTGAGGTCGAAATTGAACTCGAGAGAACTAGGAAAGAGTTGGAAACAAAGAGGGCTTTAGAGGAGGAAGTGGAGAGATTAAAGCAGGAGCTTGAGCAAACCAAAGTGTCTGCCGAACAGTCTTATGAGCGGGGTCGAATCGAAGCCAGGCTTCCCGCCATAAGGGAGTTCCTAGAGTCTCCGATCCTCGACGCCTTGGTTCGATTACGGTCGGGAGAAATTAATCAAGCCTTCTACTTTAAAGGAGCTCAGCATCTCCTTACAGCTGCTAAGATTGAAAGCGGCCTTGATGACTTCCTTCCCAAGATGAATCCTTACAAGAATATCTTTGGTAGAGATTATAAAGCGTCTTCCCTTCCTCCTAAGCCCGAGGAACTTGCCACTCACGAGTTTGCTCCTTTTCTTAAGGAATTTGGTGCTCCGATGCCAAATCATGATGAGCTCGAAGCCCAATCCGAAAGCGAAGATGTGGATTCTGAAGGGGATTCCCGCGATCAGAGTGAACAAGGCACTCCTTCTTCCGGTTCGAGTAAATCTGCGTCCGACGCACAAAGTCATGATGGAGGAGGTAGCAGCTCAAGCAAAGGTGATTCTGACGGCTCGGAAAGCAGCTCTAGCGATCCAGAGAAACAAGATATACCGGACCATGATTCAGGCGTGAAAGAGTCTAACCAATAACGATTGCTATGTAATAGAACTGACTTAGCGAATCTATGTACTTCTTTACTTGTAATCTTTTCCTATTGCCTATTTAGTGGGTGCTTGAATTTGAATTTCTTTCCTTTATGTTTATCTTTGGGCTATTACCTGTTTGAACTTTCTGTTGAATTCTATAACGTCATTCTTACGTACTTAGCTGCGTCATTGGATCTTTTTTGGGAGTAGTGTTTTACCAATCATTGCAATTTGCATGATGTCGTTTTTCTTATAAATAGCATGACCACTTTATGTTGTCTTTGCACTGATATTCCTCACAGTGTTCGGAGCTTTCCTTAAAATTATCTTGGTTGGATCTTTAGCCGAAAAACGAGAGATGAATAAAAATTCGAATGTTCTCGCCATTTCTTCCACGTCTTTCTCCAAGTCAAATGTTGGTAGAAAATCAGGGAAAAGAAATCGATCGTCAATTTCATCCATTAGGTCCAATCAGCAAAACTTCCCCGAGGGAAAGAAGTATCCGACCGCTGCCCTTTCTTCGTGCTTGAAAACTAGGGGCTCCAATAAGAGAACGAAAAGGGTTTCTTTTGCGGAAGATGTAATCGGACATGTCCCTTTTCAATCCATACCTTCGTTGGTCAGCGGATCTTCGTTTAAGAAGGACATGGCTTCTTTTGACAAAGTGTCCCATGATAAATCTGACCTGACCCTTCTTCGGGCCGGTGTTTCTACTTCCGAGGCGGACTTTTCGACTGGAGAATATTCCTCGTTCTTGTTTAATTCTGGGTTGGAATCTCTTGCCCAAGTAATTCTTTCTCACCTCTTTGTGTTGACCGTTTAATCTCTTTATTTCTGTTATAACATATTTTCTTATAAGTTCAGGCCAGGGTGGTCTTTTCTAAGCTTTATGCATTGGCCAAACATGAGTTCGAACAACGGACTTCTATTTCGCTCGAGCTTATCGGGAAGAGGATCGAGCTGGAACGTGCATTGGAAGCTAATAGATTTTTCAAGGAGAGAATATCTCAGGACAAGTTAAGTTCGGAATTAGAGAAACTCAAAGGTATTTACGAGCGTGAGAAGAGACACTCTGAGCTTCGTGAGAAAGAAGCTTACATCCGCGGGTATACTGATCGTAGTGCTGAAGTTCGAAAGATCCTCTCCGAAAATAATTTTGTTTAGTAATTCTGTGGTTTTCCTTTGTATCATGTGTTAAGACTTCTCCTTGTAACATCACCTTTGTTGAAACGGTTTTCCTTTCTTGTTGTAGTATTACCCTTGTTGTAATGATATAATATTTGCTGGAATAATATTCCCTTCGTCTTTCCCCCTCTTTTTTTTTTTTTTTTTTTTTTTTGGGGTCCCTCATTTCTCGGGAAGTGAAACGGTCAGAGCTTTTAATGCTCGTATCGTGGCCATTCAACCTGAGAGATCTATACCGTTAGTGCCGAATTCTTTCCCCTATATATAGTTCTAATTTTACTTTTACTTGTCTGTAAATGTCTCGTTCGATCGATATGGTTGTGTTTTTACTTTCGTCGAATAATTCCATACTCCATTCAATGTCTTTGATTATATCCTTCGAGATTTTTATTCGAACCTTCTTTTCCGAACTCTTCGGAGTACCTCTATGATAAATTTCGGCTAGGGTATCGACAGGCGAAAAGAACCGCGACTAGGGTACCGGCAGGTGACCTGCTCTCTCTGATTCCAAATCTTTGAGTCGGTCTCGACCTCCTGTACCCTGTCCTCTATCCAGTTGGGATAGTGGGTCTACTGCTGGAGGGGTTTTCCTGCTCTCGATCTCCACGTCTTCGAGGCGTCTTCTTGAAAAGTGTGGCCCTCGAGTTTACTAGGAGCGCCTCCAACTGGAGTTGCTTCCTTGTTTTTCGATTCGGTCCTTTATGGGCTTGTTTGTAGGGATTGATGAGGGGTAGAAGTGTACCAGCCTCTCATTCCTCCTTTGCGTATCCATAGGGAATACCCATTTGTAATAGGGTTTGACCAGATGTAAAATATTCCGATTAGCTCAATTTCTTGAATGTAAACAAGAGTTCATATGTAATTCTCCTGAAAATTTATGAATGAATAGTTTCTGTTATATTGTCGTTAATCTCTGAATTCATAATTCGCAGTTTTCACGAGATAGTCATTGAGAAATTTATAATAGAATTTAGATCAATCTTCAATAGAATGTTTCAAGTTTTTCAATAGAATGTTTGTTTCGATCTAAGGGGCATAACAGAGGCTTTCACCCTTAGTCGTTTTTAGAGTGTTTTTAGCTCGAGGGTCATAGCAGAGGCTTTCACCCATTCAATAATTTCGATCTAAGGGGCATAGCAGAGGCTTTCACCCTTAGTCGTTTTTAGAGCGTTTTTAGCTCGAGGGTCATAGCAGAGGCTTTCACCCATTCAATAATTTCGATCTAAGGGGCATAGCAGAGGCTTTCACCCTTAGTCGTTTTTAGAGCATTTTTAGCTCGAGGGTCATAGCAGAGGCTTTCACCCATTCAATATTTTCGATCTAAGGGGCATAGCAGAGGCTTTCACCCTTAGTCGTTTTTGGAGCGTTTTTAGCTCGAGGGTCATAGCAGAGGCTTTCACCCATTCAATAATTTCGATCAAAGGGGCATAGCAGAGGCTTTCACCCTTAGTCGTTTTTAGAGCGTTTTTAGCTCGAGGGTCATAGCAGAGGCTTTCACCCATTCAATAATTTCGATCTAAGGGGCATAGCAGAGGCTTTCACCCTTAGTCGTTTTTAGAGCGTTTTTAGCTCGAGGGTCATAGCAGAGGCTTTCACCCATTCAATAATTTCGATCTAAGGGGCGTAGCAGAGGCTTTCACCCTTAGTCGTTTTTAGAGCGTTTTTAGCTCGAGGGTCATAGCAGAGGCTTTCACCCTTTCCATAATTGATAGAAAAAAAAATAGAGATCGATAATAACGAATATAGATCGAGAATATGACGAATAAGTAAGAATGTAGGCGAAATAAGCTTTCATTGAATAAATAGTCCGAATAAATATTCTTCAAATAACCCAATTCTTCATTAAACACATATGGTTTGCCAAATAGATATAGTCAAAGAAAATGGAACAAAATAACTAAAAAGTAGAAGCCTCGACTGTAATTATCTTCCATAATATTTTCTTAAATTGATCGCATTCCAAGCTCGTGGCAGTATCTCTCCGTTAGGGTGTGCAATCTTATAAGAACCTTTTCTCCCAACTTCCACGATCACGAAGGGGCCCTCCCAATTGGGCTGTAGTTTCCCTACGTGCTTTGATACTTCCACTTTTTTGAGCACCAGATCTCCCACTTTGAATGATCGAATCCTCACATTCCGATTATAGGACTTTTCCATGTTGGCCTTGGCGGCTTGAATTCTTAACTTCGCGCGGTCCCTTCGAGCATCCGCGTGATCAACTTCCACCTGCCTCAGCGATTGGTTTTCTTTGGGATCATAAAATTTGACCCTGGGAGAAGGTATAAGATTCTCTACCGGGATAACAGCCTCCGACCCATAAACCAAACTGAATGGAGTTTCTCCGGTTGCCGCTTTGACTGTTGTCCTGTTGGCCCATAATACTCCCGGTAGTTCATCCAGCCATTTTCCCTTCGCTTCCGATAAGCGCTTCTCCAGAGATCGAACAATTTCCCGATTTACTACTTCAGTTTGTCCATTAGCCTGAGGGTGGCCAACAGACGCAAAGTTCTGTTGTATTCCAAACCTTTCACACCAATCTGTGATCCTTTTTCCTGCAAACTGCGTTCCGTTATCTGATATTAGAACCCTGGGGATTCCGAACCTGCAGACTATATTTTTCCATAAAAAATTAATAACTTGAAATTGGGTGATTTTGGTCAAGGCAACACATTCGACCCACTTGCTGAAGTATTCCACCGCTACTAGTACATAATTTTTTCTGGCTCGCGCTGTTGGGAAAGGTCCCACAATATCGATGCCCCATTTGTCGAAGGGCCAACAAATAGGGATCGAATGCATATGTTCGGCTGGTTGGTGTATTAAGTTCGAATGAATTTGACAGTGATGGCATTTTTTCACATACTCGACAGAATCAGAAAAGAGTGTAGGCCAATAATATCCAGATCTCGAGCATTTAAGAGCTAACGCTCGAGCGCCACAATGATTTCCTGCTTCCCCTTCATGAACTTCTCTCAATATTGCGTTGTAGCGTGTTTCGGGGACACATTTCAATAGAATTCCCGAAGAGGAACGCTTATAGAGTTGATTATCCATCAAAGTAAATGATGGCGCTCTATATTTGATTCTCCGAGCCTTATTTGCGTTTTCCGGCAGTTTTCCGTCCCTAAGATAGGCGACAAGAGGGTCGCTCCATGACTCGCTCGGCTCTTCAATTTCCATAACATCAATTGCAGGGGCTGCATCTAACTCGATGGCAGACATATTCGATAGCAGCCAAGTGATCGTTCTCTCCGTCTTTCCGTCGGCCAGTCCTGTAAATTTCGACAATATATCGGCCCAGAGATTCTCTTCTCTTGGTATCGGTTGAATGTCAAACTTATCGAATTCTGAGATTAACTTCTTCGCTTTGTTCAGATATTTAATCATGTTGAATTCTCTGGCCTCGTAAGTGCCTTTCACCTGTCTGTGAACAAGTTCCGAATCTGTTAGCACGACAATCGATCTTACCTTTGCCTTAATGGCCATCTCTAATCCAGCTATCAATGCTTCGTATTCGGCCTCATTGTTGGTGACGACAAAATCCAAAGTTATCGCATAGCTCAGGTCTTCAGCATTGGGCCCTTGGAAGTGTATCCCAGCTCCTCCTCCTTCCTTGGTCGAAGATCCGTCCACATGCATTAGCCAAACTTGATCGTTTGCTTCCTCCACCATAGCTAATTCCGAGGTTGTTCCTTCTTTCCCGTTTGATATGTTGGTTGATTCAAGCACAAAATCGGCTAGCACTTGCGCCTTCACAGCGACCCGTGGTCGGTATTCAATTTCAAATTGGCTGAGCTCGATCGCCCACTTTATCAACCTGCCTGAAGCTTCTGGTTTGGACAGAACCTGTCTTAAAGGTTGGTTAGTTAAAACAATGATTTTATATGTTTGAAAATAGGGTCTCAATCTCCGGGCAGCCACAATTAGGGCAAGCGCGAATTTTTCAATCTCCATATAGTTCTTTTCGGCACCCTGCAACAATTTACTCAAATAGTAAACTGGTTTATGTTCAGCTTTATCTATTTTGACCAGAACCGAGCTAATAGCTTCTTCTGACACAGCTATGTACAAATATAGGGGTTCCCCTTCGGATGGTTTTGCTAGCATGGGTGTCGAGGTTAAGTATGCTTTCAGTTCTTCGAAAGCCTTATCGCATTCATCGTTCCACTCGAAATTCTTGGATTTGCGCAACAGTTTGAAGAAAGGTAAACTCTTGTCAGCGGATCTGGAGATGAATCTATTCAATGAGATGATTTTTCCGATCAGACTTTGAACGTCTGAGAGTTTCCTCGGTGGATGGAGATTAGTGATTGCTCGGATTTTTTCTGGATTAGCTTCGATCCCCCTCTCATGAACTAAATATCCAAGGAACTTTCCTGATCGCACCCCAAATGTGCACTTTGCAGGATTTAATTTCATCCCATACTTTCTTAAGATTTGGAAACACCTATCAAGATGGTTAATATAATCCTCTTCAGACATGCTTTTCACGAGCATGTCATCTACATATACTTCCATAATTTCTCCTATTAACTCTTTGAACATCATATTGACCAATCTCTGATATGTTGCACCGGCATTCCTTAATCCGAAGGGCATAACGATGAAACAGTACACTCCTCGTTCGGTGATAAATGCCGTTTTGTCCTGATCTCTTTCGTTCATGAAGATCTGATAAAATCCTTGAAATGCATCCATCATGCTAAACAACACAAATCCTGCAGTGGAATCTACGAGCATGTCAATTCGGGGCAAAGGGTAAGGGTCCCTTGGACATAATTTGTTCAAGTCGGTGAAATCATTGCACATCCTCCATTTGTTCTCGACCTTTTCCCCCTTGGAAACTAAGACCACATTGCACAGCCATTCCGTGAATTTTATCTCTTTGATTTGTCCTGCTGCTAACAATCTATCGACCTCTGCGTTAATTATCTTGTCTTTCTCTCGTCCATGATTACGCTTTTTCTGCCTTACTGGTCTGGCCCTTGGGTCAATATTCAAGGAATGCGTTATCACACGCGGATCGATTCCTACTATGTCATCCGAACTCCATGCGAAGACATCCACATTTTCTTGCAAGAATCCGATGAGTTTTGCTTCCATGCAATTACTTAGCTCCGTTCCTATTTTCGTGAATTTTTCTGGAGATCCAGGTACCAAGTTCACCTTTTTGTGATCAGGTGCTTGCACACTCATGTCAATGATTCTCCCTTTCTTTCCATCCAGTCTTTCATAATCAGGAATCGGAGTTCCGGAGTTAGAGACTAATTCATTTATCTTTCTTTTGTTAGGGAGCTCAGGCTCCACCTTTTCCTTGATAGTCAAGGACGAACTATAACACTCCCAGGCCATGTACTGGTCATTCCTCATCTCACCTACTCCTCCGTCGGTTGGGAACTTTATCTTCTGATGGTAGGTGGATACGATAGCCTTAAAAGTATTCAGAGCGGGTCTTCCCAAGATGGCATTGTAAGCAAACGGTGTGTCCACCACTAGGAACTTGATCATTCTCGTGACATTCTTTGGTTTTGATCCTAGAGTGGTACTCAAAAGTATGGTTCCGAGTGGAGTGATCTCCGATCCCCCAAAACCGACCAAAGGGGTGGTTACCTTATCCAAATGTGGATGACAGAGTTTCATTCTCGTAAGAGCTTCTGATGAAATTATGTTTGCCGAGCTCCCGTTATCGACCAGCACTCTCTTGACCTCGAAATTTGCAATTCTTAGTGTTAGTACCATGGAAAAGTCTGGATCATCTTCATTCGTGTCCCAACTAACATCTGCAGGTCGATCCGCCTCGCTAAAGCTGATGACTTGATTCTCCATTGATGGAAACTCCAAAGATAGAACTTCCCTTTTTGTGGACACTCCTGTCCTGATTGACCTTAAAGTCCTCTTTCTGGCATTCCTACTATCTCCACCCGCCGGTCCACCTGCAATCATGTTGATCACACCGTTCGATTGTTCTTCCGCTTGACTTTGAATCTGCCTCTGCCGAGCGTTAAGTTTTCTCGGACTACGGGATCTGTAGCGATTGTTATAGTTGCCATTCTTAACAAATTCTTTTAGTTTTCCTTGGTTGATTAACTTTTCGATCTCGACCTTCAACTGATAACAATTTTCCGTACTGTGGCCTCTAGCTCGATGATATCGACAGTATTGGTCATATCCAGGCGCACCCGGCCTTGCCTGTGTGATTCTTTGGGCTTCCGGAATTAAATTCCCTTCTTCCAATACGGTCAACACCTCTTCTTTTGAACTGTTTAGCTCAGTAAACTGAATTTTACCCGGCCTTGGGGCTCGATTTCGATCATATGGAGGTCCATACGAATTCGGTCCTTGGGGTGGCATATGCGGCTTAAAAGTGTTGATTCGCTGCCAAACGGATCCTTTACTCGATCCTCCATAATCACTTGGTTTTGGGATCGGAGCCCGATCTTGTTTTCTGTTGAGATGAGACTTATCTAGATGTGAACTCTTCAATTTGTTCATCTCTTCCTGTATCATATACTTTTCAGCAATTTCCATTATCCGTTCGAAAGATTTTGGTTGCTTTCTGCATAACGCATTCCCAAAATGGGTGCTTCTAGTCAGCTCGAACATCAACGAGGACATATATTCAATTTGCGGGGTATCCACTTTCAAGAGCTCAATACTAAATCTTGCCAGCCATTGCCTCAACGTCTCTCCTTCCAATTGTTTCACAGTGCCTAGATGATTCGCCGGCAGTCTTGGCTTCCTCTGGCTAGCGAATTGATGCTTCAGCTTATCGCAAAATTCTTCGAAAGAAAATATGGAGTTCGGAGGTAACTTTCCGAACCAATCGAGGGCAATCCCTTCAAAAGTGGTGACCATAATCTTGCAACAGAAATTATCCGAGTGTCCATACAAGTTCATAACATTAACAAAGCTGTTAATGTGTTCGCCGGGGTCGGTAGTCCCGTTATACCGTGGGAGCCTGGTTGGCACCGTTTCTGTGTTTCGAGCTTCGCGTATTTCTCGACAAAAGGGTGAACATCGCATGATATTATTCGAGACCTCCCTCTCTCGTAGGTTTCCTCTGGTCAGGGTATTCCCCGTTTGCCTGGCAGCTTGATTAGTGAAGGGAATCTCTATCATAGTATCCTGTTCTTCCAATTTCTTAGCTACTCTTTCCTGTACTATTATCTCCAATTCGGATTCTGTAATTCTCTTGTAAGTTGGTTTATTTCTTCTCGCAGCGCCAGCGGTGTGACTTTCCCCCACAACAGAATCCTCTAGATCGTGCACTCGCGCAGGAGGGTTTTCTGATCGGGCTTGACTTTCGAGGGTGCAGTCCTTTGTGGACGCATTGATGGGATATGTGACATATCATTTTCCTTCTGTAAGTTCGATGAAGGTATTTCAGGTCTTCCCTGAATCCCTGGTTGGTCGACGGGTGATTGATCTGCCCTTCCGCTGTTCATAAACTCCCTGCACATGGTGCCTATTATAGACCTCAAATCTCCAATGGTCGTGTGTATTGGAATGTTATCTTGCGGAACCGCCGGCGGTGCCTCTGGTTGTTGTTGAGCGGCGCGCGACAAGTTATCAGGTTCATTGTTGACAGAATTTTGTGCTCCCCCTGCTTGGGAAGGCTCTCCTCTAATATATGTATTTCTCCTCGTAGTAGGCATATTTCGGTCTAATACTTGAATAGTAGCCCCTCGGTGGGCGCCAATTGATCTTACGTGGTTTCGTTTGTTCGATCAAGGGTGGGGAACAACACGATGATAATAACGTTAAAAGGAAAATAAAGACCAAACGTAATTGTATTCGAGTAAGTTGAGTACAAATAGAAATATTAGGGGTCCTACTCGAGCATTATTGGATGCCGTACAAGCTAGAGGGTGAAATACACAAAATGCTATGCCTATTTTACCAAGTGATTCCGAGCAGTAGCTTCGAGGAGGGAGCACCTGGAAAATCGTGTCCAATATCATAAATGCATGGGGTATTTATAGCTGAAATTGGGGTCTAGGTGGTCTACCCGCAGACATGTAATTCTTCGGCCCATAAGTTTGGTTCAGAGCTCGGCCCAACAGTAACTTTGGATCCTGGGCTAGCTTGCACTCGCTGTATTTCCGTCATCGGGCTCGAACTCGAATCTTCGAGGTAAGTACCGCTCGATCTCGTGTAACTGTAAAGAAAAGTAGGATCCAGGATACCCCTCATCAATTCCTATCCGAGTTCATCGTAGACTCAGCTCCAATCGTCAAAGAAAAAAACCATAAAGAAATCTAAATACATCATGTAAAGAAAGCTTTGTCGGTAAACGGCCTAAGGATAAGTAAAGCCGTCGTAAAGATCGATAAAAAGTATTTTCCGAGCTTGACATATGAAGCAATTGCAAGATACAAAGACATCAACCCCTATTACATCTTCATAACTGGCCGATCCTATGAAATTTTCGGCGGACGATAATGTCCTTACTCGACCAGGAAACGCCTATTGAGCCAACGAGTCTTCGACTATGATCGTACTTCTTCGAAAAGGAGAAGGGCAATACATCTCTTTCCCGGGAGAAACATGAACATTTTATGAAGGACGTCAATCCCAGAATCACTACCCGAAACGTTTTTTTTAAAAGAAAACCTAGCAAGTTGCGTCATACCCTCGAAAAACTTGACGCCAGAGCCTCCCTAAACCACAAAAAGGCCATGGGCCATTGGGGTCGTGGATGGTCAGCAATAAAGCTTATCGGTCTTCAAGGTTGAAATAGCGTTCGCCTGCAGATACCCTAGTCGAGATCGAAGTATAAATCTTACTATGATACGCAATATAACTCCTAACCTGGAATTCGAAATATTGAGTCGTGCAACAAGATCTTCTAATCAGCATGATCGAAGGAATCTGTTTTCGAAAGATATTATAAGGATGCAAAACGAAGAGCACCATTTATAGATACTATTCTCAAAAATCCAACGGCTATCAGAAAACAAAAGAAACGGTCAAGATCAAAAGGTTGTCGCGACTTCCGAGGATTTCGCCGGAAAGAAAAAGTGATGTTACTTTTGGGAAATAAGCGGGATTATTACGCCAAGATCGAAAGATTAATAAGACAAACTAAAGCATGATCAAAGAAAGAACACATAAGAGGAACATGCGATTCGAGGAGAAAATAAATTATTACAAGCCATAGAAAATAAAATATCTGAAAATTATTCATAGTCGCACAAGTAAAAACAGTATAGACATATTACAAGCCCGGGTAAATAAAAGACAACATCTAAACAAGCTTATTGTCAGAGAGAATCTTTCGAAGCTCAGCATTACGAGCCTCGCATCCTGCTTCAAACCCACGATCATAAGCCTCCTTTTCTCTACGGATGAAATCTTGTTTCTCCTGCTCGTGAAGGCTCTTCAGTTTTTCGAGTTTCTCGTTCAGCTGCTTATGGATCTCCTCTCCACGCTCGTTAGCAGTCTTCTCCCTCTCTAAAGCAAGCTTCTCTGCGAGGACACGGTCGAACTCGACTTTCTTCTCCTCCAGCTCGAGAGAGATAGCAGCACGTTGACTGGTCTCCCGCTCAGCAAATGTTTTAAGCTCAATAAAATCTTGTCCGGCCTGTTAAAAGGATCAACAGCGCTAAAAAAAAAAAAAAAAAAAAAAAAGGGGAATGGAAGGAGAGGAGAAAGAAAGGAAGAATAAATAAATGCACACCTGAAAAAGGAAGTGCTGCCCAGACTCAAACAACTCTTCTATGTTCCTCTCCTTGGATGCGTTTCTCTCCTTGGGTATGTCAGTCTCCGAAGAAGTAAGTTAGCTTGCAACAAGTTACCCATGGGATCAACCTTAGAAGGAGATCCATCTTTCAACTCCTCGTGCAGGGAAGAAGCAACTTTTGGAGGAGAGAAATCGACAAGAGGTCGGGGAGGATTATCAATTCCTGAAGCTTCAGCAGAGGCCCCTCCGCCAATCTCTAACTTGGATTTTTTGCTGAAATTCCCTGCGGGAGGAGCGGTCGAAGTATCGGAAGATGACTTGCTACCGATAGCAAGATTTTGCAAAGCCTCAATGGGAGTGACCCCATCGGAATAAGGCCTCTTATTCGAAGAAGGAATAGGAGTCTTCTCTCGAACAGGATCTTCACTCGGAGAATCAACTACCTTCGGGGAAGAACCCCCGAGCGTAGCCTCGAGCTCCTCGTCCAAAATTGACTTGCTAGAGCTGCCCTTGTTTTGTTTTGAAGAAATGTTTTTCTCTTTCTTGCTGTCTTCCCCTTTAGGAGCTCTTGGGGAAGACACTGAGGTCTTGGAAGAAGATTTGGAGGTTTTGGCCTCCTTGGCAACTTTCTGCTCCTTGCTCGGATTCTTATTTTTCGAACCGCCAAATAACAATTTGGGATCGATAGCTTTCCCTAATACGTTTTCCATGATAAGCGGATTTGGGACCTACAGTTCGGGCTATTACTCTTAAAGGGATTCGAAGAAGGCAGAAGATATGGCAAAAAGCTCCGATCTCTATAAGCAAGATGTCGTATGAATAATGAAAAGAAACCCTAATATTTATAGACACTACGCCCTGTGATTACGATAATGGATCGACGCAACCTTTAAAGGAAAACCCCGTATGGAAAGGGCGATATCCGAGCATAGAGTTATCGAACCTTGAAAATTAAAATGGTAACTGGATATTAGAAAGATCGGAATTTACAAATTACAGCAGTCAAATCAAAAAAGAAACAAATCCGTTTACAAAAATGAGTTACATGGATATACACGATTAGTTCCTAACTACAAAACTATGAATCGCCCCTTCCAGCACGACCGGCTCCGATAATTCGCTAAATAGAAAGTCAGGCGGAGCAATTACTTGGTTTGGTCAAGAGTTCGATCGCCTTCTTTATCCGATACATCGCCTATGTCGACATTTTCGCTTTTTTCCTCCGACACGGGAGGATAATCGGTAAAACGCTCGAGCACATCAGGGTTAGGCATCGGAATGCCGTACTCCTCGACTAAGGGGGCAAAGCGATGATTTTGCCAATTAGTATCCGTCTTGGGTAGAGAGGAAGCTTTATAATCCTTCCCTTCAGTGTTCTTAAAAGGGTTCATGTGCTTATAGTACTCGTCTATATCATCCGGAATCTTCTTGGCCGCGACCAATTGTTGAACCCCTTTATAAAAGATCGTCTGAAGAATTTCTCCCATTTTCCTTTGAACTAAGGGGTCCAAGACAGGGGATTCCAGGAATTCTCGTATGGCAGGGATCTCGGCTTCTTCCCAGCCTTGGGCATACGCACGCTCGGAGTCTTGCTTCGCTAGCTCGAGTTCAACCTTTATCTTCTTTAGCTCCTCCTCGAGGGCACTTCTCTCCTTAACAGATGCTAGTAAATCTTCTTCTACGGAGGAGGAATTTTTCGTAGTCGCTTCCTTGAGCTCCTTCTTTACTTGGCACAATTCTCGCTGACTCTCCGCCAGCTGAGATCGAATGGCCTGGTTATCAGCAAAAATCTGGGCATATGCATCATGAGCGTCTTGCGATTCCTGCTCTAGTAACGCCAGACGATAGGATTGAAGGGCGAATAAATCCCCGACCTACAAGACATTTTCGAGGATGGGTAAAACTAGGAATTCTAAAGAAAGAACACAGTCAAAAGACGAGTATTTACCTCGTGATACGTTCTGGAGAAATCACTCAAAACCTCAAAATCCCCTTTGATGGAATGAAGCAGGATATCCCGTTTAAACCGACTAGCCATAAAGATTCTAGTGGCTTTGTCGAATTCGTTCTCCCCATTCATATCCAGATCGGTCATAATGGTACCATCCTCAGGATATCCAGCAGTTCTGCTACTACGAAAATGCTCGTCCATAAAGTCTGCTACATCAGGCTCCGACCTACCTTCTCGACAAGGGACAGAAGCAGAACTCACGCCAAAGGGTTTTATCCTCCTCGAGGGCCCTGGGTGTTCGGCATTTCTTTTCTGGCCCAGAAGCTTCTCGTATTCCTGAATACCCTGAATCCGATTCCAGGAATGTTGACTGTAGCCGACGGACGAAAGAGCGGAAGTATCAGGGGAGAATAACGATCGAAGAGGTCCGGCCGTGGCAGAATTCAGGGAACTCATAGTGCCAACCCCTCTTAAGTCAGGAATCAAAGATGGTATGACAACTGAACTCCTACCAAAATTGTATATGTCCGTTTTTTCTTCGGAGGCATAAGGTAACGGATCGAAATAAAATCGCTTATCTTCAACCGGGCCGGCAGCGGAGATTCGGAATTTCTCGACAACTCGACCTGCGAGGATAATACGAATTGGGCACGAGTTTAAATGAGGAGAATTGTTTAATAAAACCCAAAAGTAAGTTAAAGATAAGAAGCATACCCAGAGAAAGAGGAGCAAGGGTCGGAGCACTAGAGGTTCGTAGGAGGGATCCTTCGGAAGATTGTCTAGGGTATTTAATCGCCGGAGTAGGATAATTACACTGACTCAACCCGGCCAATCGCAAAACGCCTTCCTGAATCAGGAATCTAGTCTGGTAAGGGTTAGACTGCAACTGATCCAGGAGTTCATCAGAAAGACGATGTCTGAGCTTTTCTCTTATTTTGCGAGAACCATACGACCAAGAATCTGCGCCATCCCATCGATATGGTCTAGTCTTTGAACTACCTTCCGACACAGGAACATCGGGACCTTTCACGAAGAAGAATCTCCTCTTCCAGCCTATACTCTTTTTCGTTGATATCTTAGTAAGAAAAGGTCATTTCGACCTCTGGAGAATGGATACGAACCCCGCATTGGAGCCCTTATTCAATTCCATTCGGAAAGTATGCCAAAAGTTACTAAAAGAGGCCTCTTCTCCTTTTGCCTCCATGAGAGCGCTGAATGCCACTATGTAGGCGACGGAGTGCGGGAGAAGTTGAGCGGGGGACAGCGAAAAGAAAGAAAGGACATTTCTGATAAGGGGAATGAATGGAATACGTAGACCACAGGAGAATTGGCCCTCGTAAAACGATTGACAGCCAGCTGGGGGCTCGGTAGCACGATCGGAATAAGAAGGAATGACGATCGAAAACCCTTTTGGAAGATATTTCCCAAATGCCGTCTCAAGATAAACGCGATCTTTCTTCGAAAAACAACAGGAGGTTTCCTTAGCAGGAAGTTCTGACGTATTCGAGGTCACGACCTCAGAGGTGAGCTTGAGTTTGAAAATTCTGACAAAGGCACCCTCACCGATGCTGCGCTTCTCAACCTCATTTTCTTCGAGATCCTCGCTCGGATCATCATCCTCGCCTCCTGGACGGAACTCTCCATCTTCGTAATCATCAACGAGCTTTAACAAAGGATCAGATTCTTGACTCTCTTCGACCTTATTCTTGCCCTTCGAACTTCTAGAACTTGACATTATGAATTCGGAAATGAATGTATTAAAGTAACCACCTTTTCGATTAAAACACTTCGAGCTCAAGAGAAAATATAACATGGAAGTAATTTTTCAACGGGTCAATATATATATATATACGGGGTTAAAAAGGTAAAATTGCAAAGAGGTCCCCGAGTAACCGTGACGGTTGAACTTACCAAGGGTAAAAACTTTGGGTAATCCCTCTCAAAATAGCCTTTTTGATCCTTCATTCTCTGGAATTGCGGAGTATGTCCTTGCAATTTATCCCTAAGGATCTCGGAGGCCCTCCTTGTTATGATCGAAAATTCTGGAAAGCATCCACCTAGGGATCGAACAACGCATCTTGGAACCAAAAAAGGGATATTATTACTTCAACATCCTCCGACAAGGGTAACTTCAGAACACGCCGGTGTATGTTTTCTTGTATATGCACTCTTTTTCCCTAGCTCGATTTTTATCCCAGTGGGTTTTTCCGAGTTAGGTTTTTAACGAGGCATATCCTAAAGACATTCTGAACGGCTCGTCTCATCATATGGGACGTATTTTGTACTTCTTCGAGCGCTAGCTCCGCTTCGCACTCGAGAAGTGGGGGAGTATTGATGAGGGGTAATTCGGATTCCCTGTCTTTCTAGCCTCAACGCAGTTCGAATAGCACCGAATCCTATCCCCAGGAACCAAGAGCCGAACCTAAGCTTGAAGATGATTATTCCAAGCACATAAGAGAACCGGAGATCGAAGGACACTGTTGGGCCGAGCCCAGGCCCAAGCCCTCCAAATCGGCTATAAATACCCCATGCATTTATTACACCGGACACAACTTCCCAGGGGGCACTAGCCTTGAAACTACTGTTTGGATTCACTCGAGAATAGTAGTGTAGGTTTTCTCATATATATTTCGCCCTCTAGCTTGTACGGCATCCAATAATGCTCGAATAGGACCCTTGAATACCTATATTTGTACTCATTCAATTCGAATACAATTACTTTGGTCCTTGCTTTACTTTATTATTGTTATTATTGTGTTACATCCCACCCTTGATCGAACTAACGAAATCACGTAAGATCAAGTATTACGGGTCACAAGGGCACCACTGAACTCAACAGATGGAGTACTTTCTGTACGAAGTACCCTACTAAAGACCTCTTGTAAGGAGGAGATATCAGAACTCAGTAGAATTTGCGACTTTGCGGTCTCAAATTCAGAAGGAAGACCACCAAGAAAACTCATGATAGCCATCTTCTCTCGTTGTGGTTATTGAACCTTCACATCTGGACTAAATGGCAGCAACATATTAAGCTCCTCATAAGTTCTCCTAAAATCCATAAACTAGTTCGTTAGAGACTTGTCATGTTTTTCCGCTCGATAAAAAGCTTTGCACACCTAAAAAATACGAGAAAGATTATTCTTTCCTGAGTACAAAAAATCCAAATACTCCATCAATTCTTTAACAAATTCACAGTGAGTGATCATACCAATTACCTCAGTGTCAATGGAGTTTCGTATTTGCAGAAATAATCGAGCATCATCCCTCATCCATTTTTGTTTCGACCACATCCTTGGGGGGGTCATCAACTAGATGACTGTCCATGTCAATACTCCGTAAATATAGTCGCACAGATTTACTCCAATCCAAAAAATTGGAGCCATTAAGTTTATGTTCCGTGATTTTGGACCGGAACCACATCCGGCAAAATAACTTTTTGATCACCCATAATACCAAAGGGAAATATACCAAAAGTCTAAATCCAACCAAAAAGGACCAAACCCAACCAAAACGAACCAAAAAGGAACAAATCCAAAGTAGTTTACCACAAACAGGCGCAGAGACGTGCTGTAAAGAGTCAGGGGATGATGGAGGCAGTTACCGGAGAGTCGTGCCAGTACGGACGCGGCTTCACGCACCGGCGCATGGACTGATGGTGAAATCGAAATCGGGCGCGTGAGGCTCACGCGCGACGAATCTGGTTGTCGAAATTTGGGGGAACGTCGACCGGACAATGGGTAATTGTCCTGTAGCGGCGGTGACAACAAATAGGCACTATGGATAGTGGCCTAAGATAAACCCTAATTATTTTGAAGAACCCTAATTATTTTGAAGAACCCTAATTTTCCCACACAAAATTTTCGGACCTGAGAAACCCTAAGGCTCTGGATACCATGTTAACAAATGTGGAAAAGAATTTCATATATTTCTGAAGGAGTAAGATACAACTACAACACATATATATACACAATCTAGGAACTCTATCTAAGGAAGGATTCCTAAATAGATTAAGAATAATAGTAATACAATATATAATACCTCCAAGCTATCAAGAGTATTCTCAACCACCACCAACAGAACCAAGTATTGCATTTATGAGGGCATTCACCGATTGTATGGAGGAGATGAAAAATATCGGATCTGAAATGGAGGCATTCAATTTGATTATGGGTAAACCTGGAGCTAACTCATTTTAAGCTCAACCTGTGAATATGATTCTTAACCCAGAGATTTACTGTATCATTTGTGGGGGAGAGCATCCGTATGAAAACTGTCCTTCAAATTCAGAGTCAGCATGCTATGTGGGAAATAATTAAGACAACCAAGGTTATAACCCCTATTCTAACAACTATAATCAGCACGCTGGAAAGGGATCAATCATTGCCACAACTCAGCAACAGCAAAATCCACCAGGCTCTCAAGGTCAACAAAAACAACCACTAGTGGATAACAAACCATCGATAAAAGAAACGCTGAAGCAGTTCATAAACCATACATCTGCATTCTTCAACCAGACAAATGCATCTAGTCAAGACATAGAAACCCAACCAAATGCAACAAATGCATCTATTCGAAACCTAGAAACCCAAATGGCTCAATTAGCTCAAGATAGGCAGCATAGTCCTCAAGACTCACTCTTGAATGTAGAGGAATAAAGAGGATAATTCGATGTTATCAAATACTAAGCCGAGCGAGACAAACTCTCGTATTGTTGAGAGTGAAATAGAGCAGCCGCATAGCAATAAATTGACAAGTTTCGATGTTCGTCATGATGAGGAGATCCCGGATGCAGAAGAAAATATCTTAATCATTCCGAAGGACGAAGACATCAAGGGAGACACCGAACTCAAAAATTCAGTGACGTTGATAGATGTGATTGAGGTAATGGAGATAGAGGAGGATACAATTGAGTTTATCATACCTCCAATTTATGAGTCAAAAAGCGATGAATCTTATTTTGGTTTGGATGAGATATTAGTGAGAGATACGCAAAAAGGAAGGGTTGATGATAAAACGAACTACAATATGCATACCCATCCTCAAAGCATGACTTGGATAAGAGTTGGTAAAGATTACAAGAGATTTGAACCTGGGGATAGAGCTTGTCGATTCGATACGAGGTTCAAATTTGTCCCAATTGAGCTTACAATGGAAAGACCAAATTTTGGGACATCAAAGAAAGCAAAAAGGCCCGGACTTATGCTTGATCCGGACGGGACCCTATTCGATTATTGGCCACCTTAAAAGGGAAGTATCAAAGTCAAGTTAAGGACTAAAAACTAAGCGCTTCTTGGGAGGCAACCCAAGCTTTCAATTTTCCTTTTTGTCTTGTGCCTTATTGCGTGTTTAGATTCTTTTTTGTGTTTTTTTTTTTTTTTGTGCAGATACATCGATGCTCTGGAGAATATTAAAAATTTGATGAAAACAAGGACGCATGAAGGTGGAGGGTAGCACGACTGGAAAATTTCCAGTAGCTTCAGGTCATGGCTCAAACTGAATCAAGCCATGGCCCAATCTCGAGAATAGTGAAAAAAAAATTCCAGATTCTTCAGGCCATGGCTCAATTTTGAACAAGAAAAGTGAATAAATTCCAGAAGCTTGAAGCCATGGCACAACTTGAGTTAGGCCATGGCTCAATTTTGAACAAGAAAAGTGAATAAATTCCAGAAGCTTGAAGCCATGGCACAACTTGAGACAGGCCATGGCTCAATTTCGAGTGCAAAAAGGAACAAATTTCCAGATTCGAAAGGCCATGGCTCAAATTGGATCGAGCCATGGCCTAAAATAAAAAGGAAATAAAAATAAAAAAAATTATGAATCCCTAGTCCATATCACCACCCGCCTCCATCATGATTAATCTAACACAGGCCACCTCATGCTCCGTCCAATTTATGCTGCCACCATCACCACGTTGCCTCTCTAAATGTGGATTTTGTTTACCAAGATAGAGCAACGAGCAATGGGCGCATACAATTCTCAGGGCGTATTCTTTTTCCAATTCTCTTTTACATTGATGTATTTTGTTTTTGTTTGTTAGTTTGTTTGTTCTGTCGACCTCTTTTTAACTCTTTGAGACGCAATGGGGACACTGCTTAGTTTAAGTTTGGGGGTAAGGTTGCATTTACTTCGTGCATGTTAGGTCAACTTTGACTAAATTTTTTGAAATTTTATGTATTTTTGATTGTTTTTCCTGCAACATTCTAAGCACGAATGCATAATCGAGAATTGAGGATGACGTCAGAGAATTATAGCTAGAATAGAGCTTAATAAATCCTTTCTTGCCTACTTGATCTCTAGATTCAAGGGTTAAAGTGCTAAGGGTCTAAGTGATAGTTTTACCTAAGTTTGGGGGGAAGGATAACTTTAACAAGAACCAAATGAAGCAAATGATTGAAAAACTATAAGTTAAATTCAAAGAAAATAACCTCACTTGTATGAGACCTGAAAAACCTCATCGCTTGAGACTTATACGTGCACTCCTCTAACTTGACTGCAATAAGATGAACGATATATGGGTGCATCGACTTTACTATTCTACAATTCTGCACTCCTCTATTTTGACTGCCTATTTAGAACGAGTTATGAGTGTGAGTGGTGCTAAATATACTTAAGTTATGCTAATTAATGAAGAAAGTGATACGTGAAAGTTCAAACTTATTCCATAACTTCGACTGAAGGCTTTGCGAGAACTTAGTAATTAGTATGATAACCTAAGAAAATAGAGAATAAGTCTGGCAATTTAGGAATTCATGCAATTAGGCTCAATGATTTCGAAGCTATATGGATCTAGGTGAATCCGACATGCTCGTTTTATGTATAAACACACACACGCAGGAACTACATGATAGAATGCATAACGTTTTGAAATTGTTGGTTAGTAGTTTGACTTGGGTGCATGAATGTAAATGTTCGTGTCGTTGTTTATGTTTTTGTCATTACTCGAGGACGAGTAATAGTTTAAGTTTGTGGGTGTGATAACTATGTGAAAACAGTGTTATCAAGTCTATTTCCTTTACTCATTCGATTACTTTTATTAGAGTTTTGGTAGAATCATAGACAATTTTAGATAGTTTTGTGTTTTGTCGCTTGAGTCATTGCTTTGATTGTTTTGTGCATGAATTGAGGTATTTTCTTATATATTGTGTTCATATTTGTAGGCCTAAGCTAATTTGGATCCAAAGACATGATTGGAAGTGAAGAACAACGAATTAAAGATCAAAGGAAGTCAAGTAGTGCAAGAACGAAGAAGGAAAATGCTGTTAGAAATGTTGTTATGCACTACAAGGACCATAACTCTTTCAAGGAAGCTCCAATGAAGTTGAAATTCGACTATGATGTTGATTTAACCGTTTTTCGTTGGGTAAGATTAAATCAATAAGATGTAATTAGGAAGTTAGGTTCAGTACAAATTATAGGGCTCTGTTACTTTATTCTGGATGGATCAATCTCAAGAAAGAACAATGATGTAAAAGAACAATTAGTAATATAGACAACGAATGAGTAAAAATAGGATAGCAAAAGCTTTTCTATTCAATTTGATATTAGATTGACTGAGTATGTAGGCGTAAGCTCTGATTATATATCTAATACAACGTTTTAACTAGGTATTTATATGATATTAACCCTAGCTTTACAAGGAAACATAGTCCTAATAGGACTCGGCATAACTGTCCTTCTCGAGTCTGGATTGTAGTCTGGTCGGCGAGGCAAGTCGTCTCTGATCGGGTCAATGGATGATCCCGAATGTGCTTGTATGGTCGAACCGATCTGATATCCCCTAGTCATTCGAGTATTATAAGGGGTGCGAAATAGCCCCCATCAGTACTCCCTCACTTCTTCGAGCGTATATGTAGTAGAAGCTCGTACAAGTAGATGGTAGATTACGACTGTATTTTCTATGAAATGTGCCTCGTTAAAAACCTTTCTTAGGAAAAAACCCTGTGGGAAAAAATCCTAAGTAAGGAAAAGAGTGCTACACCTCATAAATAGTCCTTTTGTCGTTCCAATCATGAACTATCACGTGTCTCTTTGAGAAAGCGTTTCAACTTTTCTGCCGCTTGGCGGGAATGTGATCAGCCGTGAAAAGTTTGAAACGTCTTTTCATCCTTCTTTATAAATAGGTGATCTTTGTTTCAGTCATCTTTTACTTTCTACTTCCCATATTCCGCCATCATTTTCTTATTCGCTCATTTCTTCTCTAAATTGCTCTTATCGACTCGTATTCTTCGAGGATCCTAAAGATGGCTTCCATCTCAAGAAAATCTTCTTCATTAATCAAAGAAAGAGTTACTCCTAATGTCGAGGAGGAGGTTCCCCCGAGCTCTCCGACAAAGCAGATCGGAGCGTCTGAATTCACTGTCCCTGACGAGGATAATTTTAGTGTGGAAATTATATCTGATACGGACGTTGATGCCAGGGCCAAGAAGGGTAAAGGTACGGTTCCTCAAATTTCTGAACCAATCGAGGACCTCGCTTATGCTTATACCGAGGAGACTTTCCACGAGGTCGTGGATAACTACGCGAAATATTTTCCGGAAGGTTCTAAGATTATTCTACCTTCTCCTTCGGACAGGGTTACTTCTCCGCCGGAGGGTTGTCGAGCCTTCTATAATGTTCATTTCAACTATGGTTTACGTCTTCCTTTGTCTGCTTTATTTCTTGACATTTTGAAAATATTTAGCGTATCTTTGACGCAATTGGTCCCAAATTCTGTGGCCTTTGTGGTGGCTTTTTCCGTTTTGATGATAGCAAAAGGATTTCAGCCTTCTTTCCGTAACTTTACGCAATTGTTCCGTTTTAATGTTTCTAGTTCTTCCAATCGCGGATATTTCTTTGCTAGCCAGAAGACTAGTCACTCCATTTTTTACTCCCCGGTTTCCAGCAATCCTTGCTGGAAATCTCATTTTTTCTTCGTACAACCACCTTCTCATGATTCTTTGGCGGAAGGTTCAACTGAGTCCTTCTCGTGGGACCATGATTCCAAATTGATTTATGGTGGTCGCTTGGAGACTGGCGATCTTATCCTTGACGACCCATATTGATTGGCGAAATTCAGGGAATGCGCGCCAACAAGTACCAAAGTGCTCTTCTTATTGGTGAGGCCTTTCATCGCAAGGCGGGACTGAGTTCTCATAGTTTTTCCATTTCTTCCCCTTCTCAATCGTTGGGTAAGTATTTTTTTCTTTTGTATCAACTCATTACAATCCCTTTTTAACATTATGTCTAACTTTGACTTTGTTTCATTTCAGTTCTCATGGTAGAAAATTCCCGGCGTTCTTCTAAGGGAAAAATGGTTTTATCCAAATCCACAAAAACCATAGAGAACTTCCCTATCGAGCAGAGAGCGTCCCGAAAAAGAAAATTGGAATTTGGCCACGATTCTGAGGAAAACATGGAGGAATCACCGGATTCCTCCCAAGAATCTCCTGTTGATAAGGGGACCGGATCCGGCTATCCTCCTTTCCATCCTCGAACCTCACTAGGTATCCGTGGGTGTCGTAGCTGGTCGATGCCCCATCCTAACGATAAGCCAGTGGAGAGAAAAAGGTGTTATTATGGTCGCTCTGGTGAGGACCTGTATCTACTAGGTGAGAATCATCCGGAGCCTATTCTAGTCGAGATGATCGGGGACCATCTACAGGGGAGGAGAGCCGCCGGTTATCCTGAGAACGATTCTTTAGTTCATGACGAGAGCGAGAATGCGGTGGACAAGGCAACTCGTGTCCTTCTATCTGGCGTGTTTACTCGTGATATGAATAAGCTCCTTCGGAAGGATCCTTTGGAGAAATTTCAGCGAGCTTCTCTTTATGCTAAAAAGGTGATATCCTTTTATGTGTGCTCGTAGGGTAATTTTACTTAACGAGTACTTTAGCTTGCTAATTTATTTCATCTATCATTTTCTCTTTCAGACTAAGACTTGTTTGGCATCGTATGCCTATGAAGCCGCTCTCTGAAAACAACAATGTGAGTTTCTGGATGAGAAATATAAGACTTTATTTCATAAGACTTCCGGTTCAGAGGTTGGTCCCTCGATGTCTTCTTCTCTTCCGGTCATAGAGACTTAGGCTACGGGGACTGATGACCAGGTGATTATAGATAAGGTTCTGGAGACTTCCTGCGCTCAAGAACAAGTCGATCAAATGGCTAAAAAGTTGGAAGATCATCAATTTCAGAGTACTGCTCAGGTGTTAAGCCTTCAAGCCTTATCATAATCTCAGGTGTTAAGCCTTCAAGCCTCTTTGGAGGAGTATGATAAGGATATTCCCCTTAGCAGTCTAAAGGATCGCTACGGTCGGAATCCTGATGAAAGAGTCATTCGCGAATTCCTCAATTCTCCTGTTCATACAGCGTTGGTGTACCGAATGGTTGGTCCGCTCTTAGAAAGTACTTTTAAGAAGTCGATCCATCAGCTGGTGGCTCTGGAACTGATTGAAGATCGTCGAATAGAATATTTCAAAGCAGCACATGTTAGGCTAAATCGTTACGGCGAGGAATATTCTCCTTCCGAGCTGCCAGACATCATTTATCAACAATTTCCTTTGGCTAGCCTTGTCGAAGAGTTCGGGAAGCCATTGCTGATTCCTCCCTCGGATATCAATGATGAGGTCGATATTAATTTTATCGGACCAGAGGAAGAGGGGGAGAATGTGGAGGCAGCGGACGATGGAGCCGACGAAGGAGTGGTCGCTGGTGAACAGGGAGTCCAAGATGGCGACCAGGTTGTGTGAAGAGGGAGTGATCCATCGACCCGTGGAACAATCCTTGTGACGGTTAACATGACACAGCTTGTAATATTACCTTTTTATCCTTTTGTACAATAGACGATTCATATTCTGACAGTTACGTCTTTTCGGCTTGTCTGTAATAATTTAGACAAGTTATTAACTTTGCCGTATTCATTATGCTTATGTCTTTCGAATTCTTGCAGCTGTTCATAGGCTAGTTTTTGTGATTCGCGCCCATTCTTTAGGTCTCCTGCGTCTTTTCGTATAGTATAAATACAAGCGGTGAAAATTTTACTCGCTATTTACCGCTTTGACTCAACTTCAATAGAATACTCTCTTGCTAGGAGGTCGATAAGCTTTCTCGATAATTAAAGTTTCTTTTTTTTATTTCCGAACATGAGTAATCTTTTTGGTAATACATCGAAGCGTCTCTCCCGCGAAAATAGTAGAAGTGTTAGACCTAAAAGGTCTCGTACAGAGGGGTCTTCGATAGATCCTCCTCTTCCATCCTTAACTAGGAGGTCGGAGATCGAGACTCCCGTTATCCCTTCTGAAGCTTTTCCTGTAATTAGTTGAAGTTTTATTCAACAAAATTTTCCCACTTCTGGTGAGGTAGAAAGGAGGCCTTCCCCCGGTCGGGTGGCCTTCGGCGATTTGTCATTCATGGAGCAAACTTTTAATGTAGCTGTTTCTACAGGTGTTTCCTCTTTCGAACATGGTTTAAATGATCATGTTCCTGATAACTCCGTTCCTTCCTCTATTTCTACTGCCCCGATTGTTAGCGGAAGCCAAGTGAGCGTCGCTGCGGAGGCAATTAGTGGGAGTGCCCTTTTGATTTCATCGATAACACAATCTATTTCCCAAGATTTTCCTGAGTTTTTGTTTAATGATACTACTGTGGTGTCTACCTCTTTCGAAGCCGGCGGGCCTTCTGGAGGTCGGGCAGGCCCTAGGTCCGGTCGGCGGACAGTTATCTCTGCTTCGGGCAAGGAGACTTCAGTGAGTCCTAACGAGAGGGATTCCCCTCGTATGTTAGACGACCGTTGCATTCTTGAGCAAGTTAAGGATATAATGTACTCGGTTACTCCTCGGCCTGATCGTGTTCCTCTCGATAGTGAACTGCCCGGCTCTGTTGAGCCTGATGCTTTGTCCTGGGATTTGGGCCTAAGCACAATTTTGCCCGGTGAGTTGAGGAAACACGAAGGTATTCCCAATGTTCGCCTCGTTCAGTCGTTGGTTAAGTTATGCGTGCAGGTAATCATATTTATGACTATTTTTCTTTGCTTTATATGGATTGCCTTGTCACTTATGGGCTTTTTTCTCTTTTCAGGCCAAGTATTTTGCGCTCCAGCTGGGTGTGCAAAATGATGATTTGTGGATTGGTAGGGATGCCCAACAACGTCGCTTAGATTTGGAGATGGCGAAGGTCGCGGGGCAGACCCTCCAGTTGCAGCTTGCCAATGATGATCTTCAGAAATCGCAAGAGGAGAAGTCTGTCCTTGAAAAGGAAAAAAGTGACTTGGTTCAGGCTATCGCTCTTGCTGAGGAGTCTCGACGGCAGGCCTATGAACAAGGTTATGATGCCGGTTATCAAAAGCGTCAGGAGGAATTGATGGCATTTGTAGGTAACTCGACTCCTCGGAGGGTTGCTTCTGCTAGTCGGCCCGGCGATAGTAGCCTATCTCAATGACCTGTTCTGATTTAGTTGTTTATTTCTCTTTCTCTTCATTTTTTTTACGGGCCCCAACCTTTGTGCGGTTGTTTAGGCTGAATTTTTGTATGGGAAGTATATCTGATATTGATCTTCTGGGAGATTATCCTTTGTTCAAAAAAGTAGCTCGGTCTGGCTCGATCAGTTTTAAGTAACTGAATGACATAATGTTTGTTCTGCAAATCAAACTTTTTTAATCAAGTATAAGAATGATGATTGACCAAGTATGGTCCCTTAGGCTTGTTCCGAAGTCACTTTAGACATTGAAATGTGGACTGTAGACCATCCACAAAATAATTGATTGCACAATTGTGAAGGAATGCTTAACGTTTTTGTCGATGATCGATCAATTCCTTGAAATTTTGTCCTTTTATCATGGATATCTTATTTAAGGACGCTGTCATTTTCTCTGTTGAGCTCTGCTTTTCTTATCATAAGTCTAAGTTCGAGGAAAAGATATCGTTCCAGGCATCTTCTTAAAATCCATGTTTCTCTGTACTGATTGTGAGTTCCATGTTCCTCAAATAAGCAACCGATGTATCAATATATCAATTCTTTGATATGGGAAGAATTGGAAAATGTAGAATTATTACTTAGATCTAGCTTATTCAGACCTCCTTTAGCAATTCTTTGGAATGTTAGGCGGTGACTTTTTTGTAGTCTGGAATAATGACGACTATTCTCCTGATTTTCATGTCAGATTTATTGGATCCCAGTAGAGGTCTAAACATGGTTAATTAATAGTTTTTCCATGTGATATATTATGCAGTTACAACCTCGTAGGCCGGAGTATGAGATCTTTATTCCTCTAATCGAGCTAGTACTTTGTTGCAATGTCGAGGATCTCTCGCTCTTTACCAAGCGACTAGCATATGTGAGTGTGCAAGCATTTCTAGTCTGGAGCTCTTTTAGATCTGCTTTTATTTTTGCATTGATCGCTTCGATCTGGATTCTCTTTTTTAAATCGAATAGGTAGTTTGACCATAGAGGAGCCGTTCCAACTTATTCGCATTGATTACAGGTAGTCAAAAGGTCGCGCTTTCGTCCCTTGATCAGACCTCTATTTAACCGTAGTATCACTTGCATCTGTGCCTATAAATAAGTAGGCAGTTTCCATACTTTGTTTATAACTTTTCAGAAAAGATGGAGATCTCAGTTTCCTTGAATTTCATTTTGCCCTATGATCCCATAATATTCAAAAAGTCACATTATCGTGAATCATATTATCATAATGACTTAAATTTTATCTGCCTTGTACTGACAGGTCCCATGGCAGCCCTACCTTGTACTGAAGGGTCCCATGAGGCCTCAACCTTTGTCTTCATAGGTTTGAGGTCCGTGGTTTCTTGTTTGCACATGGAGAGTTCGTACTTACCAGGCATCCCTGTTCTTGGATGTTACCTCAGGAGTGATCGGCCAACGGGGTGTGCTGGTAAGTTTTAACTTTCACGACTGCCTCGAAGAGATGCTGCTTTAGAGTAAAGTCAACCCCCTTATACAAGCAGTATCTCGTTGTGGGTGAATGAGTATTGCCGGTCATCTGGCTGGTAATGGTCATTTCGTCTGGAAGAATATCTGATCTTCAGAGCCTGACCATCGAACCAAAGAAGTCGACCATCCTGAGCAGCATGCTTCTTAGGTGATCGATCACAATCGTCGAGGCTCTAGGGAGGAGATTGATGTTTCCATGGACATTGTCGTGAAGATCATTGATCTATAGGATAGGATCATTTTATCTAAACAATTGTAACGATGTATAGATCGTAATAAGATCTTTGTACTCTGATAAAAAACTTCTGTATGTAATTTAATACAAGTTCTCAGAACATAGATGAATAAAACTTTTAGTATTATTTCTTTCGTATTCGTTGATGTTGATTTCTTCTCAACTTGAGCGGATCAATTTATACTCGACTCGTTTTAAGACTTAGTGATGAGGGGTATTTTGGGACTCTACATTCGAAAGCCCAGGAGAGATCGAAGAGTGTAGAATCCGACCTCGCGAATGTAAAACTAAACCCAAATCGTAGCCTTTACAATCCGATCACCCAGGGAATGCTCGTACTCGGAGTTTACTGTTGGGCCGATCAAAGGCCCAAGCCCTTGGGCCAAAGAAATATAACCCTGCGGATGGAGTAGCTAGCTCACCCCTTCTCGCTATAAATACCACCTGCATTTCTGACACCAGACACGCTTTCCCAGGTGCACTCCGCTCGAAGCTTCCGCTCGGATAGATTGATTCGGCCATTTTATATGTATTTCGCCCTCTAGCTTGTACGGCATCCTATAATGCTCAAATAGGATCCTCAATACTTGTAATCTGTATCTCAACATTCAGAATATACATATACATTGATCTTTCTCTTATTTTATAGCGTTCGGAATATTTATATTATCAATATCGATCATACCACGAATTTGCGTAAGATCAATTGGCGCCCACCGAGGGGCCTTATTTGGTTGTTAGATCGAAAAATGCCTACTACGAGGAGGAATACAGGTAACCGAGGAGAACCATCCCACGCTGCGGGGGTTCAGAATTCAGTTAACAATGAGCCAGATAATCTATCCAGGGCGGCTCAGCAACTAGAGGTTCCGCCAATCCTTCCCCAGGACAATGCTCCGATCCACACAACTATTGCTGATTTGAGATCCATCATAGGCACTATGTGCAGAGAATTTCTAAATAGTGGAAGGGCTGACCAATCTCCCGTGGATCAGTCACCTGTCTATGGTAGACCAGAGAACCCTTCTTCGAACATCCAGAAGGAAAATAGTGTGTTACGAGCCACATCGAATGCACCCGCAGCAGACTTGCCTCGAGCTGCTCCCGCGAAAACTAATGTCCGCTCGGAAAACCTGGTGCGATCAGTACACGATGTGGAGGACTCAGTAGTAGGAGAAAGTCATCCTATAGATATGGCAAGAAAGAAAAAATCGACCTACAAAAGAATTACAGAGTCCGAGTTTGAAAGGATAGTGCAGGAACGGGTTGCAAAGAAATTGGATAGGGAAGAAGCAGTGATAGAGGTCCGTCGTGCCGCCACAGCTATTAGGGGCACTGAAATGTACCAAAATAGAAAAATCATCCCAGGAAATATCAGAGATAGGGAGGTCGGAAATAGCATCATGCGATGCTCGCCATTCTGCCAAGAGATACGTGAAGCCAGGAATACTGAGACAGTACCAACAAGGTTACCATGGTATAACGGGACTACCGACCCCGGGGAACATGTCAACAATTTTGTTAATGTGATGAGTTTATATGGACATTCAAAAGATTTCTGCTGCAAAATTATGGTCACGACCTTTGAAGGAATTACCCTAGATTGGTTCGGAAAATTACCGCCGAATTCTATATTCTCTTTTGATGAATTTTGTGACAAGTTTAAGCATCAATTTGCGAGCCAGAGAAAACCTAAGTTGCCGGCAAATCACTTGGGAACGGTCAAGCAATGGGAAGGAGAGACCTTGAGGCAATGGTTGTCGAGATTCAGTATCGAGCTATTGAAAGTTGATACCCCTCAAATCGAATACTTATCTTCTCTGATGTTCGAATTAACTAGAAGCATCCAATTCGGAAACGCATTATGCAGAAAGCAACCGAAGTCTTTCGAACGAATAATGGAGATTGCTGAGAAGTATATGATTCAGGAGGAGATGAATAGATTAAAAAATGCACATAGCCCAAAGCCCCCTCCTAACAAAAAGCAAGATCGAGCCCCCATACCAAAACCAAGTGATTATGGAGGGACGAATAAAGGATCGGTATGGCAGCGACTCAATGCATATAAGCCGCAGGTACCAGTGCAATGGCCGAACGCCTACGATCAACCTTATGATCGAAACCGGCCCCCCGACCTGAAAAAATTCAGTTCACCGAGTTGAATATCCCAAAAGAGGAAATTTTGACTGTATTGGAAGAAGGAAATTTAATTCCCGAAGCCCAGAGGATTACCCAGGCAAGACTAGGGGCAATGGGATACGACCAATACTATAGATACCATAGAGCTCGGGGGCACAGTACTGAGAATTGTTATCAGCTAAAAATTGAGATCGAGAAGTTAATTGCGCAAGGAAAACTCAAGGAGTTTGTCAAAGGAAACAACTACAAAGGCTGATATAGATCCAGGAGTCCACGAAGATTTAGTAATCAACAAAAGGAGATTCGGAATCAGGGAGATGAGCAGTTGAACGGAGTAATAAAATCATCCGTTTCGACCAAAAGGGAAATATTTTCTTTGGAATTCCCGTCCATAGAAAATCAAGTCATAAGCTTTAGCGATGCTGATCGACCTTCCGATGTTACCTGGGACACAAATGAAGATGATCCGGATTTTTCCATGGTGTTGACGCTAAAAATCGCCAATTACGAAGTCAAAAGAATTTTGGTCGACAATGGAAGTTCGACAAACATTATCTCCTTAGAAGCCCTCGCTCGAATGAATCTTCAGCATCCTCAGCTCGATCGAGTAGCCACTCCTTTAGTCGGGTTCGGAGGCTCAGAGATTGTTCCATTAGGAACCATTCTTTTAAGCACTACTCTCGGAAAAAGACCCAAAAGCCTAACGAGGATGATAAAATTTCTAGTGGTCGAAACACCTTTTGCCTACAACGCTATACTGGGAAGACCTGCTCTAAATATTTTCAAGGCAGTAGTGTCTACTTACCATCAAAAGGTAAAATTCCCAACGGACGGTGGAGTAGGGGAGGTGCGAGACGATCAATACATGGCTTGGGAATGTTATAACTCATCTTTAAGTATAAAAAAGAAAGTGGAGCCCGAAATCACAGCAAAAAGAAAGTTGGTTGATTTGGAATCAGGCCCGGTGTCGGATTTACCAATTCCCGGAACTGAAAAATTGTAGGGAAAGAAAAGAAAGAATGTAGACATGAGCATACAAGCATCCGATCATAAGAAGGTGATATTGGTTCCGGGATCCCCGGAGAAAGTTACCAGAATTGGAACGGAACTAAGTGAAGGAATGGAGTCCATGCTCCTGGAATTCGTGCAAAAGAATGTAGACGTATTTGCCTGGAGCTCGGATGATATCATGGGAATCGATCCGCGTGTAATAACCCACTCTTTGAACATCGATCCTAAGGCTAAGCCAGTGAGACAGAAGAAGCGTAACCACGGACGTGAAAAGGATAAAATAATTAAGGCGGAGGTTGATAGGTTACTGGCTGCTGGTCAAATCAAAGAAATCAAGTTCACCGAGTGGCTATGTAATGTGGTTCTGGTCTCCAAGGGTGACAAAGCCGAGAATAAGTAGAGGATGTGTAACGATTTTACTGACTTAAACAAGTTATGCCCAAGGGATCCTTACCCGCTACCCAGGATTGATATGTTGGTAGATTCCACGGCAGGATTTGTGTTTTTTAGCATGATGGATGCTTTCCAGGGTTTTTACCAAATTTTCATGAATGTGAAGGATCAGGACAAAACCGCATTCATTACCGAGCAAGGAGTGTATTGCTTCCTAGTTATGCCGTTCGGTCTAAGAAACGCGGGTGCAACCTATCAAAGGTTGGTCAATATGATGTTCAAAGAATTGATAGGTGAGATCATGGAAGTTTATGTGGATGATATGCTCGTAAAGAGCATGACAGAAGAAGACCACATTAAGCATCTCGGCAGATGATCCGAAATATTGAGAAAATATGGAATGAAATTGAACCCAGCAAAATGCACTTTCGGGGTACGATCGGGAAAATTCCTTGGATATCTTGTCCACGAGAAAAGGATCGAAGCAAACCAAGAGAAGATCCGAACAGTTACCAATCTTCAACCACCAAGAAGACTTTCGGATGTTCAGAGCTTGATCGGGAAAATCATTTCATTTAATAGATTTATATCTCGATCCGCCGACAAGAGTTGCCATTTTTTAAGCTATTACGTAAGTCGAAGGACTTCAAGTGGAATGCTGAATGTGACAAGGCTTTCGAGGATCTAAAAAAATACTTAACTTCACCTCCTATGCTGGCCAAGCCTACAGATGGAGAGCCTTTGTACCTCTACATAGCCGTTTCGGAGGAGGCTGTCAGTTTGGTACTGGTAAAGTTAGAAGAATCCGTGCAAAAACCAGTTTATTACTTGAGCAAATTGCTGCAAGGTGCCGAGAAGAACTATTTGGAGATTGAGAAATTCGCACTTGCTTTGGTTGTGGCTGAGCGAAGGCTAAGACCCTATTTTCAAACCTATAAGGTTATTGTCTTTACTAACCAACCCTTGAGGCAGGTCTTATCTAAGCTTGAAGCATCTAGTCGACTAATTAAATGGGCAATTGAGCTGGGGCAATTCGAGATTGAGTACCTACCGCGAACAGCAGTAAAGGCTAACAGTAAAGGTGGAATCCACTAGTTTGAAGAGCTCAGAGAATGAAGAAAGTTCTGAAATAAACATGCTAACAGAGGTTGAGGACCCAACATGGTTAATGCACGTGGATTGCTCTTCGACCAGAGAAGGAGGCGGAGCAGGAATTCATTTTCAGGGACCCAACGGCGAAGATTTGAGTTATGCAATATCCCTGGATTGTGTTATTACAAACAACGAAGCGGAGTACGAAGCCTTGATTGCAGGATTAGAGATGGCCTTAAAGGCAAAGGTAAGATCAGTTACTGTGCTGACAGATTATGAACTTGTTCACAGGCAGGTAAAGGGCATTTACGAAGCAAAGGAGTTCAATATGATAAAATATTTAAACAAGGCAAAAAGTCTGATATCGTAATTTGAAAAGTTCGATATTCAGCCTGTTCTTAGAGAAGAAAATGTATGGGCTGACTTGCTGTCAAAATTAACCAGTGTAGCGGATGGTAAGAAGGAAAGGATTGTTACATGGCTATTATCGAACACTTCCGCTATCGATCTGGATGTCACCCCTGGCATCGACATCATGGAAATTGACGAACAAAAGATCTCTTGGATCGACCCCATCATCGACTATCTAAAGAGAGGAGAGCTGCTAGAAGATGCTAATGAAGCCAGAAGGATCAAGTATCGATCCTCATCATTTACCCTGATTGATGATAAGCTCTACAAGCGATCCTCCTCTGGGATCCTGTTAAAGTGTATCTCTGAAAATCAGTATAATATGATTCTAAAAGATGTCCACGAGGGAGAAGCAGGAAATCATGGTGAAGCTCGAGCATTAGCCCTAAAATGCTCGAGGACTGGATATTATTGCCCAACTCTTTTTTCTGATTCGGTAGATTATGTGAAGAGGTGTCATCATTGTCAGATTCATTCAAACTTGATTCATCAGCCAGCTGAACAGATGCACTCTATTCCAATCTGTTGGCCGCTCGATAAATGGGGTATCGACATTGTCGGTCCTTTCCCGACCGCCAGATCAAGGAAGAACTATGTATTGGTCGCAGTCGAATATTTCAGTAAATGGGTCGAGTGTGTGGCTCTGACCAAGATCACTCAATTTCAGGTTATAAATTTTCTATGGAAAAATATTGTCTGCCAATTTGGAATTCCCAGAGTTTTAATTTTCGACAATGGAACACAATTCGCTGGAAAGAAGGTTACAGATTGGTGTGGGAAATTCGAGATACAACAAATCTTTGCATCAGTAGGGCACCCGCAGGCAAATGGACAGACAGAGGTCGTGAATAGAGAGATTGTTCGATCTCTAGAAAAACGGTTATCCGACGCGAAAAGAAAATTGCTTGATGAACTTTCGGGAGTTTTATGGGCTTATAGAACCACTACGAAAGCAGCTACAAGGGAGACTCCTTTCAACTTAGTTTATGGATCTGAAGCAGTTATTCCAGTCGAGAATCTGATATCTTCTCCCAGAGTTGAATTCTATGATTCCAAAGAGAATAAATCATTGAGGGAAATAGAAGTCGATCATGCAGACAGCAAGAGGGATCGAGCTAAGCTGAAATTTCAGGCCATGAAATCCAACATGGAAAAAGCATAGAATCAAAAGGTCAGAATCCGAACCTTTAAGGTCGGAGACCTAGTACTGAAAAAAGTAGAAGTCTCAAAGCATGTTGAAAAACTTCAGCCCAATTGGGATGGACCTTATGTGGTGATCGAAGAAGGAAAGAAGGGCTCTTACAAGATTGCTCATCCAAATGGGGAAATCTTACCTCGATCTTGGAATGCCACAAATTTGAGAAGATATTATGGAAGATGAAGATTATTTAGCAGCTTCTAGCCTATCTATTATTTTATTGTTCTGTTGCGTTCTTTATTCCTCATGTTCTCGAAGATTATCTATTCAATGAAATTATTCGCAAAGATATTATCAATTCGTCATATTCAAAGTTATTATGGCCTATCTCTATATATATCTATCAAAACGACTAAAGGTGAAAGTCGTTACTATGCCTCTTAGATCGAAATAAATTAAAGGGTGAAAGCTGTTGCTATGACCGATCAAAACGACAAAGGGTGAAAGCCGTTGCTATGCCCCTTAGATCGAAATAAATTAAAGGGTGAAAGCTGTTGCTATGACCCTCAGGTGAAAGCTAATGCTATGACCGATCAAAACGACTAAGGGTGAAAGCCGTTGTTATGCCCCTTAGATCGAAATAAATTAAAGGGTGAAAGTTGTTGCTAGGACCCTCAGGTGAAAGCTGTTGCTATGACCGATCAACACGACTAAGGGTGAAAGCCGTTGCTATGCCCCTTAGATCGAAAGAAATTAAAGGGTGAAACCTGTTGCTACGACCCTGAGGTGAAAGTTGTTGCTATGACCGATCAAAACGACTAAGGGTGAAAGTCGTCGCTATGCCCCTTAGATCGAAATAAATTAAAGGGTGAAAGTTGTTGCTACGACCCTCAGGTGGAAGCTGTTGCTATGACCGATCAAAACGACTAAGGGTGAAAGCCGTTGCTATGCCCCTTAGATCGAAATAAATTAAAGGGTGAAAGTTGTTGCTACGACCCTCAGGTGAAAGCTGTTGCTATGACCGATCAAAACGACTAAGGGTGAAAGCCGTTGCTATGCCCCTTAGATCGAAATAAATTAAAGGGTGAAAGTTGTTGCTACGACCCTCAGGTGGAAGCTGTTGCTATGACCGATCAAAACGACTAAGGGTGAAAGCCGTTGCTATGCCCCTTAGATCGAAATAAATTAAAGGGTGAAAGTTGTTGCTACGACCCTCAGGTGAAAGCTGTTGCTATGACCGATCAAAACGACTAAGGGTGAAAGCCGTTGCTATGCCCCTTAGATCGAAATAAATTAAAGGGTGAAAGTTGTTGCTACGACCCTCAGGTGAAAGCTGTTGCTATGACTGATCAAAACGACTAAGGGTGAAAGCCGTTGCTATGCCCCTTAGATCGAAATAAATTAAAGGGTGAAAGCTGTTGTTACGACCCTCAGGTGGAAGCTGTTGCTATGACCGATCAAAATGACTAAGGGTGAAAGCCGTTGCTATGCACCTTAGATCGAGATAAATTAAAAGATAAAGGTTGTAGCTAAAACCCCATGTTCAAATTATCAAGTATCCTAAATTCCGACAATATCATGTTTCGAACTACCATGATCAAGATCTGTTAAGGATGCAATTTTCGTACAATTATTATTAATCTTCGATCACTCTATCAATGAGTGACTCTATCGATGAGTGAGATAGGCTAAAAACCTCAATCATTATTTATATTCGGCTATTAAAAGTTGAGGTTCAAATATTTTGTTCAAGGACAATTACATGGTTAATGTTAAAGATCGATTGCTATGGATGGAAGCAAGTTTACAGATTAACAAGCAAGGATAATAAAGGAAAATAAATATTTCATTCATATGTTTTTAAATAGTTACAAGAGAATTCTCGATTACGATAAGGAAAGTCGAGCTAAACTAAAGTTTACATCCAGAAAGATCTAGTTACAAATGCTTAACCCTACGCTAAGATACTTGAGTAGTCAAAGGAGGAAAGGGAAGCTAGTACACTTCTACCCTTCATCCAATGCATCTGCGCTGATCGGTCCACGCGCGATCGGGTCAAAAAGCAGGGAAGCAACCACAGTAGGAATCATCTCTAGCGAATCCGAAGACAACATCCTTCAAGTTGCATCATGAAGAGGTTGAAATCGAGTTCAGAAAAACTCCTCCAGCAGTTGACCCACTATCCCGACTGGATGGAAGATAGGATACAGGAATTCGAGCCTACCCAAAGGATTTGGAATCAGAGAGAGCAGGTCGTCTACCGGTATCCTAGTCGCAATCTTTTTCGTCTATCGATATCCTAGTCGAAGTAAAGTTTTATTTGGAGACAAGAAAATCAAAGAAAAGAGTTCGAGTACGGATCTCGAACATAACTATTGGGGATCGAATTCGAACATGGGATGTCATTAAAAGAGACATACAATCGTCCATTAAAGGAGAAAACCACTCGAGCACAAGCTTCGAATATATTTTCACAGAAAAGTAAAAATGCAATGGTAAAAACAAGAACCATTCTAGACTATTTATAGGAGGAGGAAATATACATGGACGGCTCAGATTTACCATAGGGAACGGCCACGATACGAGCGATAAATGCACCGACCGTTCCGCTTCCCGAGAAATAAGGGACTGATTGGTTAGAACAAATTATTTCAAACTCAAGGTAGGGGAGCTATCCTATCAAGGAGTTATTGATCGGTGATAAAATATCCATACGATGACGGTAATTCAGTAGCATTCTAACTGCAAGGGTCGAACTTTGAAAATAGCAAATATTAAACGAAGAAGTCAAGCATCACAGAAGGGCATAACAATTATAAAAAGGGCACGAAGCCCAATATATCATCCAAATTCGAAAATAAAAAGCAGAAACAGAAAAGATTATTCAGAATACAGCACAACCAAGGAAAATAAAATATAGTTACAACAACACCGTTCCGAAAAAAGTTACACAAAGTTGTGATCATGAAGAGCCTTTCGAAGCTCAACACTACGGGCTGCATAACCACGAGCATAAGCTTCTTTTTCGCGGAGGTCGGAGTCCTTCTTCTCCTGCTCATAAAGCCCTTTGAGCATTTCAAGCTCCTTGCTCAATTGTTGAAAGAGCTCTTCTCGTTGTACCTCATCAGCCATCTCTTTCTCTAAAGCCAATTTTTCCTCAAGAACACGACCCAACTCACCGTTCTTCTTCTCCAGCTCGAGGCTGATAACAGCACGCTGACTCAACTCCCGCTCAGCCAACACCTTCAATTCAAGAAAGTCTTGCCTAGCCTATATTTGAAAAAGTTAGTTCTCTTAAAAAAACATTAAATAAAAATAAAAAAAATAGAAAAAAAAGAGAGAGTAGAAAGGAGAACCTGAGATAGAAAATTCGATCCAAACTGAAACAACTCCGAGGAACTTTTTCCCTTAGACGCCTGGACTTCAGGAATAGGAGGATCGGCCAGCGACGGATTCTCAACAAAATTCTCGAGCTCCACTTCTCGAGCAGACTCATCTTTCGACTCTCGAGGTGGGGATCCAGAAGTATAAGGGTCAGAAAAATTTTCAGTCTTCAAAGGTTCAGTTTCAAGTTTCGAAGGTTCTGTTTCAAGCTTCGAAGGCTCAACAGATGCTCTAGAAACTAAAGAGCCATCTCCAGTGGGGGAAAGTTTAGATTTCATACCTAAACCTCCCAGCGACAAGGTCCTGTAGGGTCTCGATTGGGGTAATTATGTCAGAATAAGGCCTTTTATCGGAAGAAAGGGATGATGCTTTTTGTCTGGCTATTGCCCGATGAGAAGTGTCAAGATTGTTCGGTGAAGAAGTCTCGAGCTCCTCATCGAGTTCCTCATCCAAAATCGATTGGCTAGGAACAACTTTGGGATGTTTTACTGAAGCCTGTTTTTCCTTTTTAGTCTCCCCGCCCTTGGAAGCTTTGGGGGAAGTTGCAGTTGTTTTTGGGGAAGCCTTGGAAGATTTGTTCTCTTTGGTCGACTTTTGGTCTTTAGATGGACCTTTGCTCTTGACACCACCCAATAGCAATTTGGGATTAATGGGCTTACCCAATATCTGATCCATAGTAGGCATAAAACTAAGTTTGAAAGTTCGAAAATTGATACTAAGCACAAAGCTCCGATCTCAATGATTAAGGGTTTTAGAAGAATGGTTTGAAACAGCCCCGATATTTATAGAAGCGGCATCTTATTTTTGCAATAATTAAACCGTCGCGACTGTTGAAGAGTTAAAAAAAGGAACGATTAAGAATTCGATCATAAACAATAAGATTCATTAAAATGATCAAAACGAGAAGGATATACAGGTTACAAAAAGAAAATCACCAGAAAAAGGACCCTATTACACAAATTGTTACTACTGCTACGTAACTATTATGAACAGTCAACCCATAATTTCGAATTATGAATTGGTTCTTTTCGAGGAATCGGATCCATTGCCTAGGTCAGCGTCGAGGGCCGTACTCAACTACAAGAGTGATCATTTGGCTCACCATCTGACTCGCCTCCAAAAGAAAATTCAGGATTATCATCGGACAGCTCAAGATCATCAGGGTTCGGCATCGGGAAGCCAAACTCCTCGACAAAGGGGGCAAAATGATGGTCCTGCCAATTTGTATTTGCCTTTGGTAAAGAAGAAGCTTTATAGTCCTTCCCTTTTGCATTCTTGTAAGGGTTCATGTATTGAAGATATTCATACATCTTATTCGGAATTCTCTTGGCCGAAACTAGCTGTTGAACCCCTTTGTAGAAGATCGTTTGAAGAATCCCACCCATCCTTTTCTGAATTAAGGGATCTAGCACAGGAGACTTCAAGAATTCTCGGATAGCTGGAATTACGGCTTCTTCCCGGCCTTGGGCATATGCTCGCTCGGAATCCTGCTTCGCTTGCTCAAGTTCGATTTTCACTTTCTTGAGTTCTTCCTCGGGGGCACTTTTCTCTTTAACAGTGGATAACAAGTCCTCTTCCACGGATAAGGTATGTTTCTTATTGGCGGTCTCCAACTCTTCCTTCACCTTCGACAGTTCTCGACGACTAGCCGATAATTTTCTTGTGACGTCATCTAATTGAGTTCGAAGAGTTCTATTCTCGGATGAAGCCTGCGCGAGTGCGTTATGAGCTTCTTGCGACTCTTGTTCTAACAAAGACAAACGATAAGTCTGAAGCGCGAAGTAATCCCCTGCCTACGGAGAAAAAATGGTATCAGCATAACAGCCAAGAACTCATATGGGATATTCAGATCTAAAAACAATTATTAATTCCTGATATGTTCGAGAAAAATTACTCAGGACTTCAAAGTCGCTTTTGATGGTATGATCAAATAGATCCTGTTTAAAATGTCCAGCCATAAAAATCCGGGTGGCCTTATCGAACTCGTTTTCACCATCTTGTCCAAGGTCGGATAAAATGGTTCCTTCTTCTGGATAACCAGCAGCTCTACACCCACGAAAATGATCATTCATAAAGTCAGCTACATCCGGCTACGATCTGCCTGGTCGACATGGAACCAAGTCTGAACTCTTGCCGAATGGTTTTTCTCTTCTCGAAGGCCCTGGATGTTCGGCGTATCGTATCCGATCCATGCGTCTCTCATGTTCTTGTTTGCCCAAAATGCGGATCCAGGAATGTTGACTATAACCAGCGGAGGACGAGTTAGAAGTGTCGATCGAGCATACACTGCGCAGAGGACCAGCTACTGTAGGATTCAGCGAACTCGAGCTCCCAACCCCTCTTAAAGCTGGGTATACTTCAGGGATATCGATCTGGTCAATGACCAGTTTATCTGCTCCCGTTCCTCTTCTTTGAGGGATGAAGGAACTGGCCTTGCGCGTCCCTGGGGCGAACAGTACCCATTGATGTAACAACGAACAGTCGAAATTCCTCGATAAGTTGACCTGAGAGGAAAAGGACGATATGCTCAGAATATTGAGCGAACAAGTGTAACCTACTAATGGGTTAAGCCAAAAAAGGAATTAATAACATACTTAAAGGTGGCGAGGTATGGGACGAAGCGGCTGAGTCGGATATGCGTCTAAAGGATTGAGTAGACCCGCCAGATGGTTGAATGGACAAAGGAAGAGAAAATTCGACCGTTGGGGCTGGATAATTACATTTGCTTAGACCAGCCAATCTCAAAATCCTTTCTTGTACAAGGAGCATAGTCTGAAACGGATCAGATCGGAGCTGATTCAAAAACTCGTCAGAAAATTGAGGATTGACATTTTCTTTGATCTTGCGACGACCGTACAGCCAAGGCCCTTCACCATCCCATCGATAAGGTCTAGCCTTCGAGCTACCTGCGGAACGAACGTCAGGACCTTTAACAAAGAAGAATCTTCTTTTCCAACCTTTGGTTTTATCCATAGCCACAGTCGAAAGGATAGGACGGTTCGACCCCTGTGAAAAAGAGGTGAACCCCGTGTTGGAACCTCTGGACATGCTCATCTGAAATACCTGCCAGAAATTTCAAAAAGAAGCAGCCTCTCCTTTGGCCTCCATGAGGACGCTGAACGCGACGATATAGGCTATAGAGTTTGGAAGGATTTAGGCTTGGGTGAGAGAAAGAAAGGATAGGATGTTTCTTAATAGAGGAATAAAGGGAATGCACAATCCATGCGAAAATTGTTTCTCATAAAAAGCCTGGCACCCAGGCGGAGGAGCGGTTGCACGATGACGATAAGAGGGAATAACGATCGAAAACCCCTCCGGAAGAAATTTTCCGAACTCTTTCTCCAAGTAAGCACGGTCTTCCCGAACGAAGCTGCAAGAAGTTTGTTCTACGCCGAGCTCAACCCGATTCTGACCAACTGATCCAGAAGGAGCTTCAGATCTATATATCCTGACAAAAACATTGTCACAAATATTACGTTTCTCTACCTCATTCTCTTCGAGATCCTCAGCTTGATTAGCATCTTCGCGCTCGGGATGGAATTCCCCCTCTTCAAAATCATCGATAAGCCTAAAGTCAGGATCAGATTCGGGATCCTCTCCGACTATGCCCTTGCCCCTTGAATTTCTCGAACTAGACATTATAAACAGATATAGTTGAATGAAAAGGATAACTTACGCAATCTTGACGATCCGATCTCAAGAAGAAATGGTTCTGGAAGTAATTCTTACCAATATAACGTATATATAAAAGGTAAAAAAGGTGAATTGCAAACCGGTCCCCGAATGGTCACGACGGTTAAGCTCCCTCAAACCAAATTCAAAACTATCTTCCAGATATTTACATCTTAGGCCCCTATACCTACTGTAATTGCGAGTATCACGGTGAACGATGCGAAAAGACGTCACGACTGAAGATTAATTTCAAGGACAGGGCGAAAAACCTTTTAACGTCAAAATTTATATCAAGGCAAGTTCATCGTATGGTTTTCAAGATATGCACTCTTTTTCCCTTATTATGTTTTTATCCCAATGGGTTTTTCCGAAAAAGGTTTTTAATGAGGCATATCCGGAAAAACATCAGAATGATTTGCTCATCACGACGTTCGAAATAAACTTCTTCGAGCTTAAGCTTCACTTTGGGCTCGAGAAGTGGGGGAGTATTGATGAGGGGTATATTGGGACTCTACATTCGGAAGCCCAGGAGAGATCGAAGAGTGTAGAATCCGACCTCGTGAATGTAAAACTAAACCCAAATCGTAGCCTTTACAATCCGATCACCCAGGGAATGCTCGTGGTCGGAGTTTACTGTTGGGCCGATCAAAGGCCCAAGCCCTTGGGCCAAAGAAATATAACCCTGCGGATGGAGTAGCTAGCTCACCCCTTCTCGCTATAAATACCACCTGCATTTATGACGCCAGACACGCTTTCCCAGGTGCACTCCGCTTGAAGCTGCCGCTCGGATAGGTTGATTCGGCCATTTTATATGTATTTCGCCCTCTAGCTTGTACGGCATCCTATAATGCTCAAATAGGATCCTCAATACTTGTAATCTGTATCTCAACGTTCGGAATATTTATATTATTAATATCGATCATACCACGAATTTGCGTATGATCACTTAGGTGTTTTTCCTAAATCTTTTTGATCGTTAGGCATAGATCGAGGAGCGTTTATTGAGCGGATCAATTTATACTCGACTCGTTTTAAGACTTAGGTATTTTTCCCAAATCTTTTTGATCGTTAGGCATAGATCGAGGAGCGTTTATTGAGCGGATCAATTTTACTCGACTCGTTTTAAGACTTAGGTATTTTTCCCAAATCTTTTTGATCGTTAGGCATAGATCGAGGAGCGTTTATTGAGCGGATCAATTTATACTCGACTCGTTTTAAGACTTAGGTACTTTCCCCAAATCTTTTTTATCGTTAGGCATAGATCGAGGAGCGTTTATTGAGCGGATCAATTTTACTCGACTCGTTTTAAGACTTAAGTATTTTTCCCAAATCTTTTTGATCGTTAGATATAGCTCGAGGAGCGTTTATTGAGCGGATCAATTTATACTCGACTCGTTTTAAGACTTAGGTATTTTTCCCAAATCTTTTTGATCGTTAGATATAGATCGAGGAGCGTTTATTGAGCGGATCAATTTATACTCGACTTGTTTTACTTTTAGATCGAGGAGCATTTATTGAGCGGATTAATTTATACTCGACTCGTTATACTTTTAGATCGAGGAGCGTTTATTGAGCGGATCAATTTTACTCGACTCGTTTTACTATTAGATCGAGGAGCGTCTATTGAGCGGATCAATTTTTACTCGACTCGACATACTTCAAGATCAACTTTTGGATCAAACCAAGTTGATTGTAGAATCCCGAGGAGCGTCTATCGAATCGATCGATTTATACTCAACTCGTTTTGATGCCTCGCCTATTACTTAAGTGAACTTTTGATTTGGTATTCAAAATTGCAAAAAATCTTTGAAAATGAATTTCAGGCCAAGGCATTTATTACAACGAATAAAAAATAAAAACGGATTAGATCAAAAGAAATAAACCAGCATAGTTACTATGATTTATTTTCCATATTATTTTCTGAGGTTGACTGCATTCCAAGTTCTTGGTAGGGGGTTCCATCTAAGTGTGCAATCTTGTACGAACCTTTCTTTCCTACATTGATGACAATGTATGGTCCATCCCAATTCTGTTGTAATTTTCCCACGTGCTTGGATACCTCTACCTTTTTTAAGACCAAGTCTCCTTCTTTGAAGGTTCGTATGCATAATTTTTATTGTAGGCTTTCTCCATATTTGATTTAGCGACTTGCAACCGTACGGCCGCTTTTTCTCTTAAGTCTTCTGTTAAATCGATATCATTTTCTCTTGCCTTTCGGTTTTCCTGGTCGTCATACATTTCAATTCTTGGTGTCGAAATTAGTGTTTCGACTGGAATAACAGCTTCCGAGCCATATACTAGACTGAATGGGGTCTCCCCGGTTGAAGTTGTGACCGTAGTTCGATTAGCCCAAAGTACTCCTGGGAGTTCATCTAGCCATCTTCCTTTGGCTGCCCCTAATCTTTTCTCGAAAGATTTTATTATTTCTCGGTTCGCTACTTCAGTTTGTCCATTCGCTCTTGGATGCCCAACTGAAGTGAAATTTTGCTGAATTCCTAGCCTTGCACACCATCCATTACCTGTTTCCTGCAAATTGGGTTCCGTTATCAGAGATCAGAGTTCTTGGGATGCCAAATCGACATACTATGAACTTCCATAAGAAATTGATCACTTGGAATTGAGTTATTCGAGCAAGGGTGATGCATTCTATCCATTTGCTGAAGTATTCGACTGCGACTAGAACATATGCTTTCTTGGATCTAGCTGCTGGGAAGGGTCCCACGATGTCCATTCCCCATTGATCAAACGACCAACATACTGGTATTGGGTGCATGTTTTCGGCTGGTTGATGACTTATATTAGAATGGACTTGGCAATGATGACATTTTTGGACATATTGGACGGATCATTGTTGATGGTAGGCCAATAATAACCTGTTCGAAGGCATTTTAAAGCTAATGCCCTTGCTCCGCTGTGATTTCCTGCATCTCCTTCATGTACCTCCCGCAGGATATCGTTGGTTTGAGATTCGGAGATGCATTTTAGAAGAATTCCCGATACTGATCTTCGGTAAAGTTTTTCTTCTATCAATGTATATTTTGGAGCCCGATATTTTATTTTTCGAGCTTCGTTTTGGTCAAGCGGCAATTTTCCTTCTCGAAGATAGTCTATCATTGGAGTCGTCCAGTTTCCTTCAGCTTCTTCGATTTCCATCATTTCGGCGACCGGTGTCTCATCAATATCGATTGCCGGCGCGTTGGAAATTAACCAGTTGATCATGTAATGCCCCGTAAATTTAAGATCTTTTTAATCGTATTTTATTAGATTTTTGAACCAATTTTATATGCTAATGTGTTTTAAAGTTAAATTGAACTTTTTTTAGCTATGTTAAATGCATTAATTATTTCTTGTGGAATATTGGACTTAAAAATAATTTAGAAAACATGTATACTGCTTTTTAAAAACATTGGGGTTGTTTTGTAATAAGTTCGGACTAAAGTGTGAGAAAATTTTTGATTTAGGGGTCATTTTGCACTTTTTGAAAATTTGGGGTCAAAAGTGTAAAAAAGCCCCTTCTCCTCCATTGGCTGTGCAGGCCATGATTTGGTCTCCTTGGAAAGCTAAGAATTCAGCTATGGCAGATGGAGACCATGCCCAACTCTCCATTCAAATACTCCACCCTTATTTCTCCATTCAAACACTCAATCACCCATTTATAACTCCCAAGATCAGATTTTTGTGTCTCCCCTACAACATTCATTTCCTTGGAGTAATTGGAGAGAGTTAGGGAGAAAATTAGAGAGAAAAGTGAAGGGTTCTTGAAATTATATTGCGAGTAGGAGGAATTATATAGAAAGTAGAAGGGTATAGGAGAAAACACCACCATCACCACCACCTCCCGACGGACCACCACCACCGCTGCCGCCGTGAGCCACTGCTGCCGCCGCTGCCGCTGCCGCCTCCGTGAACCGAAAAAAGGAAAAGGCTAACTTGGAAGCTTGTAAGAATGTTCAAAAATCCCTTAAGCACCTTTTTACTTGATTATGTGGAACAATCTTTAAAAACTTATTTGAAGTTTTGACACCCAACTTTAGATGAATGTTTAATGTTCAAATTTTTAGATTTATATATTAGTTAAAAGATTTGATAATTTTGTGGTGTTCTTCTTTTAAATTCATATGTTGAAGTTTGTGTGAGAAAGAAAGTATTTTTATAAAATATTTTTATGGCTAAATAAATTGAAAGAGTGTCATTTAGAAAGCATATTATACCTATATGTTTATGTTTTTAGATTTTTGGATCTATAGATTTTCATGCAAGATTTCAATTTTTATATAAAAGTTTGAAATTTTTTGGTGTCTAAACTTGGTCTATTTTATTTGGGGGTTATTTGTGCAAATCTGAAAAAAAAAAAAATTTGATCTCATGTGCATTTTTCCGGTGGTATTGGCCGGAGCCACCTCACCGCCAGCAAGCAACCACCGGCCAATGCCATAGCAGTGATCGTGGCTACTGCTGTTCTTTGTTGTTGTTTGTTGTCTGTTGCAAATTGCAACAGACCCTATCTGGGGCTGTTGCAATTTGCAACAGAACAACAGGCCCATTTAATGGGCCTGTTGGTACCCATTAAGTGGGCTGGCCCTGAGTTAAAAAAAAGAAAAAAAAAAGAAAGAAAAGAAAAGAAAGAAAGAAAATTAAAATAAATAATAATAAGATTTATAAGTAATTTCCTGAAATTAATAAAATTTAAAAGAAATGAATTTCTAAATAAAGTTTAATTATTAAAATCAAAAAAAATTGATAATAATAAATAATTCTTTAAATAAAACTAAAAATAATAAATTTAAAAATTTAATTATGAAAAAATAAATTTGTAAAATTTAATATAATTTTGATATTTATACTTGAATATAAATTCTAAAATTAATTAAATTAGTTTAAATAATTTTAAATAACTATTATTTTTAATTATATATATTTATATATATAAATATACTTATTGATTTAACCGGATTTCGTCGGATTTATCAGTGAAATTGTGATATTGGGGGTTTTCAATATTTATGTATATTATAGGGCTCTGTTACTTTATTCCGGATGGTTCAATCGCAAAGAAAAGCTATATTGTAAAGGCAAGAAGTAAATACACAAACCAAAATAATGAACACACCAATATGAAGAGAAAGCTCTTTCTCTTATTGAATATTATTGAGTTGTGCTGCTGTAAACAGTATTCAATGGCGTATTCTGGAGTTCTTAAGTTGTTATTTACAATGATTAACTAGGTATTTATACAATGCTAAACCTAGCGTTACAAGGAAACATAGTCCTAATAGGACTCGGCCCAAATATCCTTCTTGGGTCCGGAATATAGTCTTCTAGTCGAAGAGAGCTGTACTTGGCCGGGTCGATAAGATGATCCCGAACTGTTTGATTTGGTCGAACCGATCTCATGTTCTTTACTCGATCCGTACAAGATGTAGGGTGCGAAATAGCCCCCATCAGTACTCCCTCACTTCTTCGAGCGTATAGATAATAGAAGCTCGTAGAAGTAGGTAATTCTTTACGACTGTTTATTTTCTATGAATGGAGCCTCGTTAAAAACCTTTCTTAAGAAAAAACCCTGTGGGAAAAAATCTTAAGTAAGGAAAAGAGTGCTACATATCATAGATAGTCGTTTTCTCTGTCTGATTACGAATCGCCACGCGTCTATTCTGGAGGCTTTTCATCTTCTTCCGTTTTTGGCGGGAATGTGATTAATTGCAATGAGTTCGAAACGTCTTTTCTCATCTTAGTATAAATAGGTGACTTTTGAGTTCGTCATTTTTCCTTTATCCTTGCTCATAGTTCATAGTCATTTTGTTACTTAGTCGTTCGTCATATAAAGTTTTCCTTTTATCGACTTATACCCTTGGAGAGTCTGAAAATATGGCTTCTTTGAGAAAATCTTCTTCTTCCTCGAGGGAGAATGTTGCTCCTAATAACGAGGAGGAGTTGCGCTCCAATCCTTTGGGCGAACAATCTGCAATTTCTGAATTCGTTGTTCCTATAGAAGACACTTTTAAGGTACAGATCCTTTCTGACACAGAGGTTGCTGCCCGAGCCAAAAAGGGCAAAGGTACTGCTCCTCAGATTTCTGAACCAATTGAGGAACTTGCTTGCGCATATACAGTGGATACTTTTCCGGAGGTTGTGAATAATTACGCCAAATATTTCCCGGAGGGTTCCGAGATAATTCTTCCTTCCCCTTCTGATAGGGTCACCTCTCCACCGGAAGGATGTCGCGCCTTTTATACGGCTCATTTCAATAGCGGCCTCCGTCTTCCGTTATCCCCCCTTTTTCTTGACATCTTGAGAATATTTAGCGTGTCCTTGACACAATTAGTTCCAAATTCGGTGGCTTTCCTGGTTTGCTTTTCTGTTCTGATGATCGCGAAAGGGTTTAAATCTTCCTTTCGTAATTTTACACAACTTTTCCGGTTCAATATTTCCAGTTCATCCAATCGTGGGTATTTCTTTGCTAGTCAGAGGCCTAGTCGAGCAATTTTTGATGCCCCTGTTTCTAGCAACCCTTTTTGGAAATCTCACTTTTTCTTTGTTCGCCCCCCACCTCACCTTCGTTTGGCGGATGGTTCGACTATACCCTTCTCGTGGGATCATGATTTCAAATGGGTATACGGAGGTCGCTGGCCGACGGGTGAATTTATTCCTGACGATGCTCAGTTTATTGCCGAAATCCCCGATATGCGTGCAAATAAATATCAGAGTGCTCTTCTCATTAGGGAAAGTTTCCTTCGTAAAGCGGGATTGAGTGTTCATACTTTTCCAATCAATTCATCATTGGAAACACTGGGTAAGCATTATTTCTTTAATTTAGTGTTACGATAATATTTTCTTATATAGAGAAACTAACTTTTAATTTGTTTCTTGTTCAGCTCAAATGGTAGAAAACTCTCGACATTCTTCATAGGGAAAGATGGTGTTATCCAAATCCTCTAAGTCCGTAGAGAACAATCCGATCGAGCAGAGAGCTTCTCGGAAGAGGAAACTGGAGTTGAGTCATGAGTCCGAGGAGAATGGAGAGGAGTCTCCAAATTCTTCCCAAGATTCCCTTGTTCGTCAAGGGACTGGGCCTGGTTATCCCCTTCTTCAGCTTAGATCATCCTTGGGAATTCGTGGATGTCGTAGTTGGTCGATGCCTCATCCTAGCGAGAACCCGGTAGGGAGAAAGAGGGGCTATTATGGTCGTTCTGGTAACGACCTTTCTTTACTTGGCGACAATCATCCGAAACCTACTTTGGTTGAAATGATCGAAGATCATTTAGAGGGGAAGAGAGCCGCTGGTTATTCCGAGAAAGATTCTCTTGTCCATGATGAAAACGAGAATGCGGTTGATAAGGCGACTCACGTTCTCTTATCCGGGGTTTTTACTCGTGATTTGAATAAACTTTTCCGTAAGGATCCTTTGGAGAAATTTCAGCGAGCTTCTCTTTATGCTGAAAAGGTAAATTCTTTCGAGCTTGCTTTATAGGATCTTCTTTATTCTGAAGACATTCTTGCTAACTTATTTCTTGTTTTACCCTTTTGCTTTTTCAGACTAAGACTTGTTTAGCCTCATATGCATACGAAACTGCACTCTGGAAACAGCAATGTGAGTTTCTAGATGAGAAAAATAAAGCTCTTCTTCGTAAGTTTTCTGGTTCAGAGGTTGGTCCCTCGACGTCTTCTTCCGTTCCCGTTGTAGATACTCATGCTACGGGGACTGAAGACCAGGAGATTGTGAACAGGGTTTTGGAGACTTCTCGTGCTCAAGAGCAAGCCGATCAAATGGCTAAAAAGTTAGAGGCATTTCAGTTTCAGAGTACTGCTCGTATCAGTGAGCTAGAATCTCAAGTACCAAGTCTTCAAGCTTCATTAGAGGAGTATGAAAAGGATGTCCCTCTTAGTGGACTTAGGGATCGATATGGTAGGAACCCTGATGAAAGAGTGATTCGCGAATTTCTTAATTCTCCCGTCCATACGGCGTTGGTGTATCAGATGGTCGGTCCTCTTCTGGAGAATACTTTCAAGAAGGCTGTTCATCAGTTGGTGGCCTTGGAAATGATCGATGATCGTCGGAAGGAATATTTTAAAGCGGCGCATATTCGGCTGAACCGTTATGGGGAAGTTTATTATCCTTCCGAACTTCCAGATGTCGAATATCAAAGTTTCCCTTTGGCCCACCTTGTCGAAGAGTTCGGAAAACCATTGCCGATTCCTCCTTCCGATGTTAACGATGAGCTTGATAATACTTTTATCGATCCGGAAGATGAAGAAGAAGAAGACAATATTGGCACGACCGAGAACGTCGGTAGTGAACAGAGAATTTCGGATAGCGACCAGGCTTCTTGAAATAGTGATTTTTGGAATAATCTTTGTAATTATTTACCCGTAGGTTTAATTGTAATTTTACCTTTTCATCCCTTTGTACGCTAAACGTTTCGCATTCTGACAGTCGCGTCTTTTCATTTTCGCCGTAATAATTCAGACAGGTCATTAAGTTCGCCGTAATCATTATGCGTGTGTCTTTTCAAATTCTAGCGTTTGCTCCAAGGTCAGTTTTTCTATTTCGCGCCCTTTCTTTTAGGTCTGTAGCGTCTTTTATGTAGTATAAATACTAAAGGTAAAAACTTGACTTGTTATTTACCGTTATACTCGTCTCTTTCAATAGAGTACTCTTTCTTTGGCTAGTCGATAAACTTTCTCGTTATTTGCTTTATATTCTTCAACAATTCGATTATGAGTAATCTTTTCGGCAATACTTCGAAACGACCTTCCCGTGAGAGCGCTAGGGATAATAGATCCAAAAAATCTCGAAGATATGGGCCGTCGATGGAGCCTCCTCGTTCGTCCTCAATAATTAGGTCGGAGATTGATACTCGTGTTATCGCTTCCGAACCTTTTTCTGTAGTAAACTCGTCGTTTTCAGAACCAATCTTTTCTTCTTCCACTCAAGTAGGAAGCATGTCTTCCCCTGGTCGGATAGCTTTTGGTGATATGTCCAACGAGGAACCGACCTATAATATACCTGTTACTTCAAGTACTTCTTCCCTCGAGCATGTTTTTCGTGGAGGGGATTTTGCTATTTCCCTTCCTTTGTCTACTTCTACTGCCCCAATTGCCAGCGGAGGGCAAGTTAGTGGTGGTTTTTTTGTCAATCCTTTCGCAACACAATCTATTGTGCAGGATTGTCCTGATTATCTGTTTAGTGATACTACTGTGATGACTACTTCCTTCGAATCGGGAGGACCTTCCGGAGGTCGGACAGGTTCTAGGTCTGGTCGTCGAACCGTTATTTCTGCTCCAGGCAAGGAGACCCCTGTTAGCCCCAACGAGAGAGAATCTCCTCGTCTGTTAGATGATCGTTGTATTCTCGAGCAGGTCAAAGATATTATGTTGTCAGAGACTCCGCGGCCTGACGGTGTCCCTTCTAGTAGTGAATTGCCTGGCTCAATTGAGCCTGATGCTTTGTCCTGGGATCTGGGTTTGGAGTCGGAATCGGCGAAGGTCGCAGGGCAGACTCTCCAGCTGCAGCTTGCCAATGACGATTTGAAAAAATTGCAGGAGGAGAAGTGTGTCTGGGAGAAAGAGAAAAATGACTTGGTTCGGGCTGCTGCCCTTGCAGAGGAGTCTCAACGGCGGTCCTATGAGGAAGGATATGACGCCGGTTATCTAAAGCGTCAAGAGGAGTTGATGGCGTTTGCTGGCAACTTGACTCCTCGAAGGACTGTTTCTAGTAGTCGACCTGCTGACCGTTCTTCTCAGTGATCTTTGTTCGGCCTGGCAGGCCTTGGACTGTCTCTTTTTTTTTTTTTTTTTTCTCGCCCAACGGGCTGAAACTTTTGTAATGGGAGAAGTATTAAGTTGGAAATTATGACCTTTTTGTAGGCAGATCCTTGCCTTGATCAATTTTCTTCTGTATATATACTTTGTTATGCACATTTTGCCTTTATGCATAAATATAATCATCATGAAATAATCAACATAGATTAGCACACTTATCTGATACTGATCTTGGCGGAGAATATTCAGGTTAGAGAAAAGTTAGCTTGATCTTGCTTGGTCACTGTTTAAGTAACTGAATGGTATAATGTTTGCTCTGCAAATCAAATCTTTGTTGATCAACCCAGTATAGTTCCTTGGGTTATATTCCAAATCACGTTGCATATAAAAATGTAGATAGTAGGTTTATTCGTATTGATGATCGATTGAATAGCTGTTAAAGAACGCTCAGCATCTTGGTCGATGTTCAACCTATGCCCTGTAAATTTGTGTTTTGTGATGTAAATCTTATATAAGGAGGCTATTGTCCCTTTTGTTGAATTCCGCTTTTCTCCTCATCAGACTAAGAGAAAATATCCCTTTCAGTATCTTCCAAAGCTTTATGTTTCTCATTATTAAATTTGAACTATATGTTGCTCAATCGGTGTATCAATACGTCATTTCTTTGATATGGGAGGAATTGGAAAATGTAGCAGTCCTGGCCAGATCTGACCCGTTCAGACCTCCTTCAGCAATTCTTTGGAAAATTAGGCAGTGACGGCCTTGCAGTTTCGAATAAGGAGGGCTATTCTCCTGATTTCTATGTCAGATATCTTTGACTCCAAAGGAGTTCTTGTATGAGTTAGTTAATGGTTACCCATGTGACGTATGAGGCAGTTACGGCCCTCGTATGGTGGAGGGTTTCATCTTTTATCTTTTATCGAGCAAGTAATCTTTTCACGACTATCTTAAATTTGTATGCCTTCGTTCGTGATTGGTCTATTTGGTCCGGATCTCCTTTAGGTGTCCAAACGATGATCGCTTCGATCCACGTCCTTTTGGTAATCGACTGGCTGAGTCGACTAAATAGCGCCGTTCCAACTTACTTGCATTTATTACGGGGAGTTAAAGGGTCGCATTTATGTCCGCTGATCAAATACCTTTTCAGCCGTTGGATCCCTTAGATCTATCCCTTTAAATAGGGCGGTAGTTTGCATTCATCATTTGCAACTTCTCAAAAAGGATGGAGATCTCAGTTTCCTTAGATTTTGTTTTGCCTTCAGATCCCATAATATTCAAAAAGTCACATTACCGTGATTCACACCGTAATAGCTTGATGTTCTTCTGTCTTGTACTGACGGGTCCCATGGAAGCCCTACCTTGTACTAACGGGTCCCATGAGGCCTCAAATGTTGTTTTCACAGATTTGAGGTCTGTGGTTTCTGTTTGCACATGGGGGGTTCATACTTACCAGGCATCCTTATTCTTGGATGTTACCTCAGGAGTGGTCGTCCACTGGGTTGTGCTTGGTAAGTTTTATCCTTTACGACTCATCCGAAGAGATGCTGCTTCAGAGTAAAAGTCTACCCCATTATACAAGCAGTGTCTCGTTGTGGGTGAATGAGTATTGCCGGTTTATCTGGCTGGTAATGCTCATTTCGTCTGGAGGAACATTTGATCTTCAGAGCCTGGCCATCGAACCAAAGAAGTCGACCATCTAGAGCAGCATGCTTCTTAGGTGGTTGATCATAGTCGACGAGGCACTAGGGAGGAGATTGGTGTTTCCGTGGACATTGTCGTGAAGATCGCCGATCTTATAGGATCATTTCATCTAAATCATTGTAACGATCTTTAAGTAGCATGTAGACCTTTGTAACATAGGATTTTTGTATGTAACTGATTTGATGAATAAAATATTACTTTCATTCCTTACATCTTCTTTGTCGTTTGATTCTGTCATAATTTTTATTCACGAGGAGTAATTTCCGAGTAGATGGATTCATACTTAACTCGTATTCATGACTTAGACGTGTTAGTAGATCATTTTTAGATCGTTAGGAATAGATCGAGGAGTGTTTATTGAGCGGATCAATGTATACTCAACTCTTTTATAATTTTGACTTAAGTTTTTATAACAAAAGCCTTTTTAGATCGTTGAAAATGGATCGAGGAGTGTTTATTGAGCGGATCAATGTATACTCAACTCTTTTATAATTTTGACTTAAGTTTTTATAACAAAAGCCTTTTAGATCGTTGAATATATCGAGGAGTGTTTATTGAGCGGATCAATGTATACTCGACTCGTTTTTGATAGGATAGTGCCCTGCAAGCCAATATATTTAGCTTGTATTGGAACTATCATTATCTTTCTTTAGTATAAATGTAATAATACGCATGTTTATTTATACGAGTATAAGGATAAACAATGGCCAACTTCATCTCTCGCAAATACATTTAAGCGATTGGTTGAAACCCTTAGATTACATTTGACTATGGGACGATTCACTTCAGTACTGAGTGCAATCATGAAACAGTCTCAAAGGTCGTAATCTTAAAACTGTTCCAAGTCATAGATTCCGAAACGAGACGGGGTATCGTAGGAATCGCCAAGACTTGTACGAGTATGCATGATTCACATGGAGTGAATTTGTAGCGTTTCATGAGCAAGGCATTTGAGGCCAGTGCATATGAGTAGGTGGTTCAATGGAGGATTGAACGCATCGAACGACCCGAACAGAGAAACCCATTGTGGAAGCGCATGTCGCATATCGGTGATGGGATGTTTCTCAAGGATTATAATAGTGTACGATTTAGTCCTTTGACTTGAGGTGCTAGGGCGAATTCGGTGCATGAAAGTGCGTACTTAGATCTAGGTATAGGCCACGTAGCTTGGTCATAACATGCCTAGGTTGGGTGCATATGGACATGTACGCGAGTGGTTAGTACCAATATGGAATCTATTGACTCACTGTAATGGGTGAGAGAATTTCCTATACGATTCTTAGATAATATATCCGAGAAACCCGTGGCCACGGTCGGTGACGGATTTGGAAAGGGGTTTCCAAATTTAGCAGTCACACTGGAATATTATCCTGAATTAGAAAGTATAGTTATCGAGACAAATTTAGAGGTGCCGATCAATTCACACACCCTAAGTCTTGATTGGGAATATTAGTCGATAGAAGGACCGTATGTACATGGTAATTATATGAGACGAGGTTCACAAGTATCAATTCACCTGAAGTTGGGCTTCATGGGCTTGTGGCTAGACATCGACCATGAAGTGTAGGTACTCCTGAGTTAATAGAGGATTTGATTCTAGGAGTGGTCAATTAAAGGTTGTTTAATTGACCGGAGCAATTTATTGTTCATAAATTAAATCACGAGGAATTCGTGGGCCTGCTGCCAATTGATGGTGAACCCAGAGGGTCACACACAATACAATTGGACGGTGACTGTTATGGAAGGACATAAAAGTAATTAATTGATTTAAAGGTAATTAAATCAATTAAATGAATTAAAATATTTAATTCAAATGAGAGATTAATTAATTGGCTGACTTAATTAATTAAATACTTAATTAAGTTGCTAATTAATTATATAAAAGAAATATTAATTTATTTGGATTGGGCATTTAATTAAAGTAGTTAATTAAATGAAGGCTTGCAAGACATGGGCCTTTAATTAAAAAGCCCATAAGGAGTCTTGCAAACCTAGGTCAAGCAGAGGCTTATAAATAGAGTTCTACCAGAGCTCAGAAAGAGGAGACCTAAGCACAAAACCCTAGCCTCTCTTGCACTTAGTAGCCGCCGCCCCAACCCTAGCGCCGCCGCCAAATAGCCGCCGCCTCCTTGTAGCCGTGAGCTGCTATACCGCCGCCGCACTTCCTCCCTCGTTCCACCATGTTAGATCTTGACCTGTCAAGTAGATCTACATAATCCTGCAATAACAAATCTTCTAGATCCAGTTCTGAGCCTACGACTAGAAGGTGTTACCAGAATCCAGTTGGTGTGGACTAACTTTGGAGGTGAGACGCTTGGATCACTTCTGTGAACCAGATCCAGATCCAGATCCAGTTTCAGAATCAGAATCGAAGGTTGCCACCACCTTGCCTGTGGTGAGGTATATCGCAAAAACCCCCTTGTTTAATTACTATGTGTGTTTTTGTCCTTGCTTACGTATAATTAATATGGAGAATTAATATGGGACCTTGGGTGCTTCGAAAAATTTTAAATTCCGCACTGTCGTTGTTCTGACAATCGAGGCATCCCAACCACTATCCCAACAGTGGTATCAGAGCCAACTCCATCATTATTATACGAAAAGCCTGAACATAATGTGTTTTCACCATATATGTTTAATTATGTATATGTAAACACGTGATAATTATGTTCTGTAAATTGATTCTTACTTGTTATGACTAGATCTATGATTGGGTAAAACTGCTTTTTTTTAGATCTGTGCCGTTTTTATAGTTTTTGAAAACTTCAGGACTTTTATGCAAAGAAATCGCATATTAGGGTTTTTGGGGCTGAAAATTTGAAATTTTTGAAATCTGGAAATTTGAAAATTCTGGACTGTTCTTGCAATTCTGGTCACACGGTTTTTGGGGTCGTTTTGCAATTTCTGAAAACTTAGGGGCTGTTTTGCAATTACCGAAACTTGAGGGGTCAATTTGAAAAATCGAAAATTTTCAAATTCAAAATTTTATTTTCTGGTAACTGGCAGAATCTGCCCAGGGGTGTTTTTGTAACTTTTTAAAAGTTTTGGGGTCAAAGTGCAATTTTCGAAAGTTGAGGGGCGAAAATGCAATTTTCAAAAGTTGAAAAACAGATTCTGAAATTGAGCAGAAAATTAATTTTTGTTTACCCGTGTCATAATTAGTAGTGACTAAAAAGCAAGAATCATAGGAAGTTAGTTTTAAAAGGATGTTTTAAAATTAAGATAGAAGAAAGTAAAAGATGTTTACATGTTTCTTGCTCTACGTGAACTGTTTACGTGGTTTTCGATCGAGACGAGCCTTGACCCTAGGGTAGATGTGATTGGTTTAATTTATTGCTTGTTTTTCATTGGGCCTGCGAGCCTATTATTGTTTTTGGGCCACTTTGAGCCTTTGTAATAGAATAGGGCTTTACTGCTTTCCTAGTATAGGATGGAGGCCCATTTACAAGCAAGGTGGGAGCCCAAGAAGATAAGAAGGCCATGAATGCATGGTACATTGTGTAATAGCATAGGGCCCGTTTGAAAACCCTTTAGATTGACCAATTGGGCCAACATCATTGGCTCGATGATGGCCCACATAGGAGGCTCCCGATCGAAAACATATTGTGGTAGTATGCATGCTAGGCTTGTATGGCTTTTATTTATTTGTCGATTTATATTTAGCTTGTATGAGATGCGCGCTAGAATCTAGATCGTAAAAAAAGATAAAGCATAATTGAAGCGGTGAGATCTCGAGGAGAGTTAGCATAACTTTCAAACCAGAAATTCCCCTCTTGAATTAAATATTAAGTCATATTGGATTAAAATAAAATGAAGTATTTATATAAATCCAAGCCTTCCATCAATAGGGACTAGCGTATGTTGTCTACTTATCGATAGAGGTGATCCAGAGTCTGGCACCCGAGTCGAAGAAAGGGACAATACGCGAAATTCCTTGACTCCTGTTTTTAACTAAACACGACAAGGGTGAGGACTGGTCGGGATGTGAGGATCGACCGATAACTAGTTACGGAGAACTCACGACCGGGCCCGTTGCTCATCATGATTGATGGGTTAGACTTAACGATTAGTAACACTTATGATGTAGCAGTGCTAGATAAGTGCGAAAACCGAGGCAAAATAGCTTGAAGGTTGTGGAGTGACACAATTGGCAATAAGTATGCCTACCTGGGGAATTGGTTGTATGGCCACGAGTCGTGGGTGCAATTAATTGCCGCTGGGACGTCAAGACCTACTAGGAAATAGAATTTCCCGAACAATTGAAGGGGTAATTGTTTCGATAAAATAGTGGGAGAACTTCTACGATAGAGAGTCCAACCTTCGTAGATTATAAGTATTTTTCATTAACTAGTCCACTAAATGTTTGTCTTCTCTTTAGATACTGAGATATCTGTAATTATCCATTTAACTATTTATCCTCGACTAATAAAATAACTGGATCAAAATATCGACTAGGCAAAACTTGAGAATTGTCTTAAATTCCAGAAGTGGGAATGATGTTCTTAAACGACGAGCCTATGCCTTATGCGCTTCTGAGATAAGTCAAAAAGGAGAAACGAATCACCCGTAGGATATGGGAATATTAATGATCGTTTTTCTCCTATAAAGATGAATCTCAAAAGTGAAACGAATCACCTATGAAGTATGGGAATCTTAATGATCGTTTCCTCAAATAAGCATCAAGATTGAACGAGCTATGGAAGCAACATGAGGAGCATGTCTGAGGCTTCCACCTCAAAAGGCCCGTTTTGAGGACCAGTCTTCTGAAACAAACCTCCACCTCAAAAGGCTTGTTTTGAGGAGTAGTTTTGAATCAATATGATTCGAGACTTCTAAGGAATTGTTTCAAAACTCGAGAATAATTGAAGGAACTAGTGTCAAGGATCACTGTCTTTGTTTTATCAATCTAGTTGAAAACTGGATCAATTAAACGTAGGCCTGCAAGTGATCTTAACATTAACTTCCTCCTAAATTCTCTTCCCGCTCATTCAAATGACTCTTGAAATAAACTGGTCTTATTTGATAAGTTGATCACATTTCATGAATCAACCAAAGTAATGGTTAAAGGCAAATAGGATAAACCTGTCATGATCGTTTACACTTCATGGACTGCAAAGTCATAGAAGAGTAAAATGAAGAAGAATTAATTCTCTTCTAAATTCGACCATAAAGGTAGTCAAAAGAACACAAGTAGCCTAAAAGTCGAATTATCCCACTGGATCTAAGAAAGGCACTGATATGTTTAATTGATTAGATGATCTAATTAATTAAGCAAAGTTTCAATTAAAGGGTTAATTGAAAAGGAAAAAGGAAGCAATTAAAGTAGTTAATTGAAAGAAAGTAAATTAATTGAATTAAACCATTAACTCAATTTTATTGAATTAATGTGTGAAATTCAAATAATACAAAGATAATAATCCATAACTTTGGTACGCTAGACTTGGACACATCTCCAAGAGTAGGATTCAAAAGTTGGTTTCACCTAAGTTTCTTGAAAAATAGAACTTGGACGAACTTCCAACCTGCGAATCATGTCTCAAAGGAGATATGACCAGATCTCCCGTCACAGGGAATCCGGAGCGAACCAAACAAAATTTGGATTTAATCCATGAATATGGATCACTAAAAGTTACTGTGAGAGGAGATTACTCATACTTCGTGTTTTTTTTTTTTTTACTTATGACCTTGGTCGTTAGTGAAAAATGAATCTAGTGAGATGAAAATCCGAAAAACCAAGAAAGGTATTTCAATGCGAAGTAGAGAATCAACAAAGGCATGGTATTATTTGATCTAATTGAGATAGTAAATACTTGTCAAGGATTCCTCAATTATCTCATTGAGAATATGGTTCTCATACAACAAACTCCTCCTAAGACGTCACGACTTATTGAAGTGTCTAAAGAGATGGAATCTAACATTGTTTAACATTGTTCGATCCATATTGAGTTTTGTTAAGCTTCCTTATGCATTCTAGGAGTTCGTTGTCCTGACTGCATCGAAGATACTAAGCAAAGTACCTTCAAAGTTCGTGCCTACAAGCTTTACAAAGAAAGGTATGGCAAAATACCTCTATGCTCTTACCTCTGAGTATGGAGATCTCCTGCCGATGGTAGAAACGATAAAGGAGATAAATTGGCTAGTAGATCCAATTTGTATATAATTGTGGGGTATCCAACGAAATCCATTGGATACCTGTTCCACGACAATGAGAAACAATCGTTTCTCCTAGATACCCGTTCCTCTGTTGATGAAGTTCTCGTCAAAGGAAATGGAAACGTCATGGAACTTGATGAAGTCCAAGATTTGGACCCGTCCCCGCAAACAGTGGGAGTTAATCCAGAATTTACTAAACCTACTAGTACACCTACTCTTCAAAGGTCTGATCGAATTCGTAAGGAGCCAGAGCGATTTGGTTTCATTCACGAAAACGAGAATGTGGAAAGTAATCCAAAGACCTATCAAGAAGCGATGTCAGACATAGACTCGGGTGCGTGGCTCGAAGCCATGCAAACCGAAATGGATCCCATCCATTCCAACAAGGTATAACCTTGATTGATCCACCCAAGGGATTTATCCCTATAAGTTGGTTATAAGTTATAAATGGATCTTCAAACTTGGAATGAATGGAGAGGTGTTGCCTCTAAGAATTGACTAGTGGTAAAAAAAAAGGGCTATTCACAATGTTCTGTAACAGACTTTGATGAAACCTTTTCTCCATTAGCAATGTCTGAATCCACTTAGATTCACATTTGTTCTGATGAGATAGTCAAGACATTTGACTTCATCAAAACGAGTATGAACCATGAGTGTACAAAAGGATTAGTGGGAGCGCGATGAAGCTCATATTTTATATGTCGATAATGTTCTGAATATCTGGTATGATATCAGAATGTTAGCACAGACGAAAGCATGGTTGTCCATGCAATTCTCCATGAAAGATATAGGAGAAGCATCTTGCCTATTGGGATACGTATCTATAGAATAGATCGGAAAGAGATGCCGATACTCTCTAAATCTAAGTACATAGAAATTAATACTGAAAACATTCAGTATGAAGAATCCAAGAAAGGATTGCTTCCAGTGAGACACTGTATCCCTTGTTCCAAAATTGATGTGCCCTACATCAAATGAGAATAAAGGAGAATGTCTCAAATACCTTATGTTTCAAACAAAAGGTTGCATGTGGCATGCTTTACTATGTACTAGACCAGACGTAGAACTTGCTCAAGTATCGCGAGCAGTTGCTAGTCAAAATCCAGTGAAGAAGTACTGGACCACCGTAATAGATATCCTTAAGCTCTTGACAAAGACTAAGGATTTGTTCTTGGTCTACGGTGGTAGTGGAGAATTAAAATTCGAAGGATTCACTGATTCGAATTTTAGTCTGATGTGGATGAATTAAATATATCCATTTTTGGATACATATCCTGCCTCAATGGGGTAACGGTGAATTTGAAAGGGTTCCAAGCAAATCACCGTAACCATCTAAACCACTGAAGCAAGATATATTGCAGCATTAAATGTAGTATTAAATGCGGCTTAAGAAAGTGTTTGGATATGAAACTTCATCCTTCGGTTGGATGTAGTGCCTAGCATTGCGAAGCTCATGATTATCTTCTAGGATAACATTGGAGCTATTGCTAAAGCAAAACATTCGAGATCTTACTAGAAATCTAAGCACAATTGAAAGAAAGGTACCATTTGATTAAAAAAAAATCATTGGTAGAGTTAACGCGCGTAATGGATCGCGTCGACTCAGAAGACAAGTTAAGCGGATCCACTAAAAGGAGGCTATATCATGAAATGAGTTAGAAGAATATCTTTAAAAAGATGGGTCCTAGAAACGTTTGTGATTGGCTTTAGGGCAAGTGGGAGATTGATAGGATAGTGCCCTGCAAGCCAATATATTTAGCTTTTATTGGAACTATCATTATCTTTCTTTAGTATAAATGTAATAATACGCATGTTTATTTATACGAGTATAAGGATAAACAATGGCCAACTTCATCTCTCGCAAATACATTTAAGCGATTGGTTGAAACCCTTAGATTACATTTGACTATGGGACGATTCACGTCAGTACTGAGTGCAATCATGAAACAGTCTCAAAGGTCGTAATCTTAAAACTGTTCCAAGTCATAGATTCCGAAACGAGACGGGGTATCGTAGGAATCGCCAAGACTTGTACGAGTATGCATGATTCACATGGAGTGAATTTGTAGCGTTTCATGAGCAAGGCATTTGAGGCCAGTGCATATGAGTAGGTGGTTCAATGGAGGATTGAACGCATCGAACGACCCGAACAGAGAAACCCATTGTGGAAGCGCATGTCGCATATCGGTGATGGGATGTTTCTCAAGGATTATAATAGTGTACGATTTAGTCCTTTGACTTGAGGTGCTAAGGCGAATTCGGTGCATGAAAGTGCGTACTTAGATCTAGGTATAGGCCACGTAGCTTGGTCATAACATGCCTAGGTTGGGTGCATATGGACATGTACGCGAGTGGTTAGTACCAATATGGAATCTATTGACTCACTGTAATGGGTGAGAGAATTTCCTATACGATTCTTAGATAATATATCCGAGAAACCCGTGGCCACGGTCGGTGACGGATTTGGAAAGGGGTTTCCAAATTTAGCAGTCACACTGGAATATTATCCTGAATTAGAAAGTATAGTTATCGAGACAAATTTAGAGGTGCCGATCAATTCACACACCCTAAGTCTTGATCGGGAATATTAGTCGATAGAAGGACCGTATGTACATGGTAATTATATGAGACGAGGTTCACAAGTATCAATTCACCTGAAGTTGGGCTTCATGGGCTTGTGGCTAGACATCGACCATGAAGTGTAGGTACTCCTGAGTTAATAGAGGATTTGATTCTAGGAGTGGTCAATTAAAGGTTGTTTAATTGACCGGAGCAATTTATTGTTCATAAATTAAATCACGAGGAATTCGTGGGCCTGCTGCCAATTGATGGTGAACCCAGAGGGTCACACACAATACAATTGGACGGTGACTGTTATGGAAGGACATAAAAGGAATTAATTGATTTAAAGGTAATTAAATCAATTAAATGAATTAAAATATTTAATTCAAATGGGAGATTAATTAATTGGCTGACTTAATTAATTAAATACTTAATTAAGTTGCTAATTAATTATATAAAAGAAATATTAATTTATTTGGATTGGGCATTTAATTAAAGTAGTTAATTAAATGAAGGCTTGCAAGACATGGGCCTTTAATTAAAAAGCCCATAAGGAGTCTAGCAAACCTAGGTCAAGCAGAGGCTTATAAATAGAGTTCTACCAGAGCTCAGAAAGAGGAGACCTAAGCACAAAACCCTAGCCTCTCTTGCACTTAGTAGCCGCCGCCCCAACCCTAGCGCCGCCGCCAAATAGCCGCCGCCTCCTTGTAGCCGTGAGCTGCTATACCGCCGCCGCACTTCCTCCCTCGTTCCACCATGTTAGATCTTGACCTGTCAAGTAGATCTACATAATCCTGCAATAACAAATCTTCTAGATCCAGTTCTGAGCCTACGACTAGAAGGTGTTACCAGAATCCAGTTGGTGTGGACTAACTTTGGAGGTGAGACGCTTGGATCACTTCTGTGAACCAGATCCAGATCCAGATCCAGTTTCAGAATCAGAATCGAAGGTTGCCACCACCTTGCCTGTGGTGAGGTATATCGCAAAAACCCCCTTGTTTAATTACTATGTGTGTTTTTGTCCTTGCTTACGTATAATTAATATGGAGAATTAATATGGGACCTTGGGTGCTTCAAAAAATTTTAAATTCCGCACTGTCGTTGTTCTGACAATCGAGGCATCCCAACCACTATCCCAACAGTTTTGTTTAGACTTAGGTTTTTAACCCAAAGTTTGTTTGAATTGTCATGAGTAGATCGAGGAGTTTTTATTGAGCGGATCAATGTTTACTCACCTCGTTTATAACTTGGACTTAGGTTTATAATACCAAAAGTCTTTTTGATCGTTGAATATATATCGAGGAGTGTTTATCGAGCGGATCGATGTTTACTCGACTCGTTTTGTTTAGACTTAGGTTTTTAGTACCTGAAGTCTTTTTGATTGCTGGATATATATCGAGGAGTTTTTATCGAGCGGATCGATGTTTACTCGACTCGTTTATAATTTAGACATAGGTTTTTAATACCAAAAGTCTTTTTGAACTGTCATAAGTAGATCGAGGAGTTTTTATTGAGCGGATCAATGTTTACTCAACTCGTTTATAATTTAGACTTAGGTTTTTAATACCAAAAGTCTTTTTGATTGTTGAATATATATCGAGGAGTTTTTATCGAGCGGATCGATGTTTACTCGACTCGTTTTGTTTAGACTTAGGTTTTTAGTACCTGAAGTCTTTTTGATTGCTGGATATATATCGAGGAGTTTTTATCGAGCGGATCGATGTTTACTCGACTAGTTTTGTTTAGACTTAGGTTTTTAGTACCTGAAGTCTTTTTGATTGCTGAATATATATCGAGGAGTTTTTATCGAGCGGATCGATGTTTACTCGACTCGTTTTGTTTAGATTTAGGTTTTTAGTACCTGAAGTCTTTTTGATTGCTGAATATATATCGAGGAGTTTTTATCGAGCGGATCGATGTTTACTCGACTCGTTTATAATTTAGACTTAGGTTTTTAATACCAAAAGTCTTTTTTTGAACTGTCATGAGTAGATCGAGGAGTTTTTATTGAGCGGATCAATATTTACTCAACTCGTTTATAATTTAGACTTAGGTTTTTAATACCAAAAGTCTTTTTGATTGCTGAATATATATCGAGGAGTTTTTATCGAGCGGATCGATGTTTACTCGACTCGTTTTGTTTAGACTTAGGTTTTTAGTACCTGAAGTCTTTTTGATTGCTGAATATATATCGAGGAGTTTTTATCGAGCGGATCGATGTTTACTCGACTCGTTTTGTTTAGATTTAGGTTTTTAGTACCTGAAGTCTTTTTGATTGCTGAATATATATCGAGGAGTTTTTATCGAGCGGATCGATGTTTACTCGACTCGTTTATAATTTAGACTTAGGTTTTTAATACCAAAAGTCTTTTTTTGAACTGTCATGAGTAGATCGAGGAGTTTTTATTGAGCGGATCAATATTTACTCAACTCGTTTATAATTTAGACTTAGGTTTTTAATACCAAAAGTCTTTTTGATTGCTGAATATATATCGAGGAGTTTTTATCGAGCGGATCGATGTTTACTCGACTCGTTTTGTTTAGACTTAGGTTTTTAGTACCTGAAGTCTTTTTGATTGCTGAATATATATCGAGGAGTTTTTATCGAGCGGATCGATGTTTACTCGACTTGTTTTGTTTAGACTTAGGTTTATAATACCAAAAAAGTCTTTTTGATCGTTGAATATATATCGAGGATTGTTTATTGAGCGGATCAATGTATACTCGACTCGTTTACTTAGACTTAGGTTTTTTAATACCAAAAGTCTTTTTGATTGCTGAATATATATCGAGGAGTTTTTATCGAGCGGATCGATGTTTACTCGACTCGTTTTGTTTAGACTTAGGTTTTTAATACCAAAAGTCTTTTTTGATCGTCGTGAATAACGGACGAGGAGTTTTTATTGAGTGGATCAATGTTTACTCGACTCGTTTTTAATTTAGACTTAGGTTTTTAATACCAAAATTCTTTTTGATTGCTGAATATATATCGAGGAGTTTTTATCGAGCGGATCGATGTTTACTCGACTCGTTTTGTTTAGACTTAGGTTTTTAATACCAAAAGTCTTTTTTGATCGTCGTGAATAACGGACGAGGAGTTTTTATTGAGCGGATCAATGTTTACTCGACTCGTTTTTAATTTAGACTTAGGTTTTTAATACCAAAAGTGTTTTTTAATCGTCGTGAATAGATCGAGGAGTTTTTATTGAGCGGATCAATGTTTACTCAACTCGTTTATAATTTAGACTTAGGTTTTTAATACCAAAAGTCCTTTTGATTGCTGAATATATATCGAGGAGTTTTTATCGAGCGGATCGATGTTTACTCGACTCGTTTTGTTTAGACTTAGGTTTTCAATTCAAAGTCTGTTAATCGTTGAAAATATATCGAGGAATTTTTATCGAGCGGATCGATGTTTACTCGACTCGTTTTGTTTAGACTTAGGTTTTTAGTACCTGAAAGTCTTCTTTATTCTTCGTGAACAACGGACGAGGAATTTTTATTGAGCGGGTCAATGTATACTCGACTCGTTTTTATGGTCGGATTGAGGAGTGTTTATTGAGCTGATCAATGTATACTTAACTCCTTTTGTTCCAATCTCAACCAATATGATAGTAGAATTCCAAGGAGTGATTACCGAAACAACTGGTTTATAGAAATTGCTAAAATTTTTAATAATTGATCTGTATGCTAAGGCCTTTATTACAAAGACTAAAACTCAATGAAACAAAATAAAACAATGCAGTATAATCTGCTAAAATTTATTTACCATAGTACTTTCTAAGGTTGACTGCGTTCCAGGTTCTTGGTAAGGCTGTTCCATCCAAGTGTGCAATTTTGTATGAACCTTTCTTTCCTACGCCAATGACGACATAAGGTCCATCCCAATTTTGTTGCAACTTTCCCACATGCTTGGATACTTCTACCTTTTTCAAGACCAGGTCTCCTTCTTTGAAAGTTCGGATGCGTACTTTTGATTGTATGCCTTTTCCATATTTGCTTTAGTAGCTTGCAAGCGTACAGCGGCTTTTTCTCTTAAAGCTTCTGTTAAGTCGACATCATTTTCTCTTATCTTTTCGTTTTCATGATCGTCGTACATTTCAATTCTTGGTGTTGGAATCAGAGTTTCAACAGGAATAACAGCTTCCGAACCATATACCAGGCTAAACGGGGTTTCTGCTGGCGGGGGCGGGCATCTTGGAGATTCTCGTTGGTGTTGGGAACGTTATTATTATTGTTGTCCTGTACGTCTTCCGATGTGTTATGGCCGATGGTTGTATTACTTCTCGCTCCAATGCGAGCGCTTTTCCTTGGGCGAGCCATGTGTCGATCGAATAATTAACCTAGCCCCTCGGTGGGCGCCAACTGATTTAACCGGATTTCGTCGGGTTTATCAGTGAAATTGTGATATTGGGGGTTTTCAATATTTATGTATATTATAGGGCTCTGTTACTTTATTCCGGATGGTTCAATCGCAAAGAAAAGCTATATTGTAAAGGCAAGAAGTAAACACACAAACCAAAATAATGAACACACCAATATGAAGAGAAAGCTCTTTCTCTTATTGAATATTATTGAGTTGTGCTGTTGTAAACAGTATTCAATGGCGTATTCTGGAGTTCTTAAGTTGTTATTTACAATGATTAACTAGGTATTTAGACAATGCTAAACCTAGCGTTACAAGGAAACATAGTCCTAATAGGACTCGGCCCAAATATCCTTCTTGGGTCCGGAATATAGTCTTCTAGTCGAAGAGAGCTGTACTTGGCCGGGTCGATAAGATGATCCCGAACTGTTTGATTTGGTCGAACCGATCTCATGTTCTTTACTCGATCCGTACAAGATGTAGGGTGCGAAATAGCCCCCATCACTTATGAAGATAAAATTTATAATAAATCGTGTTAATTGTTTTCTAAAAAATAATTAAATAATTTTGAATAATATTTTTGAAAAATAAATAATTTTGAAAATAATACTAAATAATTTTAAATAATTATTTTCTGAAATATGAATAAATCAAAAAAGAAAAATAATAAATAATTTTGAAAATAAAGTAATATAACTTAAAATAATTATTTTATTGAAAACAAACTTTTTTTCGAAAGATAAAGTATTTATTTAATTTAAATAATAAATATATTTTCAAAAATAAATGTATTACTTAGATAATTTTAAAAATAAAAGAGGATTAAATAAAATAAAGGTTAAATAATAATAAACTATTTTTCGAATAAGATCATGATTAAATAATATTTTTTTGAAACGAAAATAAATTCATGGTACATTCATTACTTATTAATTAAATAAAACAAAATAATTTTGAATAATTATTCGGAAAATAAATAATTTGAAAACAAAATAAAATAGTTTTGATTTAATGTTTTTATGAATTTAATCCGAATATAAAATTAGTATATAAATAAAGTTTTCAAAATCAGAAAAATAAATAATTATAAATAAATTTTAATTTACTAAAATTAAATGAATGCATATTATTTAAGAACATTCTCGAGTTTTTATAAATCCTTATTTGTGGCTTTCCATACCACGTAGCTCTAAGAACCCCTAAACCGGGTTAATTAGTCTAAGTTGGATCATGGTCTCGTTTCGTCCATGACACGACTATAATTGTGACTAAAGTGTTTCTTTAGTCGATCGTAAGTTTTTGTTCGTGTTTAGATTCTTAAATGTTACGTAAACATGTACAGGATCTGGAATCTTCGTTCTACCGAGAAACTTTCAAGAACCGTAAGCAGCACATGTGAGCGCTGTGTGTTCATTTGTGTGTCAGTCTAATATGCTAGTAGGTCAAGTCTAAACATGTGTTATATTATAATTTCTCTTGAATGTTGTCACGAATAAATTGGACTTGTTATGTCGACATTACTCGCATGAAATCCTAAGTATATCAACATGATATTCCAATATATGCTACATCTGAATCTACTAGTTGCAAATACATTTTACTAAACTATCATGACACCTGAAATTTGCATCTTATAAGTTGTTAAATGTTGATAATATGTTATATATGTTTGTTTCCGATTTTGTGTGGACCCTATTTGTTTGGTATATGGACCCGATGGCAACATGGCCGACAAGGGCCGGCAGGATTGTCACGGTTACCCGTAGGCCTGGCCTTACAACCCAAGTGGGGAGGAACACTTGGGGAGTAAGGACGAACTCCGGCAAAGACATGTCGATGCATTTCAGATATTAAGGTCGCTCCTTACTTGGTGAGTTTGGATGGACATCAGAGTAAGGATGGAGGGTAAGTGGAGAACGGCATCAGCAACTCTTGGTTATTTGGACTCTATGCATTGATTTTATGAATGTCATATATGCTTTATTCGTTATTATGCTCACGATATATATATTATGTTGCATCCATGTGTCACACGGACAATGCACCACAGCCTCACTAAGTTGGACGATCAACTTACGCGTTCCTTTTATCAATCTTTTCAGATGCAGGAGCCTCATGTTATGATGGTTGAGTTGCTGTGTTAGTTTTCCGGGATCCAGTCAGTCGTTGAGGGATTATTCCCTTTTGTCTCTTTTTCCTTCGTTACTTTGTCACTTTTGTTTTCACCTTGATATAAGGTTGAACGATGTATTTTGAATATCGTGTTTATGTTTTTCGTAGGCTTGCGGGGTTACCCGTATGACCATATATTTGGCCTTCTCTGTTTATAACGGAGCTAGCAGACATCTTGAATTTTTAATATGGTTTTATCGCATGTTTTAATTATGTCATCATGAAAAAAAAAATTCAGCAACTCTGATGGGTCATCCCGCACCGGGCGATCCCAAACACGGGGATGGGCCACGTGGGACCCAACCCCGGGAGCGGGGCGTCACAGATGGTATCAGAGCTTTTGGTTTGTAAAAAATTGAGTCATGGATCCTCGGAAGTCGTATGTTGAGTCGTGTTCTAAGTCTTTTGGGTCATCATGCATAATATGTTATGTGAATTTGTTTTTTTGCTTGTCTTGAGAGTTTGATAGGGTTTTATATTAAGGTAGTTCTTGACGTTTGGCGGGTTACTAAAAATATACGACGTATGTTTAGTTCGATTTGATTTGAATTTAGTTACTTCATGGGGTTTTGGGGTTGAGTCTCGATAAGCTACTGAACCATTCTCATGATTAGATGGCAGGCAACCGAGCTGATAGTCGTACTAGCCGACGGGTTACCTCTGACCCTTCTGAGGGGTCACCGGTAGTCCCAACAGTGACAACACCCGTTGATCAGGTTGAGCGCATCATTGCCGCTTTGGCCGAATTCACCCAAGCTCTGCAAGGCACTGCACAAGCCGTGCCTCCAACCCCGACACCACCCACCTTGGACCAAACTTTGGAGCATTTTCTGCGGTTCCTACCACCCAAGTTTCTTGGAGAACCAGATGATCGGAAAGCTGAAGCTTGGCCAACTGAGATCAAAAAATTTTTTTCGAGCCCTGGACTATTCGGACACTTTGAAAATTTCATTGGCCACCTATCGCTTTGAAGATGCCGCTAGATCTTGGTGGCAGACTAGGGAGATAGTTTGGGAGCGGGACCATATCGAAAGGACTTGGGTGAACTTTGTGAAGGAGTTTAACGACAAGTATATTCCACCTGTTGTTCGGGAACAACGTGAGGAGCAATTCAACGCTCTAAAGCAAGGGAGTATGAGGGTGCCGCAATTTGAGGTTGTTTTCTCCCGACTAGTCCGTTATGCTCCCCACTTGATGACAGATGAACCCCGTAGCACTCGCAGGTTCATAAAATGCTTGAGGCCAGAGCTCCAGCGAGCCCTTCTCTCTCACAACATGGTATCGTACATTGAGGCGGTGGAGAGAGCCACACGAGTTGAGAACGGGTTGATTGAGCTCAATGATATGCAGTTTTTGGAGAAGAAGTCGAGGCCTCCTCAGGAGAATTGGCAGTTGGGGAAGAATACAGGGAAGGTACCAAGGACAGGAGAGTTGAACTCAGGAAATCCGAAGGGTCCTCAACAGAATAACTGGCAACAGAATAATTTGGGAAAGACACCGAATGGAGCTTGCACTTATTGTGGCTCGAATGGGCATGGGGAGCCTAAGTGTTATAGAAAGGCCGGAAAGTGTCTGAGGTGTGGAAGTCTGGAGCACTTCATCAAGAATTGCCCCAGAACATTTGTTACCTCAGCTCCGGGAAGCGAAGGATCATCTCAGGCTGCAAAAACACCAAAGTCAGGGATCCATGGAAAAGCTTTTGCTATGACTGGAAATGAGCTTAATGAGCAAAATGTGTGGTGGAAGGTAAACATTATGTTTCTGTGCAATCATGTCGAGTTACAACTGCGGAGATAAGAAACATGTCTCCTGCCTCCCCTTCAAGAACCGTTTCTGCTGAACCTGAAGAGAATGTTGCTCGCAGGACGCGAAGTCAACTCCAAGATACAGGTGCTTCCAAACATGTTCAAGAAGGAAGAGCAAGGAAGACAATAAGGAAGAGAATGACCTTCATCGATTCTCCTACTGAATTGTCAACCTTAGTTCGAGAAAGTCCTCAATCAGCAGAGAGGCCTGCTGGTGTTGAAGAGAAGTCTGCTGATGAGAAACTTGCTGAAGAACAGACTACTTCAGCAGCACCAACAGCTGGGGTTGCTCAACCCCTTGATGATCCTGAAGTGCAGATCATCAATCCTATAGCAGTTACACCACTTGCATCTGATGAACCGGTTCCTAAACCTGCCCAAGCTGATAAAGGAAAAAGAAAAATCCTTATCAAGAAGAAGAAAATCTCTGCTGCTGACAAAAAGAAGAGAGAGGAAGCTGAGCAGTGAAAGAGAGATGAACTGGAGGAGAAAAGGGTCCTGGAACTTAGCAAAATTCAGGACAAAAAGGATGAACAGAGGAGGAAAATGTCTCTAGCAGAACGCAAGGCTGCTGAAGATGCTGAATTTGCTATGGTCATTGAAATGAGCAAGAAGGATGCTCATGGCCTTGTTCATGCTGGTGGAATAAAGATTGGCGAATCTTTAAAAGCCAAGCCAAAGATGCCTGCTGGCACAGTCAAGCCTAAGGCCAAATTTGATGTCAGAAAATCCTTTGACATTATAAATGCTCACAAATCTGTTTTCAACATGTTTGGGAAGGCTCTGGCTTATTTTGATCAGAAACTGATGCTCAAGACCTTATTCACTCATGAAAAACCAAGATATATGAAGTGGAGAGACTACAGAGTGAATAAGTCTGTTGAAGAGCTTCAGAATTGGAAGGAGTTTGCTGCTGAAGAAAGGTCGGTTCTTCAATGGCTGAAAACTGACTCCATCTCACAAGCCTTGGATCCTGACTTCGTCAGAGATGCTATGCATCAGTATGCCAAGGACTTTGCTACTGAAGAAGCAAAGATTATTTCAAACACTTTGCCAGACAAGAGAAGAAAGTTTGATGATCATATTGAGAGGGCCATACAAATTGCTGTAATGACTGCCCTGAAGAAATGGGCTGCTAAGTCAAGATATCAGAAAGGTTCTTCAAGTGATCTACCCTATTTGCCAAGCGTTCAACAGATTACTTTTGGCAAAGAAGTGAAAGAATATTATGAAGTGCTTAAAGTAAAGACTCCTTCCCCAAACCTGTGGCCTGTTGTAAGACAGATTCGTCAAACAACAGTCTTTACTGATGAAGGCAAAATCATCAATAAATTCTTTAAAGACGTCACTGATCAGCCCAGTGCTGTTAAAGAACCCTTAGCAATTGAGTGGAAAGCTAAGGTGATGGGGGGTATTTTGGACTCTACTGTTTGGAGCTAAGGTACGATCGAAAAACCAGAACCCCGACCCCAAAGGCTTAGAATCAAGCTCGGATCGCAGTTCAGCTAACTGGATCCTCCAGATGAAGCCCATGCTCGAAAGATACCGTTGGGCCGATCTCAGGCCTAGGCCTATCCCCATTTTCAGCTATAAATACCCCAATCATTTATGACGCAGGACAAGCTTTCCCAGGTGCACTCCCTTCGAAGCTGCCGCTCAGAAAGATTGTATAGGCTCATTTATATGTATTTCGCGCTCTAGCTTGTACGGCATCCTATAATGCTCGAATAGGACCCCCAATATTTGTAATCTACACTTACGATTGCAACATACTCTATTGATCTACTCTCCATTTAGTTTTGTTTGTGTTTACATTGTTTATACTTTAATATCGATCATACCACGAAATCGCGTAAGATCAATTGGCGCCCACCGAGGGGCCTTATTCGGGTGTTAGATCGAAAAATGCCTACTACGAGGAGGAATACATATAACCGAGGAGAACCTTCCCATGCGGCGGGAGTTCAGAATTCAGTTAACAATGAGCCCGATAATCTATCCAGAGCGGCTGAGCAACCAGAAGTCCCGCCGATCCTTCCCCAGGACAATGCTCCGATCCACTGATCCGAGGTCGAAAATAGCATCGTACGATGCTCCAACTAGGTTACCGCCGTATAACGGAACTACCGACATCGGGAAAGTTATCAACAGTCTTATCGTTATAACGAATCTATATGTTCATCAAACCCTATTTTATCTTCTCTTAGACTCAACTTAACAAGTAGCATGGTTTGAAAATGCGTTATTATGGACAATGAAGACTATTATCCGACTTCTAGCATATCTACTATCTTTTATCTCGTCCTGTCTACGTTTATCTTATGTTGTAAAACATTATCTATCCATTGAAAGCCTTACTCGCCAGAGATATTATCAATTCATCATATTCAAGAAGTTATTACGGCCAATCTCCATCTGTATTACTCAAAACGACTAAGGGTGAAAGCCGTTGCTATGCCCCTTAGAACGAAATAAATGAAAAGGGTGAAAGCTGTTGCTAAGACCCTCAGGTGAAAGCTGTTGCTATGACCGATCAAAACGACTAAGGGTGAAAGCCATTGCTATGCCCCTTAGATCGAAATAAATGAAAAGGGTGAAAGCTGTTGCTAAGACCCTCAGGTGAAAGTTGTTGCTATGACCGATCAAAACGACTAAGGGTGAAAGTCGTTGCTATGCCTCTTAGATCGAAATAAATGAAAAGGGTGAAAGCTGTTGCTAAGACCCTCAGGTGAAAGCTGTTGCTATGACCGATCAAAACGACTAAGGCTGAAAGCCATTGCTATGCCCCTTAGATCGAAATAAATGAAAAGGGTGAAAACTATGGCTATGACCCTCAGGTGAAAGTTGTTGCTATGACCGATCAAAACGACTAAGGGTGAAAGTCGTTGCTATGCCCCTTAGATCGAAATAAATGAAAAGGGTGAAAGCTGTTGCTAAGACCCTCAGGTGAAAGCTGTTGTTATGACCGATCAAAACGACTAAGGGTGAAAGCCGTTGCTATGCCCCTTAGATCAAAATAAACGAAAAAGGTGAAAGCTGTCGCTAAGACCCGTAGAGTAAACTTTCGAGAAGAGAATATCAGTAGTTGAATCAAAGGATCTCAGAAAGATCATTCTTCTATACCTTATCGATAAAAAAAAAAAAATTATTGGATTTATTTTCCAATTAGTTGATTCATTATTCATCGAAGGTCCCCATTATTTATCTAATTGAGGCATTTCAAGCCGAGGAACGACCAATATATAGATGGAGAAGAAAAAATTTCTCAGATATTTTTCTTGAATCAACCGATACAGAGTTAATCCAATCAACTTAATCGATAGCTATACCAAAGGAAAATATTGGTTGATCTATTCGAGCAATGACAATAGATTATGCAAATCTTTAAGGTTGCAGCCTATTCATGATCGGATTTTCCTCTTCCGATTATCCAGTTTAATAATTTCGGAGTATTTACACGAATCACTCACAATCGGAATTTATTTTTCCGAGGATTGGGTTCGACAACTTCGAAATAATTATATAAGTTATCTACTATCATCCCAATTCATTTTTGTTCGATTACAGAGTTTATATACTATTCGACCAATGATTCAACAAAGTTCAAAAGGATACGCAGTAAAAATAACAAGGAGACAAAGTTTTATTTCAATTCTTCGAGCATAATACAAATGAAGTCTCGAGTACAATAGTGAAATTCGAGCTCGAAAAGAATAGTACAATTGCTCCTACTCTACTACAAATTCTATGAACTAAACTAAGCATGCTCAATCCACAAGCGTCAGCACCAGATACAGAACTCAGCAAAGGTTCTTCATGTAAGTCACTCGCCACGTGTTGCACATCCACGGGCGTGCTGAAAGGAATAGGAGCTAGATCGGAGCCCATCTCCAGGGCTTTTAACCGATCTTAGGTCTTCATCTGTAAATAATGATGGTATTCCACAATCATTATTTACACCTTATTCCGATCCAGAACAGCGGGAAATTACCCCAGTGATGTTACCCCGAGCAACCTCGAAGGAACTATACTTCAAGAAAGTCCTCGAAGAAGCTGGTGCTCGAGATTTAAAGAACTCCTCCAAGGTTAACCCACTGTCCGACCGGACGTAGCGCCAGAAGACCGGAATTCTAACCCGTCTCAGATGGATTATATCTAAGAAAGCAGGTTGCCTGCCGGTATTCTAAGCGCAATTTCTTTTGTCTGTCGATATTCTAAGCGAGGAAAGATGTACTAAAGGGACTAGGATCGAAAAACAGGGTCCTAGTTCTAATTTCAAACTCCTTTATTCCAGAGGTATTACGAAACATTTTGAACGAATGCAAAACTAGAGCTGTGAGGATCGGACGAGGCATTAAGTGATGAGTGAAAGAATGTGACAGAAAAAATCGGAACTATTTATAACGGCGAAGGGTTAGAACCAACGGCCCAGATAACAGATCACGGACGGTTATGATCTAAACAATAAATATACTGACTGTTACATTTCCCGAGAAATATGATCCTGTTTGGTTGGGAGAAGAAATAATCTTGTGGACACATAAAGGGGGGCGTGTCCAAAAGAGTTATTCAAAGAAGTCCTTATTTGTTAACCAATTTAAAGAGCACCTCCGGAACCAAAGATGATTGTCTAAAAATTCGATCTTTTGCACGAGCTATTCAAAATACAAAACCGGGTTGAAAAACCCAATGCATAACTATGATCGAGAAGCCGCGTTCGAACACCAGGTTGGCAAAATTATGGTCGACCTATTCGGCACCAGTCCATCACATACAGAGAGATGGGCATTATAAACATTTCAAAGGTATATATTTGTTCGAACAGTGGTTATCGGATCAAAACATCCGCCCTCGAATCATCATATTCGATCGACGATAAGAACCCGAATGGTTAATACAAGTATTATTATCAATGATATTTCTTCGATAAGTTTTTCGAATTAAAGAATTCGGTCAAACTTCAGAAGTTTAGATTATGATGAGGATCGGTCAAAATCTCGTATTTAAAAATTCTCCAAAGGAAGATTATTTGATCACTTATTGGATTACTCACTATTTACTCACCCATAAAGGGATGTTTGATGATTCTAAGTATAAATTTAAAGTTTCCAAGTTCGATCTAACTATCAAAGATAAAGAGAACGTCTAACTGTTATTCAATCGACCAACAAAGAAGAAGACAAAAAACTGTATAAAATTATTTCGAAAAAGAGAGTATGTACAATGGTGATCCTATTACAAAGATCTGAAAATTCTAAAGAGCAAGAAGGTTATTGAGTACAATATAAGGCAATATATTACGTTCCGGTCCTATTGCATTCTACAATCCTATGAAATTTTCGGTTTCATCTCCTATCAATCGATCGAGCTAACTCAGCTCCGAGCGTGGAATCTCATTTGGACCTGCAGGCTTTTAACTTTATTTGCGGTCCTCTGAAGACGTAGGGGCGAACACATAGTTTAACGGATAGCTTTATCTTCCGGCGCATCCCCCCCAGTACGTATTCCTAAATGCATTGTGGCAACAGGCCCCCGAGCGGAGACCCATGCCAAGGAAATGATAAAGCTACCGATCATCCTTGAAGAATTTGATGCTCGTATTCCACCAGCACTTTTGCGGGTCGAGCGGTCTTTCGGACCCCGGAGTAATCAGCCGTAACAAAATACATTCTTTAATTGACTAACTCCAGGCGATGATCGGTAACTTATGGATTTTCTGGATTTGGCTTATTGGCCTTCTAAATAGAGAGTATATTTGCCTGACGATATTCTAAGCGAGCTCAAAGAAGTTTCGTTCCTCTCAAAGATTGTTCGACGTCTGAACTCAAAAAGTCGAGTTAATTGAATAATGATCTTGATCATCATGATCGAACAAATAAAAGAGACAGTGGGAAGAGAGAGATAGTCTCAAAGATATGACACCGTCTTTTATAGTAAGAGTTGAGATGGATCCGACGACGGATAGTTTGTTAGATGAACGGATAAGATTTAACAACGGTTGGGAGTCCCGATGAATAAGGAACAGTTTGTCTACAGTAGGGAGTTCATCCAAACTTACCAACGTCCGGAACACATACGCAATCATTGATCAAAGAACATTAGATCGACCAAAGAAAGTATATCATGAGGTATTATTCATAGAGATTTTTGAATAAGTGAAATGATACAAAAATTACTTTTTGATCCTATTACAAGCCAAAAAAAAAAAAAGTTTCGATCCTATTACAAGCTACAAGAAGAAAACGAGCATCCTATTACAAAACAGGCGCAATCTATCTCAATTACATCTCGCTATTCCAGTAAGATGTCCAGTTGGTCCTACCTCCCGGGCCAAGAGATCGAATAGGCTCTTCTTTAGGCTTGATAAGTGGGAGCTACTAGCCTCTTTGATCTATCAGTCATCCTAAAGAGAAAAGGGGAAGTTTGTGGTATAAGTATAAATGAACGATAATGCCCTTACTCAAAAGATTTACAAGGATAGTGAATATGGGTGTTGGTTGATATTAGGAAGGGAAAGAATTGAAGGCTAATTCGATGCCTATGATCGAATAACTCAATTCGAATGCCACTCCAGTCATTATGTTCGCACCCTTCCACACCCTTGATGAGCTTTGTGGCAACAGGTCCCTCATTGTGAGAACTGTGCCAGAGGAATAATGACCTATCCCTTAACGTCCTTGAAGACTTCACGCTCGAACCCCTCAAACTTTCCGCAGGGCCAACAGGGTTATTAGGGCCGTGGGTGGTCAGCAATGCACCATGTTGACCTTCAAGGGCGACTATTTCTTCGTCTGCAGATATCCTAATCGATATTAAAATACTCAATGCTTTATGACTTGCGTAATACGTTCTAGTTCGAATTTCGAAGTATTGGGTTGCAAAAGGGGATTCCTTGATCAACATGGTCGAATAAAAACTCTACTAAAGGGAAGAGTATCCGTTTAAGAAGATAGGAAAAGGCCCATTTATAGGAACATCTTTACGTGATCCAACGGATGAGGTGTAACAATTTATGCGGACAGGATTTAATGACCGATTAGTTTCCAGAGTAATAAGGCATTGTTTGGTGAAAAAACCATGAAAACCTCCATAAAGGAAAGGAAATTGCTGAATCAGCCCGTTCTACGCTCGAAAATTCAGATATCGTTTCGATCAACAAACTATTCGAACAACAAAACACATAGCAATACCATTGGAGATTTGGTTACATATTGAAAACAACTTATTAATCAAGGTATATCGCAAGGCCTAGGGCTTAAAAGTAAAAACACTATCGGTCAAGATTACGTTGCAACAGAATAGATCAAATTACACCTACAGAAGTTTATGCTCGGAGAAAATCTTCCGAAGCTCAATGCTACAATCATGATACCCACGAACAGAAATATAGAGATATCAACATGACAACCCCAAAAATAGAGATATCAGCACGCAGATGGTCCGGAGCAGATTTCCCGATCTCAACAGAAAGGGTCTCAGATGAAAAGACAGAAATTGGATCGAAAGGTTTTTCAATCTTAGACGGTTCTAATGGCATGAGAGATTCTTCACGCCTCACGATATCTTCACCTGAAGAGGTCAATTTAGTATTTTTGCGGGGACCCCCACCGGAAGAGTTCAACTTGCCAGAGCAATATGGGCTCGAGGGGGTCACCCAAGATTTGATCCATGAAAAATTAAGGAGAAAACATTAGAAGTTCAAATTTATATAATTGAGGGAGCTCCGATCCCAGTATTGCATATTACGATGAAATGAAGTGAGATCATCCTAGTATTTATAGCAAAGAAGGCATCCTGTTAGCACGATAACAAAATGGTCGTCATGATAGGATAGTGCCCTGCAAGCCAACGAAATAGCTTGTAATAGGAACATTATCTTATCTTGAAAGAATCTTTGATTTATCAATTAATACGAACTGTTTATTTTATTGAGAATTCATAATATAAACAAATGGCCATCTTCATCTTTCGCGAACACATTTAAGCGATTGGTTGAAACCCTGAGATCACTCATGACTACGGGATTATTCACTTCAGTATTGGGTGCGATTAATCATGAAACAGTCTCAAAGGTCGTGATCTCAAAAATGTTCCAAGTCATAGATTCATATCGAGACGGGGTATCGAATGAATCGTCAAGACTTGTACGATTATGCATGATTCACTTGAAGTGAATTTGTTGTTGTTTCATGAACAAGACATTGTTAATGTCAGTGCATATGACTAGGTGGTTCGATAGGAGATCGGACGCATCGAACGACCCAAACAGAGAGACCCATTGTGGAAGTGCTTAAATAGCATATCGGTGGTGGGATGTCTCTCAAGACTTATAACAGTGTACGATTTAGTCCTTAGACTTGAGGTGCTAGGGCGAATTCGGTATACGGGTATGCGTACTTTGATTTAGGAGCCGGGCACATAGCTTGTCCATTGTGCGCCTACGTTGGGTGCGTGTAGTCGTATGCGCGGATGGTTAGCATCAATATAGGATCTACCGACTCATTGTAATGGATGAGGGAATTTCCTGTACATTCTTCGATTATACATTCCGAGAAATCCATGGCCATGGTCAGTGACGGATTTGGAAAGGGGTTTCCAAATTTAGCAGTCACACTGGAAGTATTATCCTGAATTAGAAAGTACAGAATCGAGATGATTAGAGGTGCCGACCAATTCACACACCCTAGGTCTCGATCGGGAAATTAGTCGTTAGAGGGACCGTATGTACATGGTACTTATAAGAGGTTTAAGGTTCACTAAAGTCAATTCACCTGAAGTTGGGCCTCATGGGCTTGTGGCTAGACATCGACCATGGGGTGTGGGTACTCCCGAATTAATAGTGAATTAATTCTGGAGTGGTCAATTGAAAGTAGTTTAATTGATCGGAGCAATTAATTAAATAATTAATTGCTCACTAATTAAATCACAGAAATGTGAGCCTGCGGCCAATTGATGGTGAACCTAGAGGGTCACACACAAAAGCTGGAACTGTGATAGTCAGTGGCAGAACGAAATGATTTAAAGTGGTTAAATCAAGATAAGGAATTAAAGGAATAATTCCTGGAGAGAAATTAATTAGATTTATCTAATTAATTAAATTAAATCTTTAATTAGATTTATTGGATTATTTAATTAAAGTGTTAATTAAATAAATGGGCCATTTAATTAAAGTGGTTAATTAAATGACTTGGGCTATTTAATTAAAGGACTAATTAAATAGAGAGGGATTGGGCCAGACTTATCTGATAGCCCATTAGCTAGGAGATAAGATTAGGGATAGGGTTTGAACTCTCCTATAAAAAGGAGTCTTCAAGAATCAAAACCCTAACTAACCAAGCAAGGAAAAAGCAAAACCCTAATCTTCTCTCCCTCACATAGCCGCCGCCCCCTCCCCAAGAAACCCTAGCCGCCGCCGCCCCTTGGTTGTAGATCGGCCGTGTAGCTCCATCTCTCCCTCTTCCGTTCTGCATCTAGAGTTGGATCTAAGTCCAACTCTCGAATCTGAGCTGCTTTTCTCCTAGTTCTGAGCCTGAGGATTAAAGTGATTGCAGATCCAGCTGGTGTGGACTAATCTCTGGAGGCACAACATTTGGGGTGCTCTAGTGACCCAAAAGAAGACCGGAGAAACCACCACCTTTGCCTGTGGTGAGGTAAAACTTTATTTTACCAGCTATTCGTTTTAGTATTTGTGCTAAAATGATTCATACTTATTTATATGTGCTAATAAGAACCCTGGGTTGTGGTGTATAAAAAATTTTAAATTCCGCACCGTTGTAGTTGACAATTATACCCACAAAACCCAACAGTGGTATCAGAGCCTAACTTATTATGCACATATAAATAAGGCATGAACGCATCAATATATGTGTTTTATGTATGATTGCTGTGTTCTGGTTTTGATTCTTGCTTGTTGTGATAAGTTGAGTGTTCGGATTTTGCACTTTTCGGTTTTTGGGCCTAATATGTAATTTCCGAAAATTGGAGGGCTTATTTGCAAATTACGATTTTTATAAAATCTGGACAGAAATTGAAATTTTGTTTTTCTGCAATTCTGGACCAAATTGTAAATTCTAAAATTTTTCAAATTTTGGGTCATTTTGCAATTTACGAAAGGTTAGGGGTGTTTTTGCTATTTTCCGTAAAACTGGGGTCTGTTTTGCAATAAACAAAAGTTTCTGGAAATTTTATCAATTTTCTGTTTTCTGGTCCAATTTGCGTATTCTGGAAATTTTGGGGCTGATTTGTAATTTCCAAAAGTTGAGGGGTCAAAGTGTAATTTTCGAAAATTCAGGGGCCGAACTGCAAATTTTTCAAACTTGAAAAACAGAAACTGTTTTGTGCACTAAAGGTGTTTAGTAAATCCGGAAAGTCAATTTTATCATAATTAGTAGGGACTTAAAGTGAGAATCAAAGGGTCATTTTAAAGGGGTTTAAAATGATGTTAGGGATTGTTTTAGAAGGGGTTTTAAAACTAGAATCTAAATGTTTTATAGGCTGTTTTAAAACATTATTAGAAATAAGAAAAAAGGGGTTTTTGCTTGTTTCTTGCTCTACGTGAAATTGTTTACGTGGTTTTCGATCGCGCCGAGCCTTGACCCTTAGGGTAGATGTGATTGGTTATTTTTAATCTTATTGGTTTTATTGGGCCTGCGAGCCTTAAAGTTTTGGGCCATTTTGAGCCATTGTAATAGATAGGGCTTTACTGTTTTATTAGTTTAGAATGGAGGCCCGTTACAAGCAAGGTGGGAGCCCAAGAAGACTAAAGGCCATGTATGCATGGTAAAATGTGTAATAGTGTAGGTCTCTTTGAAACCTAATAGATTGACCAATAGGACCATCGTCTTTGGCTCGATGGTGGTCCGCATAGGAGGCTCCCGATCGAAAACATACTGTGGTAGCATGCATGCTAGGTGTGTATGTATTTATTTACGTATTCATATCTGAGCTTGTATGGTGATGCGCGCTAGTTATATTTAGATCGTAAATAAAAGATAATGCATAACTGGAACGGTGAGATCTCGAGGAGAGTTACCTCAAACTCTTAAACGCGAAAATCCCCTCTTGAAAATAATATTAAGTCATATTGGGTACATTTAAAATGATGTTTTAAAGATCCAAGCCTTCCATCAATAGGGACTAGTGTATGTTGTCTACTTATCGTTGAAGGTGATCCAGAGTCTGGCACCCTAGGCGAAGAAAGGGACAATACACAAAATTCCTTGATTCTTGTTTTTAACTAAACTAGACAAGGGTGGGGACTGGTCGGGATGTGATTATCGACCGATAACTAGTTACGGGGACTTCACGACCGGGCCAGTTGCTCATCATGATTGATGGGTTAGACTTAACGATTAGTACCACTTATGATGTAGCAGTGCTATATAAGTGCGAAGACCGAGGCAAAATAGCTTGAAGGTTGTGAAGGAACACAATTGGTAAAAGTATACCTACCTGGGGAGTTAATTGTATGGCCACGAGTCGTGGGTGCAATTAATGTCTGCTGGGACGTCAAGACCTACTAGGAGATTAGATTTCCCGAACAATTGAAGGGGTAATTGTTTCGAGAAAATAGTGGGAGAACTTTTTCGATAACAAGTCCAACATCGTTAATTTTAAGTATTAATATAGATCAGTCAGCTAAACGTTATCATTTACTTTTGTAGATCATTCTGCAAAAATGTCTAAGAATCCATTAGCTATCATCCTTGACACTAACAAACTGAACGGATCAAATTTTATCGACTGGCTTAGAAATCTAAGGATAGTCCTCGACTCCGAGAAAAGGAGTTACATTCTCGATGCACCCATGCCTGGTGCACTTCCGGAAGGGGTTTCGGAAGAGGAACGAGCTACCCATCAAAGGTGGGTCGATGATGATATTCAGGTTCGTTGCCTCATGCTGGCATCAATGACCAATGAGCTGCAGAAACAGCATGCAAGGATGTTGCATGCTGCTGACATAATTCTTCATCTCCGAGAGTTGTTTGGAGAGAAGTCTAGGACCGAAAGGTTCAAGACTACAAAAGAATTATTCAATCTGAGAATGGCTGAGGGTTCAAGTGTGAAGGATCACTGTTTACGCTTCATCAATCTGGTTGAAAAACTGGAGAACTTGGACGTAGACTTGCACGCTGATCTCTCCACTAACCTGCTCCTCCATACTCTGCCGCGCTCATTTGATCAGTTTGTGATAAACTTCAATATGGAAGATAGAGAACTCGCTCTACACGAACTGACCAATTTATTGGTCACGGCAGAATCAACCCTGAAAAGGGAGAAGTCTGTCATGATTGCTGAGCAACCCAAGGCTGCAAAGCCTAAGAAGGGCAAGAAAAAGAAGAAGAGAGTAATCTCTTCTAAAACAACCAAGAAGGTTGTCGAGAAGAAGAGGAAAGGCCCAGAAGATGAATGTTTCCACTGCAAGAAAGCAGGGCACTGGAAAAGGAACTGCCCAGACTACCTGAAAGAGGTGGTCAAAGGTATTTTCTTTATTGAAGTTAATATTTCTATTAACTGTGCATCATGGGTGTTAGACACCGCAGCCGGTTCTCATATCTGCAATGATTTGCAGGTGATGGGAGCAGTAAGGCCTCTTAAACCTGGGGATAGAATCCTGCGCTTTGGAAACGGAGCTAGGGTTGCGGCAGAGGCCATAGGAGACGTTGAATTAGTCCTAGGAAATTTTTCTTTGGTTTTGAAAGACTGTTTGTACGTACCAACGATTATCAAAAACATTATTTCTATTCCTCTTTTAGACAATGATGGTTTTTGTTTTTCCATTTCTAATGGAAATTTTAGCATAATGAAAGGTGGTTTTACTTATGCTTGTGGTACTTTGATAGATGGTCTTTATTCCTTAGAACCTGCTAATTCTAATGTCATGCACATTCAATCAAAGAAAAGAAAACAAGATGAAAACAATCCACAACTTTGGCACGCTAGGCTTGGACATATTTCCAAAAGTAGAATTCAAAAGTTGGTCTCCTCTAGGGCTCTTGAAATAAAGAACCTAGATGATCTCCCAACTTGCGAATCCTGTCTCAAGGGAAAAATGACCAAAGCGCCTTTTACTGGGAAACCGGAGCGAACCAAACAAACCTTGGATCTAATCCATACTGATGTTTGTGGACCACTGAGTATCAGTGCGAGAGGAGGATTCTCATACTTCATAACCTTCACAGACGACTTCAGTCGTTATGGGTATGTATACCTGATGAAGTATAAGTCCGAAGCTTTTGATAAATTCAAAGAGTTTCGAATGGAAGTTGAGAATCAACTTGGACATAGTATCAAGGCACTTCGGTCGGATCGAGGTGGTGAATACTTAAGTCAAGAATTCCTCGATTATCTTGTAGAGAATGGAATTCTCTCTCAGCGAACTCCTCCTAGAACACCGCAGCTGAATGGTGTGTCTGAGAGAAGGAATAGAACTTTGTTAGACATGGTTCGTTCCATGATGAGCTTCGCTGACCTTCCTTTTTCGTTTTGGGGCCAAGCCCTATTAACTGCTTCGAAGATACTTAACATTGTACTTTCAAAGTCGGTGCCGACGACGCCATACCAAGAGTGGTTTGGTAAAGCACCCATATACTCATATCTACGAGTATGGGGATCTCCTGCCTATGTAAGAAACAAGAAAGGAGATAAACTAGAGAGTAGATCTTGTTTGTGCAAATTTGTGGGGTATCCAAAGGAATCCATTGGATACCTGTTCTACGAACCTAAGGAACAAAAGATGTTTGTGTCCAGGAACGCCCACTTCTTAGAGGATGACTTCCTCACTAAAAGAAGCGGGATATCCGTAGAACTTGATGAAGTCCAGGAAGTGGACCCATCCCCACAAACAGTGGGAGTTGATCCTGAACCCGTTGAACCATCTAGTACACCAGTACTTCGTAGGTCCGATCGAGTTCGTAGAGAGCCTGAAAGGTATGGCTTTATTCACGAAAACGATCAATTGGACACTGATCCAAGGACATACGAGGAAGCTATGTCAGACATATATTCGGGTGCGTGGCAGGAGGCCATGCAATCCGAAATGGATTCCATGCATTCCAACAAAGTATGGACTTTGGTCGATCCACCTGAGGGAACCATCCCTGTAGGCTGCAAATGGATCTTCAAGCGCAAGCTAGGAATGAATGGAGAGGTTTTAACTCATTAGGCTCGCCTCGTGGCAAAAGGTTATTCTCAAAGGCCTGGAATAGACTATGAGGAAACCTTTTCGCCAGTAGCGATGTCTAAATCCATTCGGATACTATTAGCCATAGCCGCGTGGCATGACTACGAGATATGGCAAATGGATGTAAAGACCGCCTTTCTCAATGGCGACATTGATAAGGAAATTTATATGCAACAGCCAAAAGGCTTTACATCTAAAGGAAGTGAGCATAAGGTTTGCAAACTTCAAAGGTCAATCTATGGCCTAAAACAGGCGTCCCGAACCTGGAACATACGTTTTGATGAGACAGTCAAGGGGTATGGCTTCATCAAGAACGTTTATGAGTCATGTGTGTACAAGAAATTCGATGGGAGTTCTGTACAATTTATTGTGTTATATGTCGATGACATTCTGTTGATCGGAGACGATATCAGAACGTTGACGCAGACAAAAGCGTGGTTGTCCACGCAATTCTCCATGAAGGATATGGGAGACGCATCTTACGTACTAGGCATACGTATCTATAGAGATAGATCGAAGAAGATGTTAGGTCTCTCCCAATCCCAGTACATTAACACTATACTGAAGAGATTCAGTATGGAAGAATCCAAGAAAGGATTGCTTCCAATGAGACATGGAATCTATCTTTCTAAATCAATGTGCCCTACGAGTGATGAAGAAAGAAAGAAAATGTCTCTCATACCTTATGCATCTGCCATTGGCAGCATAATGTATGCAATGTTATGTACTAGACCTGACGTAGCTCACGCTCTCAGTATAACGAGCCGCTACCAGTCAAATCCAGGGGAGGAACACTGGACCGCCGTAAAGGCTATCCTAAAGTACCTGAGAAGGACTAAGGATATGTTCTTGGTCTACGGTGGTAGTGGAGAATTGAAACTCGAAGGATTCACTGATTCGAGTTTCCAGTCTGACGTGGATGATTTTAAATCCAATTCTGGATATATATTTTGCCTCAACGGCGCGGCGGTGAGTTGGAAGAGCTCCAAACAGTCGACCACTGCAGACTCAACCACTGAAGCAGAATATATCGCCGCATCAGATGCAGCGAAGGAAAGTGTTTGGATGAGAAACTTCATCCAAGAGCTGGATGTGGTACCTAGCATTGCAAATCCCATAGTTGTCTACAGCGACAGCAATGGGGCAATTGCTCAAGCGAAGGAGCCGAGATCACACCACAAATCCAAACACGTATTGAGGAAATACCATGTGATCAGGGAGATCATAGGTAGAGGAGACATTCAAATGGAGCGTGTCGACTCAAAGGATAACGTAGCTGATCCACTAACTAAGCCATTATCGCAAAAGGTGTTCGAAGAGCATCTAGGAAGGATGGGTCTTAGAAACGTTTGTGATTGGCTTTAGGGCAAGTGGGAGATTGATAGGATAGTGCCCTGCAAGCCAACGAAATAGCTTGTAATAGGAACATTATCTTATCTTGAAAGAATCTTTGATTTATCAATTAATACGAACTGTTTATTTTATTGAGAATTCATAATATAATCAAATGGCCATCTTCATCTTTCGCGAACACATTTAAGCGATTGGTTGAAACCCTGAGATCACTCATGACTACGGGATTATTCACTTCAGTATTGGGTGCGATTAATCATGAAACAGTCTCAAAGGTCGTGATCTCAAAAATGTTCCAAGTCATAGATTCATATCGAGACGGGGTATCGAATGAATCGTCAAGACTTGTACGATTATGCATGATTCACTTGAAGTGAATTTGTTGTTGTTTCATGAACAAGACATTGTTAATGTCAGTGCATATGACTAGGTGGTTCGATAGGAGATCGGACGCATCGAACGACCCGAACAGAGAGACCCATTGTGGAAGTGCTTAAATAGCATATCGGTGGTGGGATGTCTCTCAAGACTTATAACAGTGTACGATTTAGTCCTTAGACTTGAGGTGCTAGGGCGAATTCGGTATACAGGGTATGCGTACTTTGATTTAGGAGCCGGGCACATAGCTTGTCCATTGTGCGCCTACGTTGGGTGCGTGTAGTCGTATGCGCGGATGGTTAGCATCAATATAGGATCTACCGACTCATTGTAATGGATGAGGGAATTTCCTGTACATTCTTCGATTATACATTCCGAGAAATCCATGGCCATGGTCAGTGACGGATTTGGAAAGGGGTTTCCAAATTTAGCAGTCACACTGGAAGTATTATCCTGAATTAGAAAGTACAGAATCGAGATGATTAGAGGTGCCGACCAATTCACACACCCTAGGTCTCGATCGGGAAATTAGTCGTTAGAGGGACCGTATGTACATGGTACTTATAAGAGGTTTAAGGTTCACTAAAGTCAATTCACCTGAAGTTGGGCCTCATGGGCTTGTGGCTAGACATCGACCATGGGGTGTGGGTACTCCCGAATTAATAGTGAATTAATTCTGGAGTGGTCAATTGAAAGTAGTTTAATTGATCGGAGCAATTAATTAAATAATTAATTGCTCACTAATTAAATCACAGAAATGTGAGCCTGCGGCCAATTGATGGTGAACCTAAAGGGTCACACACAAAAGCTGGAACTGTGATAGTCAGTGGCAGAACGAAATGATTTAAAGTGGTTAAATCAAGATAAGGAATTAAAGGAATAATTCCTGGGGAGAAATTAATTAGATTTATATAATTAATTAAATTAAATCTTTAATTAGATTTATTGGATTATTTAATTAAAGTGTTAATTAAATAAATGGGCCATTTAATTAAAGTGACTAATTAAATAGAGAGGGATTGGGCCAGACTTATCTGATAACCCATTAGCTAGGAGATAAGATTAGGGATAGGGTTTGAACTCTCCTATAAAAAGGAGTCTTCAAGAATCAAAACCCTAACTAACCAAGCAAGGAAAAAGCAAAACCCTAATCTTCTCTCCCTCACATAGCCGCCGCCCCCTCCCCAAGAAACCCTAGCCGCCGCCTAGCAACCATAGCCGCCGCCGCCCCTTGGTTGTAGATCGGCCGTGTAGCTCCATCTCTCCCTCTTCCGTTCTGCATCTAGAGTTAGATCTAAGTCCAACTCTCGAATCTGAGCTGCTTTTCTCCTAGTTCTGAGCCTGAGGATTAAAGTGATTGCAGATCCAGCTGGTGTGGACTAATCTCTGGAGGCACAACATTTGGGGTGCTCTAGTGACCCAAAAGAAGACCGGAGAAACCACCACCTTTGCCTGTGGTGAGGTAAAACTTTATTTTACCAGCTATTCGTTTTAGTATTTGTGCTAAAATGATTCATACTTATTTATATGTGCTAATAAGAACCCTGGGTTGTGGTGTATAAAAAATTTTAAATTCCGCACCGTTGTAGTTGACAATTATACCCACAAAACCCAACACGTCACCCACATGAAAGATTCGATATAAGGTAACAAAAGCTCTCGTTGAGATAACAATTTGATTTAAGGAAGTGCAAGAATAAAAATGTACGTACAATTGAGAAAGAGAGAAATACTTGGACCTATAAACTACAAAATAAGAGTCAATAAAATCCTATTACATAATATTCATCAGTGATAGGATTTTCCAGCACTAGAATCGCGACCCTTCTCCGCCTTTTCGCTCTCTTCCTCGGAATCACCTTCTGAACTGTCATCAGTAGTGCTACTTGAGCTATCATCCCCTTCGCCGCTACTTTGATCATCAGAACTGGAGTTATTTGTCCTAGGGGAATTGATGTCTTCTCCTCCCAGATCATCGGATTCACCCTCGATATCCACATCCTCTTACCCCGAACTCTCGGCTTCGAGCATATCAGGGTTAGGCATAGGAACCCCGAATTCAGCAAGAAATGGAGCATATCCATGACCTTCTAGACCCTCATTTTTAGGAGGAAGAGAGGAAGCCTTATAATCTTCCCCAAAGATATTTTTATAAGGGTCCATATAAGGAAGATATTCATCGAGAGCGCCTTGAACCCTTCCGGCCACGATGAGCTGCTGAACTCCTTTATAAAAGAAGGCTTGATTAATTGGGCCCGATTGCGACCGAACCAAGGCATCAAGAAAGGGGGACTCTAAAAACCACCTTATAGCGGGAAGCTTGCCTTCTTCTCGACCTCGAACATATGCCTGATCGGACGATGCCTTAGCCTGCTCAAGTGTTGGGATAGTGGTTGGGATGTCTCGATTGTCGGAACAACGACAGTGCGGAATTTAAAATTCTTCGAAGTACCCAAGGTCCCATATTGATTCTCCATATTAATTATACGGAAGCAAGAACAAAAACACACATAGTAATTAAACAAGGGGGTTTTTTGCGATATACCTCACCACAGGCAAGGTGGTGGAAACCTTCAGTTCTGGATCTGATTTGGATCTGGTTCACAAGAAGTGATCCAAGCGTCTCACCTCCAAAGCTAGTCCACACCAATCGGATTCTGGCAACACCTCAAGATCTTAGGCTCAGAACTGGATTCAGGAGGTTTGTCGAAGCAGGATTGTGTAGATTCTCTTGACAGATCAAGATCTAACACAGAGGAACAAAGGGAGAGGGGCGGCGGCACTAGAGCAGCCCACGGCAGCAGGTGGCGGCGTCTCTAGGTGGCGGCGGCGGCTAGGGTTTCTAGCACAAGGGGGGCGGCGGCTAGGGTTGAGAGGAGAGGCTAGGGTTTTCCTCTTAGGGTGTTAGCTTTTTGAGCTCAAGTAGAACCCCTTTTATAGACTCCCTCTTGACCTAGGTTTTGCAAGACTTCTTATGGGCTTTTAATTAAAGGCCCATGTCTTGCAAGCCTTTTCATTTAATTAATTACATAATCAAATGCCCAGTCCAATTAAATCATTATTTCTTTTATATAATTAATTAGCAACTCAATTAAGTATTTAATTAATCAAGTTAGCCAATTAATTAATCTCCCACTTGAATTAAATACTTTTAATTCATTTAATTGATTTAATTACCTTTAAATCAATTAATTCCTTTTGTATCCTTTTCAACAGTCACCGTCCAATTGTATTGTGTGTGACCCTCTGGGTTCACCATCAATTGGCAGCAGGCCCACGAATTCCTCGTGATTTAATTTATGAACAATAAATTGCTCCGGTCAATTAAACAACCTTTAATTGACAACTCCTAGAATCAATTCCTCTATTAACTCAGGAGTACCTACACTTCATGGTCGATGTCTAGCCACAAGCCCATGAAGCCCAACTTCAGGTGAATTGATACTTGTGAACCTCGTCTCATATAATTACCATGTACATACGGTCCTTCTATCGACTAATATTCCCGATCAAGACTTAGGGTGTGTGAATTGATCGGCACCTCTAAATTTGTCTAGATAACTATACTTTCTAATTCTGGATAATATTCCATTGTGACCTTCTAAATTTGGAAACCCCTTTCCAAATCTGTCACCGACTGCGACTGCAGATTCCTTGGATATATTATCTAAGAATCGTATAGGAAATTCTCTCATCCATTACAGTGAGTCAATAGATTCCATATCGGTACTAACCACTCGCGTACATGTCCATACGCACCCAACCTAGGCATGTTATGACCAAGCTACGTGGCCTATACCTAGATCTAAGTACGCACTTCCATGCACCGAATTCGCCCTTGTACCTCAAGTCAAAAGACTAAATCATACACTATTATAATCCTTGAGAAACATCCCATTACCGATATGCGTCATGCGCTTCCACAATTTGTTTCTCTGTTCGGGTCGTTCGATGCATTCAATCCTCCATTGAACCACCTACTCGTATGCACTGGCCTCAAATGCCTTGCTCATGAAACTCTACAAATTCACTCCATGTGAATCATGCATACTTGTACAAGTCTTGGCGATTCCTACGATACCCCGTCTCGTTCGGAATCTAGGACTTGGAACAGTTTTAAGATTACGACCTTTGAGACTGTTTCATGATTGCACTCAGTACTGAAGTGAATCGTCCCATAGTCAAATGTAATCTAAGGGTTTCATCCAATCGCTTAAATGTATTCGCGAGAGATGAAGTTGGCCATTGTTTATCCTTATACTCATATAAATAAATGCGCGTATTATTATAAAATCAAAAGATTGTTTATTACAGAATAGACCTATTACAAGCTAATTGAACTGGCTTGCTGGGCACTATTCTATCAATCTCCCACTTTCCCTAAAGCCATTCACCTATGGTTCTAAGACCCATCTTCTCTAGATGACTATCGAACGCCTTTTGTCAAAGTGGCTTAGTTAGTGGGTCAGCTACGTTGTCTTCCGATTTGACACACTCCATGTGCATGTCACCTCTACCAATGATCTCCCTGATCACGTGGTATTTCCTCTGTACGTGTTTGGATTGATGGTGTGATCTCGGCTCCTTTGCTTGAGCTATTGCCCCGTTGTTATCACAGAAGACAACTACAGGTTCAGCAATGCTAGGAACGACATCCAATTCTTGGATGAAGTTTTTCATCCATACACTTTCTTTTGCCGCATCTAATGCTGCGATATATTCTGCTTCTGTGGTTGAGTCGGCAGTGGTAGACTGTTTACAGCTTTTCCAACTAACCGCTCCTCCATTGATGCGGAATATGTATCCAGAGTTGGATTTGAAGTCATCCACGTTAGACTGGAAACTCGAATCAGTGAATCCTTCAAGTTTCAGTTCTCCATTACCACCGTAGACCAAAAACATATCCTTAGTCCTTCGCAGGTACTTTAGGATTGCTTTTACGGCAGTCCAGTGCTCTTCGCCTGGATTTGACTGATAGCGGCTCGTTACACTTAGAGCGTGTGCTATGTCTGGTCGAGTACACAACATCGCATACATTATACTCCCTATAGCAGAGGCATAAGGTATGAGAGACATTCTCGTCTTTTCTTCGTCAGTTGTAGGGCACATTGACTTAGAAAGAGAAATACCATGTCTCATTGGAAGCAATCCTCTCTTGGATTCTTCCATTTTGAATCTCTTCAAAATAGTGTTGATGTACTGAGATTGGGAGAGTCCTATCATCTTCTTCGATCTATCCCTATAGATACGTATTCCCAATACGTAAGATGTGACTCCCATATCTTTCATGGAAAACTGCGCGGATAACCACGCTTTAGTCTGCGCTAACATCTTGATATCGTCTCCGATTAACAAAATGTCATCGACGTACAAAACAATGAATTGTATCGAGCTCCCACTATTCTTCTTGTACACACAAGGTTCATATACGTTTTTGATGAAGCCAAATGCTTTGACTGTCTCATCAAATCGTATGTTCCAGGTTCGGGATGCCTGTTTGAGGCCATAGATTGACCTTTGAAGTTTACACAATTTGTGCTCACTTCCTTTGGACGCAAAACCTTCACGTTGTTGCATAAAGATCTCCTTGTCAATGTCTCCATTGAGAAATGCGGTCTTTACGTCCATTTGCCATATTTCGTAGTCATGCCACGCGGCTATGGCAAGTAGTATCCGAATGGATTTCGACATCGCCACGGGAGAGAAGGTTTCCTCATAGTCTATTCCAGGCCTTTGAGAATACCCTTTCGCCACTAAGCGAGCTTTATGAGTTAATACATCTCCATTCATTCCAAGCTTGCGCTTGAAGATCCATTTGCATCCTACAGGGATAGTTCCCTCAGGTGGATCGACCAAGGTCCAAACCTTGTTGGAATGCATGGAATCCATTTCGGATTGCATGGCTTCGAGCCACGCACCCGAGTCCATGTCTAACATCGCTTCTTGATAGGTCCTTGGATCATTATCACCTTTTTCGTTTTCGTGAATGAAACCAAATCGCTCTGGCTCCTTACGAATTCGATCAGACCTTCGAAGAGTAGGTGTACTAGTAGGTTCAATAAATTCTGGTTCAGCTCCCACTGTTTGTGGGGATGGGTCCGATTCTTGGACTTCATCAAGTTCTACAATTGTCCCATTTCGGTTGGTGAGGAAATCCTCTTCCAAGAAGTGGGCGTTCCTAGATACGAACGTATTACGTTCTTTAGGATCGAAGAACAGGTATCCAATGGATTCCTTTGGATACCCCACAAATTTGCACAAACTAGATCTACTATCTAGCTTATCTCCCTTTTTATTCTTTACATACGCTGGAGATCCCCATACTCGTAGATACGAATACACGGGTGCTTTACCATACCATACTTGGTGCGGTGTCGTTGGCACTGACTTCGAAGGTACTATGTTTAGTATCTTCGATGCAGTTAATAGGGATAAGCCCCAAAACGAAAAGGGAAGGTCAGCGAAGCTCATCATGGAACGAACCATGTCTAACAATGTTCGGTTCCTCCGCTCGGACACTCCATTGAGTTGGGGCGTCCTAGGGGGAGTTCGCTGGGCGAGAATTCCATTCTCTTTTAGATAATCAAGGAATTCTTGGCTTAAGTACTCACCACCTCTATCAGAACGAAGTGCTTTAATACTATGTCCAAGTTGATTCTCAACTTCCATTCGAAACTCTTTGAATTTCTCAAAAGTTTCGGATTTGTGTTTCATAAGATACACATATCCATAACGACTAAAATCGTCGGTGAATGTTACGAAGTAAGAGAATCCTCCTCTCGCATTGACACTCAATGGTCCACAAACGTCAGTATGGATTAAATCCAATGTTTGCTTGGTTCGCTCAGGATTCCCGGTGAAGGGTGATTTGGTCATCTTTCCTTTGAGACAAGACTCGCAAGTTGGGAGTTCATCCAAGTTCTTTATTTCAAGAGCCTTAGAGGAAACCAGTTTTTCAATCCTACTATTGGAAATATGTCCAAGTCTAGCGTGCCAAAGTTGTGGAGTTTGATTATCATATTTTCTTTTTCTAGATTGAATGTGCATGACGTCGGAATTTGTAGGATCTAGGGAATACAGACCATCTATCAAAGTACCACGAGCATACATTAAACCACCTTTAAATATGCAAAAAGCTCCATTTTCGATGGAAAAATTAAAACCATCAATATCCAACACAGGTATAGAAATGATGTTCTTAATAATGTTTGGTACGTACAGACAATCCCTTAAAATTAAAGTAAAAATTCTTGAAACCAATTCGACGTCCCCAATAGCCTCAGCGGCGATCATAGCTCCATTTCCAAAACACAGGATTCTATCCCCGGGCTTCAGGTATCTTTCTGCTCCCATCACCTGCAAATCATTGCAGATATGAGAACCTGCCGCGGTGTCTAACACCCACGATGCACAGTTAATCGAAATATTAACTTCAACCAAGAAAATACCTTTGGCTACCAATTTCATCTTTAGGTAGTCTGGGCAGTTCCTTTTCCAGTGCCCTGCTTTCTTGCAGCGGAAACATTCGTCTTCCGGGCTCTTGCGCTTCTTTTCAACCACCTTCTTCTTCTTCCTACCTTTCTTGGGCTTTGCAGCCTTCGATTGGTGTGCAATCATTACCGGCTTCTCTTTCTTGAGAGTCGATTCTGCCGTTACCAACAAATTGGTCAGTTCGTGAAGAGCGGGGGTTCTATCCTCCATGTTGAAGTTCAACACGAACTGGTCAAAAGAACGGGGCAGCGTATGGAGAAGGAGGTCAGTGCTAAGATCAGCGTGCAAATCCACGTCCAATCGCCCCAGTTTTTCAACCAGGTTGATGAAACGCAGACAGTGATCCTTGACACTGCTTCCCTCAGCCATCTTGAGATGAAACAACTCCTTAGTGGTCGCGAACCTTTTGGTACGAGACCTCTCTCCAAACATCTGCTGGAGGTGGAGAAGTATCTCTCTAGCAAGCGGCATAGCAGCATGCTGTTTCTGCAGTTCATTCGACATCGAGGCTAGCATGAGACATCGAACCTGAAGATCATCATCAACCCTTTTAGCATGGGCGGTTCGTTGTTCCTCACTAGCTCGTGCTGCGGGTGCAGCAGGCATGGGTGTGTCGAGCACATAGCTTCGTCGCTCGGAGTCGAGGACAATTCTGAGATTTCTCAGCTAGTCAACGAAGTTTGAGCCATTCAACTTGTTTGCGTCGAGGATAACAGATAATGGATTCTTAGACATTGTACTTAATATCTACAAATGGAAAGAAGACAACGTTTAGCTAACTGATCTTATGTCTAATACTTATAATTATCGAATTTTGGACTTGTTTTCGAAAAAGTTCTCCCACTATTTTATCGAAACAATGACCCCTTTGATTGCTCGGGAAATTTAATTCCTAGTAAGTCTTGACGTCCCAGCAGCAATTAATTGCACCCACGACTCGTGGCCATACAACCAATTCTCCAGGTAGGTATACTTTTTACCAATTGTGTTACTCCACAACCTTCAAGTTATTTTGCCTCGGTTTTCGCACTTATCTAGCACTGCTACATCATAAGTGTTATTAATAGTTAAGTCTAACCCATCAATCATGATGAGCAACGGGCCCGGTCGTGAGTTCTCCGTAACTAGTTATCGGTCGATCCTCACATCCCGACCAGTCCTCACCCTTGTCGTGTTGAGTTAAAAACAGGAGTCAAGGAATTTCATGTATTGTCCCTTTCTTCGACTCGGGTGCCAGACTCTGGATCACCTCTATCCATAAGTAGACAACACACGCTAGTCCCTATTGATGGAAGGCTTGGATTTATATAAATACTTCATTTTATTTTAATCCAATATGACTTAATATTTAATTCGAGAGGGGAATTTCTGGTTTTGAAAGTTATACTAACTCTCCTCGAGATCTCACCGATTCAGTTATGCTTTATCTTTTATTACGATCTAGATTCTAGCGCGCATCTCATACAAGCTAAATATAAATCGACAAAATAAATAAAAGCCATAAAAGCCTAGCATGCATACTACCACAATATGTTTTCGATCGGGAGCCTCCTATGTGGGCCATCATCGAGCCAATGATGTTGGCCCTATTGGTCAATCCAAAGGGTTTGTAAATGGTCCTATGCTATTACACAATGTACCATGCATGCATGGCCTTCATACGTTCTTGGGTTCCCACCTTGCTTGTAAACGGGCCTCCATCCTAAACTAGGAAAGCAGTAAAGCCCTATTCTATTACAAAGGCTCAAAATGGCCCAAAAACATAATAGGCTCGCAGGCCCAATAAAAACCAATCAATAAATTAAACCAATCCCATCTAACCTAAGGTCAAGGCTCGGCTCGATCGAAAACCACGTAAACAATTCACATAGAGCAAGAAACAAGCAAACATCCTTTACCTATTTCTTTCATAATTTTAAAACTACCTTTTAAAACTAACTTTCTACGATTCTTACTTTTTAGTCACTACTAATTATGACAAAATGAATATTCGGGTAAACAAAAATAAATTTTCTGCTCAAATTCAGATTCTGTTTTTCAACTTTTGAAAATTGCATATTCGCCCCTCAACTTTCGAAAATTGCACTTTGACCCCAAAACTTTTAAAAAGTTACAAAAACACCTCTGGGCAGATTTGGGCAGATACCGGAAAATAATATTTTGAATTCAGAAAATTTTTGATTTTTCAAATTGACCCCTCAAGTTTCGGTAATTGCAAAACAGCCCCAAAGTTTTCGGAAATTACAAATTGACCCCAAAACCCGTGCGACCAGATTTGCAAAAATAGTCCATGATTTTGAAATTTCCAGATTTCAAAAAATTCAAATTTTTCAGCCCACAAAAACCCTAATCTCGATTTTTAGCATAAAAGTCCTGAAGTTTCAAAAAACTATAAAAACGGCACAAAATCTAAAAAAGCAGTTTTACCCAATCATAGATCCAGTCATAACAAGTAAGAATCAACTTACAGAACATAATTATCACGTGTTTACATATACATAATTAAACATATACGGTGAAAACACATTATGTTCAGGCTTTTCGTATAATAATAATGGAGTTGGCTCTGATACCACTGTTGGGATAGTGGTTGGGATGCCTCGATTGTCAGAACAACGACAGTGTGGAATTTAAAATTTTTCGAAGCACCCAAGGTCCCATATTGATTCTCCATATTAATTATACGTAAGCAAGAACAAAAACACACATAGTAATTAAACAAGGGGGGTTTTTGCGATATACCTCACCACAGGCAAGGTGGTGGAAACCTTCAGTTCTGGATCTGATTTGGATCTGGTTCACAGAAGTGATCCAAGCGTCTCACCTCCAAAGTTAGTCCACACCAATCGGATTCTGGCAACACCTCAAGATCTTAGGCTCAGAACTAAATTCAGGAGGTTTGTCGAAGCAGGATTGTGTAGATTCTCTTGACAGGTCAAGATCTAACACAGAGGAACAAAGGGAGAGGGGCGGCGGCACTAGAGCAGCCGACGGCAGCAGGTGGCGGCGTCTCTAGGTGGCGGCGGCGGCTAGGGTTTCTAGCACAAGGGGGCGGCGGCTAGGGTTGAGAGGAGAGGCTAGGGTTTTCTTCTTAGGGTGTTAGCTTTTTGAGCTCAAGTAGAACCCCTCTTATAGACTCCCTCTTGACCTAGGTTTTGCAAGACTTCTTATGGGCTTTTAATTAAAGGTCCATGTCTTGCAAGCCTTTTCATTTAATTAATTACTTAATTAAATGCCCAGTCCAATTAAATCATTATTTCTTTTATATAATTAATTAGCAACTCAATTAAGTATTTAACTAATCAAGTTAGCCAATTAATTAATCTCCCACTTGAATTAAATACTTTTAATTCATTTAATTGATTTAATTACCTTTAAATCAATTAATTCCTTTCATTACCTTTTTCAACAGTTACCGTCCAATTGTATTGTGTGTGACCCTCTGGGTTCACCATCAATTGGCAGCAGGCCCACGAATTCCTCGTGATTTAATTTATGAACAATAAGTTGCTCCGGTCAATTAAACAACCTTTAATTGACCACTCCTAGAATCAATTCCTCTATTAACTCAGGAGTACCTACACTTCATGGTCGATGTCTAGCCACAAGCCCATGAAGCCCAACTTCAGGTGAATTGATACTTGTGAACCTCGTCTCATATAATTACCATGTACATACGGTCCTTCTATTGACTAATATTCCCGATCAAGACTTAGGGTGTGTGAATTGATCGGCACCTCTAAATTTGTCTCGATTACTATACTTTCTAATTCACGATAATATTCCATTGTGACCTTCTAAATTTGGAAACCCCTTTCCAATCCGTCACCGACTGCGGCTGCAGATTCCTTGGATATATCATCTAAGAATCGTATAGGAAATTCCCTCACCCACTATAGTGAGTCAATAGATTCCATATCGGTACTAACCACTCGCGTACATGTCCATACGCACCCAACCTAGGCATGTTATGACCAAGCTACGTGGCCTATACCTAGATCTAAGTACGCACTTCCATGCACCGAATTCGCCCTAGTACCTCAAGTCAAAGGACTAAATCGTACACTATTATAATCCTTGAGAAACATCCCATCACCGATATGCGTCATGCGCTACCACAATGGGTTTCTCTGTTCGGGTCGTTCGATGCATTCAATCCTCCATTGAACCACCTACTCGTATGCACTGGCCTCAAATGCCTTGCTCATGAAACGCTACAAATTCACTCCATGTGAATCATGCATACTTGTACAAGTCTTGGCGATTCCTACGATACCCCGTCTCGTTCGGAATCCATGACTTGGAACAGTTTTAAGATTACGACCTTTGAGACTGTTTCATGATTGCACTCAGTACTGAAGTGAATCGTCCCATAGTCAAATGTAATCTAAGAGTTTCATCCAATCGCTTAAATGTATTCGCGAGAGATGAAGTTGGTCATTGTTTATCCTTATACTCATATAAATAAACGCGCGTATTATTATAAAATCAAAAGATTGTTTCTTACAGAATAGACCTATTACAAGCTAATTGAACTGGCTTGCTGGGCACTATTCTATCATCAAGATCCAACTTTAATTTTGCTACCTCTTCCTCGAGGGCCCTATTTCCTTCGAGCTCTTTCCTAGCCTCCACGAGCTCTTTCTCGACCTCAGAAAGCTTGGCATTAGTCTCCCTCAATCGACTGGCCGTAACAGCTTCCTCTTTTAGAATGTTGTGGAGAGAATTATGAGTTTGTCGAAACTCTTCTTCTAAAATGGCTAATAGATGAGATTGATGTGTAAATAAATCTCCAGCCTGTAAAGGACATCAGTAATAAGGCGAGATTTCGGAAAAAAAGTTAATACATTCGAAGAAAACATGTACCTTCTGATGTGCATAAGCGAAATCGCCCATGATCTGAAAACCGTCTTTCTGGAAAAGCTCGGTATTATCATCCCTAAACCTTCCGGCCATCAGAATTCGGAAGGACTTATCCACTATATGTTCACCATTAGGGCCAAGGTCGGACTCGATGGTCCCGTCCTCCGGAAACCTAGCGGCCCTCGGTCCGCGAAGGTGATCTTCTATAAAATCTACCAAATCTGGTTCCATACGACCTGGTCGACATTGGATCAGGCCTGGAATCCGACCAAATGGCCTTACTCTTCTCGAGGGCTCGGGATCTTCGCTATTCCTTTTTCGGGCCACTCGAGCATCAATTATCTCTTGGGATTGGATCCCCTTTAACGTGTAATAGCTATAGCCCGTCGCTGTCGGATCAGACGTACTAGTTGAGAATACTGATTGCAGAGGGCCAGAAGCTCGAGGTTGTGAAGTTCCCTCGGCTGCAATTTGAAGAAAACCTGTAGCTACATTCGGAACTGCAGAATTGTCAGTTCTGGCATTGGTTCCTCCAATCATCAAAGTAGCCCTTGATTTCTTCTGCTTGCGAGGCAGGCCTTGGGACTCTGTAGAAAATGAAGCAACGACTGAACCGGCTACGGAGGTTCGAAACTTCTCAACAATCTCAGCTGTAAAATCGAGAGTGGATTTAATTCTGAGCCAAGAAAAATCAACTGGTTTATAGGAAGAGAAATAATATACCTAATGTGGGAGAAACAATTACAGCAGGGTCCTCCTCATCAGTCCGAGCAACTTGGTTAGTTGGATCGTCAGAAGGCGTGGTCGAAGATTCGCCAAAATTAATAGGAGGGGCGAGATAAGAAAATTTGCTGAGCCCTGCCATTCTCAAGACCCTCTCTTGGGTCAATAAAGCGGTTTGATAAAGATCAGGATGGAGAGTCTGCAAAAATTCATCCGGAAGCTCGTGATTCATCCGTACTGTGAGTTTCTGCCTACCGTAAATCCAAGACCTCTCTCCAGGCCATTCATAAGGGGTTGGTTCTGGAGTCTCTGCAGAAGGTGGAGTATCGGGGCCTCGGACAAAAAAGAACTACTTTTTCCACCCTTTCAGGTTGCTCGAAACGTTGCTCGACAATATCGATCGATTCGACCTCTGCGAGAAATATACGTACCCAGCGTTCGAAGATGTTGAGGAGCTCACTTGGAAAACCCGACAGAAGTTTTGGAAAGTTGTCTTCTTCCCTTTGGCCTTCATTAAAGCGCTGAAGGCGACAATATACCCGATCGAATTCGAAAGAATTTGGGATGGAGCGAGGTGAAAAGCCTCTAAAATGCTACAAATTAAAGGAATAAAGGGGATGCGTAGGCCGTAAAAGAATTGCCTAGTATAAAAAGCTTGGCACCCTGTAGGAGGATCGGTGACACGCTCCTCAGGAGTTGGAAGGACGATCGAAAATCAGTCACCTAAGTACTTACTGAAATTGGTCTCCAAGTATTCTCGATGTTCTTCAGTATAACGGCAAACGGTTTGATCGGCCTTTCCTCGGTTTTGTTAAGCCGAACACTGGTTGAATGTTCCGTCCACTCAAAAATCGTAACAACAACACTTCTACTTATTCTGTACTTGGCTTGCTCGTTCTTGACTAAGGGAAGATCATCGTCCTCTGCGGCCTCTTCGTCGGTGGTCTCGCTCGAAGTATCACTTTCATTGCTCTCCGAACCCGAGTTTGACTCCTCTCCCATCTTGTCAGAACTAGAACTAGGGCTCGGGACCCCTGAAATCTCAGCTTCGGAAAATTGAGCATCCATAATCTGCATCTCATAGGAACCACCATCTTGTTCTTTCACTACCTTGGTTTTGCCTTTGGGATCTGTTGAACTAGACATTATATGCTCAGGACGATCGAACAAGTATTAGGGTTTTCTAATCGATCTATACGCTCCGATCTTGGGTTCTTTGAGAGTCTTGTGCAAATGAATCTCCGACGATCAACTTATATATACGAGGTCAAAATTGTAAATTGCAAACCAGCCCTCGAATAGTCGCGACGATTGAACTCCCGCAGGATAATCTCAAACCTACTTTCTCTTTAATTGCGCGTTAGACCCCTATGCTCTATGAATTTATGGGCCGCAGTCCAACACATGAAGGGAAACAACGTTTAGACGTCAGTGTTCGTTTACTACTATACAATCGGAAAAGCTTGATCGGAAAAAATATGGCAGTATTAACAAGAAGTCGATCACGGCGTCGTGAATTATGAAGCAATGAGATGCTTTTGAAAAGCCTGACAATCATTATCGACGACAAAATTTATATATCACAACAGTCATTACGGTGTTTCCAGGATAAGCACTCTTTTTCCCTAGTTCGGTTTTTTATCCCAATGGGTTTTTCCGGATTAGGTTTTTAACGAGGTTTATCCGAAACATCATAATAAGAATCGCCCCCTCCGACGCAACGCATACTTCTCCGAGCTTGAGCTTCACTTTGCGCTCGAGAAGTGGGGGAGTATTGATGGGGGGTATTTTGGACTCTACTATTTTAAGCTAAGGTATGATCGGAAAACCAGAACCCCGACCCCGAAGGCTTAGAATCAAGCTCGGATCGCAGTTCAGCTAATTCGATCCTCCGGATGCAGCCCACGCTCGATAGATACTGTTGGGCCGATCTCAGGCCCAGGCCTATGGGCCTATCCCCATTTTCAGCTATAAATACCCCAATCATTTATGACGCAGGACACGCTTTTCCAGGTGCACTCTATTCGAAGCTGCCGCTCGAAAAGATAGTGTAGGCTAATTTATATGTAATTCGCACTCTAGCTTGTACGGCATCCTATAATGCTCAAATAGGACCCCCAATATTTGTAATCTACACTTACGATTGCAAAATACTCTATTGATCTACTCTCCATTTAGTTCTGTTTGTTTTGACATTGTTTATACTTTAATATCGATCATACCACGAAACCGCGTAAGATCATAAGGAGTCATATGCTGATCAAGAGACTGAGTTGAAAGATGCCCCTGTCCACCAGGAGAATGAAGATGACCAGACTACTGATCCTTCTGCTTCATCAGCTAATATGCACTCATCACTGATGGAAGCCTTGCAGATGCTATTAGAGAATAACTTAAAGGAAATGGAATCAAGGAACATACAACAGCTGGAAGTAATGCAGCAAGCCTTGGAGGAATCAAACAGGCTGAAGTTTGAGCAAATGCAGAAAGCCACTGCAAGCATAATACAAGATGCTGTTGAAAACTTCCCACTGCCAGATGACAGTGCACTGAAGAGAAGTGTGGTGGACTTGAACAGAAATGTTGAAGACATTAATGCAGATGTAAACCATCTTCATACTGCTCTGAAAAGAGCTGAAAACAACATTACTGATCTCACTACATCTTTCATCAATGTCAGTGAACAAGAGAAGGCAGTAAATGTAGCACTGTTGCAAGAAGTCAGTAAAGCTGAAGTCGTTATTCAAGAGGAACTTGCCACAATGCAAATCAATATTGACTGCTTGAATGATCAGAATGACATCATCACTACTTCTCTCAATCATCTAACTGCCAGTCATGATGTAGCAAATCAAAACATCAAGGCTTTATGTGCATAAATGAAGATTCAGTCTGCTGCACTCAACCCTGCTATCAAACCTGCTAATGTCACCAGTTCTAATGATGACAAAAAGGGGGAAGAGGAACCAACTCTTCAGGCTGCTGATGAAAGTCAGAAACTTGAAGAAAAAGCTGAGAAAGCTACTGCTATTGAAACCGAGAAGACTGATGCTACTGAAGAAACTGGAATGGTTGAAGGCAAAGAAGAAGCTGCTGAAGAAACCAAGGTCAAAGCCAAGACTGATGAAGAAAAGGCTACATATATCTAAGGATTCTGATGTAGAAAAATCAGAGCCCTATACCAAGTACAAAGATGAAGAAAGAATTAAGAGAAGGATGGAGGAGGCAGAAAAAGAGCAGAAAAGAGAATAAGAAATCAAAGAAAAGATGGAAGCTGCCAAATCCAATCTGATCTTAGATGATGAAGCTGACGAAGAAGAATAAGATGATGAAGAGTCTTTATATGAATACTATGAAGAACTTGAAGAAAGTGAAGAAGATGATGATTAAATTAGTTAAATCTTAAGTAATTAGGTTTTCTTTATCTTCTGACAGACATCTCATCTGAACAGAATTGTACTTGTAATAAATTTCATATTATAAATAAATGTTGGGATTTTGTGGGTATAATTGTCAACTACAACGGTGCAAAATTTAAAATTTTTATATCCACATCCCAGGGATCTTATTAGCACATATGAATAAGGTTGAATTCATTTCAGCATACAAATACCAAAATAAATTAAAGTGGTAAAATTGCAATTTTACCTCACTACAGGCAAGGTGGTGGTTTCTCCGGTCTTCTTTTCGGATCACTAGAGCACCCCAAGTGTTGTGCCTCTAGGGAATAGTCCACACCAGCTGGATCTACAATCACTTCAATCCACAGGCTGAGAACTAGGAGAGAAGCAGTTCAGATTCGAGAGTTGGACTTAGATCCAACTCGAGATGTAGATCGGAAGAAGGAGAGAGGTGCTCGTCCCTTTTCCACAACCACGGCGATGGTGGCTTTGTTGTAGAAGGCGGCGGCGGCTAGGGCTAGAACGATATCTTTTCACAAGGTTCAGCGAACTTAAACCTATGATAAGAAAACCAGAGCTCAACAAAGGAAATGACAGCGTCCTTAAATAAGATATCCTTAGCAAAAGGACAACTTTACAAGGGACTGGTCGAACATCGATGACAACGCTAAGCATTCCTTAACAATTATTCAATCAACTATCTACATGGATGGCCTGATGTCCACATTTTAATGTCTAACGAGACTTCGGAACAATCATAAGGGACCATACTTGGTCTATCATCATTCTTATACTTGATTTAAATGTTTGATTTGCAGAACAAGTGTTATATCATTCAGTTACTTAAAAACTGATCGAGCCAGACTAAGCTACTCTTTCAAACAAAGCATATTCTCCAAGAAGATCAATATCAGATAAGTATGCTAATCTATACTGATTATTTCAAGAAGTTATACTTATTCATAACAGCAAAATATGCATAACGAAATATATCTGTTGATTGAAGTTGATCAAGGCATGGATCTGCTCATAAAAGATCATCGTTTTCATTAGTTCATTCTCCCCATACAAAAAATTCAGCCCAAACAACCGCACAAAAGATTGGGGCACTACCAAAAAAAAAAAAAAAAAAAATATGAGAAGAAACTCAAAATAACAGCCGGGTCGAACAGGTCACCGAGAAGGGTTGTTATCAACAGGCCGACTAGCAGAAGCACTCCTCCGAGGAGTCAAATTACCTGCAAACGCCATCAACTCCTCCTGACGCTTTAGATAACCGGCATCATAACCTTCTTCATAGGCCTGCCGTGTAGACTCCTCTGCTAGGGCAGCAGCCTGAACCAAATCACTTTTCTCCTTCTCCAAGACAGACATCTCTTCTTGTAATTTTTTGAGGTCATCATTGGCAAGCTGCAGCTGAAGGGTCTGCCCTGCGGCCTTCGCCGTCTCTGACTCCAAACGACGTTGATAGGCATCCTTACCGATCCACAGATCATCATTTTGCAAACCCAGCTGGAGTGCAAAATATTTGGCTTGGAAAAGAAGAGAAAAAGAAAAGCCCTTACATAACAAGGCAATCAAAATAAAAGCGGGAAAAATAATCAAAAATATGTTTACCTGCTCACATATCTTCAGCAGCGACTGAACAAGGCGAACATTGGGGGTACCCTCGAGCTTCCTCAACTCGCCAGGCAAAATAGTGCTTATGCCCAAGTCCCAGGACAAAGCATCAGGCTCAACAGAGCCAGGCAGTTCACTACCAAAAGGAACACCGTCAGGACGTGGAGTCTCCGACTGCATAATATCCTTAACTTGCTCGAGAATGCAGCGGTCATCTAGCATACAAGGGGATTCCCTCTCGTTAGGACTCACCGAGGTCTCCTTGCCCGAAGCAGAAATAACAATTCGCCGACCGGACCTTGACCCGGTCCGACCTCCAGAAGGCCCGCCAAATTCAAAAGAAGTAGTCATCACAGTGGTATCATTAAATAAGTAATCAGGGAAATCTTGAGAAATAGGTTGTGTTGCGGAGGGATTTACAAAGGAACCCTCATTAATCATCTCCGAGACAACACCCACTTGGCCTCCGCTGACAACCGGGGTAGCAGAAGTAGAAAAAGGAAGGGAATTAACAGGAACATGCTCATATGTGCCATGTTCGAAAGAAGAAGTGCCTGAAGAAAAGGGTACGTCGAAAGCTTGCTCCATAAACGACGAATCGCCAAAGGCCACCAGACCAGGGGAAGGCCTCCTTCCTGCTTCACCAGAAGAGGAAAAGTTTTGTTGTGTGAAAGACGAACTGACTACAGAAAAATGTTCAGAAGGAATGACAAGAGTATCGATCGCCGACCTACTAATGGAAGACGAACGAGGAGGTTCTATCGAGGGCCCCTCTGTTCGAGGCTTTTTCGGTCTAATATTTCTAGCACTCTCGCGGGAAGGACGCTTTGAAGTGTTACCGAAAAGATTACTCATGATCGGAATTCAAAAAAACAAAATTAAATTATCGAGAAAGCTTATCGACCTGCTAACGAAAGAGTATTCTGTTGAGAAATGAGTAAAAGCGGTAAATAGCGAGTAATGTTTTACCTTTCATATTTATACTATACGAAAAGACGCAAGAGACTCAAAGAATGGGCGCGTAACACAGAAACTAGCCTAGGAATTGACGCAAAAATTCGAAAAGACATATGCATAATGATTACGACAAAGTTAATAACTTGTCTAAATTATTACAGAGAAGACAAAAAGACGTAACTGTCAGAATATGAATCGTCTATTTTACAAAGGGATAAAAGAGTAATATTACAATTCAACTCACGATAACAGTTGCAAAGGTTATTTCACAAGATCAACATATCGCTCCTTGATTGATACAACTTGGTCGCCATCTGGAACTTCCTGTTCGCCAGCGACGTCTCCTTCATTCGCTGCTTCGATATTCTCCTCCTCTTCCTCTGGATCGATAAAATTATTATCGACCTCGTCATTGATATCTGAAGGAGGAATCGGCAATGGCCTACCGAACTCTTTGACAAGGTGAGCCAAAGGAAACTTTTGATAAACGACGTCCGGCAACTCGGAAGGAGAATATTCTTCGCCATAACGGTTCAATCGAATGTGTGCCGCTTTAAAATATTCCTTTCGACGATCATCTATCAGTTCAAAAGCGACCAACTGATGAATCGCCTTCTTAAACGTACTCTCCAGGAGCGGACCGACCATTTGATATACCAACGCTGTATGAACAGGAGAACTACGGAATTCACGAATAACTTTTTCATCAAGATTCCGGCCATAACGATCCCTGAGTCCGCTAAGAGGAATGTCCCTCTCATACTCCTCTAAAGAAGCCTGAAGACTCGATACTTGAGATTCCAACTCGCTAATTCGAGCAGTACTCTGAAATTGATACTCTTCCAACTTTTTAGCCAATTGATTGGCTTGTTCTTGAGCACGAGAAGTCTCCAGAACCCTATCTATAATCTCCTGGTCATCAGTCCCCGAAGCCCGAGTCTCTACGACCGGAAGAGAAGAAGTCATTGAGGGACCTACCTCTGAACCAGAAGTCTTATGAAGTAAAGTCTTATATTTCTCATCCAGAAACTCACATTGTTGTTTCCAGAGAGCAGCTTCATAGGCATATGATGCCAAACAAGTCTTAGTCTGTAAGAGAAAAAGATAAAAGAAATAAATTAGCAATCTAAAGTATTCATTGAAGAAAATTATCCTACGAGCACACATAAAGGAGATCACCTTTTCAGCATAAAGAGAAGCTCGCTGAAATTTCTCTAAATGATCCTTCCTAAGGAGCTTATTGATGTCGCGAGTAAAAATGCCGGACAGAAGAACGCGAGTTGCCTTATCCACTGCATTTTCGCTCTCGCCATGAACTAAAGAATCATTCTCGGGATAGCTAGTGGCTCTTTTTCCCACTAAATGATCCTTGATCATCTCAACCAAAGTGGGTTTTGGATGATTCTCGCCGAGCAAAGAAAGATCGTTATAGGAACGACCATAATAACTCCTTTTTCTCTCCACCGGATTATCATTAGGATGAGGCATCGACCAGCTGCGGCACCCACGTATACCTAAAGATGTCCTAAGTTGGAAAGGAGGATAACCTTATCCTGTCCCATGGCGAACAGGAGATTCTTGAGATGAATCTGGAGATTCCTCTCTGTTCTCCTCGGAATCATGACTCAATTCCAGTTTTCTCTTCCGAGATGCTCTCTGCTCGATAGGAACATTCTCTATGGTTTTGGTGGATTTAGACAACACCATTTTTCCCTTTAAAGAGCGTCGGGAATTTTCTACCATATGAGCTGAGGAGAAAACAAAATCGGAATTAGACTTAGTACTAAAAAAAGAGTTATGACAACACAATATTAGAATAGATACTTACCCAATGATTCGGAAGAAGAAGAAATTGGAAAAGTATGAGTACTTAGTCCCGCCTTGCGAAGAAAAACTTCGCCAATAAGAAGAGCACTCTGATATTTGTTGACACGCATAGCTTGGATTTCGCCAAGGAACTGGGGGTCGTCAGGAATAAAATCACCAGTCGCCAAACGACCACCATAAATCCATTTGGAATCATGGTCCCACGAAAAGGGCTCAGTGGAGCCATCCACCTAACGAAGATGAGAAGGCGGACGAACGAAGAAAAAATGAGATTTCCAGGAAGGATTGCTGGAAACCGGGGAGTCAAAGATTGCCCGACTAGTCTTTTGGCTAGCGAAGAAATCCGCGATTGGAGGAACTAGAAACGTTAAAACGAAACAATTGCGTAAAATTACGAAAAGAGGGTTGGAATCCTTTTGCTATCATCAAAACGGAAAAACAGACCACGAAGGCCACGGAATTAGGGACTAATGGAGTCAAGGACACACTGAATATTTTCAAAATGTCAAGAAAGAGGGCAGACAAGGTGAGACGCAGACCGCAGTTTAAATGGGCTGTGTAAAAGGCTCGACACCCCTCCAGCGGTGATGTAACCCTATCAGAAGGAGAAGGAAGAATTATCTCGAAACCATCCGGAAAATATTTAGCATAATTGCTCACGACCTCAGAAAAAGTGTCCTCAGTATAAGCACAAGCAAGATCCTCTATCGGTTCAGAAATTTGAGGAGCCGTACCCTTGCCTTTCTTAGCTCTGGCAGCGACATCCGTATCAGACAGAATTTGTACCTTAAAGGTGTCCTCATTCGGGACAATAAATTCAGACACTCCAATCTGCTCACTCGAAGGATTAGAATGTATCACCTCCTCGATAATAGGAGCGACTCTCTCCCTTAAAGACGAGGAAGATTTTCTTGAAATAGAAGCCATTTTTTGGATCCTCGGAGGATATGAGTCGATAGAAGCAATTTTAAAAAGATAAATGACCAAGCAAGAAAATGACTGCGAGATTAAAGGAAGTATAAAGTAAAAAATGACTAATATAACGATCACCTATTTATAGTGAGAAGTGAGAAGACGTTTCGAACTTCTAACGGCTGATCGCATTCCCGCCAAACGGAAAAAGATGAAACGCTTCCCCAAAGAGACACGTAGCTTCGGTAAGGAAGCTTATCAACGTCGTTTGGAGTCGGAGACGGCGAAGGTGACAAGGCAGACTCTCCAGCTGCAGCTTGCCAATGATGATCTGAAAAGATTACAAGAAGAGAAATTTGTTTTGGAGAAGGAGAAGAGTGATTTGGTTCAGGCTGCTGCCCTTGCAGAGGAGTCTCGACGGCAGGCCTATGAAGAAGGTTACGATGCTGGTTACCTAAAGCGTCAGGAGGAATTGATGGCGTTTGCAGGTAACTTGACTCCTCTGAGGAGTGCTTCTGCTAGGCGGCCTGGTGATAGCAACCCTTCTCGGTGATCTGCTTTCGACCCAGTTGTTATCTGGAATTTCTCTTTTTTTTTTTTTTTTTGTTGCCCAATCTTGTGTGTGGCTTTTTGGGCTTAACTTTTGTACGGGGAGAATGAATTTAATGAAAATGATAATCTTTTATGACTAGATCCACATCTTGATCAATCTTTAGTCAGTAGATATCTTTTGTTACGCACATTTTGTCGTTATGAATAAGTATAGCTTCTCGACATAATCAGGAGAGATTAGCTTACTTATCTGATATTGATCTTCTGGGAGAATATCCAGTCTTCGAAAATGTTGCTTAGTCTCTCTCGATCAGTGTTTATGTAACTGAATGATATAACTTTGTTATGTACATCAAACTTTTTAAATTAAGAATGATGATCGACCAAGTATGGTCTCTTGGGTTTTTTCCAAAGTCACGTTTAGACATTAAAATGTGGACAGTAGGCCGCTCGTGTCAATAATCGATTGAATAACTATTTAAGGAACGCTCAGCGTTCTAGTCGACGTTCGATCAATGCTTTGTAAATTTGTCCCTTTGTCATGTATATCTTATATAAGGAGGCTATCATTCCTTCTGTTGAACTCTGCTTTTTTCTTCATAGGTTTAAGTTTGCGGAGAAGATATCGTTCTATGTATCTTCTAGAAATCCATGTTTTTCTGTACTGATTGTGAGTACCTTGTCCCTCAAATAAGGCCATCAATGTACCAAATATATTAAATTTTCTGATATGGGAGGAATTGGAAAATGTAAACTTATTTGTTAGATCCAGTATGTTCAGACCTCCTTCAGCAATTCTTTCGAATGTTAGGCAGTGATTTTTTTTGTAGTCCTGAATAATGACGACTATTCTCCTGATTTCCGTGTCAGATTTCTTGGATTCCAATAGAGTTACTGTATAGCCCATCAATAATTTTTCATATAATATATATGAGGCAGTGACGACCCCCATATGCTGTAGGGTTAGGTCTTATGCCTCTAGGCGACCCAGTATTGTTTATAATGGTGTAAACTTGCATGCCTTTGTTGAGGATCTCAAGCTCTTATCGAGCGACTAGCATATATGAGTGTGTAAAACTTTCCTGGTTTGAAGCTCTTTTAGATCTGCTTTATTGTGCCTTGATCGCTTCGATCTTCTTTCTCTTTTATAATCGATTCGTTGAGTCGATCAGGGAGGTGCCATTCCAACTTACTTGCATTTATTACGGAAAGTCAAAAGATCGCATTTTCGTCCCTTGATCAAATCTCCATCCAGCCGTAGGATTAATTAGATCTATCCCTATAAATAGGGAAGCGGTTTCCATATTTCAATTGTAACTCTCAAAAAGGATGGAGGTATCAGTTTTCTTGAATTTCACTTTGCCTTCTGATCCCATAATATTCAAAAAGTCGCATTATCGCGATTCATATTATAATAACTTAAATTTCTTCTGTCTTGTACTGACGGGTCCCATGGAAGCCCTACCTTGTTCTTACGGGTCCCATGAGGCCTCGAACCTTGTATTTACGGGTTTGAGGTCCGTGGTTTCCTGTTTGCACATGGAGGGTTCATTTTTACCAGGCACCGCCGCTCTTGGATGTTACCTCCGGATTGATAGACCACCGAGGTGTGCCGGTAAAAATTAATGTTCACGACCGCCCCGAAGAGATGCTGCTCTAGAGTAAAAATCAACGCTAATGTAAAAGCAGTATCTCTGTTGTGGGTGAATGAGTATTGCTGGTTATCTGGCTGGTAATGCTCATTTCGTCTGGAAGAACATTTGATCTTCAGAGCCTGGCCATCGAACCAAAGAAGTCGACCATCCTGAGCAGCATGCTTCTTAGGTGGTCAGTTATAACCATCGAGGCACTAGGGAGGAGATTGATGTTTCCGTGGACATTGTCGTGAAGATCACTGATCTATAGGATATGATCGTTTTATCTAAACAAATGTAATGATGTGTAAATCGTATATAGACCTTTGTAATTTGATCTCAGCTTTTGCCTGTAATTTTTTACATATTTATATATGATGGGGGCTATTTCGCACCCTACTTACTATTCGAATCGAACGAAGAAGATAAGATCGATTCGACCAAACCTAACAGATCGGGATCATCTTGCAGACCCGGCCAAGTGCAGCTCGCTTCGATAGAAGATTGTACTCCGGACCCAAGAAGGATATTTGGGCCGAGTCCTATTAGGACTATGTTTCCTTGTAACACTAGGTTTAGCATCATATAAATACCTAGTTAATCATTGTATTAAAGGACGAAATTCCTGAACCGTGAGAATACAGGATTTAACACTGCTTACAACAGCACAACTTAATAATATTCAATATTATTACTGAGCTTTTTACCTCCATATCGGTGTGTTTCATAGCTTTGTTTGGTGGTTTTACTTCTTGTTCTTGAATATTGCTTTTCTTTGTAACCGATCCATCCGGAATAAAGTAACAGAGCCCTAAATAATATATATAAATATCGAAAACCCCCGATATCACAAATTCACTGATAATTCAAGTTACCCGACGAAATCCGGTTAAATCAGTTGGCGCCCACCGAGGGGCTACGTTAATTATTCGATCGACACATGGCTCGCCCAAGGAAAAGCGCTCGCATTGGAGCGAGAAGTAATACAACCACCGGCCACAACACATCCGAAGATCCACAAGACAACAACGATAACAACATTCCCAACACCAATGAAAATCTCCCAGATACCCGTTCTCGTCAGCAGGAACACCAAGGAGGTCTTACCGGTGCAATACAGGAAGAACCGGAAGTCCCCGAAATACCCGTTCCTCTCCCAGGCGCTCAGGAAAAACTGAGACAAATAGCAATGCTCTTCAAATCACTCTCTCCAGAAGAATTGCTAGTTTTAGACCAAATTCCTCGAAACGCTGCGGCTCCCAGGACAACTCCTGCACCGGGAATGCCGGGGCCAAACAAACAAACCTCTCAACAAGCGGACAGCCCAGCAAGTGAGCGACGCTCGTTACGCAGCCCACAGCAGGACAATTCTAAACCCTCCGATAACCGTCCCCGAAGAAAACCAGGTCGAAGAAGGCCACAGGCGGATCGCAGCGGATCGAAGGAACGAACAATAATCCCTATCGAGGATGACATAGATGATGCTATCCCAGATCGACCACGAGCGACTCGATTCTCGGAAAGAGAAATCGAGAGAATAGTACAGGAACGACTGGAGCAACGCCTACGATCTGTTCAAAACCCGTGGACCCGAACCGCGGAACTCCAGGAGAGCCTTGCAGCATGTTCTCCCTTCTGCAGAGAAATAAAAGAAGCGCAATCCATTGGACAGGTCCCGGGTAGACTACCCCGATATGACGGAACCACCGACCCGGATGATTATATTTTTAGCTTCACTAACATAATGAATTTATATGCCCACTCTGCCGAATTCACCGCCAAGTTAATGGTGACCACATTCGAGGGCCTAGCGTTGGATTGGTTCGCAAAACAACCTGCCAACTCCATATTCAGTTTCCGGGAATTATGCAATAAATTGACGCAGCAGTTTGCCAGTCAGAAGAGGCAAAAACTCCCGATGAGCTACCTAGGAACCATACATCAACAAGAAGGAGAATCCCTAAGAAACTGGTTGGCCAGATTCAACGTAGAATTACTCAAAATCGATTCTCCAAATATTGATTACATAATTTCTATTCTCTTCGATCTCACTAAAAATAGGCAGTTCGGAAATGCCCTCAGTCGAAAACAACCAAGAACGTTCGCCGACATCATGAGCTTGGCGTCTAAGTATATGACCCAAGAAGAGATGAATTCCTTTAAGGATAAAAACAAAAATAAATTCACAGCTTCAGGCTCCAAGCGGCATGATAAGATTCCTATTCAAAGACCCTTAGACTATGAGCGATCTTCCAGGAGAGGTAACGTTTTCCAGCGACTGGAATACAGCAAAGCCGATCAAGAAAGACAACCTAATTACTACCAAAGACCAAGAAACCCTGAGCAACCAATCAGAAGCAGGGTGAATCAAGTAGAACACCCAAGGTTAAATGCTCCAATGGAAGAAATATTGGAAGTCCTAGAAAGAAATAACTGGATTCCCGAGGCAAGGAAAATCGCTCAGCCCAGACCGGGGTCTAGAAACTATGATCAATACTGTAAGTACCACAGGGCACATGGGCATCTAACGGAAAATTGTTTTCACCTTAAGAGAGAAGTCGAAAAACTGATCGAGCAGGGAAAACTAGGCGAATACATAGACCAAGATAATCGCAAAAGGGAAAGAAGTAGAAGCCCTCGGAACGGTAATCGAAGGAGAAGTTCTCGTCGAAGGTCGCCTGAACGTCGACCTACTCAGGAGTTAAATCAGGACCAGATCAATGGGACTATCCATACAATATCCGGGGGACCCGCGGGTGGAGATAGTCGTAATGCACGACGAAGGACAGCCCGATCCATAATTCGAAGTTCTAAATATCCAAAAGAAATATGGACTCTGGAAAACAGGCCGACAAATCACCAGCCGATCAGCTTCAACGAAGGCGAAGTACCTAAAAACATCATTTGGGACACAAAAGAGGATAACCCCGATTTTCCTATGGTAGTATCATTAGAGATAGCGAATTATAATGTAAGAAGAATCCTAATTGATAATGGAAGCTCAGCAAATATCATCTCCCGGGAGGTTTTAGCCCAAATGAACTTGGGACAAATAAACCTACAAAAAGTAGCTACGCCGTTAGTAGGCTTTGGAGGGTCCGAGATTATCCCCAGCGGAACAATATCTTTAAGTGTGTCACATGGGAAGAAACCACTTAGGACAGTGAAGTTAGTAAAATTCCTAGTAGTGGAAACACCCTTCGCTTATAACGCTATACTAGGGCGACCAGCCCTTAACCTTTTCCGAGCTGTAGTCTCTACCTATCATCAGAAGATAAAGTTTCCGACCGATATGGGCATCGGAGAAATAACGAATGACCACTGTATGGCGTGGAATTGCTACAGCACATCGTTAACTTTGAAAGAACACCCTAAGTCAATTACTCCGAGCAAGAGAAAGATCGAAGACGATCTCACTAGAAATGAGGTTGAAATTCCTATTACTGATCGGTTAGATAAAAAGGGGAAAGAACCGCTAGACTTATCCCTGAAACCCCCAGAACATAAAGATATAATTCTAGTAAAAGGCGACTCGTCCAAAACGACAAGAATAGGTACAGAATTGAGCAAAGAAGGAGAAATAATGTTAATCGAATTCCTAAGAAATAATGTTGACGTCTTCGCCTGGAGCGCGAATGAGATTGAAGGAATTGATCCTCGGATAATCAAGCATACCCTAAAAATCGACCCTTCGGCGAAACCCGCCAGACAGAAGAAAAGAAATCATGGACCAGTAAAAGATAGAATTATCAAAGCCGAAGTAGAGAGACTGCTCGAAGCAAAACAAATCCGAGAAATACATTTCTCGGAATGGCTATGTAATGTTGTACTAGTAGCAAAAGGGGATAAAAAGGACAACAAATGGAGAATGTGTAATGATTTCACCGACCTTAACAAGTTATGTCCACGCGACCCATACCCTCTCCCAAGGATTGACTTATTGGTCGACTCGACTGCTGGCTTCGCGATATTCAGCATGATGGACGCGTTCCAAGGATTTTACCAAATATACATGGATGAGCGGGATCAAGAGAAGACCGCGTTCATAACCGAACAGGGAGTATACTGTTTTATTGTAATGCCATTCGGATTGAGGAATGCCGGCGCTACTTACCAAAGGTTATAAACTTAATGTTCAGGGAATTAATCGGAGAAATAATGGAAGTCTATGTAGACGACATGTTAGTCAAAAGTATGAATGAAGCAGATCACATAAAGCATCTAGATCGATGTTTCCAAATCTTAAGAAAATACCGTATGAAGTTGAACCCTGCAAAATGCACCTTCGGTGTTAAGTCAGGAAAATTTTTAGGATACTTGGTACACCAGCGAGGTATAGAGGCCAACCCAGAAAAAATTCGAGCCATAACTGAAATGAAACCTCCCAAGACCATCTCTCAAGTACAAAGCTTAGTTGGGAAAATCGTAGCATTGAATAGATTCATATCAAAATCTGCGGACAGAAGCTTGCCCTTTTTCCAAACACTTCGAAAAGCATAAAAATTCGCTTGGACCGAAGAATGTGAACGAGCCTTCGAACAACTCAAAGAATATTTGACAACGCCTCCGATGTTAGCTAAACCGACGGAAGGGGAACCGTTGTACATCTACATCTCCATCTCTGATACGGCCATTAGTTCAGTACTAATTAAGATAGAGGGCTCCGAGCATAAGCCCGTCTATTATCTAAGCAAATTATTACAAGGGGCGGAGAAGAATTACTTGGAAATAGAAAAATTCACGCTGGCCTTAGTAGTGGCCGCACGAAAACTCCGACCCTACTTCTTAACTTACAAAATCATCGTTTTGACGAATCAGCCGCTAAGGCAAGTTCTAGCAAAACCAGAAGCCTCCGGAAGATTGATCAAATGGGCCATCGAACTCAGCCAATTTGAAGTAGACTACAAACCAAGTATTGCCATCAAGGCCCAAGTGTTAGCCGATTTTATATTAGAAACACCAACACAGGCTACTGAATCATCGAGCAGCCTCAACGACGATGTCTTGATTATAGAAAATCAAACTTGGTTAATGCATGTCGATGGTGCTTCATGCCGAGAAGGAGGAGGCGCCGGAATCAACCTCACCGGACCAAATAAGGAAGATTTGAATTACGCGATAACATTGGACTTCGTTGTAACAAACAACGAAGCTGAATATGAAGCGTTAATCGCAGGAATGGAAATGGCGATCAAAGCTAACATAAAAAGGCTTAAAGTGTTAACCGACTCAGAGTTAGTACAAAGACAAATTAGAGGCCTATACGAAGCTAAGGAATTCAATATGGTAAAATACCTCGCCAAAGTAAAAACACTAGCCGAGAAGTTTGAAAATTTCGACATATAGAACATCCCACGTTCGGAAAACAAATGGGCCGATCAACTGTCTAAGTTCACAGGAGCCCACGACGGAAAAACCGAACGGGTGATCAATTGGTTGATATCTTCTACACCGGCAGTCGATATCGACGAAACACCGACAGTCGATATAATGGAAATAGATGAAGTCGAAGAAAATTGGATGACCCCAATGATAGACTATCTTCGTGAAGGAAAACTACCATCTGATCAGAATGCAGCTCGGAAAGTAAAATATCGAGCCCCAAAATATACGCTTGTAGAAGGAAAACTCTACCGAAGGTCAGTATCAGGAATTCTCCTGAAATGCATCCTTGAGTCACAAACCGCCGATATACTGCGAGAAATACATGAAGGAGACGCAGGAAATCACAGCGGATCAAGGGCATTGGCCTTAAAATGTCTCAGGACTGGTTACTATTGGCCTACCATCTATAAAGATGCCACTCTATATGTCCAAGAATGTCATCACTGCCAGATCCATGCTAACATATGTCATCAACCAGCAGAAAACATGCATCCAATTCCAGTATGTTGGCCCTTCGATCAATGGGGAATGGACATTGTGGGGCCTTTTCCAGCGGCCAGATCCAAAAAAGCTTACGTCCTGGTCGCTGTAGAATATTTCAGCAAATGGATAGAATGCATTGCACTCGCACGAATAACTCAATTCCAAGTGATCAACTGCCTATGGAAGTTCATAGTTTGCCGATTTGGCATCCCGAGCATCGCGGGAAAACAAGTAATAGAATGGTGTTCGAAACTGGGAATTCAACAAAATTTCACTTCGGTCGGACATCCAAGAGCGAACGGACTAACCGAAGTAGCAAACCGAGAAATAATAAAATCTTTGGAAAAAAGATTAGGTTCGGCCAAAGGAAGATGGCTCGATGAACTTCCAGGAGTACTATGGGCTAATCGAACTACAGTAAGAAGCTCAACCGGGGAAACACCATTCAGCTTGGTGTATGGGTCGGAGGCTGTTATTCCTGTTGAAACCCTAATCCCAACGCCAAGAATAGAGATGTTCGACGATCAAGAAAATAAAAAAGCGAGAGAAAATGACATTGATTTAACAGAAGCTTTAAGAGATAAAGCTGCTGTACGCCTACAAGTCACTAAAGCAAATATGGAGAAAGCATACAATCAAAAAGTACGCATCCGAACTTTCAAAGAAGGAGACTTGGTCTTGAAAAAGGTAGAAGTATCCAAGCATGTGGGAAAGTTACAACAAAATTGGGATGGACCTTACATCGTCATTGGCGTAGGAAAGAAAGGTTCATACAAAATTGCACACTTGGATGGAACAGCCTTACCAAGAACCTGGAATGCGGTCAACCTTAGGAAATACTATGGTAAATAAATTTTAGCAGATTATACTGCGTTCCTTTATTTTACTTTATCAAGTTTTAATCCTTGTAACAAAAGCCTTAGCCTACAAGTTCAATTAGTAAAAAGTTTTAGCATTCTATATACATCGATTATTTCGGTTAATGCTCCTCGGAATTACACTATCATATTAATGAAAATTGAGAAAGAACCGAGTCGAGTATACATTGATCCGCTCAATAAACACTCCTCGATATATCTTCAACGATCGAAAAGACTTTTTGGGTTAAAAACCTAAGTCTAATTAAAAAGAGTCGAGTAAACATCGATCCGCTCGATAAAAACTCCTCGATAAATTCAAAAACGAGTCGAGTATACATTGATCCGCTCAATAAACACTCCTCGATATATCTTCAACGAGAAAAAGACTTTTTGGTACTAAAAACCTAAGTCTAAAATTATAAACGAGTCGAGTAAACATCGATCCGCTCGATAGACACTCCTCATATTTACAACGAGAAAAAGACTTTTTGGTACTAAAAACCTAAGTCTAAAATTATAAACGAGTCGAGTAAACATTGATCCGCTCGATAAACACTCCTCGCCCATATTTACAACGAGAAAAAGACTTTTTGGTACTAAAAACCTAAGTCTAAAATTATAAACGAGTCGAGTAAACATCGATCCGTTCGATAAACACTCCTCGCCCATATTTACAACGAGAAAAAGACTTTTTGGTACTAAAAACCTAAGTCTAAAATTATAAACGAGTCGAGTAAACATCGATCCGTTCGATAAACACTCCTCGCCCATATTTACAACGAGAAAAAGACTTTGTGGTATTAAAACCTAAGTCTGAATAAAACGAGTAAAGTAAACATCGATCCGCTCGATAAAAACTCTTCGATATATTTTCAATGATTAAAGAACTTTGGGGTTAATAACCTAAGTATAATTACAAACGAGTCGAGTATACATTGATCCGCTCAATAAAAACTCCTCGATATATTCCTAACGATCTAAAAAAGATCTGCTGATACTCCTAAAGTTTTGAAAGATAAATCAAGTATGAATTCATCTGCTCGGAAAATACTCCTCGTAAATAAAATTATCAACGACAAAGAAGATGCAAGAAATAAAGTAATATTTTATTCATCAAATCAATTACATACAAATATACTACGTTACAAAGATCTGCTTGCTACCTAAAGATCGTTACAATGATCTACTCAAATTAATCCTATGGGATCGACTATCTTCACGACAATGTCCACGGAAACACCAATCTCCTCCCTAGTACCTCATCGATTATAATATGCGACCTAAGAAGCATGCTGCTCACGATGGTCGACTTCTTTAGTTCGATGGCCAGGCTCTGAAGATCAAATGTTCTTCCAGATGAAATGAACATTACCAGCCAGATAACTAGCAATGCTCACTCACCTGTAAGAAGATACTGCTTTTACTTTATCTATAAAACATTTTACTCTCGAGCAGCATCTCTTCGGGACCGTCGTGAAACGGTAAGTTTACCAGCCACCCCGGCGGTCTATCACTCCGGAAGTCACATCCAAGAGCGAGGGTGACTGGCAAGTATGAACCCCCCATGTGCAAACGGAAACCACGGACCTCTAATTGATGAAGACTAAAGCGGAGGCCTCATGGGACCCGTTAGTACAAGGAAGGGCTGACATGGGACCCGTCAGTACAAGGTAGATGAACACCAAGTTATTAAAGAATGAATCACGATAATGTGATTTTTTGAATATTATGGGATCTGAGGGCAGAATAAAATCCAAAGAAGTTGAGATCTCCATTCTCTTTGGGAAATTGCAAAGGAATAATGCAAACCACCACCCCATTTATAGGGATAGACTCAAACAATCCAACGGCTGAAAAAGCATTTGATCAACGGACACAGATACGACCCCTTGACTCCCCGCAATAAATGCAAGTAAGTTGGAACGGCACAATCTAATCGCCCCAACTAGTCGATAACAAAAGAGGCAATAGATCGATATGATCATATCTAAAAAAGCTTTGGATTAGACATTCCAGCACAATCATACTTCATGATCGATGGTTTAGAGACCTAGAATCCATAAACAAAGTTATACAAGCTTTAAAATCGCAGCAAAAAGAACAGTTGCTCGATAAGAGATAAAAGACCAAACTTTTCACCATACGAGGCACGTCACTGCCTCATACATCGTATGGATGACCATTGACTAAGCCATACAGGAACTCCTCTCGAATCCAAGATATCTGATATAGAAATCAGGAGAATAGTCCTCCTTATTCAAAACAGCAAGGACGTAACTGCCTAACATACCAAAGAATTGCTTAAGGAGGTCTGAATAGGTCAGATCTGACTAAGACTTCTACACTTTCCAATTCCTCCCATATCAAAGATATGCTATAAACGAAACATTGGTTGAAAAACAAGTAGTTCGAAGTTGATAATAAGAAACATAAAGCTTCGAAGGATACTGAAAGAGTTATTTTCTCTTGCTCTTATGAAAAGAAAAGAAGAGTTCAACAAAAGGTATAAAAAGCCTCCTTATATAAAAGTATGTGTCACAAAAGGACAATTTTACAAGGGCAGGGATCGAACATCGACTAAAATGTTGAACGTTCCCTAAATCAGATCGATCCGAATAAAGCTGCTATCTGCATGATTATGCGCAAACGTGATTTTGAATATAACCCAAGGGACTATACTGGGTTAATCAACAAAGATTGGATTTGCAAAACAAACATCGAGATCAAAGCTACCTTATTCTACATTCTTGGCAAAGATCAATTTCAGATAAGTATGCTAAACAATACTGATTATTTTACGATAATTATATTTATGCATAAAGGCAAATTGTGCATAACAAAGAGAAGAAAATAGATATAGGCAAGAATCTGCCTGCAAAAAGGTTAATATTTCCAATTTAGTACTTCTCCCATTACAAAAATTTCAGCCCAAACAAGTGCACAAAAGTTGGGCGACAAAAAAAAAAAAAAAAAAAAAAAAAAAAAAAAAAAATAGACAGTCCAAGGCCTGCCAGGACAAACAAGGATCACTGAGAAGGACGGTCAATAGGCCGACTACTAGAAACAGTCCTCCGAGGAGTCAAATTGCCAGCAAACGCCATCAACTCCTCTTGACGCTTCAGATAACCAGCGTCATACCCTTCCTCATAGGACCGCCGTTGAGACTCCTCTGCAAGGGCAGCAGCCTGAATTAAATCATTTTTCTCTTTTTCAAGAACAACTTTATCAGCCTCCAATTTTTGAAGATCATCTCTGGCAATCTGAAGTTCCAACGTCAGCCCTGCAGCTTTAGCTTTTTCCGAATCTAACTGACGTTGATGAACACGCTTACTCCTCCACAGTTCGTCATTTTGCACACCCAGCTGGAGTGCAAAATTGTGCTCATACCCAGATCCCAAGATAAAGCATCAGGCTCAACTGAGCCAGGCAATTCACTATTAGAAGGGACACCATCAGAACGAGGTGTCTCTGACAACATAATATCTTTAACTTGCTCAAAGATACATCGATCATCTAATAGACGAGGAGATTCTCTCCCGTCGGGACTAAAAGAGGTCTCCTTGCCCGAGGCAGAAATAACCGTTCGACGACCAGACCTGGAACTGGTCCCACCTCCGGAAGGCCCTCCTGATTCAAAGGATGTAGTCATTACAGTGGTATCATGAAACAAAAATTCAGGACAATCCTGCACAATAGATTGTGTCGTAGAAGGATTGACAAAAAAGCTATCACCAGCTTGCCCTCCGCTTACAATGGGAGCAGAAGAAGTAGACAAAGGAAGGGAAACAGCAAAATCCCCTCCGTGAAAAACGTGCTCAAAAGAAGAAGTGTTGGAACTAACAGCTATATTATAAGCCGTTTCTTCGTTGGACATATCCCCAAAAGGTAATCGACCAGGGGAAGGCATGTTTCCTTCCTGAGTGGAAGTAGAAAAGATTGGTTCTGAAAACGACGAGTTTACCACGGAAAGAGGTTCAGAGACAATACAACGAGTATCGATCTCCGACCTAATTGATTGAGACAAGCGAGGAGGCTCTATCGACGGCCCATCTCTTCGAGATTTTTTAGATCTATTATCTCTAGCGCCCTCACGAGAAGGTCACTTCGAAGTATTACCAAAAAGGTTACTCATGATCGGACTATGGAAAAATACAAATTAATATCGAGAAAGTTTATCGACTAGCTAAAGAAAGAGTATTCTGTTAAGAGAGGAGTATAGCAGTAAAAAACAAGTCCAGTTTTTACCTTTCGTATTTATACTACACGAAAGGATGCGACAGACCTAAAGAAAGGGCGCGAAACAGGAAAACTGACCTTGGAGCAAACGCTGGAATTCGAAAAGACACACACATAATGATTACGGCAAATTAAATGACTTGTCTGAATTATTACGGCAATAGTGAAAAGACACGACTGTCAGAATACGAAGCGTTTAACGTACAAAATAAGCTAAAGTTACAGTTAAAACTACGAGGAAATAATTACAAAGATTATTTCAAAAATGAATCACTATTTCAAGAAGCCTGGTCGCTATCCGGAATCTTCTGTTCACTACCGACGTCCTCAGTCATCCCTATATCGTCTCCTTCTTCCTCTTCGTCTCCTGGATCGATGAAAGTATTATCAAGCTCATCGTTAACATCAGAAGGAGGAATCGGCAATGGATTTCCAAATTCCTCGACAAGGTGAGCCAGAGGAAAACCTTGATATTCAACATCTGGAACCTCGGAAGAAGAATATAGTTTGCCATACCGATTCAACCGAATGTGCGCCGTCTTAAAATACTCCTTTCGACGGTCGTCGATCATCTCTAAAGCGACCATCTGATGAATCGCCTTCTTAAAAGTATTCTCAAGAAGAGGACCGACCATCCGATACACTAACGCCGTATGAACAGGAGAGTTAAGGAATTCGCGAACAACTCTTTCATCAGGATTCCTACCATATCGATCCCTAAGTCCGCTAAGTGGGACATCCTTTTCGTACTCCTCTAAAGAAGTTTCAAGGTTTGATACTTGAGATTCAAGCTCACTAATTCGAGTCGTGCTCTGTAACTGCAATTCCTCTAACTTTCTAGCCATTTGATTGGCCTGCTCTTGAGCACGAGAAATCTCCATCACCCTGTCTATCATTTCTTGATCTTCAGTCCCGGTAGCACGAGTCTCTACGACGGGAACGGAAGAAGATATTGAGGGACCAACCTCTGAACCGGAGGATTTATGGAGTAAAGCTTTATGCTTCTCTTCCAGAAACTCGCACTGTTGTTTCCAAAGTGCATTTTCATAGGCGTATGACGCAAGACAAGTTTTGGTCTGAAGAACAAAGAGAGCAAGAAAAAGAAATGGATTAATAAATTAAGGAAGACCTTTAAAATTATCTATTAATATGATTAAAGTAAAAAGATGTCACCTTCTCGGCATAAAGAGAAGCTCGCTGGAATTTCTCCAGAGGATCCTTATGAAGAAGCTTATTGAGATCACGAGTGAAAACACCAGACAAAAGAACGCGGGTTGCCTTATCGACTGCGTTCTCACTATCATCATGAATAAGAGAATCCTTCTCGGAGTAACCAGCGGCCCTCCTTCCCTCTAAATGATCCTCGATCATTTCGACCAGGGTAGGTTTTGGATGTTTATCTCCGAGTAAAGAAAGGTCGTCACCAGAACGTCCATAGTAACTCCTTTTTCTATCAACTGGATTATTAGTAGGATGAGGCATCGACCAGCTACGACATCCTCGAATACTCAAAGATGTTCTAAGGTGAAGAGGAGGATAACCAGATCCCGTGCCCTGACGAATAGGGGACTCACGAGAAGAATCTGGAGATTCCCCTCTATTATCCTCGGACTCATGACCCAACTCCAGTTTCCTTTTTCGTGAAGCTCTCTGCTCGATGGGGGTGTTCTCTACGGATTTTGAAGATTTCGACAGCACCATTTTTCCCTTCGAAGAATGCCGAGAGTTTTCTACCATATGGGCTGAAAAAGAAACAAAATAAAAGTTAGTTTCTCCGTATAAAAGGTATAGTTACAGCAATAAGATAAAATAAAATACTAACCAAGAGGATCAGATGATGAACTGATGGGAAAGTTATGGACACTTAACCCCGCCTTACGAAGGAAAACCTCCCCGATCAGAAGAGCGCTTTGATATTTGTTTGCACGCATTTCGGGGATTTCAGTGATAAACTGTACATCGTCAGGAACAAGTTCACCGGTCGGTAAGCGACCTCCAGAAATCCAATTGGAACCATGATCCCATAAAAAAGGCATGGTCGAACCATCCGGAAAACCAATATTAGACGGAGGACGAACAAAGAAGAAATGAGATTTCCACGAAGGATTACTAGAAACAGGGGCATCAAAGATTGCTCGACTAGGCCGCTGACTAGCAAAGAAATATCCACGATTTGAAGAACTAGAAATATTAAAGCGAAAAAGCTGCGTAAAATTACGAAAGGAAGGTTTAAACCCCTTCGCAATCATCAAAACGGAAAAACAAACCACAAAAGCAACGGAATTTGGAACCAGCTGTGTCAAGCACACACTGAAAGTTTTCAAAACTTCAAGAAAAAGGGGAGACAAAGGAAGACGCAATCCACTATTGAAGTGAGCCGTATAAAAGGCTCGACATCCCTCCGGGGGAGATGTGACTCTATCAGTAGAAGAAGGAAGAATTATCTCAGAACCTTCCGGAAAATATTTGGCGTAATTATTCACAACATCCGGGAATGTTTCCGCTGTATATGCGCAAGCTACGTCCTCAATCGGTTCAGAAATCTGAGGAACAGTACCTTTGCCCTTTTTGGCTCGGGCAGCCACGTCTGCATCAGAAAGGATTCGTACTTTGAAAGTATCTTCTACGGGGACAACGAAGTCAGATACTGTAGATTGCTCGCTCAAAGGATTAGGGTGCAACTCCTCATCGTGATCAGGAGCGACGATCTCTCTAGAAGAAGAAGAGGATTTTCTTACAAAAGCCATATATTCTGGTTTCCCAAAGATGAAGATCGACAAAAGAGAAATTTTTATGAGATAAACGACCAGGCAGGAAAAGGAGTACAGGTTATAAGGAAGTATAAAAGAGAAATGGCGAACTCGAAAGTCACCTATTTATAACAAAATGAGAAAAGACGTTTCCTTATTTAAGATTTTTTCCCACAGGGTTTTTTCTTAAGTAAGGTTTTTAATGAGGCTCCATTCATAGAAAAGAAACAGTCGTAAAGATTTATCTACTTCTACGAGCTTCTATTATCTATACGCTCGAAGAAGTGAGGGAGTACTGATGGGGGCTATTTCGCACCCTACTTACTATTCGAATCGAACGAAGAAGATAAGATCGATTCGACCAAACCTAACAGATCGGGATCATCTTGCAGACCCGGCCAAGTGCAGCTCGCTTCGATAGAAGATTGTACTCCGGACCCAAGAAGGATATTTGGGCCGAGTCCTATTAGGACTATGTTTCCTTGTAACACTAGGTTTAGCATCATATAAATACCTAGTTAATCATTGTATTAAAGGACGAAATTCCTGAACCGTGAGAATACAGGATTTAACACTGCTTACAACAGCACAACTTAATAATATTCAATATTATTACTGAGCTTTTTACCTCCATATCGGTGTGTTTCATAGCTTTGTTTGGTGGTTTTACTTCTTGTTCTTGAATATTGCTTTTCTTTGTAACCGATCCATCCGGAATAAAGTAACAGAGCCCTAAATAATATATATAAATATCGAAAACCCCCGATATCACAAATTCACTGATAATTCAAGTTACCCGACGAAATCCGGTTAAATCAATATATGAATAAAACTTTATTTTTACTCCTTGCATTCTTCTTGTTGTTGAATTCGGCTTAATCTTATTTGTCATCGAGGAGCGTTTATCGAACGGATCAATTTATACTAAACTCCTTTTCTTTTTAGACTTAGGTTTTTACACTAAAAGTCTTTTTTGATCGTTTAACATTAACCGAGGAGTGTTTATTGAGCGGATCAATTTATACTCAACTCTTTTCTTTTAGACTTAGGTTTTTATACCAAAAGTCTTTTTGATCGTTTAAAATTAATCGAGGAGCGTTTATTGAGTGGATCAATTTATACTCAACTCTTTTTATTTAGACTTAGGTCTTTATACCAAAAGTCTTTTTGATCGTTTAAAATTAATCGAGGAGCGTTTATTGAGCGGATCAATTTATACTCAACTCTTTTTATTTAGACTTAGGTCTTTATACCAGAAGTCTTTTTAGTCGTTAAAAATCAATCGAGGAGTGTTTATTGAGCGGATCAATTTATACTAAACTCTTTTCATTTAGACTTAGGTTTTAATACCAGAAGTCTTTTTAATCGTTGAAAACTAATCGAGGAGTGTTTATTGAGCGGATCAATGTATACTCAACTCTTTTTCATTTAGACTTAGGTTTTCATACCAGAAGTCTTTTTAATCGTTGAAAACTAATCGAGGAGTGTTTATTGAGCGGATCAATGTATACTCAACTCTTTTTATTTAGACTTAGGTCTTTATACCAGAAGTCTTTTTAATCGTTGAAAACTAATCGAGGAGTGTTTATTGAGCGGATCAATGTATACTCAACTCTTTTTATTTAGACTTAGGTCCTTATACCAAAAGTCTTTTTAATCGTTGAAAACTAATCGAGGAGTGTTTATTGAGCGGATCAATGTATACTCAACTCTTTTTATTTAGACTTAGGTCTTTATACCAAAAGTCTTTTTAATCGTTGAAAACTAATCGAGGAGTGTTTATTGAGAGGATCAATGTATACTCAACTCTTTTTCATTTAGACTTAGGTTTTAATACCGAAAGCCTTTTAATCGTTATGAATTGATCGAGGAGTGTTTATTGAGCGGATCAATGTATACTCGACTCGTTGTATGGTTGGATCGAGGAGTGTTTATTGAGCAGATCAATGTATACTCAACTCTTTTTCATTTAGACTTTAGGTTTTAATACCGAAAGCCTTTTAATCGTTATGAATAGATCGAGGAGTGTTTATTGAGCGGATCAATTTATACTCGACTCATTTTATTTAGACTTAGGTCTTTATACCAAAAGTCTTTTTAATCATTATGAATAGATCGAGGAGTGTTTATTGAGCGGATCAATGTATACTCGACTCGTTGTATGGTTGGATCGAGGAGTGTTTATTGATCGGATCAATTTATACTCGATTCGTTGTATCTTGATCTCAACCAATTCGACTGTAGAATTCCGAGGAGTGTTTACCAAATCAATCGATTTATACTCAATCTTGATTTAATATTTAAAATTGCTAACTTGTATATTAAAAATTGAGCCGTAGGCTAAGGCCTTTATTACAATGAATAAAACTTACTAAAAAAAAGCATATTCTACTATAATTTATTTACCATAGTATTTTCTAAGGTTGACTGCATTCCAGGTTCTTGGTAAGGCTGTTCCATCCAAGTGTGCAATTTTGTATGAGCCTTTCTTTCCTACGTCAATGACAACGTATGGTCCATCCCAATTCTGTTGTATCTTTCCCACATGTTTGGATACTTCTACCTTTTTTAATACTAGGTCCCCTTTTTTGAAGGTTCGGACGCGTACCTTTTGATTATACGCCCTTTCCATATTTGCTTTAGTTACTTGCAAACGTACGGCCACTTTTTCTCTTAAAGCTTCTGTTAAATCAATATCATTTTCTCTTGTCTTTCCATATTCCTGGTCGTCATACATTTCAATTCTTGGTGTTGGAACTAACGTTTCAACAGGAATAACAGCTTTCGAGCCATATACTAGACTGAACGGGGTCTCCCCGGTTGAAGTTCTGACCGTGGTCCGATTAGCCCATAATACCCCTGGGATTCCATCTAGCCATTTTCCCTTGGCGTCCCCTAATCTTTTCTCCAAGGATTTTATTATTTCTCGGTTTGCTACCCCAGTCTGTCCGTTCGCTCTAGGATGCCCGCCCGAAGTGAAATTTTGCTGAATTCCTAGTTTTGAACACCATTCTATTGCCTGTTTTCCCGCAAATTGGGTTCCATTATAAAAAATTAGAATTCTCGGGACGCCAAATCGACATACTATAAATTTCCAGAGGAAGTTGATCACTTGGAACTGAGTTATCCGTGCAAGGGCGATGCATTCTATCCATTTGCTGAAGTATTCAACAGCTACTAGAACATATGCTTTCTTGGATCTAGCAGCTGGGAAAGGTCCCACAATGTCCATTCCCCATTGATCGAATGGCCAACATACCGGTATTGGGTGCATGTTTTCTGCTGGTTGATGACATATATTAGCATGGACTTGGCAGTGATGACATTTTTTGACATACTGAATGGCATCATTGTTGACGGTATGCCAATAATAACCTGTTCGGAGGCATTTTAAAGCTAATGCCCTTGCTCCACTGTGATTCCCTGCGTCTCCTTCATGTACCTCCCGGAGGATATCGATGGTTTGTGATTCAGAGACACATTTCAGAAGAATTCCTGATACTGATCTTCGGTAAAGTTTTCCTTCTACCAATGTATATTTTGGAGCCCGATATTTTATTTTCCGAGCTTCATTTTGGTCAAGCGGCAATTTTCCTTCTCGAAGATAGTCTATCATTGGAGTCATCCAGTTCTCTTCAGCTTCTTCGATTTCCATTATTTCGACGACCGGTGTCTCATCGATATCGATTGCCGGTGCATTGGAGATTACCCAGTTGATCACCCTTTCGGTTTTTCCGTCATGGGATCCTGTGAACCTAGACAGTTGATCTGCCCATTTATTTTCCGAGTGTGGAATGTTCTTTATACTAAAACATTCGAATTTTTCAACCAATTTTTTTCACTTTGGCAAGGTATTTTATCCTATTAAATTCCTTAGCCTCATATAGGCCTTCTATTTGTCTTTGTACTAACTCTGAATTGGTTAATACTTTAAGGCTTTTAATGTCGGCCTTGATCGCCATTTCCATTCCTGCGATCAGTGCTTCATATTCTGCTTCATTGTTTGTTACGACGTAGTCCAATGTTATCGCATAATTTATATCCTCTTTATTTGGTCCGGTGAAGTTGATTCCAGCGCCTCTTCCATCTCGGCACGAAGCACCGTCAACATGCATTAACCAAGTTTGATTTTCTATGATCAAGATATCGTCGTTAAGGCTGTTCGACAGTTCGGTTACCTGAGTCGGAGTTTCTAGTAGGAAGTCAGCTAATACTTGGGCCTTAATCGCAATTCTCTGTTTGTACTCGATTTCGAACTGACCGAGCTCGATCGCCCATTTGATCAGTCTTCCAGAGGCTTCTGGCTTTGCTAAAACCTGCTTTAGCGGTTGGTTTGTTAAAACCACGATTTTGTAGGTCAAAAAGTAAGGTCGGAGTTTTCGTGCTGCCACTACTAAAGCCAAAGCGAATTTTTCAATTTCCAAGTAGTTCTTCTCTGCTCCTTGTAATAATTTGCTTAAGTAATAGATAGGCTTAACCTTCTATTTTGACCAAAACTGAACTGACGGCCGCATCGGAGATCGAGATGTAGATATATAACGGTTCCCCTTCGGTCGGTTTGGCCAACAACGGGGATGTTGTCAGATATTCTTTTAGCTGGTCGAAAGCTCGATCGCATTCTTGGTCCAAACAAAGTTCTTTGCCTTTCAAAGGGTTTGGAAGAAAGGCAAACTTCTGTCAGCCGATTTGGATATGAATCTGTTCAACGCTACGATTTTCCCTACCAAGCTTTGTACTTGGGAGATGGTTTTGGGAGGCTTCATTTCAATTATGGCTCGAATTTTTTCTGGGTTGGCCTCAATTCCTCGTTGATGTACCAGATAGCCCAAGAATTTTCCCGATTTAACCCCGAAGGTGCATTTTACGGGATTTAGCTTCATGCGGTACTTTCTCCATATTCGGAAGCATCGATCAAGATGTCTTATGTGATCCGCTTCATTCATGCTTTTTACTAGCATGTCGTCTACGTAGACGTCCATTATTTCTCCAATTAATTCTTTGAACATTAGGTTTACTAACCTTTGGTAAGTGGCCCCGGCGTTCTTTAAGCCAAATGGCATAACTATGAAGCAATATACTCCTTGCTCGGTTATGAATGCAGTTTTCTCTTGGTCTTGCTCATTCATGTGTATTTGATAAAAACCTTGGAAAGCATCCATCATGCTGAAGATTGCAAAGCCAACGGTTGAGTCGACTAATAAGTCGATCCTTGGGGGGGGATATGGATCGCGCGGGCATAATTTGTGAAGGTCGGTAAAATTGTTGCACATTCTCCACTTGTTATCCTTTTTATCCCCTTTTGCTACTACAACAACATTACATAACCATTCCGAGAAGTGTATTTCTCGAATTTGTTTTGCTTTGAGTAGCCTTTCTACTTCTGCTTTTATGATTTTATCCTTTACTGGCCCGTGATTTCTCTTCTTTTGTTAAGCAGGTTTTGCCATAGGGTCGATTTTTAGCGAGTGGTTGATTACTCGAGGATCAATCCCTTCAATGTCGTTCGCACTCCAAGCGAAGACATCCATATTATCTCTGAGAAAGTTGATTAACATTACTTCCCCTTCCTTGCTTAATTCAGTACCTATTCTTGTTGTTTTTTATGAGTCCCCTTGTACCAGTATGACATCCTTATGTTCTGGTGGCTTTAAAGCTAAATCAACCGGTTCTTTTCCCTTTTTGTCTATTCGGTCAGTGCTAGGGATTTCAACCTCGTTTCTACCAACATCGTTTTCGAGCTTTCTTTTGCTCAGGGTAATTGGTTCAGGGGGGTTTTTCAAAGTTAATGATGTGCTGTAGCAATCCCATGCCATACAATGATCATTCACTATTTCCCCGATACCTGTATCAGTCGGAAATTTCATCTTCTGATGGTAAGTTGAGACAACGGCTCGGAACAGGTTGAGGGCAGGTCGCCCTAAGATCGCATTGTATGCAAAAGGAGTTTCTACTACTAAAAATTTTACCAGCTTCACTGTCCGATGTGGTTTCTTCCCGAGTGAGACACTTAAAGTTATTGTTCCACTGGGGACAATTTCGGATCCTCCAAATCCCACTAACGGTGTAGCTACCTTTTGGAATGCTATTTGTCCCAAGTTCATCTGGGCTAGGACCTCCCTAGAGATGATATTCGCTGAGCTTCCATTATCGATCAGGATCCTTTTGACGTTGTAGTTTGCTATTTCTAGCGACACCACCATCGGGAAATCGGGGTTATCATCTTTTGTGTCCCAAACTAGATTTTTGGGTACTTCGCCCTCGTTAAAACTGATCGGCTGGTTGTTTGTTGATTTACTTTCTATAGTCCATACTTCCTTCGAGTATTTTAATCCTCCGATTATGGATCTAGCAGTGCTTCGTCGAGCGTTACGACTATCCCCACCGGCGGGTCCTCCGGAAATTGTATGGATGGTACCATTGATCTGGTCATGGTTCAACTCCTGTGCAGGACCATCCTCGGCTGACTTTTGACGGAAATTCCTCCTTTGATTATTATTTCGAGGGCTCCTACTTCTTCCTCTTTTGCGGTTATCCCGCTCTAAATAGTCGTCTAGTTTTCCTTGTTCGATTAGTTTTTCAATTTCTCTCCTAAGGTGAAAACAATCTTCAGTGCGGTGCCCATGTGCTCTGTGATATTTGCAGTACAACTCATAGTTTCGGGCACCAGGTCTGGGCTGAGCGATTTTCTTCGCTTCCGGGATCCAATTATTCCTTTCTAATACGGGCAGGATTTCTTCTATCGGAACAGTTAGCCTTGGGTGTTCTACTTGATTAACCCTGCTCCTGATTGCCGGTTCTGCGGTTCTAGATCTTTGATAGATGTTAGGTCGTCTGTCCTGATCATTTTTATTGTATTCTAATCGCTGAAAAACGTTGCCCTTTCTAAACGTCCGCTCATAGTCCATGGATCTTTGGGCAGGAATTCTATCTTGCCGTTTGGAGCCTGAGGCCGTAACTTTATTTTTGTTCTTATCTTTAAAGGAATTCATCTCTTCTTGGGTCATATATTTAGACGCCAAGCTCATGATGTCGGCGAACGTTCTTGGTTGTTTTCGGCTGAGGGCATTTCCGAACTGCCTATTCTTCGTGAGGTAGAAGAGAATAGAGATTATATAATCGATATTTAGGGAATCGATTTTGAGCAATTCTACATTAAATTTTGCCAACCAGTTTCTTAGGGATTCTCCCTCTTGTTGATAGATAGTTCCCAAGTAGCTCATTGGAAGTTTTTGCCTCTTTTGACTGGCAAACTGCTGTGTCAATTTGTTGCATAATTCCCGAAAACTGAATATGGAGTTGGCCGGTTGCTTGGCGAACCAGTCCAAAGCGAGTCCTTCCAACGTGGTCACCATTAACTTAACGGTGAATTCCGCCGAGTGAGCATATAAGTTCATTATGTTCGTGAAGCTAAAAATATAGTCATCTGGATCGGTGGTTCCATCATATCTGGGTAGTCTACCCGGAACCTTTCCGGTTGACTGCGCCTCTTTTATTTCTCTGCAAAAGGGAGAGCACGCTGCTAGGCTCTCTGGAGTTCTGTGGTTCTGGTCCACGTGTTTTGATCGGATCGTAAGCGTTGCTCGAGTCGTTCCTGTACCATCTTTTCGATTTCTCTTTTCGAGAATCGCATTATTCTTGGTCAATCTGGGATCGCCCCGCCTACGTCATCCTCAATGGGGATTATGGTATGTTCCTTTGACTCGTTGCGTTGTGGTCTCCTTCGATCCTCTTTTCTTCTGACGTTGTCATCGGAGGGTTTTGAATTGCCCTACCGCAGACTATGTAGCGAGCGCCGCTCGCTCGCCGGGCTGTCAGCTTGTTGAGAGATTTGATCGTTTTGTCTCGGCGTTCTTTGAGTGGGATTTGCCCTAGTAGTTCTAACGTTTCGAGGAACCTATTCGAGTACGAGTAATTCCTCTGGGGAGAGTGATTTAAAGAGCATAGCAATCTGTCGTAACTTCTCCTGAGCATCTGACAGGGGGACCGGGATCGTTGGAGCCGCATGTTCTTCCGGTACTTCGCCAGTAGGGATTCCTCGTGGTTTCGCCTGATTCTGATGATGCTCGTTCTGTTGCTGGCTGTCGTTGGATATAGGGGCGTTATTATCGGTATTGCCCTGTGAATCCTCAGACGCATTATGCTGGTTGGTTGTGTTACTTCTTGCTCCGTTACGAGCGCTTTTCCTTGGGCGAGCCATATGTCGATCGAATAATTAACCTAGCCCCTCGGTGGGCGCCAACTGATTTAACCGAATTTCGCAGGGTTAGATTAGATCAGTAATTAGGTGTGATTGGGAATTCTTCAATCAATATGAATTAAAGGGCTCTGTTACTTTATTCGGGATGGATCAATCTCAAGGAAGAACAATTAGAGGGAACAATAAGTAATCAAGACAATCAATTAATATGATATAATAGTGTAGCAAGAGCTTTTCTATTGAATAATCTTAGATTATGTTATTATGCAGGCGTAAACTCAGTATCTGAATTGTGTGTAATACAATGATTAACTAGGTATTTATATCACAATTAACCTAGCTTTACATGGAAACATAATTCTAATAGGACTAGGCCCACTTGTCCTTCTCGAGTCCGGATTGTAGCCTGCTCGTTGAGGAGAGTCGTATCCTACTAGGTCGATAGATGCTCCCGAATGGGTTTGTCTGGTCGAACCGATTCCATAACCCTTAGTCGATCCGGATATTATAAGGGCTGCGAAATAGCCCCCATCAGATACGTATGCCCAGTACGTAAGATGCGTCTCCCATATCCTTCATGGAGAATTGCGTGAATAACCACGCTTTCCTCTGCGTCAACGTTCTGATATTATCTCCGATCAACAGAATGTCATCGACATATAACACAATAAATTGTACCGAACTCCCATCGAATTTCTTGTGCACACATGCCTCATAAACGTTCTTGATGAAGCCATACCCCTTGACTGTCTCATCAAAACGTATGTTCCAGGTTCGGGACGCCTGTTTTAGGCCATAGATTGACCTTTGAAGTTTGCAAACCTTATGCTCACTTCCTTTAGATGTAAAGCCTTTTGGCTGTTGCATATAAATTTCCTTATCGATGTCGCCATTGAGAAAGGCGGTCTTTACATCCATTTGCCATATCTCATAGTCATACCACGCGGCTATGGCTAATAGTATCCGAATGGATTTAGACATCGCTACTGGCGAGAAGGTTTCCTCATAGTCTATCCCAGGCCTTTGAGAATAACCTTTTGCCACAAGGCGTGCCTTATGAGTTAATACCTCTCCATTCATTCCTAGCTTGCGCTTGAAGATCCACTTGCAGCCTACAGGGATGGTTCCCTCAGGTGGATCAACCAAAGTCCATACTTTGTTGGAATGCATGAAATCCATTTCGGATTGCATGGCTTCCTGCCACGCACCCGAATCTATGTCTGACATAGCTTCTTCGTATGTCCTTGGATCAGTGTCCAATTGATCGTTTTCGTGAATAAAGCCGTACCTTTCAGGCTCTCTATGAACTCGATCGGACCTACAAAGTACTGGTGTACTAGATGGTTCAACGGGTTCAGGATCAACTCCCACTGTTTGTGGGGATGGGTCCACTTCCTGGACATCATCAAGTTCTACGGATATTCCGCTTCTTTTAGTGAGGAAGTCATCCTCCAAGAAGTGGGCGTTCCTGGACACAAACATGTTTTGTTCCTTAGGTTCGTAGAACAGGTATCCAATGGATTCCTTTGGATACCCCACAAATTTGCACAAACTAGATCTACTATCTAGTTTATCTCCTTTCTTGTTTCTTAGATAGGCAGGAGATCCCCATACTCGTAAATATGAGTATATGGGTGCTTTACCAGACCACTCTTGGTATGGCGTCGTCGGCACCGACTTTGAAGGTACAATGTTAAGTATCTTCGAAGCAGTTAATATGGCTTGGCCCCAAAAAGGAAGGTCAGCGAAACTCATCATGGAACGAACCATGTCTAACAAAGTTCTGTTCCTTCTCTCAGACACACCATTCAACTGCGGTGTTCTAGGAGGAGTTCGCTGAGAGAGAATTCCATTCTCTACAAGATAATCGAGGAATTCTTGACTTAAGTATTCACCACCTCGATCCGACCGAAGTGCCTTGATACTATGTCCAAGTTGATTCTCAACTTCCATTCGAAACTCTTTGAATTTATCAAAAGCTTCGGACTTATGCTTCATCATGTATACATACCCATAACGACTGAAGTCGTCTGTGAAGGTTATGAAGTATGAGAATCCTCCTCTCGCACTGACACTCAGTGGTCCACAAACATCAATATGGATTAAATCCAAGGTTTGTTTGGTTCGCTCCGGTTACCCAGAAAAGGGTGCCTTGGTCATTTTTCCCTTAAGACAGGACTCGCAAGTTGGGAGATCATCTAGGTTCTTTATTTCAAGAGCCCTAGATGAGACCAACTTTTGAATTCTACTCTTGGAAATATGTCCAAGCCTAGCGTGCCAGAGTTGTGGATTGTTTTCATCTTGTTTTCTTTTAATTGTTTGAATGTGCATGACATTATAGTTGGCAGGTTCCAAGGAATAAAGACCATCTATCAAAGTACCACAAGCATAAGTAAAACCACCTTTTATTATGCTAAACTTTCCATTAGAAATGGAAAAACAAAAACCATCATTATCCAATAAAGGAATAGAAATAATGTTCTTGATAATCGTTGGTACGTACAAACGGTCTTTCAAAACCAAAGAAAAATTTCCCAGGACTAACTCTACGTCTCCTATGGCCTCCGCCGCAACCCTAGCTCCGTTTCCAAATCGCAGATTCTAACCCCAGGTTTAAGTGGCCTTACTGCTCCCATCACCTGCAAATCATTGCAGATTTGAGAACCCGCTGTGGTGTCTAACACCCATGATGCACAGTTAATAGAAATATTAACTTCAATAAAGAAAATACCTTTGACCATCTCTTTCAGGTAGTCTGGGCAGTTCCTTTTCCAGTGCCCTGCTTTCTTGCAGTGGAAACACTCATCTTCTGGGCTTTTTCTTTTCTTCTCGACAACCTTCTTGGTTGTTTTAGAAGAGATTACTTTCTTCTTCTTTTTCTTGTCCTTCTTAGGCTTTGTAGCCTTGGGTTGCTCAGCAATCATGACAGATGTTTTTCAGGGTTGATTCTGCCGTGACCAATAAATTGGTCAGTTCGTGTTGAGCGAGTTCTCTATCTTCCATATTGATGTTTATCACGAACTGATCAAATGAGCGCGGCAGTGTATGGAGGAGCAGGTCAGTAGAGAGATCAGTGTGCAGGTCTACCTCCATGTTCTCAAGTTTTTCAACCAGATTGATGAAGCGCAAACAGTGATCCTTCACACTTGAACCCTCAGCCATTCTCAGATTGAATAATTCTTTTGTAGTCTTGAACCTTTCGGTCCTAGACTTCTCTCCAAACAACTCTCGGAGATGAAGACTTATGTCAGCAGCATGCAACATCCTTGCATGTTGTTTTTGCAGCTCATTGGTCATTGATGCCAGCATGAGGCAACGAACCTAAATATCATCAGCGACCCACCTTTGATGGGTAGCTCGTTCCTCTTCCGAAACCCCTTTTAGAAGTGCACCAGGCATGGGTGCATCGAGAATGTAACTCCTTTTCTCGGAGTCGAGGACTATCCTCAGATTTCTAAGCCAGTCGACGAAATTTGATCCGTTCAGTTTGTTAGTGTCAAGGATGATAGCTAATGGATTCTTAGACATTTTTGCAGAATTGATCTACAAAAGTAAATGATAACATATAGCTGACTGATCTATATTAATACCTATAATTAACGATGTTGGACTTTTTATCGAAAAAGTTCTCCCACTATTTTCTCAAAACAATTACCCCTTCAATTGTTCGGGAAATCTAATCTCCTAGTAGGTCTTGACGTCCCAGCAGACATTAATTGCACCCACGACTCGTGGCCATACAATTAACTCCCAAGGTAGGTATACTTTTACCAATTGTGTTCCTCCACAACCTTCAAGCTATTTTGCCTCGGTCTTCGCACTTATCTTGCACTGCTACATCATAAGTGTTACTAATAGTTAAGTCTAACCCATCAATCATGATGAGCAACTGGCCCGGTCGTGAAGTTCCCGTAACTGGCGCCTTGGTCATTTTTCCCTTGAGACAGGACTCGTAACTTGGGAGATCATCTAGGTTCTGTATTTCAAGAGCCATAGAGGAGACCAACTTTTGAATTCTACTCTTGGAAATATGTCCAAGCCTAGCGTGCCAAAGTTGTGGATTGTTTTCATCTTGTTTTCTTTTCTTTGATTGAATGTGCATGACATTAGAATTAGCAGGTTCTAAGGAATAAAGACCATCTATCAATGTACCACAAGCATAAGTAAAACCACCTTTCATTATGCTAAAATTTCAATTAGAAATGGAAAAACAAAAACCATCATTATTCAATAAAGGAATAAAAATAATGTTTTTGATAATTGTCGGTACGTACAAACAGTCTTTCAAAACCAAAGAACAATTTCCTAGAACTAATTCAATGTCTCCTATGGCCTTTGCCGCAACCCAATCTCCGTTTCCAAAGCGCATGATTCTATCCCCAGGTTTTAGAGGCCTTACTGCTCCCATCACCTCCAAATCATTGCAGATATGAGAACCGGCTGCGGTGTTTAACACCCATGATGCACAGTTAATAGAAATATTAACTTCAATAGAGAAAATACCTTTGACCACCACTTTCAGGTAGTCTGGGCAGTTCCTTTTTCCAGTGCCCTGCTTTCTTGCAGTGGAAACATTCATCTTCTGAGCTTTTTCTTTTCTTCTCGACATCCTTCTTGGTTGTTTTAGAAGAGATTACTTTCTTCTTCTTTTTCTTGCCCTTCTTAGGCTTTGCAGCCTTGGGTTGCTCAGCAATCATGACAGACTTCTCCCTTTTCAGGGTTGATTCTGCCGTGACCAATAAATTGGTCAGTTCGTGTAGAGCGTGTGCTCTATCTTCCATATTGTAGTTCAACACGAATTGATCAAATGAGCGCGGCAGAGTATGGAGGAGCAGGTCAGTGGAGAGATCAGCGTGCAGGTCTACGTCCAAGTTCTCCAGTTTTTCAACAAGATTAATGAAGCGCAAATAGTGATCCTTCACACTTGAACCCTCAGCCATTCTCAGATTTAATAATTCTTTTGTAGTCTTGAACCTTTCGGTCCTAGACTTCTCTCCAAACAGCTCTCGGAGATGAAGAAATAAGACAGCAGCATGCAACATCTTTGCATGTTGTTTCTGCAGCTCATTGGTCATAGATGCCATCATGAGGCAACGAACCTGAATATCATCATCGACCCACCTTTGATGGGTAGCTCGTTCTCTTCCGAAACCCCTTCCGGAAGTGCACCAGGCATGGGTACATCGAGAATGTAACTCCTTTTCTCGGAGTCGAGGACTATCCTCAGATTTCTAAGCCAGTCGACGAAATTTGATCCGTTCAGTTTGTTAGTGTCAAGGATGATAACTAATGGATTCTTAGACATTTTTGCAGATATTATCTACAAAAGTAAATGATAACGTTTAGCTGACTGATCTATATTAATATTTATAATTAACGATGTTGGACTTGTTATCGAAAAAGTTCTCCCACTATTTTCTCGAAACAATTACCCCTTCAATTGTTCGGGAAATCTAATCTCCTAGTAGGTCTTGACATCCCAGCAGACATTAATTGCACCCACGACTCGCGGCCATACAATTAACTCCCCAGGTAGGTATACTTTTACCAATTGTGTTACTCAACAACCTTCAAGTTATTTTGCCTCGGTCTTCGCACTGCTACATCATAAGTGTTACTAATCTTTAAGTCTAACCCATCACTCATGATGAGCAACTATCCCGGTCGTTAAATCCCCGTAACTGGTTATCGATCGATTTTCACATCCCGACCAGTCCCCACCCTTGTCGAGTTTAGTTAAAAACGAGAATCAAGGAATTTCTTGTATTGTCCCTTTCTGATAGGATAGTGCCCAGCAAGCAAGTTCAATTAGCTTGTAATAGGTCTATTCTGTAAGAGATGATCTTATGATTTTATAATAATACGCACATTTATTTATATGTGTATAAGGATAAACAACGGCCAACTTCATCTCTCACGAATACATTTAAGCGATTGGTTGAAACCCTTAGATTACATTAGACTATGGGACAATTCACTTCAGTACTGAGTGCAATCATGAAACAGTCTCAAAGGTCGTAATCTTAAAAATGTTCCAAGTCATAGATTCCGAACGAGACGGGGTATCGTAGGAATCGCTAAGACTTGTACAAGTATGCACGATTCACATGGAGTGAATTTGTAGCGTTTCATGAGCAAGGCATTTGAGGCCAGTGCATATGAGTAGGTGATTCAATGAACGCATCGAACGACCCGAACAGAGAGACCCATTGTGGAAGCGTATGTCGCATATCGGTGATGGGATGTTTCTCAAGGATTATAATCGTGTACGATTTAGTCCTTTGACTTGAGGTGCTAGGGCGAATTCGGTGCATGAAAGTGCGTACTTAGATCTAGGTATAGGCCACTTAGCTTGGTCATAACATGCCTAGGTTGGGTGCGTATGGACATGTACGCGAGTGGTTAGTACCAATATGGAATCTATTGACTCATTTTAATGGATGAGAGAATTTCTTATACGATTCTTAGATAATATATCCAAGGAATCTGCGGCCGCAGTCGGTGACGGATTTGGAAAGGGGTTTCCAAATTTAGGAGTCACACTGAAATGTTATCCTGAATTAGAAAGTATAGTTATCGAGACAAATTTAGAGGTGCCGATCAATTCACACACCCTAAGTCTTGACCGTGAATATTAGTCGATAGAAGGACCGTATGTACATGGTAATTATATGAGACGAGGTTCACAAATATCAATTCACCTGAAGTTGGGCTTCATGGGCTTGTGGCTAGACATCGACCATGAAGTGTAGGTACCCCTGAGTTAATAGAGGATTTGATTCTAGGAGTGGTCAATTAAAGGTTGTTTAATTGACCGGGGCAATTTATTGTTCATAAATTAACTCACGAAGAATTCGTGGGCCTGCTGACAATTGATGGTGAACCCAGAGGGTCACACACAATATAATTGGACGGTAACTGTTGAAAAAGGTAATGAAAGGAATTAATTGATTTAAAGGTAATTAAATCAATTAGATGAATTAAAGTATTTAATTCAAGTGGGAAATTAATTAATTGGCTGACTTAATTAATTAAATACTTAATTAAGTTGCTAATTAATTATATAAAAGAAATATTGATTTATTTGGATTGGGCATTTAATTAAAGTAGTTAATTAAATGAAAGGCTTGCATGACATGGGCCTTTAATTAAAAGCCCATAAGGAGTCTTGCAAACCTAGGTCAAATAGAACTCTATAAATAGAGTTCTACCAGAGCTCAGAAAGCTAACACCCTAGCACAAAAACCCTTAGCTCCCTTTTCTGACCTAGCCGCCCCTCTCCCTGCGCCGCCAAGCTTGTGCCGCCGCCACCTTGCTGCCGTGAGATGCCCAAGCGCCGACGCCGCCTCTCCCTTGTTCCACCGTGCTAGATCTTGCCTTGCCAAGTTGATCTGCACAGTCCTGCAACAACAAATCTCCTAGATCCAGTTCTGAGCCTAAGACTAGGAGGTGTCACCAGAATCCAGTTGGTGTGGACTATCTTTGGAGGTGAGATGCTTGGATCACTTCTGTGAACCAGATCCAGATCCAGATTCAGAAACAGAACTGAAGGTTGCCACCACCTTGCCTGTGGTAAGGTAAATCGCAAAAACCCCCTTGTTTAATTCAATGTGTGTTTTTGTTTCATGCTTGCATATAAATAGTATGGAGATTCTTACATGGGACCTTGGGTGCTTCGAAAAATTTAAATTCCGTACTTTTGTTGTTCGGACAATCGAGGCAACCCAACCACTATCCCAACAGTGGTATCAGAGCCAGCTCCATCATTATTATACGAAAAGCCTGGACATAATGTGTTTTCATCGTATATGTTTAATTATGTCTATGTAAACACGTGATAATTATGTTCTGTAAATTGATTCTTACTTGTTATGACTAGATCTATGATTGGGTAAAACTGCTTTTTCAGATCTGCGCCGATTTTATAGTTTTTGAAAACTTCAGGACTTTTATGCAAAGTAATCGCATATTAGGGTTTTTAGGGGCTGAAAATTAAATTTTTTCGAATCTGGAAATTTCAAAATTACTGGACTATTTTGCAAATAAGGTCGCACATATTTTTGGGGTCGTTTTGTAATTTCCAAAAGTTTAGGGACTGTTTTTCAATTACCGAAAATTCAGGGAAAAATTGAAAATTTTCAGAATTCTAAATTTTATTTTCTGGTTGCTGCCCGAATCTGCTCAGGGGTGTTTTTGTAACTTTTTAAAATTTTTGGGGTCAAAGTGCAATTTCCGAAAGTTGAGGGGCGAAAATGCAATTTTCAAAAGTTGAAAAACAGAATATGAATTTGAGCAGAAAATTTATTTTTGTTTACACGAATATTCATTTTTGTCATAATTAGTAGTGACTAAAAGGTAAGAATCATAGGAAGTTAGTTTTAAAAGGTAGTTTTAAAATTAAGAAAGAAATAGGTAAAGGATGTTTGCATGTTTCTTGCTCTACATGAATTGTTTACGTGGTTTTCGATCGAGCCTAGCCTTGACCTTAGGTTAGATGTGATTTAATTTATTGTTTGGTTTTTATTGGGCCTGCGAGCCTATTATGTTTTTGGGCCACTTTGAGCCTTTGTAATAGAAATAGGGTTTTACTGCTTTCCTAGTTTAGGATGGAGCCCCGTTTACAAGCAAGGTGGGAAACCAAGAAGATATGAAGGCCATGTATACATGGTACATTGTGTAATAGCATAGGGCTTTATGAGAACCCTTTAGATTGACCAATAGGGCCAACATCATTGGCTCGATGATGGCCTGCATAGGAGGCTCCCGATCGAAAACATATTGTGGTAGTATGCATGCTAGGCTTGTATGGCTTTTATTTATTTGTCGAATTATATTTAACTTGTATGAGATGCGCGCTAGAATCTAGATCGTAATAAAAGATAAAGCATAACTAAATCGGTGAGTTCTCGAGGAGAGTTTGTATAACTTTCAAACCAGAAATTCCCCTCTCAAATCAAATATTAAGTCAATTGGGTACATTTAAAATGAGGTTTTAAAGATCCAAGCCTTCCATCAATAGGAACTAGTGTATGTTGTCTACTTATTGACGGAGGTGATCCAGAGTCTGGCACCCGAGTCAAAGAAAGGGGCAATACACGAAACTCCTTGATTCTTGTTTTTAACTAAACTCGACAAGGGTGAGGACTGGTCGGGATGTGAAGATCGACCGACAGCTAGTTACGGAGAATCCACGACCGGGCCTGTTGCTCATCGAGATTGATGGGTTTTACTTAACGATTAGTAGCATTTATGATGTAGCAGTGCTAGATAAATGTGAAAACCGAGGCAAAAAAGCTTGAAGGTTGTGGAGTAACACAATTGGTAAAAGTATACCTACCTGGAGAATTAGTTGTATGACCTGGAGTCGTGGGTGCAATTAATTGCTGCTGGGATGTCAAGACCTACTAGGAATTAAATTTCCCGAGCAATCAAAGGGGTGATTGTTTCGATAAAATAGTGGGAGAACTTTTTCGAAAACGAGTCCAAAATTCGATAAATATAAGTATTAGACATAAGATCAGTTAGCTAAACGTTGTCTTCTTTTCACTTGTAGATATTAAGTACAATGTCTAAGAATCCATTATCTGTTATCCTCGACGCAAACAAGTTGAATGGCTCAAATTTCGTTGACTGGCTGAGAAATCTCAGAATTGTCCTCGACTCCGAGCGACGAAACTATGTGCTCGACACACCTATGCCTGCTGCACCCGCAGCACGAGCTACTGAGGAAAACGAACCGCCCATGCTAAAAGGGTTGATGATGATCTTCATGTTCGATGTCTCATGTTAGCCTCGATGTCGAATGAACTGCAGAAACAACATGTTGAAATTCCGCTTGCTAAAAATATACTTCTCCACCTCCAGCAGATGATTGGAGAGAGGTCTCGCACCGAAAGGTTCGCGGCCACTAAGGAGTTGTTTCATCTCAAGATGGATGAGGGAAGCAGTGTCAAAGATCACTGTCTGCGTTTCATCAACTTGGTTGAAAAACTGGGGCGATTGGACGTGGATTTGCACGCTAATCTTAGCACTGACCTCCTCCTCCATACGCTGCCCCGTTTTTTTGACCAGTTCGTGTTGAACTTCAACATGGAGGATAGAACCCTCGCTCTTCACGAACTGACCAATTTGTTGGTAACGGCAGAATCGACTCTCAAGAAAGAGAAACCGGTAATGATTGCATACCAATCGAAGGCTGCAAAGCCCAAGAGAGCCCAGAATCGACTCTCTTCGAAGGCAGTCACAAAGGTGGTTGAAAAGAAGCGCAAGAGCCCAGAAGACGAATGTTTCCACTCCAAGAAAGCAGGGCACTGGAAAAGGAACTGCCCAGACTACCTAAAGATGAAACTGGTAGCCAAAGGTATTTTCTTGATTGAAGTTAATATTTCTATTAACTGTGCATCGTGGGTGTTAGACACCGCAGCAGGTTCTCATATCTGCAATGATTTGCAGGTGATGGGAGCAGTAAGGTACCTGAAGCCCGGGGATAGAATCCTGCGTTTTGGAAACGGAGCTAGGATCGCCGCTGAGGCTATTGGGGACGTCGAATTAGTTTTAGGAAATTTTACATTGGTTTTAAGGGATTGTCTGTACGTACCAAACATTATTAAGAACATCATTTCTATTCCTATGTTGGATATTGATGGTTTTAATTTTTCCATTGAAAATGGAGCTTTTTGCATATTTAAAGGTGGTTTAATGTATGCTCGTGGTACTTTGATAGATGGTCTGTATTCCCTAGAACCTATAAATTCCGACGTCATGCACATTCAATCTAGAAAAAGAAAATATGATAATCAAACTCCACAACTTTGGCACGCTAGACTTGGACACATTTCCAAGAGTAGGATTCAAAAGCTGGTTTCATCTAAAGCTCTTGAAATAAGGAACTTGGATGAACTCCCAACTTGCGAGTCTTATCTCAAAGGAAAGATCACCAAATCACCCTTCACCGGGAATCCCGAGCGAACCAAGCAAACATTGGATTTAATCCATACTGACGTTTGTGGACCATTGAGTGTCAATGCGAGAGGAGGATTCTCTTACTTCGTAACATTCACCGACGATTTTAGTCGTTATGGATATGTGTATCTTATGAAACACAAATCCGAAACTTTTGAGAAATTCAAAGAGTTTCGAATGGAAGTAGAGAATCAACTTGGACATAGTATTAAAGCACTTCGTTCTGATAGATGTGGTGAGTACTTAAGCCAAGAATTCCTTGATTATCTAAAAGAGAATGGAATTCTCGCACAGCGAACTCCTCCTAGGACGCCCCAACTCAATGGAGTGTCTGAGCGGAGGAATCGAACTTTGTTAGACATGGTTTATTCCATGATGAGCTTCGCTGATCTTCCCTTTTCGTTTTGGGGCTTAGCCCTATTAACTGCCTCGAAGATACTAAACATAGTACCTTCGAAGTCAGTGCCAACGACACCGCACCAAGTATGGTATGGTAAAGCACCAGTGTATTCGTATTTACGAGTATGGGGATCTCCAGCATATGTAAAGAACAAGAAGGGAGATAAGCTAGATAGTAGATCTAGTTTGTGCAAATTTGTGGGGTATCCAAAAGAATCCATTGGATACCTGTTCTTCGATCCTAAAGAACGTAATACGTTCGTGTCTAGGAACGCCCGCTTCTTGGAAGAGGATTTCCTCACCAACCGAAATGGGATATCCGTAGAACTTGATGAAGTCCAGGAATCGGACCCATCCCCACAAACAGTGGGAGCTGAACCATAATTTACTGAACCTACTAGTACACCTACTCTTCGAAGGTCTGATCGAATTCGTAAGGAGCCAGAGCGATTTGGTTTCATTCACGAAAATGAGAAAGTTGATAGTGATCCAAAGACTTTTCAAGAAGCGATGTCAGAAATAGACTCGGGTACATGGCTCGAAGCCATGCAATCCACGCATTCCAACAAGGTTTGGACCTTGGTCGATCCACCTGAGGGAACTATCCCTGTAGGATGCAAATGGATCTTCAAGCGTAATCTTGGAATGAATGGAGAGGTATTAACTCATAAAGCTCGCTTAGTGGCGAAAGGGTATTCTCAAAGGCCTGGAATAGACTATGAGGAAACCTTCTCTCCCGTGGCGATGTCGAAATCCATTCGGATACTACTTGCCATAGCCGCGTGGCATGACAACTAAATATGGCAAATGGACGTAATTACCGCCTTTCTCAATGGAGACATTGACAAGGAGATCTTTATGCAACAACCTTAAGGTTTTGCTCCAAAGGAAGTGAGCACAAATTGTGTAAACTTCAAAGGTCAATCTATGACCTCAAACAGGCGTCCGAACCTGGAACATACGATTTGATGAGACAGTCAAAGCATTTGGCTTCATAAAAAACGTATATGAACCTTGTGTGTACAAGAAGAACAGTGGGAGCTCGATACAATTCATTGTTTTGTACGTCGACGACATTTTGTTAATCGGAGACGATATCAAGATGTTAGCGCAGACTAAAGCGTGGTTATCCGTGCAGTTTTCCATGAAAGATATGGGAGACGCATCTTACGTATTGGGAATACGTATCTATGGGGATAGATCGAAGAAGATGATAGGACTCTCCCAATCTTAGTACATCAACACTATTTTGAATAGATTCAAAATGGAAGAATCCAAGAGAGGATTGCTTCCAATGAGACATGGTATCTCTCTTTCTAAGTCAATGTGCCCTACAACCGACGAAGAAAAGACGAGAATGTCTCTCATACCTTATGCCTCTGCTATAGGGAGCATAATGTATGCGATGTTGTGTACTCGACCAGACATAGCACACGCTCTAAGTGTAACGAGCCGCTATCAGTAAAATCCAGGCGAAGAGCACTGGACTGCCGTAAAAGCAATCCTAAAGTACCTGCGAAGTACTAAGGATATGTTTTGGGTCTACGGTGGTAGTGGAGAACTGAAACTTGAAGGATTCACTGATTCGAGTTTCCAGTCTGACGTGGATGACTTCAAATCCAACTCTGGATACATATTCCGCATCAATGGAGGAGCAGTCGGTTGGAAAAGCTGTAAACAGTCTACCACTACCGACTCAACCACAAAAGCAGAATACATCGCAGCATCAGATGCGGCAAAAGAAAGTGTATGGATGAAAAACTTCATCCAAGAATTGAATGTTGTTCCTAGCATTGCTGAACTTGTAGTCGTCTTTTGTGACAACAACGGGGCGATAGCTCAAGCAAAGGAGCCGAGATCACACCATCAATCCAAACACGTACAGAGGAAATACCATGTGATCAGGGAGATCATTGGTAGAGGAGACATGCACATGGAGTATGTCAAATCGGAAGACAACGTAGCTGACCCACTAACAAAGCCACTTTCACAAAAGGCGTTCGATAGTCATCTAGGGAAGATGGGTCTTAGAACCATAGGTGAATGGCTTTAGGGCAAGTGGGAGATTGATAGGATAGTGCCCAGCAAGCCAGTTCAATTAGCTTGTAATAGGTCTATTCTGTAAGAGACGATCTTATGATTTTATAATAATACGCACGTTAATTTATATGTGTATAAGGATAAAAATGGCCAACTTCATCTCTCGCGAATACATTTAAGCGATTGGTTGAAACCCTTAGATTACATTAGACTATGGGACGATTCACTTCAGTACTGAGTGCAATCATGAAACAGTCTCAAAGGTCGTAATCTGAAAACTGTTCCAAGTCATAGATTCCGCACGAGACGGGGTATCGTAGGAATCGCTAAGACCTGTACAAGTATGCATGATTCCCATGGAGTGAATTTGTAGCGTTTCATGAGCAAGGCATTTGAGGCCAGTGCATATGAGTAGGTGGTTCAATGAACGCATCGAACGACCCAAACAGAGAAACCCATTGTGGAAGCGTATGTCGCATATCGGTGATGGGATGTTTCTCAAGGATTATAATAGTGTACGATTTAGTCCTTTGACTTGAGGTGCAAGGGCGAATTCGGTGCATGAAAGTGCGTACTTAGATCTAGGTATATGCCACTTAGCTTGGTCATAACATGCCTAGGTTGGGTGCGTATGGACATGTACGCGAGTGGTTAGTACCAATATGGAATCTATTGACTCATTGTAATGGATGAGAGAATTTCCTAAACGATTCTTAGATAATTTATCCAAGGAATCTGCGGCCGCAGTCCGTGACGGATTTGGAAAGGGGCTCCCCAAATTTAGGAGTCACACTGGAATATTATCCTGAATTAGAAAGTATAGTTATCGAGACAAATTTAGTGGTGCCGATCAATTCACAAACCCTAAATCTTGATCGGGAATATTAGTCGATAGATTGACCGTATGTACATGGTAATTATATGAGACGAGGTTCACAAGTATCAATTCACCTGAAGTTGGGCTTCATGGGCTCGTGGCTAGACATCGACCATGAAGTGTAGGTACTCCTGAGTTAATAGAGGATTTGATTCTAGGAGTGGTCAATTAAAGGTTGTTTAATTGACCAGAGCAATTTATTTTTCATAAATTAAATCACGAAGAATTCGTGGGCCTGCTGCCAATTGATGGTGAACCTAGAGGGTCACATACAATACAATTGGACGGTAACTGTTGAAAAACGAAATGAAGAGAATTAATTGATTTAAAGGTAATTAAATCAATTAGATGAATTAAAGTACTTAATTCAAGTGGGAGATTAATTAATTAGTTGACTTAATTAATTAAATAGTTAATTAAGTTGCTAATTAATTATATAAAAGAAATATTGATTTATTTGGATTGGGCATTTAATTAAAGTAGTTAGTTAAATGAAAGGCTTGCAAGACATGGGCCTTTAATTAAAAGCCCATAAGGAGTCTTGCAAACCTAGGTCAAATAGAACTCTATAAATAGAGTTCTACCAGAGCTCAAAAGCTAACACCCTAGCACAAAAACCCTAAGCTCCCTTCTCTGACCTAGCCGTCCTTCTCCCTGCGCCGCCAAGCTTGTGCCGCCGCCACCTTGCTGCCGTGAGTTGCCCAAGCGCCGCCGCCGCCTCTCCCTTGTTCCACCGTTCTAGATCTTGCCTTGCCAAGTTGATCTGCACAGTCCTGCAACAACAAATCTCCTAGATCCAGTTCTGAGCCTAAGACTATGAGGTGTCACCAGAATTCAGTTGGTGTGGACTATCTTTGGAGGTGAGACGCTTGGATCACTTCTGTGAACCAGATCCAGATCCAGATTCAGAATCAGAACTGAAGGTTGCCACCACCTTGCCTGTGGTGAAGTAAATCGCAAAAACCCCCTTGTTTAATTCAATGTGTGTTTTTGTATCATGCTTGCGTATAAATAATATGGAGATTCTTACATGGGACCTTGGGTGCTTCGAAAAATTTTAAACTCCGCACTTTTGTTGTTCTGACAATCGAGGCAACCCGACCACTATCCCAACACTTTCTTCGCCTAGGGTTCCAGACTCTGGATCACCTTCAACGATAAGTAGACAACCTACACTAGTCCCTATTGATGGAAGGCTTGGATCTTTAAAACTTCATTTTAAATTTACCCAATATGACTTAATATTATTTTCAAGAGGGATTTTTCGGGTTTAAGAGTTTGATGTAACTCTCTTCGAGATCTCACAGTTCCAGTTATGCATTATCTTTTATTTACGATCTAAATATAACTACCGCGCATCACCATACAAGCTCATATATAAATACGTAAATAAACTCATACACACCTAGCATGCATGCTACCACAGTTTGTTTTCGATCGGGAGCCTCCTATGCGCACCACCATCGAGCCAAAGACGATGGTCCTATTGGTCAATCTATTAGGTTTCAAAGAGACCTACTCTATTACACATTTTACCATGCATACATAGCCTTTAGTCTTCTTGGGCTCCCACCTTGCTTGTAACGGGCCTCCATCTTAAACTAATAAAACAGTAAAGCCCTATCTATTACAATGGCTAAAAGTGGCCCATAACTTAAGGCTCGCAGGCCCAATAAAACCAATAAGATTAAAATAACCAATCACATCTAACCTAAGGGTCAAGGCTCGGCGCGATCGAAAACCACGTAAACAATTTCACGTAGAGCAAGAAACAAGCAAAACCCATTTTCTTATTTCTTATCCTATTTTAAAACAACCTTTTAAAATACTTTAGATTCTAGTTTTAAAACCCCTTTCTAAAACAATCTCTAACTATCATTTTAAACCCCTTTAAAATGACCCTTTGATTCTCACTTTAAGTCCCTACTAATTATGATAAAATTGACTTTCCGGATTTACTAAACCCTTTTAGTGCACAAAACAGTTTCTGTTTTTCAACTTTGAAAAATTGCAGTTCGGCCCCTGAATTTTTGAAAATTACACTTTGACCCCTCAACTTTGAGAAATTACAAATCAGCCCCAAAATTTCCAAAATATGCAAATTGGACCAGAAAGCAGAAAATTAACAAAATTTCCAGAAACATTTGTTTATTGCAAAATAGACCCCGGATTTACGGAAATAGCAAAAACATCCCCTAACCTTTCGTAAATTGCAAAACGGTCCAGATTTTGAAAAATTCCAGAATTTACAATTTGGTCCAAAATTGCAAAAAAACAAAATTTTATTTTCTGTCTAGATTTTAAAAAAATCAAAATTTGCAAATTAGCCCTCCAATTTTTGGAAATTACATTTTAGGCCAAAAAACCGAAAAGTGCATAGATCCGAACATTCAATTTATCATAACAAGCAAGAATAAAAAATCAGAACACAACAATTACATTTAATCACATAATTTATTTGATGCGTTCAGGCCTTTTTCATACGTGCATAATAAGTTAGGCTCTGATACCACTGTTGGGATTTCGTGGGTATAATTGTCAACTACATCGGTGCGGAATTTAAAATTTTTATACTCCATATCCCAGGGATCTTATTAGCACATATGAATAAGGTTGAATTTATTTCAGCACACAAATACTAAAATAAATAAAGTGGTAAAATTGCAATTTTACCTCACCACAGGCAAGGTGGTGGTTTCTCCGGTCTTCTTTTCGGATCACTAGAGCACCCAAAGTGTTGTGCCTCTAGAGAATAGTCCACACCAGCTGGATCTGCAATTACTTCAATCCTCAGGCTAAGAACTAGGAGAAAAGCAGTTCAGATTCGAGAGTTGGACTTAGATCCAACTCTAGATGTAGATCGGAAGAAAGAGAGAGGTGCTCGTCCCTTCTCCACAACCACGACGGCGGCGGCTTGGTTGTAGAAGGCGGCGGCGGCTAGGGCTAGTGAGGGAGAGGGGCGGCGGCTAGTAGATAGGTTTAGGGTTTTAGTTTTTTCTTTCCTTAGGGTTTTTGAGTCTCCAAGACTCCCTTTTATAGTAGAGTTCAAACCCTATCCCTAACCCTATCTCTTCATAGCTAATGGGACATCAGATAAGTTGGTACATCCCTCTATTTAATTAGTCCTTTTAATTAAAAAGCCCAAGTCATTTAATTAACCACTTTAATTAAATGTCCCATTTATTTAATTAACACTTTTATTAAATAAACCAATAAATCTAATTAAAGATTTAATTTAATTTAATTAATTAGATAAATCTAATTAATTTTCTCTCTCCAAGAATTAACCCTTTAATTCTTTATTTTGATTTAGCTCCTTTAAGTCAATTCGTTCTACAACTGACTATCACAGTTCCAGCTTTTGTGTGTGACCCTCTAGGTTCACCATCAATTGGCCGCAGGCTCACATTTCTGTGATTTAATTAATGAGCAATTAATTATTTATTTAATTGCTCCGATCTATTAAACTACTTTTAATTGACCACTCCAGAATTAATCTCCCATCAATTCAGGAGTACCCACACTTCATGGTCGATGTCTAGCCACAAGCCCATGAGGCCCAACTTCAGGTGAATTGACTTTAGTGAACCTTAAACCTCATATAAGTACCATGTACATACGGTCCTTCTAATGACTAATTTCCCGATAGAGACCTAGGGTGTGTGAATTGGTCGGCACCTCTAATCATCTCGATTCTGTACTTTCTAATTCTGGATAATACTTCCAGTGTGGCTGCTAAATCTGGATACCCCTTTCCAAATTCGTCACTGACCATGGCCATGGATTTCTCGGAATGTATCATCTAAGAATGTACATGAAATTATCTCATCTATTACAATGAGTCGGTAGATCCTATATTGAGGCTAACCATCCGCGCATACGACTATACGTACCCAACATAGGCGCACAGTGGTCAAGCTATGTGACCGGCTCCTATATTAAAGTACGCACACCCGTATACCGAATTCGCCCTAGCATCTCAAGTCTAAGGACTAAATCGTACATTGTTATAAGTCTTGAGAGACATCCCACCACCGATATGCTTTTACGCACTTCCACAATGGGTCTCTCTGTTCAGGTCGTTCAGTGCGTCCGATCCCCTATCGAACCACCTAGTCATATGAACTGACATTAATAATGTCCACTTCATGAAACAACAACAAATTCACTTCATGTGATTCATGCATAATCGTACAAGTCTTGACGATTCATTCGATACCCCGTCTCGACATGAATCTATGACTTGGAACATTTTCGAGATCACGACCTTTGAGACTGTTTCATGATAGATCGCACTCAGTCCTGAAATGTATAGTCCCGTAGTCATGAGTGATCTCAGGGTTTCAACCAATCGCTTAAATGTGTTCGTGAAAGTTGAAGATGGCCATTTGTTTATATTATGAATTCTTGATAAAATAAACAGTTCGTATTAATTGATAAATCAAAGATTCTTTCAAGATAAGATAATGTTCCTATTACAAGCTATTTCATTGGCTTGCAGGGCACTATCCTATCATTTCCCTGGTTCAGTTTTTATCCCAATGGGTTTTTCTGAATTAGGTTTTTAACGAGGCATATCCGAAACACATCATAAGTGGTTCATCTCGTTGTTGAGGCGACATTTACTTCTTCGAGCTTCAGCTTCACTTACGCTCGAGAAGTGGGGGAGTATTGATGAGGGGTACTTTGGATTCTCTACATTTAGGAACTCATGCTGGGTCGAAAATGGATTATCCTGGATCGAAGATCATGAATCCCGACCTCGAAGACATAACATTGATCCCCAAGTCCCAATCTGCCCAGTCCGATCTCTCAGGCAAAAAAGCTCCGTGTCGGAGATTACTATTGGGCCGACCTCAGGCCCGGCCATGTGGGCCGAGATATGTTCCCCTGCGGGTGTTTCATATAGCACACAACATCAACTATAAATATCACATGCATTTATGACGCCATACACGCTTTCCCAGGTGCTCCCAGGTCGAAGCTCCTGCTCGGACCAACCTCGGAGAGTTAGATTAGATATCACTCTTGTATGTATTTAGCCTCTAGCTTGTACGGCATCCTATAATGCTCGGATAGGACCCCTATTATTTGTAATTTGTACGCCCACATTCGAAATATACTTTATTGATCTTCTCCTTTGCTTGTTTACATTCCTGATTTTGATCCCCTACAAAACAGCGTAAGATCATAATTATACCAGTATGTCCATGACATCAAAAGCAGCCCCGATTTGAGACATTTACTAAAGGTTTCTATTTCGGGTGTACTATAAAATATTGTAAAATAGATATCATCGACAAAAATGGGAAGGTTTATTCAGCCTTTCACCACTTCATGCAAACTTGAGCAGACCTCGGTGCATGAAAGAGCATACTTAGATCTAGGTATAGGCCACTTAGCTTGGTCATAAAATGCCTAGGTTGGGTGCGTATGGACATGTACGCGAGTGGTTAGTACCAATATGGAATCTATTGACTCATTGTAATGGATTAGAGAATTTCCTATACGATTCTTAGATAATATATCCAAGGAATCTACGGTCGTAGTCGGTGACGGATTTGGAAAGGGGTTTCCAAATTTAGGAGTCACACTGGAATATTATCCTGAATTAGAAAGTATAGTTATCGAGACAAATTTAGAGGTGCCGATCAATTCACACACCCTAAGTCTTGATCGGGAATATTAGTCGATAGAAGGACCGTATGTACATGGTAATTATATGAGACGAGGTTCACAAGTATCAATTCACCTGAAGTTGGGCTTCATGGGCTTGTGGCTAGACATCGACCATAAAGTGTAGGTACTCCTGAGTTAATAGAGGATTTGATTTTAGGAGTGGTCAATTAAAGGTTGTTTAATCGACCTGAGCAATTTATTGTTCATAAATTAAATCACGAAGAATTCGTGGGCCTGCTGCCAATTGATGGTGAACCCAGAGGGTCACACACAATACAATTGGCCGGTGACTGTTGAAAAAGGAAATGAAAGAAATTAATTGATTTAAAGGTAATTAAATCAATTAAATGAATTAAAGTATTTAATTCAAGTGGGAGATTAATTAATTGGTTGGCTTAATTAATTAAATACTTAATTAAGTTGCTAATTAATTATATAAAATAAATATTGATTTATTTGGATTGGGCATTTAATTAAAGTGGTTAATTAAATAAAAGGCTTGCAAGACATGGGCCTTTAATTAAAAGCCCATAAGGAGTCTTGCAAACCTAGGTCAAAAGGGAGTCTATAAATAGGGTTCTACTAGAGCTCAGAAAGCCAACACCCTAGCAAAAACCCTGGCCTCTTTTCTCTGACCTAGCCGCCACCTCTCCCTGCGCCGCCAAGCTAGTGCCGCCGCCACCTTGCTGCCGTGAGCTGCCCTAGCGCTGCCGCCACCTCTCCTTTGTTCCACCGTGCTAGATCTTGCCTTGCCAAGTTGATCTGCACAGTCCTGCAACAACAAATCTCCTAGATCCAGTTCTGAGCCTAAGACTAGGAGGTGTTACCAGAATCCAGTTGGTGTGGACTATCATTGGAGGTGAGACATTTTGATCACTCCCGTGAACCAGATCCAGATTCAGAATCAGAACTGAAGGTTGCCACCACCTTGCCTGTGGTGGGGTAAATCGCAATAACCCCCTTGTTTAATTCAATGTGTGTTTTTGTTTCATGCTTGCGTATATATAATATGGAGATTCTTATATGGGACCTTGGGTGCTTCGAAAAATTTTAAAATTCCGCACTGTATGTTATTCTGACAATCGAGCAACCCAACCACTATCCCAACAGTGGTATCAGAGCCAACTCCATCATTATTATACGAAAAGCCTAATTAATTAGAAGACTTGGTCATCTTATTAAAGAGGGTCATGGCCCATGTAGGAGAGAAAAGTCCTAGTCCTAATAGGACTAGGTTAAGGAGATAACTATAAGTAACTTTCTTTTAGTTATTTTTCACACAACTCAACAAGCAAAATTTGAGCAAGAGCAAAAATTCTCTCCCTCTCCCTGTGTGATCAGCCGAACCCCTTTTGTGTTTGGAAGAATTTTTCATTTTTCAATTTTCTTCCTAAATCGTTCCTAATTCCTAGATCTTAATATATCTTGTGTTCTAGTCGATCAAGATATATTATTTTCATGATATTGGGGTGTATCAACTCGTAGAGGCGCAACACGTGGGGCGCTAGTGCAGAGCTTAGATCGATTTTGCTGGAGCAGAAATCAAAGTTCGTTTTTGCTGACTGCCAACTTGGATTTGCAAGGAGATAGGTATAACGTGTAATCTATCGTTTTAATTAATATTTATATATATACAACTAGAGTAGTATCCTGGCAAGATTCCGTAAGAGATCCTAAAATTTTTTATATTCCGCTGTGCCTAGGGCTGTTTATCTTACCGAATCCCAAAAGTATGTCGGTCCGATGTGCTAGTAGATCGAGTCCAAACATGCACTTAGGCTCTTAATAATCAAATCATGAATTTTATTCTAACTTTTCTTGCATGTCGTCACGAATAGGTTGACTTATTAGGTCAACATTACTCGCATGAAATCACTTAGCATTTCAACATGATTATCCGAATACATGCTACATCCGAATCTACTAGTTGCGAATATATATTTTCGAAATTATCATGATACCCAAAATTTTATTTGATAAGTTATTAAATTGTTGGTCCCAAGTGGTCAGAAGAGGTTTAGAGGGGGGGGGGGGTGAATAAACCTCTTTAAAAATTTTCTTCAATTTTTAACTTTAAAACTTTACTCTTACTGAACAGACTAAGCTGATCAGATTTGTAAGTTACAATTCTGTTCGCGAACAAATCTTTGAACAGTCCTGTTGACCACTCGTCTGATAGTTACTTAGCTGATTTTGCAGAAATCAGTTTTAATACTTAGAGTACTTGCAGCAGATTTTCAAAGTGTTTTTCACAAGTAATCTTAGCAGTTTGAAAAATGTTTCCCCAATTTTATAAACTCCTTTTAACTTCTTTTCAAACAGTTAACTTAACGTGTTTTTATGCAAACAGAAAATATGCAAGTTTAAAAACAATGTAAAAACACAATCAATTTTTATAGTGGTTATATGGATTTAAATATCCTTTAGTCCACTCTTCCAAGTCACTCAGATCTTGGGTTATACTATAATCACAAGGTTTACAGTATACTCTGCTTGCGTCGAACAACAAATGAAACGACCACAAGTTCGCAATAGGAAATCACACAGAAAACCTATCCTCTGAAGTTTGATCACTCACAAAGATGGATCACAACTCCGCACAACACTCTTGTTTACAAAATCACTCAGAAGATGTATTTTTCTTTGTTCTTCAACTCTGCTTTCGTCAACAAATGACTCAGCTGATGAGTGAGCTGTTCTTGAGACTTAAAGAATTTTGCTTCGGAATTTTCTCTCAGAAAGTGTGTTGCTTGTTTCTTCTTCGTCTCTTTCAGCTATTTATACTTGAGGATTGAAAAGTGTCCGTTGAAGAGAGACAGGTTTCAAATTCCTCGAGTACTGGTCCTTAAAATCCGCGAACGGCTCTTTTGCAGTCTGTCCGTACTGTGAACAGTACTATTCTGCAGGCAGCATTAAATGCAGCATTAAATGCACTCGGCTGATGCGAAGCTTTTCTTCAATCATTTGTCTTAAATATCCTCGTACTTCAGCATTTATTACACCAAGGGGCATTTATTACCGTTGGGAACACTTCATGATCTTCTTCACTTGGCTGATGAAAGTATAAGTCTGATGGCGAACTCGGCTGATCTCAAACTTGAACAAATCTGATTTGAGTCGGCTGATCTTCACTAGTCTGATAACTTTACTTCAGCAGATCAGAAGTCTTGGACCTTGAAACTTTGACTCTTCTGATGTCTTCATTACTTAGTCAAAATTCCTTGATAAGTTTATCAGCTAAGTTACTCCATACTTAGCCAATTTTACGAAGTTTTGGAATGCATCAAAACCTCCCTTATCAAACTTTCTTTAGTGCCTCCATCTTCATCCTTATCCAACAATTTCCCCCTTTTTGATGATGACAAAACTTCAGCTAAGTACCTGTTGAATACCTAAACTAAAGATTGAAATCCTCAAAATTTTCTGAGATAGAAAAAGTTTATTGGATTGAACTTGACTTTTCATTAATAATGAAAAAGAGTTACATAGTACAAGTTCATCAGATGAGATTTCTGAAGAAATAGATAAAGTAAACTGATTACAAGGATTTTTCAATTTCTAACTATCAGCTTCTTCATCTGATCCTTCCAGCACTTCTTCATATTCATAAGATGATTCTTCATCATCTTCTTCATCATCAGCTTCTTCTTCCAAGGTTGCTTTGGCAGCTTCCATCTTCTCCTTAAGTTCTTGTTCTTGAAGAGCTTTCAAAGCTTCCATAGCTTTCCTGGCAGATTCTGTATTCTTGTACTTGGTATCTTCTTTTTCAATCGTTTCTGATTCTTCTACCTTTCCAAGATTATCAGCCTTGTCAGCTGTTTCTTCAGTTTCCTTAGCTTTAATAGTTGCAGCAGTAGTTTCTTCCTTAGTTGGTTCTTCAGCAGCAAACTCCTTTGCTGGTTCTTCAGTAATGGTCTCTTTAGCTGGTTCTTTAGCAGCAGATTCCATAGCTGATTCTTCAGCAGCAGTTTCCTTAGCTGGTTCTTCCCTTTTATCTTCCCCCTTTTTGTCATCATCAACTCTGATGACATTAGAAGGTTCAACAGCAGGGTTTAGAGCAACAATCGGAATCTTTACTCCAGCACATAAAGCTTTTAGATTCTGATTAACAACGTCATGACTAGCTGTTAGATGTTGAATATCAGTGCTGATGACGTCAGTCTTATCATTGAAGTAGTCAATGTTGAGGTTGATAGTTGCAATTTCATTTTGAACCTCCTGTGAAGCCTTTGCTACTTCTTGCAACATTCCCAGATTGATTTCCTTCTCTTCATGACTGACTTTAATGAAGGTTGCAGTTAAGTCAGCAATCTTGTGCTCAGCTGATTTTAAAGCAGTGTGAAGATGATTTACATCACCCTTCACATCTTCTACGTTCTGGTTCAGTTCTCTTAAGCTGTGAATCAACTGCAATGAATGATCTTGAGGAACAGGTAGCTGATCAATAGCTAACTTGATAGAGCTGCTAGTTAGAAGGTGCGTTCTTTCCACTTGATGAGTGTGTGATTCAATCAATTCTGTCTTCATCTTCTGTAACTGCAGACTATTCCTCTCTTCCATCTCTTTAATTTGATTTTCAATAAGTAATTGGAAGGCTTCCATCAGTGATGAGTGTTCATCCCCTGATGAAGTAGAAGCATCAGCTTCTTTCTCTTCAGTCGCCTGTTGAACAGGGACATCTTGCATATCCGTCATCTGATGATCTTCAGAAGTCTTAGCTTGTGGCTCAATAGCTAAGGATTTATCAGCAGACTTGTGCTCATCAGTGACATCATCGTAGAACAGATTAGTAATGGTTCCATCATCATTAAAGCATGTTGTCTGTCTAATCTGTCTTACAATAATCCAAGGGTTAACAGGAGCATTGTTTCCCTTAGGGACTTCATAGTACTGTTGTACTTCCTTGCCAAAAATGATTTGTTGAATACTTGGCAGCAGTGGCAAGTCGCTTGAACATCCTTGCTGATATTTTGACTTTTTAACCCATCTCTTCAGAGCAGTCATAACAGCAAACTTAATTGCTCTTTCTTCAGCATCTTCAGATTTCTTCTTCTTGTCAGGCAAGGTGCTTTTGATTTTCTTGGCCTCCTCCAATGCAAAGCTTTTTGCATAATTATGCATGACTTCTCTTACATAACTGGGATCAAGGGCCTTTTGGATGGAGTTTGTCTTCAGCCAAGTCAGAACCCAACGTTCTTCATCAGCTAACTCCTTCATGCTTTGAAGTTCAGTTATTGAGCTGTTCAGCCTGTTATCCCTCCACTTGATATATCTTGGTTTCTCCTGGGTGAACAGAGTCCTCAACATAATCTTCTGATCATAGTATGCTAGAGACTTCTGACTTCAAACTTGTCCTTTGACTTGAGTTTGGGGGCAGGCAGTAATATCTTCTTCTTGTCTTCTTCATCATTCTTGCCTTCTCTAATCCTGATGCCACCTCCATGGACAGGTCCATAGGCATCAACTTTACTCAATTCAATCACCGCAGCCATTTCAGCATCCTCAGCAGCTTTTCTTTCTGCTGCAGACATGCGTCTTCTGGCTTCATCCTTTGCTTCTTGAGCTTTGCTTAGCTCAAGTGCTTTCTTCTCTTCAAGCTCATCCTGCTTCCTCTGTTCAGCTTCTTCCCTTGCTTTCTTATCAGCTTTGGAGACTTTCTTTCTCCTTAGCACTATTTTTCTCTTGCCTTTATCAGCAGGGGCTGGTTCAGCAGATGATATGGGAGCAGCAGCAATAGGATAGATGATTTGGACGTCTGGATCTTCTTGAGGTTGAGCAACCTCAGCTGTTGATGTGACATGACTTGGCTGTTGCTCATCAGCTTTGTCAATCACAACAGTTTCAACTGTTTCAGCAGGCCTTTGAGTAGCTTCAGGGTCTTCCCTTGCTACATTTTCCAGATCAGTAGGTTTTTCAATAAATGTCATCTGCTTTCTGGCAGACTTCTTGGTCCTCCCTTCACGGTAAGTAGAGGTAACAGTATCTCTCTGTTGACTTCTTGTCCTTTGAGAAATACCCTCAGCAGGCCTCTCTGCTGATGGAGTTCTTGATGGTGATGCAGGGGATCCAGTCCTTACATCAGCAATTATGTTCTCAACAATCTTAGTGGCTTCAGCAGAAGTCACTCTCTCCATCTGCTTAGATTCTTTCTTCTTGGGCTCATCAGCAGCCCTCTTCCTTTTAGTCTCAGCAGCCAAACTTGCTGTTTTGACTAACCTCTTTTGCCTTTTGGCAGGAACCTCCTTTGGTTCCTCAATATCAGCTTCCTCAGGCTCACCAGCCTTCCTCTTTTGAACAGGCATGTACTTGGACAATGCCTTCGATTTATGAATCTCTTTTCCATTCTTCATATCACAACCCAGCTTTGACAGCAGATAGCTGAGTGTGATCCTGTGGTTTGTAGTGGGGCCTTTTCCTTTCTTATCATCAAGAAAGTCAGCTAATATGTACCAAACTATGATGGACCAGTTGATCTCCAATCCATAGTATATGGCAGCCATGATGCTGAACCTCTTCATGGTAACAGCATCCAGTGAGAATGTGCAGTTCTCAATCAGCTTGCACACCATATCAGCCATCCGCTGATATTCATCCTTCAGTTGCTTTTTCCTTATATTTCCAGATAACGTTTCTCCCTCTTTGGCGCAGATCGCCCAGAACTGTTGATGTTTGTCCTCTGTCAGCACAGTGACGTCATGTCGTCCTCTGTTAGGAAGCCCAAACGTCTCGTGAAGAACAGCAGGAGTGATAGTGATAGATTTGCCTCCCACTGAAGCCTTAATCTCCAGTTTGTTGTAGTCAGCTTTCGCAGAGTTGTAGTACTCCATCACTTGGTCAGTCCAGATAATACCTTCGTGGTATTCCATGAAGTTTACCAGCGAAGCAGCTTTGAACTTTTCAAGCAGTTCTTTCATCAGATCCGTACCGGTTTGGTAGTAGGAATCATAGACGAGAAACATACCTTCAGCGGCCATTGTAGATCTGTTGAAGGTTAGAAAAACAAAGGAAAGTATGCAGAAAATTTGCAGAAATTTCTCACAAGTACTTTTGAATGCTTAGAGTGCGTAAAGAGCTACTCGACTGATCAGATGAGGATTTATAGAGTTGGGGTTTTTCGGTTTCCGTGATATCCGCCAACCGTTAGATCCATTTTTCTGTCAGTGCTGATCGTGCGGCGTCAGTTACGACTTTTCGAATTCAAAAGATATTTAATGAAGAGCGGGAATATGTACCGCCCAACAGTTTCTTATAAAAGCGTGTTTTAAATATACGTTTTAAACAGTTCCGCTTTTATTAAAGTAATCAGATGAGTAACATAAATACTTATCTGATGGACTACTGTCCTGATGACAATGCTGTTATCAGAGAATGCCAATAGCTGATAACCTTCCTCAGCTGTTTGTCAATCCAGCTAGATAAAATGACTTCAATCTTCGATAGTTAAGTCTTCTGATGAAAACATAACTTCAACTAACTGTCATTAACAAATTTCATCTTTAATTCAGAAGTACCGCTAGTCTTACACGTTCCCCCTGAGTTTAAGAATTCATAAGTTAACTAGTCTGTTGAGAGTTAATCCTTGAAGATAATAATAGATAACTAAGCTGTTGAACTCCAGTCTTCTGATGAGTTCCCCCTCAGCTTATGCTTCCAAATTAAGTAGTCCTAGCTCAGCTCTTAGAGTTGAGAACCTTACTTCACTTAGAGGTTTAGTGAAGATATCAGCAATTTGATTATCAGTATGAACATACTCAATCATTACATTGCCTTTTTCCACATGATCTCTAATGAAATGATGCTTGATCTCAATATGCTTAGTCCTTGAATGACTTGTAGTGTTCTGAGTAAGTGAGATAGCACTTGTATTATCACAGTAGATTGGTATTCCACTGATCTTTATGTTGTAGTCTTCTAGTTGATGCTTCAACCATAGTATCTATGCACAACAAGCTCCAGCAGCTATATATTCAGCTTCAGCAGTAGATATAGAGACTGAGGTTTGCTTCTTACTCATCCATGAGATCAGACGACTGCCTAAGAACTGACATGCACCTGTTGTGCTTTTTCTGTCAATCTTGCAGCCAGCAAGGTCTGAGTCTGAATAGCCAATAAGCTCAAATCCAGATTCTCTAGGATACCATAATCCCAATTCTTGAGTGCCTTTAACATATTTCAATATCCTCTTGGCAGCTAAGAGATGAGATTCTTTGGGGTTTGATTGAAATCTTGCACAGACTCCAACTGAGTACATTATATCAGGTCTGCTTGCTGTTAGATACAACAATGAACCAATAATGCCTCTATATTTGGTTATGTCCACTGATTTGCCATCTTCATCTTTATCCAAACGAAGACTTGTAGACATAGGAATAATAGCTGTTGAGCTAGTTTCCATACCAAATTTTTTGAACAGATCTCTTGTGTACTTTGCTTGGCTGATGAATATTCCATCAGGCAACTGTCTAACTTGCAATCCAAGAAAGTAATTAAGTTCACCCATCATGCTCATTTCAAACTTGTTCTGCATCAGCTTGGAGAACTTATCACACATCTGTTGGTTAGTTGAACCAAAAATAATATCGTCCACATATATTTGCACAAGTAATATATGATTTTCCCATTCAATTGTGAACAAGGTTTTATCTACCTTACCTTTTCGAAATCCTTTAATTAAAAGAAAATCAGATAGGGTATCATACCATGCTCTTGGAGCTTGTTTCAGTCCATAAAGGGCTTTCTTCAGACGATATACTTTGTCCTCTTCTTGATAAACTTCAAATCCAGGAGGTTGTTCAACATATACTTCTTCTTGCAATTCTCCATTGAGAAAAGCAGACTTCACATCCATCTGATAGACAGTGAAGTTCTTGTGAGCAGCATAGGCTAGAAACAGTCTGATTGCTTCAAGTCTTGCTACTGGTGCAAAAGTTTCATCAAAGTCAATTCCTTCTTCTTGACAATAACCCTTGGCCACTAGTCTTGCTTTATTTCTGGTGACAACACCATCTTCATTCATCTTATTCCTGAAAACCCACTTAGTGCCAATTACTCTTTGATGACTTGGTCTAGGAACTAAGTACCAGACTTCATTCCTTTCAAATTGATTCAACTCTTCTTGCATAGCTTCTATCCAGAAGGAATCATTGAGAGCTTCTTCAATTTGCTTGGGCTCTATTTGAGATAGAAATGTGACAAACATTGCATCTTGTGCAGCAGCTCTTCTTGTTTTCACTCTATCTAAAGGATCACCAATTACTAACTCAGGAGGGTGATTCTTGAGCCATCTGAGATCAGGTTGCAAATCAGGATGTTGTCCTCTGTTTTGATCTTGCAACACTACTGTTGGAGATACATTCGTAGTCTGTTGAACATTTGTAGTCTGTTGAACAGTCTCTGGTCTGTCAGCTGTTTGCATCTCGTCTGTTAGACAATCAGCACTGTGATTTTGAACAGCACTTGAGTTAGCAGCTGAACTTAGATTAGGTAGTATGATGGGAACATATTCTTCATTTCTTCCAACGTCTAACTTCTGTAAATCAGCAGACAGATCTTGATTAACACTTTGATTCTTTTCAGAAGATTGACTTGGCTCATCAAATACTACATGGATAGATTCTTCTATTAGTAATGTTCTTTTGTTAAAAACTCTGTAAGCTTTACTAACAGTAGAGTATCCTACAAAAACAGCTTCATCAGCCTTTTCTGCGAATGCAGTAAGGTGATTTTTCCCATTATTCAATACAAAACATTTACAACCAAAAATCTTAAAGTAATGAATGTTTGGCTTTCTGTTGTTCCAAACTTCATATGGAGTCTTGTTCTGATTTTTGTTGATCATACATCTGTTCTGGGTAAAGCATGCTGTGTTTGTTGCTTCTGCCCAAAATCTTTGAGGCAGCTTAGCTTCAGCTATCATGGTTCTGACAGCTTCCTTTAGTGTTCTGTTTCTCCTTTCAGCAACACCATTCTGTTGAGGGGTTCTAGCAGCTGAATACTCATGATGTATTCCTTTTATGCTACAATATTCTTCAACAGTAGAGTTTGTGAACTCTGTTCCTCTATCTGATCTGATCTTCAATATTTTGATACTCTTCTCATTCTGGATCAGTTCCATCAGATTTGTAAGATGTTCCTTGGTTTCACTTTTCTTTTTCATGAAAATCACCCAAGTATATCTTGAATAATCATCCACAACAGCTAGGCAGTATTTCTTTCCACCATTGCTGACTGGATCAATGGGTCCAAATAAGTCCATATGCAACAGCTCCAATATCCTTCCAGAAGATTGGTGCTTCTTTTCTTTGAATGATGACTTGATTTGTTTACCCTTCTGACATGCGTCACAGAGCTTGTCTTTGCTCATGACAGCTTTTGGAATCCCTTCTACCAAATCATTCTTGATTAATCTGTTTATGGTCTTGAAGTTTAAATGATTCATTCTCTTGTGCCATAGCCAACTGACTTCACTTGGTGCAGATGCCACCAAACAAATACTTGAATTCTTGTCAACAGAACTCCAGTCAACTATGTAGATATTTCCTTGTCGTCTTCCAGATAAAATTACCTTCTTTGTACCAATTTGTTCAACGTAGCACTTATCTGTTGAGAAGATGACTGAATATCCCTTGTCACAAAATTGACTTATGCTCAGCAGATTATATTTCAGGCCTTTAACATAGGAGACGTCAGATATCTCTATGTTTCCCTTGATTAGTCTTCCTTTAGCTTTAATCTTGCCTTCTTTGCTGTCTCCAAAAGTGACTTTTGGACCATCCACAGCAACTGCATCAGTCAACTCATGTCTGTTTCCACACATGTGCCTTGAACATCCACTGTCCAAGTACCAAATCTTCTCTACTTTACTCCTACTCCTAATCCTAACCTACAAAACAAAAATAAAATTGTTTTAGGTACCCTTATTGAGAGGGTCCTGAAGGATTAGTTCCACCTTTGACAACCCAAGATGTTGAAGTCTTAGGCTTCTTAGGTTTCTGAGTTTTAGGAGCATGAACAGTTTCATTTTTATCATAGTTATCAGATAAGTCATGTTGATGATCAGTATGATATGAATAATGTTCATAAGCTGATATGCATGCATTGGATGAGCAGGGTAAGGTGCATAGTAACTAGGAAATTGAGGTGCATGATACATAGGATGATATGCAGCAGGTTGCACATAATATGACTCATTTCCATACCAAGCATTTTGATTTTTCTTGTTCTTATGCTTCTTTGGTTTACTAGGCGCTTGCTCAACTGATTTTGACTTAGTTTTACCACTAGTCTGATTGACTTTAGCTTTATCAGCAGACTTCTTAGGACTCTGCTGTTTGGTCTTACTAGTCTGATTTCCTACACTAGGCTCTTTGCTCTTTTTAGCCTTAGGAGATTTCTTCTCCTTTACCACTTTCTCAGATGAGGTAGGTTTAGAGGTTTGAACATACAGAATGACCTTGCTATTGTCAGCTGATATGAATTTTTCAGTATGATTCAATTCTAATTTATCCTTTTCTAAAGGTGTCTCCTGTTTACTAGATGTATGCATGGATGCAACAGTTGACTTATCATGAGACTCAATAATTTTCTCAAGTTCCATGATTTTCCCTTTATAAACCTCACATTCAGCTTTCAGAGATTCATGCTCTTGCTCAAGTTGTTTATATTCAGCTGATTCTTTTGGCTTTTCAGCTAGAAGTTTCAGTGAATTATTTTGCTCTTTTAGCAAGTTCATCTCTTCCTTAAGCTTGACAAACTCTCCAGCAATAGTAGTATTATTTAACATCATTTGCTCTAGAGAATTAAACAGTTCATTTTCTTGAGGAGTTACCTCATCCTCAGAGTCATCAGATTCCTTTGCCATCAGGCAGAGGAGAGCAGGTTTTTCTTCATCAGACGATTCTTCATCAGACGTGTCTGAATCTGAATCAGATGAGTAGAAATGCAGTCAGCTTTTCTGCTTCAGCCATCATTGCCTTGCCTCTCTGATGCTTTCTTTCTTTTCTTATTTTCTTCTCTTCCTCAGTGTACTTTTCTGCTTTTGGATATGGGCAGTCTCTTATGAAGTGTCCCAATTTCCTGCAGTTGTAACACATTAGTTTTGATTTATAATCATCCTTATCCTGAGAAGAAAAATTAGGTTTAGAAGTAGAAGCATTGTTGTATTTGTTTCTCATTTTTCTTTTATAGAACTTCTTGAAATTGTTCATCAACAGTGCAACATCTCCAGCAGTGTACTCCTTTTTGTTGAGTAGAGTGGCTTCATCAGATGAGTCCACTTCAGCATTTCTTTGAGCCGGTCTTCTTTGGTTTTCAGCAGCAACAAGTGCAGCTGTGGGTCCTGAAGTTGAGGTTTCTTCAATTCCCATCCTTGGCAGTTTATACTCATACGCCTTGAGTACGGAGAACAGCTCTGTTAGAGAAATCTTGCCCAGATCTCTTGATTCTTCCATTGCTGTCACCTTCATGTTGAACTTGGAAGGTAGAGCCTTCAGTACTCTGACAGAAATCTCTTTGTCAGTGAAAGTCTTTCCCAGCTTCAAAACTTCATTCAGAGTTCTGGTGAATCTGGTGTCCATCTGATCAATGGTTTCTCCAGACTTCATCTTGAAGTTGTCCAGCTTCTCCAAGGCAACACTTAGCTGATGTTCTTTAATTGCATCATTGCCTTCACTCATGTCACGAACCTTATCCCACATCTCCTTTGCAGTTTTGCAATGCTTGACTTTGTCAAACCGATCATTATCCAGGGCTTTGGTCATGATGAATCTTCCGACTTTGTCCAGGTTGAACAGCTTTATTTCTTCTGCTGTCATTTCTGTTAAGTCTTTTTCCACCACTATTTGAGCTTCATCTACGATGATGGTCTTGGTGAATTTGAATGGACCTTTGATGATACATGTATACATGTTGTCATTGTAGGCAGCAAGGAAAATCTCCATTCTGATCTTCCAGTCCTCAAAAGACATACCAGCAATGTGGGGAACATGGCTGATACAATCCATTTTTCAAAAAGTTTTTATTTTTCAAAAAGATGCTCTTTTGAAAAGTTTTGAAAACCTTTGAAAAACACTCGGATCAAGCTCGTTGATCAGGCAGCTGATTCTAATGAACCACCTGCTCTGATACCACTTGTTGGTCCCAAGTGGTCAGAAGAGGTTTAGAGGGGGGGGGGTGAATAAACCTCTTTAAAAATTTTCTTCAATTTTTAACTTTAAAACTTTACTCTTACTGAACAGACTAAGCTGATCAGATTTGTAAGTTACAATTCTATTCGCGAACAAATCTTTGAACAGTCCTGTTGACCACTCGTCTGATAGTTACTTAGCTGATTTTGCAGAAATCAGTTTTAATACTTAGAGTACTTGCAGCGGATTTTCAAAGTGTTTTTCACAAGTAATCTTAGCAGTTTGAAAAATGTTTCCCCAGTTTTATAAACTCCTTTTAACTTCTTTTCAAACAGTTAACTTAACGTGTTTTTATGCAAACAGAAAATATGCAAGTTTAAAAACAATGTAAAAACACAATCAATTTTTATAGTGGTTATATGGATTTAAATATCCTTTAGTCCACTCTTCCAAGTCACTCAGATCTTGGGTTATACTATAATCACAAGGTTTACAGTATACTCTGCTTGCGTCGAACAACAAATGAAACGACCACAAGTTCGCAATAGGAAATCACACAGAAAACCTATCCTCTGAAGTTTGATCACTCACAAAGATGGATCACAACTCCGCACAACACTCTTGTTTACAAAATCACTCAGAAGATGTATTTTTCTTTGTTCTTCAACTCTGCTTTCGTCAACAAATGACTCAGCTGATGAGTGAGCTGTTCTTGAGACTTAAAGAATTTTGCTTCGGAATTTTCTCTCAGAAAGTGTGTTGCTTGTTTCTTCTTCGTCTCTTTCAGCTATTTATACTTGAGGATTGAAAAGTGTCCGTTGAAGAGAGACAGGTTTCAAATTCCTCGAGTACTGGTCCTTAAAATCCGCGAACGGCTCTTTTGCAGTCTGTCCGTACTGAACAGTACTATTCTGCAGGCAGCATTAAATGCACTCGGCTGATGCGAAGCTTTTCTTCAATCATTTGTCTTAAATATCCTCGTACTTCAGCATTTATTACACCAAGGGGCATTTATTACCGTTGGGAACACTTCATGATCTTCTTCACTTGGCTGATGAAAGTATAAGTCTGATGGCGAACTCGGCTGATCTCAAACTTGAACAAATCTGATTTGAGTCGGCTGATCTTCACTAGTCTGATAACTTTACTTCAGCAGATCAGAAGTCTTGGACCTTGAAACTTTGACTCTTCTGATGTCTTCATTACTTAGTCAAAATTCCTTGATAAGTTTATCAGCTAAGTTACTCCATACTTAGCCAATTTTACGAAGTTTTGGAATGCATCAAAACCTCCCTTATCAAACTTTCTTTAGTGCCTCCATCTTCATCCTTATCCAACATAAATGTTGATAATATGTTAATATGTTTGATATGTTATGTTCCGTTTGTTTCCGACTATATGTTTTCGTTTGTTTTCAATTTTGTGTGGGCCCCCTTTTGATTGGTATATGGACCCGATGCCAACCTGGCCGGCAAGGGCCTGCAGGATTGTCACGGTTACCCGTAGGCCTGGCCTTACAACCCAAGAGGGGAGGAACACTTGGGGATTAAGGACGAACTCCGGCAAAGACATGTTGATGCATTTCAGATAGTAAGGTCGCTCCTTACTTGGTGAGTTTGGATGGACATCAGACTGAGGATGGAGGGTAAGTGGAGGACGGCATCAGCAAGTTCTTGTTTATGTGAATTCCGTGTTTCTTCCGTCTAGAATATATGTTTATTTGCTTGATAACATGCTTATGTTATATATTATGTTGCATTCATACATCACCATGAAAATTCGCACATAGCCTCACTAAGTTGGACGATCAACTTATGCGTTCCGTGTTTCATTTCTTTTTAGTTTCAGGTGTTCTGGAAATAATAGTCGGGTTGCGGTTAGGTCATCACGGTTGCGGTCACACCCTAGTATTCGAGAGAGTAGTAATATTTTGTGGTCGATTTATGCTCTTTTTCGATTTTGATTAAAACCTTGCTTAGAATGTTTGATTCGTTAAAATTGATTTATATTTTCATAAAAGATTTCAAGGTTTTCATAAATTACTTATTTTTCTCTCTCGGCTGATTTTGTTCAAGTATTTTGAGATGTTGTGATTAAACGCTTCCGCTTTAAAATTCTACATGGAAAAATTGATTTTTCCGTTAAAACTTAGTAATTTAAATTGTTCTTATTTCGCTTTAAACCGCTTCTGCTTTAAATCCTTTAATTTTGACGCTTTTTCAAAATAACAATAATTTTTCGACCGTTATCCGACGGACCAGCGGTGCCGGGCCGTCACAGGCGGCGGCTAGTAGATAGGTTTAGGGTTTTAGTTTTTGCTTTCCTTAGGGTTTTTGAGTCTCCAAGACTCCCTTTTATTGTAGAGTTCAAACTCTATCCCTAACCCTATCTTTTCATAGCTAATGGGCCATCAGATAAGTTGACCCATCCCTTTATTTATTTAATAAACCACTTTAATTAAATGGCACATTTATTTAATTAACACTTTAATTAAATAAACCAATAAATCTAATTAAACATTTAATTTAATTTAATTAATTAGATAAATCTAATTAATTTTCTCTCTCCAAGAATTAACTCTTTAATTCTTTACTTTGATTTAACTCCTTTAAATAAATTCGTTCATCAACTAACTATCACAGTTCCAGCTTTTGTGTGTGACCCTCTAGGTTCACCATCAATTGGCAGCATGCTCACATTTCTGTGATTTAATTAATTGCTCCGATCTATTAAACTAATTTTAATTGACCACTCCAGATTTAATCTCCCATCAATTCAGGAGTACCAACACCTCATGGTCGATGTCTAGCCACAAGCCCATGAGGCCCAAAATCAGGTGAATTGACTTTAGTGTACCTTAAACCTCTTATAAGTACCATGTACATACGGTCCTTCTAACGACTAATTTCCCGATCGAGACCTAGGGTGTGTGAATTGATCAACAACTCTAATCATCTCGATTCTGTACTTTCTAATTCTGGATAATACTTCCAGTGTGACTGCTAAATCTGGAAACCCCTTTCCAAATTCGTCACTGACCATGGCCATGGATTTCTCGGAATGTATCATCTATGAATGTACAGGAAATTCTCTCATCCATTACAATTAGTCGGTAGATCCTATATTGATGCTAACCATCCACGCATACGACTATACGTAGCCAACGTAGGCGCACAATGGTCAAGCTATGTGACCGGCTCCTAAATCAAAGTACGCACACCCGTATACCGAATTCGCCCTAGCATCTCAAGTCTAAGGATAAATCGTACACTATTATAAGTCTTGAGAGACATCCCACCACCGATATGCTTTTACGCACTTCCACAATGGGTCTCTCTGTTCGGGTCGTTCGGTGCGTCCGATCCCCTATCGAACCACCTAGTCATATGCACTGACATTAATAATGTCTTGTTCATGAAACAACAACAAATTTACTTCATGTGAATCATGCATAATCGTACAAGTCTTGATGATTCATTCGATACCCCGTCTCGACATGAATCTATGACTTGGAACATTTTCGAGATCATGACCTTTGAGAATATTTCATGATAGATCGCACTCAGTCCTGAAGTGTATAGTCCCGTAGTCATGAGTGATCTCAGGGTTTCAACCAATCGCTTAAATGTGTTCGCGAAAGATGAATATGGCCATTTGTATATATTATGAATTCTCGATAAAATAAACAATTCGTATTAATTGATAAATCAAAGATTCTTTCAAGATAAAATAATGTTCCTACTACAAGCTATTTCATTGGCTTGCAGGGCACTATCCTATCAATCTCCCACTTGCCCTAAAGCCAATCACAAACGTTTCTAAGACCCATCCTTCCCAGATGCTCCTCGAACACCTTTTACGATAATGGCTTAGTTAGTCGATCAACTACGTTATCCTTTGAGTCGACAGGCTCCATTTGAATGTCTCCTCTACCTATGATCTCCCTGATCACATGGTATTTTCTCAATACGTGTTTGGACTTGTGGTGTGATCTCGGCTCCTTCGCTTGAGCAATTGCCCCATTGTTGTCGCAATAGACTACTATGGGATTAGCTATGCTAGGTACCACATCCAGCTCTTGGATGAAGTTTCTCATCCAAACACTTTCCTTCGCTGCATCTGATGCGGCGATATATTCTGCTTCAAGGGTTGAGTCTGCATTGGTAGACTGTTTGGAGCTCTTCCAACTCACCGCTGCGCCGTTGAGGCAAAATATATATCCAGAATTGGATTTAAAATCATCCACGTCAGACTGGAAACTTGAATCAGTGAATCCTTCGAGCTTCAATTCTCCACTACCACCGTAGACCAAGAACATATCCTTAGTCCTTCTCAGGTACTTGAGGATAGCCTTTACGGCGGTCCAGTGTTTCTCCCCTAGATTTGACTGGTAGCGGCTCGTAACACTGAGAGCGTGTGCTACGTCAAGTCTAGTACATAGACATTCTCTTGCTTTCTTCATCACTCGTAGGGCACATTGATTTAGAAAGATAGATTCCATGTCTCATTGGGAGCAATCCTTTCTTGGATTCTTCCATACTGAATCTCTTCAGTATAGTGTTAATGTACTGGGATTGGGAGAATCCTAACATATTCTTCGATCTATCTCTATAGATACGTATGCCTAGTACGTAAGAAGCGTCTCCCATATCCTTCATGGAGAATTGCGTGGATAACCACGCTTTTGTCTGCGTCAACGTTCTGATATCGTCTTGGTAGGCAAAATCGTGGCATTAAATAGATTCATATCCAAATCGGCTGACAGAAGTTTGCCGTTCTTCCAAACCCTTCGGAAAGCAAAAAACCTTGCTTGGACCGAAGAAAGCGACCAGGCCTTTGAACGGTTAAAGGAATATCTAACGACAGCCCCGGTATTGGCCAAACCAACCGAAGGAGAACCATTATATGTCTACATATCGATCTCCGACGTGGCCATTAGTTCAGTTTTAGTGAAAGTGGATGGCTTAGAACATAAGCCTGTTTATTACTTAAGCAAATTACTACAAGAGGCCGAGAAAAACTACTTGGATATAGAGAAATTCTCTTTGGCCTTAGTAGTGGCGGTAAGAAAACTCCGACCTTATTTTCTAACTTACAAAATTGTGGTCTTAACGAACCAACCACTAAGACAGGTCCTAGCGAAGCCAGAAGCCTCTGGAAGATTGATCAAGTGGGCTGTCGAACTCGATCAGTTCGAAATCGAGTACAAACCGAGAATTGCGATAAAAGCCCAAGTCATAGCCGATTTCCTGTTAGAAACTCCAACCCAGGCAACCGAACATACCCATAACAACGATATCTTGATCGTAGAAAATCAAACCTGGTTAATGCACGTCGACGGTGTCTCATGCCGAGAGGGAGGAGGTGCCGGAATAAACTTTACCGGACCAAATAAGGAGGATATAAATTATGCGATAACGTTGGACTTCATCGTAACAAACAACGAAGCAGAATATGAAGCGCTGATCGCAGGAATGGAAATGGCGATCAAGGCCAACATAAAAAGCCTTAAGGTATTAACCGATTCAGAGTTAGTACAGAGACAGATAGAAGGTCTGTATGAGGCTAAGGAATTTAATATGGTCAAATACCTTGCCAAAGTGAAAAAATTGGCTGAAAAATTCGAAAATTTCGGTATACAGAACATTCCACGCTCTGAAAATAAATGGGCCGATCAACTGTCTAGGTTCACAGGATTCCACGATGGAAAAATTGAAAGGGTGATCAACTGGTTAATCTCCAATGCGCCGGCAATCGATATCGATGAGTCACCAGTCGCCGAAGTGATGGAAATCAAAAAAGCTGAAGGAAACTGGATGACTCCAATGATAGACTATCTTCGAGAAGGAAAATTGCCGCTTGACCAAAACGAAGCTCGAAAAATAAAATATCGGGCTCCAAAATATATATTGATAGAAGGAAAACTTTACCGAAGGTCAGTATCAGGAATTCTTCTGAAATGCGTCTCCGAATTTCAAACCAACGATATCCTCCGGGAGGTACATGAAGGAGATGCAGGGAATCACAGCGGAGCAAGGGCCTTGGCTTTAAAGTGCCTTCGACAGGTTATTATTGGCCTACCATCAACAACGATGCTATGCAATATGTTCAAAAATGTCATCATTGCCAAATTCATGCTAATATAACTCATCAACCAGCCGAAAATATGCACCCAATACCAGTCTGCTGGCCGTTTGATCAATGGGGAATGGACATCGTAGGACCTTTCCTAACAGCTCGATCCAAGAAAGCATATGTTTTAGTCGCTGTGGAATACTTCAGCAAATGGATAGAATGCATTGCCCTTGCTCGAATAACTCAATTCCAAGTGATCAATTTCTTATGGAAGTTCATAGTGTGTCGATTTGGCATCCCAAGAATTCTGATCTCTGATAACGGAACCCAATTTGCGGGAAAACAGGTAATGGAATGGTGTACAAAGCTAGGAATTCAACAAAATCTCACTTCAGTTGGGCATCCTAGAGCGAACGGACAAACTGAGGTAGCGAACCGAGAAATAATAAAATCTTTGGAGAAAAGATTAGGGGCAGCCAAAGGAAAATGGCTAGATGAACTCCCAGGAGTACTATGGGCCAATCGAACCACGGTCAGAACTTCAACCGGGGAGACCCCATTCAGTTTTGTATATGGCTCGAAAGCTGTTATTCCAGTCGAAACACTAATTCCGACACCAAGAATTGAAATGAATGACGAGCAGGAAAATGGAAAGACAAGCGAAAATGATATTGATTTAACAAAAGCTTTAAGAGAAAAAGCGGCCGTACATTTGCAAGTCGCTAAATCAAATATGGAAAGGGCCTACAATCAAAAGGTACGCGTCCGAACCTTCAAAGAAGGAGACCTGGTCTTAAAAAAGGTAGAGGTATCCAAGCATGTGGGAAAGTTACAACAGAATTGGGATGGACCATACATTGTCGTCGGTGTAGGAAAGAAAGGTTCATACAAGATTGCACACTTGGACGGAACAACCCTATCGAGAACCTGGAATGCAGTCAACCTTAGAAAATACTATGGTAAATAAATCGTAGTAGATTATGCTGCTTTATTCTTTTTTAGTAAGTTTTATTCTTTGTAACAAAGGCCTTGGCCTACGGTTCAATTTTTAAAGATTTTAGCAACTTTAAAATATTAAATCAAAGCTCGCTTAAGGAAAAATATCAAAACGAGTTGAGTATAAATCGTTTGATTATATAAACGCTCCTCGGAATTCTACGATCATCTTGGTTAAGATCCAATAAGTTGATCTAAAGATATGACGAGTCGAGTATAAATTGATTCGCTCAATAAACGCTCATCGATCTAACAATACAAAGAGTTGAGTATAAATTGATCCGCTCAATAAACGCTCCTCGATCTAACAATACAAAGAGTTGAGTATAAATTGATCCGCTCAATAAACGCTCCTCGACCTAACAATACAAAGAGTTGAGTATAAATTGATCCGCTCAATAATCGCTCCTCAATCTACTTTTAACGATTAGACAGACTTTGGTATAAAAACCTAAGTCTAAATGAGAAGAGTTGAGTATAAATTGATCCACTCAATAAACGCTCCTCGATCTATTTTTAACGATTAGACAGACTTTGGTATAAAAACCTAAGTCTAAATACAAAGAGTTGAGTATAAATTGATCCGCTCAATAAACGCTCCTCAATCTACTTTTTACGATTAGACAGACTTTGGTATAAAAACCTAAGTTTAAATGAAAAGAGTTGAGTATAAATTGATCCGCTCAATAAACGCTCCTCAATCTATTTTTAACGATTAAAAAGGCTTTTGGTATAAAAACCTAAGTCTAAATGAAAAGAGTTGAGTATAAATTGATCCGCTCAATAAACGCTCCTCGATCTATTTTTAACGATTAAAAAGGCTTTTAGTATAAAAACCTAAGTCTAAATGAAAAGAGTTGAGTATAAATTGATCCGCTCAATAAACGCTCCTCGATTAATTTTTAACGATTAAAAAGGCTTTTCGTATAAAAACCCAAGTCTAAATGAAAAGAGTTGAGTATAAATTGATCCGCTCAATAAACGCTCCTCGATTAATTTTTAACGATTAAAAAGGCTTTTGGTATAAAAACCTAAGTCTAAATGAAAAGAGTTGAACATAAATTGATCCGCTCAATAAACGCTCCTCGATTAATTTTTCACGATTAAAAAGGCTTTTGGTATAAAAACCTAAGTCTAAATGAAAAGACTTGAGTATAAATTGATCCGCTCAATAAACGCTCCTAGATTAATTTTTAACGATTATAAAGGCTTTTGGTATAAAAACCTAATTCTAAATGAAAAGAGTTGAGTATAAATTGATCCGCTCAATAAACGCTCCTCGATCTATTTTTAACGATCAAAAAGATTTGGTAAAAAACCTAAGTCTTCAAAATGAGTTGAGTATAAATTGATCCGCTCGATAAACGCTCCTCGATGATAATAATAGATAAGATTGAAACTAAATCAACAACAAATAGTATGCAAAGGAATAATAATAAAGTTTTATTCATCTGTGTTAAGAGAATGTGCAATAAATTACATACAAAAGCTTTGATCAAGATTACAAAGGTCAATATACGATTTACACATTGCTACAATTGTTTTGATAAAATCTTATGGTCTTCACGACAATGTCAACGGAAACATCAATCTCCTCCCTAGCACCTCGACGATCGGAATAAACCACCTAAGAAGCATGCTGCTCAGGATGGTCGACTTCTTTGGTTCGATGGCCAGGCTCTGAAGATCAAATGTTCTTCTAGACGAAATGAGCATTACCAGCTAGATAACCGGCAATACGTAAAATTCCTTGACTCCTGTTTTTAACTAAACACGACAAGGGTGAGGACTGGTCGGGATGTGAAGATCGACCGATAACTAGTTACGGAGAATTCACGACCGGGCCCGTTGCTCATCATGATTGATGGGTTAGACTTAACGATTAGTAACACTTATGATGTAGCAGTGCTAGATAAGTGCGAAAACCGAGGCGAAATAGCTTGAAGGTTGTGGAGTGACACAATTGGAAATAAGTATGCCTACCTGGGGAATTGATTGTATGGCCACGAGTCGTGGGTGCAATTAATTGCCGCTGGGACGTCAAGACCTACTAGGAAATAGAATTTCCCGAACACTTGAAGGGGTAATTGTTTCGATAAAATAGTGGGAGAACTTTCACGATAGAAAGTCCAACCTTCGTAGATTATAAGTATTATTCATTAACTAGTCCACTGAATGTTTGTCTTCTCTTAAGGATACTGAGATATATGTAACTATCCATTTTACTATTTATCCTCGACCAATAAAATAACTGGATCAAAATATCGACTAGGAAAGAAACTTGAGAATTGTCTTAAATTCCAGAAGTGGGAATGATGTTCTTAAATGACGAGCCTATGCCTTATGCGCTTCTGAGATAAGTCAAAAAGAGAAACGAATCACCCGTAGAATATGGGAATCTTAATGATCGTTTTCTCCTATAAAGATTAATCTCAAAAAAATGAAACGAATCACCCATAGAGTATGGGAATCTTAATGATCGTTTTCTAAAATAAGCATCAAGATTGAACTAGCTATGGAAGCAACATGAGGAGCATGTCTGAAGCTTCTGAAACAAACCTCAAAAGGCCTGTTTTGAGGACCAGTCTTCTGAAACAAACCTCCACCTCAAAAGGCTTGTTTTGAGGAGTAGTTTTGAATCGATATGATTCGAGTCTTCTAAGGAATTGTTTCAAAACTCGAGAATAAATGAAGGAACTAGTGTCAAGGATCACTGTCTTTGTTTTATCAACCTAGTTGAAAACTGGATCAATTAAACGTAGGCCTGCAAGTGATCTTAGCATTAACTTCCTCCTAAATTCTCCTCCTGCTCATTCAAATGACTCTTGAAATACACTGATCTTATTTGATAAGTTGATCACATTTCATGAATCAACCAAAGTATTGGTTAAATGCAAATAGGATAAACCTGACATGATCTTTTACACTTCATGGACTGCAAAGTCAAAGAAGAGTAAAATGACGAAGAATTTATTCTCTTCTAAATTCGACCATAAAGGTAGTCAAAAGAACGCAAGTAGCCTAAAAGTCGAATTATCCCACTGGATCTAAGAAAGGCACTGATATGTTTAATTGATTAGATAATCTAATTAATTAAGCAACGTTTCAATTAAAGGGTTAATTGAAAAGGAAAAGGAATCAATTAAAGAAGTTAATTGAAAGGAAGTAAATTAATTGAATTAAACCATTGACTCAATCTTATTGAATTTATGTGTGAAATTCAATTAATACAAAGATAATAATCCATAACTTTGGTACGCTAGACTTGGACACATCTCCAAGGGTAGGATTCAAAAGTTGGTTTCACCTAAGCTTCTTGAAAAATAGAACTTGGATGAACTTCCAACCTGCGAATCATGTCTCAAAGGAGATATGACCAGATCTCCCGTCACAGGGAATCCAGAGCGAACCAAACAAAATCTGGATTTAATCCATAAATATGGATCACTAAAGGTTACTGTGAGAGGAGATTACTCATACTTCGTACTTTTTACTAATGACCTTGGTCGTTAGTGAAAAATGAATCTAGTGAGATGCAAATCCGAAAAACCAAGAAAGGTATTTCAATACGAAGTAGAGAATCAACAAAGAAAAAGTATTATGACCATTCGATCTAGTTGAGATAGCAAATACTTGTCAAGGATTCCTCAATTATCTTAATGAGAATGAGATTCTCATACAACAAACTCCTCCTAAGACACCTCAACTTATTGAAGTGTCTATAGAGATGGAATCCAACATTGTTAGGCATTGTTCGATCCATATTGAGTTTTCTTAAGCTTCCTTATGCATTCTAGGGGTTAGTCTTCCTGACTGCATCGAAGATACTGAGCAAAGTGCCTTCAAAGTTCGTGCCTACAAAGCTTTACAAAGAAAGGTATGGCAAAATGCCTCTATGCTCTTACCTCTGAGTATGGAGATCTCCTGCCGATGGTAGAAACGAGAAAGGAGATAAATTGGCTAGTAGATCCAATTTGTATATAATTGTGGGGCATCCAACGAAATCCATTGGATACCTGTTCCACGACAATGAGAAATAATCATTTCTCATAGATACCCGTTCCTCTGTTGATGAAGTTCTCGTCAAAGGAAATGGAAACGTCATGGAACTTGATGATGTCCATGATTTGGACCCGTCCCCCCAAACAGTGGGAGTTAATCCTGAATCTACTGAACCTACCAGTACACCTACTCTTCAAAGGTCTGATCGAATTCGTAAGGAGCCAGAACGATTTGGTTTCATTCACGAAAACGAGAAAGTGGAAAGTGATCCAAGGACCTATGAAGAAGCGATGTCAGACATAGATTCGGATGCGTTGCTCGAAGCCATACAACCCGAAATGAATCCCATCCATTCCAACAAGGTATAAACCTTGATTGATCCACCCGAGGGATTTATCCCCATAAGTTGGTTATAAGATATAAATGGATCTTCAAACTTGGAATGAATGGAGAGGTGTTGCATCTGAGAATTGACTAGTGGTAAAAAGGCTATTCACAATGTTCTGGAGCAGACTTTGATGAAATCTTTTCTCCATTAGCAATGTCTGAATCCATTTAGATTCACATTTGTTCTGATGAGATAATCAAGACATTTGACTTCATCAAAACGAGTATGAACCATGAGTGTACAAAAGGATTAGTGGGAGCGCGATGAAGCTCATATTTTATATGTCGATAATGTTCTGGCTATCTGGTATGATATCGAAATGTTATCACAGACGAAAGCATGGTTGTCCATGCAATTCTCCATGAAAGATTTAGGAGAAGCATCTTGCGTATTGGGATACGTATCTATAGAAGTAGATCAGAAAAGATGCTGACACGCTCTAAATCTAAGTACATAGAATCAATACTGAAAATATTCAGTATGGAGAATCCAAGAAAGGATTGCTTCAAGTGAGACATTGTATCCCTTGTTCCAAAATCGATGTGCCCTACATCAAATGAGAATAAAGGAGAATGTCTCAAATACCTTATGTTTCAAACAAAAGGTTGCATGTGGCATGCTTTACTATGTACTAGACCAGACGTAGAACATGCTCAGGTATCGCGAGCAGTTGCTAGTCAAACTCCAGTGAAGAAGTACTGGACCACCGTAAAAGATATCCTTAAGCTCTTGACAAAGACTAAGGATTTGTTCTTGGTCTACGGTGGTAATGGAGAATTAAAAATTTGAAGGATTTACTGATTCGAATTTTCAGTCTGATGTGGATGAATTAAGAACATCCATTTTTGGATACATATCCTGCATCAAATAAGGAATTAATTTCAAAATAAACATTAAACAATGAAAATACTATTGAGGTCTAAGGAACACATAATAATATCGAATTATTATTTAAGAAAAAACTCACCTAAAAAATTGAATATTTATATAAAAACAAAAAAAACATTGAAATATTATTTACAAGGATTATCTTCTCTTAAAATATTGAAACTAAATTGAGGATTTCAAAAAATTATTAAGGAATTATTTTCTGAAAATACTGTGTCTTATCCGTATAAAAGAAGAACTTTGTCTTTTATGAAGGCCATCTCCAAGAGATCAATTATATCTCAAATTATAAAAAATATTATAAGTATATCACAAAAAATTGTGCTCCAAGAGAGCTCTTAAAAAATAAGAGTGGTAAAAAAATTTTAAGTTTGGACTCTTAAATAGGAGTCCAAAGTGAAATTTAAAATTATGCTTTTGCTTGGAAAAGTATAAAAACCAATGTATTTTTCTGTACGAAAATTAAATGTGTGTATATATATATATAACAGCTAAAATATTTTGAAAAGGTTCGTTTTCTTCTATTTAAAACTTCTTTTAATAAAAAAACAAATTAAGGCTGCATTTGGTTGAACCATCTTTTGCATTAACAATAAAGTTCGATTTCAAGCTATTGCTAAAATTGACCAAACGTGGCCCTTACTTTTTATATTCAAATTCAAAAATTGTATTAATCCTGAAATATAAATACGATTACATATTTATATTCATATTACTTTCTCGAAATAGAAATTTTTAAAGGGTAATTTTATTGTTATATTAAAATAAATATTAGAAAATGTATCATAATAATTGAAAGTTGTTAATATATAAATGAGTTGTTGAAATGAAGTGATGTAATAATTATTTAAAAGTAAAATCTTAAAATATCTAGTGGGAATGTATAACATTAAAAAATTTTAAGGTTTTTCCGTACTCTTCCAAACTGTTCCATATAAAGAGCTCAATTAGTGTTTACTTTTTGTTAGAAAATTTATAATTTTTCAGTCTACATTGGCAATCCTATCAAAATTATTCATCCTCTCAAAATGAATCCTTTAACAAAAATACCAGAATACATCCCACTTCAATCTCTTGTATATACTGAACTTGAAGAGATTCCCGATGAAGAGTTCATATGCGAGACCAGAGAATTTCTAAAATATCTTGAACAAAATTACAACTTAAATGTTGACCAAACCATCACCCACTGTCCTGATACTATGTGTATGGCTGTAAAAGAAAAACGATGGGGTCTCTTGGACTTTGAACAACATATTAAAGGCCAAATGAGAGGAAAGTGACTCACTAACGCCCGTCACTATGCCATAAGCCTCTTCTTGGAACGGGAAGAATATGGTAGAAGACAAACTGCATTTACTTCCAGTTTATCATACTATGTCGCGTATATTTGGCCCCCAATGGGAATTGTTTATTATTATGTTGATGATTTGTCCGATCAGACTTCTCGCACTGTGAAAGAATATCTTACTAAGAAGATGCTACGCCCGGGTGATAGCCGAGAGGTATTCAACCAGAACGACACTGTGAAAACTAGCTACCATCTTGTTGATTACACAGGAGATATGGTTGGCTTGCATGATGCCATGATGTTTAATCAGTTCTTTGTTAAAGACGGGCGTGGTAAGGCTGAGTTGTTGGCTGAGTTAATGAGATGTAAGGGAGCTCGTGCAAAAGGGATGTTTGGTTAGATTGCAATGAAATAAGATCTTTTCTTAACGGATTCTATGTGTGAGAAATTGATGGACAAGCACACCATTCTCACAGTTGCTGCTGCCCAGTTATTTCCTTTCGGTGCCTGAAGATGAATCAAGGAATTCAGGATGTTAAGTTCTTCTATTTTATTTTATTTTCAAGTCAATTGAGTTTTAATTTGTAATTTTAATGTCGTTTTTTTTTTTTTTTTTTTTTTTTTCAATGTTCAATGTTCAATGTTGAAAGTGCCTAACTATTATTAAATTGCTAATTAGTTATAGCTTTATATAAATGATAGAGAATTTAAGAGAAATGACCTTTTCAAAAATCCTATTTATAAAATTAACCCTCCCTATTTTCTTTTATTTTTTTAAATCAAATTTTTAATTAAAAACCTAAATCATGTGGTATACTTGACATTCTCCCTCTTGATTTGAAAATATATTTCACGCTAGATTAATTAATTAGTTTTAATGTTAATGTGATTCAGATATTGGATATATATATTTATGGTGCTTAAACATTAGGATAAAAAAATGTATTTAATAAATTGGACATGCATTAATTAAATAAACATCCAAAATTAGCTTTAGTATGTACATGATGGAATTATCCAATTAGGTTGCGTGTTCCAGGAAATAGGGTCTCACAAGGCTAAGGTTTCATTAAAAAAAGGCAAACGGGTCTAGTCTAAAAAGTTAGGGTTTCAGAACTAACGCAGGATTAATGATGCCCGGCTGTCCAAGTCGTATTAATTGATGCCTAGCTATCCAAGTCGTATTAATTGATCTGTCTTCTTCATATCCTAGACACAAAACGAAACCAAATTCTCTGTCTTCTTCATATACTTTTTGCCCACTGAATTTTCTGGATTTTTGCCCACTTCAATACAAAAAAAAAATCTCCACTTCAAAACAAAACCAAGCCCTCTGTCTTTCATCTCGAGTCTTCACGTTCAAGAGATCGGGCCAAGGCAACAAAGCAAGTATTTACATAATATTATCTAATTTTATAAGCTGTTTTTTATTTTAATTTATGTGATTTTGTGTTATATAAACGCAGATGACCAACAAAAGGATGGATGTAGGCATGAGGTGGTTTATAAAAGGAATTGATTTTCCAGCTCATAAGGTAAGATATTTAATCACGTTACCTACTTAAGGTTTAGGTAAGATATCCACTGAAGATTTCTTATTCATGATTATATCAGGCTTTGGATATCCCTCAAGAGTTTGTTGAGTTGACGAGGAATGAAATTGCAATGAAGGCTTTATTTAGAACTACAGGTTTGACTCATACTAAAGCAGTAGAGGTTACTCAAGTTGAAGTTGATTTGGTAAAGAGAAGGTTCTAGTTTTGTGGGGAATTTTGAAAATTGGTTGAATATTTATTCTGTCGGACGAGATGATAAACTTGTTTTTTGAATATCTTGGTTATATGAAATTTAATGTAACTATTTTGGGACCTTCCAAAATTGATAAGTTTCTAAAGAGAATACCGATAAAGTTCAGTACAGGGATGACTGAAGGTTATGAATCAAAATTGATAATTTTCGTCTTTTATTTTTTTATTTGACATAAATCATGATTGTACACCAATCAAGGACTTTGCTAATGTTGGCCCATGTGCAGATTTTGCCTTCTGAATTTTCTGGATTTTTGAATATTGAAGATGGAAGTGTTTTTAATGCCGAAGTTATTACACGTTGGCGGATTTGGAGGATAAATCTTCAAAAGAACAATAGTATAGCACAATCTTTTGGACCTTGCTGAATCGATTTTGTGCAAAAACTATGGTTGGATGAGAACTCTATACTTTTCGTTGAATATTGTGATCATTTGACATTTTTAGCTTTTCTGTTTGACGATTCTTGTAGCGAGCTTCCGTCCATGCTGAACGGAAAGGTTTTTATCAAAGGTAAACTAAATTATTCAATTTTTATCAAAGGTGAAGTAAATTATTTGATTTATTACCAAAGGTGAAGTAAATTATAATAAATTTATGATAAGGTTTTTGATGAAATTGTAGAAGAACCTGAGGAGATGGAGACAAAGGTTGTTGCTCCTGTGAAACTGAAACTCCAGTTGAGACGATCATGGAACTCCCCCACCAATCAAATGAAACTCAAATTCCAGTTGAGATGATCGTGGAACTTCCACCCCAATTAGATGTTAGAGGAGGCATTACGAATCCCTACCAACTTGTAAGAACCATCCAATATTACAAAACCAAAAACTGTAAATCAGCCTCAATTTCGCGCCTTGTGTGTTTATTTAACATTTCAATGTTTTTCAAGTTGATTAATTTCTTTATATTAATTAATAAACTTTATATGCTTATCTATATTATTAATTATCATTTCACTTTTCATGCAGGTTTTCCCCCCGACAACATGGAAGCCACTAAAGCTCCAAAACAAGAAAATAGTTGTTTTGTGTGTATTTAGGTGTAGAGATATGTTTTGGGAAGCAGAAATCAAGTTTTACGAAATCGGACAGCGGTGTGTGGCAATAACTCATGGGTGGGAGTCTTTTTGCAACGACAACAACATTGACCTAGGGGATCATTATCAATTTGATATTTTAGATTTAGATTATGCTCATCAAGATGGTCGTACTGTACTAATTTGTGTTAAGACTTTGCATGTTAGATTTTATGATGCATTTTGAAATCTGGTAGTTTATTTTCTAATGAGGTATTTTGGATCTTTTGGCTGCTCTATTTTTATCAATTTGTGGATAACTTTAGTAATTTTTTGGAGATGAATTTGTGATTAATTTGGATGTTAAATTATGCTGGGATTAGTCGATGATTTTCTAATGAATTTATTTGGATATTTTGGCTGGTTAATTTTGATCAATTTGTTGATAACTTTAGTAATTTTTTAAGATGAATTTGTGAATAGTTTGGATGTTAAATTATGCTGGGATTAGTCGATGATTTGGATGTATTATCATCAATTTACATATTATTATTATTGTCCCAATACATTAGCACAACAACTGGAACTAGGATTAATAGAGAAGTAAGACATTTTTTTCCCTATACTTCATAAATAAATATGGATCATTTAATTGTTAAAACCATATCAAGTCATTTAATTCGTAAGTACATGACATTATGAAGTACACTTAAATAAGATTGGAAAACATATCATTCCATGTTAGGGCTTCTACATTGTGTCCTTCGCCTTTTTATGTTGTTTTTTGTTGAGGTTGTCATCGCCTTCACAACATGTTTTACTAGGACACGTGGTACTTTTGTGGCCAGGCTTCCTAATTAAAACGAAAAATTTAACAACTTAGGATAAAATTAATTTGAACATATATGAAAAAAAAAAATGTTAAAGATGGGATTAATATAATCATATACCCGCATGCGCCACATTTTTGCTTCACTGCCTTTGGAGCTCCCCTTGACTTAATCCTCTTAGGATCACGAACTTCAGGATATTTGGATAATTTGACTGTATCATTAATATCATCAATTTTATCACAACCATTTTTAGTTTCCAACTTTCCCTTTTCATCTTCCATATTATCAACATAAGCTTTCTTCGCCTCTTCTGCAACCGTTCTAATACGCCTTAAGGACATGATGGTCACTGATTCAGATTGAGAAGCATTTATGCAAAGACTAGAACTCTCATAGTAAAGCCGTAAGAATCTCTGCCTTTGGGGTTCTATCAACGGAGCTGTCTTTGGTATGATGTTTTGCAATTCATGTCCAATACTTTTTGTCCACCTCTCAAATATGCAAGGGGATGGAATCTTAAAGATCTGCATAAACTTGAAACTCGAAAATAAATGCCTACATGGCAGGCCCTCAGACTCTAACGTTTTACACTCACATTCCAATGTTCCAGATTCCCAATCAATTCTTACACACACCCGTTTAGAAATTGCCTTGCCATACCGCCAAAATGTGAAATGGAATATTCTATCATCTTCGTTCCTTGATGATTCAAGCAAGAGTGCTTGCTCCTTCATAATTTCCCTTGGAACAACATAAAAAACCTTTTCCGTGTACAGATGCCAAGCATGAATCTCAAGGTTCGGATTGCAGTGAAAACATGTGGTGGTTTACTGTTGACTCGCTCACATGATTCTTGTTTATTTTTAAAAGATGATCTAAATTTATCAAGACATTCGTGGAAGTGCATAAGTAATTCTGCAATCCTGTAGGATTTTCTACCCAAGTTCTTAAGATGGGCATTGGTTGATTCGGCACTTTGAGTGCTTCTAGTCCTTCCCATAAAATAACCGCGAAAATAGGCCTCGCACCATAACTCCTTTTTAGAATATATATCAAGAACCCATGGATGGTTTTCTAGGCAATTATCTTGGATCAACATTATCCAAGCTTGCTCAAATACTAGAACTCTCATAGTAAAGTCGCAAGAATCTCTGCCTTTGGGGTTCTATCCACGGAGCTGTCTTTGTTATGATGTTTTGCAATTCATGTCCAATACTTTTTGTCCACCTCTCAAATATGCAAGGGGATGGAATCTTAAAGATCTGCATAAACTTGAAACTCGAAAGTAAATGCCTACATGGCAGGCCCTCAGACTCTAACATTTTACATTCACATTCCAATGTTCCAGATTCCCTATCAATTCTTACACACACCCGTTTAGAAATTGCCTTGCCATACCGCCCAAATGTGAAATGGAATATTCTATCATCTTCGTTCCTTGATGATTCAAGCAAGAGTGCTTGCTCCTTCATAATTTCCCTTTGAACCATATAAAAAACCTTTTCCATGTACAGATGCCAAGCATGAATCTCAAGGTTCGGATTCCAGTGAAAACAGGTGGTGGTTTACTGTCGACTCGCTCACATGATTCTTGTTTCTTTTTAAAAGATGATCTAAATTTATCAAGACATTCGTGGAAGTGCATAAGTAATTCTGCAATCCTGTAGGATTTTCTACCCCCGTTCTTAAGATGGGCATTGGTTGATTCGGCTCTTTGGATGCTTCTAGTCCTTTCCATAAAATAACCGCGAAAATAGGCATTGCACCATAACTCCTTTTTAGAATATATATCAACAACCCATGGATGGTTTTCTAGGCAATTATCTTGGATCAACTTTATCCAAGCTTGCTCAAATTCTTCGAGGGACTGATTCTTCTTGAGTAGCTTTCCAAAGCCAGTTGTAAATGACGAGATACAAACTTTGTTTTGGGAATTACGCTCTAAATGCCAGCTGCATAATCCGTGCTTTGCATCAGGATACACATTTTGGATAGCTGCACGCATAGCTGCATCTTGATCGGTGTGGATTGATAATGGAGCTTGACTTCCCATTGCTTCATTGAACTTCTCCAACAACCATGTATAAGAATCAACAGTCTCATTATATAACATGGCAGCGCCAAATATGCATGTGCTCTTATGGTTGTTTATACCAGAGAAAACAACAAAAGGAAAACGATAAGTATTTGTTTTGTAGGTACTATCAAATATAAATACATCACAAAACAACTTATACTCAGCTCTTGAACAACCATCCGTCCAAAACAACCTCTCTAGAGATTTGTCCTCATTTGCTATGTATTCGACTATCAAATCTTTATCATGTACCCTCAAGCCTTCCAGAAAAGAAAGTGCAGTGTTCACATCTCCCCGCTTGATGAGTTGCATTCTGCTTTTCTGCAAGAAATTGTAACCAGCTCTCCTACTAAAGGGTAATTGGGATGCTCCTCCTTCAAATCTCTCCAAATAATTGAGGACTTGACAAGTCCTAACTCCAGATTCAGTCAAACCATTTAACAATGCCTTATGAGCTGGTGACATATACCTAACATTTATATAAAACTTAATCAATATATCAACTTAGAAATTTCACACACATTAATTAAAACATAAACCCATTATCCTAAAATTAGTAACTGTTACACTTCAACCGATGCTGTGTTTCATAAGTTTCCAATTCATGGTTGTGTTGGGGTGAAAAATAGCTCTGTATAATCCATCATTAATATCGTGAGCTACTCGAAATCGAGCTTTACATCCACACCTTGTTGTATGTTTACGTCGTCATGAAAAATGATTATTTGAAGGACGCGGGTATCCGGCCCGAGTGCATTCCCAATGTCTATTCTTCACAATATTATTTTTTCCAGTTTTCACATGACACTTACGAACATCGAACCCCGTTTTTCTACCATATTCAATATAAAAAATGTCAACATCTTCAATAGAACCAAAACTTATTTCATGTATGTTGTTGATGTGAAGAAGCTCCAAATATGGTTGAAATTTCTAGTTTTCTAAATCACAGGAGGAGAAATTATTCTCACCGTCTGAAGATATATTTTCCTGCTCCTTGATATTAGAGTTGTTCTTTTCCTTGGTAGATGAAGCAAAATCAAAATCTTCTTCATACTTGAACTCCATTTGTAAAAATTTCAGAAAATTGATTGAAAATCTTTTGCCCTAACAAGAAAGTTAAGGGAGAAGGGTTGGAGGAGACGGGGAAGGGTCAAAGCTTGTCTAGGCGGCGGCGGCGGTGGTGGCAGTCCACTTGGAGAAGACGGGGGAAGGGTTTTGGTTGAGTGGGTGGGTGAGGGGCGATGGACTGATGGGTGTTTTAAATTAATTATTCTATTATGTTTTTTTGGAAATTGATGAGGGCAATATTAGAAAGGTACCTAACTTTGCAAATTGAATTCTTTTTTTGAACTGAGTACGTCAGTACTCTAGATAGTACGTCAACCTACTGAACCGGTTGCCTTGATCTCCAAATTAATGGTTCAGATTAATTGACTCAAAATCTAGTGGTCGGATTGGGGGTACCTAACTTCTGCCCAATACGTCGCGTCCGACAAAAATAAACGCCCAATGATGTATTTACAGTCTAAAAGAAGAATCTTCTCTTGTCGAGGCTACATAATAAATCGGTCATATGTTCAATTCCAACTATTGTTTATGACTTTTTTTTCTAGTTTTATACTAGTGTTTAGTAATTAATTTACTACATAATTTGCTTTTGTAATCAAATGAAATTTTTGATTTAGTGATATTGATGTAGTAATATAATTATCGTTACATAAAAAAAAAAATCTCCCTCTCTAGGTCCAATTACGAACAATTGTTGCTAGACTGTTCATAGGCAAAATTACAAATGTTAGGGCTATAAGTGGAGCGAATATAAATTTGATCCGAGATGATGTAATTGACTAGAAAATTTAACCTTTTAAAGATTTTATCGGTCCAAAGAAATAATTAAAAAAAAAAAACTCCCAATTTAATCAATTTGAATGGACGTGCATCTTGAATTATTAGGACACATGAATAACACGGAGTATTCACAATGTTTTATTGTCTATTTAAATGATGAATTATACTAATTGTCCCTCAATTTCTCATTCTCATAGATAAAGTGTTACATTTTCATTCTTCTTAAATGTTATGTGTTATATCGAAAACATTTTTAGCCAATGTTCCACAAAATTATATACAACGTGCATTTTGGCAGGGGTATTTTCGGAATACCATATTTTCTAACTGGCACAGGAATATCACGAGTGGATGGATGAATGAAAAGATATAGAATAATCAAAGTTCATTTCTGAATTGGATTCTTTTTTACACGTTTCACTATTTTTGACATAACTTTGGCTATGATTGTCATAAGTGCATTTAAGACCCCAATGTAGAAACTTCTGACGGCACACACATTTAATGACGATCCTTAGCCATGTTTTCCATTCTTGAAATTCCTTTTATTTTCTGTTTCAATTTTGCATTTTAGTTATTTTTTCCTACCTTTAGTAATATTTTCCTAATTGTTTTGGAGGTCGATTTGGACCCGATTGAGGCAAAGTTTGGCCGAGTATCTTGTTTTATTTATTGCTTTAATTTTGTTTGATTCTTTGGTTTCGTAATTTTTGACATATTTCACCGTTTTACCCTTATTGACTCTTTAGTCCGACTTGTGGACTATTTTCGAACTGGTTGATTATTTTGAGATATTAAAATTTAGCGTTTCTCTCTAATATTTCATTTCTTTCAATCTTCGTCGTGTAATTTTGGTGTTCATCTTTAACTCGCAGATTAATTTCTAATATGTTACGACTTCAAAGACCTTAAATAATACTACAACAGAAAAGGATAACTATCATGACTTTTTTCATTATTATATACTTCATCTCGATGGGTGAAAATAAATATTACAACTTCTTCCTCTAGGCCATCTTCAATTTGGTGGGGAAAGGGGAAGGGAAAAACCATTTCCAGTCAAAGGAGGAGCTGAGGGCTAGGGGGAGATCATCTACCTCATCCCGCGGAAGATGACAAGTTCGTCCTGTCTGTGGGGGCCACCACCTATATTCCCTTTTATTTATATTTTTCTAGTTTTTCCATTTTTCCTTTTTCTTTATATTTCCTTCTTTTGTTGAGATAATTTAGGAAAATGCTACTAAAAATTACTGATTGATTGCAAGATTTTAGACACTCAAATAGATTTAGCTTATTTATTTTCAATTGTAATTGCCTAATTAAAATTTATAAATTTTGGGATATGATTTTAGAAAGTAATTTAAATATTGCAGGATATGATTTGTTATCTCTAGGTTCAATGATTTAAAAAAAATTAAATTTAATTAATTCACTAATTGAATAACTTAATGCATTTAAATGCGAATTTAAGGAGCTAATCAACAACTTGTTTTCTAAAGTGCTTCTCAAAACTTCAGTACGTAATCACTTCGCTTTTGAAGCTGTTGGATGAAGAATTTCATAGAAGGTTTTGATGATTTTCAAAATGAACATCAGTAAGTAATGGAAGTTTGGTAAGCATTTGAATGTTCAATAGAAAAGACAAGTACAAATCAGAAGATTGAATTTCGTTCAGGAAGACAAGTGATCTTAAGTTGAGTACTGAATCAATTATGGTTGATATCAGCAGAGTCAAGTCAGATGAGTTTGATTTGAATCAATATAGTATTCATCAGCAGAGTTGATTCAATCATCTAAGTCGAAGAGATTAGAAGTCATTCTAACTAGAATAAATGCACCTGTTGTAATAAATGAAGAGCATAAAGGGTATTTATGTTAAATGATTGGAGAAATTGATTCCATACCTCGTATCAGGATGGTGCATTTAATGTGACTGACATATCCGTACATCAGAGTTGATGTGAACAATTTCAGGGAGCCTTTTAAGGATTTGACCAGAACTCGAGCAAGATTCAACGGACATAATTCGTTTTGCCAAGTATAAATAGATATACAATTCAAGAGTTAAGACAACACAATAGAAGGGAGAGAATTCAACGAGCAAATTTTTCTAAGTCTCAACTGAAGGACAATCATCAGCTAAGTCATATGTTGACGAAGCAACAAAGAAACGATTAAACATTTATAAATATGAGTGTTGTGAGAAATAGATATCCATATTTTGTGAGTGATATAACTTCATAGAATAGGTCTTTTTTGTGATTTCCTATTGTGAGCTTGTTGTTGGGTCAATTAGTGTTAAAAGCACAAGTGTTTGTGCTAATTAATGTGTGTTCTAGTGGACCCCAAATTTGCTTGATTTAGAAGAGGACACCAATTCAAAATGGGGAGGCGACCAGAGGGATAAAGTCGGTCTTTGGTTTGGGAGATATTCGTGTTACTTCGTCTGCACTGGTTTGTACACGAATGCGTGAGGATATTCTGACTGACTGTCGAATCACTATAAAAGTTCATGTGTTACTTACATATTCATTACATATTTTATTAAGTAAAGTAAAAGTTTTAAAAGACCAATCTTTTAAGGAGGAATTTATTAAACTGGGAATAAAATCTTTAAATTTGAACTTGTTTAAAAACTCACATTTACATATCCGCTGCACTCAAGTTTAAAACTTCAAGTTTGTTTGAACAGATAAGTAAATCAAACGAGTCGTCTATATTATACTAATAAGCTAGTGCTTAAAAACCTGAGTAGTCACATAAGACATATAAACTTACTCTACTTAAGAAAAGTCAGAGAAATTTTTTAAAGGTACAGAGGTCTATTCACCCTCCTCTGCTGTCGACCTCATTAGACCACTTCAGACCAATAAGTGGTATCAGAGCAGGTGGTTTTATTGGATCATCTGCCTAATCAACGAGCTTGATCTTAGGTGTGTTTTTCAAACTTTTTAAAAAAATAAACATCTTTTGAAAATTCAAACATTTTGAAATTGCATTGTATCAGCCGTGTTCCTCACATTCGCAGTACGAGTTTTGTGGATTGAAAAATACTCATGAATGTTTTCCTTGCTCCTTATAATGATAATATGTACACTTGCAATACATGCGGTCCTTTCAGGACCACTAAAACTGTCAAAGTTAATGACGAAGAATTGATAGTGAACAAAGAGCCCGAAGTGATCACCATAAAGGTTCTCAAGGCGCTACCACCAATGTTTAACATGAATGTCACAACTATGGAGGAATCCAGAGATTTGGAAAAGATATCCCTCACTGAGTTGTTCACAAAACTCAAGACATATGAGTATAAACTATCAAAGATGTGGATAGATGAGTCATCTAGTTCTAACCCTACTACTGCTCTGATTGCCACAAACATATCACAAAAATTAGCAAGGAAACCAAAATAAAATGACTCATCTGATGAGAAATTATCGCTGAACAAGAAATAGTACAATGTTGGCGACGTTGCGTTGTTGTTAAATGGTTTTAAGAAGATCTACAAAAGAAATATGAAGATCAAATACAACAATCACTTCTAACTCTGCTTCTCATAATATTAAGGATAACTTTAAATCCAAACTAATGTGCTATAATTGCAAGAAATCGGCACACTTCATCAAGGAATGCCCATATCTAAAACCTGAGAAGTACACGGAAGAAGAAAAGAAAGTGAGAAAATTTAGGAGACATAACAAGAACAAGGTGTTGTTGGCTGAAGCTGAAAAGACAGTTGCCATCTACTCTTCTGACTCATATTCGGAGACATCTGAAGATGACTATGCTGATGAAAAGACACAAGCACTTCTATGTCTCATGTCTAAGGAATCTAACGATTCTATCACCGGCTTAGGGCATCTCCATTGATATAAGGAGATGGGGAGTCCATGGGGGAAGGGGAAGAAAATGAAGATTAATGATTGAAGGGAGAGGAGATGAGAGTGTTAGAGTAGTGCCCTGCAAGCCAATTGGTTCTCTTGTAAATACTCTTGTAATCAATCTTATTCATGATCAATAAAAGTTCGCATTGGCAATTCTTCATTTATTGTGACACATCTAAGCAATTTATGAAGCCCTTAGATCGTAGAAACTATGGAATATGGTGCATCCCTCTATGGAATATGTTCTACTCTGGTTTAAGATCTTAAAAGCTTTCCAAGTCGTAGAATACTATTGAGATAGGGCATCATTATATTCGGTAAGACTTGCATGAGTATGCATTCTCGTTTGAATCTTCGGCCGAAGTGAGGGATGTTAGATTTGATAAGGAGTTTCCAAATGCGTAATAACTAAAAGGAATCACCATAAAGAATAAAGACGCATAGTAATCAAGGCTAATAGGAATCCGTTGGTAGGCCTCGATCAGGAAATTAGTTATTGGAAGGAGCGTACGTGCATGGTATGCGTAAGAGAATTGATGAAATCAATTCTAGAAAGGTTCACACTTTATTTTCATCATTAGTTAGGACTCGTCGAACGTGACTAGACGACTACCTCGAGTATTTGGTACTCTAGATTTGATGAGATCATATCTAAGAGTGATTGATTAAAAGTAGTTTAGTTAATCTTTTAATTAAATCACGAATGGTTTGTGAGCCCACGGCTAATTGATTGTGAACCCAATGGGCCACACACAATAGCACAAGACGCAACTTAGGTCAATCTATTAAAAGACAAATTGGATTTGACAAGAAGTAGTAACTAATTAATGGAGATTAAATTAATTAAAGGACTATTAATTTAAGTGTTAAATTAATTTAGTCAAAATTAATTAGAAGGGTCTAATTAATTGAAAGGAAGAAATAAATGGGTTTCTAAATTTGAATTAGAGATTGTGTTTATTAATCGGGAAATAAATGTCAAATTAACCCATGACCAATTCATATTGGTCTTATGAGATGATCATATTTTATATGATATAATGTTTATATATATATATATATATATATATATATATATATATATATAACATATTGGTCTTATGAGATGATCATATTTTATATGATATAATGTTTATATATATATATATAACAAGAGAGAAATAAATATCTTATCATGTGTTAGTGGTGGCCCCCACCATTATCTTGTATCAAAAGTAGTGTGTTTGGGAACATTAAAGCTACAAGTCTTATTGTTGGATGTGATCCAACAATAAACTACATTGCATTTTTTACAAGACATAAGATAAGATATTGTCTTCATTCTCTAAGGTTCAAGTTGCAAGACTAAAAACACACACTACACCTTTTAGTGTGTGTTCAGATTTCTCTCTCACCCTAGCAAGAAAAGTTGTTTTCTTCATCTCTATCTCGCCCTCATCAAGTTTCTAACTTGGTTCAAGTACTACTTCATTCTAGCTAAAAGATTGAGGGTGTGTTAGCCAAATGATTAATGATTAACAAACAACTTGATATTTGAGCTTGTTTCTTGAGTCTAATCTTAACAGGAATTATTGAGAAGCTCATTATTTGAATAAAGATGCCCATTAGCAAATATAGCTTAATTGAGAAGAAAATGCCCAATAAAGATCTTACAAGTCCAACAATGAAGAAGGACCAATTTGGAAGAAATGGCTTTGTACGAAATTGGGAGATAGCTCATGAGAAGGCCAATTTTAGCTTAAGGCTCGTTATGAATGACGATCAAAATCGAAGCCCCTAGCACCCCTGAAGGGCCCAATTTTCGATTCATCAAAATTGTGGTCAACTTAGTAAGTATTTTTCAATTGATTAAAAGAGCAAGAAAATTCCTAGCCCAAACTTTTTAATTACTCTTGATCCAATTATTTTGGCCCTATTCTAAAAATTGTTTTATACCAATTGCATGCCTACCCATTTCAAAATTATGAGCCGTAGACCTTGATTTCATCTAGCCGAAAATCTTTCTCTTAATTAAGCTTAGTGCTTTTTTAATACTTAATTTTTTTGCAATTGATTTTGAATTCTATATCAAATCATTTTTTAAAGGTATGATTTCTTTCAAATCCTTGACTTAGCTAGCAAAATAATTTGTCTCCAATTTGCTTCCAATTTGTCTAGCTAAATATCTTACCCTTGTTTCTAAAATCAATTCTTTTGGAAAGATTTCATCTCCACCTAATTACTAAACCTTGTCCACATTCATTGGAAAATTAGTCACATGGTTCAATCTTGCAACATCTTTTTAAATGTGACAAAATCATTTTTGAATTTCAAAATCTTTCCCTATTGAACCAACTCCACTCAACTATAAATAGTGGATCATTTCTCATGGCTCAACACAACTCAATTCTCTAAATTTTCATTTGCTAAATCGTTTCTCCTAGTTAAAGTCTTTGAGTGCTCTTAAGTTTGTTAAAATCATTTTTTCTCAAAAAGGCTTTTAAAAACATCTTTTCTTCTTGCTCTTGAAATCTTGAATATACTCTAAGTAATAGAAGAAAAGGATGAGTGTTCACTCCTTTGCAAAATCAGCTCATTTTGGAGCATATATTTGTAATCAAAATTTTACTACTGTTTTTGAGCGAAAATTTTGTACTTGCAAGCTCGTAGTGCGATAGGACTGAGTGTTCTAGCAAGCACTGTTTTTGTGCATTAGGACTGAGTGTTCTAGCAAGCACTGTTTTTGTGCGATAGGTAGGAACCTAGCAAGCACGATTTTTGTTGAGCGATAGGTTAGGCCTAGCAAGCTCGTTTCGAGAGAAAGAATTGATCTAGTAATCTCGAGTGGCGAAGGTTCGTCCTGCAAGCCACAATATATTAGTGGATTTTACCCAGGGGTGCTGGAAGAGAGGAAGTAGGCCGTTGGGGCGCGAACCTCTATAAATTGTGTTTGCCTTCTCTCCTTTTATTATTTGCACTACTTCTTTCGTAACTTTAATCTTAAAATCATTGGAACGATCAACTTTTATTTAAAGTTACTGGAACTATTTACTAATTGTCTCCTAGGAAATAAACTCTTTGAAAAAGTTATATGCCTAATTCACCCCCCCCCCCCCTCTCTTAGGTATCAATTGGCATCATAGCCTCGTGCTCTTATTTGGTCTAACAACCTGAGTAGAGATCCTATGGCCTTAGAAGGTGAAATATTTCTTGAAGGAAGATGCATTACACAACCTCCTATATTTGATGGCAATGATTATATTATTTGGAAAAATCAAATGGAAGATTTTTTAATTGCCTTAGACTTTGATTTATGGGGTATTGTTGTGCATGAATACGACGATCATGATTTTCATAAAAATAATATGTGCTTAAATGCTAAAGCTTTATACTTCCTTTATTTTGCACTTGATCAAAGGGCTTTGATAGATATTTGAAGATTAAGAACGGCATCTGAGATACGGTACGTCTTGGATCAAATTTATGGAGACAATTCAAGTTGTGAAGATTCATTCATACTTGATGAATCTGATTTTAGAGGATGCAATCAAGATGAACAAACCAAAAGCTTGATCGATGAGAAGAATAATATTTGCAATGATCCATATTGCTCATGTGAAGAGCAAAATGATGATGAGATGGAAAATTTATGCTTCTTGACGAAAGGTAAGGAGGTAAATAATTCTGTTTCTAATAAATCTTATTGTGATATTGATACTAAAAATTGTATAGATAACAATCAATTACACAAAGATATTAAAGAATGTCAGAATTATTTTCAAAACCTTACTACCAAAAATAAATTTTTGAAATGTCAAATTGAAATGATTTCTAAACAAAAATTTGAGCTTGAACAAAAAGTTTTCAATTTCGTAGAAAATTTTTATCCCTTTAAAGAGGAAGATGATTATTTCAAATCCCAAATTTCTGATTTTACTAATGATAAATTTCCAAAGGGCAAAGAGAAGTTGAACAATGAATCTAATGTGAAATGGTTCTCATCTCGGAAGGCGAGCAATAAATTTGATCCAAATATGCAAACACCATATTGTCATACTTGTACTTATTGTAGAAGAGGTCAACATTATGTTTATCATTGTCCTTACAAGAAACATGTTGGCTCTAAGTTTATATGGGTTGTGAAAAATGAAATAACTAACCATTGTGGACCCAAAGTAAAACGAGTACCAGATAGATTCTAGAATTATGTTTTGCAGGTCCAAATGAAGCATATGATGGCCATATAATAAAAGGACCTGCATAATGCCCGAAAGAAATGTTGAAAATGATGATTTTGTAAATACCTATGAATTTTCATCGGAATATCTTCCAGTGATTCAGTTTTTGGTAATATCAATAATGATCTACATGGCAAAGGTAAATGGGATATTACAATAAAGTTGTCAAATAAGCCTATTAAAAGGTTTCTTGCTTTGGTTAATAATTAGCATGGATGAATTATGTGCACCTCTGAATAATAAAATGGCTTCTATTTATTAAGTGTGCATCAATTCTTTTAAAGAATGAAATATCATGATCATCTAGATTCAAGCTACATTTTGATTGATCATACACAATACATGTGCTCTCCATTACTGCTTTCTTCTATCTTAGATCACATAATTCCACCTACCTTGCAAAATGATATTCATATTTCTTAATTAGATGCATTGTTTATTACAATTATTCCTTAATTGCTTATAGATGATAAGAATAAGAATATTTAAAGAATTGTGCTATAATATTGCCATATTGTCATTGTCTTGCTATATCTTGTTGATTATTATCTTGAACGTGAAGAGATTAACTATTTATTTGAAGCATGATTGAAAAATATTTGCTTTGAAACTACAAGGCATGAATGAAATATAAATTGTTGATTCTTGATGTGCTTGAAGTTATATTGTGATAACATGTTATTAATTATTTTCTCTCATCTCAAGGAATGTCTAATTGCATATCATAATTATGAGTTGATAAATGAGCATGAGCTTAATGTTTCTAACCTCTATAGTGCCAAGAAATACTTGAGCAACAAAATTGCAGGCATAGAGATGAAATTACAGCATATGGATCAACTAAACTTTGAAAATCCAAAATTGAATTCAAACCAATCTTCAATGTCACTCGGAACAGAAAGCTTGAAACAGAAGTTTCGAAGTCTAGCTAGAACCAGTACCGAAAAAAAAAAAAAAAACTTTCGGAATATGTGTAGCAGAATTATCATAAAAGGATTTCAAATCTGAAACTGGTTAAATCTATCCTAAGGGGATTTCAATCATCAAGCGAACAAAGAGATATCATAATAATGAAAGGTAAAAATATTCCACTTCGAGGTGATCAAGGTAACAAGACGGTAAGTAAATACCGAAAATATCCGCCTATGCTGAAATTATTTGAATTATAGCCTCATGACTTATATTGCACCTGTTGAAGTTGAACATTCCATGACCTTAAATGATTCACATGCACTTCGCTTACATAATGATAAATGTTTTTTTTGCAATTATTACGAAGGAAATTCCACACATGCTAATACTTGACATATTATATTGTGGATTTGATAATCATTATGAGATTAATTGACTAAATTGAAATTATATTGATGAGGGGGAGCATTATATGCTTATCTGATCTATCTTTGAACTTTATTATCATGAGATTGCTATATATGCTAAATGTGATATTTGAGCTTCGGAACATGAAACTAAAAATCCTTCGAAACATGTTGTTCCAATATACTGTTGCTGTGAATAATCAAATGCTTGAATTGTTCATCTTGGAAATTGTTCTTAAACCATGCCCAACTGAATTCCGCTGAATATATACTATTACTCTGATCGAAGAACTTTTCTAAGTGGTGAATAAGAAGAATATGTTTGATTGACAAAAAAGGGGGAGGAGTTATTTGATGCATTTACTTGATGTGATTGCCCAATTATAAAAATGAGGGGGAGTTGATTTAATTGCCTTAACTTGTCATAATACCTCAATATAATTGCTTCATGAATGCATACATTGAGGGGGATTTCCTCATACTATTTTGTATTATTGCATCAAAGTTGTTTGTCAATCAAGGGGGAGATTGTTAGCCGAATGATTAATGATTAACAAACAACTTGATATTTGAGCTTGTTTCTTGAGTCTAATCTTAACAGGAATTATTGAGAAGCTCATTATTTGAAGAAAGAGGCCCATTTGCAAATATAGCTTAATTGAGAAGAAAATGCCCAATAAAGATCTTACAAGTCCAACAATGAAGAAGGACCAATTTGGAAGAAATGGCCTTGTACGAAATTGGGAGATAGCTCAAGAGAAGGCCAATTTTAGCTTAAGGCTCGTTATGAATGAAGATCAAGATCGATGCCCCTAGCACCCTGAAGGGCACAATTTTCGATTCATGAAAATTGTGGTCAACTTAGTAAGTATTTTTCAATTGATTAAAAGAGCAAGAAAATTCCTAGCCCAAACTTTTTAATTACTCTTGATCCAATTATTTTGGCCCTATTATAAAAATTGTTTTATACCAATTGCATGCCTACCCATTTCAAAATTATGAGCCGTAGACCTTGATTTCATCTAGCCGAAAATCTTTCTCTTAATTAAGCTTAATGCTTTTTTAATACTTAATTTTTTGGCAATTGATTTTGAATTCTATATCAAATCATTTTTTAAAGGTATGATTTCTTTCAAATCCTTGACTTAGCTAGCAAAATAATTTGTCTCCAATTTGCTTCCAATTTGTCTAGTTAAATATCTTACCCATGTTTCTAAAATCAATTCTTTTGGAAAGATTTCATCTCCACCTAATTACTAAACCTTGTCCACATTCATTGGAAAATTAGTCACATGGTTTAATCTTGCAACATCTTTTTAAATGTGACAAAATCATTTTTGAATTTCAAAATTTTTCCCTATTGAACCAACTCCACTCAACTATAAATAGTGGATCATTTCTCATGGCTCAACACAACTCAATTCTCTAAATTTTCACTTGTTAAATCGTTTCTCCTAGTTAAAGTCTTTGAGTGCTCTTAAGTTTGTTAAAATCATTTTTTCTCAAAAAGGCTTTTAAAAACATCTTTTTTTCTTGCTCTTGAAATCTTGAATATACTCTAAGTAATAGAAGAAAAAGATCAGTGTTTACTCCTTTGCAAAATCAGCTCATTTTGGAGCATATATTTGTAATCAAAATTTTACTACTGTTTTTAAGCGAAAGTTTTATACTTGCAAGCTCGTAGTGCGATAGGACTGAGTGTTGTAGCAAGCACTATTTTTGTGCGATAGGACTGAATGTTCTAGCAAGCACTGTTTTTGTGCGATAGGTAGGAACCTAGCAAGCACGATTTTTGTTGAGCGATAGGTTAGGCCTAGCAAGCTCGTTTCGAGAGAAAGAATTGATCTTGTAATCTCGAGTGGCGAAGGTTCGTCCTGCAAGCCACAATATATTAGTGGATTTTACCCAGGGGTGCTGGAAGAGAGGAAGTAGGCCCTTGGGATTGTGTTTGCCTTCTCTCCTTTTATTATTTGCACTACTTCTTTCGTAACTTTAATCTTAAAATCATTGGAACGATCAACTTTTATTTAAAGTTACTGGAACTATTTACTAATTGTCTCCTGGGAAATAAACTCTTTGAAAAAGTTATATACCTAATTCACCCCACCCCCCTCTTAGGTATCAGGGTGTATTTGCAAGATCTAGTTCATCTTCCTTACTCCTTAAGTTCTATCACTTGGGCTAGCTTTGGAGGATCTACACTTGGAGATCTTGGTGTGGTTCTTCAAGCGAAGGTATTTTACTGAAAGAATTTTCATTTGATCATATAAGTTCAAACACTAATGATGACAAGAACAACCAAGAATTTAATCCACATCTTGCCACTTATCCAGTAAATATTCCTGCAGAGGAAGATCAAATTGAAATAACATCAGAAGATTTTGATACGTTTATCAATTCACTTGACGATATCTTATCCAAGTCCATATCCAAAGCTCCTACTTCAAAATCTTCGTGTGAATGGGAGAATTTTCTAAGGCTCGAGTGGAACTATCTTCCCTTTTAGCTACTGATATTCCTAGTTTGATGAACTCTGAGAAACTTCTGGAAGTTTACGACTTGTCAAACAAGCTTAAGAACGATCCACATCTGAGCCCAAATAAACTCTCTAAGTTGAATCTGATTCAGGAAATCGCACACTCTAGCAAGGATTTTCAACGTGCTAAGCAAGCAAAATTCGAAGCTTATGGTTTTTTCTCGGAGCTCGAGGCCGAGATACCGCTTGTAACTGAAACGAAAAGTAAATGCATGTCACCAAAGGAGAAAATTGCAATTCTTGAAGCTGAAAATGCATCTTTGTCATCGACCATTCAAGAAATCGATGAACGTATTGCTATGTTACAAAAAAAATAGAGGTATACTAAGTCAAGCAGTTGAGATAAACCAAAGTAAAATTACTGAGTTGGGCTCTACTCAGAAAGAGGTGTTTGGTTCTCTTTGAAAGCATAGTAGTCAGATGCAAATAGCGCAGCGACGCGCAAAGGCTTCCGGGGCTATAGCGCATAGCGCTGATAGAATAGTGTCCAACAATCCAACTATTTTGGCTGCATTTAATTGAAAGGACCATTTAATTAGATTAATAAATGCATTTTATTATTATATGGTCATCTTTATCTTATATAATAATTATCTACGCATAAGGATAGAAGTCCTTAGATCATAGGGCTATGAGACAACCCGTGGACTGATCTCCAAGGCCGTGATCTAGAACATATTCAAGAGTCGCATAATCCAGTCGAGATAGTACATCGTTGGATTCGGTTAGACTCTCACTATTGTGTGTACTCCGATGAATTGGAGAACGCTGGGGTACACGTGCGTGACTGGGATAGTCGATACACATAAGTGGGTGGCTTGCTGGGATGGCAAGTGCACTGAATACCTAAATTAGGAAATAACTCACCATGGAAGCGGTAGTCGCATATCGGGGATGACGTTATTCCAATTTATAATAGTATACGAGGAACGATCCCTAAATACTTGAGGTGATAGGATTTATCTGGTGCGAGAACATCTATACATTGATGTGAGTTCCGACTGACTGGAGATTACCAGAAGGTCACTGTGGACTCATGTTGGGTATAGAGGAACTCGTATGCAGGTTCATGTCATCAACAAAGGATCCATTGACCCGACTTGATAGGTTGGGAAAATTTCCTATGGATTTCTGTGGGAAATTAATTCTGGTAAAATCCTCGACCGAGGTATCTGATGGCTTTATGTAAGTAGCTCATAAAGATTAAGTCAAAGAGAATTATTTCGAGACCAGAATGCATAAGGTCAAGACAAAAGAAAAAGGGAAACAGATGAAAGACCATACCCTTAAGTCTCGACTGTGAGATTGGTCAATGGAGAGATTATGGCGTATATGGTAATTGTAAATGAGTAAAAGGTTCACTGAATTAATTCACTAGTGATTGGGCTCCATGGGAGAATTCCTAAATTGGCATGGGTGCTAATTTTGGAATGGTCAGTCGACAGAGTGTTCGACTGATTTAAAAGTATTTAATGCTTGAATAATTGAATTAATATTTAATTATAGCTCACGGCCAATTATGTGGTGAACCTATAGGGGGCATACTCAATACACATGAAGCGAAAGCGAAGGAAAAGGAAATAACTGGGTCGACCGAATCGACTGGGTCGATTGGGTCAACTGGGTCTGAAAAATCGACTGGGTCGATTGGTGGCTGGGTCGACTGGGTCGATCCAATTGGAACAAATTGGATCCAATTGAAATTGGATCAAGATTATATATTAAATTGGAATTTAATTTGTAAGTTAATTAATTAAGTTGGATTTAATTAATTATAGAAAGATTTAATTAAATAGACGTGGATTCTGATTTAATTAATAGGGAGAATAGTTAATTAATTGGGCGATTTAACTGGTAGATTAAATAAAGCCTGATTAAATTAATTAACTGGGCCATGAATTAATTAGAAGACTTAGTCTTCTAATTAAAAGGGCCATGGCCCATGTAGGAGACTTGGAGTCCTAGTCCTAGGAGGATTAGGAGAATGAGATACCTATAAATAGGGGACTTGATGTCATATCTCATATACAACTTACAAAAGCCAAAATTCCAAGTCAAGAAAAACTGTCCCTCTCATATCCCAAGAAGAAATCGGCCAAACATCTTCTTCCTTAGGAAGAATTTTTCCGATTTCGTTCTTCGTTCCAAATTCGTTTCATAACCCCAGATCTTAATATATCCTGTGTTCTAGCCGATCAGGGTATATTATATTTCTTGTAATTGTTGTGTATCAACCCATAGAGGCGTAACACGTGGGGCGCTACTGCAGGGCATAGGATCGACCAACCGAGGGAGAATCTTGACTTCGACTGCTAACATGGATTTGCAAGGAGATAGGTATGACGTGCTACTGTTTATACTATCGTTTATTTAATATTCATATATATACAACTAGAGTAGTATCCTGGCAAGATTCCGTAAGAGGTCCTAAAAATTATTAAATTCCGCTGTGCCTAGGGCTGTTTATCTTACCAAATCCCAACAGTGGTATCAGAGTCAACTCTAGGCTTTGTATATATATGAATTTGAAAATTCTGTGTTTTAAATCATATGTTTGATTTATGTATGGCCGGTTCATTAACTATATGTGTTTTAGGACATAGATCTATTAACTTGGAGTTAATGTAAAATTTTGATTCGAAATTTTATCACGTTAATTTTTTTAGTTCGGATTGTGATTTAATTAACTGGATATGTTTAATTAAATCAAAAGTAATCGAAACACAAGAAAAAAAAAATTTGGGATCCAACCGCGGCGGTGCGCGGCAACCATGGGCTGCTGCCCACGGCAGTGTGCTAGCAGCACGCTAGCTGAGCGTGCGGCACACGGCAGCAGCCTACGGGCTGTCTGTCGCGTGCTGTCACGCACAGCCGCACGCTGACGTGCTCTGCCACACGCAGCCGCGGCTGCCACATACAGCCCACGCGCGGACTTTATGGTCGCGTGTGTTGGCCACATGGAAGTCATCGATTGGTCACATATTGGCTGATTTTCGGTTGGACCCTAATTATGCCTATTTTGATAAATCTGAAAATCTTGGAGATTTGGTTGTTATGGAATCTTGGTGAATCATGGATTGATCTTAGAGATCTAATTAACAAGGAAACTTAGAGTTTCATTTGTGATAAGACATTTAATTAGAATTAATGTCTTCTAGTTAATTACCAAGATTAAAGATCTTAGAGATCTTATTAATCAAGGAAACTTAGTGTTTCAATTGTGATAAGAGATTTAATTAAAGTTAATCTCTTCTAGTAAGTTACCAAGATTAAAGATCTTAGAGATCTTATTAAATTAGGAAACTTGGAGTTTTGGATAAGGTAAAAATCTTGGTGGATTTGGACACTACCTTAGTTAACTAATCTAGTCAAAATAGGATTATCGTGAGATTCATAGAGATTTGTAAAATTGGGAAACTTAGTGTTTTGGATAAGATAGTAATCTTGAAAGATTTGTAACTATCTTAATTAACCAACTTTATCAATAAAAGAGTTGTAGATTACTTAGAACTCAAGTAAGAGTTAATTAATCTTAAAGGTTAATTGTTAATTCAAAATTAAATTAACTGGGATAATTTTTGTGAATTAAAATTAAAGGAGCCGGTAAATTTATATTTATTCCATTATGTGAATTTATGCATGTTCTTGAGTGAATATGTTGATTGGTCGATTTTTCCCTTAAGCCCTGTGTAGTTTTGGTTTATTTATTTTATGGGTTGTAATTAAATGGGCCTGATTGGTGCCCTTGCTTGTGCAAACGAATGTAATAGAATAGGACTACTTATTTTTATAAGTTAGACTTAGATTAGGCTTGGAGCCGAGAAGACCTCGTGAAGACTTGGAGATCCACATGGAGGCCCATAACCTTGGAGGACATGGAGGCCCAATTCATTACATGGAGGCCCAATCAAGGTGAATATTACAAGAAGGCCCATGGTGTATGGGTTTGTAAATTGTAATAGTTAGGACATTTAATTTCCACCCTAGACTGACCAATTGATCCATCACATGGCTCGTGATGGATCGCATAGGATGCGCAATCGATCAATCATATCATGCCAGGTGATGAATGTTTACTTTTTCGTAATTATTCTTTGATGTATGAGATGCATGCTTAGGATAGAAAAACGTGAACAAGATAATTGATAATCTGATAAGACCTCGTACTTGAACATTTCATAAAATCTCCAATTGAACCTAAAATTCAATTAAAATATTAAGTCGTAAAACGGGCGCATAGAATGGTGTTTATGGTCCGAGCCTATCCAATTACTAGGTCTTAGGCATATCGTACGAATATATCTCGATGTCTGGTCGAGTTATAGGAAGATGGTATGTCTATTGCCTCGATGAACAATTTAGTGCCATGGGAGGGGATAGGAAGGTTCTAGGCGCTGTCTCACGAGTCGTGGGGCATCTAGGATTGAACTATTTTTCTTCACGAGTATTTGACATGATTTAATGCAAGTAAGTATGGATGTCTCACAAGTCGTGGGTCCATAACGAAAAACGAGGCTAAATGAACTCAAGGGTTAGCTGGGATGGTTAACCGGCGACGTGATCGCCCACCAAGTGGATCAATTGATATGGCCAATGAGTCGTGGGTACTGAGCGATTGTATTTGGGCCTTGAGCCCATTAGGAAATTTTTATTTGCCGAACCTTATGTGGGGCATAAGTATTCGACAAAAATAGTGCGAGTAATTTACAAATGAAAACCATGTTTGTAAATTATGCATTGATATTAATCTGCCGCGTATTTATCGTCATGTTTATGATAGTTTTTCATAAGTAATGTATCCTTGAATATTTACCATCGTACTTGAATCAAATAAATTGACTGAACACAAATGAATTTTGAATGACTTCTCGAGTCCAACCAAGGACTAATCTCCCTACAAAGATTTCATTGTTTTTCATTTCGATGTTACACTTCGACTGGAATGGTGATAGGTTTCACCAAGCTACCTTTTTCGAAGTTACTCTTCAAATAACAAAGGTGATAAGTTTCACCAAAGGGTTAAGGATGGTTCACAAGCCTAAATTTTCATGAAGGCAAACATGAAATCTTCCATAAATGGGAAGTAACATCTCGTTGAAAAAACTTATGAGATGAAAGAAGAGGAATGAATCCTCTCTGAAGAGAAATAACCTTGGAGGTTTTTTTTCTTTAAGGATGATAAGTTGTAAAGTCAATCAAAATGGTTCTTCCATGGATTAAGATCAAGGGAAAGAAGGAATTGTACTAATTCATCCCATGAGGGATGATTAAATTTTATTGAACTTAATCCTGTGGTTAAAGTAATGCATAAGGGTGTTGGATGCCTGATGAAGTACTCATTGATGCATTCAATGCATCTAAATCCATGAATTATTTAGATCATTAGAATTTGCTTATAACATCCCTTATCTTAAGGGATGTGATAGTTCCATAATGGTTGGAACTGATTGCACTATAAGATTTATACGCAAAAGGTGCACATAAGCAAATGAGTATGGATACTCATATAACGACTAAATATAATATGCATAATCAATAAAATATAAATAATCAAGATTTCACACACTTGAGTCGTTGTAAAAACCAAAAGGCGATACACGAATACTAAAACATATTTCCGAATTAAAGATTCAAAGACTGAGCTCAACTGGGTCGAACTTGACTGGGATGCTGTAAATAGTAACCGACTTTCGAATCTTGCTTAATGGAAATTAGATTTAGTAGTTGGTTGCTAGGGAACCAAGAGGGATAAACAATTGCAATGGATTCAATCCATTTAAAAGTGTGGAGAAACACCAAAGCATTAGTGGGAGATAAGGCGTCTCTTGCACCCTCATGGGTGAAAGTACGTTGTGATGTATAATTCCAAATTATTTTTGGAATAAAGAAGAGAGCCTAATCAATGAAAGCATGTAAGAGATTTGGATCAATTCAAAATCGAACATGCATTGGCAGTACGCCATTGATTATTTAATAGAGAATTAGATTCTCGAACTGTAAGACCCGCTCGAAACGTTGTCTGTTGTCGAGCATTTTGGACATGTTAATGACCTTTAAGAGATCTTACATAAAATTCCTTATTCAAACAAATAAAACTTGATCGAGAAAATCGAAGATACTGAGCAAAGTATCTCTGAAGCCAGTTCCAAAACATATCATGTGATATGAGTTTTGGTATTGTACATTCATATGCATTCATGTGCATATGAGGTCTCCCGCTTATGTGAATATGATAGTGGGAGATAAGTTGGACGTAAAGTTCATCTTATGCAATTTGTGGGGTATCCAGAAAACTCAATAGGATACGAGTTCTACGATCCTACAAGACAAACTACGTTTGTCTCAAGGATTGCACTCTTCTTGGAGAAGGATTTCTTGGTGGACAAGAAGGAGCACAACGTAGAACTAGATGAGGTCACTGAAGCTGAAAAGGCCGAAGAGGTCGATCAAGCTGACCCATCACCACGGGCAGTGGGAGAACAAGAGCATGAAAGTGCACCAGAAAGTACACCAATACTTCGTAGGTCAGAAAGACAACGTAGAGAACCCGAAAGGTACTAAGGTCTGCTGCATGAGACTGGACAGTCTCTAACCGACCCAAGGACTTACGAGGAGGCTATGCTAGACATAGACTTGGGAAAGTGTCGTGAGGCCATGGAATCCGAATTGGACTCCATGCACTCAAACAATGTCTGGGCCTTGATAGATCCAGCAGTGGGAGTGACTCCCGTGGGTTGCAAGTGGATCTATAAGCGAAAGCTTGGAGTGAACGGAGAGGTAATAACCTACAAGGTGCGACTAGTGGCAAAATGATACACTCAAAGGCCAAGCATCGACTTTGAGGAGACCTTCTCGCCCGTCGCTATGCCTAAATCCATTCGAATCTTGATGGCCATAGCTGCGTGGTATAACTACGAGATATGGAAAATGGATGTAAAGACTGCCTTTTTCAATGGGGACATTGACAAGGAGATCTACATGGAGCAACCAAAAGGATATGCATCCAAAGGAGATGAACACAATGTTTGCAAACTCCAGAGGTCCATTTATGGACTGAAGCAAGCTTCCCGAAGTTGGAACATCAGTTTCGATGAGACAATCCGAACTTTTGGATTCATCAAAAACGTGTTCGAACCATGCGTGTACAAGAAGATCAGTGGGAGTACAGTTGAATTTATGGCGCTTCATGTTGACGACATTCTTCTCATTGGAAACAATGTGAAAGTGTTGTCCGAAACTAAAGCATGGTTATCTACACAATTCTCAATGAAGGATTTGGGAGAAGCATCCTTTGTACTAGGTAAAAGGATATACCGAGATAGATCAAAAGGACTGCTTGGCCTCTCCCAATCCCAATACATAGATAAAATCTTGAAAAGATTTAATATGGAAGAATCCAAGAGAGGATTGCTTCCAATGAGACATAAAATTGCACTCTCTAAGTCTATGGCCCCAAAGACGCCTGAAGAGAGAAGCAATATGTCTCGAGTACCATATGCACCTGCGATAGGAAGCATAATGTATTGTATGTTATGTACTAGACCAGACGTAGCGTACGCTTTAAGCGTTACAAGTCGCTACCAGTCTGATCCAGGTGAGCAGCACTGGATAGCCGTAAAGGCAATTCTGAAGTACCTGAGAAGGACTAAGGAATTGTTCTTGGTATACGGTGGAGGAGAATTGAAAATGGAAGGCTTTACTGATTCTAGCTTCCAATGTGATGTAGACGACTTCAAGTCGACATCTGGATACGTGTTCTGCCACAATAGTGGTGCGGTACGCTGGAAGAGTTCCAAGCAAGACACTACCGCAGATTCAACCACCGAAACAGAATACATTGCCACGTGTGAAGCAGCAAAGGAAGGTGTTTGGATGAAAAACTTCATCCCGGAATTGGATGTGATACCTAGCATTGTCGAACCATTACTATCTTCTATGATAATAATGGAGCTATCTCGCAAGCGGAGGAGTCGAGATCTCATCAGAATCCATGCACGTACTAAGACGATACCATTTGATATGTCATATCACTGGTAGAGGAGACATAAAGATGGAACGTGTCACCTCAAAGGATAATACGACGGACCCGCTATCTAAGCCATTGCCTCAAAGGCATCCGAAAACATCTGTCTAAGATGGGAATCAGAAGTATGAAAAGTTGGCTTTAGTACAAGTGGGAGATTGATAGAATAGTGTCCAGCAAGCCAACTATTTTAGCTACATTTAATTGAAAGGACCATTTAATTGGATTAATAAATGCATTTTATTACTACATGGTCATATTTATCGTATGTAATAATTATCTACGCATAAGGATAGAAGTCTTTCGATCACAGGGCTATGGGACAACCCGTGTACTGATCTCCAAAGGCCGTGATCTAGAACATATTCAAGAGTCGCATAATACAATAGAGATAGGACATCGTTGGATTCGGTTAGACTCTCACTATTGTGTATACTCCGACGAACTGGAGAATGCTGGGGTCCACGAGCGTGACTGGGATAGTCGATACACATAAGTGGGTGGCTTGCTGGGATGGCAAGTGCACTGAATACCCCAATTAGGAAATAACTCACCATGGAAGCGGTAGTCGCATATCGGGGATGAAGTTATTCCAATTATAATAGTATACGAGGAACGTTCCCTAAATACTTGAGGTGATAGGATTTATCTGGTGCGTGAACGTCTATACATTGATGTGAGTTTCGACTGACTGGAGATTACCAGAAGGTCACTGTGGACTCATGTTGGGTATAGAGGAACTCGTATACAGGTTCATATCATCAACAAATGATCCATTGACCTGACTTGATAGGTTGGGAAATTCTCCTATGGATTTCTGTGAGAAATTAATTCTGATAAAATCCTCGGCCGAGGTATCTGATGGCTTTATGTAAGTAGCTCATAAAGATTAAGTTAAATAGAATTATTTCGAGACCAGAATGCATAAGGTTAAGACAAAAGAAAAAGGGAAACCGATGAAAGACCATACCCTTAAGTCTCGACTGGGAGATTGTTTGATGGAGAGATTATGGCGTATATGGTAATTGTAAATGATTAAAAGGTTCACTGAATTAATTCACCAGTGATTGGGCTCCATGGGCTTGTGGCCAGACATCGAATGTAGAGTGTGGGAGAATTCCTAAATTGACAGGGGTGCTAATTTTGAAATGGTCAGTCGACAGAGTGTTCGACTAATTTAAAAGTATTTAATGCTTGAATAATTGAATTAATATTTAATTATAACCCACGGCCAATTATGTGGTGAACCTATGGGGGCATACACAATACACATGATGCGAAAGCGAAGGAAAAGGAAATAACTGGGTCGATCGAATCGACTGGGTCGATTGGGTCAACTGGGTCGATAGGTGACTGGGTCGACCCAATTGGAATAAATTGGATCCGATTGGAATTGGATCAAGACTGTAAATTAAATTGGAATTTAATTTGTAAGTTAATTAATTAAGTTGGATTTAATTAATTATAGAAGGATTTAATTAAATAGACTTGGAGTCTGATTTAATTAATTGGGCGATTTAATTGGGAGATTAAATAAAGCCTGATTAAATTAATTAAGTGGGCCATGAATTAATTGGAAGAATTAGTCTTCTAATTAAAAGGGACATGGCCCATGTAGGAGGGCTGCAGATCCTCTATACCACACAAATGTACCACATTTGTGTACCACCATTATAAAAGTGACACATGTCAAAACTAAATAGCATGCATTGCATAGGATTATATTCTCCACCATTTCTCCTTCTTATCTCCATTTTTGGTTTTAACATCTTTTTTTGTAAATAATAATACCGACTTTTATATATTTAGGATGCGATTTAATGACATTATATATTTGTGTACCATTATTTATAAATAATAATCCCGACTTTTAATGAAATTAGCGAAATAACAACTCAAAATTTTGAATTATACTTTAAAAAACTATTTTTTTATTTTGAAATAAAATCAATTAGTATTATAAATATATTATTATTATTTATATAAAATAATAATTAAAATTATTTTTAAAAAATATAAACTAGCTATTGGAGTGAAATGATATGATTATTAAAAAGTAATCTCTTAAAATATAAACTAGTTGTTGGAATGTTGAGTAAAAAATGAAAGTGTATAATATTGTTCATTAATTATATTTTTGCACATTTTAATTTTGAGTAAAAGTTTGAAAAAAAAATTACTAGTCATAGATTATGGCCGAATTAAATATTAATTAAATGAATTTATCAGTCACTTGCTATGATAAATTATTATATTATACGATATAATTATTTCTCAAAACCATATAAAATTTCATCTAAGAAACCCAAAAATTAAAAATCTTAAAATATAATTAATGAACAAAAAAATATGTTAAAACCAAAAATGGAGATAAGAAGAAGAAGGGTGGAGAATATAATCCTATGCAATGCATGCTATTTAGTTTTGACATGTGTCAATTTTATAATGGTGGTACACAAATGTGGTACATTTGTGTGGTATAGAGGATCTGCTGCCATGTAGGAGACTTGGAGTCCTAGTCCTAGGAGGATTAGGAGAATGAGATACCTATAAATAGAGGACTTGATGTCATATCTCATATACAACTTACAAGAGCCAAAATTCCAAGTCAAGAAAAACTATCCCTCTCCTCTCCCAAGAAGAAAGCGGCCAAACATCTTCTTCCTTAAGAAGAAATTTTCAGATTTCGTTCTTCGTTCCAAATTCGTTTCCTAACCCCAGATCTTAATATATCCTGAGTTCTAGCCGATCAGGGTATATTATATTTCGTGTAATTGTGGTGTATCAACCCATAGAGGCGCAACACGTGGGGCACTACTCCAGGGCATAGGATCGACCAACCGAGGTAGAATCTTGACTTCGACTGCTAACTTGGATTTGCAAGGAGATAGGTATGACGTGCTACTATTTATACTATTGTTTATTTAATTATATTCATATGTATACAACTAGAGTAGTATCCTGGCAAGATTCCGTAAGAGGTCCTAAAAATTATTAAATTCCGCTGTGCCTAGGGCTGTTTATCTTACCGAATCCCAACAAGCGCAGCGCGGACTTTTTGAAAATAAAGCACATAAATACAAGTTTTTTAATATATATCAAGAATGCTACTGAATTTTAAAACTAAAGAACATAAAAACTGACTTTAACACATAAAAACATAAAGCTAATAAGTACTCATAATATTGAGTATATTTTGCCAACTTTAAGTTAATTTCACCTAATTTAAGTTAATTGTTGTAAAATTTGCCAACTAACGGTCATTTCAACTAAATTTATGCTAATTTTGAGTAAAATCTGCCAAAAATTTCATTAAAATCCTTATTTAAATAACATAAAAATATGAGCGAAATTTAAGGTAATTTTCCATCTTAATTCAGGAAGATCAACAATTAAATTAATCAATCAATTTAAATTCATTTGAAGCAAAATATTTGAACCAAATTAAGGTATATTTCATTTTAATTTAGGAAAATCAGGAATTAACTAAAGAAACTTACTTTCTGCCGATTTAAACTAATTCCTAAAAGTATATAATCCAAATTAAATCACAGGGAAAATCAATTACATAAACCAACTAAATTTCTGCTAAATTAACCTAATGGTAAATTTCATTTATATTAGGAAAACCACAATTAATTATGCAATCAATTTACTTAATATTCACAAAGGTTTTCTTTTCTATTTTCCGAATTTCCTTAAATATCGCGCTATTTGGCGATATGGGCTATTGCGCTATAGCCCAAATAGTGCACATAGCGCGCGCTAAGTGAATAGCGCATCCGCATAATGTAGCGAGGCCAGGAAGTCTCGCTATAGCGAAAAGCACGCTATAGCGAGCGCTTTTCTCGCTTTTAACTACTATGTTCGAAAGACTGTTCATGAAATTCATATGGCTAAGTCAGAGAAAGCAAAGTGGGAGTTGAAGCAAAAGGAAGCGGACAAGCTCGAGGCAGATATTCTTGCAAAATTCGCTCCGCTTGAAGGGTTCTCTTTTGTGCATTGATTTGTACAAGAGTAGCTTTTTACGATGTTGCATGTAGTTTTTTTTTTTTTTTTTTTTTGATAACCCAGGTGTACAAGCTTATACTAAACTAATCCTGGACCCTCAGAACCCTTGCCCTAGAACCCTGAAGGATGTAAATCGCAAGATGTGCCTCCACCAAGCCTCGAGATCCCACCATACTGCTGTACACTCTGCGCACAAAGGAGTCTTCACCACAAATGACCCTTAGATAGACCCATAAAAATGCTTCCATCCAAGTTCCAAATGTGATTCCAAATGCATGTATTTTTTTCTTGTGCGGTGTTGGTCGTTCATGGTGTCTGAAAATGAGTTAACAATTGAAACTCGCGTTTTATTTAGTCCTTGATTTGGCTATCTTGTTCTTGTTAACAAGTTTCATTTATTTTTTAACGCATACTCTTAAGAGAAACAGACGATTTTCAGGCGAATAGGCGATTAAATTCCGTTGGAATCATGTCGTCGCTATTGCCTTTTATTTTTTTAGTTATAGTTGAATCTTTTATTACCCACATTAAACTTCATGTCATCTATATATATATATAATATCTTATATATATATAATATCTTATATATATATATATATATATGAGAATGGTCTTTTCACCAAAATTCTTCAATTTGGACTCAGTGCTAATTTCTGATAATTTTGGTTTATTTTATTTTCTTAAAATATTTTGATTGGCCAACATTTAAGAGAATCTTATAATCGTCATCATACAACGAATGAAGTTTTCCGTTTATAAAAACATTTAATTACAATCCTAATTTTAAATTTTAAATTTTCGTCAAAACTCACAATTAATTATCATAAACTCATAAGAGAATATGCTCATTTATTTTTGGTAATCATCGGTAAATAGAATTTTTTTTTTCTAACATAGTTAAGCTATGTTTGGGCACCTATAGCTAATTAAGAAAATTTGAATTGACAATTAATTAAATATCTAAATTTTGCCCATACTTTAGCCGTGGTTAAAGCTAATCAATTTATTGTGCAATACCTCTAGATAATCTTTAATATTTTCTATCATATATATATATATATAGTTTAAGTAATAGTGTAGCATATATAAATAACATTGCTCTCAAGCTATGGTCAGATTTTTCCATTCATTCTCTTTTAGTAATTTATTTTCTATACTATTATTAACTTCATCACATATATTCATTTTTTTCATTGGATTTTATCAATTTTAACTTCTTGTAATTATAGATATTTTAAGAGAATTATCAACTGAAAGCTTCCTTTAATTGAAGACAACAACAGGTTAGTGATTGATTTTTCATTCTAGTTGTTTTTTTTTAAAAATACTTTACTGTATTTATTTTTAATTTTGTATGGAATGCGAATCGTATGATGATTGCTTAATTTATAGGGTTTAAAGCTTTTGCTGCAGGGAATTTTGAAGCAAAGTGAAGTTTGTAATTATATTACATTGTAATCTCAAGGATTGTATTGCTACAAATTAATTACTTTGTCTTGACTACTTTTTCTCTAAGAATATACTATATTTCTAAACTGAATTCTCTCAAAGTTCTAATTGGGTATTACTTTTTAAAAAATAGGCAGAAGGTTCAAAATGTTCATCCCCAAAATTGAATCAAGGGATGGAATTTCAGTTGCCACGTAACTTGAACTAGGAGATAGAATCCCGAGTGTCATACATGATATTGGAGCCCATGGTGTTTGAAATTAGTATACATTATGAGCTATAATTAATATACATTATGAGCTATATATATCGAAGGGTTTTATCGTTAAAATGGATTTATTTTCCAAGTTATTCAAATTATTACTATTTTATAACATGAGACAGAATTATGTATTTCAGATTTTGAGGGGTTTCAGGTTTTGATTGAATGACAGGTAGAATATTCCTGCTCGAGAACACATGAATTAATTATTATATTATTGTGTTCTTGTACACTGAAATGATTTGTATTCTTCATGATTATTTATGACCCATATAAAAAAGTTACCATTAATTGCAATAAATTCATAAGAGAATTTGGTAATTTTGCTTAGTATTCCGAAAATGGATTTCATTTATTAAGTTAACCAAATATTTGAAAAAGGAATTTGTTACATTCTTTCCTTAAATCCGGAATGTTACCTCAACAGTATAGTGGAGTTATATTCCTGGTAATCACGTTCCTAGAAATCAAATTCATATAATCAGATTCCTTTCCCGTCAAACAAACGAGTCCTTATGACCTTTTTTTTGTCTAGGAATGCCATGTAATTTGGTAATCTGATTACCAGACATCATATAATTGTGTTTGGATTGATTTACTGTATTTTGTTAAAGGAATTAAATTACCCATAATCGGGAATCTTGCATAAATTAGGAATCTGAAACCCAAATATTTCATGATATTCTAATTCCATTCCGTTTGAAATTCATGATAAAAATTAAAACGACAATATTTTCCATATATATTCTATCTCACTCGCTCACACTCACACAAACTCACACACATACACACACATACACACATATAATTAATTTGTTACTATAAAATATACATAAATTAAATAAGTTATAAATTTTGATGCATGGTAAGCAATGTTTTTAGAACCGGTGAGTCGACTGGCCACTGGTTTTACTGGTTGAACCGATCGGACCTTTGATCGGACCGGATAACGTCATAATAGTGTAAGAAATATATTTAATTTTAAAGTATATGTAATATGCGTAAAATTTAAACATTATCCTACAATTGATTAAAAATATAATTTTTTTATAGTATACTAAAATTAAATCATATAATATTTATCCAACTTACATCATAACGTGATATGGTACTAATTTGTATGCTCATATAAATATAATATGATTATATTTTTTTAAAAAAATTTAAAAGTGTAAGTTAAAATTACAACAAACTAAGAAATTCATAAATTTTAAAATATGGTTATGTATAAAAGTCTAATATTCAAAGTCAAACTTGCATATTATATCGATTTGACTCTTTATCCTAAAAATAATATTGAATAAAAATATTTTATAGAACAAATTTTAATAAAAAATTATTATTTGAGTATTTATTTTCATTCATAATGTGTAAAATATTTATTTGAGTTAATTATCTAATTTATAAATAAATTTGGCTACAAGTTTCTATAATTTATAAATTGTACTAAAAGTTCAACAAAAATGATGTAGCCCAAAGTGTAAGGAAGTAATGTTACATCCTAAAGGTTAGGTGTTCAAATCCCATTTTTTACACGAATTTTTATTTTATTTTTAACATTAAAAAAAAATCGCAGCCGGACCGGCCGGTCCAGTCCGATTTTAATAACATTGATGGTAAGTATACTAGATATTTAATCAACATTAAGAATAATTACTTACATCCCTTGAAATTATTTGAAATTACATAATCATCCTTTGAAGTTTCAATGATTATTAAACAATATTTTATGTTTAATATAACATAAAATACTTTTTACAACTTCATTGTACCTATAAAATTAAGATAAATTCCAAAAATATTAAATGATTATTGGTTGAGTAAAAAAACTAAATGTTGGATAAAGATGAAGATGGAGTGCACTGAACTTAATTAGTTAAGGGAGGTTTTGTTGATTTCCAAAACTTCAAATCTACTAAGTAAAAGACAACTTAGTTGAAATCCCTTGTAAGAATTTTGACCAAGTAAGAAGACATATCAGACGGGTCAAATATTCAAGGCCCAGAAGACTACTGATCTGCTGAAGAGAATAAATCAGACTGGTGTAATTCAGCCGACTCAAATCAGATTTGTTCAAGCTTGAGATCAGCTCTGTTCACCAACAGACTTGTACTCTCATCAGCCAAGTGTAAAGATCAAGAAGTCGTCCCAACGGTAATAAATGCCACTGGAGTAATAAATGCTGAAGTCTAAGGTTATTAATGACAAATGATTGAAGAAAAGACTCGTATCAGCTCGGTGCATTTAATGCTGCCTGACAGAAAGTACAGTCTGCAGTACTGTCACTGTGCAGAGAACCGTTTGCGGATTTAAGGACCAAATTCAAGAGATTTGAATTTTGTCTCACTTCAACGGACATAATTCAAAAAGTGACTATAAATAGCTGAAGAGACGAAGAGAAAAGAGGCTACAACACAACAACTGAGAGATTGATTTCGAAGCAAAATATTTTCTAAGTCTCAAAGCTCAAGAACAGCTCAATCATCAGCCTTGTCATTTGTTGACTCAAGCTGAAGCTGAAGATCAAAGTTAAACACATTTTTCTGAGTGAAATATGTTAGAGTGTTGTGAGGAGTGTTTATGCATCTGTGTGAAGTGATAAAACTCTGTAGAATAGGTCTTCTTTGTGATTTCCTATTGTGAGCTTACGGCCAGATTCATTTGTTGTTTTGGCATAAGTGGAGTATACTGTAAACTTTGTGATTATAGTATAACCCAAGATCTGTGTGACTTGGAAGAGTGGACTAAAGGATTTAAATCCATATAACCACTATAAAAATTCTGTTGTTTGGTTTTTGCATAAGTTTTCTTGCATATTTCTAAAATTGCATAAAACACTTGATTAACTGTTTGAAAAAGATTTAAAAGGATTTATAAATCTGGGGATAAGTTTTTCAAACTACTAAGTATACTTGTGAAAAACACTTCCATAATCCGCTGCAATTATTCTGGTATTAAAACTGATTTTCACTAAAATCAGCTAAGTAACTATCAGATTAGTGGTCAATAAAGCTGTTCAAAGATTTGTTCGCGATCAACCTTGTAAACATACTGTTCTGAAATAGCTTAGTCTGTTTAAGTTTGAGCAACAATTTTAGAGTTAAAATTTGATTAAAAAATTGCAGAGGTCTATTCAACCCCCCCCCCTCTCTAGACCTCATCTGACCACTTGGAACCAACACTAAATTTTAATTTTAATTAAAAAAATCTCTAAATCATTTACAATGAAACAAAAATGTTCCATTTATGTTAACATATGTAAAAATGGATTTCATTCATTAAGTTTACCAAAGATTTGAAAAGGAATTTGTTACATTCCTTCCTGAAATCCCGAATGTTACCCAAACAGTAAAATGAAGTTATATTCCCGGTAATCACATTCCTAGAAATCAAATTCATAGAATCAAATTTCATTCTCGTCAAACAAACGGGTCCTAAAGAACCCAAAAACATTAAAGAATATCAAAAAATAAAATTAAGCCACATTCGTGCTATATGAATAAAAAAATTGCTTAATTAACTGAAAAACTTATAATTAGCTTAAGCCGAAAAACAATCAAAACTTAGAAAAGGGTAAACTTTGATTAAAAAATGTCATAAAAGTGGTAAAATAAATGGAAAATTTAGTTAGTAAAAAAAAATAAGTTAAAGCAACAAAAAAATGTTGTAATTGATAAAACAACTGGGTTAACCAGCAAAAAATGGATCGAAAAAGAGAGTTCGGATAAGGATGAAGTGCTTTGCGAAGTCGTTCCAATGCAAGCAGGTCACATATTATTGGGCAGACCATGGCAATTTGATAGGAAGGTTACTCATGATGGTTTCAAAAATCGGCACATTCTTGTAAAGGATAACAAATCCATTACTCTTGCACCATTAACACCCAAACAAGTGTATGAAGATCAAATGAAAATGAAAAGAGAGAGTGAGTTGAAAATAAATAGTGAGGCTGAAATTTCAAAGACAAAAAGTGAAAAAGTGAGTGAAAAGAAAGAGAGAGAAAAAACAAGTGAGTTTTTACGCTAAGGCGAGTGATATTTTCAATTCAAACAAGCTTATGTTTTTAATTTTGTACAAAGAGGCGGGTTTTAGCACTAAAGAACATAATGAATTTTTGCCTAACGTTGTTGTCTCTTTGTTGCAAGAATACAAAGATGTGTACCCGGATGATGTGCCAAATGGGTTTCCACCTATAAGAGGAATAGAGCATTAGATTGATTTTGTACCAGGTGCTGCCATTCCTAACCGGCCAGCATATAGAATCTCAAAGGCATGTTTAGGAGTTGCTAAAGAAAGGCCACGTTAGAGAAAGCATGAGTTTGTGCGCCGTACCGGTGTTACTTGTAACTAAGAAGAATGGTACTTGGAGGATGTGTGTGGATTGCAAGGCCATCAACAACATTACGGTAAAGTATCGATACCCCATTCCTAGACTAGATGTTATGATGGATGAATTGCATGGGTCAAGTATTTTCATTAAATTTATTTGAAAAGTGGGTATCATCAAATTAGGATGAAAGAAGGTGATGAATGGAAAAGTGCTTTTAGAACAAAACATGGATTGTACGAGTGGTTGGTAATGCATTTTGATTTATCTAATGCACCTAGTACATTCATGAGATTAATGAACCATGTCTTGCGGGCTTTTATTGGCAGATATGTTGTGGTTTATTTTGATGACATTTTGGTGTATAGCAAAAGCTTAGATGAACATATTGAACATTTGCATACTATGTTTGATGTTTTGAGAAAAGAAAAATTGTATGCCAATTTAAAAAAGTGTTCTTTTTGCTTGGAAAAAGTTACGTTTCTTGGCTATAATGTTAGCGCAAATGGAATTGGAGTGGATGAGGAAAAGGTAAAGGCTATCAAGGAATAGCCGACACCTAAGTCACTTTCCGAGGTCAGAAGTTTTCATGGTTTGGCTAATTTTTATCGACGATTTGTCAAAAATTTCAGTACACTAGCTGCACCACTCACTGAAATTGTTAAGAAATCGGTAGGGTTTCATTGGGGTGATGAGAAAGAACATGCATTTTATGAAATTAAAGAAAGATTGTGTAGAGCTCCTTTGTTAGCCATACCAAATTTTTCTAAAACATTTGAAATTGAGTGTGATGCTTCAAGAATAGGTATTTGAGCAGTTTTAATGCAGGAGCAGCGACCGATAGCCTATTTTAGTGAAAAACTAAATGGGGCTGTTTTGAACTATTCGACGCATGACAAGGAGCTTTATGCATTGGTGAGAGCATTGGAGACATGGCAACATTACCTTTGGCCGAGAGAATTCGTCATTCACACTGACCATGAATCCTTGAAGCACTTGAAAGGATAGGGTAAGTTGAATAAAAGACACGCCAAGTGGTAAGAATTCATTGAGACATTCCCTTATGTAATCAAATACAAGCAAGGTAAGGAAAATATTGTGGTTGATGCATTATCGAGAAGGTATGCTCTGGTTTCTACTTTAAATGCAAAGTTGTTGGGATTTGAATATGTGAAGGAATTTTATGCTACTGATGATGACTTTGCTAGCGTGTATGGAGCATGTGAAAAATCAGCATTTGGTAAGTTCTATAGACTTGATGGGTACTTATTTAGAGAGAATAAACATTGTGTGCCTAACAGTTCTATGCGTGAGTTCCTTGTACGTGAAGCACATGGAGGTGGTTTGATGGGTAACTTTGGTATAAGGAAGACTTTAGAAGTGTTGTGTGAACATTTCTTTTGGCCTAAAATGAAACATGATGTGGAAAGAATTTGTTCTAGATGTGTTACTTGTAAGCAGGCCAAATTTAGGGTCTTACCCCATGGTTTATACACTACTTTACCCGTACCTACTGCACCTTGGGTAGACATTTCGATGGATTTTGTTTTGAGTTTGCCTAGGTCAAGAAAAGGTATGGATTCAATTTTTGTGGTGGTTGATTGGTTTTCTAAAATGGCACATTTCATATCTTGTAATAAAACTGATGATGCAACAAACATTGCTGATTTGTTCTTCCGTGAGATAGTACGACTTCATGGTGTTCCTAAAAGCATTATATCTGATCGAGATGTTAAGTTTCTTAGCTATTTTTGGAAAGTCTGGTGAGGGAAAATGGGTACTAAATTGTTATTTTCAACTACTTTCCACCCTCAAACAGATGGATAAACCGAGGTAGTGAATAGAACTTTAACTACTTTATTGCGTACTATAATTCAAAAGAATTTAAAGAAATGGGAAGATTATTTGCCATTCATTGAATTTGCATATAACTGGAGTGTCCATTCTACTACTGATTTTCCACCATTTGAGGTTGTTTATGGTTTTAATCCACTAACTCCTTTAGATTTGCTGCCTTTGACAGTTAATGAAAGAGCTAGTTTGGATGGTCAAAAGAAGGCTGAGATGCTGAAGAAACACTTTTCTCTTTAACAGTGGATAACAAGTCCTCTTCCACGGATAAGGTATGTTTCTTATTGGCAATCTCCAACTCCTCCTTCACCTTCGACAGTTCTCGATGACTAGCCGATAATTTGCTTGTGACGTCATCTAATTGAGCTCGAAGAATTCTATTCTCGACGAAGCCTGCGCGAGTGCATTCTGAGCTTCTTGCGACTCTTGTTATAACAAAGACAAACGATAAGTCTGAAGCGCAAAGTAATCCCCTGCCTACGAAGAAAAAATGGCATCAGCATAACAGCCAAGAACTCATATGGGATATTGAGATCTAGAAACAATTATTACTTCCTGATATGTTCGAGAAAAATTACTCAGGACTTCAAAGTCGCTTTTGACTGTATGATCAAGTAGATCCTGTTTAAAACGTCCAGCCATAAAAATTCGGGTGGCCTTATCGAACTTGTTTTCACCATCTTGTCCAAGGTTGGATAAAACGGTTCCTTCTTCAGGATAACCAGCAGCTCTACACCCACGAAAATGATCATTCATAATGTTAGCTACGTCCGACTCCGATCTTCCTGGTCGACATGGAACCAAGTCTGAACTCTTGCCGAATGGTTTTTCTCTTCTCGAAGGCCCTGGATGTTCGGCGTATCGTATCCGATCCATGCGTCTCTCGTGTTCTTGTTTGCCCAAAATGCGGGTCCAGGAATATTGACTATAGCCAGCAGAGGACGGATTAGAAGTGTCGATCGAGAATACACTGCGCAGAGGACCAGCTACTGCTGGATTCAAGGAACTCGAGCTCCCAACCCCTCTCAAAGCTGGGTATACGTCTGCGATATCGACTGGGTTAATGACAAGATTATCTGTTTCCGTTCCTCGTTCCGTTTACCTCCTCTTCGATGGATGAAGGAACTGGCTATGCGTGTCCTTGGGGCGAGTGGTCCTAATCGACACAACAACGGACGCTCGAAACTCCTCAACAAGTTGACCTGTAAGGAAAAGGATGATGTGCTCAGAACATTGAGCGAACACGTATAATCTACAACAAAATTAAGCAAAAAACTTTATTAATAGCTTACTTAAAGGAAGCAAGGCATGGGACGAAGCGGCTGATTCGGACATGCGTCTGAAGGATCGAGTAGTCCCGCCGGGTGGTTGAATGGATAAAGGAAGAGAGAATTCGAGCGCTGGGGCCGAATCATTGCATTTGCTTAGGCCAGCCAATCTCAAAATCCTTTCTTGTACAAGGAGCATAGTCTGAAAAGGATCGAATCGGAGCTGGTTCAAAAACTTGTCAGAAAATTGAGGATTAATCTTTTCCTTGATCTTACGACGACCGTACACCCAAGGCCCTTCACCATCCCATCGATATGATCTAGTCTTAGAACTACCCGCGGAACGAACATCGGTACCTTTAACAAAGAAGAATCTTCTTTTCCAACCTTTGGTTTTATCCATAGCCACAGTCGAAAGGATAGGACGGTTCGACCCCTGTGAAAAAGAGACGAACCCCGCATTGGAACCTCTGGACATGCTCATCTGAAATACCTGCCAGAAATTTCGAAAAGAAGCCGCCTCTCCTTTGGCCTCCATGAGGACGCTGAATGCGGCAATATAGGCTATAGAGTTCGGAAGGATTTGGGCTGGGGTGAGAGAAAGAAAGGATAGGATGTTTCTTAATAGAGGAATAAAGGGAATGCGCAATCCATGCAAAAATTGTTTCTCATAAAAAGCCTGGCACCCAGGCGGAGGAGCGGTTGCACGATGACGATAAGAGGGAATAATGATCGAAAACCCCTCCAGAAGAAATTTTCCGAACTCTTTCTCCAAGAAAGCACGGTCTTCCCGAACGAAGCTGCAAGAAGTTTGTTCTACGCCGAGCTCAGCCCGGTTCCGACCAACTGATCCAGAAGGAGCTTCAGATCTATATATCCTGACAAAAATATTGTCACCAATATTACGTTTCTCTACCTCATTCTCTTCGAGATCCTCAGCTTGATTAGCATCTTCGCGCTCGGGATGGAATTCCCCCTCTTCAAAATCATCGATAAGCCTAAAGTCAGGATCAGATTCGGGATCCTCTCCGACTATGCCCTTGCCCCTTGAATTTCTCGAACTAGACATTATAAACAGATATAGTTGAATGAAAAGGATAACTTACGCGATCCTGACGCTCCGATCTCAAGAAGAAATGGTTCTGGAAGTAATTCTTACCAATACAACGTATATATAAAAGGTAAAAAAGGTGAATTGCAAACCGGTCCCCGAATGGTCACGACGGTTAAGCTCCCTCAAAGAAAATTCAAAACTATCTTCCCGATATTTACATCTTAGGCCCCTATACCTACTGTAATTGCGAGTATCACGGTGAACGATGCGAAAAGACGTCACGACTGAAGATTCATTTCAAGGACAGGTCGAAAAACCTTTTAACGTCAAAATTTATATCAAGGCAAGTTCATCGTATGGTTTCCAAGATATGAACTCTTTTTCCCTAATTCGGTTTTTATCCCAATGGGTTTTTCCGAATAAGGTTTTTAACAAGGCAAATCCGGAAAAACATCAGAATGATTTGCTCATCACGACGTTCGAAATCTTTTTCGAGCTTAAGCTTCACTTTGCGCTCGAGAAGTGGGGGAGTATTGATGAGGGGTATTTTGGGACTCTACATTCGGAAGCCCAGGAGAGATCGAAGAATGTAGAATCCGACCTCGCGATGTAAAATTAAAACCAAATCGTAGCCTTTACAATCCGATCACCCAGGGAATGCTCGTGGTCGGAGTTTACTGTTGGGCCGATCAAAGGCCCAAGCCCTTGGGCCAAAGAAATATAACCCTGCGGATGGAGTAGCAAGCTCACCCCTTCTCGCTATAAACACCACCTGCATTTATGATGCCAGACACGCTTTCCTAGGTGCACTCCGCTCGAAGCTGCCGCTCGGATAGATTGATTCGGCCATTTTATATGTATTTCTCCCTCTAGCTTGTACGGCATCCTATAATGCTCAGATAGGATCCTCAATACTTGTAATTTGTATCTTAACGTTCGAAATATACATATACATTGATCTTTCTCTTACATTATAGCGTTTGGAATATTTATATTATTAATATCGATCATACCACGAATTTGCGTAAGATCACTTACTTATTGTTCTTTACGTCATTGTTCTTCCTTGAGATTGATCCATCCGGAATAAAGTAACAAAGCCCTTTTATATACTCTTAAAATTAACCTCTAAAACCAACATCATTGATTTAATCTAACTCGACGAAATTCGGTTAAATCAGTTTACTGATGGGGGCTATTTCGCACCCCTTATAATAATCGAAATGAGTAGTCCATATGCGTTCGGATCGACACGGTGTCTAAATCGCTAAAAAGCTGCCCAGTCTGATCTGCGCTATCAATCCTCGGCGACCAAGAGTGATGTCCGAGTTCCATAAGGATTGCTATGCCTAGTCCTATTAGGATTATGTTTCCTTGTAAAACTAGGGTTAATGTCATATAAATACCTAGTTAAACATTGTATTACAGAGGAGATATAACATACATTCAGAGCTTACGCCTACCTACTTGGGCTACCTGATAACATAATTAATAGAAAAGCTTTTGCTATACTATTTACATATTCATCGTCTTACTTACTGTTGGATGAAGATGAAGATGAAAGAAGACAAGTAATTAAGGGAAGGTTTTGATGATTTCCAAAACATCATAATCAGCTAAGTATGGAAAGCTTAGTTCCCTTAGAAGAATTTTGAGCTGGTAAAAGAAGACATCAGAAGAGTTCAAAGTTCAAAGCTCAGAAGACTAGTGATCTCTTGCTGGATCAGCGAACAGAAGGGTAGATCATCAGCCGAGTCAAATCAGATGAGTTCAGTATTTGATCAGCAGAGTATCTATCAGCAGAGTCGTTTTGATCAGCAGAGCAGAAGAGGTCAAGAGATTAGTCCAACGGTAATAAATGCACTTGGTGTAATAAATGCTGTAAGAGAAGGGTAGTAATGGCAAATGATTGAAGATATCCTCGGATCAGCAGAGTGCATTAAATGCAGCATTAAATGCGATGGACAGAAAGGTACTGTACACAGTACGGAATGCTGCAGGGAGCCGTTTCAAAAAGAGCTGAAGGATGGATTTGATTTGTGACTTGCCTTCAACGGTCATAATTTCATTTCCATGTATAAATAGAGCTGAATTTCAAATCGAGCAATAACAACAACAATCAGAGATCGAAATTTTGAAGCAGAATTTCTCTAAGTCTCAAAAGCTCGAACAGCTCACTCGTCTGGTGGAAGTCATCTGTTGACAGAAACCCAGTTGAAGAAATCAGAAAAACATTATCTGAGTGATTTTGTAATAGCTGAGTGTTGTGCGAAGTGAGAATCCATCTGTGTGAGTGATTCTACTTTAGAGGATAGGTTTTCTTTGTGAATCCCTATTGCGAGCTTACAGCCTTCTCATTAGTTGTTTAGGTGTAAGTGGAGAAATATTGTAATCTTTGTGATTATAGTATAACCCAGAATCTGTGTGATCTGGAAGAGTGGACTAAAGGATTTTTATCCATATAACCACTATAAAAATTCTTTGTGTTATCTTGCATTTAAAGTTTTCTTGCATATTTTAAAGTTTGCATTTTAAACACTTTGAATCAATTAAAAAGATTTTATAAGGAGTTTTAAACTGGGGATAAAATCTTTTTAGAACTTAGTTTACTTGTGAAAAACACTTTCAAACAATCCGCTGCAAGTATACTCTTGAAAAACTGTTTGCTGAAAAACAGCTAAGTCATTGTAAGAAGAGTGGTCAGTCGTCTGTTCAAGATTTGTTCACGATCAGACTAGTCTGCTTACTGTTCTTCATCAGCTTAGTCTGCTGACAGAAGACTGAAAAGTTTTTAAGTTCAAAAATTTTCAGAGGTCTATTCACCCCCCCCCTCTAGACCTCATCTGACCACTTGGGACCAACAAGTGGTATCAAAGCAGGTGGTTCATTAGAATCAGCTGCCTGATCAACGAGCTTGATCCGAGTGTTTTTCAAAGGTTTTCAAAACTTTTCAAAAGAGCATTTTTTTGAAAAACAAAAACTTTTTGAAAAATGGATTGTATCAGCCATGTTCCCCACATTGCTGGTATGTCCTTTGAGGACTGGAAAATCAGAATGGAGATTTTCCTTGCTGCCTATAATGACAACATGCATACATGTATCATTAAAGGTCCATTTAGATTCACAAAGACCATAAAGATAAATGAAGTAGATACGGTTGTGGAGAAAGACCTTCATGAGATGACTCCAGAAGAGATAAAGCTTTACAATCTAGATAAAGTTGGGAGATTCATCATGACTAAAGCCCTGGATAATGATCGGTTTGACAAGGTCAAACATTGCAAAACCGCAAAGGAGATGTGGGACAAAGTCAGAGATATGAGCGAAGGCAATGATGCTATTAAAGAGCATCAGCTCAGTGTTGCATTGGAAAAGCTGGACAACTTCAAGATGAAGTCTGGAGAAACCATTGATCAGATGGATACCAGATTCACCAGAACGCTGAATGAAGTTTTGAAGCTGGGAAAGACTTTCACTGACAAAGAGATTTCTGTCAGAGTACTGAAGGCTCTACCATCCAAGTTCAACATGAAGGTGACAGCAATGGAAGAATCAAGAGATCTGGGCAAGATTTCTCTAACAGAGCTGTTCTCCGCACTCAAGGCTTATGAGTATAAACTGCCAAGAATGGGAATTGAAGAAACCTCAACTTCAGGACCCACAGCTGCACTTGTTGCTGCTGAAAACACCAGAAGACCAGCACAGAAAAGCAAAGAAGTGGACTCATCTGATGAAGCCACTCTACTCAACAAAAAGGAGTACACTGCTGGAGATGTAGCATTATTGATGAACAACTTCAAGAAGTTCTATAAGAGAAAAATGAAAAACAAATACAATCATGCTGCTTCTACTTCTAAACCTAACTTTTCTTCTCAGGATAAAGAGGATTATAAATCAAAACTGATGTGTTACAACTGCAGGAAATTGGGACACTTCATAAGAGACTGCCCATATCCAAAAGCAGAGAAGTACACTGAGGAAGAGAAGAAAATGAGAAAAGAAAGAAAGCATCAGAGAGCCAAGGCAATGATGGCTGAAGCAGAAAAGCCAGCTGCTGTCTACTCATCTGATTCAGACTCAGACTCGTCTGATGAAGAATCATCTGATGAAGAAAAACCTGCTCTCCTGTGCCTGATGGCAAAGGAATCTGATGACTCCGAGGATGAGGTAACTCCTCAAGAAAATGAACTATTTAATTCTCTAGAGCAAATGATGTTGAATAATACTACTATTGCTGGAGAATTTGTTAAGCTTAAGGAAGAGATGAACTTGCTAAAAGAGCAAAATAGTTCACTGAAACTTTTAGCTGAAAAGCCTAAAGAATCAGCTGAATATAAACAGCTTGAGCAAGAGCATGAATCTCTGAAAGCTGAATGTGAGGTTTATAAAGGAAAAATCATGGAACTTGAGAAAATCATTGAGTCTCATGATAAGTCTACTGTTGCATCCATGCATACATCTAAGAAACAGGAGACACCTTTGGAAAAGGATAATCTAGAATTGAATCATACTGAAAAATTTATTTCTGCTGACAACAGTAAGGTCATTCTGTATGTTCAAACCTCTAGACCTACCTCATCTGAGAAAGTGGTAAAGGAGAAGAAATCTCCTAAGGCTAAAAAGAGCAAAGAGCCTAGTGTAGGAAATCAGACTAGTAAGACCAAACAGCAGAGTCCTAAGAAGTCTGCTGATAAAGCTAAAGTCAATCAGACTAGTGGTAAAACTAAGTCAAAAACAAATGAGCAAGCACCTAGTAAACCAAAGAAGCATAAGAATAAGAAAAATCAAAATGCTTGGTATGGAAATGAGTCATATTATGTGCAACCTGCTGCATATCATCCTATGTATCATGCACCTCAATTTCCTAATTACTATGCACCTTATCCTGCTTATGAACATTATTCATATCATACTGATCATCAACATGACTTATCTGATAACTATGATAAAAATGAAACTGTTCATGCTCCTAAAACTCAGAAACCTAAGAAGCCTAAGACTTCAACATCTTGGGTTGTCAAGGGTGGAACTAATCCTTCAGGACCCTCTCAATAAGGGTACCTAAAACAATTTTATTTTTGTTTTGTAGGTTAGGATTAGGAGTAGGAATAAAGTAGAGAAGATTTGGTACTTGGACAGTGGTTGTTCAAGGCACATGTGTGGAAACATACATGAGTTGACTGATGCAGTTGCTGTGGATGGTCCAAAAGTCACTTTTGGAGACAGCAAAGAAGGCAAGATTAAAGCTAAAGGAAGATTAATCAAGGGAAACATAGAGATATCTGACGTCTCCTATGTTAAAGGACTAAAATATAATCTGCTGAGCATAAGTCAATTTTGTGACAAAGGATATTCAGTCATCTTCTCAACAGATAAGTGCTACGTTGAACAGATTGGTACAAAGAAGGTAATCCTATCTGGAAGACGACAAGGGAATATCTACATAGTTGACTGGAATTCTGTTGACAAGAATTCAAGTGTTTGTTTGGTGGCATCTGCACCAAGTGAAGTCAGTTGGCTATGGCACAAGAGGATGAATCATTTAAACTTCAAGACCATAAACAGATTAATCAAGAATGATTTGGTAGAAGGGATTCCAAAAGCAGTCATGAGCAAAGACAAGCTCTGTGATGCATGTCAGAAGGGTAAACAAATCAAGTCATCGTTCAAAGAAAAGAAGCACCAATCTTCTGGAAGAATATTGGAGCTGTTGCATATGGACTTATTTGGACCCATTGATCCAGTCAGCAATGGTGGAAAGAAATACTGCCTAGCTGTTGTGGATGACTATTCAAGATACACTTGGGTGATTTTCATGAAGAAGAAAAGTGAAACCAAGGAACATCTTACCAATCTGATGGAACTGATCCAGAATGAAAAGAGTATTAAGATATTGAAGATCAGATCAGATAGAGGGACAGAGTTTACAAACTCTACTGTTGAAGAGTATTGTAACATGAAGGGAATACATCATGAGTATTCTGCTGCAAGAACCCCTCAACAGAATGGTGTTGCTGAAAGGAGAAACAGAACACTAAAAGAAGCTGTCAGAACCATGATAGCTGAAGCTAAACTGCCTCAAAGATTTTGGGCAGAAGCAACAAACACAGCATGCTTTACCCAGAACAGATGTATGATCAACAAAAATCAGAACAAGACTCCATATGAAGTTTGGAACAATAGAAAGCCAAACATTCACTACTTTAAGATTTTTGGTTGTAAATGTTTTGTATTAAATAATGGGAAAAATCACCTTACTGCATTTGCAGAAAAGGCTGATGAAGCTGTCTTTGTAGGATACTCATCTGTTAGTAAGGCTTATAGAGTTTTCAATAAAAGAACATTGCTAATAGAAGAATCTATCCATGTAGTATTTGATGAGCCAAGTCAATCTTCTGAAAAGAATCAAAGTGTAAATCAAGATCTGTCTGCTGATTTACAGAAGTTAGACGTTGGAAGAAATGAAGAATATGTTCCCATCATACTACCTAATCTAAGTTCAGCTGCTAACTCAAGTGCTGTTCAAAATCACAGTGCTGATTGTCTAACAGACGAGTTGCAAACAGCTGACAGACCAGAGACTGTTCAACAGACGGCAAATGTTCAACAGACTACTACTGGAACTCCAACAGTAGTGTTGCAAGATCATAACAGAGGACAACATCCTGATTTGCAGCCCGATCTCAGATGGCTCAAGAATCACCCTCCTGAATTAGTCATTGGTGATCCTTTAGATAGAGTGAAAACAAGAAGAGCTGCTGCACAAGATGCTATGTTTGTTACATTCCTATCTCAAATAGAACCCAAACAAATTGAAGAAGCTCTCAATGATTCCTTCTGGATAGAAGCTATGCAAGAAGAGTTGAATCAATTTGAAAGGAATGAAGTCTGGTACTTAGTTCCTAGACCAAGTCATCAAAGAGTAATTGGCACTAAGTGGGTATTCAGAAATAAGATGAACGAAGATGGTGTTGTCACCAGAAACAAAGCAAGACTAGTGGCCAAGGGTTATTGTCAAGAAGAAGGAATTGACTTTGATGAAACTTTTGCACCAGTAGCAAGACTTGAAGCAATCAGACTGTTTCTTGCCTATGCTGCTCACAAGAACTTCACTGTCTATCAGATGGATGTGAAGTCTGCTTTTCTCAATGGAGAATTGCAAGAAGAAGTGTATGTTGAACAACCTCCAGGATTTGAAGTCTATCAAGAAGAGGACAAAGTATATCGTCTGAAGAAAGCCCTTTATGGACTGAAACAGGCTCCAAGAGCATGGTATGATACCCTATCTGATTTTCTTTTAATTAAAGGATTTCGAAAAGGTAAGGTAGACAAAACCTTGTTCACTATTGAATGGGAAAATCATATATTACTTGTGCAAATATATGTGGACGATATTATTTTTGGTTCAACTAACCAACAGATGTGTGATAAGTTCTCCAAGCTGATGCAGAATAAGTTTGAAATGAGCATGATGGGTGAACTTAACTACTTTCTTGGATTGCAAGTTAGACAGTTGCCTGATGGAATATTCATCAGCCAAGCAAAGTACACAAGAGATCTGTTCAAGAAATTTGGTATGGAAACTAGCTCAACAGCTACCATTCCTATGTCTACAAGTCTTCGTTTGGATAAAGATGAAGATGGCAAATCAGTGGACATAACCAAATATAGAGGCATTATTGGTTCATTGTTGTATCTAACAGCAAGCAGACCTGATATAATGTACTCAGTTGGAGTCTGTGCAAGATTTCAATCAAACCCCAAAGAATCTCATCTCTTAGCTGCCAAGAGGATATTGAAGTATGTTAAAGGCACTCAAGAATTGGGATTGTGGTATCCTAGAGAATCTGGATTTGAACTAGTTGGCTACTCAGATTCAGACCTTGCTGGCTGCAAGATTGACAGAAAGAGCACAACAGGTGCCTGTCAGTTCTTGGGCAGTCGTCTGATCTCATGGATGAGTAAGAAGCAAACCTCAGTTTCTATATCTACTGCTGAAGCTGAATATATAGCTGCTGGAGCCTGCTGTGCACAGATACTTTGGTTGAAACATCAACTAGAAGACTACAACATCAAGATCAGTGGAATACCAATCTACTGTGACAATACAAGTGCAATCTCACTTACTCAGAATACTACAAGTCATTCAAGGACTAAACATATTGAGATTAAACATCATTTCATTAGAGATCATGTGGAAAAAGGCAATGTTTTGATTGAGTATGTTCATACTGATAATCAGATTGCTGACATCTTCACCAAACCTCTAAGTGAAGCAAGGTTCTCAACTCTAAGAGCTGAGTTAGGTTTACTTAACCTGGATGCATAAGCTGAGGGGGAACTCATCAGAAGACTGGAGTTCAACAGCTTAGTCATCAGTTATTTCATTCAAGAATTAACTCTCAACAGACTAGTTAACTTATGAATTCTTAAAGACAGGGGGAACGTGTAAGACTAGCGGTACTTCTGTTCTAAAGATGAAATCTGTTAATGACAGTTAGTTGAAGTTATGTTACCAAGAAGATGTGTTCTTAATTCTTGAAGATTGAAGATTATTTTATCTTGCTGGATTGACAAACAGCAAAGGAAGATTACTAGCTATTGGCATTCTCTAGTAATATCAGATAACAGATCACTCGTCTGTCAGATAAGTTTAACTCTACTCATCTGATACCTTATATAAGCATGGTCATAAAACGCATTATTAGTAACACGCTTTTATAAGTAAACAGATTAGTGTCGATAGAGTTTCCCGCCCATCTGACATTAAAATAATAAAATTGAAATCCGCGACTCTCATCCGCACGATTAAAAACTGTCAGATTAGATCAACGGTTTAAATAAATCACGAAAACCAAATCAAAAGGAAACCTATAAAATCCGATCTGAACAGCATAGTCGTCTTACGCACTCAAAAATTCTCAAACTTTCTATCTCTCAAACCCTCTTGTTGCGAAAGTTCACTATTTTGCAGAATTTACTCACAAATCTCAGAAATGGACAAAGTTATTGAAGGAAGATACTTCAACTACAGCAAATTCTATTTCTCTGGCACCGATTTGATGCGCGCTTTACTGGAAAGATCAAGGAAGCATCTTTGGTCCCAGTCTTGGAAGCACACGAAGATAGGGTTTATCTTGAAGATGTATACCACTTCTACACTTCCAGGGAGTTCAACGATGATGACACCGTTATGACTGCTGTCATAGGTGGTAAGAAAATCGCTGTATCTGCTGCTGTTCTTCATGAAATTTATAAGCTGACAGACAAGGGATGAGATGTGACCTCGTTAGGGTCAGAAAAAGAAGAGGAATTTTGGAAAATTTGTGCTAAGAAGGGAGAGGAGATGACTGGGACTTTAATGAAGACCCAGCTGAAGGATGAATACCAAAGATTTGCTGATATCATAGCAAAGGTTTTGGATTTTGCTACGGGTTCTCTGGATGGCCTACCTAGAAGAAGGCTTCACACTATGATTTGCATTTACTATGGGATGAAAGTGAACTGGGCTGCTCATGTTTATGAGCTGTTAAGTGACAAAAGGCATTCTCATGCCATTCTGCTGAGTAACTTGTTTGCTTCTCTGCATTGCCCTATGGGTGGAGGAAAACAAACCCATGGAAGCAAAGAATTCAAACTCTACGAACCAGTGAGGCAACTGGTGGAAAAACCAAAGAGAAAAGCCTCCAAACAATCCAAGAAAACCCCTTCTAAGAAGAGCAAGAAGGAAGGTCAGACTAGTCAGTCTGCTGAGCCAACAGCACAGTCTGCTGTTGTGGCTGGATCAGCAGAGCCTGAAATTGAAGTCTCTAAGAAGGTGGTAGATGACTTCACTGTTGAAATTGAAAACATGAAGACAGGATCATCCTCTGAAGGAACTGAATCTGAAGAGGAAATTCCACTTCAAAGACTGAAGAGACTAAGGACTAGGAGTGAAGCAAGGGGACCTCCTACTGCCAACCCCCCTGCTGTCAAGAAAATTCCTAAGTCAAAGGCCAAGAGAAAGGTCACTTTCCCTGAAGAGCCTGCTGTAACTGTGAGGAAAACAACAACTGAGGCAGAAAGGCCATTAAATGTTGAAGAACCAGTTGTTGAAGCTACTAAGGCTGCTACTGCTGAGCCTGAAAGTGGTCCTACAGTTGAAATGACAACAGAAGCCTCAACTGCTGCACTATCTGCTGATGTGGAAAAGGAACAGCAGACTAGTACACAAATGGAGGGAGAAATTCTGTTAATACATCCTACTCCAGTTGCTGCAACACCTATCCAAGCAGTTGAAAGCCCTGAATCAAGAAGAAAGAGGTTAGGCAAAACCTCAACCTATGTAACTGCTGCAGAGAAGATGAAACTGGATGTTGCTGAAAAGCAAAGGATTGCTGCTGAGAAAGCAGAAGAAGATAGGCTGAAAAGCCTAGAGTTAAAAAGGCTGGAAGAAGAAGCCAGCAAAATGACTCAAAAGCAGAGAGATGCTTTTGAGGCAGCAGAGTTGGCTGCTGTCATTGAAGCAAGCCTCAAGGATGCTCATGGTCCTCAGCGTACTGGTGGGATAGTTATTGGTGAGCAAAGAGATCCAAATAAACCAATACCAGCTATGCCTGCACCCAAGATTAAGGAAAAGAGAAGAGAAGAAGTCAAACTGTCTCTTGAAATTGTCAGGGAAGACCCTGCAATTTTTGAAGAATTCCTTAGAAGACTGGATGCTGAAAATGAAAGAGTCAACCGTCTGACACTCTTCCATTCTGAAAAGATCAAATACAATAGATGGAGAGAATACAGATTAACAAAGAGTCCTGCTGAAATGGCTAAGTGGAAAGAATTCAAGGCTACAGAAGACTGGTTACTTAAATGGCTTGAGACAAATTCAACCATTCAAGCACTTGATTCAGAGTTCTTTCTGGACAGGTTGAGGATGAGAATATGTCATATAGTCAAGGAAGAGGCCAAGAAGATCTTTGCATCCATTCCTGAGGATTTTGATGACTCAGTAGATCTCAAAGAAAGATCTATCAAGTTGGCTATTGCTCAAGCAATGGAGCTTTGGGCCAAGAAAGCAAGGAAGTTAAGGGGACAACCAAGCTCACTGGTTCCACTTCCTAACATCAAGCATATTGTCTATGGACCAAACATCAAACCCTATGAAGAGCTGCCAGAGGAACCAACAACTACTTTTATTCCTCTTGACAACTTTACTTGGATTTGTAACAGGTCAGCAGTGGACAATGAAGGTTTGATGAGGACAGTTGAAACTGTCAAGAAGATTATATCACCTGCTGATAAAGAAGGAGCAGAGTCCTCTGATCAACCAAAGCAAATTGAGGGTACTTCAGACCCATCTGATCAAGACAAAGTGCAGGATGACAAGTCTGATGCTGCTGATGAATCAAAGAAGGAAGAAGAAATTCCAGCAGATCAGTTAAAGGAGAAAGAAGTTGCTGCTGAAGAAGATGATCAGGCTAAGGAGAAGGAAAGCACTCCAAGCCATGCTGGTGAACCAGCAGATCAGTCCCTTGCAATGATAACTCAACCATCAGAGCAACATCTCAAGGAAACCGTCTCTGCTACTCCATCAGAAGATCCTTCAATATCTCAGAGTTCTCAAACCAATCTGTTGGATTCCATCCAACAACTGATTATCAAATCAATGAAGGAAATGAAGGAGGAGATAAAAGCAGAAGTGATAGCTGCTGTTCATCAACCTATTCAGAAGGTTGCTGCTACTGTTCCTACTGACTTACTGAAAGATACTGCTCAGAATGTACAATCTATATGTCAGGATATGGATATACTCAGGAGAAGGACACAAAGCACCACTGAAGGTTGGAAGCAGATTGAACAGACTGTTGAATTGGCTCTCCAAGCAGAAGATGAAGTCATGGGCAACATGATGAAAGACTTCAATGCTTCATCAAATTGGATTTTAGGAACTCAAATCCAGTTGGGTGATCAAGGAGAAGACTTGCTCAAAGAAGTCAAGACTGTTAAAGCCAATCAACTTAACCAGCAAGCTCAGATCAATGCTATGGAAGAAAACATCAAGCTTCTATGTGATTCACTTCTAATCACACCAGTTGTGCCACAATATCCATCTGTCCCTGCTGATGATGACAAAAAGGGGGAAGAAAGGATATTTGGACAGCAAAGGGTTGATTTCCAAAGGGAAGGAAATCAAAATGCTGAGGAAACAGAAGTGTTAGAAGAATCTGAAGAGTCTGCTAATAATAGGAATGAAGCAGCAAATGAAGACACAAGCAGATTAGCAGATGAGAAGATCACTGAAGAAGAAGACCAAGCTGATGAGGAAGAATCTGAAGCAAAAGCTAAGTCAGACAAAGAACTAGCTGCTGCCAAAGATTCAGTTGAAGAACAGCTTGATCCTGATGTTAAAAAGAAGAAGCTAGAGCTGTTGATGCAGAAATTGGAAGTTGGAACCTCCAAGTCTGCTGAAGAAGAAAAGAAGACAGAAGACTAGCTTGGCTAGATTTTCTTTAAAAATTCTTGTAATCCTTTAGAGTATTTTGTACTTTTCATCTTTCAACTTGTAAAATGTAATCAGTTCTATATCTATAAAATTTGCAAGTTTGACTCCAACATATCATTTCTATCTCAGAAATTTTTGAGGATCAAAACTTTAGTTTAGGTACAGGTACTTAGCTGGAGTTTTGTCATCATCAAAAAGGGGGAAATTGTTGGATGAAGATGAAGATGAAAGAAGACAAGTAATTAAGGGAAGGTTTTGATGATTTCCAAAACATCATAATCAGCTAAGTATGGAAAGCTTAGTTCCCTTAGAAGAATTTTGAGCTGGTAAAAGAAGACATCAGAAGAGTTCAAAGTTCAAAGCTCAGAAGACTAGTGATCTCTTGCTGGATCAGCGAACAGAAGGGTAGATCATCAGCCGAGTCAAATCAGATGAGTTCAGTATTTGATCAGCAGAGTATCTATCAGCAGAGTCGTTTTGATCAGCAGAGCAGAAGAGGTCAAGAGATTAGTCCAACGGTAATAAATGCACTTGGTGTAATAAATGCTGTAAGAGAAGGGTAGTAATGGCAAATGATTGAAGATATCCTCGGATCAGCAGAGTGCATTAAATGCAGCATTAAATGCGATGGACAGAAAGGTACTGTACACAGTACGGAATGCTGCAGGGAGCCGTTTCAAAAAGAGCTGAAGGATGGATTTGATTTGTGACTTGCCTTCAACGGTCATAATTTCATTTCCATGTATAAATAGAGCTGAATTTCAAATCGAGCAATAACAACAACAATCAGAGATCGAAATTTTGAAGCAGAATTTCTCTAAGTCTCAAAAGCTCGAACAGCTCACTCGTCTGGTGGAAGTCATCTGTTGACAGAAACCCAGTTGAAGAAATCAGAAAAACATTATCTGAGTGATTTTGTAATAGCTGAGTGTTGTGCGAAGTGAGAATCCATCTGTGTGAGTGATTCTACTTTAGAGGATAGGTTTTCTTTGTGAATCCCTATTGCGAGCTTACAGCCTTCTCATTAGTTGTTTAGGTGTAAGTGGAGAAATATTGTAATCTTTGTGATTATAGTATAACCCAGAATCTGTGTGATCTGGAAGAGTGGACTAAAGGATTTTTATCCATATAACCACTATAAAAATTCTTTGTGTTATCTTGCATTTAAAGTTTTCTTGCATATTTTAAAGTTTGCATTTTAAACACTTTGAATCAATTAAAAAGATTTTATAAGGAGTTTTAAACTGGGGATAAAATCTTTTTAGAACTTAGTTTACTTGTGAAAAACACTTTCAAACAATCCGCTGCAAGTATACTCTTGAAAAACTGTTTGCTGAAAAACAGCTAAGTCATTGTAAGAAGAGTGGTCAGTCGTCTGTTCAAGATTTGTTCACGATCAGACTAGTCTGCTTACTGTTCTTCATCAGCTTAGTCTGCTGACAGAAGACTGAAAAGTTTTTAAGTTCAAAAATTTTCAGAGGTCTATTCACCCCCCCCCTCTAGACCTCATCTGACCACTTGGGACCAACACTTACTTATTGTTCTTTACGTAATTGATCTTCCTTGAGATTGATCCTTCCGGAATAAAGTAACAAAGCCCTTTTATATACTCTTAAAATTAACCGCTAAAACTAACATCATTGATTTAATCTAACTCGACGAAATTCGGTTTAATCAGATGGTAATGACTGAACCACTTAGCATTACTAATTTCGATTTTGATAATTTCTATAAAGATAAGTAGAGCTAATAGTGATAATAAAATAATAATTAATATGAAATTAAGTTTATGGCTTAACATTTTGTGATTAAATATTTGTAATTTCTAATATGACTTATTATATTTCAATTATGTATATAGGTATGGTTTGAGTGAATGGTAAAAATACATGTGACAAAAGTCAGTGTATGGCAATTCATATTAAAAATTAAGATTATATATTATCATGCTTGAAATGTAAATATGATCTTCTCATGTTGTTTATGATTTTAAGAAATTGTTAATTTCTTAAATAAATAAATAAAAAGAAACGTAGATATATATATATATATATATATATATATATATATATATATATATATGATATTCTTTATGCCTTATTTGTGTTTATTTATCTTATCTCATGTCGTGGTTAAAAGTAAAATGAAAACTGGTTAACTTCATAATTATTTCATTTGATTAAATTATTCACTAAGTCATAAGCTATATGAAGTTACTTTGATGTTATTATTGAGCTTATGAATCCTTAATAATAAGTGAAGACTTATTATTTTGATTAACCTCATTTATTTAAGACTTCAAATGGGGATTTTATAGAAAGAAATGTGTTTATACAATTGAAACACATATTACAGTAAACCAGAAGTTTACTTACCAAAATAAATTATGGATAACCGGTTAGACCATCCCGGATAAAATATGATGCGAAAAAAATTATTGAGAGTTTGTATGGATCTTCACTGAAGAACCAGAAGATTCTTCAAATCAAAGAATCCTTTTGTGCTGCTTGTTCTCAAGGTTAATAGATTACTAAATCATTTCAATTAAGAATGGGTTAGAATCTTCAGCATTTTTGAAATACATTCAATGTGATACACGTGGACCCACTCATCCTCTATGTGGATTTTAGTAGATGCATCTACTACAAATGTGATATGTGTGTTTATTGTCAACCTGCAACCTTGATGTTTGCCGGATTATTTGCACAAATAATTAAAGAGCACATTTTTCATATTATTTAATGAAGACATCTTAATAATGCTGGTGAATTCATATATCTGACTTTCAATGGCTATTAAGAGTCATGATACCCATATTCATACACAAAATGATTTAGTAGAATTATTCATCAAACGCCTCCCGTTAATTGCTAAAATTAATAATGAGATCAAAACTTTTGTTCAACATGTAAATATATTGTTTTATATGTAGCAGCACTTGTGTGCATCATACCAACATAATATGATAATTTCCCCCTGATGAAACTAATGTTTGGTCAGGAGCCAAACATTTCCCATCCTAGAATTTAAGGATGTACGATATATATTCCAATTGCTCCACCACAACCCACAAAGATGGGTCCTCAAAAGAGGTTGGAAATATATGTTGGATATGAATGACTGAAGTTTTATTTACGGCATGGTTTGCCGATTGTCATTTTGATAATATAATATTCTAACATCAGGGGGAGGTAATAAAGAGCTGGTAAAAGAAATTACATGAAAAACATAAATATTATCTTCTCTAGATCCTCGAAGAAAAACAAATACGTGTACACTGGAAGTCCAGAAAATAATTTATTTGCAAAATATTGCAAATCAACTGCCAGATGAATTTACTAATATAAAAGGAGTTACTAAATCTCATATACCAGCTAGATATGCTCCAATTCAAATGAAATCAATTGGTTCCAGTGATAAAAATCCTGTAAAATAAGGAGCTAACATTAAAGATGGTCATATTATGGAGGCAAGCACTCATGAAGAGTCGCAAGACATAAGTAATAGATAATACCCCAGAAGAGGTTCAGGTACCTGAAAATGATATAATCAAGAGATCTCTATAAGTTATGTCACTACGAGAAAAAAATGGAACCGAATTAAAATAGTTGTCGACAACACTTTTGCATATAATTATAAAATAAAATGAGGATCTTGAAATTAAATTTGTTATAAAAATGTAAACATATAAATGATTGGCCAAAATAGAAAGACGCAATTCAAGCAGAATTAAGTTCACTTTCAAAATAGTTAAAACACCTAAAGGTGTAAAGCTGTTTGGATATAAATGGATATTTGTGCGAAATCCAAATGAGAAAACTGAAGTCGTTATATATAAGGCACATGATTTTCGTAGAGACCCAATATTGATTATGAGGAGACGTAATATCATGTGGTGGATGCAGTTATTTTTACATAACTTATTAGCCTGGCAGTACGTTAAGAACTTTATTTGCGTCTAGTGAATGTTAGTACAACTTATTTATATGGCTCGCTCGATACTAAAATTTATATGAAACTCCCTTAAGGGTTTAAATTTCATATATATTTGGAAACTCCATATAAAACTGTTCAATACGCTTGCGTAAATTTTTGTATTGATTAATACAATTGGGACGTATTTAGTACAACTGTATTAGTGAATACTTGTTAAAAGAAAGTTATAGAAACGATCCAATTAACCCATGTATTTTATGGAAACATTGGGATCATGATTATTGTTATATATATTGATGATCTAAATATTATTGGAACTTCCGAAGAGTTTTAAAGGAAGCATTTGAGACAAACGATTTTGAAAAATAAAATTTTATCTCGACCGACAGATCGAGCATTTAACAGATGAAATATTTTGTCCATAAATCGATACATACAAAATCGATTAATAAATGATTTTATATAGATAAAAAGTTCAATCATTGAGGGCAATTTCATGGTTGTTTCAATCTTTGGATTTAATAAAAGATTATGTTTGTCCTCAAGATGATCGAACAATGAAAAGTTTTGGGACCTAAAATGCCTTTATCCATGTAAAATTAGAGACTTAAAGAATCTTGCTAATTCTACAAGCATAATTTAGCGTTTTTGTTTAATTTACTAGCAAGATAAGCTTTGAAGGCATATATGTATATTTGTTATATCAAGATGTTGCCTTCAGACAGATGGTCCAACATTGAAATGTGTCAACTTGTGGACATTGTGTTGGCACCTGGGGGAGCGTGTCATTAACAATAATATGTACACTGTACTCTTTTTTCTTCGTCCAAGTTTTTGTCCCAATGGGTTTTTCTTGGCAAGGTTTTAACGAGGCAGTATTACACGCTTATTAGTTTCATATGTATATGTACTCTTTTTTCCTTGTCTTGGTTTTTCCTACTGGGTTTATCTGACAAAGTTTTTAATGAGGCATATTTCATAAGCAATGTACATCCAAGGGGGAGTGTTATAAAATGTGTTAATTTGTGGATGTCCATTGGAGTTCTTTAGCCATTTGAAAGGTCTTGCAACTTCTATCTTAAAGATCATTTTGAAGACACCATATGAAGGGACTTCTAATTTATGATGTAACTCTTAACATTTGACTCTTGGGTTCTTATCTAGACCTATAAATAGAGGCCATTGTAATGTATTGTATGGAATGAATAAGAAAGAATAAAATTCTCTCCCTACTTCACTTTTCTTCTCCACAATTACATTGTAGTTTTGCTTGTTATTCTTTTAATTTCATAACAACTACTACTATTTATCGAATACGCTAGTAGTTATTAATATTTTTAAGTTATTTTATTTTTAAGTGGTGAAACCGAAATCTGACCTAAATACCCTCCACATTTTAAGGTATTTTGTTTTTCTTCCCTTTCCATAAATCATATGGAATGATAATTGACTTTCTTATATGAAACTCGACTTAGTATGTGTGTAGACATCTAGCGAGTTTTCCCCCACAAGTTGTCAAGTAAACCCGAATTTAAAGATTGACGCTTAACCACATCTTAAAATTCTGTTATTTGAGCAACCAAATTGAATGAGTTGAGCTAGGTAAATTATTTGACGAATTATTCCTAATGTAACACACTCTTGCGTAGATTAATATATTCATATTTACCCCCACAAAATGGATATAAGAATTTAAAATTTTCTTATTCCATTTTCTAGATTTGTAGTTCACAAATGCATCTCTTTGTAATTCGCAAATACTTTTATTGCCTCTTATTTATTATACAAAAAATAGCGCAATAAAATATATGTGATCAAATACATTTTAAAATTCACGAGTTAGTAATGATTTAAAATCACAAAATTAATTTAGACTAGTTCAAAATTTTTGAACATTTACATATTTTTTTCGCAAACAAATAAATTATAATTATATACACAAATAAATAAGTATTATTTCACAAATAAGTTCAATCAATATTTTCTCAATAAAATATTGATATTTATTTCTCAAATAATTTATAATTATTTCTCACAAATAAGATATTATCAATATTTGCTCAATAAAATATTGATATATTTCGCGAATAAATTATAAATATCATTAATATTTCCTCCATAAAATATTGATATTATAGCAAATTATAATTATTCCACAAAATAATTATAATTACTTTTACATATTAAATTTCAATATTTTCTCAATAAAATACTGCTATTACTTATACTTATTTAACAAATAATTTATCTTTATTATCAATATTTTTTCACATAAATTATTGATATGATAAAAAATACTAATTAACCATTTATCTTCGTATAAAAGTTATTAGTAATTACACAAATATCGTTTGTCCCAATATAAGTCCCTCGTATTAAGTAATATGATCATTCAAAGAATTATGACATCATATACCCATATGATGTTAATAATTCAAAGACTAAGATATTTAATTATATTTGATTCATTACCTCGTGCAATGACATATATATATATACTAGGCCGGGGTACACCGCGCAAGGCGCGGTGATTTGGTGTCCTGTGTGATGGTATTTTTATGGTATTTCTTGAGTTTTAATTTTTGATTAAAAATTTTAAAGTGTAATGTTTATTATTTATTATAAAAAAAATAGTATATATCTTGTTAAGCTTTGTTTTTCAGGAACATGATTGCTTTTCTAAGATGAATTCTAAACTTTCGAATTTTTTTATGTTTTTCGGAAAAATTGTAATAAAAGTTGCTAAATTTAGATAGATAATATATTTTAAGGCGATCAAATAGTTTTGGAATTACATCTTATTTTTATTTTGCTATCGGATACGAATGAACATGACTTTGGTTAAACCTAAAAGAAGGCGCACAGTATTCTGTTTTAATGTGATTTTGAAGGCGCACAGTATTCTGTTTTAATGTGATTTTGGTTGTCCATTGTTTATGTGTTTCTGTTTATACCTTTGTTGGTTTTCTGATATATTTATGTTGTAAATTGTAAAAATAAAAAAATTATTCTTATTATACAAAGGCAAAATATAATACAAAAATCGTCACAAACTAATCACTGATTTTTTATTTTCGTCCCAAACTATTTAACTTGGCGAATTTCGTTCAGTAATTTAATATTTTTTTGGAATATTATCCCACCATTAATTATAAGACAGAAATTGCGTATTTGCCATTAAATTACCACATGGCTGTTTACGTATCATGCCGTGGTAAATTTGAACATGAATAATTATATGATATTGCAGAAACCATCCCAAACTAATTACATGATTAAACCGTCATTTTCATTAAATTAGAAATTATTATTGGGACTAAATTCATACAAAATGGTAAATAAATTGTGTGTCTATTGTATGAGTATCACAATTAATACAAATGAGTGTCTACTTAGAACAAAATGTACATATAATTTGCCCAAAAAAAAAATATTATGATTTACTTTTGTGATTGAACTCAAAATAAGAATATCCAATTTTATTTTTCATTTTTCATTTTCCATATATAATGATTGTACAGGGGAAATGACAATTTTATCTCCATCGGCGATATTCATGGGCTTTTTTCAAAGGTAAACATATTAGGGTGTAAATTATCAGAAAATATATTTTCAAGGTGTAAAAGATTAGAAAATATATTTTTAGGATGCAAAGTGTCAAAGTTTTTAAATCAAGATGGAATGTGCAAAAAACCCACTAAATTGAGTAGATAAAAGAAAATAATAATATCTTTATGTTTAATATATTTTAGTAAGGTTTTTCGACATTGAATTTGGGAAATAATATAAATCGGTCCATGTTAAATCAATGGTAAATTATTTATAAGTTTTTTTTTTGAAAAAATAAATGAATGATAAATATTGCGATTTAAATAGTCATTGTTCACAATTGAGGTTTGCAAAAAAGAAAATATATATGTAATTCTTGTATATATGTGTAGAAGATATTAAATCCGATATTTTTTGTCTTTTGTTTTTGATAAAGATGAAGGGAGTTGGGATTTGCTTTAAATTGTAAAAGCCAAGAATGCCACAGAGATAAATGCAATTTTATAAATAGTCTCATGTTTGCAGATTACACCATATAAGAAATTCTATTTTTCAGGAAAAAATAAGCCACCCCTGGCGAACGTGGTATGTCAGATGCCAAGAAACCCTATAACTCAATTGTCACATTTGGGATCAAAACTCTAAAGACAGAAGTTAAGCTGCTGTTCATGAATGAGACGGACGAACTGTGATATTTTGTTTTCTTTACCAGTGTAATTTGTTTTCATCAAACAATTATGATTCCGTTGTTTGATAATTGATTGCACTTGAATTTCAGAACAGCAAAAAAAAGAAAATCTTATTAAAACCACAAAACATAATAATAATTTAAATGTGAAAAATCTCTAGTTTAAAAAAGAAAAAAAGACTTCTATGTAATTGTTTTGGAAAAAATCAGAACGTGGGTCATTTGCAAAACGCACACACTATTTGTTCTGATTGACAAATTTACCACTATGTTATAATGAGTTCATGGCAATATATACCATGTAATATGCTTGATATCTAATTTACCACTATGTGATTTCAAAGAAAGTATTTCATCCCTTATATAAATTGAACATTATGCAAATCATAGGGGAATTATGCAAATCATAGGGGAGGTAAATTGGCATTAACCCATATTATAATCAACTAAAAGGCTCTTCAGATTCTTTCTAGTTAAGAAAAATAAGTGGTAGTACAGTTACATAGTTAAGATTTATTGTAAACAAATGGAGACATAATTATCTTGGAAGCTCTCATGCTATTCTGTAAAAGATGTAATACGTTTGAACCTGTTTGATGCAATAACCATAAAATGTCCTAACCAATGGCAGAAACATATATATAATTCAAAGGTTTCTCATAGAAAGAGTATTAGGAAGAAAGTAGTGTATTTTCAAGATTTAAAGAATTCTACAGACTGCAAAAAAGGGTATTTTTCGTTACATGAATCCGAGAATCACGAGGAATATAGCTTGGCAAGATCATCAGAGAATGTTTTCCTAATCACTTCTCTCTTGAGCTTCAAAGCTGCAGTGACAAGACCAGATTCTGGTGTCCAAGATTCAGACAGTAGCTTGATTTTTGTAGGGATCTCAAACTTCTCCAATTGCGCAGTCTTTGCTGCCTGCATGAAACAAGTCAAAACAACTAATTTGAAGAATCACATTTTTTGTAACATAAATTAGGGATCAAATGTTGATACAGGAATAATGAGGGATTTTAAATTGTAATACTGAAATATACTACCAAGAACTTCAAATGCATAATATTGGAATGTGCTTCAAGCATATATATACATTTATTCTAAAGGTCGGGTGAAGTGGTGCATTTAAAATCAAGGCAAGTCAAACAAAATCTCAAGCAAATAACTGAATCAAATCAGACCAAAATAAACTCGACTTGGTTACAGCCAAAGTGAGCACAAATACCTCAAGTAATGAACTGGAGACTTCCTTTAGAGTTTCTTCTTTTTCACACAAATCTGAAAAAGCAGAATATACAATCCCTTGACTTGAAGGCCATGCTTCCAAACTGGCCTGTGAAGCCACCACCAGAGCAACACAGTAATTATATAAAGACTCGGCATGCAGCATGATATTGTCCACGTATGGGCTAACAATTAGAGTAAATATTATAATTTATGTTTACAAAACATGTATATTTTGGTTATTTATTTACCTTGCCTAGAGATACATATTCTCCATGTTGAAGTTTAACAATATCGTTTTTACGATCTATTATCTCAAGGCAACCATCAGCATGAAATTGACCGACATCACCAGTGTAGAATCATCTCATTCCTCTCTCATCCACCTTTTATACAAAAGAGTAAATACACCTCACAAGCTTAACCACTTACATTTGTAGACTTCATTTGTTTTCTCCTCATTTTTGAAGTATCCAAGAGTAACAGTTGGTCCACCGATAACTATTTCTCCTCGTGGCTTTGGAGTATCACTAATTAAATATCCATCCTCAGGCCAATCTACCAGCTAAAATATTGCATTAAAAATAAAAATCATGTGCAAATCAGTTTGCCTTTTATGCAATAGAACAATTATGTATATACTAACAAGTTAAATGCAAAAATACCCAATGTGCTTTGCATTAGCAAAAAAACCCATCTGTAATTTTTATTACCTAAAAAGTCCCCTGTGCTAAATTTTATAAGCCAAAAAAACCCTTTCAAGCCGACAATTATACCCCAACCAAAAGATGCAAAACACCCCTCTTCACTTAAAAAATTGTAATTATTCCCGTTAACTTTGAAAATTGGCAATCCCACAACTTCCGGCGGGAAAAATTCCGGTGAAATGCTAGTCGGACTAAAGAGGCTTCTTGGGTTTACATTGAATTGAGCTTACCGCACGACTCTATCCAAGATGGTTCTTTGCATAGACGTGACAGATGAAGCCCTTAACACTTTCTGAGTGCTTAGTCTGCAGTAGCATCACTCAACAATATTAATCGAACCAACAGAAGAAATAGACAGAGCAATAGGAGAAAAAGGCAGATGCACATCACCGCAGGAAATCTGTAAAGAGACAGTTTTAGAAACAATGATCGAAACACAGAAAACAAGAATAATTAATGAATAGACACGCATATAGATTATTAAAACTATAATTGGGTAATCTGATAAGCCAAATCATCAACACATAAGGAGGAGTCATGAGGGCCAGCCACAACATCACCTAACTGCAATAACTATTAATAGTAATTATAGATAAGTAATAGCTAAATTATAACTTTAAACGGCAAGGAGCCCATGCAATTCAAGGGATTCATAAACAATAATACTACCCGAAGATCAACCTTGTGCAATGCCAGAACACATTTGACGACTGTCTTGATAATTTTCATTCGGCGAATGCAAGTATTCGCACGAGCATCGCACAGAAACAGCAATCTGAAATAGAAAACTAATAAATAGAACAAAGACTGATGTTTTTACACTCTCAATTCATCAGATGTATAAAACAATAAACAACCACCTTACACCATTGTTTTACGGCTGGCAGTTCGTTTTCGTTGCTTCTTACACCATTGTTGTTTCCATGTTCCCCTCCTCATGAGTACCTATGTAGCTCAGTTGATATATGAGATCACATGTATCTTCTTCTTTTGACATATCCCGAATAATCGTGAGTGGTTTATATTTGCTCAAAATGAAAATTTGGACCTTTTAAGTCTTTCAACTTGAGATTCCCTCTTGGAAAGAGACCAATTGAGCTGCATAAATAAGTAGAATGGAAGTTCAATTATAAGGCACGAAAAATGTAAGGGAACAAAGTGAATGGAAGAGTAAGTGAAATTTAAATATAACTTCCCTTGGTTCTTAAACAAAATATAGCTAAAGCTAGTGACAACAACACTCTTGTTTCACGACTACAGATTTTCCCACTCAAAAGCTTCATTCCACATCAAATCAGTATCAACAACCAGACTCTTTTCAATTTTTTTCTCCAGTATAACATCCAAAAAATAATATGGGAGCTTTTCTGCACCAGGACCACCAGATTCTGCAATGCATAATAAACCTACCTGCAATTTACAGAACATAACCATTTTCCTTTCGGAAGTTTCTGTAGCATAGCCTCAAACAAATCTATTTTTTAGTTTAAGTAGCCTCCAAATTTAACTACTCTTACATGCATAAAGACAACTCTGTCGATGGGGAAAGTGCGTCTTTAGCAAAAGTTCCTTGTTTTCCCCCACTTGTTCCAAGAATGACTTCATGTGAGCCGGATTAATTCGAGCATGTTGAAAAACTGAAAATTAAAGAGGATATGACTTCAAATAACATAAATTGAAGGAATTCAATAGTTCTCAGAATAAAAAACCACAACTAAACAAACTCACTTGCAAGTTAAGGTTTCTAGAGCAGTCTCTATGTTGAGAATCCTTAGGTAGCATTGGAGCTACCCGAAGAAGTGCCTATGAAAGACGAAGAAAAAAAGGATTTGTTGAGATGCCCTCAAACATTCAGTAATATTATGCTGCATGGCCCGAATTAGGATGAAGTAATGACATTTTACAGTTGAAAATGATCCATCGGTTTTGCTAGACAATAGATTGATCCACTCATGTGAAGATCTTACCTTTCTGATGAGGACTGGAAGTAGGAAGTGTTCTTGTCAATTAAGAATACTCGAAAAATATTTGTAGCATCTTCATTAATTTGAGGATGTCCGAAAATTGCTAATGCCATTAACACTTCTTCTCTTATCAATATAATTGTTTTTTGTCGGGGCCTCTGTCCAAGTATTCTGCAGAGTTAAGAACTATGGAATGGAAATCTAAATGAACTTTTATGTATAGAATTATTACTCTCCAGATGACAGGAGTAGTCTGATGAAAAACTGTTTCAAATCAGATGCCTATACTGGAATGGCTTCCCTTAAGAATTTTTAAGCACTATAGCATACCTGTAATCAAACACAGGAACATTAAAGTTTCCGCTACAAATTTAATCTTAATATATTGCACGATTAACGAATGGATATGATGTGAGAGTTATAGCCTTTTATTAAATTTCAGTATCATTATTGATAGCAAATAAATAAACTTGGAAACGAATGATCCAAGCTCGTATAGTGCAAAACACATTAACATCAGGATAAAGACGCATCTTTTGTCCTAACGATTTCGACACTCAGTACTTTTAGTATTGCGCTTTAAGGAATACAAAATTTGTCGTAAATTTTTAACTCCACCCCTCCCCTCCCCCGCCAAAATCCCCCACTTCGAAACAAAAAGTACCAAATAGAAATAGTACTACCGAATCAAAACTGCAACATATAGACAGTTTTATGGGACCATTAGTGCAAAATCTGCATGAAGATGGAGAACAAGGACAAAATGTGCAAAAAGAAATATAGACCAAAAAAGTGCAATTTTCTGTAGGCGTGGCTTTGAAAGTGTGAAGGACTGAAAATACAATTTTTCAATGATAAACTTACTATCTTTCTCAACAACTGAGAGAAACCGCTTTGGTTCTCCTCCTACCCCGAAATAATATGTATTTTCAGCCATGTACACTACTCCATGAGGATTACACAAGCACTGATCACAAGGAAACACGGAGTTCATCAACAATGAAGCTCTTTTAACAAATCAGAAAATAAACTAAAACAAAAGTTAATCTTTTTTATAAGTTCGTAAAGATTGGGAAGAGTAGAAAGCGAGTTTGTTACTGATTAGACACTTATATGAACAATCCAGTACAATCCAAGAAGAGAATCAGAAACAAAGAGGAATCCTACAAATTAAATAGAACCTTTAGCATCACCAAATATAAACTAAACATATGAATGAATTAAAAAGAAATGAGACCAATACTAACCTGAGAATACAAGCAACAGGAACAAACTTGCAAATGCAGCTAAAATATATTCCGAAGAAGAAAAAGGAAAATATAATCAAACTCACACCCAGTAAAAACCAGGAACAGAAGTTCAACTTAACTGAGCCAACATATATGAAATACTCACTGGTCATGTTTATGCAAAATTGTTCAAAATTGCAAAGTGTATAAAACACTTGAAAAAAAAGACTCGGCAAAATACTTGTACATATTCACCTCAATGGTCACAAAAACAGTCGATGTATTAAATATTTTATGTATACACACTCACAAACCAAGAGAACAGAACATACAATCATTTTTCAGACTTACTAATACTGATTGAAGTTAAAAAAGCTTACACTAACTATTAAACTAAAATCAAGAACCTGTGGAAAAAGATGTAGCGGATTTGCATTTGGTCCGGTTGAAGGAACAGGTGCTGGCCGAGCAGGCAAGTTAGCAGCCTGCCCAATAGGTATGCTCCCAGACGTAGGAGGAGCTTCTGCTGATGCAGGGATCCCCTAAAGTACATCAAACACACTCATGAACAGGGATACACACACACACACACACACAAATATATATATATATATATATATATATATATATAGAGAGAGAGAGAGAGAGAGAGTTTTTTTCAGGATTAACGTTTTAAGCATCATCACAAAACTCAGCATCCCCAAAGCATCAAAAGTTTGAGCGCACATAAAAACGGAAAGATAATAGACTTATAGAATATAAATATTCAACTGCTCTCTCTGGGTTGTTGTAAGCAGCACGAAGGGCTCGAACCACTGTGTCTCTGTCCCATGTTCCCCCACCCATATCAAGTATCTGCTGGATTGCTCCTTCAAGGTTGTTACCAGCAACTAAATTAGATGCAGTTCCGCCATAAACATCTTACCTGCTACCAGAAAGTCACAAACACTCAAAACAAAAATCAAACAAGCAAAAGCTCACATTAAGGAGAACAAAATAGTCCTTCATATCAAGTTTTATTTGACAGATACTCATGAAGCATTGGCAGCTGGAGCAGGAGCACAAGTAGGTGCAAGTGCGGGTGAAGGCATGTGAAGTAGAAAATTCGAGCAAGAAATTAATTAAACAGGAAAATCGGATTTACCCATTAGTCATGCACGTCATCTTGGTGTTTGGGGGGGGAAGGTTGAATGCAGTAAACAAAGCTCACGCTGCTGCAGGAAGTTGGGGAGTTGTAGAAACCAGAGTTGAGGTAGGAGGTGTAACACTTGTCTGTGGTGCCTATAAGGAAACAACAGTTAGATGCATGAAAATTCAAGATTAAAAATTAATGGAACTTATTATTCTATTTATCAATAATATAACAATAGTCAAATCATTTTATTGACCATATGAGGGCACAGATGGAAAATGGCAACTTCATAAATTGAAAATACAAACTCTTTCTATGCTGGTTGCTATTACAATATTGGCTATATGAAAAATCAAATCCTCCATCTGAACTTCAATAGTAACCAAGACACTAGAACACCAAAAGTGTGTCTCACCTCACTCAAACCTATAGAACTAAAATGGCAAATCTATGATATATCCTTTGTTCCATCTTCACCATAAAGACCATATAGAGTAAAAATCACTGGAGCACCTAACAAATGTTTTAGGTCACTGACATGGAAATAGTTATGATGTTAATTTTTCATTTTTAAACTTATTATGGAAGTTAGTATACACCATCTCTATATTCTAAAAGGGAAAAATCTTGTCATGCTGCCAGAACATATATGTCAAACGTAGTATATCAGAATGTTTTTTTTGAAACAAAACTATTGTGTTTAACATATTTGTTTAGCATAAGGCTGTGAAAAATAGGGGAAAAGTAGATAGGACAAGCAACTGTCAAATGAAACATCGATCATAACTTGTTAACTTGAAAATATAGATTTCCATTTTGATATTTAAGCAATTTATATGGAACCTTTGTCCATTGCACCACTATCTTCTTGAATTTTGGGCTTTTCTGTCACACAAAGATAGAAGTCCTCCAGTTATACAGAAAGACCAGAAAAAGAAAATTCAAAATGGTTATTTAAGAGGTTAGAGTTTACCTATAGGTGATACAATATATTGATCATCATCTGAATAACTAATCTGAAGAAATGAGGGGAATAAAAAGTCTAAGCTAAATCTAGAAGATGGTCGTAAATAAAATTGTAATTTACTAAAGAAGCAAATGCAACTAACTCATTACCTCACTGTTTGATTCATTGTCTTCATATTTTTTAAGAGAATCAGCACCCAAACTCACCTCGTCATCTTGATTATCATTGTTTTCATCTTCACAAGGATCAATGACTCTCTTAACCCGTTAAGTTTAATAGTAAAGAAAAAATTATAAGATTGTGAATAAAGAAGTAAAATCATTCCTGTATGTAGAATTATATACCTTAAGAGGTAATACTATGCTTGCTGTTGACATTGCCAACTTCCATCTTCAATGGATTTCTAAACCATGAATTGTGAGATTGTTCTTCTATGATACCTCAGAAAAAGGAAGGCTCATAATCCATTGGCTGCAACATCAGGGATTAAGAAGTAGAAAAATTTAAATACAGGGGGGGTGTACGGTTCATTTACGATTTTGAATTGTCTTTCAGCATATCAAGGAAAAAGTACTAACGTCATATACTAACACCAAACTTCCTATCGAATGAATCTAGAGTTCCACATATTGGCAAAACAAATGACAAGAAATAACTCCCACTATATACCACAAGAGTATAATATTGACTCAATACCAGGAATTATACACTTCATCGGCATAAACTATTTTCTTGCGCCGATTTTTATATTAGCAAGTGGAAGTTATGAAGTATATACACAAAAAAAATAAACATTAAAGGCCTACCGTGACATCACCATAGTACAGGAGCTTCATCAGTACAGTGCGCTGAAAGAATGGGACACACTGAATTTAGGTTTGCAGGAAAATGCAAGTTCCAATAGTAAAATGTATTTGATTAGTTACACCTCTTCTTGCATCTCATCCAGAGTTCTCATCAGTTGAACCAGTAATCATTTAAAGAATATTTCCCTGCATCAGGCATTCCAGAACCACATTCAGCAAGAGAGCCACACAACGCAAATGCTTATTAAGCTCCCTCATATTCTGAGCAACAACTACAGTAGCAATGCTGCATATATAAATGCCAAAGTCATAATGTGGCCTTGAATGGGTATAATGTGAAACAAATGAGTATTACCTGTCAAACATTCCCAAAGGATAGCATTTCTTACTCCTTAACATGTGCACTTGTTTTGAAGTACAATACAAAAAGAGAGACGGTTATAAGTATAAACTGTTATAAAATAGCATATGCAGGAAAAAGCCATATATCAACATACAGAAATCAGGTAAATAGCTAATTATCCCAGAGTTAAACAAACCTGTAGTATACTACAAGTTAAAGATCAATATAATTTGATTCAGGATGCAATTTCAATAAATAACTCATGAAAAGAAGAAGCAAAGACAGGATATTATTTTCTTATTAAATGGGCTAAAATTAAATGGAAAAGAAAAGCAGGCACGGCTGAATTGAACTTGATGCCAATTGACAATTTTTAGAATTGTGATTATTTACTTTTCACCAAACCATATCTACAGAAAACACGTGGAGTTACAAAGCAAGAAACCATATGATACCTGCTCTTGAATTATGCTCCTTGCGTCGACTAGATGAGCTTCCAGCTCAAGTTCTCTTTCAGTTACTTCACAAGTGATGTCGGCCCCTTGTTCTCCATCTTGAAGCTGAACTAAGCGACCCTTAAAATTTGAAACAGCAGAATGTTCACAAATTACTTACTTGCTAGTAACAAAATGTTCAACTGGTTCCACATAAATAGCATATTAAAGAGTACCGTTAATCTACCTTTATAGAAGTCATCTTTGTCCGGAGACTTTCTTCAATTTGATATATAGACATATGATGCGGCAAATCAAACATGTCCTGCATATGAATATAAAACATTCATATAGCAATGTAGCGTCCAAAGATATGTACACATCGTATAAAAATCGCCTTTATAGAAGTCATCTTTGTCCGGAGACTTTCTTCAATTTGATATCTAGCCATATGATGCGGCAAATCAAACATGTCCTGCATACTGATTCAAGTAACAATAAAAAACATTTTATATATAATAATTAATTCCTCTACTTTGAAAAAATTCATACCTCAATTCAAGCAACACTTAAAAACTTGCACAACAAGACCAAAGCAGATGCATATCAACCTGAAAAATAATATCCCCAGCCAAATAACCATGCATTTAAGAGGTGAAGAACGAGGCAAGTGCGATAAACAAAGGTATGGAAGAGTTAGCAGCAACACACACCTTTTGGAGAAATAAAAATCCTTAACATGTGCAATTGTTTTGAACTACAATACAAAAAAAGAGACGGTTATAAGTATAAACTGTTAAAAATTTGCATATGCAAGAAAAATCCATATTTCAACATAAAGAAATCAAGTAAATAGCTAATTATCGAAGAGTTTAAACAAACCTGTAGTGTTCTAAGTCCATGAATTGCAGCGGCTCAGTGTTCAACTGAATGAACTCCCTATGCTAATCAGAAACAACAAATTTAAAAGATCAATATAATTTGATTTACATCCACACCTCATTCTTTAGCTTCGACCTAAAATAAAAAGAAAGTGAGTAAACCCAGCATATAAAATAGGCTAAGAAGAAATGATATGCTATAAATAACAACACCTGAAGGACTCGAACCATACCTCAATGGTCTGAACACTGACATATATATACAGATCAATCAAAGTAAAATATTAGAAGAAAACCAAAGAAAATAAACAGAATATAAAACAAATGAATTAAATAAGAGAATAAGGTATATAACTAACCATTTAGGTCCAATGGAATCATATCAGGTGCTTCAAGTAACAATAACCAACAACTATATCCTGCATAAAATCAACTAAAATTAAATAAAATAAGAAATAAAACCGAAAAAACCATCCTCTACTTTCAAAATATTCCTAGCTCAATTGAAGGACCGATGGATTAATCTCAACTGATTCAAGCAACAATAACAAACAATTTATCATTAATAATTAATTCCTATACTTTGAAAAAATCCGTACCTCAATTCAAGCAACACTTCAAAACTTGCACAGCAAAACCGAAGCAGATGATGAAGTAATTAACACCTGGAAAATGTGAAGGGGAAAAAATAGGCTCTGTATAGGAAAATAAAGAAAAATCGAAGCCGACAAACCCAATTGTAAGAATTGATAGAATGAGGAGATATTATCGACTAAAACAAAAGTATAAGAACGTGAAAATTGGGGATAAGGACTGGGAAATTGGAAAGACCTCGTGGAGAAAAGAGGAACGAACACGAATTCAGAAAGCCCTCGTGTACAAAGAAGGGAGTAACACGAATTTAATCAAGGGAAGAAGCATGCTTCTGCAATTGGGAATTGAGAGAATTTTAAGGTTACATTGTTCACGATTCAAAATTGCAAAGGAAACGAAGGATTTCGGGCCCACAAGCCGCGGACGAAGAAAATAGGGGAGACTAAAATTAAAGGGGAAAGAAAATTGATTGAAGCACAAAAAGGAAGGAAAATTGACAAGACGGCACCGTTTTCTTATTAAAAGGGCTAAATTTAAATGGAAAAGAAAAACAGGGACCGTTAAATTGAAATTGATGCCACTTATAAGTATAAATATATATATGAATGACTTTAATCAATTATTTAGTGCACCACTAAATTATATCTACAAGTAAACAATTTTAATTTGATGAACTCGTCTTTCATCATAATTTTGAACTGCTTCGACCTTTAAGAAATAGTTATTATTGGCAATCATAATTAGTAATTAGCGTAGTAACCATGTGTTCTTTTAAGCCACCGATTCAAGATTCGATAGAATGCCATCAATGATCGTACCTTTTCATGTTTCAATTTTCGTCTATCGAAAATATTATTTCGGAAAAAAAAATTTTTAATTTATTTTATGAATAGAAATTCCCCAAAAGGTACCTATCTGATGCACCGATTTATTATTGCTCTCAGAATTGGATTGCTCATTGCAATTGCAAGTGGAATGTGAAGATGATGAGTGTGCTTTCGTTAGGATGGTTCTTTCCAGTCGAACGCGACTCGCCAATATGAGGATCAGCAGGTCGGCTATGCTAGTCCTCGATTTGTATAAGGGATCCTAACCTGAAAACAAAGACAACTACGTCAGGTTAATGCCGGTGGTTACCCGGCGATAACCCTCCGATGCTTAAGTAAGTATCGAGATGAGTTGGGAAGTCGGAGCGTATTTAATGCTTAGAAGTGCGTACCTTTTATCGTATTTATGAGGGGTATTTATAGGGTTCTAAATGGGTCATCGGGTCGAATCATGATTGGACATAATGGTTCGAATATGGATCCTCAGCAATTTATTCGATCCGATCGTAAATGGATTCCACAAAGAAGTACATCGATCACTATGTCGATTAAGCCTAGGAGATCGAGGTCAATGTCCTTCTTTGGGTCATTTCGCTTAGGTTCCTCGATATTAATCGATTGGTCGACGACTGTTTATAATGACGAAGACTTGGTACATCAAGAGTCCCCCAAGTTCTAGAGTTTGATCGTAAGTCGAACTCTGGAAATTTGAAGTAGTGTTTGTTTGATTTTTTTAAATTCTGCTAGTATAATTGGGAGTCCCCCAAGTTCGAGAGTTCGATTGCAAATCGAAGTCTGGGACTTTAAAGTGTCGGAGTAGAGCTTCCCGCCAAAATATCTATGCTTTCGCGCCCTTGCTGATTTAGGGTTTAATTCGGCGGGTAATATTTATATTAGGGGTGGAAGTTCAAACGTCGCGTCTTGTCATGGGGTATTGTGCAAATTCGGCGAAGCGGTAATTTTTACATCTATAAATAGGTCATTCTTCCTGTGCTTTTATACTACGGTAAAATAAATTTCTTGAAGTCGGAGCTCTGTAAGCGAGTAAAGGAGGTCTTCATCGTTTTTAGTTCTAAGATACCCAGAAAATGTCGGACAGCGAAGCATCGACTCCAGAGGATATTCATGTGGAAGATGTGGTCAGGGATGTTTTTGGTGGGGAAACTAATCGACAGGATGGCAATGAAGGTGGTATATCTGGAAGTGGCGGGCAGGCTGATGACGGCGAAGAAGACGAAGATGAAAGGCGACTGGCATACCATGAGATTCAAGCCGGGGATTATAGAAAATCGTTGTCGAACTGGCCGTCGTCGTTTTCGATTGCGGAGGGTTGGGCTTTATCGACTCCGAGCAAGGTTCAGCGGATGCATAAGCCTCCGAAGAACGCCATAGCTATACACGAGGCATCGATGGAGTGTGGATTTCGAGTACCAATCGCTCCGGAATTGGCATCGATTCTCAATCATTTGGGTGTTGTGCCTGCCCAGATCGTTCCGAATGGTATCTCGATGATCCTAGGATTTATCGTCGTTATGAAAGCTTTTAAGCAAGAGCCGTCGTTTGGCAATTTTTGGCGTTTGTTTACGGTGAAGGATTCACCAAAGTCGGGCGAGGGCTTCTATCAAGTTAGGTCTAGGGGGAATAACAGTAGTTTCCTTACAAATGCCAAGAGTTCTCACGGGAAGGGCTGGAAAGCCCGATTTGTGTTTCTTAGGCCACCTAAGGGGCAGAAGCTAAATATCACATCGTCCTGGCGTACCGGGCCTATCGATGTACAGCGACCTCCACCATCTACTCTCTCGCCTCAATTTGTGGGGAATTTGCATAGATATTTCCTCAATGTGAAGGTACTTACCCAAGAGTCGCATCTGCGAACATGTGGGCTATCTGCATCAAGAAGGAGGGGCGACGATCCTTCCCTAGAGGATCTGCTTAGGGGTGCTATAGTTGTACCCAAAGGGAAGAAAAGGGAAGCTCTCGAGGTCGAGAACCAACGTAAGTGGCCACAAGGCTTTGGCGTTATGACCGGATCTAGCGCGGAGGGCCGATCGAAGAGCGTAGGTGATGATGAGGCACGTCGAATCGAGATTAAGCGGGGAAAGAGGCCTCGCAGAGAAGAAGAGACGGTTTTGAAGGCAGGAAATGATCCTGTCGATCCGATTATGGATGTCAGCGACAAAAGCTCTGATGACGACGATTTCGATTTAGATTGGTCGATATCAGAATGGGTAGATTCCGAGCTTAAGTATCCCGGTGGTTTGGGCTCCAGCGATTCAGTTCTTCAACGAGATTCAAAGGACACTGGTTTTCGAAGTTTTATACACAGTGTTTTTAGTCGCGACCAGAGGTGGTTGTCGAGAAAATCTCTACAAAAGAATTTGCACACCTCGGGGCGAGCAATCTCTGCAGTAAGTATTTTTTCTCGATATTAATTTGTAATTTCGATAACGGATCATATATCGGAAATCAATTGTTTCGTTTTTATGCAGGTAACACAATATCTGTTTCAAGGTTATCTCCAGGCGGATCTCGCGAGACAAGAATTGGAAAAACTCAAGGCCGAGCATGATGTCGCCATGAGAGAGCGAGAACAGCAACTCGATGATGCTATGAAGCAGCTTAGCATTACCTCCAGAGAAGTTGATCGACTCCGTGCTGGGTATCCTCCAGAAGCTAGGGTGGTTTCTTCCGCTCAACGCCTGGCTATTGTGAAGGAGTTTCTTGCGTCTCCCGTATATGAAAATCTCACAGATGCTAGAATGGGAGATGCTTTGGTCGAGATGCACGAAAAGACCATTAAACAATGTCAGCATAGAGGTTTCCTCACTGCTAATTTTGATCCATCGATGATAGGAGCGGGGCTCGATGAGAAATGTCAACCTCCTGTGCTGATCGGTATAGATGAAGAAGTCGAAGCTGCTCGAGCACATGAGTTCCGATGTTTGATTTCATTCGAATAGTTGTAGATAGGTAGGAGAGTTGTAGGATAATGTTATATTTAAGGTATTTTGAATGTACTGATGAACTATCAACATATCTTTCTTCGATCGATAAATATATATTCGATAATTATATGTTCTTCTATATTTATTTCACCTCCAATTGTCGTTAATCGAATCGTCGAATTTGATAATTGTAAATGGGCCAATACTTGGGCCAACTTCCTTACTTCGAAAGGAAAGTTATTGGGCCGAAATTGGTGAATCGGTCCATTTTTGAATGAACCGCCATGTCTGTTCAAAATATTTCGTCATTGGGCGCGCTCTTTGGGATTTTCGTCTATAAATAGGGTGTTAAGGGCTTAACTGTTCATACTCATTAGAAAACATACTTGGAGAATTATCGTCGGAGCTCTCATCGATCAGCGATAGCTTGGAGCCCCCTAGTCGAAGTATTCCGGCTCTCTTAGGTATCTCTATTTCTTGTCTTTATTTATGTCTGGTAGGTCGAAGTCCCTAGGAAATGAATCTGTCGGGGAAGGGGAAGGTGTGTCGATAGGTTCAGTAAAACGTTCGAGTAAGGAAGTTATGATTCCTTCTGAGTCTAACTCGGACCGTCATCGAACAAAAGAATTATTTAGTGCCATATCGGCATGTCGACTTCGTATGTCGGACGAGTCGTTGCTGTTGAAATATGAATTCCCTTCAGGTTGGGGTATTAAGATGCCATCTCCGGATGATAGGATGAATAAGCCTCCGAGTGGTTATAGAGCCTTTCATATCGATAGTTTGGAAAATGGTCTCCGTTTTCCTCTAGCGAATGAATTCATCGATATAGTTAATGGTCTCGATTTATGCCCTACTCAATTGGTACCGAATGCTATTGGTTATATCATTGCTTTCTGTATAGTAATGAAAGCGATCGGCCAACCCGCTTCTTTTGCTAATTTTTGTGGTCTGTTCGATGTCCGCCCTTCCCCTCAGTCCAATGAAGGTTTTTACTTTGTGCGGTCTAAACCCAGAGTTAGGTTTCTTAGTGATCTGAAATCATCGCACGGTAAAGGTTGGAAGAATAGATTTATTTTTGTTCACGGCCCCGAGAACTACGTGTGGAGGACGAAACGTGAATGGAGGTCGGGTGCCATTCTTTTGAAGAACATACCTGATCCTTCATGGGGCCCCGACTTTCTTTCTCAGTTGTCGGATTCGACCTATGATACTAATGCACTTCTGCGGGAGCCAATTTTGAGTCTAGGAGGAATGTCGATGGCTCCCCTACCTGTCGATTGTCCTACTTTAGGTAGTTTTAATCGTTCTCTGAGTTTCCTTATATAATACATTGATATATTCCTTTAATATATTTGTTTGTGCAGAAGACATCGTCCCTATGGCTAATCGTTACCTTAGATCCATATGGAAATCTCAACATATTGTGAAACCACCTGTGCCTCCATCTCCAACTGCTGCTACTGACAAAGCCGCGAAACCTCCCGGCCACTCGAGCACTGTTCCCCAACCGAGCAGTCATCAAGTGGAGGGAGAACAAGAAATTGATAAGGGAAAAAGGCCGATTTCAGCCGAAGTCGACCAAACAGACACTCGTACTTCGAAGAGGCCCAGGCCCGATGATCTACTGACTCCTACAAGCAGCGAGATTCCAGCCCCTGCTGAAGGCAATCTCGAGTCGATTCTCGAGGAGCATAAAAGACTATACGGATCAAGGGCAGCCGGTATCTCGATGATGGATCCTGCAATTTTGGATTCGGCAATTTCTTCACAGGCGTGGCAGAAGTTTCTGTCGATAGTGTCCTTTGAGGACCACGCCACATTGTTGAAGAAAGATGGAGCGGACATCCTACGTTTACAGGCGTCTCTTCTTCTTTCGGTATTCATCTTTCAACATAGATTCTTGCTCTTTTATTTTGTCATACTGATAACGTATTAATTGTTTATTTCCCAGTTAAGCCAGACCATCTTTTCCTCGGCTGCTCGACAGGATGGTCTGAGGAAGCGTTACGAGAAGAGTAAAAGTTCTAGCTCTCATCTGAAGAAGAAGGTTGGTCAACTGGAGGAGAAGAAAAAAGAGATCGATGAAAAGGTAGCTATCCTGGAGAAAGAAGTGACGACTAGAGACGGTCGTGTCGCCGAGCTAGAGGCAAAACTTGAGCAAAAAGATCAAGAATTTGCCATGAAGTTGAAGGAAGAGGTTGCCAACAGCTTTGAGTTGGGTCGACAAGAAGGATTGAGGAGTCGTAGTGAAGCGAGTGCTGCCGAGAGGAAAGCTATCGTTACTGAATTCTTCAACAGCGTCGTGTATGAGGAACTTGTCGAACGGCAATCAGGAGTTGATTTGATGAAGGTCTTTGAGAAGGGCTGGAAGCAGTGCAGGGCACTTGGCTTTCTGAACGATCGTTTTGACGAGACGCGACTTAGCGCGACCTCGGATGAAAACGGTGTTCCGCTCGACTTGGGTTTCTTGGTAGAAGATAATTCTAAGGGAGCTCCAGAGGATCATGAATTTGGATTCTTACTAGAGCTGCAAGCGGCGAAGCTGAAAGCCGAGAGTGCTGACCAGGGAGGCGAAGTCCCCCAGACGACAACCTCCTCCGATCATATCGATCGCCTCAATTTCGAGACCCATAATGATTGTTGACGGCATTTGTTTTGGCCCTGAGTTTGAAAAAAGAAAATACTTTTATTTCCTCTAAAGCTCGGTTTGTTGGTTATCGAGTCTCGTATGGGCGGCGTGTTTTGTTTGTAATATGTGTTGTATTTGTCGAATATTTTCTTTTTACTTAATCAATTGCGTACAATCCATTTATCTTTATGTTGCTCGCAAGTGATAAATTCTGATGTACGTGTGTTAATTGGCCTTTTGCTATCTGAGTATGTTCCATGAAGGTTATTTCTTCTCACATCGCATAGTCGGATATGATCGATTCGATTCCTCCTAATTTAATTTGGTCGACATCGATGGTTCGTTCCCTAATTAATTACACAGGGTAGTTGAGGCGGTTAGCGCATTAAATGGGAACAATCTCAGCCGTTGATCGTGGCGTGTCTTTGACCACTGGATGTAGTCCGCGTCAGTTACCTTGGGTAGCGGAACAGTCGGCTACTTAAATGCCTCTAATCTGAGCCGTTGATTTAAATCATTATTGACCGTCGGATTTGGAAGTCTTTTCCTATAAATAGGTTAGGTATATGGTACCATACTTCATTCTCAACCCAGCAAAATGTCCTCTATTAAGAAATGTCCGATAAAAACATCTTTCTATATGTCTTTTGTTGTTGAGTTATCGAGAGATCATTCTCTTCGTTTCATGATTTTTCATTCTACTCGACCTCCCGATCGAGGGAAGAGAGATGAAATCATTTTCGACTGGGTGGTATCGGTAAAAGGAATGCTTCAATGGGTAGGCCTCGTCGTTCGAATGGGTGGCATCGGTAACGACAACGAGGTCTACCCGGGGGAATCTCGGAATCCTCATTTGGATCGGCACTCTGCAACATAAGCAGGGTGGTCGATGATTCCGTGGTTCTCCCGAGAACTAGGAGGGCAGGTGTGGAGAATAGAGGGTAAGGTTGTCGATTAGGTGGTGGAGGATTTGAATCGCCAAATATTGGTCGATTTTTTCCTCCTCTTTCACCGAGTCGATGCCGAGAGACCCATCACCCATGGTCATCTTATTGACTGTGATGGTGTGTGCGCTCGGTAAGCAACCTGGTATTATTAAAAGATCCACCTGTCTTTCACTGACGCCGAGGACGTCTCGTCCCCTCAAGGCCTCGACCAATGAGAGGAAAAGCTATAGGCGGAAAACCTCCATATTTAAGCCTATAGCTAATCCGAGGTCGGGCGTGATCATAGGTTCTCGGTTGCCGAATTTGTAGGAAATACTCGGGATTTCCTCAACTTACTAGAACGATCAACGTAATAGCTTGTAATAGGTCTTTTGATAATTCAGCGTAGTCGATATCGATTTGTACACTTGTAATAGTTTTGATATAATTAATGAAATAAATTTCATATTATCTCAACTTTGTTTGAATATTTGAATTTGTCAGTAACTTTGTAGTTATCGAGAGAATGCACTTAACCAGTAACATAAAAGAAATCGATGCTTGACGTAGTTTGTCTTGTAACCGGTTGACAAAATCGACAATCATAGTAGATCCTAATCTTCCTAAAGAAATCACTGACTTTATCTTAGAAGAAATCGATAAAATTTTTAAGATGAAATCACTGACTTTAACTTAGAGGAAATCGATGATCATAATAACTTCACTTTCCTTTGAAGAAATTGATGAAATTTTTAGAGGATATCGACGATTATTATTATCGGAGAGATCGACGATTATAATACTTAGGTTTTTAGCCATTCGAAAATATCGGTAATCTAGGAACGTTTGTCGATTTGTCAATTTGACGATCTCATCCTGATGGCTCCGCGGTTATCGGAGATACTTCTGGAGATTTCGATGATTTGGAAATTTCCTCTCGATGCCTCAACGGCTATCGAGGTACGTTTGGAGAATTGTAGATTTCCTCTCGATGCCTCAACGGCTATCGAGGTACGTTTGGAGAATTGTAGATTTCCTCTCGATGCCTCAACGGCTATCGAGGTACGTTTGGAGAATTGTAGATTTCCTCTCGATGCCTCAACGGCTATCGAGGTACGTTTGGAGAATTGTAGATTTCCTCTCGATGCCTCAACGGCTATCGAGGTACGTTTGGAGAATTGTAGATTTCCTCTCGATGCCTCAACGGCTATCGAGGTACGCTTGGAGAATTGTAGATTTCCTCTCGATGCCTCAACGGCTATCGAGGTACGTTTGGAGAATTGTAGATTTCCTCTCGATGCCTCAACGGCTATCGAGGTACGCTTGGAGAATTGTAGATTTCCTCTCGATGCCTCAACGGCTATCGAGGTACGTTTGGAGAATTGTAGATTTCCTCTCGATGCCTCAACGGCTATCGAGGTACGTTTGGAGAATTGTAGATTTCCTCTCGATGCCTCAACGGCTATCGAGGTACGTTTGGAGAATTGTAGATTTCCTCTCGATGCCTCAACGGCTATCGAGGTACGTTTGGAGAATTGTAGATTTCCTCTCGATGCCTCAACGGCTATCGAGGTACGTTTGGAGAATTGTAGATTTCCTCTCGATGCCTCAACGGCTATCGAGGTACGTTTGGAGAATTGTAGATTTCCTCTCGATGCCTCAACGGCTATCGAGGTACGTTTGGAGAATTGTAGATTTCCTCTCGATGCCTCAACGGCTGTCGATCTATACGATAGTCTTAGAGAGTAACAAAAGAACTTTTTCATTAGATTCAAAAATAAAAGTAAGGAAATTACAAGAACAGTTGGAAATATAGACAAACTAAAGAAAATTTCTTAGGCATAGAATTTTCTGAGGTTTCTCCCGTTCCAAGTTCTTTTTACGGATTTTCCTCCCATTGTGTTTAATCGATATGCGCCCTTTCTGCCAGCTTCGATTATCTTGAATGGTCCTTCCCAATTACAATCGAGCTTACCCTTTTTCTTGGATACGTCTACTCGTTTTAGGACGAGGTCTCCCACCTGAAAAGATTTTAATCTTACATTTTTATCGTAAGCCCTTGCCATGGTAGTTTTGTAGGCTTGGATTCGGGTGGAGGCTCTTTCTCGTTTTGCTTCCACTTGATCGTGTTCGAAATTCCTTTTGTCCGTATTATCCGTTTCATTGTACATACCAGTTCTTGGCGACGTGACTTCCAGTTCAGCAGGAGCAACTGCCTCCGATCCATACACGAGACTAAAAGGCGTTTCCCCAGTTGCAGCTCTTTCCTTCGTTCGATTGGCCCAAACGACCCAAGGTAACTCATCGAGCCAAGCACCTCCTGCTTCGGATAATCTTTTCTTCAAGAGTTTTACGATTTCCCGATTCGTAACCTCAGTTTGTCCGTTTGTTTGCGGGCAACCTACTGACGTAAAACGCAGATCGATTTTGTGTTTGGAACACCAATCCACTACTCTTTTCCCCACAAATTGAGGTCCATTATCGGAGATGATTACTCTAGGTATGCCAAACCTACAAACGATCGACCAGTAGAAGTTGATTATTTGGGTCTGAGAGATTTGCTTTAGCGGCACCACCTCTACCCATTTACTAAAATATTCCACTCCTACAAGTAAATAGCGCTTCTGACCTCGCGCCATTGGCAGTGGTCCAACTAAGTCCACACCCCACTGATCGAAAGGCCAAGCAATCGATATTGATTCCATCTTTTGCGCTGGCTGATTTGGCATGGTGGCGTGATATTGGCACTTGGCACACCTCCTAGCATAGTTGTTGGCGTCCTTGACCAAGGAAGGCCAATAATACCCTAGACGCGAGATTCGAATCGCTAATGCCCTGCCTCCCGAATGACTTCCACAGGATCCTTCATGGACTTCCTTTAGTATTAGGTCGGTCTGGGGAGAATCTACGCATTTGTGCAATACTCCAGTGACTGATCGTCGATATAACTCATTTCCAATGAGCGCATAGCGAGGTGCCCTATATTTGATTCTTCTTGCTTCGGTGTTGTTTGATGGGAGTGTTCCGTTCAGTAGGTAATCGAGTATTGGAGTCTTCCAACCACCGCGATCATCATCGAGATTGAGTACATCCGCACCAGAGGGACTCTCATTGATGTCGATGGCCGGTTTTTCCGAAATCAAGAGTGTTACCTTCCGAGTTTTGATTCCTTCTATTAGATTTCCGAACTTCGAGAGAGCGTCTGCCCTTGTATTCTCTGTTCTCCTTATATACTCGAGTTGGAACGTTTCAAGTCGTGATACTTGCTTGTTGACCAAAGCTAAATATCTAATCATTGAATCTTCTTTGGTTTCGAAAAGACCCTTAAATTGCTTTTCCACGAGCTGTGAGTCGGTGTAAGCAATTAGGTTTTTTATTCCTGTCTCGATTGCCATTGTCAATCCTGCCAACAAGGCCTCATATTCTGCTTCATTGTTGGATACTAGGAAGTCTAATTTCACAGCAAATTCAAGCTCTTCCCCGCTTGGGCCTTGGAAGTAGATTCCTGCGCCACCCCCCGTCGATGTGGAAGATCCATCCACGTGCAACATCCATTGCTCTTCCTTTTCTTCTGTAGGTACAGTGCTTTCTAGTACGAAATCAGCTAAAATCTGCCCTTTGACTGATGTCCTTGGCAAGTAATCGATGTCATACTCTCCTAGCTCGACCGCCCATTTAATTAACCTTCCCGACGCATTAGGCTTTGAAAGTGTTTGCCTCAGTGGTTGGTTGGTCAGGACAATAACTTTGTGCGACTGGAAATAGGGTCTCAATTTCCGCGCAGTAGTTACTATAGAGAGAGCAAACTTTTCGATCTCGGAGTAGTTTCTTTCGGGGCCTTGTAAGACTCGACTCACATAATAGATCGGGTTGTTTTCTTTTGCTTCCATTCTAACCAGAGCTGAGCTGATCGCTTGCTCGGAAACTGCAATATAGAGATATAGGTCTTCATTATCTTTTGGTTTGGCCAAAAGGGGAGGTGACATAAGATAGGATTTGAGTTCTTCGAATGCCTGGTCACATTCCTTCGACCACTCGAACTTCTTTGCATTCCTCATTACTTTGAAAAAGGGAAGGCTTTTGTCTGCAGAACGAGATATGAACCGATTGAGGGCCGTGATTTTTCCAACTAGCCTTTGCACTTCATTTAAGTTCCGAGGAGCCTTCAAATCGATGACTGCTTGTATCTTTTCTGGGTTTGCTTCAATACCTCTTTCGTTCACCAAGTACCCGAGGAATTTCCCTGACCTAACTCCGAAAGTACATTTGGCCGGGTTGAGCTTCATTCCATATTTCCTCATTATGTCGAAAGCCTCTTTAATGTGTTCCAGATGATCTTTCTCACTTAGGCTTTTGACCAGCATGTCATCGACATATACCTCCATCGATTTCCCCAGCAGGCCTTCGAACATCTTATTCACCAGCCTTTGATAAGTGGCCCCAGCGTTCCTCAGTCCGAAGGGCATTACCTTGAAGAAATACACACCCATTTCGGTAATAAAAGCTGTCTTGTCTCGATCTTCTAATGCCATAAAAATTTGGTAAAATCCCTGAAATGCATCCATCATACTCAATATTGCACATCCCGCAGTGGAGTCGACCAGTGAATCGATTCTCGGGAGCGGATACGGATCTCTAGGACATAGCTTGTTAAGATCCGTGAAGTCATTACACATTCTCCATTTTCCTCCCCCCTTTGAAACTAGGACGACATTGCACAACCACTCCGTGAATTGTATTTCAGCTATATAGTCAGCATCTAGAAGTTTCTTTACTTCCTCCTTTATAATCCTGTTTCTTTCTGGGCCAAAGTTTCGTTTCTTTTGTCTTGCTGGTCGAGACGACGGATCGATGTTGAGTCTATGAACGATGATCTTCGGATCTATTCCTTGGAGGTCAGTGGTCGACCAAGCGAAGACGTCCACATTTTCCCTCAAGAATTCGATCAGTTGGGTTTCGAGCCCCTCGGAAAGTTGAGTGCCTATCCTCGTTGTTTTCGATGATTCCCCTGGTACCAATTCAATCGATTTATGTCCTTCGGAAGGTTCAATTCTTTCGAATTTTCTCTTTTTGGGATTTATTTCGTTCTGCATTTCGCTTTTGTCATCAAAACATGCCTTCTTTACCTCGTCCACGTCGACCGGTGGCGATGGACTATTCTGCTGGTCCGCTGGTGACTTTTCGTTACTATAAAGAAAGTTATCTTTTTTATGCTGTTTACCTAAAGATACTGTGTAACAGTCCCAGCCCTCCTTTAGATTTCCTCGAACTTCTCCTATTCCTGGTGTGGTCGGAAATTTCATCTTCTGGTGGTAAGTCGAGATTACTGCTTGGAAACTATTTAAAGCTGGTCTTCCCAATATGACATTGTAGGCACAAGGCGCGTCGACAATTAAAAACTTAATCATTCTTGTTCTCGAATTTCCTTCATCTCCCAAGGAAAGAGACAAAGTAAGAGTACCTTTGGGAATAACTTGAGCGCCTCCAAAACCCACAAGTGGGGTAGCTACTGCGTCGAGAGGGGTCGGGCCTAGATCCATTCGCTCTAGAGCATCTCGGAAGAGGATATTTGCCGAACTGCCCGAATCTATCAAAATTCTCTTAACAGTAGCTCCCGCGATCTGTGCTGTAATCACCATAGGGCAGTCTGGTACATCTTGGTCATTGAATGACACGAAATCGGGTTGTAGGTCAGACTCATCGAAACCGATCATTTTGTTCTGCTGAGTTGGTCTTATCGAGAACACTTCCCTTCTCTCATTTTGGGCTCTATCCCTTATAACTCGAGATACTACCCTTCTTGAGTTTTTACTATCTCCCCCTGCTGGGCCTCCAGAGATCATATTAACTATTGTTCCGGGCTGTGCTCTTCTCGGCTGGTCTTCTCTATCTTTCGAGCGTTGTTCTCTTCTGGCGGGAGATCTTGATCGAGATCGATTATCTTTCTGTCGATTTCTAGGTTGCTCGTTTTTCGATGTCTTTACATACCCAGTGAGGTGCCCTTCCGCTATCAATCTCTCGATCTCGTCTCTAAGTTGATAGCAGTCATCAGTGTCGTGTCCTCTTTGTCGATGAAATCGACAATATTTTTTGGAGGCCGGGTAATCCTTAATCGGAGCCGGCTTTCTTAGCAGGTTGTGATCCTGAATAGCGAATAAGATTTCGGATCTCAGCTTTTTGAGGGGAGTGTAATTATCGTAATATTCTCTATTCGACCTTCCCAAACCTTGTCTTCTCGGGTTGTGGGGTCTCTCTTCTCTATAGACTTTCTTATTTCTGCCTTCATATGATCGATCGGGTTGCGGCCCCTCTTTTGGTCTATCAGGGATATCCGACGATTGTCCCTCTTCAGGCTTCGTGATTCCAAAGAATGTTCCTCTTAATTTATTCATTTCTTCTTCGTTCATGTATTGATTTGCCATTTCCATCAATTTTTCATACGTAGCGGGGTTTTCTCTTACTATTGCACTGGCGAATCCTCGATTTAAAGTGCTTTGGAAAAGAACGGTAATTAAAAAATCAACTCTAGGCATTTCAACCTTGAGGAGCTCATTGTTAAATCTCCCCATGAAACTCCTGAAACTCTCTCCAGGACTGTGTATGATCGAATATAAATGGTTTGCAGGGGGTCTGACCGCTCTTTTACTACCAAACTGACTCATAAACTTGTCACAGAGTTGGTCATAGTCGAAGATGGATTTCTCCTCTAACCTTCCGAACCAGGATTGAGCCATTCCGGCTAGTGTGGTGGAGAATGCCTTTGCTGCTACATTATCGGAAATGCCGTGAAGCTGCATTTGAAGATTAAATGAGGCCAGGTGTTCTTCGGGATCTTCCGTTCCGAAGTAACGAGGTAGCTGAGTAGGTAATCTTTTGTCGAGAGGCAATCTTTCAAAGAATATTTCATCACAAAACGGTGACTTCCTTAATCGAGAGTTCGATATCGGATGTTCATTCTTCCTTTCTTGTTTGTCCAACTTTTGGTGTAACGATCTCACTTCTGAGGCCAATTTGTTGACTTCTCTGACTGACTGCTCCTGCGGGTTTTCTTCCGCGCCATGCCTGACCTGAAATTCATCAGCTCGACTGATTGCTTTGTTTGCCTCGAATCCCGTTCGTGCATCGATGGCGGCGGCACGTGGGGGTCGTCGAGTTTGAATGGCGGTTTCTTTGATCTCCGCGAGCCACTCCTTTTTGGCTTCATCGAGAATGGCTTTTAGATCGTCTCTCGTAAGTTGTATTATCGGGGGAGCCGGCGGTCTTGAAGCCCCGGCCTCAGCATGAGGTGCTGGATCAGGATCACGAGTCATTAAATTATCTCCTTGACCTTCTCCATTTTGATCGCGGTTTCCCTCTTTTTCTCGTGCTTGGACTGTCTTAGATCTTGTAGTCATTTTTCACGTTCTCAAAGTTATGTTCCCACAGACGGCGCCAATTGATGAGTGTGCTTTCGTTAGGATGGTTCTTTCCAGTCGAACGCGACTCGCCAATATGAGGATCAGCAGGTCGGCTATGCTAGTCCTCGATTTGTATAAGGGATCCTAACCTGAAAACAAAGACAACTACGTCAGGTTAATGCCGGTGGTTACCCGGCGATAACCCTCCGATGCTTAAGTAAGTATCGAGATGAGTTGGGAAGTCGGAGCGTATTTAATGCTTAGAAGTGCGTACCTTTTATCGTATTTATGAGGGGTATTTATAGGGTTCTAAATGGGTCATCGGGTCGAATCATGATTGGACATAATGGTTCGAATATGGATCCTCAGCAATTTATTCGATCCGATCGTAAATGGATTCCACAAAGAAGTACATCGATCACTATGTCGATTAAGCCTAGGAGATCGAGGTCAATGTCCTTCTTTGGGTCATTTCGCTTAGGTTCCTCGATATTAATCGATTGGTCGACGACTGTTTATAATGACGAAGACTTGGTACATCAGAAGACATATTTCCAGTCTTTTAATTTTTCATCCGCCAGACACCTCATTTCGTATTTCAATCCAATTTTAAAATTACAGCTTTCAACTCTTTGAGTTCAAAAGATTAGAATTAGAATCAGAATCATCTCATATGAACGCAATATATTTAATCAGTACGACTTCTCGAGAATCCTAAGTCATTATCTCTTTCTCAAATTCGTATGGTGATAAGGACATACTTTTCAAAATTCTTTCAAGGAATTAATCTCATTTTGTGGAGAATATTCCCTCAAAATATTTCAGATTCTCAATCGAAATCCCTTTGTAAAGAATTGAATCTTTAGTTTGTGCAAAACTCTCATCAAACTATTTCCAGGAAGGGTCTATTTGGATGGGTTTTGGCTCGGTTTCGCGGGTCTCGGTTTAAAATAATTGGTTTGGGTGGTTTCGATGAAATTTTTGAGAGTTCAATTGGATGGATTTTGGCTCTTGGGTTTTGTGGTTTGAATAAGTTGAAACCCCACTTGAATTGGGTTTGGATGTTGGGGTTTAGGGGAAAAAGTAGGTGATAGGTGTCAAATCAATGTCTTTTTTAGTGAGATTTGGGGGAAGAAATAGGTGGTAGGTGTCAAATCAATGTTTTATAGGTTTGAAGAGTTTAAGTGTGAGTTTCTTAATAAGTTTTTGATGGTTTTATGGATTTGACGAAAACTCATTTGAAAGGGTTTTGGCCCGGTCTTGCGAGACCGGGCCAAAACCCATCCACACACACCCGCAAGGTTCTAGAAATATTCGTGTAATTAAGCAATAGTTGCTAATTTAGGGGGAAAAAAATGAACGCCGCCCTGATGTCTCCACATACCACATAAACTTAATATATTTGTTTTGCAATGATTCTTTCGACATGTTAAATCATTTTCTATATTTCATTTGCAAACAACATTTAATTTCTCTAGAATCTATTCAAATATTATTCTGCCACCAACTTTGCAAAGTTCTTTTGTCATTCATAGATCCATCAAGATATTGATTAAGCGAAAAGTAATTTAATCGCTTTTCATTAAAAAATTACTGCTCACTGTATACTCGGTCAAAAATTCACATTAGCCGCTTACTTTTATTATGAACATCTTAATTAACGATTTCATGTTGCACACATATTGTTAAACATAAGTTTTATTGTCTTAAGATTGTTGGTGTTTAACAATATGTGTACTTAAATATTTTGATTTAATACAAAAGATAGTGAGAAATACTTACTTGTACCGAAACCAAAGATCACTTCAATCTTTACGTAAAAAGCAAGGAAATTAGACTGAGGCTTGCCGAAACAAATTTCCTTAAGACAATATTTCCGGGGCTGCCACGGTGCATACATTTTGATTCCCGGTAGTCTCCCAAGATACAACAGTCTGTTGTTCATTATTTGCACAAATAACGAACTTGAACAAACAGAAATTTCGAACTAAATTTTGACAAAAGTAAGAGAAAGAGAGAGTAGTATTTTTTTTCTTTATAATTACTATATAAATTGATTCAGAATGAGATTATGTTTCATATTTATAGACACAAAAGTGCCTCTTGAAAAGGGACACAATGGTTCGGTCCAAGGGGTACCTCTTCGGACCGGATAGACACATCTCTGATTTTTGTTTATTTCATTCACACATAAAACCCCAACAATCCGCTCCATTGACCTTCCTAATCTACATCTCTTGATAAGAGATAATCCAATGGTGAATGGGCATCTAGATATAGTTTGAAAGGGCCCTTGTTCATTCAACCGAATGATGTTAGTTCCATTATGGTCCTAAGGTTTAGATCGATCCACGTCGACAGAAGGCCATGAAAAGCTCATGTTGATCAACCACGAAAATCAATTGCATTTGTGTAAAGTTTATGTGGTTTTTTACTGGCCTTCTTTGAATGTTTGAATGTTGTGCAAGATATGATACATAAATCAAGTTACTTTATAACCAATATGTAATGATGAGAATTATTTCGTATCCTACTTTGACATGCCACGTGGTCAAAGTGTTGTGGTCGGATTCATGATCGAATTGGATTTATCAGTCTTGATCGTTTTCACGTAGATCCGAATGTCCTTGGGGAATTCGATCACAAGCAGCGCGAGTTCGACTGGGTCTCGGACCCTATGAATAACTGTAACTCCATGGGCTCTAGCTCAGGAAATAATATAATGTAGATTGGTCCACCTGACACGACAATACACCTATAAATAGAACGGGAAGTCTATCCTGGCTCTCAGTCCGCTAAAGAGTCAGGATAAGGCATGCTCCTGAATTTGTACCTCGTGCCTTAAAAGATGTAAATTCCAAAACGATGGTTTAAATGGTGTCCAAACCCCACTAATTAAGTTGTACACCAGAATTGACATTTATACCCTTTAATATATATTCATTAAATATTAAATTGACATGTATACCCTTTAATATATATTAATTACCATTTCGCCCACTTACATTTCTCTCCGAAATCCTAACTTAAACGCCGTCGACGCCGTTCACACACACCACTACCCAGCAATACACTCATAGTTGGGCCGTGCAGCGAATCAGGGGTGATTGATGGCTAATGATGGTGATTGTGCCGAATTATTTTGTGACTGTTCGCGAGCAGAACAGCCCAGGTGGGAATGGGCATTAGCCATTGCAGGTTTGTGGAATCATCTATCAGACTAGAAGTTTTTGTGTTAAGATATTTCAAGTTTCCACTCCTACTTTGGTGAACAGATAATTTCTGATGATCACCCTGTTCATCAGATGGATGTAGAATAGCTGAGACAACGACACTTGTATTTTCTGATGAACAGGGTGATCAACAGATGGTGAATAGCTGAGACAACGACACTTGTATTTTCTGATGAACAGGGTGATCAACATATGGATGAAGAATAGCTGAGACAACGGCACTTGTATTTCTTATGAACAGGGTTATCAACAGATGGATGGATGGAGAATAGCTGAGACAATGGCACCTTTATTTTCTAATGAACAAACCGATGAACAGATGAATGGACAAACCTAGTACACTTGCTGAATGAATAGCTGAGACACTTGTATGATGACTTGAAGACTGCATTTGAAAGTGCTGAGGCCACAATTACAGAAGATGATGACTTCAAGACTGCATTTGCCTACAGCTTGACCAAAAATATAGCCAACTCTGCTGATAATATGGATGCCTCTGATCATGAATTCAACACAACAAAGGAGTGTGAGGACTTATAACTATTTTTGTACTACCTAGATTTTGCAAGTTTCCATTAGTAGGTCTGTTATTAGATGTTCTATATGAAATGACATTGAAGAGTTTTGAAATTTTTTTTAGAATTGTTTTGAGGATTATCAATTTAAGGAACCAAGCCTGTCAATTAGAAACTGCATTTGAAAGTGGTATGTGAAATATACACTCTATCTGTCGATATTTAAATGTGAATGTATGTTGCAATTGAAAGTCACCAGGTAATTATTAATTAAGATTTTGTTTGCTTATACCAATATGGAATAATAAAATAAGTTTCTGAACAAATAAAGAAGCATCGAGATGCAAATACTTTGTAATAAAATTTAAAATTTGTACAACGTACTTGATGATTGAATGAACCCCGATAACTAAAAGATCATCACTGTCATTATCAGCTGACTTCCCACTTAGTTGTTCTCCTTCAGTCTGCTTATCCTTATTAGCTAACTTCGCACTTAGTTGTTTTCCTTCATAATATGGGTAATCCTCATATGTCTTCTCTTCTCTTCCTCATTCTCCATTCTATCATCCGAAACACTGTAGTTGTCAATTAACACAAGCAATTCTTCAAAAGATGCATTTTGATCTACAACATTCTCATTTTCTTTCAAAGATGCAACTTCTTGTGGTTCATGTTCAGGATATATCTTTTCTTTTCCCTTGTTAGACATGGCTGTTCTTTCCACACTAAGTTGTTCCCCACTACGCTGGTGCTCTAACGGAGCAGGTATAGAGAATTAATTATCCAAAAAATTATACAACTAAGTGGAAGCTATGAATTTCTTTTCTGTGAAAGCTTGAAACTAAGTGGAAGCTTGATTAATTTTCTGTGAAAGCAGGAACAAATGGGCAATAATTTTCTGTGAAAGCTTGATTAATTCTCTGTTCCTGAACAGATGAGTTGACAATTTACTTGAGATTGAGATTGATTTTGATATATCGACAAATTATTGCCGAAAATAAATATTATTTATATGATCAAGTGATACAATAATGAATGATAAGCCTTTTAAAACGATTACAAAGAAATCAAAAAACCTATTATAGCCAATTGAACTGTTGTTCCTCCGCCCTTCTCTCGGCTGCCGCCAACCTCTTTTTTCCCTCATGGCTCAACGATTCCGACGACGAGTCCAAATTTATTATTATATGGTGCATTGTCTTTTCGGTGGCCAAATCTTATCACATGGGTGATCAAGTTGTCAGCCTTTTCCGGCGCTTTGACAAAACCCAAGATTTAATGTTATATGTTTTTTATTAATATTATTGTTATTAAATCCATAATTTATACACCCATATAGCTGACTGGATAACTTCGTGTCATTCACTTCGTCGATATACACCCACATATTTGACACTTTATTTTGCTTACAAAAACAGCTGAGTAAATGGTAATATTCTCAAATTAGTTCAAATTATTTGTATTATATTTACATTTTTTTTTACCAGTTAGCTGATGGTTCAATTTGAAATAATTTTTTACAGGGAAAATTTTATGTAGTGTTTGTTGGTCGTGTACCTGGTATCTACGAAGATTGGGGCCAGGCAGAAAAGCAAGTGCTTCATTTCAGTAATGCATGACACAAATCATACAAATCTTACGAAAATGCACACGCGGCTTATGCCAGGCACATTTCCTTGTCAAGCACAGAGGGTTCGAGTTCTAGTAATACACATAAGATGGGTGAGCATAATAAAATATTAAGACTACATAGTGAACTTCAAGCCTCCGTTTTAGGGAGAGAGAGAGCAGAGAGAGAGAGAGAGAGATCAGGCACAAAACCTGAACAAACACATTAAGGAAATTTTGACGCTCCTAAGTAATTTTAGATTTGAAAAAAATGACAAAGCCTAATATAAATTTTTTAATATATGTTTCTCTTAATGTAACTGCTTTAATATTATATGTTTGTACCGTTGCGTACTTCTTTTAAGTAACATTTCTAATCTAGTGTAGTTTATCTATGGTGGTACATTTAGGTGTTCATTGAATATGTTAATCCAATATAATTTAATTTAAAAATAAACGTTACATATCTAGCAGATGTTGAAAATAAATGTTCAAATCACATTCCTGGAATATGAAGAGACGCTTCTGAATTATTAAGCTGAGTAGTTGAGGAGACACATCTATTTAATTAGACGCAGTCTTCAAGAATAAGTAGCTGAGTAGTTGAAGAAACGCAACTCTTATGAAACTAAGTAATACAACGTATATCTAAGCAAATTAGTGTTAAATATTTTCATAATCTAGAACCCCTATCAAATTATCAATACTCTAGTTATTCCTTAATCAAATATATTATAATGGATCCCAACAACAATAATAACTCCGCCAAACCAGAGAAGGACGACGCGTACTGGGATGCTTTCGAAGCAGAGATGGAGGCCTGGCTTGCCCGGATAGACGAGGAAGCCAGGCAATGAGAGGTTGAGCAACCACCGGAGGAGGAGGTTGCTCAAGATGAGGCGCTGGTGGAGGAGGAGGTCGTGGAGGAGGAGGAGGAGGAGGAGGATGATGATGAGGAGGAGGAGGAGGAGGAGGAGGAGGAGGACTCAGAGGAGGAGGCGGAGGAGTTCTGGAAGGACTCAGAGGAGGAGGAGGAGTTCTGGTGGGAGGAGCAAGTGGACAAAGATGGCTCCTCTGATGATTCTGATGATGATGATGGGGATGAATGGTTGGATGGTATTTTAGATGGATATATTTAATTTTGTATTCAATCCTCATTATCATCAATAAAATTTTATTTATTTTAATTTTATTAATTAGTGTTGTTAAAATTGCAATTACTTATCTTCTTTGTGAATTAGTCTTTTTTCATCTATAATTTGGTTCAACAGCTTAGTCTTAAGATGAAATGGTGATATTATAATAAATGAAAGAAATTGAACTCAGATATAATTGGGGTAGATAATAATAAGTGAACTGCAACTACGACACAATACAATATTTGATGATACAGTAAAAAAGACGAAGACGAAGGCTAAAGTTGAATTCTCTAAGGCATCTGTTCCAAAGAAGGTGAAAGTGAGTTAAGGGAATTATGCACCTACAGTATCCCATTAGGTTAATCAGCATGAAAACATGGAAATCAACGAAGATGATACATTATTTGATGATATACTGGCAGCACCTCTTCTTGATTATGAATCCAGCTCATATGCCAGAGCTGAATCTGTTGAGATGCCTACAAGGGAAACAAGATCATCGGTTAAATCTATCAAACCTTCGGAGGTGGAACCCCAAGGAAAAAAAGATCATGCCTACCCAATAAAAAGTCTACCATTTCTAAATCTGCTGGAGTTCAGGAACAACTAACTGAACAAACTGATTCTCATCAGTTAAGTGTGGCAAGAGAAGACCAGTCAATTGCTAGCCCACAAGCTGAGTATTCATCAGCTAAAGGAAAATAAGTAATGGTTTATGCTGAACCAGAGGTTGAGAAAGAAGAAGCAAAAGGAGGAAACAAGTTTTCCTTTTCCAATCAGGGAGAGCTAAACAGGAGAAGAGCCAACACTGCAAAATAAAAAAAAACAGAAAGAATGTCTTCTCTGGGGATGAAATTCAACCAACAAATCTAAATGAAGTTCAAGCTGTAGCAGTGGAAATAGCTAATAGTTTGAAAAATTCTCAACCAGATTAGTCAAGATCTGAAGAAAGTGAAAATGAGGTTGAAATTGTCATCACCAAGGAACATGGAGACAAGGAAGAGAGAGATGCTCACGAACTCGTAAGGAGCCTGCCGGAGATGTTTGATGTTTGATGCCTATGCACACAAACTGGCAGAAGTCAATGAAAAGGTACAGCAAAGGACTGAGTTCAGAGTTGAAAAAGCAGATATGTCAGATGGAGGAATATGAGGTTGGATGGTTCTTTAGAAGAGATTAACAAGTGGAAACAATTCTCTAAGGAGGAACAATGGGTCCTTAACTGGTTAAACATACCCACAAGAAGGCAAGTTGTGGATGCATTCATATTTAGGGATGCCATGTTTGAAAAGATTAGAGAAGTAATGTATGACGTGAGAAATGAAATTGAGGCATCAACTCCTACAGTTGGACTATGAGGATGGTAAACAAAGCGGTCATTTACACTATTAACAGATGGGCACGAAGGGCTAGACCGAACTTCCAAGGAGAATCTGCTAAGTTTGGTTTTGTACCAAACATAAGGATGGTTGTTGAAGGCCCTTATGTACAAGTCCCTGATTATCTGAAATTGAATAAAGGAACATCCACTGATGATCTTCCACAGAGTCCAACTCAGAATGATGAAGCCAGTAAGTAATTACCATTAGTCACTTATAACAACCCGACAGTGGTTGATATTAGTGATAATGAAGATTCCTTTAGTGACAAATTTAATGAAGCATCAGCTGATGACGAGGGTGAAATTTTGCAGATTGAGAGAAAAGAAGTCACAAGGACATCTTACAGAACATTCATGTGACTAAATTGGTTGGTGTCAAAGTTGCGAAAGAATCTCCCTTGCTTCTGACATGGAAGAAGATGGACGAGGATACATATGAGAAGTTTGCTACTGATGATGCAATAAAAGATGTTCAATGTTCAAACTTAGCTGATAATGACTCTGAAGGAATGAAGCATCAAAGTACTGAACAACATACTCAAAGTCCTGCCATACCAAGCTCATCATTTCTTGGTGATGATCATATCAGGGGGCTTTTGTTCAATGTAGCTGGAAAAATTGAGGGTCGTCTGTTTGACTCATGTAGTGACATTAGACGTGGCATTAAGGACAACTATGACACCATGAAGAGTGTTCAAGGGAATGCAGAAAAAAGAGTCAAGGATTTAGCTTGTAAGATTGCCATCGTTGAGAAAAATTTAATTAGGAGGGTTGGAGTTCAAGAAGGAAAATTGATTGAAGTAACAGGAGATATCAAGGAAGAAGTGACACAAATCAACGAGTTTGTTACTCAAATGCAGCGTGATATGCAAGCCATAAGAAGAAGAATTGCATCTATGGACAATATCTTGAAGAATGATAGTGAGGACATGGAAGCAGTCAGAACACTTAGTTGTCGAGTAGGCGAGTGATCTTACGCGTTTTCGTGTGTTCGATCAAGGATAGAATTGCAGTGCGATATCAACAATATTAAATGGAGAGTAAAGACCAATAGTAATTGTATTCGAATTGACTGAGTACAAATTACAAGTATTTGGGGTCCTACTCGAGCAATATTGGATGCCGTACAAGCTAGAGGGTGAAATACATATAGTCTAACCTATGCTATTGATTCCAAGCGATTCCGAGCAGTAGCCTCGAAGGAACAGCACCTGGGAAGTTGTGTCCATCGTCATAAATGCTTGGGGTATTTATAGTTGAGATTAGGGATCAGGTGAACCACCCACAGGTGTGCAATACTAAGCCCACAGGCCTGGGCCTGAGGTCGGCCCAACAGTGATTTTTGGATCTTGAATTCCCATAATGAAATCAGCGTACGATTTCCTGTGTGTTGGGCTCGAATTTATGCTCACGAGATCGAGAATGATGGTCTTCGATCTCAGAAGGGCCTATTAATATTTGGCTCCAAGTTTTCCCTTATCAATACTCCCCCACTTCTCGAGCGTAAAGAGAAAGCTTAAGCTCGAAGAAGTAATAACCGGACGCTGGGTGGACGAGCCATTTCTAAATAAACTTCAGATATGCCTCATTAAAAACGTAACTCGGAAAAACCCTATGGGATAAAAACCGAGCTAGGGAAAAAGAGTGCATAACATGAAAACTATGTAATGGTGTTATCATAATATTACCCTTGTCGTTTAGTGTTGATATAGGATTTTTAGGTTAGGATCTTCTTGATGCCACCTATCGTGCTGCCATAGCTGATTTTCAACAATATTTCTATATTCCTTTGGTTTTGATATGGTAGAAGGATGGCGGGAAGCGGAAATCGACCCCTCTCATAAATATTTCTTTCGCCGTGTTGGTCCTCACTTTTATGATTTATTGAAGATATCGGGGTCATAAGTGCAATTATAGGAAATATGACCTCAAGTTTAACTTTAAGGAGTTCAATCGTCGCGGTTACTCGGGGATCGGTTTGCAATTTCCCATTTTGTCCCCGTATATATACCTTGATGGAGGGCCGCTGTTCATTAAAGATTCTGAAGAGAAAAAGAAACCCTAGATCGGAGCGAGTAAATCGATAAGTGCGTTCTAACAATTCTTTCTCGAGTAATCAATATATATTCATCATGTCCAATCCAGTAGATTTGAAAGGAAAATCCCCTGTAGTGGAAAATCGAGAAAATGATCAAGAGGTGAGGCAGGTCGTAAATGCTCGACTACACGGGGGGGAGAATCTGAAAAATTCGAGTCCCATATCCGAATCTAACGGGGAGGAGAGAGAATCGTGCTCCGGGTCGGGAAATAATGGTGAAGGCGATTCGAGCGAAACCACGGTCTCCGAGGAGGAAGTTGCAGAGGATGGCGACCTTCCCTTAGGGAAAAATGAACAAAGAAAGTACAGACTAGGCGGCAATGTCGTGGTTACGATCTTCAACTGGGAGGAGCCGTCGACCAGTGCAGGGCTGAACATGACCGAGGATAGGGCGGACGAGATCGTTTGTTCCTTCGTGGAAGCAGACCTGGGAAAATTGCAGGCAGACTTTGGTCAATATCTAGGTGCTGGATTTTCAATCATTCTTCCTACCCCCGAGCAACGAGTTACTGACCCTCCCGTTGGATGTCAAGCCTTTTATACTAAGCACTTTCATTATGGCTTACGTATCCCTTTTCCTCCTCTAATAGAAAGTATTTTGGAGGCTTTCGAGTTAACTCCCTCCCAGATACTACCAAATTCGATTGGGCTAATTATAGCTTTTTGCGTATTAATGAAAGCCAAAGGGAAAAAGGCTGTTTTTCAGAACTTCTGGCGAATATTTCAACTAAGTGCTTCCACGTCTTCGAACGCTGGTTATGTTTATTTTTCTCAGAGACCGAAAATCTCGATCCTATCAACCAACGTTAGCAGCAACTTGAAAGGCTGGAAAAATGAATTCTTTTTTGTTCGTGGGCCAGATTCTCCCGCTTCCGAGGACAATTCCGAGCCCACTCCGTATGTGTGGCCTGGTGCAAGATCGTGGATTTATGGTAAACGTCGCCTTAGAGGAAAAATGAGTAATGAGATCTCGGACGAATTCCTGCAATCCCTTCGAGTTGACCCTCATCAGACAGCTCTGTTGACTCAGGAGGCAGTTCTGCGTTTGGCTGAGCTTAGTAGGTGCTCCTTTCCTGCCCCTCCCATCGAATACGGGAAGGCTCAGATCAATCCTGCTAATGCTCCTTCTACATTAGGTGCGTTGAATTATTTTGATTTATTTCATATGGCTACAGCTAATTGCCTTTTATTTCTCAGCTGGGATCGTTGATAAATTCCGAACCTCGGTAGCTAGTCCGGTCGTTGCCTCGTTTTCTAAGGGTATCCAAGGTCGACCCCGCCTCCAAACATCGAAGATTTCCCGTAAGGTAGTAAGGTTCGCCCCTGGGGTTGATACTGCAGCAGCTCCGAACGCTATGGAGACCTTTTCCCAAACTGCCGTTGCGGGAACTTCTCATCCTCATTCCGCGGTTGAGGGGGCTTTTCAACCTCGAACTCTCGATCTTCGATCCGTTTTTCCCACCAGCTCTTCCAACCCGAACGAGGAAGGACTCAGCCATTATTCCCTACAGGAAGTCCGAGCTCAGAAGATACTAGAAGCGAGAATGACTCGCAAGAGAAATAGTGGTATCGCCGAGTCTTCTAGAAGGCTGAAGCCTTTTGGTCGAGGATCGGATCCGATTAGGTGCCGGGCAGGCCATTCCGAGCCAGACCTGGTTGATTTTATAGAGGATCATCTCCAAGGACCTAGGCCAGCTGGTTTCCCGGAGGATGGAACCATTGAGTCCGACTTGGGCCCAAACGGGGAACATGCCGTGGATAAGTCTCTCCGAATGTTCATGGCCGGGAGATTCAAGGATGACAATACAGCGTTATTCCTTAAAAGTGATTTCGAGCTCGCGGGTGAATTTGCCTATGCTCTTCAAAAGGTATATGAGTTCTTTTTACGAGCACTGACTTATCCTCAAAGTTTATGCTTCGCGTTTAATGTTTTTGATTTCTTCTTTAGGTCGGGGACTTGTATAATCATCAAGCTTACCGACAGGCCACCTTAAACGAGGAATCTCAGATGGCTCAGAATGCCCTTCACAATGTTCTTAGTGCTGAGGCTACTAAGGCTGATCAGTTGAGGGATACTTTGACCAAGTTATTTGAGGTTGAAAAGGAGCTTGAGGAGGTTAAGAAGAGCCTTGACGGGAAAAGGGCCCTTGAGGAAGAGGTAACCAAACTGAGATCGGATCTCGAGCATGCCAAGGCATTATCTGAACGGGCCTATGCGCGGGGTCGGGAAGAGGGCAGACTTCCCGCCATACGAGAATTCTTAGAGTCGCCCTTTCTTGATGCTTTAGTTTGCAAGCGATCGGGTGAAATTAACCAGGCTTTTTATTATAAAGGAATTCAGCATCTCCTCTCAGCTGGAAAAGTTCAAGGCACCTTCGATGACTATCTTCCTTGTATGGATCCTTATAAGAATATCCACGGAAAGGATTACAAACCTTCCTCTCTTCCTCCCAAACTCGAGAATTTGTCTGACCATGAGTTCGCTCCTCTTCTCGAGGAATTTGGAGTTCCGATGCCAAATCCCGATGAGCTCGAAGCCCAATCTGAGGACGAAGATGTAGATATTGAAGGTGATTCCCGCGATCAAGGGGAGCAAAGCACTCCTTCGTCCGATTCGAGTAAAACTGCGGCTGATGTGCAAAGTAATAATGGAGAAGAGAGCAACTCGAGCAGCGACGATTCCGATAGCTCGGAAAGCGAATCTAGCGGAAAGAAGGAACGAGAGAGATCGGACCATAGCTCTGGCGTGAATGAATCCAGCCAGTAATGATTATTATAGCTATGTAATAGGACTTAGCGAACCATTGCAATTGTAAATTTGTTTTGTATCCTCCTGCTTTTCTTTATTTTGTGGATGCTATAATTTTAATTTTTCCTTACTGCCGTGCTTGACCTATTGCCCGTTTGACCATCTTGTTGAATTTTATAACGTCATTCTTGCATACTTAGTTGCGTCATCGAATCTTCCTTGGGAGTGGTGACTTACCAATTATTGTAATTCGCATGATGTCGCGTCTCTTATAAATATCAAGGTCATTTTACGTTGGTTTCACAATACCATTGCTCACAGTGATCGGAGCTTTTAGAAAATTATTTCGGTCGAATCCTTACCCGGAAACTAAGAGATGAATAATGATTCGAACGCTTTCGCGATTTCTTCCGCACCTTTTCTCAAACCAAAAGGCGGTAGGAATATAAGGAAAATGAGCCAAGCATCAATTAAATCCCTTACTTCTGATAAGCTAACCTTCCATGAAGGAAATAGATCTTCGACTGTTGCCCTTCCTTCATGCTTGAAAACCAGGGGCTCAAACAAGAGAATTAAAATGGTTTCTTTTGTGGAGGATGTATCTGGGTGCAGTCCTTTCCAATCCGTGCCTTCGTTGGTCGGGGAATCTTTTGATTTGTTGTTTCCTTCTGATGTCTTTCCATTTAAGAGAGACATAATTCCTTTTGATAAAGTGTCAGATGAAAAATCCGACCTGGACCTTCTTTGGGCCAATGTCTCTACCTCCGAGGCGGCTCTATCGACTGGAGAATATTCCTCGTTCCTGTTTCAGTCTGGGTTGGAATCCCTCGCCCAGGTAATTCTTACTAACCTCTTTAACTTGATTCTCTAATTTCTTTATTTCTGCTATGACGTATATTTTCATAAGTTCAGGCTGGCAAAGCCTTTTCTAAGCTTTATGCGTTGGCTAAGCATGAGATCGAACGTCGAGCTTCTATTTCACTCGAGCTGATCAGGAAAAAGATTGAGCTGGAACGCGCACTGGAAGCTAATAGGTTTTTAAAAGGAAGATTGTCTCAGGATAAGTTAAGTTCGGAATTAGAGAGACTCAAAGATATCTACGAGCGTGAGAAGAGAAACTCCGAGCTTCGTGAGAGGGAAGCCTATATTCGCGGGTACGCTGATCGTAGTGCTGAAGTTCGAAAAATCCTTTTCGAGAATAATTTCGTTTAGTAATATTGAGATTCTCCTTTGTAATCATGAGCTTGCTAATATTTTTCTTTGTTGTAACACCATGCTCGTTGACACAATCCTTGTTGTAACGGTTGTAACGATAATATTGCCGACATGTTGCTCTCTCACTCTCTCTCTCTCTTTTTTTTTTTTTAATTAATCGTCTCTCAATTCTCGGGAAGCGCAACGGTCAGAGCTTTTAATGCTCGTATCGTGGCCGTTCAGTGCAAGAGATCTACACCGTTATTACGGAATTCTCCCCCCTATATATAGCTTCCTAAATTTCCTTCATTTTTTACTTTTCTGTAATCGTTTCATTCGATCAAGATGGTTGTGTTTTTACCTTCGTCTCTCCGCTCCATGTTCTTTTCAATTTCAGTAATTGAAGCGTTCGAGATTTTATTTCGAACCTCCTTTCCCAATTTCTTTGGAAATCCCATATGAAATCTTTCGACTAGGGTATCGACAGGCGAAAATAATTGCGACTAGGGTACCGGCAGGCGACCTGCTCTCTCTGATTCCAAGTCCTTGAGGCGGGCTCGACTTCCTGTACTCTGTCCTCCATCCAGTTGGGATAGCGGGTCTACTGTTGGAGAGGCTTTCCTATGCTTGATCTCCACGTCTTCGAGGCGGCTTCTTGAAGGATGTGGTCTTCGAACTTGCTAGGAGTACCTCCAACTGGAGTTGCTTCCCTGTCTTTCGACTTGGTCCTTTATCGACCCATTTGCAAAGAAGCGTTGGATGAAGGGTAGAAGTGAACTAGCCTTACTTTCTCTTCTTTGGGCATCCATTAGGATAACTGTTGGTCCCAAGTGGTCAGAAGAGGTTTAGAGGGGGGGGTGAATAAACCTCTTTAAAAATTTTCTTCAAATTTAACTTTAAAACTTTACTCTTACTGAACAGACTAAGCTGATCAGATTAGTAAGTTACAATTCTGTTCGCGAACAAATCTTTGAACAGTCTTGTTGACCACTCGTCTGATGGTTACTTAGCTGATTTTGCAGAAATCAGTTTTAATACTTAGAGTACTTGCAGCGGATTTTCAAAGTGTTTTTCACAAGTAATCTCAGCAGTTTGAAAAATGTTTCCCCAGTTTTATAAACTCCTTTTAACTTCTTTTCAAACAGTTAACTTAACGTGTTTTTATGCAAACAGAAAATATGCAAGTTTAAAAGCAATGTAAAAACACAATCAATTTTTATAGTGGTTATATGGATTTAAATATCCTTTAGTCCACTCTTCCAAGTCACTCAGATCTTGGGTTATACTATAATCACAAAGTTTACAGTATACTCTGCTTGCGTCGAACAACAAATGAAACGACCACAAGTTCGCAATAGGAAATCACACAGAAAACCTATCCTCTGAAGTTTGATCACTCACAAAGATGGATCACAACTCCGCACAACACTCTTGGTTACAAAATCACTCAGAAGATGTATTTTTCTTGATTCTTCAACTCTGCTTTCGTCAACAAATGACTCAGCTGATGAGTGAGCTGTTCTTGAGACTTAAAGAATTTTGCTTCGGAAATTTCTCTCAGAAAGTGTGTTGCTTGTTTCTTCTTCGTCTCTTTCAGCTATTTATACTTGAGGATTGAAAAGTGTCCGTTGAAGAGAGACAGGATTCAAATTCCTCGAGTACTGGTCCTTAAAATCCGCGAACGGCTCTTTTGCAGTCTGTCCGTACTGTAAACAGTACTATTCTGCAGGCAGCATTAAATGCACTCGGCTGATGCGAAGCTTTTCTTCAATCATTTGTCTTAAATATCCTCGTACTTCAGCATTTATTACACCAAGGGGCATTTATTACCGTTGGGAACACTTCATGATCTTCTTCACTTGGCTGACGAAAGTATAAGTCTGATGGCGAACTCGGCTGATCTCAAACTTGAACAAATCTGATTTGAGTCGGCTGATCTTCACTAGTCTGATAACTTTACTTCAGCAGATCAGAAGTCTTGGACCTTGAAACTTTGACTCTTCTGATGTCTTCATTACTTAGTCAAAATTCCTTGATAAGTTTATCAGCTAAGTTACTCCATACTTAGCCAATTTATGAAGTTTTGGAATGCATCAAAACCTCCCTTATCAAACTTTCTTTAGTGCCTTCATCTTCATCTTCATCCAACAATTTCCCCCTTTTTGATGATGACAAAACTTCAGCTAAGTACCTGTTGAATACCTAAACTAAAGATTGAAATCCTCAAAATTTTCTGAGATAGAAAAAGTTTATTGGATTGAACTTGGACATTTTATTGATGTTGAGAGTGAATTACATGTACAAATTCATCAGATGAGATTTCTGAAAAAGTAAACTGATTACAATTGATTTTTCAATTTCTAACTATCAGCTTCTTCATCAGATTCGAGCACTTCTTCATATTCATAAGATGATTCTTCATCATCTTCTTCATCATCAGCTTCTTCTTCCAAGGTTGCTTTGGCAGCTTCCATCTTTTCTTTAAGTTCTTGCTCTTGAAGAGCTTTCAAAGCTTCCATGGCCTTCCTTGCAGATTCTGTATTCTTGTACTTGGTATCTTCTTTTTCAGTCATTTCTTCTTCTTCTACCGTTCCAAGCTTTGCAATCTTATCAGCTTCAGCTTCAGTCCTGTCAGCTGTTTCTTTAGTTTCTTTGGCTTCAGTTGTTGCAGCAGTAGTTTCCTCCTTAGTTGATTCTTCAGCAGCAGATTCCTTTGCTGGTTCTTCAGCAGCAGTTTCTTTAGCTGGTTCTTCCCTTTTATCTTCCCCCTTTTTGTCATCATCAACTCTGATGACATTAGAAGGTTCAACAGCAGGGTTGAGGGCAACTGTTGGAATCTTTACTCCAGCACACAAAGCCTTCAGATTCTGATTAACAACGTCGTGACTTGCTGTGAGATGATGAATGTCAGTGCTGATGACATCAGTCTTATCATTGAAGTAGTCAATGTTGAGGTTGATGGTTGCAATTTCACTTTGAACATCCTGTGCAGCCTTTGCCACTTCTTGCAACATTCCCAGATTGATTTCCTTCTCTTCATGACTGACTTTAATGAAAGTTGCAGTTAAGTCAGCAATCTTGTGCTCAGCTGATTTTAAAGCAGTGTGAAGATGATTCACATCACCCTTCACATCTTCCACGTTCTGGTTCAGTTCTCTTAAGCTGTGTATCAACTGCAATGAGTTGTCTTGAGGAATTGGAATACTGTTGATCTCCTTTTTGATGATCTCTTCTGTTGATCCTTGAACAGTTTCCAACTGAAGTCTGTTGGTTTCTGCCAACTCTGCTTTCAGCTCCTCCTTAACCTTTAATAGCTGTTGCTTGTGCTTGTCTTCCAGTTCCTTAAGTTGGTTTTCCATCAGCATCTGGATTGCTTCCATCAGTGATGAGTGCTTATCACCTGATGAAGCAGAAGCAGCAGCTACATCCCTTTCATCAATTTCCTGGTGGACAGGAATATTTTCCATCTTTTCGTCTTGATGATTTCCAGAGACCGTAGCCTTCCACTCAATGGCCAGGGGTTCATCAGCAGCCTTTTCAGCAGACTTATCTTCAGTCTGATCAGCAGACTTATCAGCAATTTGATCAGCAGGCTTGTCAGCAGTTTGATCAACAGGCTTGTCTGCAGCTTTAGGCTCATCAGTAACATCATCATAGACTAAGTTGGTGATAGTGCCATCATCATTGAAGCAAGTGGTTTGTCTGATTTGCCTCACAATGATCCAGGGGTTAACAAAAGCATTATTCCCCTTTGGCACTTCATAGAACGGTTGCACTTCCTTGCCAAAAACGATTTGCTGGATGCTTGGCAGTAGTGGCAAGTCACTTGAACAGCCTTGCTGATACTTAGACTTTTTAGCCCATCTCTTCAGGGCAGCCATGACAGCAAACTTAATTGCTCTTTCCTCAGCATCTTCAGACTTCTTCTTCTTGTCAGGCAAGGTGCTCTTGATTTTCTTGGCTTCCTCCAGTGCAAAGCCTTTTGCATAGCTATGCATGATATCTCTCACATAGCTGGGATCAAGAGCCTTTTGAATGGAGTTTGTCTTCAGCCAACTTAGAACCCATCGTTCTTCATCAGCCAACTCCTTCATACTTTGAAGTTCAGTGATTGACTTGTTCAGCCTGTTGTCCCTCCAACTAATATATCTTGGCTTTTCTTGGTTGAACAGAGTCATCAACATAAGCTTCTGATCATAGTAAGCCAAGGACTTTTCAAACTTCTTGAACAGCTCCTTATCAGCATAGACTATCTCAAAAGCTTTTCTGACTTCAAACTTGTCCTTTGACTTGAGTTTGGGGGCAGGCAGCAATATTTTCTTTTTGTCCTCTTCAGTCTTGCCTTCTCCAATCTTGATGCCACCTCCATGGACAGGTCCATAGGCATCAACTTTACTCAATTCAATTACCGCAGCCATTTCAGCATCCTCAGCAGCTTTTCTTTCTGCTGCAGACATGCGTCTTCTGGCTTCATCCTTTGCTTCTTGAGCTTTGCTTAGCTCAAGTGCTTTCTTCTCTTCAAGCTCATCCTGCTTCCTCTGTTCAGCTTCTTCCCTTGCTTTCTTATCAGCTTTGGAGACTTTCTTTCTCCTTAGCACTATTTTTCTTTTGCCTTTATCAGCAGGGGCTGGTCCAGCAGATGATATGGGAGCAGCAGCTATAGGATGGATAATTTGAACATCTGGATCTTCTTGAGGTTGAGCAACCTCAGCTGTTGGTGTGACTTGACTTGGCTGTTGCTCATCAGCTTTGTCAATCACAACAGTTTCAACTGTTTCAGCAGGCCTTTGAGTAGCTTCAGGATCTTCCCTTGCTACATTCTCCAAATCCGTTGGTTCTTCTATAAATGTCATCTGCTTTCTAGCAGACTTCTTGGTCCTCCCTTCACGGTAAGTGGAGGTAACAGTATCTCTCTGTTGACTCCTTGTCCTCTGAGAAATACCCTCAGCAGGCCTCTCTGCTGATGGAGTTCTTGATGGTGATGCAGGGGATCCAGTCCTTACATCAGCAATTATAGTCTCAACAATCTTAGTGGCTTCAGCAGAAGTCACTCTCTCCATCTGCTTAGATTCTTTCTTCTTGGGCTCATCAGCAGCCCTCTTCCTTTTAGTCTCAGCAGCCAAACTTGCTGTTTTGACTAACCTCTTCTGCCTTTTGGCAGGAACCTCCTTTGGTTCCTCAATATCAACTTCCTCAGGCTCACCAGCCTTCCTCTTTTGAACAGGCATGTACTTGGACAATGCCTTAGATTTATGAATCTCTTTTCCATTCTTCATATCACAACCCAGCTTTGACAGCAGATAGCTGAGTGTGATCCTGTGGTTGGTAGTGGGGCCTTTTCCTTTCTTATCATCAAGAAAGTCAGCTAATATGTACCAAACTATGATGGACCAGTTGATATCCATTCCATAGTATATGGCAGCCATGATGCTGAACCTCTTCATGGTAACAGCATCCAGTGAGAAGGTGCAGTTCTCAATCAGCTTGCACACCATATCAGCCATCCGCTGATATTCATCCTTCAGTTGCTTCTTCCTAATATTTCCAGATAAAGTTTCTCCCTCTTTGGCGCAGATCGCCCAGAACTGTTGGTGCTTGTCCTCTGTCAGCACAGTGACGTCATGTCGTCCTCTGTTAGGAAGTCCAAACGTCTCGTGAAGAACAGCAGGAGTAATAGTGACAGATTTGCCTCCCACTGAAGCCTTAATCTCCAGTTTGTTGTAGTCAGCTTTCGCAGAGTTGTAGTACTCCATCACTTGGTCAGTCCAGATAATTCCTTCGTGGTATTCCATGAAGTTTACCAGCGAAGCAGCTTTGAACTTTTCGAGCAGTTCTTTCATCAGATTCGTACCAGATTGGTAGTAAGAATCATAGACGAGAAACATACCTTCAGCGGCCATTGTAGATCTGTTGAAGGTTAGAAAAACAAAGGAAAGTATGCAGAGAATTTGCAGAGATTTCTCACAAGTACTTTTGAAAGTTTAGGGTTCGTAAAGAGCTACTCGACTGATCAAATAGGGATTTATAGAGTTGGGGTATCTTGAATTCCGTGATATCCGCCAACCGTTAGATCCGTTTTTCTGTCAGTGCTGATCGTGCGGCGTCAGTTACGACCTTTCAAATTCAAAAGATATTTTAATGAAGAGCGGGAATATGTACCGCCCGATAGTTTACTTGTAAAAGCGTGTTTTGAATAAAACGTTTTTAAATAGTTCGCTTTTATTTAAGTAATCAGATGAGTATAATAAACACTTATCTGATGGACTACTGTCCTGATGACAATGCTGTTATCAGAGAATGCCAATAGCTGATAACCTTCCTCAGCTGTTTGTCAATCCAGCTAGATAAAATAGCTTCAATCTTCGATATTTGAGTCTTCTGATGAAAACATAACTTCAACTAACTGTCATTAACAAATTTCATCTTTAATTCAGAAGTACCGCTAGTCTTACACGTTCCCCCTGAGTTTAAGAATTCATGAGTTAACTAGTCTGTTAAGAGTTAATCCTAGAAGATAATAACGAATTACTAAGCTGTTGAACTCCAGTTTTCTGATGAGTTCCCCCTCAGCTTATGCTTCCAAATTAAGTAGTCCTAGCTCAGCTCTTAGAGTAGAAAACCTTACTTCACTTAGAGGTTTAGTGAAGATATCAGCAATCTGATTATCAGTATAAACATACTCAATCATTACATTGCCTTTTTCCACATGATCTCTAATGAAATGATGCTTGATCTCAATATGCTTAGTCCTTGAATGACTTGTAGTGTTCTGAGTAAGTGAAATTGCACTTGTATTGTCACAGTAGATTGGAATTCCACTGATCTTGATGTTGTAGTCTTCTAGTTGATGCTTCAACCAAAGTATCTGTGCACAACAAGCTCCAGCAGCTATATATTCAGCTTCAGCAGTAGATATAGAAACTGAGGTTTGTTTCTTACTCATCCATGAGATCAGACGACTGCCCAAGAACTGACAGGCACCTGTTGTGCTCTTTCTGTCAATCTTGCAGCCAGCAAGGTCTGAATCTGAATAGCCAACTAGTTCAAATCCAGATTCTCTAGGATACCATAATCCCAATTCTTGAGTGCCTTTAACATACTTCAATATCCTCTTGGCAGCTAAGAGATGAGATTCTTTGGGGTTTGATTGAAATCTTGCACAGACTCCAACTGAGTACATTATATCAGGTCTGCTTGCTGTTAGATACAGCAATGAACCAATAATGCCTCTATATTTGGTTATGTCCACTGATTTGCCATCTTCATCTTTATCCAAACGAAGACTTGTAGACATAGGAATGGTAGCTGTTGAGCTAGTTTCCATACCAAATTTCTTGAACAGATCTCTTGTGTACTTTGCTTGGCTGATGAATATTCCATCAGGCAACTGTCTAACTTGCAATCCAAGAAAGTAATTAAGTTCACCCATCATGCTCATTTCAAACTTATTCTGCATCAGCTTGGAGAACTTATCACACATCTGTTGGTTAGTTGAACCAAAAATAATATCGTCCACATATATTTGCACAAGTAATATATGATTTTCCCATTCAATTGTGAACAAGGTTTTATCTACCTTACCTTTACGAAATCCTTTAATTAAAAGAAAATCAGATAGGGTATCATACCATGCTCTTGGAGCTTGTTTCAGTCCATATAAGGCTTTCTTCAGACGATATACTTTATCCTCTTCTTGGTAGACTTCAAATCCTGGAGGTTGTTCAACATACACTTCTTCTTGCAATTCTCCATTGAGAAAAGCAGACTTCACATCCATCTGATAGACAGTGAAGTTCTTGTAAGCAGCATAGGCAAGAAACAGTCTGATTGCTTCAAGTCTTGCTACTGGTGCAAAAGTTTCATCAAAGTCAATTCCTTCTTCTTGACAGTAACCCTTGGCCACTAGTCTTGCTTTGTTTCTGGTGACAACACCATCTTCATTCATTTTATTTCTGAATACCCACTTAGTGCCAATTACTCTTTGATGACTTGGTCTAGGAACTAAGTACCAGACTTCATTCCTTTCAAATTGATTCAACTCTTCTTGCATAGCTTCTATCCAGAAGGAATCATTGAGGGCTTCTTCAATTTGCTTGGGCTCTATTTGAGATAGAAATGTGACAAACATAGCATCTTGTGCAGCAGCTCTTCTTGTTTTCACTCTATCTAAAGGATCACCAATAACTAATTCAGGAGGGTGATTCTTGAGCCATCTGAGATCAGGTTGCAAATCAGGATGTTGTCCTCTGTCTTGATCTTGCAACACTACTGTTGGAGTTCCAGTAGTAGTCTGTTGAACATTTGCCGTCTGTTGAACAGTCTCTGGTCTGTCAGCTGTTTGCAACTCGTCTGTTAGACAATCAGCACTGTGATTATGAACAGCACTTGAGTTAGCAGCTGAACTTAGATTAGGTAGTATGATGGGAACATATTCTTCATTTCTTCCAACGTCTAACTTCTGTAAATCAGCAGACAGATCTTGATTTACACTTTGATTCTTTTCAGAAGATTGACTTGGCTCATCAAATACTACATGGATAGATTCTTCTATTAGTAATGTTCTTTTGTTAAAAACTCTATAAGCCTTACTAACAGATGAGTATCCTACAAAGACAGCTTCATCAGCCTTTTCTGCAAATGCAGTAAGGTGATTTTTCCCATTATTCAATACAAAACATTTACAACCAAAAATCTTAAAGTAATGAATGTTTGGCTTTCTGTTGTTCCAAACTTCATATGGAGTCTTGTTCTGATTTTTGTTGATCATACATCTGTTTTGGGTAAAGCATGCTGTGTTTGTTGCTTCTGCCCAGAATCTTTGTGGCAGCTTAGCTTCAGCTATCATGGTTCTGACAGCTTCTTTTAGTGTTCTGTTTCTCCTTTCAGCAACACCATTCTGTTGAGGGGTTCTTGCAGCAGAATACTCATGATGTATTCCCTTGATATTACAATACTCTTCAACAGTAGAGTTTGTAAACTCTGTCCCTCTATCTGATCTGATCTTTAATATTTTGATACTCTTCTCATTCTGGATCAGTTCCATCAGATTTGTAAGATGTTCCTTGGTTTCACTTTTCTTCTTCATGAAAATCACCCAAGTATATCTTGAATAATCATCCACAACAGCTAGGCAGTATTTCTTTCCACCATTGCTGACTGGATCAATGGGTCCAAATAAGTCCATATGCAACAGCTCCAATATTCTTCCAGAAGATTGGTGCTTCTTTTCTTTGAATGATGACTTGATTTGTTTACCCTTCTGACATGCATCACAGAGCTTGTCTTTGCTCATGACTGCTTTTGGAATCCCTTCTACCAGATCATTCTTGATTAATCTGTTTATGGTCTTGAAGTTTAAATGATTCATCCTCTTGTGCCATAGCCAACTGACTTCACTTGGTGCAGATGCCACCAAACAAACACTTGAATTCTTGTCAACAGAATTCCAGTCGACTATGTAGATATTTCCTTGTCGTCTTCCAGATAAAATTACCTTCTTTGTACCAATCTGTTCAACGTAGCACTTATCTGTTGAGAAGATGACTGAATATCCCTTGTCACAAAATTGACTTATGCTCAGCAGATTATATTTCAGGCCTTTAACATATGAGACGTCAGATATCTCTATGTTTCCCTTGATTAATCTTCCTTTAGCTTTAATCTTGCCTTCTTTGCTGTCTCCAAAAGTGACTTTTGGACCATCCACAGCAACTGCATCAGTCAACTCATGTATGTTTCCACACATGTGCCTTGAACATCCACTGTCCAAGTACCAAATCTTCTCTACTTTACTCCTACTCCTAATCCTAACCTACAAAACAAAAATAAAATTGTTTTAGGTACCCTTATTGAGAGGGTCCTGAAGGATTAGTTCCACCCTTGACAACCCAAGATGTTGAAGTCTTAGGCTTCTTAGGTTTCTGAGTTTTAGGAGCATGAACAGTTTCATTTTTATCATAGTTATCAGATAAGTCATGTTGATGATCAGTATGATATGAATAATGTTCATAAGCAGGGTAAGGTGCATGATATGCAGGATATGCATGCATTGGATGAGCAGGGTAAGGTGCATAGTAATTAGGAAACTGAGGTGCATGATACATAGGATGATATGCAGCAGGATGCACATAATATGACTCATTTCCATACCAAGCATTTTGATTTTTCTTATTCTTATGCTTCTTTGGTTTACTAGATGCTTGCTCATTTGTTTTTGACTTAGTTTTACCACTAGTCTGATTGACTTTAGCTTTATCAGCAGACTTCTTAGGACTCTGCTGTTTGGTCTTACTAGTCTGATTTCCTACACTAGGCTCTTTGTTCTTTTTAGCCTTAGGAGATTTCTTCTCCTTTACCACTTTCTCAGATAAGGTAGGTTTAGAGGTTTGAACATACAGAATGACCTTACTGTTGTCAGCTGATATGAATTTTTCAGTATGGTTCAACTCTAGTTTATCCTTTACTAAAGGTGTCTCCTGTTTCTTAGATGTATGCATGGATGCAACAGTAGACTTATCATGAGACTCAATAATTTTCTCAAGTTCCATGATTTTTCCCTTATAAACCTCACATTCAGCTTTCAGAGATTCATGCTCTTGCTCAAGCTGTTTATATTCAGCTGATTCTTTTGGCTTTTCAGCTAAAAGTTTCAGTGAACTATTTTGCTCTTTTAGCAGGATCATCTCTTCCTTAAGCTTTTTATATGCTTCAGCAATACCAGTATTGTTAAGCATCATTTGTTCAAATGAATTAAATAATTCATCATTAAGAGGAGTTACCTCATCCTCAGAGTCATCAGAGTCCTTTGCCATCAGGCACAGGAGAGCAGGTTTTTCTTCATCAGACGATTCTTCATCAGACGAGTCTGAGTCTGAATCAGATGAGTAGACAGCAGCTGGCTTTTCTGCTTCTGCCATCATTGCCTTGCCTCTCTGATGCTTTCTTTCTTTTCTCATTTTCTTCTCTTCCTCAGTGTACTTCTCTGCTTTTGGATATGGGCAGTCTCTTATGAAGTGTCCCAATTTCCTGCAGTTGTAACACATCAGTTTTGATTTATAATCCTCTTTATCTTGAGAAGAAAAATTAGGTTTAGAAGTAGAAGCAGCATGATTGTATTTGTTTTTCATCTTTCTCTTATAGAACTTCTTGAAGTTGTTCATCAATAATGCTACATCTCCAGCAGTGTACTCCTTTTTGTTGAGTAGAGTGGCTTCATCAGATGAGTCCACTTCTTTGCTTTTCTGTGCTGGTCTTCTGGTGTTTTCAGCAGCAACAAGTGCAGCTGTGGGTCCTGAAGTTGAGGTTTCTTCAATTCCCATCCTTGGCAGTTTATACTCATAAGCCTTGAGTGCGGAGAACAGCTCTGTTAGAGAAATCTTGCCCAGATCTCTTGATTCTTCCATTGCTGTCACCTTCATGTTGAACTTGGATGGTAGAGCCTTCAGTACTCTGACAGAAATCTCTTTGTCAGTGAAAGTCTTTCCCAGCTTCAAAACTTCATTCAGAGTTCTGGTGAATCTGGTATCCATCTGATCAATGGTTTCTCCAGACTTCATCTTGAAGTTGTCCAGCTTTTCCAATGCAACACTGAGCTGATGCTCTTTAATATCATCATTTCCTTCACTCATGTCTCTGACCTTATCCCACATCTCCTTTGCAGTTTTGCAATGCTTGACTTTGTCAAACCGATCATTATCCAGGGCTTTGGTCATGATGAATCTTCCGACTTTGTCCAGGTTGAACAGCTTTATTTCTTCTGCTGTCATTTCTGTTAAGTCTTTTTCCACCACTATTTGAGCTTCATCTACGATAATGGTCTTGGTGAATTTGAATGGACCTTTGATGATACATGTATGCATGTTGTCATTGTAGGCAGCAAGGAAAATCTCCATTCTGATTTTCCAGTCCTCAAAGGACATACCAGCAATGTGGGGAACATGGCTGATACAATCCATTTTTCAAAAAGTTTTTATTTTTCAAAAAGATGCTCTTTTGAAAAGTTTTGAAAACCTTTGAAAAACACTCGGATCAAGCTCGTTGATCAGGCAGCTGATTCTAATGAACCACCTGCTCTGATACCACTTGTTGGTCCCAAGTGGTCAGAAGAGGTTTAGAGGGGGGGGGGTGAATAAACCTCTTTAAAAATTTTCTTCAAATTTAACTTTAAAACTTTACTCTTACTGAACAGACTAAGCTGATCAGATTAGTAAGTTACAATTCGGTTCGCGAACAAATCTTTGAACAGTCTTGTTGACCACTCGTCTGATGGTTACTTAGCTGATTTTGCAGAAATCAGTTTTAATACTTAGAGTACTTGCAGCGGATTTTCAAAGTGTTTTTCACAAGTAATCTCAGCAGTTTGAAAAATGTTTCCCCAGTTTTATAAACTCCTTTTAACTTCTTTTCAAAAAGTTAACTTAACGTGTTTTTATGCAAACAGAAAATATGCAAGTTTAAAAGCAATGTAAAAACACAATCAATTTTTATAGTGGTTATATGGATTTAAATATCCTTTAGTCCACTCTTCCAAGTCACTCAGATCTTGGGTTATACTATAATCACAAAGTTTACAGTATACTCTGCTTGCGTCGAACAACAAATGAAACGACCACAAGTTCGCAATAGGAAATCACACAGAAAACCTATCCTCTGAAGTTTGATCACTCACAAAGATGGATCACAACTCCGCACAACACTCTTGGTTACAAAATCACTCAGAAGATGTATTTTTCTTGATTCTTCAACTCTGCTTTCGTCAACAAATGACTCAGCTGATGAGTGAGCTGTTCTTGAGACTTAAAGAATTTTGCTTCGGAAATTTCTCTCAGAAAGTGTGTTGCTTGTTTCTTCTTCGTCTCTTTCAGCTATTTATACTTGAGGATTGAAAAGTGTCCGTTGAAGAGAGACAGGATTCAAATTCCTCGAGTACTGGTCCTTAAAATCCGCGAACGGCTCTTTTGCAGTCTGTCCGTACTGTAAACAGTACTATTCTGCAGGCAGCATTAAATGCACTCGGCTGATGCGAAGCTTTTCTTCAATCATTTGTCTTAAATATCCTCGTACTTCAGCATTTATTACACCAAGGGGCATTTATTACCGTTGGGAACACTTCATGATCTTCTTCACTTGGCTGACGAAAGTATAAGTCTGATGGCGAACTCGGCTGATCTCAAACTTGAACAAATCTGATTTGAGTCGGCTGATCTTCACTAGTCTGATAACTTTACTTCAGCAGATCAGAAGTCTTGGACCTTGAAACTTTGACTCTTCTGATGTCTTCATTACTTAGTCAAAATTCCTTGATAAGTTTATCAGCTAAGTTACTCCATACTTAGCCAATTTATGAAGTTTTGGAATGCATCAAAACCTCCCTTATCAAACTTTCTTTAGTGCCTTCATCTTCATCTTCATCCAACAATAACTATTTGTAATAGGGTTGATCTAGATGTACATTTTCCGACTAGCTTAACTTCTTGAATGTAACCAAGAGTTCTCATGTAATTTATCTGAAAGTTTATGAATAATAAAAAATTTCTTTTATATTGTTGTCGATCTTTGATTTTGTTCTTCGTCAATTGCAATCCTTGCGAGTCAACCTTCGAGATTCATAAGAGATTTGAAGTTCGATCTTTGCGACCTTTGAATCTTCTGTGATATATGTCAGTGTAGGTTCCTCTTTGGAACAATAGTCGTCGTGGAGAAATATAATTTAGATCGATCTTGAATATACTTTTTGATTTAAGGGGCATAGTAACGGCTTTCACCCTTAGTCGTTTCAGAGCATTTTTAGCCCGAGGGTCGTAGCAACAGCTTTCACCCATTTGATAATTTCGATCTAAGGGGCATAGCAGAGGCTTTCACCCTTAGTCGTTTCAGAGCATTTTTAGCCCGAGGGTCGTAGCAACAGCTTTCACCCATTTGATAATTTCGATCTAAGGGGCATAGCAGAGGCTTTCACCCTTAGTCGTTTCAGAGCATTTTTAGCCAGAGGGTCGTAGCAACAGCTTTCACCCATTTGATAATTTCGATCTAAGGGGCATAGCAGAGGCTTTCACCCTTAGTCGTTTAAGAGCATTTTTAGCCTGAGGGTCGTAGCAACAGCTTTCACCCATTTGATAATTTCGATCTAAGGGGCATAGCAGAGACTTTCACCCTTAGTCGTTTCAGAGCATTTTTAGCCCGAGGGTCGTCACCCATTTTTATTTTCCGATCCAAGGGGCGTAGCAACGGCTTTCACCCTAGGTCGGTCTTCGAGGGTCATAGCAACAGCTTTCACCCGTTATTAGTTGATGGAGAAAAATAGAGATCGATAATAGATGAATATAAACCGGGAATATCCAGAATATGACGAATAAACAAGAATTTAGGCGAAATAAACTTTCATTGAATAAATACTCAGTTGAAATAAACATTCCTCGAACAACTTAGTCGAAATGAAACTTCATTGGACACGTAATTTACTAAATCACTAGAAACAAAGAAAGCAGAACAAGATGACTAAATAGTAGAAGCCTTGAATGTAACTATCTTCCATAATATCTTCTTAAATTAACCGCATTCCATGCACGAGGTAGTACTTCTCCATTAAGGTGAGCAATCTTGTAAGAACCTTTTCTTCCAACTTCCACGATCACAAAGGGGCCCTCCCAATTGGGTTGGAGTTTTCCCACGTGCTTTGACACTTCCACTTTCTAGAGCACCAGATCCCCCACTTTGAATGTTCGGATTTGAACGTTTTGATTATAAGATTTCTCCATGCTAGATTTTGTGGATTGGATTTTCAATTTTGCACGATCCCTCCGACTATCTGCGTGATCAACTTCCATTTCCCTTAGAGATTGGTTTTTCTCGGGATCGTAAAACTCGACCCTGGGGGAAGGTACGAGGTTTTCTACTGGGATAACGGCCTCTGACCCATAAACCAGACTAAACGGAGTTTCTCCTGTTGCAGCTTTAACAGTGGTTCTATTGGCCCATAAAACCCCTGGAAGTTCATCGAGCCATTTTCCTTTTGCCTCAGATAGGCGTTTCTCCATGGATCGAACTATTTCCCTGTTCATGACTTCCGTTTGCCCATTTGCTTGGGGATGCCCTACAGATGCGAAGTTCTGTTGTATTTCGAACTTTTCGCACCATTCAAGTATTCTTTTTCCGGCGAACTGCGTTCCGTTGTCTGATATTAAGATCCTAGGAATTCCGAATCTGCAGATAATATTTTTCCACAAGAAATTAATAACTTGGAACTGAGTGATTTTTGTCAGAGCAACACACTCCACCCATTTGCTGAAATATTCAACTGCAACCAGTACATAATTTTTTCGAGCTCTTGCCGTTGGAAAAGGCCCGACAATATCAATGCCCCATTTATCAAAAGGCCAACAAATAGGAATAGAATGCATGTGCTCAGCCGGTTGATGAATCAGGTTCGAATGAATTTGACAATGGTGGCATTTTTTCACATAATCAACAGCATCAGAGAAAAGAGTAGGCCAATAATATCCAGACCTCGAGCATTTAAGCGCTAAGGCCCGAGCACCACAATGGTTTCCCGCTTCCCCTTCATGAACCTCTTTTAAAATAGCATTGTAGTGAATTTCAGGGATACATTTTAACAGAATTCCTGAAGAGGATCGTTTATAGAGTTGATTATCGATCAGAGTAAATGATGGTGCTCTATATTTGATCCTCCGAGCCTCATTTGGGTTTTCCGGAAGTTTTCCTTCCTTGAGATAGGCAATAAGAGGGTTGCTCCATGAGTTGCTCGATTCTTCGATCTCCATAATATCGATTGCAGGGGCCGCATCCAGTTCGATAGCAGATGTATTCGATAACAGCCACGTGATTATCCTCTCATTCTTTCCGTCGGCCAAGCCTTAGAATTTTGACAATATATCTGCCCATAAATTTTCCTCTCTTGGCACAGGTTGAATATCGAACTTGTCAAATTGAGAGATCAATTTCTTCGTTCTGCTCAAGTATTTGATCATATTGAACTCCCTGGCCTCGTATGTGCCTTTTACCTGTCTATGAACAAGCTCTGAATCTGTTAATACAACAATTGATTTTACCTTTGCTTTTAGAGCCATTTCCAGTCCTGCTATCAATGCTTCATACTCGGCCTCGTTGTTGGTCACGACGAAATCCAAAGTTATAGCATAACTCAAATCCTCATCGTTGGGTCCCTGGAAATGAATTCCTGCCCCACCTCCATCCTTGGTTGAAGATCCATCCACATGCATCAGCCAGACTTGATTTTTGGCTTCTTCAACCATACTAAGCTCGGAAATTGCTCCTTCTTTCAAGTTCGATAAACCCGTTGATTCGAGTACGAAGTCGGCTAATACCTGGGCCTTTATGGCGACCCGTGGTTGATACTCGATTTCGAACTGACCAAGCTCGACCGCCCATTTGATCAACCTGCCTGATGCTTCCGGTTTTGATAGGACTTGTCTCAAAGGTTGATTTGTTAGAACGATGATCTTGTATGTTTGAAAGTAAGGCCTTAACCTTCGGGCAGCTACCACTAAAGCCAGTGCGAATTTTTCGATCTCCATGTAGTTTTTCTCAGCACCCTGCAGTAGTTTACTTAAATAATAAACAGGTTTATGCTCAGTTTTATCAAATTTCACCAAAACCGAACTAATGGCATCTTCCGATACTGCTATGTATAAATACAGAGGTTCTCCTTCAGATGGTTTGGGCAGCATGGGTGGTGAGGTCAGGTACGCTTTCAATTCCTCGAAGGCCTTATCACATTCTGCATTCCACTCAAAGTTCTTGGATTTTCGCAGAAGTTTGAAAAATGGTAAACTTTTGTCGGCAGATCGAGATATAAATCTATTCAATGAAATAATTTTTCCAATCAGACTTTGTACGTCCGAGAGTTTCCGTGGTGGCTGGAGATCGGTGATTGCTCGAATTTTTTCCGGGTTTGCTTCAATTCCTCTTTCGTGGACTAGATACCCGAGGAATTTTCCCGATCGCACATCAAAAGTGCACTTGGCTGGGTTCAGCTTCATCCCATATTTTCTCAAGATTTCGAAACATCTGTCCAGGTGGCCAATGTGATCCTTCTCCGTCATACTCTTCACGAGCATGTCGTCTACATAGACTTCCATTATTTCGCCTATCAGTTCTTTGAACATCATGTTAACTAGTCTCTGATAGGTTGCACCTGCATTCCTTAATCCAAAAGGCATAACAATGAAGCAGTACACTCCCCGCTCAGTGATGAATGTTGTTTTATCCTGGTCTCTTTCATTCATGAAAATCTGATAAAACCCCTGGAAAGCGTCCATCATACTAAATAACACGAAACCTGCGGTGGAATCTACTAGCATATCGATCCGAGGCAGTGGATAAGGGTCTCTTGGGCATAATTTATTTAGGTCAGTAAAGTCATTACACATCCTCCATTTGTTTTCGACCTTTTCGCCTTTAGAGACCAGGACCACATTGCATAGCCATTCTGTGAACTTGATTTCCCTTATTTGACCTGCCGCTAATAATCTATCGACCTCAGCATTAATTATCTTGTCCTTCTCGCGACCATGATTGCGCTTCTTCTGCCTTACAGGTTTTGCTTTCGGATCGATATTTAGCGAATGTGTTATCACTCGTGGGTCGATTCCCACGATATCATCCGAACTCCAGGCGAAAACGTCCACATTTTTCTGTAAAAATTCAATGAGCATGGTTTCGATGCCCTCGCTTAACTCCGTTCCAATTTTAGTGAACTTTTCAGGGGATCCTGGAACTAAAGTCACTTTTTTTGTGGTCGGGCGCTTGTACGCTCATGTCAACGTTTTTTCCTTTCTTTCATTGAGATTTTTCGCAATCGGGGATTGGTGTTTTTAACTCAGACGCTAAATCACTTATCTTCCTCTTGATCGGGAGCTCGGGCTCCACTTTCTTTTTAATACCTAAAGACGAGTTATAACACTCCCATGCCATGTATTGATCGTTCCTCATCTCTCCCACTCCTCCCACGGTCGGAAACTTTATCTTTTGATGGTAGGTAGATACGACTGCTTTGAAGATATTTAAGGCTGGTCTCCCTAATATGGCGTTATAAGCGAATGATGTATCTACCACCAGAAATTTGATCATCCTTGTCACATTTCTTGGTTTGCTTCCTAGAGTCGTGCTTAAAAGAATGGTTCCAAGCGGAACGATTTCTGATCCACCAAATCCGACCAAAGGAGTGGTTACTTTATCTAGACGTGGGTGACAAAGATTCATCCTTGTGAGAGATTCTGACGAAATAATGTTTGCCGAACTTCCATTATCGATTAATACCCTCTTGACCTCGAAATTGGCAATTCTCAACGTCAATACCATGGAAAAATCTGGACCATCCTCAGTTGTGTCCCAACTAACATCCGAGGGTCGATCGGCCTCACTGAAGCTTATCACTTGATTTTCCATGGAGGGAGATTCTAAGGACAGAATCTCCTTCTTAGCAGAGATTCCCGCTTTTATCGATCTCATAGTTCTCTTTCTAGCATTTCTGCTATCACCTCCTGCTGGTCCTCCCACGATCATATTAATCACTCCATTCGACCGCTCTTCTGCTTGGCTTCGAATTTGCCATTGCTGATTGTTAAATTTCCGCGGACTTCGGGATCTATATCGACTGTTATAGTTGCCATTTTTGACAAATTCTTTTAACTTTCCTTGGGCAATCAATTTTTCTATCTCTACCTTCAATTGGTAACAGTTTACAGTACTATGTCCCCGAGCTCGATGATATCGACAGTACTGTTCGTAACCAGGCGCGCCTGCTCTAGCCTGGGTGATCCTTTGAGCTTCGGGAATCAAATTCCCTTCTTCCAACACAGTTAGCACTTCTTCCTTTGAGGTGTTAAGTTCAGTAAATTGGGCTTTACCCGGTCTCGGGGCTCGAGTCCGATCGTAAGGAGGTCCATATGAATTGGGACCCTGGGGCGGCACATGTGGCTTATAAGTATTAATTCGTTGCCAAACAGATCCTTTGTTCGATCCCCCATAATCACCAGGTTTTGGGATAGGGGCCCGATCTTGTTTCTTGTTGAGGGGAGATGTGATAGCATGCGAATTTTTCAATTTGTTCATCTCTTCTTGAATCATATACTTTTCAGCGATCTCCATTATTCGTTCGAAAGACTTTGGTTGTTTCCTACACAATGCGTTTCCGAACTGGGTGCTCCTAGTCAGTTCGAACATTAGGGAGGATAAATATTCGATCTGCGGAGTATCAACTTTCAAGAGTTCAATACTGAACCTTGCTAGCCATTGCCTTAACGTCTCTCCTTCCAATTGTTTTATAGTTCCCAGGTGGTTTGCCGGTAACCTTGGTTTCCTCTGGCTAGCGAATTGATGTTTTAGCTTATCGCAGAATTCATCGAAGGAAAATATGGAATTGGGCGATAATTTTCCGAACCAATCGAGAGCAATTCCTTCAAAAGTGGTAACCATGATCTTGCAACAGAAGTCCTCCGAATGTCCATACAAATTCATCACATTAACAAAGCTATTGATGTGTTCCCCGGGGTCGGTAGTCCCGTTATACCGTGGTAGCCTTGTGGGCACCGTTTCCGAGTTTCGAGCTTCTCGTATCTCTCGACAAAAAGGCGAGCATCGCATTATACTGTTCGAAATCTCCCTGTCTCGTAGGTTCCCTCTAGTTAGAGTGTTTTCCCCTCACCTGGCGGCCTGATTGTTACGGGGAATCTCTATCATCGTGTCTTCCTTTTCCAATTCCTTAGCTACTCTCTCACGTACTATCTTTTCCAACTCTGACTCGGTAATTCTTTTGTAGGCCGATTTTCTGCCTTCAACAGCGCCAGCAGTGTGGCTTTCTCCTACCACTGAATCATCCAAATTATGTACCGATCTTGGTGGGATCTCCGATCGGGCGTTGATTTTCGAGGGCATTGTTCGAGGAGGGTTTACTGCCGGGGCATGTGATATAGATCGCAGCATACTGTTTTCCTTCTGGATGTTCGAAGAAGGTATTTCAGGTCTGCCGTGAATTCCTGGTTGGTCTACGGGTGATTGATCGGCCCTTCCACTGTTTAGGAATTCCCTGCACATTGTGCCTATGATGGATCTCAAGTCACCAACGGTTGTGTGGATCGGAACATTATCCTGAGGAACTGCCGGTGGAATTTCTGGTTGTTGAGCTGCGCGCGATAGGTTATCTGGCTCGTTGTTGACTGAATTTTGCGCTCCCGCTGCATGGGAAGGTTCTCCTCTAATATATGTATTTCTCCTCGTAGTAGGCATATTTTGATCGAAAACTCGAATAGAACCCCACGGTGGGCGCCAATTGATCTTACGCGTTTTCGTGTGTTCGATCAAGGATAGAATTGCAGTGCGATATCAACAATATTAAATGGAGAGTAAAGACCAATAGTAATTGTATTCGAATTGACTGAGTACAAATTACAAGTATTTGGGGTCCTACTCGAGCATTATTGGATGCCGTACAAGCTAGAGGGTGAAATACATATAGTCTAACCTATGCTATTGATTCCAAGCGATTCCGAGCAGTAGCCTCGAAGGAACAGCACCTGGGAAGTTGTGTCCATCGTCATAAATGCTTGGGGTATTTATAGTTGAGATTCGGGATCAGGTGAACCACCCACAGGTGTGCAGTACTAAGCCCACATGCCTGGGCCTGAGATCTTGAATTCCCATAATGAAATCAGCGTACGATTTCCTGTGTGTTGGGCTCGAATTTATGCTCACGAGATCGAGAATGATGGTCTTCGATCTCAGAAGGGCCTATTAATATTTGGCTCCAAGTTTTCCCTTATCAGCGAGATTAGTATCTTTCTCCAGCAGAAGTATAATGATAATCAAAAAGAGGGGGAAGGAACTAGTCAAACCCAGAAAAAAGATGCTCGTCAAAGGAAGAATCACAGAAGATGATGAGATGAAGATTTATGTTTTCTCACTTGTAATTTTAATGAAATATATATTTTGCTGTGTGAACTGAAGCATAATGCTCACGTCATCAAATGAAAACAGAATACTCTTTATCCAACTATGTGATTTAAATTACACATTTTGTTGCTGCCATTCGCATAGAATAAATTAGTCAGCTGTGAATCAATTGATTTTAAAGGGCTCATATAAGAATCTTACAAAAAGGGGAAAATACTTTTTGTGTATTTAAAATTGCATTTCAAAATTTTGTAAGGTGCAATAACAGCTTAATATAGTAAGTTGTCGAGTTGGTCAACATTGTACTCAGCTGAACCATGAAAAAATATTTCATCCTTCAGCAACGAAAAGCTGAGTAGTCAAAATAAATTAAATCTCTGTTAAACATGTCTTTAACCGTATGAAAATCGTCTTTAATTGTTTCATGAAGTTTGTCCCGCCTTAACAAAATTGAATAAATATTTGGATTCCGCCAACACAATTAAATAGTGCCAAGTACTATTCTTCTCGCAAACAGTTAAAACATATACCTTACTCATTTGTTAGAAACAATACATCATACTCACTACACTGTGTTTCTCAAAAAATAAAAAAATAAAAAAATAAAAGAACTCACTACACTGAAATGGCATTCCAATTCGAATGTACGAAGACTTCAATGAATAACACCCCAATAAAAAAGGGGATACTAATAAAAGGATCATGGCTGAACTGCGAATCTTATGCTGAAAGTGGTACGGATCTGATGAAAGCCATCATAATAAAAATTGTGAACACTAGACTCAAACCATTCCTAGAGGCTCATGTAGAGAGGATATTTGTGAACGAAGTAGTTGAGTTATACCTAAATGGCTCGGTGGAATATTTCCAGAATGGCTCTGTTGTTGAAGGAATCATTGTGTCAGAAGTTACTGGAGAGATTATTGTTGTAACAAAAACAAAAATGAGCGAAACATTTAGTTTGCCCACAGAAGGAATGACTGACTTAGCCACATTCGCTCAAGAAAGAATGGAAAAATTTTGTGCCCTAGCAGCTAAGGAAGGTCAAGAGCAGAGACCCCTGACCTTGAAGAGCCAACTGAGGCCTGAATTTCAAAGGTTTGCTGACATTTGCTGTAACATTTTAGAATGCAAAAAAGTATCGATAATATGGTCGCCTGAGGAAATGTTGCACCTCATGGCTGCAATCTGGTACAGTCAGAAAATCAATTGGTCAGGAATATTGTGGAACCATTTATGCCACAACATTAAAGAGAAGAATTTGTACCAAGGAATAATTGTAAGTATGTTGTTATCCCACACTAGAGCAAAACTGGGAAAAGGGGAGAAGTTAGATACAAGAAGGGAAATGAAAAACTACAATGCCACTCTAGAAGTGGAAAACACCCCTGAAACAGTGACAGTTGCTAACGGATCTAAGAAGCTGAAGACTGTCACCAAGGGAAGGGAGAAAATGTTTCCCGAGGATTCATCAAGTCAGAAAATGATAAGGATCAACAAGGGAAATCACCCGCTGAAGTAAGAAATGAGGAAATACAGAATCTATTCACATATCCTGACAAATACCAAGATTCTGATGTTCAAATAGAAAGAAACTTCAGTTAAATGATGGATACCTAGAGAGAATGTTCAAAGTCAAAGGTCCTCAAATTCAATGGAAGAAGAATGATTCATCTGGTGTTCCCTACACTGGATCAGACCCATCTGATGATGATCCCTCTGAAGATCTTAAAGGAAGAAGGATCTTGATGAAAAAACCACATGGATCTGGACCATCGGACTGGTTATCAATGGATGTTACCCCTGGAGATTCCAACTACTAGGAACTCACTGATGAATCTGAAGAGATTGGACTTGGAAAACATCTAGAAAGGAATCGTGAGGTTCAAGGTCATCTTCATTATACTCAAAGGAGAGATATCAAGAAAATGGAGAAGAGGATGACTGAAATGAAAGACGAAACGAAGAAAACCAGAAAGATTGTTGAAAGATTGGTTGAGAAGCAAGAAAAAGGGGAGGAGTTATTTAACAGACAAAATAAGTTTGTTTATCGAGCAATGGAGAAATTCGAAAGAAATGTAAGAGAGATGACTCGTCTGATCACTCCTGAGAATCGAAAAGTACTTGATCTGATCTAAACCATGTCCACCCACCTCACTGAGCTCAGTAAACTAATACTATATTACACTGATGCTGACAAACCGCGGGAAGAAAAGAAGAAGAAGGAAGAATTTGAAAGGAAAATAAGAGAAGAAATCAGAAAACGACATCAAGATGAAATAGGAGGAAACAATGTTGAGGTTTTTGCAATTTGGAGCAACTAGCGCCCATAATGTGAAGAAAGCCTGTTAATGAACAAGGTGTTATGGGAGTTCAACCAATCCAACTGAAGATTTAGATATTTCGATTTATGTCTGCTTATTTATATTTTGACAAATCTGTTGAAACACTATCCAGAGAACAACTATCTATCTATCCATCATTATTTCTGCATTATAAATTATCTGTGTATATGCATTCTTAGTTGATAGTTTTTATCCAGGGGATGATTATTGGAAGAAAAGTAATTAACAGCTTAGTGAAGTACTCAGCCAATGACTTGGCTGTTAGTACTCAACATACAACTTAGTGAAGTACTCAGCCAATACTTGGCTGTTAGTTCAACATACAGCTTATTGTAGTACTCAGGTGTGTTCAAATTCAAATACATGTTAGCATTAGGATTTACTAATCCGATGACTTATCTGGTATAAAAGTCTCTGAACGTATCCATTGGAGTCCTTGTACCCCAAAATATAAGAGAATTTATAAGAATTGCAAAAAAAATGAACTCCGAGGGAGTCTTAAGATAAGAGGCATAAATCTAAGAATATAGCATAGTGAAGTGCTCAGCCGATGACTTAGCTGTCAGTACTCAAACATCTTTTAAATACATTCAAATACAGTACATTGCATATTTAGAAAAGTCCAATTTCAATCATTTATTAGAACAATGCATATTTACAATGTTAGTACTGAACATATTAAAAAAAAATCACTTATTAGAACTTCTCTGACTTAGCTGTTAGTACCCAACATACATCGTTTAAATACATTCAAATATATTACACTGCATATATACCAAAATCCAATTTCAATTCACTTATAACTTCTCTAACTTGGAGGAGGAATTGGAAAGTCCGGAAACGAGTGTGCCACACTTCCTGATGTTGCACCCTATATACATAGTATTATACCATGAGCCCCAATATTTAAAAAACACAAATATTAATCATTATTTTTGGCTATGCTTACAGTTTGTTGTTGCCCCTTGGAGACAGAACTAGTCTTCGCATTATGCCCCTTATACTTCTTTTCTCCTTCACAAGTTGGCTGCTTCTTTAACTGACAAGTTGTTGATTTATGCCCATGAACACTTCGTATATATGAAATATAGGTCAATTAAACTTGAAAGAAATAAATTAATAAAAAAATTATTGTAATCACGTGTAAATTAATAACTTACATACCCACATACCCACATATCCCACATTTTTGTTTTTTAAATTTTGTTGCTCCTCTTGTCTTGTTACGGACAGGATCGCAAACATTTTTCGTCTTCGTAATTGGTGGGTCTTGTATGACATTATCACAAGAATCATTGTCGTCGTTAACAATGTTTTCTAAAGGGACACTGCCACACCGAAAATGCATCATTAATTCGTTCTTTGCGGTATCGACTACATCCCTAACACGCTTGAGGGAATTTGAATATCCAGGTTCAGTTTGTGAGGAAACAATGCTCAATACAAGACACTCTGCATTCAATTTACCGAATCTTTGTTGTTCGCTATTGGCAATGGGAATAGGATCAAGGAACTTTTTTCTTAGTAAAAATACAAGGATCTTTTAACAATCTACGTTTTAGCATGGACTCTGGGAACATCTTCATATCATAGTACTTCAATGTTGATATAATGTGTCGGCATGGGATGCCCTCCGACTCTAACTTAAAGAAATCACATTGCAACTTTGAAATTTCCTCACCAACTATGAATTTGTTGATTGAAACTCCAGTTTCCTTGTTCTCATTGTAAAAGAATGTCTGATTTCCACCAGCTTCACCGATCCTATTTTCTCCCACGACACCTTGTTCGTCCGGAATCTCCTTACGGATCATGTAGAAGATCCTCAAAGTTATATGCTAATAGCATGACTTTCTCTAACTTCACGATCATCCTTCTCGGACTTCTTCTGCATTTCTATGAAATCACTCCTAAGCCTTTGTAATGTCCGTTCATAGTGATATTGATGATGGGTATTTTGGAAGTCTACGCCTGAACCCAAGTGAGGTCAAGAAAAAGGTGATTTCCAACCATTCAAAAATGGAACCGAGTTCGGACAGGTGATGTTCCGATCCAACCTTTTATAAATGGAGTTTAGTGACGTATGATTACTGTTGGGCCAATCCTGGGCCCAGGCCTAAGAACCTCGTAATATAAGCATACGGACAGTCCAGGAATCTCATTTTCCTCGGCTATAAATATTACAGACATCAATGAAGGAGACACGCTTTCCCAGGTGCACTCCATTCGAAGCTGCTACTCGAAAGGATAGTATAGGCCACTTTATATGTATTTCGCACTCTAGCTTGTACGGCATCCTATAATGCTCCAATAGGATCCCCGATATTTGTAATCTACATACCTTTGATAGCAATATACTCTATTGATCCATTCCTTGTTTAATTCTGTTTATGTTTGCAACGTCCGTACTTTAATATCGATCATAAAGCGAATTTGCGTAAGATCAATTGGCGCCCACCGTGGGGCCTTATTTGGGTGTTAGATCGAAATATGCCTACTACGAGGAGGAATACATATAACCGAGGAGAACCTTCCCATGCTGCGGGGGTTCAGATTTCAGTTAACAATGAGCCCGATAATCTATCCAGAGCGGCTCAACAACCTGAAGTTCCGCCGATCTTTCCCTAGGACAATGCTCCGAGCCATACGGCCCGATCTAAGGTCTAAAATAGCATCGTACGATGCTCCTGCTGACTTACCATCGTATAACGGGAATGCCGACCTCGGGAAAGATATTGACAGTCTTATCATTATAATGAGCTTATGTAATCATTCCAAGGGATTCCAACCGAAAAATTATGATCACCGCCGAACTCTATTTTATCTTCTATAAGTTCCAAATTAATAAGGAGCATGGTTCGGAAGCGCATTATTATGGAGAACGAAGATTATTCACCGATTTCTAGCTTATCTACTATCTTATTATCTCGTCTTGTCCTCGTTTATTTCATGATATAAAGGATTATCTGTCCAATGAAAGCCTTATTCGCCAGAGATATTATAAATTTATAGGGTTCGAGAAGTTATTATGGCCAATCTTGATGTCTATTAATAAAATTACGACTAAAGGTGAAAGCCGTTGCTATGCCCCTTAGATCGAAATAAATGAAAAGGGTGAAAGTTGTTGCTAAGACCCTCAGGTGAAAGCTGTTGCTATTACCGATCAAAACGACTAAGGGTGAAATTCGTTGCTATGCCCCTTAGATCGAAATAAATGAAAAGGGGGAAAGCTGTTGCTAAGACCCTCAGGTGAAAGCTGTTGCTATTACCGATCAAAACGACTAAGGGTGAAAGCCGTTGCTATGCCCCTTAGATCGGAATAAATGAAAAGGGTGAAAGTTGTTGCTAAGACCCTCAGGTGAAAGCTTTTGCTATGACCGATCAAAACGACTAAGGTTGAAAGCCGTTTCTATGCCCCTTAGATCGAAATAAATGAAAAGGGTGAAAGTTGTTGCTAAGACCCTCAGGTGAAAGCTGTTGCTATGACCGATCAAAACGACTAAGGGTGAAAGCCGTTGCTATGCCCCTTAGATCGAAATAAATGAAAAGGGTGAAAGTTGTTGCTAAGACCCTCAGGTGAAAGCTGTTGCTATGACCGATCAAAACGACTAAGGGTGAAAGCCGTTTCTATGCCCCTTAGATCGAAATAAATGAAAAGGGGGAAAGCTGTTGCTAAGACATGTAGAGTGAACTTTCGAAGAAAGAATATCGGCAGTTGAATCGAGGAGCCTCAGGAAAATCATCCTTCTATACCTTATCGATCAAAAATTATTGGATTTATTTTCATTTAAGTTGATTCGTTACGCGTCAATGGTTCTCGTTATTTATCTAAGGCATTTCAAACCGAGGAAAGGTTGATGTATAGATAGAATTTAATGAAGACTTAAAATGGCAGTCTATTCATAATCGGTATTTCTTCTTTCGAATATCCGGTTTATTAAGTTTCGGAATAATTACACGAATCACTCACGATCGGAATTTATTTTTCCAAGGAACAGATTAAGAAACTCCGAAATGGTTACATAAGTTATTTACAATCATCTCAGTTCATTTTATGTTCAATCATATAATTTATATACTATTCGGCCAAGAAGAGCGAGTAAGCATTTGACAAAGTTCAAAAACGATACGCAGTAAAAAGTAACAAGGAAACAAAGTTTTATTCCAATTCTTCGAGCATAATACAAATGATGTCTCGAATACAATAGTGAAATTTGAGCTCAAAGAAAATAGTACAATCGCTCCTACCCTACTATTCGATCGGAGCCCGTCTCCAGAACGGGATAGAAGCCGGATCGGATCCCGTCTCCTGGGCCTTTAACCGATCTTAGGTCTTCATCTGTAAATAATGATTGTTATGCACAATCATTATTCACAACCTAATCCGATCCAGAATAGTGGAAATTTACCTCAGCGGAATCACTCCAAGCGATCTCGAAGGAACTATAGTTCAAGAAAATCCTTGAAGAAGCCTTTGCTCGAGATTTGAAGAACTCCTCCGAGGTTAACCCACTGCCCGACCGGACAAAGCGCCAGAAAACCGAAATTATAACCCGTCTCAGATGGATTATATCTAAGAAAGCAGGTTGCCTGCCGGTATTCTAGGCGCAATTCCTTTTGCCTGACGATATTCTAAGCGAGAAAGGCTACACCAAAGGGACCAGGATCGAAAAACAGGGTCCGAATTCTAATTTAAAACTCCTTTATTTCAGAGGTGTTACGAATCATTTTGAACAAAGGTAAAACTCGAGCTGTGATGATCGGACGAGGTATTAAGTGATGAGTGAAGAATATCATGTAAACAAATTGGTACTATTTATAGCAGCGAAGGATTAGAATCAACGGACCAGGAAACAGATTACGGACGGTTATGATCTAAACAATAAATGTACTAACGGTCGCATTTCCCAAGAAATAAGATCCTGTTTGGTTAGGAGAAGAAGTAATCTTATAAACATATGTGGACGGTTCACTGATCCTTATTTACTAACCAATTTAAAGACCAACACTAAGGTTAAAAATGTTTGTTTTAAAATTCGACCTCTTGGACGTACTAGTCAGGATACAACAGTGGTTTGGGGAATTCAAGTCAATACTAGTATCGAGGAATCGAGATTCAAACAACAGCTCGATTTCCAGCTATGCACAATCAATTACCGATGTTCGAATTGAAAAAAATGTGATGGGTCTACTCGAACAACAGTCCTTCGATCACAACGAGCTGGATGTCATAAACGATTCAAAGATTATTATTTGTTTAAATAACGACTCTCGGATGAATAGTAACCCAAATGATAAATACAATTATTATTACCAAAGAGTTAAGATCGATTAAAGATTCTCGAATTGAAGAGTTCGACCAACTTCGGACATTCGACGCTGTTAAGGATCAATTGAATGCTCATACTTAGAAATTTCCAAAGGAAGACTAATTGCTTATTTACCAGAGTACTTGTTCGTTGCTCACTCAAAAAGGGGTGTTCGATATTTTCTTATTAATCTAAGGTCGAGTTATTGAACATAAGAATTTATCTGATTACAGTTTGCTCAATCAACAAGATAAGGAAAAAAGCGTTTATAAATATTGTTACAGAGATACAAGAATTCAAAGGCACTAATATATGGAGATACATTTCGAGCGTAATACAAACTAATATATTACATTGAGATCCCATTGCTTTCTACAATTCTATGAAATTTTCGGTCTCCTCTCCTACCGGTTGTTCGGGATAACTCAGCTCCGAGCATGGAATCTCCTTTGGACCCACAGACTGTTAACTTTATTTGCGGTCCTCAGAAGACGTAGGGGCGAACGGACAGTTCGTAGGGTAACTTTATCTTTCGACGCACCCCCCCTAGTATGTCTTCCTAAATGCATTGTGGCAACAGGCCCCCGAGCGGAGACCCATGCTAAGGAAATGCCAAAGCTACCAGTCATCCTTGAAGAATTTGATGCTCCTATTCCGCCAACACTTTTGCGGGTCGAGCAGTCTTCCGAACCTCAGGGTAGTCAGCTATAACGAAATACATTCCTCAATTAACTAACCCCGAGCGATGATCGGTAACTTACGGATTTTCCGAATCTGGCATATTGGCCTCCAAGATGCAGAATATATTTGCCTGACGATATTCTAAGCGAGCACAAAGCAGTTATGTTCCTCTCAAAGATTGTTCGAAGTCTGAACTCAAAAGGTCGAGTTAATTGAATGATGATCTTGATCATAATGATCGGACGAATAAAAAAGTCAGTAGGACGAAAGAGATAATATAAAGTATATGTCACCCTCTTTTATAGTAAGGGTTGAGGTGAATCTGACGGTGGATAATCCGAGAAACGAATGGATAAGATTTAGCAACCGTTGGGATTCCCGACGGATAAGGAACTGTTTGGCTACAGTAGGAAGTTCTTCAATTTGCCAAAACACAGGCACAACTATCGAACAAAGAACATTAGATCAAACAAAGCAAGAATATCATAAAGTATTATTCATAGAGATCTCTGAATAAGTAAAATAATACGAAAACTAATTTTCGATCCTATTACAAGCTACAAGAAGAAAATGCGGGTCCTATCTCGAATTACATCACGTGAGTCCAGTAAAATATCCGACTAGTCCTACCTCCCGGGCCAAGAGATCGAATAGGCTCTTATTTAGGCTTGACAAGTGGGAGCTACTGGCCTATTTGATCCTATCTCATTTCGATTACTAGCCCTAACGGACGGTATTGTCATTACTCAAAAGATTTACAAGGATAGTGAATATAGGGTATTGGTTGATAATAAGAATGGAAAATTGAAGAGCTAGTTCGATGCCCATAAACGAATAACTCAATTCGAACGCCGCTCCATTCGTTAAGTCCACACCCTTCCACAACCTTGATAAGCTTTGTGGCAACAGGTCCCTCGTTGTGAGAACCGCGCCAGAGGAATAATGACCTATCCCTTAACACCCTGGAAGGCTTCACGCCCGAACCCCTCCAACTTTTCACAGGACCAGCAAGGTTATTAGGGCCGTGGGTGGTCAGCAATGCACCATGTTGACCTTCAAGGGCAAATATTTCTTCGTCTACAGGTATCCTAATCTATGTTAAAATTATCAATACTTTATGATTCACAAAATACGTTCTAGTTCGAATTTCAAGGTATTGGGATGCGAAAGAATATTCCTTGATCAACATGATCAGAGAAAACCCTACTAAAAGGAAGAATATCCATTTAAGAAGATAGGGGAAGGCCCATTTATAGGAGCAGCTTATTACGATCTAACGGATGGAATATAACGGTTTGTGCGGTCAGGATTTAATGACCGATCAGCTTCCCGAGTAATAAGAACAAGCCTATCCTCAAGGGATCAATTGGCTTCAAGTCGGTGACCAAACTCGACCTTATTCTTTGCCAACTCGAGGGATATAGCAGCCTGCTATTCGATCCCACGCCCCGCAGGCATCATGAGCTCAAGAAAAGTCTTGACTGACCTGAGGTGTTATGGCCTAAAACAAAAAAAAAAAAGAAAAGAGAGAGGGGATCGGAACATATTTCCCGATCATAACAGAAAGGGCCTCAGACGAATAGGAAGAGCTATCACTTAAAAAGGTCAATTTAGCTTTTTGCTAGGACCCCCACCGGAAAATATTCTTTGACCGAACGTAGCGGGTTACCCAAGATTTGATCCATGGAAAATTCAAAAGAAAAAGTCAGAAGTTCGAATTTTATATATAATTGAGGGAGCCCCGATCACAGTATTGATTATTGTGATAAAATAAAGTGGGACGGCCCTAGTATTTATAGCAAAGAAGGCTTCCTGCTAACACAATATTAAGATGGTCGTCGACCGCAGTAAAGATTTGATATAAGGTAATTTGGTTTAAGGATTGCAAGGACAAAATGTACACACAATTGAGAAAGCGAGAAAATACATGGACCTATAAACTATAATTAAGAGCGAATTAAGTCCTATTATATAATATTCATCGATGATCGGATTCTTCGGCACTAGGATTGCGACCCTCCTCCGCCTTATCACCCTCTTCCTCGGAATCACCTTCCGATCTATCGACAGAAGAGCTACTCGAGCTATCATCTTCCTCTCCACTACTTTGATCATCAGAACTGGAGCTATTTGTCTTAGGGGAATTGATATTGTCTCCTCCCCGATCATCGGATTCACCCTCGATATCCACGTCCTCATCTTTTTTCCTCTAAACTTTCGGCTTCGAGCATATCGGGGTTAGGCATCGGAACCCCGAATTCAGCAAGGAACGGATTGAACTCATGATCATCTAGACCCTCTATTTTGGGAGGAAGAGAAGAAGCCTTATAATTTTCCCCAAGGATGTTTTTATAAGGATCCATAAAAGGGAGATATTCATCGAGAACGCCTTGAATCCTTCCGGCCACGATGAGCTGCTGAACACTTTTATAAAAGAAAACTTGATTAATTGGGCCCGATCGTGACCGAATCAAGGCATCAAGAAAGAGGGACTCTAAAAACTCCCTTATAGCTGGAAGCTTGCCTTCTTCTCGACCTCGAGTGTATGCCTGATCGGACGATGCCTTCGCCCGCTCGAGATCCGACTTTAATTTTGCTACCTCTTCCTCAAGAGCCATTTTTCCTTCGAGCCCTTTCCTAGCCTCCACGAGCTCCTTCTCAATATCAGAAAGCTTGGCATTGGTCTCATTCAATTGATCGGTCGTAACAGCTTCCTCTTTCAGAATGTTGTGGAGAGCATTATGAGTTTGTCAAGACTCTTCTTCTAAAATGACTAGTCGATAAGATTGATGAGTAAATAAATCTCCAGCCTGCAAAAAGAACATCGGTAATAAGGCAAGATCTCGAGAAAAAGTTAATACGTTTGAAGAAAGCATGTACCCTCTGATGTGCGGAAGCAAAATCGCCCACGATCTGAAAACCATCTTTCTGGAATAACCTCGGTATTATCATCCTTAAACCTTCCAGCCATCAGAATTCGAAAGGACTTGTCAACCTTATGTTCACCGTTAGGTCCATGATAGGACTCGATGGTCCCATCCTCCGAAAATCCAGCGGCCCTCGGTCCCCGAAGGTGATCCTCTATAAAATCTACCAAATCTGGTTCCGAACGTCCTGGCCGACATTGGATCAGGCCTGGACTCCGACCAAATGGCCTTACTCTTCTAGAGGATTCGGGAACATCGCTATTTCTTTTCCGGGCCGCTCGAGCTTCAATTATTTCTTGGGATTGGATCCCCTTTAACATATAGTAGCTATAGCCCGCCGCGGTCGGATCAGACGTACCAGTCGAGAATATAGATTGCAGCGGGCCAGAAGCTTGAGGTTGTGAAGTTCCCTCAGCAGCAATTTGAAGGAAACCTGTAGCTACGTTCGGAATTGCAAGATTGTTAGTTCTTGCATTGGCTCCTCCTATCATCAAAGTAGCCCTTGATTTCTTCTGCTTCCGAGGCAGGCCTTGGGATTCTGTTGAAAATGAAGCAACGACCGAACCGGCTACGGAGATGCGAAACTTCTCAACAATCTCAGCTGTAAAATCGAGAATGAATTTAATTTCGAGCCAAGAAAAAGCAACTGAATAGTAGGAAAAGAAATAGTATACCTAAGGTCGGAGGAACAATTACAGCGGGATCCACATCATCAGTCCGAGCCACCTGGTTAGCTGGATCATCAGAAGGCGCAGTCGAAGGTTCACCAAAATCAATAAGAGGGGCAGGATAAGAACATTCGCTCAGTCCTGCCATTCTCAAGACCCTCTCTTGGGTCAGTAAAGCGGTTTGATAAAGATCAGGATGAAGGGTCTGCAAAAATGCATCCGGGAGCTCGTGATTCATCTGCCCTACGAGTTTTCGCCTACCATAAATCCAAGATCTTTCTCCAGGCCAGTCATAAGGGGTCGGTTCGGGAGTCTCTGTGAAGGGGGGAGTATCAGGGCCTCGGACGAAAAAGAACTCCTTTTTCCAACCTTTCAGGTTGCTCGAGACGTTGCTCGATAATATTGATCGATTCGACCTCTGTGAGAAGTAGACGTACCCAGCATTCGAGGATGTTGAAGAGCTCACTTGGAAAACCCGCCAGAAGTTCTGGAAAGCTGCTTTCTTCCCTTTGGCCTTCATTAGCACGCTGAAGGCGATAATATACCCGATCGAATTCGGGAGAATTTGGGATGGGGCAAGGTGAAAAGCCTCTAAAACGCTACGAATTAAAAGACTAAAGGGGATGCGAAGACCGTAAAAGAATTGCCTAGTATAAAAAGCTTGGCACCCCCTAGGAGGATCGGTGACACGCTCCTCAGGAGATGGGATGACGATCGAGAATCCATCAGGTAAGTACTTGCCGAAGTTGGTCTCCAAGTATTCTCGATGTTCCTCAGAATAACGGCAAACAATTTGGTCGGCCCTTTCCTCAGTTTTATTAAGCCGTACGTTGGTCGAAGGTTCCGTCCGTTAAAAAATCGTGACAACAACACTTCTACCTATTCTGTACTTGGCTTGCTCGTTCTTTCCTAAGGGAAGATCATCCTCCTCCGCGGCCTCTTCTTCGGTGGCCTCACTTGAAGTATCGCTTTCACTGCTCTCCGAACTCGAGTTTGACTCCTCTATCATCTTGTCGGAACTAGAACTAGGGCTCGGGACCCTTGGATCCTCAGATTCGGGAAATTGAGTATCCACAATTCGCTCCTCATTGGAACCACCGTCTTGTTCTTCCACTGCCTTGGCTTTGCCTTTGGGATCTGTTGAACTAGACATTTTATGCTTAGGACGATCGGACGAATATTAGGGTTTTCTAATCGATCTGAACGCTCCGATCTTGGAATTCTTTGAGAGTCTTGTGCAAATGAACCTCCGATGATCAGCTTATATATACAAGGTTAAAAGGGTGAATGGCAAACTGGTCCTCGAATAGTCACTTTCTCTTCTCCTTCGTTCTTCACTTTCCGTTCATCGGGAAGGAAGAGTAAATCGACCCCACCACTTATGAAAAATACGAATAAAATTGTGGTCTTCGTCGATGGTGGCAAGCTTAAGAGAGAGCACGCCATCGGAATAAATAGACCCATTGAGATCGATAGTGATCTCGACGAGCCTGACCTCGCAAGGCACTACTGTGGAGGAACTCCTGCAGCATAATTTCAAACCTACTTTCTCTTTTATTGCACATTAAACCCCTATATTCTATGGATTTATGGGCCGCAGCCAAACACATGAAGGAAAACAACGTTTAGACTTCAATGTTCGTTTATTGCCGTGCAATCGGAGAAGCTTGGCCGGACAATAAACGTAGTTATAATAGGGAATCGATCACGGCATCACGAAGTATGAAGCGGTGGGATGTTTTAGAGAAGCTTGATAATCAATATCGACAAGAAAATTTATATATCACGATGAACATTATGGGGTTTCCATGATATACACTCTTTTTCCCTGGTTCGGTTTTTATCCCAATGGGTTTTTCCGAATTAGCTTTTTAACGAGGTTTATCCGAAGCATCATAATAAGACTCGCCCTCCCCAGCATATCGCATATTTCTCCGAGCTTAAGCTTCACATTGCGCTCGAGAAATGGGGGAGTATTGATGATGGGTATTTTGGAAGTCTACGCCTGAACCCAAGTGAGGTCAAGAAAAAGGTGATTTCCGACCATTCAAAAGCGAAACCGAGCTCGGACAGGTGATGTTCCGATCCAACCTTTTATAAATGGAGTTTAGTGACCTATGATTGCTGTTGGGCCGATCCTAGGCCCAGGCCTAAGAACCTCGTAATATAAGCGTACGGACAGTCCAGGAAGCTCATTTTCCTCGGCTATCAATACTACAGACATCAATGAAGGAGACACGCTTTCCCAGGTGCACTCCATTCGAAGCTGCTACTCGAAATGATAGTATAGGCCACTTTATATGTATTTTGCACTCTAGCCTGTACGGCATCCTATAATGCTCGAATGGGATCCCCGATATTTGTAATCTACATACCTTTGATAGCAATATACTCTATTGATCCATTCCTTGTTTAATTCTGTTTATATTTGAAACGTCCGTACTTTAATATCGATCATACAACGAATTTGTGTAAGATCAATTGGTGCCCACCGTGGGGCCTTATTTGGGTGTTAGATCGAAATATGCCTACTACGAGGAGAAATACATATAACCGAGGAGAACCTTCCCATGCTGCGGGGGTTCAAATTTCAGTTAACAATGAGCCCGATAATCTATCCAGAGCGGCTCAACAACCTGAAGTTCCGCAGATCTTTCCCTAGGACAATGCTCCGAGCCATACGGCCAGATCTAAGGTCAAAAATAGCATCGTACGATGCTCCTGCTGACTTACCATCGTATAACGGGAATGCCGACCTCGGGAAAGATTTTGACAGTCTTATCATTATAATGAGCTTATGTAATTATTCCATGGGATTCCAACCGAAAAACTATGATCACCGCCGAACTCTATTTTATCTTCTATAAGTTCCAAATTAATAAGGAGCATGGTTCCGGAGCGCATTATTAACCGATTTCTAGCTTATCTACTATCTTATTATCTCGTCCTATCCTCGTTTATTTCAATTTATTGGGTTCGAGAAGTTATTATGGCCAATCTTGATGTCTATTAATCAAATTTCGACTAAGGGTGAAAGCCGTTGCTATGCCCCTTAGATCGAAATAAATGAAAAGGCTGAAAGCTGTTGCTAAGACCCCCAGGTGAAAGTTGTTGCTATGACCGATCAAAACGACTAAGGGTGAAAGCCGTTGCCATGCCCCTTAGATCGAAATAAATGAAAAGGGTGAAAGCTGTTGCTATGACCGATCAAAACGACTAAGGGTGAAAGCCGTTGCTATGCCCCTTAGATCAAAATAAATGAAAAGGGTGAAAGCTGTTGCTAAGACCCTCAGGTGAAAGCCGTTGCTATGACCGATCAAAATGACTAAGGTTGAAAGCCGTTTCTATGCCCCTTAGATCTAAATAAATGAAAAGGGTGAAAGTTGTTGCTAAGACCCTCAGGTGAAAGTTGTTGCTATGACCGATCAAAACGACTAAGGGTGAAAGCCGTTGCTATGCCCCTTAGATCGAAATAAATGAAAAGGGTGAAAGCTGTTGCTAAGACCCTCAGGTGAAAGCTGTTGCTATGACCGATCAAAACGACTAAGGGTGAAAGTCGTTGCTATGCCCCTTGGATCGAAATAAATGAAAAGGGGGAAAGCTGTTGCTAAGACCTGTAGAGTGAACTTTCGAAGAAAGAATATCGACAGTTGAATCGAGGAGCCTCAGGAAAATCATCCTTCTATACCTTGTCGATAAAAAATTATTGGATTTATTTTGCATTTAAGTTGATTCGTTACGCGTCAATGGTTCTCGTTATTTATCTAAGGCATTTCAAACCGAGGAAAGGTTGATGTATAGATAGAATTTAATGAAGGCTTAAAATGGCAGTCTATTCATAATCGGAATTTCTTCTTTCGAATATCCGGTTTATTAAGTTTTGGAATAATTACACTAATCACTCACGATCGGAATTTATTTTTCCAAGGAACAGATTAAGAAACTCCGAAATGGTTACATAAGTTATTTACAATCATCTCAGTTCATTTTATGTTCAATCATATAATTTATATACTATTCGGCCAAGAAGAGCGAGTAAGCATTTGACAATGTTCAAAAAAGATACGCAGTAAAAAGTAACAAGGAAACAAAGTTTTATTCCAATTCTTCGAGCATAATACAAATGAAGCCTCGAATACAATAGTGAAATTCGAGCTCAAAGAAAATAGTACAATCGCTCCTACCCTACTATTCGATCGGAGCCCGTCTCCAGAACGGGATAGAAGCCGGATTGGAGCCCGTCTCCTGGGCCTTTAACCGATCTTAGGTCCTCATCTATAAATAATGATTGTTATGCACAATCATTATTCACAACCTAATCCGATCCAGAACAGTGGAAAGTTACCCCAGCGGAATCACTCCAAGCGATCTCGAAGGAACTATAGTTCAAGAAAATCCTTGAAGAAGCCTTTGCTCGAGATTTGAAGAACTCCTCCGAGGTTAACCCACTGCCCGACCGGACAAAGCGCCAGAAAACCGAAATTATAACCCGTCTCAGATGGATTATATCTAAGAAAGCAGGTTGCCTGCCGGTATTCTAGGCTCAATTCCTTTTGCCTAACGATATTCTAAGCGAGAAAGGCTACACCAAAGGGACCAGGATCGAAAAACAGGGTCCGAATTCTAATTTAAAACTCCTTTATTTCAGAGGTGTTACGAATCATTTTGAACAAAGGTAAAACTCGAGCTGTGATGATCGGACGACGTATTAAGTGATGAGTGAAGAATATCATGTAAACAAATTGGAACTATTTATAGCAGCGAAGGATTAGAATCAACGGACAAGGAAACAGATAACGGACGGTTATGATCTAAACAATAAATGTACTAACGGTCGCATTTCCCAAGAAATAAGATCCTGTTTGGTTAGGAGAAGAAGTAATCTTATAAACATATGAGGACGGTTCACTGATCCTTATTTACTAACCAATTTAAAGACCAACACTAAGGTTAAAAATGTTTGTTTTAAAATTCGACCTCTTGGACGTACTAGTCAGGATACAACAGTGGTTTGGGGAATTCAAGGCAATACTAGTATCGAGGAATCGAGGTCAAACAACAGCTCGATTTCCAGCTATGCACAATCAATTAGCGATGTTCGAATTGAAAAAGATGTGATGGGTCTACTCGAACATCAGTCCTTCGATCACAACGAGCTGGATGTCATAAACGATTCAAAGATTATTATTTGTTTAAATAACGACTCTCGGACGAATAGTAACCCGAATGATTAATACAATTATTATTACCAAAGAGTTAAGATCGATTAAAGATTCTCGAATTGAAGAGTTCGACCAACTTCGGACATTCGACGTTGTTAAGGATCAATTGAATGCTCCTACTTAGAAATTTCCAAAGGAAGACTAATTGCTTATTTACCAGAGTACTTGTTCGTTGCTCACTCAAAAAGGGGTGTTCGATATTCTCTTATTAATCTAAGGTCAAGTTATTGAAGATAAGAATTTATCTGATTACAGTTTGCTCAATCAACAGGATAAGGAAAAAAGCGTTTATAAATATTGTTACAGAGATACAAGAATTCAAAGGCACTAATATATGGAGATACATTTCGAGCGTAATACAAACTACTATATTACATTGAGATCCCATTGCTTTCTACAATTCTATGAAATTTTCGGTCTCCTCTCCTACCGGTTGTTCGGGATAACTCATCTCCGAGCATGGAATCTCCTTTGGACCCGCAGGCTGTTAACTTTATTTGCGGTCCTCAGAAGACGTAGGGGCGAACGGACAGTTCGTAGGGTAACTTTATCTTTCGACGCACTCCCCCTAGTATGTCTTCCTAAATGCATTGTGGCAACAGGCCCCCGAGCGGAGACCCATGCTAAGGAAATGACAAAGCTACCAGTCATCCTTGAAGAATTTGATGCTCGTATTCCGCCAACACTTTTGCGGGTCGAGCAGTCTTCCGAACCTCAGGGTAGTCAGCTATAACGAAATACATTCCTCAATTAACTAACCCCGGGCGATGATCGGTAACATACGGATTTTCCGAATCTGGCATATTGGCCTCCAAGATGCAGAATATATTCGCCTGACGATATTCTAAGCAAGCACAAAGCAGTTCTGTTCCTCTCAAACATTGTTCGAAGTCTGAACTCAAAAGGTCGAGTTAATTGAATGATGATCTTGATCATAATGATCGGACGAATAAAAAAGCCAGTAGGACGAAAGAGATAATATAAAGTATATGACACCGTCTTTTATAGTAAGGGTTGAGGTGAATCCGACGGTGGATAATCCGAGAAACGAATGGATAAGATTTAGCAACCTTTGGGATTCCCAACGGATAAGGAACTGTTTGGCTACAGTAGTAAGTTCTTCAATTTGCCAAAACACAGGCACAACTATCGAACAAAGAACATTAGATCAAACAAAGCAAGAATATCATTTTAAGGATTGCAAGGACAAAATGTACATACAATTGAGAAAGCGAGAAAATACATGGACCTATAAACTATAATTAAGAGCGAATTAAGTCCTATTATATTATATTCATCGATGATCGGATTTTTCGGCACTAGGATTGCGACCCTTCTCCGCCTTATCACCCTCTTCCTCGGAATCACCTACCGATCTATCGACAGAAGAGCTACTCGAGCTATCATCCTCCTCTCCACTACTTTGATCATCAGAACTGGAGCTATTTGTCTTAGGGGAATTGATATTTTCTCCTCCCCGAACATCGAATTCACCCTTGATATCCACGTCCTCATCCTTTTCCTCCAAACTTTCGGCTTCGAGCAAGCAACGGAGCGAACTCATGATCATCTAGACCCTCTATTTTGGGAGGAAGAGAAGAAGCCTTATAATTTTCCCCAAGGATGTTTTTATAAGGATCCATAAAAGGGAGATATTCATCGAGAACGCCTTGAATCCTTCCGGCCACGATGAGCTGCTGAACACTTTTATAAAAGAAAACTTGATTAATTGGGCCTGATCGTGACCGAATCAAGGCATCAAGAAAGGGGGACTCTAAAAACTCTCTTATAGCTGGAAGCTTGCCTTCTTCTCGGCCTCGAGCGTATGCCTGATCGGACGATGCCTTCGCCCGCTCGAGATCCGACTTTAATTTTGCTACCTCTTCCTCAAGAGCCCTTTTTCCTTCGAGCTCTTTCCTAGCCTCCACGAGCTCCTTCTCAATCTCAGAAAGCTTGGCATTGGTCTCCTTCAATTGATCGGTCGTAACAGCTTCCTCTTTCAGAATGTTGTGGAGTGCATTATGAGTTTGCCGAGACTCTTCCTCTAAAATGGCTAGTCGATAAGATTGATGAGTAAATAAATCTCCAGCCTGCAAAAAGAACATCGGTAATAAGGCAAGATCTCGAGAAAAAGTTAATACGTTCGGAAGGACATGTCAACCGTATGTTCACCGTTAGGTCCATGATCGGACTCGATGGTCCCATCCTTCGGAAATCCAGCGGCCCTCGGTCCCCGAAGGTGATCCTCTATAAAATCTACCAAATCTGGTTGCGAACGTTCTGGCCGACATTGGATCAGGCCTGGACTCCGACCAAATGGCTTTACTCTTCTAGAGGATTCGGGAACTTCGCTATTCCTTTTTCGGGCCTCTCGAGCTTCAATTATTTCTTGGGATTGGATCCCCTTTAACGTATAGTAGCTATAGCCCGCCGCGGTCGAATCAGACGTACCAGTCGAGAATACAGATTGCAGCGGGCCAGAAGCTTGAGGTTGTGAAGTTCCCTCAGCAGCAATTTGAAGGAAACCTGTAGCTACGTTCAGAATTGCAGGATTGTTAGTTCTGGCATTGGCTCCTCCTATCATCAAAGTAGCCCTTGATTTCTTCTGCTTCCGAGGCAGGCCTTGGGATTTTGTTGAACATGAAGCAACGATCGAACCAGCTACGGAGGTACGAAACTTCTCGACAATCTCAGCTGTAAAATCGAGAATGAATTTAATTTCGAGCCAAGAAAAAGCAACTGAATAGTAGGAAAAGAAATAGTATACCTAAGGTCGGAGGAACAATTACAGCGGGATCCACATCATCAGTCCGAGCCACCTGGTTAGCTGGATCATCAGAAGGCGCAGTCGAAGGTTCACCAAAATCAATATGAGGGGCAGGATTAGAACATTCGCTCAGTCCTGCTACTCTCAAGACCCTCTCTTGGGTCAATAAAGCGGTTTGATAAAGATCAGGATGAAGGGTCTGCAAAAATGCATCCGGGAGCTCGTGATTCATCCGCCCTACGAGTTTCCGCCTACCATAAATCCAAGATATTTCTCCAGGCCAGTCATAAGGGGTCGGTTCGGGAGTCTCTGCGGAGAGGGGAGTATCAGGGGCCCGGACGAAAAAGAACTCCTTTTTCCAACCTTTCAGGTTGCTCGAGACATTGCTCGATAATATTGATCGATTCGACCTCTGTGAGAAGTAGACGTACCCAGCATTCGAGGATGTTGAAGAGCTCACTTGGAAAACCCGCCAGAAGTTCTGGAAAGCTGCTTTCTTCCCTTTGGCCTTCATTAGCACGCTGAAGGCGATAATATACCCGATCGAATTCGGGAGAATTTGGGATGGGGCAAGGTGAAAAGCCTCTAAACCGCTACGAATTAAAAGACTAAAGGGGATGCGAAGACCGTAAAAGAATTGCCTAGTATAAAAAGCTTGGCACACCGTAGGAGGATCGGTGACACGCACCTCAGGAGTTGGGATGACGATCGAGAATCCATCAGGTAAGTACTTGCCGAAGTTGGTCTCCAAGTATTCTCGATGTTCCTCAAAATAACGGCAAACAATTTGGTCGGCCCTTTCCTCAGTTTTATTAAGCCGTACGTTGGTCGAAGGTTCCGTCTATTCAAAAATCGTGACAACAACACTTCTACCTATTCTGTACTTGGCTTGCTCGTTCTTTCCTAAGGGAAGATCATCCTCCTCCGCGGCCTCTTCTTCGGTGGCCTCACTTGAAGTATCGCTTTCACTGCTCTCCGAACTCGAGTTTGACTCCTCTATCATCTTGTCGTAACTAGAACTAGGGCTCGGGACCCTTGGATCCTCACCTTCGATAAATTGAGTATCCACAATTCGCTCCTCATTGGAACCACCGTCTTGTTCTTCCACTGCCTTGGCTTTGCCTTTGGGATCTGTTGAACTAGACATTTTATGCTCAGGACGATCGGACGAATATTAGGGTTTTCTAATCGATCTGAACGCTCCAATCTTGGAATTCTTTGAGAGTCTTGTGCAAATGAACCTCCGATGATCAGCTTATATATACAAGGTTAAAACGGTGAATTGCAAACTGGTCCTCGAATAGTCACGACGATTGAACTCCTGCAGCATAATTTCAAACCTACTTTCTCTTTTATTGCACATTAAACCCCTATATTCTATGGATTTATGGGCCGCAGCCTAACACATGAAGGAAAACAACGTTTAGGCTTCAATGTTTGTTTATTGCTGTGCAATCGGAGAAGCTTGGCCGGACAATAAAGGTAGTTATAATAGGGAATCGATCACGGCATCACGAAGTATGAAGCGGTGGGATGTTTTGGAGAAGCTTGATAATCAATATCGACAAGAAAATTTATATATCACGACGAACATTATGGTGTTTCCATGATATTCACTCTTTTTCCCTGGTTTGGTTTTTATCCCAATGGGTTTTTCCGAAATAGGTTTTTTTTCATAATAAGACTCGCCCTCCCCAGCATATCGCATATTTCTCCGAGCTTAAGCTTCACTTTGCGCTCGAGAAATGGGGGAGTATTGATAATGGGTATTTTGGAAGTCTACGCCTGAACCCAAGTGAGGTCAAGAAAAAGGTGATTTCCGACCATTCAAAAGCGAAACCGAGCTCGGACAGGTGATGTTCCGATCCAACCTTTTATAAATGGAGTTTAGTGACCTATGATTACTGTTGGGCCGATCCTGGGCCCAGGCCTAAGAACCTCGTAATATAAGCGTACGGACAGTCCAGGAAGCTCATTTTCCTCGGCTATAAATACTACAGACATCAATGAAGGAGACACGCTTTCCCAGGTGCACTCCATTCGAAGCTGCTACTCGAAAGGATAGTATAGGCCACTTTATATGTATTTCGCACTCTAGCTTGTACGGCATCCTATAATGCTCGAATAGGATCCCCGATATTTGTAATCTACATACCTTTGATAGCAATATACTCTATTGATCCATTCCTTGTTTAATTCTATTTATGTTTGCAACGTCCGTACTTTAATATCGATCATACAACGAATTTGTGTAAGATCAGATATAGAAAATCAGTAATGGTCATCTTGTGCTCAACACTCAACTTGATTAAAGCATTTATGGATTCGGCTCTCTGTTTGGTGGTCATCATGCACATAAACTGCTCACGAAAGTATGCTTCTGCCCACCTTTCCCAAATTTCGTAGGTGTCAAGTACCCATTTGTTATTGGATAAATTGTGATTCTCCTCAATATTAGCCCAACAGAATTTATTACTATAGATAACTAAATATGCAATTCATCTTATCCACTCCCTTCTTGAGAAATTGCATTTAGTTAGACTTGTATAATGTTGACAAAATTCGTTTCATTTCCGAACACATCCAACTCCTTTTGTTGCGCTTGATTTATTAACTCATTGAGTTCTTCTTCCTTGAAACGTTTAGCTCTTGCTCTCGTCACTGGACCATGTGGAACTTTGATTGGTTCTTCAAAGTGCGATTTTCCATTTATGTCCACGTTAAGAAAAATGAGACCCGCATTATAAGGAATTGAAGGATCGTTCTACAATCAGGTTTAGGATGGATGAACGACACAAGTCTCCTTGATAAGTTCACGGGGACGCCACAAACAATGTTGACTGTGATAAGGGGTAATTTGGATCCCCTACTCTCACTGGCTCGATAATGATCGAATAGCGCCATTTTCCGTCCCCAAAGACACCGAGCAGAGCCAAGGTCTTGGAATAAACTGTTTGGGGCCTATAAAGAGAATCCAAGGTCGAAGGCTACTATTGGGCCGAGGCCAAGCCCAAGCCCATCAGCACAGCTATAAATACCCCATGCATTTATGACACCAGACACAACTTCCCATGTGCTCTAGCTTCGAGACTGCTGCTCGGACTCACTTGGGAAATATAATATAGTTTTGGTCATATGTATATCACTCTCTAGCTTGTACGGCATCCAATAATGCTCGAGTAGGACCCTAAATATTTGTATTTGTACCCAGTTAAATCGAATACAATTACTATTGATCTTTACTTTCCCTTTAATATTGTTATTATAGCACTACAATCCACCTTTGATCGAACAAACGAAATTCCGTAAGATCAATTGGCGCCCATCGTGGGGCCCTATTCGAGTTTTAGATCGAAATATGCCTACTACGAAGAGAAATACGTACGTCAGCGTCTAGCCTTACTAGACGGAAATTTCGTCATTCACTATCCAAGGCGATCCCCCGATCATCGGAGCGTTAGTCAATTCAAGGTCGAAGATAAGACCCATACGATGAATTTACGAGCTTAAGTTCCACGGATCTCGTCCACAGCACTACAACGTGATTTAATCGATCACCGGTTAATATCAAAGGCCTTAGATAATCTATGCAATTACCATTTATTGACGGTCGGAATTTATTTTTCCGGTCATCATATTTATTAATTTCAAAGACAAATCTCTCGAATTGGTTATTTAAGAGATAAGTCGCATAATCTGTATACATTATTTATCACCTATTTGTATCTTTCTCGAGTCGGTTGGGATAGGTTGAATGTTTGAACGGTGGCAACAAACTATATTTAAGTTCTCGAAGTTGCGGCAATAGTTCGACTGATAAAAGAAGTTAAATGTTGAAATTCGATCGGAGAGCAAAAATTTTATTATTAGTGTTCTTCAAACAAATTACAAAGAGAAGCCTCGAATTATATTCGAGCTCAAGAAGTACAATACAATCACTCCTATCCTATTACAAGTTCTATGAATAATTCTATCTTGTTTCGTGCCCAGTCTTCATTCCCGAAGATTGCCCCAGATGCAGAACTCAACAGTGATTCTTATGGGTAGTCACTCGCCACCTGTCGCGCAGCCGTCTTCGAACGGGGTAAGGGCCGGATCGCGGCTCCTCTCCTGGGTTTTAGACCGACCTTAGGTCTTCATCGGTAAACAATGATTGAAATACTCAATCATTGTTTACAGGATATTCCAAACCGGTGCAGCAAAGGGTTATCTCAGTAGAGGCACCCCAAGGAAGCTCGAAGGAACTATACTTCAAGAAAGCCCTCGAGGAAGCTGATGCCTCAGACTTAAAGAACTCCTCTCAGAATAACCAGCTGCCCGATCGGATACTACGCCAAGAAATCGGAATTCTAACCCGCACCAGATAAGATATGTCTGGGAAAACAGGTTGCCTCCCGGTATTCTAGGCGCAAGTTCTTTTGCCTGTCGATATTCTAAGCGAAGAAGGTTACACCAAAAAGACCAGAGTCGAAGAATAAGGTTCGAATTCTTATCTCAAATTTCTTTATTTTGGAAGCAATTCGAATCGAAGGCAAGATTCGAGCCATATCGGTCGGACAAAGCATAATGGAAAAAATGAAGAATATCGGATAAACCGAGGGAGAACTATTTATAGCAGCAAAGTTTTTGAACCAATGGTCCAGATAACAAATCACGGACGGTTGGGATGTAAGTAATAAATGAACTGACCGTTACATTTCCCGAGAAATAGGGCCCTGTTTGGTTATAAGGATGCACGATTTAACGGGGCGCGTAGGAGATTTATAACATTCTAAACACCAGACCGATACGACATACTTATAGCATTATTGATGAAGATTGGCAATTTAGGTTCAAGTTCAGTTCATTCAGATATTTTTACAGTCATTGTTCGACTTAGAAGAACCATGATCGGTTCATTCGAACAGAACTCTCGACCAAAAAATCATGCGACTATGGAAATCCGGCAGTGCCAAGGATTAATGGCAGCATTTTCCTTATTAATTTTAGGTCCACTAAAATATTTATCTATTACTCGATCAAGCAAGTGGTATTTGAGTATTTCTTTATCGATATTAGAGGATCGAAGTGGAATTATTAAAGATAAGAATCTATCTAATTATGTTTATTTTATCAACAAAACATGGAAGAAGTGTATTTATATTATCTCGGAAAATACAAGATGAGGAAAATACATGCGGAGCATAACTCAAGCCTATATATTACATAAGAACGCTATTACTTTCTACAATCCTATGAGATTTTCGGTCTCTTCTCCTATTGCTTTTTCGGAATAATTTGGCTCCGACCGTGGAAATCTCCTTAAGACCCGCAGGCTCTTAACTTTATTTACGATTCTCCGAAGACGAAGGATTGAGCACATGGTTCATCAAGTAAATGAATTCTTCAGTACTCCCGCCCCTGTACGTCTTTCTAAATGCATTGTAGCAACAGGTCCCTAGTCGAAGACCTGTGCAATAACCTGCGAACTCCATAGGCTTGGCTTATTGGCCTTCCAGATGGAGATTATATTTGCCTGCCGATACTCTAAGCGAAGATCGAAATAGTGTTTCTTCTGCTCGAAAATTGCTCTGCTTAAAGATCGTTCGAAATCTGAGCTCAAATAAGTGAATTAATGAAATAATGATTTTAGTCACCATGATCGGACGAATTGAATGCTAATGCAACGAATGAGATGGTTTCTAAGGAATGATGGCCTTTTATAGAGAAAATTGAAAGGAATCTAACGGCAGGTAATTCGCATAACGAAGGGATAAGATCTAAGAACTGTTGCGATTCCCGATAAAAGAGGAACCGTTCGGAAAAGATCAATACTTATCAAAAAATTGGAAACATTCACAACAGCCAAAGAAAACAAGGGGTATTATTTCGAACAAAATTAGAACCTCGCAAGGAATATTTTCTATTAAGACAGAAGAATTATTATTTATTAAGTCATAGACCTATTTGTTATCTATTATCCATCTAATTGTGTTCCACCTATTATCTCAGTCACGGAAGACTGTTATTTCCTCAGAAGTTATTTCGATCAAAATTATATTTAATGGAAATTCGTTTCACCAATATGCCCATCTGCTCGTCGTATGCTGGTATTGTCAATCTCTACCCATCTATTATTCTGACATTGTCGAACTACATTCCTCTATTATCAACCTCTACTCATCAATTGTTCTGGTATTCTCGATCTGCATTCATCTAATATCAGTCTCTATTTATCTCCGTTTATTATAAAGGGTGAAAGCTGTTGCTACGACCCTCGAAAATCGACCAAGGGTGAAAGCCGTTGCTATGCCCCTTGGATCGAAAAGAATAAAAATGGGTGACGACCCTCGGGCTAAAAATGCTCTGATACGACTAAGGGTGAAAGCCGTTGCTATGCCCCTTAGATCAAAAATATTGAATGGGTGAAAGCCTCTGCTATGACCCTCGGGCTAAAAATGCTCAGATACGACTAAGGGTGAAAGTCGTTGCTATGCCCCTTAGATCGAAAATATTGAATGGGTGAAAGCCTCTGCTATGACCCTCGGGCTAAAAATGCTCTGATACGACTAAGGGTGAAAGCCGTTGCTATGCCCCTTAGATCGAAAATATTGAATGGGTGAAAGCCTCTGCTATGACCCTCGGGCTAAAAATGCTCTGATACGACTAAGGGTGAAAGCCGTTGCTATGCCCCTTAGATCGGAAATATTGAATGGGTGAAAGCCTCTGCTATGACCCTCGGGCTAAAAATGCTCTGAAACGACTAAGGGTGAAAGCCGTTGCTATGCCCCCTTAGATCGAAAATATTGAATGGGTGAAAGCCTCTGCTATGACCCTCGGGCTAAAAATGCTCTGAAACGACTAAGGGTGAAAGTCGTTGCTATGCCCCTTAGATCGAAATTATTAAATGGTTGAAAGCCGTTACTACGACCCAAAGTGTAAATTATCAATCGTACGAGATTCCGATATACATCCTATTTCGAACTACAACAATCACAATCCGCCAAGATGGCCTATTATTATTATTTTAGTATTATCAATTTTTGATCGGTCTACAAAGATCAACTATTACTTATATCTGAATATCAGAGATCGAAGAATGTCAATTATTCTTTATTATCAATACACTTATTGAGATCATTCGAGAATGATACTTGTTGATCATATTTTTTAGGCGAAGAAATCGGTGCTCGGTAACAGTATACGGAAACGGTTCTGCAGTAAGGATAAGGAAGGAAATAAATATTTTTTTTTTCACGATCTTTCGAACGGTTACAAGAAGTTTCGTGATTACAATAATAAAGAAAGTCGAACAAAGCTGAAACTTTACATTTAATTAAATCCTAGTATGAGAACTGTCTATAAGGATGTACGCTTCGAACTTCGTTGCCACTCCCAGTTTATAAACTCTTAACGGTGATCAAAGGAGGAAGGCGGGGTTAGGATAACACTTCTACCCTTCATCCATCGCTTCCTCAATGGTTGGCCCATGTCGGACCAGATCGAGAAACAGGGAAGCAATCTCTAGAAAAATTACTCCACGCAATCTCGGAGGCAACATTCTTCAAGGAACATCTTGAAGAAGTGGAGATTGAGTGCAGGAAAACTCCCCAAGCAGTCGACCCCCTATCCGACTGGGTGGATTGACAGGATACAAGAGTTCGAACCAGTCTCAAATGGTTGGAATCAGAGAGAGCTGGTCGCCTGCCGGTACCCCAGTCGCAATCCTTTTCGCCTGTCGATACCCTAGTCGAAGATATTCCCCATACAGGGATGCCGAAGAGGTCGAAAAAGAGAGTCCTAGTCCGAATCTCGAACGTTTTTATTGCTGAGACCAAATGGAACATAAAGACGGTCGGGGAAAGTAAAAATATAACCATGTCGATCGAACGAGATGTTTACAGACAAGTAAAAAATACGAAGGTAAACTCAGAGGTATTTATAGAGGGAAGAATTCCGTTTCAACGGTGTAGATCTCTTTAGATGAACGGTGGCCAAACATACATTAAAAGCGACCTGTCCGCTCAGATTCCCGACGAATCAGGGATTGTTTTGTTAAAAGAAAACGGGACGTAACGATAAAAACTCAATCTCCAAAGCTGAATGGCTAAGATGCGAGCAATAAACGCGCCGACCGTTACGCTTCCCAAAAGTTCGGGAATACTATGGGTAAATGAAGAAAAAGTCAAATTTAATAGCGCTCGAAGTACTTGTAGCCTCGATTCAGGTCGTAAAAGAGAGTCACAAAAAGAATTTCAAATTTCAACTAATTAAAAAAGGGCACTATCAACTCGTCTAAGATCGACCAAAGTGGGCAAGTACATTCCACAATCCTGAGATTATTGACAAAGGACTAATATATCCGAACATGAGGAGACCTTCATGAGCAGGCAATCCTATGAAATTTTCGGCTGACGATAATGTTCTTACTCGAAAGAGGGGAGCTCATCAAGCCGACAGCGCTATGTCCTTTTTATGGTTTTCGAAGAGAAGAGGGTTGATGCAGCTTTTTTAGGTGTAATGTGTATACTTTTTGAGAACCTCGATCCTCGAAGCATCGCCTCCTCACATCTTCCAGAAGAACCGAACAAATTGTTGAACATCCTCGCAAAGATTTTTATGCTCAAGTCTCTGCTCGGCCGTAGAAGGTCGAGGGAGCTATCGGGGTCGTGGATGGTCAGCAATAAGGCTGTTCGACCTTCAAGGTCGAAATAATGTTTGCCTGCAGGTATCCTAGTCGAATTAGAAATACTAACCAGCCTGCAACATGCAAAATAGGACCTTACTCGAAAATCAAAAAGTTGGGTCATGCAACAAGATCTTTTAGATAGCATGATCGAAGGACATTGCTTTCAAACAATTTTATAAGGATACAAGATGAAAGACCCCATTTATAGGTACTATTCTCAAAATCCAACGGCTAGCTGAAAGCAGAATTAACATACCAAGATCGAAGATTGAAGATCGCAAGCATAAGACCAAACGAAGAAAGCAAACTAAAGCATGGACAGAAAAGAATACATCAAATTATGGAAAAACATGCAATCCGAGAAGCAAATAGATTATTACAAACCAGAGGGGATAAAATGTCTGAAATTATTCATGATCACACTAGAGTAAAAACAATATAGTCATACAGCAAATCAGGGTAAATAAAAAATGACATCTAGAGAAGCTTATTGTCGGAGAAAATCTTCCGAAACTCGGCATTACGAGCCTCATATCCAGCTTCGTATCCACGGTCGTAAGCCTCCTTCTCTCGACGCGTGAAGTCTTGCCTCTCCTGCTCGTGAAGACTTTTTAGTTTTTCGAGCTCCTCATTCAGCTGCTTGTGGATCTCCTCTCCATCCTCTTTAACAGACTTCTCCCTCTCTAGAGCAAGCTTCTCCGCAAAGACACGGTCGAATTCGGCTTTCTTCTCCTCCAGCTCGAGGGAAATAGCAGCACGCTGATTTGTCTCCCGCTCATCAAACGTTTTAAGCTCAATAAAATCTTGACCGGCCTGTCAAAAGGAATCGTCACCTTTAAAAAAAAATAAAAAATAAAAATAAAAATAAAAATAATAATAATAATAATAAAAATAATATACCTGAAACAAGAAGTGCTGCCCAGACTCGAACAACTCTTCTATATTTCTCTCTTTCGACATGTTTCTCTCCTTGGGCATGTTAGTTTCCGAAGAAGTAAAGTTAACCTGCAACAGACTATCCATGGGATCAGCCTTAAGAGGAGACCCATCTTTCGACCCCTCAGGCAGGGAAGAGGTAACTTTTGGAGGAATGGAGTCAACAAGGGGTTTGGGAGGATTATCAATTTCTAAGGCTTCAGCAGAAACCCCCCCACCAATCGTTAACTTTGGTTTTTTGCTGGGACTCCCTGCGGGAGGAACGGTTGAAGCATCGGAAGATGACTTGCTACCAATAGCAAGATTTTGCAAAGCCTCAACAGGAGTAACCCCATCGGAACAAGGCCTTTTGTTCGAAGAAGGAACAGAAGTTTTTTCTCTGGCAGGACCTTCACTCGAAGAATCGACAACTTTTGGAGAAGAGCCCCCGAGCGAAGCCTCGAGCTCTTCGTCCAAAATGGACTTGCTGGAATTGCCCTTGGTTAGCTTTGAGGAAGTGCTTTTCTCTTTCTTATTTTCTCCCCCTTTAGGAGCCTTCGGGGAAGACATAGAGGTCTTAAAAGAGGATTTGGAGGGTTTGGCCTCCTTGGCAGGTTTCTGCTCTTTGCTCGGATTCTTATTCTTCAAGCCCCCAAACAGCGATTTAGGGTCGATAGCTTTGCCTAGTACATTTTCCATGATAAGCGGATTTGGGGTCAATAGCTCGGATTCTTGTTCTTTAAAGAATTCGAAGAATGCGAAAAATATGGGGAGAGCTCCGATCTCTATAAGCAAGATGTCGTGTGAATAATGAGAAGAGATCTTAATATTTATAGACATTACACCCTACAAATATGATAATGGATCGACGCAACCTTTAAGAAAAATCCCGTTTGGAATGAATATGTTGGGTTTGTGCCTCGATTGTCAATACAACAGAGTGCGGAATTTAAAATTTTTCAAGACACACCCACAGTCCCATAAATAAAGTCTCCATATTATGTATACGAAAAGCAAGAAACGAACGCAAGCATAAATAAAACATAGGGGGTTAATCGAAATTACCTCACCACAGCTCGGTGGTGGTTACCTCCAGGCTTCATGTTCGATTCACAATATAGTGATCCAAGTGTCTCACCTCCAGAATGTATCCACACCAACTGGATTGTAGCAACACTTCCAAGTCGTAGGCTAAGAACTGGAACTTGAAAGTTTGTCAACAAAGGTACTTCTGAACTTGATCAGGACTTTGATCTAGGTTCGGGTTTGGAGATCAATTGGAGGAAGACCAAACACGCAGGGTTTATGCGGCTGGATTTGGTTCGGCCAAGCTTGGATCGGCCAGGTTAGGTTCGGCCGAGCTAGGATGGGCGACTAGGGTTCGGGTGAAATTGTTTGGGGCGATTTTGCAATTTTTAAAACTTGTTTCGAAAATCAGATTTTTCTTCTCTCAAAAATCGGCTACTTTGTTTTTCTCAAAAATTTCGCAGGGTTTTCTCTTGTGCTTTCAGTCTCCCTTTTTTTTTTTTGAATGAAGAGAGGAGAAGAAGTATTTATAGGAGAAGAGTCCTACTCCTATAAGATATCTTCTTCCTTGTCTATCAAATCTTTTCTTCCTTATCTAATTAGGAATCTAAGATTTGATATATCTCTTCTTGCTTATCTTCCAAGATTAAAAACTTCCTTTTCCTTATCTCTAAAAATCGCCCCCTATCACTTAATTTGTGATAATCACAAATCGACCCCCTTTATTTAATTGGCTAATCCGAAAATTACCAATTAAATTTATTCTTCCAACTTAATTAATTAACCACTTTAATTAATTTCATAATTAATCAGATAACCCTTAATTAATTAATTGAACATTAATTAATTAAATATCTAATTAATAATCTCTCTTACTTGAATTAATACTTTAATTCAATAACTTTGATTTAACAACTTTAAATCATTCACATTTCCCTTAATGACTGTCACTGTCCAATTGTATTGTGTGTGACCCTCTGGGTTCACCATCAATTGGCAGTAGGCCCACGACTCTCGTGATTTAATTAACGAGCAATTAAATGCTCCGATCAACTTTAAACTATCTTTAATTGACCACTCCAGAATTAATTTCCTTATTAATTCAGGAGTACCTACACTTCATGGTCGATGTCTAGCCACAAGCCCATGAAGCCCAACTTCAGGTGAATTGATATTTGTGAACCTCACCTATTATAACTGCCATGTACATACGGTCCTTCCATGACTGATTTCCCGACCGAGACCTAGGGTGTGTGAATTGATCGGCACCTCTAATTATCTCGATTCTGTACTTTCTAATTCAGGATAGTAATTCCAGTGTGACTGCTAAATTTGGAAGCCCCTTCCAAATTCGTCACTGACCGTGGCCACGGGTTTCTCGGAACTATTATCGAAGAACGTACAGGAAATTCTCCCACCTTATCAGGATGAGTCGATGGATCCTTTCTTAGTACTAACCACTCGCGTACACTTCCGTACGCACCCAACTTAGGCATGTTATGACCAAGCTAAGTGGCCTATACCTAAATCAAAGTACGCACTTTCATGCACCGAATTCGCCCTAGCACTTCAAGTCTAAGGACTAAATCGTACACTATTATAATCCTTGAGAAACATCCCATCACCGATATGCGACATGCGCTTCCACAATGGGTTTCTCTGTTCGGGTCGTTCGATGCATTCGATCCTCTATCGAACCACCTAGTCATATGCACTGGCCTCAAATGCCTTGTTCATGAAACTACAACAAATTCACTCCATGTGAATCATGCATAATCGTACAAGTCTTGATGATTCATTCGATACCCCGTCTCGATATGAATCTATGACTTGGAACGTTTTCGAGATCACGACCTTTGAGACTGTTTCATGATAAGTGCACTCAGTACTGAAGTGTATAGTCCCATAGTCTATTGTGAACTCAGGATTTCATCCAATCGCTTAGATAGGTTCGCGAGAGATGAAGTTGGCCATTGTTTAATTCACGTACTATGAATAAACGGGCGTATTAATTATAAACCATAAGAAGATAGTCCTCAAACAAGCTAATTTAGATTGGCTTGCTGGGCACTATTCCATCAGAATAAAGTTCGAGCATTAAGTATGAAGAGTTATCGAACTTTGAAAAGTTTCCTGAATGATATCCAGATATTTGTAAGGTTGGAATTTACAAGTTACACGAATCAAATCAAAAATGAAAATAAACCCGTTTACAAAATTGAGTTACATGGGTAAAAACAATTGATTCCTAACTACAAAACTATGAATCGCCCCCTCCGGCACGCTCGACCCCAGTAACTTGCTAAACAGAAGATCAGACGATATATGTTTGAAGTTGAACAATTACTCAGTCTGGTCGAAAGATCGATCGTCTTACTTATCTAGTGCATCGCCTATGTCGACATCTTCGCTTTTTTCCCCTAACACAATAGGAGGATTGTCGTTGGAACGCTCTAGCACATCGGGGTTAGGCATCGGAATGCCATACTCCTCAACTAAGGGGGCAAAGCGATGATCCCGCCAGTTAGGATTCGTCTTGGGTAGAGAAGAAGCTTTATAATCCTTCCCTTCAGCATTCTTGAAAGGGTTCATATACTTAAAATACTCCTCCATGTCATCCGGAATTTCTTGGCCGCGACTAATTGTTGAACCCCTTTATAAAAGATCGTCTGAAGGATCTCTCCCATTTTCCTTTGAACTAAAGGATCTAAGACAGGGGATTCCAAGAATTCTCGTATGGCCGGAATCTCGGCTTCTTCCCGGCCCTGGGCATATGCGTGCTCGGAATCTTGCCTTGCTAACTCAAGTTCTATTTTCACCGTCTTCAGCTCTTCCTCGAGGGCACTTCTCTCTTTAACGGATGCCAGCAAATCCTCTTCTACAGATGAGGAATGTTTCATAGTCGCTTCCTTGAGCTCCTTCTTTACTTGGGATAATTCCGCTGGCTCTCTGCCAGTTGAGATCGAAGGGCTTGATTATCAACAAATATTTGCGCATATGCATCGTGAGCATCTTGTGATTCCTGCTCTAGTAGTGCCAAACGATAGGTTTGAATAGCGAACAAGTCCCCGACCTATGAGATAGTTTAAGACATCAGCAAACATTATGGACTTTAAAGAAAGAAGAGATAGTCGAAAGACAAATTTTCACCTCATGATACGTTCGAGAGAAGTCACTCAAAACCTCAAAGTCGCCTTTGACGGTGTGAAGCCGCATATCCCGTTTGAACCGACTAGCCATATAGATTCTAGCGGCTTTATCGAATTCATTCTCACCACCCGCATCCAGATCAGTTTGAATGGTGCCATCTTCAGGGTACCCAGCAGCCCTGCTACCTCGAAGATGTTCGTCCATAAAATCCACCACATCGGGCTCCGACCTACCTGCTCGACAGGGAACTGAATCAGAACTCGCACCAAAAGGTTTTACCCTCCTCGAGGGCCCCGGGTGATCAGCATTCCTCTTCCGACTCAGAAGCTTCTCATACTCCTGAATACCCTGGATCCGGTTCCAGGAATGTTGACTATAGCCAACGCTTGAAAGAATGGAAGTATCGGGGGAAAATAAAGTTCGAAGAGGCCCAGCAGAGGCAGAGTTCAAGGAACTCATAGTACCAACGCCTCTCAGTTCGGGAATTGCGACTGGAATAGTAACTGAGTTTCCGCCCAAGCTACTTGTACCCGCTCTATTTTCGGAAGTACGGGGCAACGGATCGAAATAGAACGGTTTGTCTTCAACTGGACAGGCCGCAGATAGTCGGAATTTCTCAACAATTTGACCTGCAAAGAAAATACGAGAGTAGCATGAATGTAAATTAATAATCCATCGCGCCTCAAGATAGGAACAAGTTGAAAACATACCCAAAGAAAGAGAGGCGAGAGGTGGAGCGGCAGAAGCTGACAAGTCACCAAACTGGGGAAGCGACCCTTCTAAGGATTGATCAGATACGGCACGAGAATATTTGAGTATTGGAGCAGGATAATCACAGCGGCTCAACCTAGCCAATCGTAAAACACCTTCCTGAATAAGGAGCTCGGTTTGATAAAGACTAGACCGCAACTGCTCAAGAAATTCGTCAGAAAGGCGATGGTTGAGTTTCTCTTTAATCTTGCGAGGACCATATGACCAAGAGTTGACTCCATCCCATCGATAGGGTCTCATCTTCGAGCTACCTTCCGATATAGGGACATCAGGGCCCTTCACAAAGAAGAATCTCCTTTTCCAACCTATACTTTTTTCCGTTGTTATTCTCGTAAGAAAAGGCCGCTTCGACCGCTGGCGGATGGATACAAACCCCATATTTGAGCCCTTGCACAGGTCCATTCGGAATATTTGCCAGAAATTACTAAAAGAGGCCTCTTCCCCCTCTGCCTCCATAAGAGCGCTAAACGCTGCTATATACGCAACAGAGTGCGGGAGAAGCTGAGCGGGAGAAAGTGAAAAGAAAGTCAAGATGTTTCTGACAAGGGGAATGAACGGGATACGCAAACCATAAGGAAATTGATCCTCGTAAAAGGCTTGACAGCCAGCCGGGGGATCGGTAGCACGTTCGGTATAAGAGGGAATAACGATTGAAAACCCTTTGGGAAGAAATTTCCCGAACTCCGCCTCGAGGAAAGAGCGATCCTTCTTTGAAAAACAGCAGGAAGTCTGGCTGGCAGGAAGTTCTGACTTGTTCGAGATGGTGGCAGTAGAAGGTTTTGTATGTTTAAAAATCCTGACAAAAGCACCCTCGCCGATGCTGCGTTTCTCGACCTCATTTTCTTCGAGATCCTCGCTCGGATCCTCATCCTCGCCTCCTTGACGAAACTCCCCATCCTCATAATCATCAACAAGCTTCAGCAAAGGATCGGACTCTGGGTTTTCTCCGACCTTATTCTTGCCCCTTGCGCTTCTAGAGCTCGACATTATGGATTGAGAAACAAGCGTACTAAAGCAAGTGCTATTTCGAACGCAAGTGCTCCGAGCTCGAGAGAGAACGTGATATGTAAGTAATTTTCAACGAGTCAACATATATATATGGGGTCAAAAAGGTAAAATTGCAAACAAGTCCCCGAGTAACCGCGACGGTTGGACTTACTCTAGGTAAAATTTTAAAATTATCCTTCAGAGAATTGCACTCTTGATCCTTCATTTTGCAAATTGGGAAGGAAGCTCCTTGGTAATCGTCCCCGGATACCACATTAGCCCCTTAGGCTCATGCTCGGGAAATAAAGAAAGCGTTCGATGAAGGATTGAAGCAAGCATCAAGGGAATCGTCTTGAAACACCGATATACTGTTTCTTATGTATGCACTCTTTTTCCCTAGCTCGGTTTTTATCCCTATGGGTTTTTCCGAGTTAGGTTTTTAACGAGGCGTATCCGAAACATATCGTGGACGGCTCTTCTCGTAACAGCGGGCATCATAACTTGTACTTCTTCGAGCGCAAGCTCCTCTTTACGCTCGAGAAGTGGGGGAGTATTGATAAGGGGTAATTTGGATGCCCTACTCTCACTGGCTCGATAATGATCGAATAGCGCCATTTTCCGTCCCCAAAGACACCGAGCAGAGCCAAGGTCTTGGAATAAACTGTTTGGGGCCTATAAAGAGAATCCAAGGTCGAAGGCTACTATTGGGCCGAGGCCAAGCCCAAGCCCATCAGCACAGCTATAAATACCCCATGCATTTATGACACCAGACACAACTTCCCATGTGCTCTAGCTTCGAGACTGCTGCTCGGACTCACTTGGGAAATATAATATAGTTTTGGTCATATGTATATCACTCTCTAGCTTGTACGGCATCCAATAATGCTCGAGTAGGACCCTAAATATTTGTATTTGTACCCAGTTAAATCGAATACAATTACTATTGATCTTTACTTTCCCTTTAATATTGTTATTATAGCACTACAATCCACCTTTGATCGAACAAACGAAATCGCGTAAGATCAGACTGAATCGTTTGATAAGTCGATGTTGAACGCCACAAGTCTTCTTGATAAGTTCGGTAGAACGCCACAAACGATGATGGATGAATCGTTTGATAAGTCTATGAATGAACGCCACAAGAATTAGACAAATTGAAAAATCCTTGATAAGTTCAAAAGAGTTCTTCAAAGAAACTAGAGAATTCCTTCTCACTAAAATAATAAGAATCAAGTTGTGTGTCTTCTATTACATATTATGCCTAATATAAGCTGAAAATTAAGTCCTATCAAGACTAGGAATAGGACTACTAGAGTAATCTACTTAGACTAGGAAATAAATCCCCCTAAACAACTAGGAAACAAAAACCACTAATAAACTAGGAAACAAATAAAGTCCTACTACTAAATATAATTTCGAATTTATTACTATAGATGACTAAATATGCAATTCATCTTATCCAATCCCTTCTTGAGAAATTGCATTTAGTTGGACTTGTATAATGTTGACAAAATTCGTTTCATTTCCGAACACATCCAACTCCTTTTGTTGCGCTTGATTTATTAACTCATTGAGTTCTTCTTCCTTAAAACGTTTGGCTCTTGCTCTCGTCACTGGACCATGTGAAACTTTGATTGATTCTTCAAAGTGCGATTTTCCATTTATGTCCACGTTAAGAAATACGAGACCCGCATTATAAGGAATTGAAAGATTGTTCTTCAATCAGGTTTATGATGGATGAACGCCGCAAGTCTCCCTGATAAGTTCACGGGGACGCCACAAACAATGTTGACTGAATCGTTTGATAAGTCGATGTTGAACGCCACAAGTCTTCTTGATATGTTCGGTAGGATGCCACAGATGATGATGGATGAATCGTTTGATAAGTCGATGAATGAACGCCACAAGAATTAGACAAATTGAAAAATCCTTGATAAGTTCAAAAGAGTTCTTCAATGAAACTAGAGAATTCCTTCTCACTAAAATAATAAGAATCAAGTTGTGTGTCTTCTATTACATATTTTGCCTAATATAAGCTGAAAATTAAGTCCTATCAAGACTAGGAATAGGACTTCTAGAGTAATCTACTTAGACTAGGAAATAGAACCCCCTAAACAACTAGGAAACAAAAACCCAACTCCTTTTGTTGCGCTTGATTTATTAACTCACTGAGTTCTTCTTCCTTGAAACGTTTGGCTCTTGCTCTCGTCACTGGACCATGTGGAACTTTGAATGGTTCTACAAAGTGCGATTTTCCATTTATGTCCACGTTAAGAAAAACGAGATCCGCATTATAAGGAATTGAAAGATCGTTCTACAATCAGGTTTAGGATGGATGAACGCCACAAGTCGCCTTGATAAGTTCACGGGGACGCCACAAACGATGTTGACTGAATCGTTTGATAAGTCGATGTTGAACGCCACAAGTCTTCTTGATAAGTTCGGTAGGACGCTACAAACGATGATGGATGAATTGTTTGATAAGTTGATGAATGAATGCCACAAGAATTAGACAAATTGAAAAATCCTTAATAAGTTCGAAAGAGTTCTTCAAAGAAACTAGAGAATTCCTTCTCACTAAAATAATAAGAATCAAGTTGTGTGACTTCTATTACATATTATGCCAATATATAAGCCACAAGAATTAGACAAATTGAAAAATCCTTGATAAGTTCGAAAGAGTTCTTCAAAGAAACTAGAGAATTCTTTCTCACTAAAATAATAAGAATCAAGTTGTGTGACTTCTATTACATATTATGCCAATATATAAGCCGAAAATTAAGTCCTATCAAGACTAGGAATAGGACTTCTAGAGTAATCTACTTAGACTAGGAAATAAATCCCCCTAAACAACTAGGAAACAAAAACCACTAATAAACTAGGAAACAAATAAAGTCCTACTACTATATATAATTTCGAATTTATTAATATAGATAACTAAATATGCAATTCATCTTATCCACTCCCTTCTTGAGAAATTGCATTTAGTTAGACTTGTATAATGTTGACAAAATTCGTTTCATTTCCGAACACATCCAACTCCTTTTGTTGCGCTTGATTTATTAACTAATTGAGTTCATCTTCCTTGAAACGTTTAGCTCTTGCTCTCGTCACTGGACCATGTGGAACATTGATTGGTTCTTCAAAGTGCGATTTTCCATTTATGTCCACGTTAAGAAAAACGAGACCCGCATTATAAGGAATTGAAAGATCGTTCTACAATCAGGTTTAGGATGGATGAACGACACAAGTCTCCTTGATAAGTTCACGGGGACGCCACAAACAATGTTGACTGAATCGTTTGATAAGTCGATGTTGAACGCCACAAGTCTTCTTGATAAGTTCGGTAGAACGCCACAAATGATGATGGATGAATCGTTTTATAAGTCGATGAATGAACGCCACAAGAATTAGACAAATTGAAAAATCCTTCATAAGTTCAAAAGAGTTCTTCAAAGAAACTAGAGAATTCCTTCTCACTAAAATAATAAGAATCAAGTTGTGTGTCTTCTATTACATATTATGCCTAATATAAGCTGAAAATTAAGTCCTATCAAGACTAGGAATAGGACTACTAGAGTAATCTACTTAGACTAGGAAATAAATCCCCCTAAACAACTAGGAAACAAAAACCACTAATAAACTAGGAAACAAATAAAGTCCTACTACTAAATATAATTTCGAATTTATTACTATAGATAACTAAATATGCAATTCATCTTATCCAATCCCTTCTTGAGAAATTGCATTTAGTTGGACTTGTATAATGTTGACAAAATTCGTTTCATTTCCGAACACATCCAACTCCTTTTGTTGCGCTTGATTTATTAACTCATTGAGTTCTTTTTCCTTAAAACGTTTGGCTCTTGCTCTCGTCACTGGACCATGTGAAACTTTGATTGGTTCTTCAAAGTGCGATTTTCCATTTATGTCCACGTTAAGAAAAACGAGACCCGCATTATAAGGAATTGAAAGATTGTTCTTAAATCAGGTTTAGGATGGATGAACGCCACAAGTCGTCTTGATAAGTTCACGGGGACGCCTCAAACAATGTTGACTGAATCGTTTGATAAGTCGATGTTGAACGCCACATGTCTTCTTGATAAGTTCGGTAGGACGCCACAAATGATGATGGATGAATCGTTTGATAAATCGATGAATGAACGCCACAAGAATTAGACAAATTGAAAAATTCTTGATAAGTTCAAAAGAGTTCTTCAAAGAAATAGAGAATTCCTTCTCACTAAAATAATAAGAATCAAGTTGTGTGTCTTCTATTACATATTATGCCAATATATAAGCTGAAAATTAAGTCCTATCAAGACTAGGAATAGGATTTCTAGAGTAATCTACTTAGACTAGGAAATAAATCCACCTAAACAACTAGGAAACAAAAACCAATAATAAACTAGGAAACAAATAAAGTCCTATTACTAAATATAAATTCGAATTTATTAATATAGATAACTAAATATGCAATTCATCTTATCCAATCCCTTCTTGAGAAATTGCATTTTGTTGGACTTGTATAATGTTGACAAAATTCGTTTCATTTCCGAACACATCCAACTCCTTTTGTTGCGCTTGATTTATTAACTCATTGAGTTCTTCTTCCTTAAAACGTTTGACTCTTGCTCTCGTCACTGGACCATGTGAAACTTTGATTGGTTCTTCAAAGTGCGATTTTCCATTTATGTCCACGTTAAGAAAAACGAGACCCGCATTATAAGGAATTGAAAGATTGTTCTTCAATCAGGTTTAGGATGGATGAACGCCACAAGTCGTCTTGATAAGTTCACAGGGACGCCACAAACAATGTTGACTGAATCGTTTGATAAGTCGATGTTGAACGCCACATGTCTTCTTGATAAGTTCGGTAGGACGCCACAAACGATGCTGACTGAATCGTTTGATAAGTCGATGTTGAACGCCACAAGTCTTCTTGATAAGTTCGGTAGGACGCTACAAACGATGATGGATGAATCGTTTGATAAGTTGATGAATGAATGCCACAAGAATTAGACAAATTGAAAAATCCTTGATAAGTTCGAAAGAGTTCTTCAAAGAAACTAGAGAATTCCTTCTCACTAAAATAATAAGAATCAAGTTGTGTGACTTCTATTACATATTATGCCAATATATAAGTCGAAAATTAAGTCCTATCAAGACTAGGAATAGGACTTCTAGAGTAATCTACTTAGACTAGGAAATAAATCCCCCTAAACAACTAGGAAACAAAAACCACTAATAAACTAGGAAACAAATAAAGTCCTACTACTATATATAAATTCGAATTTATTACTATAGATAACTAAATATGCAATTCATCTTATCCAATCCCTTCTTGAGAAATTGCATTTAGTTGGACTTGTATAATGTTGACAAAATTCGTTTCATTTCCGAACACATCCAACTCCTTTTGTTGCGCTTGATTTATTAACTCATTGAGTTCTTCTTCCTTGAAACGTTTAGCTCTTGCTCTTGTCACTGGACCATGTGGAAATTTGATTGGTTCTTCAAAGTGCGATTTTCCATTTATGTCCACGTTAAGAAAAACGAGACCCGCATTATAAGGAATTGAAAGATCGTTCTACAATCAGGTTTAGGATGGAGGAACGCCACAAGTCGCCTTGATAAGTTCACGGGGACGCCACAAACGATGTTGACTGAATCGTTTGATAAGGCGATGTTGAACGCCACAAGTCTTCTTGATAAGTTCAGTAGGACGCCACAAACGATGATGGATGAATCGTTTGATAAGTCGATGAATGAATGCCACAAGAATTAGACAAATTGAAAAATCCTTGATAAGTTCAAAAGAGTTCTTCAAAGAAACTAGAGAATTCCTTCTCACTAAAATAATATGAATCAAGTTGTGTGTCTTCTATTACATATTATGCCAATATATAAGCTGAAAATTAAGTCCTATCAAGACAAGGAATAGGACTTCTAGAGTAATCTACTTAGACTAGGAAATAAATCCCCTTAAACAACTAGGAAACAAAATCCACTAATAAACTAGGAAACAAATAAAGTCCTACTACTAAATATAATTTCGAATTTATTACTATAGATAACTAAATATGCAATTCATCTTATCCAATCCCTTCTTGAGAAATTGCATTTAGTTGGACTTGTATAATGTTGACAAAATTCGTTTCATTTCCGAACACATCCAACTCCTTTTGTTGCGCTTGATTTATTAACTCATTGAGTTCTTCTTCCTTAAAACGTTTGGCTCTTGCTCTCGTCACTGGACCATGTGAAACTTTGATTGGTTCTTCAATGTGCGATTTTCCATTTATGTCCACGTTAAGAAAAACGAGACCCGCATTATAAGGAATTGAAAGATTGTTCTTCAATCAGGTTTAGGATGGATGAACGCCACAAGTCGTCTTGATAAGTTCACGGGGACGCCACAAACAATGTTGACTGAATCGTTTGATAAGTCGATGTTGAACGCCACATGTCTTCTTGATAAGTTCGGTAGGACGCCACAAATGATGATGGATGAATCGTTTGATAAGTCGATGAATGAACGCCACAAGAATTAGACAAATTGAAAAATCCTTGATAAGTTCAAAAGAGTTCTTCAAAGAAACTAGAGAATTCCTTCTCACTAAAATAATAAGAATCAAGTTGTGTGTCTTCTATTACATATTATGCCAATATATAAGCTGAAAATTAAGTCCTATCAAGACTAGGAATAGGATTTCTAGAGTAATCTACTTAGACTACGAAATAAATCCACCTAAACAACTAGGAAACAAAAACCAATAATAAACTAGGAAACAAATAAAGTCCTATTACTAAATATAAATTCGAATTTATTACTATAGATAACTAAATATGCAATTCATCTTATCCAATCCCTTCTTGAGAAATTGCATTTTGTTGGACTTGTATAATGTTGACAAAATTCGTTTCATTTCCGAACACATCCAACTCCTTTTGTTGCGCTTGATTTATTAACTCATTGAGTTCTTCTTCCTTGAAACGTTTAGCTCTTGCTCTTGTCACTGGACCATGTGGAACTTTGATTGGTTCTTCAAAGTGCGATTTTCCATTTATGTCCACGTTAAGAAAAACGAGACCCGCATTATAAGGAATTGAAAGATCGTTCTACAATCAGGTTTAGGATGGAGGAACGCCACAAGTCTCCTTGATAAGTTCACGGGGACGCCACAAACAATGTTGACTGAATTGTTTGATAAGTCGATGTTGAACGCCACAAGTCTTCTTGATATGTTCGGTAGGACGCCACAATTGATGATGGATGAATCGTTTGATAAGTCTATGAATGAATGCCACAAGAATTAGACAAATTGAAAAATCCTTGATAAGTTCAAAAGAGTTCTTCAAAGAAACTAGAGAATTCCTTCTCACTAAAATAATATGAATCAAGTTGTGTGTCTTCGATTACATATTATGCCAATATATAAGCTGAAAATTAAGTCCTATCAAGACAAGGAATAGGACTTCTAGAGTAATCTACTTAGACTAGGAAATAAATCGCCCTAAACAACTAGGAAACAAAAACCACTAATAAACTAGGAAACAAATAATGTCCTACTACTAAATATAATTTCGAATTTATTACTATAGATAACTAAATATGCAATTCATCTTATCCAATCCCTTCTTGAGAAATTGCATTTAGTTGGACTTGTATAATGTTGACAAAATTCGTTTCATTTCCGAACACATCCAACTGCTTTTGTTGCGCTTGATTTATTAACTCATTGAGTTATTCTTCCTTGAAATGTTTGGATCTTGCTCTCGTCACTGGACCATGTGGAACTTTGAATGGTTCTTCAAAGTGCGATTTTCCATTTATGTCCACATTAAGAAAAACGAGACCCGCATTATAAAGAATTGAAAGATCGTTCTACAATCAGGTTTAGGAACGATGAACGCCACAAGTCGCCTTGATAAGTTCACGGGGACGCCACAAACGATGTTGACTGAATCGTTTTATATGTCGATGTTGAACGCCACAAGTCTTCTTGATAAGTTCGATAGGACGCCACAAACGATGATGGATGAATCGTTTGATAAGTCGATGAATGAATGCCACAAGAATTAGACAAATTGAAAAATCCTTGATAAGTTCAAAAGAGTTCTTTAAATAAACTAGAGATTCCTTCTCACTAAAATAATAAGAATCAAGTTGTGTGTCTTCTATTAAATATTAGGCCTATATATAAGCTGAAAATTAAGTCCTATCAAGACTAGAAATAGGACTTCTAGAGTAATCTACTTAGACTAGGAAATAAATCCCCCTAAACAACTAGGAAACAAAAACCACTAATGAACTAGGAAACAAATAAAGTCCTAGTACTATATAATTTCGAATTTATTACAATAGATAACTAAATATGCAATTCATCTTATCCACTCCCTTCTTGAGAAATTGCATTTAGTTGGACTTGTATAATGTTGACAAAATTCGTTTCATTTCCGAACACATCAAAATCCTTTTGTTGCGCTTGCTTTATTAACATATTGAGTTCTTCTTGCTTGAAATGTTTGGCTCTTGCTCTCGTCACTGGACCATGTGGAACTTTGATTGGTTCTTCAAAGTGCGATTTTCCATTTATGTCCATGTTAAGAAAAATGGGACCCGCATTATAAGGAATTGAAAGATCGTTCATCAATCAGGTTTAGGATGGATGAACGCCACAAGTCGCCTTGATAAGTTCACGGGGATGCCACAAACAATGTTGACTGAATCGTTTGATAAGTCGATGTTGAACGCCACAAGTTGATCTTACGGGTTTTCGTTGGAGATCAAAATAATAAAGTAGAGCATGCAGGATACACTATGATATGAGATAGAAGATCAATAAAGTATATTTTAATCATGATGGGTATAGATTACAAGTACTGAGGGTCCTATTTGAGCATTATAGGATGCCATACAAGCTAGAGGCTAAATACATACAACTAAGGTGATCTGATCTAACTCATGTGGGAATTCGAGCAGGAGGCTCCGATCATGAAGCAGCCCCCAAAAGGTCCCCCTTGCTTCATAAATGGGAGAGGTATTTATAGTTGAGGAGAGCATTTCTTGGCCCAAAGGCTTGGGCCTGAGGTTGGCCCAATGATAAATTCAACCATGAGCACCTCTGCTGGCGATCGGACTGAGCTAATTGGAGTTACAAGCTTCGGGATCAGAATTATGCCCTCATGGTTGGATTCAGGACCTTCAATGAGCTCAAGGTCAAAATTATGCCTTCAGTGAGCTCAGGGTCGGATCTTAGGGTCTTCAATGAGCTCCGGGTCGGATTTTAGGGTTTTCCATGAGCTCAGGGTCGGATTTTAGGGTCTTCCATGAGCTCAAGGTCGAAATTATGCCTTCAGTGAGCTCAGGGTGGGATATTAGGGTCTTCCATGAGCTCAGGGTCGAAATTATGCCTTCAGTGAGCTCAGGGTCGGATTTTAGGGTCTTCCATGAGCTCCAAGAATAAAGATTCCAAAGTACCCCTCATCAATACTCCCCCACTTCTCGAGCGTAAAGTGAAGCTGAAGCTCGGAGAAGTAGAAAATGCTTGAGGATCGCTATTTTGTGTTTCGGATATGCCTCGTTAAAAACCTAGCTCGGAAAAACTCAGTGGGATAAAAACCGAACCAGGGAAAAAGAGTGCATATCATAGAAACTCCAAAATATATTAGGGATCGTAATTATGAATTCGGGGTCGGATTTTGTAGTGTTTTATCACATATGACTTATAATTCAGGGTCAAAATTATGCCTTCAGGGTCGGAATTCAGGGTCTTCAGTTTAGCATGAGTTCCCGAAATAAAGAATCGAAACCCTAGATCGAAGATAATCGGTCGAATTTATTAAAACCTTGAAAGCTGATAACCAATAGTATATAGATCCATAATGTTTGGTTCGAAAGATTTTAAAGACAAATCCAAAGTAGAAGAAGAATCAGAATCCGATCCTATCATGCAGACCGTCGATGCTTACAAAGGTTACGACTTTTACCCTTTGTCATTTTTTTTATCTGAGAATTGATCTTGGAGATATAAGAATTCGATCTTGGAGATATAAGAATTCGATCTTAGAGATCTAAGAATTTGATCTTGGAGGTCTGATAATTTGATCTTGGAGGTCTGATAACTTGTATAATGTTGACAAAATTCGTTTCATTTCCGAACACATCCAACTCCTTTTGTTGCGCTTGTTTATTAACTCATTGAGTTCTTCTTCCTTGAAACTTTGGCTCTTGCTCTCGTCACTGGACCATGTGGAACTTTGATTGGTTCTTCAAAATGCGATTTTCCATTTGTCCTCATCATTCTGCAAATTTCCATTTATGTCCTCATCATTCCCCTCCTCTTGATTCCCCCTCACACTATTACATCATTCACCTCCTCTTGAAAAGGATTTGCCCTCAAATCAGCACCTACATCAAAAGGACTTAAATCAGTAACATTGAACGTAGTGCTAACATTGTACTCACTAGTAGGTCTAGCTTGTAGGCATTGTCATTGACACGCTCAAGAACTTGAAAAGGACCATCTCCCCTTAGGGGCAACTTCGAACGCCTATGGGATGGAAATCTTTCTTTCCTCACGTGCAACCAAACCCAATCTCCAGGTTCAAAAACTACCTTGCGACGCCCTTTGTTGGCTTGCTTTGCATATTGTTCCGTCTTCTTCTCGATATTGAATCTTGCCTTTTCATGTATCTGCTTAACAAATTCAGCCTTTTTCTTTCCATCCAAGTTAACTCTTTCAGACAAAGGTAATAGTGTTAAATCCAATGGAGTTAATTAAAACCATAAACTATTTCAAATGGAGAAAACTTAGAAGCAGAATGAATGGTACGATTGTGATAGAATAGTGCCCAGCAAGCCAGTTCAATTAGCTTGTAATAGGTCTATTCTGTAAGAAACAATCTTTTGATTTTATAATAATACGCGCGTTTATTTATATGAGTATAAGGATAAACAATGGCCAACTTCATCTCTCGCGAATACATTTAAGCGATTGGATGAAACCCTTAGATTACATTTGACTATGGGACGATTCACTTCAGTACTGAGTGCAATCATGAAACAGTCTCAAAGGTCGTAATCTTAAAACTGTTCCAAGTCATAGATTCCGAACGAGACGGGGTATCGTAGGAATCGCCAAGACTTGTACAAGTATGCATGATTCACATGGAGTGAATTTGTAGCGTTTCATGAGCAAGGCATTTGAGGCCAGTGCATACGAGTAGGTGGTTCAATGGAGGATTGAATGCATCGAACGACACGAACAGAGAAACCCATTGTGGAAGCGCATGACGCATATCGGTGATGGGATGTTTCTCAAGGATTATAATAGTGTACGATTTAGTCCTTTGACTTGAGGTACTAGGGCGAATTCGGTGCATGGAAGTGCGTACTTAGATCTAGGTATAGGCCACGTAGCTTGGTCATAACATGCCTAGGTTGGGTGCGTATGGACATGTACGCGAGTGGTTAGAACCGATATGGAATCTATTGACTCACTGTAATGGGTGAGAGAATTTCCTATACGATTCTTAGATAATATATCCAAGGAATCTGCGGCCGCAGTCGGTGACGGATTTGGAAAAGGGTTTCCAAATTTAGAAGGTCACAATGGAATATTATCCTGAATTAGAAAGTATAGTTATCGAGACAAATTTAGAGGTGCCGATCAATTCACACACCCTAAGTCTTGATCGGGAATATTAGTCGATAGAAGGACCGTATGTACATGGTAATCATATGAGACGAGGTTCACAAGTATCAATTCACCTGAAGTTGGGCTTTATGGGCTTGTGGCTAGACATCGACCACGAAGTGTAGGTACTCCTGAGTTAATAGAGGAATTGATTCTAGGAGTGGTCAATTAAAGGTTGTTTAATTGATCGGAGCAATTTATTGTTCATAAATTAAATCACGAGGAATTCGTGGGCCTGCTACCAATTGATGGTGAACCCAGAGGGTCACACACAATACAATGGGACGGTGACTGTTGAAAAGGATACAAAAGGAATTAATTGATTTAAATGTAATTAAATCAATTAAATGAATTAAAAGTATTTAATTCAAATGGGAGATTAATTAATTGTCTAACTTGATTAATTAAATACTTAATTGAGTTGCTAATTAAATATATAAATGAAATAATGATTTAATTGGACTGGGCATTTAATTAAGTAATTAATTAAATGAAAAGGCTTGCAAGACATGGGCCTTTAATTAAAAGCCCGTAAGAAGTCTTGCAAAACCTAGGTCAAGAGGGAGTCTATAAAAGGGGTTCTACTTGAGCTCAAAAAGCTAACACCCTAAGAAGAAAACCCTAGCCCTCCTCTCAACCCTAGCCGCCGCCCCCTTGTGCTAGAAACCCTAGCCGCCGCCGCCATCTAGAGACGCCACCACCTACTGCCGTGGGCTGCTCTAGTGCCGCCGCCCCTCTCCCTTTGTTCCTCTGTGTTAGATCTTGTCCGCCGCCCCTCTCCCTTTGTTCCTCTGTGTTAGATCTTGACCTGTCAAGAGAATCTACACAATCCTGCTTCAACAAACCTCCTGAATCCAGTTCTGAGCCTAAGATCTTGAGGTGTTGCCAGAATCCGATTGGTGTGGACTAACTTTGGAGGTGAGACGCTTGGATCACTTCTGTGAACCAGATCCAAATCAGATCCAGAACTGAAGGTTTCCACCACCTTGCCTGTGGTGAGGTACATCGCAAAAACCCCCCTTGTTTAATTACTATGTGTGTTTTTGTTCTTGCTTACGTATAATTAATATGGAGAATCAATATGGGACCTTGGGTGCTTCGAAAAATTTTAAATTCCGCACTTTCGTTGTTCTGACAATCGAGGCATCCCAACCACTATCCCAACAGTGGTATCAGAGCCTACTCCATTATTATTATACGAAAAGCCTGAACATAATGTGTTTTCACCGTATATGTTTAATTATGTATATGTAAACACGTGATAATTATGTTTTGTAAGTTGATTCTTACTTGTTATGACTGGATCTAATGTTGGGTAAAACTTCTTTTTTAGATCGATGCCGTTTTTATAGTTTTTTGAAACTTCAGGACTTTTATGCAAAGAATCGAGATTAGGGTTTTTGTGGGCTGAAAAATTCGAATTTTTGAAATCTGGAAATTTCAAAATCATGGACTGTTTTTGCAAATCTGGTCGCACGGGTTTTGGGGTCAATTTGTAATTTCCAAAAACTTTGGGGCTATTTTGCAATTACCGAAACTTGAGGGGTCAATTTGAAAAATCGAAAATTTTCAGAATTCAAGATATTATTTTCCGGTATCTGCCCAAATCTGGCCAGGGGTGTTTTTGTAACTTTTTAAATGTTTTGGGGTCAAAGTGCAATTTTCGAAAGTTGAGGGGCGAAAATGCAATTTTCAAAAGTTGAAAAACAGAATCTGAATTTGAGCAGAAAATTTATTTTTGTTTACCCGAATATTCATTTTGTCATAATTAGTAGTGACTAAAAAGTAAGAATCATAGAAAGTTAGTTTTAAAAGGTAGTTTTAAAATTAAGAAAGAAATAGGTAAAGGATGTTTGCTTGTTTCTTGCTCTATGTGAATTGTTTACGTGGTTTTCGATCGAGCCGAGCCTTGACCTTAGGTTAGATGTGATTGGTTTAATTTATTGTTTGGTTTTTATTGGGCCTGCGAGCCTATTATGTTTTTGGGCCATTTTGAGCCTTTGTAATAGAATAGGGCTTTACTGCTTTCCTAGTTTAGGATGGAGGCCCGTTTACAAGCAAGGTGGGAACCCAAGAATGTATGAAGGCCATGCATGCATGGTACATTGTGTAATAGCATAGGCCCATTTACAAACCCTTTAGATTGACCAATAGGGCCAACATCATTGGCTCGATGATGGCCCACATAGGAGGCTCCCGATCGAAAACATTTTGTGGTAGTATGCATGCTAGGCTTGTATGGCTTTTATTTATTTTGTCGATTTATATTTAGCTTGTATGAGATGCGCGCTAGAATCTAGATCGTAATAAAAGATAAAGCATAACTGAATCGGTGAGATCTCGAGGAGAGTTAGTATAACTTTCAAAACCAGAAATTCCCCTCTCGAATTAAATATTAAGTCATATTGGATTAAAATAAAATGAAGTATTTATATAAATCCAAGCCTTCCATCAATAGGGACTAGCGTAAGTTGTCTACTTATCGATAGAGGTGATCCAGAGTCTGGCACCCGAGTCGAAGAAAGGGACAATACGTGAAATTCCTTGACTCCTGTTTTTAACTAAACACGACAAGGGTGAGGACTGGTCGGGATGTGAGGATCGACCGATAACTAGTTACGGAGAACTCACGACTGGGCCCGTGGCTCATCATGATTGATGGGTTAGACTTAACGATTTGTAACACTTATGATGTAGCAGTGCTAGATAAGTGCGAAAACCGAGGCAAAATAACTTGAAGGTTGTGGAGTAACACAATTGGTAAAAAGTATACCTATGGAGAATTGGTTGTATGGCCACGAGTCGTGGGTGCAATTAATTGCTGCTGGGACGTCAAGACCTACTAGGAATTAAATTTCAAGAGCAATCAAAGGGGTGATTGTTTCGATAAAATAGTGGGAGAACTTTTTCGAAAACAAGTCCAAAATTCGATAATTATAAGTATTAGACATAAGATCAGTTAGCTAAATGTTGTCTTCTTTCCATTTGTAGATATTAAGTACAATGTCTAAGAATCCATTATTTGTTATGCTCGACGGAAACAAGTTGAATGGCTCAAACTTCGTTGACTGGCTGAGAAATCTCAGAATTGTCCTCGACTCCGAGCGACGAAGCTATGTGCTCGACACACCCATGCCTGCTGCACCCGCAGCACGAGCTAGTGAGGAACAACGAACCGCCCATGCTAAAAGGGTTGATGATGATCTTCAGGTTCGATGTCTCATGCTAGCCTCGATGTCGAATGAACTGCATAAACAGCATGCTGCTATGCCGCTTGCTAGAGAGATACTTCTCCACCTCCAGCAGATGTTTGGAGAGAGGTCTCGTACCGAAAGGTTCGCGACCACTAAGCAGTTGTTTCATCTCAAGATGGCTGAGGGAAGCAGTGTCAAGGATCACTGTCTGCGTTTCATCAACCTGGTTGAAAAACTGGGGCGATTGGAAGTGGATTTGCACGCTGATCTTAGCACTGACCTCCTTCTCCATACGCTGCCCCGTTCTTTTGACCAGTTCGTGTTGAACTTCAACATGGAGGATAGAACCCTCGCTCTTCACGAACTGACCAATTTGTTGGTAACGGCAGAATCGACTCTCAAGAAAGAGAAGCCGGTAATGATTACACACCAATCGAAGGCTGCAAAGCCCAAGAGAGGTAGTAAGAAGAAGAAGGTATTTTCTTCGAAGGCAGTCACAAAGGTGGTTGAAAAGAAGCACAAGAGCCCGGAAGACGAATGTTTCCACTGCAAGAAAGCAGGGCACTGGAAAAGGAACTGCCCAGACTACCTAAAGATGAAATTGGTAGCCAAAGGTATTTTCTTGGTTGAAGTTAATATTTCTATTAACAGTGCATCGTGGGTGTAAGACACCGCGGCAGGTTCTCATATCTGCAATGATTTGCAGGTGATGGGAGCAGTAAGATACCTGAAGCCCGGGGATAGAATCCTGCGTTTTGGAAATGGAGCTAGGATCGCCGCTGAGGCTATTGGGGACGTCGAATTGGTTTTAGGAAATTTTACTTTAATTTTAAGGGATTGTCTGTACGTACCAAACATTATTAAGAACATCATTTCTATACCTGTGTTGGATATTGATGATTTTAATTTTTCCATTGAAAATGGAGCTTTTTGCATATTTAAAGATGGTTTAATGTATGCTCGTGGTACTTTGATAGATGGTCTGTATTCCCTAGAACCTACAAATTCCGACGTCATGCACATTCAATCTAGAAAGAGAAAATATGATAATCAAACTCCACAACTTTGGCATGCTAGACTTGGACATATTTCCAAGAGTAGGATTCAAAAGCTGGTTTCCTCTAAGGCTCTTGAAATAAAGAACTTGGATGAACTCCCAACTTGCGAGTCTTGTCTCAAAGGAAAGATGACCAAATCACCCTTCACCAGGAATCCTGAGCGAACCAAGCAAACATTGGATTTAATCCATACTGACGTTTGTGGACCATTGAGTGTCAATGCGAGAGGAGGATTCTCTTACTTTGTAACATTCACCGACGATTTTAGTCGTTATGGATATGTGTATCTTATGAAACACAAATCCGAAACTTTTGAGAAATTCAAAGAGTTTCGAATGGAAGTTGAGAATCAACTTGGGCATAGTATTAAAGCACTTCGTTCTGATAGAGGTAGTGAGTACTTAAGCCAAGAATTCCTTGATTATCTAAAAGAGAATGGAATTCTCGCCCAGCGAACTCCCCCTAGGACGCCCCAACTCAATGGAGTGTCCGACCGGAGGAACCGAACATTGTTAGACATGGTTCGTTCCATGATGAGCTTCGCTGACCTTCCCTTTTCGTTTTGGGGCTTAGCCCTATTAACTGCATCGAAGATACTAAACATAGTACCTTCGAAGTCAGTGCCAACGACACCGCACCAGGTATGGTATGGTAAAGCACCCGTGTATTCGTATCTACGAGTATGGGGATCTCCAGCGTATGTAAAGAACAAAAAGGGAGATAAGCTAGATAGTAGATCTAGTTTGTGCAAATTTGTGGGGTATCCAAAGGAATCTATTGGATACCTGTTCTTCGATCCTAAAGAACGTAATACGTTCGTATCTAGACCCACTTCTTGGAAGAGGATTTCCTCACCAACCGAAATGGGACAATCGTAGAACTTGATGAAGTCCAAGAATCGGACCCATCCCCACAAACAGTGGGAGCTGAACCAGAATTTATTGAACCTACTAGTACACCTACTCTTCGAAGGTCTGATCGAATTCGTAAGGAGCCAGAGCGATTTGGTTTCATTCACGAAAACGAAAAAGGTGATAATGATCCAAGGACCTATCAAGAAGCGATGTTAGACATAGACTCGGGTGCGTGGCTCGAAGCCATGCAATCCGAAATGGATTTCATGCATTCCAACATGGTTTGGACCTTGGTCGATCCACCTGAGGGAACTATCCCTGTAGGATGCAAATGGATCTTCAAGCGCAAGCTTGGAATGAATAGAGAGGTATTAACTCATAAAGCTCGCTTAGTGGCGAAAGGGTATTCTCAAAGGCCTGGAATAGACTATGAGGAAACCTTCTTTCCCGTGGCGATGTCGAAATCCATTCGGATACTACTTGACATAGCCGCGTGGCATGACTATGAAATATGGCAAATGGACGTAAAGACCGCCTTTCTCAATGGAGACATTGACAAGGAGATCTTTATGCAACAACCTGATGGTTTTGCGTCCAAAGGAAGTGAGCACAAATTATGTAAACTTCAAAGGTCAATCTATGGCCTCAAACAGGCATCCCGAACCTGGAACATACGATTTGATGAGACAGTCAAAGCATTTGGCTTCATCAAAAACATATATGAACCTTGTGTGTACAAGAAGAATAGTGGGAGCTCGATACAATTCATTGTTTTGTACGTCGATGACATTTTGTTAATCGGAGACGATATCAAGATGTTAGCGCAGACTAAAGCGTAGTTATCCGCGCAGTTTTCCATGAAAGATATGGGAGACGCATCTTACGTATTGGGAATACGTATCTATATAGATAGATCAAAGAAGATGATAGGACTCTCCCGATCTCAGTACATCAACATTATTTTGAAGAGATTCAAAATGGAAGAATCCAAGAGAGGATTGCTTCCAATGAGACATGGTATCTCTCTTTCTAAGTCTATGTGCCCTACAACTGACGAAGAAAAGACGAGAATGTCTCTCATACCTTATGCCTCTGCAATAGGGAGTATAATGTATGCGATGTTGTGTACTCGACCAGACATAGCACACGCTCTAAGTGTAACGAGCCGCTATCAGTCAAATCCAGGCGAACAGCACTGGACTGCCGTAAAAGCACTCCTAAAGTACCTGCGAAGGACTAAGGATATGTTTTTGGTCTACGGTGGTAGTGGAGAACTGAAACTTGAAGGATTCACTGATTCGAGTTTCCAGTCTGACGTGGATGACTTCAAATCCAACTCTGGATACATATTCCGCATCAATGGAGGAGCGGTCAGTTGGAAAAGATGTAAACAGTCTACCACTGCCGACTCAACTACAGAAGCAGAATATATCGCAGCATCAGATGCGGCAAAAGAAAGTGTATGGATGAAAAACTTCATCGAAGAATTGGATGTCGTTCCTAGCATTGCTGAACCTATAGTCGTCTTCTGTGACAACAACGGGGCGATAGCTCAAGCAAAGGAGCCGAGATCACACCATCAATCCAAACACGTACAGAGGAAATACCACGTGATCAGGGAGATCATTGGTAGAGGTGACATGCACATGGAGTATGTCAAATCGGAAGACAACGTAGCTGACCCACTAACTAAGCCACTTTCACAAAAGGCGTTCGATAGTCATCTAGAGAAGATGGGTCTTAGAACCATAGGTGAATGGCTTTAGGGCAAGTGGGAGATTGATAGAATAGTGCCCAGCAAGCCAGTTCAATTAGCTTGTAATAGGTCTATTCTGTAAGAAACAATCTTTTGATTTTATAATAATACGCGCGTTTATTTATATGAGTATAAGGATAAACAATGGCCAACTTCATCTCTCGCGAATACATTTAAGCGATTGGATGAAACCCTTAGATTACATTGGACTATGGGAAGATTCACTTCAGTACTGAGTGCAATCATGAAACAGTCTCAAAGGTCGTAATCTTAAAACTGTTCCAAGTCATAGATTCCGAACGAGACGGGGTATCGTAGGAATCGCCAAGACTTGTACAAGTATGCATGATTCACATGGAGTGAATTTGTAGCGTTTCATGAGCAAGGCATTTGAGGCCAGTGCATACGAGTAGGTGGTTCAATGGAGGATTGAATGCATCGAACGACCAGAACAGAGAAACCCATTGTGGAAGCGCATGACGCATATCGGTGATGGGATGTTTCTCAAGGATTATAATAGTGTACGATTTAGTCCTTTGACTTGAGGTACTAGGGCGAATTCGGTGCATGGAAGTGCGTACTTAGATCTAGGTATAGGCCACGTAGCTTGGTCATAACATTCCTAGGTTGGGTGCGTATGGACATGTACGCGAGTGGTTAGTACCGATATGGAATCTATTGACTCACTGTAATGGGTGAGAGAATTTCCTATACGATTCTTAGATAATATATCCAAGGAATCTGCGGCCGCAGTCGGTGACGGATTTGGAAAGGGGTTTCCAAATTTAGAAGGTCACAATGGAATATTATCCTGAATTAGAAAGTATAGTTATCGAGACAAATTTAGAGGTGCCGATCAATTCACACACCCTAAGTCTTGATCGGGAATATTAGTCGATAGAAGGACCGTATGTACATGGTAATTATATGAGACGAGGTTCAAAAGTATCAATTCACCTGAAGTTGGGCTTCATGGGCTTGTGGCTAGACATCGACCATGAAGTGTAGGTACTCCTGAGTTAATAGAGGAATTGATTCTAGGTGTGGTCAATTAAAGGTTGTTTAATTGACCGGAGCAATTTATTGTTCATAAATTAAATCACGAGGAATTCGTGGGCCTGCTGCCAATTGATGGTGAACCCAGAGGGTCACACACAATACAATGGGACGGTGACTGTTGAAAAGGATACAAAAGGAATTAATTGATTTAAAGGTAATTAAATCAATTAAATGAATTAAAAGTATTTAATTCAAGTGGGAGATGAATTAATTGGCTAACTTGATTAATTAAATACTTAATTGAGTTGCTAATTAATTATATAAATGAAATAATGATTTAATTGGACTGGGCATTTAATTAAGTAATTAATTAAATGAAAAGACTTGCAAGACATGGGCCTTTAATTAAAAGCCCGTAAGAAGTCTTGCAAAACCTAGGTCAAGAGGGATTCTATAAAAGGGGTTCTACTTGAGCTCAAAAAGCTAACACCCTAAGAAGAAAACCCTAGCCTCTCCTCTCAACCCTAGCCGCCGCCCCCTTGTGCTAGAAACCCTAGCCGCCGCCGCCATCTAGAGACGCCGCCACCTGCTGCCGTGGGCTGCTCTAGTGCCGCCGCCCCTCTCCCTTTGTTCCTCTGTGTTAGATCTTGACCTGTCAAGAGAATCTACACAATCCTGCTTCGACAAATCTCCTGAATCCAGTTTTGAGCCTAAGATCTTGAGGTGTTGCCAGAATCCGATTGGTGTGGACTAACTTTGGAGGTGAGACGCTTGGATCACTTCTGTGAACCAGATCCAAATCAGATCCAGAACTGATGGTTTCCACCACCTTGCCTGTGGTGAGGTACATCGCAAAAACCCCCCTTGTTTAATTACTATGTGTGTTTTTGTTCTTGCTTACGTATAATTAATATGGAGAATCAATATGGGACCTTGGGTGCTTCGAAAAATTTTAAATTCCGCACTGTCGTTGTTCCTGACAATCGAGGCATCCCAACCACTATCCCAACTCAACATGTGGTAAACATTCTTCCCATGTTTTGATATTCTTTTTAATTATAGCCCTCAACAAAGTAGATAATGTCCTATTTACTACTTCAGTTTGACCATCAGTTTGTGGATGACAAGTGGTGAAAAATAACAACTTAGTCCCTAACTTACACCACAAGGTTTTACAAAAGTAACTCAAAAACATAGCATCTCTATCTGAAACAATGGTTCGACGCATTCCATGTAATCTAACAAATTCTCGAAAGAATATGTCAGCAATATTAGATGAATTATTAGTTTTCGTACATGGAATGAAATGCACCATTTTAGAAAACCTGTCTACAACCACAAAAATAGAATCCCTACCTCGTTTAGACCTAGGTAAACGTAAAACAAAATCCATTGAAATATCAATCCAGGGATCACTAGGAATTGGTAGTGGCATGTATAAACCATGAGGTTGTACTCTAGATTTTGCTTGCTTACAAGTGATACATCTATCACAAATTCTCTCCACATCCTTTCTCATATGAGGCCAATAAAATTGTTCTTGCAAAATCGCTAAGGTTTTAATAACTCCAAAGTGCCCATTAGACCTCCACCATGTGATTCCCTTACTAACAACTCAATCAAAGAACAATTAGGAACACATAACTTATTTTCTCGAAACAAGAAACCCTCATGTCTAAAGAACTTACCCACTACCAACAGGTGATTGGTCTAGTGGAAGGGGCTAGTCACTACAAAGTAGCGGACTCAGGTTCCAATCCCTGTTGGGAGAGGTTCCCACTTTATGTGCCCAACGCGCCTCAAAATGGATTAAACCCTTGGGAAACCAAAAAAAAAAGAATTTACCCACTGCATTTTTCTCACAATTTCGAAATTCCTCAGAAAAATCATGGTCTAAAGGATATAATTCTTTATTATGCTCAAAACCAAGTAATTTTGCATCAAAAGTGGAGAGTAAGACATACCTTCTAGAAAGTGCATCCGCGACAACATTCGCTTTACCTTTCTTGTATCGGATGACATAGGGAAATGTTTCAATGAATTCCACCCATCGTGCATGTCTCCTACTCAATATTTGTTGACTCTTCAAGTGTTTCAACGACTCATGATCCGTGTGAATCACAAACTCCTTAGGCCAAAGATAGTGTTGCCATGTTTGTAAAGCTCGCAGCAATGCGTACAACTCTTTGTCATAAGTAGGGTAGTTTAGAGCTGCCCCGCTTAGTTTCTCGTGATCTTACGCATTTTTGCTTGTTCGATCTAGGTGGTGTGAAATGCCGTACAAATGCTTGTAAATAGAAGAAAAAGATCAATAGTATTTGTATTCGGGATGATTGAGTACAAATTACAAGTATTGAGAGTCCTATCCGAGCATTATAGGATGCCGTACAAGCTAGAGGGTGAAATACATATAAAACAACCTATACTTTTCTTCCTAAGTAGTTCCGAGCAGCAGCCTCGGAGGAAGAGCACCTGGGAAGTTGTGTCATCGTCATAAATGCTTGGGGTATTTATAGCTGAGATCTGGAGCTAGGTGATCCACCCACAGATGTGCATTTCTCGGCCCACAGGCCTGGGCCTGAGCTCGGCCCAACAGTGATTTTGGACCCTAAGCTTCTTTTGTAGAATCCGCATAGGACTCTTGAGCTTTGGGCTAGAATTTATGCCCATGAGATCGAGATCCGTGACTTTCGACCTTGCTGGACTGTAGAAATGCCGAATCCAAGATACCCCTCATCAATACTCCCCCAGTTCTCGAGCGTAAAGTGGAGCTTAAGCTCGAGAAGTATAAACTGTTTCGAACGCTGGGGTGAGATGAGCTATTTTTAGGATAAGTTTCGGATATGCCTCATTAAAAACCTAACTCGGAAAAACCCTTTGGGATAAAAATCGAGCTAGGGAAAAAGAGTGCATATCTCGGAAACAATATAATGGCATCGTCTTGATATTACCCTTGTTGTCTATGGTTTGTATAGGACTTCCAGATCAGGATCCTTTTACTGTTGCTTATTCTACAAAGGAAGCTTAGGGTCCAAAATCACTGTTGGGCCGAGCTCAGGCCCAGGCCTGTGGGCCGAGAAATGCACATCTGTGGGTGGATCACCTAGCTCCAGATCTTAGCTATAAATACCCCAAGCATTTATGACGATGACACAACTTCCCAGGTGCTCTTCCTCCGAGGCTGCTGCTCGGAACTACTTAGGAAGAATAGTATATGCTGTTTTATATGTATTTCACCCTCTAGCTTGTACGGCATCCTATAATGCTCGGATAGGACTCTCAATACTTGTAATTTGTACTCAATTATCCCGAATACAAATACTATTGATCTTTTTCTTCTATTTACAAGCATTTGTACGTCATTTCACACCACCTAGATTGAACAAGCGAAAACGCGTAAGATCATCTCACTAAAATAAGCAATTGGTTTTCCTCCTTGGATGAGGACTGCTCCAACACCTAAGCCTGATGCATCACATTCAAATTCAAATGTTAATGTTAAGTTAGGCAGAGCTAATAAAGGAGCATTAGTTAATTTCTCTTTGAGCAATTGGAAAGCCCTTTCTTGCTCGTCTTCCCACTTAAACCCAACATTCTTCTTGATAGCCTCAGTAAGTGGTGCTGCAATGCTGGTAAAGTTCTTCACAAATCTCCTATAGAAGCTAGCAAGTGCATGGAAGCTCCTAATTCTTGCCCTACACTTGTGGGACTCAGCCATTCTTGAATTGCTCGGATTTTATGCTCATCAACCTGTATACCATGTGCACTCACAACAAAACCAAGAAACACAAGCTTATCGGTGCAAAAAGTGCACTTCTTCATGTTAGCAAATAATTTCTCCTTTCGTAATACTTCAAGAACAGAATGTAAATACTTAACATGATCATCTTGATTTTTACTATAAATAAGAATATCATCAAATTAGACAACTACAAATTTTCCTATGAAAGCACGTAAAACATGGTTCATTAATCGCATGAAAGTACTTGGTGCATTAGTTAGACCAAATGGCATAACCAACCACTCATATATACCAAACATTGTTTTAAAAGCTATTTTCCATTCATCACCTTCTTTCATTCTTATTTGATGGTAGCCACTTTTCAAATCAATTTTTAGAAAATACACAAGCACCATGCAATTCATCAAGCATATCATCAAGACGAGGAATAGGATGGCGATATCTGATTGTTATATTGTTGACGGCTCGACAATCAACACACATTCTCCATGTCCCATCCTTTTTAGGAACCAAATTACTGGAACAACGCATGGACTCATGCTTTCTCTTACGTAACCCTTTTCCATCAATTCACTAACCTGCCGGTGTAGCTCTTTTGTTTCTTCAGGGTTGCTACGATAGGCTGGTCGGTTTTGAATAGAAGCACCTTGTACAAAGTCAATTTGATGATCAATCCCTCGAATAGGTGGTAAACCAGGTGGAATTTCCTCGGAAAAGACATCCTCAAATTCCTGCAAAAGAGATGCAACTAAACTAGGCAAAAAAGAGTTAGAGTTGATAGTATTCAATGCCTCTTTGTACACAAGAACAATTATTGGTTGACTTCAGAACATCGCTTTTTTAATGTGACCTACTCTCACATAGATATTGCTTTTTGTCCTCTCATTCTTTTGTTCATTCATTGAAACCTCTCCATTTTTCCTACTCTTTTTTTTTCTCGTCCACTCTTTGTTTTTCTTGTGTCTCGATTTCTTTTCCTACAACACTCTTTTTTTCTTGCTCACTCTCTTTTTGTAACCTCACTTGATCTTCATAAACTTGTCTTGGAGTCAAAGGTACTAGAGTGATGGTACGCTGGTCATGTACAAATGAGTACTTGTTAGTGAAACCATCATGCTTAACACGTTGATCAAACTGCCATGGACGTCCTAGTAACAAATGTCCAACTTGCATAGGTACAAGATCGCACAAAACTTCATCTTCATATTTTCCTATTCGAAAAGGAACAAGGACTTGTTTTTCTACCTTTATTTCACCAGTATTATTAAGCCATTGCAGTTTGTAGGGTTGTAGATGTTTGGTAGTCGCCAATCCTTACTTTTCAACCATAGTTGTGCTATCAACATTAGTACAACTCCCTCCATCAATAAACATACTACATACTTTTTTTTGGACATGGCATCTAGTATGAAAAATATTTTCCCTCTGTACTTCGTCACTCTCTTTGATTTGCACACTTAACGCTCTTCTTTCAACCAACAACTCCTCATGGACATGGTATTCTTCCTCATTAGCATCCTCCAACGGTGGCATAGATTCACTGTCCTCCTCACTATCGGTTTCAACTTCTCCATTATCTCGTATCACCATAACTCTTCTATTTGGGCATTGGTTTGATATGTGTCCCCTACCTTGACATTTAAAACACTTAATATCACGATTTCGAGTAGTAGAGTAATCAGTTTTACCTTGATTGCTACGAGTTGGTTGCTCTTATTTTGACTCAAATCTAGCCTTGGTTGAGACTTGCTTCTCCTCTTTCTTGAATGTATTTTGTTTCCACGAATTAGCACCCCTTGTCTTAAGTTGGCTCTCAATTTTAATAGCCATATGCAGCATGTCCTTTAACTCCACATAATGCTGCAATTCTACTCGATTGGCAATTTCTTGATTCAAGCCAGCTAAAAATCATGCCATAGTAGCCTCTCGGTCCTCCTCTATGTTTGCTCGGGTCATGGCTAACTCCATTTCTTGGTAGTAGTCTTCGACACTCCAATTTCCTTGTACCAGCCCTTGCAACTTCTTGTACAAATCCCGATAATAGTGGCTAGGTACAAAACGCTTTCTCATTACTGTTTTCATCACCTCCCAAGTGTCCACCGGTTGTTCTCCATTTCATTTCCTGTTTAACACCAATTGATCCCACAAAAAATTAACATAATCAGTAAACTCAGTGGCTGCAAGTTTTACCTTTTTTATCTCGGAGTAGTCGTTGCAATCAAAAACTCGCTCCAGTTTCTTTTCCCACTCAAGATAGGTTTCGGGGTCGTTTCTCCCTTGAAACGAAGGAATGTTAATCTTAATATTACCCAAGTTATTATCCTCCCTATTCCTAACTTCTCTACCCAAACAACGATTTCTCCTATGGCGACTAGATGACCCTTGATCTCCTTCACTAAACCTATCATCATATTCTTCCTCATCCTCATCTCTTAAGTCCCTAGGTTGAACTCTCCCCTCCTATTCATATTACAAGTAGTTTTTCGATGTCCCTCATTTACACTTTCTACCCTATCCAACCTTTCATGAACTTGTTCCAACTCCATCCTCAATAATCTCTTCATCTCTCCCATCAAAGCTTCCGACAGAAACTTCATATCAATCTTTCGCAACTGTTCTCCAGAGATGTTTTTGTTATTGAGATCAGACATGATTTGCTGCAAGAAAAAAGGTTAGAACAAATATAAATAAAATAAAGGACCTCACAATTCACACCCTTACGTGTTTCACTCAAATTAATGATTCACTCAACACTCGTGTTTTCACACAAAAATTATGGCTTTTACCCTCAAATAATCTAACTCTCTTGCCTTTTTCCGCTCTTGGAATTTGCTTTGCTTCTTTTTGAACTAATTTAAAACAACATAAAGATTTTCAATGCGAACAAACTCTAGGACAAGAAAACTATCAAACCAAATCTAGGTGATTTAACCGTTTTTCGTAGGGTTTGGATTAAATCAATAATATAGGTTTATGGGGTTAGATTATATGTATTATAGGGCCTAGTTACTTTATTCCGGATGGATCAATCTCAAGAAAGAACAATATGTAAAGAGCAAATAAGAACACAAGACGATGAATATTGAATATAGTATAGCAAAAGTTTTTCTATAAATTTATTATCAGACTGCCCATGTATGGAGGCGTAAGTTCTGAATTGTAGTTGTCCGTAATACAATGTTGATCTAGGTATTTATAAAATGTAAACCTGATGGGGGCTATTTCGCACCCCTTATAATATCCGGATCGACTAAGGGTTATGGAATCGGTTCGACCAGACAAACCCATTCGGGAGCATCTATCGACCTAGTAGGATACGACCCTCCTCAACGAGCAGGCTACAATTCGGACTCAAAAGTGGACAAATGGGCCGAGTCCTATTAGAATTATGTTTCCATGTAAAGCTAGGTTAATTGTGATATAAATACCTAGTTAATCATTGTAATACACACAATTCAGATACTGAGTTTACGCCTGCATAATAACATAATCTAAGAGTATTCAATAGAAAAGCTCTTGCTACACTATTATATCATATTAATTGATTGTCTTGATTACTTATTGTTCCCTCTAATTGTTCTTCCTTAAGATTGATCCATCCGGAATAAAGTAACAGAGCCCTTTAATTCATATTGATTGAAGAATCCCCAATCACACCTAATTACTGATCTAATCTAACCCTGCGAAATTCGGTTAAATCAGTTGGCGCCCACCGAGGGGGCTAGGTTAATTATTCGATCGACATATGGCTCGCCCAAGGAAGAGCGCTCGTAACGGAGCAAGAAGTAACATAACCAACCAGCATAATGCGTCTGAGGATCCATAGAGCAATACCGATAATAACGCCCCTATATCCAACGACAGCCAGCAACAGAACGAGCATCATCAGAATCAGGCGGAACCACGAGGGATCCCTACTGGCGCAGTACCGGAAGAACATGCGGCTCCAACGATCCCGGTCCCCCTGTCAGACGCTCAGGAGAAGTTATGACAGATTGCTATGCTCCTTAAATCACTCTCCCAGAGGAATTACTCATACTCGAACAGGTTCATCGGAACGTTAGAACTTCTAGGGCAAATCCCACTCAAAGAACGCCGAGGCAAAACGATCAAATCTCTCAACAAGCTGACAGCCCGGCGAGCAAGTGGCGCTCGCTACACAGTCCGCGGCAGGGCAATTCAAAACCCTCCGATGACAACGTCCGAAGAAAAACGGATCGAAGGAGACCACAACTCAACGAGTCAAAGGAACATACCATAATCCTCATTAAGGATGACGTAGGCGAGGCGATCCCAGATCGACCAAGAACAATGCGATTCTAGGAAAGAGAAATCGAAAAGATGGTACAGGAACGACTCGAGCAACGCTTACGATCCGTTCAAAACCACAGAACTCCAGGAGAGCCTAGCAGCGTGCTCTCCCTTTTGCAGAGAAATAAAAGAGGCGCAGTCAACCGGACAGGTTCCGGGTAGACTACCTAGATATGATGGAACCACTGATCCAGATGACTATATTTTTAGCTTCACGAACATAATGAACTTATATGCTCACTCGGGGGAATTCACCGCTAAGTTAATGGTGACCACGTTGGAAGGACTTGCTTTGGACTGGTTTGCCAAGCAACCGGCCAACTCCATATTCAGTTTTCGGGAATTATGCAACACATTGACACAGCAGTTTGCCAGTCAGAAGAGGCAAAAACTTCCAATGAGCTACTTGGGAACTATCTATCAACAAGAGTGAGAATCCCTAAGAAACTGGTTGGCAAGATTTAATGTGGAATTGCTCAAAATCGATTCCCCAAATATCGATTACATAATCTCTATTCTCTTCGACCTCACGAAGAATAGGCAGTTCGGAAATGCCCTCAGATGAAAACAACCAAGAATGTTCGCCGACATCATGAGCTTGGCGACTAAATATATGACCCATGAAGAGATGAATTCCTTTAAAGATAAGAACAAAAATAAAGTTACGGCCTCAGGCTCCAAACGGCAAGATAGAATTCCTGCCCAAAGATCCATGGACTATGAGCGGACGTTTAGAAAGGGCAACGTTTTTCAGCGATTAGAAACGATCAGGACAGATGACCTAACATCTATCAAAGATCTAGAACCGCAGAACCGGCAATCAGGAGCAGGGTTAATCAAGTAGAACACCGAAGGCTAACTGTTCCAATAGAAGAAATCCTGCCCGTATTAGAAAGGAATAATTGGATCCCGGAAGCGAAGAAAATCGCTCAGCCCAGACCTGGTGCCCGAAACTATGAGTTGTACTGCAAATATCACAGAGCACATGGGCACCGCACTGAAGATTGTTTTCACCTTAGGAGAGAAATTGAAAAACTAATCGAACAAGGAAAACTAGACGACTATTTAGAGCGGGATAACCGCAAAAGAGAAAGAAGTAGGAGCCCTCGAAATAATAATCAAAGGAGGAATTCCCTTCGAAAGTCACCCGAGGATGGTCCTGCACAGGAGTTGAACCATGACCAGATCAATGGTACCATCCATACAATTTTCGGAGGACCCGCCGGCGGGGATAGTCGTAACGCTCGACGAAGAAATGCTAGATCCATAATCGGAGGATTAAAATACTTGAAGGAAGTATGGACTCTAGAAAGTAAATCAACAAACAACCAGCCGATCAGTTTTAACGAGGGCGAAGTACCCAAAAATCTAGTTTAGGACACAAAAGATGATAACCCCGATTTCCCGATGGTGGTGTCGCTAGAAATAGCAAACTACAACGTCAAAAGGATCCTGATCGATAATGGAAGCTCAGCGAATATCATCTCTAGGGAGGTCCTAGCCCAGATGAACTTGGGACAAATAACATTCCAAAAGGTAGCTACACCGTTAGTGGGATTTGGAGGATCCGAAATTGTCCCCAGTGGAACAATAACTTTAAGTGTCTCACTCGGGAAGAAACCACATCGGACAGTGAAGCTGGTAAAATTTTTAGTAGTAGAAACTCCTTTTGCATACAATGCGATCTTAGGGTGACCTGCCCTCAACCTGTTCTGAGCCGTTGTCTCAACTTACCATCAGAAGATGAAATTTCCGACTGATACAGGTATCGGGGAAATAGTGAATGATCATTGTATGGCATGGGATTGCTACAGCACATCATTAACTTTGAAAAACCCCCCTGAACCAATTACCCCGAGCAAAAGAAAGCTCGAAGACGATGTTGGTAGAAACGAGGTTGAAATCCCTAACACTGACCGAATAGACAAAAAGGGAAAAGAACCGGTTGATTTAGCTTTAAAGCCACCAGAACATAAGGATGTCATACTGGTACAAGGGGACTCATCAAAAACAACAAGAATAGGTACTGAATTAAGCAAGGAAGGGGAAGTAATGTTGATCAACTTTCTCAGAGATAATATGGATGTCTTCGCTTGGAGTGCGAACGACATTGAAGGGATTGATCCTCGAGTAATCAATCACTCGCTAAAAATCGACCCTATGGCAAAACCTGCTAGACAAAAGAAGAGAAATCACGGGCCAGTAAAGGATATAATCATAAAAGCAGAAGTAGAAAGGCTACTCAAAGCAAAACAAATTCGATAAATACACTTCTCGGAATGGTTATGTAATGTTGTTCTAGTAGCAAAAGGGGATAAAAAGGATAACAAATGGAGAATGTGCAAGAATTTTACCGACCTTAACAAATTATGCCGGCGCGATCCGTATCCCCTCCCAAGGATCGACTTATTAGTCAACTCAACCGCTGGCTTTGCAATCTTCAGCATGATGGATGCTTTCCAAGGATTTTATCAAATATACATGAATGAGCAAGACCAAGAGAAAACTGCATTCATAACCGAGCAAGGAGTATATTGCTTCATAGTTATGCCATTTGGCTTAAAGAACGCCGGGGCCACTTACCAAAGGTTAGTAAACCTAATGTTCAAAGAATTAATTGGAGAAATAATGGAAGTCTACGTAGACGACATGCTAGTAAAAAACATGAATGAAGCGGATCACATAAGACATCTTGATCGATGCTTCCGAATATTGAGAAAGTACCGCATGAAGCTAAATCACCGCAAAATGCACCTTCGGTGTTAAATCGGGGAAATTCTTGGGCTATTTGGTACATCAACGAGGAATTGAGGCCAACCCAGAAAAAATTCGAGCCATAATTGAAATGAAGCCTCCCAAAACCATCTCCCAAGTACAAAGCTTGGTAGGGAAAATCGTAGGGTTGAACAGATTCATATCCAAATCGGCTGATAGAAGTTTGCCTTTCTTCCAAACCCTTCGAAAGGCAAAGAACTTTGTTTGGACCGAAGAATGCAATCGGTCTTTCGACCAGCTAAAAGAATATCTGACAACATCCCCGTTGTTGGCCAAACCGACCGAAGGGTAACCATTATATATCTACATCTCGATCTCCGATGCGGCCGTTAGTTCAGTTCTGGTCAAAATAGAAGGTTTAGAACATAAGCCTATCTATTACTTAAGCAAATTATTACAAGGGGCAGAGAAGTGGAAATTGAGAAATTCGCCTTGGCCTTAGTAGTGGCAGCACGAAAACTCCGACCTTACTTTTTGACCTACAAAATCGTGGTTTTAACAAACCAACCGGTAAGGTAGGTCTTAGCAAAGCCAGAAGCCTCCGGAAGACTGATCAAATGGGCGATCAAACTCGGTCAATTCGAAATCGAGTACAAACCGAGAATTGCGATTAAGGCCCAAGTATTAGCTGATTTCCTACTAGAAACTCCGACTCAGGCAACCGGACTGTCGAACAGCCTTAACGACGATATCTTGATCATAGAAAATCAAACTTGGTTAATGCATGTTGACGGTGCTTCGTGCCGAGAAGGAGGAGGCGCCGGAATCAACTTCACCGGACCAAATAAAGAGGATATAAATTATGTGATAACATTGGACTTCGTCGTAACAAACAATGAAGTAGAATATGAAGCACTGATCGCAGGAATGGAAATGGCGATCAAGGCCGACATTAAAAGCCTTAAAGTGTTAACCGATTCAGAGTTAGTACAAAGACAAATAGAAGGCCTATATGAGGCTAAGGAATTTAATATGATAAAATACCTTGCCAAAGTGAAAAAATTGGCTGAAAAATTCGAAAGTTTTTGTATACAGAACATTCCACGCTCGGAAAATAAATGGGCAGATCAACTGTCTAGGTTCACAGGATCCCATGACGGAAAAACCGAAAGGGTGATCAACTGGGTAATCTCCAATGCACCGACAATCGATATCGATGAGACACCGGTCGTCGAAATAATGGAAATCGAAGAAGCTGAAGAGAACTGGATGACTCCAATGATAGACTATCTTCGAGAAGGAAAATTTCCGCATGACCGAAATGAAGCTCGGAAAATAAAATATCGGGCTCCAAAATATACATTGGTAGAAGGAAAACTTTACCGAAGATCAGTATCAGGAATTCTTCTGAAATGTGTCTCTTAATCACAAACCATCGATATCCTCCGGGAGGAACATGAAGGAGACGCAGGGAATCACAGCGGAGCAAGGGCATTAGCTTTAAAATGCCTCCGAACAGGTTATTATTGGCCTACCGTCAACAATGATGCCATTCAGTAAGTCCAAAAATGTCATCACTGCCAAGTCCATGCTAATATATGTCATCAACCAGCAGAAAACATGCACCCAATACCGGTATGTTGAACGTTCGATCAATGGGGAATGGACATTGTGGGACCTTTCCCAGCTGCTAGATCCAAGAAAGCATATGTTCTAGTCGCTGTTGAATACTTCAGCAAATGGATAGAATGCATCGCCCTTGCACGGATAACTCAGTTCCAAGTGATCAACTTCCTCTGGAAATTTATAGTATGTCGATTTGGCGTCCCGAGAATTCTAATTTCTGATAATGGACCCCAATTTGCGGGAAAACAGGTAATAGAATGGTGTTCAAAACTAGGAATTCAGCAAAATTTCACTTCGGTCGGGCATCCTAGAGCGAACGGACAGACTGAGGTAGCAAACCGAGAAATAATAAAATCCTTGGAGAAAAGATTAGGGGCAGCCAAAGGAAAATGGCTAGATGAACTCCTAGGGGTATTACGGGCTAATCGGACCACGATCAGAACTTCAACCGGGGAGACCACATTCAGTCTAGTATATGGCTCGGAAGCTGTTATTCCTGTTGAAACGTTAATTCCAACACCAAGAATTGAAATGTATGACGACCAGGAAAATGAAAAGACAAGAGAAAATGATATTGATTTAACAGAAGCTTTAAGAGAGAAAGCGGCCGTACGTTTGCAAGTAACTAAAGCAAATAAGGAAAGGGCGTATAATCAAAAGGTACGCGTCCGAACCTTCAAAAAAGGGGACCTGGTCTTAAAAAAGGTAGAAGTATCCAAACATGGGGAAAGCTACAACAGAATTGGGATGGACCATACGTTGTCATTGACGTAGGAAAGAAAGGCTCATACAAAATTGCACACTTGGATGGAACAGCCTTACCAAGAACCTGGAATGCAGTCAACCTTAGAAAATACTATGGTAAATAAATTATAGTAGAATATGCTTTTTTTTTTAGTAAGTTTTATTCATTGTAATAAAGGCCTTAGCCTACGGCTCAATTTTTAATATACCTGTTAGCAATTTTAAATCAAGATTGAGTATAAATCGATCGATTTGGTAAACACTCCACGGAATTCTACAATCGTATTGGTTGAGATCAAGATACAACGAATCGAGTATAAATTGATCCGCTCAAATAAACACTCCTCGATCCAACCATACAACGAGTCGAGTATACATTGATCCGCTCAATAAACACTCCTCGATCTATTCATAACGATTAAAAAGACTTTTGGTATAACGACCTAAGTCTAAATAAAACGAGTCGAGTATAAATTGATCCGCTCAATAAACACTCCTCGATCTATTCATAACGATTAAAAGGCTTTCGGTATTAAAACCTAAAGTATAAATGAAAAAGAGTTGAGTATACATTGATCCGCTCAATAAACACTCCTCGATCCAACCATACAACGAGTCGAGTATACATTGATCCGCTCAATAAACACTCCTCGATCTATACATAACGATTAAAAGGCTTTCGATATTAAAACATAAGTCTAAATGAAAAAGAGTTGAGTATACATTGATCCGCTCAATAAACACTCCTCGATTAGTTTTCAACGATTAAAAAGACTTCTGGTATAAAGACCTAGAAGTCTAAATAAAAAGAGTTGAGTATACATTGATCCGCTCAATAAACACTCCTCGATTAGTTTTCAACGATTAAAAAGACTTCTGGTATTAAAACCTAAGTCTAAATGAAAAGAGTTGAGTATAAATTGATCCGCTCAATAAACACTCCTCAATTGATTTTTAACGACTAAAAAGACTTCTGGTATAAAGACCTAAGTCTAAATAAAAAGAGTTGAGTATAAATTGATCCGCTCAATAAATGCTCCTCGATTAATTTTAAACAATCAAAAAGACTTTTGGTATAAAGACCTAAGTTTAAATAAAAAGAGTTGAGTATAAATTTATCCGCTCAATAAACGCTCCTCGATTAATTTTAAACGATCAAAAAGACTTTTGGTATAAAAACCTAAGTCTAAAAGAAAAGAGTTGAGTATAAATTGATCTGCTCAATAAACGTTCCTCGGTTAATGTTAAACGAACTAAAAAGACTTCTGGTATAAAGACCTAAGTCTAAATAAAAAGAGTTGAGTATAAATTGATCCGCTCAATAAACGCTCCTCGATTAATTTTAAACGATCAAAAAGACTTTTGGTATAAAGACCTAAGTCTAAATAAAAAGAGTTGAGTATAAATTGATCCGCTCAATAAATGCTCCTCGATTAATTTTAAACGATCAAAAAGACTTTTGGTATAAAAACCTAAGACTAAAAGAAAAGAGTTGAGTATAAATTGATCCGCTCAATAAACGCTCCTCGGTTAATGTTAAACGATCAAAAAAGACTTTTAGTTTAAAAACCTAAGTCTAAAAAGAAAAAGAGTTGAGTATAAATTGATCCGTTCGATAAACGCTCCTCGATGACAATCATAAATAAGATTAAGCCGAATTCAAATACAAGAAGAATGCAAGGAGTACAAATAAAGTTTTATTCATCTATAAATATGTAAAAAATTACAGGCAAAAGCTGAGATCAAATTACAAAGGTCAATATATGATTTACACATCATTACATTTGTTTAGATAAAACGATCCTATCCTATAGATCACTGATCTTCACGATAATGTCCACGGAAACATCAATCTCCTCCCTAGTGCCTCGATGGTTATAACTGACCACCTAAGAAGCATGCTGCTCAGGATGGTCGACTTCTTTGGTTCGATGGCCAGGCTCTGAAGATCAAATGTTCTTCCAGACGAAATGAGCATTACCAGCCAGATAACCAGCAATACTCATTCACCCACAACAGAGATACTGCTTTTACATTAGAGTTGATTTTAATTCTAGAGCAGCATCTCTTCGGGGCGGTCGTGAACATTAATTTTTACCAGCACACCCCGGTGGTCTATCAATCCGGAGGTAACATCCAAGAGCGGCGGTGCCTAGTAAAAATGAACCCTCCATGTGCAAACAGGAAACCACGGACCTCAAACCCGTAAATACAAGGTTCGAGGCCTCATGGGACCCGTCAGAACAAGGTAGGGCTTCCATGGGACCCGTCAGTACAAGACAGAAGAAATTTAAGTTATTGTAATATGAATCACGATAATGCGACTTTTTGAATATTATGGGATCAGAAGGCAAAGTGAAATTCAAGAAAACAGATACCTCCATCCTTTTTGAGAGTTACAATTGAAATATGGAAACCGCCTCCCTATTTATAGGGATAGATCTAATTAATCCTACGGCTGGATGGAGATTTGATCAAGGGACGAAAATGTGATCTTTTGACTTCCCATAATAAATGCATGTAAGTTGGAACGGCACCTCCTGATCGACTCAACGAATCGATGATAAAAGAGAAAGAAGATCGAAGCGATCAAGGCACAATAAAGCAGATCTAAAAGAGCTTCAGACCAGGAAAGTTTTACACACTCATATATGCTAGTCGCTCGATAAGAGCTTGAGATCCTCAACAAAGGCATGCAAGTTTACACCATTATAAAAAATACTGGATCGCCTAGAGGCATAAGACCTAACCCTACATCATATGGGGGTCGTCACTGCCTCATATATATTATATGAAAAATTATTGATGGGCTATACAGTAACTCTATTGGAATCCAAGAAATCTGACACGAAAATCAGGAGAATAGTCGTCATTATTCAGGACTACAAAAAAAATCACTGCCTAACATTCCAAAGAATTGCTGAATGAGGTCTGAACAGACTGGATCTAACAAATAAGTTTACATTTTCCAATTCCTCCCATATCAGAAAATTTAATATTTTTGGTACACTGATGGCCTTATTTGAGGGACAAGGTACTCACAATCAGTACAGAAAAACATGGATTTCTAGAAGATACATAGAACGATATCTTCTCCGCAAACTTAAACCTATGACGAAAAAAGCAGAGTTCAACAGAAGGAATGATAGCCTCCTTATATAAGATATACATGACAAAGGGACAAATTTACAAGGCATTGATCGAACGTCGACTAGAACGCTGAGCGTTCCTTAAACAGTTATTCAATCGATTATCGACACGAGCGGCCTACTGTCCACATTATAATATCTAAACGTGACTTTGGAAAAAACCCAAGGGACCATACTTGGTCGATCATCATTCTTAATTTAAAAAGTTTGATGTACATAACAAAGTTATATCATTCAGTTACTTAAACACTGATCGAGAGAGACTAAGCAACATTTTCGAAGACTGGATATTCTCCCAGAAGATCAATATCAGATAAGTAAGCTAATCTCTACTGATTATGTCGAGAAGCTATACTTATTCATAACGACAAAATGTGCGTAACAAAAGATATCTACTGAATAAAGATTGATCAAGATGTGGATCTAGTCATAAAAGATTATCATTTTCATTAAATTCATTCTCCCCGTACAAAAGTTAAGCCCAAAAAGCCACACACATGATAAAAAAAAAAAAAAAAAAAAAAACAAAAGAGAGAAATTCCAGATAACAACTGGGTCGAAAGTAGATCACCGAGAAGGGTTGCTATCACCAGGCCGCCTAGCAGAAGCACTCCTCAGAGGAGTCAAGTTACCTACAAACGCCATCAATTCCTCCTGACGCTTTAGGTAACCAGCATCGTAACCTTCTTCATAGGCCTGTCGTCGAGACTCCTCTGCAAGGGCAGCAGCCTGAACCAAATCACTCTTCTCCTTCTCCAAGACAGATTTCTCTTCTTGTAATCTTTTCAGATCATCATTGGCATGCTGCAGCTGGAGAGTTTTCCCTGTCGCATTCGCCGTCTCCGACTCCAAACGACGTTGATAAGCTTCCTTACCGATCCATAGATCGTCATTTTGCACACCCAGCTGGAGTGCAAAATATTTGGCCTAGAAAAGAAACAAAAAAATAAGGAAAACCCCTACACAACAAGGCAATCAAAATAAAAGCGAGAAAAATGATCAAAGATGTGTCTACCTGCTCGCATAACTTCACCAGCGACTGAACAAGGCGAACATTTGAAGTACCCTCAAGCTTCCTCAACTCACCCGGTAAAATAGTGCTCAGGCCTAGGTCCCAGGACAAAGCATCAGGCTCAACAGAGTCAGGCAGTTCACTAACAGAAGGAACACCGTCAGGGCGTGGAGTCGCCGACTCCATAATATCCTTAACTTGCTCAAGGATGCAACGGTCATCTAACGGACAGGGGGATTCCCTCTCGTTGGGACTAACCGAGGTCTCCTTACCCGAACCAGAAATAACGGTCCGACGACTGGACCTTGACCCAATTCGACCTCCAGAAGGCCCGCCAAATTCAAAGAATGTAGTAACAACAGTTGTATCATTAAACAAAAAATCAGAAAAATCCTGGGAGACAGATTGTGTCATGGACAAATCCAAAAAAGAATCTCCACCAACGGTCCCCGTGGCATCTCCCCTTTGGTGCCCGCCGATAAGCTGGGCGGTGGAAATAGTAGAAGGAACGGAGTTATTAGGAACCCCTCCATGAAAACCATGCTCAAAAGAAGAAACACCTGAAGAAACAGGTATATCAAAAGTCTGCTCCACATTAGACGTATAACCAAAAGCCACCCGACCAGGGGAAGGCCTACTTCCTACTTCACTAGAAGAAGAAAAGTTTGGTTGTACAAAAGAAGAACTAACTACAGAAAAAGGTTCAGAAGTGATGACAGGAGTATCGGTCGCCGACCTACTAACGGAGCACGAACAAGGAGGTTCCATCGAGGGCCCCTCTGTTCGAGACTTCTTCAGTTTGAAACGTTCTCACGGGAAGGACGCTTCGATGTGTTACCAAAAAGATTACTCATGGTCGGAATTCAAAAAGTAAAATTAAAATATCGAGAAAGCTTATCAACCTGCTGAAGAAAGAGTATTCTGTTAAAGAAATGAGTAAAGCGGTAAATAATGAGTCAGGTTTTTACTTTTTATATTTATATTATACGAAAAGACGCGATAGTCCCAAAGAAAGGGCGCGAAATACAGAAACTAGCCTTGGAATAAACACTAGAATTTGAAACGACATACGCATAATGATTATGGCAGAGTTAATGACTTGTCTGAATTATTACAGAGAACACGAAAGGACGTGACTGTCAGAATACACAACGTGTATCTTACAAAGGGATAAAAAAGTAATATTACAATTAGGCTTACGGTAAACAGTTACAATGATTATTTCACAAGATCAATATATCATACAGCTTGGTCACTATCCGGAATTTTCTGTTCGCTACCGACGTCTCCTTCTTCTGCTGTGTCAATATCTTCTTCTTCTTCTTCTGGCTCAATAAAATTGTTATCGACCTCATCATTAATATCTGAAGGAGGAGTCGGCAATGGTTTTCCGAACTCTTTAACGAGATGAGCCAAAGGAAAATTTTGATAAACGATGTCCGGAAGCTAGGAAGGAGAATATACTTCGCCATAACGGTTCAGCCGAATGTGCGCCGCTTTAAAATATTCCTTTCGACGATCATCTATCATTTCAAAAGCGACCAACTGATGAATCACCTTCTTGAACGTACTTTCTAGGAGCGGTCCAACCATCTGATATACCACCGCTGTATGAACAGGAGAGATGAGGAATTCACGAATTACTTTTTCATCAGGATTCCGGCCATAACGATCCCTGAGTCCACTAAGGGGAATGTCCCTCTCATACTCCTCTAAAGAAGCCTGAAGACTTGATATTTGAGATTCCAACTCACTAATTCGAGCAGTACTCTGAAATTGGAACTCTTCTAACTTTTTAGCCAGTTGATTGGCTTGTTCTTGAGCGCGGGAAGTCTCCAGAACCCTGTCTATAATCTCCTGGTCATCAGTCCCCGTAGCCCGAATATCTAAGACCGGAAGGGAAGAAGTCATTGAGGGACCAACCTCCGAATCAGAAGACTTATGAAGTAAAGTTTTGTATTTCTCTTCCAGAAACTCACATTGTTGTTTCCAGAGAGCAGTTTCATAGGCATATGATGCCAAACAAGTCTTAGTCTGAAAGAAAAAAAAGGGGGTAAAAAAGAAATGAATTAGCAAACTAAAGTGATCCTCAAAGAAAATTACCTTATAAGCACAATCAAAAAGAGATCACCTTTTCAGCATAAAGAGAAGCTCGCTGGAATTTCTCCAAGGGATCTTTCCGAAGAAGCTTATTCATGTCACGAGTAAAGACGCCGGACAAAAGAACACGAGTGGCCTTATCCACTGCATTTTCGCTCTCATCGTGAACTAAAGAATCATTCTCAGGATAGCCAGCGGCTCTTTTTCCCTCTAAATGATCCTCGATCATTTCAACCAAAGTAGGTTTTGGATGATTATCGCCGAGTAAAGAAAGATCGTTACCAGAACGACCATAATAACTCTTCTTTCTATCCACCGACTTCTCATTGGGATGAGGCATCGACCAGCTGTGACATCCACAAATACCCAAAGATGTCTTAAGCTGGAGGGTGGGATAACCAGATCCTGTCCCTTGACGAATAGGGGATTCTTGAGAAGAATCTGGAGATTCCTCTCCATTCTCCTCAGTGTCATGACTCAACTCCAGTTTTCTCTTCCGAGACGCTCTCTGTTCGATAGGAACATTCTCTATGGTTTTTGTGGATTTAGACAACACCATTTTTCCTTTTGAAGAATGTCGGGAACTTTCTACCATATGAGATGAAAAAGAAGCACGGTCAAAGTCAGATTTTCTACAAAAAAAGGATCATCACAACACTACGCAGAAATAAACTCTTACCAAGTGAATCAGATGACGACGTGATTGGAAAAATATGAGCACTCAATCCCACTTTGCGAAGGAAAACTTCTCCAATAAGAAGAGCGCTCTGAAATCTGTTGGCACGCATAGACTGGATTTCACCAATAAACTGAGGGTCGTCAGGAATAAGTTCACCAGTCGGCAGGCGACATCCATAAACCCATTTAAAATCATGATCCCGCGAAAAAGGTATGGTCGAGAGGTCCGCCAAACGAAGGTGAGATGGTGGACGTACAAAGAAAAAATTAGATTTCCAGGAAGGGTTGCTAGAAACAGGGGAGTCAAAGATTGCGCGACTAGGCTTCTGACTAGCGAAGAAATATCCGCGATTGGAGGAGCTAGAAATGTTAAAACGAAATAATTGCGTAAAATTACGAAAGGAGGGTTGGAATCCTTTCGCTATCATCAAAACAGAAAAACGAACCACGAAGGCCACGGAATTTGGGACCAATTGAGTCAAGGACACACTGAATATTTTCAAAATATCAAGAAAGAGGGCAGACAACGGAAGACGTGGACCACTATTAAAATGGGCTGTGTAAAAGGCTCGACATCCCTCCGGCGGTGATGTAACCCTATCAGTAGGAGAAGGGAGAACTATCTCGGAACCTTCCGAAAAATATTTGGCATAATTGCTCACGACCTCAGAGAAAGTATCCACAGTATAAGCGCAAGCGAGATCCTCAATCGGTTCAGAAATTTGAGGAGCGGTACCTTTGCCTTTTTTAGCTCTGGCAGCGACGTCTGAATCAGATAGAATTTGCACCTTAAAGGTATCCTCAGTAGGGACTATGAATTCAGACACCCCAACCTGCTCGCTCGAAGGATTAGAATGCAGCACCTCCTCGATAGTAGGAGCGACTCTCTCACTTAAAGACGAGGAAGATTTTCTCATAGAAGCCATTCTTGGGATTCTCGGAAGATATAAATCGATAGAAGGAGTTTTGAAAAAACAAATGACCAATAAAGAATGACTGCAAGATTAAAGGAAGCATAAAGTAAAAAATGACTAATATAACAGTCACCTATTTATAGGGAAAAGTGAAAAGACGTTTCGAACTTCTCACGGCTGATCACATTCCCGCCTAATGGAAAAAAGTGAAATGCTTCCCCAAAGGGACACGTAGCGGTTCATAATTGGAATAAGAAAACGACTATCTATGAGGCGTAGTACTCTTTTCCTTACTTATGATTTTTTCCCACCGGGTTTTATCTTAAGTAAGGTTTTTAACGAGGCACAATCCGTAGAAAATACAGTCGAAATTAACCTTCTACTTCTACGAGCTTCTACTACATATACGCTCGAAGAAGTGAGGGAGTACTGATGGGGGCTATTTCGCACCCCTTAATATCCGGATCGACTAAGTGTTATGGAATCGGTTCGACCAGACAAACCCATTCGGGAGCATCTATCGACCTAGTAGGATACGACCCTCCTCAACGAGCAGGCTACATTCCGGACTAAAGAAGGACATGTGGGCCGAGTCCTATTAGAATTATGTTTCCATGTAAAGCTAGGTTAATTGTGATATAAATACTTAGTTAATCATTGTATTACACACAATTCAGATACTGAGTTTACGCCTGCATAATAACATAATCTAAGATTATTCAATAGAAAAGCTCTTGCTACACTATTATATAATATTAATTGATTGTCTTGATTACTTATTGTTCCCTCTAATTGTTCTTCCTTGAGATTGATCCATCCGGAATAAAGTAACAGAGCCCTTTAATTCATATTGATTGAAGAATCCCCAATCACACCTAATTACTGATCTAATCTAACCCTGCGAATTTCGGTTAAATCAAAACCCTAAGCATACAAGGAAATATAATCCTACTAGGACTCGGCATATCTATCCTTCTTGAGTTCGGATTGTAGTCTGGTTCGCCAAGGAGAATCGTCTCTGATCGGGTCGATGGATGATCCCGAATGAGCTTGTATGGTCAAACCGATCTGATGTCTTCAAGTCGATCCGAGTATTATATGGGATGTAAAACAGCCCCAATCAGTACTCCCTCACTTCTTCAAGCGTGTATGTAGTAGACGCTTGTAGAAGTAGATGGTCTTACACGACTGTTTATTCTATGAATTGTGCCTCGTTAAAAAACTTTCTTGAAAAAAACCTTGTGGAAAAAAATCCTAATCAAGGAAAAGAGTGCTACGCATCATAGATAGTCGTTTTGTCGTTTTTCGATCAGTAATGTTGTTTCTTCTTCGAGAAGGTGATTCTTCTTTGCCGATTGGCGGGAATATGATTAGTCGCAAGAGGTTCGAAACGCCTTTTCGTCTTTCTATAAAAATAGGTGATCGTTGTTTTAACCATCTTTCACTTTCCAGCTCCCATTTTCTCGCAATAATTTTCTTACTCAATAATTTCTTCCCATATATTGTATTCATTTATCATTATTTTCCGAGGACTAAATATCATGGCCTCTATTTCGAAGAACCCCTCTTCTTCTTCCCTTGAACAAGTAACTCATGTTATCGACGCGGGGGCTTCTCCTAGCCCTCCATCTATACAGGCAGGAGTGTCCGAGATGATTATTCCTGAGAAAGACACTTTTTCAGTGCGGATCATGTATGACGCCGAGGTCGCGGCCAAGGCTAAAAAAGGTAAGTGTGTCATTCCCCATGTCTCTGATCCGATCGAGAACCTTTCCTGTGCGTATACCGATGAGACTTTCCCTGAAGTCTTGGATAATTATACAAAATATTTCCCGGAGGGTTCAGAGATTATTCTTCCATCTCCTTCTGACTGGGTTACTTCTCTGCCGGAAGGTTGTCGGGCTTTTTATACTGCCCATTTCAATCATGGTCTCCGTCTTCCGCTGTCTGCCTTATTCCTTGATATTTTAAGGGTATTCAGCGTCTCTTTGACGCAATTGGTTCCCAATTCCGTAGCATTTGTCGTTTGTTTTTCTGTCCTGATGATTGCGAAAGGGTTTCAACATTCTCTTCGTAATTTTACCCAGTTATTCCGTTTCAATATTTCTAGTTCTTCCAATCACGGGTACTTCTTTATTCGTCCCCATTCGCATCTTGTCTTAGCAGATGGTTCCACCAAGCCGTTCTCGTGGGACCATGATTCCAAGTGGGTCTCTGGTGGTCGCTCTGTTACGGGCCACTTCATTTCAGATGATCCAAAGTTAGTGGATGAGATAGTGGAGATGCGTACTGACAAGTACCAATGTGCCCTTCTTATTGGAGAGGCCTTTCTTCGTAAAGCGGGCCTGAGCCCTCACACCTTTCCCATCTCTTCTTCCCCACAGTCACTTAGTAAGCGTTATATCTTATTGTTGTATTTGCTTTATATTTTCTTTGAGTAGTTTATTTGACGGGAGTTTGTTTTCTCCAGTTTCCATGGTAGAGAATTCCCGGCACTCTTCAAAAGGGAAGATGGTTCTGTCAAAATCCACCAAAACTGTGGAGAACCATCCAATCGAACAAAGAGTGTCCAAAAAGAGAAAATTGGATTTGGGCCATGATTCAGAGGATTATAGAGAGGATTCTCCAGATTCTTCTCAAGAAACTCCTCTGCAACCTTCGTTTTCATCGACTCTGGACCATACAGGGACCGGACAAGGTTATCCGCCTCTCCAGTTTAGAACTTCCCGTAGTATCCGTGATTGTCGTAGCTGGTCGATGCCCCATCCTATAGACACGCCAGTTAAAAGGAGTAGGCAATATTATGGTCGCTCCGGTGAGGACCTCTCCTTGCTTGGCGAACAGCACCTGAAACCTACCGTCGTCGAGATGATCGAAGATCATTTACAGGGAAAGAGGGCGGCTGGTTACACAGAGAAAGATTCTTTGATCCATGACGAGAACGAGAATGCAGTTGATAAAGCTACTCGTATCCTTCTTTCTAGTGTTTTTACACGTGACATCAACAAGTTGCTCCGCAAGGATCCCTTGGAGAAGTTACAGAAAGCTTCTCTTTACGTTGAGAAGGTTTTTACCATTACGTATGTTTCTTTTCAACTTTCTTAAATGTGTTTCCTATTCATTGATTCATTCTTTTAATTCCACAGACCAATACTTGTCTGACGTCATACGCTTATGAAACTGCTCTTTGGAAGCAACAGTGCGAATTTCTTGAGGAAAGGAATAAGGCATTGCTTCGGAAAGCATCTACTTCAGAGGCCGGTCCTTCTACGTCTTCTTCTCTTCCACCTTCAACCATTGATCCTCAAGCTATGGGAACTGATGATCCAGAAGTTTTGAACAATATTCTGGAGACTTCTCGCGCTGAGGAGCGGGTCAACCAGTTGACCAAGGAGCTGAAAGATTGTCAAGTTCAAAGCACTACTCGGATTAGTGAGCTGGAGTCGCGGGTCACTAGTCTTCAGACTTCCTTGGACGAGTATGAAAAGGATCTTCCTCTCAGCGGACCCACTGATCGATATGGTAGGAATTCTGACGAGAAGGTGATCCGCGATTTCCTTAGTTCTCCAGTTCATACCGCTTTAGTGTATCAGAAAGTCGGTCCGCTCCTTGAAAGCACTTTTAAGAAAGCGATCCATCAGATGGTCGCTATGGGGTTGATCGAGGATCGTAGGAAGGAGTATTTCAGGGCCACGCATGTTAGCCTTAATCGTTATGGCGAGAAGTATTCTTCATCCGATCTGCCTAGTGTTAAATACCAACATTTTCCATTGGCACATCTGGTCAAGGAGTTTGGAGAACCACTGTCAACTCCTTCTTCAGACATCAACCCCGAAGTTGACAATAATTTTGTTAATCAAGATAGTGAGAAGGAGAATCCTGAAGTTGTGAATAATGCCGATGATGAAGGAGGAACGACTGGCGATCAGGATGTTCCGGCTGGCGATCAGGTCGTGCTAGGGAGCGACCAAAGGACTTTGGATAGTGGCGACAAATAACTTTTGATTATTACTGTATAATTTGTAATATTACTTTTTTACCCTTTTGAATAAAACGATTTGTATTCTTCATGCGTGATGTTTCAACTTCTCCATGATAATTTAGATATAAATCTTTAATTCAGGCGTAATCATTATGTTTATGTTTTTTCGAATTCGTGCGATCATCCATTGGCCATGCTTTCGGTTTCATGCCCGTCGTTAGGGTCTGCCGCGTCTTTTCTTTCAGTATAAATACATACGGTAAAAAGTTTTACTCGCTATTTAGCGCACTGCTCAATTCTGATAGAATATTCTCTCAAGGGAGGTCGATAAGCTTCTTCGATAGTTAAAATTATTTTTTAATTTCCGAGTATGAGTAATCTCTTTGATAACACCTCAAAGCGTTCTTCACGCGATAATATCGAAAATCCTAAACCTAAGAGACCACGCAACGAGGGGCCCTCAGCGGATCTTCCTCGATTCCAAAACAATAAAAGGTCGGGGACTCAGACTTCTGTCGTCCATTCCGAGCGTTCATCCGATCTGAATATTAGCTCGGAGCTTCCTCAACAAAATCCTATTTTCTCAACTGAGTTCGAAAGGAGATCTTCCCCTGGTCGGGTTGATTTTGGAGACCTGTTGATGGGGGCTATTTCGCACCCTACATACTGATCAGATCGAACAAAGATTATAAGATCGATTCGACCAATTATAAAGGATCGGGATCTTCTTACAGACCCTGCCAAATGCCACTCGCTCCGAGTAAAGATTATACTCCGGACCCAAGAAGGATAGTTGGGCCGAGTCCAAGCAGGACTATGATTCCTTGTAATACTAGGTTTAGCGTAATATATATACCTAGTTATTCATTGTATGAGACAACTACGAATTCTCTTAATTCTGAGATTACACAAGAATACATTAATAGAACTCAATAATATCCATTATTATGGCAGAATTCTACATTCATATTGGAGTATTCTTAATTTTGTTAATGGTTTTACTTCTTGCCTTTGATTATTGCTTTTCTTTGTAAACGATCCATCCAGAATAAAGTAACAGAGCCCAATATATTGAATAATTCTATATCCAAACCCCCGATATCACAAATTCACTGATATTAAATTAACCTGACGAAAAACGGTTAAATCAGTTGGCGCCCACCGTGGGGCTAGGTTAATTATTCGATCGACATATGGCTCGCCCAAGGAAAAGCGCCCGTGTCGGAGCAAGAAGTAACACAACCACCGGTCATAACACATCTGAAGATCCACAGGAGAACGACAATAATAACGTTCCCAACACCGACGAGAATTTGCAGAATACCCATCCCCGACATCAGGAACCCCTAGAAGGTCCTCCCGGTACGACACAGGAAGAGCCGGAAGTCCCCGAGATCCCCGTTCCTCTCCCGGGTGCTCAGGAGAAATTACGACAAATAGCGATGCTCGTTAAATCGCTCTCCCCAGAAGAATTACTTGTGCTTGATCAAATTCCGCGAAACCCTAGGGCTGCCAGGACAATTCCTGCTCGGAGAACGCCCGGACAAAACGATCAAGTATCTCAACAAGCCGATAGCCCACCAAGCGAGCACCGCTCACTACACAGTCCACAACAGGACAATTCAAAACCCTCCGACAATAATCCTCGAAGAAAACCAGGTCACAGAAAAACCCAGGCGAAGCGCAGTGGATCCAGGGAACGTACAATTATCCCTATTGATGATGACAGAGATGATACAATCCCTGATCGACCACGAACGGCTCGACTGACGGAAAGAGAAATTGAAAGGATGGTGCAGGACCGACTCGAACAACGCTTACGATCTATTCAAAATCCGTGGGCCCGAACCACGGAACTCCAGGAGAGCCTTGCGGCCTGTTCTCCCTTCTGCAGGGAAATAAAAGAGGCACAATCGATCGGACAAGTCCCGGGTAGACTACCTCGCTATGATGGAACCACTGACCCGGATGATTATATTTTTAGCTTTACGAATATAATGAATATATATGCCCACTCTGCCGAATTCACTGCCAAATTAATGGCAACTACATTCGAAGGACTCGCATTGGACTGGTTCGCGAAACAACCTGCCAACTCCATATTCAGCTTTAGGGAACTCTGTAACAAATTGACGCGGCAGTTTGCCAGTCAGAAGAGACAAAAACTTCCGATGAGCTACCTTGGAACTATATATCAACAAGAAGGAGAATCCCTAAGGAATTGGTTGGCCAGATTCAACGTAGAATTACTTAAAATCGATTCCCCAAATATCGATTACATAATATCTATCCTCTTCGATCTCACTAAAAACAGGCAGTTCGGAAATGCCCTCAGTCGAAAACAACCAAGAACGTTCGCCGACATCATGAGCCTGGCGTCTAAGTATATGACCCAAGAAGAGATGAATTCCTTTAAGGATAAGAACAAAAACAAAGTCGCGGCTACAGGGTCTAAGCGGCATGACAAGATTCCCGCCCAAAGATCCTTGGATTACGAGCGATCTTCCAGGAGAGGTAACGTTTTCCAGCGACTGGAATACAGCAGAGCCGACCAAGAAAGGCAACCTAATTTCTACCAAAGACCAAGAAACCCTGAACAACCAATCAGAAGCAGAGTGAATCAAGTAGAACACCCAAGATTAAATGCTCCAATGGAAGAAATCTTGGAAGTTCTAGAAAGGAATAATTGGATTCCCGAGGCGAGGAAAATCGCTCAGCCCAGACCAGGGTCTAGAAACTATGATCAATACTGTAAGTACCATAGGGCACATGGGCATCGAACGGAAAATTGTTTTCACCTTAAGAGAGAAGTTGAAAAACTGATCGAGCAAGGAAAACTAGACGAATACATAGAACGAGATAATCGCAAAAGGGAAAGAAGCAGAAGCCCCCGGAACGGAACTCAAAGGAGAAGTTCTCATCGAAGATCACCTGAACGTCGGCCTACTCAGGAATTGAATCACGACCAGGTCAATGGGACTATCCACACTATATCCGGGGGGCCTGCGGGTGGAGATAGTCGTAATGCTAGACGAAGAACGACCAGATCCATAATTGCAAATTCTAAATATCCAAAAGAAATATGGACATTAGAAAACAGGCCAACAAATCACCAGCCAATCAGCTTTAACGAAGGTGAAGTACCTAAAAACATCACTTGGGATACAAAAGAGGATAACCCAGATTTCCCTATGGTAGTGTCGTTAGAAATAGCAAATTATAATGTGAGAAGAATCCTAATCGATAATGGAAGCTCAGCAAACATCATCTCCAGAGAGGTCTTAGCACAAATGAACCTCGGGCAAATAAACATACAAAGGGTAGCAACGCCGTTAGTAGGCTTTGGAGGCTCCGAGATCATCCCCAGCGGAACGATATCTTTAAGTGTATCGCTCGGAAAGAAACCACTTCGGACCGTGAAGTTGGTAAAATTCCTAGTGGTAGATACACCCTTCGCTTATAACGCTATATTAGGGCGACCAGCCCTTAACCTTTTTCGAGCTGTAGTCTCTACCTATCATCAGAAAATAAAATTTCCAACCGACAGCGGCATTGGAGAAATAACGAACGACCACTGTATGGCATGGGACTGCTACAGCACATCATTAACGTTGAAAGAACATCCCAAGTCAATTACTCCGAGCAAGAGAAAGATCGTAGACGATCTCACTAGAAATGAGGTCGAAATTCCTATTACTGATCGATTAGATAAAAAGGGGAAAGAACCACTAGACTTATCATTGCAACCCCCAGAACATAAAGATATAATTCTGGTAGAAGGCGACTCGTCCAAAAAGACAAGAATCGGTACAGAATTGAGCAAAGAAGGAGAAGTAATGTTAATCGAATTCCTAAGAAATAACGTGGACGTCTTCGCCTGGAGTGCAAATGACATCGAAGGGATCGATCCTCGGGTAATCAAGCATACCCTAAAAATTGACCCTTCAGCGAAACCCGCCAGACAGAAGAAAAGAAATCATGGACCAGTAAAAGATAAAATTATCAAAGCCGAGGTTGAAAGACTGCTGGAAGCAAAACAAATCCGAGAAATACATTTCTCGGAATGGCTATGTAATGTTGTACTAGTAGTAAAAGGGGATAAAAAGGACAACAAATGGAGGATGTGTAATGATTTCACCGACCTTAACAAGTTATGTCCACGCGACCCTTACCCCCTCCCAAGAATTGATTTATTGGTCGACTCGACCGCTGGCTTCGCGCTGTTCAGCATGATGGACGCCTTCCAAGGTTTTTACCAAATATACATGGACGAGCGGGATCAAGAGAAGACCGCATTCATAACCGAACAGGGAGTATACTGCTTTATAGTAATGCCGTTCGGATTAAGGAACGCCGGGGCTACATACCAAAGATTGGTAAACCTAATGTTCAGGGAGTTAATCGGAGAAATAATGGAGGTCTATGTAGACGACATGTTAGTAAAAAGTATGAATGAAGCGGATCACGTAAGACATCTAGATCGATGTTTCCGAATCCTAAGAAAATACCGTATGAAGTTGAACCCTGCAAAATGCACCTTCGGCGTTAAGTCAGGAAAATTTTTGGGATATTTGGTGCACCAGCGAGGAATAGAAGCCAACCCAGAAAAAATTCGAGCCATAACTGAAATGAAACCTCCCAAGACCATCTCTCAAGTGCAAAGCTTGGTTGGGAAGATCGTAGCATTGAATAGATTCATATCTAAATCTGCGGACAGAAGCTTGCCCTTTTTCCAAACGCTTCGAAAAGCGAAAAACTTCGTTTGGACCGAAGAATGTGAACGAGCCTTCGAACAACTCAAAGAATATTTGACATCCCCTCCGATGTTGGCCAAACCAACAGAAGGGGAACCATTGTACATATACATCTCCATCTCCGATACGGCCATTAGCTCAGTACTAATTAAGATAGAGGGTTCAGAGCATAAGCCTGTCTATTATCTCAGCAAGTTATTACAAGGGGCGGAGAAGAATTACTTGGAAATAGAAAAATTCACGCTGGCCTTAGTAGTGGCTGCTCGAAAACTCCGACCCTACTTCTTAACCTACAAAATCATCGTTTTGACGAACCAACCGCTTAGGCAGATCCTAGCAAAACCAGAAGCCTCCGGAAGACTAATCAAATGGGCCATCGAACTCAGCCAATTCGATATCGACTACAAACCAAGGGTCGCCATCAAGGCCCAAGTATTGGCTGATTTTTTTATTGGAAACACCAACACAATCATCAAACACCCTCCATGAGGATATATTGATCATAGAAGATCAAACCTGGTTAATGCATGTAGATGGTGCTTCAAGCCGGGAAGGAGGAGGCGCCGGAATCAACTTCACCGGACCTAATAAAGAAGATTTGAATTATGCTATTACATTGGACTTTGTCGTAACAAATAACGAAGCAGAGTATGAGGCGTTAATCGCAGGAATGGAAATGGCAATCAAAGCCAACATAAAGAGGCTAAAAGTATTAACCGACTCAGAGTTAGTACAAAGGCAAATAGAAGGCTTATACGAGGCTAAGGAATTCAACATGATCAAATACCTCGACAAAGTAAAAGCACTGGCCGAGAAGTTTGAAGATTTCGACATACAAAACATTCCACGTTCGGAAAATAAATGGGCCGATCAACTATCTAAGTTTACAGGATCCCAAGACGGAAAGACCGAACGAGTGATCAACTGGCTGATCTCTTCTACACCGGCTGTCGACATCGATGAGACACCGATAGTCGATATAATGGAAATCGAAGAAGTCGAAGATAATTGGATGACACCAATGATAGACTATCTTCGTGAAGGAAAACTACCATCTGATCAGAATGAAGCTCGGAAAATAAAATATCGAGCCCCAAAATATACACTCGTAGAAGGAAAACTCTACCGAAGGTCAGTATCAGGAATTCTCCTGAGATGCGTCTCTGAATCCCAAACCGCTGAAATACTGCGAGAAATACATGAAGGAGACGCGGGAAATCACAGCGGATCGAGGGCATTGGCTTTAAAATGCCTCAGAACAGGTTACTATTGGCCTACTGTCAATAAGGACGCCGCAAATTACGTCCGAGAATGTCATCATTGCCAAGTACATGCCAACGTATGTCATCAACCAGCAGAAAATATGCACCCGATTCCAATTTGTTGGCCTTTCGATCAATGGGGAATGGACATCGTGGGGCCTTTCCCAGCGGCCAGATCAAAGAAAGCTTACGTCCTGGTCGCTGTAGAGTATTTCAGCAAATGGATAGAGTGCATCGCCTTAGCGCGAATAACTCAATTCCAAGTGATCAACTTCCTTTGGAAGTTCATAGTCTGTCGATTTGGCATCCCTAGGATCCTAATTTCCGATAATGGAACCCAATTCGCTGGAAAACAAGTGATAGAATGGTGTTCGAAACTGGGAATTCAACAAAATTTCACTTCAGTCGGGCATCCAAGAGCGAACGGACAAACCGAAGTAGCAAACCGAGAGATAATAAAATCTTTGGAAAAAAGATTAGGATCAGCCAAAGGAAAATGGCTCGATGAACTACCAGGAGTATTGTGGGCTAATCGAACCACGGTAAGAAACTCAACTGGGGAAACCCCATTCAGCTTGGTATATGGGTCGGAAGCTGTTATTCCTGTGGAAACTTTAATTCCAACGCCAAGAATAGAGATGTTTGATGAACAAGAAAATGAAAAGGCAAGAGGAAATGACGTCGATCTAACAGAAGCCTTAAGGGATAAAGCTGCCGTACGCCTACAAGCCACTAAGGCAAATATGGAGAAAGCATACAATCAAAAAGTACGCGTCCGAACCTTCAAAGAAGGAGACTTGGTTTTGAAAAAGGTAGAAGTATCCAAGCATGTGGGAAAGTTACAACAAAATTGGGATGGACCTTACATCGTCATTGGCGTAGGAAAGAAAGGTTCATACAAAATTGCACACATGGATGGGACAGCCTTACCAAGAACCTGGAACGCAGTCAACCTTAGGAAATACTATGGTAAATAAATTTTAGCAGATTATACTGCATTGTTTTATTTTACTTTACTTTATCAAGTTTTAATCCTTGTAACAAAGGCCTCAGCCTAGAGTTCAATTAGTAAAAATTTTAGCATTTTCTATACATCGATTATTTCGATTAACGCTCTGTGGAATTACACTAGCATATTGATAAATATCAGAACGAAGCGAGTCGAGTATACATTGATCCGCTCAATAAACACTCCTCGATTTATGTCAACGGCAAAAAGGACTTTTTGGTGACAAACCTAAGTCTAAATTATAATGAGTCGAGTATACATTGATCCGCTCAATAAACACTCCTCATTCCGACCACAAAAACAAAACGAGTCGAGTAAACATTGATCCGCTCAATAAAAACTCCTCGATCGAACACAACAAACATAAAGACTTTCAGGTACTAAAAACCTAAGTCTAAACAAAACGAGTTGAGTAAACATCGATCCGCTCGATAAAAACTCCTCGATATATATTCAACGATCAAAAAGACTTTCAGGTACTAAAAACCTAAGTCTAAACAAAACGAGTTGAGTAAACATCGATCCGCTCGATAAAAACTCCTCGATATATCTACAATGATTGAAAGACTTCAGGTACTAAAAATCTAAGTCCAAACAAAACGAGTTGAGTAAACATCGATCCGCTCGATAAAAACTCCTCGACATATATATTCAACGATCAGAAAGACTTTTGGTACAAAAAAACCTAAGTCTAAACAAAACGAGTTGAGTAAACATCGATCCGCTCGATAAAAACTCCTCGACATATATATTCAACGATCAAAAAGACTTTCAGGTACTAAAAACCTAAGTCTAAACAAAACGGGTTGAGTAAACATCGATCCGCTCGATAAAAACTCCTCGACATATCTACGACGATTGAAAGACTTCAGGTACTAAAAACCTAAGTCCAAACAAAACGAGTTGAGTAAACATCGATCCGCTCGATAAAAACTCCTCGATATATCTATAATGATTGAAAGACTTCAGGTACTAAAAACCTAAGTCTAAACAAAACGAGTTGAGTAAACATCGATCCGCTCGATAAAAACTCCTCGACATATATATATTCAACGATCAAAAAGACTTTTTGGTGTGAAAAACCTAAGTCTAAAACAAAACGAGTTGAGTAAACATCGATCCGCTCGATAAAAACTCCTCGATATATGTTCAACGATCAAAGAGATTTTTTGGGTTAAAAACCTAAGTCTAAAACAAAACGAGTTGAGTAAACATCGATCCGCTCGATAAAAACTCCTCGATATATGTTCAACGATCAAAGAGATTTTTTGGGTTAAAAACCTAAGTCTAAACAAAACGAGTTGAGTAAACATTGATCCGCTCAATAAAAACTCCTCGATTAATTACAATGACAAAAAAGGCTTTTGTTATGAAATCCTAAGTCTAAATTAAAGCAAGATTGAGTACACATTGATTCGCTCAATAAACACTCCTCGATTACAATTGAAGAATAAATTACGGTAACATCGACAAAAAGAAGATTGCGAGGAATATAATTTTATTCATATGTTTACGAATAAAAGAATTACAAAAGCTTGACTACAAAACCTATCTACGATTACATTTGTTTATAACAATCCTACACTATTGACCGATGATTTTCACGACAATGTCCACGGAAACATCAAGCTCCTCCCTAGTACCCCGACTATTATGATCGACCATATAAAAGAAGCATGCTACTCAAGATGGTCGACTTCTTTCGTTCGATGGCCGGGCTCTGAAGATCGGTATGTTCCTCCAGGTGAAATGAGCATTACCAGCCAGATAACCAGCAGTACTCAATTCACCCACAAAAGATACTGCTTTTACATTATCTATAAAACATTTTACTCTAAAGCAGCATCTCTTCGGGACCGTCGTAAAACGGTAAGTTTACCAGCCACCCCGTTGGTCTATCAATCCGGAAGTAACCTCCAAGGACGAGGATGGCCGGCAAAGTACGAACCCTCCATGTGCAGACGGAAACCACGGACCTCTAAGGTGATGAAGACTAAAGCAGAGATCTCATGGGATCCGTCGATACAAGGAATGGCTGACATGGGACCCGTCAATACAAGACTGGGGACAATTTCTTTACTGCGAACGAGCAAATCACGATAATGTGACTTCTTGAATATTATGGGATCCGAAGGCAAAATGAAATCTAAGGAAACCGAGATATCCATTGTTATGAATGGAAAATAAGGAAACTGCCTACTTATTTATAGGCGCCCGTGAGAATGATCCTACGGACGATAGGAGTTTAATCAAGGGACGAGAACGCGACCCTTTGACTTCCCGAAATAAATGCAAGTAAGTTGGAACGGCGCCCGTCTGATCGACTCAACTGATCGATAACAAACAAATCTACAGATCGAAGCGATCAACAAAATAATCCAAGAAAACTTAAAGAAGTTCAAAGACCAAAACGATCTGCACGATCATATATGAGGGTCGCCTAATAGAAAATATTAAGAGTTCCTCAACAAAGGCATGCAAAGTTAATCCGCCGAAAGAGGATACTTGTTTAAGAAAAAACGACCAGAACCTCCAACATAGAGGGGTTGTCACTGCCTCATACATCATAAGGAGACTACTAAGTTGGCCATACAAGAATTCCATTTAGAATCCAAGAAATCTGACATCGAAATCAGGAGAATAGCCCTCCCTATTCGAAACTATAAGGCCGTCACTGCCTAATTTTCCAAAGAATTGCTGAAGGAGGTCTGAACGGGTCAGATCTGGCCAGGACTGTTACATTTTCCAATTCCTCCCATATCAAGGATATGATCTTCTGGCTAAAGAACCGTATAGTTAAAAAGCTAATAACGGAAGACATGGATTGGTAAAAGGCACCTGAAGGAAAAATTTCCTCTTGACGAAAAGAAAAACTGAAGTTCAAAAGGAGGGACAATAACCTCCTTATATAAGATATATCTCATAAAGGACAAATTTATAAGGCATGAATCGAGCATCGACCAGACAGCTAAGAGTTTACACAACGACGATCGGCTGGATCAATCAACAAAGATTAAATATGCGAAGCAAATATTATACCGTTCGGTTATCTTAAAAGTGACCAAAGCAAGATCAAGCTTACTTTCTCCATACTCAAATCTCTCCGCAGAAATAAAAATCAGATAAGTAAACTAATCTTTGTCAATTACTACATGATGGTATATTTGTGCATAGCAATAACATATATGAACAATATATATCATTAGAATCAAGGCAAGAATCTGCCTACAGAAGAGATCATAATTTCCAATCTAATCTCCCAATACAAAAATCTCTGCCCGGACAACTACACAAAAGCTGGGCATCATCAAAAAAAAAAAAAAAAAAAAAAAAAAATAAAAAAAATAGACAGTCCAAGGTCTGCCAGGATGAATAAAGATCATTGAGAAGAATCGCCAGAGGGTCGACCAGCAGAAACAGGCCTCCGAGGAGTTAGGTTACCAGCAAACGCCATCATATGCCTGTTGACGAGATCCCTCTGCCGACGCGGCAGCCTGAACTAGGTCGCTTTTTTCTTTCTCAAGAATAACTTGGTCAGCCTCTAACTTTTGGAGATCATCTTTAGCAAGTTGCAGCTGCAGCTCCAAACCCCTGGTTTTAGCTTTCTCCGACTCCAGCTGACCTTGAAGAGCTCTCCGACTATTCCACAGTTCATCATTTTGCACACCCAGCTGGAGTGCAAAATACTTGCCCTAAAAACAGAAAGAGTAAGAAAAACCGCCGTACAACAAAGAATTCAAAACAAAGAACAGGAAAAATGTTCGAAATATGTTTACCTGTTCACATATCTTCACCAGAGATTGAACAAGGCGAACATTGGAAGTACCTTCGAGCTTCCTCAATTCGCCGGGCAAAATAGTACTCATGCCTAAGTCCCAAGACAAAGCATCAGGTTCAACAGAACCAGGCAGTTCGCTTGTCAAAGGGACACCGTCGGAACGTGGAGTCTCCGACAAAAGAATGTCATTAACCTGCATAAGCACACAACGATCATCTAACGGACGAGGGGAGTCCCTCTCGTCGGGACTAACAGAGGTCTCTTTGCCGGAAGCAGATATAACGGTCCGACGACCAGACCTCGACCCAGATCGACCCCCAGAAGGTCCCCCAGACTCAAAAGAAGCAGTCGTTACAGTGGTATCATGAAACAGATATTCAGGACCATATTGCGAAATAGACTGCGTTATGGAAGGATTGACAGAAAAACCATCACCGACTTGCCCTTCACTGACTAGCAGGGCAGTAGAAGTAGAAAAAGGAAGGGAACTAACAAAATCCCCTCCATGAGATTCATACTCGTAAGAAGAAAAACCTGAAGAAACAGGTATGTCGTAAACCTGTTCCATGTTGGATGGATCTCCGAAAGCTAATCGACCTGGGGAAGACCTATTACCTCCCGCGGGGGTAGAAGAAAAGTTTGGTTGGAGGAGCGACGAACTAACTTCTGATAAAGGTTGGGACGTGGTAATAGGAGTATCAATCATCGAACTACTAACTGAGGACGAACGAGGAGGCTCCATCGAAGGCCCTTCTCTTCGAAATTTCTTCGATCTATTATCCCTAGCGCCCTCACGAGAAGGTCGCTTCGAAGTATTACCGAAAAGGTTACTCATGATCGGATTACGGGAAAATATAAATTAATATCGAGGAAGTTTATCGACTAGCTCAAGAAAGAGTATTATGTTAGGAGAGGAGTATAGCAGTAAAAAAGACAAGTCAAATTTTACCTCTCGTATTTATACTACACGAAAAGACGCGACTGACCCGAAGAAAGGGCGCGAAACAGGAAAACTGACCTTGGAGCAAACGCTAGAATTTGAAAAGACACATACATAATGATTACGGCAAATTAAATGACTTGTCTGAATTATTACAGCGAATGTGAAAGGACACGACTGTCAGAATAAGAAACGTTTAGTGTACAAAGTAGGGAAAGCTAAGCTACAATTAAACCTACAAGCGGATAATTACAAAGATTATTTCAAAAATAAATCACTATTTCAAGAAGCCTGGTCGCTTTCCGGAATCTTCTGCTCACTATTGACGACCTCAGTCATGCCTATATCGTCTTCTTCTTCCTCTTCGTCTACTGGATCGATGAAAGTATTATCGAGCTCATCGTTAACATCAGAAGGAGGAATCGGCAATGGATTTCCAAATTCCTCGACAAGATTAGCCAGAGGAAAACCTTGATATTCGACATCTGGAACCTCGGAAGAAGAATAAAGCTCGCCATAACGGTTCAACCGGATATGAGCTGCCTTAAAATACTCCTTCCGACGATCGTCGATCATCTCCAAAGCGACCAGTTGATGAATCGATTTTTTAAAAGTATTCTCAAGAAGAGGGCCGACCATCCGGTACACCAACGCCGTATGAACAGGAGAGTTGAGGAATTCACGAACAACTTGCTCGTCAGATTTCCTAACATATCGATCTCTTTGCCTAAGTGGGACATCATTTTCATACTCCTCTAAAGAAGCTTCAAGGCGTGATACTTGAGATTCAAGCTCACTAATGCGAGTCGTGCTTTTTAACTGCAATTCTTCTAATTTTCTAGCCATTTGATTGGCTTGTTCTTGAACACAAGAAACCTCTATCACCCTATCTATCATTTCTTGATCTTCGGTCCCGGCAGCACGAGTCTCTACGACAGGAACAGAGGAAGATGTCGAGGGACCAACTTCTGAACCGGAAGATTTGTGAAGTAAAGCTTTATACTTCTCTTCAAGGAAATCGCACTGTTGTTTCCAGAGAGAATTTTCATAGGCGTACGATGTCAGACAGGTGTTAACCTGAAATAACGAAGGGGTCAGAAAGAAACGAATTAGCGAATTAAGAAAATCCTAAAAGATCACTTCATCAGAATAATAGAAAGAAAAAGATCTCACCTTTTCAGCGTAAAGAGAAGCTCGCTGGAATTTCTCCAAAGGATCCTTATGGAGAAGCTTATTAAGATCGCGAGTAAGAACGCCAGACAAAAGAATACGGGTCGCCTTATCGACCGCATTCTCGTTATTATCATGAATAAGAGAATCCTTCTCGGAATAACCAGCGGCCCTCCTTCCCTCTAAATGATCCTCGATCATTTCGACCAGAGTAGGATTTGGATGTTTATCCCCGAGTAAAGAAAGGTCGTCACCAGAACGTCCATAGTAGCTCCTCTTCCTGTTAGCTGGATTATTAGATGGATGAGGCATTGACCAGCTGCGACATCCTCGAATACCCAAAGAGGTTCTAAGATGAAGCGGAGGGTAACCGGGTCCCATGCCCTGACGAATAGGGGACTCACGTGAAGAATCCGGAGATTCCTCTCTATTCTCCTCGGATTCGTGACCCAACTCCAATTTCCTTTTTCGAGACGCCCTCTGCTCGATAGGATTATTCTCCACTGACTTGGAAGATTTCGACAGCACCATTTTTCCCTTCGAAGAATGTCGGGAGTTTTCTACCATATGAGCTGAAAAAGAAACAAAATAAAGTTAATTTCTCCATATAAAAAGTATAGTGACAATACTAAAGATCAAATAAAATGCTAACCTAGAGGTTCAGATGATGAACTGATGGGAAAATTATGGACACTTAACCCCGCCTTACGAAGAAAAGATTCCCCAATCAGAAGAGCGCTTTGATATTTCTTTCTACGCATCTCGGGAATCTCAGTGATAAACTGTACATCGTCAGGAACAAGTTCACCAGTCGATGAGCGACCTCCAGGAATCCAACTGGAACCATGATCCCACGAGAAAGGCGTGGTCGAACCATCCGCCAAACGGAGATTAGACGGAGGACGAACAAAGAAGAAATGAGATTTCCATGAGGGATTACTAGAAACCGGAGCATCAAAGATTGCTCGGCTAGGCCGCTGACTAGCGAAGAAATATCCACGGTTTGAAGAACTAGAAATATTAAAACGAAAAAGTTGCGTAAAGTTACGGAAAGAAGGTTTAAATCCCTTTGCAATCATCAGAACGGAAAAACAAACCACGAAAGCAACAGAATTTGGAACCAGTTGTGTCAAGCACACGCTGAAAGTTTTTAGAACTTCCAGAAAAAGGGGAGACAAAGGAAGACGCAGTCCGCTATTAAAGTGAGCCGTATAAAAGGCTCGACATCCCTCCGGTGGAGAAGTGACCCTATCAGTAGGGGAAGGAAGAATTATTTCAGAACCTTCCGGAAAATATTTGGTATAGTTATTCACGACTTCAGGGAATGTTTCCTCTGTATATGCGCAAGCTACATCCTCAATTGGTTCAGAAATCTGAGGAACAGTACCTTTGCCCTTTTTGGCTCGGGCAGCTACATCCGCATCGGAAAGGATTCGTACCTTGTAAGTATCTTCTACAGGGATAACAAGGTCAGATACCGTAGTTTGTTCACCCAGAGGATTAGAATGTAACTCCTCCTCGTTATCAGGGGCGATGATCTCTCTAGGAGAAGAAGAAGATCTTCTTACGGAAGCCATCTATATTCTAGTTCTCGGAAGAAGAAGGTCGATGAAAGGAAAATTTTATACGACGAACGACCAAACTAGAAAATGACTGCGATCTAAAAGCAAATATAAAAGAGAAATGGCAAACTCGAAAGTCACCTATTTATAAGGAAATGAGAAAAGACGTTTCGAACTCATCGCAGCTACTCAAATTCCCGCCAAAAACGGAAGGATACAAAAAGCCTCCTGAATAGACGCGTGGCGATCCATAATTAGACAGAAGAAACGACTATCTATGATACGTAGCACTCTTTTCCTTACTTAAGATTTTTTTCCCACTGGGTTTTTTCTTAAGTAAGGTTTTTAACGAGGCTCCGTTCATAGAAAAGAAACAGTCGACCAGATTTATCTACTTCTACGAGCTCCTATTATCTATACGCTCGAAGAAGTGAGGGAGTACTGATGGGGGCTATTTCGCACCCTACATACTGATCAGATCGAACAAAGATTATAAGATCGATTCGACCAATTATAAAGGATCGGGATCTTCTTACAGACCCTGCCAAATGCCACTCGCTCCGAGTAAAGATTATACTCCGGACCCAAGAAGGATAGTTGGGCCGAGTCCAAGCAGGACTATGATTCCTTGTAATACTAGGTTTAGCGTAATATATATACCTAGTTATTCATTGTATGAGACAACTACGAATTCTCTTAATTCTGAGATTACACAAGAATACATTAATAGAACTCAATAATATCCATTATTATGGCAGAATTCTACATTCATATTGGAGTATTCTTAATTTTGTTAATGGTTTTACTTCTTGCCTTTGATTATTGCTTTTCTTTGTAAACGATCCATCCAGAATAAAGTAACAGAGCCCAATATACTGAATAATTCTATATCCAAACCCCCGATATCACAAATTCACTGATATTAAATTAACCTGACGAAAAACGGTTAAATCACCTGTCCAATATGGAGCATTTCTTGAACATTCCTGTTTCTACTACTGTCCCTTCCTCCGAGCACAGTTTGCCAGAGTATACTCTTGACAACCCAAATCCTTCCTCTACTACTACTGAATTAGTTAATAGTGGATGTCAAAAGGATGCTGTTGTGGGAACGGGTTGTGGCGGTCCCTTTTTGAATCCATCTTTGTCACAGTCTGCAACTCAGGGTTCTCTTGACTTTTTACTTAGTGATACTACTGTCATGGCTACTTCTTTCGAAACCGGTGGTTCTTTCGGAGGTCGGACTGGACCAAGGTCCGGTCGGTGGACCGTTAGCTCTTATTCGGGGAAAGAAACTTCCGTAAGTCCCAATGAGAGGGAATCCCCGCGTATGTTGGACGATCATTGTATCCTTGAAAAAGTTAGGGATATAACGGAGTCCGAAATTCCTCGTCATGATAAGATTCCCCTTAACAGTCAGCTGCCTGATTCTTGTGAACCTGATGCTTTGTCTTGGGATTTGGGTCTCATTACCATTTTGCCTGGTGAGTTGAAAAAGCATGAGGGTACTTTCAATGTTCGCCTCGTTCAGTCCCTTTTCAAGCTATTTGAGCAGGTATCTATCTTTCCGAATTTATTCTTGTATTATCTTGGGTTACTTTGTTACATACGAGTTTTCTCTTTTTCAGGGAAAATATTATGCCCTTCAACTGGGTGTTCAAGGTGATGAATTATTGTTCAATAAAGAGAACCTGAAGCTTAGCTTGGACTCGGAGACTTCGAAGGTCGAGGGGCAGACTCTCCAGATTAGGCTACTTAATGATGATCTTCAGAAATTACGTGAAGAAAAGTTAGCCATTGAGAAGGAGAGGGATGATCTGACCCAGTTGAACGCCCATTTAGAGGAGTCTCGTCGGCATGCATACGACCAAGACTATGATGCCGGTTATCAGAAGCGTCGGGAGGAGCTGATGGCGTTTCTGGACACTGCTACTCCTCGGAAGGATGTTTCTTCAGGTCGACCTGGCGATGACAATCAGTCTTGATGACCTGCTTCTTCATTTTTTTTTCAGAATATTGGCTGTAACCAATATGTGGTTATTTGCCAAGATATTTTGCTGTAAAAATTTTAATGACAAATTCACATTTTGTTCAGTAAACAGCCTTGATTATCTAGCAAGTAGATGAGTTTAATATATCTTTAACTCAATAATTAACCTATTCAGTCATTGTTATGGAGATCGAGGAGCGTTTATCGAGTGAATCGATTTTACTCAACTCTTTAGGACTTAGGTTTTTTACCAAATTTTTGGTTTTGACCTATTTAGTCATCGTCGGTATGGAGATCGAGGAGCGTTTATCGAGCGAATCGATTTTACTCAACTCTTTAGGACTTAGGTTTTATACCAAATTTTTGGTTTTAACCTATTCAGTCATTGTTATGGAGATCGAGGAGCGTTTATCGAGCGAATCGATTTTGCTCAACTCTTTAGGACTTAGGTTTTTTACCAAATTTTTGTTTTTAACCTATTCAGACATTGATATGGAGATCGGGGAGTGTTTATCAGGCGAATCGATTTTACCCAACTCTTTAGGACCTAGGTTTTTAACCAAATTTTTGGTTTTAACTTATTCAGTCATCGTCGGTATGGAGATAGAGTAGCATTTATCGAGCGAATCGATTTTACTCAACTCTTTAGAACTTAGGTTTTTTACCAAATTTTTGGTTTTAACCTATTCAGTCATTGTTATGGAGATCGAGGAGCGTTTATCGAGCGAATCGATTTTACTCAACTCTTTAGGACATAGGTCTTTTACCAAATTTTTGGTTTTAACCTTTTGAATCTCTGACTTTGGCTGATAACTCATAATCATTATATTCAGAAGAAATCTTAAGCCCCAACCTTTATTACAACAAATAGTATGAAAAAGTTAAAATAAATAAAATTTTAAAAAAAAATAGTAAAGATAGCTGCTAGGATTTATTTTCCATAGTATCTTCTCAGGTTGACTGCATTCCAAGTCCTCGGTAGGGGTGTTCCGTCCAAGTGTGCAATTTTGTATGAACCTTTCTTTCCTACACCAACGACGATGTATGGTCCATCCCAATTTTCAATTTTCCTACATGCTTGGACACCTCTACTTTTTTCAACACTAAGTCCCCCTCTTTGAAGGTTCGAACATGCACCTTTTGATTGTAGGCCTTCTCCATATTTGATCTAGTGACTTGCAGTCGTATGGCAGCTTTTTCTCTTAAGGCTTCGGTCAGATCGAGATCATCTTCTCTAGCTTTTTCATTTTCCTTGATATCATACATGTCGATCCTTGGGGTCGGGACTAGAGTTTCAACTGGAATTACAGCCTCTGAGCCGTATACCAAACTGAACGGGGTCTCGTCGGTCGAGCTCCTGACTGTTGTTCGATTTGCCCAAAGGACTCCAGGGAGTTCATCCAGCCATTTTCCTTTGGCTGCCCCTAATCTTTTCTCCAAAGATTTTATTATCTCACGATTTGCCACTTCAGTTTGTCCGTTCGCTCTTGGATGTCCTACGGACGTGAAGTTCTGTTGAATTCCTAGTTTAGCGCACCATTCCAATACTTGTTTTCCAACGAATTGTGCTCCATTATCAGAGATTAGGATTCGTGGGATGCCAAACCGACATACTATGAACTTCCATAGGAAATTAATTAATTGGAATTGAGTTATCCGAGCAGGGGCGATGCATTCTATCCATTTGCTAAAATACTCGACAGCGACCAGAACATACGCCTTCTTAGACCTGGCTACTGGAAAAGGTCACACAATGTCCATTCCCCATTGATCAAATGGCCAGCACACAGGTATCGGGTGCATGTTTTCGGCTGGTTGATGGCTTATATTTGCATGAACTTGGCAATGATGACACTTTTGCACATATTTAACAGCATCCTTGTTTATGGTAGGCCAATAGTATCCTGTTCGGAGGAATTTCAAAGCTAAAGTCCTGGCTCCACTGTGATTCCCTGCCTCACCTTCGTGTATCTCTCGAAGTATATCATTGGTTTGTGTTTCGGAAACGCATTTTAGTAGAAAGTCGGATACCTATCTTCGATAGAGTTTTCCTTCTATTATCGTATATTAAGGAGCTCGATATTTTATTTTCCGAGCTTCATTTAGGTCAAGCGGCAGGTTTCGATTTCCATCATTTCAGCGACTAGTGTCTCATCGATGTCGATTACTGGTGTATTGGAGATTAACCAGTTGATCACTCTTTCTGTTTTGCCATCGTGAGATCCTGTAAATCTAGAAAGTTGATCTGCCCATTTGTTTTCCGAACGTAGAACATTCTGTATTTCGAAATTTTCAAATTTCTCAGTCAATTCCTTTACTCTAGCGAGGTACTTGACCATGTTGAATTCTTTTGCTCATATAGGCCTTCAATTTGTCTTTGTACCAACTCCGAATCAGTCAATACTTTGAGAGATTTTATGTAGGATTTGATCGCCATTTCCATTCCTACAATTAACGCTTCGTACTCGGCTTCATTGTTAGTTACCACGAAGTCCAACGTTATCGCATAATTTATATCTTCTTTATTTGGTCCGATAAAGTTGATTCCAGCTCTGTCTCCCTCACGGCTTGAAGCACCGTCGACGTGCATTAACCAGGTTTGATTTTCTAGCATCAGGATATCATTATCACGACTAGTTGACTCACTGGTTGACCCGCTGTGTTCTAATACCGAGGTCGGAGTTTCTAATAGGAAGCCGGCCAGAACTTGGGCCTTAATAGCGATGCGCGGTTTATTTTCGATTTCGAATTGTCCTAGTTCGATCGCCCACTTGATTAATCTACCAGAGGCTTCTGGCTTTGACAAGACTTGTCTTAGTGGTTGATTCGTAAGCACTACTATTTTATAAGTTAAAAAGTATGGTCAGAGTTTGTGTGCTGCCACCACTAAAGCCAAGGCAAATTTCTCTATCTCCAAATAATTCTTCTCCGCTCCTTGTAGTAACTTGCTTAGATAGTAAACAGGCCTATGTTCCGTACCTTCTATCTTTACTAACACCGAACTGATGGCTACTGTGGAGTTAGATATGTAAATGTATAATGGTTCACCTTCAGTTGGTTTGGCTAGTAGTGGAGATGAGGTTAGGTATTCCTTTAATTGGTTGAATGCTTGATCGCACTCTTCGGTCCAAACAGAGTTTTTTGCCTTTCGTAAAGTTTGAAAGAAGGGCAGACTTCCATCCGCTGACTTGGATATGAACCTATTCAATGCCACAATTTTTCCTACTAAACATTGCACTTGAGAAATTATTTTAGGTGGTCTCATTTCAATTATAGCTCGAATATTTTCGGGATTTGCTTCAATCCCTCTTTGGTGGACCATGTATCCTAAAAACTTTCCAGATTTTACCCCAAAGGTACATTTTGCGGGGTTTAGCTTCATTCGGTATTTTCTCAATATCTGAAAACATCGATCGAGATGTTTTACGTGGTCGGCTTCATTCATGCTTTTGACCAACATATCATCCACGTAGACTTCCATTATTTCTCCGATCAGCTCCCTGAACATTAGGTTAACCAGTCTTTGGTAAGTGGCACCAGCATTCCTTAGGCCGAATGGCATAACAATAAAGGAATATACACCCTGCTCCGTTATAAAAGCAGTTTTCTCCTGGTCTCGCTCATCCATGTAGATTTGGTAGAAACCTTGGAAAGCGTCCATCATGCTAAAGATAGCAAAACCTGTAGTTGAATCAACCAACAAGTCAATTCTACGGAGAGGATAGGGATCACTTGGACATAGCTTATTAAGGTCGGTGAAATCGTTGCACATCCTCCATTTATTATCCCTTTTATCCACTTTATCCACTAAGACAACATTGCATAGCCACTCCGAGAAGTCTATTTCCCTAATTTGCTTTGCTTTGAGCAGCCTTTCGACTTCTGCTTTTATTATCTTGTCTTTTATAGGCCCGTGATTCCTCTTCTTTTGTCGTGCTGGTTTCGCCATTGGATCGATTTTTAGTGAATGAGTAATTATCCTTTGGTCGATGCCCTCGATATCGTTCGCACTCCAAGTGAATATGTCGACATTTTTCCTGAGAAAGTTTACTAGCAATACTTCCTCTTCCGAACTGAGTTCGGTTCCAATCCTTGTCGTTTTCGAGGGATCTCCTTGAATGAGCATAATATCCTTATGTTCTTGTGGCCTTATGGTCAGATCGACAAGGAATTGAGGCCAATCCAGAAAAAATTCGAGCTATAACCGAAATGAAACCTCCCAAAACGATCTCCCATGTACAAAGCTTGGTAGGAAAGATCGTAGCATTAAACAAATTCATCTCCAAGTCGGACGACAGAAGTTTGCCTTTCTTCCAAACTCTGCGAAAAGCAAAAAACTTGGTTTGGACAGAAGAATGCGACCAGGCCTTCGACCGGCTAAAGGAATACCTGACGACCTCCCCACTATTGGCCAAACCAACTAAGGGAGAACCATTATACATTTACATATCAATTTCCGATGTAGCCATTAGTTCGGTTTTAGTAAAAGTAGAAGGCGTGGAACATAAACATGTTTATTACTTAAGTAAGTTACTACAAGGGGCGTAGAAGAACTACTTGGAAATAGAAAAATTCGCTTTGGCCTTAGTAGTGGCGGCACGCAAACTCCGACCTTACTTTTTAACCTACAAAATTGTGGTGTTAACCAACCAACTGCTAAGACAGGTCTTAGCGAAGCCGGAAGCCTCTGGAATGTTGATCAAGTGGGCAATCGAGCTCGGTCAGTTCGAAATCTAATACATACCAAGAATTGCGATTAAGGCCCAAGTCCTAGCCGATTTCCTGTTAGAAACTCCGACCCAGACAACTGAACATAGTGAATCGATCAGCCATGACAATGATATCTTGATCGTAGAAAATCAAACCTAGTTGATGCATGTCGATAGTGCTTCATGCAGAGAGGGAGGAGGTGCCGGAATCAACTTTACGGGACCAAATAAGGGGAATATAAATTATGCAATAACATTGGACTTCGTAGTAACAAAAAAAGAAGCAGAATATGAAGCGCTAATCGAAGAATGGAGATGGCGGTTAAGGCCAACATAAAGAGTCTCAAAGTACTAACTGATAACGAGTTAGTACAAAGACAGATAGAAGGACTATACGAGGCAAAGGAATTTAACATGGTCAAATACCTCGCCAAAGTAAAGGAATTGGCTAAGAAATTCGAAAATTTTAAGATACAGAACATTCCACAATCGGAAAATAAATGGGCCGATCAACTTTCTAGATTTACAGGGTCTCATGACGGTAAAACAGAAAGTGTAATCAACTGGTTAATTTACAATACACCGGCAATTGATATCGACAAGACATCAGTCGCTGAGATTATGGAAATCGAAGAACCTGAAAGAAACTGGATGACTCCGATGATAGACTATCTTCGAGAAGGAAAATACCGCTTAATCCAAACGAAGCTCGGAAAATAAAATATCGAGCTCCAAAATACACATTGTTAGAAGAAAAACTTTACCGAAGATCGGTATCAGGAATTCTTCTAAAATGCGTCTCCGAATCTCAAACCAACGATGTCCTTCGAGAGGTACATGAAGGAGAAGCAGAAAATCACAGTGGAGCAAGGGCCTTAGCCTTAAAATGCCTTAGAACAGGCTATTATTGACCTACCATCAACAATGATGCCATGCAATATGTTCAAAAATGTCATCATTGCCAAGTTCATGCAAATATAAGTCATCAACTGGCCGATAACTTGCACCCAATACCAGAATGCTGGCTATTTGATCAATGGGGAATGGACATCGTGGGACCTTTCCCAGTAGCCAGGTCTAAGAAAGCATATGTTCTAGTCGCTGTCGAATATTTCAGTAAATGGATAGAATGCGTCGCCCTTGCACGAATAACTCAATTCCAAGTGATCAATTTCCTATGGAAGTTCATAGTATGTCGATTTGGCATCCCGAGAATCCTGATTGCAGATAACGGAACGCAATTCGCAGGTAAACAAGTAATGGAATGGTGTACCAAGATAGTAATTCAGCAAAACTTCACTTCAGTTGGGCATCCAAGAGCGAATGGACGAACTGAAGTAGCGAACCGAGAAATAATAAAATCTTTGGAGAAAAGATTAGGGGCAGCCAAAGGAAGATGGCTAGATGAACTCCCTGGAGTACTTTGGGTTAATCGAACGACAGTCAGTACTTCAACCGGGGAGACCCCATTCAGTCTAGTATATGGCTCGGAAGCTGTAATTTCGGTCGAAACACTAATTCCGACAACAAGAATTGAAATGTATGATGACAAGGAAAACGAAAAAGCAAGAGAGAATGATGTCGACCTGGCATAAGCCTTAAGAGAAAAAGCAGCTGTACGACTGCAGGTCACTAAATCAAACATGGAGAAGGCCTACAATCAAAAGGTATGCATACGAACCTTCAAAGAGGGGGACTTGGTGCTGAAAAAAGTAGAGGTGTCCAAGCATGTAGGAAAATTACAACAGAATTGGGATGGACCATACATTGTCATTGATGTAGGAAAGAAAGGTTCATACAAAATTGCACACTTGGACGGAAGGCCCCTACCGCGAACCTGGAATGCCGTCAACCTAAGGAGATACTATGGAAAATAAATCCTAGAAATCACCCTTGTTAATTTCTTTTAAATTTTGTTTATTTTATTTTCTTTCTCGTATTATCCATTGTAATAAAGGCCTTGGCCTGAGATTCATTCTCAACAATTTTATCAATAATTATGAATCACGGATTCAAATGAGTTAGCGCCAAAGACTTGATCGAGTTGAGTAAAATTGATTCGCTCAATAAACACTCCTCGACCTCCATAACAACGACGACTAAAACGAGTTGAGTATAAATCGATCCGCTCGATAAACGCTCCTCGATCTCCAAGACGATAGTAACTGAAAGGTTAAAAGCCAAAAATTTTGGTAAAAAACCTAAGTACTAAAAAAAACGAGTTGAGTATAAATCGATCCGCTCGATAAACGCTCCTCGATCTCCAAGACGATAATAACTGAAAGGTTAAAAGCCAAAAATTATGGTAGAAAACCTAAGTACTAACAAACAAGTCGAGTAAAATTGATTCGCTCAATAAACACTCCTCGACCTCCATAACAACGACGACTAAAACGAGTTGAGTATAAATCGATCCGCTCGATAAACGCTCCTCGACAACAAAAAGGTTAAAACCAAAAACTTTGGTAAAAAAACCTAAGTCTTAAAACGAGTTGAGTATAAACCGATCGGCTCGATAAACGCTCCTCGATCTCCAAGACGATAATAACTAAATGGTTAAAAGCCAAAAATTTTGGTAAAAAACCTAAGTACTAAAAAACGAGTTGAGTAAAATTGATTCGCTCAATAAACATTCCTCGACCTCCATAACAACGACGACTAAAACGAGCTGAGTATAAATCGATCCCCTCGATAAACGCTCCTCGATCTCCAAGACGATAGTAACTGAAAGGTTAAAAGCCAAAAATTTTGGTAAAAAACCTAAGTACTAAAAAAAACGAGTTGAGTATAAATCGATCCGCTCGATAAACGCTCCCCGATCTCCAAGACGATAATAACTGAAAGGTTAAAAGCCAAAAATTTTGGTAGAAAACCTAAGTACTAACAAACAAGTCGAGTAAAATTGATTCGCTCAATAAACACTCCTCGACCTCCATAACAACGACGACTAAAACGAGTTGAGTATAAATCGATCCGCTCGATAAACGCTCCTCGACAACAAAAAGGTTAAAACCAAAAACTTTGGTAAAAAACCTAAGTCTTAAAACGAGTTGAGTATAAATCGATCCGCTCGATAAACGCTCCTCGATCTCCATAAACGACGACAAAAAGGTTAAAACCAAAAACTTTGGTAAAAAATCCTAAGGCTTAAAACGAGTTGAGTATAAATCAATCCGCTCGATAAACACTCCTCGATCTCCACAATAATGATAAAAATAGGTTACAAGCCGAAAGATTTGGTAAAAAACCTAAGTTTTTCACGATTGAGTAAAAGCCAACCAGCTCTTCAATGGCTCCTTGATATCGATGATAAATAAGAACAGGTTGAGAGAAATCAACAACAAGAAATATGAAAGTAATAATATTGAAGTGTTATTCATTTGAGTTCTGAGAACAGGTCTCAAATTACATACGAAGTTTTGATCAGAGTACAAAGAACCTTATACAATCTACATATCATCACAACTGTTTAGATAAAATAATCCTTTTTTATAGATCAGTGGTCTTCACGACAATGTCCACGGAAACATCAATCTCCTCCCTAGTGCCTCGATGATTATGATTGACCACCTAAGAAGCATGCTGCTCGGGATGGTCGACTTCTTTAGTTCGATGGCCAGGATCTGAAGATCAAATGTTCTTCCAGACGAAATGACCATTGTCGGCCTAAGGTCCTGATGAGGGGTAATTCGGATCCCCTGTTTTTCGAGCCTCAATGCGGTTCGAATAGCACCGAACCCTGTCGCCAGGGACCAAAAGCCGAACCAAAGCATGAAGATGATTGTTTCGAGCGCATCAGAGAACCATAGATCGAAGGACACTGTTGGGCCAAACCCAGGCCCAAGCCCTCCAATTTGGCTATAAATACTCCATGCATTTATTATACTGGACACAACTTCCTAGGCGCAGAAAACTTGAGACTGCTGCTCGGGTTTACTAGTATACTTTAGGCTTCTTTGTACATATTTCACCCTCTAGCTTGTACGGCATCCAATAATGCTCGAATAGGACCCCTAATATTTGTACTTGTACTCAATTTACTCGAATACAATTACATTTGGTCTTTATTTTCCTTTTAACATTATTATCATCGTGTTATTTCCCCACCCTTGATCGAACCAACGAAACAACGTAAGATCAATTGGCGCCCACCGAGGGGCCTTATTCGAGTATTAGATCGAAATATGCCTAATACGAGGAGAAAAATGTATGCCAGAAAAGCTTAAGGATAATGGTCAAGCCTATGGTCGCACAACTCTTTTATTTCTTCAACGAATTTATTTTTAGGAGCGATTAAGAAGTTCAGCAGGTATCATCGAAGGCTTAGAAGATCTATAAAATGGCAGCTTGTCAATTGACGATCGGAATTTATTTTTCCGACCTTCGCGTTTATTAACTTCAATGGCAAGTTCTTTCGAATCGGTTATTTAGAAGACCATTTACGAAATCTCTATGTACTATTCGTCGATTGTGGTGTTTTTTTTCAAAGTTAATCGGGATAAGTTGATTGATTGAATATCTGCAATCGATTAGATAAATTCTCGAGCTAATGGACGGAATATTGGCTATCATTTCGACCAATAACGGAATTCAAGTAATAAAATTCAATCAGAAATGAAGCTTTATCATTCAAATTCTTCAGATAAATTACAAAGAAAAGCCTCGAATCAATTCCGAGCTCAAAAGATATAGTACAATCACTCCTACACTATTACAAGTTCTGCGAGTAAGTCTATCCTAATACATATTCGGTCATCGTCCCTATTAGACAGCTCCAGATGCAGAACTCAGCAGTGATTCTTCATGATCATCACTAGCCACGTGTCGCACATCCGTCTTCGTACAGGATGAAAGTCGGATCGGAACTCTCCTCCGGGGTTTCAGACCGACCTTAGGTCTTCATCTATAAATAATGATTGAAATCCTCAATCATTATTTACAGGATAATCCGAACAGATGCAGCAGAGGGTTATCCCAGCAGAGGCGCTCCAAAGGAACTCGAAGAACCTATCTCGTAAGAAAGCCCTCGAGGAAGCTGGTGCCTCAGATTTAAAGAACTCCTCTCGGAGTAACCAACTGCCCGATCGGGTACTGCACCAGAAGACCGGAATTCTAACCCGTCACAGACAAGATATGTCTGGGAAAACAGGTTGCCTGCCGGTATTCTAGGCGCAATTTCTTTTGCCTGTCGATATTCTAAGCGAAAAGCTTTTACAAAAGGAAACAAGATCGAAAAACAAAGTTCGAACTCTAATCTCAAACTCTTTTATCTGGGAGAAAATACGAATCAAATCTGAAATTCGACCCATGGTGATCGGAGGAGCATAAGGAAAAAAGCAAGAAGTGCTGTATACACGAAGGGACCTATTTATAATGGTGAAGGATTTTTAATCAACGGCCCAGATAACAGGCTACGAACGGTTTGATGTCCGTAATAAATGGAAGGACCGTTACGTTTCCCGAGAAATAGGGCCCTGTTTGGTAATGAAGGACACCTAATTCAATGGGGAGTATAGAAGAATTACGACATTCTAAATATCGAATAGTCACGACGCGTTCATAACATTATATTGAAGGATGGCATGTCGGATTCGTATTCGGTTTATTTAGATATTTTTACACTCAAGTATTTATTGTTATGCTTTTACATTACCAATTGAGAAGAAATATAATCGGTTTAGTCGAACAGAATTCTCGACCTGGGAATTATACAATTATGGAAGTTCAGCAGTGATAAGGATTTATGGCATCATTTCCCTTATCAATTTCAGGGCCGCTAAAATATTTATCTATTATCCGATCAGGCAACTGGTATTCGATTATTTCTCTATCGATATTAGAAGATCAAAATGGAGTTACGAAAGATAAACTCTATTCTATTATCAACAAAACAAAGAGGAAGTGTATTTATATTATCTTGAAAAATACAAGAAACGGAAAATACATATCGAGCATGGCACAGGCCTTTACATTACATCAGTACATTATTACAATCCTATTGTTTACTCGGGATATTATAGCTCCGAGCGAGGAATAACCTTTGGGACCACAGGCTTTTAACTTTATTTGCAATCTTCCGAAGACAGAGGGGCGAATACTCGGCAATATTCTCCGGCATTCTCTTCCCAGCACGTCTTCCTAAATGCATAGTGGCAACAGGTCGATGCGCCTGGCGTATTGGCTTTCAAGATGGAAATCGCATTTGCCTGTCGATATTCTAAGCGTGGTTGCTCTAATTTTTCTTCCGCTCGAAGATTGTTCCGCTTAAAAATTGTTCGAAGTCCGAACTCAAACAGTTGAATTAATTGAATAGTCGCCTTGACCACCATGATCAGATAGGTAAATCCTCGGTGCGACGAATGAGATAATTTCAACAATAGGCCAGCCTTTTATAGCCGAAAACAGAAAAGAATCCGACGGTGTATAATTCGCGAAGTGGACGGACAAGATTTGTCGACCGTTGCGATTCCAGGTAAAACGGTAACCGTTTTGAAAAAATCAAACTTATCGAAATTGGGAACCTACAGACAAAGAATTGTCTCGACAAAGGCATAAGGATTATTGAGTTATTCACCACTGGCTATTTATCCACGATTCATCTTTTCTCATGATTACAGAAGACTATTTTCTCGTCAAAATGTATTTCGATCAGAGTCACATATTCAATGAAAACTAATTTCATCTATATTCATATTCATGCCTCTCTACCCAAATATTATCGATCTCTGTTATTCTATCAGTATTTGTCTCAGTCTACTACTATCTAAGGGTGAAAGCTTCTGCTATGCCCCTTAGATCGAAATTATTAAAGGGTGAAAGCCTCTGCTACGACCCAAGGACTAAAAATGTTCTGAAAACGACTAAGGGTGAAAGCCTCTGCTATGCCCCTTAGATCGAAATTGTTAAAGGGTGAAAGCCTCTGCTATGACCCAAGGGCTAAAAACGCTCTAAAAACGACTAAGGGTGAAAGCCTCTGCTATGCCCCTTAGATCGAAATTATTAAATGGGTGAAAGCCTCTGCTATGACCCAAGGGCTAAAAACGCTCTGAAAACGACTAAGGGTGAAAGCCTCTGCTATGCCCCTTAGATCGAAATTATTAAATGGGTGAAAGCCTCTGCTATGACCCTCGAGCTAAAAACGCTCTAAAAACGACTAAGGGTGAAAACCTCTGCTATGCCCCTTAGATCGAAGTTATTTTCATCGATCAATCAAGATCAACCAGCATTTCTATTCTTTTCTCTCCATAATTATTCATTCGTCTAAGGCTAACAGCCATCATCGCGACGTTTATATCAAAATTATTATTCGAGATCGGTCAAAACCCCTTTTTCGATTATTACTTCGCGATTATCTGTCTGACTGGGGAATTTGGCCCCTCGGATTAAATTTGTTACTCAAGGATCATCTCGGGATTCTTCTATTCGATCTCTTAATTATTATGTATTTGATCGGGGGTGCAAAGGTCTCCGACAGATTAAATTCAAAATCAAGGAATGTCGGTTGTCATCCATCGTCTGAATATTTGTCAAAGTTTTTAAAGATAGCTCTTATTCGTATTCTTGAGACAGAGAGATGGATGCTCGACAACAGTATACAAAAGCAATTCTATAAGATAACAAGTAAGGATGATGAAAGAAATAAATATCTCATTCATGACATTTCAAACGGTTACAAAAGAGTTCGAAATTACAATGATAAATCGAGCAAAAACTTTACATTTAATGTAACCCTATTACAAATTAGCCCTACGCTAGAATGTTCTCATAATTGAGGACGGAAGGCGAGGCTGGGATAACACTTCTACCCTTGATCCATCGCTTCCTCAATAATCGCTCCGTGATGGAGCAGGCCGAGAGACAGGGAGGCAATCCCTAGAGAAATTATTCCACGCAATCTCGAAGGCAACATTCTTCAAGGAATATCTTGAAGAAGTAGAGATCGAGTGCAGGAAAACTCCTCCAGCAGTTGACCCACTATCCGACCGGGTGGATTGACAGGATACAGGAGATCGAACCTGCCTCAAAGACTTGAAGTCAAAGAGAGCTGGTCGCCTGCCGGTACCCCAGTCGCACTCATTTTCGCCTGTCGATACCCTAGTCGAAATAAGTAGCCATCAGGAGATAGCGAAATTTATAAATAGTTCGGAGGAAAACCTCGAACAGTTCAATCGGGGATAGCAAACGGAACATGGCGGCTAGAAAGAGTAAAATCTCAATCATAGAGCCGATCAGAAATGTTACTGAAATGAAAAGTTTGAAGGTAACTACGGAACTATATATAATGAAAGGAAAAGGCAATTAACGACTCAGATTTGATGGTACTAACGGCTGAGATATAAGCAGTAAATGCAGCGACCGTTCCACTTCCCGAAAATTCAGGAACCGGGCGGATAAATGAAGAAAAGGTAAAATTCAACCATGCTCGAAATAATTATAGTTTAATTCCCGATCGTTAAAGAAAGTCACAAAGAAAAAGTCGAACTATAACTAATCAAGGAACCATTATCAAGAACTCGTCCGAGGATGGGCCAAGAGCTTTATCTAAGCAGATAACAACGAATGTAAGAAATTAATCAAGAAATTATTATTTCCAGAGTTCGATACATTGAAAAGTTACAAGTTACAAAGATATCAACTCCTGTTACATTTTATAATTCTACAAACACCTACAAAGCTTCCTATGAAATTTTCGGCAAACGATAATTTCCTTACTCGGATTGGAGGAGCCTGTCAAGCCAACAGGCTTTTATCTTTATTTATGATTCCTCAAAAAGGAGAAGGGTAAGGCATCCTTTTCTAGGTGTAACGTGAATACTTTATTGAGGGCCTCGACCCTCGAAGCTCCACCCCTGATATCCTCGAGGAAGAACCGAGCAAACCGCTGGAGACCCCTAAAAGATTTGATGCTTGAACTTCTCCTAAACCACGGAGGGTCGTGGGGAGTGCCCGGGTCGTGGGTGGTCAGCAATAAAGCTGACCGGACTCCAAGGTCGGAATAATATTCGCCTGCAGATACCCTAGTCGAGGTCGAAGTACCAGTTAGTATATGACATGCAGAATAGGTCCTATCTCGAAATTTAAAATATTGCACCATACAACAAGATCGTTTAACCAGCATGGTTGAAGGAAGTCTGCTTTAAAGATAATTTTATAAGGATACAAATTGAAGAACCCTATTTATAAGTACTATTCTCAAAATCCAACGGCTAGCGAAAAACGAAAGGAACGGTCAAGATCAAAAGACTGTTGCGCTTCCCGAGAATTTCACCGGGGAGAGAAAGTGATACTACTTTTGGAAAATAAGCGGAATTACTACGCCAAAGGTCGAAAAATTGAGAAGGCAAACTAAAGCATGATCAAAGAAAGAGCACATGGGGAGAACATACGATTCGAAAAGAAGAGTAAGGTATTACAAGCCATGGGAAATAAAATATCTGAAAATTATTCATGATTGCACAAATAAAAACAGTACGGAAATATTACAAGCCCGAGCAAATTAGAGACGACATCTAAACAAGCTTATTATCAGAAAGAATCTTTCGAAGCTCAGCGCTACGAGCCTCATATCCTGCTGCGAACCCACGATCATAAGCCTCCTTCTCTTGACGTATGAAATCTTGCTTCTCCTGCTCATGAAGGTTCTTCAGTTTCTCGATTTTCTCGTTCAGCTGATTGTGGATCTCTTCTCCACGTTCGTTAGCAGTCTTCTCCCTCTCTAAAGCAAGTTTCTCTGCGAGTACGCGGTCGAGCTCGACTTTCTTCTCCTCCAGCTCGAGAGAGATAGCAGCACGCTGGCTGGTCTCCCGCTCAGCAAATGTTTTAAGCTCAATAAAATCTTGTCCGGCCTGTTAAAAGGATCAGCAGCATTATTTTTCTTATTTTTTAAAAAAAAATATATATATATATATATATATATATATATATATATATATATATATATATATATAATAAATAAATAAAAATAATACACCTGAAAAAGGAGGTGCTGCCCAGACTCGAACAACTCTTCTATGTTTCTCTCTTTGGACAGGTTCCTCTCCTTGGGTATGTCAGTCTCTGAAGAAGTAAAGGTAGCTTGCAACAAGTTACCCATGGGATCAACCTTAGAAGGAGATCCATCTTTCAACTCCTCGTGCAGGGAAGAAGCAACTTTGTGAGGAGTGGAATCGGCAAAAGGTCGAGGAGGATTATCAATTCCTAAAGCTTCAGCAGAGGCCCCCCCACCACTCTCAATCTCTAACTTGGATTTTTTGCTGGGATTCCCTGAGGAAGGAACGATCGAAGTATCGGAGGATGACTTGCTACCAACAGCAAGATGTTGTAAAGCCTCAAGGGGTGTAACCTCATCGGAATAAGGCCTCTTATTCGAAGAAGGAACAGGAATCTTTTCTTCGACAGGATCCTCACTGTTAGAATCAATCACTTTCGGGGAGGAACCTCCGAGCTTAGCCTCGAGCTTTTCATCACCCTTGTTTGGTTTCGAGGAGGCATTTTTCTCTTTCTTATCTTCTCCCCCTTCAGGAGCTTTCGGGGAAGACACAGAGGTCTTAGAAGAAGATTTGGAGGGTTTGGCCTCCTTGTCAGCTCTTCGCTCTTTGTTCGATTTCTTATTCTTCGAACCACCAAATATCGATCTGGGATCGATAGCTTTGCCTAATACATTCTCCATAATAAGTGAATCAGGGATCGATGAAGCTAGGATCTTTACTTTTTGAGGAAGTTCAGAAAATGCAGAAAATAAGGGGAGAGCTCCGATCTCTGTGAGGGAGGATATCGTATGAATAATGAAAAGAAATCCTAATATTTATAGACGCTACGCACTACGATTGTGATAGTGAATCGACGCGACCATGGAGAAAAATCCCACTCGGGTAAACAAAGTCCGAGCAGAAAGTGTAAAAATTATCGATCTTTATAAAGTTAGAATTCACGAGTTACACGAATCAGATCAAGAAATATAAGGTCAACTCGTTTACAAAACTGGGTTACATAGGTAAATACAATTGATTTCCTAACTAGAGAACCTTGAATCGCCCCCTCCGGCTTACTCAACCCCAGAAACTCGCTAAGCTGAAAATCAGGCGATATTTGAAGATGGACAATTACCCAGCTTGGTCGAAAGATCGACCGTCTCCCTTATCCGGGGCGTTGCCTATATTGACATCTTTATCTTCCTCCCCGGGCACATTAGAAGGATCGTCGCAAGAGTACTCGAGCACATCAGGGTTAGGCATTGGAATGCCATACTCCTCGACTAAGGGGGCAAAGCGATGTCCCTGCCAGTTAGTATTCTCCTTGGGAAGAGAGGAAGCTTTATAATCCTTCCCTTCAGCATTCTTGAAAGGGTCCATATACTTGAAATATTCCTCCATATCATCCGGAATTTTCTCGGCCGCGACTAATTGTTGAACCCCTTTATAAAAGATTGTCTGAAGGATTTCTCCCATTTTCCTCTGAACTAAGGGGTCCAAGACAGGGGATTCCAGGAACTCTCGTATGGCAGGGATCTCGGCTTCTTCCCGACCTTGGGCATATGCACGCTCGGAGTCTTGCTTCGCCAATTCAAGTTCTATCTTTACTTTCTTCAGCTCTTCCTCGAGGGCACTCCTCTCTTTGACGGACGCCAGCAAGTCCTCTTCCACTGAGGAGGAACGTTTCGTACTCACTGTCTCGAGTTCCTTCTTTACTTGGGATAATTCTCGCTGACTCTCCGCCAGCTGAGATCGAATGACCTGGTTATCAGCAAAAATCTGGGCATATGCATCATGAGCGTCCTGCGATTCCTGCTCTAATAACGCCAAACGATAGGATTGAAGGGCGAATAAATCTCCGACCTATATGACATTTTCGAGCATCAGTAAAACTAGGAGTTCTGAAGAAATAACACAGTCAAAAGACGAATTTTTACCTCGTGATACGTTCTGGAGAAATCACTTAAAACCTCAAAATCCCCTTTGATGGAATGAAGCAGGATATCCCGCTTAAATCGACTGGCCATAAAGATTCTAGTGGCTTTGTCAAATTCGTTCTCCCCATTTATATCCAGATCGGTCATAATGGTACCATCCTCAGGATATCCTGCGGTTCTGCTACTACGAAGATGCTCGTCCATAAAGTCTGCCACATCAGGCTCCGACCTACCTTCTCGACATGGGACAAAAGCAGAACTCACGCCAAAGGGTTTTATCCTCCTCGAAGGCCCTGGGTGTTCGGCATTTCTTTTCTGGCCCAAAAGCCTCTCGTGTTCCTGAATACCCTGAATCCGATTCCAGGAATGTTGACTGTAGCCGACCGACGAAAGAGCGGAAGTGTCAGGAGAGAATATCGATCGAAGAGGTCCGGACGTGGCAGAATTCAGGGAACTCATAGTACCAACCCCCCTTAAGGCAGGAATCAAAGACGGTATGACAACTGGATTCCCACCTAAGTTACTTGCGTCTGTTTTTCTTTCGGAGGCATAAGGCAATGGGTCGAAATAAAACTGTTTATCTCCGACCAAGCCGGCAGAGGATACCCGAAATTTCTCAACAATTCGACCTGCAAGGATAATACGAATCGGGCACAAGTTCAAACAAGGAAAATTGTTTAATAAGACACAAAAGTAAGTTAAAGATGAGAGGCATACCCAAAGAAAGTGGAGCAGTGTTCGAAGCACCGGAGGTTGGCAGGACATCGGTTCGCTTAAGAGGCCCTTCGGAGGACTGGTTAGGGTATCTGATCGACGGAACTGGGTAGTTACATTGGCTCAACCCAGCCAATCGCAAAACACCTTCTTGGATCAGGAATCTAGTCTGGAAGGGGTTAGACTGCAGTTGCCCCAAGACTTCATCAGAAAGACGGTGGCTGAGTTTTTCTTTAATCCTGCGAGAACCGTATGTCCAAGTATTTGCGCCATCCCATCGATAAGATCTTGTTTTCGAACTACCCTCTGAGATAGGAACGTCAGGGCCCTTCACAAAAAAGAATCTCCTCTTCCAACCTAAAGTCTTCTTTGTTGTAATTTTAGTAAGAAAAGGCCGCTTAGATCTCGGATGGACAGAGACAAACCCCATGTTCGAACCCTTGCATGGGTCCATTCGAAAAATCTGCCAAAAGTTACTAAAGGAAGCCTCTTCCCCCATTGTCTCCATAAGAACGCAAAACGCAATTATGTATGCAATGGAGTGTGGGAGAAGCTGAGCCGGAGAAAGTGAAAAGAAGTTCAGGATGTTTCTGATAAGTGGAACGAACGGAATACGCAAGCCACAGGAAAATTGTCCCTCGTAAAAGGCTTGACATCCAGCGGGGGGCTCAGTGGCACGCTCGGTATAGGAAGGAATGACAATCGAAAAACCTTTGGGAAGAAATTTCCCAAAATCCGCCTCGAGGCGAGCGTGATCCTTTTTCGAAAAACAACAGAAAGTTTGACTAGCGGGAAGCTCTGACTTACCCGAGATTACGGCTTGTGGGGCTGGCGTATGTTTAAAGATCCTAACAAAAGCACCTTCGCCGATACTACGTTTGTCGACCTCATTCTCTTCGAGATCCTCGCTCGGATCGTCGTCTTCGCCGTCTTGATGAAATTCCCCATCTTCGAAGTCATCTACAAGCTTAAACAAGGGATCAGATTCTTGACTCTCTTCGATCTTATTCTTGCCCTTTGAACTTCTAGAGCTTGACATCATGAATTCGGAAATGATTATACTAACGTAACTATCTTTTTCGATTAAAACACTTCGAGCTCAAGAGAAAATTTAACATGGAAGTAATTTTTCAACGGGTCAACATATATATACGGGGTTAAAAAGGTAAATTTCAAAGAGGTCCCCGAGTAACCGCGACGGTTGAACTTACCAAGGGTAATAACTTCGGGTTATACTACTCAAAATAGCCTTTTTGGTCCTTCACTTTCTAGAATCGCGGAATTTGTCTTTACGGTTCATCCCTAAAGATCTCGGAGGCCTTGCTTATTATAACCGGAAATTCGGGAAAGCATCCATCTGGGGATCGAACAACACATCTTGGAACCAAAAAGGATATTATTACTTCAACATCCTCTGACAAGGGCAACTACAGAACACGTCGATGCATGCTTTCTTGTATATGCACTCTTTTTTCCTAGCTCGGTTTTTATCCCAATGGGTTTTTCCAAGTTAGGTTTTTAACGAGGCATATCCTCAAGATATCCGAACGGTTCGTCTCATTGTAGCTTGGAGACGTATTCTGTACTTCTTCGAGCGCTTGCTTCGCTTTACACTCGAGAAGTGGGGGAGTATTGATGAGGGGTAATTCGGATCCCCTGTTTTTCGAGCCTCAATGCGGTTCGAATAGCACCGAACCCTGTCGCCAGGGACCAAAAGCCGAACCAAAGCATGAAGATGATTGTTTCGAGCGCATCAGAGAACCATAGATCGAAGGACACTGTTGGGCCAAGCCCAGGCCCAAGCCCTCCAATTTGGCTATAAATACTCCATGCATTTATTATACTGGACACAACTTCCTAGGCGCAGAAAACTTGAGACTGCTGCTCGGGTTTACTAGTATACTTTAGGCTTCTTTGTACATATTTCACCCTCTAGCTTGTACGGCATCCAATAATGCTCGAATAGGACCCCTAATATTTGTACTTGTACTCAATTTACTCGAATACAATTACATTTGGTCTTTATTTTCCTTTTAACATTATTATCATCGTGTTATTTCCCCACCCTTGATCGAACCAACGAAACAACGTAAGATCAGGTCCGACAAACGGTCACTCGCCCAAAACGAGTTACTACTTGTATGATGGGGTTGACTTTTACTCTAAAGTAGCATCTCGAGAGGACCGTTGCAAAAGTGAAAATTTACCAGCACACCCCGGCGGTCTATCACTCCAGAGGTAACATCGAAAGGCAGGGGTGCCTGGTAAATATGAACCCTCCATGTGCAAACAGAAACCACGGACCTCAAACCTGTGAAGACAAAGGCTGAGGCCACATGGGACCCGTCAGTACAAGGTAGGGCATCAATGGGACCTGTCAGTACAAGGCAGATTCTGACTAAGATTTCTTGGAAACGATGGATCACGATAATACGACTTTTTGAATATATGGGATCAGTGGGCAAAGTGAAACTCAAAGAAACTGACATCTCCATCCTTTTTGGGAATTATTAGTGAGATATGGAAACTGCGTACCTATTTATAGGCACAAATACAATTAATCCTACGGTTGGATGAAGATCTAAGAGAAAAAGAACCACGACCGTTTGAATTAAATGCGAGTAAGTATGAACGGCTCCTCTATTGTCCGAAAGACTATTTGATGGTAAAGAAGAATCAATATCGAAGCGATCAACACGAAAATTAGAGGATCGAAAGAGCTCCAGACTGAAAAGAGCTTGCACACTTACAAATGCTAATCGCTTGATAAAGAACAAGAGATCCTCGATGCAGACGTATAAGTTTGCACCAATATGACAAGTACTAGCTCGTTTAGAGGTGTAAAATCTCATATTCCAGCATACGAGGTCGTCACTGCCTCATATATCACAAGGCAGATTGTTACTTAACTATATTAGACCTCTAGTGGAGTCCAAGAAATCTGACACGAAAATTAGAGGAATGATCGTCAATATTCCAGCCCACAATATTGTCACTGCCTAATATTGCAGAGAATTGCTTAAGGAGGTCTGAACCAGTTAGATCTTACTAATTACTTACACATTTCCAATTCCTCTCATACCAAGAATTCACCTTAAGGAAATAGTGGTTGCTTTATTTGAGGAACATGGAACTCACAATCAGTGCAAAGAAACATGGATTTTAAGATGATGAATAGACCGATATTCTTTCTACGAGCTTAGACTTTTTAAAAAAAAAAAGAAAGAAAAGCAATGCTCAACAGAGGAAATGGCAACTTCCTTATATAAGAATTCCATGGCAAATGGACAATTTTACAAAGCATTGATCGATTATCGACAAGAGCGCAAAACGTCCTTCACAATTCTTCAATTAATTGTTTACGTGGAGGACCTACAATCAACATTCTAATGTCTAAAGTGACTTCAGAAATAGCCCAAGGGACCATGCTTGATCGATCATCATACTTATACTTGATTAAACGTTTGATTTACAAAGGAAATACTACATCATTCAGCTATTCAGGGTTGATCAGCCAGAACGAGCTACTTTTTCAAACAAAAAATAATCTCCCAGGAAATTAATATCAGATAAGTCTTCTAAAATCTTCTGCTTATTTACAAAATTTATACTTAATTATAACGATAAAATTGTGCATGACATAATTTATCAAAATATATCTACTGACTAAATTCAATCAAGGTATTAAACTGATCAAAACAGGTCGTCATTGTCATTAATTTTTGACATACAAAAAATATAGTCAGCCTTGACAACCACATGAAGATTGTGGCCTACATCGTCTTAAAAAAAAAAAAAAAAAAAAAAGAGAAGCATTCCACTATAGCAGCTTGATCAGAACAGGTCACTGAGGTTGGTTAACGTCACCCGGGTGACCTGATGAAGCACCCTTTCGAGGAGTAGCCATATCAAGAAACGCCTTCACCTCCTCTTGTCGCTTCTGAAAACCCGCATCATAGCCTTCTTCAAAGGCGCAATGACGAGATTCTTCTAAATTGGCATTTGACCGAGCTAGGTCATCCCTCTCCGTCTCAAGAGCTAGCTTTTCCTCACGTAACTTCTGAAGATCGTCGTTCAGAAGCTCAATCTGGAGAGCTTGCCCCCCAACCTTAGAAATCTCCGCATCCAGCCGAAGCCTCAGGTTGTCCCTACTGAGCCACAATTCGTCATGTTGGGCACCCAGTTGCAGGGCATAATACTTCCCCTGAGAAGAAAGAAAGCGTAAACGACAAGATAACAAAAAATAAACAAAAGTGAAAATAAGTAAAGAAGTACCTGCTCAAATTGCTTAAACAGGGACTGAACAAGATGAAGGGAAGAAGAACTCTCATGCCTCTTCAGCTCGCCTGGCAAGATGGTACTAAGGCCCAGGTCCCAGGAAAGAGGGTCAGGCTCACAAGAACCAGGCAAGACAGAGTCTAGAGGAATCTTATCATGACGGGGGAGTCCGGACTCAGTTATGTCCTTAATTTGCTCTAAAATACAACGCTCATCTAATAAACGCGGGGATTCCCTCTCGCTAGGACTCACCGATGTCTCCTTGCCCAATGCAGAGATATCGGTCTGCCGACCAGACCTAGAGCCTGTCCGACCTCCAGAAGGCCCGCCGGCTTCAAAAGAAGTGGTCATAACAGTGTTATCATTAAATAAGAAGTCAGAAAAATCTTGAGGAACAGATTGTGTCATGGATGGATTCAAAAGGGAATCTCCGCTAACTGCCCCCGCGGCAGCATCCCCTTGGCTTCCGCCAACAACTAGGTCGGTAGAAGTAGAGGAAGGAACGGAGTTATCTGGAATATACTCATGTAAGCCATCATCGAAAGAAGAAACACCTGAAGAAGCGGGTATATTAAAGGTTTGCTCCATATTGGACATATCTCCAAAGGCCACCCGACCAGGGAAGGGCCTCCTTTCGACCCCACCAGAAACGGGGAAATCCTGTTGAATAAAAGTTGAACTAATTACGGGAAGAGTTTCGGAAGGAATAACGGGTGTCTGAATCTCCGACCTCCTAATCGAGTGGGGACGAGGAGGATCTACCGAAGGCCCCTATGTACGGGATCGTTTCGGTCTCGGGTTTCGACTACCCTCACGGGAAGAACGCTTCGAAGTGTTGCCAAAAAGATTGCTCATATTCGGAAATATAAAAGAATATTTAACTATCGAGAAAGCTTATCGACCTCCAACGAGAGAGTATTCTATTGGAGTTGAGTAAAAACGGTAAATAGCGAGTAAAGTTTTTACCGTATGTATTTATACTAAACGAAAAGACGCAGAAGAACATAAGAACGGGCGCGAAACAGAGAACCTGATCTATGAACAGCCGCAAGGATTCGAAAAGATATAAGCATAATGATTACAACGAAGTTAATGACTTGTCTAGATTATTATCAATAGAGAAGCCGAAAAGACATAACTATCAGAATACGAATCGTCTTATTTACAAGAGGATAAAAAGTAAAATTACAAATCAAGTTATGTTGGTTATTGTCAATGTTATTTCTTAGGCCAGAATGGTCGCTCCCCTCTTCACACAACCTGGTCGCCATCTGGAACTCCCTGATCGCCAGCGGCCTCTCCTTCGTTCGCTCCCTCATTCGCCGCCTCCACATTCTCCTCCTCTTCCTCTTGATCAATACAATTATTATCGACCTCCTGGTTAATATCCGAAGGAGGAGTCGACAACGGCTTCCCGAATTCTTCGACAAGGTGAGCCAATGGAAATTGTTGATAGATAACATCTGGCAGCTCGGAAGGAGAGTATTCCTCGCCATAGCGATTCAGGCTAACGTGCGCCGCCTTGAAATATTCCATCCGACGATCTTCAATCAATTCCAGAGCAACCAGCTGATAAATCGCCTTCTTGAAAGTACTCTCCAGGAGCGGACCGACCATTCGATACACCAAGGCTGTATGAACGGGAGAACTAAGGAACTCACGAATCACCCTTTCATCGGGATTCCTGCCATAACGATCTGTGAGTCCGCTAAGAGGAAGGTCCCTATCGTACTCCTCCAACGAGGCTTGAAGACTTACTACCTGAGATTCCAGCTCGCTTATCCGAGTAGTACTCTGAAGTTGATAATCTTCCAACTTCTTAGCCAACTGATCAACCTGCTCTTGAGCGCGGGAAGTCTCCAAAACTTTATTTATGATCTCCTGGTCATCAGTTCCCGTGGCCTGAGGTTCTATGATCGGAAGTGGAAAAGAAGAGGATGTCGAGGGACCAGTCTCTGAACCAGAAGCCTTGTGAAGCAATTCCTTGTACCTCTCATCCAAATATTCACATTGCTGTTTCCAGAGAGCAGCTTCATAGGCATACGAGGCCAAGCAAGTCTTGGTCTGAAAAATAAATGAAACGAATTTGTGAGCTAAAGAATTTGTTAGGTAAATCAATGAACGAGCATACAAAACAACAAATAACCTTCTCATCATAAAGAGAAGCTCTCTGAAATTTCTCCAAAGGATCCTTCCGAAGGAGATTATTCATATCACGAGTAAAGACACCAGAAAGAAGAACACGAGTTGCCTTATCCACAGCATTCTCGCTATCATCGTGAACCAAAGAATCGTTCTCAGGATAGCCAGCCGCTCTCTTCCCTTGTAAATGATCTTCGATCATCTCAACAAGAGTGGGTTTCAGATGATTCTCACCAAGTAGAGAAAGATCCTCACCAGAACGACCATAGTAACACCTTTTTCTCTCTACTGGCTTATCGTTGAGATGGGGCATCGACCAGCCGCGGCATCCGCTAATGCCAAGGGAAGTCCGAAATTGGAGAGGAGGATAACCCGATCCCGTCCCCTGACGAACAGGAGATTCTTGGGGTGGATCCGGAGATTCCTCTCTGTTATCTTCTGAATCAAGGCTCAAGTCCAATTTTCTCTTCCGGGATGCTCTCTGCTCGATGGGAAGATTCTCTATTGTCTTAGTGGATTTTGACAGAACCATCTTTCCCTTAGAGGAGCGCCGAGAATTTTCTACCATAAGAACTGAAAGAGAACGAATTCCGAATTATACATGATACTAAAAGAGAATATAAAGTTAATTGATGCTAAAATAAAGTTCTTACCCAGCGATTGAGAAGGGGAAGAGATTGGGAAAGTATGAGGACTCAATCCCGCTTTACGGAGAAAAGCCTCGCCGATAAGAAGAGCACTATGATACTTGTCGGCACGCATATCCTTGATTTCAACAATCAATTGAGGATCTTCAGGGATAAAAATGGCCCGTCACCAAGCGACCGCCAGAAATCCACTCGGAATTGTGGTCCCACAAGAATGGCTCAGTAGAACCATCTGCTAGACGGAGGTGAGAAGGGGGTTGTATGAAGAAAAAATGAGATTTCCAGGAAGGATTGCTGAAAACTGGGGAGTCAAAGATAGAGTGACTAGTCTTCTGGCTGGCGAAAAAGTATCCGCGGTTTGAAGAACTAGAAATAATAAAACGGAATAATTGTGTAAAATTACGAAAAGATGGCTGGAATCCTTTTGCTATCATCAAAACAGAAAAACACACCACAAAGGCCACGAAATTTGGGACTAATTGTGTCAGGGATACGCTAAATATTTTCAAAATATCAAGAAATAAGGCGGACAAGGGAAGACGCAAACCGTAGTTGAAATGGGCAGTATAAAATGCCCGACAACCCTCCGGTAGAGAAGTAACCCTATTGGAAGTCGAAGGAAGGATAATCTTAGAACCTTCCGGAAAGTATTTCGCATAATTATCCACGACCTCGTGGAAAGTTTCATCAATGTAGGCACAAGCGAGGTCCTCGATCGGTTCAGATATTTGAGGAACCGTACCCTTGCCTTTCTTGGCCCTGGCAGCGACGTTAGTATCGGATCTAATTTGCACTTTGAAAGTGTCCTTATCTGGAATAGTGGTTTCAGATATTTCAGTCTGCTCAGTTGGAGGGCTCGGAGGTACCCCCTCCTCGATGGTGGGAGTAAGTCTTTCCCTTGGAGACTAAGAAGATTTCTTTGAAATTGAAGCCATATTTGGGATCCTCGAAAAATATGAGTCGATAAAAGCAAGTTGGGAAAAAAATTATGGAGTAAGAAAGTTACTTCAAAAATATGGGGAGTAGAAAGTAGAAAGTGATTAAAACAACAATCACCTATTTATAAAGAGAAATGAAAAGACGTTTTGAACTTCTCACGACTGATCACATTCCCGCCAAACGGTAAAAGTCGAAACGCTTCCTCAGAGAGACAAGTAACGATTAAAGTTCGGAACGACAAAACGACTATCTATGAGGCGTAGCACTCTTTTCCTTACTTGGAATTTTTTCCCACAGGGTTTTTTCCTAGTAAGGTTTTTAACGAGGCACAAATCATAGAAAATACAGTCGTAATCGACCATCTACTTCTACGAGCTTCTACTACGTATGCGCTCGAAGAAGTGAGGGAGTACTTATGGGGGCTATTTCGCACCCCTTATAAAAACCGGAATGACTAGTCCTTATACGTTCGGACCGACCAGGAAATCTAATTCACTAAAGAACTGCCCGGTCCGATCTGTGCTATCAACCCTTTGCGACCAAGAGTGACGTCCGAGTTCCATAAGGATTGCTATACCTAGTCCTATTAGGATTATGTTTCCTTGTAAAGCTAGGGCTAATGTCATATAAATACCTAGTTAAACATTGTATTACGAACAACATACAATCAAAGCTTACGCCGACATACTTTGGCAATTTGATAACATATTTAATAGAAAAGCTTTTGCTATACTATTTTACATATTCATCGTCTTGCTTACTTATGGTTCTTTACGTAATTGCTTCCTTGAGATTGATCCATCCGGAATAAAGTAACAAAGCCCTATAATATATACTTAATTTGACAACTAAAAACATATCTTTATTGATTTAATCTAACCTAAAGAAAAACGATTAAATCAGGGTTCAAGTTTTAAAATATACTAGTAATTTTTTTCTTAATTTATAAAATTCAATATCTTTTAGATATTATGTGTACAAACACTTTATTTGACCACATTATAATAGTGGCATAATTTTTGTATTGTGCAAAATTTATAATACTATTTTAAACATATGATAAATAAAAAATTTATCGTATAATTTTCTGTTTATGCAAGCTAGCTTCAAGTTCCATAATTCGTGGCATATATAATTTTGTGGTGAATTTGAGAAAATAATTATACTATAACTAGATAAATATGGAATATAAGTTTACTTCTATATTATAATGATACATTAGGCGTTTTCCTTGTCTTGTCTAAGCAATATTAACTTTATGTCCACCTGATTGACGTCTTGTACATTCATATTGAGTATTTAAGAGTTCATACTCTCAACAAAAATTGCTAGTATATTTTTCCACTTTTTGTTTGATAAAATTATAGTACTATTAGTTTATCTTAAGTTACTTTATATTTTCTTATATCAAAATATCGAGAAAATATCAAATTGGTATAGAAATGATCTTCCACCCCCAACCCCAACTAAAACAGTCTCGGTCCACCCCTGGTACGTAGTTCTTGCAATAGTTACTTCCAATACGATTTTTAAGTTGTTATATAAATTTATGTTTCAACGATGACAATTACCTATGATATATATAATGCATATTTTCAACCACAATTTTTGCAATAATTGTAAGACAAGTTATAATAGAAATGTTATTTACAATGACTTGCATACATTTAAAGTTGTGGTGGATGTTTCACATGCATTGCGGTCCTCTGTGCGGTGGTTGTGGATATACTAATTTGAGTAAATTGCCCTTTTGGTTCTCCTTATGGATTAATTTTTTTATTTTTGTGCATCTTAAATTTTTTGTAACAGATTAGTTCTTCTTATCAATGTAGTATATTACATTTGTGTTTGCATATAAATTTGGCCCGATTATACCCTGATGTCGTCGAGGGATTGGCATCGAGTCCCACTGGGCATCGAGAGTCCCACTGGGCGTGCCAAAATATTGTTTGCATATAAATTTGGCATCGAGGAACGCCTCGACGACATCGAGCAACCCTTGGCATCAAGAAGTGCCAAAATATTGTTTGCGATAAAACTGACATCAAGGGGTGCCTGTCATCGAGGGGTTGAGATCGAGGGATGTTTGGCATCGAGGAGTTGCAGAACACTGTTTTTTGTAAACCGGTCAGCAGACACCTCGACGAGCCAATAGCTCGATGCAAAATGCCTCGATATGATATAAAATGAATGCGGGCGTGCCAATGTTTGTGCGTGCAAACATAACGATTTGAAAATGGACATGTTAATATCGGTAAATTGACAATGTGAGTGTCCTGATGAAGACATATTGATATCATAATGGGTTGTCCTGATAAGGCTGACTTCTAAACGACTGCGATAGAGTAGGCAAACACTACCCCTAGTTCTTTTCTATGCCTGCCTGGCCGCAGGACTTCAACAATTTATGAAAATCTCTCTTGAAATGCCATATTTTTATAGCCAATCGATGGCCTGTTTATCATATCAGTGGATTTATAAATCAGTAAACAGGTCGACGATCAATCAGTTTTACACAATCACCTTGACAGAAAAACAACAGCTTGACAGAAACAGCGTCTCAATGGAAATTAGTCGACGTAAAGCATATTTAAGTAAATGAAACGAAATATACGAACTAAATCACTTCCATTAATAATAAAAGAAAATTAGCGCGTTTCCCGATATACAAACATTACAAAAATACGCAAAACGGTAGAGTTCTCCTTTCTTGGCAAGGTCTGCCAAACGAGTTGATAAGTCTATTAAGTTCTAAAAAATGACTCCTTAATCGGCAGGGAACCCGCCGATGAGCTGATGAAACATGACAGTACATTAAGTTGACAGAAAGTAACATTGACGACGGGGGACCACCGTCAATGGTTCGCCCAACCTTGATGGATAACCACCAATCGGGCTCCTGATCAGCGGGTGGCCACTGACCAAGGCATCGACGAAGCAGATGGCTACTTAGCCGATAGCTGTCAAGCAGATGGCTACTTGACGAGGAGCTCATCAAGCAGATGGCTACTCGATGAGTTTGTCACATAAATACGTGGGCACTTACATGACAGTTACCAGCGTGCTACTTGGTTTATTGTGAGCGGCGGCGGCGGCGGCTTACTGTGAGCGGCGACGGCGGCGGCGGCAAGACTTCAGGCGGTCAGGGATCACTGGTGGCTGAGGAGGGACAGACTGATATCAACGAGTTGACAAACTGATAACTTGACAGAAAACAGCTGTTAACTGCCTGCTATCAAGGGGTTTCGCTCGAGACAGCGTCTGGACAGCGGAAGCAGCGGCGGCGGCGGCTTAGTATCGGCGGCGGCGGCTTAATGTCGGCGGCTTAATGTCGGCGGCGGCGGCGGCTTATTTTTAGCGACGGCGGCGGCGGACCTTGGGCGGCGGCGGCGGCGGATTTTGGGCGGCGGCGGCGGCAAAACTTCAGGCTGTCGAAGGTTGCTGGTGGCTGAGGAGTGACGGTTGATATCAGGGGTTCTACAGGGTGTTTGATGAAAAAGAAGCAGCGGAGCGCTGGACTTCCGGAGAGGCGTTGAGCCGATCAGTGTTAGACTGAGAATTGTTGATTGATTGTTGTGTGTGTTCGCGTGTAGCAGCCTCCTGTTGTATTTATAGCTGCTGGAAAATAAGCTGATGGCTGTCAAGTAACCTCCTGATGGCCGAAAATCAAGGAGCTGATGGCCACTTTCCCACTTCTCCCACTACTTTGTTATTTTCCCACTACCTCCACTATTTCAATGGTGGTTTTCTCTTTATTTCCTGCTGAAAATTAAGGCTAATGGGAGTTGGAGAAGAAAGAGCGTGTCTTTTATTTAATTTGAATTTGAATTTGTGTTGGTAACTAATTATGAGAAAAATAGGGAGTTTGTTATTAGCCAATTAATTAGCCTTTATCCCTTATCTCTTAATTTAGTTTTCCAATAATTAATTAAATAAAACAAAAGACACAAGTGGGCCAAGAAATTAAGTGATGGCCGATCTGGACTGGGCTGGGGCCGGCTGGAGCTGATCGGGCCATGGGTGGCCTTGGGTCGAGTGGTTAAATTGATTGGGCCATGTCGATTTTGTATGTTAATTGTAATTAATTAACCAATTAATTACTTAATGGCCTTATTTATCATTTGGGCCTATTAATTAGACTTGGCCCAGCTAATTAACTTATCAATTAATTAATTTATATTTAGCCCAAACGTTAATTAATTATGAAAGTTGGGTCGAGTTTCAAAGTGGGCTCGTGGCCAGTTTATTGTCTCGATTGGATCCACTTCCGGGTCAAATTGGGTCCGATCCGGTCCGACCCGTTTTGGAGTGACTTGGCTCGGCCCTATTGCCATTTTTGGCTTGTCATCGAGCCGTCGTTCCTCGATAAATCGAGGGTGATTTTTTGGGTACAAACAATGCCCCCCGTAAGTCGTATTCGATGTAATTAATTTAAAAATTAATTTAATCGAATTAGACTTAGATTAAAGTTTTTCTCTCTCTTTTAAAGATGAGAAGTTGGGACAATGCTTCAATTAATAACCCACTATCGGCTTTATGAAACCAGAACTATCAGTAGATAATAGACCATATCACAATGGCCTTGATGATAGCGGATCTCTCGATATCAGATCAATGTGGATCTCTCGATATCAGATCAATGTGGATCTCTCGATATCAAGACATCTGTTGATATCAGGACACCTATTGATACTAGCGCGTCGATATCAGTTGGCCTCTCGATATTGAATAAACTCGATATAAGACACCATTTAGTAATATATCGGAGACTTAGCAGTCAGCCAAAATTTTGGCAATTAACCAAATTCACTTCTTCAAGTGACTGACGCAATGGCCTGATGGCCAAAGACTCCTTTTATTTTCTGCTCTCACTGATGTAATGGCCTGATGGCCATAGACTAGTTTTCATTTCCTTAGTAGAATTTCTTTTGGCTTGGTTTATTTTCTGTTTTTCTCCAAAACCGAAACCAAATATGACTAAGTACAAAAAATCAAAGCCATTGATTTTCCAACTCAACAAACATCTTCGCAAGCAAAAACACAACTTTCTTGTCAACAAGACTTAATTGAAAGCAAATCAACCCAAGAGACTTAACCGAAATGCCTTGATGTAAAAACTTGAAAATCGGGAAAACAAAAATTTAAATTAAAACGAAAGTACTTGGAAAAATTTAAAAATAAATGCAACTACTAGTTTTAATTTTAAAAAATTAGTCTAAAAAACGGAAAGGAAAATAAAAACAAAACTGAAAATAAACTTAACTTATACGTACAAAGGGATCGGCGCATTAAAGTACTCTTGGCGCCGCTCGACTTCCAGCTCCAAAGCTCGTTGATGCTCTAGACACATCGATTCCCAAAGGGTGGGCCTGAACTTTTTCAAGTATCTTCCATTGATGGGGTCTCGACAGAGATTCCCATCTGGCTTTTTCAAGATGTAGCCTCCTCCCCGAGTTATCGAGAAGATTTCATATGGCCCTTGCCACGTTGCGCTCCACTTGCCATACTTTTTCTCGCGCTGATGAAGTGGCAACACAACTCTCCAGACCATGTCCCCGACGTCAAAGTGTTTCCTGCGTATCTTTTTATCGTAGCATCGAGCAACTAGCCTTTTTTGTGCCTCGATCTTGTCTAACGCGGCAACCCTGATCTCGTCGAGCTCGTCGAGCTGCTGGAACATACTTTCAGTATACTCTTCGGGCGTTAGCTCGTTTTGCTGCATCACCCGCAGAGATCGGACATTGATCTCCATCGGTAGAACGGCTTCCTGTCCGTAAGTTAGCTTATACGGAGTGGTGCCTGTACTTGTCCGTTTGCTTGTCCGATAAGCCCACAATGCCTCTGACAGCATCAAGTGCCAAGCTCTTGGGTTCTCCTCGATCATTTTCGAGATAATGTCCTTGAGGACTCGATTAGAAGCTTCTGCTTGGCCATTCCCTTGTGCATAATACGGTGTTGAATGGACCAATTCAAAACCCATCTACCTGGCAAACTCCTTGATTTCTTGACCGACGAACATCAGTCCCCTGTCAGTGACAATGGTCTGCGGCAGACCAAACCTGTGGATGATCAAGTCCTTGATGAACTTCATCACCTCGGCCTGATTGGCCTGTTTGAGTGGTCTGGCCTCTACCCACTTGGTAAAATAGTCCGTGGCCACAATAATGTATCGATGGTGTTTGGAAGACGAAGGATGGATCTCCCCGATGATATCGATGGCCCAGCATCTGAAAGGCCATGGCTTGATTATCATGTTCATTTCCTCGACGGGCATCCTTTGGACCACCCCGAAGCGTTGGCATTTCTCACAACCCCTTGCCAATTGAATACAGTCTCCCACCATCTTTGGCCAGTAATAGCCATATCGGCGCAGCAGCCATGCTAACTTGTGACCATTTTGATGGGCCCCACAAATTCCTTCATGAGCCTCCATCATAATTCTCATGGCCTCTTGCTGATCGACGCATAACAGGAGCACGCCGTCATGGCTTTTTCTGAACAGTTGATCGCCTATCAAGACATAATTGACTGCCCTGAGCCTCGTCTGTCGAGATGCTCGGTCCGACGGATCAGCCAGATATTTTCTGATCGGCTCTCTCCAGTCATCAGGGTCCTGAAACACACTCAAAACAGTCAGGACGTTGTCTCGATACATAAATGAAGGACAGTGTCGTCTCCTGACGACATAGAGGGATTCCTCGATGTCATCAGGGAGATCAACACCAGTCGCCAGTTGGGCCAAACTGTTGGCCTCGCTGTTGTTTCCCCTCGTCACATGGTAACACGTAACGTCAACAAACTCCGACAACAAAGACATCGCAGTTAAATAGTATTTGTCAAGTGTTGGGTTTCGGCATTTATAAGTACCTTGTATCTGCCTGATAACCAACTGCGAGTCCCCGACGATGACGACAGACTTGCTGTCGAGCTCTCTAAGCATTTCCAGTCCAATTATCAAGGCTTCGTATTCGGCCTGATTGTTAGTACACTCAAAATCAAATTGAATTGATAACTTAGTTTTTACATTTGACGGAGAAATCAAGACTATACCTGCTCCAGACAGCCTGTCGGTTCTAGACCCATCGAAGGCCAGTGTCCATGGCCTGATCTCTATTGTCATCGAGTCCAGTTCTTTGAGAACGGCTTGATCGATATCGAGACATGGATGGTCAACCAGAAAATCAGCCAATACTTGGCCTTTGACTGCTTTTTGCGGTACGTACTGTAATTGATACTCCATCAGTTGGATGGCCCATCGACCGATCCTTCCCCTCATTACAGGCTTAGCTATCATGTACTTTATCACATCAATACCAGAAATAACCAATACTTTTACAGGCAGCATATAATGACGCAATTTCTTACAAGAGAAAAACAGTGCAAGACATACCTTTTCAATCGGTGAGTACCTCTGCTCTGTTTCTGTCAGGTGCCTGCTCAAATAATAGATAGCTCGTTCGAATCCATTTTCATCGTCCTGCGCCAGAAATCCGCCGACGGTGTCTTCCGTGGCAGATATGTATAATTTCAAGGGCTTTACCTTGACAGGCGGCGTTGTCAGCTTATCTTTGATATCCTGAAACGCCTGCTCATGCTCCGTTTGCCAGCAAAATTCTTCTTTGTCCTTCAATTTTAACAAAGGCGAGAAGACCTTCGTTTTTCCAGCCAAGTTAGAGATGAACCTCCGTAAAAAGTTAACTTTGCCAAGGAACTGCTGTAATTCCTTTTTCGTCGACGGGGGTCTGGCTGTCAAGATAGTTTTGGACTTATTTTTGTCAATCTCAATCCCCTTGCGATGTACTAAGAAGCCAAGAAAATTGGCTGACGCAACTGCAAACACACACTTCAAGGGGTTAAGCTTTAGTTTATGTTTCCTCATTTTGGCAAATGACTTCGCCAAATGCGTTAAGTGTTCGTCGTAGCTAGCCGATTTAATAATAATGTCATCGATGTAAATTTTTACAAAGTCATCGATGTACTCACTGAAAATGCAGTTCATGGCTCGTTGATAAGTGGCTCCGGCGTTTTTGAGTCCGAATGGCATCACTTTCCATTGGAAGTTGCCTATCCCGCCGGGTCATTGAAAAGCCAACTTTGGTACGTCGTCGACAGCCACAAAAATCTGATTGTAACCTGCACTTCCGTCGACGGCTGTCAGGAACATATTGCCAGCGGCAGCATCGATTAGCATGTCCGCCATTGGCATCGGATACTCGTCTTTGGGAGATGCAAGATTCAGGTCTCTGAAATCGATGCATATCCTGATTTTCCCGTTTTTCTTCATTACGGGAACTACATTCGCTACCCACTCCGGATATCGGGCCACCTCGATAAAACTGGCCTTTAACAGCTTCTCGATCTCCTCCCTGATCAGTCTGCAGACCTCGACAGACATCCTTCGTAGGGGCTGTTTCCGGGGTAAGTACCCTTCAAGTATCGGAATACGATGTTCTACCAACTCCCTGCTTAACCCAGGCATCTCGTCGTAATTCCAGGCAAAACAATCCTTGTATTCCTTCAACACTTGTATCAATCGATCCTTCTGGCCATCATCAAGCAATGCGCTGATGTAAGTTGGCCTATGATCATCTTCGGTGCCTAACTCAATCTCGACGACAGGGTCTTGCACCTGTATCTTGATGTCATCGAGCTTGGCTGGCGCCGTCACTAATTCCTCTAACTGAATCTCATCGCCAACCGACGGTGGCGTTTCTTCTTCGAAAATGAGATCGCCTGTATAACATTCGGCCACGTAGGCCCGAAACCTTCTGATCAAATCGGCACATGCCTCTTCCTGCGGCCCGATAACAACGATCTCATCGACTTCCAGTCTGTCGGCCTTGTAGGCCGATGGTCTTTCGTCATCAGGACAATTCATTAATCCTGACAGTGTTCTTCTTGCGGCCCTGACTCCTTGACGTTGCAGGGCTGACTTAGTTCCTTGGCTAAACAAGCCATTTCCAATTGCGTCAACTTCTTGCTTGAAGTGACTTCCTTCGGTCGTCCGTATTTGTCCTGCCCGATAAATCGATAAGGACCTACATCATCTCGATAATACGCTGCCTCGACAGCGTTGACCTTGGCGGTGAATGGCCTGTTGTCGGCCATAATAATTTCAGGTTCGGGGGAGTCTCCCCAGATTAACAAGCATTGATGAAGAGAGGACGGTACACAAAGAGCTGAGTGAATCCAGTCCCTTCCCAACAACGCATTGTAAGAGGTGGCGGCATCTACCACGAAAAATGCAATTTTCAAGCTGGTCTTTCCGATCTTCACCTCGACAGGCAAGATTCCTAGTGTATCAGCCTTTCCCCCTGTGAAGTTACTGACGATTACTTTTGTCTCCATCAGGTCCTCGCTGACCTTACCCAGCTTGTACATCGTCGATGCAGGCATCACGTTGACGGCTGCCCCATTGTCGACCAGCATTCTGTCGATGGGTTTTCCGTCGATATGGCCTGATACGTAAAGTGGCCTGATGTGTCGAGCCATAAATGATGGTGGCTTTTGGAAAATAGTTTCAACTCTTTTATCCCAATCGGTCTCTTTCTCGTCGTCGACCGATAACAGCTCTAAGTTCTCTGCCATTTGTACCACTGGCATACTGTCGTCCCAAAAGCCATCAGTGGCATACTCCAACTCCTCGTTGACGAATTCAACAAGTTCAGAATCGATGGCGTTGCATTCCATCATCGTCGAGCCGTTCGTCGGCTGACTGGTGGCAGCATTTTCCACTGATTTTGTTTCTGTTTCCTTGTCGATCGCTTGTTTATCGACCTCCTGTTTCTCGACTTCCTGGCCAGATTTGGCCTTATTTTCCTTATTGCCCTTGTCATCGTAGATCTCGGCAAATTTTGCCTCGAGATCGTTTCCGTCTTCCTTGTCGGACAATAAGTCATCCTCTTCTAAGTTGATAGTACCGAATTTAGCCTTTCCTGGGGTCCATTTGGAAGTGTCGATCTGCATCGAGCTCTTGGCCTCGATACTGTCGACCCCTTGGCCAGATTTGGCCTCTATCGTTCTCTGTTTCAATTTCTGCTCCGTTGACGGAGGCTTCTTTACTGATTCTCTCATCGGGGCCTTCCCCTTAGCAATTTCCAGTTCCTTTCGTTGGCGTAAGTAACGCCTATACTGCGTCCGGGTCATCTGATCGACCCTTCGATCTCCAGGAAATTTCGGGTGCCTGACGGGAACCCATCGATCCACCTGTGTATCGGCGGGGGTGTGGACGGTTCGCGGCCTCGATGAGCCTGGCGGAGTAATCTTTGGTGACGGACCATGTGTCCTGTCTCTACGACTGGCGGTCGATCTGACCTGCCTAACTGGTGTCCTGTCAGGGGATCGCTCCCTGATTCTGCTGTTTCGGTTGGTGCCTTCCTGATGCCGTCGAGGCATCATGGTTTTAGCCTGTTCCCGGCGTTGTTCCGCCGTTGATGTTGCTCGTTCAGTATTTTCCATCGGAGTTGGGACCGGATACGACCCCATGGGTCGAGGTGGTGGTGGTGGTGGCATCGCCTGCGGCTGCGGCGCTGTTTGGGGGTTTGCCTGTGGTTGCGGCATCACCTGATAAGGATACCCTGACGGCATTACATTTGGCCAAGGCATGTATGGGCCATAGATGAATGAAATAACGTGAGGGGGAACTCACAATTTATATAACCCCAATAAAATGTACGGAACCAAGGGACCAACCCCAAAAATAGGGGAGGCAAAAGAAAAACGAATACAACAGAGCGAGAAAGCAAAGCGAAAAGGCAAAATAAACAACCCACACAGGGGCACAAAAAGAAACAAGCCAACACACCCACGCAGGGGCAAAAACAAAATAACAACCAAAACTAAAGTAGCAACTTCTTCCATCAGCCTCCATAATATAGTCACCTTTGAGCCCTGATGAGAAATGAAGCCACTAGCAATAGTCCATCTATAGCCACCATCAAAAGTCATCTGAGCAACTCCTCAAGCAGCCTCCAACATATAGCAAAATAACAACCAAAGCAAAAGTAGCAACTTCTTCCATCAGCCTCCATAGTATAGTCACCTTTGAGCCCTGATGAGAAACGAAGCCACTAGCAAAAGTCCATCTATAGTCACCATCCATAGTCCTCTGAGCAACTCCTCAAACAGCCTCCAACATATAGCCACCTCTGAGCCCTGGGAGAAAAGCTGGACCACAAACAAAAAGTCCACCAACCAAAACAACCACGAAGAAACAAAGTGGATGCCAAGGCACAGAGATAAAAAGCGCCACCACAACTCTACCAAAACAACCAACACCACCAACCTCTCACCGCCACCAAAACCAACTTAAAATAGTGTGTGAAAAGTGCAAAGGCCTGGTTAAGTATAGAAGTGGTGATTTACTGGGATCAATTACCTGGCAGAAATAATGAGTGAAGTCCACACATGTGAGATGAATGAACTTGCGAGTCACCATCAAAGATGACCCGACTTATATGCAAAAAATTGACTGCCAGGCATTGGAAGCAAGGATAACCAAATGGTAGAATTGCCAATGGACCAGGGAACTCATCCAGAAAATAAAATAAAGGGCTTCCTATCATGCAAAGGGAAAATATGCTGTAAAGTGCAATGAGATGCATCTAAAGGTTGTCCCTGAGTGAGTGAGTCGGTGCAGACCAACTTACACACTGTGACAAAGACACGACAAGTGTGTGCAGTGCATAGGAGGCACAATCTAGAAGAGGTGAGTGAAGTGTGGCCTGTAAGTTAGCTAATATTGATAAAGCCATGAGAGATGGCTGAATCATGCAAAAACAAGGATAGCTAACCTCAGAAAGCAAGGGAGAATCAAATGATGGAAAGAGAAAGACCAGGGGTGCGGGCCAAAGTAAAAATGATCAGCTATATGCACAGATAGATCGCCGGGTTGATGAACAGCGGGACTGTCGCCAATTCGTTTTGGCACCTCGCACACAGGCCCATTACCTTGTTTCTCATGTCATAATCTGGATCATCGTCTGAATACAGCTTCTCGCCTGTCGGTAATTCCGTGATTGTTATGACATTTATCCCTACTTCATTTTGTTGGAAAGGATTGGTGTCAACCGTCATCGGCTTTGTGATTTTCCAATCCGGGGCGAACCTTAAGATGCCCTTGTCGAGGTGGTCTTGCACCATCCACCTGAATACTAGACACTCGTTCGTTGCGTGAGTCCAAACATCATGATATTTGCAATACGTTTTACCTGATATCTTCATTGATGGTGGAATCACATGGTCTCCTTTGAGGCGGAGGATCTTGTCGGCCAGCAATTGATCGAATATGGCCTCTGTTTTCGAGACGTCGAAAGAGTATCGTCCTTCCCTATCAGTTTTATATTCAGCGTCTCGTCGCACCAAGTTATTTGGCACCTTGATAGTAGGTTGAGGTTCTTTCGGCTTGGCGAGAGCCGTACAGACGGTGTTCTTAGTGTTGGGTTTTATGGGTATAATTTGTCAACTACAACAGTGCGGAATTTAAAATTTTTAATCATACACCATAACCCAGGGTTTCTTATTTAGCACATATGAATAAAGGTTGAATTTAATTAAAGCATGCATATACTTGAATTAAATAAAAGTAGGTAAAAACAATTTTACCTCACCACAGGCAAGGTGGTGGTAATTCTCCGGTCTTCGTTTGTTCACTAGAGCACCCCAAGTGTTGTGCCTCTAGAGATAGTCCACACCAGCTGGATTTGAGTGACTTCACGAAATCCCCAGGCTCAGAACTAGGATTAAGGAATTGCCTCGTCAGGAATTGGATGCAGATCCGGGAAGAAGACTTGGAGAAAAATCCTTCACAGGGGTGGGGCGATTTTGCACAGGGTTCGGTTTTCAGTAGGGGCGAGAATGAGGGCTGAAATTTTCGGCCTTCTTTGTTTTTCTTGTGTTGTGATTTTTTTTCTTTTCTTAGAATAAATCTCTTAGGATTTGTTAGTATATATTTGATTATGTATATCTAGTATTTATAGATGTCTCTATTAGAAGACTCCTTCTCCTAATAGACATCTAACTCTTGAAAGAATATCTTCTTTTCAAGAGATAAGATATACACAAATCTTATCACATTAGGAAAGAAGATCTCTTTCAATCTCTTTCCTAGTTACACAAGAAAACACAAACTCTTTTAATCCCTATCATAATCCAACATAATCAAATTAATTCAAGACTAAATAAACTAGCAAAAATCGGCCCAATCAATTAACAAGAAATCGGCCTCTTATGCTTTTAATTAGTCCTAAACTTAATTTGATCATAGTTCCCAAAATTAGCCCATGTAAGATTAATTAATCCCAGATTAATTTATCCTTACAATAATTGGCCCACATGCTTAAATTAATTAATCCTAGATCAATTAACTTTCATATGGGTCGGCCCATGTGTTTAACTAATTAATCCACTATTAATTAATTAATCCTTTCCAATTAATACTTTAATTGAGGATTTAATCAATTAGAAATTCCAATTGATTCATTAATCAGTTACTCCTAATTAATGATTCTCCACTTCGAATTAACACTTTAATTCTCGATTAATTAATTAGTCACTTCTAATTAATTATTCTTCTTCATGAATTAATACTTTAATTCATATATTGATTTAATTCCTTAAATCAATTGATTCCTTCCAGACTGTCACTGTCCAACTGTATTGTGTGTGACCCTCTAGGTTCACCATCAATTGGCAGCAGGCCCACGACTTTCGTGATTTAATTAGTGAGCAATTAATTGCTCCGATCAATTAACCACTTTAATTGACCACTCCAGAATTAATTTCCTTATTAATTCAGGAGTACCCACACCTCATGGTCGATGTCTAGCCACAAGCCCATGAGGCCCAACTTCAGGTGAATTGATATTCGTGAACCTTCAACTCTTATAAATGCCATGTACATACGGTCCTTCTATCAACTAATTTCCCGATTGAGACCTAGGGTGTGTGAATTGGTCGGCACCTCTAATTATCTCAATTCTGTACTTTCTAATTCAGGATAATAATTCCAGTGTGACTGCTAAATTTGGAAACCCCTTTCCAAATCCGTCACCGACTACGGCCGTAGATTCCTCGGATTTATTATCTAAGAACGTACAGGAAATTCTCTCATCTTATCGGGATGAGTCGATAGATCCTTTATTAGTACTAACTATCCGCGCACACGTTCATACGTACCCAAAGTAGTCGCACAATGACCAAGCTATGTGGTCGGCTCCTAAATCAAAGTACGTATTCCCGTGTACCGAATCCGCCCTAGTACCTCAAGTCAAAGGACTAAATCGTACACTATTATAAGTCTTGAGAGACATCCCATTACCGATATGCTTAACGCACTTCCACGATGGGTCTCTCTGTTCGGGTCGTTCGATGCGTTCGATCCCCTATCGAACCACCTAGTCATATGCACTAGCATTCAATGCCTTGTTCATGAAACGACAACAAATTCACTTCATGTGAATCATGCATAATCCTACAAGTCTTGACGATTCATTCGATACCCCGTCTCGATATGAATCTATGACTTGGAACATTTTTGAGATCACGACCTTTGAGACTGTTTCATGATTAATCGCACCCAATACTGAAGTGAATAATCCCGTAGTCATGAGTGATCTCAGGGTTTCATCCAATCGCTTAGATACGTTCGCGAGAGATGAAGTTGGCCATTGTTTAATTCACGTACTATGAATAAACAGGCGTATTATCTTATGAATCATAAGATTGCTTCTAAAGGAAGTACCTAAACAAGCTTATATTTGTTGGCTTGCTGGGCACTATCCTATCAATCTCCCACTTGCCCTAAAGCCAACCACATACGTTTCTAAGGCCCATCTCACTCCAGATGTCCGTCGAACCCTTTTGTGATTATGACTTAATTAGTGGATCTGCTATGTTGTCTCTTGACGTGCCCCCACGTCTTATTCTACCTATGATTTTCCAGATCATATGGTATACTTGTGTTTAGATCTTGGGTGAGATCTCGATTCCTTTGCTAAAGCAATTGCCCTAAGTTATCATAGAAGATAACTATAGGCTTCGCAATGCTAGGTACTACTTCCAGTTGGAAGAAGTTTTCGTCCAAACACTTTCCTTCGCTGTATTCAATACTGCGAAATATTCTGTTTTATGGTTACCTGGCATCGATTGCCCTTTTGAACCCCTTTCAAAACATCGTTGCCCCATAAAACCAGAATATTAAATTCACTTCAGACGGGAAACTCGATTCACTAAATCCTTCGAGTTCCAATTCTTCATTATTACCGTTGACCAGCAATATATCCTCAGAACTCCCAAAGTTCTTAAGAAATGCTCTTTTCGGTAATTCAGTACTCCTTACTGGTGTTTGACTAACATCAGCTTATGATACTCATAGCATGTGTTTAGTCTGGTCTTGTACATGACATTGCATATACTATGCTACCTTTTAGTATGAAGGTGTATAGAGATATTATCCTCTTTACTCATCAAATGTAGGGCTCATTGACTTTGAGAGAGATTTTATATCTCCATGGAAACTGTCCTCTCTATGACTTTCCATACTGATCTTATTCAGTTTTTGTCCATGTACTAAGATTTGGGAATTCAATCATCTTCTTTAATCTATCACAATAGATACGTACTGCCAATACGTGAGATGTATCCCTTAAATCTTTTAATGAAGAATTACGTGCATTTACACGCTTTCGTCTGCGTTTAACACTCTTACATCATCTATGTCAACTTTAGTGTTTTATTTTACGAACAATGCAAAAACTCCCACTGATTCTTTTGTACATTGAGATTTACATGCAATTTTGATAAAGCCAACCGCCTTGACTGTCTCATCTAGTTGCATGTTCCAGCTTCGGGATACTGGACTAGAATCATAGATTCACCTTTGGAATTACATCCAATGGTTATGCCTCGTGGTCATGCGAAGCTTCTATGGTTCAGTGTTTCTAAATGGATTATTTGGAAATCCACTGAGACTACATGGCGTTTTAAGCTATGTTCCCGAATCTATGTTATACATAGATATTTCGAAAGTTCTTGGATTACTGTCCAATCGATCATATTCATGAACGTACCAGTTCTTTTCGAATTCGATCGAATCTTCGAAATTTGGTGTACAAAAGTTTTGGTTCAGTAGGTCTGAAAAAATATACTCCCACTATTTGTAGGGATGTGTCCAAGTCTAGGACTTCATCAAGTTTCATGATAAAATCCCATTTCTATTAGCGAGGGAACAACCCTCTAAGAATCGGGAATCCTCAGGAACGGACTACTTTCGTTCTTTAGGATCATGGAACAGGTATCCAATGGATTTCGTTGAATACCCTACAAATTTTCTCAATTGGATCCACTATCCAATTTTATCATTCATGGATGATATACCATACTAGGGTTAGTACGGTTTTTCGTAGGAATTGACTTAAGAAAATACTTGTTTAAGTATCCTTCTATAGTCATAGGGTTGACCCCCAGAATTGATTGAGGAGTTTTAGCAATACTAATTTAAGGAATGAATCTAGTCTTTCATAGTTCGGTTCCTTTTATTAGATTTAACTTGCTATTCAAGAATTCTATTCTCGATTTAGATAATTTGAGTAATTTAGGGCTTATGTATTAATCACTTCGATTAAATCGAATGGTCATACTTTAATGCCCTTAATTGCTTCGATTTTGGAATCCTTTGAATCCTTTCAACATTTCCATACTTGCACTTTACTTAGTGCCTTTATGAAACACTTTGAACCCTTCAATCTTTCCAAAAACTTGTACTTTCAATGTACTTATATCCTAAATGCTATTAGGATATAATATGAAGCAATTAATTACTCGCACTATTACTTTAGTGATCCACATGCGTGTTAACGAATTTTATTCATTAACCACTTGGTATTTCAAAATACCTTTATTCAATCGATTGATTTCCTATTCAGACAGGATTCGTATGTTTTGAATTCATCAATCTTCTATTTTTCAAGAGTCATGATTGAAAACAATTCATCGATTCCTTCTTTTAGGAATTATGATCGAATGTGGATAAATTATCTAATTTGTTTTTCTTTTCTTGATTTAGCATATTTGTTTAAGTTTTATCAATGCTTATTTCTTTGCTTTATTTACAACGGTAAAGCAATTATGTACGAATTAAAAGCTTTAATTAAAATAACTCCATTCATAATGGTAAAGCTAAGAAGTTTCGTACAATGTTCGAAATAAATAGACAAAACTCTAACTAATGCCTAAATCCAAAATTAAAGGAAAACATATGCTAATAAGAAAAATCCAGATGCTCCTTGACCCATTCCTTGAAGTATGTTTCCCTCATGTGCAATTGAAACCCAGACTTGGTCACTTGCAGCACGTTCCAGTCATCCTCTGTAAACACTTTTACAGAAACCAGAAATGTTAGATGATTTACATCAAAAGAAAATCTTAAGATGTTTTTCATCAAAAAGGAAATAACTTAGGTTATACCTTGGTCAAGTATGTTTCGGAATTCCTCATCAGTCATGTTACTCAGTTCCTCATTTTTCTTACATAAGGGACAATTCTTTCCTTCGATCAATCCTTGTCCTCTTTCGAGGGCTTTCTCATATTTGTCTAACAACTTATGCAAATCATCGGTCTTAATTCCTTTGTGTGGAACTTCACAATGATCGATAAAATGAGAGAATGATTCAGGCAGGCCATTTGTGATGATTACCATCTTATCATCTAGAGTCAATAACGCGCTAAGCTCATCGATTCGATTTAGCCTCTTGATCAGGTAAGTGCAATATTTATTAACATTTTTGCACCCAGTCATGCCTTTATTGTGGAGTGATGATATCCAGATTTGCAATATTGTTTGTTCGCAATCGGTAGTGAATTTTGGCATGGCTAAATATAAATAACAGACAACAATAAGCAGACAGATTTAAGATAATACTTATAATTAACGAAGATTGGTCTTACTATCGAAAAAGTTCTCCCACTATTTTATCGAAACAATAACCCCTTGCATTGTTCGGGAAATTCTATTTCCTAGTAGGTCTTGACGTCCCAGCAGACATTAATTGCACCCACGACTCGCGGTCATACAATTAACTCCCTAGGTAGGTATACTTTACCAATTGTGTTACTCCACAACCTTCAAGCTATTTTGCCTCGATTTTCGCATTTATCTAGCACTGCTACATCATAAATGTTACTACTCGTTTAAGTCTAACCCAGTCAATCTTGATGAGAAACTGGCCCGGTCGTGAAGTCCCCGTAACTAGTTATCGGTCGATAATCACATCCCGACCAGTCCCCACCCTTGTCGAGTTTAGTTAAAAACAAGAATCAAGGAATTTCGTGTATTGTCCCTTTCTTCGACTCGGGTGCCAGACTCTGGATCACCTCTATCGATAAGTAGACAACATACACTAGTCCCTATTGATGGAAGGCTTGGATCTATAAAACATCATTTTATAGTTTACCCAATATGACTTAATATTTTAATTCGAGAGGGGATTTTCGGTTTTAGGAAGTTTGAGGTAACTCTCCTCGAGATCTCACCGCTTTAATTATGCTTTATAATTTATTTAGTGATCTAAATTCTAGCGCACAAGCCAAAATAAATCAACAAATAAAATAAAACATTCAACCTAGCATGCATGCTACCACAGTATGTTTTCGATCAGGAGCCTCCTATGCGGACCACCATTGAGCCAAAGACGATGGTCCTATTGGTCAATCTATTGGGTTTCATATAGACCTACTCTATTACACATTTTACCATGCATACATGGCCTTTAGTCTTCTTGGGCTCCCACCTTGCTTGTAACGGGCCTCCATCCTAAACTAATAAAACAGTAAAGCCCTATCTATTACAATGGCTCAAAGTGGCCCAAAAACTTAAGGCTCGCAGGCCCAATAAAACCAATAAGATTAAAACCAACCATTCACATCTAACCTAAAGGTCAAGGCTCGGCGCGATCGAAAACCACGTAAACAATTTCACGTTGAGCAAGAAACAAGCAAAAATTAATTTTCTTATTTCTTATGTTACTCTAAAACTACCTTTTAAAATAACCTTAGATTCTAGTTTTAAAAACCCCTTTCTAAAACAATCTCTTACTTATCATTTTAAAACCCCTTTTTAAAATGACACTTTGATTTTATTTTAAAACCCCTTTTAAAATTAAATCACAATTCCTATTTTAAAACCACCTTTTAAAATATCTCATGGTTCTTATTTTAGTCCACTACTAATTATGAAAAATTAATCCTTCGGATAATAAAACACCTTTTAAAACATAATTCAGGTTCTGGAAATTTCAAATTTTGAAAATTACAGTTTGGTCCCTCAATTTTCAAAAATTACGTTTTGACCCCAAAACTTTCGGAAATGATAAATCAGCCCCAAAAATTCCAGAACTTGCAAATTGGCCCAGAAAACAGAAATTAATATTTTATTTCCAGAAAATTTTATTAATCGCAAAACAGCCCCTGAAGTTTTCGTAAATTGCAAAACAGCCCCTTAACTTACGGAAATTGCAAAACAGACCCCTATCGCTTAGAAAAACAGATTTTCAATTTCAGCCCAAAATTTCCAGAATATTAAAATTTCAGATTCTGTCCAGATTTTCTAAAAATCGTAAATTGCAGTTTTAGTCCTGTAATAATCGCAAATTGTAGATCTGGCCCAAATAAGAATTATGCTATTTATCCGAACACATAATTAATCATAATCAGCAAGATCCATGCATAGAACACGACAAATAAACATATCCACGAAAATTTGAAGTGTTCAGGCCTTTTTCATATGTGCATAATAAGTTAGGCTCTGATACCACTGTTGGGTTTTATGGGTATAATTTGTCAACTACAACAGTGCGGAATTTAAAATTTTTAATCATACACCATAACCCAGGGTTTCTTATTTAGCACATATGAATAAAGGTTGAATTTAATTAAAGCATGCATATACTTGAATTAAATAAAAGTAGGTAAAAACAATTTTACCTCACCACAGGCAAGGTGGTGGTAATTCTCCGGTCTTCGTTTGTTCACTAGAGCACCCCAAGTGTTGTGCCTCTAGAGATAGTCCACACCAGCTGGATTTGAGTGACTTCACGAAATCCCCAGGCTCAGAACTAGGATTAAGGAATTGCCTCGTCAGGAATTGGATGCAGATCCGGGAAGAAGACTTGGAGAAAAATCCTTCACAGGGGTGGGGCGATTTTGCACAGGGTTCGGTTTTCAGTAGGGGCGAGAATGAGGGCTGAAATTTTCGGCCTTCTTTGTTTTTCTTGTGTTGTGATTTTTTTTCTTTTCTTAGAATAAATCTCTTAGGATTTGTTAGTATATATTTGATTATGTATATCTAGTATTTATAGATGTCTCTATTAGAAGACTCCTTCTCCTAATAGACATCTAACTCTTGAAAGAATATCTTCTTTTCAAGAGATAAGATATACACAAATCTTATCACATTAGGAAAGAAGATCTCTTTCAATCTCTTTCCTAGTTACACAAGAAAACACAAACTCTTTTAATCCCTATCATAATCCAACATAATCAAATTAATTCAAGACTAAATAAACTAACAAAAATCGGCCCAATCAATTAACAAGAAATCGGCCTCTTATGCTTTTAATTAGTCCTAAACTTAATTTGATCATAGTTCCCAAAATTAGCCCATGTAAGATTAATTAATCCCAGATTAATTTATCCTTACAATAATTGGCCCACATGCTTAAATTAATTAATCCTAGATCAATTAACTTTCATATGGGTCGGCCCATGTGTTTAACTAATTAATCCACTATTAATTAATTAATCCTTTCCAATTAATACTTTAATTGAGGATTTAATCAATTAGAAATTCCAATTGATTCATTAATCAGTTACTCCTAATTAATGATTCTCCACTTCGAATTAACACTTTAATTCTCGATTAATTAATTAGTCACTTCTAATTAATTATTCTTCTTCATGAATTAATACTTTAATTCATATATTGATTTAATTCCTTAAATCAATTGATTCCTTCCAGACTGTCACTGTTCAACTGTATTGTGTGTGACCCTCTAGGTTCACCATCAATTGGCAGCAGGCCCACGACTTTCGTGATTTAATTAGTGAGCAATTAATTGCTCCGATCAATTAACCACTTTAATTGACCACTCCAGAATTAATTTCCTTATTAATTCAGGAGTACCCACACCTCATGGTCGATGTCTAGCCACAAGCCCATGAGGCCCAACTTCAGGTGAATTGATATTCGTGAACCTTCAACTCTTATAAATGCCATGTACATACGGTCCTTCTATCAACTAATTTCCCGATTGAGACCTAGGGTGTGTGAATTGGTCGGCACCTCTAATTATCTCAATTCTGTACTTTCTAATTCAGGATAATAATTCCAGTGTGACTGCTAAATTTGGAAACCCCTTTCCAAATCCGTCACCGACTACGGCCGTAGATTCCTCGGATTTATTATCTAAGAACGTACAGGAAATTCTCTCATCTTATCGGGATGAGTCGATAGATCCTTTATTAGTACTAACTATCCGCGCACACGTTCATACGTACCCAAAGTAGTCGCACAATGACCAAGCTATGTGGTCGGCTCCTAAATCAAAGTACGTATTCTCGTGTACCGAATCCGCCCTAGTACCTCAAGTCAAAGGACTAAATCGTACACTATTATAAGTCTTGAGAGACATCCCATTACCGATATGCTTAACGCACTTCCACGATGGGTCTCTCTGTTCGGGTCGTTCGATGCGTTCGATCCCCTATCGAACCACCTAGTCATATGCACTAGCATTCAATGCCTTGTTCATGAAACGACAACAAATTCACTTCATGTGAATCATGCATAATCCTACAAGTCTTGACGATTCATTCGATACCCCGTCTCGATATGAATCTATGACTTGGAACATTTTTGAGATCACGACCTTTGAGACTGTTTCATGATTAATCGCACCCAATACTGAAGTGAATAATCCCGTAGTCATGAGTGATCTCAGGGTTTCATCCAATCGCTTAGATACGTTCGCGAGAGATGAAGTTGGCCATTGTTTAATTCACGTACTATGAATAAACAGGCGTATTATCTTATGAATCATAAGATTGCTTCTAAAGGAAGTACCTAAACAAGCTTATATTTGTTGGCTTGCTGGGCACTATCCTATCACTTAGGGCAGACGACTTCTGCCAGTCCGATCTCAATACCCTGTTGCTCAATCGGTCTGCTGACCTGATTGATCTGCTCTTCACTAGAGTCAGCCATACCCACTTGATAGTAACTTCCTCTGGGCTGTCGGCCGTTCTCGTCTCTCAATACTCGTTCATAACGGACCGCGTGATCGGTCAGTTCGAACAAGTCTTCGTGATATTGTGCCATCATGATCTTTCGTAATTCGAAATGCATGCCATGGATGGCAATTTTGATGCATTCCTTTTCTGGCAGCGGGATGGCGCAGAATCCTCTGACCCTGATGAACTTCTTCATGTATTCTTCGACAGTCTGTCCTGTCAGCTGCCTCATGTTCCACAGCTCGATGACGGACACCTCGAGTGGGGCCTGATAGTGGTTCATCACGAATATTTTTTCCATGGATGGCCAGTCGGGGACCGATCCAGGCTTCAAATTGGCGTACCAGTGGAACGCCATTCCTGTCAAAGAGTTAGGAAAGAGTTCCAATTTTAAATCGTTAGTCATGTTGCCACATTCCAGAGAGAATCGAGCAAGATGCTCAGTGGCAGACTGTGATCCCTCGCCAGAAAACAGTGTAAAATTCGGCGGTCTGTAGTTCATCGGGAACGGGACCTGGTCGATATACTACGGGTGAGGCTTATTATACCTCGCTGCCCTGTTCCCCTGTCTCCTGACGAACATTTCTTCAGCTTGGTTCACCGTCAAGAGGTCCTCCGGACCCTCTACAGCTCGATGAGCAGTCCTATCATAAGCCATTGAGTTGGCCTGATATCCATCTTGGCCGTATCCGACGGCCTCTGAGCGGTCCTCTTCGGACCTGCCCCCCGAGTCTTGACGGGCGTTCCTTGTTTTAGAGGTGCTTCCTCGTTTATCCGGGACATTAGATTGTCCATTTCCTTGCTTGAAAGGTGATTCGTCCCTCGATGAGTTTCCTCCGATATGGATTGCAGGGCCCTTGCCCTTGTCAACGGCAGTCCTCTGCGGCCCAGTCCAGGCCTGCGCTTGGATGCCATTGGCGAGCATGTTGATGCTTTCAGTGAGCGACGTTAACTTCGCCTCCAAGTGTATCAAGGAGTTATTTACAGTGTGGCTGGCTTCTGTACTGGCCTGACTAGCAGCAGTGGCCGAGCCCAGCATATGTTCAAACTTGCTGACAATGTTAGACCATTCTTCCTGTTTGGTCTCAAGGTCCCTGGTGAAGTTACGGACCTGGTCAGTCAGTTCCTCGATTTTGTCGGCTCCTTCCATAGTCAGTGGAACCGTTGATAAATTTTCCAAAGTATGCGTTAAGTCAGAGCGTGTCCTTGTCAAGGTTGATCGAGTTCTCCGTGGTACCTGTGATGTCATCTGATGACAACAAAACAAACACCCACTTAGTATCGACTGATTGACTGTTTGGCAAAGAGATAATCAAGCTGTCAGCTAGCCAGAATTGGCTGATAATCGTTTTATGGCAACTTAATTAAAACACAAAAATCATTTTCATGCCCCCCGAGCCATAGACTGTTTGGCTGGTGGGTTTTTTAACAAAGAGACTTTCAGGTCCCACTGGGCGTGCCAAAATATTGTTTGCATATAAATTTGGCCCGATTATACCCTGATGTCGTCGAGGGATTGGCATCGAGTCCCACTGGGCATCGAGAGTCCCACTGGGCGTGCCAAAATATTGTTTGCATATAAATTTGGCATCGAGGAACGCCTCGACGACATCGAGCAACCCTTGGCATCAAGAAGTGCCAAAATATTGTTTGCGATAAAACTGACATCAAGGGGTGCCTGTCATCGAGGGGTTGAGATCGAGGGATGTTTGGCATCGAGGAGTTGCAGAACACTGTTTTTTGTAAACCGGTCAGCAGACACCTCGACGAGCCAATAGCTCGATGCAAAATGCCTCGATATGATATAAAATGAATGCGGGCGTGCCAATGTTTGTGCGTGCAAACATAACGATTTGAAAATGGACATGTTAATATCGGTAAATTGACAATGTGAGTGTCCTGATGAAGACATATTGATATCATAATGGGTTGTCCTGATAAGGCTGACTTCTAAACGACTGCGATAGAGTAGGCAAACACTACCCCTAGTTCTTTTCTATGCCTGCCTGGCCGCAGGAATTAAACAATTTATGAAAATCTCTCTTGAAATGCCATATTTTTATAGCCAATCGATGGCCTGTTTATCATATCAGTGGATTTATAAATCAGTAAACAGGTCGACGATCAATCAGTTTTACACAATCACCTTGACAGAAAAACAACAGCTTGACAGAAACAGCGTCTCAATGGAAATTAGTCGACGTAAAGCATATTTAAGTAAATGAAACGAAATATACGAACTAAATCACTTCCATTAATAATAAAAGAAAATTAGCGCGTTTCCCGATATACAAACATTACAAAAATACGCAAAACGGTAGAGTTCTCCTTTCTTGGCAAGGTCTGCCAAACGAGTTGATAAGTCTATTAAGTTCTAAAAAATGACTCCTTAATCGGCAGGGAACCCGCCGATGAGCTGATGAAACATGACAGTACATTAAGTTGACAGAAAGTAACATTGACGACGGGGGACCACCGTCAATGGTTCGCCCAACCTTGATGGATAACCACCAATCGGGCTCCTGATCAGCGGGTGGCCACTGACCAAGGCATCGACGAAGCAGATGGCTACTTAGCCGATAGCCGTCAAGCAGATGGCTACTTGACGACGAGCTCATCAAGCAGATGGCTACTCGATGAGTTTGTCACATAAATACGTGGGCACTTACATGACAGTTACCAGCGTGCTACTTGGTTGATACGAGTGGTTTCGCTCGAGTCAGTGTCAGCTGACGGCGGAAGAGAGCGGCGGCGGCGGCGGCGACTTACTGTGAGCGGCGGCGGCGAGACTTCAGGCGGTCAGGGATCACTGGTGGCTGAGGAGGGACAGACTGATATCAACGAGTTGACAAACTGATAACTTGACAGAAAACAGCTGTTAACTGCCTGCTATCAAGGGGTTTCGCTCGAGACAGCGTCTGGACAGCGGAAGCAGCGGCGGCGGCGGCTTAGTATCGGCGGCGGCGGCGGCTTATTTTTAGCGGCGGCGGCGGCGGCGGATTTTGGGCGGCGGCGGCGGCAAGACTTCAGGCTATCGAGGGTTGCTGGTGGCTGAGGAGTGACGGTTGATATCAGGGGTTCTACAGGGTGTTTGCTGAAAAAGAAGCAGCGGAGCGCTGGACTTCCGGAGAGGCGTTGAGCCGATCAGTGTTAGACTGAGAATTGTTGATTGATTGTTGTGTGTGTTCGCGTGTAGCAGCCTCCTGTTGTATTTATAGCTGCTGGAAAATAAGCTGATGGCTGTCAAGTAACCTCCTGATGGCCGAAAATCAAGGAGCTGATGGCCACTTTCCCACTTCTCCCACTACTTTGTTATTTTCCCACTACCTCCACTATTTCAATGGTGGTTTTCTCTTTATTTCCTGCTGAAAATTAAGGCTAATGGGAGTTGGAGAAGAAAGAGCGTGTCTTTTATTTAATTTGAATTTGAATTTGTGTTGGTAACTAATTATGAGAAAAATAGGGAGTTTGTTATTAGCCAATTAATTAGCCTTTATCCCTTATCTCTTAATTTAGTTTTCCAATAATTAATTAAATAAAACAAAAGACACAAGTGGGCCAAGAAATTAAGTGATGGCCGATCTGGACTGGGCTGGGGCCGGCTGGAGCTGATCGGGCCATGGGTGGCCTTGGGTCGAGTGGTTAAATTGATTGGGCCATGTCGATTTTGTATGTTAATTGTAATTAATTAACCAATTAATTACTTAATGGCCTTATTTATCATTTGGGCCTATTAATTAGACTTGGCCCAGCTAATTAACTTATCAATTAATTAATTTATATTTAGCCCAAACGTTAATTAATTATGAAAGTTGGGTCGAGTTTCAAAGTGGGCTCGTGGCCAGTTTATTGTCTCGATTGGATCCACTTCCGGGTCAAATTGGGTCCGATCCGGTCCGACCCGTTTTGGAGTGACTTGGCTCGGCCCTATTGCCATTTTTGGCTTGTCATCGAGCCGTCGTTCCTCGATAAATCGAGGGTGATTTTTTGGGTACAAACAATTTGTCCCTCCTAATTTTTTTGTATCAAATTCATCCCTCTTATCAATGTAGTGTAACACATTAGTTCTTCTTAAAATAAATCACTTAAATTGAAAATATATTTTAAAGTGGACGAAAGTTGATGTATTTTGTATATAAAAGGGACTAATGTATTACACTACATTGATGAGAGAGACCAATCTGCTATAAAAAATTTAAGGGGGACGAAAATTATAAATTTGATTCATAAGGAGAACAAAAACTGCTATTCACTCTATTATTTCTTATAGTGCATAAATAGAGTTGCCTGAATTCCATCTTAAATTTGCCTGTGGTCATTTGAATGAATTCGATCAATAGGGTTAATGTGAGATATATTCTTAAATTCTCTAAGATTCTTTTAAAAAGAAAAAACTGATGTAGAATATTGAGATAATGAAGTGACCAAATTAGTGGGGACGGATGGGAAGAGTATCATGTACACTGTAAAATAATTTTATGTCTTGAAAATGCAAAATACGAAACCGCAAAGGAAAAGGGCTTAGATAAGTAGAAGAAAAATCTAATCTGGAACTATATTTATAAAAAAAATTAGGAAAGAAATGCATGATATTCTCCTGTGTTACGTGAAATTTGCATTTCCAGTCAAATGTTTATTGCATATATAGAATTTATCTATGTGGTATTGAAAATTCAAAACAAAACTCCATGCATCTGATCAAAATATATCGCTTTGGATCACGATATTACAAGAAACTATATTTAGAATGGTTCACATGAAGTTACAGGGACCAACACGAAGTATATAAAAAATAAATTCCTCGAAACACGCCAATCCAAATCGATTTTTTTTCTACTGATGGGCCGTTTCTTGCTGAATTTATAAATTTATAGGGAAATTCTAGGCAATAAAAATTTTAAAGTGTTATTTCATGTAGATTTCAAATGACACGGGACGTATCTTGTATTTATCCTACAAGTTTACTTTATATTTTTTAATTGGATTATTAACTAGCTTAACAATATGCATGCCTAAATATGAATAAATAACAAAACCTTACTTATATACCTCAGAAACGGGGCGTCTGGGATTAAATGGTACAGGAAAGAGAGGGCATCCAAGAACGCTTAAGAGAATTTTGAGGTCAGATTTCTTGTGGAAAAGAAGAGGCAAAAGGTTTCTGAGCCAATTTCTCCATTCTTGGGCTTTATTGGAGCTATTTGGGCCTGACTTTTCTTCATCTATGGGCTTCTCTTCTGATACAGTTCCAAGACGTTGATTCATCTGATTTAATTTTCTCTTTGCTTTTTAATTTGTGATCAAATTGCATGTAGGAAGGAGGATATATATAACAAAATGTATGCACACTGAGAAGGGACTAGGGAGCATTTGTTGATGACTTCTAAAGGAAGTAGTATTGTTGGTTCCAGTGGTTAGAATGAGATTAGAGGTGGGGTGAGTAGATCGCTGTTCATTCTAAAATTTTCTCTAACTTTTCTTTTAGTAGAGTAAGTTGATCTTACTCGTGAAATTATTATGCTGATTGTGCACTTAGCTTATTCAGCAAAGTTGACCATAGTCTGATTTATCTATATAACCACTGTAAAAATTCTGCGTGTTTGTTTATCTGCATTTTACTTGTATATTTTCAAAAAGACTAGACTGAACAAAAGATTTTCAAAGGAGTTTAAAACTGGGGATAAAATCTTTTGATTAAAGAAAACAACTTGGTGAAAAACACTTGAAATATCCGCTGCAAACAAGTACTTAATACTCTTATCATATTAGAAACATATAAGTTAAATCAGATGAGTGGTCAACTCTGTTGATTAAGCTAAATGCGCAATCAGTGAAGTAGTCTCACATGTTTTCGATCAGCTTATTCTGCTGATAAGAAAAGTTAGACAAAAAATTTTAACTTCTGACCATTTGGGACCAACAAATGGTATCAGAGCAGGTGGTTCATCTGAATCATTTGTCTGATCAACGAGCTTGATCCTAGTGTGATTTTAAAAAGTTTTCAAAAGAACATATATTTGAAAAACAAAACTTTTTCAAAAATGGATTGTTTCAGCCATGTTCCCCACATTGGCGGTATGAGTCTCTAGGACAAGAAGATCCGCATGGAAATCTTTGTTGCTTACAATGACAACATATATATATACATGTATCACTAAAGGTCCTTTCATAATCACCAAAACCATCAAGATAAATGACCAAAAGATGGTGGTTGACAAAGAGCTGGAAGAGATGATAGCCGAGGAAATAAGCTGAATAATCTCGATAATGTTGGCAGGTTCATCATGACAAGAGCCCTAGACAATGACAGATTTGGCAAGGTCAAACATTGTAAAACAGCGAAAGAAATGTGGGACAAAGTTCGCGACATGAGCGAAGATAATGATGCAATCAATGAGCACAACTTGAGCATAGTTCTTGAGAAGTTAGAAAACTTCAAGATGAAGTCAGAAGAAACCATTAATTAGATGGATACGAGGTTTACAAGGATGTTAAACGAAGTGTTAAAGTTGGGAAATATCTTCACTGATAAAGAGATCACAGTCAAAGTCTTGAAGGAGCTGCCCACCAAGTTCAACATGAAGATCACAGACATGGAAGAGTCAAGGGACCTGGGGAAGATCTCTCTTATAGAGTTGTTTTCAGTACTCAAGGCATACGAGTATAAACTGCCAAGTATGGGTATAGAAGAAACCTCAACTTCTAGTCCCACAGCTGCAGTGGTTGCTGCTTAAAAACCAAGAAGATCAGCTGGCAAGAACAAAGAATTGGACTCATTTGATGAGACCATGCTGCTCAACAAAAAGGAGTACACTGCTAGTGACGTTGCGTTGTTGCTGAATCGATTCAAGAAGTTCTACAAGAGAAAAATGAAGCACAAATTCAACAATGCTTCTACTTCTAACCCTACCTCTCATTCTCATGATAGTAAGAATAATTATAAATCCAAACTAATGTGCTACAATTGCAAGAAAATTGGGACACTTCAACAAGGATTGTCCATATCCTAAAGCTGAGAAGTATACTGAAGAGGAAAAAAAATCAGGAAAGGGAAAGAGACACAACAAAAGCAAGGTGTTGTTAGCTGAAGCTGAAAAGATAGCAACCATCTACTCTTTTGATTCAGATTCAGAGACATTAGAAGATGACTCTACTGAAGATGAGACACCTGCACTACTCTGTCTAACGGCCAAAGAATCAGATGATTTTGATAATGAGGTAACCTTTTTCTGAAAATGAAAATGAGTTGTTTAGTTCATTTGAGCAAATGATGATAAATAACTCTAGTGTTGTTACTGCATTTGCTAAGCATAAGGAAGAGATGACTATGCTAATAGAGCAAAATACTTCACCGAAACTTAGGATTGAAAAACCACAAGAATCAGCTGAGTATAAAAAGCTTGAGCAAGAGAATGAATCTCTGAAAGTTGAATGTGAAGTTTATAAGGGTAAAATCATGGAACTTGAGAAAGTCATAGAGTCTCATGATAAGTTTTCTGTTGCATTGGATAACATGAATAGGACACAGAAACTGCCTTTAGAAAAAGAAAAGCTAGAACTTGACCATACTGAAAAATTCATATCTGTTGAGAATATAGTAAGATCATTTTGTATATTCAGACTGCTAAGCCTACTTCACTAGAAACTGGAAAAAAGGAGAAGAAATCACCTAAGCTTAAAAAGGGTAAAGAGCCTAAAATTGAAAAATAGATTGGCAAAACAAAACAGCAGGGTCCTAGGAAGTCTGCTGATAAGAGTAAAATCAATCAGACTAGTAAAACTTAGTCGTTTGTTAATGAGCAAGCATAGAGTAAACCAAAGAAGCATAAGAATCATAAAAATGAAAATGCTTGGTATGGAAATGAGTCTCATTATGTGCAACCTGCTTATAAATCATTCTATCATGCACCTCAGTTTTCATCTTATTATGCTGCATACGCTGCTCATCATCCTGTGCATGCTTACCCTGCTTATCATGTACCTTATCCTACATATGGGCATTACTCACATCATAATGATTATCATAGTACTATGCCTGCTCAAAATTATGATGTTTCCAGAGTACCTCATGCTCCTGCAAAATCTACAAAGCCTAAGAAGCCTTAGACTTCTAAATCTTGGGTTGTCAAAGGTGGCACTAATCCTTCAGGACACTCTCAATAAAGGGTACCTAAAATAATTTTATTTTGTTTTGTAGGTTAGGATTAGGAGTAAGAGTAAAGTATAGAAGAAATGGTACTTGGGCAGTGGATCTTCAAGGCACATGTGTGGAGACATACATAAACTGACTGATGTTGCTGCCATAGACGGTCCAAAGGTTACATATGGAGACAACAAAGAAGGAAAAATTGTGGCTTGTGAAAAGCTTATCAAAGGCAACATAGAGATTTCTGACGTTTCATATGTTAAAGGCCTCAAGTACATTCTGCTGAGCATAAGTCAATTTTGTGACAAAGGACTAAATCTAAGTACGCACACTCATGCACCGAATTTGCCCTAGCACCTCAAGTCAAAGGACTAAATCGTACACTATTATAAGCCTTGAGAAACATCCCATCACCGATATGCGTCATGCGCTTCCACAAAGGGTTTCTCTGTTCGGGTCGTTCGATGCGTTCGATCCTCTATCGAACCACCTACTTATATGCACTGGCCTCAAATGCCTTGCTCATGAAACCCTACAAATTCACTCCATGTGAATCATTCATACGTGTACAAGTCTTGGCGATTCCTACGATATCCCGTCTCGTTTTGGAATCCATGACTTGAAACGTGTTTTAAGATTACGACCTTAGAGATTGTTTCATGATTGCACTCAGTACTGAAGTGAATCGTCCCATAGTCAAATGTAATCTCAGGATTTCATCCAATCGCTTAAATGTATTCGCGAGAGATGAAGTTGGCCATTTGTTTATCCTTATACACATATAAATAAACGTGCGTATTAATTATAAAATCAAAGATTGTTATTTACAGAATAGACCTATTACAAGCTAAATGAATTGGCTTGCTGGGCACTATCCTATCAATCTCCCACTTGCCCTAAAGCCATTCACAGATGTTTCTAAGACCCATCTTCTCTAGATGTCCCTCGAACGCCTTTTGTGAAAGCGGCTTAGTTAGTGGGTCAGCCATGTTGTCTTCTGATTTGACATACTCCATATGTATGTCTCCTCTACCAATGATCTCTCTGATCACGTGGTATTTTCTCTGTACGTGTTTGGATTGATGGTGTGATCTCTGCTCCTTTACTTGAGCTATCGCCCCGTTGTTGTCACAGAAGACCACTACAGGTTCAGCAATGCTAGGAACAACATCCGGTTCTTGGATGAAGTTTTTCATCCATACACTTTCCTTTGCTGCATCTGATGCTGCAATATATTCTGCTTCTGTGGTTGAGTCGGCAGTGGTAGACTGTTTACAGCTTTTCCAACTGACCGCTCCACCATTTAGGCGGAATATGTATCCAGAGTTGGATTTGAAGTAATCCACGTCAGACTGGAAACTCGAATCAGTGAATCCTTCAAGTTTCAGTTCCCCACTACCACCGTAGACCAAAAACATATCCTTAGTCCTTCGCAAGTACTTTAGGATTGCTTTTACAGTAGTCCAATGCTCTTCGCCTAGATTTGACTGATAGCGGCTCGTGACACTTAGAGCGTGTGCTATGTCTGGTCGAGTACACAACATTGCATACATTATGCTCCCCATAGCAGAGGAATAAGGTATGAGAGACATTCTCGTCTTTTCTTCGTCGGTCGTAGGGCTCATTTACTTAGAAAGAGAGATGCCATGTCTCATTGGAAGCAATCCTCTCTTGGATCTTCCATTTTGAATCTCTTCAAAATTGTGTTGATATACTGAGATTGGGAGAGTCCTATCATCTTCTTCGATCTATCCCTATAGATACGTATTCCCAATACGTAAGATGCGTCTCCCATATATTTCATGGAGAACTGCGCGGATAACCACGCTTTAGTCTGCGCTAACATCTTGATATCGTCTCCGATTAACAAAATGTCATCGACGTATAACACTATGATATGTACCGAACTCCCCCTATTCTTCTTGTACACACAAGGTTCATATACGTTTTTTATGAAGCCAAATGCTTTGACTGTCTCATCAAATCGTATGTTCCAGGTTCGGGACGCCTGTTTGAGGCCATAGATTGACCATTGAAGCTTACACACTTTGTGCTCACTTCCTTTGGACGCAAAACCTTCAGGTTGTTGCATAAAGATCTCCTTGTCAATGTCTCCATTGAGAAAGGCGGTCTTTACGTCCATTTGCCATATTTCGTAGTCATGCCACGCGGCTATGGCAAGCAATATCCGAATGGATTTCGACATCGCTACGGGAGAGAAGGTTTCCTCATAGTCTATTCCAGGACTTTGAGAATACCCTTTCGCCACTAAGCGAGCCTAATGAGTTATTACCTCTCCATTCATCCCAAGCTTGAGCTTGAAGATCCATTTGCATCCTACAGGGATAGTTCCTTCAGGTGGATCGACCAAGGTCCAAACCTTGTTGGAATGCATGGAATCCATTTCGGATTGTATGGCTTCGAGCCACGCACCCGAGTCTTTGTCTAACACCGCTTCTTCATAGGTCCTTGGATCACTTTCTAGTTTCTCATTTTCGTGTAAGAAACCAAATCGTTCTGGCTCCTTACGAATTCGATCGGACCTTCGAAGAGTTGGTGTACTAGTAGGTTCAGTGAATTCAGGTTCATCTCCCACTGTTTGTGGGGACGGGTCCGATTCTTGGACTTCATCAAGTTCTACGATTGTCCCATTTCGGTTGGTGAGGAAATCCTCTTCCAAGAAGTGGGCGTTCCTAGATACAAACGTGTTACGTTCTTTAGGATTGAAGAACAGGTATCCAATGGATTCCTTTGGATACCCCACAAATTTGTACAAACTAGATCTACTATCCAGCTTATCTCCCTTTTTGTTCTTTACATACGCAGTAGATCCCCATACTCGTAGGTACGAATACAAGGGTGCTTTACCATACCATACTTGGTGCAGCGTTGTTGGCATTGACTTTGAAGGTACTATGTTTAGTATCTTCGAAGCAGTTAATAGGTCCAAGCTCCAAAACGAAAAAGGGAAGGTCAGTGAATCTCATCAAGGAACGAACCATGTCTAACAAACTTCGGTTCCTCCTCTCAGACACTCCATTGAGTTGGGGCGTCCTAGGGGGAGTTCACTGCGCGAGAATTCCATTCTCTTTCAGATAATCGAGGAATTATTGGCTTAAGTACTCACTACCTCTATCAGATCGAAGTGCTTTAATACTATGCCCAAGTTGGTTCTCTACTTCCATTCGAAACTCTTTGAATTTCTCAAAAGTTTCGGATTTGTGTTTCATAAGATACACATATCCATAACGACTAAAATCGTCAGTGAATGTTACGAAGTAAGAGAATCCTCCTCTCGCTGACATCAGAATGGATTAAATCCAGTGTCTGTTTGGTTCGCTCGGGATTCCCTGTGAAGGGTGATTTGGTCATCTTTCCTTTGAGACAAGATTCGCAAGTTGGGATTTCATCCAAGTTCTGTATCTCAAGAGCCTTAGATGAAACCAACTTCTGAATCCTACTCTTGGAAATATGTCCAAGTCTAGCGTGCCAAAGTTGTGGGGTTTGATTATCATATTTTCTTTTCCTAGATTGAATGTGCATGACGTCGGAATTTATAGGTTCTAGGGAATACAAACCATCTATCAAAGTACCACGAGCATAAGTTAAACAACCTTTAAATATGCAAAAAGATCCATTCTTAATGGAAAAATAAAAACCATCATTGTCTAACATAGGTATTGAAATAATGTTCTTAATAATAGTCGGTACGTACAAACAGTCTCTTAAAACCAAAGTAAAATTCCCTAAAACTAATTTCACGTCTCCTATAGCCTCAGCGGCGATCCTAGCTCCGTTTCCAAAGCGCAGGATTCTATCCCCGGGCTTCAGGTATCTTATTGCTCCCATCATCTGCAAATCATTGCAGATATGAGAACCTGCGGCGGTGTCCAACACCCACGATGCACAATTAATTGAATTATTAACTTCAACCAAGAAAATACCTTTGGCTACTAGTTTCATTTTCAGGTAGTCTTGGCAGTTCCTTTTCCAGTGCCCTGCTTTTTTGTGGTGGAAGCATTCGTCTTCTGAGCTTTTGCGCTTCATTTCGCCCACCTTGGTGACTGCCTTGGAAGAGAACACTTTCTTCTTCTTCTTACCTCTCTTGGGCTTTCACTACTAGAAAAACTGTTTTTAGCGACGGAATTTAGAGGCGGAAAGGAAATCCTTCGCTAATTTTTAATAAAATAGCGACAGAAACACTATTCCGTCGCTAAAATACCCCGTCGCTAAACTGGACCAAAACAGCGACGGGTCATTTATTCATCGCTAAATTCCATCGCTAAATTCCATCGCTAAAAATTTCAGTCCCTAAATCCCTCGCTATTTTCGTCGCTATGGAAATGTTTGATTAAAAAAAAAAAAAAGATTAATGTGACATATAACTTTTAGCGACGGAAATAAATCTCCGTCGCTGAATTGATAAAAAAAATAGCGCTGATTTGAAATTATTAGCGACGGAAATTGTTTTTCCGTCGCTGGTTAAATGTTTAGCGATGGAATCTATTTTCCGTCGCTGAATTGATAAAAATATAGAAGAAAATATTAGCGACGGGAATTGATTTTTCGTCGCTGGTTAAAGGTTTAGCGACGGAATTTATTTTCCGTCGCTGAATTGTCATACATTTAGCGACGGAAATTAAATCCGTCGCTAAGATGCATCATTTTTTTTTTTAAATGACTTTAATTTGTTTATAATTGCGAACAACCTCAATATACATATCCAATATATAAGCAACAATTTTAGAACATATATAGTAAACAATTTTGATGGGGGCTATTTTACACCCCTTATAACATTCGGAACGACTAAGACTATGCATGATTGATCCGACCAGGAAGCTGTTTTATTAACATGCTAGGCGCTCCGACCAGAGGCCTCATTCCATAAGCGACCAAGGGTGAAGCCCAAATTCCAGTAGGATTATTATACCAAGTCCTATTAGGACTATGTTTCCTTGTATGGCTAGGGTTCATATCTTATAAATACCTAGATCAACATTGTACTACAGACACAAGAATAGGGCTGACGCCTACATACTTTGTACATAGCATTGTAATATCTTTACTCTAATAATATAGCTTTTGCTCTCCATTAATTTTACGTTATAATCATTGTTCCTACTTTACTTTTTCTTGTATTGCACCATCCTGAGTAACTTAATCTGCCCTCAAATCTAATCCTATAATATTGATTGAACCTAACGAAAAATGGTTAAATCAGTTGGCGCCCACCGTGGGGCAAGGTTAATTGCTCGAACGACATATGGTCAATCCAGGAAGAAGATCACCTCTCTCCCCGAACTGTGTGCAAATACACCGCTAGTATGTGAAATTTCACATAGTCTGCCATATCCATTCACCTTGCTCACTATTTCTTAGCAAAATCTTGCAAGCTTATACTTGTTTTAATCGTCCCTCTCTGGCGATCATAAATCTCAATTCAATTCTTCATATGCTTCGTTTCTTTTGCCGATTACTATTAGAACACAAAAAACCCCAAAATATTAGGTTTTAGAGATTTCTGATTTCTCTTCGGATTTGTGCAATTCCTCTTCGTCACTCACCTCGTGGAGACACATAAGCATCATCCGCGGGTTAATTTTGCATTACTAGGCTGATTTTCAGTGATTGAAAGAGGAAGCAGTCGAAAATCGTGATCTCCTTCTACGGTTCTTCGTGATTCTGGTTTTGGGGCTATTTGCGGTGATTGATTCATGTTCTCTAGTGGTCGAATTTAGTGTTTACTACATCAATTTTATATTACTGATAACGATTCGTCGTTCCTATAATCCGGGCCATGAAGAACAATATCGGGCTTTGTGATTTCTAGGTTATTTGCTCGGTTTTCTTTCGCCCCCTGGTCGTAATTAGCCATATCAATGGTATGTATGCTTAACTTATCTTTTATCTAGAATTTGTTGGATTCCAGCAATCGACCTCAAAGTTGTTCACATATATGGGATATTTCACAAATACAGAAGTAATCTTCACGTATCAATATCAGTGTAGTTGCTTGACTGATTATTATACTAATTTCCAGTAATTATATATACTTGAATTGAGCTGCTTCCTTGATTGGTTGGAGTTTTACAAGAATCAATTATATATACTTGAATTGAGCTGCTTCCTTGATTGGTTGAAGTTTTACAAGAATCGACTATATATACTTGGATTATCTGCTTACTTGAATGGTGGTAATTTTACAAGACTCTGGAGGATCGAGAGCGAAAGAGTAAAATCTATTGATATAAATCTATGCTCGAAATTAATACTCGAAATTAATAAGAGTAAAATTTATTGATATAACTTTATGACCGAAATCAGGCAAGAACTTTTGTTCGTCCCGAGAATCGAAGTTAACAAGAGTAAAATCTGTTGATATAACTCTGTGATTGAAATCAGGCAAGAACTTTCAATCCGATTACAAGCCCCTTAAATTCTTAAATAGGACTGATTTCGGTTCCTTGTCAATTATTATGGTTGTTAGAGTCCTTAATTTGGGATGATTTGCCTTAACCTAATGTTTAGATTATTAATATCTTCGATGAAATTGCTCATCTTATTCTTCTTCGAGTAACTATCATGATCATCAGCAAACAAACAGAGAGCTGCCTGGTTGATAATTGAGCTGCTTGTTATTCAATTTGCTGGTGGCTTGAATGAGTTTGATAAACTCCATTGGCTGCTATATGGAGAATTACTTAGTGTTGGTAGCTTGGCTTCGAAATTGTGAGATCAGTATTTAGCTACTTGATTGCTATTATTCTATTAATTACCAAGAGGAGGATTAATTTCACCTATCTGCTTGGTTTTCCTGTCAAATTGGGTTTTCATCGTTATTGATTGGCTTGGAAAAAGACTTATATTTAAATGTCTCGACCAAAAGTGAAAGCTATTGCTAAGACTATCGGCTTGGAAAGAGACATTATCAAATTGTCTCAACCGAGAGTGAAAACCATTAATTTGGTATAAACTCTTACATAAAAAATAAAAAGGTTAAAACCAATAATTGGTAAACAACCTTAGCCAAAGAATTGAGTAAAATCGACTCAATCGATAAACACTTTTCTATCTCCAGAAAAAGACTTACTGGTTAAAAACCAATAATTGGTAAACAACCTAAGTCAAATAATTGAGTATAAATCGAATGATTTGGTAAACTCCCCTCGCAATCCTACTGTAGTATTGGTGGAATATAAAAACGAGTCGAGTATACATTGATCCGCTCAATAAACACTCCTCGATCCAGCAATAAAAACGAGTCGAGTATACATTGATCCGCTCAATAAACACTCCTCGATCCAGCAATAAAAACGAGTCGAGTATACATTGATCCGCTCAATAAACACTCCTCGATCCAGCTAAATGAAAAGACTTGAGTATACATTGATCCGCTCAATAAACACTCGTCGACTAATTGGTATAAAAACCTAAGTCTAAATGAAGAGAGTTGAGTATACATTGATCCGCTCAATAAACACTCCTCGATTAGTTTTTAACAACTAAAAAGACTTTTGGAAAACAACCTAAGTCACAATATTTGAGTAAAATCGATCCGCTCGATAAACACTCACTGATCTCCAAAAAAATGACTTACTGGTTAAAACCAATAATTGGTAAACAACCTAAGTCATACAATTTGAGTAAAATCGATCCGCTCGATAAACACTCACCGATCTCCAAAAAATGACTTACTGGTTAAAACCAATAATTGGTAAACAACCTAAGTCATAATATTTGAGTAAAATCGATCCGCTCGATAAACACTCACTGATCTCCAAAAAAATGACTTACTGGTTAAAACCAATAATTGGTAAACAACCTAAGTCATACAATTTGAGTAAAATCGATCCGCTCGATAAACACACACCGATCTCCAAAAAATGACTTACTGGTTAAAACCAATAATTGGTAAACAACCTAAGTCATAATATTTGAGTAAAATCGATCCGCTCGATAAACACTCACCGATCTCCCAAAAATGACTTAGTGGTTAAAACCAATAATTGGTAAACAACCTAAGTCATAATTTTTGAGTAAAATCGATCCGCTCGATAAACACTCACCTATCTCCCAAAAATGACTTAGTGGTTAAAACCAATAATTGGTAAACAACCTAAGTCATAATTTTTGAGTAAAATCGATCCGCTCGATAAACACTCACTGATCTCCAAAAAAATGACTTACTGGTTAAAACCAATAATTGGTAAACAACCTAAGTCATACAATTTGAGTAAAATCGATCCGCTCGATAAACACTCACCGATCTCCAAAAAATGACTTATTGGTTAAAACCAATAATTGGTAAACAACCTAAGTCATAATATTTGAGTAAAATCGATCCGCTCGATAAACACTCACTGATCTCCAAAAAAATGACTTACTGGTTAAAACCAATAATTGGTAAACAACCTAAGTCATACAATTTGAGTAAAATCGATCCGCTCGATAAACACTCACCGATCTCCAAAAAATGACTTACTGGTTAAAACCAATAATTGGTAAACAACCTAAGTCATAATATTTGAGTAAAATCGATCCGCTCGATAAACACTCACCGATCTCCCAAAAATGACTTAGTGGTTAAAACCAATAATTGGTAAACAACCTAAGTCATAATTTTTGAGTAAAATCGATCCGCTCAATAAACACTCCTCGATCCAGCAATAAAAACGAGTCGAGTATACATTGATCCGCTCAATAAACACTCCTCGATCCAGCAATAAAGATCAGACCATGGTTTGAAAGGATCAAAAAATTACTATATGGAATTTTTAACTGCTCCGATCTCCCTGCTGATTATGGTTATGGAGAATTGCAAATTCAACCATTGAAGAAATTATACTATACTCAGAGATCGATACGACACAATACCCATGCATTGACAAACCCTAAATATCACGAAGGATATGTACTCTTTTTCCCTTGGTCGGTTTTTATCCCAATGGGTTTTTCCAAGCAAGGTTTTTAACGAGGCATGTTCGATATACATCAGGGAGCCATCCAAAGGCATAATTTTACTTCTCCGAGCTACATATATACTTTCGCTTGAGAGGCGGGTTTCGTACTGACGGCTGCTTTTTCGTATTTAGCCTGGTCGTCTTCGACCTGATCAATATCGATCTGGAACATTTCAATCTCGATATGGAGCGTCTCAATCTTGACCAAACCTCATCATTATCGATTGATTCAAGCTGAAGTACACATCAACGCTTTATGTGACGCAAATGCTGATCGATAGAGCTCGATCTAAGATCCATAATCTACGATTTCTAATGGGATAAAACCCTAAAGCTGGTAAAAATTCTGATTTTATGAGCACAAACTGTCGATCAGAAAATCTTTTAACTGAATTTATTACCAAATTGTCTCGACCAAAACTGGAAGCTGTTGCTACGACCCTTGGCTCGGAAAAGGATTGAGAATAAAGCCATTTGAGTAAAATCTCTTTTTATAACCCTTTGCTCAGAAATGACAAAAAGCAAGAGTGAAATCCATTGATATGACTCTATGCTCGAACAAGACTTAATAGAAAATTTGAGTAAAACCATTCATTTGGTATAAACTCAATGCTCGAAAATGTATAATAGTATGGGTAATATCTGCTGATATAATTCTTTACTCGATAAAGATTTAACATAAAAGGGCATATTGGGCCCCTCAACTTTGAAGAAGTGGCTTTCCAGTTCAAAAGCATCTGATTTTATTAAGCGTCTCTCAAGAATATATACTCTTTTTCCCTTCCTTGGTTTTTATCCCACAGGGTTTTTTCGAGCTAGGTTTTTAATGAGGTATATCCGACGCATCCCAATTTTGAGGACGATCAGCACCTTCGCTCGGTTTATTTCTACGAGCTTCAGCCTCACTTCTGTTCGATTTTAATGAGTTATTATCCCATCTTCGCTCGCGACTAATCATATTCTCGCCAATCATTGAAGAAGAAACGTCTCCTCAAAAGAGAAACAACATTACGGTTCGAAAACGACAAAACGACTATCTATGAAGTGTAGTACTCTTTTCCTTACTTAGGATTTTTTCCCACTGGGTTTTTTCCAAGTAAGGTTTTTAACGAGGCACAGTTCATAGAAAGGACAGTCGTAAAAGACCATCTACTTCTACGAGCTTCTATTACATATACGCTCGAAGAAGTGAGGGAGTACTGATGGGGGCTATTTTACACCCCTTATAACATTCGGAACGACTAAGACTATGCATGATTGATCCGACCAGGAAGCTGTTTTATTAACATGCTAGGCGCTCCGACCAGAGGCCTCATTCCATAAGCGACCAAGGCTGAAGCCCAAATTCCAGTAGGATTATTATACCAAGTCCTATTAGGACTATGTTTCCTTATATGGCTAGGGTTCATATCTTATAAATACCTAGATCAACATTGTACTACAGACACAAGAATAGGGTTGACGCCTACATACTTTGTACATAGCATTGTAATATCTTTACTCTAATAAAATAGCTTTTGCTCTCCATTAATTTTACGTTATAATCATTGTTCCTACTTTACTTTTTCTTGTATTGCACCATCCTGAGTAACTTAATCTGCCCTCAAATCTAATCCTATAATATTGATTGAACCTAACGAAAAATGGTTAAATCAAATTTCGAATTTTCGAGCCAAGTTAGCTTCATTTGGATCTTCGATTGACAAAATTTTAAAATATTTTCCCCAAAACTTGGATTTATGAAGGGGTTAGTGATCCTGAACAAGTTAGTCTCCCATTTTGATCTTCGATTGATGAAATTTTGAAATAAGTTCCCTTAAACTTTGATTTACGGAAGGGTTATAATGGTCATGTACAAGCTAATTGTTTTTTAATTTAAATATTAAAAAATGACTTTTATTTGTTTCTAATATAATTGCGAACAACCTCAATATATATATTTAGGTGCCGATTGGTTCTCCCAATTAAATAAGGTGGGATTAGCTATTCCACAATAATATAATGTAATGCAATTATATAGTGTGGTGTTTGGTTGTACATTTTCACTCAAATTATAATTGAGTTATTATTTGGATTTAAGTGTTTGGTTTGCATGATTAAAATTAGCAACAACAAATTTAACATTTTTACCCTTTCTTTTATTCACAAGTCATGTCCCAAATCATATGAACTTTTCATTCATCGGGAGAAAGCTCTATTCCGACAAGCCTCTGGACAAGGCTTCTCTTCTGACCGCCTTCCAGCTTGAATCCAATCCGAAGTGAAGAAAAAACGAGAAAGCAAAGAGAAAGCCTCCGAAGATTTAGGAAGAAAGTCTTCTTAAAACGGATCAGTCGACCCGGTCTACGAATCTATTCTAACTCTCAACGAATTCCGAGAATTTTAGGTGGGATGGGGATTGTAATTATTTCTACTTCTCGAGGTATAATGACAGACCGGGAGGCTCGACTTGAAGGAATCGGCGGAGAAATTTTGTGTTATATATGGTAATCCTTTTAATATCCAAATCGGATCCCAAACTTTTTCCTGTTTGTAAAAAAAAGAATCAATTAAAAATCGATTTTGGAAAAATAATAAATATCATACTTCCCTTTTAACCCGATTCATAATTTTTGTACCAAAACCAATTTTTCTATAAAGTTAATGGCAACTTACCCTCTATTATGTTGTATAGATACAGATACGTCGATACGAGTACGACACGACACGGATACGGCGACGCAAATTTTTAATAATTTACCGGATACGATACAACATGGATACGATTTTAAAAAATATAAATTTATATATTTATGCATATTGAAATAAGTAAAATAATATATGTATATATTCATACATGTTGAAATTGATCAAGTTAAGTTTCATAAGTACTAAATTGCATAATTTGTAGAATAAAAAAATATTTAGTAATTTAATACTACTATTTATACATAATGTTCATGAAATTTGTTTTTTGATACCATAGGATATGCTAACTTGCAACTTTGATACCATTAAATATGAAAATGCAAATTTGGTACTATAGGATATGTTTTCCATTGATACACAAGCGAAGTTGGTTCCTAGACCAATACTGATAGGCTAATATAATAACTACCATAAATAATGAAGTACGGATTATTACTTGGTGCATTAAAACTAAAATGAAAATTTTCCTTCGCCAATCCATGAGCTACAGTTCTGTAACATAACATGTGAGCTAGTGTAAGTACAAAAATTGATTATATAAGTCCTCGCACATTGTGGACAATCATTTTAGTGCTCACGTATTCAAAAACATAAAAGTAGTCAACACCAATATGTTTGGTTAAGTTTGAATATCTATAATTTCATTTTATAATAAGAAAGTAGATAATTGCAATGTAACATTTGAACCTGCAAAAGGGCAGAAAGACTTGTTCCAGGCCAGAAATGTGAACAAACAAACCAAGTTTGCAAGAAGCAAATTTCTATTCACTTACCAAGTCTCGAAAACTCAGCAAATGTCTTAAGGCAAGTTTAAAGTATTTCAGTAAAGTAATATGAATTAGAAAGTAAAGTATTTTAAATTATCATCCATGGATCGATATCATAAAACACTATGTTATTTTTAACCAACAAAATTTTCTCGGCTAATTAGTAGATAGCTAGAGTTTTCTAGCTTTCTGATTAATTAATTTTCTCTACCAACTGAGTTCCAATTTCTATATATATATCCTACAGTATTATATATATATACTAATTAATTGTTTCTCAGGATCATTACCTACAATTTCAAAATTCAAATCTAAATCAGAAAAGTTAGTTCTACAATTTTCACTACTATTGCAACCCAAGAATTCTTGAAACCCAATCAAAATACTATTTTCAAATTGTTGCTTCTCATTTTCCAAAACAATTTCCAGATATTAAAATGTTAAAATAAAAGATATATTACCAGATTTTTGAAGTAGGGTTGAGTTGTAGAAGACTAGGGTTCTTCTTCAGCCCCAAAGTGATCGAAATGCCTCTCCCGTCTAATTTCTGATTTTATGTGAAAGAAATATATTAAAATATTATATATATATATATATACTTTAATGAAGAGTGAGGACAAAGGTGTAATTTCATAATTTCCTTATTCCATGATAATGTAATTGTTGGGGGGCTTAATTTCACTTTGCACCCTACAAATAGGAGCATTTTCCACTTTGCATCCTACAAAAAAATTTATCCCACTTTACACCCTACAAATCACAATGTTGCTTCAAAATGCACCCTCAATTAATTTCAGGCCATTTTAATTGCCGGAATAAGGGCAAATTCATCCAGTCACATTAATAAACATCCCAATTTATTTTTCGTATAGAAAAATAATTAATAAAAATAAAATAGAAATAAAAATTATTTTATTACAACATAAATAAAACATTTCAAATACTGAAAAAGCAATGAATAAAATACTATATAATAATCGAGCAAGCAAAAAATTAATAGAAAATATAGAATAATGAACAATATATATATATATATATATATATATATATATATATATATATATATAGAATAATGAACAATATATATATATATATATTGTAGATTAATTAAAAAAAGAAAATGCAAGAAAAAGTAACACGTGAATTTCATGACACGTACATAAAATTATGTTGCAAAATTTCAAAATTTCAAAATAAATCAATCAAAAAAAAAAAAAGGGGGAAAATTAACCAACACAGTAACAGTACGGCCATCTGGATCTGGATGAAGAGTGGAGTAACATACATTTTTAATTTGCAAATGTCTTGGGTATATTATGACATTAACTATATCTAATTTTGACCTTTTATTGGTTTTAGAGGAAAATTGGGATGGTTATTAATGTGATTGGACGAATTTATCCGTACTCCAGTGACTAAAATGGCCTGAAATTACTCGAGGGTGCAATATGAAGTGAAATTGTAGTTTGTAGGGTGCAAAGTGGGATAAAAGAAATTGTAGGGTGCAAAGTGAAAAACACTCCTATTTGTAGGGTGCAAAGTGGAATTAAGCCATTGTTGGGGTTGAGGCCCAATTGCAATGGAGAGATTAGAACCATTTATTGGGGCTGGCCCACCAAAATCCGGGCAAATTGGGGCTGCCCAGATTTTCTTATTTGTTGAACCAAACACCAAATAAACTCTCACTATTTAATTTATTGGGCCTTATTGGGGAAACCAAACGGCACCTTAATATATAAGCAATAAGTTTAGGGCAAATATAGTCAACAATTTCGAATTTTCAAGCCAAATTAGTTTCCCGTTTGGACCTTCGATTGACAAAATTTCTAAATAACTTCCCTTAAAATTTGATTTACGGAGGGGTTAGTGGTCATATACAAGTTAGTCTCTCGTTTATATATTAAGTTATAAACAATTAATTAAAGGAGTGTTTATATATTAAAAACATTTTTTCTTCGAGACATAAATATGAACACAAACACATTACTTGAATTATTTGAATTGATCAATATTGGTCAGGACACGCACAGTGGTTAGAGTTTCAAATTATGATTAATTAAAGTAGTATAATATGAATAAATTAAAAGTAGATGGATATCATGTTTAAGACTAAATTGCAATTTCTATAACTCTAGCTCCACTGGTACTCAATTATATTTTGCCTAGAGAGAGAGTAACTAGTTCGTAATTAATTTGTTCACTTAATAGTATTTTTTTGTTAAAAAAATTCACTTAATATATATACATGCCATTTACAAATCTATAATAATAATTTAATTTGATGCTAAATTATACATATTAATTAATTGACATAATTCTTACCTAAAAAAATAAATTGAGTCAAAAACCCTAATTTCACTAATAGTCATAATCTCTCCTCATTCTTTCTTCTTTCTCTCCTCCCGCCGCCTAAGTCTTTCTTCTTTCTCTCCTCACTCAAAATCAAAACCTTTCACTTAAATCACTGCTCCACGCGGCAGCTAAGCCAGAGACCGCGCCGCCCCTGCCCACCGCCGCAACCACTTTTCACTGCTCTTTCCGCTTCCACTTTCATTTCAGGCTTGTAAATTCCTTCATCTATCTATCTAGTATTTTATTGCGTTTTATTAGAATAATAGGGTTGTCTAAATAAATTCAGGTGAAGGGGAGGAATTTGGGGAAGATGGTGTTGTTTTATTTATTTTTCCTTAATGTTGGATTTTGTTAATTAGATTAGATTAATTAATTTGTAGTTTCTGCTTTTGTTGCTTTGATTAGATTTGATTAGATTAATAAATTCATGGATATCTATCTAGTGTTTTACCACATTTGTTGCTTTTGCTTGCACCTTTTTCTCCTTTTTTATTTTATGCTTTAAAAATAGTAGTTTTAGTTGCCTTTTACATAATTTAGAAGGTTTTTAACTAATAAAATAATTAATTAATCTGAAGAGAGGGGTAGTATTAATTGGTTTTTTATGTTAATGGATGTACAGGTAAGTTTTTTGGACTTTAGCTTTTTAAATCTATCTGTATCTGTATATGTATGTTATGTGGTTTGTTTAATTTACTTGGACATTCTGAAATTGTTTGGGAGAGAATAGCAGCAAAAACTAATGGCTTTAAATCTTACTGTAGAAATTTAACTGAATTTGCTAGTCTTTATCTTGTTTTTCCAATTTCAGTTCAATCCAGCTCATGGAATCCATTTCGATTCAGTTTGTCAACTCTTGTTTTCTTGATTGTTATAATTTTTGTAAATATATAAACTTACTTTATGTTGCACCCAGCATCTTGAAGTTAGGGAGAAGCAGTATGACAAGAAGTGTATGTCGATTTTTTCACAGTAAGTCTATGTTTAATTGCAGAATTGTTGTGATATATCAAAAAAAGAAAATAAAGTTATGCCTATCTTTTATAGTAGCTTACTCACATTTGTTTCAGGAGTCCTCTGTTTCAACACTAGTTGTTTCCAATGTTATGGAACTGCAGACAAGAAGCTTAATGAGAACTACCTAAGCCCTGCCTCACTCGGAGAGAACGTCATATAAGTCATTCTTATCTCTCTGTAAGAAATGTAATCGCATATGGCCAAACGAGTTAATAAAAGGTCTTTTTGAAATTGGATTTCTTGAACATGAAAAAAAAACAATTTGCACAATATTTATACTTTTTGTTGGTTAGGCTTTTGTAGAGTGAACTTGCTGAAATATTTCATTGTTCTACAGTCAAATAGCTCGCGCAGAAGGCCCCTCTGGACCAAACAGAGAATACCTCTTCAAACTTGAGAATGCACTTATCCAAATAGGTAAGGAATTTTGAGGCACCTTTAGTCTATAGTTTCTATTTACTTCTATTTCATTCTTTTCTATGATATTTGTGAGGTTTTATTACTTGATTTCATTCTTAAAACTTCATAATGTCAAAGTGTGTCATTTTGGTGGTGGAGTCGGGTTTGAGTCAAGAAAATTGCTACATTGTAGAAATGGGTCTGGCTGAGACAGGTTAGAAAGGGATCTGTTTGGGTCCGCCAATTGAATGTTACATTGCCTTATCGCATTATTTTAAATGTATTAATACTTGACGCAATTACAATCAAGTTGACTCTCACTAATTTAAGTCCTTCAAAAGAAAATTAGAGTTGGTTGGGTCAAGTCCAAACGAACCCATGAAATGTGACATAATTTGCCAGCCATGATTATGCATGTCTAATTCAGGTTTTAATAACAGGATGTGAAGATAAGCATGTCATGGATTTTGCCAATGAAGTAAGGCGCATACTAGTTGAAGAACATGGCACCACTTCCACATCAATCGACCCAGACTCTGCCACATGCCCAATCTTCGCCTCGTGCTCAATCTTCACCTCATGCCCAATCTCAACCACAAGATGTTACCCGACCTCTTTCTCAGCAGCCAAATGATCAAGATTCGATATGAATGTTTACATTGTTTGGGAATAATTTTACTTTAGTTTTCGATGTGAAGGTTTATATTGTTTGGGAACAATTTTACTCTAGTTTTATGATAATTTTGAACTGAATCTTTAAGTTTTTATTGAGTACTAATTAATTTATATATTTTATGTATGTGATTGTGGTATTGAATTGTTGGAATATTTGTGCTAGTGAATTTCTGGATTAATTGCGGCAAAACAATTCATTAATGAAAAAAAAAATTATTAAAAAAAAATAAAAATAATTATTAAAAAATAAAAAATTATTATTATTTTTTTAAAAATTGAAATTAATCAGCGACGGATTCTTCAATCCGTTGCTAAACATACTACCAGCGACGGAATGAAAATCTGTCGCTGTCAGTACTAACAGCGACGGATATAATATCCGTCGCTGTTAGTATGTTTCAGCGACGGATATGATTTCCGTCGCTAAGAGAAATTTTAGCGACGGATTTTATTTTCCATCGCTAAATATTCAGCAACGGACAAAATCCGTCTCTAATTCCGTCGCTGAATCCGTCGCTAATATTTAGCGACGGATTTTTTTCCGTCGCTATCTTTGCAGCCTTCGATTGGTGTGCAATCATCACTGGTTTCTCTTTCTTGAGAGTCGATTCTGCCGTTACCAACAAATTGGTCAATTCGTGAAGAGCGAGGGTTCTTTCCTCCATGTTGAAATTCAACACGAACTAGTCAAAGGAACGAGGCCGAGTATGGAGAAGGAGGTCAGTGCTAAGATCAGCGTGCAATTCTACGTCCAATCGCCCCAGTTTTTCAACCAGATTGATAAAACGCAGACAGTGATCCTTGACACTGCTTCCCTCATCCATCTTGAGATAAAACAACTCCTTAGTGGTCGCAAACCTTTCGGTGCGAGACCTCTCTCCAAACATCTGCTGGAGGTGGAGAAGTATATCTCTAGCAAGCGGTATTTCAGCATGTTGTTTCTGCAGTTCATTCGACATCGAAGCTAGCATGAGGCAGCGAACCTGAAGATCATCATCAACCCTTTTAGGATGGGCGGTTCGTTGTTCCTCGGTAGCTCGTGCTGCGGGTGCAGCAGGCATAGGTGTGTCGAGCACATAGCTTCGTCGCTCGGAATCGAGGACAATTCTAAGATTTCTTAGCCAGTCGACAAAGTTTGAGCCATTCAGTTTGTTTGCGTCGAGGATAACAGATAATGTATTTTTAGACATTGTACTTAAATATCTACAATTGGAAAGAAGACAACATTTAGCTAACTGGTCTATGCTTAATACTTATAATTAACGAATTTTGGTCTTGTTTTCGAAAAAGTTCTCCCACTATTTTGTTGAAACAATCACCCCTTTGATTGCTCGGGAAATCTAATTCCTAGTAGGTCTTGACGTCCCAGCAGCAATTAAATGCACCCACGACTCGTGGCCACACAAATAATTCTCCGGGTAGGTATACTTTTACCAATTGTGGCACCTCACAACCTTCAAGCTATTTTGCCTCGGTTTTCACATTTATCTAGCACTGCTACATCATAAATGTTACTAATCGTTAAGTATGACCCATTAATCATGATGAGCAACGGGCCCGGTCGTGAATTCTCTGTAACTAGTTGTCGGTCGATCTTCACATCCCGACCAGTCCTCACCCTTGTCGAGTTTAGTTAAAAATACGAGTCAAGGAATTTCGCGTTTTGTCCCTTTCTTTGACTCGGGTGTCAGACTTTGGATCACCTCTGTCAATAAGTAGACAACATATACTAGTTCCTATTGATGGAAGGCTTGGATCTTTAAAACTTCATTTTCAGTAGACTTAATATTAAATTCGAGAGGGGAATTTCGGGTTTGAAAGTTATACTAACTCTCCTCGAGATTTCACCGTGTAAATTATGCTTTATCTTTTATTACGATCTAGATTCTAGCGCGCATCTCATACAAGCTAAATATAAATCAACAAATAAATAAAAGCCATACAAGCCTAGCATGCATACTACCACAATATGTTTTCGATCGGGAGCCTCCTATGTGGGCCATCATTGAGCCATGATGTTGGCCCAATTGGTCAATCTAAAGGGTTCTCAAACAGGCCTTTGCTATTACACTATCTACCATGCATACATGGCCTTCATATCTTCTTGGGCTCCCACCTTGCTTGCAACGGGCCTTCATCCTAGACTAGGAAAGCAGTAAAACCCTATTCTATTACAAAGGCTCAAAGTGGCCAAAAAATTATAACAGACTCGCAGGCCCAATAAAAATCAAACATTAAATTAAACCAATCACATCTACCCCAAGGTCAAGGCTCGGCGCGATCAAAAACCACGTAAACAGTTCACGTAGAGCAAGAAACATGCAAACAACTTTTACCTATTTCTTTCTTAATTTGAAAACAACCTTTTAAAACTAAATTCCTATGATTCTTACTTTTTAGTCACTAAAATTATGACAAAATAAATATTCGGGTAAGCAAAAATAAATTTTATGCTCAAAATCAGATTCTGTTTTTCAACTTTTTAAAATTGCAGTTTGGCCCCTCAACTTTCAAAAATTGCACTTTTGACCCCAAATTTTTGAAAAAGTTACAAAACACCCCAAAACCAAATCGGCCAGCAGACCAGAAAATAAAATTTTGAATTCTTAAAATTTTTGAATTTACAAACAGACCCCTCAACTTTTGGTAATTACAAAACTATCCCCAAACTTTCGGAAATTGCAAAATGACCCAAAAAGTGCGTGCGACCAGATTTACAAAACAGTCCAGATTAATGAAATTTCCAGATTCAGAAAAATTGAATTTTTCAGCCTTTTAAAACCTAATTTGCGATTTTTGCACAAAAGAGTCCTGAAGTTTTCAAAAACTATAAATTCGCCACAGATCTTGAAAAGCAGTTTTACCCGATCATAGATCCAGTCATAACAAGTAAGAATCAATTTACAGAACACAATTATCACGCGTTTTCATATATATAATTAAACATATACGTAAACACACCATTATGTTCAGGCCTTTTCGCATAATAATTATGGAGTTGGCTCTGATACCACTGTTGGGTTGCCTCGATTGTCAGAACAACAAAGAGTGCGGAATTTTAAAATTTTTCAAGACACCCACAGTCCCATAATTAATTCTCCATATTATGTATACGAAAAGCATGAATCAAAAACACATAAAGTACTTTAATCAAGGGGGTTTCGATTTTTACCTCACCACAGGCAAGGTGGTGGCAACCTTCAATGTAGTTTTCGATTCACAGGTAGTGATCCAAGTGTCTCACCTCCAGAGATTGATCCACACCAGTTGGATTATGGCAACACCTTCTAGTCTTAGGCTAGGAACTGGATCTAGAAGATTTGTTACTTAAGGACTGTGTAGATCTGCTTGCAGAGCAAGATCTGGCACAAGGTGAGCAGGAGAGGAGCTACGGCGGCACAAGAGCAGCTCACTGCCAAGGGAGGCGGCGGCGGCGGCGGCTAGGTGGCGGCGCAGGGGCTGGGTGCGGCTAGGTCAGAGGGGGCGGCTCAGGGTTTTTGTCCTAGGGTGGTAGCCTTTGAGTTCATGTAGAGCTCTATTTATAAGCCTCCTTGACCTAGGTTTGCAAGACTTCTTATGGGCTTTTAATTAAAGGCCCATGTCTTGCAAGCCTCCTTTTAATTAACCACCTTAATTAAAAACCCAGCCCATATTAATTAATAAATTAATATTTCCTTTAATTAATTAACACTTTAATTAATTATTTTAATTAATTATATAAACTAATTAATTAGTCTCCCACTTGAATTAATACTTTAATTCATTTAATTGATTTAATTACCTTTAAATCAATTAATTCCTTTTATACCCTTTTATATCTGTCACCGTCCAACTGTATTGTGTGTGAACCTCTGGGTTCACCATCAATTGGCAGCAGGCCCATGAATTCCTCGTGATTTAATTTATGAACAATAAATTGGTCCGATCAATTAAACAACCTTTAATTGACCACTCCTAGAACCAATTCCTCTATTAACTCAGGAGAACCCACACTTCATGGTCGATGTCTAGCCACAAGTCCATGAAACCCAACCTCAGGTGAATTGATATTTGTGAACCTCACCTCTTATAATTGCCATGTACATATGGTCCTTCTATCGACTAATTTTTCCGATCAAAACTTAGGGTGTGTGAATTGATCGGCACCTCTAAATTTGTCTCGATAACTATACTTTCTAATTCGGGATAATATTCCAGTGTGACTGCTAAATTTGGAAACCCCTTTCCGAATTCGTCACCTACTATGATGGGGGGTATTTTGGACTCTACTGTATGGAGCTAAGGTACGATCAGAAAACCAGAACCCCGACCCCGAAGGCTTAGAATCTAGCTCGGATCGCAGTGCAGCCAACTCGATCCTCCAGAAGCAGCCCATGCTCGGAATATACTGTTGGGCCGATCTCAGGCCCAGGCCTATGGGCCTATCCCCATTTTCAGCTATAAATACCCCAATCATTTATGAACGCAACACACGAATTCCCAGGTGCACTCCATTCGAAGCTGCCGCTCGGAAAGATAGTATAGGCCATTTTATATGTATTTCGCACTCTAGCTTGTACGGCATTCTATAATGCTCAAATAGGACCTTCGATATTTGTAATCTGTACACCTACAATCGCAATATGCACTACTGATCTATTCTCCATTTACTTATGTTCTCGTTTTCGTAGTTTAAGTTCCAATATCGTTCATACCACGAAACTGAGTAAGATCAATTGGCGCCCACCGTGGGGCCTTATTTGGGTGTTAGATCGAAAAATGCCTACTATGAGGAGGAATACATATAACCGAGGAGAACCTTCCCATACTGTGGGGGTTCAAAATTCAGTTAACAATGAGCCCGATAATCTATCCAAAGTGGCTAAACAACAAGAAGTTCCGCCTATCCTTCCCCAGGACAATGCTCCGATCCACACAACTATCGCTGATCTAAGGTCCATCATAGGCACTATGTGCAGGGAGTTTCTGAATAGTGGAAGGGCTGACCAATCTCCCGTGGATCAGCCACCTATCCATGGCAGGCCAGAAATCCTTTCTTCGGACATCCAGAAGGAAAATAGTGTGTTACGAGTCACATCGAATGCGCCCGCACCAAACCTTCCTCGAAGAGCTCCCGCAAAAACTAATGTCCGGTCGGAAAACCTGGCGCGAACAATACAAGATGTGGAGGACTCAGTATTAGGGGAAAGCCACCCTATAGATATGGCGAGAAAGAAAAAATCAACCTACAAGAGAATTACGGAGTCCGAGCTTGAAAGAATAGTGCAGGAGCGGGTTGCAAAGAGGTTAGATAGGGAAGAGACGATGATAGAAGTCCGTCGTGCCACTACAGCTGCTAGGGGCACTGAAATGAATCAAAATAGGGAGATTATCCAGGGAAATGTCAGAGATAGAGAGATCAGAAATAGCATCATTCGATGTTCGCCATTCTGCCAAGAGATAAGCGAAGCCAGGAATACAGAGACGGTACCAACAAGGCTACCATGGTATAACGGGACTACCGACCCCGGGGAACATGTTAACAGTTTTGTCAATGTGATGAATTTATATGGACATTCGGAAGATTTCTGCTGCAAAATTATGGTCACAACCTTTGAAGGGATTGCCCTTGATTGGTTTGGAAAATTGCCGGCAAACTCTAAATTCTCTTTTGATGAATTTTGTGACAAGTTTAAGCATCAATTTGCGAGCCAGAGAAAACCCAAGTTGCCGGCAAATCACTTGGGAACGGTCAAACAATGGGAGGGAGAAACCTTGAGGCAATGGTTATCAAGATTTAGTATCGAGCTATTAAAAGTTGATACCCCTCATATCGAATACTTATCCTCCCTAATGTTCGAATTGACAAAGAGCACACAATTCAGAAATGCATTGTGTAGGAAGCAACCGAGATCTTTTGAGCGAATAATGGAAATTGCTGAGAAGTATATGATTCAGGAGGAGATGAATAAATTAAAAAATGCGCATGGCCAAAAACTCCCTCTTAACAAAAAGCAAGATCGAGCCCCCATACCAAAACCAAGTGATTATGGAGGATCGAATAAGGGGTCGGTATGGCAACTGGTCAACGCATATAAGCTGCAGGTGCCGACCCAAAGACCGAATGTCTACGGTCCAAACTATGATCAAAGTCTACCTCCACGACCCGAAAAGATTCAGTTCACAGAATTGAACATCCCAAAGGAGGAAATTTTGACAGTATTGGAAGAAGGAAGTCTAATTCCCGAAGCCCAAAGAATTACCCAGGCAAGACCAGAGGCGATGGGATATGACCAATAATGCATATATCATAGAGCTCGGGGGCACAGTACCGAAAATTGTTACCAGCTGAAGGTCGAGATTGAAAAGTTAATTGCGCAAGGAAAACTTAAGGAGTTTGTCAAAGGAAGTAACTACAAGAGCCGATATAGATCCAGGAGTCCTAGAAGATTTATTAATCAGCAAAAGGAAGTTCGAAATCAGGCGGATGAGCAATTGAACGGAGTAATAAACGTGATCGCTGGCGGACCGGCGGGAGGAGACAACAAAAATGCTAGAAAAAGAACGATGAGATCAATAAAAGCATCTGTTTCGACCAAAAAGGAAGTATTTTCTTTGGAATTCCCATCCATGGAAAATCAAGTTATAAGCTTCACCGATGCAGATCGACCCTCTGATGTTAATTGGGACACAAATGAAGATGATCCAGATTTTTCCATGGTATTAACTCTAAAAATCGCAAATTATGAGGTCAAAAGAGTTTTAGTCGACAACGAAAGTTCGGCAAACATTATCTCCTCCGAAGCTCTCGCTCGAATGAACCTTCATCATCCTCATCTGGATCGAGTAGCCACTCCTTTAATTGGGTTCGGAGGATCAGAGATCGTTCCACTGGGAACCATATTGTTAAGTACAACTCTCGGAAAAAAGCCCAAGAGCGTAACGAGGATGGTAAAATTTCTGGTGGTAGAAACGCCTTTTGCCTACAATGCTATACTGGGAAGGCCGGCTCAAAAATACCTTCAAGGCAGTAGTGTCTACTTATCATCAAAAAGTAAAATTCCCAACGGATGGCGGAGTAGGAGAGGTGCGAAACGACCAATACATGGCTTGGGAGTGTTATAACTCGTCTTTGAGCATAAAAAAGAAAGTGGAGCCCGAAATTCCGGCAAAAAGGAAATTGATTGATTTGGAATCAGGATCAGTCTCGAATTTATCAGTTCCCGATACTGAAAAATTACTGGGAAAGAAAGGAAAGAATGTAGACATGAGCATACAAGCATCCGATCATAAAAAGGTGATATTGGTTCCAGGGTCCCCTGAGAAAATTACCAGGATCGGAACGGAACTAAGTGAAGGAATGGAAACCATGTTCCTCGAGTTTTTACAAAAGAATGTAGACGATTTGCCTGGAGCTCGGGTGATATTGTGGGGATCGATCCGCACGTAATAACCCACTCTTTAAACATCGACCCTAAGGCCAAGCCAGTAAGACAGAAGAAGCGTAATCACGGACGCGAAAAGGACAAAATAATCAAGGCATAAGTTGAAAGGTTGCTAGCTGCCGGTTAGATCAAAGAAATTAAGTTCACTGAATAGTTATGTAATGTGGTTCTGGTCTCCAAAGGTGACAAATCCGAGAATAAGTGGAGGATGTGTAACGATTTCACCGATCTAAACATGTTATGCCCGAGGGACCCTTACCCGCTACCTCGGATTGATATGTTGGTGGATTCCACGGCAGGTTTTGTGTTTTTCAGCATGATGGATGCTTTCCAGGGTTTTTACCAAATTTTCATGAACGAGAGGGATCAGGATAAAACCGCATTCATTACCGAGCAAGGAGTATAGTGTTTCATAGTTATGCCCTTCGGCCTGAGAAATGCGGGCGCAACCTATCAAAGGCTAGTCAATATGATGTTTAAAGAACTAATAGGAGAAATCATGGAGGTTTATGTGGACGATATGCTTGTAAAGAGTATGACAGAATAAGACCACATCAAGCATCTCGGCAGGTGTTTCGAGATATTGAGAAAGTATGGAATGAAATTGAATCCAGCAAAGTGCACTTTCGGTGTACGATCTGGAAAGTTCCTCGGATATCTCGTCCACGAAAGAGGGTCAAAGCAAACCCAGAGAATATCCGAGCAGTTACTGATCTTCAACCACCAAGGAAACTTTCTGATGTTCAGAGCTTAATCGGGAAGATCATTTCATTAAATAGGTTTATCTCTCGATCCGCTGACAAGAGTTTGCCATTCTTCAAGTTATTACGTAAATCGAAAGACTTCAAATGGAATGATGAATGTGACAAGGCTTTTGAATATCTAAAGGCGTACCTAACCTCACCTCCCATGCTGGCCAAGCCTACAGACGGAGAACCTTTGTACCTCTACATAGCCGTTTCGGAAGAGGCTATCAATTCAGTACTAGTAAAATTGGAGGAATCCGAACAAAAACCGGTCTACTACTTGAGCAAATTGTTACAAGGTGCTGAGAAGAATTATTTGGAGATCGAGAAGTTTGCACTTGCTTTGGTAGTAGCTGCACGAAGACTCAAGCCCTATTTTCAAACCTATAAGATTATTGTCTTAACTAACCAACCCTTGAGGCAGGTTTTGTCTAAGCCAGAAACATCCGCAGGCTAATAAAATGGGCGATCGAATTGGGGCAGTTTGAAATTGACTACCTTCCACGAACATCGGTAAAGGCTCAAGTATTATGACTTCTTGGTGGAATCCACTAGTGTGAAGAGTTCAGAGAACGAGGAAAGTTCTGAAATAAACATGCTTTCGGAGGTCGAGCATCCAATATGGTTAATGCACGTGGATGGCTCTTCGACCAAGGAAGGGGGTGGAACAAGAATTCATTTTCAAGGACCCAATGGCGAAGACTTAAGTTATGCCATCACTTTGGATTTTGTCATTACAAACAATGAAGCAGAATATGAAGCCCTGATTGCGGGACTGGAGATGGCCTTAAAGGCAAAGGTAAGATCAGTTACTGTGCTAACAGATTCTGAACTTGTTCATAGGCAGGTAAAGGGCATTTACGAGGCAAAGGAGTTCAATATGATAAAATATTTGAACAGAGCAAAAAGTCTAATATCGCAATTCGAAAAGTTCGATATTCAGCCCATTCCAAGAGAAGAAAATCTATGGGCTGATTTGCTGTCAAAGTTCACCGGTGTTGCAGATGGTAAGAAAGAAAGGACTATTACATGGTTATTATCGAACACTTCCGCTATCGATTTGGATGTCGCTCCTTGCATCGACATCATGGAAATCGACGAGCGAAAGATCTCTTGGATAGATCCTTTCATCAATTACCTGAAGGAAAGAAAACTACCGGAAGATACTAATGAAGCCCGAAGAATCAAGTATCGGTCCCCATCATTTACTTTGATCGATAATCAGCTCTATAAACGATCCTTCTCTGGAATCTTGTTAAAGTGTATCTCTGAAAATCAATACAATATAATTCTTAAAGAGATTCACGAAGGAGAAGCAGGAAATCACGGCGGAGCTCGAGCGTTAGCCCTAAAATGTTCGAGAACGGGATATTATTGGCCAACTCTCTTTTCTGACTCAGTAGATTATGTGAAGAAATGTAATCATTGTCAAATCCATTCGAACTTGATCCACCAACCAGCCGATCAAATGCACTCTATCCCGATCTGTTGGCCTTTCGATAAATGGGGTATCGACATTGTCGGTCCCTTCCCGACCGCCAGATCTAGAAAGAACTATGTGTTGGTCGCGGTAGAGTATTTCAGTAAATGGGTCGAATGTGTGGCTTTAACTAAGATCACTCAATTTCAAGTGATAAATTTCCTATAGAAGAATATTGTCTGCAGGTTCGGAATTCCTAGAGTTTTAATCTCTGACAATGGAACGCAATTCGATGGCAGTAAGATCACAGATTGGTGTGAAAAGTTCGGGATACAGCAAAATTTCGCATCGGTAGGGCACCCCAAGGCCAATGGACAAACAGAGGTCGTAAATAGAGAGATCGTTCGATCTCTAGAAAAGCGGTTATCTGACGCAAAAGGAAAGTGGCCTGACGAACTTCCGGGAGTTTTATGGGCTTATAGAACCACTATAAAAGCAGCTACAGGGGAGACCCCTTTCAGTTTGGTTTACGGATCTGAAGTAGTTATTCCAGTCGAGAATCTGATATCTTTTACCAGAGTTGAATTTTATGATTACGAAGAGAATAAATCGTTGAGGAATATCGAAGTCGATCATGCAGACAGCAAAAGGGATCATGCTAAGCTGAAAATTCAGGCCATGAAGTCCAACGTAGAGAAAGCGTACAATAAAAAGGTTAGAATCCGAACCTTTAAGGTCGGAGATATAGTGCTGAAAAAAGTAGAAGTCTCAAAACATGTTGGAAAACTTCAGCCCAATTGGGATGGACCTTATGTAGTGATCGAAGTAGGGAAGAGGGGTTCCTACAAGATTGCTCATACAAATGGAAAAGTCTTGTCTCGATCTTGGAATGCCATAAATTTGAGAAGATATTATGGAAGATGAAGATTATTTTCTAGTTTCTAGCCTATCTACTATTTTACTGTCTCATTGTGTTCATTATTTCTCATGTTCTTGAAGATTATCTATTCAATGAAATTTTTCTTCTCAGTGATATTATCAATTCGTCATATTCGAAAAATTATTATGGCAAATCTTTATATATATTATTCAAATATCAAACAAGGGTGAAAGCTAATGCTATGCCCCTTGGATCAGTAAAATGGGTGACGACCTTAAAAAACGACTAAGGGTGAAAGCCGTTGCTATGCCCCTTAGATCGAAATAAATGAAAAGGGTGAAACCTGTTGCCAAGACCCTCAGGTGAAAGTTGTTGCTATGACCGATAAAAAACGACTAAGGGTGAAAGCAGTTGCTATGCCCCTTAGATCGAAATAAATGAAAAGGGTGAAAGCTGTTGCTAAGACCCTCAGGTGAAAGCTGTTGCTATGACCGATCAAAAACGACTAAGGGTGAAAGTCGTTGCTATGTCCCTTAGATCGAAATAAATGAAAAGGGTGAAAGCTGTTGCTAAGACCCTCAGGTGAAAGCTGTTGCTATGACCGATCAAAAACGACTAAGGGTGAAAGCCGTTGCTATGCCCCTTAGATCGAAATAAACGAAAAGGGTGAAAGTTGTTGCTAAGACCCTCAGGTGAAAGTTGTTGCTATGACCGATCAAAAACGACCAAGGGTGAAATCCGTTGCTATGCCCCTTAGATCGAAATAAATATAGAAGGGTGAAAGCCGTTACTATGACCTTAAATTCAAATTATCGATTATTTTCCAAATTCTGACAATGCTCAATTTCGAACTACAATGATCGAGATCTGCTAAGGATGTCAATTATCATACGAACATGGTTATTAATCTTCGATTGTTCTATCAGCAAACAAGGTCGGCGAAAAATGTCAATTATTGTTCATGTTTGGGTATTAAAAGTTAAGGATTCAATTATTCCATCCATGAGCAATTGCATAATTGATGCTCGATTATTAGATAATTAGTGTTCGATTATCCTGTCAGTAATCAAGATCGGCAAAGAATAACACTCATCGTTCATACTTCTGGCGAGAAAAAATTAATGCTCAAAGCAAGTTTATAGATTAACAAGCAAGAATAGTAAAGGAAATAAATATTTCATTCATAAACTTTCAAACAGTTACAAGAGAATTCTTGATGGCAATAAGGAGAATCGAGCAAAAAGTTTACATCTAGTACGATCCTATTACAAATGATTAACCCTACGCTCGAATACTTGGGTAGTCAAAGGAGGAAAGTGAAGCTAGTACACTTCTACCCTTCATCCAGGGCTTCCTCGCTGGTTGGTCCACACATGACCGCGTCGGAAGAGAGGGAAGCAACTCCAGTTGGAATCATCCCTAGCGAATTCGAGGGCAACATTCTTCAAGTTGCATCTTGAAGAGGTTGAGATCGAGTGCAGGAAAACTCCTCCAGCAGTTGACCGACTATCCCAACTGGATGGAGGACATGATACAGGAATTCGAGCCTGCCTCTAGGACTTGGAATCAGAGAGAGCAGGTCATCTACCGATATCCTAGTCGCAATCCTTTTCGTCTATCGATATCCTAGTCGAAGAAAAGTCTCGTTTGAAAGCAAAGAATCAAGGAAAAGAGTTCGAGTTCGGATCTCGAACATAATTATTGAGGATCGAATTCGAATCTTGGACGTCATTAGTGGGGATAAACAATTGTTCACTAAAGAAGGCGGCCACTCGAGCATAAGCATCGAATAAATTTTCACAGGAAAGTTGAAAGGCAGTAATAAAACAAGAATCATTCTAAAGTATTTATAGGAGGAGGTAATGGACGTCGACGGCTCAAATCTACCATAATGAATGGTCGCGATACGAGCGATAAATGCGCCAACCGTTCCGCTTCCCGAAAAATAAGGGATTGATTGGTTAGAGTAAATAATTTCAAACTCAGAATCAGAAAAGCTGTGCTATCAACAAAGTCATTAATCGAGAAAAATATCCGAATGCTGGCATTGACTAATTTGCATTCGCTCTACAAGGATTGAACGTTAAAGACAATAAATACTTAACGAAGAAGCCAAGCAGTTTATAGGAACTAATCGAGGACTACAGTCCCAAATAGAACCCCATTACGTTCCACAAGTCCTGTCAAAGATTGCTAGCAACCCACTACAAGTCCTATGATAATGGAAGATATACAACATATTCGAAGAGGATTTAAGCATCAGAAAAGGGAATAGCAATTATAAAAGGCACATGGCCCAATACATTGTCTGGAATCGAAAATAAGAAAAACACAAACCAAATAATATTCAGAATACAGCACAAATGCGAGAAATGAAATAGAGTTACAACAGTATCCGCAGCATGACGACTCAGCTCCCGCTCAGCCAACATCTTTAGTTCGAGAAAGTCTTGTCTAGCCTATATATGGAAGGGTTAGATTCTAAAAAAAAAAAGAGAGAGAGAAAGTAGGAGAAAGGAGGACCTGAAAAAGAGAATTCGATCCAGACTGAAACAACTCCGAGGGACTCTTTCCCTTAGACGCGCCAACTTCAGGAATAGGAAAATCAGCCTCCGGTAGATTCTCGATAAGATTCTGAAGCTCCACTTCAGAAGCTAACTCATTTTTCGACTCTCTGAGTAGGGAAGGAGAGGTCGCAGGATAGGCAGGAGTAAGAGGATCAGAAGAACTTTCAGTCTTCGAAGGTTCAATTTCAGTTTTCGAGGGCTCAGTTTCAAGCTTTGAAGCCTCAGCAGTTCCTCCAGAAATTAAAGAGCCATCTCCAGTAGGGGTCAGTTTAACTTTCTTACTCAAACCTTCTGTCGAGGAACCAGCGTTGGGGTCAACGGTGGGCACTTCTTTACCAGCGACGAGATTCTGCAAGGTCTCGATCGGGGTGATCACATCAGGATAAGGTCTTTTATTGGAAGAAAAGGATGATGCTTTTTGCCTAGCCAATGCTCGGTGCGAGGTATCAAGATTTTTCGGCGGAGAAGCCTCGAGCTCCTCATCGAGTTCCTCATCTAGAACCGATTTGCTAGAAATAATTTTGGGAAGTTTTACTGGAGCCTATTTCTCCTTTTTGATCTCCCCGCCCTTGGAAGTTTTGGGAGAAGATGCAGATGTTTTTGGGGAAGCCTTGGTGGGTTTATTCTCTTTGCTCGATTTTTGGTCTTTGGATGGGCCTTTACTCTTGGTACCACCCAATAACGATTTGGGGGCGATGGCCTTACCCAATATTTGATCCATAGTAAGCAAAAAAGGTAAGTTTGAAAGTTCGAAAATAGATATTAAGCGCGAAGCTCCGATCTCAGTAATTAACGGTCTTATACAAATGATTTGAGACAGACCTAATATTTATAGAAGCGACATCCTATTTTTGCAATAATTGAACCGTCGCAACTATTGACAAGTTTAAAAGGGAACGATAAAGATTCAATCAGCAACGAGAAAATCAAAGGTTAATTCATACAAAATGAGAAGGATATACAGATTATGAAAGGAAAATCCGGGAGAAGGACCCTATTACGTAAAGTACTACTCCTATTACATAGCTATTATAAACGGTCAATTTCCGATTATCGAACCATGAGTTGGTTCTGGTCAAGGAATCGGATTCGTTGCCTAAACTACTGTAGTCCTTGCCGAAGGCCGTACTTAACTGCAAGATTGGTCGTTGTGCTCATCATCTGATGCGCCTCCTGAAGTGGATTCGGGGTTATGATCAGACAACTCAAGCACATCAGGGTTCTGCATTGGGAAGCCAAACTCCTCGACAAAGGGGGCAAAACGGTGATCCTGCCAATCCATATCCGTCTTCGGCAAAGATGAAGCTTTATAGTCCTTCCCTTCTGCATTCTTATGAGGGTTCATATATTGAAAATATTCGTACAACTTGTCTGGAATTCTCTTGGCCGAAACAAGCTGTCGAACCCCTTTATAGAAGATTGATTGAAGAATCCCTCCCATTCTCCTTTGAATTAAGGGATCTAGGATAGGGGACTTCAAAAACTCTCGTATGGCTGGAATCACAGCCTCTTATCGGCCCTGGGCATATGCTCGCTCGGAATCTTGCTTTGATTGCTCAAGTTCGATTTTCACCTTCTTAAGCTCTTCCTCGAGGGCACTTTTCTGTTTAACGGTTTATAACAAATCCTCTTCCACAGATGAGGTATGTTTCTTATTAGCGGTCTCCAACTCCTTCTTCGTTTTCGACAATTCTCGATGACTGGCCGATAATTTAATCGTAACATCATCTAATTGAGCTCGAAGAGCTTTATTTTTTATCGAGGCCTGTGCGAGCGCGTTATGAGCCTCTTGAGATTCCTGTTCCAGCAACGACAAATGATAGGTCTGAAGCGCGAAATAATCCCCGGCCTATGATGTAAAAATGGTATCAGCATAGTACCTAAGGATTGAGACATACGGAAGACTCAAGTGTTAAACAATTATTACCTCCTGGTACGTTCGAGAAAAGTTACTCAGGACTTTAAAATCGCCTTTAATGGTGTGATGAAGCAGATCCTGTTTAAACCGTCCGGCCATAAAAATTCTGGTAGCTTTATCAAACTCGTTTTCACCATCTGGTCCAAGGTCGGAGCAAATGGTCCCTTCTTTCGGGTAACCTGCGGCTCTACGCCCGCGAAAGTGTTCATTCATAAAATCTGCTACGTCCGGCTCCGATCTACCTGGTCGGCAAGGAACCGAGTCAGAGCTCTTGCCAAATGGTTTTATCCTTCTCGAAGGCCCCGGATGTTCAGCATACCGTTTCCGATGCATGCGCTTTTCATGCTCTTGTCTGCCTAAAATACGGGTCCAGGAATATTGACTATAACCAGCTGAGGATGGGTTAGAAGTTTCGATCGTGAATAAGCTACGCAAGGGACCAGCTACAGCGAGATTCGACGAACTCGAGCTACCAACCCCTCTCAAAGCTGGGTATACTTCTGGATTATCGATCGGGTCGACGATCGGATTATCTGCTCCCATTCCTTGTTCCACATTATTTTTCTTCACTAGTTGCTGGGGTTGACTTTGTATGCCCGTGGAACGAGCAATCCCGCTTGACGTAACAACAAACAGTCGAAACTCCTGAACGAATTGATCTGCAAAGAAAATGCAATACGTTCAGAAAGCTAAGAGAGCAGGTTAGATCTACCTCGCATTCAAGTTAAGAAGAATAATAACATACTTAAAGAGAGTGGCGCACGAGACAAAGTGGATGATTCGGACGTGCGTCTGAAAGATCGGGTAGTGATGGGGGCTATTTCACACCCTACATACTACTCGGATCGAATGAAGAAGATAAGATCGATTCGACCAATTCAAACAGATCGGGATCATCTTATTGACCCGGCCAAGTACAGCTCGCTTCGATAGAAGATTATACTCCGGACTCAAGAAGGATATTTGGGCCGAGTCCTATTAGGACTATGTTTCCTTGTAACGCTAGGTTTAAAATTATATAAATACCTAGTTAATCATTGTATTGGACAACTACGAAATTCCTGAACTCTAAGAATACAGGATTTAACACTGCTTACAACAGCACGACTCAATAATATTCAATATTATTATAGAGCTTTTTACCTTCATATCGGTGTGTTCTTAGCTTTGTTTTATGGTTTTACTTCTTGTTCTTAAATATTGCTTTTCTTTGTAACCGATCCATCCGGAATAAAGTAACAGAGCCCTATATAACATATATATAAATATCGAAAACCCCCCGATATTACAAATTTACTGATATTCAATTAACCCGACGAAATCCGGCTAAATCAGTTGGCGCCCACCGTGGGGCTACGTTAATTATTCGATCGACACATGGCTCGCCCAAGGAAAAGCGCTCGCATTGGAGCAAGAAGTAATACAACCACCGGCCACAACACATCTGAAGATCCACAAGACAACAATGATAACAACATTCCCAACACCAATGAAAATCTCCCAGATACCCGTTCCCGTCAGCAGGAACACCAAGGAGGTCTTACCGGTGCAATACCGGAAGAACCGGAACTCCCCGAAATACCCGTTCCTCTCCCAGGCGCTCAGGAAAAACTGAGACAAATAGCAATGCTCTTCAAATCACTCTCTCCAGAAGAATTGCTAGTTTTAGACCAAATTCCTCGAAACGTTACGGCTCCCAGGACAACTCCTGCACCAGGAATGCCAAGGCCAAACGAACAAACCTCTCAACAAGCGGACAGCCCAGCAAGTGAGCGACGCTCGCTACACAGCCCACAGCAGGGCAATTCTAAACCCTCCGATAACCATCCCCGAAGAAAACCAGGTCGAAGAAGGCCACAGGCGGGCCGCAGCGGATCGAAGGAACGAACAATAATCCCTAACGAGGATGACATAGATGATGCTATCCCAGATCGACCACGAGCGACTCGATTCTCGGAAAGAGAAATCGAGAGAATAGTACAGGAACGACTGGAGCAACGCCTACGATCTGTTCAAAACCCGTGGACCCGAACCGCGGAACTCCAGGAGAGCCTTGCAGCATGTTCTCCCTTCTGCAGAGAAATAAAAGAAGCGCAATCCATTGGACAGGTCCCGGGTAGACTACCCCGATATGACGGAACCACCGACCCGGATGATTATATTTTTAGCTTCACTAATATAATGAATTTATATGTCCACTCTGCCGAATTCACCGCCAAGTTAATGGTTACCACATTCGAGGGCCTAGCCTTGGATTGGTTCGCAAAACAACCTGCCAACTCCATATTCAGTTTCCGGGAATTATGCAATAAATTAACGCAGCAGTTTGCCAGTCAGAAGAGGCAAAAACTCCCGATGAGCTACCTAGGAACCATACATCAACAAGAAGGGGAATCCCTGAGGAACTGGTTGGCAAGATTTAATGTAGAACTACTCAAGATCGATTCTCCGAATATCGATTACATAATTTCTATTCTCTTTGACCTCACAAAAAACAGGCAGTTCGGAAACGCTCTTAGTAGAAAGCAACCAAGAACGTTTGCCGACATCATGAGCTTGGCGTCTAAATATATGACCCAAGAGGAGATGAATTCCTTTAAGGACAAAAACAAAAATAAAGCCACAGCTTCGGGTTCTAAACGACATGACAGGATTCCTGACCAAAGGTCCGTGGATTATGAGCGATCTATCAGAAAAGGTAACGTCTTCCAACGATTGGAATACAGCAAAACCGACCGAGATAGGCAACCTAATTTCTATCAAAAACCAAGAAACCCTGAACAACCAATCAGAAGCAGGGTGAATCAAGTGGAACACCCAAGGTTAAATGCTCCAATGGAAGAAATATTGGAAGTTCTAGAAAGAAATAACTGGATTCCCGAGGTGAGGAAAATCGCTCAGCCAAGACCAGGGTCTCGAAACTACGATCAATACTGTAAGTACCATAGGGCACATGGACACCGAACGGAGAATTGTTTTCACCTTAAGAGAGAAGTTGAAAAACTGATCGAACAAGAAAAATTAGACGAATACATAGAGCGAGATAATCGCAAAAGGGAAAGAAGTAGAAGCCCTCAGAACGGTAATCCAAGGAGAAGTTCTCATCAAAGGTCGCCTGAACGTCGACCTACTCAGGAGTTGAATCACGACCAGATCAATGGGACTATCCATACGATATCCGGGGGACCCGCGGGTGGAGATAGTCGTAACGCACGACGAAGGACAGCCCGATCCATAATTGGAAATTCTAAATATCCAAAAGAAATATGGACTCTGGAAAACAGCTCGACAAATCACCAGCCGATCAGCTTTAACGAAGGCGAAGTACCTAAAAACATCATTTGGGACACAAAAGAGGATAACCCCGATTTTCCTATGGTAGTATCGTTAGAGATAGCGAATTATAATGTAAGAAGAATCCTAATCGATAATGGAAGCTCAACAAATATCATCTCCCGGGAGGTTTTAGCCCAAATGAACTTGGGACAAATAAACCTACAAAAAGTAGCTACGCCGTTAGTAGGCTTTGGAGGGTCCGAGATCATCCCCAGCGGAACAATATCTTTAAGTGTGTCACTTGGAAAGAAACCACTTCGGACAGTGAAGTTAGTAAAATTCCTAGTGGTAGAAACACCCTTCGCTTATAACGCTATATTAGGGCGACCAGCCCTTAACCTTTTCCGAGCTGTAGTCTCTACCTATCATCAGAAGATAAAGTTTCCGACCGATATGGGCATCGGGGAAATAACGAACGACCACTGTATGGCGTGGGATTGTTACAGCACATCGTTAACTTTGAAAGAACACCCTAAGTCTATTACTCCGAGCAAGAGAAAGATCGAAGACGATCTCATTAGAAATGAGGTTGAAATTCCTACCACTGATCGATTAGATAAAAAGGGAAAAGAACCACTAGACTTATCCTTGAAACCCCCAGAACATAAAGATATAATCCTAGTAGAAGGCGACTCGTCGAAAACAACAAGAATAGGAACAGAACTGAGCAAAGAAGGGGAAATAATGTTAATCGACTTCCTCAGAGACAATGCCGACGTCTTCGCCTGGAGCGCGAATGACATTGAAGGAATCGATCCTCGGGTAATCAAGCATACCCTAAAAATTGACCCTTCAGCAAAACCCGCCAGACAGAAGAAGAGAAATCATGGACCAGTAAAAGATAAAATTATCAAAGCCGAGGTAGAAAGATTGCTTGAAGCAAGACAAATCCGAGAAATACATTTCTCGGAATGGCTATGTAATGTTGTACTAGTAGCAAAAGGGGATAAAAAGGACAATAGATGGAGAATGTGTAATGATTTCACCGACCTTAACAAGTTATGTCCACGCGACCCATACCCCCTCCCAAGGATTGACTTATTGGTCGACTCGACCGCTGGCTTCGCGATATTCAGCATGATGGACGCCTTCCAAGGGTTTTACCAAATATACATGGACGAGCGGGATCAAGAGAAGACCGCGTTCATAACCGAGCAGGGAGTATACTGCTTTATTGTAATGCCATTCGGATTGAGGAATGTCGGGGCTACTTACTAAAGGTTAGTAAACCTAATGTTCAGAGAATTAATCGGAGAAATAATGGAAGTCTATGTAGACGACATGTTAGTCAAAAGTATGAATGAAGCGGATCACGTAAAACATCTAGATCGATGTTTCCAAATCCTAAGAAAATACCGTATGAAATTGAACCCTGCGAAATGCACCTTCGGTGTTAAGTCAGGAAAATTTTTGGGATACTTGGTACACTAGCGAGGAATAGAAGCCAACCCAGAGAAAATTCGAGCCATAACTGAAATGAAACCTCCCAAAACCATCTCTCAAGTACAAAGCTTGGTCGGGAAAATCGTAGCATTGAATAGATTCATATCAAAATCTGCGGACAGAAGCTTGCCCTTTTTCCAAACGCTTCGAAAAGCAAAAAACTTCGCTTGGACCGAAGAATGCGAACGAGCCTTCGAACAACTCAAAGAATATTTAACGACACCACCGATGTTAGCCAAACCAACGGAAGGGGAACCGTTGTATATCTACATCTCCATCTCCGATACGGCCATTAGTTCAGTACTAATTAAGATAGAGGGCTCAGAGCATAAGTCTGTCTATTATCTCAGCAAGTTATTGCAAGGGGCGGAGAAGAATTACTTGGAAATAGAAAAATTCACGCTGGCCTTAGTAGTGGCTGCACGAAAACTTTGACCTTACTTTTTAACTTACAAAATAGTGGTTTTGACAAATCAACCGCTAAGACAAGTCTTAGCAAAACCAGAAGCCTCAGGAAGACTAATTAAATGGGCGATCGAACTAAGCCAGTTCGAAATCGATTACAAACCAAGAATCGCAATTAAGGCACAAGTGTTGGCTGACTTTATATTAGAAACACCGGCACAGGCAACTGAATCATCGAGCAGCCTCAACGACGATGTCTTGATCATAGAAGATCAAACTTGGTTAATGCATGTCGACGGTGCTTCATGCCGAGAAGGAGGAGGCGCCAGAATCAACTTCACCGGACCGAATAAGGAAGATTTGAATTACGCGATAACATTGGACTTTGTTGTAACAAACAATGAAGCTGAATATGAAGCATTGATTGCGGGAATGGAAATGGCGATTAAAGCCAACATAAAAAGTCTAAAAGTATTAACTGATTCAGAGTTAGTGCAAAGACAAATTGAAGGCCTATACGAGGCTAAAGAATTCAATATGGTCAAATACCTCGCCAAAGTGAAAACACTAGCTAAAAAATTTGAAAGCTTCGGTATTCAGAACATTCCGCGTTCGGAAAATAAATGGGCCGACCAGCTATCAAAGTTCACAGGATCCCATGACGGAAAGACCGAACGGGTAATCAACTGGTTAATCTCTAATACGCCGGCAATCGATATCGATGAAACACCGGTAGTCGATATAATGGAAATCGAAGAAGTCGAAGAAAACTGGATGACCCCGATGATAGACTATCTTCGAGAAGGAAAATTACCACCTGACCAAAATGAAGCTCGGAAAATAAGATATCGAGCTCCAAAATATACACTTGTAGAAGGAAAACTCTACCGAAGATCAGTATCAGGAATTCTTCTGAAATGCGTCTCTGAATCACAAACCATTGATATACTATGAGAAATACACGAAGGAGATGCAGGAAATCACAGCGGATCAAGGGCATTGGCCTTAAAGTGTCTCAGGACAGGTTACTATTGGCCTACCATCAATAAAGATGCCGCTCGATATGTCCAAGAATGTCATCACTGCCAGATACATGCTAACATATGTCATCAACCAGCAGAAAACATGCATCCAATTCCAATATGTTGGCCTTTCGATCAATGGGGAATGGACATCGTGGGGCCGTTCCCGGCGGCCAGATCCAAAAAAGCTTACGTCCTGGTCGCTGTAGAATATTTCAGCAAATGGATAGAATGCATCGCCCTCGCACGAATAACTCAATTCCAAGTGATCAACTTCCTATGGAAGTTCATAGTTTGTCGATTTGGCATCCCGAGAATCCTAATTTCCGATAATGGAACCCAATTCGCGGGAAAACAAGTAATAGAATGGTGTTCGAAACTGGGAATTCAACAAAATTTCACTTCGGTCGGGCATCCAAGAGCGAACGGACAAACCGAAGTAGCAAACCGAGAAATAATAAAATCTTTGGAAAAAAGATTAGGATCGGCCAAAGGAAAATGGCTTGATGAACTCCCAGGAGTACTATGGGCTAATCGAACCACAATAAGGAGCTCAACCGGGGAAACCCCATTTAGCTTGGTATATGGGTCGGAGGCTGTTATTCCTGTTGAAACTTTAATCCCAACGCCAAGAATAGAGATGTTCGATGATCAAGAAAATGAAAAGGCGAGAAAAAATGACATTGATTTAACAGAAGCTTTAAGAGATAAAGCTGCCGTACGCCTACAAGCCACTAAAGCAAATATGGAGAAAGCATACAATCAAAAAGTACGCATCCGAACTTTCAAAGAAGGAGACTTGGTCTTGAAAAAGGTAGAAGTATCCAAGCATGTGGGAAAGTTACAACAAAATTGGGATGGACCTTACATCGTCATTGGCGTAGGAAAGAAAGGTTCATACAAAATTGCACACTTGGATGGAACAGCCTTACCAAGAACCTGGAATGCGGTCAACCTTAGGAAATACTATGGTAAATAAATTTTAGCAGATTATACTGCATTGTTTTATTTTACTTTATCAAGTTTTAATCCTTGTAACAAAGGTCTTAGCCTACAGTTCAATTAGTAAAGATTTTTAGCATTTTCTATACATCGATTATTTCGGTTAACGCTCCTTGGAATTACACTATCATATTGATAAAAATTAGAACGAAACGAGTCGAGTATACATTGATCCGCTCAATAAACACTCCTCGATTTATATCAACGACAAAAAGGACTTTTTGGTGATGAACCTAAGTCTAAATTACAGATGAGTTGAGTAAACATCGATCCGCTCGATAAAAACTCCTCGATATATTCAAAAGCGAGTCGAGTATACATTGATCCGCTCAATACAAACTCCTCGCCCATATTTCAACGATTAAAAGGCTTTTGGTACAAAAAACCTAAGTCTAAATTATAACGAGTCGAGTATACATCGATCCGCTCGATAAAAAACTCCTCGATATATCTTCAACGATCAAAAAGACTTTTTGGGTTAAAAACCTAAGTCTAATCAGAAAGAGTCGAGTAAACATCGATCCGCTCGATAAAAACTCCTCGATACGTATCCAACATCCTAAAAAGACTGTTGTGTTAAAAACCTAAGTCTAATCAAAACGAGTTGAGTAAACATCGATCCGCTCGATAAAAACTCCTCGATATATCTTCAACGATCAAAAAGACTTTTTGGGTTAAAAACCTAAGTCTAATAAAAAAGAGTCGAGTAAACATCGATCCGCTCGATAAAAACTCCTCGATATGTATCCAACATCCTAAAAAGACTGTTGGGTTAAAAACCTAAGTCTAATCAAAACGAGTTGAGTAAACATCGATCCGCTCGATAAAAACTCCTCGATATATCTTCAACGATCAAAAAGACTTTTTGGGTTAAAAACCTAAGTCTAATAAAAAAGAGTCGAGTAAACATCGATCCGTTCGATAAAAACTCCTCGATACGTATCCAACATCCTAAAAAAAAAACTTTTGGGTTAAAAACCTAAGTCTAACCAAAAAAGAGTCGAGTATACATTGATCCGCTCAATAAACACTCCTCGATCTATTCCTAACGATCTAAAAGATCTGCTGATACTCCTAAAGTTTTGAAGATGAATCAAGTATGACTCCATCTGCTCGGAAATTGCTCCTCGTAAATAAAAATTATGACAGAATCAACGACAAAGAAGATGCAAGAAATAAAAGTAATATTTTATTCATCAAATCAGTTACATACAAAAATCCTACGTTACAAAGATCTGCTTGTTACTTAAAGATCATTACAATGATTTAGTTAAAATGATCCTATAGGATCGGCTATCTTCACGACAATGTCCACGGAAACACCAATCTCCTCCCTAGTACCTCGTCGACTATGATCAACCACCTAAGAAGCATGCTGCTCAAGATGGTCGACTTCTTTGGTTCGATGGCCAGGCTCCGAAGATCAAATGTTCCTCCAGACGAAATGAGCATTACCAGCCAGATAAACCGGCAATACTCATTCACCCATAACGAGACACTGCTTGTATAATGGGGTAGACTTTTACTCTGAAGCAGCATCTCTTTGGATGAGTCGTAAAGGATAAAACTTACCAGCGCAACCCAGTGGACGACCAATCCGGAGGTAACATCCAAGAATAAGGATGCCTGGTAAGTATGAACCCCCCATGTGCAAACGGAAACCACGGACCTCTAATTGATGAAGACAAAAGCTGAGGCCTCATGGGACCCGTTAGTACAAGGAAGGGCTGACATGGGACCCGTCAGTACAAGGTAGATGAACATCAAGTTATTACAGAGTGAATCACGATAATGTGACTTTTTGAATATTATTGGATCTGAAGGCAGAATGAAATCCAAAGAAGTTGAGATCTCCATTCTCTTTGGGAAATTGCAAAGGAAGAATGCAAACCACCACCCTACTTATAGGGACAGACTCAAACAATCCAACGGCTGAAAAAGCATTTGATCAACGGACACAGATGCGACCCCTTGACTCCCCGCAATAAATGCTAGTAAGTTGGAACGGCACTATCTAATCGCCTCAACTAGTCGATAACAAAAGAGGCCATAGATCGAAATGATCAAACCTAAAAAAAGCTTTGGATTGGACATACCGGCACAATCATACTTCATGGTCGATGGCTTAAAACCCTAGAATCCACAAACGAAGTCATACAAGCTTTAAAATCGCAGCGAAAAGGACAGTTGCTCGATAAAAGATAAAAGGCCAAACCCTTCACCATACGAGGGACGTCACTGCCTCATACATCATATGGATGACCATTGACTAAGCCATACAGGAACTCCTTTGGAATCCAAGATATCTAATATAGAAATCAGGAGAATAGTCCTCCTTATTCAAAACAGCAAGGACGTAACTGCCTAACATACCAAAGAACTGCTTAAGGAGGTCTGAACAGGTCAGATCTGATTAAGACTTCTACAATTTCCAATTCCTCCCATATCAAAGATATGCTATAAACGAAACATTGGTTGAAGAACAAGTAGTTCGAAGTTGATAATAAGAAACATAAAGCTTTGGAGGATACTGAAAGGGTTATTTTCTTAGTCTTATGAAAAGAAAAGAAGAGTTCGACAAAAGGTATAAAAAGCCTCCTTATATAAAAGTATGTGTCACAAAAGGACAATTTCACAAGGCATGGATTAAACATCGACCAAAATGCTGAACGTTCCCTAACAGCAATTCAATCGACTATCCAATACGAATAAACCTACTATCTGCATGATTATGCGCAAACATGATTTTGAATATAACCCAAGGGACTATACTGGGTTGATCAACAAAGATTTGATTTGCAGAGCAAACATCAAGATCAAGCTAGCTTTTCTCTATCCTAAATATTCTCCGCAAAGATCAATTTCAGATACGTGTGCTAAACAATTCTGATTATTTCATGATGATTATATTTATGCATAAAAGCAAAATGTGCATAACAAGGAGAAGAAAATAGATATAGGCAAGAATCTGCCTACAAGAAGGTCATAATTTCCAATTTAGTACTTCTCCCATTACAAAAATTTCAGCCCAAACATATGCACAAAAATTGGGCAGCAAAAAAAAAAAAAAAAAAAAAAAAAAAAGACAGTCCAAGGCCTGCCAGGTCGAACAAAGATCACTGAGAAGAACGGTCAGTAGGTCGACTACTAGAAACAGTCCTCCGAGGAGTCAAGTTGCCAGCAAACGCCATCAACTCCTCTTGACGCTTTAGATAACCGGCGTCATATCCTTCCTCATAGGACCGCCGTTGAGACTCCTCTGCAAGGGCAGCAGCCCGAACCAAGTCGTTTTTCTCCTTCTCCCAGACAGACTTCTCCTCCTGCAATTTTTTCAAATCATCATTGACGAGCTGCAGCTGGAGAGTCTGCCCTGCGACCTTTGCCGACTCCGACGCCAACCGTTTTCGGTAAGAATCCTTACTATTCCACAGTTCATCGTTTTGCACACCCAGCTGGAGTGCAAAGTACTTAGCCTGGAAAAAGAAAACAGCCTTTATGTAACAAGGCAGTCAAAATAAAAACAAATAAAACAGTGAAAGATTCATCCACCTGTTCGCATATCTTCACTAGCGATTGAACAAGGCGTACGTTTGAAGTACCCTCAAGTTTCTTCAACTCTCCGGGCAGAATGGTGCTCAAACCCAGATCCCAAGACAAAGTATCAGGCTCAACTGAGCCAGGAAATTCACTATTAGAAGCGACACCATCAGGGCGTGGAGTCTCTGACAGCATAATATCCTTAACTTGTTCAAGGATGCATCGATCGTCTAACGGACAGGGAGAGTCTCTCTCGTTGGGGCTAACGGAGGTCTCCTTGCCCGAAGCAGAAATAACGGTTCGACGACCAGACCTCGACCCAAACCGATTCCCAGAAGGTCCCCCAGATTCAAAAGAAGCAGTCGTTACAGTGGTATCATGAAACAAATATTCAGGACAATCTTGCAAAATAGATTGCGTTACGGAAGGATTAACAGAAAAACCATCTCCAACTTGCCCTTCACTGGCAATCAGGGCAGTAGAAGCAGACAAAGGAAGGGAAATAGCAAAATCCCCTCCATGAAGAACGTGCTCAAAGGAAGAAGCATTTGAACTAACAGCTATATTATAAACCGATTCCTCGTTGGACATATCGCCAAAAGCAACTCGACCAGGGGAAGGCATGCTTCCTACTTGAGTGGAAGCAGAAAAGATTGGTTCTGAAAACGACGAGTTTACCATGGAGAGAGGTTCAGAAGAAATAACACGAGTATCGATCTCCGACCTAATTGTTTGGGGCGAACGAGGAGGCTCCATCGACGGCCCATCTCTTCGAGATCTTTTGGATCTATTATCCCGAGCGCCCTCACGGGATGGTCGCTTCGAAGTATTACCAAAAAGGTTACTCATGATCGGATTATGGAAAAATACAAATTAATATCGAGAAAGTTTATCGACTAGCTAAAGAAAGAGTATTCTGTTAAGAGAGGAGTATAGCAGTAAAAAAACAAGTCAAGTTTTTACCTTTCGTATTTATACTACACGAAAGGACGCGACAGACCTAAAGAAAGGGCGCGAAACGGGAAAACTGACCTTGGAGCAAACGCTAGAATTTGAAAAGACACACACATAATGATTACGGCAAATTAAATGACTTGTCTGAATTATTACGGCGAATGTGAAAAGACACGACTGTCAGAATACGAAACGTTTAGCGTACAAAGTAAGGAAAGCTAAAGTTACAATTAAAACCTACGAATGAATAATTACAAAGATTATTTCAAAAATAAATCACTATTTCAAGAAGCCTGGTCGCTATCCGGAATCTTCTGTTCGCTACCGACGTCCTCAGTCATGCATATATCGTCTTCTTCTTCTTCTTCGTCTTCTGGATCAATAAAAGTATTATCGAGCTCATCGTTAACATCAGAAGGAGGAATCGGCAATGGATTTCCAAATTCTTCGACAAGGTGAGCCAGAGGAAAATCTTGATATACGACATCTGGGACCTCGGAAGAAGAATAAAGTTTGCCATAGCGATTCAACCGAATGTGCGCCGCCTTAAAATACTCCTTTCGACGGTCGTCGATCATCTCTAAAGCGACCAGCTGATGAATCGCCTTCTTAAAAGTATTATCAAGAAGAGGACCGACCATCCGATACACCAACGCCGTATGAACAGGAGAATTAAGGAATTCACGAACAACTCTTTCATCAGGATTCCTACCATATCGATCCCTAAGCCCACTAAGTGGGACATCCTTTTCGTACTCCTCTAAAGAAGTTTCAAGGCTTGATACCTGAGATTCAAGCTCACTAATTCGAGTCGTGCTCTGTAACTGCAATTCCTCTAACTTTCTAGCCATTTGATTGGCCTGCTCTTGAGCACGAGAAACCTCCATCACCCTGTCTATCATTTCTTGACCTTCGGTCCCGGTAGCACGAGTCTCTACGATGGGAACGGAAGAAGATGTTGAGGGACCAACCTCTGAACCGGAGGATTTATGAAGTAAAGCTTTATACTTCTCTTCCAGGAACTCGCACTGTTGTTTCCAAAGTGCATTTTCATAGGCGTATGACGCGAGACAAGTTTTAGTCTGGAAGAACAAAGAGAGCAAGAAAAAGAGATGGATTAGTAAATTAAGGAAAACCCTTAAAATTATCTGTCAATATGATTGAAGGAAAAAGATATCACCTTCTCAGCATAAAGAGAAGCTCGCTGGAATTTCTCCAGAGGATCCTTATGAAGAAGTTTATTGAGATCGCGAGTAAAAACGCCAGACAAAAGAACACGGGTCGCCTTATCGACCGCGTTCTCACTATCATCATGAACAAGAGAATCCTTCTCGGAATAACCAGCGGCCCTCCTTCCCTCTAAATGATCCTCGATCATTTCGACCAGAGTAGGTTTTGGATGTTTATCTCCGAGTAAAGAAAGGTCGTCACCAGAACGTCCATAGTAACTCCTTTTTCTACCCACTGGATTATTAGTAGGATGAGGCATTGACCAGCTGCGACATCCTCGAATACCCAAAGAGGATCTAAGATGAAGAGGAGGATAACCAGATCCCGTGCCCTGACGAATAGGGGACTCACGAGAAGAATCTGGAGATTCCTCTCTATTCTCCTCAGATTCATGACCCAACTCCAGCTTCCTTTTTCGCGACGCTCTCTGCTCGATAGGGGCGTTCTCTACGGATTTGGAAGATTTCGATAGCACCATTTTTCCCTTCGAAGAATGTCGAGAGTTTTCTACCATATGGGCTGAAAAAGAAACAAAATAAACGTTAGTTTCTCCGTATAAAAGGTATAGTTACAGCACTAAGATAAAATAAAGTACTAACCAAGAGGTTCAGATGATGAACTGATGGGAAAGTTATGAACACTTAACCCCGCCTTACGAAGGAAAGCCTCCCCGATCAGAAGAGCGCTTTGATATTTGTTTGCACGCATTTCGGGGATCTCAGTGATAAACTGTACATCGTCAGGAACAAGTTCACCAGTCGGTAAGCGACCTCCAGGGATCCAACTGGAACCATGATCCCATGAAAAAGGCATGGTCGAACCATCCGCCAAACAAATATTAGACGCAGGACGAACAAAGAAGAAATGAGATTTCCATGAAGGATTACTAGAAACAGGGGCGTCAAAGATTGCTCGACTAGGCCGCTGACTAGCGAAGAAATATCCACGATTTGAAGAGCTAGAAATATTGAAGCGGAAAAGTTGCGTAAAATTATGAAAAGAAGGTTTAAACCCCTTTGCGATCATCAAAACGGAAAAACAAACCACAAAAGCAACGGAATTTGGAACCAGCTGTGTCAAGCACACACTGAAAGTTTTCAAAACTTCGAGAAAGAGGGGAGACAAAGGAAGACGCAGTCCGCTATTGAAGTGAGCCGTATAAAAGGCTCGACATCCCTCGGGTGGAGACGTGACCCTATCAGAAGGGGAAGGAAGAATTATCTCAGAACCTTCCGGAAAATATTTGGTATAATTATTCACAACCTCCGGGAATGTTTCCACCGTATAGGCACAAGCTACGTCCTCAATTGGTTCGGAAATCTGAGGAACAGTACCTTTGCCCTTTTTGGCTCGGGCAGCCACATCTGCATCAGAAAGGATTCGTACCTTGAAAGTATCTTCTACAGGGACGACGAAGTCAGATACTGTAGTTTGTTCGCCCAAAGGATTAGAATGCAACTCCTCCTCGTTATCGGGGGCGACGATCTCTCTAGAAGAGGAAGAAGATCTTCTTACAAAAGCCATATATTCTGGTTCTCGGAAGATGAAGGTCGATAAAAGGAAAAATTTTATGAGATGAACGACTAATCAGGAAAATGATTACAAGTTGTAAGGAAATATAAAAGAGAAATGGCGAACTCAAAAGTCACCTATTTATAATAAAATGAGACAAGACGTTTCGAACTCATCGCAGCTACTCATATTCCCGCCAAAAACGGAAGGATACGAAAAGCCTCCTGAATAGATGCGTGGCGATTCGTAATCGGACAGAGAAAACGACTATCTATGATATGTAGCACTTTTTTCCTTACTTAAGATTTTTTCCCACAGGGTTTTTTCTTAAGAAAGCTTTTTAACGAGGCTCCATTCATAGAAAACAAACAGTCGTAAAGATTTATCTACTTCTACGAGCTTCTATTATCTATACGCTCGAAGAAGTGAGGGAGTACTGATGGGGGCTATTTCACACCCTACATACTACTCGGATCGAATGAAGAAGATAAGATCGATTCGACCAATTCAAACAGATCGGGATCATCTTATTGACCCGGCCAAGTACAGCTCGCTTCGATAGAAGATTATACTCCGGACTCAAGAAGGATATTTGGGCCGAGTCCTATTAGGACTATGTTTCCTTGTAACGCTAGGTTTAAAATTATATAAATACCTAGTTAATCATTGTATTGGACAACTACGAAATTCCTGAACTCTAAGAATACAGGATTTAACACTGCTTACAACAGCACGACTCAATAATATTCAATATTATTATAGAGCTTTTTACCTTCATATCGGTGTGTTCTTAGCTTTGTTTTATGGTTTTACTTCTTGTTCTTAAATATTGCTTTTCTTTGTAACCGATCCATCCGGAATAAAGTAACAGAGCCCTATATAACATATATATAAATATCGAAAACCCCCCGATATTACAAATTTACTGATATTCAATTAACCCGACGAAATCCGGCTAAATCAGGTAGATCCGCCAAGGGATTGAGAGGGCAAGGGAAGAGAAAATTCGACCGTCGGAGCAGGATAATCGCATTTGCTTAGGCCCGCCAGCCTCAAAATCCATTCTTGGATAAGAAGCATGGTCTGAAAGGGATCGGATTGGAGCTGGTTCAGAAATTCGTCAGAAAGGTGAGGACTAATCTTTTCCTTGATCTTGCGACGACCATACATCCAAGGTCCTTCACCATCCCACCGATATGGTCTAGTTTTCGAACTACCTTCAGAACGAATGTCGGGACCTTTCACAAAGAAGAACCTTCTTTTCCAGCTTTTAGCCTTGTCCATAACCACACTCGAAAGGATAGGCCGGTTCGATCGCTGAGAAAAAGATACGAACCCCGCATTGGAACCTCTAGACATACTCATTTGTAATACTTGCCAAAAATTCCGAAAAGAAGCCTCCTCTCCTTTGGCCTCCATAAGAACATTGAACGCCACGATGTACGCTATAGAATTCGGAAGAATTTGAGCAGGGGTAAGAGAATGTTGGATGAAGATGAAGATGAAGTGCAAAGAAGATAAGAAGATAAGGGAAGGTTTTGATGATTTCCAAAACGTCAAAATCAGCTAAGTATGGAAAGCTTAGCTCCTTAGAAGAATTTTGAACAAGTAAAGAAGACATAAGAAGAGTTCAAAGTTCAAAGCCAAGAAGACTACTGATCTTACGCTGAAACAGCAATCAGAAGTGTAGGTCATCAGCTGACTCAAATCAGATTAGTTCAGTATTTGATCAGCAGAGTATCTATCAGCAGAGTTGCCTCGATCAGCAGAATAGAAGAGATCAAAAGATTAGTCCAACGGTAATAAATGCACTTGGAGTAATAAATGCTGCAAGAGAAGGGTAGTAATGACAAATGATTGAAGAATATTCTCGGATCAGCATGGTGCATTTAATGCAGCTACAGGAAAGTACAGCAGAAATAGTACTATAGCAGGGAGCGGTTCTGAATTTGGTCTAAGGCTATGGATTTGAAGTGTGATTTGCTTCAACGGTCATATTTTCAAATCCAAGTATAAATAGAGCTGATTTCGAAGAAAGAGACACAACAACATCTCTGAGATTTCGTTTTTGAAGCAGAAAATCTCCAAGTCTCAAGAAGCTCGAACAGCTCACTTATCTGGTGGAAGTCATATGTTGACAGAAACCCAGTTGAAGAAAATAGAAAAATACATTCTGAGTGATTTTGTATTTAGCTGACTGTTGTGCGAAGTTTAAATCCGTCTTTGTGAGTGATTTAACTTCAGAGGATAGGTCTTCTTTGTGATTTCCTATTGCGAGCTTATAGCCTTTTCATTTGTTGTTTAGGTATAAGTGGAGAAATATTGTAAACTGTGTGTTTATAGTATAACCCAGAATCTAAGTGATCTGGAAGAGTGGACTAAAGGATTTTTATCCATATAACCACTATAAAAATTCTTGGTGTTATTCTTGCATTTAAGTTTTCTTGCATATTTTGAAATTGCATAAGTTTACACTTTGAATTGTTAAAAGATTTTAAAAGGAGTTTTAAAACTGGGGATAAAATCTTTTTAAGGACTTAGTCTACTTGTGAAAAACACTTTCTAACGTCCGCTGCAAGTATACTCTTGATAAAACTGTTTTTCTGAAAAACAGCTATGTAATTGTAAGAAGACTGGTCACTCTGCTGTTCAAGATTTGTTCACAATCAGCATAGTCATCTTATTGTTCTTCATCAGCTTAGTCTGCTGACAGAAGACTGAAAAGTTTTTAAGTCTAAAAATTTTCAGAGGTCTATTCACCCCCCCCCCCCCCTCTAGAATCAGCTGCCTGATCAACGAGCTTGATCCAAGTGTTTTTCAAAGGTTTTCAAAACTTTTCAAAAGAGCATCTTTTTGAAAAACAAAAACTTTTTGAAAAATGGACTGTATCAGTCATGTTCCCCACATTGTTGGTATGTCGTTTGAAGACTGGAAAATCAGGATGGAGATTTTCCTAGCTGCTTATAATGATAACATGTATACATGTATCATTAAATATCCATTCAGATTCACCAAGACGATAAAGATCAATGAGGTTGATACCGTGGTGGAAAAAGATCTTCATGAGATGACTCCAGAAGAAATAAAACTTTTCAATCTGGATAAGGTCGGAAGATTCATCATGACTAAAGCCCTGGATAATGATCGGTTTGACAAAGTCAAACATTGCAAAACTGCAAAGGAAATGTGGGATAAAGTCAGAGACATGAGCGAAGGAAACGACGCCATTAAAGAGCATTAGCTGAGTGTTGCTCTAGAAAAGCTGGATAACTTCAAGATGAAATCTGGAGAGACCATAGATCAGATGAATACCAGGTTCACCAGAACATTGAATGAAGTTTTAAAGCTTGGAAAAACCTTCACGGACAAGGAGATAACCATCAGAGTGCTAAAGGCTTTACCTCCAAAATTCAACATGAAGGTGACAGCAATGGAAGAATCAAGAGATTTGGGAAAAATCTCTCTTACAGAGCTGTTCTCAGTACTCAAGGCGTATGAGTATAAACTGCCTAGAATGGGAATTGAAGAAACCTCAACTTCAGGACCCACAGCTGCCCTGGTTGCTGCTGAAAATCCCAGAAGACCAGCACAAAAAAGCAAAGAAGTGGACTCATCTGATGAAGCCATATTACTCAACAAAAAGGAGTACACAGCTGGAGATGTTGCATTGCTGATAAACAATTTCAAGAAGTTCTACAAGAGAAAAATGAAGAACAAATACAACAATGCTTCTACTTCTAAACCTAACTTTTCTTCTCAAGATAAGGATGATTATAAAGCTAAACTAATGTGTTATAACTGCAGGAAATTGGGACACTTCATCAAAGACTGTCCATATCCAAAAGCAGAGAAATACACTGAGGAAGAGAAGAAAATCAGAAAAGAAAGAAAGCATCAGAGAGGCAAGGCAATGATGGCTGAAGCAGAAAAGCTGGCTGCTGTCTACTCATCTGATTCAGATTCAGACACGTCTGATGAAGAATCTTCTGATGAAGAAAAACCTTCTCTCCTCTGCCTGATGGCAAAGGAATCTGATGACTCTGAGGATGAGGTAACTCCTCTTGATAATGAATTATTTAATTCATTTGAACAAATGATGCTTAACAATACTGGTATTGCTGAAGCATATAAAATGCTTAAGGAAGAGATGATATTGCTAAAAGAGCAAAATAGTTCACTGAAACTCACAACTGAAAAGCCAAGAGAATCAGCTGAATATAAACAGCTTGAGCAAGAACATGAATCTCTGAAAGCTTAATGTGAAGTTTATAAAGGAAAAATCATGGAACTTGAAAAAGTTATTGAGTCTCATGAGAAATCATCTGTTGCATCCACTCATATGTCTAGTAAACAGAAGATGCCTTTAGAACAGGATAAGCTAGAATTGAATCATACTGAAAAATTTATATCTGCTGACGATAGTAAGGTCATTCTGTATGTTCAAACTGCTAGACCTGCTTCACCTGAGAAAGTGGTAAAGGAGACAAAAACTCCTAAAGCTAAAAAGAGCAAAGAGCCTAGTGTAGGTAAACAGACTAGTAAGACCAAACAACAGAGTCCTAAGAAGTCTGCTGATAAAGCTAAATTGAATCAGACTAGTGGTAAAACTAAGTCGTCTGGTAATGAGCAAGCCTCTAGTAAACCAAAGAAGCATAAGAATAAGAAAAATCAAAATGCTTGGTATGGAAATGAGTCATATTATGTGCAACCTGCTGCATATCCTCCTATGTATCATGCACCTCAATTTCCTAGTTACTATGCACCATATCCTGCTCATCCAATGCATGCATATCCTGCTTATCATGCACCTTACCCTGCTTATGAACATTATTCTTATCATACTGATCATCAACATGATTTATCTGATAACTATGATAAAAATGAAACTGTTCATGCTCCTGTCAAAACTCAGAAGCCTAAGAAGCCTAAGACATCAACATCTTGGGTAGTCAAAGGTGGAACAAATCCTTCAGGACCCTCTCAATAAGGGTACCTAAAACAATTTTATTTTTGTTTTATAGGTTAGGATTAGGAGTAGGAGTAAAGTAGAGAAGATCTGGTACTTGGACAGTGGTTGTTCAAGACACATGTGTGGAAGCATACATGAGCTGACTGATGCAGTTGCTGTGGATGGTCCAAAGGTTACATTTGGAGACAGCAAAGAAGGCAAGATTGTAGCTAAAGGAAGATTAATCAAAGGAAACATAGAGATATCTGACGTCTCATATGTTAAAGGCCTAAAGTACAACCTGCTGAGCATAAGTCAATTTTGTGATAAAGGATATTCAGTCATCTTCTCCACAGATAAGTGCTATGTTGAACAGATTGGTACAAAGAAGGTAATTTTATCTGGAAGAAGACAAGGGAATGTCTACATAGTCGACTGGAATTCTGCTGACAAGAATTCAAGTGTTTGTTTGGTGGCATCAACACCAAGTGAAGTCAGTTGGATGTGGCACAAAAGAATGAATCATTTAAACTTCAAGACCATCAACAGATTGATAAAGAATGATCTGGTAGAAGGGATTCCAAAAACAGTCATGAGCAAAGGTAAGCTCTGTGACGCCTGTCAGAAAGGGAAACAAATCAAGTCATCATTCAAAAGCAAGAAGCACCAATCTTCTGAAAGAATCTTGGAGCTGCTACACATGGACTTATTTGGACCCATTGATCCAGTCAGCAATGGTGGAAAGAAATACTGCCTAGCTGTTGTGGATAACTATTCAAGATATACTTGGGTGATATTCATGAAAAAGAAAAGTGAAACCAAGGAACATGTTACTAATCTGATGGAACTGATCCAGAATGAAAAAAACACAAAGATATTAAAGATCAGATCAGATAGAGGGACAGAGTTCACAAACTCTAATGTTGAAGAGTATTGTAACATCAAAGGAATACATCATGAGTATTCAGCTGCTAGAACCCCTCAACAGAATGGTGTTGCTGAAAGGAGAAACAGAACACTGAAAGAAGCTGTCAGGACTATGATAGCTGAAGCCAAGCTGCCACAAAGATTTTGGGCAGAAGCAACAAATACAGCCTGCTTTACCCAGAACAGATGCATGATCAACAAAAATCAGAACAAGACTCCATATGAAGTTTGGAACAACAGAAAACCAAACATTCATTACTTTAAAATTTTTGGTTGTAAATATTTTGTCTTGAATAATGGGAAAAATCACCTTACTGCATTTGCAGAGAAGGCTGATGAAGCTGTTTTTGTAGGATACTCTACTGTTAGTAAGGCTTATAGAGTTTTTAACAAAAGAACATTGCTAATAGAAGAATCCATTCATGTAGTATTTGATGAGCCAAATCAATCTTCTGAAAAGAATCAAAGTACTAATCAAGATCTGTCTACTGATTTACAGAAGTTGGATATTGGAAAGAATGAAGAATATGTACCCATCATACTACCAAATCTCAATTCAGCTGCTAACTGATAGGATAGTGCCCATCAAGCCAACAAATATAAGCTTGTTTAGGTACTTCCTTTAGAAGCAATCTTATGATTCATAAGATAATACGCCTGTTTATTCATAGTACGTGAATTAAACAATGGCCAACTTCATCTCTCGCGAACGTATCTAAGCGATTGGATGAAACCCTGAGATCGATCATGACTACGGGATTATTCACTTCAGTTTTGGGTGCGATTAATCATGAAACAATCTCAAAGGTCGTGATCTCAAAAATGTTCCAAGTCATAGATTCATATCGAGACAGGGTATCGAATGAATCGTCCAGACTTGTAGAATTATGCATGATTCACATGAAGTGAATTTGTTGTCGTTTCATGAACAAGGCATTGAATGCTAGTGCATATGACTAGGTGGTTCGATAGGGGATCGAACGCATCGAACGACCCGAACAGAGAGACCCATCGTGGAAGTGCGTTAAGCATATCGGTAATGGGATGTCTCTCAAGACTTATAATAGTGTACGATTTAGTCCTTTGACTTGAGGTACTAGGGCGGATTCGGTACACGGGAATACGTACTTTGATTTAGGAGCCGACCACATAGCTTGGTCATTGTGCGACTACTTTGGGTACGTATGAACGTGTGCGCGGATAGTTAGTACTAATAAAGGATCTATCGACTCATCCTGATAAGATGAGAGAATTTCCTGTACGTTCTTAGATAATAAATCCGAGGAATCTACGGCCGTAGTCGGTGACGGATTTGGAAAGGGGTTTCCAAATTTAGCAGTCACACTGGAATTATTATCCTGAATTAGAAAGTACAGAATTGAGATAATTAGAGGTGCCGACCAATTCACACACCCTAGGTCTCAATCGGGAAATTAGTTGATAGAAGGACCGTATGTACATGGCATTTATAAGAGTTGAAGGTTCACGAATATCAATTCACCTGAAGTTGGGCCTCATGGGCTTGTGGCTAGACATCGACCATGAGGTGTGGGTACTCCTGAATTAATAAGGAAATTAATTCTGGAGTGGTCAATTAAAGTGGTTAATTGATCGGAGCAATTAATTGCTCACTAATTAAATCACGAAAGTCGTGGGCCTGCTGCCAATTGATGGTGAACCTAGAGGGTCACACACAATACAGTTGGACAGTGACAGTCTGGAAGGAATCAATTGATTTAAGGAATTAAATCAATATATGAATTACAGTATTAATTCATGAAGAAGAATAATTAATTAGAAGTGACCAATTAATTAATCGAGAATTAAAGTGTTAATTCGAAGTGGAGAATCATTAATTAGAAGTAACTGATTAATGAATCAATTGGAATTTCTAATTGATTAAATCCTCAATTAAAGTATTAATTGGAAAGGATTAATTAATTAATAGTGGATTAATTAGTTAAACACATGGGCCGATCCATATGAAAGTTAATTGATCTAGGATTAATTAATTTAAGCATATGGGCCAATTATTGTAAGGATAAATTAATCTGGGATTAATTAATCTTACATGGGCTAATTTTGGGAACTATGATCAAATTAAGTTTAGGGCTAATTAAAAGCATAAGAGGCCGATTTCTTGTTAATTGATTGGGCCGATTTTTGCTAGTTTATTTAGTCTTGAATTAATTTGATTATGTTGGATTATGATAGGGATTAAAAGAGTTTGTGTTTTCTTGTGTAACTAGGAAAGAGATTGAAAGAGATCTTCTTTCCTAATGTGATAAGATTTGTGTATATCTTATCTCTTGAAAAGAAGATATTCTTTCAAGAGTTAGATGTCTATTAGGAGAAGGAGTCTTCTAATAGAGACATCTATAAATACTAGATATACATAATCAAATATATACTAAACAAATCCTAAGAGATTTATTCTAAGAAAAGAAAAAAAATCACAACACAAGAAAAACAAAGAAGGCCGAAAATTTCAGCCCTCATTCTCGCCCCTACTGGAAACCGAACCCTGTGCAAAATCGCCCCACCCCTGTGAAGGATTTTTCTCCAAGTCTTCTTCCCGGATTTGCATCCAATTCCTGACGAGGCAATTCCTTAATCCTAGTTCTGAGCCTGGGGATTTCGTGAAGTCACTCAAATCCAGCTGGTGTGGACTATCTCTAGAGGCACAACACTTGGGGTGCTCTAGTGAACAAACGAAGACCGGAGAATTACCACCACCTTGCCTGTGGTGAGGTAAAATTGTTTTTACCTACTTTTATTTAATTCAAGTATATGCATGCTTTAATTAAATTCAACCTTTATTCATATGTGCTAAATAAGAAACCCTGGGTTATGGTGTATGATTAAAAATTTTAAATTCCGCACTGTTGTAGTTGACAAATTATACCCATAAAACCCAACAGTGGTATCAGAGCCTAACTTATTATGCACATATGAAAAAGGCCTGAACACTTCAAATTTTCGTGGATATGTTTATTTGTCGTGTTCTATGCATGGATCTTGCTGATTGTGATTAATTATGTGTTCGGATAAATAGCATAATTCTTATTTGGGCCAGATCTACAATTTGCGATTATTACAGGACTAAAACTGCAATTTACGATTTTTAGAAAATCTGGACAGAATCTAAAATTTTAATATTCTGGAAATTTTGGGCTGAAATTGAAATTCTGTTTTTCTAAGCGATAGGGGCTGTTTTGCAATTTCCGTAAGTTAAGGGGCTGTTTTGCAATTTATGAAAACTTCAGGGGCTGTTTTGCGATTAATAAAATTTTCTGGAAATAAAATATTAATTTCTGTTTTCTGGGCCAATTTGCAAGTTCTGGAATTTTTGGGGCTGATTTATCATTTCCGAAAGTTTTGGGGTCAAAACGTAATTTTCGAAAATTGAGGGACCAAACTGTAATTTTCAAAATTTGAAATTTCCAGAACCTGAATTATGTTTTAAAGGGTGTTTTATTATCCGAAGGATTAATTTTTCATAATTAGTAGTGGACTAAAGTAAGAACCATGAGATATTTTAAAAGGTGGTTTTAAAATAGGAATTGTGATTTAATTTTAAAAGGGGGTTTTAAAATAAAATCAAAGTGTCATTTTAAAAAGGGGTTTTAAAATGATAAGTAAGAGATTGTTTTAGAAAGGGGTTTTTAAAACTAGAATCTAAGGTTATTTTAAAAGGTAGTTTTAGAGTAACATAAGAAATAAGAAAATTAATTTTTGCTTGTTTCTTGCTCAACGTGAAATTGTTTACGTGGTTTTCGATCGCGCCGAGCCTTGACCTTTAGGTTAGATGTGAATGGTTGGTTTTAATCTTATTGGTTTTATTGGGCCTGCGAGCCTTAAGTTTTTGGGCCACTTTGAGCCATTGTAATAGATTGGGCTTTACTGTTTTATTAGTTTAGGATGGAGGCCCGTTACAAGCAAGGTGGGAGCCCAAGAAGACTAAAGGCCATGTATGCATGGTAAAATGTGTAATAGAGTAGGTCTATATGAAACCCAATAGATTGACCAATAGGACCATCGTCTTTGGCTCAATGGTGGTCCGCATAGGAGGCTCCCGATCGAAAACATACTGTGGTAGCATGCATGCTAGGTTGAATGTTTTATTTTATTTGTTGATTTATTTTGGCTTGTGCGCTAGAATTTAGATCACTAAATAAATTATAAAGCATAATTAAAGCGGTGAGATCTCGAGGAGAGTTACCTCAAACTTCCTAAAACCGAAAATCCCCTCTCGAATTAAAATATTAAGTCATATTGGGTAAACTATAAAATGATGTTTTATAGATCCAAGCCTTCCATCAATAGGGACTAGTGTATGTTGTCTACTTATCGATAGAGGTGATCCAGAGTCTGGCACCCGAGTCGAAGAAAGGGACAATACACGAAATTCCTTGATTCTTGCTTTTAACTAAACAAGACAAGGGTGGGGACTTGTCGGGATGTGAAAATCGACCGATAACCAGTTACGGGGATTTCATGACCGGGCCTGTTGCTCATCAAGATTGACTGGGTTAGACTTAAACGAGTAGTAACATCTATGATGTAGCAGTGCTAGATAGATGCGAAAATCGAGGCAAAATAGCTTGAAGGTTGTGGAGTAACACAATTGGTAAAAATATACCTACCTAGGGAGTTAATTGTATGACCGCGAGTCGTGGGTGCAATTAATGTCTGCTGGGACGTCAAGACCTACTAGGAAATAGAATTTCCCGAACAATGCAAGGGGTTATTGTTTCGATAAAATAGTGGGAGAACTTTTTCGATAGTAAGACCAATCTTCGTTAATTATAAGTATTATCTTAAATCTGTCTGCTTATTGTTGTCTGTTATTTATATTTAGCCATGCCAAAATTCACTACCGATTGCGAACAAACAATATTGCAAATCTGGATATCATCACTCCACGATAAAGGCATGACTGGGTGCAAAAATGTTAATAAATATTGCACTTACCTGATCAAGAGGCTAAATCGAATCGATGAGCTTAGCGCGTTATTGACTCTAGATGATAAGATGGTAATCATCACAAATGGCCTGCCTGAATCATTCTCTCATTTTATCGATCATTGTGAAGTTCCACACAAAGGAATTAAGACCGATGATTTGCATAAGTTGTTAGACAAATATGAGAAAGCCCTCGAAAGAGGACAAGGATTGATCGAAGGAAAGAATTGTCCCTTATGTAAGAAAAATGAGGAACTGAGTAACATGACTGATGAGGAATTCCGAAACATACTTGACCAAGGTATAACCTAAGTTATTTCCTTTTTGATGAAAAACATCTTAAGATTTTCTTTTGATGTAAATCATCTAACATTTCTGGTTTCTGTAAAAGTGTTTACAGAGGATGACTGGAACGTGCTGCAAGTGACCAAGTCTGGGTTTCAATTGCACATGATGATGGGGGCTATTTCGCACCCTACATACTGATCAGATCGAACAGAGATTATAAGACCGGTTCGACCAATTACAAAGGATCGGGATCTTCTTACTGACCCTGCCTGATGCCGCTCGCTCCGAGTAAAGATTACACTCCGGACCCAGGAAGGATAGGTTGGGCCGAGTCCAACTAGGACTATGATTCCTTGTAATACTAGGTTTAGCATAATATAAATACCTAGTTATTCGTTGTATAAGACAACTACGAATTCTCTTAATTCTGAGATTACACAAGAATACATTGATAACAATAGAACTCAATAATATCCATTATTGTTGCAGAACTTTACCTCCATATCATTGCGTTCTTAATTTCGTTAATGGTTTTACTTCTTGCCTTTGATTATTGCTTTTCTTTGTAAACGATCCATCCAGAATAAAGTAACAGAACCCAATATACTGAATAATTCAATATCCAAACCCCCGATATCACAAATTCACTGATATTAAATTAACCCGACGAAAAACGGTTAAATCAGTTGGCGCCCACCGTGGGGCTAGGTTAATTATTCGATCGACATATGGCTCGCCCAAGGAAAAGCGCTCGTATCGGAGCAAGAAGTAACACAACCACCGGTCATGACACATCTGAAGATCCACAGGAGAACGACAATAATAACGTTCCCAACACCGACGAGAATTTACAGAATACCCATCCCCGAGATCATGAACCCCTAGGAGGTCCTCCCGGCACGATACAGGAAGAGCCGGAAGTCCCCGAGATCCCTGCTCCTCTCCCGGGTGCTCAGGAGAAATTACGACAAATAGCGATGCTCTTTAAATCACTCTCCCCGGAAGAATTACTTGTGCTTGATCAAATTCCGCAAAACCCTAGGGCTGCCAGGACAATTCCTGCTCGGAGAACGCCCGGACAAAACGATCATGTATCTCAACAAGCTGATAGCCCACCAAGCGAGCACCGCTCGCTACACAGTCCACAACAGGACAATTCGAAACCCTCCGACAACAATCCTCGAAGGAAACGAGGTCACAGAAAAACCCCGGCGAGGCGTAGTAGATCCAGGGAACGAACAATTATCCCTATTGAGGATGATATAGATGATACAATCCCTGATCGACCACGAACGGCTCGACTGACGGAAAGAGAAATTGAAAGGATGGTGCAGGACCGACTTGAACAACGCTTACGGACTATTCAAAATCCGTGGGCCCGAACCACGGAACTCCAGGAAAGCCTTGCGGCCTGTTCTCCCTTCTGCAGGGAAATAAAAGAGGCACAATCGATCGGACAAGTCCCGGGCAGACTACCTCGCTACGATGGAACCACTGACCCGGATGATTATATTTTTAGCTTTACGAACATTATGAATCTATATGCCCACTCCGCCGAATACACTGCCAAGCTAATGGTGACAACATTCGAAGGACTCGCGTTGGATTGGTTTGCCAAACAGCCGGCCAATTCCATATTCAGTTTCCGAGAATTATGCAATAAACTAACACAGCAATTTGCCAGTCTGAAGAGACAAAAACTGCCGATGAGTTACCTAGGAACAATATACCAACAAGAGGGGGAATCCCTAAGAAATTGGTTGGCAAGATTCAACGTAGAGTTACTCAAAATCGACTCTCCGAATATCGATTACATAATTTCTATCCTCTTCGACCTCACTAAAAACAGGCAGTTTGGAAACGCCCTCAGCCGAAAACAACCAAGAACGTTCGCCGACATCATGAGCCTAGCATCTAAGTATATGACTCAAGAAGAGATGAATTCCTTTAAGGATAAAAACAAAAACAAAGTTACGGCTACAGGGTCTAAGCGGCATGATAGGATTCCCGCCCAAAGATCCTTGGATTACGAGCGATCTTCCAAGAGAGGTAACGTTTTCCAGCGACTGGAATACAGCGGAGCCGACCGAGAAAGGCAACCTAATTTCTACCAAAGACCAAGAAACCCTGAACCACCAATCAGAAGCAGAGTGAATCAAGTAGAACACCCAAGATTAAATGCTCCAATCGAAGAAATCTTGGAAGTTCTAGAAAGGAATAATTGGATTCCTGAGGCGAGGAAAATCGCTCAGCCCAGACCAGGGTCTAGAAACTATGATCAATACTGTAAGTACCATAGGGCACATGGGCATCGAACGGAAAATTGTTTTCACCTTAAGAGAGAAGTTGAAAAACTGATCGAGCAAGGAAAACTAGACGAATACATAGAACGAGATAATCGCAAAAGGGAAAGAAGCAGAAGCCCCCGGAACGGAACTCAAAGGAGAAGTTCTCATCGAAGGTCACCAGAACATCGACCTACTCAGGAGTTGAATCACGACCAGATCAATGGAACTATCCACACTATATTCGGGGGGCCTGCGGGTGGAGATAGTCGCAATGCTCGACGAAGAATGGCCAGATCCTTAATTGCAAGTTCTAAATATCCAAATGAAATATGGACGTTAGAAAATAGGCCAACAAATCACGAGCCGATTAGCTTTAACGAAGGCGAAGTACCTAAAAACATTACTTGGGATACGAAAGAAGATAACCCAGATTTCCCTATGGTAGTGTCGTTAGAAATAGCGAATTACAATGTGAAAAGAATCCTAATCGATAATGGAAGCTCAGCAAATATCATCTCCAGGGAGGTTTTAGCACAAATGAACCTCGGACAAATAAACCTACAAAAGGTAGCCACACCGTTAGTAGGCTTTGGAGGGTCCGAGATCATCCCCAGCGGAACAATATCTTTGAGTGTATCGCTCGGAAAGAAGCCACTTCGAACAGTGAAGCTGGTCAAATTCCTAGTGGTAGAAACACCCTTCGCTTATAACGCTATATTAGGGCGACCAGCCCTTAACCTTTTTCGAGCTGTGGTCTCTACCTATCACCAGAAAATAAAATTTCCGACCGATAGCGGCATTGGAGAAATAACGAATGACCACTGTATGGCGTGGGATTGCTACAGCACGTCGCTGACCTTGAGAGAACATCCTAACCCTATTATTCCGAGCAAGAGAAAGATCGAAGACGATCCAATTAGAAATGAGGACGAAATTCCTATTACTGATCGATTAGATAAAAAGGGGAAAGAACCACTAGATTTATCCTTGCAACCCCCAGAACATAAAGATATAATTCTAGTAGAAGGCGACTCGTCCAAAAGGACAAGAATCGGTACAGAATTGAGCAAAGAAGGAGAAGTAATGTTAATCGAATTTCTAAGAAATAACGTGGACGTTTTCGCTTGGAGTGCAAATGACATCGAAGGGATCGATCCTCGAGTAATCAAGCATACCCTAAAAATTGACCCTTCGGCGAAACCCGCCAGACAGAAGAAAAGAAATCATGGACCAGTGAAAGATAAAATCATTAAAGCCGAAGTTGAAAGACTGATGGAAGCAAAACAAATCCGAGAAATACATTTCTCGGAGTGGCTATGTAATGTTGTACTAGTAGCAAAGGGGGATAAAAAGGACAACAAATGGAGGATGTGTAATGATTTCACCGACCTTAACAAGTTATGTCCACGCGACCCTTACCCCCTCCCAAGAATCGACTTATTGGTCGACTCGACTGCTGGCTTTGCGCTGTTCAGCATGATGGACGCCTTCCAAGGCTTTTACCAAATATACATGGACGAGCGCGACCAAGAGAAGACTGCATTCATAACCGAACAGGGAGTATACTGCTTTATAGTAATGCCGTTCGGATTAAGGAACGCTGGGGCTACATACCAAAGATTGGTAAACCTAATGTTCAGGGAGTTAATCGGAGAAATAATGGAGGTCTATGTAGACGACATGTTAGTTAAAAGTATGAATGAAGCAGATCACGTAAAACATCTAGATCGATGTTTCCAAATCTTAAGAAAATATCGTATGAAGTTGAACCCCGCAAAATGCACCTTCGGTGTTAAGTCAGGAAAATTTTTGGGATATTTGGTACACCAGCGAGGAATAGAAGCCAACCCAGAAAAAATTCGAGCCATAACTGAAATGAAACCTCCCAAGACCATCTCTCAAGTGCAAAGCTTGGTTGGGAAAATCGTAGCGTTGAATAGATTTATATCTAAATCGGCGGATAGAAGCTTGCCCTTTTTCCAAACACTTCGAAAAGCGAAAAACTTCGTTTGGACCGAAGAATGTGAACGAGCTTTCGAACAACTCAAAGAATATTTAACATCCCCTCCGATGTTGGCCAAACCGACAGAAGGGGAACCATTGTACTTATACATCTCCATCTCCGATACGGCCGTTAGCTCAGTCCTAATTAAGATAGAGGGTTCAGAGCATAAGCCTGTCTATTATCTCAGCAAGTTATTACAAGGGGCGGAGAAGAATTACTTGGAAATAGAAAAATTCACGCTGGCCTTAGTAGTGGCTGCACGAAAACTCCGACCCTACTTCTTAACCTACAAAATCATCGTTTTGACGAATCAACCGTTAAGACAAATCCTAGCAAAACCAGAAGCCTCCGGACGACTAATCAAATGGGCCATCGAACTCAGCCAGTTCGAGGTAGACTACAAACCGAGGATTGCCATCAAGGCCCAGGTGTTGGCCGATTTTATACTAGAAACACCGACGCAGGCCACTGAATCGTCGAGATGCCACAACAACGATGTTTTGATGATCGAGGATCAAACTTGGTTAATGCATGTCGACGGTGCTTCATACCGAGAAGGGGGAGGCGCCGGAATTAACTTCACTGGACCAAATAAGGAAGATTTGAATTACGCGATAACATTGGACTTCGTCGTAACAAACAATGAAGCCGAATATGAAGCGTTAATCGCAGGAATGGAGATGGCGATAAAAGTCAACATAAAGAGTCTTAAGGTACTAACTGATTCGGAATTAGTACAAAGACAAATAGAAGGCCTATACGAGGCTAAAGAGTTCAATATGATCAAATACCTCGCCAAAGTGAAATCTCTAGCTGGGAAATTTGAAAGCTTCAGTATCCAGAACATCCCACGTTCGGAAAATAAATGGGCCGATCAGCTATCAAAATTCACAGGATCCCATGACGGAAAGACCGAACGGGTGATTAACTGGTTGATATCTAATACACCAGCAATCGATATCGATGAAATACCGATAATCGATATAATGGAAATCGAAGAAGCCGAAGAAAACTGGATGAACCCAATGAAAGACTATCTTCAAGATGGAAAACTACCATCTGATCAGAATGAAGCTCGGAAAATAAAATATCGAGCCCCAAAGTATACACTTATAGAAGGAAAACTCTACAGACGATCAGTATCGGGAATTCTCCTGAGATGCATCCCTGAATCACAAACCATGGATATACTGCGAGAAATACATGAAGGAGACGCAGGAAATCACAGTGGATCGAGGGCATTGGCCTTAAAATGTCTCAGAACAGGTTACTATTGGCCAACCATCAATAAAGATGCCGCTCAATATGTCCAAGAATGTCATCACTGCCAGATTCATGCTAACATATGCCATCGACCAGCAGAAAATATGCACCCTATCCCGATTTGTTGGCCATTCGATCAATGGGGAATGGACATCGTGGGACCTTTCCCAACAGCTAGATCAAAGAAATCCTATGTCCTGGTCGCTGTAGAATACTTTAGCAAATGGATAGAATGCGTCGCCCTCGCACGAATAACCCAATTCCAAGTTATTAACTTCCTCTGGAAATTCATAGTATGTCGATTCGGCATCCCAAGGGTCCTTATCTCCGATAATGGAACTCAATTCGCGGGAAAACAGATAATAGAATGGTGTACAAGACTCGGAATTCAACAAAATTTTACCTCGATAGGACATCCTCGAGCAAATGGACAAACTGAAGTAGCAAACCGAGAGATAATAAAATCTTTGGAAAAAAGGTTAGGAGCCGCCAAAGGAAAATGGCTCGATGAGCTACCAGGAGTTTTGTGGGCTAATCGAACTACGGTAAGAAATTCAACTGGGGAAACCCCATTCAGCTTGATGTATGGGTCGGAAGCTGTTATCCCTGTGGAAACTTTAATTCCAACTCCAAGAATAGAGATGTTCAATAAAGAAGAAAATGAAAAGGCGAGGGAAAATGACGTTGATTTAACAGAAGCCTTAAGAGATAAAGCTGCTGTACGCCTACAAACCACTAAGGCAAATATGGAGAAAGCATACAATCAAAAAGTACGCGTCCGAACCTTCAAAGAAGGAGACTTGGTTTTGAAAAAGGTAGAAGTATCCAAGCATGTGGGAAAGTTACAACAAAATTGGGATGGACCTTACATCGTCATTGGCGTAGGAAAGAAAGGTTCATACAAAATTGCACACATGGATGGGACAGCCTTACCAAGAACCTGGAACGCAGTCAACCTTAGGAAATACTATGGTAAATAAATTTTAGCAGATTATACTGCATTGTTTTATTTTTACTTTATCAAGTTTTAATCCTTGTAACGAAGGCCCTAGCCTAGAGTTCAAATAGTAAAAATTTTAGCATTTTCTATACATCGATTATTTCGATTAACGCTCTGTGGAATTACACTAGCATATTGATAAATATTAGAACAAAACGAGTCGAGTATACATTGATCCGCTCAATAAACACTCCTCGATCTATATCAACAGCAACAAAGACTTTTTGGTGATAAACCTAAGTCTGAATTATAAATGAGTCGAGTATACATTGATCCGCTCAATAAACACTCCTCATCCCGACGACAAAAACGAGTTGAGTAAACATCGATCCGCTCGATAAAAACTCCTCGACAAATATATTCAACGATCAAAAAGACTTTTGGTACGAAAAACCTAAGTCTAAATTAAAACGAGTCGAGTATACATTGATCCGCTCAATAAAAACTCCTCGTTCAATTTTATTAACGAAAAAACTTCAGGTACTAAAAACCTAAGTCTGAACAAAACGAGTTGAGTAAACATCGATCCGCTCGATAAAAACTCCTCGATATATCTATCATGATTAAAAGACTTCAGGTATTAAAAACCTAAGTCTGAACAAAACGAGTTGAGTAAACATCGATCCGCTCGATAAAAACTCCTCGATATATCTATAATGATTAAAAGACTTCAGGTATTAAAAACCTAAGTCCGAACAAAACGAGTTGAGTAAACATCGATCCGCTCGATAAAAACTCCTCGATATATCTATGATGATTAAAAGACTTCAGGTATTAAAACCTAAGTCCAAACAAAACGAGTTGAGTAAACATCGATCCGCTCGATAAAAACTCCTCGATATATCTATAATGATTAAAAGACTTCAGGTATTAAAAACCTAAGTCCGAACAAAACGAGTTGAGTAAACATCGATCCGCTCGATAAAAACTCCTCGATATATCTATGATGATTAAAAGACTTCAGGTACTAAAAACCTAAGTCTGAACAAAACGAGTTGAGTAAACATCGATCCGCTCGATAAAAACTCCTCGATATATCTATCATGATTAAAAGACTTCAGGTATTAAAAACCTAAGTCTGAACAAAACGAGTTGAGTAAACATCGATCCGCTCGATAAAAACTCCTCGATATATCTATAATGATTAAAAGACTTCAGGTATTAAAAACCTAAGTCCGAACAAAACGAGTTGAGTAAACATCGATCCGCTCGATAAAAACTCCTCGATATATCTATGATGATTAAAAGACTTCAGGTATTAAAACCTAAGTCCAAACAAAACGAGTTGAGTAAACATCGATCCGCTCGATAAAAACTCCTCGATATATCTATGATGATTAAAAGACTTCAGGTATTAAAACCTAAGTCCAAACAAAACGAGTTGAGTAAACATCGATCCGCTCGATAAAAACTCCTCGATATATCTATAATGATTAAAAGACTTCAGGTACTAAAAACCTAAGTCTAAACAAAACGAGTTGAGTAAATATTGATCCGCTCAATAAAAACTCCTCGATTAATTACAACGACAAAGAAGGATTTTGTTATGAAATCCTAAGTCTAAATTATAGCAAGATTGAGTACACATTGATACGCTCAATAAAAACTCCTCGATCTACTCCTAACGATCTAAATAAGATCCGCTGATACTCCTAAAGTTTTGAAAGGTAAATCAAGTATGAATTCATCTGCTCGGAAATTACTCCTCGTAAATAAAATTATCAAACGACAAAGAAAATGCAAGAAATAAATAATATTTTATTCATCAAATCAATTACATACAAATATTCTACGTTACAAAAATCTGCTTGCTATCTAAAGATCGTTACAATGATCTAGTTAAATTGATCCTACGGGATCGACTATCTTCACGACAATGTCCACGGAAACACCAATCTCCTCCCTAGTACCTCATCGATCATAATAAACCACCTAAGAAGCATGCTGCTCAGGATGGTCGACTTCTTTGGTTCGATGGCAGGGCTCTGAAGATCGTATGTGATTCCAGATGAAATGAACACTACCAGCCAGATAAGCTAGCAATGCTCACTCACCCAGAAGAAGATACTGCTTTTACTTTATCTATAAAACATTTTACTCTAGAGCAGCATCTCTTCGGGACCGTCGTGAAACGGTAAGTTTACCAGCCACCCCGGCGATCTATCACTCCGGAAGTCACATCCAAGAGCGAGGGTGACTGGCAAGTATGAACCCCCCATGTGCAGACGGAAACCACGGACCTCTAAAGTGATGAAGACTAAAGCGGAGATCTCATGGGATCCGTCGATACAAGGAAGGGCTGACATGGGACCCGTCAATACAAGACTGGGGACAATTCCTTTACTGCGAACGAACAAATCACGATAATGTGACTTCTTAAACATTATGGGATCTGAAGGCAAAATGAAATCTAAGGAAACCGAGATATCCATTGTTATGAATGGAAAATAAGGAAACTGCCTACTTATTTATAGGCGCCCGTGAGAATGATCCTACGGACGATAGGAGTTTAATCAAGGGACGAGAACGCGACCCTTTGACTTCCCGAAATAAATGCAAGTAAGTTGGAACGGCGCCCGTCTGATCGATTCAACTGATCGGGGAGAAACAAATCTACAGATCGAAGCGATCAACAAAATAATCCAAGAAAACTTAAAGAAGTTCAAAGACCAAAACGATCTGCACGATCATATATGAGGGTCGCCTAATAGAAAATATTAAGAACTCCTCAACGAAGGCATGCAAAGTTGAACCGTTGAAAGAGAATAATTGCCTAAAAACGACCAGAGCCTCCACCATACGGGGGTCGTAACTGCCTCATACATCATTGGGGGACTACTAAGTTGGCCATACAAGAATTCCACTTAGAATCCAAGAAATCTGACATCGAAATCAGGAGAATAGCCCTCCCTATTCGAAACTATAAGGCCGTCACTGCCTAATTTTCCAAAGAATTGCTGAAGGAGGTCTGAACGGGTCAGATCTGGCCAGAATTATTACATTTTCCAATTCCTCCCATATCAAGAGTATGATATACTGGCTAGAGAAAAGTATAGTTAAAAAGTTAATGATGAAAGACATGGATTTATGAAAAGCACGGAGAGGGAAATTTCCCTTTGATGAGAAGAAAAGCGAAGTTCAAACAGGTGGAACAATAACCTCCTTATATAAGAAATATGTCATAAAGGGACAAATTTACAAAGCACGGATCGAACATCGACCAGAATGGAGTATACAAAGTTTGATCGACAAAAGTTGTGATTGGCAAAAGCAAAATCAGTTACTAAAACAGTGATAAAACAAGGACAAGCTATCTTTTCTCTATCTAGAAACGCGAGTATGCTACTCCATAATGATTATTTCATGATGACTATATCCATGCACAAGGGAAGAACGAGCATAACAAAGTATATATACAGGAGACATTTGATCAGGCAAGAATCTGCCTACAAAAGATCATCGTTTTCAAATTTCTACTCCTTCTATTACAAAAATTTCAGCCCAAATAACTGCACAAAAGATTGGGCGATAAAAAAAAAAAAAAAAAAAAAAAAAAAAAAAAAAAAAAAAAAATAGACAGTCCAAGGCCTGCCAGGTCAAACTAAAGTCGCTAAGAAGAACGATCAGCAAGTCGACTACCAGAAACAGTCCTCCGAGGAGTCAAGTTGCCAGCAAAAGCCATCAACTCCTCTTGACGCTTTAGATAACCGGCGTCATATCCCTCCTCATAGGACCGCAGTCGAGACTCCTCTGCAAGGGCAGCAGCCTGAGTTAAAACATTTTTCTCTTTTTCAAGCACAACTTTTTTGGCCTCCAATCTTTGGAGAGCATCTTTATCAACTTGCAGCTGCAGCTCCAAACCCTTGCTTTTAGCTTTTTCGGACTCCAACTGACCCCGAAGAGCTCTCCGACTGTTCCACAGCTCGTCATTTTGCACACCCAACTGGAGTGCGAAATATTTGCCCTAAAAACAGAAAGAATGAGAAAAACCACCGTACAACAAAGAATTCAAAACAAAGAACAAAAATGTCTACCTGCTCACATATCTTCACCAAAGATTGAACAAGGCGAATATTGGAGGCGCCTTCAAGCTTCCTCAACTCACCAGGCAAAATGGTACTCATGCCTAAATCCCAGGACAAGGCATCAGGTTCAACAGAACCCGGCAATTCGCTAGTTAAAGGGACACCGTCAGAACGTGGAGTCTCCGACAAGAGGATGTCATTAACTTGCTCATTGATACATCGCTCATCCAGTTGACGAGGAGACACTCTCCCGTCAGGGCTAACGGAGGTTTCCTTGCCCGAAGCAGAAATTATGGTTCTACGACCAGACCGCGAGCCGGTCCGACCTTGAGAAGGTCCTCCAGATTCAAAAGAAGTAGTCATCACGGTAGTATCGTGAAACAAATAATCAGGACAATCCTGCACAATAGATTGCGTCGTAGAAGGATTGACAGAAAAACCATCACCGACTTGCCCTTCACTAACTAGCAGGGCAGTAGAAATAGAAAAAGGAAGGGAACTAACAAAATCCCCTCCATGAGATCCATACTCGTAAGAAGAAAAACCTGAAGAAACAGGTATGTCGTAAACCGGTTCCATGTTGGATGGATCTCCGAAAGCTAATCGACCTGGGGAAGACCTATTACCTCCCGCGGGGGTAGAAGAAAAGTTTGGTTGGAGGAGCGACGAACTAACTTCTGATAAAGGTTGGGACGTGGTAATAGGAGTATCGATCATCGAGCTACTAACTGAGGACGAACGAGGAGGCTCCATCGAAGGCCCTTCTCTTCGAAATTTCTTCGATCTATTATCCCTAGCGCCCTCACGAGAAGGTCGCTTCGAAGTATTACCGAAAAGGTTACTCATGATCGGATTACGGAAAAATATAAATTAATATCGAGGAAGTTTATCGACTAGCTCAAGAAAGAGTATTATGTTAAGAGAGGAGTATAGCAGTAAAAAAGACAAGTCAAATTTTACCTCTCGTATTTATACTGCACGAAAAGACGCGACTAACCCGAAGAAAGGGCGCGAAACAGGAAAACTGACCTTGGAGCAAACGCTAGAATTTGAAAAGACACATACATAATGATTACGGCAAATTAAATGACTTGTCTGAATCATTACAGCGAATGTGAAAGGACACGACTGTCTGAATAAGAAACGTTTAGTGTACAAAGTAGGGAAAGCTAAGCTACAATTTAACCTACAAGCGGATAATTACAAAGATTATTTCAAAAATAAATCACTACTTTAAGAAGCCTGGTCGCTATCCGAAATCTTCTGCTCACTATTGACGACCTCAGTCATGCCTATATCGTCTTCGTCTTCTTCTTCATCTACTGGATCGATGAAAGTATTATCGAGCTCATCGTTAACATCAGAAGGAGGAATCGGCAATGGATTTCCAAATTCCTCGACAAGATGAGCCAGAGGAAAACCTTGATATTCGACATCTGGAACCTCAGAAGAAGAATAAAGCTCGCCATAACGGTTCAACCGGATATGAGCTGCCTTAAAATACTCCTTCCGACGATCCTCGATCATCTCCAAAGCGACCAGTTGATGAATCGATTTTTTAAAGGTATTCTCAAGAAGAGGACCGACCATCCGGTACACCAACGCCATATGAACAGGAGAGTTGAGGAATTCTCGAACTACTTGTTCGTCGGATTTCCTAACATATCGATCTCTTTGCCTAAGTGGGACGTCGTTTTCATAGTCCTCTAAAGAAGCTTCAAGGCTTGACACTTGAGATTCAAGCTCACTAATCCGAGTCGTGCTCTGCAACTGCAATTCTTCTAATTTTCTTGCCATTTGATTGGTTTGTTCCTGAGCGCGAGAAACCTCTATCGCTCTATCTAGCATTTCTTGGTCTTCGGTCCCGGCAGCACGAGTCTCTACGACAGGAATAGAGGAAGATGTTGAGGGACCAACTTCTGAACCAGAAGACTTGTGAAGTAAAGCTTTATACTTCTCTTCAAGGAAATCGCACTGTTGTTTCCAAAGAGAATTTTCATAGGCGTATGATGTCAGACAGGTGTTGACCTGAAATAACGAAAGGGTCAGAAAGAAACAAGTTAGCAAATTGAGAAAATCTTAAAAGATCACTTCATCAAAATAATAGAAAGAAAAAGGATCTCACCTTTTCAGCATAGAGAGAAGCTCGCTGGAATTTCTCCAAAGGATCCTTATGAAGAAGCTTATTAAGATCGCGAGTATGAACGCCAGATAAAAGAATACGGGTCGCCTTATCGACCGCATTCTCGTTATTATCATGAATAAGAGAATCCTTCTCGGAATAACCAGCGGCCCTCCTTCCCTCTAAATGATCCTCGATCATTTCGACCAGAGTAGGATTTGGATGTTTATCCCCGAGTAAAGAAAGGTCGTCACCAGAACGTCCATAGTAACTCCTCTTTCTATCAACTGGATTATTAGTGGGATGAGGCATCGACCAGCTACGACATCCTCGAATACCCAAAGATGTTCTAAGATGAAGCGGAGGATAACCGGATCCCATGCCCTGACGAATAGGGGACTCGCGTGGAGAATCCGGAGATTCCTCTCTATTCTCCTCGGATTCGTGACCCAATTCCAATTTCCTCTTTCGAGACGCCCTCTGCTCGATAGGATTATTCTCCACTGACTTGGAAGATTTCGACAGCACCATTTTTCCCTTCGAAGAGTGTCGGGAGCTTTCTACCATATGAGCTGAGAAAGAAACAAAATAAAGTTAGTTTCTCCATATAAAAAGTATAGTGACAATACTAAAGATCAAATAAAATGCTAACCTAGAGGCTCAGATGATGAACTGATGGGAAAATTATGAACGCTTAACCCCGCTTTACGAAGAAAAGATTCCCCAATCAGAAGAGCGCTTTGATATTTGTTTGTACGCATCTCGGGAATCTCAGTGATAAACTGTACATCGTCAGGAACAAGTTCACCAGTCGGTGAGCGACCTCCGGGAATCCACCTGGAACCATGATCCCACGAGAAAGGCGTGATCGAACCATCCGCCAAACGGAGATTAGGCGGAGGACGAACAAAGAAGAAATGAGATTTCCAAGAAGGATTACTAGAAACCGGAGCATCAAAGATTGCTCGGCTGGGCCGCTGACTAGCGAAGAAGTATCCACGGTTTGAAGAACTAGAAATATTAAAACGAAAAAGTTGCGTAAAATTACGGAAAGAAGGTTTAAATCCCTTTGCAATCATCAGAACGGAAAAACAAACCACAAAAGCAACAGAATTTGGAACCAGTTGTGTCAAGCACACGCTGAAAGTTTTTAGAACTTCCAGAAAAAGGGGAGATAAAGGAAGACGCAGTCCGCTATTAAAGTGAGCCGTGTAAAAGGCTCGACATCCCTCCGGTGGAGAAGTGACCCTATCAGTAGGGGATGGAAGAATCATTTCAGAACCTTCCGGAAAATATTTGGTATAGTTATTCACGACTTCAGGGAACGTTTCCTCTGTATATGCGCAAGCTACATCCTCAATTGGTTCAGAAATCTGAGGAACAGTACCTTTGCCCTTTTTGGCTCGGGCGGCTACATCCGCATCGGAAAGGATTCGTACCTTGTAAGTATCTTCTACAGGGATAACAAGGTCAGATACCGTAGTCTGTTCACCCAGAGGATTAGAATGTAACTCCTCCTCGTTATCGGGGGCAATGATCTCTCTAGGAGAAGAAGAAGATCTTCTAACGGAAGCCATCTATATTCTAGTTCTCGGAAGAAGAAGGTCGATGAAAGGAAAATTTTATACGACGAACGACCAAACTAGAAAATGACTGCGATCTAAAAGCAAATATAAAAGAGAAATGGCAAACTCGAAAGTCACCTATTTATAAGGAAATGAGAAAAGACGTTTCGAACTTATCACAGCTACTCAAATTCCCGCCAAAAACGGAAGGATACAAAAAGCCTCCTGAATAGACGCGTGGCGATCCACGATTAGACAGAAGAAACGACTATCTATGATACGTAGCACTCTTTTCCTTACTTAAGATTTTTTCCCACTGGGTTTTTTCTTAAGTAAGGTTTTTAACGAGGCTCCGTTCATAGAAAAGAAACAGTCGATCAGATTTATCTACTTCTACGAGCTCCTATTATCTATACGCTCGAAGAAGTGAGGGAGTACTGATGGGGGCTATTTCGCACCCTACATACTGATCAGATCGAACAGAGATTATAAGACCGGTTCGACCAATTACAAAGGATCGGGATCTTCTTACTGACCCTGCCTGATGCCGCTCGCTCCGAGTAAAGATTACACTCCGGACCCAGGAAGGATAGGTTGGGCCGAGTCCAACTAGGACTATGATTCCTTGTAATACTAGGTTTAGCATAATATAAATACCTAGTTATTCGTTGTATAAGACAACTACGAATTCTCTTAATTCTGAGATTACACAAGAATACATTGATAACAATAGAACTCAATAATATCCATTATTGTTGCAGAACTTTACCTCCATATCATTGCGTTCTTAATTTCGTTAATGGTTTTACTTCTTGCCTTTGATTATTGCTTTTCTTTGTAAACGATCCATCCAGAATAAAGTAACAGAACCCAATATACTGAATAATTCAATATCCAAACCCCCGATATCACAAATTCACTGATATTAAATTAACCCGACGAAAAACGGTTAAATCACATGAGGGAAACATACTTCAAGGAATGGGTCAAGGAGCATCTGGATTTTTCTTATTAGCATATGTTTTCCTTTAATTTTGGATTTAGGCATTAGTTAGAGTTTTGTCTATTTATTTCGAACATTGTACGAAACTTCTTAGCTTTACCATTATGAATGGAGTTATTTTAATTAAAGCTTTTAATTCGTACATAATTGCTTTACCGTTGTAAATAAAGCAAAGAAATAAGCATTGATAAAACTTAAACAATTATGCTAGATCAAGAAAAGAAAAACAAATTAGATAATTTATCCACATTCGATCATAATTCCTAAAAGAAGGAATCGATGGATTGCTTTCAATCATGACTCTTGAAAAATAGAAGATTGATGAATTCAAAACATACGAATCCTGTCTGAATAGGAAATCAATCGATTGAATAAAGGTATTTTGAAATACCAAGTGGTTAATGAATAAAATTCGTTAACACGCATGTGGATCACTAAAGTAATAGTGCGAGTAATTAATTGCTTCATATTATATCCTAATAGCATTTAGGATATAAGTACATTGAAAGTACAAGTTTTTGGAAAGATTGAAGGGTTCAAAGTGTTTCATAAAGGCACTAAGTAAAGTGCAAGTATGGAAATGTTGAAAGGATTCAAAGGATTCCAAAATCGAAGCAATTAAGGGCATTAAAGTATGACCATTCGATTTAATCGAAGTGATTAATACATAAGCCCTAAATTACTCAAATTATCTAAATCGAGAATAGAATTCTTGAATAGCAAGTTAAATCTAATAAAAGGAACCGAACTATGAAAGACTAGATTCATTCCTTAAATTAGTATTGCTAAAACCCCTCAATCAATTCTGGGGGTCAACCCTATGACTATAGAAGGATACTTAAACAAGTATTTTCTTAAGTCAATTCCTACGAAGAACCGTACTAACCCTAGTATGGTATATCATCCATGAATGATAAAATTGGATAGTGGATCCAATTGAGAAAATTTGTAGGGTATTCAACGAAATCCATTGGATACCTGTTCCATGATCCTAAAGAACGAAAGTAGTCCGTTCCTGAGGATTCCCGATTCTTAGAGGGTTGTTCCCTCGCTAATAGAAATGGGATTTTATCATGAAACTTGATGAAGTCCTAGACTTGGACACATCCCTACAAATAGTGGGAGTATATTTTTCAGACCTACTGAACCAAAACTTTTGTACACCAAATTTCGAAGATTCGATCGAATTCGAAAAGAACTGGTACGTTCATGAATATGATCGATTGGACAGTAATCCAAGAACTTTCGAAATATCTATGTATAACATAGATTCGGGAACATAGCTTAAAACGCCATGTAGTCTCAGTGGATTTCCAAATAATCCATTTAGAAACACTGAACCATAGAAGCTTCGCATGACCACGAGGCATAACCATTGGATGTAATTCCAAAGGTGAATCTATGATTCTAGTCCAGTATCCCGAAGCTGGAACATGCAACTAGATGAGACAGTCAAGGCGGTTGGCTTTATCAAAATTGCATGTAAATCTCAATGTACAAAAGAATCAGTGGGAGTTTTTGCATTGTTCGTAAAATAAAACACTAAAGTTGACATAGATGATGTAAGAGTGTTAAACGCAGACGAAAGCGTGTACATGCACGTAATTCTTCATTAAAAGATTTAAGGGATACATCTCACGTATTGGCAGTACGTATCTATTGTGATAGATTAGAGAAGATGATTGAATTCCCAAATCTTAGTACATGGACAAAAACTGAATAAGATCAGTATGGAAAGTCATAGAGAGGACAGTTTCCATGGAGATATAAAATCTCTCTCAAAGTCAATGAGCCCTACATTTGATGAGTAAAGAGGATAATGTCTCTATACACCTTCATACTAAAAGGTAGCATAGTATATGCAATGTCATGTACAAGACCAGACTAAACACATGCTATGAGTATCATAAGCTGATGTTAGTCAAACACCAGTAAGGAGTACTGAATTACCGAAAAGAGCATTTCTTAAGAACTCTGGGAGTTCTGAGGATATATTGCTGGTCAACGGTAATAATGAAGAATTGGAACTCGAAGGATTTAGTGAATCGAGTTTCCCGTCTGAAGTGAATTTAATATTCTGGTTTTATGGGGCAACGATGTTTTGAAAGGGGTTCAAAAGGGCAATCGATGCCAGGTAACCATAAAACAGAATATTTCGCAGTATTGAATACAGCGAAGGAAAGTGTTTGGACGAAAAATTCTTCCAACTGGAAGTAGTACCTAGCATTGCGAAGCCTATAGTTATCTTCTATGATAACTTAGGGCAATTGCTTTAGCAAAGGAATCGAGATCTCACCCAAGATCTAAACACAAGTATACCATATGATCTGGAAAATCATAGGTAGAATAAGACGTGGGGGCACGTCAAGAGACAACATAGCAGATCCACTAATTAAGTCATAATCACAAAAGGGTTCGACGGACATCTGGAGTGAGATGGGCCTTAGAAACGTATGTGGTTGGCTTTAGGGCAAGTGGGAGATTGATAGGATAGTGCCCAGCAAGCCAACAAATATAAGCTTATTTAGGTACTTCCTTTAGAAGCAATCTTATGATTCATAAGATAATACGCCTGTTTATTCATAGTACGTGAATTAAACAATGGCCAACTTCATCTCTCGCGAACGTATCTAAGCGATTGGATGAAACCCTGAGATCACTCATGACTACGGGATTATTCACTTCAGTATTGGGTGCGATTAATCATGAAACAATCTCAAAGGTCGTGATCTCAAAAATGTTCCAAGTCATAGATTCATATCGAGACAGGGTATCGAATGAATCGTCAAGACTTGTAGAATTATGCATGATTCACATGAAGTGAATTTGTTGTCGTTTCATGAACAAGGCATTGAATGCTAGTGCATATGACTAGGTGGTTCGATAGGGGATCGAACGCATCGAACGACCCGAACAGAGAGACCCATCGTGGAAGTGCGTTAAGCATATCGGTAATGGGATGTCTCTCAAGACTTATAATAGTGTACGATTTAGTCCTTTGACTTGAGGTACTAGGGCGGATTCGGTACACGGGAATACGTACTTTGATTTAGGAGCCGACCACATAGCTTGGTCATTGTGCGACTACTTTGGGTACGTATGAACGTGTGCGCGGATAGTTAGTACTAATAAAGGATCTATCGACTCATCCTGATAAGATGAGAGAATTTCCTGTACGTTCTTAGATAATAAATACGAGGAATCTACGGCCGTAGTCGGTGACGGATTTGGAAAGGGGTTTCCAAATTTAGCAGTCACACTGAAATTATTATCCTGAATTAGAAAGTACAGAATTGAGATAATTAGAGGTGCCGACCAATTCACACACCCTAGGTCTCAATCGGGAAATTAGTTGATAGAAGGACCGTATGTACATGGCATTTATAAGAGTTGAAGGTTCACGAATATCAATTCACCTGAAGTTGGGCCTCATGGGCTTGTGGCTAGACATCGACCATGAGGTGTGGGTACTCCTGAATTAATAAGGAAATTAATTCTGGAGTGGTCAATTAAAGTGGTTAATTGATCGGAGCAATTAATTGCTCACTAATTAAATCACGAAAGTCGTGGGCCTGCTGCCAATTGATGGTGAACCTAGAGGGTCACACACAATACAGTTGGACAGTGACAGTCTGGAAGGAATCAATTGATTTAAGGAATTAAATCAATATATGAATTACAGTATTAATTCATGAAGAAGAATAATTAATTAGAAGTGACTAATTAATTAATCGAGAATTAAAGTGTTAATTCGAAGTGGAGAATCATTAATTAGAAGTAACTGATTAATGAATCAATTGGAATTTCTAATTGATTAAATCCTCAATTAAAGTATTAATTGGAAAGGATTAATTAATTAATAGTGGATTAATTAGTTAAACACATGGGCCGATCCATATGAAAGTTAATTGATCTAGGATTAATTAATTTAAGCATATGGGCCAATTATTGTAAGGATAAATTAATCTGGGATTAATTAATCTTACATGGGCTAATTTTGGGAACTATGATCAAATTAAGTTTAGGACTAATTAAAAGCATAAGAGGCCGATTTCTTGTTAATTGATTGGGCCGATTTTTGCTAGTTTATTTAGTCTTGAATTAATTTGATTATGTTGGATTATGATAGGGATTAAAAGAGTTTGTGTTTTCTTGTGTAACTAGGAAAGAGATTGAAAGAGATCTTCTTTCCTAATGTGATAAGATTTGTGTATATCTTATCTCTTGAAAAGAAGATATTCTTTCAAGAGTTAGATGTCTATTAGGAGAAGGAGTCTTCTAATAGAGACATCTATAAATACTAGATATACATAATCAAATATATACTAAACAAATCCTAAGAGATTTATTCTAAGAAAAGAAAAAAAATCACAACACAAGAAAAACAATGAAGGCCGAAAATTTCAGCCCTCATTCTCGCCCCTACTGAAAACCGAACCCTGTGCAAAATCGCCCCACCCCTGTGAAGGATTTTTCTCCAAGTCTTCTTCCCAGATTTGCATCCAATTCCTGACGAGGCAATTCCTTAATCCTAGTTCTGAGCCTGGGGATTTCGTGAAGTCACTCAAATCCAGCTGGTGTGGACTATCTCTAGAGGCACAACACTTGGGGTGCTCTAGTGAACAAACGAAGACCGGAGAATTACCACCACCTTGCCTGTGGTGAGGTAAAATTGTTTTTACCTACTTTTATTTAATTCAAGTATATGCATGCTTTAATTAAATTCAACCTTTATTCATATGTGCTAAATAAGAAACCCTGGGTTATGGTGTATGATTAAAAAATTTAAATTCCGCACTGTTGTAGTTGACAAATTATACCCATAAAACCCAACACTAACTCAAGTGTTGTTCAAAATCACAGTGCTGATTGTCTAACAGACGAGTTGCAAACAGCTGACAAACCATAGACTATTCAACAGACTGCAAATGTTCAACAGACTACTACTGAATCTCCAACAGTAGTGTTGCAAGATCAAAACAGAGGACAACATCCAAATTTGCAACCTGATCTCAGATGGCTCAGGAATCATCCACCAGAATTAGTGATTGGTGATCCCTTGGATAGAGTGAAAACAAGAAGAGCTGCTGCACAAGATGCTATGTTCGTCACTTTTTTTTTATCTAAAATAGAGCCTAAACAAATTGAAGAAGCTCTTAGTGATTCCTTCTGGATTGAAGCTATGCAAGAAGAGTTGAATCAATTTGAAAGGAATGAAGTCTGGTACTTAGTTCCTAGACCAAATCATCAAAGAGTAATTGGCACTAAATGGGTTTTCAGAAATAAGATGAATGAAGATGGTATTGTTACCAGAAATAAAGCAAGATTAGTGGCCAAAGGTTATTGTCAAGAAGAAGGAATTGACTTTGATGAGACATTTGCACCAGTAGCAAGACTTGAAGCAATCAGACTGTTTCTAGCCTATGCTGCTTACAAGAACTTCACTGTCTATCAGATGGATATAAAGTCTGCATTTCTCAATGGAGAATTGCAAGAAGAAGTGTATGTTGAACAACCACCTGGATTTGAAGCTTATCAACAGGAAGACAAGGTGTATCGTCTAAAGAAAGCCCTCTATGGACTGAAACCGGCTCCAAGAGCATGGTATGATACCCTATCTGATTTTCTTTTAATTAAAGGATTTCGTAAAGGTAAGGTAGACAAGACCTTGTTCACAATTGAATGGGAGAATCATATATTAATTGTGCAAATATATGTAGACGATATTATATTTGGTTCAAATAACCAACAGATGTGTGACAAGTTCTCCAAGCTGATGCAGAATAAGTTTGAAATGAGCATGATGGGTGAACTCAATTATTTTCTTGGTTTGCATGTTAGACAGTTGCCTGATGGAATATTCATCAACCAAGCAAAATACACAAGAGATCTGTTCAAGAAATTTGGTATGGAAACTAGCTCTACTGCTACTGTTCCAATGTCTACCAGTCTTCGTTTGAATAAAGATGAAGATGGCAAATCAGTGGACAACCAAATACAGAGGCATTATTGGGTCACTGTTATATCTAACAGCAAGCAGACTTGATATCATGTACTCAGTTGGGGTTTGTGTGAGATTTCAATCAAATCCTAAGGAATCTCATCTCTTAGCTGCCAAGAGAATTCTGAAATATATTAAGGGCACTCAAGATTTGGGATTGTGGTATCCTAGAGAATCTGGATTTGAGCTTATTGGATATTCAGATTCAGACCTTGCTGGCTGCAAAATTGATAGGAAAAGCACAACAGGTGCTTGTCAATTTTTGGACAGTCGTCTGATCTCATGGATGAGTAAGAAACAGACTTCAGTATCCATATCTACTGCTGGAGCTGAGTATATAGCTGCTGGAGCATGTTGTGCACAGATTTTATGGTTGAAGCATCAACTAGAAGATTACAATATCAAGATCAGTGGAATTCCAATCTACTGTGACAACACAAGTGCAATATCTCTTACTCAGAATACTACAAGTCATTCAAGGACTAAACATATTGAGATCAAGCATCACTTCATTAGAGATCATGTGAAAAAAGGAAATGTTATGATTGAGTATGTTCATACTGACAATCAGATTGCTGATATTTTCACTAAACCTTTAAGTGAAGTAAGGTTTTCAACTCTAAGAGCTGAACTAGGACTACTTAATTTGGATGCATAAGTTGAGGGGGAACTTATCAGAAGATTGAAGTTCATCAGCATGGTCATCCGTTATTGATTTCAAGGATTAACTTTCAACAGACTAGTTAACTTATGAATTCTTAAAGACAGGGGGAACGTGTAAGACTAGCGGTACTTCTGATCTAAAGATGAAATTGGTTAATGACAGTTAGTTGAAGTTATGTTATTAGAAGATGTGTTCTTAATTCTTGAAGACTGAAGATTATTTTCACTTGCTGGATTGACAAACAGCAGAGGAAGATTACTAGCTATTGGCTTTCTCTAGTAATGTCAGATAACAGATCACTCGTCTGTAAGATAAGTTAAACTCTATTCATCTGATACATTATATAAGCATGGTTATAAATCGCATCTTTTGAAACACGCTTTTATAAGTAACAGATAAGTGCCGATTGAGTTTCCCGCCCATCTGACATTAAAATAATAAATTTGAAGTCCGCAATTCTCACCCACACGATTTAAAATTGTCAGATCAATCTTACGGTTCATGTTTATCACGATAATCAACACCAAAAGAAACGTATAAAATCCGATCTAAACAGACCAGTCGTCTTACGCACACAAAATTCCAAAATTCTCTAACTCTCTAAGCTCTCTGTTCTCTAGCTCTCTATTTTCTACAGATTCTCTCCACTTAATCACAAAATGGATGTCATTGAAGGAAGATATCTAAGCTACGACAAATTCTTCAAAACTGGTACTGATTTGATGAGGGAAATCATGACAAGACCAAGGAAGCATCACTAGTACCTATTTTGGAAGCTCCTGAGGAGTGTGTATACCTTGAAGATGTTAATGATTTCTACACAACCAGAAAGATCAACAATGAAAAGACTGTTATGACTGCCACAGTTGGGGGCAAAAATATTTGTATTTCGGCTGCAGTACTAAGTGAAGTGTACAAACTGACTAAGGAAGGAGGAGATGTGACAGACCTTGGGTCAGAAAAAGAAGAGGAATTTTGGGCAAATTGTGCTAAGGAAGGGGAGGAGATGACAGGAACTCTGATGAAGACTCAATTGAAAGATGAGTATCAGAGGTTCGCTGACATCATTGCGAAGGTACTGGACTGCAGTACAAGTTCTTTAGATGGTTTACCAAGAAGGAGGTATTGCACCATGATTTGCATATATTATGGTTTGAAAATCAACTGGGCTGTTCATGTATTTGACCTGCTATGTGACAAGAAGGTCAGGTATGGCATTCTGCTAAGTCATCTATTCATGAGCCTAGGATGTCCTATGGGAATTGGAAAGACTATCCATGGTGGCAAAGAATTCAAGCTATATGAGCCTGTTAAGAGTGTGGGCACCTCTAAAAGAAAGGCTTCTACTAAGGCTGCCAAAGTCCCTGCAAAGAAAGGAAAGAAGACTGGTCAGACTAGTTAGTCTGCTGATCAAACTGTAAGCACTACTGTTGAAGCTGGATCAGCACAGCCTGAAATTGTGATCCCTGAGAAAGTCATTGATGACTTTACTAAAGAGATTGAAAAGATGGAGACTGGGTCATCTCCAGAAAGGACAGAATCTGATGAAACTGTCCCTAAAATTTAAAAGAGAATGAGGACAAGGAGCGCTGCAAGAGGACCTCCTAGACCTGAACCTTCAAAGAAAATTGCCAAGTCAAGGGCAAAAAGAAAAGTCACATTCTCTGAAGAACCAACTGAAACAGTGAGGGAGACATCAGCATCAGTAGAGAGACCTGCTGATATTGAAGAACCTGCTGCTAAGTCTGCTGAAGACTCATCTGTTGCACTATCTGCTGAAGTTAGAGAAGAACAGCAGACTAGTACAACAAATGATGGGGATGCACTTCTTCTGCACCCTACTCCTGTTGCTGCCACTCCACTTCAATCAGTGGAGAGTCCTGAAGCAAAGAAGAGAAGGACTGGTAAGATTGTGATTCCTCACCTTACTGCTGCTGAAAAGAAAAGATTAGATGAGGCAGAAAGGAAAAGGAAGGCCGAAGAAAAGGCTGAGGAAGATCGCCTTAAAGCCCTTGAACTCAAGAGACTGGAAGAAGAGGCCAATAAAATGACTCAAGAGCAAAGGGATGCTATAGAAGCAGCTGAGTTGGCTACTGCTATTGAAGCAAGCACTAAGGACTCACATGGTCCAAAGCATACTGGTGGCATCGTAATTGGTGAACAGAGAGATCCCACCAAGCCTAAACCAGTCATGCCTACTCCAACTATACAACCTAAAAGAAAAGAAGAGGTCAAACTGGCTTTGGAGATTGTCAGAGATGACCCTGATGTTTTTGAAGAATTTATTAAAAGGTTGGATGCTGAAAATCCAAAGATCACTCGTCTGACGATGTTCAATAAAGAGAAGATCAGATATAATAGATGGAAAGACTATCGTCTGACAAAGAGCAAAGATCAAATTGCAAATTGGAAGCCATTTGCTGATGAAGAAGCCTGGGTGCTAAAGTGGCTTGAGACAGGTTCACTAACTCAAGCATTAGACTCAGAGTTCTTCTTGGACAAGTTAAGACTGAGGATCAGTCATGTTGTCAAGGCTGAAGCAAAGAAGTTATATGACTCAGTTCTTGAAGAATATGCTGAAAATGAAGACCTAAAGGAACGGTCAATAAAATTGGCAGTTTTCCAGACAATGGAAACATGGGCCAAGAAGATAGGAAGATGGGGGGACAACCAAGTTCTATGATTCCCCTTCCAAGTCTGAAGCAGATTGTCTATGGTCCTACTATTAGGCCATATGAAGTGTTACCTGAGGATCCAATCTCCCCATTCATTCCACTTGATGATTTTACTTGGATTTCTCACAGGTCTGCTATGGATAATGCAGGTTTAATGCGTACTGTTGCCACTGTTAAGAAGGTTCAAGCACCCCCTGCTGATAAAGATAAAAAGAAAGAAGATGCTTCTGATTCTGCCAAAGAAAAGGAAGGGACTTCTGATGATGCTGATCAAAAGAAAGAAAAAGAGGGTACATCTGACCCTACTGATCAGAACAAAGAACCAGAAAAAGATGGTATTTCTGATCCTGTTGATCATAACAAAGAAAAGGAGGAAACCTCTGAGCCAGCTGATAAGGAGAATGAAAGCTCTCCTAATCCAGCTGACCAGATTAAGGAAAATGAAGTTATCTCAGAAATAAATGATCAGACTAAGGAGAAGAAAAGCACTCCTAGTCAAGCTGATGAGACCAAGGGAGAAGAGCCTGCTTCTGGTCCAGCAGATCAGATAACTGAAGAGACAACTCCTGCAGCAGATCGGATTGCTGAAGAGGCAACTCTTGCCTTACCTCCAATTCCATCTGAAGTTGCCTCCACTTCTCAGAACTTACAGCAAACATCTCTGTTGGATTCAATTCAGCAGATGATTTCAAAATCAATGAAGGAGTTAGAAGAAAAGGTGACTGCTAATCTGTTGACTGCTATAAGTCAACCAACTCAGAAAGCTGCTGCTGTTCCAACCTCTCTGATAGAAGACACTGCTCAGAATGTAAAGACTATCTGTCAAGATATGGATATTATCAGAAGAAGAACTCAAAGTACAGTTGCTGGTTGGAGACAGATTACAGAAACAGTTGAGATGGCTATTTAAGCTGAGGATGAAGTTTTAATCAATTTGACCAAGGACTTCAAGGCATCTGCTGATCTGTTACTTGCAACTCAGATTCAGTTAGGTGACCAAGGAGAAATTGTGTTAAACAGAATGGAAGCATTTGAAGCCAATCAACTCAGACAACAAGCTCAACTTGATGCTATGGAAGAGAACATCAAACTTCTCTGTGATTCACTTCAGATCACACCAGTCTTACGAAAATATCCAATCAACCCTGCTGATGATGACAAAAAGGGGGAAGATAGGGTACATAGGGAAGATAAGGTACCTTGTGATGAAGAAGAAAATGCTGAACTAGAAGGAACTGAAGTACTGGAGGAATCTGTTGAAAATGAAAAGACTGATGAAGATAATGAAGGCACAAGCAGACCAACAGAGGAGAAGATCACAGCTGAGGAAACTAAAGCTGAAGCAAAAGCTAAGTCTGACAAAGAAATAGCTGCTGCTAAGGACTCAGCTGAAGAACAGCTAGATCCTGATGTCAAGAAAAAGAAGTTGGAGCAGTTGAAACAAAAATTCTTCAAAGAGTTAGAAGCTGAGTCTTCCACACCTTAAGAAGAAAAAGAGGACAAGCAAGAAGACAAAACAGAAGACTAGTTTAGTCTAGGTCACTTATGCTTGAAATCTTTGTATTTTTTTTTTTGCACATCTCATCTACCAAACTTGTAATATGTAATCTTTTCAGAATCTATAAAAATATTCAAGTTTGAAATCAAATAGACTATTTCTATCTCAGAAATTTTTGAGGATCAAAACTTTAGTTTAGGTACAGGTACTTAGCTGAAGTTTTGTCATCATCAAAAAGGGGGAAATTGTTGGATGAAGGTGAAGATGAAGTGCAAAGAATATAAGAAAATAAGGGAAGGTTTTGATGATTTCCAAAACGTCAAATCAGCTAAGTATGGAAAGCTTAGCTGCCTTAGAAGAATTTTGAACAAGTAAAGAAGACATAAGAAGAGTTCAAAGTTCAAAGCCCAGAAGACTACTGATCTCACGCTGAAACAGCAATCAGAAGGGTAGGTCATCAGCTGACTCAAATCAGATTAGTTCAGTATTTGATCAGCAGAGTATCTATCAGCAGAGTTGCCTCGATCAGCAGAGTAGAAGAGATCAAAAGATTAGTCCAACGGTAATAAATGCACTTGGAGTAATAAATGCTGCAAGAGAAGGGTAGTAATGACAAATGATTGAAGAATATTCTCGGATCAGCATGGTGCATTTAATGCAGCTACAGGAAAGTACAGCAGAAATAGTACTGTAGCAGGGAGCCGTTCTGAATTTGGGCTAAAGCTATGGATTTGAAGTGTGATTTGCTTCAACGGTCATATTTTCAAATCCAAGTATAAATAGAGCTGATTTCGAAGAAAGAGACACAACAACATCTCTGAGATTTCGTTTTTGAAGCAGAAAATCTCTAAGTCTCAAGAAGCTCGAACAGCTCACTTATCTGGTGGAAGTCATCTGTTGACAGAAACCCAGTTGAAGAAAATAGAAAAATACATTCTGAGTGATTTTGTATTTAGCTGACTGTTGTGCGAAGTTTAAATCCGTCTTTGTGAGTGATTTAACTTCAGAGGATAGGTCTTCTTTGTGATTTCCTATTGCTAGCTTATAGCCTTTTCATTTGTTGTTTAGGTATAAGTGGAGAAATATTGTAAACTGTGTGTTTATAGTATAACCCAGAATCTAAGTGATCTGGAAGAGTGGACTAAAGGATTTTTATCCATATAACCACTATAAAAATTCTTGGTGTTATTCTTGCATTTAAGTTTTCTTGCATATTTTGAAATTGCATAAGTTTACACTTTGAATTGTTAAAATATTTTAAAAGGAGTTTCAAAACTGGGGATAAAATCTTTTTAAGGACTTAGTCTACTTGTGAAAAACACTTTCAAACATCCGCTGCAAGTATACTCTTGATAAAACTGTTTTGCTGAAAAACAGCTAAGTAATTGTAAGAAGAGTGGTCACTCTGCTGTTCAAGATTTGTTCACGATCAGCATAGTCATCTTACTGTTCTTCATCAGCTTAGTCTGCTGACAGAAGACTGAAAAGTTTTTAAGTCTAAAAATTTTCAGATGACCACTTGGGACAACAGAGAAAAAGAGGATAAGATGTTTCTAATTAAGGGAATAAACGGGATGCGCAATCCATGTGAAAACTGCTTCTCGTAAAAAGCCTGGCACCCGGGTGGAGGATCAGTTGCACGTTGGCGATAAGATGGGATGACGATCGAAAACCCATCAGGAAGAAATTTTCCGAACTCTTTGTCCAAAAAAGCGCGGTCTTCTTGGACAAAAATGCAAGAAGTTTGATTTGCGCCAAGCTCGGCCCGATTATGACCAGCTGATCCAGAAGGAGCTTCGTATTTATATATCCTGACAAAGACATTGTCACCAATATTACGTTTCTCTACCACGTTTTCTTCGAGATCTTCGACCTGATTCGCATCCTCTTGTTCGGGATGAAATTCTCCCTCTTCAAAGTCATCAATAAGACTAAGATCAGGATCGGAATCAGGATCCTCTCCGACTTTGCCCTTACCCCTCGAATTTCTTGAACTGGACATTATAAAAGATAAAGTTGTATGAAAAGGACAGCTTACGCGATCTCAACGCTCCGATCCAAAAGTAAAAAAGTCACTCTGAAAATAGTTTTTAACTAGGCAACATATATATAAGGTAAATAAGGTGAATTGCGAGTCGTACCCTGAACAGGCGCAACAGTTATGCTCCCTCAGGGTAAAATTCAAAACTGTCTTCCAGATATTTGCATTATAGGCCCCTATACCGTATGGAATTGAGAGTATCTCGGTAACCGATGCGGAGAGACGTTTTGGTCAAAAGTTCATTACGAAGAGCAAAAACTCTTTAACACCGAGATTTATACTAAGACAAGATCATCATATTGTTTCCAAGATATGCACTCTTTTTCCTTGATTCGGTTTTTATCCCAGTGGGTTTTTCCGAGTTAGGTTTTTAACGAGGCATATCCAGAACACACAAAATAAAAATAATTAGTTCATCACAACACTCGGAATAACATAAACTTCTTCGAGCTTGAGCTTCACTTTGCGCTCGAGAAGTGGGGGAGTATTGATGGGGGGTATTTTGGACTCTACTATATGGAGCTAAGGTACGATCGGAAAACCAGAACCCCGACCCCGAAGGCTTAGAATCTAGCTCGGATCGCAGTGCAGCCAACTCGATCCTCCAGAAGCAACCCATGCTCGGAATATACTGTTGGGCCGATCTCAGGCCCAGGCCTATGGGCCTATCCCCATTTTCAGCTATAAATACCCCAATCATTTATGACGCAAGACACGAATTCCCAGGTGAACTCCATTCGAAGCTGCCGCTCGGAAAGATAGTATAGGCCATTTTATATGTATTTCGCACTCTAGCTTGTACGGCATCCTATAATGCTCAAATAGGACCTCCGATATTTGTAATCTGTACACCTACAATCGCAATATACACTATTGATCTATTCTCCATTTACTTATGTTCTCGTTTTCGTAGTTTAAGATCCAATATCGTTCATACCACGAAACTGAGTAAGATCAGACTACGGCCATAGATTCCTCGGATATACTATCTAAGAATCGTATAGGAAATTCTCTCATCCATTACGATGAGTCGGTAGATTCCATATTGGTACTAACCATTCGCGTACATAACTATACGCACCCAACCTAGGCATGTTATGATCAGGCTATGTGATCTATACCTAGGTAACTAAGTCGTGGAGCGTGTGCGGGTGCGTGTGCGTGAGCGTGTGCGCGAAAGCGTGAAGGACTGTAAATTTCAAGTATGAGATCGCCACTAGAGCTTCTATTAAAAATATTTTTTAAGAGATTTACAATAGAAAAAATAACATCACAAAAGTTTACACCCATTTGAAAAGGTTCTGGCTCGGTCTCGCGAAACTCACGAGACCAGGAAAACCGCCAAAACCCATCCACATACACCCAAAATTACTATACTTCAGTCATACTAGTATTATGATCAGTTAACGATATTGTACCGAATAATTTAGCACATTATATTACAAAATATTTTAAATAATATCCATCTCATAACTTTTGCTTCATTTTAGTTCGATGTGGAGTTTACATCAACTTTTTGGGAGAAGTAAATTTTTTTTAAAATATAAATCCTGTTCATCAAAAGTAATGGTAGTTTATTGGTGATATTAAATTATTACTTTTTTTTATTTGGTTTTTTAGAATGGATATTAAATCATTACTTGTATGAGTTGTAATATTTTTAAAAATATATATTTAAGCAAGAGAACCATGTTTTGCTAGAACTAAGAAAGAAAAAAAAAACATTAAAGAGACAAATGAATTATTACTTAAGATAAATTATCGAGAAATGAATGCAGTAAATTGATATAAAGAAATTTACAATACAATTAATTTCATGTGAAGTAAAATGAAGTTTAAATATAGTTATTCAGAATTTTAGATTCATATATGGACTAGGGAGTGTTACTTTATGTATATAATAATGCTTTAAATGTATTCAAACACATGTTTCAAGACTTTTGTCATAGGAATACTGATATTGGCAAAGAATTGGTTCCAGAAAGCACGTGAATGTGTAGGAAATGCCACATGCCCACACCCCATTGGTCATGTTTTAGTTCAATTTGGTGCGCGTATTTGAGAAAGAAGATTCGCGAATTTGTGGAACATAGTTCGCCCACTAAGCGCGAATTTTCCAAAAACGCTCTAGTGCGCAAATTCAGTGCGCGCAGTTACCCTCCACCCACGAATTTAGTTACCTAGATCTATACCTAGATCTAAGTACGCACACTCATGCACCGAATTCGCCCTAGCACCTCAAGTCAAAGGACTAAATCGTACACTATTATAAGCCTTGAGAAACATCCCATCACCGATATGCGTCATGCGCTTCCACAATGGGTTTCTCTGTTCGGGTCGTTCGATCCTCTATCGAACCACCTACTCATATGCACTAGCCTCAAATGCCTTGCTCATGAAACGCTACAAATTCACTCCATTTGAATCATGCATACTTGTACAAGTCTTGGAGATTCCTACGATACCCCGTCTCGTATCGGAATCTATGACTTGGAACGTGTTATAAGATTACGACCTTAGAGACTGTTTCATGATTGCACTCAGTACTGAAGTGAATCGTCCCATAGTAAAATGTCATCTCAGGATTTCATCCAATCGCTTAAATGTATTCGCGAGAGATGAAGTTTGCCATTTGTTTATCCTTATACACATATAAATAAACGTGCGTATTAATTATAAAATCAAAAATTGTTATTTACAGAATAGACCTATTACAAGCTAAATGAATTGGCTTGCTTGGCACTATCCTATCAATCCTTCTCCAAGAAGTGTGCGTTCCTTGAGACAAATGTAATTTGTCTTGTAGGATCGTAGAACTCGTATCCTATTGAGTTTTTCGGACACCCCACGAATTTGCACAATTAAAGTGGATTTAGTTTCCAATTTATCTCCCACTATCTTTTTAACGTCTGCGGGAAATCCCCATATGCGCATGAATGCGTATGAGGGTGCCTTGCCAAACCATAATTCGTATGGTGTCTTTTCTACGGATTTAGAAGGTACTATGTTTAGTATCCTCATTTCCGTGAGGAGGGCATGTCCCCAAAATGAAAGAGGAAGATCAATGGAACTCATCATGGATTTAACCATGTCCATCAAGGTTCAATTCCTTCTCTCTGCTACTCCATTTAATTTAGGGTGTTGCAGGAGGAGTCCACTGCGATAGTATTCCATGCTCTACAAGATAATTCAGAAATTCGTTACTAAGAAATTCTCCACCTTGGTCAGAACGAAGAGCCTTTATCGTATGACCAAGTTGATTCTCTACTTCCATCTTGAATTCTTTGAATCGCTCAAAGGCTTCAGACTTGTGTTTCAACAAGAACACATATCCATAACGACTATAGTCGTCAGTGAAAGTGATGAAGTAATCATAGCCACCTCGGGAACCTTTTCTTAGTGGTCCACATACGTCAGTATGTATTAAGTCCAATGTTTGTTTGGCTCGCTCAAGGTTTCCTTTAAATGGTAACTTAGCCATTTTACCCTTTAAGCATGGTTCACATGTTGGCATTTCATCAATGCGTTTGATTTCAAGCGCGCCAGATGATGCTAACTTTTGAATCCTTGACTTAGATATATGTCTGTGCCACAATTGGGCAGATATTTCATTATCTTGTTTCCTTTTGTTTTGTTGTACGTGCATGACTAACTTAGATGGTTTTATGATGTAAAGTCAATATTTCAATGTACCAAATGAAAACGATAAACATGAGCTTTTATTAAAATCATCATTATCCAAAAACATGAATAAAAGTTTTTCACTAAAAACAGGTACATAAATGAAAATTTTCTAATGACTTTTATCAAACCACCTAAATTTACTTTTGCCTACGGCCTTGGTAGCAGCTCCAGCTCCATTGCCTTCTTTAAGGATCCCATCCTTAGGCTCCAGTTGCCTTGTTGCTCCCATCACCTGTAAATCATTAAAAAGATGAGAACTCCAGTCAGTGTCTAACACCAAAGATGCACAGTTAATTGTAAAATTAACTTCAACAAGGAATATACACGTTCGAACTCTCCATAGGTTCGAGCTTAATCCTTTCCCATGACCTTGTGCAGTAAGGAGCTCTGGTTTGCATATGCTTTGACTTTGAACGCCGCCCAGTCTTTTTGCCAACCCTTGCTTTCTTTCTAAAAGAAGCATCGTGTTCCTCGAGCATTTGTCGCAGGACATGCACAGTGATCTCTCACCTCTGGAGATTCAAGTCCGCGATGAATCAATCATATGATCTAGGAAGAGATTGTAGAATAAGATCCACTCGGAAATCATTGTCCATCACGACACCCATATCATCGAGTTCAGACAGAAGTCGAATCATCTTGTGCACGTGGATTCCGACAGGAGTTTCCCTTCTCTTTCTTGCTTGCAAGAGTTCCCTCGTGATCGTGAATCTGCGACGACCATCTCTAATCCCATAAAGGAATTTGAGATTCGAGAGAATCTCTTTTGCGGATGCCATATGCTCATTTTGCAAACGCATATCAAGTGACATATATTCCAACATGTATTCACGAGCTAAGCTATCATCCAGTTTCCAATTGGTGATGCTTTTTCGGAGCTCATTAGGAACATCATGTGAAATATTCATGGGTGGTGGTACAGACAAAACATATGAAATGTTTTCAGCTTCAAACAGTCCATTCAAATGATTCGTCCAGAAATGCAAGTTGGGTCCAGTTAAAATATTGCGTTCAAGTGATGAGATGGACAAATCTCTAAATGCTCTAAGCTCTTTTGACATCATATCTATAAAACGACGATAGAAGAAATAAATACGCGAAAGATTGATTTAAAAATACACAATTTACAAACATGGTTTTTATTTGTAAATTACTCCCACCATTTTAATCAAAATCTTATGCCCCCACATAAGTTTCGGGAATTAAAATATCCTAGCGGGCTTAAGGCCCAAATGCAATCTCCTAGTACCCACGACTCGTTGGCCATACTATTTGATTCACTTGGTGGTCGACTACGTCGTCGGTTAACCATCGCAGCTAACCCTTAAGTTCATTTAGCCTCATTTCTCGATATGGACCCACGACTCGAATCAAACTAGGGGTGTAACAACGGAATCAAATGGCGTATGGCCCAGATGCATCCACTCAGTGTTGGGATTCGGTAAGATAAACAGCCCTAGGCACAGCGGAATATAAAATTTTTAGGACCTCTTTCGGAATCATGTCAGGATACTACTCTAGTTGTATATATATGAATATTTATATAAACGACAGTATAAACAGTTACACGTTATACCTGTCTCCTTGCAAATCCCAGTTGGCAGTTGAAGTCAAGTTTCTCCCTCGGTTGGTCGATCCTATGCCCTGCAGTAGCGCCCCACGTGTTGCGCCTATATTGGTTGATACACCACAATTACACGAAATATAATATACCCTGATCGACTAGAACACAGGATATATTAAGATCTGGGTTTTAGGTAACGAACTAGGAACAAAAGACAACAATCGAACTCCTCCAAAAGAGAGAGAGAGTTCGGCTATTGCTAAGTGGGAGAGGGGGGAGTTTTTCTTGACTTGGTAATTTTTGCCCTTGTCAGTTGTATATGAGATATGACATCAAGTCCCCTATTTATAGGTATCTCATTAACATAATCCTCCTAGGACTAGGAATCCAAGTCTCCTACATGGGTCATGGCTTTTTTAATTAGAAGTCTAAGTCTTCCCTAATTAATTCATGGCTCATTCAATTAATTTAATTAGGCTTTATTTAATTTTCCAATTAAATAGCCCAATTAATTAATTACTCTCCCAATTAATTAAATTAGACTCTAAGTCTATTTAATTAAATCTTTCTATAATTAATTAAATCCAAATTAATTAATTAACTCACAAATTAAATTCTAATTTAATTTATAATCTTGATCCAATTCCAATCGGATTCAATTTGTTCCAATTGGGTCGACCCAGTCGACCCAGTCACCAATCGACCCAGTCGATTTTTCATACCCAGTCGACCCAATCGACCCAGTCGATTCGGTCGACCCAGTTGTTTCCTTTTCCTTCGCTTTCGCTTCATGTGTATTGTGTATGCCCCCATAGGTTCACCACATAATTGGCTGTGGGTTATAATTAAATATTAATTCAATTATTCAAGTTTAAATACTTTCTAAATCAGTCGAACACTCTGTCGACTGACCATTCCAAAATTAGCACCCCTGCCAATTTAGGAATTCTCCCACACTCCACGGTCGATGTATGGCCACAAGCCCATGGAGCCCAATCACTGGTGAATTAATTCAGTGAACCTTTTATCATTTACAATTATCATATACGCCATAATCTCTCCATCGATCAATCTCCTAGTCGAGACTTAAGGGTATGGTCTTTCATCGGTCTCCCTTTTCTTTTGTCTTGACCTTATGCATTCTGGTCTCGAAATAATTCTCTTTGACTTAATCTTTATGAGCTACTTACATAAAGTCGTCAGATACCTTGGCCAATGATTTTTACCAGAATTAATTTCTCATAGAAATCCATAGGAGAATTTCTAACCTATCAAATCGGGTCAATGGATCCTTTGTTGATGATATGAACATGCATACGAGTTCCTCTATACCCAACATGAGTTCACAAAGACTTTCTGGTAATCTCCAGTCAGTCGGAACTCATATCAAAGCATAGATGTTCTCGCACCAGATAAACCCTATCATCTCAAGTAATTAGGGATCGTTCCTCGTATACTATCGTAAATTGGAATAACTTCAACTCCGATATGCGACTACCGCTTCCATGGTGAGTTATTTCCTAAATGGGGTATTCAGTGCACTTGCTATCCCAGCAAGCCACTCACTTATGTGTATCGACTATCCCAATCACGCTTGTGGACCCCAGCATTCTCCAGTTCATCGGAGTATACACAACAGTGAGAGTCTAACCGAATCCAATGATGTCCTATCTCGATTGGATTCTACGACCCTTGAATATATTTTAGATCACGGCCTTAGAGATCAGTCCACAGGTTGTCCCATAGCCCTGTGATCTAAGGACTTCTATCCTAATTATGCGTAGATAATTATTACATACGATAAAGCGGACCATATAATAAAGTGTTTTTATTAATCAAAATTGAATATTTCCTTACAGCTGGCTTGCAGGACACTATTTCTATCACTCAGGGAATCCACGAAAATGATGTTTGCCGAGCTACCGGAGTAGATTGATATCCTTTTGACGATCCCGTTGGCTATTTGCCTTGTTATCGCCATTGGACAGTCAGGAACATCATGCTCATCATATGGAATATATCCTGGCTGGAGATCGCCAATCATTTTACTTGGAGCAATCAGCTTTATTGAGAAAATTTCTTTCCGATTATTACTTGCTCTATCTCGGAGAGCTCTAGAAACCACCCTTCTTGAGTTCTTACTATCTCCACCGGCAGGCCCCCTGAAATCATATTCACAATTGTCCCCGACTGAGCTCTTCTCGGTTTGTTGTCACGATTCCCTTAATTTAAGTCTCTTCTCCTTCATGGGGACCTCGACGGGGACCGATCATTTTTAATCCTGACTTTCACTTGGCTATTTCTCTCGACCTTAACGTACGCTGTTAAGTGGCCCTTGGCGATTAATCATTCGATTTCATCTTTCAATTGGTAGCAATCCTCAGTGTTGTGCCCCCTTTGTCGATGGAACCGACAATATTTTTTTCTAATTTGGAGGCTCCCTTTGCGGCGGAGGTCACCTTAAGAGGTTCTTATCTTGGATGGCGAACAAGATTACTGATCTAAGTCTCTTGAGTGGGGTATAGTTATCGTTATACCTCCGAGGCAATCTCCTTGTCCTTTGTCTTCTTGTATCGAAATTTATGTCCTCTTCTCTGAACACCCTTTTGTTTTTTCTCTCTACGTATCTATTAGTTGGGCCTCTGCCAATCACTCTTTCATTGACCGGGAAGTGCTGTTCTTTTTTCTCGGCCTTGTCCAGGCCAAAAAAGGTTTCATCATATTTATCATCTATTCTTCTACCATATATTGATTCGCCATCTCCATGAGTTTTTCATATGTCGATGGATTTTCTCGTACTATCGTGCTGGCGAAACCTCGGTTCAGCGTGATTTCGAACAAAATCGTGATAAGGAAGTCCACCCTCGGCATTTCGACCTTTAACAGTTCATTATTAAACCTCCCCATGAAGGTTCTGAAAGTTTCGTCGGGTAAGTGAATTATCGAGTATAAATGATGGCGGGGGGTCTGACAGCCTTTTTGCTTCCAAATTGACTCATAAACTTATCGCATAGTTGGTGTTGGTCCCAAGTGGTCAGATGAGTTCTAGAGGGGAGGGTGAATAGACCTCTAAACTTTTTAACAGTTTTTTCTGACTTAAACAGGCTAAGCTGTTACCGAACAGTAAGTTACATAGCTGATCGCGAATAAATCTTTGAACAACTTCGTTGACCACTAATCTGATAGTTACTTAGCTGATTTTGTTAAAAACAGTTTCAATACTTAGAGTACTTGCAGCGGATTTATAAAGTGTTTTTCACAAGTAAACTCAGTAGTTTGAAAGTTTGTTCCCCAGTTTTACAAAACTTCTTTCCTTAGAAAACTTTTCAAACAGTTAACTTAAAGTGTTTTTATACAATCTGAAAATATGCAAGTTTGAAAGCAATGTAAAAACACAAGTAATTTTTTATAGTGGTTATATGGATTTGAATATCCTTTAATCCACTCTTCCAAGTCACAAAAATCTTGGGTTATACTAAAAACACAAAGTAATTAGTACACTCCACTTACGCCAATCAACAAATGAATCTGGCCGTAAGCTCACAATAGGAAATCACTAAGAAAACCTATCCTCTGAAGTTAGATCACTCTCAAAGATGGATCTGCATTTCGCACAACACTCACGTTTACAAAATCACTCAGAAGATGTATTTTTTTCATTGTTCTTCAACTCTGCTTTTGTCAACAAATGACTAAGCTGATGAGTGAGCTGTTCTTGAGACTTAAAGAATTCTGCTTCGAAAATTCTCTCAGAGATTTTGTTGTGTTTTTCTCTTCGTCTCTCTCTCAGCTATTTATACTTGAGGTTTGAAAAATGTCCATTGAAGAAAGACAGAGTTCAAATTCCTCGAGTATTGGTCCTTAATTTCCGCGAACGGCTCTCTGCAGCTGTCCGTACTATTAACAGTACTTTTCTGCAGGCAACATTAAATGCACCCGGCTGATGCGAAGCATTTCTTCAATCATTTGTCTTTAATAGCCTTGTACTTCAGCATTTATTACTTCCAGGGGCATTTATTACCGTTGGGAAGACTTTATGATCCTTTCCACTTGGCTGACGAAAGTGCAAGTCTGATGGCGAACAAAGCTGATCTCAAACTTAAACAAATCTGATTTGAGTCGGCTGATCTTCATCAGTCTGATATCTTTCCTTTAGCAGATCAGTAGTCTTGGACCTTAAATTTTGACTCTTCTGATATCTTCTTTACTTAGTCAAAATTTCTTCAAAGGGACATCAGCTAAGTTAATCCATACTTAGCAGACTTTGAAGTTTTGGAATGCATCAAAACCTCCCTTTACTAAATGTCTTCAGTGTTCTTCATCTTCATCCTTATCCAACAATTTTTTCCCTTTTTGATGATGACAAAACTTCAGCTAAGTACCTGTTAATACTTATACTAAAGAATGTAATCCTCAAAATTTTCTGAGATAGAAAAGATATGTTGGAGTAAACTTGACTTTTTATTGATAGTGAAATTATTACAAGTACAAGTTTATCAGATGAGATGTTTGAAAGATAGATAAAGTAAACTGATTACAAAGAGATTTATGTATATTCTAACTATCAGCTCCTTCATCAGATCCTTCTAACATTTCCTCATACTCATAAGATGATTCTTCATCATCTTCTTCTTCATCTTCATCAGCTTCCTCTTCCATAAGTATGTTTGCTCTGGCAGCATCCATCTTTTCTTTGAGTTGCTGCTCCTTCAGTAGCTCCATTGCTTTTCTGGCTGATTCAGTATTTTTGTACTTGGTAAGTGGCTCTGTTCGATCTTCAGCAGAGTCCTTGGTTTCAGCCATCTCCTCATCAGATTTGGCTTTGTCCTTAGCCTCTTCTTCAGACTTCTCTTCACCTTGTACCTTTCCAACTTCTTTAGCAGTCTTGGTCTTGTCAGTAGTTTCTTCGGTCTTCTCTACTTCAGCAGCAGCAGCAGTCTCCTTAGTTGATTCTTCCCCTTTATCTTCCCCCTTTTTGTCATCATCAAACTTGATGACATCTTCAGGTTTAGCAGCTGGGTTAAGTGCAACAGTAGGAATCTTCATTGCAGCACATAAAGTCTTCAGGTTTTGATTGACTACGTCATGACTTGCTGTTAAATGATGAAGAGTGGTATTGATGAAGTCATTCTTATCATTTACTCAATCAACATTGAGTTGCAGAGTTGCAAGTTCATCATTGATGATACTTCCAGCCTTTCCAAATTCTTGCAACAGACCCAAGTTGAGATCTTTTTCTTCCTCTCTGATGCGTAAGAGATTCTTGGTAAGATCAGCCACGTTGAAATTTGTTCTCTCCAAGGCTGCATGAAGGTGACTTACATCAGCCTTCACATCCTCCACATTTCGGCTTACTTTAACAAAGCTTTGTACCAACTGTTTTGAATTATCTTGAGGCATTGAGAAACTATCAATTTCAGTCTTGATGGCTTTTGCAGTTGATTGTTGCATAGTTTCCAGCGGAAGTCTGTTGGACTCTACCAACGCTGCTTTCAGTTCTTCCTTCAGCTCCTCTTTCATCTTTTTCAGCTGCTGGCTATGCTTCTCTTCCAGTTCCTTCACAAAATTCTCCATCAGCATCTGGAAGGCTTCCATCAGTGATAAGTGCTGATCACCTGATGAAGCAGAAGTAGCAGCTTCCTTTTCTTCAGTCTCCTGGTGGACAGGGACATCTGTCATTTCAGTCTCCTGATTAGCTTTAGAATCCTTAGCATTCCACTCAATGGCTAAGGTTTTATCAGCAGTCTTGTGCTCATCAGTGACGTCATCATAAACCAGGTTTGTGATCTTGCCATCATCATTGAAACAAGTTGTTTGACGAATTTGTCGCACAATTATCCAAGGATTCACAAAGGCAATATTACCCTTGGGCACTTCACAAAAATCCTTTACTTCTTTGCCAAAAATAATTTGCTGAATGCTTGGCAGCTGAGGCATTTCACTTGAACATCCCTGCTGATATCTTGACCTTTCTGCCCATCTCTTCAAGGCGGTCATAACAGCAATGTTGATTGCCCTCTCTTCAGCATTACCAGATTTTCTTCTTTTAGCAGGCAAAGTGTTCCGAATGATCTTGGCCTCCTCTAATGCAAACTCCTTTGCATATTGATGCATGATATCTCTAACGTAGTGAGGATTCAAGGCTTTCTGAATAGAGTCTGTCCTTAACCAATTTAGAACCCACTGTTCTTCATCAGCTAACTCCTTCAGACTTTGAAGTTCTGCAATTGATATGTTCATCCTGTTATCTCTCCATCTGATGTATCTAGGCTTTTCCTGGGTGAACAGTGTCTTTAGCATAAGCTTCTGATCATAGTATGCCAAGGTCTTTTCAAACCTTTTGAAGAGCTCCTTATCAGCATAGACAATGTCAAATGCTCTTCGGACTTCAAATTTTTCTTTGGGCTTAACTTCTCCCGCAGGCATTTTGGGCTTTTTGGGTTGCTCTCCATCAGCTCCATCAATCTTGATACCTCCAGCATGGACTGGTCCGTAGGCATCAGTCTTGCTGATTTCAATTACCATAGCAAGTTCTGCCTCCTCAGCAGCTTTTCTCTCAGATTCAGTCATTTTTCTTCTCTCTTCATCCTTGGCTGTTTGGATCTTGCTAAGCTCCTTTGCCTTTTGTTCTTCCTGCTCGTCTCTCTTTCTCTGTTCAGCCTCCTCTCTTTTTCTTTTCTCAGCCTTTGGAACCTTCTTCCTTTTAATCACTATCTTTCTCTTCCCTTTGCTAGTTGAGACAGGAGCTGGACCAGCAGATGAGATAGGTGCAGCAGCAATAGGATGGATGATCATAACATCTGGATCATCCTGAGGTTTGGCAGCCTCAACTGTTGGTGTAGCTTGAGTCATCTGTTGCGCATCAGTTTGGTCAACAGCAGAAGCCTCATCAGCTCCAACAGGTCTTTCAGCAGATGCAGGACTTTGTCTTACTAAGTTTTCCAACTCAGTAGGCTCTTCAATAAATGTCATCTGCTTCCTTGTTGTCTTCTTTAATCTCCCTTGAATGGGTCTTGAAGCAGCAGTGTCTCTTAATTGACTCCTTGTCCTATGAGAAACAGTCTCATCAGGAACTTGAGCAGATGGAGTTCTGGAGGATGATGCAGGGGATGTATTCCTGACATCAGCAGTGACCTGATCAATAATTTGAACAACTCTAGCAGCAGCAGTCACTGTCTCTATTTTCTTAGGAGTCTTTTCCTTAGGCTTTTCAGCAGCCTTCCTTTTCTAGGTCTCAACAGCTAACTCAGCTATTTTGACCAATCTCCTTGGCCTTTTGGCAGGAACATCCTTTATTTCCTCATCTTCATCCTCATCAGGCTCATCAGCCTTTCTCTTCAAAACTGGCAAGTACTTCACCATTGCCTCCTTTCCATTTGACATTGCACAACCCAGTTTGAATAGCAGATAACTGAGCGTGATTCTGTGATTGGTCTGAGGAGTCTTGCCTTTCTTTACTTCGAAGAAGTTTGCCAAAACATACCAAATGACGACAGACCAGTTGACTTCTAGTCCGTAGTAAATGGCAGTCATGATGCTGAACCTCTTCATGGTAACAGCATCCAGAGAAAATGTGCAATTTTCGATCAATTTAGAAACCATATCAGCCATCCGCTGATACTCGTCTTTCAACTGTCTTTTCTTGATGTTGCCGGACAACATCTCCCCTTCTTTGGCGCAGATCGCCAAGAATTGTTGGTGCTTGTCCTCCGCCAGCATAGTGACATCATGTCGTCCTCTGTTAAGAAGACCAAAGGTCTCGTGAAGGACAGCAGAAGTAATTACGATGGATTTACCACTAACTGTAGCTTTGATTTCCATAGTTGTGAAATCAACAGATCCGGTCTTGTAGTACTCCAAAACCTGATCAGTCCAGATTACTCCTTCATTGTACTCCATGAAGTTAACCAATGAAGCCGTTTTGAATTTTTCCAGTAGTTCCTTCATTAAATCAGTCCCAGATTGGAAGTATGAGTCGTAGACAAGGAACATACCTTCAGCGGCCATTGAATCTGTTGAAAGTGAAAGAGACAAGAAGAATTTCGCAGAAAATTGCAAGTAATTTCTCTTAAGTGCTCTTTGAAAGTTTTGGGTGCGTAAAGAACTACACGGCTGATCAGATAGGGATTTATAGAGTTAGGGTATTTCGGTTTTCGTGATACCAGCTAACCGTTAGATCAGTTTCTTGTCAGTGCTGATCGTGCGGCGTCAGTTACGACCTTTCAAATTCAAATCGCATTTAATGAGGAGCGGGAATTTGTACCGCCCTTCTGTCACTTGTAAAAGCGTGTTTTGAAATAAAGCGTTTTAAACAGTAAGCTTTTACATAAGCGATCAGATGAGTAAAATAAATACTTATCTGATGGACTACTGTCCTGATGACAAAGTTGTTATCAGTGAAGGCCAATAGCTGATAACCTTCCTCGGCTGTTTGTCAATCCAGCTAGATAATAAATCTTCAATCTTCAAAACTTTAATCTTCTGTTGAAAGCATAACTTCAACTAACTGTCATCAATAAATTTCATCTTTTAATCAGAAGTACCGCTAGTCTTACACGTTCCCCCTGACTTTAAGAGTTCATAAGTTAACTAGTCTGTTGAGAGTTAATCATTCAAGATGAATAAGATGAGTAAGCTGTTGAACTCTAGTCTTCTGATGAGTTCCCCCTCAGCTTATGCATCCAATTTTAATAAACCCATTTCAGCTCTTAGAGTTAAAAACCTTGTCTCACTTAGAGGTTTTGTGAAGATGTCAGCAACTTGATTTTCAGTAAACACATATTCTATCATGACAGTTCCTTTCTCCACATGATCTCTAATAAAGTGATGCTTGATCTCAATATGTTTAGTCCTTGAATGACTTGTAGTATTCTGAGTAAGGCTTATTGCACTTGTATTGTCACAGTAGATTGGAATTCCACTGATTTTGATATTGTAGTCTTCTAGTTGATGCTTCAACCATAAGATTTGTGCACAGCAAGCTCCAGCAGCTATGTATTCAGCTTCAGCGGTTGATATGGATACTGAAGTCTGTTTCTTACTCATCCATAAGATCAGCCGACTACCTAAGAATTGACAGGCACCTGTTGTGCTTTTTCTGTCAATCTTGCAGCCAGCAAGGTCAGAATCTGAATATCCAATGAGTTCAAATCCAGATTCCCTAGGATACCACAATCCCAAATCTTCAGTACCTTTAAGATACTTGAGTATCCTTTTGGCAGTTAAGAGGTGAGATTCCTTAGGATTTGATTGAAATCTCGCACAAACCCCAACATAGTACATAATATCATGTCTGCTAGCTGTCAAGTATAACAGTGACCCAATAATTCCTCTGTACTTGGTTATGTCCACTGATTTACCATCTTCATCTTTATCCAAACGAAGACTAGTAGACATTGGAATGTTAGCAGTAGAGCTAGTTTCCTTACCAAATTTCTTGAACAGATCCTTTGTGTATTTTGCTTGGCTGATGAAAATTCCATCAGGCAACTGTCTTACTTGCAAACCAAGAAAATAGTTAAGTTCTCCCATGATGCTCATTTCAAACTTGTTCTGCATCAGCTTTGAGAACTTGTCACACATCTGTTGGTTAGTTGAACCAAAAATAATATCGTCCACATAAATTTGCACAAGCAAAATATGTTCTTTCCATTCAATAGTGAACAAGGTCTTGTCTACCTTACCTTTACTTTAATTAAAAGAAAATCAGATAAAGTATCATACCATGCTCTTGGAGCCTGTTTCAGTCCATAGAGGGCTTTCTTTAGACGATATACCTTGTCTTCTTCTTGATAGGCTTCAAATCCAGGTGGTTGTTCAACATAAACTTCTTCTTGCAATTCTCCATTGAGAAAAGCTGATTTCACATCCATCTGGTAGACTGTGAAATTCTTGTGAGCAGCATAGGCAAGAAAGAGTCTGATAGCCTCTAATCTTGCTACTGGTGCAAAAGTTTCAGCAAAGTCAATGCCTTCTTCTTGGCAGTAACCCTTGGCCACCAATCTTGCTTTGTTTCTGGTGATTTCACCATCTTCATTCATTTTATTCCTGAATACCCATTTAGTGCCAATGACTCTTTGATGACTTGGTCTAGGAACTAAGTACCAGACTTCATTCCTTTCAAGTTGATTTAGCTCTTCTTGCATAGCTTCAATCCAGTTTGAATCACTAAGAGCTTCTTCAATCTGTTTGGGCTCAATTTGAGATAAGAAGCTGACAAACATTGCTTCACTTGCAGCGGCTCTCCTTGTCTTCACTTTATCCAAAGGATCACCAATCACCAGCTCTGGTGGGTGATTCTTGAGCCAACTAAGATCAGGCTGCAAATCATAATGTTGACCTTTGCTTTGATCTTGCAACACTACTGTTGGAGATCCAGTAGTAGTCTGTTGAACATTTGTTGTCTGTTGAACAGTCTCTGGTCTATCAACTGTTTGCAACTCGTCTGTTAGACAATTAGCACTGTGATTTTGAACAGCACTTGAGTTATCAGCTGGGTTGAGATCAGGTAGTATGATGGGAACATATTCTTCATTCTTTCCAACATTCAACTTCTGTAAATCAGTAGACAGATCTTGATTAGTACTTTGATTCTTTTCAGAAGATTGATTTGGTTCATCAAATACTACATGAATGGATTCCTCTATAAGTAAAGTTCTTTTGTTAAAGACTCTATAAGCTTTACTAACAGTAGAGTATCCTACAAAAACAGCTTTATCAGCCTTTTCTGCAAATGCAGTAAGGTGATTTTTCCCATTATTTAAAACAAAGCATTTACAGCCAAATATCTTAAAATAATGAATGTTTGGCTTCCTGTTGTTCCAAACATCATATGGAGTCTTGTTTTGGTACTTGTTGATCATGCATCTATTTTGGGTAAAACATGCTGTGTTTGTGGCTTCTGCCCAAAATCTTGGAGGCAGCTTAGCTTCAGCTATCATTGTCCTGGTAGCTTCTTTAAGAGTTATGTTTCTCCTTTCAGCAACTCCATTCTGTTAAGGGGTTCTGGCAACAGAGTACTCATGGCTGATTCCTCTGGCATTACAATACTCTTCGACAGTAGAGTTTGTAAACTCAGTCCCTCTATCTGATCTGATCTTTAGTATTTTCATACTTTTCTCATTCTGAACCTTTTCCATCAGATTTGTAAGATGCTCCTTGGTTTCACTTTTCTTTTCATGAAAATCACCCAAGTGTATCTTGAATAATCATCCACAACAGCTAGGCAGTATTTCTTTCCACCATTGCTGACAGGATCAATGGGTCCAAATAAGTCCATGTGTAGCAGCTCCAATATTCTTCCAGAAGATTGATGCTTCTTGCTTTTGAATGATGACTTGATTTGTTTACCCTTCTGACATGCGTCACAAAGCTTATCTTTGCTCATGACAGTCTTAGGAATCCTTTCTACCAGATTATTCTTGATAAGCCTGTTGATGGTCTTGAAATTCACATGATTCAATCTTTTGTGCCACAGCCAACTGACTTCACTTGGTGTTGATGCCACCAAACAAATGCTTGAATTCTTGTCAGCAGAATTCCAGTCCACTGTGTAGACATTCCCTTGTCGTCTTCCAGATAAAATTACCTTCTTTGTACCAATCTGTTCAACATAGCACTTATCTGTTGAGAAGATGACTGAATATCCTTTGTCACAAAATTGACTTATGCTCAGCAAATTGTATTTGAGGCCTTTAACATAAGAGACGTCAGATATCTCAATGTTGCCTTTGATCAGCTTTCCACTTGCTACAATCTTGCCTTCTTTGTTGTCTCCAAAAGTTACATTCGGACCATCCACATCAACAGCATCAGTCAGTTCATGTATGTTTCCACCCATGTGTCTTGAACAACCACTGTCCAAGTACCAGATTTTCTCTACTTTACTCCTACTCCTAATCCTAACCTACAAAACAAGATAAAATTGTTTTAGGTACCCTTATTGAGAGGGTCCTGAAGGATTAGTTCCACCTTTGACAACCCAAGATGATGAAGTCTTAGGCTTCTTAGGTTTCTGAGTTTCAACAGGAGCATGAACAGTTTTGCCTTTACCACGTTCATCAGATTTGTCATATTGTTGATGATCAGCATGATAAGGATAATGTTCAAATGCAGAGTAAGATGCATGACAATGAGGATATGCATGCATTGGATGAGCAGGGTAAGGTGCATAGTAAGTTTGAAATTGAGGTGCATGATACATAGGATGATATGCAGCAGGTTGCACATAATAAGACTCATTTCCATACCAAGCATTTTGATTTTTCTTGTTTTTATGCTTCTTTGGTTTACTTGATGCTTGCTCATTAACAGACGACTTAGTTTTATCACTGGTCTAATTAGTTTTAACCTTGTCAGAGGACTTCCTAGGACTCTTCTGTTTAGGCTTACTAGTCTGTTTTCCTATACTAGGCTCTTTGCTCTTTTTAGCCTTAGGAGTTTTCGTTTCCTTTAATACTTTCTCAGGTGAAGCAGGTTTAGTAGTCTGAACATACAATATGACCTTACTATTGTCAGCTGATATGAATTTTTTAGTATGGTTCAGTTCTAACTTATCCTTATCTAAAGGTGTCTTATGTTTACTAGACATGTGAGTGGATGCAACAGATGACTTATCATGAGACTCAATAACTTTCTCAAGCTCAATGATTTTACCCTTATAAACTTCACATTCAGCTTTCAGAGATTCATTCTCTTGCTCAAGCAGTTTATATTCAGCTGATTCTTTTGGCTTTTCAGCTTTAAGTTTCAGTGAACTGTTTTGCTCTTTCAGCAATATCATCTCTTCCTTAAGCTTTTTAAATGCATCAGCAATGCTAGTATTGTTGAGCATCATTTGTTCAAATGAATTAAATAATTCATTATCAAGAGGAGTTACCTCATCATCCTCGGATTCATCAGATTCCTTAGCCATCAGGCAGAGAAGAGCAGGGCTCTCTTCATCAGAAGTGTCTGAATCTGAATCAGATGAGTAGACTACAGGTAGCTTTTCTGCTTCTGCTACCAGCACCTTTCCTTTCTGATGCTTTCTTTCCTTTCTGATTCTCTTTTCTTCTTCTGTATACTTCTCAGCTTTAGGATATAGACAGTCTCTGATGAAATGGCCCAGTTTCTTCCAATTATAGCACATCATTTTGTATTTATAAGAATCCTTATCCTGAGAAGAAGAAGTAGGGTTAGAAGTAGAAGCATTGTTATATTTGTTCTTCATTTTTCGTCTGTAGAACTTTTTGAAGTTGTTCATCAGCAATGCAACGTCTCTAGCAATGTACTCCTTTTTGTTGAGTAGTGTGGCTTTATCAGATGAGTCCACATCTTTGCTTTTGTGCGCTGGTCTTCTGGGATTTTCAGCAGCAACAAGTGCGGCTGTGGGACTTGAAGTAGAGGTTTCTTCAACACCTATTCTTGGCAGTTTATACTCGTACGCCTTGAGTACTGAGAACAGCTCGGTGAGAGAAATCTTGCCCAGATCTCTTGACTCTTCCATGGTTGTCACCTTCATGTTGAACTTTGGAGGTAGGGCCTTCAGAACTCTGACGGTTATCTCCTTATCAGTGAAGGTTTTTCCAAGCTTTAGCACTTCATTCAGCGTCCTTGTAAACCTTGTATCCATCTGGTCAATGGTTTCTGCAGACTTCATCTTGAAGTTGTCCAGCTTTTCCAGAGCAACACTCAGCTGATGCTCTTTGATGGCGTCGTTTCCTTCGCTCATGTCACGGACCTTATCCCACATTTCTTTTGCAGTTTTGCAATGTTTGACTTTATCAAACCGATCATTATCCAGGGCTTTGGTCATGATGAAACGGCCAACTTTATCCATATTGAACAGCTTTATTTCTTCGGCTGTCATCTCTGTTAAATCCTTTTCCACCACTATTTCAGCTTCATCAACAGTGATAGTCTTGGTGAATCTGAATGGACCTTTGATGATACATGTGTACATGTTATCATTGTAAGCAGCTAGAAAAATCTCCATTCTGATTTTCCAGTCTTCAAAAGACATACCAGCAATGTGGGGAACATGGCTGATACAATCCATTTTTCAAAAAGTTTTTATTTTTCAAAAAGATGCTCTTTTGAAAAGTTTTGAAAACCTTTGAAAAACACTCGGATCAAGCTCGTTGATCAGGCAGCTGATTCTAATGAACCACCTGCTCTGATACCACTTGTTGGTCCCAAGTGGTCAGATGAGGTCTAGAGGAGAGGGGGTGAATAGACCTCTAAACTTTTTAACAGTTTTTAACTTTAAAACCTTTTGTTCTAACTTAAACAGGCTAAGCTGTTGACGAATAGTAAGTTACTTGGCTGATCGCGAATAAATCTTTGAACAGCTTCGTTGACCACTAATCTGATAGTTACTTAGCCGATTTTGTTAAAAATAGTTTCAATACTTAGAGTACTTGCAGCGGATTTATAAAGTGTTTTTCACAAGTAAACTCAGTAGTTTGAAAGTTTGTTCCCCAGTTTTACAAAACTTCTTTCCTTAGAAAACTTTTCAAACAGTTAACTTAAAGTGTTTTTATACAATCTGAAAATATGCAAGTTTGAAAGCAATGTAAAAACACAAGTAATTTTTTATAGTGGTTATATGGATTTGAATATCCTTTAATCCACTCTTCCAAGTCACAAAGATCTTGGGTTATACTAAAAACACAAAGTAATTAGTACACTCCACTTACGCCAATCAAGAAATGAATCTCGATGTAAGCTCACAATAGGAAATCACTAAGAAAATCTATCCTCTGAAGTTAGATCACTCAGAAAGATGGATCTACACTTCGCACAACACTCACGTTTACAAAATCACTCAGAAGATGTATTTTTTTCGTTGTTCTTCAACTCTGCTTTTGTCAACAAATGACTAAGCTGATGAGTGAGCTGTTCTTGAGACTTAAAGAGTTCTGCTTCGAAAATTCTCTCAGAGATTGTGTTGTATTTTTCTCTTCGTCTCTCTCTCAGCTATTTATACTTGAGGTTTGAAAAATGTCCGTTGAACAAAGACAGAGTTCAAATTCCTCGAGTACTGGTCCTTAATTTCCGCGAACGGCTCTCTGCAGCTGTCCGTACTGTTAATAGTACTTTTCTGCAGGCAGCATTAAATGCACCCGGCTGATGCGAAGCATTTCTTCAATCATTTGTCTTAAATAGCCTTGTACTTCAACATTTATTACTTCCAGGGGCATTTATTACCGTTGGGAAGACTTTATGATCCTTTCCACTTGGCTGACGAAAGTGCAAGTCTGATGGCGAACAAAGCTGATCTCAAACTTCAACAAATCTGATTTGAGTCGGCTGATCTTCATCAGTCTGATATCTTTCCTTCAGCAGATCATTAGTCTTGGACCTTAAATTTTAACTCTTCTGATATCTTCTTTACTTAGTGAAAATTTCTTCAAAGGGACATCAGCTAAGTTAATCCATACTTAGCAGACTTTGAAGTTTTGGAATGCATCAAAACCTCCCTTTACTAAATGTCTTCAGTGTTCTTCATCTTCATCCTTATCCAACAGTTGGTCAAAGTCAAAAATTGATTGTTCTTCCAATCTGTCGAGCCAAGACTGGGCCATGCCCGCAAGGGTTGTCGAAAAGGCTTTTGCTGCTACAATGTCGAAGATTCCGTGTAGCTGCATCTGAAGATTAAATGACGCTAAGTGCTTCTCGGGTCTGCAGTACCAAAATACCATGGTAGCGAGTCGGTAGTCTTTTATCCAGGGAAAGTCTTTCGAAGAAGATTTTGTCGCAGAAGGGAGACTTCCTCAGATGAGAGTTCGACACAGCGTCTCGTTCTTCTTTTCCTATAGATCCAATTTTTGGTGGAGGGACCTAACCTTGGAGTTTATTTACTTCTCTCTCCGACTGTTTCCCCAAATCATCCCTGCCGAGATGTCTATCTTGGTCCCGATGAGCTCTGCTAATGGCCTCATTTACTTCGATTCTCACCCTCGCACCCGGTCCCCCTACAGGTGGGAGCTCTCGAGGGGGATTGTTATTCCCTCTTGCGTATTCAGCCACCCACTCTTTTTTGGCATCGTCCAGGAAAGTCTTCAAATCTTCCCTTGTGAGTTGAAAGACGACAGGCGCTGCGGGCCTCGAGGGTTCGACCTCCTCTATAGGTGTTAAGTTTGGATTAGGACGAGGATATTATCAACTTGTCCTTCACCATTCTGGTCTCTAATTTCTTCTCGATCGCGCGCAAGAGCGGCTTTAGATCTAGTAGTCATCTTTTTTCGATTCCAAGTTAATGTTTCCCATAGACGGCGTTAATTGATGAGAGTTTTTTTTTTATATTAATATATTATAGTCTATGTCCAGGTGTCAATTCAAACACTACTCTCCAATGTGAGGACAATCAGGTCAATCAAGCTTCTCCTCGTTTGTATAAGGGATACTAACATGTAATCAAAGAAGGCTTCGCCAAGTTAATACCGGCGATAACCCTCTGATGCTTAAGTCAGTATCGAGATATGAGATCAAAGTTGATAGTTATTGTGCTTAAATTGTGTGTACCTGTTTCCTCATTTGAGAGGGGTATTTATAGTTGTAGATTTCAACTATTGGGTCGGATCATGACAAGACACATAAGTCGTATATGGATCCGCACTATTCTATTAGACCCACCAGGAAGTGGATCAGGGATTATTTTACCATGTATCGATATGCAGGTCGTTTGTGGAGATATCGATGTCTAGTTAAACTTGCAAGTCGATTTTTGCTCTTGCAAAGTGACCTTAATGGTTTTATATTATATTATTTATTTGAGTGCCGCGTCAGATGATGAAGACTTGGTAGATCAGTAATATGTTAATATTCATGTCACAATAAGTTAAATTGTACATTGAAAAAATTACAAGGGTAACTTCCCATAAACTCATATCTAATGTTAACTACTAGCAAGAAACTAATGCATCGATCTTTTTGTGAGCTTAACGAAGTGAAAAGGTAAATGATGGAGTTTGAACTTATGGTAATGAAAGGGTGTTTGAGTTTGAGTCAAATCAAAGTTTGGCTCATATGACATTGATTTACAGATTTGTTTAGGAATGTAGAGGAAGTTTGGTTAGTAGTGGGAAGTAACGAACATGGCTTTCGTAGTACGTAAAACATGTCTGGCTAGACTTTGGTTAAGAAGACAAGATTTTTCTGCATGTTATCCTATTCCTACCCTTCATTTAATTCACTCCAACTTCACATTAAATTATTAGGGTCTATTTGGATGGGTTCTAGCTCGGTTTCACGGATTTCAGTATTAGAAAAAATGTTTAGATATATAGTTTCGGTGAAACATTTGGAACCCCATGTAGTTAGGTTTTGGATGTTGAATTTTGTGATTCTGAAAAAGTTGAAACTCTACTTGCAATGGTTTTGGATGTTGGGATGTGGAGAAAAAATAAATGGTAGTGGTTTAATCAATGTTTTTTCTAAAAATTTTAGGCTGGAAAAAAATAAATGTTAGGTGTCAAATCAATTGTTGGTGTCAAACAATCTGTGTGCTTAAATATTTTGATCTAACATAAAAAAATAGTGAGAAATACTTACTTGTATCGAGACCAAATATCACTTTAATCTTTACGTAAAAAATGAGGAAATTAGACTGAGGCTTGTCGAAACAAATTTTCTTAAGACAATATTTGCGGGGCTGCCACAGTGCATACAGTTTGATTCCTGGTAGTCTCCCAAGATACAACAGTCTGTTGTTCATTATTTGATTTCACATTTGTTCTCGTGTAACACACAAGGTATGAATTAAATGGAATTGTGAAATCCCTTAATTTCATAAGTATTAAACTATCTATAACTCATCCACGTAATGTGCTTGAGATATTTTAATGTCATCACATGACCTCCTAATCATGATTGATTAAACCGAAGTTTTTCATATCATTAGTTAATATTTTCTCAACGAATTTAATATTTACGGTATTAGTCTCAAATATTAACATATCATTTACGTATAAACAAACTATGATACTCAAATATCCAGTTAGTTTATATGGACACACTTGTCATATTTATCAATATGACAGTTAAAATTTGTTAGTGACACTATCACATTTTTCATGTCATTGTTTAGGAGTTTGTTAAAGGTCAACAAGAAAATACAAAAGTTTCACAAACTATGTTTTCTTTTCATTTAACAACGAAACTCTCTAGTTACTCCTTATAAATTTTCTCATTTAATTCACCACTAAGGATAACAATTTTAAAGTCCATTGTATATAGCTAATAGAGCTATTAACATTAAAAAATGTCATCCTAATTGTTAGTGAATATGAGTCAAATAAATAAAAGTGTTTCTTTTAATAAGACACCTTGACTACTCGTCTAGCCTAGATTTTGTCGATTGACTTATCAAAGTTTTTAAGATCTTGAACTTAAAAATCCGTCTACATCTGATCGGTTCACTCTTCGAGGTCTACCAATTTTATGAATGTAACTCGTTGTCAATCACCTCTTTCCAATCCACGATATTGGAATGTGATATAATTTATTTATATGTTTGAGGCTAATCCTCTACATATAAGTTAGAATATCTAGATCGAAGAACTTGGAGCTTTTAGCTCATTTGTCTCTTCAACTCGTCAACAAACTCATGTTGAAGTAAGCGATTCATATGTATATTCTCGCAGAATATTGTAGTTTAGAATTAATTATAATTATAAACTTCACAAAGTTGATCCTCATGATCAAAATCAATTAAACATTTTTGTAAAATATTCAATAAAATTTTAAAAAGTATTCTTAGTCTAAAATGGGTTAGAATATAGTATTTATTCTTACAGAATAAATAATTTATAATTAACTATAATTATAAAGTGTAAAAAGGTTTATATAAGTAATATAATAAATAATATTACTTTATCATATTTTAATATCAGTAAATCACACTTACTGAAAATAAATCTGAAACAAAAGAAAGATCAATTTATGAGAAATGATTCTCAAATCCTTCTTGTCTTCTCAATGAATGTTACATCACGTGACTTGGTTCACATGATTACAATTATGTCAGATTTAAATACCAAAAATATGAACTACTAATATTTATCGCATAAGCTAGTAGTAATTAATATTTTTAAGTTATTTCCTTTTTCGGTGGTGAAACCGAAATCTGACCTAAATACCCCCCATTTTTAAGGTATTTGGTTTTTCTTCCCTTTCCATAACTCATATGGAATGATAATTGACTTTCTTGTATTAAACTCGACTTAGTATGGTGTAGACATCTAGCGATAAAGATTGACACTTAACCACATCTTTAAATTCTGTTATTTTAGCAACCAAATTGAATTGAGTTGAGCTAGGTAAATTATTTGACGAATTATTTCTAATTTAACACACTCTTGTGTAAATGAATATATTCGTATTTACCCCACAATTTGGATATAAGAATTTAAAATTTTCTTATTCCATTTTCTGGATTTGTATTTCACAAATGCATCTCTTCGTTACTTCGCAAATATTTATTGCCTCGTATTTATAATTCCATAAATAGTACAATAAAATATTTGTGATCAAATACATTTTAAACTCCACGAGTTAGTAATGATTTAGAATACATTTATTGCCTCTTATTTATTATTCAATAAATAGTACAATAAAATATATGTGATCAAATACATTTTAAACTCCACGAGTTAGTAATGATTTAAAATCACATAATTAATTTGGATTAGTTCAAAAAAATTTGAACTCACATACATGATAATTAGTTTCGCAAACAAATAAAATTATAATTATTTCACAAATAATTTATAATTATTTCTCAATAAATTATCAATATTTTCTCAATAAAATATTGACATTTTAGTAAATTATAATTATTTTACAAATACATTATAATTACATTTACAAATAGATTTTCAATATTTCGACAATAAATATTGTTATAAATTATAATTAATTCTCAAATAAATTATAATTATTTTCACAAATAAAATATTGATTTCGTAGTAAATACTAATTAATCATTTATCTCTACATAAAGATTATTAGTAATATAAGTCGCACTCATATTATTACACGAGCTATAATAACCCATACACGTATGAGATTATTATTTTGATGCCCATGACAATTTTAATTACAGTCATTACCTCATATAATGACATAACGTATGAATTACTTCAAATAACAAAGAATAGTGCACCACTAAAATATTGTACACAAACAGTAATTCATTCATAAATATGAAAATGTCTTTCATTTTAGTAATTCCAAAAATTAGATATAATCAAATTTTGGAGTAAATGATTTGTATGTATATTTAATTCGCAATTCAAATATACCATACGTAATAATTATAAGCATAATCAATATGTTAAATGGGATTTTCTTTTCATAATCTCCAAATGCTAAATCACACAATTAGCAATTGTAATCACAATAGTAACCGCTCAATTTGAAAGGTTATCATGATGTGATCGATGCGGTCCAAAACACCATTCAAATTTACATGCATCTTTTACCAAATATTTAAATGACACTTCACTTTTCCCTCAAAAATGAATATTACACTTTGAATAGTCAATATGATTTTTCAAAGGTGTGAAGACACACCTCTTCACATTGTTACGGAATTCAAATTTCTGAAACATACAAAATCTTAGAAACTGAATTGTCCGCCGATTATAAAAAGGCACCGATTCATAGATACGGCACGCACCATGAAATGCACCATTTCATTTATGAAGTCAAACGGCATCAAAGTTGAATCACTTTTTTAATCCATTACACTGGAAAAATGACTTCCACGAGACATTTCAATTATTTTGTTTTCCCACTTTTGAAGTGGTGTGTTTTTGGAGAATTAAAACAAATATTGTTTTCAACACTCCAGATGCTAAGAATTAGATGATTATTCTACTGCTCTCATGCAGAAAATTATAGTTTCTGTTTTTGAAGTAATAAATTCCTACCTCCAGAAACTTAGAAAATAAGATGTCCTCTTGACAGTTCTTTAGCAATACGTTTCAAAACCCATCTTTCTTCAATATTTACAATAAATCATCTTTGTTTGAGAATCCAGAAAATTCGTTAACTCAAGACATGGCTAAATATCAATTCTGCACTCATATATAGTTATTCTAATTGGCATGAACCTTTAGACTTTCTGCCAATAGCATTGACATTCGGTAGTCAATATTAGATCACAATTTGATTTCCTCTTATTTCATAAAGTTTTCAAATATCAATTAGATATTCTCTAGCAATGATCTTATCTCCACTTACAGAGAATATATAACATAAATATCAGATTCCACATCTGATAATTAAGGTGTTTATGATATGATAAAAGAATAAAAATATATAAGCGTCATCCATACAGGAAATTTCATAGCTTATACACATGCGAGAATTATATATTAAGTACATATTCTCATAGATTCATGCATAATGATTTTGAATTCGCTAGGATAGTAATTAACACAGATTAATTAAACATATATTATTGTCTTAAGATTGTTGGTGTCTAACAATCTGTGTGCTTAAATATTTTGATCTAACATAAAAAAATAGTTAGAAATACTTACTTGTATCGAGACCAAATATCACTTTAATCTTTACGTAAAAAATGAGGAAATTAGACTGAGGCTTGTCGAAACAAATTTTCTTAAGACAATATTTGCGGGGCTGCCACAGTGCATACAGTTTGATTCCCGGTATTCTCCCAAGATACAACAGTCTGTTGTTCATTATTTGCACAAATAATGAACCCACGGCGAACCGAAGCAAATAGAAAACTCGACATAAATTTAAAGTTGAGATGAGAGTAATTTTATTTTGATTATTGTCGGAAAAAGGATTCTAAATTGGCCAGATTAAGTCTCCTATTTATAGACTCAAAAATGTCTTTTCGCAATAGACACAATGTTTGGATTGTACTGTTTCGATCCAAAGGGTACCTCTTCAGATCGAACAGACACGACCCCTTACTCTCAACTAATTTTATTCACATATAGAATATAAATTCCAACATCAATTTCATTAACGGCCTTCTGCAACCACTCTCCCGGTGAGACGAAACAAATTTGTTATTTATTTAATTAATTTAATTTAAATTCATGAAACCCCTAAACCTCTATGAAACTATTATGTTTTAAGTTTTACTCTTAACAAATTCCGTTCTGTTTTATAAACTTTGATTTCCTTTGGTGTCTTATTTTTTACTTTACTCAATATAATTAAATTATATTATCTTAATGAAAATTTAATAAATATATAAATAAACTTTTTGATATTATAGATTATTATATTAATATTTTACTAAATATTATTTCTCAAGTATAAAAAATTAACTTTTAATATAAAAATAAGATTTCTTCATATTGTTAAATATATATGATATTTTAGAGTTTATTAGTAATATATCAAATCTTTGTTTCAATAAATATACAGGCAACATAGTTAGATATTTAATATTTCATAAAATAATAAACTATCTTATTGTTTAGTTTATTAATAATATTTACAATTCAACTATTTACATAAATATGTAAATAATTAAATATGAGGGTAAAAATGGTAATTGATTAAAAAAATTGACAGCGTTAGCGATACTAATGGAAAAATGAGAGTGTACATAGTTTATAATAAAATTAAATAGTTTTGTGCAGATTTTCTATAACAAAGAGAGATTTTGTATACTTTACCCGAGTATTCCCGAAAATATTATGTATTTTTGAAATAGTTTGCTCAGTTTAATCTCACCCAAATTCGGTAAAATCCATTTGAGAATGATTTTAGGCAAGTATTTGCCCAAACCCTAGGTTTCAATCGAGACAGAGACTTGCAGAAACGTAGCCACTGAAGACTTATAAAGTTGTTGATTCGACGTCTCACGTCTTTTTGTCGTCTACTTTTAATATTAATAAAGTTATTCTATTGAAATCATTATCTAATCATGCTCTCAAAAATTTCGTGAAAAACTCCCAAGTCAATTATCTAATCATGCTCTTGAAAATTTCGTGAAAAACTCCCAAGTCAATTTTGAAATCAAAACGAAACATAACCCCAAAAAAAAATTTGCTTCCCTAATTTAAATAGAGTAGCCATTTATTTAGAAAGGGGCGTGCAATGAATAATTCTTTATTTGTTCATCATCCCAAATATATTTCGTTTTTCCTTTTCTAATTTTAATAATGAAAGAAACTCTTTTCTCTATTTTAGGGTAGGCAAGGCAACTAGTGCGTCACCATCTTCCCCTTGTGTGTAATTTATGGCTTTTATGATAAGGTTGGTAAGTTTTCATGAGATAAATACATTTAACCATTTTTTGCAAATAAGACATTAAATATGATAAAATATTGTTATAACTTATACTTGTCTCATTTGTTACTATTATAAGAAGTAGCAATTAAAGATGATCATTTTCCAACTTGTCCCACTCAATTCTTTTTGTTTATATTGGAATTAGCTATTATGAATAATTGTGGTAGGTGTATACGAGTTAAAATGTATGGAAGACTCACTTGCAATTTCGAACAAATTGCAAAAGAACTTTTCAACATAAAAATCAAGTAATTTCTCCTTGGCAATAGAAAAAAATTAAACAGACCCATTTGAAACCAGATCCTCTTTTTTTTTTTTTCTTTTCTAGCTACACCAAATTCTGACTAATTACATTTAGTCTAGTTATGTATAAAAGCCTAAGAGCCTATTTAGAAGGGTTTTGATTATGTTTCGCGGGTTTCGGTTTCAGGAAAAAATAGTTTTGGTGGTATCGGTGAAACATTTGAAACCTCATTTGATTAGGTTTTGGATGTTGTTGGGTTTTATGGTTTTGAAAAAATTCAAACCTCACTTGGATTGAGTTTGTTGTAGTTTTGGGAAAAAAGCAGGTGATGTCTCAAATCAATATCTTTTTTATAAAGTTTGAAGAAAAAAATAGTTGGCATGTGTTAAATCAATGTTTTATATATTTCAAGAGTTTGGTTGTGGGTTTCTGAATAGTTTTGTGATGATTTTCATTGATTTTGTGAAACTCCATTTGAAAGAGTTTTGGCTCAGTTTCAAAAGAACGGCGAGATCGGGCTGAAACTCGGCCAAATAAACCCTAATTATACTTATAGGAAAAAAAAAATTAAGGCCCAACTGGGAAAGAGTTATCCACAACTTCGCTCTGCCACATATTTGGTTAAGATCCACGCAAGTAGTCCATTCATGTCGTCAGTGTCAGCCCATTAAAGTTGTGACCAAAGCCCAAGAGGCAATGAGGCCGTTATAAATTTATATAAAGAGGTTTTTCTATTGCCTAAAAATGATTTAAATTATTAAAATTGCAACTCAAACTTGTTCTGTGAATATACAAATTTATAAGGCAAATGATTATATCACAGCCTTAAAGCTTCAGTCCTTTGTACATCCCACTTTTTATATTTTGAATGTGTTGTGTTATCTACTACTTATTTAACAAGTTTTTTCTCCAAATAATCTTTTAAATCTATTAACAACCCACTCAACTTTAAAAAATTACAAAAGAGCACATAAATTATACGATATTACTCGTATAAAAAATAACTAATTACTTTCCAAATGATAATTTATCATTTATCAATATTTGAATAAAAAATTATCTCAAAAATTACAATAAAAAATATAAACTCGTAATTAAAACCAATTGCAATGCCTAGAATTTAGGGTTTATGACATAATGTTTAATTTAGGGTTTGATTTAGAGTTTAGGGTTTATTTTATACATATAGTTTATTTTTATTTGATGATTAGTTATGGGTTATTTTTGCAATTTTATATTATAGGTTGTGATGGTAACTGTGATGCTAGCATAGTCCAATTCATAATGACAACATGATGTTCTTTGAATCAACTTAAGAACCATACTAGCATCACAGTCCATAATATAAAATTGCAAAAAAAAAACTCTATAATTAATCATCAAGTAAAAGTAAATCATGTTTAAAAAATAATCAACACCAATTTATCAATTCAAACCATATCTACGACTCCTGCCAAGAGAAAACTAAAAATATTATTTAATATAAATAAAAAATATTAATTATATGACGCATAAATAATTATCAAGAAAATATAGCTCCGTTTTATAAAGGATAATCCCTAAACCCTAAATCCTAACCCCTAAAATCATAAACCCTATACTGTAAATTAAACCCTAAATTAAAACATTGTGTAGTAATCCCTAAATTCTAGACATTCCAAATGCTTTTAAATTATGACTTTATATTTTTATTGGAATTTTTGAGATATTTTATATTCAAATATTGATGAATGATAAATCATCATTTAGAAAGTAATGAATTATTTTTTATTGAAGTAATATCGTAAAATTTAGACGCTCTTTTGTAATTTTTGAAAGTTGAGTGGGTTGTTAATAGATTAAAAAGATTATTTGAAGAAAATATTTGTTAAACAAGTAGTAGCTAACACATTTAACTTCAAAATCATAAAAAATGGACTGTACAAATGACCGTGAAGTATGGGGGTGTGATATAATATTTTCCTTTACCTTAATCAATTAGGGACTTAATCATAGAACCACATGGTGGGATCCCGAGGCTTGGTGGAGGCACATCCTGCGATTTACATCCTTCAGGGTTCTAGGGCAAGGGTTCTGAGGGTCCAGAATTAGTTTAGTGTAAGCTTGGACACCTGGGTTATCAAAAAATAAAAATAAAAAATAAATAAAAAATAAAAAATAAATAAAAAAAATAAAAAAATAAAAAAATAAACTAGATAACTCTTATTATTATAGTTTTTTTATATGTACAATCGAATATTAGATACATTCGATTAGAGGTGTCAATGTGACGGATTGGGTTCAGATTAGGCTCGAGTCAGACACGGCCCAATTTATATCGGATCGGGTCGTGTTCAATCTTGATTGAAATCGATCGGATATCGAATCTTTTTTGGAACCAATAGTATCTCTCCACTTTAAATATATTACAATATTACTATTTTTTCCTAAAACAAGATTCCGACTTTCTTTATTAATATTCATATTTTTAGATGAAAATATGCATAAAATAAATTTCGAATGAATTATTAACTACTAACTTCTTAAATTAATGATAAAATATTATTAATATTACTTATTTTTAATAAAACATTATGCATATATATAATTTTTTTTAATTATTATCAAATAGGGATTTTTGACGGATTTTTATAGCCTTAAATCTATAATCGCTTCACAAGTTTTGTATTACGGATCTTTATAATTGAATGAAATTCATCGAAACTCCAATCAAATTAAAATTTAAATAGATCGGACTAGATTCGAATCAAAATCCACCCCATTGTCGGCCCTACATTCGATAACTAAGAAGACTTTGAGCTTATTTTGGGACAAACTTCAAGCCTTATAGCACGAAGCAAATTAAAACCACTCTCCAGCATCTATCACCAAAAAAACTCAACCAGGCCACATCGATGGGTTGGCCCACCAAGCAGCTGTCAATAGAGTGTGATATTTGATGATATGATCCGACCAAGAAGATCTATATTTTCAAAACAAAAGGAGTGAGTAGAAAATTATGCTGATTTAATCCTTTAAATATCCATATTCGATAATAAGTAAATAAATATAAGATTTTATCTCTAACTTAACAAAAATGAATTTATATTTTCTATCATGCTATCATTTACTTCAATTCTATTAATATAGTTCTTTCCTAACATGATATGATAAATACTTTAAAATAGATATCAAAATATGTTGTCGATTCATGAAGTTTTTTTCTAGATGAAGGTTGTAGTCTAGATTGAGTGGATATTATCGCAGATCCAAAATTTCCATCCTTTCAACCAAAATCCGAGCAATCGACATACCTAAAAACAAATTTGATCCCGACGAGAGCCGGATCCAAATAAACCTAAGTGGGTTAGATCGAGTCCAAGTTAATTCAACTCGATTCAATCTGAAGCCGCCCCCTTACAGAACTCAATAAAATAAGTAACTCAAATGGAAACTTGTCATGAGTAAAAAGATAAACCCCACTAGTAAAACAACTTGAGTTTGTCCTTTGCCAAATTGTCAAACTACTTTATGGTAAATATCTAGATATATTATTCATTTAAAACAGAAAAACAAGTTTACAATTGAGATCTGCAAAACCTAGTGTTGGAGTTTTACCCAATCGGATCCGAACGATTCGACTCGACGAGTAAACATGATCGAACTAATTCGACCCAATTGCGGAATTTGGTGGGTTTTATGTTCATAGTATATTTCGAAAATAACTAACATAAAAACGAGGATCCCATAAACGATAATTATTTTAATTATGCATAAGAAAGAAATAGAAAACTTACAGAAATCTTCCAGTCCTTCGTTCTTTTGGTTTCATGCTTTTCTAGAATTTGATGAACAAACGGCTTGGATCTTTTTCACCATTGATATCAACCACGTTCTCCTTCTACTAGGTGTGTGGGCACCAACTTAAGAGAATCGATCTTTCTTTTTCGTTTTAGAAATCAAGAATTCAAGATGAAAACTACTCTCTTGTTTCTTGAACAAGGGATGGCTTTTGTATGTTTAGGGTTGAAGAACTTTTTCTTTCTTTTGAGTGTAATCTTAATGATTTCACAAATCAAAAAAAATCTTCTCTAAGATCTATATCTCATATTATATTTATAGATATAGGAGGAGTTAAACTCCTACCATAACTCATTCAAAGTTTCCTACTAGGAAAAAAACTCTGCTTTCTCTTACCTTAAGAGAGTTATTAATTAAATACAACTCTTGTAATTAATTAAAACATACATAAATATATTTATATATATAATTTCGAAAATTACATATAAAAATATATAATTTTTTTCTTTTATTTATTATATAAATATATCATATATATTTACATAGTAAATAATGAATTTCTACAATTAGAAATTCCATAAATGCCAATGTTTCCTTTTTCTTGAATCTACTATTCAATTTTCATTAGATTTAATTCTATAATTAAATCTAACATAATTAATTAAATTTCATCTAATTAATTCGGAGTTTCTATTTTGGGAAACTATTTCCAAAAATGCAACGTGAATGAATTTGTTCTAATTTCTTAAGTTCAAATGTAGATTAACAGGAGCCGTGGTTGAGGACCTATGGACATGTAACTTCAAGCTCCAATAAATCGAATAATTTATCAAACTCTTTAATATAATTAATTCGATCTATTAATTCCAAGTGACTCCACTAATGACTTGGAATTGCACTCTTGTCATTACAATATATTTTACTCAAAAGATCAAGATAGTCCATTGATATAATCACTACATGCAATTTGATCCTCCAATAATTGATTCGTAATTAGAGCTAGGCGTAATTACCGTTTTGCCCCTCTAATTACTTCTTTATCCTTAAGTTCCATTAGTTCACTAGTAAACAGTTTGATTTATGAACTTATTCATAAATCAGAGCGCTCTACTGTTCAGTTCCAGAACTAACACTTAAGGGAATCAATATTCCAGCTTCTCGCAAGAAGGGTTGGATTCCATATCTGTAAAACACATTCCCAGCCATTTATCTCAACGGATCTTCAAGACATAAGTTTTAGGCTCGACATGGTTACGGGCCATTACATATGAATCAAAAGAACTCGTTAACATAAACAGGAGTTTATGCCTACTCAGGATTTAGATCGATTCGCATATGATCATCAGTTGACATGTTCTAGAACCATAATATCAACGGTATCTTATTTATGATTCTAGATCATGTCTGGTCCAGTCCTATGTAATCGAATTATACAAAGTACCTCCACCTTCGATGTCTCTACATCAGTAATTCGGATCAAAATTACTACATTGTAAATGTTTCGTGGACCGTACTAGTAGTGCTTAGTTAAAGATCCCAACTTTAACTCACTACGGACTTTTTAGTCTATTAGCTATAACTTAAATCCTCCAGTATAATATATATACTTAAGTCATAGTCTCTTTAATAGACTTGGAATTTTATGATGTTTATATTACGCATTAAATGCATAATCGAAATGATTATATGAAAAATTAATTTCAAATTTATTTATTTATTTCTATTAAAGAATGTCAAATACATGCTTTAAGAGCATCATGCCTAACACCTAGTCCAATAGGAGTACATCTGAAATTACAAACCTTAAAACAAAAGGAGAGACATTAATAAAGGGTAAACACCGGTCCTCCTTATTTTATGTTTTTACATAGTGGTTCCTTTTGTATTTTTTTCACACGTTAGTCCCCATTATGAATTATTTATTTCACTTTAATCATTTTCAGATGGTCCAAGATGAACTAAAGTGCCAAAATAATTTTATGAGTGACCAAATTGATAAGGAAACAGTTTTATGAGGGACTAAATTGATACAAATTTTTTATGAGGGACTATTGTGTAATATTATAAGTAAAAGACCCCTTGAAAATGACCAAAGTGAAACAGATAATTCATAGTGGGGACTAACGTGAAAAAAAAATACAAGAGGAATCACTATGTAAAAAATTAGCAAAATAACCTCTCTAGGGGTGTCCTTGTAATTTTCGGAAGTATAGGAGATCCGAGTGTAAATCAACCATGAAACGGACCAAAGGAAGTCAAAATTAGTTAAGATTGCTCAGTGTTATATATGTAATGAGGATCTCCAATCAAGGTTTTCTTGTGGATAATTTTTCTGTAACTCTTCAGGAGGAATGAAGGAATCAATAGACAGGCCAGGAACATTAAAAGCAATATCATCTATTACATAGCTCTCTTGCATCCTCGTTACCCCAGGCCTGGCCCGTAAATTGTCTCCAAACCTTGTAATGATCACGCTCGACTGGCCTGAATGAGCGATCATCATGCCCTCCTCCACAGCCTTATAGTCTTCGACTTTTGTGCACATGGTTGTTTCCCAATATGTGGGTATGCAACCAGGGGACTGGATTCGGTTTATGTATGAGTCCTCTAAGTAAACGAGCAAGCCACTCTTTTGGCTAAAGTAACCTAGGGTTACGTGCTTTATCATCTCCGCTGTACTGTCGCTTCTTTCAGCGAGATCAGTATGCTCTGCTGATAGTTTTAGGACGAAGCAGTCGACTCCCGATGCATGCTTTTCTCCAATGTATTGTGCTGTGGAGAATATTGTCGATATGGCAACCGGGTCGAGTCCCTAGAGATTAATCAGCACAAAAATGATGGTCCAAATGATTGTTCATTGTATACATTCATATATGAATTGAAGGAAATATTACATAAACTACCCCTCAGGTATAGTTATATTACAACAAACTGTCTCTCCATATTTGAGACACACGCTGACGTATGCAACATGTTACATTTACAATCCTACCACGTTATATCAAGTGAAATGTAAAAATACCCCTTATGCTTTGCCAATTAGCAAAAATCCCTCATGTGCTTATTTTTATTACCAAAAGACTCTCTCCAAAGCCAAAACATCAATCATACCCCCACCAGAAGATGCAAAAATATCCCTATTCACTTAAAAAATTGGCAATAATCCCCCTGTTTAGTGTTAACTTTAAAAATTGGCAATAACCCCCATATTCACTTAAAAAATTGACAATAGCCTCCCTAATTTCAAATCGGGTTTTTTTGCTAATAAAAAAAGAATACAGGGGAGTTTTTGCTAATAAAAATAATCCAGGGTTTTTTCTGCCACCCAGACAAAGAACAGGGGCTATTTTGCAATTAGCTCACATTATGATTAATGATGTCGTCAAAAAGTTGACTCGAATCCCATGTATAGGGGGTGATTATTTTAAGTAATGTATAGTTGAAGGGGCCTAAAAGTAATAAAATGCAGGATTAAAACCAAGGATATTTATGTACTTTCAGTTAAACCGATGTTAATTATGTAGTACCCCAAGGTCTGCTTATGTAATTTTTCAAAAAAGAGAAAGTCCCAGTAGTTCGACCATACCTCAAGGATAGTTGAAATAACTAATAATTACCAATAAGTGATTGGTCTAGTGATAGGGATTAATTACTATAAAGTAGCAGACTCAGGTTCGAATCCCAGTTGGGAGAAGTTCCCATTTTATGTGCCCAACGCGCCTCGAAAAGGATTAAACCCTTGGAAAACAAAAAAAAAACTAATAATTTAACCTAAATAAGTAAATAGTATTCATATAAAAGGAGTATTATATACCTAAACTCCAACTAAAGTAAACAGATTTTTTCCTTGCAAGTCATGAAAGGTTGGTTGTGTTACCAGCAATGAAAAAGAAAGGAATAATATTTTAGTAGAACAAATTAAATGAAAAAAGTAATTTAATTTCTTGCCTGAAGAGAACGTCGGAGAGGTCTAACGCCGCCTTTAGCAGCGTGAGCATCAAGCCACGGGGTATGGCGCCATGCGACATTGCCATCACTGCCAGCCACAACCTTGTGACCACCCACAACTAACTCAATAAGCCACTTGTTAGGTACCATTTGCCATATCACAAAGCAACCCTTTTGTGACATACCCTCATTTGAACCAAGCTCGTCCACTATTTCCATGGCCACTTTTCCGGTTGCATACATATTCTTCACGACTCCCTCCATTTTCCGGTTGCAGCCGGTTGCAGCCATGAAGTGTTGGATTATGTATTGTGCCGATGAAGATACCTATATTGACACATGGGTTTAGTTGTATTACAAGGAACCCTGATGTTTCAGAAGTTAGAAGGACACCTAAACACCCCTTAAACCTTCAACAATCAACAATCCTTAAAAGGACACCCCGTACGACTTCTGAAAATGTTTAAAAAAAAACCCCAGTAGGGGTGTCCTCGTAATTTTCGAAAGTACAGGAGATCTAAGTGTAAATCAACCATGAAACAGACCAAATTAAAGGCTTCTCAACTGAGTACTGGCACACTGAATAAATGTAGTGTCTTACTTTTGTCCAAATCAAACTTGACCGAACCCATCCAACCATAAATCAAGTACGACGCATTTGTTTTTTAATTAATTGAGTTTTATCCAATTCCAAAATAAATGTAACTTATTATAAACATTATGGTATTTTGGGTTTTATCAAATTCAAAACTTGCAATATGCAATACATGCTTAAATTCCCTCAAGTTAGGGGGGTCCTAATCCTTACTGAAACAAGAGTCAAACAAATTTATTAGTTTTAAATAAATGGCAGGCTCTAGGCATATGACTTTTCTTCTCCAAATATGTTTTGGAAAAGTAAAATTAAATGTGCATTGTACAACCAACTTTATTTATACTTACATCCTTGGAAATGCAAAAAATAGAAACCAAAATTGAATAGGACTTTATTTAAATAATAAATAAAAAACTAATCTTGATCCAAGGAAAAACTAAATTAAATATTAGCCTAAAACATGCAAAAATTGGAAAAAAAAAAAATAACAGAATGAAATGAAATGCACTTACTTCCGAAATGGGATTTTTGAGATGAACTGATAGAGGAAAAAGGGGGCAACCCAAAACACTTAAGAGAATTTTGAGGTCAGATTTCTTGTGTGAAAGAAGAGGCAAATGATTTCTAAGCCAATTTCTCCATGTTTGGACTTTCTTGGAATAGATTGTGCTTGAGTTTCCTTCGTCTATGGGCTCTTCTGATACTGTAGCAAGACGTCGATTCATCTCATTGGCTACTGTAAAAAATAAAAAATTATTCAGATTTTTCTTCCTTTTTCCCTTTTTCCTTTGCTTTTTTGTGATCAAAATGCAAGTGGGAAGGAGAATGTATGCAGAGGAATGGGGGAGTGTGTAAAGACTAAAGACTTGCTCTTTTAATTTGCTTTCAGCACGTGCGCTTCTTGCGCGTGTTGCTGAACTTTATTTATAACTGTAATTAGAAAACAAATCAATTACTAAAATGAAATCTTCATTGTTATATGTGGAAATAGAAAACAATTAGAGTTGCTCAATTACACAAATCACCCTTCATGTCTAGGAAATTACTCAAACTACCTTCAAGGTATTTGATTCCACCTTCTAGCGTTAATTTTTTCAAAAAAATATACTTCATCCGTCGCACTTTTCTTGCTCCATTTTTATTTTGGGACATCCCGAAATATGGCTCTATTTTTATATTTGACTAGTTATTTTTCCACAAATGTCCTTAATAATGGGCTCCACAATGAATAAACAATGAAATAAAAAGGGATTATAGGAGGGCAAAAAAGGAAAAATGAGAGAAATATGACATTGCATAAAATATTGTCCAAAATGTAAGGGGAGCAAGAAATTTGGGACGGAGGGAGTATATGAATTCCAAAAATACCATATAAGAAAATAATTTGATGTGAAAAATGGGTGGTGTTGGATGAAGATGAAGATAGAGTGTACTGAAGTTAGAAAAGTTAAGGAAGATTTTGATAATTTCCAAAACATCAAAATCAGCTAAGTATGGAAAACTTAGTTAAAACCCTTAGAAGAATTTTGACCAAGTAAGAAGACAAATCAGAAGGGTCCAATATTCAAGGTCCAGAAGACTACTGATCTGTTGAAGAAAAGAAATCAGATTGGTGAAGATCAGCCGACTCAAATCAGATTTGTTCAAGTTTGGGATCAGCTCTGTTCAGTCATCATACTTGTGTTCTCTCCAGCCAAGTGGAAAGGATAAGGAAGTCTCCCCAACGGTAATAAATGCACTTGGAGTAAAAGACTGAGGGTATTAATGGCAAATGATTGAAAAAATACCTCGTATCAGCTTGGTGCATTAAATGCTGCCTGACAGAAAGTACAGTCTGCAGTACTGTCATTGTGCAGAGAGCCGTTCGCGGAAATTAAGGACCAGAAACCAAGAAATTCAAATTGTGTCTCTCTTCAACGGACACTTTTTGAATCTGTGAGTATAAATAGCTGATGAGACGAAGAGAAAATAACAACACAACATCTGAGAGATTATCCGAAGCAGAATATTTTCTAAGTTTTAAGAAGCTCAAGAACAGCTCACTCGCCTGCTGAAGTCATTTGTTGACAGAAGCTTGTTGAAGCAAAAAAAATACATTTTCTGAGTGAATCTATGCAAAAGAGAGTGTTGTGAGGACTTCTTATCCATCTTTGTGAGTGATAAGTCTCTGTAGAATAGGCCTTCTTTGTGATTTCCTATTGCGCACTTGTGGTCGTTTCATTTGTTGTTCGACGCAAGCAGAGTATACTGTAAACTTTGTGATTATAGTATAATCCAAGATCTGTGTGACTTGCAAGAGTGGACTGAAGGATTTATATCCATATAACCACTATAAAAATCCTTGTGTTTTTACTTTGCATTTTTACTTGCATATTTTCTGTTTGCATAAAAACACTTTGATAAAACTGTTTGAAAAGATTTTTAAGGAGGTTGATGAAACTGGGGATAAAATCTTTCAATCTACCAAGTTTGCTTGTGAAAAACACTTAAAATATCCGCTGCAAGTATTCTGGTATTAAAACTGATTTTGACTAGATCAGCTAAGTGATTATCAGATTAATGGTCAACCAAACTGTTCAAAGATTTGTTCGCGATCAACTTTGTCAGCTTACTGTTCTATAACAGCTTAGTTTGTCAACAGTTAAGTAAAAGTTCTAAAGTTAAAATTTGATAAAATTTTCAGAGGTCTATTCACCCCCCCTCTAGACCTCATCTGACCACTTGGGAGCAACAAGTGGTATCAGAGCGAGTGGTTCATTAGAATCAACTGCCTGATCAACGAGCTTGATCCTAATGTTTTTCAAAGGTTTTCAAACTTTTTCAAAAGAGCATATTTTTGAAAAATAAAAAGTTTTTGAAAATGGATTGTATCAACCATCTTCCCCACATTGTTGGTATGAGTTTTGATGACTGGAAGATCAGAATGGAGATCTTCTTAGCTGCCTACAATGATAACATGTACACATGTATCATCAAAGGTCCATTCAAATTCACCAAGACTATAAAGGTTGATGAAGTCGATATAGTGGTGGAAAAAGACTTAACAGATATTACAGCTGAAGAAATCAAGCAGTAAAATCCGGACAAAGTTGGTTGTTTCATCATGACCAAAGCCCTGGACAATGACAGATTTGATAAAGTCAAGCATTGCAAGATTGCCAAAGAAATGTGGAATAAGGTTCGTGACATGAGCGAAGGAAACGACGCCATCAAAGAGCATCAGCTGAGTGTTGCTCTGGAAAAGCTGGACAACTTCAAGATGAAGTATGCGGAAACCATTGATCAGATGGATACAAGGTTTACAAGGACACTAAATAAAGTTCTCAAGCTTGGAAAAACCTTCACTGATAAGGAGATAACCGTCAGAGTGTTGAAGGCTCTACCTCCGAAGTTCAACATGAAGATGACAGCCATGGAAGAGTCAAGAGATTTGGAAAAGATCTCACTCACCGAGCTGTTCTCGGTACTCAAGGCGTATGAGTATAAACTGCCAAGAATGGATGTTGAAGAAACCTCAACTTCAAGTCCAACAGCTGCCCTAGTTGCTGCTGAAAATCCTAGAAGACTAGCGTACAAAAGCAAAGATGTGGACTCAGATGATGATGCCACAATACTCAACAAAAAGGAGTACACAGCTGGAGACGTTGCATTGCTGATGAACAACTTCAAAAAGTTATATAAAAGAAAAATGAAGAACAAATACAACAATGCTTCTACTTCTAACCCTACTTCTTCTTCTCAAGATAAGGATTCTTATAAATCCAAAATGATGTGTCACAATTGCAGGAAATTGGGCCACTTCATCAGAGACTGCCCATATCCTAAAGCCGAGAAGTACACATAAGAGGAAAAGAGAATCAGAAAAGAAAGAAAGCATCAGAAAGGCAAGGTGCTGCTAGCAGAAGCTGAAAACTTAGCTGCTATTTACTCATCAGATTTAGATTCAGACACTTCTGATGAAGAATCTTCTGAAGAAGAGAGTCCTGCTCTTATCTGCCTGATGGCCAAGGAATCTGATGACTCTGAGGATGATGATGTAACTCCTCTTGAAAATGAATTGTTTAATTCTTTTCAACAAATGATGCTTAACAGTACTAGTATTGCTGAAGCATTTAGTAAGCTTAAGGAAGAGATGATATTGCTAAGAGAGCAAAACAGTTCACTGAAACTTAAAGCTGAAAAGCCAAAAGAATCAGCTGAATATAAACTGCTTGAGCAAGAGAATGAATCTTTGAAAGCTGAATGTGAAGTACATAAGGGTAAAATCATGGAACTTGAAAAGATAATTGATTCTCATGAAAAGTCATCTATTGCATCCACTCATATCTCTAGTAAACAGAAGACACCTTTAGAACATGATAAGTCAGAACTGAACCATACTGAAAAATTTGTATCAGCTGACAACAGTAAGGTCATTTTGTATGTTCAGACTACTAAACATGCTTCACCTGAGAAAGTGTTAAAGGAGAAGAAAACTCCTAAGGCTAAAAACAGCAAAGAGTCTAGTGTAGGAAAACAGACTGGTAAGACCAAACAGAAGAGTCCTAGGAAGTCTTCTGATATGGTTAAAACCAATCAGATAGTAGTAAAACTAAGTCGTCTGTTAATGAGCAAGCATCTAGTAAACCAAAGAAGCATAAGAACAAGAAAAATCGAAATGCATGGTATGGAAATGAGTCTTATTATGTGCAACCTGCTGCATATCCTCCTATGTATCATGCACCTCAATTTCCAACTTACTATGCACCATATCCTGCTCATCCAATGCATGCATATCCTTCTTATCATACATCTTATTCTGCTTATGAACATTATCCTTATCATGTTGATTATCAACCACATAGCAAATCTGATGAACATGATGAAGATAAAACTGTTCATGCTCCTGTCAAAACTCAGAAGTCTAAGAAGCCTTAGACTTCAACATCTTGGGTTGTCAAAGGTGGAACTAATCCTTCAGGACCCTCTCAATAAGGGTACCTAAAACAATTTTTATTTGGTTTTGTAGGTTAGGATTAGGAGTAGGAGTAAAGTAGAGAAAATCTGGTACTTGGACAGTGGCAGTTCAAGACACATGTGTGGAAACATACATGAGCTGACTGATGATGTTGCTGTGGATGGTCCTAAAGTTACTTTAGGAGATAGCAAGGAAGGCAAGATTGTAGCAAGTGGAAGATTAATCAAAGGCAACATTGAGATATCTGACGTCTCTTATGTTAAAGACCTCAAATACAATTTGCTAAGCATAAATCAATTTTGTGACAAATAATATTCAGTCATCTTCTCAACAGATAAGTGCTACGTTGAGCAAATTGGTACAAAGAAGGTAATCTTATCTGGAAGACGACAAGGAAATGTCTACAAAGTGGCTGGAATTCTGTTGACAATAGTTCAAGTATTTGTTTGGTGGCATCAACACCAAGTGAAGCCAGTTGGCTGTGGCACAAAAGAATGAACCATGTGAATTTCAAGACCATAAATAGACTTATCAAGAATGATCTGGTAGAAGGAATTCCAAAAACAGTCATGAACAAAGATAAACTTTGTGACGCCTGTCAGAAGGGTAAACAAATCAAGTCATCTTTCAAGAGCAAGAAGCACCAATCATCTGGAAGGATCTTGGAGCTGCTACATATGGACTTATTTGGACCCATTGATCCAATCAGCAATGGTGGAAAGAAGTACTGCCTAGCTTTTGTGGATGATTATTCAAGATACACTTGGGTGATCTTCATTAAGAAGAAAAGTGAAACCAAGGAGCATCTTACAAATCTGATGGAACTGATCCAGAATGAAAAGAGCATGAAGATATTAAAGATCAGATCAGATAGAGGGACTGAATTTACAAACTCTATTGTTGAAGAGTATTGTAATGCCAGAACAATCAGTCATGAGTACTCTGCTGCCAGAACCCCTCAACAGAACGGAGTTGCTGAAAGGAGAAACAGAACTCTAAAAGAAGCTATCAGAACTATGATAGCTGAAGCAAAGCTGCCTCAAAGATTTTGGGCAGAAGCTACAAATACAGCATGCTTTACCCAAAACAGATGCATGATCAACAAGCACCAAAACAAGACTACATATGAAGTTTGGAACAACAGGAAGGCAAAAATTCATTACTTTAGAATTTTAGGTTGTAAATGTTTTATTTTAAATAATGGGAAAAATCACCTTACTGCCTTTGCAGAGAAGGCTGATGAAGCTGTTTTTGTAGGATATTCTACAGTCAGTAAAGATTATAGAGTCTTTAACAAAAGAACTTTACTTGTAGAAGAATCTATTCATGTAGTATTTGATGAACCAAATCAATCTTCTGAAAAGAATCAAAGCACTGATCAAAATCTCTCTACTGATTTTCAGAAATTGAGTGTTGAAAGAAATGAAGAGTGTATACCCATCATACTACCTGACCTCAACTCAACTGCTAACTCAAGTGCTGTTCAAAATCACACTGCTGATTGTCTAACAGAAGAGTTACAAATAGCTGACAGACCAGAAACTGCTCAATAGACAACTGATGTTCAACAGACTACTACTGGAACTCCAACAGTAGTGTTGCAAGCTTATAACAGAGGACAACATTCAGATTTGCAACCTGATCTTAGATGGCTCAAGAATCACCCACTAGAGCTGGTGATTGGTGATCCTTTGGATAGAGTAAAGACAAGGAGAGCTGCTGCAAATGATGCCATGTTCATCAGCTTCCTATCTCAAATAGAGCCTAAACAGATTGAAGAAGCTATTAGTGATTCAAATTGGATTGAAGCTATGCAAGAAGAGTTGAATCAATTTGAAAGGAATGAAGTCTGGTACTTAGTTCCTAGACCAAGTCATCAAAGGGTAATTGGCACTAAATGGGTATTCAGAAATAAAATGAATGAAGATGGTGTTATCACCAGAAATAAAGCAAGATTAGTTGCCAAGGGTTACTGCCAAGAAGAAGGCATTGACTTTGATGAAACTTTTGCACCAGTAGTAAGACTGGAGGCAATCAGATTGTTTCTCACCTATGCTGCTCACAAGAATTGATGGGATAGTGCCCTGCAAGCCAATACATTTAGCTTGTACTGGAACTATCATTATCTTTCTTTAGTATAAATGACTTAGTACGCATGTTTATTTATATGTGTATAAGGATAAACAATGGCCAACTTCATCTCTCGCGAATACATTTAAGCGATTGGTTGAAATCCTTAGATTACATTTGACTATGGGACGATTCACTTCAGTACTGAGTGCAATCATGAAACAGTCTCAAAGGTCGTAATCTTAAAACTGTTCCAAGTCATAGATTCCGAAACGAGACGGGGTATCGTAGGAATCGCCAAGACTTGTACAAGTATGCATGATTCACATGGAGTGAATTTGTAGCGTTTCATGAGCAAGGCATTTGAGGCCAGTGCATATGAGTAGGTGGTTCAATGGAGGATTGAACGCATCGAACGACCCCAACAGAGAAACCCATTGTGGAAGCGCATGTCGCATATCGGTGATGGGATGTTTCTCAAGGATTATAATAGTGTACGATTTAGTCCTTTGACTTGAGGTGCTAGGGCGAATTCGGTGCGTGAAAGTGCGTACTTAGATCTAGGTATAGGTCACTTAGCTTGATCATAACATGCCCAGGTTGGGTACGTATGGACATGTACGCGAGTGGTTAGTACCGATATGGAATCTATTGACTCACTGTAATGGGTGAGAGAATTTCCTATACGATTCTTAGATAATATATCCGAGAAACCCGTGGCCACAGTCGGTGACGGATTTGGAAAGGGGTTTCCAAATTTAGGAGTCACACTGGAATATTATCCTGAATTAGAAAGTATAGTTATCGAGACAAATTTAGAGGTGCCAATCAATTCACACACCCTAAGTCTTGATCGGGAATATTAGTCGATAGAAGGACCGTATGTACATAGTAATTATATGAGACGAGGTTCACAAGTATCAATTCACCTGAAGTTGGGCTTCATGGGCTTGTGGCTAGACATCGACCATGAAAGGTAGGTACTCCTGAGTTAATAGAGGATTTGATTCTAGGAGTGGTCAATTAAAGGTTGTTTAATTGACCGGAGCAATTTATTATTCATAAATTAAATCACGAGGAATTCGTGGGCCTGCTGCCAATTGATGGTGAACCTAGAGGGTCACACACAATAAAATTGGACGGTGACTGTTGAAAAAGGATGCTAAAGGAATTAATTGATTTAAAGGTAATTAAATCAATTAAATGAATTAAAGTATTAATTCAAGTGGGAGATTAATTAATTGGTTAACTTAATTAATTAAATACTTAATTAAGTTGCTAATTAATTATATAAAAGAAATATTGATTTATTTGGATTGGGCATTTAATTAAAGTAATTAATTAAATGAAAGGCTTGCAAGACATGGGCCTTTAATTAAAAGCCCATAAGGAGTCTTGCAAACCTAGGTCAAAAGGGAGTTTATAAATAGGGTTCTACTAGAGCTAAAAAAGCGAACACCCTAGCACAAAACCCGGGCCTCTTTTCTCTGACCTAGCCGCCCCCTCTCCTGGGCCGCCAAGCTTGTGCCGCCGCCACCTTGCTGCCGTGAGCTGCCCTAGCGCCGCCGCCTTCGCCTCTCCCTTGTTCCACCGTGTTAGATCTTGCATTGGCAAGTAGATCTGCACAGTCCTGCTTCGACAAATCTCCTAGATCTAGTTCTGAGCCTAAGACTAGGAGGTGTTGCTAGAATCCAATTGGTGTGGGCTAACTTTGGAGGTGAGACGCTTGGATCACTTCTGTGAACCAGATCCAGATTCAGAATCAGAACTGAAGGTTGCCACCACCTTGCCTGTGGTGAGGTAAATCACAAAAACCCCCCTTGTTTAATTACTCTGTGCGTTTTTGTTTCTTGCTTGCGTATATATAATATGGAGAATCTTATATGGGACCTTGGGTGTTTCGAAAAATTTTAAATTCCGCACTTTCGTTGTTCTGACAATCGAGGCAACCCAACCACTATCCAAACAGTGGTATCAGAGCCAACTCCATAATTATTATACGAAAAGCCTGAACATAATGTGTTTTCATCGTATATGTTTGATTATGTATATGTAAACACGTGATAATTATGTTCTGTAAATTGATTCTTACTTGTTATGACTGGATCTATGATTGGGTAAAACTGCTTTTTCATATCTGTGCCGATTTTATAGTTTTTGAAAACTTCAGGACCTTTTGTGCAAAAATCGCATACAGGGTTTTTAGAGGGCTGAAAATTCGATATTTTTGGATCTGGAAATTTCAAAATTTCTGGACTACTTTGCAAATCTGATCGCACGGTTTTTTGGGGTCATTTTGTAATTTCCGAAAGTTTGGGGATTATTTTGCAATTACCGAAACTTCAGGGGTCTGTTTGAAAAATTGAAAATTTTCAGAATTCAAAATTTTATTTTTTGGTCTGCTGCCCGAAACTGTTCTGGGGTGTTTTTGTAACCTTTTAAAAGTTTTGGGGTCAAAATGCAATTTTCAAAAGTTGAGGGGCCGAAAATGCAATTTTCAAAAGTTAAAAAAAAACAGAATCTGAATTTGAGCAGAAAATTTATTTTTGTTTACCCGAATATTCATTTTGTCATAATTAGTAGTGACTAAAAAGTAAGAATTATAGGAAGTTAGTTTTAAAAGGATGTTTGAAAATTAAGAAAGAAATAGGTAAAAGTTGTTTACATGTTTCTTGCTCTACGTGAATTGTTTACGTGGTTTTCGATCGAGTCGAGCCTTGACCTTAGGGTAGATGTGATTGGTTTAATTTATTGTTTGGTTTTTAATGGGCCTGCGAGCCTTTTATATTTTTGGGCCACTTTGAGCCTTTTTAATAGAATAGGGCTTTTACTGTTTTATTAGTTTAGAATGGAGGCCCGTTTACAAGCAAGGTGGGAGCCCAAGAAGATATGAAGGCCATGTATGCATGGTACATTGTGTAATAGCATAGGCCTGTTTGCAAACCCTTTAGATTGACCAATAGGGCCAACATCATTGGCTCGATGATGGCCCACAGAGGAGGCTCCCGATCGAAAACATATTGTGGTAGTATGCATGCTAGGCTTGTATGTCTTTTATTTATTAGTCGATTTATGATTGCTTGTGTGTATGCGCGCTAGAATCTAGATCGTAATAAAAGATAAAGCATAACTGAATCGGTGAGATCTCGAGGAGAGTTAGCATAACTTTCAAACCAGTAAATCCCCTCTTGAATTAAATATTAAGTCATATTGGATTAAAATAAAATGAAGTATTTATATAAATCCAAGCCTTCCATCAATAGGGACTAGCGTATGTTGTCTACTTATCGATAGAGGTAATCCAGAGTCTGGCACCCGAGTCGAAGAAAGGGACAATACGCGAAATTCCTTGACTCCTGTTTTTAACTAAACACGACAAGGGTGAGGATTGGTCGGGATGTGAAGATCGACCGATAACTAGTTACGGAGAATTCACGACCGGGCCAGTTGCTCATCATGATTGACGGGTTAGACTTAACGATTAGTAACACTTATGATGTAGCAGTGCTAGATAAGTGCGAAAACCGAGGCAAAATAGCTTGAAGGTTGTGGAGTGACACAATTGGCAATAAGTATGCCTACCTGGGGAATTGGTTGTATGGCCACGAGTCGTGGGTGCAATTAATTGCCGCTGGGACGTCAAGACCTACTAGGAAATAGAATTTCCCGAACAATTGAAGGGGTAATTGTTTCGATAAAATAGTGGGAGAACTTCTACGATAAAAAGTCCAACCTTCGTAGATTATAAGTATTATTCATTAACTAGTCCACTTAATATTTGTCTTCTCTTTAGATACTGAGATATCTGTAATTATCCATTTTACTATTTATCCTCGACAAATAAAATAACTGGATCAAAATATCGACTAGGCAAGAAACTTGAGAATTGTCTTAAATTCCAAGAATGGGAATGATGTTCTTAAATGACAAGCCTGTGCCTTATGCGCTTACGAGATAAGTCAAAAATAAACGAAACGAGTCACCCGTAGAGTATGGGAATATTAATGATCGTTTCTCATATGAAGATGAATCTCAAAAGTGAAACGAATCACCTATGAAGTATGGGAATCTTAATGATCGTTTCCTCAAATAAGCATCAAGATTGAACGAGCTATGTAAGCAACATGAGGAGCATGTCTGAAGCTTCCACCTCAAAAGGCCTGTTTTGAGGACCAGTCTTCTGAAACAAACCTCCACTTCAAAAGGCTTGTTCTGAGGAGTAGTTTTAAATCGATTTGATTCAAGACTTCTAAGGAATTGTTTCAAAACTCGAGAATGAATGAAGGAACTATTGTCAAGGATCACTGTCTTTGTTTTATCAATCTAGTTGAAAACTGGATCAATTAAACGTAAGCCTGCAAGTGATCTTAACATTAACTTCCTCCTAAATTCTCCTCATGCTCATTCAAATGACTCTTGAAATACACCAATCTTATTTGATAAGTTGATCACATTTCATGAATCAACCAAAGAATTGGTTAAAGGCAAATAGGATAAACCTGTCATGATCATTTACACTTCATGGACTGCAAAGTCATGGAAGAGCAAAATGAAGAGGAATTTATTCTCTTCTAATTCGACCATAAAGGTAGTCAAAAGAACGCAAGTAGCCTAAAAGTCGAATTATCCCACTGGATCTAAGAAAGGCACTAATGTGTTTAATTGATTAGATGATCTAATTAATTAAGCAACGTTTCAATTAAAGGGTTAATTGAAAGGGAAAATGAATCAATTAAAGAAGTTAATTGAAAGGAAGTAAATTAATTGAATTAAACCATTAGCTCAATTTTATTGAATTAATGTGTGAAGTTCAAATTAATACAAAGATATTAACCCATAAACTTTGGTATGCTAGACTTGGACATATCTCCAAGAGTAGGATTCAAAAGTTGGTTTCGCCTAAGCTTCTTGAAAAATTGAACTTGGATGAACTTCCAACCTGCGAATCATGTCTCAAAGGAGATATGACCAGATCTCCCGTCACAGGGAATCCAGAGCGAACCAAAATCTGGATTTAATCCATAAATATGGACCACTAAAAGTTACTGTGAGAGGAGGTTACTCATACTTCGTACTTTTTGCTAATGACCTTGGTCGTTAGTGGAAAATGAATCTAGTGAGATACAAATCCGAAAAACCTTTGATTATTTTCAAGGTATTTCAATACGAAGTAGAGAATCAGCAAAGACAAAGTATTACGACCATTCAATCTAGTTGAGATAGCAAATACTTTTCAAGGATTCCTCAATTATCTTAATGAGAATGAGATTCTCATATAACAAACTCCTCTTAAGACGCCTCAACTTATTGAAGTGTCTAAAGAGATGGAATCTAACATTGTTAGGCATTGTTCGATCCATATTGAGATTTGTTAAAGCTTCCTTATGCATTCTAGGGGTTAGTCCTCCTGACTGCATCGAAGATACTGAGCAAAGTACCTTCAAAGTACGTGCCTGCAAAGCTTTACCAAGAAAGGTATGGCAAAATACCTTTATACTCTTACTTCTGAGTATTGAGATCTCCTGCCGATGGTAGAAACAAGAAAGGAGATAAATTGGCTAGTAGATCCAATTTGTATATAATTGTGGGGTATCCAACGAAATCCATTGGATACATGTTCCACGACAATGAAGAAACAATCGTTTCTCCTAGATACCCGTTTCTCTGTTGATGAATCTCTCGTCAAAGGAAATGGAAACGTCATGGAACTTGATGAAGTCCGAGATTTGGACCCGTCCCCGCAAATAGTGGGAGTTAATCCAGAATTTACTAAACCTACTAGTACACCTACTCTTCGAAGGTCTGATCGAATTCGTAAGGAGCCAGAGCGATTTGGTTTCATTCACGAAAACGAGAATGTGGAAAGTAATCCAAAGACCTATCAATAAGCGATGTCAGACATAGAAACGGGTGCGTGGCTCGAAGCCATGCAAACCAAAATGGATCCCCTCCATTCCAACAAGGTATAACCTTGATTGATCCACCCAAGGGATTTATCCCTATAAGTTGGCTATAAATTGTAAGTGGATCTTCAAACTTGGAATGAATGGAGAGGTGTTACCTCTAAGAATTGATTAGTGGTAAAAAGGCTATTCGCAATGTTCTGGAACAGACTTTGATGAAACCTTTTCTCCATTAGCAATGTCTGAATCAATTTAGATTCACATTTGTTTTGATGAGAGAGTCAAGACATTTGACTTCATCAAAACGAGTATGAACCATGAGTGTACAAAAGGATTAGTGGGAGCGCGATGAAGCTCATATTTTATATGTCGATAATGTTCTGGCTATCTGGTATGATATCGGAATGTTAGCACAGACGAAAGCATGGTTGTCCATGTGATGAGGGGTAAATTGGATGCGGACTTTACTACGACCTAGTGAGGTCGGACTTCGTCATTCTCGATCTCATGAGCATAAATTCGAGCCCAAGGCACAGGAATCCTACGCTGATTATACTATGGAAATTCTGAGTCCAGAGTTATTGTTGGGCCGACCTCAGGCCCAGGCCTATGGGCTGAGTAATATGCACGTATGGGTGGTTCATCTGGTCCCAGATCTCAACTATAAATACCCCAAGCATTTATGACGACGACACAACTTCCCAGGTGCTCTTCCTTCGAGACTGCTGCTCGGACTCACTTGGGAATAATAGCATAGGCTTTCTTATATGTATTTCACCCTCTAGCTTGTACGGCATCCAATAGTGCTCGAATAGGACTCCCATTTCTTGTAATCTGTATTCGATCACCAAGAATATAATACTATTGATCTTTTATCTCCATTTACATTCATCAGCACGGCATTTTACACCACCCTTATCGAACTAACGAAAACACGTAAGATCAATTGGCGCCCACCGAGGGGCCTTATTCGAGTATTAGATCGAAATATGCCTACTACGAGGAGAAATACATATATCAGAGGAGAACCTTCCCATGCAGTGGGAGCGCAAAATTCAGTCAACAACGAGCTAGATAACCTATCGCGCGCAGCTCAACAACCAGAGATTCCACCGGCGGTTCCTCAGGATAATGTTCCAATCCACACAACCGTTGGTGATCTGAGATCTATCATAGGCCCACTGTGCAGGGAATTCCTGAACAGCGGAAGGGCCGATCAATCACCCGTAGACCAACCAGGAATTCACGGCAGACCTGAAATACCATCTTCGAACATCCAGAAGGAAAACAGTATACTGCGATCTATATCGCATGCCCCAGCAACAAACCCTCCTCGAGCTATGCCTTCGAAAATCAACGCCCGATCGGAAATCCCACCAAGATCGGTACATAATTTGGAGGATTCAGTGGTAGGAGAGAGCCACACTGCTGGCGCCGTTGGAGGCAGAAAACCGACCTACAAAAGAATTACTGAATCAGATTTGGAAAAGATAGTACGGAAGAGAGTAGCTAAGGAATTGGAAAAGGAAGATACGATGATAGAGATTCCCCGTATCAATCAGGCCGCTAGGCGAGGGGAAAACACTCTAACTAGAGGGAACCTACATGATAGGAAGGTTTCAAACAGTATCATGCGCTGCTCGCCATTTTGTCGAGAGATACGAGAAGCTCGAAACTCGGAAACGGTGCCAACAAGGCTACCACGGTATAACGGGACTACCGACCCTTGGGAACACATCAACAGCTTTGTTAATGTGATGAACTTGTACGGACATTCAGAGGACTTCTGTTGCAAGATCATGGTTACCACTTTTGAAGGAATTGCTCTCGATTGGTTCGGAAAATTACCGCCCAACTCCATATTTTCCTTCGAAGAATTCTGCGATAAACTAAAACATCAATTCGCTAGCCAGAGGAAGCCAAGGTTACCGGCAAATCACCTGGGAACTGTAAAACAATTGGAAGGAGAGACGCTGAGGTAGTGGCTAGCAAGGTTTAGTATTGAACTCTTGAAAGTTGATACCCCGCAGATCGAATATTTGTCCTCCCTAATGTTCGAACTAACTAGGAGCACCCAGTTCGGAAACGCATTGTGCAGGAAACAACCAAAGTCTTTTGAACGAATAATGGAGATCGCTGAAAAGTATATGATTCAGGAAGAGATGAACAAATTGAAAAATTCGCATGCTATCAAATCTCCCCTCAACAAGAAACAAGATCGGGCTCCTATCCCGAAACCTGGTGATTATGGGGTATCGAACAAAGGATCTGTTTGGCAACGAATTAATACTTACAAGCCGCATGTGCCGCCCAAGGTCCAAATTCATATGGACCTCCTTACGATCGGACTCGAGCTACGAGACCGGGTAAAGTCCAGTTTACTGAACTTAACACCTCAAAGGAAGAAGTGCTAACCGTGTTGGAAGAAGGGAATTTGATCCCTGAAGCTCAAAGGATCACCCAGGCTAGAGCAGGCGCACCTGGTTATGAACAATATTGTCGATATCACCGAGCTCGGGGACATAGTACTGAAAACTGTTACCAATTGAAGGTCGAGATAGAAAAATTGATTGCCCAAGGAAAATTAAAAGAATTTATCAAAAGCGGCAACTATAACAGTCGTTATAGATCCCGAAGTCCGCGGAAATTTAACAATCAGCAAAGGCAAATTCGAAGCCAAGCGGAAGAGCGGTCGAATGGAGTGATAAACATGATCGCAGGCGGACCAGCGGGAGGTGATAGCAGAAATGCTAGAAAAAGAACTATGAGGTCGATAAAGGCGGGAGTCTCTGCTAAGAAGGAGATTCTGTCCTTAGAATCTCCCTCCATAGAAAATCAAGTTATAAGCTTTAGTGAGGCCGATCGACCCTCGGATGTTAGTTGGGACACAAGTGAGGACGATCCAGATTTTTCCATGGTATTGACATTGAGAATTGCTAATTTCGAGGTCAAGAGGGTTCTAGTCGATAATGGAAGCTCGGCAAACATTATTTCTTCAGAAGCTCTCACAAGGATGAATCTTTGTCACCCACGTCTAGATAAAGTAACCACTCCTTTGGTCGGATTTGGTGGATCAGAGATCGTTCCGCTGGGAACCATTCTTTTAAGCACGACTCTAGGAAGCAAACCAAGAAATGTAACAAGGATGATCAAATTCCTAGTAGTAGATACATCGTTCGCTTATAACGCCATATTAGGGAGACCAGCCCTAAATATCTTCAAGGCAGTCGTATCTACCTATCATCAAAAGATAAAATTCCCGACCATGGGAGGAGTGGGAGAGATGAGGAACGACCAATACATGGCATGGGAGTGTTATAACTCGTCTTTAAGTATTAAAAAGAAAGTGGAGGCCGAGCTCCCGGTTAAGAGGAAGATAAGTGATTTAGGGTCTGAATTAAAAACACCAATTCCCGACTGGGAAAAATTTCAAGGAAAGAAAGGGAAAAACGTTGATATGAGCGTGCAAGCGCCCGACCACAAAAAAGTAACTTTAGTTCCAGGATCCCCTAAAAAGTTCACTAAAATTGGAACGGAGTTAAGCGAAGGCATGGAAACCATGCTCATTGAATTTTTACAGAAAAATGTGGATGTTTTTGCCTAGAGTTCGGATGATATCGTGGGAATCGACCCACGAGTGATAACACATTCATTAAATATCGATCCGAAAGCCAAACCTGTACGACAGAAGAAGCGCAATCATGGTCGCGAAAAGGACAAGATAATCAATGCAGAGGTCGATAGATTATTAGCAGCAGGTCAGATCAGGGAAATCAAGTTCACGGAATGGCTATGTAATGTGGTCCTGGTCTCTAAAGGCGAAAAGGTCGAAAACAAGTGGAGGATGAGTAATGACTTTACCGACCTAAACAAATTATGCCCGAGAGACCCTTATCCACTACCTCGGATTGATATGCTAGTAGATTCCACCGCAGGGTTTATGTTGTTTAGTATGATGGACACTTTCCAAGGGTTCTATCAGATTTTCATGAATGAAAGAGACCAGGATAAAACAGCATTCATCACCGAGCGGGGAGTGTACTGCTTCATTGTTATGCCTTTTGGCTTAAGGAATGCAGGTGCAACCTATCAGAGACTAGTTAACATGATGTTCAAAGAACTGATAAGCGAAATAATGGAAGTCTATGTAGACGACATGCTCGTAAAGAGTATGACGGAGGAGGATCACATTGACCATCTGGATAGATGTTTCGAAATCTTGAGAAAATATGTGATGAAGCTGAACCCAGCCAAGTGTACTTTTGGTGTGCGATCGGGAAAATTCCTCGGATATCTAGTCCACGAAAGAGGAATCGAAGCAAACCCTGAAAAAATTCGAGCAATCACCGATCTCCAACCACCACGAAACCTCTCAGACGTCCAAAGTTTGATTGGAAAAATTATTTCATTGAATAGATTCATCTCACGATCTGCCGACAAAAGTTTACCATTTTTCAAACTTTTGCGAAAATCTAAGAACTTTGAATGGAATGCAGAATGTGATAAGGCCTTCGAAGAACTGAAAGCATACTTAACCTCACCACCCATGCTAGCCAAACCATCTGAAGGAGAACCTCTATATTTATACATAGCTGTATCGGAAGAGGCCATTAGTTCGGTTTTGGTGAAAATTGACAAAACTGAGCATAAACCAGTTTACTATTTAAGTAAGTTATTGCAAGGTGCCGAGAAAAACTATATGGAGATCGAAAAATTCGCACTGGCCTTGGTGATAGCTGCCCGAAGGCTAAGGCCTTACTTTCAAACATACAAGATTATTGTTTTAACAAATCAACCTTTGAGACAGGTCCTATCAAAACCAGAAGCATCAGGCAGATTGATCAAATGGGCGGTCGAGCTTGGTCAGTTCGAAATCGAGTATCAACCACGGGTCGCCATAAAAGCCCAGGTATTAGCTGACTTCGTGCTCGAATCAACAGGCTTGTCGAACGTGGAAGAAGGAGCAATCTCCGAGCTAAGTATGGTAGAAGAAGCCAAAGGTCAAATATGGCTAATGCATGTGGATGGATCTTCAACCAAGGATGGAGGTGGAGCAGGAATTCATTTCCAAGGACCCAATGGTGAAGACTTGAGTTATGCTATAACTTTAGATTTCGTCGTGACCAACAACGAGGTCGAGTATGAAGCATTGATCGCAGGGTTAGAGATGGCTCTTAAAGCAAAGGTAAAATCAATTGTTGTATTAACCGATTCAGAACTTGTTCATAGATAGGTGGAAGGCACGTACGAGGCCAGGGAGTTCAATATGGTCAAATACTTGAGCAGAACGAAGAAGTTGATCTCTGAATTCGACAAGTTCGATATTCAACCTGTGCCGAGAGAGGAAAATTTATGGGCAGATATATTATCAAAGTTCACAGGTTTGGCCGACGGGAAGAATAAGAGAATAATCACGTGGCTGCTATCGAATACATCTGCTATCGAGCTGGACGCGGCCCCTGCAATCGATATCATGGAAATCGAGGAACCGAGCAACTCATGGAGCAACCCTCTTATTGCCTATCTCAAGTAAGAAAAACTTTCGGAAAATCCAAACGAAGCTCGAAGGATCAAATACAGAGCGCCATCATTCACTCTGATTGGTAATCAACTCTATAAGCGATCCTCCTCGGGAATTTTATTAAAATGTATCCCTGAAATTCACTACAATGCTATTTTAAAAGAAGTTCACGAAGGGGAAGCGGGAAATCATTGTGGTGCTCGGGCCTTAGCTCTTAAATGCTCGAGGTCCGGATATTATTGGCCTACTCTTTTCTCTGATTCTGTTGATTATGTGAAAAAATGCCACCATTGCCAAATTCATTCGAACATGATTCATCAACCGGCTGAGCATATGCATTCTATTCCTATTTGTTGGCCTTTTGATAAATGGGGCATTGATATTGTCGGGCCTTTTCCAACAGCAAGAGCTCGAAAAAATTATGTACTGGTTGCAGTTGAATATTTCAGCAAATGGGTTGAATGTGTTGCTCTGACAAAGATCACTCAGTTCCAAGTTATTAATTTCTTATGGAAAAATATTATCTGCGGATTTGGAATTCCTAGGATTTTAATATCCGATAACGGAACGCAGTTCGCCGGAAAAAGAATCACGGAATGGTGCGAAAAGTTCGGAATACAACAGAACTTCGCATCTATAGGGCATCCCCAAGCTAATGGGCAAACGGAGGTTGTGAACAGAGAGATCGTTCGATCCTTAGAAAAACGCCTATCTGAGGCAAAAGGAAAATGGCTCGATGAACTTCCAGGGGTTTTATGGGCCAATAGAACTACTGTTAAAGAGGCAACAGGAGAAACTCCATTTAGTCTGGTTTATGGGTCAGAGGCCGTTATCCCAGTAGAGAACCTCGTACCTTCCCCCAGGGTCGAATTTTACGATCCCAAGGAAAACCAATCTCTAAGGGAAATGGAACTTGATCACGCGGATAGTCGAAGGGACCGTGCAAAGTTGAAAATCCAATCCACAAAGTCTAGCATGGAAAAATCTTATAATCGAAATGTTCGAATCCGAACATTCAAAGTGGGGGATTTGGTGCTCAAGAAAGTGGAAGTGTCGAAGCACGTTGGAAAACTCCAACCTAATTGGGAGGGCCCTTTTGTGATTGTTGAGGTTGGAAGAAAAGGTTCTTACAAGATTGCTCATCCTGACGGAGAGGTACTACCTCGAGCATGGAACGCTATTAATTTGAGAAGATATTATGGAAGATAGTTAAATTCAAGGCTACTGCTATTTAGTCATCTCATTCTGTTTCTTTGTTTCTCGCAATTAAGAAAACTATGTGTTCGATGAAAGTTTATTTTGGCTGAATTAATTATTCAATGAAATTTCGTTTCGTCAAATCTCCTATTTATTCGTCATATTCTGATATTCTCGATCTCTATTCATCTATTATCAATCTCTATTATCTCCATCTATTATTTAAAAAGGGTGAAAGCTGTTGCTACGACCCTCGGGCTAAAAATGCTCTGAAACGACTAAGGGTGAAAGTCGTTGCTATGCCCCTTAGATAGAAATTATTGAATGGGTGAAAGTTGTTGCTACGACCCTCGGGCTAAAAATGCTCTGAAACGACTAAGGGTGAAAGCCGTTGCTATGCCCCTTAGATCGAAATTATTGAATGGGTGAAAGCTGTTGCTACGAACCTCGGGCTAAAAATGCTCTGAAACGACTAAGGGTGAAAGCCGTTGCTATGCCCCTTAGATCGAAATTATTAAATGGGTGAAAGCTATTGCTACGACCCTCGGGCTAAAAATGCTCTGAAACGACTAAGGGTGAAAGCTGTTGCTACGACCCTCGGGCTAAAAATGCTCTGAAACGACTAAGGGTGAAAGCCGTTGCTATGCCCCTTAGATCAAAATTATTGAATGGGTGAAAGCTGTTGCTACGACCCTCGGGCTAAAAATGCTCTGAAACGACTAAGGGTGAAAGATGTTGCTACGACCCTCGGGCTAAAAATGCTCTGAAACGACTAAGGGTGAAAGCCGTTGCTATGCCCCTTAGATCGAAATTATTGAATGGGTGAAAGCTATTGCTACGACCCTCGGGCTAAAAATGCTCTGAAACGACTAAGGGTGAAAGCCGTTGCTATGCCCCTTAGATCGAAATTATTGAATGGGTGAAAGCTATTGCTACGACCCTCAGGCTAAAAATGCTCTGATGCGACTAAGGGTGAAAGCCATTGCTATGCCCCTTAAGTCAAAAGTATATCCAAGATCGATCCAAATTCTATTATTTCTCCACGACGACTATTGATTCCGAGAAGAACCTAAACTATGGAAGATATCTCACGTAAGATTCAGATGTTGCAAAGATCGAACTTCAAATCCGATCGACAACAATATATAAAGAAAATTTTTCATTCATCAAATTTCAAATAAATTACATGAGAACTATTGATTACAATCAAGAAATCAAGCTAATCCGAAAATATTACTGATGAGGGATATTTTGGGCTCAGCTTTTCTTTACAATTATGCGAAATCGAACAGTACTCATCTCGGAAGATCAAGTTCGACCCCGATGCCCGAGTACCACAAATACAGTCGGCGCTGGATCCAAAGTTACTGTTGGGCCAAGCTCTGATCCAAACTTATGGGCCGAGAATTGTATGTCTGCGGATAGATCACCTAGACCCCGATTTCAGCTATAAATACCCCATGCATTTATGACACCAGACACGATTTCCCAGGTGCTCCCTCCTCGAAGCTACTGCTCGGAACCGCTTGGGAATATAGGCCTAGTATCACATGTATTTCGCCCTCTAGCTTGTACGGCATCCAATAGGGCTCGGATAGGACTCTATACATTTGTACTCATATAGCATTGTAATCGAACCATTTGAATACAATATTGTTGATCTCTATATCATTGTTGAGTACTAGTTTAATTATTACACATATCGATCACGCATACGAAATCACGTAAGATCAATTGGCGCCCACCGAGGGGCCCTATTCGAGTCTTAGATCGAAATATGCCTACTACGAGGAGAAATACGTACGTATGAGGAGAGCCTTCCCAAGCAGCGGGAGCACAAAATTCTGTCAACAATGAACCTGATAATCTATCGCGCGCCGCTCAACAACAACCAGAGGTGCCGCCAGCGATTCCGCAGGATAACATTCCAATACACACGACCATTGGTGATTTAAGATCTATAATAGGCACAATGTGCAGGGAATTCATGAATAGCGGAAGGGCAGATCAATCACCTGTCGACCAACCAGGAGCTCAGGGAAGACCAGAGATACCTTCATCGAACTTACAGAAGGAAAACGATATGTCGCATGCCCCATCGACGCATCCACATCGGGCTGCACCCTCGAAAGTCAATGCCCGATCTGAAAACCCACCTGCACGAGTGCACGATCTGGAGGATTCTGTTATGGGGGAAAGTCACACCGCCGGCGATATGATAAGAAACAAACAAACATACAAGAGAATTACCGAATCAGAATTGGAGAAAATAGTACAGGAAAGGGTGACTAAAAAATTGGAAGAGCAAGATACTATGATAGAAATTCCCTTCACTAATCAGGCTGCCAGGCAAGCGGGGAATGCTCTGATTAGAGGAAACCTACGAGAGAGGGAGGTCTCGAATAATATCATGCGCTGCTCACCCTTTTGTCGAGAAATACGCGAAGCTCGAAACACAGAGACGGTGCCAACTAGGCTCCCACGGTATAACGGGACTACCGACCCCGGAGAACACATTAACAGCTTTGTCAATGTGATGAACTTATACGGACACTCGGAAGATTTCTGTTGCAAGATTATGGTCACCACTTTTGAAGGGATTGCTCTCGATTGGTTCGGGAAGTTACCTCCGAACTCCATATTCTTTTGAAGAATTCTGCGATAAGCTGAAACATCAATTCGCTAGCCAAAGGAAGCCAAGATTGCCAGCGAATCACCTGGGCACTGTGAAACAATTGGAAGGAGAGACGTTGAGGCAATGGCTGGCAAGATTTAGTATCGAGCTCTTGAAGGTGGATACCCCACAGATCGAGTATCTGTCCTCCCTAATGTTTGAGCTGACTAGGAGCACCCAATTTGGAAATGCATTATGTAGAAAGCAACCAAAATCCTTCGAACGGATAATGGAAATTGCTGAAAAGTATATGATACAGGAAGAGATGAACAAATTAAAAAGTTCACACGTAGATAAATTTCATCTCAACAAGAAACAAGATCGGGCACCGATCCCTAAACCAGGTGATTATGGAGGATCGAACAAAGGATCCGTTTGGCAGCGAATCAACACTTTTAAGCCGCATATGCCGCCCCAAGGTCCGAATTCATACGGACCTCCTTATGATCGAAATCGAGCTCCAAGATCGGGTAAAATTCAATTTACAGAGCTTAACAGTTCAAAAGAAGAAGTGCTGACCGTTTTGGAAGAAGGGAATTTAATTCCGGAAGCCCAGAGGATCACGCAGGCAAGGCCGGGTGCGCCTGGATATGACCAGTACTGTCGATATCATCGAGCTCGAGGACATAGTATGGAAAATTGTTATCAAATGAAGGTCGAGATAGAAAAATTAATCACCCAAGGAAAACTCAAAGAATTTGTTAAAAATGGCAACTATAACAATCGTTACAGATCCCGTAGTCCGAAAAAATTTAACGCTCGGCAAAGGCAAATCCGAAGCCAGGTAGAAGAACAGTCGAACGGCGTGATAAACATGATTGCTGGCGGACCGGCGGGAGGAGATAGTAGGAATGCCAGAAAGAGGACTTTAAGGTCAATCAGGGCAGGAGTATCCACAAAAAAGGAAGTTCTATCTTTGGAGTTTCCATCGATGGAAAACCAAATCATCAGCTTTAGTGAGGCAGATCGACCCGCGGACGTTAGTTGGGATACGAATGAAGACAATCCAGACTTTTCCAAGGTGTTGACTCTAAAAATTGCTAATTTCGAGGTCAAAAGAGTGCTGGTTGATAATGGGAGCTCGGCAAACATAATTTCGTCGGAAGCTCTTACAAGAATGAACCTCTGTCATCCACATTTGGATAAGGTAACCACCCCTTTGGTCGGTTTCGGGGGATCGGAGATCACTCCGCTCGGGACCATACTCTTGAGTACTACTCTAGGGCTCAAACCTAAGAACGTCACGAGAATGATCAAGTTCCTAGTGTTAGACACGCCGTTTGCTTACAATGCTATCTTGGGAAGGCCTGCTCTGAATATTTTTAAGGCTGTCGTATCTACCTACCATCAAAAGATAAAGTTCCCAACCGAGGGAGGAGTAGGAGAAATGAGAAACGATCAGTACATGGCTTGGGAATGTTATAGTTCGTCCTTAACTATCAAGGAGAAAGTGGAGCCCGAGATCCCTGGCAAAAGAAAGATAAATGAATTGATCTCTAACTCCGGAACTCCGATTCCCAATTATGAAAGACTAGATGGAAAGAAAGGAAGAATCGTTGACATGAGTGTGCAAACACCTGACCACAAAAAGGTGAATTTGGTCCCTGGATCTCCAGAGAAATTCACAAAAATAGGAACGGAACTGAGTAACGGCATGGAAGCAAAGCTCATCGGATTCTTGCAGGAAAATGTGGATGTTTTCGCCTGGAGTTCGGATGACATAGTAGGAATCGACCCGCGTGTGATAACGCATTCCTTAAATATTGACCCAAAGGCCAGACCAGTAAGACAGAAGAAGCGCAATCATGGTCGCGAAAAAGACAAGATAATTAACGCGGAGGTCGATAGATTGCTAGCAGCAGGGCAAATCAAGGAGATAAAATTCACGGAATGGCTATGCAATGTGGTCTTGGTCTCCAAGGGCGAAAAGATTGAGAACAAATGGAGGATGTGTAATGATTTTACCGATTTGAACAAGTTATGTCCAAGGGACCCTTACCCCTTACCTCGAATTGACATGCTCGTAGATTCCACTGCGGGATTTGTGTTATTTAGCATGATGGATGCCTTTCAAGGATTTTATCAGATTTTCATGAATGAAAAAGATCAGGACAAAACGGCGTTTATCACTGAGCGAGGGGTGTACTGCTTCATCGTTATGCCCTTCGGTTTAAGGAACGCCGGCGCAACATATCAGAGATTGGTCAACATGATGTTCAAAGAGTTGATAGGAGAAATCATGGAAGTATACGTAGATGACATGCTCGTAAAAAGCATGTCCGAAGAGGATCATATTGACCATCTTGATAGGTGTTTCAAAATTCTGAGGAAGTATGGGATGAAGTTAAATCCAGCAAAGTGCACATTTGGGGTCCGATCAGGAAAATTCCTCGGGTATTTAGTCCATGAGAGGGGAATCAAAGCGAACCCTGAAAAAATCCGAGCAATCACTGATCTCCATCCACCAAGGAAACTCTCGGACGTTCAAAGTTTGATCGGGAAAATTATTTCGTTAAATAGATTTATCTCTAGATCTGCTGACAAGAGCTTACCTTTCTTCAAACTCTTGCGTAAATCTAAGAACTTTGAGTGGAATGCTGAATGCGATAAGGCTTTCGAAGAACTGAAAGCATACTTGACCTCAACACCAATGCTAGCAAAACCATCTGAAGGGGAACCCCTATATTTGTACATAGCTGTGTCAGAAGAGGCCATTAGCTCGGTTCTGGTCAAACTTGATAAAGCTGAACATAAACCAGTTTACTATTTGAGTAAATTGTTGTAGGGTGCTGAGAAGAACTATATGGAGATTGAAAAATTCGCACTTGCCCTAATTGTGGCTGCCCGGAGGTTAAGGCCCTACTTTCAAACATACAAGATCATTGTCTTGACTAACCAACCTTTGAGACAGGTTCTGTCCAAGCCAGAAGCTTCGGGCAGGTTAATAAAGTGGGCGGTCGAGCTCAGCCAATTCGAAATCGAATATCAACCACGTGTCGCCGTGAAAGCACAGGTGCTAGCTGACTTCGTGCTCGAATCAACCAACATATCAAACGTGAAAGAAGGAACGACCTCGGAATTAGGTATGGTGGAAGAAGCAAACGATCAAGTCTGGCTGATGCATGTGGATGGATCTTCGACCAAAGAAGGAGGTGGAGCTGGGATTCACTTCCAAGGGCCCAATGCTGAAGACCTGAGTTACGCGATAACTTTGGATTTTGTAGTCACCAACAATGAGGCCGAATATGAAGCGTTGATAGCTGGATTAGAGATGGCCATTAAGGCAAAGGTAAAATCGATTGTTGTGCTAACAGATTCAGAACTTGTTCACAGGCAGGTAAAAGGCACTTACGAAGCCAGAGAGTTCAACATGATTAAATATCTAAACAAAACGAAAAGGTTAATCTCAGAGTTCGATAAGTTTGACATTCAACCTATACCAAGAGAGGAGAATCTCTGGGCAGACATATTATCAAAGTTCACAGGACTGGCCGACGGAAAAACGGAAAGGACGATCACTTGGTTGCTATCAAATATGTCAGCCATCGAGTTAGATGCAGCCCCTGCCACCGACGTTATGGAAATTGAAGAGCCAAGCAAGTCATGGAGCGACCCTCTTATCGCCTATCTTAAGGATGGAAAACTTCCGGAAAATGCAAATGAGGCTCGGAGAATCAAATATAGAGCGCCGTTATTCACTTTGATGGACAATCAACTCTATAAGCGGTCCTCTTCGGGAATTCTACTGAAATGTATCCGCGAATCATACTACAATGCCATCTTAAGAGAAGTTCATGAAGGGGAAGCGGGAAATCATTGTGGCGCTCGAGCATTAGCTCTTAAATGCTCGAGGTCTGGATATTATTGGCCAACTCTTTTTTCTGATTCTGTCGATTATGTGAAAAAATGCCATCACTGTCAAATTCATTCAAACTTGATTCACCAACTGGCCGAGCATATGCATTCAATTCCTATTTGTTGGCCCTTTGACAAATGGGGCATCGATATTGTTGGACCTTTCCCAACTGCACGAGCCAGAAAAAATTATGTACTAGTGGCGGTGGAATATTTCAGCAAATGGGTCGAATGTGTTACCTTGACCAAGATCACCCAGTTTCAAGTTATCAATTTCTTATGGAAAAATATAGTCTGCAGGTTCGGAATCCCCAGGGTTCTGATATCAGATAACGGAACACAGTTTGCAGGAAAAAGGATCACGGATTGGTGTGATAAGTTCGGAATACAACATAATTTCGCGTCTGTTGGCCACCCTCAGGCTAATGGACAAACTGAAGTAGTAAATCGGGAAATTGTTCGATCTCTGGAGAAGCGCTTATCGGAGGCAAAGGGAAAATGGCTGGATGAATTGCCAGGAGTATTATGGGCCAATAGGACAACAGTTAAAGCGGCAACCGGAGAAACCCCATTCAGTTTGGTTTATGGGTCGGAGGCTGTTATCCCAGTAGAGAATCTTATACCTTCTCCCAGGGTCGAATTTTATGATCCTGAAGAAAACCAATCTCTGAGGCAAATGGAAGTTGATCACGCGGATGGTCGAAGGGACCGCGCGAAATTGAAAATTCAAGCCACCAAGTCCAACATGGAAAAGTCCTATAATCGAAATGTGAGAATTCGATATTTCAAGGTGGGAGATCTGGTGCTAAAAAAAGTGGAAGTATCGAAGCACGTCGGAAAACTACAGCCCAATTGGGAGGGCCCCTTTGTGATCGTGGAAGTTGGGAGAAAAGGTTCTTACAAGATTGCTCATCTTAACGGAGAGATACTACCTGGAGCATGGAATGCGGTTAACTTAAGAAGATATTATAGAAAATAGTTACATTCGAGGCTTCTACTTTTTAGTTATCTTGTTTGACTCTATTGATTTAGTAAATTACGCATTCAATGAAGATTTATTTCGATTGAGTTATTCGAGGAATGTTTATTCAGACTGAGTATTTATTCGATGAAAGTTTATTTCGCCTAAATTCTTATTTATTCGTCATATTCTGGATATTCTTGATCTATATTATCGATCTCTATTTATTAAAGGGTGAAAGCCTCTGCTATGACCCTCGAGCTAAAAATGCTCTGAAAACGACTAAGGGTGAAAGCCTCTGCTATGCCCCTTAGATCGAAAATATTAAATGGGTGAAAGCCTCTGCTATGACCCTCGAGCTAAAAATGCTCTGAAAACGACTAAGGGTGAAAGCCTCTGCTATGCCCCTTAGATCGAAAATATTAAATGGGTGAAAGCCTCTGCTATGACCCTCGAGCTAAAAATGCTCTGAAAACGACTAAGGGTGAAAGCCTCTGCTATGCCCCTTAGATCGAAAATATTAAATGGGTGAAAGCCTCTGCTATGACCCTCGAGCTAAAAATGCTCTGAAAACGACTAAGGGTGAAAGCCTCTGCTATGCCCCTTAGATCGAAAATGTTGAATGGGTGAAAGCCTCTGCTATGACCCCCTTTAGCTAAAAAACCGTCGCTATACCCCTTAAGTCAAGCCGTTACTATTGTTCCGAGAAGAACCTAAACTATGAGAAACATCTCGCACAAGATTCAAAAGTTGTAAGGATCGAACTTCGAGTCAACTATGAATCTCAAAAATTATCTCGTGAATATTGCAAATTACGGAGAACAAATTCAAAGATCGACAACAATATAAAAGAAAATCTTCATTCATAAACCTTCAGATAAATTACATGTGAACCCTTGATTACATTCAGGAAATTGAGCTAATCGGAATATTTTACATCTAGTTCAACCCTATTACAAATAATTATTCCTGTAAATGCCCGAAGAAGGAAAGTGAGGCTGGTACACTTCTATTCTTCATCCAATGCTTCCTTGCAAATAAGCCCATGAAGGACCAAATCGAAAAACAGGGAAGCAACTCCAGTTGGAGGCGCTTTTAGTAAATTCGAAGACCACATCTTTCAAGAAGCCGCCTCGAAGACATGGAGATCGAGAGCAGGAAAACCCCTCCAGCAGTAGACCCACTATCCCAACTGGATAGAGGACAGGGTACAGGAAGTCGAGACCTCCTCGAAGATTTGGAATCAGAGAGAGCAGGTCGCCTGCCGGTACCCTAGTCGTGATTCTTTTCGCCTGTCGATACCCTAGCCGAAGATTTATCATAGGGGAATTCCGAAGAGATAGGAAAAGAAGGTTCGAAATAAAATCTCGAATGCTATAATTACTGACATCGAATGGAATATGGAATTGATCGACGGAAGTAAAAACACAACCATGTCGATCGAACGAGACGTTTACAGACAAGTAAAATATGAGGGTAATTTTAGAACTATATATAGGGGAAAGAATTCAGCATCAACGGTATAGATCTCTTGGGCTGAATGGCCACGATACGAGCATTAAAAGCTCTGACCGTTTCACTTCCCGAGAAATGAGGGACTTAAAAAAAAAAAAAAAAAAAGAGAGAGAGGGAAAGAGACAGAGAATATCATTCCAGCAAATATTATCATTACAACAAGGGTTATACTACAACAAGAAAGGAAAATCGTTACAACAAAGACGGTGTTACAACAAAGAAAAATCTGAGCAAGCTCATAATACAAAGGAAAACCACAGTGTTACTGAACGAAATTATTTTCGAAAAGGATCTTTCGAACTTCAGCACTACGACCAGTGTACCCGCGGATGTAAGCTTCCTTCTCACGAAGCTCAGAGTTTCTCTTCTCACGTTCGTAGATATCTTTGAGTCTCTCTAATTCCGAACCTAACTTATCCTGAGACAATCTCTCCTTGAAAAATCTATTAGCTTCCAATGCACGTTCCAGCTCAATCTTTTTCCCGATCATCTCGAGCGAAATAGAAGCCCGTTGTTCGATCTCATGTTTGGTCAACGCATAAAGCCTAGAAAAGACCTTGCCAGCCTGAACTTATAAGAAAATAGGTTATGGCAGGGATAAAGAAATTAGAGAGTCATGATAAAGAAGTTAGAAAGAATTACTTGGGCAAGGGATTCCAGCCCAGAATAAAACAGGAACGAGGAATATTCTCCAGTCGAGAAGACCGCCTCGGAGATAGAAACATCGGCCCGAAGAAGGGTCAAGTCAGATTTCTCACGCGACACTTTATCAAAAGGAGCTATATCCCTTTTAGACAGAGATCTGCTAACCAACGAAGGTACGGATTGGAAAGGAACGCGCCCAATTACATCCTCCGCAAAGGAAACCTTTTTTATTCTCTTATTGGAGCCCCTAGTTTTCAAACATGAAGAAAGGGCAACGGTCGAATATTTATTTCCCTCATGGAAGTTTTGTTGATCAGAACTAATGGATGTAGTTGATGATCGGTTTCTTTTCCTTATTTTTTACCGACATTTGGCCCGGAGAAAGGCGTGGAAGAAATCACGAAAGCGTTCGAATTTTTATTCATCTCTCGGTTTCCGGGTAAAAGTCCAACCGAAATAATTTTTTAGGAAGCTCCGAACACTGTGAGCAATGTCAGTGCGAAAGCAACACAAAGTGATCTTGGTATTTATAAAAGAAACGACATCATGCGAATTGCAATAATTGGTAAATCACTACTCCCAAGAAAGATTCAATGACGCAGCTGAGTACGCAAGAGTGACGTTATAAAATTTAACAGAAAATCCAAACAGACAATATCCTAAAAATAGCATCAAAAGAAAAAAGTGCAAATTCGAGCACCCACTAAATAGGCAAAGAGCAAAAGATTACAAATATACAAGTACATTGGTTCGCTGAGTAAATTCTATTACATAATAATCGTTACTGGTTGGATTCTTTCATGCCGGAACCATGGTCCGACTTGTCTTGTTCCTCTGTTTCGCTAGAACCATTTTCCGAGCCATCAGAATCACCTTTACTCGAGCTACTCCCTTCTCCATCATTACTTTGTGCATCGGCCGCAGACTTACTCAAATCGGAAGAAGAGATGCCTTGCTCCCCCTGATCACGAGAATCCCCTTCAATATCCACATCTTCACTCTCAGATTGGGCTTCGAGCGTATCAGGGTTTGGCATCGGCACCCCAAATTCCTCAAGAAAAGGAGCGAACTCATGTGCGGCCAAATCCTCGAGCTTGGGAGGAAGGGAAGACGCTTTATAATCTTTACCGAAGATATTCTTATAAGGATTCATGTTAGAAAGGTAGTCGTCAAGGGCGCCTTCGATCTTGGCGGCTGTAAGGAGGTGCTGAGCTCCTTTATAGTAGAAGGCTTGGTTAATTTCACCTGACCGCAAGCGAACTAAGGCATCGAGGATCGGAGACTCCAGGAACTCCCTTATGGCGGGAAGCCTGGCTTCGGCTCGACCTTGCTCATAAAACTGATCGGCGGACATTTTGGCTTGCTCGAGCTCCAGCTTTAATTTCTCCACTTCACCCTCTAGGATTCTCTTCGCCTCCAACTCTTTCTTAGTCTTCTCGAGTTCTATCTCGACCTCAGACAACTTAATTTTGGCATCCTCTAGCTGACTGGTCTTCGCGGCTTCATCCTTCAGAACATTGCATAGGGCTTTCTGTACCGCCTGAGATTCTTCGCTCAATACGGCCAGTCGAAGAGCAGTTTGAGTAAACAGGTCTCTGGCCTACAAAGAAAAAGATATGTAAAACACAGAATAAGAATTATAAGGAAAAGGCTAGAAACTTTCAGAATGGACAGTACCCTTTGGTGAGCATGGGCGTAATCACCTACTATCTCAAAATCCTGCTTAACAAAAGATTGGATAGTATCATCCTTGAACCTCCCAGCCAAGAACATCCGAAGAGATTTATCCACCGTATGCTCGCCCTCAGGACCTAAGTCAGATTCAATGGTCCCACTCTCGGGATATCCAGCCGACCTGGGCCCTCGCAGATGATCCTCGATGAAGAAAGCCAGATCCGGTTCGGAGTGGCCAGTCCGACAAGGAACCGAATCCGGTCCTCGACCGAAAGGTTTAACTCTCCTGGAGGACTCAGGGGCGTCACTACTTCTTTTGCGAGCCGACCTGGCCTGCAAAATCTCCCTGGCACGATTCTCCATCAAAGTGTAGTTACTATACCCCGCGTCATTCGGGTTAGAAGTGCCAGTTGAAAAAACGGACCGAAGGACGCCGGAAGCTTGGAAGTTAGGAGTCCCCTCCGCCTCGACCCGGGGGTGAGAGGTTCCTACTTCGGTAATTGGGGGAATAATCACTAAGGCATTTGAGGTTGGAGTGATCCCAACCTGGGCCTTGGACTTTTTCGCTTTCCGAGAAGTTGTTAATATCTGAGGACGAGGCCGACCTTTATTGCCCTTTGAAAAGGAAGCAACATGTTGACCAGCTATTGATGTACGGAATTTATCAACAATATCAGCTAACGAGGAAGGGGGGTTAGCGGGGTCGATCCGAGCCTTCCCATATTCGATCGGATCGGCAGGAAAAGTGCAACTACTGAGTTCGGCCAATCGCAAGACCGCCTCCTGAGTCATCAACGCGGCCTGATGAGGGTCAGCTCGAAGAGATTGCAGAAATTTATCTGTTATCTCATTTCTCATACTTCCCACGAGACGGCGTTTACCGTATATCCATGTCTTTGCTCCAGGCCAATCGAATGGAGTAGGCTCGGGATTATCTTCAGAAGGCGGAGACTCTTGTCCTCGAACAAAAAAGAACTCATGCTTCCATCCTTTCAAATTACTGCTGACGTTGGCTGATAAGATCGAAATCTTTGGCCTCTGAGAAAAATATACATAACCCGCGTTCGAAGACGTGGAAGCACTCATCTGGAATATCCGCCAAAAATTCTGAAAGACCGCCTTTTTCCCTTTGGCTTTCATCAGCACGCAAAAGGCTATAATTAGACCGATTGAGTTTGGTAGAGTTTGGTAAAATTTGGCAAGGAGTCAACTCGAAAGCATCCAGAATATTTTCTATCAGAGGAGGGAAGGGGATGCGTAGGCCATAATGGAAATGTTTGGAATAAAAGGCTTGACAACCCGCGGGAGGGTCGGTAACCCGTTGATCAGAAGTAGGAAGCACAATCGAGAAACCGGCGCCTAGATATTGGCCGAATTCTTCCTGCAATTGATTCAAATCTTTCTCCTTATAGGAACAGACGATCTCATCGGCCCTCTCCTCAGTCATGTTTAGACCGGCGCTGGTCGAAGGTTCTTCCCAGTCAAAGATTGTAACCACAACATTACGGTTCAATCTATATTTCTTTTGCTCGTTTTTCCCCAAGGGAAGATCCCCATCCTCTACATCTTCCTTATCAGAGACTGTCGCTTCGCTCGAATTTTCATCTTCGCTATTTTCCATTTCAGAATTCGATTCCCGCCCCTCCCCGCTGGAATCGGAGGCGGAACTCGAGCTTTGTGAATTCTCGATCTCAGATGATCGAGCTCCTACAATCTTTTTCACTTCTCGATTATCGGCCTCGTTTTCCTCTAAAGGGGATTTTCCCTTCAAATCTACTGAACTCGACATAATGAGTAGATAAGATTGCTCGAAAAATATTGTTAGAACTTACTTATCGATCTGTCTGCTCCGATCTAAAGTTTTCTCCTTAGAATCTTTGATGAACAGCGACCCTCCATCTAACTATATATACGGGGACAAAATGGGAAATTGCAAACCGGTCCCCGAGTAACCGCGACAGTTGGGCTCCCTCTAGGTAAACTTATGATCATATTTTCAAAAAATTACACCTGCGGCCCCCATACTTTTCAGAATTCCTAATTTGAAGACCCGCATAACGAGCTATGCATTAGAGGGATATTATCTCCATATTTTCACACCAGCCCTCAGGATAAGGAGATCAAATAGAATGACAATGGAATAATCAAATCACAAACTCCTATTCCAACAACGAACGACAAGGACGATGTCGGATACGGCATCATTACATGGTTTCTTAAGTATGCACTCTTTTTCCCTGACCCGTTTTTTATCCCAAAAGGGTTTTTCCGAGTCAGGTTTTCAATGAGGCATACCCGAAGCCTATGCCGAGATTGGTTCATCCCCCTAATCGTCCTGGGCTATGTATACTTCTTCGAGCTTAAGCTTCACTTTACGCTCGAGAAGTGGGGGAGTATTGATGAGGGATATTTTGGGCTCAGCTTTTCTTTACAATCATGCGAAATCGAACAGTACTCATCTCGGAAGATCAAGTTCGACCCCGATGCCCGAGTACCACAAATACAGTCGGCGCTGGATCCAAAGTTACTGTTGGGCCAAGCTCTGATCCAAACTTATGGGCCGAGAATTGTATGTCTGCGGATAGATCACCTAGACCCCGATTTCAGCTATAAATACCCCATGCATTTATGACACCAGACACGATTTCCCAGGTGCTCCCTCCTCGAAGCTACTGCTCGGAACCGCTTGGAAATATATGCCTAGTATCACATGTATTTTGCCCTCTAGCTTGTACGGCATCCAATAGGGCTCGGATAGGACTCTATACATTTGTACTCATATAGCATTGTAATCGAACCATTTGAATACAATATTGTTGATCTCTATATCATTGTTGAGTACTAGTTTAATTATTACACATATCGATCACGCATACGAAATCACGTAAGATCAATTACACCTGACACGATCCTATTACAAATGGCTATTCCTATGGATGCCCAAAGAAGAAAAGTGAGGCTGGAACACTTCTACCCTTCATCCGATCTTTCCTTGAGAAATGGTCCGCAAAAGACCAAATCGAGAGACAGGGAAGCAACTCCAGTTGGAAGTACTCCTAGCAAATTCGAAGACCACATCCTTCAAGAAGCTGCCTCGAAGACGTGGAGATCGAGCGTAGGAAAACCCCTCCAGCAGTAGACCCACTATCCCGACTGAATGGAGGACAGAGTACAGGAAGTCGAGCCCTCCTCAAAGACTTGGAATCAGAGAGAGCAGGTCGCCTGCCGATACCCTAGTCGCAATTATTTTCGCCTGTCGATACCCTAGCCGAAAGATTTTCATATGGGAATTCCAAGGAAGTTGGAAAAAAAGGTTCGAATAAAAATCTCGAACGCTTTAATTACTGACGATAAATGGAACATGTAGTTGATCGACGAAAGTAAAAACACAACCATATTGTTCCGAGGCAAAACATTTACAGATAAGTAAAAATATGAAGGTAATTTCAGAGCTATATATAGGGGAAGGAATTCCATATCAACGGTGTTGATCTCTCGGACTGAATGGCCACGATACGAGCATTAAAAGCTCTGACCCTTTCACTTCCCGAGAAATGAGGGACGATTAAAAAAAAAAAAAAAAGAGAGAGAGAACAACATTCCAGCAATATTATCATTACAACAAAGATTGTGTTACAACAAGAAAGGAAAATCGTTACAACAAGAAAGGAAAATCGTTACAACAAGTATGGTGTTACAACAAAGAAAAATCTTAGCAAGCTCATGTTACAAAGGAAAATCTCAGTATTACTAAACGAAATTATTTTCAAAAAGGACCTTTCGAACTTCAGCACTACGATCAGCGTACCCGCGAATGTAAGCTTCCCTCTCACGAAGCTCGGAGTTTCTCTTCTCACGTTCGTAGATATCTTTAAGTCTCTCTAATTCCGAACTTAACTTATCCCGAGACAATCTCTCCTTAAAAAATCTATTAGCTTCCAGTGCGCGTTCCAGCTCTATCTTTTTCCTGATCAGCTCAAGTGAAATAGAAGCCCGTTGTTCGATCTCATGCTTGGCCAGCGCATAAAGCCTAGAAAAGTCCTTGCCAGCCTGAACTTATAAAAGATATGTCATGATAAAAATAAAGAAATTAGAGAATCATAATAAAAAGGTTAGAAAGAGTTACCTGGGCGAGGGATTCCAACCCAGACTGAAACAGGAACGAGGAATATTCTCCAGTCGATAGAACCGCCTCGGAGATAGAGACATTGGCCCGAAGAAGGGTCAGGTCGGATTTTTCATGTGACACTTTATCAAAAGGAATTATGTCTCTCTTAAATGGAAAGACACCAGAAGGAAACAACAAATCAAAATATTCTCCGACCAACGAAGGCACAGATTGGAAAGGAGTGTGCCCAGATACATCCTCCACAAAAGAAACCTTTTTAATTCTTTTGTTTGAGCCCTTGGATTTCAAGCATGAAGGGGCAACAGTCGAAGATTTATTTTCCTCATGGAAGGTTAGCTTATTAGAAGTAATGGATTTAATTGATGTTTGGCTCCTTTTCCTTATATTTCTACCGTCATTTGGTTTGGAAAAAGGCGCGGAAGAAATCACAAAAGCGATCGAATTTTTATTCATCTCTTGATGTCCGGATTAGGATTCGACCGAAATAATTTTCTAAAGCTCCGATCACTGTGAGCAACGTTATTGTGAAAGCAACGTAAAATGGCCTTGATATTTATAAGAGACGCGACATCATGCGAATTACAATAGTTGGTAAGTCACCACTCCCAAGAAAGATTCGATGACGCAACTGAGTATGTTAGAATGACGTTATAAAATTCAACAAGATGGTCAAACAGGCAATATGTTAAGTATGGCATTAAGGAAAAATTCAAATTAGAGCATACACAAAATAGAGAAAAGCAGGAGACTATAAAACAAATTTACAATTACAATGGTTTACCAAGTCCTATTACATAGTAATCATTACTGGCTGGATTCCTTCACGCCAGAACCATGGTCCGATCTCTCTTGTTCCTTCTTCTCGCTAGAAATCGCTTTCCGAGCTATCAGAATCATCACTACTCGAGCTGCTCTCTTCTCCATCATTTCTTTGCACATCAGCCGCGGATTTACTCGAATCGGAAGAAGGAGTGCCTTGCTCCCCCTGATCGTGGGAATCCCCTTCAATATCCACATCTTCATCCTCAGATTGAGCTTCGAGCACATCAGGATTTGGCATCGGCACTCCAAATTCCTCAAGAAGAGGAGTGAACTCATGGTCGGTTAAACCTTCGAGTTTAGGAGGAAGAGAGGAAGCTTTATAATCCTTTCCGTGAATATTCTTATAAGGATCCATATAAGGAAGGTAGTTATCGAAGGTGCCTTGAACTTTTCCAGCTGATAGGAGATGCTGAATTCCTTTATAATAAAAAGCTTGGTTAATTTCACCCGACCACATGCGAACTAAAGCATCAAGAAAGGGTGACTCTAAGAATTCTCGTATGGCGGGAAGTCTGCCCTCTTCTCGACCCCGAGCATAGGCCCGTTCAGATAATGCCTTGGCATGCTCGAGATCCGATCTCAATTTGATTACTTCTTCCTCGAGGGCCCTTTTTCCGTCAAGACTCTTCTTGACTTCATCGAGCTCCTTTCTAACCTCAGATAACTTGGCCGTAGTATCCTTCAACTGATCAGCCTTGGTGGCTTCCGCCGTAAGGACGTTGTGAAGGGCACTCTGAGCCATCTGAGATTCCACGTTTAAGGTGGCCTGTCGGTAAGCTTGATGATTGTACAAGTCCCCGACCTAGAGAAGAAATTAAACATTAAAGGCGAAGCATAAACTTTGAGGATAAATCAGTACTCGTGAAAGAACTTGTATACCTTTTGAAGAGCATAGGCGAAATCACCCGCGAGCTCGAAGTCGCTTTTAAGGAATAGCGTTGTATTGTCATCCTTAATCTCCCGGCCATGAACATCCGAAGAGACTTATCCACTGTATGTTCCCCGTTTGGTCCCAAGTCGGACTCGATGGTTCCATCCTCCGGGAAACCAGCTGCCCTTGGTCCTTGGAAATGATCCTCTATGAAATCAACCAGGTCTGGCTCGGAATGGCCCGCCCGGCACTTGATCGGACCCGATCCTCGACCAAAAGGCTTCACCCTTCTAGAAAACTCGGGAATATCACTACTTCTCTTGCGAGCCATTCTCGCTTCTAGTATCTTTTGAGCTCGGACCTACTGTAGGGAATAATGGCTGAGTCCTTCCTCGTTCGGGTTAGAGGAGCCAGTTGGAAAAACGGACCGGAGATCTAGGATTCGAGGTTGAGAAGCCCCCTCGGCCGCGGAATGAGGACGAGAAGTTCCCGCAATGGCAGTTTGGGAAAAAGTCACCATAGCGTTCGAAGCCGCTGCGGTATCGACCCCAGGGGCGGACTTTACTACCTTACGGGAAACCTTCGATGTTTGGCGGTGAGGTCGACCTTGGATACCCTTCGAGAAGGAAGCAACAACCGGACCAGCTATCGATGTTCGGAACTTGTCAACGATCCCAGCTGAAAGATAAGAGGAAATTAGGTATTGCCGTAAAAAGATAAATCGAAATGATTCAACGCACCTAAAGTGGAGGGGGCATTGGCAGGATCGATTGTAGCTTTCCCATATTCGATTGGAAGAGCGGGGAAAGAACACGCGCTGAGCCCAGCCAACCGCAAAACTGCCTCCTGAGTCATCAAAGCTGTCTGATGAGGGTCAGCTCGAAGGGATTGCAGGAATTCGTCCGAGATTTCATTATTCATTTTTCCTCTAAGGCGGCGTTTACCATAGATCCATGATCTTGCACCAGGCCACACATGCGGAGTGGGTTCGGAATTATCTTCGGAGGATGGAGAATCTGGTCCACGAACAAAAAAGAACTCATGTTTCCAGCCTTTCAAGTTGCTGCTAACGTTGGCTGATAAGATCGAGATTTTCGGTCTCTGAGAAAAATAAACATAACCAGCGTTCGAAGACGTGGAAGCACTCATCTGAAATATTCGCCAGAAATTCTGAAAAACAGCCTTTTTCCCTTTGGCTTTCATCAGCACACAAAAGGCTATAATAAGCCCGATCGAATTTGGTAGAATCTGGGAGGGTGTTAACTCGAAAGCTTCCAAAATACTTTCTATCAAAGGAGGAAAAGGGATACGTAAGCCATAATGGAAATGCTTAGAATAAAAGGCTTGACATCCAGGGGGAGGGTCAGTAACTCGTTGCTCGGGAGTAGGAAGAACAATCGAGAATCCGGCACCTAGGTATTGACCAAAGTCTGCCTGCAATTTTCCCAGATCTGCTTCCACATAGGAACAAACGATCTCGTCCGCCCTGTCCTCGGTCATGTTCAGTCCTGCGCTGGTCGACGGCTCCTCCTAGTTGAAGATCGTAACCACGACATTGCCGCTCAGTCTATACTTCTTCTGTTCATTTTTCCCTAAGGGAAGGTCGCCATCCTCTGCGATTTCCTCCTCTGAGACCATGGCTTCGCTCGAATTGTCTTCACCATTATCTTCCGATCCGGAACACGATTCTCTCTCCTCCACATTAGATTCGGAAGTGGGACTCGAATCTCTCGGGTTCTCCCCCACGGATGGTCGAACATCTACGATCTGCATCCCCTCTTGATCATTTTCTCGACTTTCCACTATAGGGGATTTTCCTTTCAAATCTACTGAATTGGACATCGTGAATATACGAAGAGTACTCGAAAAAGATTGCTAGAACTTACTTATCGATCTATTCGCTCCGATCTATGGTTTTTCTCCTCAGAATCGTTAATGAACAGCGGCCCTCCATCAAGGTATATATACAAGGACAAAATGGGAAATTGCAAACCGGTCCCCTAGTAACCGCGACGGTTAAACTCCTCAAGGGTGGATTTGAAGTCGTATTTCCGATAATTGCACTTATGACCCCGATATTTTCTAAAAATCACAAAATTATGGACCAGCAAGGCGAAAAAAGTATTTATGGGGGCGTCGATTCCGCATCCTGCCACCTATCTACTCTATCGAAATCAAAGGACTATAGAGATATTGTTAAAGATCGACTATAGCAATACAATAGACACTAGAGGACAAGGATAATATCATGGTGACTCCATTACATAGTTTCCAAGTTATGCACTCTTTTTCCCTAGCTCGGTTTTTATCCCATAGGGTTTTTCCGAGTTAGGTTTTTAATGAGGCATATCCAAAACTTATCCAAAAATGGTTCGGTCACCCAGCGTCCGATTTATACTTCTTCGAGCATAAACTTCTCTTTACGCTCGAGAAGTGGGGGAGTATTGATGAGGGGTAAATTGGATGCGGACTTTACTACGACCTAGTGAGGTCGGACTTCGTCATTCTCGATCTCATGAGCATAAATTCGAGCCCAAGGCACAGGAATCCTACGCTGATTATACTATGGAAATTCTGAGTCCAGAGTTACTGTTGGGCCGACCTCAGGCCCAGGCCTATGGGCTGAGTAATACGCACCTATGGGTGGTTCATCTGGTCCCAGATCTCAACTATAAATACCCCAAGCATTTATGACGACGACACAACTTCCCAGGTGCTCTTCCTTCGAGACTGCTGCTCGGACTCACTTGGGAATAATAGCATAGGCTTTCTTATATGTATTTCACCCTCTAGCTTGTACGGCATCCAATAGTGCTCGAATAGGACTCCCATTTCTTGTAATCTGTATTCGATCACCAAGAATATAATACTATTGATCTTTTATCTCCATTTACATTCATCAGCACGACATTTTACACCACCCTTATCGAACTAACGAAAACACGTAAGATCACCATGCAATTCTCCATGAAAGATTTAGGAGAAACATCTTGCGTATTGGGATACGTATCTATAGAAGTAGATCAGAAAAGATGCTGACACTCTCTAAATCTAAGTACATAGAATTAATACTGAAAATATTTAGTATGAAGAATCCAAGAAAGGATTGCTTCCAGTGAGACACTATATCCCTTGTTCCAAAATCGATGTGCCCTACATCAAATGAGAATAAAGGAGAATGTCTCAAATACCTTATGTTCCAAACAAAAGGTTGCATGTGGCATGCTTTACTATGTACTAGACCAGACGTAGAACATGCTCAAGTGTCGCGAGCAGTTGCTAGTCAAAACTCCAGTGAAGAAGTACTGGACCACCGTAAAAGATATCCTTAAGCTCTTGACAAAGACTTAGGATTTGTTCTTGGTCTATGGTGGTAGTGGAGAATTAAAATTCGAAGGATTCATTGATTCGAATTTTCAGTTTGATGTGGATGAATTAAATACATCCATTTTTGGATACATATCCTGCCTCAATGGGGTAACGGTGAATTTGAAAGGGTTCCAAGCAAATCACCGTAACCATCTAAACCATTGAAGCAAGATACATTGCAGCATTAAATGTAGCATTAAATGCGGCTTAAAGAAAGTGTTTGGATATAAAACTTCATCCTATGGTTGGATGTAGTGCCTAGCATTGCGAAGATCATGATTATCTTCTATGATAATATTGGAGCTATTGCTAAAGCAAAGCATTCGAGATCTTACCAGAAATCTAAACACAATTGAAAGAAAGGTACCATTTGATTAGAAAAATCATTGGTAGAGTTAACGCGGGTAATGGATCGCGTCGACTCAGAAGACAACTTAGCGGATCCACTAAAAGGAGGCTATATCATGAAATGAGTTCGAAGAACATCTTTAAAAAGATGGGTCCTAGAAATGTTTGTGATTGGCTTTAGGGCAAGTGGGAGATTGATGGGATAGTGCCCTGCAAGCCAATACATTTAGCTTGTACTGGAACTATCATTATCTCTCTTTAGTATAAATGACTTAGTACGCATGTTTATTTATATGTGTATAAGGATAAACAATGGCCAACTTCATCTCTCGCGAATACATTTAAGCGATTGGTTGAAATCCTTAGATTACATTTGACTATGGGACGATTCACTTCAGTACTGAGTGCAATCATGAAACAGTCTCAAAGGTCGTAATCTTAAAATTGTTCCAAGTCATAGATTCCGAAACGAGACGGGGTATCGTAGGAATCGCCAAGACTTGTACAAGTATGCATGATTCACATGGAGTGAATTTGTAGCGTTTCATGAGCAAGGCATTTGAGGCCAGTGCATATGAGTAGGTGGTTCAATAGAGGATTGAACGCATCGAAAGACCCGAACAGAGAAACCCATTGTGGAAGCGCATGTCGCATATCGGTGAAGGGATGTTTCTCAAGGATTATAATAGTGTACGATTTAGTCCTTTGACTTGAGGTGCTAGGGCGAATTCGGTGCGTGAAAGTGCGTACTTAGATCTAGGTATAGGTCACTTAGCTTGATCATAACATGCCTAGGTTGGGTACGTATGGACATGTACGCGAGTGGTTAGTACCGATATGGAATCTATTGACTCACTGTAATGGGTGAGAGAATTTCCTATACGATTCTTAGATAATATATCCGAGAAACCCGTGGCCACGGTCGGTGACGGATTTGGAAAGGGGATTCCAAATTTAGGAGTCACACTTGAATATTATCGTGAATTAGAAAGTATAGTTATCGAGACAAATTTAGAGGTGCCGATCAATTAACACACCCTAAGTCTTGATCGGGAATATTAGAAGGACCGTATGTACATGGTAATTATATGAGACGAGGTTCACAAGTATCAATTCACCTGAAGTTGGGCTTCATGGGCTTGTGGCTAGACATCGATGTAGGTACTCCTGAGTTAATAGAGGATTTGATTCTAGGAGTGGTCAATTAAAGGTTGTTTAATTGACCGGAGCAATTTATTGTTCATAAATTAAATCACGAGGAATTTGTGGGCCTGCTGCCAATTGATGGTGAACCTAGAGGGTCACACACAATACAATTGGACGGTGACTGTTGAAAAAGGATACTAAAGGAATTAATTGATTTAAAGGTAATTAAATCAATTAAATGAATTAAAGTATTAAATCAATTAAATGAATTAAAGTATTAATTCAAGTGGGAGATTAATTAATTGGTTAACTTAATTAATTAAATACTTAATTAAGTTGCTAATTAATTATATAAAAGAAATATTGATTTATTTGGATTGGTCATTTAATTAAAGTAATTAATTAAATGAAAGGCTTGCAAGACATGTGCCTTTAATTAAAAGCCCATAAGGAGTCTTGCAAAGGTCGAAAGGGAGTCTATAAATAGGGTTCTACTAGAGCTAAAAAAGCGAACACCCTAGCACAAAACCCTGGCCTCTTTTCTCTGACCTAGCCGCCCCCTCTCCTGCGCCGCCAAGCTTGTGCAACCGCCACCTTGCTGCAGTGAGCTGCCCTAGCGCCGCCGCCGTCGCCTCTCCCTTGTTCCACCGTGTTAGATCTTGCATTGGCAAGTAGATCTGCACAGTCCTTCTTCGACAAATCTCCTAGATCTAGTTCTGAGCCTAAGACTAGGAGGTGTTGCCAGAATTCAATTGGTGTGGACTAACTTTGGAGGTGAGACGCTTGGATCACTTCTGTGAACCAGATCCAGATCCAGATCCAGATTCAGAATCAGAACTGAAGGTTGCCACCACCTTGCCTGTGGTGAGGTAAATCGCAAAAACCCCCCTTGTTTAATTACTCTGTGCGTTTTTGTTTCTTGCTTGCGTATATATAATATGGAGAATCTTATATGGGACCTTAGGTGTTTCGAAAATTTTTAAATTCCGCACTTTCGTTGTTCTGACAATCGAGGCAACCCAACCACTATCCCAACAAGAATTTCACAGTCTATCAAATGGATGTGAAATCAGCTTTTCTCAATGGATAAATGCAAGAAGAAGTTTATGTTGAACAACCACCTGGATTTGATGCATATAAAGAAGAAGACAAGGTGTATCGTCTGAAGAAAGCCCTCTATGGACTGAAACAGACTCCAAGAGCATCGCTTTTTTTGTAGAAAGCTCGACCAGCAAGTACATCTCGGGGTTCGTGTTCGAGTCCCGATCGCGGCTGTATACCCTATATGATTTTCTTTTATTAAAGGATTTCGTAAAGGTAAGGTAGTTAAGACCTTGTTAGCTATTGAATGGGAAGAACATATATTGCTTGTGCAAATATATGTGGACGATATCATTTTCGGTTAAACAAATCAACATATGTGTGATAAGTTCTCAAAGCTGATGCTAAAGAAGTTTGAAATGAGCATGATGGGAGAACTAAATTATTTTCTTGGTTTGCATGTAAGACATTTGCCTGATGAAATATTCATCAACCAGGCAAAATACACAAATGATCTGTTCAAGAAATTTGGTATGGAAACTAGCTCTACTGTTAGTGCTTATGTCTACTGGACTTCGCTTGGATAAAGATGAAAATGGCAAATCAGTGGACGTAACCAAATACAGAGGTATTATTGGGTCACTGTTATACCTAACAGCTAGCAGACCTGAAATTATGTACTCTAAAGAATCTCAATATTGGAGTTTGTGCGAGATATCAATCAAATCCTAAAGAATCTCATCTCCTAGCTGGCAAAAGGATACTTAAATATCTTAAAGGCACTCAAGATTTGGGATTATGGTACCCTAGAGAATCTGGCCTTGAACTTATTGGTTATTCAGATTCTGACCCTGCTGGCTGCAAAATTGATAGGAAGAGCATAACAGGTGCCTGTCAATTTTGGGGCAGTTCCTGATCTCATGGATGAGTAAGAAACAGACTTCAGTATCCATATCTACTGCTGAAGTTGAGTACATAGCTGCTGGAGCTTGCTGTGCACAAATACTTTGGTTGAAGCATCAACTAGAAGATTACAACATCAATATCAGTGGAATACCTATCTAATGTGATAATACAAGTGCAATCTCTCTTACTCAGAATACTACAAGTCATTCAAGAACTAAACATATAGAGATCAAACATCACTTCATAAGAGATCATGTGGAAAAAGAAAATGTCATGATAGAACATGTTCATACTGAAAATCAGATCGCTGACATCTTCACGAAACCTATAAGTGATGCAAGGTTTTCAACCTTAAGAGCTGAACTAGGTCTACTAAATTTAGATGCATAAGCTGAGGGGGAACTCAACAGAAGACTGGAGTTCATCAGCCTACTCGTCTTATTATCTTCAAGGTTAACTCTCACCAGACTAGTTAACTTATGGATTCTTAAAGTCAGGGGAAACATGTAAGACTAGCGGTACTTTTAATTAAAAGATGAAATTTGTCGATGAAAGTTAGTTGAAGTTATGTTTTCATAGGAAGTTCTAAATTTTGAAGACTGGAGATTAATTATCTAGCTTGATTGACAAACAGCCGAGGAAGGTTATCAATTATTGGCTTTCACTGATAACAGTCTGTCATCAGAACACTAGTCCCATCAGATAAGTATTTATTTTACTCGTCTGATCAGCTGTGTAAAAGCTTTGTTGTTTTAAAAAAAAATGCATTATTAAAAAACGCGCTTTTACAAGTAAACTGAGGCGGTTCGTATTCCCGCCTGACAGTTAATGCTTTTTGAATTTTGAATCGCGTAACTGACGCCCTCGATCAGAACTAACACAAAACATATCTAACGGTTAGCGTTTATTACGGAAACCAAAATACCCTAACCTCTATAAAACCAGATCTGATCAGCTCAGTAACTCTTTACGCACCTAAAAATATTCAAATGCATTTGTGAGGAATTCTTGCTTTCGATTCTGCAAAATTCTCCAGTTTTCTCTAATCTTCTACAAAATAAACAATGACTCCTCAACAAGAAGCTAAAGCTGAGGGTATGTATCTTGTGTATGATACATATCATCATTCTGGCACTCCTGTGATGAAGGAAATTTTGGAAAAATTCAAGGCTACTACTCTTCTGAAATTCATGGAAGCCCATGAAGAAATGGTCTGGAAAGACCAAGTGATGGAATTCTATATGGCCAAGGATGCTGTTAACTTTGAAAAATTGGAGATCAAAGCCACTGTCGGAGGGCAAGAAGTAGTCATCACTCCTGCTCTGTTACACGAGAAGTTTGGGCTTTCTAATCAAGGAAGGACTGACGTTACTTCAATGGCTGAAGACAAGATTCAGGAGTTCTGGGCAATCTGTGCCAAGGAAGGGGAGATTATGTCTGGTAATCTGAAGAAGAAGCAACTGAAGTATGAATATCAGCGCATGGCTGATATGGTGTCCAAACTGATAGAGAACTGCACTTTCTCTTTGGACAGTGTCACTATGAAGAGATACTGTATAATGATGGTTGTTCACTATGGTTATGAAGTGAACTGGTCAGTTGTGATTTGGTACATTCTGGCTAACTTCCACCAGAAGAAGAAAACCAATCATAGGATAACTTTAAGTTACCTGTTCTACAATATGGGTTGTGGAATGACTAGAGGGAAAGAAATCCACAACGCCAAGGCCATGGCTACCTATCAAACCGTCAAGGCCGGAACCAAGAAGAGAAAGAATGAGGATGAACAAGAAGAGGCTGAGGAATCTAAGGAAAAGGTTCCTGCCAAGAAACAGAAGAAGACTGCTCGAACAAAGAAGCCTGCTGTTCAAGCAAAGACTGAAAAGAAAAAGCAAGCTGATGAGCCAAAGGAGATGGCTCCCAGTAAGAAGAAAAAGGAATATGTTGACTTTGTTGTTGCTGATGACATCATCAAAAAGACAACAGAGGAGATAGAAAATATGTCTCCTGCTTTACCTTCAAGAACCATTTCTGCTGAACCTGGTGAAGTTGTTGCTCATAGGACAAGGAGTCAAGTAAAGGACACTGCAACATCTCAACCTGCTCAAATGGGAAGGAAAAGGAGCACGGTTAGAAAGAGGATGACCTTCGTGTCATCTCCTACTGAACTGTCTGACTTAGTCAGAGAATGTCCTCAATCAGCAGAGAGGCCTGCCGGAGCTGAAAAAGAGTCTGCTGCCAAGGAGTCAGCTGCTGATCAAGCTACTCAACAGACTGGTTCTACTCCACCAACAGCCGAGGTATCTCAATGATCCTGAAGTGCGGATCATCGAACTTGTTGCAGCTGCACCAATTGCATCTGCTGCTCCTGAACCTGCTGCTGCTGCTAAAGAAGCACAGACAGCTGATAAGAAGAAAGGAAAAAGAAAGATGGTTATCAGAAGAAAGAAAGTGTCTGCTGCTGATAAGAAAAAGAGAGAGGAAGCAGAGCAAAGGAAAAGAGACGAACATGAAGAGCATAGGGTTATTGAACTTAGCAAAATTGAGGCTGAAAAGGAAGAGCAAAGAAGAAAAATGTCTGAGGCCGAACGCAAAGCTGCTGAAGATGCAGAATTAGCACTTGTGCTTGAGCTCAGCAAGAAAGACTCACATGGACCAAACATAGCTGGTGGTATTAAGATTGAAGAATCAATGAATGCCAAAAAGAAAATGCCTGCTAGCGTTATACTTGAGAAGAAAAGGTTTGAAGTGAGAAAAGCCTTTGAGATTGTTAATGCTGACCCTGCTGTTTTCAACAGATTTGAAGCTGCCCTGGCTTATATTGACAAGAAGCTCCAACGGCAAACCCTGTTTACCCAAGAAAAGGAGAGATATATGAAGTGGAGGGATTACAGGATGACAAAATCTGTTGAAGAAGTCCAAAGCTGGAAAGAGTTTGCTGATGAGGAGAAGTGGGTCCTCAGCTGGTTGCAAACTACTTCAATCACCAAAGCACTGGATGCTGATTATGTCAGAGATGTGATGCATAAATATGCACAAGAAGCTGTTACTGCTGAAGCCAAGACCATCTCTAATGCTTTGCCAGCCAAAAGAAGAAAGCAAGATGATCCCATCAAACGGGCTGTGCAAATTGTTGTTCATACTGCCTTGGAAAGATGGGCTGCACGATCAAGGTATGAACAAGGATCTCCAAGTGATCTGCCTAGTCTACCTAGTGTACAGCAGATTACATTTGGAAAGGAAATAAAAGATTACAAAGAGTTGTCTAAAGTGAAGACATCTGCTGCAAATTGTCTACCTATCATAAAGAGAATCCGCCAGACTACTGTTTTCACTTATGATGGAACTATTGTAAACAAGATCTTTGAAGATGTCACAGAACAGACTGCTGCTGCTGATGAGCCCTTAGCCATTGAGTGGAATGCTAAGGAAAAGACTGAAGAAGAGGCTGTTCTCAAAGACACTCATGTCCAACAGGAGGAAGATCAGACTGCATCACCCTCAATTCCAATAGCTGATATGCACTCGTCGCTGATGGAATCCTTCCAGCTGATGCTTGAAAATTCTCTGAAGGAAATGGAAGCGAGGAACAGGATGCTGATGGAGCAAATGCATAAGGAAAATGCAAAAATGGTTAAGGATGCCATTGACAACTTCCCATTGCCTCAAGATAATTCACTTATGCTGACCAAGAGCATTCTGGACATGAACAGAAGCATTGAAGATGTCAAAGCTGACGTTGATCATCTTCATACTGTTTTCAAGAGAAGTGAAGATAATATTGCTCATTTGACGGACACATTCATCAAAGTTAGTAATGAAGAAACTGTAAAGAATCTGCTATTGGTTGCGGAAATTCAAGCCACTGCCAATAAAGTCCATCAAGAAGTCTCTACCTTACTACTTAATGTTGATTGCGTTAATGATCAAGCTGGAACTATCACATCTACTCTGAATCATCTCAACACAAGACAAGATGAAATGGATCAGAACATCAGGAACTTATGTGCTGCTGTCCAAATTCGAGGTATTGAACTCAACCCTACTGTTAACCCTGCTGATGATGACAAAAGGGGGGAAGAGAAAAGGGAAGAGCCAACTGTTCCAAGTACTCAAGAAGACTCTGCTGCTGCTCAAGAAGAACCAAAAGAGCCAGAGGAACAAGTACTGGAAGAAAAAGCTGAAGGAGATGGAGAAGCTGATAACAAGGAAGCTGATGAACAAGCTGCTGAAGAAGATCCTAAGGAACCAGTCAAGTCTGATAAAGAATTGGCTGCAGAAAAGGACACTCCTGAAGAGCAACTGGATCCATTCACCAAGAACAAAAATATAGAACGTCTGAAGAGAAAAATTGATGAAGCAGAAAAGGAACTAGAACGTGAAAAAGAAATGAAGCAAAAGATGGAAGTTGCTAAGCAAAATCTTCTAACTGATGACGTAAATGATGAAGAAGAAGATGATGATGAATCAGAATATGAGTATGAGGAAGTTGAAGAAGAAGAAAGTGAAGAAGCTGATGATTAGTATAGACTATCTTATCATTGTATCAGTTTACTTTAACTTTTCAGTTATCTCATATGATAAAAGCTTGTAACTTGTAATCATTTTCAATATATACAAAAGTTCAAGTTTTTACTCCAACATACATTTCTATCTCAAAAATTTTGAGGATTAAAACTTTAGTATAGGTAACAGGTGCTTAGCTGAAGTTTTGTCATCATCAAAAAGGGGGAAATTGTTGGATGAAGATGAAGATAGAGTGTACTGAAGTTAGAAAAGTTAAGGGAGGTTTTGATGATTTCCAAAACATCAAGATCAGCTATGTATGGAAAACTTAGTTAAAACCCTTAGAAGAATTTTGACCAAGTAAGAAGACAAATTAGAAGGGTCAAATATTCAAGGTCCAGAAAACTACTTATCTGCTGAAGAAAAGAAATCAGACTGGTGAAGATCAGCCGACTCAAATCAGATTTGTTCAAGTTTTGGATCAACTCTGTTCAGTCATCATACTTGTGTTCTCTTCAGCCAAGTGGAAAGGATCAGGAAGTCACCCCAACGGTAATAAATGCACTTGGAGTAATAAATGCTGAAGACCGAGGGTATTAATGACAAATGATTGAAGAAATACCTAATATCAGCTTGGTGCATTAAATGCTGCCTGACAGAAAGTACAGTCTGCAGTAGTGTCACTGTGCAGAGAGCCGTCCGCGGAAATTAAGAACAAGAAACCAAGAAATTCAAACTGTGTCTCTCTTCAACGGACACTTTTTGAATCTGTGAGTATAAATAGCTGAAGAGACGAAGAGAAAATAACAACACAACCTCTGAGAGATTATCCGAAGCAGAATATTTTCTAAGTCTCAAGAAGCTCAAGAACATCTCACTCGTCTGCTGAAGTAATTTGTTGACAGAAGCTTGTTGAAGCAAAAAGAATACATTTTCTGAGTGAATCTGTGCAAAAGAGAGTGTTGTGAGGAGTTTTTATCCATGTTTGTGAGTGATAAGTCTCTGTAGAATAGGTCTTCTTTGTGATTTCCTATTGCGCACTTGTGGTCGTTTCATTTGTTGATCGACGCAAGCAGAGTATACTGTAAACTTTGTGATTATAGTATAACCCAAGATCTGTGTGACTTGGAAGAGTGGACTAAAGGATTTATATCCATATAACCACTATAAAAATCATTGTGTTTTTACTTTGCATTTTTACGTGCATATTTTCTGTTTGCATAAAAACACTTTGATAAAACTGTTTGAAAAGATTTTTAAGGAGGTTGATGAAACTGGGGATAAAATCTTTCAATGTGAAAAACACTTAAAATATCCGCTGCAAGTATTCTGGTATTAAAACTGATTTTGACTAGATCAGCTAAGTGATTATCAGATTAGTAGTCAACCAAGCTGTTCAAAGATTTGTTCGCGATCAGCTTTGTCAGCTTACTGTTCTATAACAGCTTAGTCTGTCAACAGTTAAGTAAAAGTTTTAAAGTTAAAATTTGATAAAATTTTCAGAGGTCTATTCAACCCCAACCCCCCCCCCCCTCTAGACCTCATCTGACCACTTGGGACCAAGAGGTGGAATTAGGTTAAACGGTGAAAAATGATTGAAATTGACGAAAAATGGGTGAAATCAATGGAAATGTGGATGGAATTGGTTTGCTATCTTTGAGATTGGTGATTTCATAGATGGTACTTATTAGATGTATTTATGGATTTATTTTTATGAAATTAACGCCCTAAAGGGGCAACTGTAATGAATTCAATACTTCAAAAGTAAATACAGTAATTTTCTGAACATGGAGGGTGTCTTGTGTAATTACACTAAATCTCAAGGTACTTTGAGTAATATCTGTCTTTGTTTAGAGTAAAGATTTATGGATGCATGTCTTGGGTAATCTCTATCATGATTTATGGATTAAGGTGAACAAAAAGAGATTAAAAATTAATGAGAAATATGGCTTAATCCAACTTTACACCCTACAAATAGGAGTATTTTTTACTTTACACTCTACAAAAAAAATTATCCCACTTTGCACCCTACAAACCACTATTTTATTTCAGATTGCACCCTCATCTATTTTCAGCATATTTTAGTTGCCGGAGTAAGGGCTGAAAATGATTGAGGGTGCAATCTGAAATGAAATAGTGGTTTGTAGGGTGCAAAGTGGGATAAATTTTTTTATAGGGTATAAAGTGAAAAATGTTCTGTTTATAGGGTGCAAAGTGGGGTTAAGCCTGAGAAATATACATCATAAATGTTCCACAGTTTCTATTCTAAAGTAATTGCTTTATAAAATTAAATAGTATTTGATTCTTTGCAATGTTTATGTCGCAAAACCTCAACTCCTTGTTCATTCAAAATTCATTAATAATAATATTCAAACTATTTTAAAAGAATAGATTAATTTAATCATGATTATTGTGATATAAAAAAATAGTTAAGTTGATTCAACTCTATCATAAAGAATGTATTTCTTTAAAATGGCTTTTTAACAATTTACTATAAGAAAAATATGCAAATTAACCCATCATGAAATCAAAAAACGTATTTGTTGGGGTGAATTTTTTTTATTTAATATTATATAAGGATATTTTAGTCATAACATAAAAATAAGTGTTTAAGGATGTTAAGGGAGATAATGAACTTTTTTTTTTATATATTTTTATTTGTTTGTTGAGATAAAAATTATATATTTAGTAAAATCCTGATGAATAAATAAATTCTACTTTTAGAGCTCTAATTTTTTGACCAAACTCATAGATCAGTTTATATTACATCAATTCTTATCCCTTTTACAACATTCTTATTCATGTGGTCTTATATTATCACTAAGCTATATGATTACATTTGTAATGATTTCAATGCAATTTTTTCAAGTAAAACAAATAATGTTTCATCCATTAAAATAAAAACATTTTTAAGAGCTCTAAAATATAAGTAGATTAATTTTAACATATGCAACAAATGAGACAATAGTCCAAATTAAATTAAATAGCAGAATTGAGGCCCCAGAACCAAAGATGCATGTCATGTGTTTGATTTCTGTTTGTGTTAATTTTCTGTTTTAATACTAGTGTATGATTGTTAATTTTTATTAAACATAATTTCAGATTTAATTCTACAAACCAATTCTTCCTTATAAACCAATTAATTAAAGAGGAAATTGCACTTTTCCATACCAAACTTTTGGTATCATTAGAGTATATTTTATATCATACATTTCAAAATAACGGGGAAATTGCATATTAGTACCCTGTGATATCGATATATAACCTGCAAAAAACTATCCTGTGAAATTTTTTTTGCACCAGATTTCCTTGTGTTTTCAAAAACCCTGCAAATTACACCCATTCTCCATTAATCATTAACACCGTTAATTTTTAACTGAATTGCCTAAATTACCCCTTATTTATTAATAAAAAATTATATTTTTATTAGTGGGGAAAATACATATTACTATCCAGTGATATCGAAAACCTGCAGAAAACTACCCTGTGAAATTTTTTTTTCACCAAACTTCCTTGTGTTTTCAAAAACCTTGCAAATTACACCCATTCTCCATTAATCATTGACACCTTTAGTTTTTAATTAAATTGTCTAAATTACCCCTTATATATTAATAAAAAATTATATCTTTACAATTACAAAAACTCTCACTAATTTTTCTCTCTCGCTTCTCATATGGAACAAACAAAGAAAAGAAGACATATTATGTGCGAAGTTTAAAAGATATAAAATTATGGGTATAATATAAAAGTACAAGGGAGTTTGAACAATCGTTTAAAAATACAAGATTTTTTTGCGCAAACATTAAAAAATATGAGTTACTTTTCTACAAACATTAAGAAAAACATAGAAGTTTTTTGCAAACATTTCAAAGCATAAGGAAGTTTGACGCAAACTTCCAAAAGTACAAGGAAGTTTTTTGCAAATGGTGGAAAACACAATGAACTTTTACGCAAACGTTAAAAAACACAAGGAAGTTTTCTGCAAACTTTAAAAAACATAAGAAGGTTTTATGCAAACTATAAAAAACACAAGGAGGTTTATGCAAACTTTAAAAAACACTAGGAAGTTTTCTGCAAAGATTTAAAGGTACAAGGGTATTCTTGTCATTTTGAATAAAAAATTATGTCAGAAACAAAAAAAAATCGCATTTTTGGCCCGTAGAATACACGTACATTAAAAAATTGACCGAGGGAGACGGAATGGGTGTAATTTGCAGGGTTTTTGAAAACACAAGGAAGTCTGATGCAAAAAAAAATTTTACAGGGTAGTTTTTTATAGGTTTTCGATATCATAGGGTAGTAATATGCATTTCCCCCCCAAAATAACACATATGATACCAAAATTGAACAATGTTTTTCATATTTGGTTTGACCGTTACTTTTTGGACGGAAAGTGTCACATTCGTGGTACATGTCCATTAAGTAAAAAAAAGGGGGTAATTATAAAAAAATTGGGTAGGTATATTGCAATTATTCCTCCTTCCTCCCTAAAATCCTAATTAAACCCTAAAACTTTAATCTTCGAACTTTAATTACTCCTTTAATTCTTAACCAATTTGCTTAATTCTTGAACCAATAGAACTCTATGATCTTGGTAACATTTTCCATGGAGTAATTGTAGCGGCTGTCGAGGGTGGAGCTCCATGCAAGGGGAGGCACATTTTTTATTGGTTGAGTAATTAATGACTGAAGATTCGGGTCATTTGACCTATACAATTTAAAAATTAGAACTCAAAATTCGAACAAATTACTCAACATATTGAAGAGATCTTTACATGTACGAGTTCTCCACGACAAAAGGAACAAAAGTCGCAAACCAATTTCGACCAATGGCCACGGGAAGCGGGCGGCCATATGGGAGTAGGAAGAACAAGAAGTCAAAAATTGCAAATACCCCATCCAATTTTCAGATAATTACATCCCACCCCTTTTGACTTAACTGACATGTGCCACGCACGTGACATTTTCCGTCCAAAAGTTAATAGCCAAACCAAATGTGAAAAATCTTGGTCAATTTTGGTATCAAATGTGTCACTTTGAAAGGCATGGTATGAAATATATAAAGGTATCAAAAAATTGATATGAAAAGTGCAATTTCCACAATAATTAAAACCGATGTACTTTAGAATTTTCCAAGGATCTTTAGAATCAAATGATCATGAAATGCAATGATGCATAACGATTAATTTACCTTTGCACTTTATCTATTCAACAAAGTTTCAAACTAAATAAAAATATGGAAAATAAAGTAAAGATGAAAAAGAATAATCTATGTTCCTCCTTTCTAAGCATTCTATAAAACATAAGACCTCAATGATTATCTTCCCGAATAGCTAATAGTTTAGTTGACATCTAGTAGTCAATTGCTGCTCCTTTTCAAATTTGCTTACGAAAATTAAAAAAAAAATAATGTCAATTTGCCCCCACAAAATATATAATGATCAATTTACCCCTTATAATTTAAAAAATAACAATTTAACCCTTTATGAAAATTTTAAAGAAGACATTTACCTCCTTCAATAGAAGAGTGTATATCACTTGTCGAAATTGAGAGTGAGCATGAAAAGTGTTTTGTTAACATATGGGAAGAGGGGGATAAATTGTCATAATTTATCATAACATAAGGAGGTAAATTGTCACATTTATCATAACACTAGGGTATTGTGCCACATTATCGTAATATAGGGAGATAAAGTGTCACATATAAGATCGGAAATTGTGAAAATTTGTATTTTTAAAAAGTTTATGAAAATAGTAGGGAGACGGTGTGAAATTTTTACAAGATTTCAGGGGTAAAATGTTTTTCTTCAAATTACATGGAGATAAAGAATATTATCAATATTACAGGGGTTAAATTATCATTTAACTATAAATAACAAGGCGCGTGGTATGAATAATTTATTAAAGGGAGCTTTTAAGGGAGGCAAGGCAGCCAATGTGTCTCCATCTTACCCTTCTTTGTAATAATGTTTTTTCTGGTAAGTTTGGTAACTCTTTATATGCTTTTGGTATTTTTACCAAATTCTTTAGCTACTAGGCTCTCTATTTTCTCAACGAGACAAATACGTTTAACTAGTTTTAAAAACGTGACATTAATATGATGATAATGTAAATTTATAAGCACTAGTAAGTAATGGTGATTTTTCTAATTGGTATGACGAGTGATAATCAAATCAAGCTATTCGATATTTGATTCGAGCTCGTTTAGTAAAAGTTTGTTTGAGCTCGAATTATTACACAAATCAAACAAGTTTGCACATAATTTTTCGTTTGATAACTTTTAAAATTTGGTTTGAGCTCGATTTGATAATCTACGTATTGATAAAATACATGTAAAATAGTTACTCGATGCTCGGGTTGAGCTCGTTGGTGAATAACACGTTTGAACTCGGTTCATTTAACAATCAAACCAAACTTATACACAAACTTTCATGTTCGATGAAATTCAAATCAAACTTGAACAGTATGTCGTTTGATAATACTCGGCTCGATTACATCTGATGTACCAAGTCTTCGTCATTATAAACAACTATGAATCAGTCGATTAATATCGAGGATCTCCCCTCTAGAATTTACATCGGTCATAAACGAATAAACTAACGTCGATATCGACATTAATCTCTTCGGTTTATTCGACGTAGTGATCGATGTTCTCTTTTAGTTAACCCGTTTACAATCGGATCAAAACAAATACGGAGGATCCATATTCGAACCAAAACGTCCAATCTTTATTCGACCCGGTGATCAACTATGAAACTATAAATAGCCCTCATAAATACGATTAAAGGTACGCACTTCTAAGCATTAAATACGCTCCGACATCCCTACTCATCTCGAAACTTACTTAAGCATCGGAGGGTTATCGCCGGGTAACCACCGGCATTAGCCTGACGTAGTTGTCTTTGTTTTCAGGTTAGGATCCCCTATACAAATCGAGGACTAGCATAGCTGACCTGCTGATCCTCATATTGGCGAGTCGCCTTCGACTGGGAATAACTACCTTAACGAAAGCATACTCATCAATTGGCGCCGTCTGTGGGAAACATAACTTTGAGAACGTGAAAAATGACTACAAGATCGAGAACAGTCCTGGCACGAGAAAAAGAGGGAAATCGCGATCAAAACGGAGAGGGTCAGGGAGATAATTTATTAATTCGTGATCCTGATCCTGCACCTCATATCGAGGCCGGAGCTTCAAGACCACCAGCTCCTCCGGTAATACAACTTACGAGAGACGACCTAAAAGCCATTCTCGATGAAGCCAAGAAGGAGTGGCTCGCAGAGATTAAAGAAACCGCCCTTCAAACTCGACGACCCCCACATGCTGCCGCCTTTGGTGCACGAGCAGGATTCGAGGCAAACGAAGCGATAAGTCGAGCCGATCAACATCAAGACAGACATGGCATAGAAGAGGACTTGCAGGAGCAATCAGTCAGAGAGGTCAACAAATTGGCCTCAGAAGTAAGGTCGCTGCACCAAAAGTTGGATAAACAAGAAAAGAAGAATGAACCTCCAGTATCAAACTCTCGATTAAGGAAATCACCATTTTGTGATGAAATATTCTTTGAAAGGTTGCCTCTCGACAAGAGATTGCCCACTCAGTTACCCCGTTACTTCGGGACGGAGGATCCCGATGAACACCTGGCCTCATTTAATCTCCAAATGCAGCTTCACGGCATCTCCGATAATGTAGCAGCAAAAGCATTTTCTACCACGCTGGCCGGGATGGCTCAATCATGTTCGGAAGATTGGAGGAAAAATCTATCTTCGACTATGACCAACTTTGTGACAAGTTTATGAGTCAGTTTGGTAGTAAGAGAGCTGTCAGACCCCCTGCAAACCATTTATACTCAATCATACATAACCCGGGAGAGACTTTTAGAAATTTCATGGGAAGGTTTAACAATGAGCTCCTCAAGGTTGAAATGCCAAGAGTTGATTTTCTAATTACTGTTCTTTTCCAAAGCACCTTAAATCGAGGATTCGCCAGTGCGATAGTAAGAGAAAATCCCGCTACATATGAAAAATTGATGGAAATGGCGAATCAATACATGAATGAAGAAGAAATGAATAAATTGAGAGGAACCTTCTTTGGGTTGACAAAGCCGGAAGAGGGACAATCGTCGGGCATACCTGATAAACCAATCGAGGGGCCGCAACTCAATCGGTCTTATGAAGGTAGAAACAGGAAGGTATATAGGGAAGAGAGAAATCACAATCCAGGAAGACAAGGATTAGGGAGGTCGAATAAAGAATACTACGACAATTACACTCCCCTCAAAAAGCCGAGATCCGAAATCCTATTCGCGATCCAGGACCACAACTTGCTGAGAAAACCGGCTCCAATTAAGGACTACCCGGCTTCGAGAAAGTATTGTCGATTTCATCGACAGAGAGGACACGATACTGATGACTGCTATCAACTTAGAGACGAGATAGAAAGATTGATAGCAGAAGGGCACCTCACTGGGTATGTGAAGACGTCAAAAAAGGAGCAACCTAGAGATCGACAGAAAGACAATCGGTCACGATCGAGATCCCCCGCCAGAAGAGAGCAATGCTCGAAGGATAGAGAAGACCAGCCGAGAAGAGCACAACCCGGAACAATAGTTAATATGATCTTTGGAGGCCCGGCGGGAGGAGACAGTAAAAATTCGAGAAGGGTAGTGTCTCGGGTTATAAGGGATAGAGCCCAAAATGAAAGAAGGAAAGTGTTCTCAATAAGACCAACCCAGCAGAACAAAATGATCGGTTTCGATGAGTCTGACCTACAACCCGATTTCACATCATTCAATAACCAGGATGTACCAGACTGCCCTATGGTGATCACAGCACAGATTGCGGGAGCTACTGTTAAGAGAATCTTGATAGATTCAGGCAGTTCGGCAAATATCCTCTTCCAAGATGCTTTAGAGCGAATGGATCTAGGCCCGACTCCCCTCGACGTAGTAGCTACCCCACTAGTGGGTTTTGGAGGCGCTCAAGTAATTCCAAAGGGTACACTTACTTTGTCTCTCTCCCTGGGAGATGAAGGAAATTCGAGGACGAGAATGATTAAATTTTTGATTGTCGACGCTCCTTGTGCCTACAATGTCATATTGGGAAGACCGGCTTTAAATAGTTTCCAGGCAGTTATCTCAACCTACCACCAAAAGATGAAATTTCCGACCACTCCAGGGATTGGAGAAGTCCGAGGAAATCTAAAGGAAGGCTGGGACTGTTACACGGTGTCTTTAGACAAACAGCATAAAAAAGAAAACTCTCCTTTTGGTAACGAAAAGTCGCCAGCAGAGCAGCAGAATAGTCCATCGCCACTGGTTGACGTTGACGAAGTAAAGAAAGCATGTTTTGCTGAAAGAAGCGAGATGCAGAAGGAGATGAATCCCAAAAAGAGAAAATTCGAAAGAATTGAACCTTCCGAAGGACATAAGTCGATTGAATTGGTACCAGGGGAATCATCGAAAACAACGAGGATTGGCACTCAATTATCTGAAGGGCTCGAAACTCAGCTGATCGAATTCTTGAGGGAAAATGTGGATGTCTTCGCCTGGTCGACCACTGACCTCCAAGGGATAGATCCCAAGATTATCGTTCATAGACTTAATATCGACCCGTCATCTCGACCAGCAAGACAAAAGAAACGAAATTTTGGTCCTGAGAGAAACAGGATTATAAAAGAGGAAGTGAAGAAACTTCTAGATGCTGACTACATCGCTGAGATACAATTCACGGAGTGGCTGTGCAATGTCGTCCTAGTTTCCAAGGGAGGAGGAAAGTGGAGAATGTGTAATGACTTCACGGATCTTAACAAACTGTGTCCTAGGGATCCGTATCCGCTCCCTAGGATCGACTTCCTGGTCGACTCCACTGCTGGCTGCGCAATTTTGAGTATGATGGATGCATTTCAGGGGTTTTACCAAATTTTTATGGCACTAGAGGATCAAGACAAGACAGCTTTTATCACCGAAATGGGTGTGTATTTCTTTAAAGTAATGCCCTTCGGATTGAGAAACGCAGGAGCCACTTATCAAAGACTAGTGAATAAGATGTTCGAAGGACTATTGGGTAAATCGATGGAAGTATATGTCGATGACATGCTAGTCAAAAGCCTAAGCGAGAAAGATCATCTGGAACACATTAAAGAGGCTTTCGACATAATGAGGAAGTATGGAATGAAGCTCAACCCAGCCAAATGTACTTTCGGGGTTAGATCGGGAAAATTCCTTGGGTACTTGGTAAACGAGAGAGGTATTGAAGCAAATCCAGAAAAGATACAAGCAGTCATCGATTTGAAAGCTCCTCGAAACTTAAACGAAGTACAAAAGCTTGTTGGAAAAATCACAGCCCTCAATCGATTCATATCTCGTTCGGCAGATAAGAGCCTCCCTTTTTTCAAAGTAATGAGGAATGCAAAGAAGTTCGAGTGGTCGAAAGAATGCGACCAGGCATTCGAAGAACTCAAATCCTATCTTATGTCACCTCCCCTTTTGGCCAAACCAAAAGATAATGAAGATCTATACCTCTATATTGCAGTTTCCGAACAAGCAATAAGCTCAGCTCTTGTCAGGATGGAAGCAAAAGAAAACAACCCGATTTATTATGTAAGTCGTGTCTTGCAAGGCCCCGAAATGAACTACTCCGAGATCGAAAAGTTTGCTCTCTCTATTGTAACTACTGCGCGGAAATTGAGACCCTATTTCCAGTCGCACAAAGTTATCGTCCTGACCAACCAACCACTAAGGCAGACACTTTCAAAGCCTAACGCGTCGGGAAGGCTAATCAAGTGGGCGGTCGAGCTAGGAGAGTATGACGTCGATTACTTGCCGAGGACATCAGTCAAAGGGCAGATTTTAGCTGATTTCGTACTAGAAAGCACTGTAACGATAGAAGAAAAAGAGGAGCAATGGATGCTGCATGTCGATGGATCCTCTACGTCGACAGGGGGAGGCGCGGGAATTTACTTTCAAGGCCCAAACGGGGAAGAACTTGAATTTGCTTTGAAATTAGACTTCCTAGTATCCAACAATGAAGCAGAATATGAGGCCCTGCTGGCAGGATTGAAAATGGCAGTGGAAGCGGGAATAAAAAACTTAATTGCTTACACCGACTCACAGCTCGTGGAAAAGCAATTTAAGGGTCTCTTCGAAACCAAAGAAGATTCAATGATTAGATATTTAGCCTTGGTCAACGATCAAGTATCACGACTCAATACATTCCAACTCGAATATATAAGAAGAACAGAGAATACGAGGGCCGATGCTCTCTCCAAGTTCGGGAATCTAATAGAAGGAATCAAAACTCGGAAAGTGACACTGTTGATTTCAGAGAAACCTGCCATCGATATCCAAAGGAGTGCCTCTGGTGTGGACGTACTCAATCTCGATGACGACTGCGGTAGTTGGAAAACCCCGATACTCGATTATCTAGTGAACGGAACCCTCCCATCAAACAACACAGAAGCGAGAAGACTCAAGTATAGGGCACCTCGCTATGCAGTCATTGGAAACGAATTATATCGACGATCTGTCACTGGAGTATTGCACAAATGCGTAGATTCTTCTCAGATCGACCTAATACTAAAGGAAGTCCATGAAGGATCTTGTGGAAGCCATTCTGGAGGCAGAGCATTAGCAGTTCGAATATCACGTCTGGGGTACTATTGGCCTTCCTTGGTCAAAGACGCCAACAATTATGCTAAAAAGTGTGCCAAGTGCCAATACCACGCCACCATGCCGAATCAACCAGCGCAAAAGATGGAATCAATATCGATTGCTTGGCCTTTTGATCAATGGGGTGTGGACTTGGTTGGACCGCTACCAATGGCACGAGGTCAGAAGCGTTACTTACTTGTAGGAGTGGAATATTTCAGTAAATGGGTAGAAGTGGTGCCACTGAAGCAAATCTCTCAGACCCAAATAATCAACTTCTATTGGTCGATCGTCTGTAGGTTTGGCATACCTAGAGTTATCATCTCCGATAATGGACCTCAATTTGTGGGGAAAAGAGTGGTGGATTGGTGTTCGAAACACAAAATCGATCTGCGTTTTACGTCAGTAGGTTGCCCGCAAACAAATGGACAAACTGAAGTTACGAATCGGGAGATCGTAAAGCTCTTGAAGAAGAGATTATCGGAAGCTGGAGGTGCTTGGATCGATGAATTACCGTGGGTCGTTTGGGCCAATAGAACGAAGGAAAGAGCTGCAACTGGGGAAACTCCGTTTGGTCTCGTGTATGGCTCTGAGGCAGTCGCTCCTGCTGAACTGGAAGTCACGTCGCCAAGAACTGGACTGTACAATGAATCGGATAATACGGACAAACGGAATTTCGAACTCGATCAGCTGGAAGCAAAACGAGAAAGGGCCTCCACCCGTATCCAAGCGTATAAAACTACCATGGCAAAAGCTTACGATAAAAATGTAAGGTTAAAATCTTTTCAGGTAGGAGACCTCGTCCTAAAACGAGTAGACGTATCCAAGCAAAAAGGTAAGCTCGATTGCAATTGGGAAGGGCCATTCAAGATAATCGAAGCTGGTAGAAAAGGCGCATATCGATTAATCACAATGGGAGGAGAATCCGTGAAGAGAACTTGGAACGGGAGAAACCTCAGAAAATTCTACGCCTAAGAAATTTTCTTTAGTTTGTCTATATTTCCAACTGTTCTTGTAATTTCTTTATTTAATTTTGAACCTAATGAAAAGCTCTTTTGTTACTTTCTAAGACTAACGTATAGATCGATAGCCGTTGAGGCATCGGGACGAAATCTCCAACTCTACAAACGTACCTCGATAGCCGTTGAGGCATCGAGAGGAAATCTCCAAAGTCTCCAAACGTACCTCGATAGCCGTTGAGGCATCGAGAGGAAATCTCCAAAGTCTCCAAACGTACCTCGATAGCCGTTGAGGCATCGAGAGGAAATCTCCAAAGTCTCCAAACGTACCTCGATAGCCGTTGAGGCATCGAGAGGAAATCTCCAAATCTACAAACGTACCTCGATAGCCGTTGAGGCATCGAGAGGAAATCTCCAAAGTCTCCAAACGTACCTCGATAGCCGTTGAGGCATCGAGAGGAAATCTCCAAAGTCTCCAAACTTGCCTCGATAGCCGTTGAGGCATCGAGAGGAAATCTCCAAGTCTCCAAACGTGCCTCGATAGCCGTTGAGGCATCGAGAGGAAATCTCCAAGTCTCCAAACGTGCCTCGATAGCCGTTGAGGCATCGAGAGGAAATCTCCAAAGTCTCCAAACGTGCCTCGATAGCCGTTGAGGCATCGAGAGGAAATCTCCAAGTCTCCAAACGTTCCTCGATAGCCATTGAGGCATCGAGAGTAAATCTCCAAATCTCCAGATGTACATTAAGTATAATCGACATTGTGGAAGCAAAAAGCTATAAATAAGCTAAGTATAAAAGTATATCGACCAAGATAAACGACTTCATTGGGAAAACGAATTTGCGGAGCAAAAATCTATGAATAAAGCTACGTATAAACGTATTTGATAAGATAAAAATCGAGTTCAATGATTACATCGAAGCAACGTCGACATCAGTTACAGCGATTATAAAAACAAAGGAACAAGTCGATTGTAATAAAGACTTGGATCGTGGAATCCATATCAACAATACATTCGGAAATAAAAATTAAAATTCAAATGAAGGAACAAGTCGAAAAAATCGAAGTATTAATGAATATTTTATTTCGTTATATCGACAAGAATACAAAGATACAAGCGAGATCGACTAAGTTGAGGATACGAATGTATAAAGAAACCTAATACAGACTATTACATTGGCTGATCGACTAAGTTGAGGAAATCCCGAGTCTTCCTACATATTCGGCGGCCGAGGACTGCTGAGGATGACCGACTTTGGATTAGCTATAGGCTTAAATATGGAGGTTTTCCGCCTATAGCTTTTCCTCTCATTGATCGAAGCCTTGAGGGGACGATTCACCCTCGGAGTCAGCGAAGGACAGGAGGATCTTTTTAATTGCAGCATGCTTACTCGAGAGACACACCATCTCAGTCAATAAGTTGACCATGGGTGATGGCTCTCTCTGCTTCGACCAAGCGACAGAAGAGGAAAAAGTCGCTCAAAATTTTTTGCGCTTTAAGTCCTCCACCATCTGATCGGCTGCCAAACCTTCTACCTCACCCCTGTCCTCCAAGTTCATGGGGGCAGCTCGAAATCGTCGAAGACCCGGCATATGTTGCAAAGTGCCGAGCCAATGAGGATTCCGAGATGTCCCCGGGCAGACCTCGTTGTCGTTACCGATGCCACCCATTCGAACAACGAGGCCCACCCATTGAAGTACACCTTTTACCGATACCACCCAATCGAAACGAATATCACATTTATTGTTTTGGTCTGGAGGTCGAGTAGGATGAAAAGCCCCAAAGAAGGAAAAGGGACCCATCGATAACCTGGTATCAAAAAACGGATTGCCGAGGAACATTTTCCTCGGATGTTTCTTTAAAAGGAACATGTTAGAATGATTTTTGGTGTGGAGAAAGATGGAAAACCCTCAACATATTTATAGGGTTGGCCCATCTAATCCAACGGCCCAGAATTATCAAGTTCTACGGTCAAGATGTAGTGCATTTAAGTAGCCGACTGTTACGCTACCCGAGGTAACTGACGCGGACCATATCCAACGGTCAAAGGAAAGCCACGTTTAACGGCTGAGATTGTTCCCATTTAATGCGCTGACCATTTCAACTACCTTAAAGTTTTTAATGCTTCGACTAGTAATTATGACATTACCCTGAGACCTCGAACGTATCGATCTATCAGTCTACCAAAAGAGCCTCTTTAGTACGTATTCGTACCTAAGTGTACTCACGATAATATACCACTACAGATCAAATAATTATTATTATCGAATTAGATGGAGGTTTGATCAGCTTACTCCGACTAGGCGATAAGATAAGAAATAACCTCACACACACGTCATATTTTATCATTTGCGAGCTAAATGAAGATAAATGGATTGTACGCATTGATTGAGTAAAAAAGGAAATATTCATCAAATACAACATATAAACAACAAAACACGCCGCCCACACGAGACTCGATAACCAACAAACCGAGCTTTAGAGGAAATAAAGGTTTTTCTTTTTTCAAACTCAGGGCCAAAACAAATGCCGTCAACAATCATTATGGGTCTCGAAATTGAGACGATCGATATGATCGGAGGAGGTCGTCGCCTGGGGGACTTCACCTCCCTGGTCAGCACTCTCAGCTCTCAGCTTTGCCGCTTGCAGCTCGAGTAAGAATCCAAATTCATGATCCTCTGGTGCACTCTTGGAATTGTCCTCCATCAAGAAACCCAAGTCGAGCGGAACACCGTTTTCGTCCGAAGTGGCGCTAAGCTGCGTCTCGTCAAAATGATCGTTCAGAAAGCTAAGCGCCCTGCACTGCTTCCAGCCCTTCTCAAAGACCTTCATCAAATCGACTCCCGATTGGCGTTCAACAAGTTCCTCGTAAACAACGCTATTGAAGAATTCAGTAACGATAGCCTTCCTCTCGGCAGCGGTCGCATCACTACGACTCCTCAATCCTTCTTGTCGACCCAATTCAAAGCTGTTGGCAGCCTCTTCCTTCAACTTCATGGCAAATTCCTGATCCTTTTGCTCAAGTTTTGCCTCCAACTCGGCAATACGACCGTCTTTAGTCGTCGCTTCTTTCTCCAGGATAGTTACCTTTTCATCGATCTCTTTCTTCTTCTCCTCCAGTTGACCAACCTTCTTCTTCAGATGCGAGCTAGAACCTTTACTCTTCTCGTAACGCTTCCTCAGACCATCTTGTCGAGCAGCCGAGGAATAGATGGTCTGGCTTAACTGTGAAATAAATATTTAATACGTTATTAATGTGACAAAGAACAATAGAGCGTGAATCTATATCGAAAGACGAATACCGATAGAAGAAGAGACGCCTGTAAGCGTAGGATGTCCGCTCCATCTTTCTTCAACAGCGTGGCGTGGTCCTCAAAGGACACTGTCGACAAAAACTTCTGCCATGCCTGTGAAGAAATTGACGAATCCAAAATTGCAGGATCCATCATCGAGATACCAGCTGCCCTTGATCCGTGCAGTCTTTTATGCTCCTCGAGAATTGACTCGAGGTTGCCTTCGGCGGTGGCTGGAATCTCACTGCTTGTAGGAGTCAGTAGATCATCCGGCCTGGCCCTCTTCGAAGTAGGAATCTCTGTCTGATCGACTTCGGTTGAAATCGGCCTTTTTCCCTTGTCAATTTCTGGTTCTCCCTCCACTTGATGATGGGTCGGTGGAGGGACAGTGCTCGAGTGGCCGGGAGGTTTCGAGGCTTTGTCAGTAGCAGTAGTTGGAGATGGAGGCACGGGTGGTTTCACAATGTGTTGAGATTTCCATATGGATCTAAGATAACGATTAGCCATAGGGACGATGCCTTCTGCACAAACAAATATATTAAAAGAATTTATCAATGTATTATATAAACAAACACAGAGAACGATTAAAACTACCTAAAGTAGGACAATCGACAGGTAAGGGAGCCATCGACATTCCTCCTAGACTCAAAATTGGCTCCCGTAGAAGCGCGTTGGTATCATAGGTCGATTCTGACAACTGAGAAAGAAAGTCGGGCCCCCATGAAGGATCAGGTATGTTCTTCAAAAGAATGGCACCCGACCTCCATTCGCGTGTCGTCCTCCATACGTAGTTCTCGGGGCCGTGAACAAAAATAAACCTATTCTTCCAACCTTTACCGTGTGATGATTTCAGATCACTAAGAAACCTAACCTTGGGTTTAGACCGCACAAAGTAAAAACCTTCATTGGACTGAGGGGAAGGGCGGACATCGAACAGACCACAAAAATTAGCGAAAGAAGCGGGTTGGCCAATCGCTTTCATTACTATACAGAAAGCAATGATATAACCAATAGCATTTGGTACCAATTGAGTAGGGCATAAATCAAGACCGTTAACTATGTCGATGAATTCATTCGCTAGTGGAAAACGGAGACCATTTTCCAGACTATCGATATGAAAGGCTCTATAACCGCTCGGAGGCTTATTCATCCTATCATCCGAAGATGGCATCTTAATACCCCAACCTGAAGGGAATTCATATTTCAACAGTAACGACTCGTCCGACATGCGTAGACGACATGCCGATATGGCACTAAATAATTCTTTTGTTCGATGACGGTCAGACTTAGACTCTGATGGAATCATAACTTCCTTACTCGAACGCTTTACAGAACCTATCGACACGCCTTCCCCTTCCCCGACTGATTCATTTCCTATGGACTTAGACCCACCAGACATAAATAAGAAAAGAGATAGAAATACCTAAGAAGGAAGGAGTACTTCGACTAAGAGGCTCCAAGCTATCACTGATCGACGACAGCTCCGACAACCTTCCGCCCAGACGTTTTTGTGAGTATGAACAGTCGAACCTCTAACGCCATATATATAGGCGAGGATTTCTAAAGAGCGCGCCCATTGGCAAATTGTTTGAATAGATGTGGCGGTTCACAATAAAGTAAACTGGTTCAATATTTCGGCCCAATAACACTCCTTTCGAAGTGAGGAAGTTGGCCCAATTATTAGCCCATTTACAATGTTCGAAGTCGATAATTCGATTAAGAACAATTAACGACGAATAGACAGTTGTATATATTTATCGATCCAAAATAATCCCTCGGCAATTAATAGATACAATCAAAATGTTATTCACATGTAACCATACCCCTAAGTACTACATCCTATCTACGATTAAGCATCCGAATTCATGCGATCGAGCAGCTTCATATTCCTCCTCTATACCATCGAGCACCGGGGGTTGACATTGCTCATCGAGTGATGCCCCAATAAGTGATGGGTCGAAGTTCGCAGTAAGGAAACCTCTGTATTGACACTGTTTTACAGTCTTCGTATGCATCTCGACCAGGGCATCTCCCATCCTAGCTTCAGCAAGGAAATCATAAACAGGGGATGCGAGAAACTCCTTGACAATCTCCAGACGTTGAGCGGAAGAAACCACCCTAGCTTCTGGGGGATACCCATCACGAAGTCGATCAACTTCTCTGGAAGAAATGCTAAGCTGCTTCATAGCCTCATCGAGTTGCCGCTCTCGCTCCTTGATGGCAACATCGTGTTCAGCCTTAAGTTTTTCCAGTTCTTGTTTTGCGAGATCCGCCTGGAGGTAACCTTGAAACAGGTATTGTATTACCTGCGTAAAGCGAAACAACTGATTTCCGATACATGATTCGTTATCAAATTTACAAAATTAGTATCGAGAATTAGTACTTACTGCAGAGACTGCTCGCCCCGAGGTGTGTAAGTTCTTTTGTAGAGATTTTCTCGACAACCACCTCTGATCGCGACTAAAAACACTGTGAATAAAACTTCGGAAACCAGCATCCTTTGAATCTCGTTGAAGAACTGAATCACGAGAGCCCAAACCACCGGGATACTTATGCTCGGAATCGACCCATTCAGATATCGACCAATTAAGATCGAAATCATCGTCATCAGAGCTTTTGTCGCTGTCATCTTCAATCGAAATGACGGGATCATTTTCCGCCTTCAAAATCGTCTCTTCTTCTTCTCTGCGAGGCCTCTTTCCTCGCTTAATCTCAATTCGACGAGCCTCATCATCAATTACGCTCTTCGCTCTGCCCTCCGCGCTAGATCCAGCCATGACGCCAAAGCCTTGTGGCCACTTGCGTTGATTCTCGGCCTCGAGAGCTTCCCGTTTCTTCCCTTTGGGCGCAAGCATAGCGATCCTAAGAAGGTCATCTAAGGAAGGATCATCGCCCCTCTTTTTGGAGGGAGATAACCCACACGTTCGAAGACAGCGCTCTTGGGTAAGGACCTTCACATCCAGACAATATTTCCGCAGATTCTCCAAAAACTGAGGCGACAGAGTAGGTGGTGGGGGCATCTGCACATTAATCGGGCCACTACGCCAGGACGATGTAATGTTCAACTTTTGATCTTTTGGTGGCCTAAGATACACAAATCGAGCCTTCCACCCTTTACCATGAGAACTTTTAGCATTTGTCAGGAAACTCTTCCTGTTCCCTCTGGACTTCACCTGATAGAAGCCCTTGCCCGACTTAGGAGACTCTCTCACGGTAAATAAACACCAAAAGTTGCCAAACGACGCCTCCTGTCTGAGAGCCTTCATGACGACAATAAACCCTAGGATCATCGACATGCCGTTTGGGACAATCTGGGCAGGAACGACACCCAAATAATTAAGGATTGAGGCTAGATCGGGAGCAATGAGAACTCGAAATCCACACTCCATCGATGCCTCGTGTATCGCTATCGACTTTTTCGGAGGGGTATGCATTCGCTGAACCCTACTAGGACTAGATACACCCCAACCCTGACCGATCGAGAACGACGATAGCCAGGTGGCCAACGGTTTTTTATAATCTCCGGCTTGAATTTCCTGATAAGCCAGCTGCCTTTCCTCTTCCTCTTCATCATCCTCATCAGCATGACCACCACTGGCAGGTATACCACATTCGTTCCCCTCTTCTCGATTTTCTTCCTCACCGAAGACTTCTTCGATAACATCTTCCACGTGAACATTCTCCGGACTAGATACTTCATTTTCCGACATCTTTTGAATATCTCTGAAAGGAAATCGATCAAGCCCTTTCCTACTTGCTTATATAGCTCCGACGTCAATGCTTTTTCTTTTTTACCGTAGTGTAAAAACACAGGATGAACAAACAACCTATATATAGACGCGAAAACTACCGCTTCATCAGAATTGCACATTGCCCCATGACAAGACGCGACGTTTAATCTTCCGCCCCTAATATGGGAATTTCCCACCAATTTAAACCCTAAACCTAGAAGGCGCGAAAACATCAATTACACCAGGGCGGGAAATCTAGTTCCAATGCTACAAGTTCAAGACCTCGCTTTCCAATCGAACTCTAGAACTTGGGGGACTCCCACTGATACAAGCAAGCAGAATTTAAAATTCAACGATCATCACTTTAAAACTTCCAGAGTTCGACTTACACTCGAACTCTAGAACTTGGGGGACTCTTGATGTACCAAGTCTTCGTCATTATAAACAACTATGAATCAGTCGATTAATATCGAGGACCTCCCCTCTAGAATTTACATCGGTCATAAACGAATAAACTAACGTCGGTATCGACATTAATCTCTTCGGTTTATTCGACGTAGTGATCGATGTTCTCTTTTAGTTAACCCGTTTACAATCGGATCAAAACAAATACGGAGGATCCATATTCGAACCAAAACGTCCAATCTTTATTCGACCCGGTGATCAACTATGAAACTATAAATAGCCCTCATAAATACGATTAAAGGTACGCACTTCTAAGCATTAAATACGCTCCGACATCCCTACTCATCTCGAAACTTACTTAAGCATCGGAGGGTTATCGCCGGGTAACCACCGGCATCAGCCTGACGTAGTTGTCTTTGTTTTCAGGTTAGGATCCCCTATACAAATCGAGGACTAGCATAGCTGACCTGCTGATCCTCATATTGGCGAGTCGCCTTCGACTGGGAATAACTACCTTAACGAAAGCATACTCATCAACATCCTTATTGGCAATGGCGTAGCCAGGATAAAATTTCAGTGGGGTCACTACGATATAGACTATTTTTTTTTTCAGCGAGATATTATATAAATTTTGACTGTGAACAAAAAATTTAAGAAGAAAAATAAAAATTTTAACAAAATTGATTCAAACTAAAAAAGAAATAGGTAGATAGAGACTTATAAACTTCTTAAGTATTGTCTATCGTTAAATATTGAAACTACTTCACGATTTTTTTTATTCAGTTGAATCATTCGAAAATGTATGAAATGCATATTGCATAATATATGCAATCATGTTATTATCTAATCATTCATTTGTCATCCCATTTTCCGATCGATTTTTAATATACTTAATTCATAGTAAAATGAACATCTCCACGTTTGATGTAACAATTGTCAAAATGGGGCTAGTTTTATTTTCTAGCACTTGACTTTGTAGTTTTATACATACATGTAAGAATAGTGTGATAATTTGTCAAATTCCAATTAATACTTAAAAAATAAATCATATAAAATAGTTAATTACTGTTTTAGAAGTATTCTAAACAATAAAATTGTTTAAGAAGATTTCATAAGATAAACATTTTTTATTCAAAATATGGACCCTTTCCTATGTAGTTTTTCATATAACTCAGTGGGGTCCACTCAAAGCCTTTTAAAATTAACATCAATTTTGCACATAATATACCATTATTTCTACACTAAGACAAAACTTTCACTGGGGTCATTGCACCCCCCTGAGGTGAATGTAGCTACGCCACTGCTTATTGGTATGTTAGTAGCTAGCTAGGGATTCACAAGCCATAAAATTAATCAATCTGATTAAATTGAAATTAGCGGTGATTTATTTTGTTTTAGGTATGTCTATATATATATATATCAAATTTTTGGAAAGCTTATTCTCAGTTTCCATCATATTTCGAATTTTGAAAGTAACTCGCACAATTTTTCCAAGATAAGATGTTTTAAGAGAAGATTATTGATGTGGTTTGTTTTAGTGAATTTGGTCTTAGATTCAGGACGCATTACTAAACCGTCTACTCCAGTGATATTTATTAAGTGTGATGTTGGAAGAATTTTGTTAACGCAACAACTAAATATGAAGATGAGTTGAGTGAGTTAAAAGGTTTGGATGATAATAAATAGATGGCAAAATTATATTTTAGTCATCTAAAGTTGTTGTGTTTTAAAATTGATAATTTATTGCGGTACCTTAACATGATATACATCCCATATTGTGTCACCATCATTAATTTCAGTCTTTACTGTCGGAAAATCCTGTTTATCTCCGAAAATCATCAATTTATGTCTTATTTGACCCAAATTTTATGTTTTTGCCGATAATCATCAATTTTTATCCAACCTGATCGGAAAATATGATGTGTCGAGTGAAACTTTAACTCCAAAATTTACAAGTCCAAGTGATAGGTGTATAACTTTAATTTTTTATGGAAAAACGAAAATTTCCTTAAAAATCTAAGATACATATTTTTATTTATAAAGAAATAGATAGGTCAAATTCACGATCACATTTGCCTCAAATTTCTCAATACATTCAAATTATAAGAATTATAATTTGAATGTATAGAGAAAATTTAAGGCAAATGTGATCGTGAATTTGACCTATTTATTTCTTTATAAATAAAGGAATTTTCGTGGCTACCCTCTGAGGTAGCCACCATCCGCCGTGTTAGGGGGGGTTTTAGGGACATTTTTAATGCAAAAATATCCCTAAAAGGGACCTAACATGACAGATGGTGGCTACCCATAATTAACCATAAATAAAAATAGGTATCTATGATTTCAGGGATGTTATAGTCATATCACGTGACTTAGACATGTAACTTTTGGATTTAGAATTTGAAATCCCCAATTTTAAGTGACACTCACATAATAATTTTGGCGACAAATAAAATTTTCGGTCAGATAGAACATAAATTGATGATTTTTGATAAAAAAAATCGGTCATCAAATAAGACATGAACTGATTATTTCCAGCTATAATAAAAAATTTCTGATAAGGACTAAAATTGATGACGGTGACACGATAAATGACGTATATTGTCAAGGTACCACAATAAAGGGCCAATTTTAAAATGCAACAACTTTAGAGGGCTAAGAATAAAATTTTGCCAAACATATCCGTAGAGAAACGTATCAGTGATGTTATCAGCCAAGTTTGTTGAACAACAAAGTAATGGATGTTAGACTTTATAAAATAACACAATGATATTTTATACATACATATATATTTTTGATCAAATTGTATATATAAAAACTAAATGCGGAATGGACATCATACCTCCAGTCATTGATTTTTGGAAGAAATTCGATTGTGTATAAGATGCTTCTACACTCTAGCAATCTTCTTTAGATGGTGTATTTTAGTGAAGAATATTGAGTGTAGGGACCTTATACATGACTCACCTATATATAGTGTCTTGCCATCAGAGACACTAAGAAGGTATAGAGTCTTTTACTTTATGACTCACATTATACTCAAGTTAGTGGGGCAGGATAATTGGTTAGTGGGATTAAAGTCATTGGTTAGTGTGAAGATCAAATGACCATTTTATGAAGTTTATAATAATATTTTATAATAAACATACATTCTCCCACTTGGTCCGAATAATGATATCCAAATCTCATAAACTATTATAGAAATCAAATACACGAATCATGGCGATAGGTCCTCTTGAATGAGTATTATCTTCCATGTATCACAATGCATTTTATTTCTCCTAAAGTAGCCCAACATTTCTTAATGAATAAACCTTATGTTTATTCTAGGTCCTCCAGATGATTTTCTCAAATGAACTTCATGTGCACCTGAATATGAGAAATATCATCACTTTACAAGAATTTCACTGAAACCTTATACGTACATTTACTTTATCTTTATATGATCCTTAAATTTAAATATTTGCATGCCTTTAGTCTAAGGATCAATAATTATCAATTCAGTATTGTCGTGCTTAATAATCACTGAATTATCCTTAACACGTTTCTTAATGGCTAAGTACTTAATGTCGATGTATTATTTCGACTTTTACCTATGTGATTCTTAGCCATAAAGACTAAATCTGAATTGAATTAGTACGTTCTTTATGACATAGCACGAAATCCACAATGCTAATACCCAATATGAAACTACTTAACCATACACCATATGAAGTAGCCTTAAAACGAGAAAAATCGGCATCTATAGTGGAAATATTAGTCAATGATACAACTTTATCAGCCAATATATCATGACATTAATCTATGAAAATTAACATAGCCAACAAAATTTAAATCTAGATAACCAAATTACATCCAAATTTACCGTCCGTCTATACATAAGCATGTAAATTTGTGATTATTTAAATGTACATCACCGTTTTAGTGATCTATATCTGGATTACTTGATATTGACTTAACATTCCGATCGCAAATGCGATATCAGGCCTTTATGGAATGTTTATTATTTGTTCCCTCTCAATGTTATTTAGAGCACTATTGCTCTTCAGAATGAGAGCTACTATTTCTGAACAATTTGTCATCCGAAATCTCTCTAAATCTTTATTGATATAGGTTATCCAAGACCCATATCTTTAAAATCCTTAGAGAGAGATTGTTCACCTCGTGTAATATACCCTTAACATTGGCTGTAAGTAAATATTATCCATATACAAAACAAGAAATCATAATTTACTCCAAATAACCTTATGGTATATAAATTAATCCATGAAAATTCATCTAATCCTAATGAAGAAACTACTCAATGGAATTTTAAAGTGCCACCAATGGGATGCTTGTTTTAAACCATATATTGATTTCTTTACAACAAAAATGCTCACCATGAAATATCTCAAGATCAGTCTCGGCTCCAACATTATAACCAGTCTATCACTTAAGGAGAAAGCTCCAGAATGATCATATTCAGGAACATCGTTCCTTGTTTGATCACTCCCACTGATCAAGTTATTTTTGTTGAGTTTTATGTCTTGATTCCACAATCCTAGTATTGCAAGATACATGAACAATGGAGTTTGTATACCAAATAGAGGAACTTTTTACAAAATACCAGAACATGCATTGTATCATGAAAAACATTTTCTAGCACTTTAAATTTGAAAAAGACCGTAACAAATTGTACTAATTTCAATATGATAAGATTTGTAAAAATAACAAATCAAAAGTGCATTTAAAACTTAATGGAATAATGTAACGTTACAAGTCTTGAACCAGAAATCAAGTTTCTAGAAAAACTTGGAATATAAAATGTTCTTTCCATATTTAAAACAAAACAAGAATTTTAAACTAATTTGCATGTTCCAATTTCCTTTGCATGTGAGCGCATATGTTGTCTGAATAGATGCACTGCTCACTCTCCATTGACTTCATTTGGTTTAGACAACCTTTCTTGACAAGCCAAGCTTTATATTTGACACAATCCTTCTTCATGTGTCCGTTCTTTTTACAAAAGAAACACTTAAATTCCTTCTTGATGTCAAGTTAGACAGGTATCTTATCATTCGCTTTCCCCATTTGTTTGGGTCGCTCGCTCTTTCCTCGTGTTGCCATATATGCACTTTCTCCAAATTCCATTGACAACCTTCCTTCCTCTTGAACACACATGGTCAAAAGTTCATTGATAGACCATTTATCTTTATGTGTGTTATAAGAGATGTTAAAAGGTCCATATTGTTCTGGAAGGGAGTTCAGTATGAAGTGCACAAGGAAAGAATCAGACATCTCAACCTTAAGAGTCTTTAGTTGAGTCGTGTTGGTCCCAAGTGGTCAGATGAGGTCTAGAGGGGGGAGGGGGTGAATAGACCTCTGAATATTTTGGACTTAAAAACTGTTTACTTGACTGTTAGCTGATCATAACCAGTAAGCTGACTGAACTGTTCGTACACAAAGTTTGAGCAGCAGAGTTGACCACTTTTCAGATAAATACTTAGCTGATTTCAGCAAAATTAATTTTAAATCAGGTTACTTGCAGCGGAGGTTTTAAAGTGTTTTTCACAAGTAAACTAAGTCTTGTAAAGATTTTATCCCCAGTTTTAAAATTCCTTTTAAAATCTTAAAACAGTATGTTCAAACGTAAGCTTATGCAGATTTTTAAGAATCCAAGAAAACTTATGCAAAATGAACATAATGATTTTTATAGTGGTTATATGGATTTAAATCCTTTATTTCACTCTTCCAAGTCACTTAGATCTTGGGTTATACTATAATCACACCGATTACAATATTCTCTGCTTGCGCCAATCAACAAATGAAAGGTCACAAGTTCGCTATAGGAAATCACACAGAAGTCCTATACTACAAAGCTTTATCACTCACAAAAATGCATAACAGCTTCTCACAACACTCTTCTTTACAGATTACTCAGAAAATGATTTTTCTTTTTCCTTCAACTCCACTTTAGTTAACAAATAACTTCAGCAGGCAAGTGAGCTGTTCTTGAGTTTTTGAGACTTAGAAGATTTTGCTTCGCAGAATGATCTCAATTGTTGTGTCGTAGCTTCTTCTCTCTCAAAACTCTTGACCTATTTATACCATTGGTTTTGAAAAATGTCCGTTGAAGAAAGACAAAGTTCAATTCCTCGAGTACTGGTCCTTGAACTCTGCAAACGACTCTCTTCGACTGTTGCAGTCAGTCTGCTGTAATTTCTGTCAGTCGCATTTAATGCACTAAGCTGATATAAGAATTTCTTCAATCATTTGCCTTAAATACCCTCCTTCTTTAGCATTTATTACTCCAAGTGCATTTATTACCGTTGAGGAGACTTCCTGATCATCTTTACTTGGCTGATTAAGATCTCTCGTCTGATGATATACTGAGCTGATCTCAAAAACTTGAACTAATCTGATTTGAGTCTGCTGATTTTCATCAAATTGATTTCTTCCTTCAGCGGCAGATCAGTAGTTTTTTTGACCAAGTTGAATTTTGACTCGTCTGTTTTGTCTTTAGGTTGGTCAAATTCTTCCAAGGGTTTTTACTAAGTATTCCTTACTTAGCTGATCTTGATGTTTTGGAAATCATCAAAACCTCCCTTTAACTTCTAACTTTCTTGTCCTGCAATCTTCATCTTCATCCAACAATTTTCCCCTTTTTGATGATGACAAAACTTCAACTAAGTACCTATACCTAAACTAAAGTTTTAATCCTCAAAAAATTCTGAGATAGAAATAATATGTTGGAGTAAAAACTTGAACTTTCATAGATGATAGAGTATTTAGTACAAGTTACAAGTCTTTAATCAGATGAGATTACAAGGAACGAAATAAATTGATACAAAAATAGGGTAGATTTAGTAGTCTGATTCATCATCAGTTACTTCTTCTTCAATTTCTTCATACTCTTCTTCTTCATCATCATCAATCTCCTCTTCATCTTCTTCATCATTCACATCATCAGACAGAAGATTTTTCTTAGCAGCTTCCATCTTTTCTTCACGTTCAGCTTCTTCAATCCTTCTTTTGATGCGATCCAGATTTTTCACTTTTAGAGAGGGATTAAGTTGCTCTTCTGGTGTATCCTTGGATGCAGCAATCTCCTTATCAGATTTTGCTGATTCCTTGGCTTTTTCTTCTTCTTTTTCAGCAGCTTGTTCTTCATCAGTTTCCTTGGCATCTGCTTTAGCATCAACTTCCTTCTTTTCAGCGTCATCAGCTTTCTTTTCAACTTCAGCTTCTTTTTCAAGTACAGGCTCTGACTTCTTTTTAGCAGGTTTCTCTTGTTCTTCAGCAGAGTCCTTTTGTTGTTCAGGTACTTGAACAGCTGCAGTTGTTGTTGTTGACTTCTCTTCCCCCTTTTTGTAATCATCAGCGGGGTTGAGTTCAACAGCTGAGACATTGACAGCAGTGCACAGTGTTCTAATGTTTTGATCCACTGTGTCAAGTGATGATTTAAAGTAGATTTGAGTACGCCAGCCTGGCCATTGAGATAGTCCGTATTCAGTTGAAGTGTAGAAACTTCATCATGGACTTTTGTGGCAGTTGATTGTATCTCCTTAATAAAAAGAATGCTCTTCTCCGTTTCTGCATCTAAGACTTTTGTGAACGATCTTGTCAGACCAGCAATATCTGATTCATGTCTTTGAAGAGCTTCGTGAAGGTGGTTTACATCACCCTTAACGTCTTCAACATTCCTGTTCAGGCTCACTAGACTTTTAGTTAGCATTAAGGAGTTATCATGCGGCAATGGGAAATTGTCAATTTCATATTTAATCATTTTTCTGTTCTCTTCTTTTATCTTTTTTTGCATTTCTTTTATCATCAGCTTATTGCTCTCCTCCATCTCCTTAAGAGACTGTTCCAGCAGCATTTTAATAGATTCCATTAAGGACGTGTGTTTATCAGCTGTTGGAATGGAAGATGAGGCTGATGGTTCTTCCTGGTGGATTGGGATATCTGCCAGAATATCTTCTTCTTCATTAAGAACTGGTTCTGCAGTATCTTGAACAGATTCATGTGGAACAATAGCTCCAGCTTCATTTTGAACAGTTTCTCGTTGAACAACAGCCTGTTCTTCCACCTTTATCATTTCAGGAGTTCCATATTCAGTTATGACGGTCGTCTGATGGGTGACTCTAGTAATTGAAGGCATATATTCTTGAGCAGGTGCCTTAACTACTTTCTTCTCCTGAAAAGTACTTCCTCAGGATCAAAGGCAATCTGTAGCACACTTGGTAAACTGGGAAGGTCACTTGGAGATCCTTGATAGTATCTGGACCTTTCAGACCACTTCTCTAAGGCTTGATAAACAGCAGTCTGCACAGCTCTTTTGATGGGGTCATCACTTCTTCTCCTTTTGGCTGGCAGTGCCTTCTTAATCTTCTCTGCTTCCCTGACCACAGTCTCCATTGTGTAGCCATGAAAAACATCTCTAACATGGTCAGGATCCAAAGCCTTGGTTACTGAAGAGGTCTGCAACCATCTTAGTAACCATTTTTCTTCATCAGCAAACTCCTTCCAAGACTTTATCTCCTCAACAGATTTGTTAACTCTGTAGTTATTCCATTTGTTGTATCAAATCTTCTCCTGGAGAAACAAAGTCATCCGTTGTAGCATTTTGTCAAAATCAGCATAGGTAGCTTCAAACCTTGCAAAAGCACCAGGTTGAGAATTCACGATGTTCAATGCCCATTTAACAGCAAATGGACATTTCTCAACCCTTTGTCCAGGAGGAAGAATCTGTCTACCATTCAGAGATTCTCCTATCATTATTTCTCCCACTCTTCTTGGACTGTGTGTATCTTGTTTACTCAGTTCAAGAGCCTTGGCCATATCAGCATCCTCCTGAGCTTTCAGCTGAGCTTCAGGAATTTGCTTTCTCTTGTCAGCTTTTTCAGCTTCAAGCTTGCTTAATTCAACCGCTCTGCGGAAGTCTTCTTCATCTTTGTTCTTTTCCTTTTCATCTTCCATTCTCTTTTTCTCAGCAGCAGACACTTTTATCTTAACAATTCTTTTTCTTTTAGGCTTGGCAGATGTCTGAGCTGGTGCAGCAGCAACAGTTGGTTCTGGTGCAACAGTTGAAATTGGGTGGATGATCTGCACTTCAGGATCATCTTGAGGTTGGGTAGCCTCAACTGTTGGATGGACTAGGACAATTTGTTGGGTAGCTGTTTCAGTAGCTGACTCAGTAACAATAGACTCCTTGTCAGCTCCAGCAAGCCTCTCTGCTGACGGAGGACTTTCTCTAACTAAGTCAGATAACTCAGTAGGTGATGACACAAAAGTCATCCTCTTTTTGATAGTTGCCTTGGGGTGAAACACCTTTTCTTGAACTGGCTTTAATGTTGTTGTGTCTTTCAGTCAGCTCCTTGTTCTTGTAGCAACATTTTCAGCTGGTTCCTCAGCAGAAATAGTTCTAGATAGATGGAGAACCATAAGGCATATCTTCAGTTTCCTTTGCTGTCTGAGCTATAATAGCATCAGCAGCTCGCTCCTCTTCTGTTCTGGCTTTAATAGCTGGCTCAGCTGTTTGAACAAAAGTCTCAGAAATTACAACTTTTCTTTTCTTTCCAGCAGCTTTCTTCTTTGGTTCCTCAGCCGCTTTTCTCTTCGGTTGTTCTGCAACATCTATATAAGTTTGCATAGGCTTGGATTGATGAATAACCTTGCCTTTTGTCATTATGCAATGAAGATCCATGAACAGGTGACTGAGGAATATCCTATGGTAGGTTTTCCTCTTTTTAATATGATCAGCCAAGATATACCAGACGAAGGTAGCAGAGTTCACTTCCAATTCGTAGTGAACAGCAATCATGGCGTGAAACCTCTTCATTGGTACGCTGTCCAAAGAGAATGTGCAATTTTCAATAATCTTTGCAAACATATCAGCCATACGCTGATACTCATCCTTTAACTGCTTCTTTTTTATGTTGCCAGCAAGGATCTCTCCTTCCCTGGCGCAAATACTCCAAAAAACATGCTCCTTAGGTTCAATCAATTTGGAGAAGTATGTTCTTCCAGTGTTGGGCAGACTGTACTTCTCGTTCAGTAAAGCAGGGGAGATGCAGATGTCCTTACCCCCAACATTAGCTTTAATTTCCTTTTTGTTAAAGTCTGGCTTGCCAACTGAACCATAGTACTCCATGATTTGATCAAGGTAGACCCTGTCTTCATGAGCCTCCATAAACTTGACCAAATTTGCCGTTTTGAACTTTTCCAGAATCTCCTTCATAAGAGGGGTTCCAGAAGAGTGGAAAATAGAGTAAATGAGATATCTTCCTTCTTCATTGGCCATTTTTCTAAAAAGGTTAGTGAGAAGAGAAGATTTGCAGAAAATAGGAGTGCAAATTTTTTTTTCTGAGTGTTCTGAAAATTTGAGGGTGCGTAAGAGATCAGTGAGCTGATCAGATCTGTATTTAAAGAGGTGAGGGTGCTTCGGTTTCCGTGCTTTACACGAATCGTTAGATCAATTTTCTGTCAGCCTTGATCGTGGGTCGAGATATGCGGGTTTCAAATTTCAAAAGGCATTAAATGACTGGCGGGAATGCGAACCACTTCAGTCAACTTGTAAAAGCGTGTTTATAGATATAGCGTTTTTAGTAACATCACTCATACAAATAATCAGACGAGTAAACTAGTACTTATCTGACAGACGAATGTTCTGAAAACAGATATTACTAGTGAAAGACAATAGCTAGTAATCTTCCTCATCTGTTTGTCAATCCAGCAAGTTGAATTTATCTTCAGTCTTCAAGAATAACGAACTTATCTGATCAACACATAACTTCAACTAACTGTCATCAACAAATTTCAACTTTTAATCAGAAGTACCTCTAGTCTTACACGTTTCCCTGACTTTAAGATTCCATAAGTTAACTAGTCTATTGAGAGTTAACCTTGAAGATGATAAGATGAGTAAGCAGATAAACTCCAGTCTTCTGATGAGTTCCCCCTCAGCTTATGCATCTAAGTTTAGTAGACCTAGTTCAGCTCTTAGAGTTGAAAACCTTGCATCACTTAGTGGTTTAGTGAATATGTCAGCAATCTGATTGTCAGTATGAACATATTCAATTATAACATTTCCTTTTTCCACATGATCTCTAATGAAATGATTCTTAATCTCAATATGCTTAGTCCTTGAGTGACTTGTAGTGTTCTGAGTAAGAGAAATGACACTTGTATTGTCACAGTAGATTGGGACTCCACTGATCTTTATGTTGTAATCTTCTAGTTGATGCTTCAACCAAAGTATTTATGCACAGCATGTTCCAGCAGCAATGTACTCAACTTCAGCAGTAGAGATAGATACTGAAGTCTGTTTCTTACTCATCCATGAGATCAAACGACTACCTAAGAATTGACAGGCGCCATTTGTACTCTTCCTATCAATCTTGCAGTCAGCAAGGTCAGAATCCGAATATCCTACAAGTTCAAATCCAGATTCTCTAGGGTACCATAATCCCAATTCTTGAGTGCCTTTAAGGAATCTAAGTATCCTTTTGGAAGCCAGGAGATGAGACTCTTTAGAATTTGATTGATATCTTGCACAAACCCCAATAGAGTACATGATATCAGGTCTGCTAGCTGTTAGATATAACAGTGACCCTATTATGCTTCTGTACTTGGTTATATCTACTGATTTTCCATCTTCATCTTTATCCAAACGAAGTCCAGTAGACATAGGAACACTACAGTAGAGCTAGTTTCCATACCAAATTTCTTGAACAGATCTTTTGTGTATTTAGCTTGTTGATGAATATTCCATCAGGCAACTGTCTAACTTGCAAACCAAGAAAATAATTTAGTTCACCCATCATGCTCATTTTAAATTTTTTCTGCATCAGCTTGGAGAACTTTTCACACATCTGTTGGTTAGTTGAACCGAAAATAATATCGTCTACATATATTTGCACAAGTAATATATGATCATCCCATTCAACAGTGAACAAAGTTTTGTCAACTTTACCTTTTTGAAATCCTTTGATCAGCAGGAAATCAGATAAAGTGTCATACCATGCTCTTGGAGCTTGTTTTAGTCCATTGAGAGCTTTCTTCAGACGATACACCTTGTCTTCTTCTTTGTATGATTCAAATCCAGATGGTTGTTCAACATAAACTTCTTCTTGCAATTCTCCATTGAGAAAGGCAGACTTCACATCCATTTGATAGACTGTGAAGTTCTTGTGAGCAACATAGGCAAGAAACAGTCTGATTGCTTCTAATCTTGCTACTGGTGTAAATGTTTCATCAAAGTCAATGCCTTCTTTTTGGCAGTAACCCTTGGCCACTAATCTTGCTTTGTTTCTGGTGACAACACCATCTTCATTCATTTTGTTCCTGAATACCCATTTAGTGCCAATTACTCTTTGATGACTTGGTCTAGGAACTATGTACCATACTTCATTCCTTTCAAATTGATTCAGCTCTTCTTGCATAGCTTCGATCCAGTTTGAATCACTAAGAGCTTCTTAAATCTTTTAGGGCTCTATTTGGGATAGAAAGTTGACGAACATTGCATCATTTGCAGCAGCTCTTCTTGTCTTTACTTTATCCAAAGGATCTCCAATCACTAATTCAGGTGGGTGATTCTTGAGCCATCTGAGATCGGTTTGCAAATTTGGATGTTGTCCTTTGATTTGATCTTGCAACACTATTGTTGGAGTTACGGTAGTATATGTTGAACATAGGTTGTCTGTTGAACAGTTTCTGGTCTATCAGCTGTTTACAACTCATCTGTTAGATAATCAGCAGGCTGATTTTGAACAGCATTTGAGTTATCAGCTGAATTGAGATCGGGTAGTATGATGGGTACATATTCTTCATTTGTTTCAACACTCAATTTCTGAAAATCAGTAGACAGATTCAGATTAGCACTTTGATTCTTTTCAGAAGATTGATTTGGTTCATCAAATACTACATGAATAGATTCTACAAGTAAAGTTCTTTTGTTAAAGACTCTGTAAGCTTTATTGACAGTAGAGTATCCGACAAAAACAGCTTCATCAGCCTTTTCTGCAAAGGCAGTAAGGTGATTTTTCCCATTGTTTAACACAAAGCATTTACAACCAAAATTTTTGAAGTAATGAATGTTTGGCTTCCTGTTATTCCAAACTTCATATGGAGTCTTGTTTTGATTTTTGTTGATCATGCATCTGTTTTGGGTAAAGCAGGTTGTATTTGTAGCTTATGTCCATAATCTTTGGAGCAGTTTTGGTTCAGCTATCATAGTCCTGGTAGCTTCCTTTAGAGTTCTGTTTCTCCTTTCAGCAACTCCATTTTGTTGAGAGGTTCTGGCAGCAGAATACTCATGACTTATGCCTCTGATGTTACAATACTCTTCAGCAGTTTAGTTTGTGAACTCAGTCCCTCTATCTGATCTGATCTTTAATATCTTCATGTTTTTCTCATTCTGGTTCAGCTCCATCAGATTAGTAAGATGCTCCTTTGGTTTCATTTTTCTTCTTCATGAAAATCACCCAAGTGTATCTTGAATAGTCATCCACAACAGCTAGACAGTACTTCTTTCCACCATTGCTGATTGGATATCTCAATGTTGCCTTTGATTATCTTTCCACACGCTACAATCTTGCCTTCCTTGTTGTCTCCAAAAGTTACTTCATGACCATCCACAACAATAGCATCAGTCAGCTCATGTATGCTTCCACACATGTGTCTTGAACATCCACTGTCCAAGTACCAGATTTTCTCTACTTTACTCCTACTCCTAATCCTAACCTACAAAACAAATTAAAATTGTTTTATGTACCCTTTATTGAGAAGGTCCTGGAGGATTAGTTCCACCCTTGACAACCCAAGATGTTGAGGTCTTAGGCTTCTTATGCTTCTGAGATTTAGCAGGAGTACGGACAAGTTTGTCTTCATCATATTCAACAGATTTGTTATGTTGATAATCAGTATGATAAGGATGATGTTCATAAGCATAATAAGATGAATGATAAGTGGGATATGCATGCATTGGATGAGCAGGGTAGGGTGCATAGTAAGTCGGAAATTGAGGTGCATGATGCATAGGTGGATATGCAGTAGGTTGCACATAATATGACTCATTTCCATACCAAGCATTTTGATTTTTCTTGTTCTTATGCTTCTTTGGTTTACTAGATGCTTGCTCATTAACAGACGACTTAGTCTTACTACTAGTCTGATTGGTTTTAGTTTTATCAGCAGACTTCCTCGGACTTTGTTGTTTCACTTTACCAGTCTGTTTTTCTGATTTCGGCTCTTTGCTATTTTAAGCCTTAGGAGTTTTCTTTTCCTTTAATTCTTTCTCAGGTGAAGCAGATTTAGTAGTCTGAACATACAAGATGACCTTACTATTGTCAGCAGATATAAACTTTTCAGTATGATTAAGTTCTAGCTTATCCTGTTCTAAAGGCATCTTCTGATTTCCTAGATATATGAGTGGATGCAATAGATGATTTATCATGAGACTCAATGATCTTTTCAAGTTCCATGATTTTACCCTTATAGACTTCACTTTCAGCTTTTAGAGACTCATTCTCTTGCTCAAGCAGTTTATATTCAGTTGATTCTTTTGGTTTTTCAGCCTTAAGTTTTAGTGAACTGTTTTGCTCTCTTAGCAATATCATCTCTTCCTTAAGCTTAGCAAATGCATCAGCAATACTAGTGTTATTGACTACCATTTGTTCAAATTAATTAAACAATTCGTTTTCAAGAGGGGTTACCTCATCCTCAGAATCATCAGATTCCTTAGCCATCAGGCAGATAAGAGCAAGGTTCTCATCTTCAGTAGACTCTTCTTCTGAAGTATCTGAGTCAGATTCATATGAATAGATGGCAGCCAGCTTTTCTGCTTCAGCCATCAGCACTTTCTCTTTCTGATGTTTTCTTTCTTTTCTGATTCTCTTTTCTTCTTCTGTGTACTTCTCAGCTTTAGGATATGGGCAATCTTTGATGAAATGTCCCAATTTCCTGCAGTTGTAACACATTATTTTGGATTTATAAGCATCCTTAGCTTGAGAAGAAGAAGTAGGGTTAGAAGTAGAAGCATTGTTATATTTGTTCTTCATTTTTCTTTTATAGAACTTCTTGAAGTTGTTTATCAGCAATGCAACGTCTCCAGCAGTGTACTCTTTTTTGTTGAGTAGTGTGGCTTCATCAGATGAGTCTAGTTCTTTGCTTTTGTGTCCTGTTCTTCTTGAATTTTCAGCAGCAACCAGGGCAGTTGTGGGGCCTGAAGTTGAGGTTTCTTCAACACCCATTCTTGGCAGTTTATACTCGTATGCCTTGAGTACTGAGAACAGCTCGGTAAGAGAGATCTTTCCCAAATCTCTTGATTCTTCCATGGCTGTTACCTTCATGTTGAACTTTGGAGGTAGAGCCTTTAGTACTCTGACAGTTATCTCCTTGTCAGTGAAGGTTTTTCCTAGCTTGAGAACCTCATTCAGTGTCCTTGTAATCCTTGTATTCATCTGATCAATTGTTTCCGTAGACTTCATCTTGAAGTTGTCTAGCTTTTCCAGAGCAACACTCAGCTGGTGCTCTTTGATGGCGTCGTTTCCTTCACTCATGTCATGAACCTTGTCCAACATTTCCTTTGCAGTTTTTCAATGTTTGACTTTGTCAAATTCTGTCACTGTCTAGGGCTTTGGTCATGATGAAACGGCCAACTTTGTCAAGGTTGAATAGCTTGATTTCTTCAGCTGTCATCTCTTGAAGATCTTTACACACCACTATGTCTGCTTCATTGACCTTGATAGTCTTGGTGAATTTGAATGGACCTTTAGTAATGCATTTATACATGTTATCGTTGTAATCAGCTAAGAAGATCTCCATTCTGATCTTTCAATCCTCAAAACTCATACCGCCGATGTGGGGAACATGGCTGATACGATTCATTTTCAAAGCGTTTTAGTTTTTCAAAAATATGCTCTTTTTGAAAAAGTGTGAAAAACTTTTGAACGACACTCGGATCAAGCTCGTTGATCAGGCAGCTGATTCTACTGAACCACCCGCTCTGATACCACTTGTTGGTCCCAAGTGGTCAGATGAGGTCTAGAGGGGGGGGTGAATAGATCTCTGAAAATTTTGGACTTAAAAACTTTTTACTTGACTGTTAGCAGACTAAACTGATCATAACCAGTAAGCTGACTGAGCTGTTCGTACACAAAGTTTGAGTTGCAAAGTTGACCACTTTTCAGATAAGTACTTAGCTGATTTCAGTAAAATTAGTTTTAAATCAGCTTACTTGCAGCGGATGTTTTAAAGTGTTTTTCACGAGTAAACTAAGTCTTGTAAAGATTTTATCCCCAGTTTTAAAACTCCTTTTAAAATCATTTAACAGTATGTTCAAACGTAAGCTTATCCAGATTTTTAAGAATTCAAGAAAACTCATGCAAAATGAACACAATGATTTTTATAGTGGTTATATGGATTTAAATCCTTTAGTCCACTCTTCCAAGTCTCTTAGATCTTGGGTTATACTATAATCACACAGATTACAATATACTCTGTTTGCGCCAATCAACAAATAAAAAGGCCACAAGTTTGCTATAGGAAATCACACAGAAGTCCTATACTACAAAGCTTTATCACTCTCAAAGATGGAAAACAGCTTCTCACAACACTATTTTTTAAAGATTCACTCAGAAAATGATTTTTCTTTTTCCTTCAACTCCACTTTAAGTAACAAATAACTTCAGCAGACAAGTGAGCTGTTCTTGAGTTTTTGATACTTAGAAGATTTTGCTTCGCAGAATGATCTCAATTGTTGTGTTGTAGCTTCTTCTCTCTCAAAACTCTTGAACTATTTATACTCTCGGTTTTGAAAAATATCCGTTGAAGAAAGACAAAGTTCAATTCCTCGAGTACTGGCCCTTGAACTCTGCAAACGGCTCTCTGCGACAGCTGTAGTGCAGTCTGATGTACTTTCTGTTAGTCGCATTTAATGCACTAAGCTGATATAAGGATTTCTTCAATCATTTGCCTTAAATACCCTCCTTCTTTAGCATTTATTACTCCAAGTGCATTTATTACCGTTGAGGAGACTTCCTGATCATCTTTACTTGGCTGATTAAAATCTCTCGTCTGATGATATACTGAGCTGATCTCAAAAACTTGAACTAATTTGATTTGAGTTGGCTGGTTTTCACCAAATTGATTTCTTCCTTCAGTGGTAGATCAGTAGTCTTTTGGACCAAGTTGAATTTTGACTCGTCTGTTTTGTCTTTAGCGTAATCAATCCATCCACCCTAATTGAAGAAGAATACTCTCTTTCCAAATCTTATAGTTATCACCATTCAATTTAGGAACATCGCATTTGATATCAACAAAATCAACAGGTAGTGATGCTGCATAAAAATTAAAATTGCTTATGTTCAAATTTGAGGTTTAGTAATTTTTCATGTTTCACCAATGCAAAACACGTAAGAATTGAATCTAGTGACATAAAATTTGCCTATGGGGTGAAATTTTAATTCAATTAGATTCAACTAAGATTATATGATGGAATCATCAAATTGCTTACTAAACTCATAATTATTCATTATATTTTGAAGGCAAGTTGATATTCATCTAAATTATTTATGATAAACTACCAAATTATGTTCCTTCTCCTAATACATGTGGGTAAATTAGGAAATATAATATGATATTTATCCTAGTTAGTTATATAAATAAATAGTTCTTGTGTGATAAAAATTCGTATTACGTATAACTAATTACAATTAATGTATGTATTTCTTTATGTGATCATCATAACCAAACTTAATATATAATTTCTTTCAATTGAAGATGTTGTGGCTACTCCTCAATCAAATAATATTATATGGATCACTAGAAATTAAATTAAGCATTATAAGAATTGTTTACTTAATAATTCTCAAACATAAAATATTGCATAATTCAAAACATTAGATTATGCAAGACATGTAATTTCACAAATTTACAAATTTTAAATTATTCATCTCCACATAGCATGTATAATTATAATTGATTTATACATACTAACTAAATGTAAGAATTATTTTTTATCTTTATAAAATTATTACAATAAGTGGACAATTTAGGCACAATCCATTAAGTGCTTAAACCATATGCAGCCTAATAAACAATATACTGGAAAAATGTTGGAAAATCAAAATTTTCAAAATTCAAAAACCAAATCCACAATAATTAATTAAAAACCTTTTAAGAATCAAGTTTTCTCAGTCTCAACAATCTCTAAATTACCAAATCAAGATAGTATATGAGCTCAAGCTATTATCCATAATTTTATGAAAATAACTTCATGCTTTATTCCACATAAGAGTCAGTCAAAGCAATATAAATATGAACATAAGTTTTGCCTTTCCTTTAGATCCATATGAAACTGGCCTTTTTCTTTTTTTAATGCCAAGAATAAACATGCAGATAAATAATTTAACTGCCACTGGAATTAAGAGGCCAAAAAAAGTCTCTACTCCTAGAAAAAGGAAGCAACCATTCCATTTAACAAATTTAAATGAATTTAAACGGCCAAAACATGGTCTCATCCAACAAAGGCATGCAATAAACAATAATTATTGATTCTAGTTATAAGTGAACAAGAGCATGAAAGATTAAAAATTGCTATTTCATTGTATTGTTATTCATATAAAATGAACATTCTTTTACTAGAGTAGAATCCAAAGAGTTTGCTTGTTGACAAATTTCACAATCCGAAATTAACTCGGCACTTGAGCACCCATGTTACAATTTCATTTACAAACAAGGGAATTAAATTTAATTCATAAGCAATTTATAGAATCTAATTAGTTCCTCTATATATTCTGAACATTTGCCGTTTATATTATGTAAAAACAACACTCCTCCACAAATAATTTTTTCAAAAGCCAACTGAAAGAAATCAAATTAGTTGGATGATCTCCAATACAAAACGGATATGACAAGATTGAAAAACATTAGTAAAACATCAAGGCAGAAGTATCAATTGTTCAGATACCAACTGTTAGACTTTATAAAATAACACAATGATATTTTATACATACATATATATTTTTGACCAAATAGTATATATAAAAACTAAATGCGGAATGGTTTATCATACCTCCAGGTATTGATTTTTGGAAGATTTTCGGTTGTGTATAAGATGCTTCTACACTCTAGCAACCTCCTTTAGACGGTGTATTTTAGTGAATAATGTTGAGTGTAGGGACCTTATACATGGTTCAACTATATATAGGGTCTTGTCATCAAAGACACTAAAAAGGTGTAGAGTCTTTTACTTTATGACTCACATTATGCTCAAGTTAGTGGGACAAAATAATGAGTTAATAGGATTAAGGTCATTGTAATGTGAAAGATGAAATAACCACTTTATGAAGTTTATAATAATATTTTATAATAAACTTACAATGGAAGCTTAGTTGTAAAATTTCAAGTCAAGAAGATTGGGAAGAAACCAAGTACCATTTTCAGAGATTTGAAGATTGAAGGAAGACTTTCTTCAAGCTAGGTCAAAAGAAACCAAGTCAGCAGAGGAGTTCATTTGATAAGCAGAGTCAATAGTTGAATATCAAACAATCAATTAGTTTGAACATCTAGGTGACACCATCAGAAGACTAAAGTTTAGAGAGACGAGTCATTTATGATGGAACGGCAAAGACAAATTGAATGTTTTCTTTAATGTCCTAGGATCAGCGGAGTTATGTCCAATCATCATAACAAAGTCTGAACAGAGCAAAGCCGCTTACAGCATTTATAGCCATTTGAATTGAATAAAAAGAGAGAAGGGCATTCTTGGAATTGAGGGATCTTTCAATGGCTTAAATTCCAAGTCTCCCTATATATATCATTCAGTTTGAAGAGAAGAACTCAACCAGAGCACAATTAAAACAATCAAGTGAGAGCATTCATGTTCAATTTGTCAAACCACTAAGTTGTTCTAAAAGACCAGTTTAAGAGAGCTGAAGAAAAACTAGTGAAGTTTTTAGAGCAACTGATAGTTGTTTTGTGAGTTTAAGTCTGAAAGATTTATACCGTAAGTTGCGAGCTTATTGAAATTCGAAGAGAAATTTCTCCATTTACTTTGTGTAAAGGTTCAACTTGGACTTAGAATTTATAAAAACCAAGTGTCATATTAAGCTAAGAGTTTAGTGCAATTACCTTCCAACGTGTTAATGAAAAAGAGTGGATTAGAGGGATTAAACCACCCTTGGACCACTATAAATTATGTGATCTGTAAATTTCTGCATTTACATTTGCATTTCCTACTAACATACTAGTCTTTTGTTAGATTGGACTTTAAAGGACTTGAAAGAATTTTCTGAGGGGTAAAACTACTTTGTGCACACAAAATACTTGTTGATAAAACGTTTGCCTAAAAATCTACTTATTCCGCTGCCAATTCTCAAACTCTTATTTATCTGAAAGTGTTTTTGTATTAACTGAACTAAAAACAGTCAACTCTTATTCCGTTTGAAGAACAACTAAGTACTCTACATTACTTAAGTTTAATTTTGAGATACATTTTGAAACGTTTTAAAAATGTCTATTCACCCCTCTTTAGATCATTTTTGACCACTTGGGACCAGCGTGTGCAAAATAAAAAATAAATAGATCGATAGTTATTTCGATGTGATACCTAAGAGAGGGGGGGGGGGGGGTTAATTAGGTATATAACTTTTTCAATGAGTTTTTTTCCCAGAAGACAATTAGTAAATATTTCTAGTAACTTTATATAAAAGTTAATTGTTCTAATGATTTGAAGATTAAAGTTACGATAAGAAGTAAAGTGCAAATAATAAAAGGAGAGAAAGCAAACACAATATATAGAGGTTCGCGCCCCAACGACCTACTTCCTCTCTTCCAGCACCCCTGGGTAAAATCCACTAGTATATCGTGGCTTGCAGGATAAACCTTCGCCACTCGAGATTACAAGATATCAATTCTTTCTCTCGAAACGAGCTTGCTAGGCCTAACCTATCGCTCAACAAAAATCGTGCTTGCTAGGTTCCTACCTATCGCACAAAAATAGTGCTTGCTAGAACACTCAGTCCTATCGCACTACGAGCTTGCAAGTACAAAACTTTTGCTCAAAAACAGTAGTAAAATTTTGGTTACAAATATATGCTCCAAAATGAGCTGATTTTGCAAAGGAGTAAACGCTGATCTTTTTCTTCTATAACTTAGAGTATATTCAAGATTTCAAGAGCAAGAAAAAAAGATGTTTTTAAAAGCTTTTTTGAGAAAAACGACTTTAGCAAAATTAGGAGCACTCAAAAGATTTGACTAGGAGAAATGATTTAGCAAGTGAAATTTTAGAGAAAATGAGTTGTGTATGAGCTATGAGAAATAATCCACTATTTATAGTTGAGTGGGGTTGGTTCATTGAAATTCAAAAAATAGTTTGTCACAATTAAAATGATCTTGCAAGATTAAACATGTGACTAACTTCTTAATGAATGTGGACAAGGTATAGTAATTAGATTAAGACAAAATCTTTTCAAAAGAATTGATTTAAATAAATAGGATAAGATATTAAGCTAGACAAATTGGAGACAAATTATCTTGCTAGCTATGTCAAAGGATTTGAAATAAATCTTCCATTCATCTTCACAATCGAAATCATCATCTAAATCATCACAACTTTCAAAATCGTTAAAAGCGTGTACCTCTTCTTTAGTCATGAAACATAGGTTTCTGGATTCGTCTTCCGATTATTCTTCTTCGGATTCTGGATCATCCCATGATGCGATCATCCCCTTGCTTTTTCCCTTTTTGAAATTTTCCTCGGATTTCTTGAGTAGGGGATATTCGGACCTCAAGTGTCCATCTTCATTGCACCCAAAGCATTTGATCTTGAAAGTTCTCTTGGGATCTTTTGAGAACCTTTGGTGAAACCTTCGATTGGCCTACTGATTTAATCTTCTGATTGTTGTTGCCATTTCCTCGTTTCTTTCTTTTTCGTCCATCATTTCAATGTCACTATCGTCTTCCTGCACATTATTAGTTTTAAAAGCAATATTTTTATTTTTAACTTGTTTTACCTCATCCTTAGAAAGGATAGTGAGCTCATGAGAAATGAGAGATGCAATTAGTTCAGCCATCGACAAGTTATTAAGATCTTTCGCCTCTTGTATTGCAGTAACCTTTGGTGTCCATTCTCTAGGAAGAGATCTTAGTATTTTCTTTACTTGTTCACTTTGAGGGTAGACTTTTCCAAGTGAGGACATAGGGTTGATAATCTCCATGAATCGAGCATACATGTCACTGATAGTTTCATCGGTCTTCATGGTGAACATCTCGTATTGGTGTACGAGAATAGTGATGCGTTGCTCCTTTACTTGGTTTGTACCTTCGTGAGTGACTTGAAGCATCTCCCACATGTCTTTAGCGGTAGGGCACAAATATACCCGATTGTACTCAGATTTCGTGAGGGCGAATGCTAGTAGATTTTTTGCCTTTGTTTTTAGTGACACCAGTTTCTTGTCAATGTCGGTTAGTTCCTTCCATGCTTTGGGGATTTGCCGCTTGCCTTCGGTTTTCATTGGTATCGAAGGTCCTTCAAAAATTACACTCCATAGATCACAATCAATGGAAATCATGAATTCCTCCATTCTATTTTTCCACTTTGAGTACGCAGTTCCATCAAATAGTGGGGGCCTGTTATGCGATTATCCTTCTGCGAAAACATCATTGCTAAAGGTAGACATAAGATCGTTAGCTCTCGGGGGTTAACCAGTACAGTTAAGAAGATAAGGGAAGGTTTTGATGATTTCCAAAACATCAAAATCAGCTAAGTATGGAAAGCTTAGTTCCCTTAGAAGAATTTTGAACAAGTATAGAAGACATCAGAAGAGTTCAAAGTTCGAAGCCCAGAAGACTACTGATCTCACGCTGAAACAGCAATCAGAAGGGTAGACCATCAGCTGACTCAAATCAGATTAGTTCAGTATTTGATCAGCAGACTAATCTATCAGCAGAGTTGCATCGATCAGCAGAGTATAAGAGATCATGAGATAGTTCAACGGTAATAAATGCACTTGGTGTAATTAATGCTGCAAGAGAAGGGTAGTAATGGCAAATGATTGAAGAATATTCTCGGAACAGCATGGTGCATTTAATGCAGCTACAGGAAAGTACAGCAGAGAAAGGACTGTAGCAGGTAGCCGTTCTGATTTTCGGGCTAAGGCTATGGATTTAAGATTTGATTTCCTTCAACGGTCATATTTTCAAATCCAAGTATAAATAGAGCTGATTTCAACGAGCGAGACACACAACAACATTCTGAGATTTCATTTTTGAAGCAGAAATTTTCTAAGTCTCAAGAAGCTCGAACAGCTCACTCGTCTGGTGGAAGTCATCTGTTGACAGAAACCCAGTTGAAGAAAATAGAAAAATACATTCTGAGTGATTTGTATTTAGCTGAGTGTTGTGCGAAGTTTAAATCCGTCTGTGTGAGTGATTTAACTTCAGAGGATAGGATTTCTGAGTGATTTCCTATTGCGAGCTTATAGCCTTTTCATTTGTTGTTTAGGAATAAGTGGAGACATATTGTAAACTTTGTGTTTATAGTATAACCCAGAATCTAAGTGATCTGGAAGAGTGGACTAAAGGATTTTTATCCATATAACCACTATACAAATTCTTTGTGTTGATTTTGCATTTATGTTTTCTTGCATATTTTGAAATTGCATAAGTTTACACTTTGAATTATTTTGAAAGATTTTAAAGGAGTTTTAAATTGGGGATAAAATCTTTTAAAAGACTTAGTCTACTTGTGAAAAACACTTTCAAACATCCGCTGCAAGTATACTCTTGAAAAACTGTTTTGCTGAAAACAGCTAAGTAAGTTATAAGAAGAATGGTCACTCTGTTGTTCCAGATTTGTTCACGATCAGCATAGTCAGCTTACTGTTTTTCATAAGCTTAGTGTGCTGACAGAAGACTGAAAAGTTTTTTAAGTTCAAAAAATTTCAGAGGTCTATTCACCCCCCCCCCCCCTCTAGACCTCATCTGACCACTTGGGTGATAGGATAGTGCCCAGCAAGCCAATATTAATTAGCTTGTTGAAGTACTATTTTCTTATGGTTTATAATTAATACGCCCGTTCATTCATAGTACGTGAAACTGAACAATGGCCAACTTCATCTCTCGCGAACTTATCTAAGCGATTGGATGAAATCCTAAGGTCACAATAGACTATGGGACGATTCACTTCAGTACTGAGTGCAATCATGAAACAGTCTCAAAGGTCGTGATCTTAAAACCGTTCCAAGTCATAGATTCCGAACGAGACGGGGTATCGTAGGAATCGACAAGACTTGTACAAGTATGCATGATTCACATGGAGTGAATTTGTAGCGTTTCATGAGCAAGGCATTTGAGGCCAGTGCATATGAGTAGGTGGTTCAATTGAGGATTGAATGCATCGAACGACCCGAACAGAGAAACCCATTGTGGAAGCGCATGACGCATATCGGTGATGGGATGTTTCTCAAGGCTTATAATAGTGTACGATTTAGTCCTTAGACTTGAGGTGCTAGGGCGAATTCGGTGCACAAGTATGCGTACTTAGATTTAGGTACTGGGCACGTAGCCTGGCCACAAAGTGCCTAAGTTAGGTGCGTACACGACTGTACGCGAGTTGTTAATACTAAGAAAGGATCTATCGACTCATCCTGATAAGATGAGAGTATTTCATGTACGTTCTTCGATAATATGTTCCTAGAAATCCATGGCCATGGTTGGTGACGAATTTGGAAGGTATTTCGAAATTTAGCAGTCACACCGGAATTATTATCCAGAATTAGAAAGTACAGTATCGAGATAATTAGAGGTGCCGATCAATTCACACACCCTAGGTCTCGATCGGGAAATCATCGTAGAAGGACCGTATGTACATGGCAATTATAAGAGGTGAGGTTCACAATTATCAATTCACCTTTGATTGGGCTTCATGGGCTTGTGGCTAGACATCGACCATGAAGTGTAGGTACTCCTAAATTAATAGGAAAATTAATTCTAGGAGTGGTCAATTAAAAGTTGTTTAATTGATCGGAGCATTTAATTGCTCGTTAATTAAATCACGAAAGTCGTGGGCCTGCTGCCAGTTGATGGTGAACCCAGAGGGTCACACACAATACAATTGGACGGTGACTGTCTTAAAGGAAAGCAAATGATTTAAAGTTGTTAAATCAAAGTTATTGAATTATGGTATTAATTCAATTGGAGATTATTAATTAGATATCTAATTGAATAATGTTTAATTAATTAATTAGAGTTATCGGATTAATTATGGAATTAATTAAAGTAGTTAATTAATTGGAAGAAGGAATAAATAATTAACCAATTTTAGGATTGGATAATTATGGGTTGATTTTACAATTAACTAGAAATGGGGAAGTGGGCGATTTTTGTGAATAAGGAAAAAGAGTTTTATTTCTTGGAGAGCAAGCTAGAAGAGATTTACCAAATCTCACATTCCTAAGTTGATTAGGAATGAAGATTTGATAAGGGAAGGAGATATCTCTTTAGAGAAGGTTTCTTCTCTTATAAATACTCCTTCTCTTCTCTTCATTAAGAGAGGTTAGAAAATTTTGAGAGAGGCACAAAACCCTAAAATCTTTTGAGAGAACAAATTCACCTTTGCTGAAAATTGAGAGAAGTCGATTTTTACATGAAAAGAAATTCAGTTTTTGCACAAGAATTATAAACTACAAAATCGCCCCAAGAGTTTTCGCCCCAAACCCAAGTCGCCCGAACCTAGTTCGGCCGAACCGAACCTGAGCTGGCCGAACCCAACCTGGTCGAGCCTGTTTCGATAACACAATTCCTGTGATCCTTTTCTTCCATCTGTATCTCCCAACCCTGATCGAGATCTTAAGTCCAGATCCAGATCCGAAATCCTTTGCTGACAAACCTGCGAGATCCAGTTCTGAGCCTAAGACTTGTAGGCGTCACTACAATCCGATTGGTGTGGACTAACTTTGGAGGTGAGACACATGGATCACTCAAGCTGTGGATCGAACCAAACACATGGAGGAAACCACCACAAATCCGTGGTGAGGTAAATTGCGATTAAACCCCCTATGTTTAATTAAGTGTTTGATTCATGCTTTTCGTATAATTAACTGTGGAGAAAGATTTATGGGACATATAGGGACCTCGAAAAATTTTAAATTCCGCACTTTGTTGTATTGACAATCGAGCCCCTAGATAGAATATCCCAACAGTGGTATCAGAGCCAACTCCATACGTTTTTATACGAAAAGGCCTGAACATAATGTGTTTTCACTGTATATGCTTGATTGTATGTATGAGAACGCGTGATAATTATGTTCTGTTGATTGATTCTTGCTTGTTATGACTGGATCTATGATTGGGTAAAATTGCCTTTTAAGATCTGTGGCGAATTTATAGTTTTTCGAAAAATCAGGACTCTCTGTGCAATTAATCGCAAATCTCAAAAAATTAGGGCTGAAAATTAATTTTTCTGTTTCTGGAAATTTTTGGAAAAATCTGGGCTGTTTGTGAAATTTTGATCGCACGAGTTTTTTGGGCTGTTTTGCAATTTTCGAAAATTCAAGGACTATTTTGTAATTTCCGAAAGTTTAGGGGTCAGTTTGCAAATTCGAAAATTTTCTGGATTTCAAAATTTTATTTTCCGGTCCTTCTGTCCGAAAACTGTTTTGGGGGTAATTTGTAACTTTTCAAAAGTTTTGGGGTCAAAAGTGCAATTTCCGAAAGTATAGGGGCCGAACTGCAATTTTCAAAAGTTGAAAAATCAGAATCTTAATTTGAGGCAGAAAACTTGTTTTAATTTATCCAAGAATTTATTTGTCATAATTAGTAGTGACTAAAAAGCAAGAATCATAGGAATTGTTTTAAAAGGTAGTTTTAAAATTAAGAAAGAAATACGTAAAAGTTGTTTGCATGTTTCTTGCTCTACGTGAACTGTTTACGTGGTTTTCGATCGCGCCGAGCCTTGACCTTAGGTTAGATGTGATTGGTTTAATTTAATGCATGGTTTTTATTGGGCCTGCGAGCCTGTTATTATTTTTGGGCCACTTTGAGCCTTTGTAATAGAATAGGGCTTTACTGCTTTCCTGGTCTAGGATGGAGGCCCGTTTACAAGCAAGGTGGGAGCCCAAGAATAATTGAAGGCCATGTATGCATGGTACATTGTGTAATAGCATAGGCCTATTTAAGAACCCTTTAGATTGACCAATTGGGCCAACATCATTGGCTCGATGATGGCCTGCATAGGAGGCTCCCGATCGAAAACATATTGTGGTAGTATGCATGCTAGGCTTGTATGGCTTTTATTTATTAGTCGATTTATGATTGCTTGTGTGTTTGCGCGCTAGAATCTAGATCGTAAATAAAAGATAAAGCATAATTGAAGCGGTGAGATCTCGAGGAGAGTTTCCTTAAACTTTCAAAACCGAAAATTCCCCTCTCGAATAAATATTAAGTCATATTGGGTTAAATATAAAATGAAGTTTTATAAATCCAAGCCTTCCATTAATAGGGACTAGTGTATGTTGTCTACTTATCGATAGAGGTGATCCAGAGTCTGGCACCCGAGTCGAAGAAAGGGGCAATACACGAAATTCCTTGATTCTAGTTTTCTAAATTCTAAAACTTGACAAGGGTAAGGACTGGTCGGGACGTGAAGATCGACCGATAACTAGTTACGGAGAATTCATGACCGGGCCCGTTGCTTATCATGATTAATGGGTTAGACTTAACGCGTAGTAACATTTATGATGTAGCAGTGCTAGATAAATGCGAAAAACGAGGCAAAATAGCTTGAAGGTTGTGTAGTAGACACAATTGGTAAAATGTATACCTACCTAGGGAATTAATTGTATGGCCACGAGTCGTGGATGCAACTAATTGCTGCTGGGACGTCAAGACCTACTAGGAAATAGATTTTTCCCAAAACTAGAAGGGGTTATTGTTTCGATAAAGATAGTGGGAGAACTTTTTCGATAAAAGTCCAAATTTCGTTAATTATAAGTATTAATATTAAACTTGTCTGCTTATAGTTGTCTGTTATATTGTTAGCCTTTTACCATCCACTATTCCGTTCAAACGATGCTTAGTGCGTGTTACAAACGAACCAACTTTGGGGTCCATTATGCGCAATCACCTTCACGAGACGAGCATGGCTGAGTTTGACAATGTTAGAGAATATTGTACTTACTTAACCAAAATGTTCAAACGAATCAAAAAGTTTGGAGCTCAATTGTCTTTAGAAGATGAGATAGATATTACTCTCAATGGCTTGTCTGACATCTTCACTCATTTCATGCAACATTGTATTATTCCGTCTGATGGAATTAAAACAAAACACTTGCATGAGTTATTAGACAAATATGAGGAAGTTCATCTGCAAGGATGGGGTCTATACAAAAGGGATTGCCATATGTGTATGTACGAAAAGAAATTAAGGAGGCTTGCTGAAAAGAAATTCCTGAACAGACTTAACAACGGTATGACTTAAAGTTATACACCTGTTAATTCTTTTGATGTAAGACATCTGATAAACCTTCATTTCTGTAAAAGTGTTTGCAGGTAATGATGGCATTCCCTCTCAACCTAAAAGGAGGAAGTTCCTTAAAAGGAAGATGCAAGAAGTGCGAAGGCACATGAGGGGATGTTGCTTCAGGGATTGGGTCAAGGGCTATCTGGACCTAGACATTACTTTTTAGCAAAAAGAAGAAGTTTTTCGTATTAGCAAAAGTTTTTAGTTTTAGTTTATTTTGAGTATTATTTCAAATTTTGTACAAGACCTTATTGCTTTACCATTGAGAATGGAATTTATTTAATTAGAGCGATTTAACTTTGTACAAATGTTGATGTTTTGAAACATAGAAATAAACAATGATAAACGAATCAAAACTTCGAAGATTATATGCTGAATCAAAAAACCTGGATAATCGTTCACACTGAAATGTTTATTTTGGACATCCTTCCTAAAGAAAGATTCGAAAGGAAAGCTTTTGTCTACTGTTCTTGAAATAAGGAACTTGGATAAAACTCCGAACTTTCAAATCTTGTCTTAAAGGAATAATAACCGAAATAAAGGATTGCTAGGCATTCCAAACATTTCAAATCGATTAGAACTAAAAGCACTAGTTCAAGAAGGATGCTACTTCATATATACTTACGATTTCAATCGTCAAAGTGTATGTATACTTGGCCGAAGTACAATTCTGAAACTATTGAAGTAATTCAATAGACGTTTTGGAAATGAAGTAACTAGATGCATTATGTCGAAAGCAATTTGATCTAATCAAACTTGCTGAAACATAAGCAACTAAATCCTCGATTATCTAAAGGAGAATAGAATTCTAAACAAAGCAAATCAAAGAAGAAGTTCGAACTTTGATAAAACTTGGTTCGACTCTCGACTATGATCTTGCTAAATTCCTATATTCACATTAGGGGATAGCCTCCCCTGACTCTTCAAAAGTACTTGGTCTAGTATTTTTGAAGTAAGTTCTTACACTACCATGTCATTTAAGACATAGCAACACACCCTTATATGAGAAATTAGATGGTAGATCTGATTCATATAAAGTTTGTGGGGTATCCAACAAAATCCATTGGATAACCTGTTCTACGACAAAGAGAAACGAAAGTATCTCGTAAGAAGCTTGTTCCTCTGTTGACAAAACTCTTGTCAAAGGAAATAAGGAATGTCATAGAACTTGATGAAGTCCAAAGAACTAGACCCATCCCCACAAACAGTGGGAGTAAACCCCGAAACCTACTGAACCGATCCATGCACAAATTACTAATCTAATCAAATTCGTAAGGAACTCAAAATTCCATTTTACGGAAATGAGAAATTGGATTCTAATCCAAGATTACAAAGAAACTAAGGGATATGGCATGAAGCCATAAGATTCAAAGTGGAAAGTTTGACTCACCTAATGGCGATAGGTCATTCTTCAAAAGTTCCTTCTAGGACCAATGAGAATACCTTCTCCATTTGCTACGTCAAAATCCATTTCGAAACTATTAGCCATAGAAAGGTGGTTTTGACTACCGAAGAATGACTGTTGGATATGAATCCTGCATCTCACAATTGAAAATTGATGAGAAGATCTCTATTCAAATCCAAAGGTCAATCTATGACTTTTTCCCAGAACTTGGAACATGCAACTTGATAAGTCAATCAAGAATGTTGAAGTTGTAAAAAAGGCATATGGATTCCAATTGTGCAAGAGGATCAGTGGGAGCATAGTTAAATTCGCAACGAACGAGATGTTGATCTACACATCAAGTACGATATAAGAATATCAGAGAAGCACAGACGAAATCGTGTTATTCACGCAATTTTCCATGATATGATTGGGAATTACATCTCACGTAGTGGCAATACGTATTTATGGAGATAAAAGCGAAGTAGATGTTACAATTCACCAAATCGAAGTACATAGACTGTATATTGATTAAATTCAATATGGAAGAATCCAAGAAAGGATTAGTTCCAAAGAGACAAAGCTCTCTTACTTATTTAATGAGCCCTAAATTTAATAAGTAAAGAAGTAACTGTCTCAAGAAGCCTTATGCTTTAGGCATTTGGATTGCATGTAGCATGCAAAGTCTTGTACTAGACCTGACACATCAAAATGCTCTGATCATTCAAGAGCTACTGACAGTCGAACACCAGTAAAGGACACTGGAATACCATTAAAGCAATCCTCGAAGATAATTAAAGGATATAATGCTGGTCTGTGGTAGTAATGGAAAATTGAAAACTCGAAGGATTTAAAGATTCGAGATTCCCAGTCTGAAGTGGATGATTTATTCTGTCTCGATGAAGCTAAGGTAAATTGGAAGAAATTCCAATAGTATACCATTGCCGACTCAATCAGAATAATAGCACCATTATGATGCTGCACAAGAGAAAGTGTTTAGACGAGAAACATTCGTCCAATGATTGGATGAATTACCTAGCATGGCAAAAACCTGTTATAATCTTAACCGATTTAAACAAGGCAATTGCTCAATGAAAAGGAAACGAGATCTCACCGATGATCTGAACACAATATCATATGATTGAACAAGTCATAGATAACTGAGACGCGTAAAAGTACTACGTTATCTCAAAAAGACAAACTTAGCAGATCCACTAATTAAGCTCTTTCACAAATGGTTCGAGGGACATCTTGGTATAGATGGGTCTTAGAAATGTTGTGATTGGCTTTAGGGCAAGTGGGAGATTGATAGGATAGTGCCCATCAAGCCAATATTAATTAGCTTGTTGAAGTACTATTTTCTTATGGTTTATAATTAATACGCCCGTTCATTCATAGTACGTGAAACTGAACAATGGCCAACTTCATCTCTCGCGAACTTATCTAAGTGATTGGATGAAATCCTGAGGTCACAATAGACTATGGGACGATTCACTTCAGTACTGAGTGCAATCATGAAACAGTCTCAAATGTCGTGATCTTAAAACCGTTCCAAGTCATAGATTCCGAACGAGACGGGGTATCATAGGAATCGCCAAGACTTGTACAAGTATGCATGATTTACATGGAGTGAATTTGTAGCGTTTCATGAGCAAGGCATTTGAGGCCAGTGCATATGAGTAGGTGGTTCAATGGAGGATTGAATGCATCGAACGACCCGAACAGAGAAACCCATTGTGGAAGCGCATGACGCATATCGGTGATGGGATGTTTCTCAAGGCTTATAATAGTGTACGATTTAGTCCTTAGACTTGAGGTGCCAGGGCGAATTCGTTGCACAAGTATGCGTACTTAGATTTAGGTACTGGTCACGTAGCCTGGCCACAAAGTGCCTAAGTTGGGTGCGTACACGACTGTACGCGAGTGATTAGTACTAAGAAAGGATCCATCGACTCATCCTGATAAGATGAGAGTATTTCCTGTACGTTCTTCGATAATATGTTCCTAGAAATCCATGGCCATGGTTGGTGACGAATTTGGAAGGTATTTCCAAATTTAGCAGTCACACCGGAATTATTATCCAGAATTAGAAAGTACAGTATCGAGATAATTAGAGGTGCCGATCAATTCACACACCCTAGGTCTCGATTGGGAAATCATCGTAGAAGGACCGTATGTACATGGCAATTATAAGAGGTGAGGTTCACAATTATCAATTCACCTTTGATTGGGCTTCATGGGCTTGTGGCTAGACATCGACCATGAAGTGTAGGTACTCCTAAATTAATAGGAAAATTAATTCTAGGAGTGGTCAATTAAAAGTTGTTTAATTGATCGGAGCATTTAATTGCTCGTTAATTAAATCACGAAAGTCGTGGGCCTGCTGCCAGTTGATGGTGAACCCAGAGGGTCACACACAATACAATTGGACGGTGACTGTCTTAAAGGAAAGCAAATGATTTAAAGTTGTTAAATCAAAGTTATTGAATTATGGTATTAATTCAATTGGAGATTATTAATTAGATATCTAATTGATTAATGTTTAATTAATTAATTAGAGTTATCTGATTAATTATGGAATTAATTAAAGTAGTTAATTAATTGGAAGAAGGAATAAATAATTAACCAATTTTAGGATTGGATAATTATGGGTTGATTTTGCAATTAACTAGAAATGGGGAAGTGGGCGATTTTTGTGAATAAGGAAAAAGAGTTTTATTTCTTGGAGAGCAAGCTAGAAGAGATTTACCAAATCTCACATTCCTAAGTTGATTAGGAATGAAGATTTGATAAGGGAAGGAGATATCTCTTTAGAGAAGGTTTCTTCTCTTATAAATACTCCTTCTCTTCTCTTCATTAAGAGAGGTTAGAAAATTTTGAGAGAGGCACAAAACCCTAAAATCTTTTGAGAGAACAAATTCACCTTTGCTGAAAATTGAGAGAAGTCGATTTTTACATGAAAAGAAATTCAGTTTTTGCACAAGAATTATAAACTACAAAATCGCCCCAAGAGTTTTCGCCCCAAACCCAAGTCGCCCGAACCTAGTTCGGCCGAACCGAACCTGAGCTGGCCGAACCCAACCTGGTCGAGCCCTGTTTCGATCACACAATTCATGTGATCCTTTTCTTCCATCTGTATCTCCTAACCCTGATCGAGATCTTAAGTCCAGATCCAGATCCGAAATCCTTTGCTGACAAACCTGCGAGATCCAGTTCTGAGCCTAAGACTTGTAGGCGTCACTACAATCCGATTGGTGTGGACTAACTTTGGAGGTGAGACACATGGATCACTCAAGCTGTGGATCGAACCAAACACATGGAGGAAACCACCACAAATCCGTGGTGAGGTAAATTGCGATTAAACCCCCTATGTTTAATTAAGTGTTTGATTCATGCTTTTCGTATAATAAACTGTGGAGAAAGATTTATGGGACATATAGGGACCTTGAAAAATTTTAAATTCCGCACTTTGTTGTATTGACAATCGAGCCCCTAGATAGAATATCCCAACATTGGGACCAACAAGTGGTATCAGAGCAGGTGGTTCATTAGAATCAGCTGCCTGATCAACGAGCTTGATCCAAGTGTTTTTCAAAGGTTTTTCAAAACTTTTCAAAAGAGCATCTTTTTGAAAAATTAAAATTTTTTGAAAAATGGACTGTATCAGCGATGTTCCCCACAATGCTGGTATGTCTTTCGAAGACTGGAAAATCAGGATGGAGATTTTTCTGGCTGCTTATAATGATAACATGTACACATGTATCATAAAAGGTCCATTCAAATTCACCAAGACGATAAAGATAAATGAAGTTGATACCGTGGTGGAAAAAGATTTAACAGAGATGACAGCCGAAGAAATAAAGCTGTTCAATCTGGATAAAATTGGTCGTTTCATCATGACTAAAGCCCTGGATAATTATCGGTTTGACAAGGTCAAACATTGCAAGACTGCAAAGGAGATGTGGGATAAAGTCAGAGATATGAGCGAAGGAAACGACGCCATTAAAGAGCATCAGCTGAGTGTTGCTCTGGAAAAGCTGGACAACTTCAAAATGAAGTCTACTGAGACCATTGATCACATGGACACAAGACTCACAAGGACATTGAATGAGGTTTTAAAGTTTGGAAAAACTTTCACGGATAAGGAGATAACCATCAGAGTGCTGAAGGCTTTACCTCTGAAATTCAATATGAAAGTAACATCTATGGAGGAGTCAAGAGATTTGGGAAAGATCTCTCTCACTGAGCTGTTCTCAGTACTCAAGGCTTATGAGTATAAACTGCCTAGAATGGGAATTGAAGAAACCTCAACTTCAGGACCCACAGCTGCCTTAGTTGCTGCTGAAAATCCAAGAAGACCAGCACAGAGAAGTAAAGAAGTGGACTCATCTGATGAAGCCACACTACTCAACAAAAAGGAGTACACAGCTGGAGATGTAGCATTGCTGATGAACAATTTCAAGAAGTTCTACAAGAGAAAAATGAAGAACAAATACAACAATGTGTTATAACTGCAGGAAATTGGGACATTTCATCAGAGACTGTCCTTATCCAAAAGCAGAGAAGTACACTGAAGAAGAGAAGAGAATCAGAAAAGAAAGAAAACATCAGAGAGACAAGGCAATGATGGCTGAAGCAGAAAAGCTGACTGCTGTCTGCTCATCTGATTCAGACTCAGACACTTCAGACGAAGAGTCTTCTGATGAAGAGAAACCTGCTCTCCTCTGCCTGATGGCCAAGGAATCTGATGACTCTGAGGATGAGGTAACTCCTCTTGATAATGAATTATTTAATTCATTTGAACAAATGATGCTCAACAATACTAGCATTGCTGATGCATTTAAAAAGCTTAAGGAAGAGATGATATTGCTGAAAGAGCAAAACAGTTCACTGAAACTTAAAGCTGAAAAGCCAAAAGAATCAGCTGAATATAAACTGCTTGAGCAAGAGAATGAATCTCTGAAAGCTGAATGTGAAGTTTATAAGGGTAAAATCATGGAACTTGAAAAAGTTATTGAGTCTCATGAGAAATCATCTGTTGCATCCACTCACATGTCTAGTAAACAAAAGATGCCTTTAGAACAGGATACGCAAGAATTGAATCATACTAATAAATTTATACTTGCTGACAATAGTAAGGTCATTCTGTATGTTCAAACTGCTAAACCTGCTTCACCTGAGAAAGTGGTAAAGGAGAAGAAATCTCCTAAGGCTAAAAAGAGCAAAGAGCCTAGTGTAGGTAAACAGACTAGTAAGACCAAACAATAGAGTCCTAAGAAGTCTGCTGATAAAGCTAAACTGAATCAGACTAGTGGTAAAACTAAATCGTCTGTTAATGAGCAAGCAACTAGTAAAACAAAGAAGCATAAGAATAAGAAAAATCAAAATGCTTGGTATGGAAATGAGTCTTATTATGAGCAACCTGCTGCATATCCTCCTATGTATCATGCACCTCAATTTCCTACTTACTATGCACCGTACCCTGCTCATCCAATGCATGCATATCCTGCTTATCATGCACCTTACCCTGCTTATGAACATTATTCTTATCATACTGATCATCAACATGACTTATCTGCTAATTATGATAAAGATGAAACTGTTCATGCTCCTGTTAAAACTCAGAAGCCTAAGAAGCCTAAGACTTCAACATCGTGGGTTGTCAAAGGTGGAACTAATCCTCTAGGACTCTCTCAATAAGGGTACCCAAAACAATTTTAATTTTGTTTTGTAGGTTAAGATTAGGAGTAGGAGTAAAGTAGAGAAGATTTGGTACTTGGACAGTGGCTGTTCAAGGCACATGTGTGGAAGCATACATGAGCTGACTGTTGCTGTTGTTGTGGATGGTCCAAAAGTCACTTTTGGAGACAGCAAAGAAGGCAAGATTAAAGCTAAAGGAAGACTGATCAGAGGAAACATAGAGATATCTGACGTCTCTTATATTAAGGGCCTCAAATATAATCTGCTGAGCATAAGTCAATTTTGTGACAAAGGATATTCAGTCATCTTCTCAACAGATAAGTGCTATGTTGAACAGATTGGTAGAAAGAAGGTAATTTTATCTGGAAGACGACAAGGAAATGTCTACATTGTCGACTGGAATTCTGCTGACAAGAATTCAAACATTTGTTTGGTGGCATCGACACCAAGTGAAGTTAGCTGGCTATGGCACAAAAGGATGAATCACTTAAACTTCAAGACCATAAACATATTAATAAAGAATGATCTGGTAGAAGGGATTCCAAAAATAGTCATGAGCAAGGATAAGCTCTGTGACGCCTGTCAGAAAGGGAAACAAATCAAGTCATCATTCAAAAGCAAGAAGCACCAATCTTCTGATAGAATCTTGGAGCTGCTACACATGGACTTATTTGGACCCATTGATCCAGTCAGCAATGGTGGAAAGAAATACTGCCTAGCTGTTGTAGATGACTATTCAAGATATACTTGGGTGATTTTCATGAAGAAGAAAAATGAAACCAGGGAACATCTTACTAATCTGATGGAACTGATCCAGAATGAGAAAAGCACAAAAATATTGAAGATCAGATCAGATAGAGGGACAGAGTTCACAAACTCTACTGTTGAAGAGTATTGTAACATCAAAGGAATACATCATGAGTATTCAGCTGCTAGAACCCCTCAACAAAATGGTGTTGCTGAAAGGAGAAACAGAACACTGAAAGAAGCTGTCAGAACAATGATAGCTGAAGCTAAGCTGCCTCAAAGATTTTGGGCAGAAGCAACAAATACAGCCTGCTTTACCCAGAACAGATGTATGATCAACAAAAATCAGAACAAAACTCCTTATGAAGTTTGGAACAACAGAAAGCCAAACATTCATTATTTTAAGATTTTTGGTTGTAAATGTTTTGTATTGAATAATGGGAAAAATCACCTTACTGCATTTGTAGAAAAGGCTGATGAAGCTGTCTTTGTAGGATACTCTACTGTTAGTAAGGCTTACAGAGTTTTCAACAAAGGAACATTACTAATAGAAGAATCTATTCATGTAGTATTCGATGGCCAAGTCAATCTTCTGAAAAGAATCAAAGTATAAATCAAGATCTGTCTACTGATTTACAGAAGTTAGATGTTGGAAAGAATGAAGAATATGTTCCCATCATACTACCTAAGCTCAGTTCAGCTGCTAACTTAAATAATGTTCAAAATTACAGTGCTGATTGTCTAACAGACGAGTTGCAAACAGCTGACAGACCAGAGACTGTTCAACAGACCAGAAATGTTCAACAGACTACTACCGAATCTCCAATAGTAGTGTTGCAAGATCAAAACAAAGGACAACATTCAGACCTGCAACCTGATCTCAGATGGCTAAAGAATCACCCACCAGAGTTAGTGATTGGTGATACTTTGGATAGAGTGAAAACAAGAAGAGCTGCTGCTCAAGACTCTATGTTTGTTACCTTTCTATCCCAAATAGAGTCTAAACAAATTGAAGAAGCTCTTAGTGATTCCTTTTGGATTGAAGCTATGCAAGAAGAGTTAAATCAATTTGAAAGAAATGAAGTCTGGTACTTAGTACCAAGACCAAGTCATCAAAGAATAATTGGCACTAAATGGGTTTTCAGAAATAAGATGAATGATATCGTCTGAAGAAAGCCCTCTATGGACTGAAACAGGCTCCAAGAGCATGGTATGATACCCTACCTGATTTTCTTTTAATTAAAGAATTTCGTAAAGGTAAGGTAGATAAGACCTTGTTTACAATTGAATGGGAGAATCATATATTAATTGTGCAAATATATGTGGACGATATTATTTTGGTTCAACTAACCAACAGATGTGTGACAAGTTCTCCAAGCTCATGCAGAACAAGTTTGAAATGAGCATGATGGGTGAACTCAATTATTTTCTTGTTTTGCAAGTTACACAGTTGCCTGATGGAATATTCATCAACCAAGCAAAATACACAAGAGATCTGTTCAAGAAATTTGGAATGGAAACTAGCTCTACTGCTACTGTTCCTATGTCTACAAGTCTTCGTTTGGATAAAGATGAAGATGGCAAATCAGTGGACATAACCAAATACAGAGGCATTATTGGGTCACTGTTATATCTAACAGCAAGCAGACCTGATATCATGTACTCAGTTGGGGTTTGTGCAAGATTTCAATCAAATCCCACGGAATCTCATCTCTTAGCTGCCAAGAGAATACTGAAATATATTAAGGGCACTCAAGAATTGGGATTGTGGTATCCTAGAGAATCTGGATTTGAGCTTATTGGATATTCAGATTCAGACCTTGCTGGCTGCAAGATTGACAGAAAAAGCACAACAGGTGCCTGTCATTTCTTAGGTAGTCGTCTAATCTCATGGATGAGTAAGAAACAGACTTCAGTCTCTATATCTACTGCTGAAGCTGAGTATATAGCTGCTGGAGCATGTTGTGCACAGATACTTTGGTTGAAACATCAACTAGAAGATTACAATATCAAGATCAATGGAATTCCAATCTACTGTGACAATACTAGTACAATATCACTTACTCAGAACACTACAAGTCATTCAAGGACTAAACATATCGAGATCAAGCATCACTTCATTAGAGATCATGTTGAAAAAGGCAATGTAATGATTAAGTATGTTCATACTGACAATCAGATTGCTGATATTTTCACCAAACCTTTAAGTGAAGTAAGGTTTTCAACTCTAAGAGCTGAGCTAGGACTACTTAATTTGGATGCATAAGCTGAGGGGGAACTTATCAGAAGACTGAAGTTCATCAGCTTAGTTATCCGTTATTCTATTCAAGGATTAACTCTCAACAGACTAGTTAACTTATGAATTCTTAAAGACAGGGGGAACGTGTAAGACTAACGGTACTTATGTTCTAAAGATGAAATTTGTTAATGACAGTTAGTTGAAGTTATGTTATTAGAAGATCTGTTCTTAATTCTTGAAGATTGAAGACCAAATTATCTTGCTGGATTGACAAACAACAGAGGAAGATACTAGCTATTGGCTTTCTCTAGTAATATCAGATAACAGATCACTCGTCTGTCAGATAAGTTAAACTCTACTCATCTGATACATTATATAAGCATGGTTATAAATCGTATCTTTAGAAACACGCTTTTATAAGTAACAGATTAGTGATGATTGAGTTTCCCGCCCATCTGACATTAAAATAATAAATTTGAAGTCCGCAATTCTCACCCGCACGATTTAAAGCTGTCAGATCAATCTTACGGTTCACGTTTATCACGATAATCAACACCAAAAGAAACGTATAAAATCCGATTTGAACAGACTAGTCGTCTTACGCACACAAAATTCCTAAATTCCCTAACTCTCTAAGCTCTCTGTTCTCTAGCTCTCTGTTTCCTACATATTTTCATCACTTAATCACAGAATGGAAGTCATTGAAGGAAGATATCTAAGCTATGACAAATTTTACAACTCTGGCACCGATCTGATGCTAGAAATTATGAAGAAAATCAAAGAAGCATCCCTAGTACCCATTCTGGAAGCTCATGAGGAGCGAGTGTACCTTTAAGATGTTGATAACTTCTACAGCACCAGAAAATTCAACACTGAAGGGACTACTATGACTGCCACTGTCGGAGGGAAGAAGATTTGTATTTCAGCTGCTGTTTTAAGTGAAGTATATGGGCTGACGAATGAAGGAGGAGATGTGACAGACCTTGGGTCTGAAAAAGAAGAGGAATTTTGGGCAATTTGTGCTAAGGAAGGGGAGGAGATGACAGGAACTCTGATGAAGACTCAATTGAAAGATAAGTATCAGAGGTTCGCCGACATCATTGCGAAGGTACTGGACTGCAGTACAAGTTCGTTAGATGGTTTACCTAGAAGGAGGTATTACACCACGATTTGCATCTACTATGGCTTGAAAATCAACTGGGCAGCTCATGTATTTGATCTTTTGTGTGATAAGAAGGTCAAGTATGGTATTCTGCTAAGTCATCTGTTAATGAGTCTAGGATGTCCAATGGGAGATGGAAAGACTATCCATGGTGGAAAGGAATTTAAGCTGTATGAGCCTGTTAGAAGTGTGGGCACTTGTAAGAGAAAGGGCCCTGTAAAAATTGCTAAGGTTCCTGCAAAGAAGAGCAAGAAGGCTGGTCAGACTAGTAGGTCTGCTGATCAAACAGTAACCACTACTGTTGAAGCTGGATCAGCACAGCCTGAAGTTTTCATTTCTGAAAAGGTTATTGATGACTTCACTAAAGAAATTGAGCAGATGGAGACTGGATCATCTCCAGAGAGAACAGAATCTGAGGAAGCTGTTCCTGTTCAATCCAAAAAGAGAATGAGGACAAGGAGTGCTGCAAAAGGACCTTCTAAATCTAAACCTGAACCTTCAAAAAGAATTGCCAAGTCTAAGGCAAAGAGAAAAGTGACATTCTCTGAGGAAACAACTGAAACAGTGAGGGAAACACCAGCATAAGCAGAGAGACCGATTATTATTGAAGAACCTGCTGTTGAGTCTGCTGGAGAACCTGCTGTTGGAGTGTCTGCTGAGGAAAGAGTTGAACAGCAGACTGGCACAACAAGTGAAGGAGAAACACTCCTTCTGCATCCTACCCCTGTTGCTGCCACTCCACTTCAAACTGTTGAAAGTCCTGAAACTAAGAAGCAAAGGACTGGTAAGATTACAATTCCTTATGTCACTGCTGCTGAAAAGAAGAAACAAGATGAGGCAGAAAGACAAAGAAAAGCTGAAGAAAAGGCAGAAGAAGAGCGCCTTATGGCCCTTGAGCTCAAAGACTGGAGGAAGAGGCCAGCAAAATGACTCAAGAACAAAGGGATGCTGTTGAGGCAGCAGAGTTGGCTGCTGCTATTGAAGCAAGCACTAAGGACTCACATGGTCCAAAGCATACTGGTGGCATTGTAATTGGTGAACAGAGAGATCCCACCAAGCCTAAACCAGTCATGCCTACTCCGGCAATACAACCTAAGAGAAGAGAAGAGGTGAAACTGGCATTGGAGATTGTCAGAGATGACCCTGATGCTTTTGAAGAGTTTGTTAAAAGGTTGGATGCTGAAAATGCAAAGATCACTCGTCTGACGATGTTTAATAAAGAGAAGATCAGATATAACAGATGGAGAGACTATCGTTTGACAAAAAGCAAAGATCAAATTGCAAATTGGAAGCCCTTTGCTGATGAAGAAGCCTGGGTGCTAAAGTGGCTTGAGACAGGTTCACTAACTCAAGCATTAGACTCAGAGTTCTTCTTGAACAAATTGAGACTGAGAAGCAGTCAAGTTGTAAAGGCTGAGGCAAAGAAGATTTATGAATATGTTCCTGAGGAGTTTGCTGAAGATGAAGACCTCAAGGAAAGATCAATCAAGTTGGCAGTTTCCCAAACAATGGAAACTTGGGCCAAAAAGACTAGAAAGATGAAGGAGCAACCAAGCACTATGATTCCCCTTCCTAGTTTGAAACAAATTGTTTATGGACCTACTATTAGACCATATGAAGATCTACCTGAGGATCCAATCTCACCGTTCCTTCCTATTGATGATTTTACTTGGATTTCTCACAGGTCTACTTTGGATAATGCAGGTTTGATGAAAACTGTTAAAACTGTTAAGAAGGTTCAACCACCTGCTGATCAGATTAAAAAGAAAGAAGACACTTCTGTTCCTGAAGATAAAACTAAGGAAAAAGAAGGAAATTCTGACCCTGCTGATCAACCCAAAGAAAAAGATGACACCTCTGAGCCAGCTGATAAGGAGAAGGAAAACACTCCAAATCAAGCTGATCAGATTACAGAAAAGGAGGATGCTGCTGAGCAAAATGATCAGACTAAGGAGAAGGAAAGCACTCCAAATCAAGCTGATCAGATTACAGAAAAGGAGGATGCTGCTGAGCAAAATGATCAGACTAAGCAGAAGGAAAGCACTCCTAGTCAAGCTGATGAGACCAAGGAAGAAGAGCCTGCTTCTGGTCCAGCAGATCAGACAACTGAAGAAACAACTCCTACAGCAGATCAGATTGTTGAAGAGACAATTCTCGCCTTACCTTCTATTTCATCTGAAGTTGCCTCTACTTCTCAGAGCTTACAGCAAACATCTCTGTTGGATTCAATTCAGCAGATGATTTCAAGATCAATGAAGGAGTTAGAAGAAAAGGTGACTGCTAATCTGTTGACTGTTGTAAGTCAACCAACTCAGAAAGCTGCTGCTGTTCCCTATCTCTGATAGAAGATACTGCTCAGAATGTGAAATCTATTTGTCAAGATATGGATGTTATCAGAAGAAGAACTCAAAGTACAGCTGCTGGTTGGAGGCAGATTACAGAAACAATTGAGATGGCCATTCAAGCTGAGGATGAAGTTTTCATCAATATGACCAAGGACTTCAAGGCATCTGTTGATCTGTTGCTGGCAACTCAGATTCAGTTAGGTGACCAAGGAGAAGTTGTGTTAAACAGAATGGAAGCATTTGAAGTCAATCAACTCAGACAACAAGCTCAACTGGATGCCATGGAAGAGAACATCAAGCTTATCTGTGATTCACTTCAGATCACACCAGTCTTACCAAAATATCCAATCAACCCTGCTGATGATGACAAAAAGGGGGAAGATAGGGTACTTAGGGAAGAAAATGCTGAATTAGAAGGAACTGAAGTACTGGGGGAATCTGCTGAAGATGAAAAGACTGATGAAGATAATGAAGGCACAAGCAGACCAACAGATGAGAAGATCACAGAAGAAGTAGGGGAAGCTGTTGAAACTGAAGCTGAAGCAAAAACTAAGTCTGATAAAGAAATTGCTGCTGCTAAGGACTCAGCTGAAGAATAGCTAGATCCTGATGTCAAGAAAAAGAAGTTGGAGTTTTTGAAACAAAAATTCTTCAAAGAGTTGGAAGCTGAATCTTCCAAACCTACTGAAGAAGAAGAAGAGAACAAGGAAAAAGAAGACAAGACAGAAGACTAGTTTAGTCTAGGTCACTTTTGTCCAATTCCTTGTAAATTTTTTTTGCACATCTTATCAGATTGAACTTGTAATATGTAATCTCTTGCAAATATATAAAAAGTTCAAGTTTGATTCCAACAGACTATTTCTATCTCAGAAATTTTTGAGGATCAAAACTTTAGTTTAGGTACAGGTACTTAGCTGAAGTTTTGTCATCATCAAAAAGGGGGAAATTGTTGGATGAAGATGAAGATGAAGTGCAAAGAAGATAAGAAGATAAGGGAAGGTTTTGATGATTTCCAAAACATCAAAATCAGCTAAGTATGGAAAGCTTAGTTCCCTTAGAAGAATTTTGAACAAGTATAGAAGACATCAGAAGAGTTCAAAGTTCGAAGCCCAGAAGACTACTGATCTCACGCTGAAACATCAATCAGAAGGGTAGACCATCAGCTGACTCAAATCAGATTAGTTCAGTATTTGATCAGCAGACTAATCTATCAGCAGAGTTGCATCGATCAGCAGAGTATAAGAGATCATGAGATAGTTCAACGGTGATAAATGCATTTGGTGTAATTAATGTTGCAAGAGAAGGGTAGTAATGGCAAATGATTCAAGAATATTCTCGGAACAGCATGGTGCATTTAATGTAGCTACAGGAAAGTACAGCAGAGAAAGGACTGTAACAGGTAGCCGTTCTGATTTTCGGGCTAAGGCTATGGATTTGAGATTTGATTTCCTTCAACGGTCATATTTTCAAATCCAAGTATAAATAGAGCTGATTTCAACGAGCGAGACACACAACAACATTCTGAGATTTCGTTTTTGAAGCAGAAATTTTCTAAGTCTCAAGAAGCTCGAACAGCTCACTCGTCTGGTGGAAGTCATCTGTTGACAGAAACCCAGTTGAAGAAAATAGAAAAATACATTCTGAGTGATTTGTATTTAGCTGAGTGTTGTGCGAAGTTTAAATCCGTCTGTGTGAGTGATTTAACTTCAGAGGATAGGATTTCTGAGTGATTTCCTATTGCGAGCTTATAGCCTTTTCATTTGTTGTTTAGGTATAAGTGCAGACATATTGTAAACTTTGTGTTTATAGTATAACCCAAAATCTAAGTGATCTGGAAGAGTGGACTAAATGATTTTTATCCATATAACCACTATAAAAATTCTTTGTGTTGATTTTGCATTTAAGTTTTCTTGCATATTTTGAAATTGCATAAGTTTACACTTTGAATTATTTTGAAAGATTTTAAAGGAGTTTTAAACTGGGGATAAAATCTTTTAAAAGACTTAGTCTACTTGTGAAAAACACTTTCAAACATCCGCTGCAAGTATACTCTTGAAAAACTGTTTTGCTGAAAACAGCTAAGTAAGTTATAAGAAGAGTGGTCACTCTGCTGTTCTAGATTTGTTCACGATCAGCATAGTCAGCTTACTGTTCTTCATAAGCTTAGTGTGCTGACAGAAGACTGAAAAGTTTTTTAAGTTCAAAAATTTTCAGAGGTCTATTCACCCCCTCCCCCTCTAGACCTCATCTGACCACTTGGGAACAACATCGACTTAGATTTGTAAGTTGAGTATGGTAAAGTGGTGGTGGTAATGATATTATAACTAAATCAAGGTGATTTTTAAACTAACACTTGACTTGACAATATGTAAAGCCTTCTAGGATTTTACGTCACCTAGTTCGATTCAAGATAAATGACTCAACAATTGACAACCATACTTATGTTTGTTGTTCAAGGTTTCATAGAATATTCATACGTATCTTCCGAATAGCGTACGAACCTACCAAAATAGACTAATCCAATTTATGTCTAAAAGGATTAAGCCTAAGTGATGCATTAATTTCAAACCTTATTAGAACATGAAATGACCTAGGTATATTCCTATCCTAAAATCAAATCACAACTTAGTTTTACAATCTAATCTTTAATCCACTATGCCTAGCTATTAAAGATCAATTCATTTCATCCTATGGTTGGCCTAACCACAAGTTGACAAAAGCTCAAACTAGTATAACAAGCACTTGTAAGCATAGAAACAACCTTTATAACATCATTTAATCAAGAATCAAACATAGGATCATAAAACCTTAAAATAAAGGAGATTAGCTACTCATAACAATAAATATATTATTCATTACATTAATGAAAGCCATAAATGTAAATGAACAAAGTAAGAGAGTTAGAGTAAGCTTAGTGGTGGAGATCTTCAACAACTTCTCCCTTAAGCCTTTTTATCTTCAATGGGGTGTCCAAGTGAAGTTCTTCCTAATTGAGGCTAGAGAGTAATGTGTAATGAAAGTTCTATGAGTTGTGTAAGAGTTGTGAATGATTTCCCCTCTTAACTATTAACATAGTGGAAACTACAAGCCCTAATGCCTAAGTTACTCTCCGAACAATGGCAACTAAGGCCAAAAAAAACCCCAAGATGCCTAAAAATACAAGTGAAATCAAAGGGGATAATACAAAAAAACCCCTGCCTTTCCCGCAGCAAAAATCTGCTGGTAGCAGGGGTACACCGCGGTGTATGCATGACACACCGCGGTGTGGGTCTGGCAGTAAGTTTCCAGCTCTGCCGCACCTCCTTCCGAGCAGCATATCATTTGATTTCGAACTCCGATTGCAGATCCGTAAAGTCTGTAGCGTAGCTAACTCAAACATCTAAGACATATCCAAAATTCAGCTCATTTGGATCATCCATGAAAAATTTGTGCATGTTCTAGTGAGCAGCTATCTACAATCTTAACGATTTGCTTCGGGTTCTATTTCCTTTGAAGCTCAAGCTTGACTCGCGGGGTGGGTAGAACGACTCGCATCATTGATACGTAACTCCGAATCACTCTAAGATGTCAATACCTACAAACCACGGAGAAAACGATCAAAACGAGAACAAAAACATAAAAAACGAACAAAGGCCAAACAAAGGGGCCAAAGAAGGAAAAGCCACGCAAACACATAAAAGCAAGCAAAACTCGGATTAAAACAAGACGTTTTGGGCTTAAGAAGGCACACGATAACGACGTTTTCACGGCGTTATCATCCCCACTTAGAAAAGTTCTTCAATCAGAGTAACAATATATCTTCAGCGGAATTCAGTTGAGCATAGTTTAAGAACATTTTCCAAGATGAACAATTCAAACATTTGATTATTCGAAGCAACAGTATATTGGAACAACATGTTTCGAAGGATTTTTAGTTTCAAGTTCCGAAGCTCAAATATCACATGTAGCACATATAACAATCTCATGATACTAAAGTTCAAAGATAGATCAGATAAGCATATAATGCTCCCCCTCAATTATATGTCTTCATACAACAAAGACAATCATCAATATAATTTCAATTTAGCCATTAATCTCATAATGATTATCAAAAAATATAATATGTCAAGTATTAGCATGTGTGGAATTTCCTTCATAAATAATTGCAAAAAAACATTTATCATTATGTAAGCGAAGTGCATGTGAATCATTTAAGGTCATGGAATGTTCAACAGGTGCAATATAAGTCATGAGGCTATACTTCAGATAATGTGCGGATATTTAAGAAAATGCAAGGGATATTTCGGTGCTTACTTACCGTGTCAAGTATTAGCATGTGTGGAATTTCCTTCATAAATAATTGCAAAAAAACATTTATCATTATGTAAGCGAAGTGCATGTGAATCATTTAAGGTCATGGAATGTTCAACAGGTGCAATATAAGTCATGAGGCTATACTTCAGATAATGTGCGGATATTTAAGAAAATGCAAGGGATATTTCGGTGCTTACTTAGCGTCTATTACCTTGATCACCTCGAAGTGGAATGTTTTACCTTTCATTCTTATGGTATCTCTTTGTCGCTTGATGCTTGAAATCCCCTTAGGATAGGTTTAACCATTTCAGATTTGAAATCCTTTTAGGATAGTTTTGCTAGACATTTTCCAAAAGTTTTCTCGGAACTTCCTTATTCTGTTTTTGTTTCCGATAGTGGTTCAAATATTCGCTCCAACAGATTCAATTTTTATGTATTAACTTCGATTTCAACGCCTGAAATATCATTGCTCAAGGATATCTTGGCACTAAAATGATTAGAAATACATGCACACTTATCAACTTATTTTTATAGCAAGCATGATCACAATATTTTTTATAATGAACTCCAAGTAAATCAAGAATCGACAATTTATATTTCATTCATGCCTTGTAGTTTTAGAAAGTATTTTTCAATCATACCGCAAATAAATAGTTAATCTCTTAACGATAAAAAAAATAAATAACAAGATATAGCAAGATGAAATACTGATTACATAATTCCTTAAAAATTCTCATTCTTATAAACTTTAAGCGGTTAAGGATCAATCGGAAGAGATAATGCATATAATAATAATTTTCGTTCTACATAAGGCGTGATGCACATTTTTAAAAGTATACGTCATTTTGTAATTTAGATGTGCACAAAAGACATTCAAGAAAATTAATCACAAGGATAGTTAGCTTACCATTCAACTTTACCTTAAAGATGATCATGAAAAAATATCTTACCAAGGGATTTTCTTCTGGACTCTCAAATCAAGTTCCCTTACTGGTGTCAGCAAATCAGTGATCTTCAGTATTTGTTTCGAAATTGATACCACTGCTCACTCCATTGATTTTTATTTAATCAAGGCCACCATATAATTAATATTTCAACATATTTCAAAATCGACAATATTGGGCCTTTTGTACCTTTTAAGAAAAAATCACTTTTACATCTATAGGCATCCATATAAGTTTATTCACGGTATTCCTTTTGTAAATGCAGTTAAAAGATTTGTGACCGATTTTTCCACAAAAATTGCAAGTATGATATGATAATGAAGAGTTTTTAGCAAGTTTACTTAGTTTATCATATGAATATCCATATCCAATTCCAGCTCTATTTAGAGAAACGTTTGCATGCCAAGAAGTTTATCAAGGTTCGCTTTTCCTTTCGTAAATTTTTCTAAGCTTCTAGTTAAATCAGCCACTTTTGCTTTGAGACATAAATTTTTTTTCGAAAGAGAAGAATTTTCCTTTTTCAAATTTTCAAGCTTTTCAAAACTTTCTTGTAATTTTATATCAAACTCTTCTTTTTCTTTATTCAATGAGAAAATCTTTTTTTTAAGTTTTTCATTTTTAGAAGCAAGATTTTCGAGATCCTAATTAAATTCGATTAACATTTTATTCCATTCATCTTCACAATCGAAATCATCATCTAAATCATCACAACTTTCAAAATCGTAAAAAGCGTGTACTTCTTCTTTAGTCATGAAACATAGGTTTCTGGATTTGTCTTCCGATTGTTCTTCTTCGGATTCTGGATCATCCCATGATGCGATCATCCCCTTGCTTTTTCCCTTTTTGAAATTTTTCTTGGATTTATTGTGTAGGGGACATTCGGACCTCAAGTGTCCATCTTCATTGCACTCATAGCATTTGATCTTGAAAGTTCTCTTGGGATCTTTTGAGAACCTTTTGTGAAACCTTCGATTGACCAACTGATTTAATCTTCTGATTGTTGTTGCCATTTCCTCGTTTATTTCTTTTCGTCCATCATTTCAATGTCACTATCGTCTTCCTGCACATTGTTAGTTTTAAAAGCAATATTTTTATCTTTAACTTATTTTACCTCATCCTTAGAAAGGATAGTGAGCTCATGAGAAATGAGAGATCTAATTAGTTCAGCCATCGACATGTTATTAAGATCTTTCGCCTCTTGTATTGCAGTAACCCTTGGTGTCCATTCTCTAGGAAGAGATCTTAGTATTTTCTTTACTTGTTCACTTAGTAGACTTTTCCACGTGAGGACTTAGGGTTGATAATCTCCATGAATCGAGCATACATGTCACTGATAGTTTCATCGGTCTTCATGGTGAACATCTCGTATTGGTGTGTGAGAATAGTGATGCATTGCTACTTTATTTGGTTTGTACCTTCGTGAGTGACTTGAAGCATCTCCCACATGTCTTTAGCGGTAGGGCACGAACATACCCGATTGTACTCAGATTTCGTGAGGGCGCATGCTAGTAGATTTTTGGCCTTTGAATTTAGTGACACCAGTTTCTTGTCACTGTCGGTTAGTTCCTTCCATGCTTTGGGGATTTGCCGCTTGCCTTCGGTCTTCATTGGTATCGAAGGTCCTTCAAAAATTACACTCCATAGATCACAATCAATGGAAATCATGAATTCCTCCATTCTATTTTTCCACTTTGAGTACGCAGTTCCATCAAATAGTGGGGGCCTGTTATGCGATTATCCTTCTGCGAAAACATCATTGCTAAAGATAGACATAAGATCGTTAGCTCTCTGGGGTTAACCAGCACAGTTAAGAAAAATAAAAAAGCACCTGCTCTGGTACCAATTGATACCTAAGAGGGGGGGTGAATTAGGTATATAACTTTTTCAATGAGTTTTTTTACCAGAAGACAATTCGTAAATACTTCCAGTAACTTTAAATAAATGTTAATTGTTTCAATGATTTTAAGATTAAAGTTACGATAAGAAGTAAAGTGCAAATAATAAAAGGAGAGAAAGCAAACACAATTTATAGAGGTTTGCGCCCCAACGGCCTACTTCCTCTCTTCCATTAGTATATCGTGGCTTGCAGGACAAACCTTCGCCACTCGAGATAACAAGATATCAATTCTGTCTCTCGAAACGAGCTTTCTAGGCCTAACCTATCGCTCAACAAAAATCGTTCTTGGTAGGTTCCTACCTATCGCACAAAAACAGTGTTTGCTAGAACACTCAGTCCTATCACACTACGAGCTTTCAAGTACAAAACTTTCGCTAAAAAACAGTAGTAAAATTTTGATTACAAATATATGCTCCAAAATGAGCTGCTTTTGCAAAGGAGTAAACGCTGATCTTTTTCTTCTATAACTTATAGTATATTCAAGATTTCAAGAGCAAGAAGAAAAGATGTTTTTAAAAGCTTTTTTGAGAAAAACGATTTTAGCAAAATTAGGAGCACTCAAAAGCTTTGACTAGGAGAAATGATTTAGCAAGTGAAATTTTAGAGAAAAGGAGTTGTGTATGAGCCGTGAGAAATGATCCACTATTTATAGTTGAGTGGGGTTGGTTCAATAGGGAAAGATTTTGAAATTCAAAAAATAGTTTGTCACAATTAAAATGATCTTGCAAGATTAAACATGTGACTAACTTTTTAATGAATGTGGACAAGGTTTAGTAATTAGATGAAGACAAAATCTTTCCAAAAGAATTGATTTTAAATAAATAGGGTAAAATATTAAGCTAGACAAATTGGAGACAAATTATCTTGCTAGCTATGTCAAAGGATTTGAAATAAATCTTTCCTTTAAAAATTGATTTGATTTAGAATTCAAATTAATGACCAAAGTAATTAAGTTTTCAAAAGAACATAAGGCTTAATTAAGAAAAATATTTTCGGCCATAATTTATTAAAAAGGTGTTCGCGGCTCATTTGATAAGGAAAAGGAAACTTTGGTTCAAAATATTTTATGAAAAAGATTTGGGCCAAAATGTTAAAAAAGTTTGGGCTTGGAATTTTTCTTGCTCTTTTAATCAATTGAAAAATACTTACTAAGTAGACCACAATTTTCTTGAATCGAAAATTGGGCCCTTCAGGGGTGCTAGGGGCTTCGATCTTGATCTTCATTCATAACGAGCCTTTAGCTAAAATTGGCCTTCTCATGAGCTATCTTCCAATTTCGTACAAAGCTATTTCTTCCAAATTGGCCCTTCTTCATTGTTCGGACTTTAGATATCTTTATTAGGCTTTTTCTTCTCAATTGAGCATTATTCGTCAACGAACCTTTCTTCAAATAATAAGTTTCTCAATAATTTCTGTTAAGATCAAACTCAAGAACCAAACTCAAATATCAAGTTGTTTGTTAATCATTAATCATTCGACTAACACGGTCAAACTGTTCCTATAAGTTAGACAAATTTAATAAGAGAATTGCATTTTTAGTGTCAAACTTTATATCAATTTTCACTAATGGTATAAAAAAAAGGTCGATATATTTTATAACATAATTTAACAAATCAATTCACATTTAATACCGTCGTGAAAATCACTGTTAAGTGGGTGACGTGGCCATTATGTCAATTTGAATTATTGCAAAATTCATGACATTACTTATGTTGACTGATAATTTTAACCTATAATATTTCGGCTAGTAAAATAACCCCGCATTTTCAAATTTGCTGGCAATTTTAGTCCACATTGTTGCCCTTACGAAATCGGCTCGAATAAGACCACGTGTGGGCCAATTTAGAGATTTTACTTATTATATTTACATATTTATTGAACTAATTTGATTTTATAAATAATACTTTAATATAAATTTGAAAAAAATAAAAAATATATTTTTTAAAATCTAAAATTTATATGTTACTATCTATATAATATTTATTTATATAATAAAGTTATATACTATAATAAATTATTATAATTTTAAAAAAAATCTAAACCCCACCGCACCCCTACCCGTAGCCCCCCCTCCTTTCCCACCCCAATCCCAAAGCGCAACGGCCTAGGATCGTCCCTCTCAGGTCGTAATGGCCTGGGATCGAAGGGATTGATGATGGGGGCGGTTACAAGGGGTGGGGCTTAGGATTTAGCTTTTTTTTTTAAAAAAAATTATTTTAATTTATTAATAATAACTTTATTATTTTAATAAATATTAGATAGATTAATAAATATTAGATAGATTAATAATATATAAATTTTAGATTTTAATTTTTTTTTCAGATTTATATTAAAAAGTATTATTTTATTTCTCAATATTATTTATAAAATCAAATTAGTTAAATTGATATTTAAATATAATAAGTAAAATCTTCAAATCGGTCCGTACGTAGTCGTATTTGAACCAATTTTAAAATTGGACAACAATATGAACTAAAATCGCCAACAAATTTGAAGATGTTATGATTTATGAGGTAGAATTGTCAATCAGCATAAGTAATGACATTAATTTTACAATAATTCAAATTGACTTAACGGTCACGTCCACGTACTTAGTGGTGATTTTTAACTCCTTTATTTAATGTCGAATGATTTGTGTTATAAAACTTAGGCTAAAAGTATGAACAAATTGTAGTAAACAAAGTGATATATAGAGAAGACTCATCAACTCTTTTATTTCATTTCAAGTTGTGGCTTTTCTCCAAATCTCTACTCACCAAGTGATGGATGAAACCCATCTATTTATACAAGTTCAAGACATCTATACACTAGACACATGTCTTCTAGGTGTCTTCCATGCCATTGTGTTACATGGCTATGTTACATGTTAAACACTTGCATATATCAAGAGATTTCCACATAGATGTGTGCTTTGCCACACTTCTTCATGTCTTGCCACATAGCATTTGAAATGCCACACTTAATCTTGTCTTGACACATAAATGAGTTATGTGTTATCTCCTTATGTAACCAAGTGCAAAAGCATTGTCTTGACATTATGTAACTTGAAGTGTAAATTGCAGTGGGCATCCACAACTTGTATATATTTCATAACACTCCCCCTTGGATGTCCATTGCTTCTGGAGTATGCCTCGTTAAAACCTTGTCAAGAAAAACCCATTAGGACAAAAACTTGAACGAAGGAAAAAGAGTACATATCCGAAAAAGGGGCTTATAAGCGTGTAACACTGCCTCGTTAAAACCTTGCCAAGAAAAACCCAGTGGGATAAAAACTTGGACGAAGGAAAAAGAGTACAGTGTAAGTGTCGTTAATTACACGCTCCCCCTGATGCCGACATAAGATCCACAAGTCGTCGCATTCCAATGTTGTAAACCATCTTCCTGAATGTTGTAGTCGGCAATGCTTTAGTGAATAAATCGGCAAAGTTGTTACATGACTGAATCTGAAGAACGTCTATATCACCATTTTTCTGAAGCTCGTGGGTAAAGAAAAACTTTGGTGATATGTGCTTCGTTCTGTCTCCTTTGATATATCCATTCTTAATTTGAGCAATACAGGCGGCATTGTCTTCATATAATGATGTCGGTATATTCTTTGTTGAAGGCAACCCACAAGATTCTTGGATATATTGAACCATTGATCTCAGCCATAAACATTCTCGACTTGCTTCATGCAATGCCAAAATTTTAGCATGATTGGAAGAAGTGGCTGCTATAGTTTGTTTAACAGATCTCCATGATATTGCAGCACCACCACAAGTAAATACATACCCACTTTGTGATCTTCCTTTGTGTGGATCAGAAAGATAGCCGGCATCTGCATAACCTGCTACATGTGCATCGGCATCTCTAGAGTAAAATAGACCCAAGTCTATTGTCCCACGAAGATAGCGCAATATTTGTTTAACTCCATTCCAATGTCTTCGTGTTGGTGCGGAGCTATACCTTGCCAGTAAGTTAACCGAGAAGGCTATATCAGGTCTCGTACAATTTGCAAGATACATCAAGGCTCCAATTGCACTTAGATAGGGTACTTCAGGATCAAGCAATTCTTCATTTTCCTCTCGAGGACGGAAAGGATCTTTCTTTATATCCAAAGAACGGACAACCATGGGACTGCTCAATGGATGAGCTTTGTCCATATAAAATCTCTTCAAGATTTTTTCTGTATATGCCGATTGATGAATAAAGATTCCAGTTGATAAATGTTCGATCTGCAGGCCGAGACAAAACTTTGTTTTTCCGAGATTTTTCATCTCAAATTCTTTCATTAAATAGTTTGCGGTCTTTGTGAGCTCTTCAGGAGTCCCCACAAGATTTAAATCGTCCAAGTATACCGCAATAATGGAAAATCCATTCTCAGATCTTTTAATGAAAACACATGGACAAATTGGATTGTTAACAAATCCTTCTTTTATGAGATAATCTCTGAGCCGGTTATACCACATCCGGCCAGACTGTTTTAATCCGTACAAGGATCGTTGTAATTTAATCGAATACAATCCATGAGACCTTTGATTATGAGATCCTTCAGGGATTTTTAATCCTTCAGAGATTTTCATATATATATCACTATCAAGTGATCCATATAATTATGCGGTAACCACATCCATGAGACGCATGTCTAGTCCTTCAGAGACTGCAAAGCTAATCAAATACCGCAACGTGATTACATCAATCACAGGGGAATATGTTTCATCATAATCAATTCCAGGTCTTTGTGAGAATTCTTGTGCAACAAGTCGTGCCTTATATCTCACAATCTCATTTTTCTCATTTCGTTTTCGTACAAATACCCATTTGTACCCGACCGGTTGCACGTTTTCGGGCGTGCGAACTATCGGTCCAAAAACTTTACGATTTTCTAGTGAGTTAAGCTCAGCTTGAATTGCGTCTTTCCATTTTGGCCAATCATTTCTATGTCGACATTCATCAACCGATATCGGTTCGGGATCTTCAGGATCCTTATTTATAATATCTAGTGCGACCCCATATGCAAAGACATTGTCTACAATCACTTTCTTTCTATCCCAGTTTTCTCGGGTATTTAAATAATTCAAAGAGATCTCTTCAAATATCGCCTCTTCAGGGGCATCAATTTCATTTGCCTCTTCCGGGGCATTAGTTTCGTTTGCCTCTTCCGGGGCATTTCTTAATTCAGACTGATCAGTTAATTTTTCTATAGCGCTTTGTTTTGAAACAGTTTCCTCTTCAGGAGGAATACATACTTCTGGTATCTTTTTCCTTCGGGGATTCTTGTCTTTTGCACCAACCGGGCATCCACGTTTCGTTCGTGGTTTTTCAGATTGTCCTGCAGGGACATGTCCTTCAGGGACATCAATCCGTGCTGGTGCATTAACTGCCGGTATATGAGATTTTGTTATTTTCTTTGTATCAACAAATACATCCGGCAATTGATTTGCAACATTTTGCAAATGTGTAATTTTTCTTACTTCTTGCTCACAATTATTTGTACGTGGGTCATAATGAGACAAAGATGGAACATTCCATTTAATTTCACGACGTTCTTCAGGAACCAGCTTCTTATCTCCCCCTAATGGCGGGAAAACTGTCTCATTAAAAATACTATCAGCATATCTTGCTTTAAACATATCACCCGTCAGGGGCTCAAGATATCTGATAATAGACGGGGAATCAAAACCAATGTAGATCCCAAGTCGTCTTTGTGGACCCATTTTTGTTCGTTGTGGCGGTGATATTGGAACATAAACCGCACATCCAAAAATTTTCAAATGAAAAATATTAGGCTGCTGGCTTGTCACAAGCTGCAATGGTGAATACGCCTCGAATGAACTTGGTCTAATCCGGACCAGTGAAGCAGCATGTAATATTGCATGTCCCCAAATAGAGGTGGGTAAATTTGACCTCAAAAGTAAAGATCTAGCAATTAATTGCAACCTCTTTATAAATGACTCAACTAGGCCATTTTGGGTATGAACATGTGCAACAGAATGCTCAACATCAATTCCAATTGACATGCAATAATCATCAAATGCCTGAGATGTAAACTCACCGGCATTATCAAGACGGATTGTCTTTATCGGATAATCAGGAAATTGTGCCCTCAATTTTATAATTTGAGCAAGAAGCTTTGCAAAAGCCATTGTACGCGTTGACAGTAGGCATACATGAGACCATCTCGAAGATGCGTCTATCAGGACCATAAAATAACGAAAAGGTCCGCATGGTGGATCTACAGGCCCACATATATCTCCATGAATTCGTTGTAAAAACACTGGGGATTCAGTATCAATTTTCATAGGAGATGTTCTGATAATTAATTTCCCCTGTGAGCATGCCACACACATATTTTCATGCGGCAAAAGAATCTTCTGGTTCTTTAAAGGATGGCCGCTCGAATTCTTTATTATTCGGCGCATCATAATTGCTCCCGGGTGGCCAAGTCGGTCATGCCAAAGCGAGAAAAGTTTTGAATCATTGAACTTCCGGTTCAATACAACATTTGATTCAAAAATTCTTATGGTCGCATAATATAAACCCGATGCGAAAGCTGGGAGTTTTTCGATTACATGCTTCTGGCATGAAACATGCTTCTGTCATGAACTCATGGATGTGATACAAAGATATTCCATATTCCCCTCATTCATGGTCTCAATGTGAAATCCATTCAAACGTATATCTTTGAAACCTAACAAGTTTCTTTTGGATTTTGGAGAGTACAACGCCTCTTTTATCAAAATATTTGTACCACCGGGCAATATCATATTGGCTCTTCCGGAGCCTTCAATTATTTTTGTAGTACCACAAATTGTACTAACATTAGCCTTTGATAATTTCAAATTCGAGAAATACTTCTTATCTCGAAGAATTGTGTGTGTGGTCCCACTGTCAACCAAACAAATATCTTCATCGTTCATGCTCACATCAATGTTATTTTTCATTTTTATTTATTTATTATCATATATGTATTTATTTTTCTTAAACAGAAATAGATAATAAGATTTCTTTAAAATATACTCAAATCTCCAGGTTTGAGTCTTTCACCCAGACTTTCTTTCAAGTCTAAAATTTACAAAGCTTTGTTACAAGCTTAAAAACCTTTGAAGCTTTCTTTCAAGCTTAAAATCTTTGAAGCTTTCTTTCAAGCTTAAAATTTATGAAACTTTCTTTCAAGCTTAAAATCTTTGAAGCTTTCTTTCAAGCTTAAAATTTATGAAGCTTTCTTTCAAGCATAAACTTTATGAAGCTTTCTTTCAAGCTTAAAATTTTGAAGCTTTCTTTCAAGCTTAAAATTTATTAGGCTTTCTTTCAAGTCAAGCACAAAAATAATAAGTAGTAGGCCTTTTTTCAAGCCGAAAATGTTCTCAAATCTCCGGGTTTGGGTGCCTAACCGAGGCACAAAAGTAGTAGGCTTTCTTTCATGCCAAAAATTAGCTCAAAACTTCGGGTTTGAGTTTTTCGCCTAGTAAAGGCACACAAGTAGTAGGCTTTCTTTTAAGCCGAAAATATACTCGAAACTTCGGGTTTGAGTTTTTTTTTCTAGACTTTCTTTCAAGTCCAAGATTTTCGAAGCTTTCTTTCAAGCTTTATTTCAAGCACAAAACTTATTAGGCTTTCTTTCAAGCCGAACACAATTTGTTCATATTCGAATTTCAAGTTATTTATACTACGTATAATAAAGTATGCATATTACTTCGAATTTCAAGTTATTTATACGACGTATAATAAAGTATGCATATTACTTGTTTGTCGATTTTAATCCTTCCGGGTAGAGGCAAATGCTACTTTCCTTAACCCACTTCTTTTTGCGTCAACTTCTGATGGATGCCGTGTCACCTACAAACGTTGTAAGGACGATCTGAACGGTCAGAATGAAGAAGCTGGTGTGAGGAACCTTCGGTTAAAATTTGAGCATGATCCAACGGTTAATATGGTCGGAATGATAGAAAAACCGAAGGTGCTTTTTGCAAATCCGAGAATATGCCTCTCAATGGTTTTTGCCTATTTTCTCTCTTGTTTGTGGGATATATTGTGATAACTTGAAATTGAGTTATAGAGCAAACTCGTGCTGATAACGTGTTATAAAACTTAGGCTAAAAGTATGAACAAATTGTAGTAAACAAAGTGATATATAGAGAAGACTCATCAACTCTTTTATTTCATTTCAAGTTGTGGCTTTTCTCCAAATCTCTACTCACCAAGTGATGGATGAAACCCATCTATTTATACAAGTTCAAGACATCTATACACTAGACACATGTCTTCTAGGTGTCTTCCATGCCATTGTGTTACATGGCTATGTTACATGTTAAACACTTGCATATATCAAGAGATTTCCACATAGATGTGTGCTTTGCCACACTTCTTCATGTCTTGCCACATAGCATTTGAAATGCCACACTTAATCTTGTCTTGACACATAAATGAGATATGTGTTATCTCCTTATGTAACCAAGTGCAAAAGCATTGTCTTGACATTACGTAACTTGAAGTGTAAATTGCAATGGGCATCCACAACTTGTATATATTTCATAACAATTTGTAAATTATGGTACCAAATTTATTGACCTATTTTTTGATACCATAAATAAGAATCGAAAGTTGTGTAAAAAATATAATAAGTATTTGAACCAAATTAGTTATTTCTCAATATTATTTATAAAATCAAATTAGTTAAATTGATATTTAAATATAATAAGTAAAATCTCCAAATCGGTCCGTACGTAGTCCTATTTGAACCAATTTTAAAATTGGACAACAATATGAACTAAAATCGCCAACAAATTTGAAGATGTTATGATTTATGAGGTAGAATTGTCAATCAGCATAAGTAATGACATCAATTTTACAATAATTCAAATTGACTTAACGGTCACGTCCACGTACTTAGTGGTGATTTTTAACTCCGTTATTTAATGTGGAATGATTTGTAAATTATGGTACCAAATTTATTGACCTTTTTTTGATACCATAAATAAGAATCGAAAGTTGTGTAAAAAAATGCAATTATCTCCATATTTGATTTTTCGGTAAATCTTTATCTTTCCCAGATTCGAACTTGTAATTCTGCATCAATTGTGCTTAACTGCTTATTGGTAAATTAGGTCCTTACATTCATCTTAATTTTAATTTTAAAACTTCATTTCCAATAATATTAAAATTCTTTCTTTTGTCTCATCGACTGCCACATTAAATATTTACTATATAGCATCCCTAACAACATCAATTATAAGGGGTTAACAATTTTTTTAACTTTCAATTTTAATGAGCAATTGTGTAATTAGGCTAGGTAGTGGACATTGGACAATAAAGATTGTAACTTATGTAACTCATGGCTCTTGATTGTCTTTTATAACCCTATAAATAAGGACATTGTATAATGTATTAGACATTAATAAGAATTAAATCTTCTCCCCCTCTACTCTCTAATCTATATTTGTTTATCTTTTAGCTTATTTCGTAACACAGTATCAACACGATTCACTTGATGTTCCTGATTCATCTAGTGTTATTGTTGACTTTAATCGAGGTAATATATAAAAGTTCTCCTTTTAAGTAAGTCCATCACACTCTTTTTTCCTATATTAGGTTTTAATTTCTATTTTGATGTAAGATTTTGAATGAGGTAATAAACAATGAACATCCAAGGGATGTTGTAAATGTCACAATACTGAATGCACATTTTAATAAGCTATTGTAGTTAGACAAAGTAGTGGACTATAAAGAGGGATGTTGTAAATGTCACAATACTGAATGCACATTTTAATAAGCTATTGTAGTTAGACAAAGTAGTGGACTATAAAGATTATAACTTATGTAACTCATGACTCTTGGTTATCTTTGTATAGCCCTATAAATAGGAACCTTGTATTATGTATTAGATATCAATAAGAATGAAATCTTCTCTCCCTACTCTACTCTCTAATCTTGATTTATTTATCTTTTAGCTTATTTTGTAACAAACATTGTTTTCTATAAATATATTAAATTAATATGATGAGGAGGATGTCCATGTATATTTATATATATATAGACATTTATATATGACATCCACATATATGCAAGTTCAAAATGATTTATATAAGCCTATGTATATATAGCTCCCACAATTTTTTGATTTTTGTTATGTATAATTTAGTTTTTTGCTCTCAAGAGCAAAAGTTGTTAATGCTCGAGAAGGGTTGGATGAAGATGAAGATGAAGTGAAGGGATGTTTTGATGATTTTCAAATGTTATCAGCTAAGTAAAGGAAGATTAGTTAACCTCTGAAGACATTTAACCAAGAAGACAAGTATGAATCAGAAGGGTTAAATTTCAGTTCAGAAGACTACTGATCTGTTGCTGAGTTCGGAATCAGACTGGTGGATTTCAGCAAAGTCAAATCATATGAGTTAGATTTGAATCAGAAGAGTGAAAGTGCTCAAAAAGTTTCTCCAACGGTAATAAATGCACTTGGAGTAATAAATCTTGTAAGAGAAGGGTATTAAAGACAAATGATTGAAGAGATACCTCGGATCAGCAAAATGTATTAAATACGACTGACAAGAAGTACAACAGAGTTGTACAGTGAACAGTTGCAGTGAGCCGTTCAGAGATAAGGGCCAGTACTCGAGAAAGAACTGAGTTTTGTCTTACTTCAACGGGCAGATTCAAATTCACGAGTATAAATAGACCTACATCAAATTCATGAGGGGGAAATTGTTGGATGAAGATAAAGATGAAGACGATAAAGTGAAGGGAAGTTTTGATGATTTGCAAAACATCATCATCATCTAAGTAATGGAAGCTTAACCGATCCCTTAGAAGATTTTTGACCAAGGAAGAAGACAAATCAGAAGGGTCAAATCTTATGGTCCAGAAGACTACTGATCTGTTGCTGAGTTCGGAATTAGACTGGTAGTTTTTCAGCTGACTCAAATTAGATATGTTCAACTTGAGATCAACAGAGTATCTATCAGATGAGTAGTTTCGATCAGCAGAGTAGAAGTGATCAGGAAGCTATCCCTGTGACGGCCCTAGCCCCCAGGTCGAGTCCTACGTGGATCCATCCCTAATTCCGTGTCCGTATTCGGTGAACACAACAAAAATTTGAGTAATTTTTTTTTAAAAACAACAACACATTAATTCGAATCATAGTTCAAACACAAGAGCATAAAAACCCGAAACACTGCTACGTCTAGGAGCGGGCACAACATTCAAAACAAGCGCAAACTGCGCGATAATAAGTTTCCTAAATGGGATGACCCTCGACGATCGATAGACAGGATCTCGGAGACGGACAACACCAACGCTAGACATCAGACCATAGGATACTATATCTGAAAAGGAAGTACACACGAATGCGTAAGTTGATCGTCCAATTTAGTGAGACTGTAGTGCACATGTGCATGTGATGCATGGATGCAACATATTGGACATGAACATATATAACATTACAGTAAATAACACATGCGATAACAATTTAAGCACATTAAACAAGTAACCAATAGTTGATGATGCCGTCCTCCTCTTACCCTCTAGTCCATATTATGACGTCCCCACCGAACACTCCAAGTAAGGAGCTACCTTACTACTGTGCGCATAGACGTCTAATGCCAGGAGTTTGACATTCACTCCCCAAGTGTAACCTCTACACTTAGCTCGTAAAGCGGGTATACGGTGGATCGAGGTAATCCTCTGGTCCTAACCTTCTGAGTTATCCACGATTCCGCACACCAAAATAGGGCCCACACAATAATAACCAACAATACAGTACAACAATAATCCAGTAACAATACAGTACAATAAAAATCGAGTAACCGGAATCAGTAAACAACTCGATAGTAATAATCAAAATAATTTGGTATACAATATCAAGTACTTATAAGCACATAAGCATTAGCATAATATTTCAACAAGAATAGTTCGTCCTAGCAGTCGATTTATTCATTGTATCATACATCGCATGCTCGTTCATTTGGGGACTAAGATACAGTTATGACTCGACTTACTAGCACATTCGGACTGACACACAAGTAACACACAACACTCACCTGAGTAGTTTACGATTCTCGAGAAAATGCAAAAAAGTAGCGTCTTCGGTTCCTGTACACGTTTATATAACGATCTTAGAATCTAATTACACCACAAGGATTCTAGATTGACTATAGCAATGTTTTAGTCGAGCAAACAATTGAATCGTGGTTGTTCAATATCGAAACCATGATCAAAACATGGACATTTATGTCCGATCTACAGGTTATATGGTTCTTTCATGAAGTATGATAAACATAGCCATGAAAGAGTAGAACAAAACCGTTCTAATTGAGCTTTAAAATATTTAATTAAGGGTTTTAAGTTAAGTTATTACTTTCAACTTTCAAATAACTTTATGTTTCTAAGTATTCAAACAATAACTTATTTCAAATTTAGAAGTTAAGTCTACTTGAAATCATTTTATTTTTGAAAATTATACTTTGTTTATATTATCTTTTCGAAAATATTAATTTAGTTATCAATTTTATTTGAAAAATAATTTATTATTGTTTATCATTTTATTTGGATAAGTAATTAAATCCCTTCTCCTTGATTATGTATTTTTTTTAAAACCTTTTGATCTTTATTTTCAAACTTATTCGGAAAAATTATTATTCTTTATTATATTTTATATCGAAATTACTTAATTTTAGAAAAATAATTATCCGAAATTAAATTAATTTATATTTGAAATTATTTATTTCCAAAAAATAATTATTCAATGTTGGTCCCAAGTGATCAGATGATGTCTAGAGGGGGAAGGGGTTGAATAGACCTCTGAAAATTTGGATTTTAAATTTTTTTAACTTTTCTGCGAATAGACTAAGCTAATTAAAAATTGTATGTATACTAAGATGATCTCGCACAAAGCTTTGAACAGCAGAGTTGACCACTCTTTTGATTATGACTTAACTGATTTCAGTAAAATTAGATTTTTTGTCAGATTACTTGCAGCGGATTTTGTAAGTGCTTTTCGCAGGTAAGCTTTTTAACTTAAAATATTTGTCCCCAGTTTTTAAACTCCTTTTCAAAATCTTTTAAACAGTTAACTCAAATTTTTAAGTATGATCTTTGCAAAAATGCAGTAAAGTAATGCAATAGTAAATATATGAATTTTTATAGTAGTTATATGGATTTAAATCCTTTTGTCCACTCTTCTAAGTCACTTAAATCTTGGGTTATACTAGAAAACACAAAGTTAACAGTATACAATGCTTGCGCCAATCAACAAATGAAAAGGCCACAAGTGCGCAATAGGAAATCACAAAGAAGACCTATTCTACAGAGTTTCACTTCACTAAGATGGATAACAACTCCTCACAACACTCTTTAACAAAATCACTCAGATTTATATGTATTTCTTTGATCTTCAACTTCAGTTTTTGTCAACAAATGACTAAGCTGATGAGTGACCTGTTCTTACGTTCTTGAGACTTAGAAGAATTCTGCTTCGAAAATTTCTCTCAGAAAATGTGTTGTTGTATATCTTCTTCTCTCTAACTCTTGAACTATTTATACTCTCAGTTTGAAAAATGCCCGTTGAAGAGAGACAAACTTCAAATCCGCAAGTACTGGTCCCCATTTCTTGGAAACGGCTCTCTGCAACTGTTACTGTATAGTCTGCTGTAATTTCTGTCAGTCGCATATAATGCACCCCGCTGATACGAGGATTTCCTTAATCATCTGCTAGAAATACCCCCATTCTTCAGCATTTATTACCCCAACTGCATTTATTACCGCTGGGCAGACTTCCTAATCATCTCCACTCGGCTGATTGAATCTTCTCGTCTGATGAAGTACTTAGTTGATCTCATTTTGAACCCATCTGATTTGAGTCGGCTGATTTTCACCAAACTGATTTCTTTCTTCAGCAGCAGATCATTAGTATTTTGGACCATGAGATTTTGACCCTTCTGATTTGTCTTCTTACTTGGTCAAAATTTTTTCAAGGGATTTACTAAGCATTCCTTACTTATCTAATTTGATATTTTGGAAATCATCAAAACCTCCCTTAACTCTCTACACTATATCTTCATCTTCATCCAACATTTTTCCCCTTTTTGATGATGACAAAACTTCAGCTAAGTACCTGTACCTAAACTAAAGTTTTAATCCTAAAAAATTTCTGAAATATAAATAATTTGTTGGAAGAAAAACTTGAACTTTTATAAATGATAATAGTTGATTACAAGTTAAAAGTTTTTGAACAGATACGATAACTGGAAAGTAAACCGATACATAGATTTTTGCAATAGTAACCTAGTCTAGCTATCAGTCTCTTCAGTTTCTTCTTCTTCTTCTTCTTCTTCTTCTTCTTCTTCTTCTTCTTCTTCTTCTTCTTCTTCTTCTTCTTCTTCTTCTTCTTCTTCTTCATCCTCTTCTTCATCAAATTCATCCTCATCATCATCTTCTCCACTGGAAAATTTCTCAGGAGCTAGATTTTTGCTTGCAGCTTCAATATTCTTATTGAGACCTTCCATTCTCTTATACTTCACATAGGGATCAAGTTGCTCATCTGGTTTATCCTTGATAGCAGCAATCTCTTTGTCAGATTTTGCTATTTCCTTGGCTTCTTCTTTATCAGCAGCTTGTTGATCATCAGCTTTCTCAGCAACGTCTTCATCTCCAGCTTTCTCTTCAAGTACTTGTTTGTTTGACTCTTCATCTTGATTAGGCTTTTCAGCAACAGCAGCGTCTTTCTCAACAGCTACTTGAGCAGTTATTGTGACTGATCTCTCTTCCCCCTTTTTGTCATCATCAGCAGGGTCGAGTTCAACAGTCGAGATGTTTACAGCAGCACAAAGTCTTCTGATGTTTTGATCCACTATAGTCAGCTGTGCAGTCTGATGATTTTGAACTGATTTGATGGCGCCATCTTGGTCATTTAAATAATCAACATTGAGTTGAAGTGTAGAGATTTCTTCATGAAATTTGTTGGCAGTGGAGTTCATTTCTCTCACCAAGGCAAGATTCTTTTCGGTCTCCATTTCACCAACTTCTCTGAAGACCCTTGTCAAATCTGAAATGTCAGACTCATTTCGTTGAAGAGCAGTGTGAAGGTGACTTACATCAGCCTTAACAATTTCAATGTTTCTGTTCATGCTAAGTATGCTCTGAGTCAACGTCATAGAATTGTCTTGTGGCAGAGAAAAGTTTTCAACGGCCTCTGTCACCATTTTAGCATTCTCTTCTTGCATCTGCTTCATCAGCAACTGGTTCCTCTCCTCCATTTCCTTGAAGGAATTCTCTATCAGCATCTGAATTGATTCCATCAGTGAGGAATGGATATCAGCAGTTGGAATTGAGGTTGAAACAGTTTGATCTTCCTGGCGGACAGGGGTATCTTGCAGAACAACTTCATCTTCATCTTTCAACTCAAGAGCTGAAGGTGTCTTGGCAGTAGCCTATTCTTGCACATGAACTGTTTCAACAGTTCCATCTTTAGACACAGCAGTCTTCTGATTTATTAAGAGCGCAGAAATCCATTCCTTGACAGGTTCTTAACTTTTGGCTGCTCCCGAAACTGACTTACTTCAGTACCGAAAGCTACCTGTTGCACGCTTGGTAAGTTGTGCAGGTCACTGGATGAACCTTGACCATATCTAGCCCTATATGCCTACTTTTCCAAAGTTGTGTAGATAGCAATTTGCATAACCCTCATAATAGGATCATCTCTTCTTCTTCGCTTGGCTGGCAGTGTGTTTTTTATGGACTCAACTTCCTGTGCCACAATGCCTCTTGCATAACCATGGAAGACATCATGCACATAGTCTGTGCCCAAAGCTTGAGTGATTGATGAAGTGTGCAGCCAGCTCAGGACCCAATTCTCCTCATCAGCAAACTCTTTCCATGCTTGGACTTCTTCAACAGACTTGCCTGTCCTATAATCTCTCCATCTGGGATATCTGATCTTCTCAGGGAGAAATGAGGTTCTTGTCTGCAGCTTTCCATCAAACTCCTCTAAAGCTGCTTCAAACCTGCCAAAAGCATGTAAGTCATTCTAAACAATGTCAAGAGCTTTCCAGACATCATACTTTTTCTTCTTTGGCCTTAGTACAGAAGGTAGAATCTGCCTGGCATTCATGGTTCCTCCAATTCTGATACCTCCAGCTCTACTAGAACCGTGAGCATCTTTCTTGCTGATCTCCATTGCCTTGGCCAGTTCTTCTTCCTCTTTTGCTTTGAGTTTAGCTTTGGTCATCAATTTCTTCCGAGCTCCTGCCTTGCTCAGTTTAACAGCTTTCCAAAACTCCTCTTCGTCCCTCTTCCTCTGCTCTGCTTCTTCACACAGTTTCTTATCAGCAGCAGACACCCTTTTCTTCACAAGTCTTTTCCTCTTTTGAGTCTTGGTTGTCTTAGCTGGTGCATCAACAGTAGGTTCTGGGGCAACAGTTGCAATGGGTGCAACCACAATGGGTTCGAGAATCATCACTTCTTGATCCTCTTGAGGTTGGTCCTCAGCTGATGGAACAGTTGAAGTAGTCTGATGTGTAGCTTGATCAGCAGCAGACTCCTCTTCAGCTCCAACATGCCTCTCCGCTGATGGAGGACTTTTCCTCACTAATTCTGATAACTTAGTGGGGGATGAAATGAAAGTCATCCTCTTTCTGACAGTAACCTTAGTGTGAACTACTTTGGCTTTTTCTGGTGTGGAGGTTGCTGTTTCTCAGTTGACATCTTGTCCTTGCAGCAACAGTCTCCAATGGCTTTTCAGCAAAAATGGTTCTTGAAGGAGAACCATAAGCCATATCTTCTATCTCCTTTGCTGTCTGATCTATGATAGCATCAGCATCAACTTTTCCAGTATGCTCCTCTGTTCTGGCTTTAATAGCTTGCTCTGATCTATGATAGCATCAGCAACAGTCTCCAAAGTCGTTCGATGCGTTCGATCCCCTATCGAACCACCTACTCATATGCACTGGTATCAAATGGCTTGCTCATGAAATGCTACAAATTCACTCCATGTGAATCATGTATATTTGTACAAGTCTTTGCGATTCCTTCGATACCCCATCTCGATCGGAATCTATGACATGGAACAATTTTAAGATCATGACCTTAGAGACTGTTTCATGATTGCACTCATACTGAAGTGAATCGTCCCATAGTCTATTGTGATCTAAGGATTTCATCCAATCGCTTAAGTGATTCGCGAGAGATAAAGTTGGCCATTGTTTGATTTACATACAATAAACAAACAAGTGTATTAATTCATTTATACTAGAGAAATATTAAGATAGTTCTAATACAAGCTAAATATATTGGCTTGTATAGCACTATCCCATCAATCTCCCACTTGCCCTAAAGCCAATCACAAACGCTTCTAAGACCCATCTTTCGAAGATGTTCTTCGAACTCTTTTCGTGATAGGCTTTTCTAGTGGATCCGCTAAGTTGTCTTCTGGGTCGACACGATCCATTAGTTGTGTCAACTCTACCTATGATTTCTCTAATCAAATGGTATTTTTCTCTCATTGTATTTAGATTTCTGGTGAGATCTCGAATGCTTTGCTTTGGCAATAGCTCCATTGTTATCACATGAGATAATCATGAGCTTCGCAATGCTAGGCATTTTATCCAATTTCTGGATGAAGTTTTATATCCAAACACTTTCTTACGCCGCATTTAATGCTGCAATATGTTTTGCTTCAGTGGTTAAGATGGTTACGATGTCTTGCTTGGAACCTTTCCAATTTACCGCTACCCCATTGAGGCAAAATATATATCCAAACATGGATATATAAATTCATCCACATTAGACTGAAAACTCGAATCAGTAAATCCTTCGAATTTTAATTCTCCACTACCACCGTAGACCAAGAACAAATCCTTATTCTTTGTCAAGAGCTTAGGAATATCTTTTACAGTGGTGCAGTACTCTTCACTGGAGTTTGACTAGTAACTGCTCGTGACACTTGAGCTGCTTCTACGTCTAGTCTAGCACATAGTATAGCATGCCACATGCTATCCTTTTGTTTGAAACATAAGGTATTTGAGACATTCTCCTTTTATCCTCATTCGATGTAGGGCACATCGATTTGGAACAAGGGATACAATGTCTAATTGGAAGCAATCCTTTCTTGAATTCTTTCATATTGTTTCTATGTACTTAGATTTAGAGAGTGTGAACATCTTCTCCGATCTATCTGTATAGATACGTATCCAAATACGTAAGATGCTTCTCCCAAATCTTTCATGGAGAATTGCATGGATAATCATGCTTTCATCTGTGCTATAATTATGATATCATCCCAGATAACCAGCACATTACCGACATATAAAATATGAGATTCATCCCGCTCCCACTAATCCTCTTGTACACTTAAGGTTCATATTCGTTTTTGATAAAGTCAAATGTCTTGACTGTGTCATCAAAACAAATGTGAATCTGAATGGATTCAAACATTGATACTGGAGAAAATGTTTCATCAAAGTCTGTTCCAGAACTTTGTGAATAGCCTTTTTATCACTAGTCGATTCTTAGAGGTAACACCTCTCCATTCATTTCAAGCCTGAAGATCCATTCACTACTTACAGGGATAAATCCCTTGGGTGGATCGACCAAGGTCCATACCTTGTTGGAATAAATGGGATCCATTATGTATTGCATGAACTCCAGTCATGCATGCGCATCTACATCGAATGTAGTTTCTTCGTATATGGTGAAACCATATCTTTCAAGCTCTTCACGAACTTGATTAGATCTACGAAGTTTTGGTGTACTTGATGGTTCAGTAGTTTTTAGATTAACTCCCACTGTTTGCGGGGATGGGTCCAAATCTTGGACTTCATCAAGTTCCATGACATTCCCTATTTCCTTTGACGAGGAATGCATAAACTGATAACGGGTACTTAGGAGAAACGATTGTTTCTCATTGTCGTGGAACAGGTTCCAATGGATTTTGCTGGATACCCCACAAATATATACAAATTGGATCTACTAGCCAATTTATCTCCTTTCTAGTTCCAAATTTAGGTAGGAGATCTCCATACTCAAAAGCAAGAGTATAGAGGTATTTTGCCATACCTTTCTTGGTAAAGCTTTTGTAGGCACGGACTTCGAAGGTACTATGCTCAGTATCTTCTATGCAGTCAAGAGGACCAACCCCTATATTGCATAAGGAAGCTTAACAAAACTCAATATGGATTGAACCACGTCCAACAAGGTTCGAGTCCTTATCTTAGACACTTCAATAAGTTTAAGCGTCTGAGGAGGAGTTTGTTGTATGAGAACCCCATTCTCAGTAAGATAATTGAGGAATCCTTGACTTAAGTATTTGCCATCTCGATTAGATCGAATGGTCGTAATACTATGCTTTTGTTGATTCTCTACTTCGTTTTGAAATTCATTGAACTTTTCAAAGGTTTTTTCAGATTTGTATCTCACTAGATACATATTTCACTAACAATCAAAGTCATTAGCAAAAAGGTACGAGGTATGAGTAATCTCCTCTCTCACTAACTTTTAGTGGTCCACATTCATTTGTATGGCTTGAATCCAGATTTTGTTTGGATCGCTTAGATTCCCTGTGAAGGGATATCTGGTCATCTTTCCTTTGAGACAGGATTCGCAGGTTGGAAATTCATCTAAGTTCTATATTTCAAGAAGCTTAGAAGAAACCAACTTTTGAATCCTACTCTTGGAGATATGTCCAAGTCTAGCGTGCCAAATTTGTAGATTATTATCTTGGTATTAATTTGAACTTAACACATTAATTCACTATAATTGACTTAATGGTTTAATTTAATTAATTTACATCCTTTCAATTAACTCTTTAATTGATTCATTCCCTTTTTCAATTAACATTTTAATTGAAACGTTGCTTAATTGATCATCTAATCAATTAAACATATAAGTGCCCTTCTTAGATTCAGTGAGATAATTCGATTTTTAGGCTACTTGCGTTCTTTCGACTACATTTATGGTCGAATTTAGAAGAGAACAAATTCTTATTCATTTTACTCTTCTTTGAATTTGCAGTTCATGAAGTGTAAATGATCATGACATGTTTATCCTATTTGCCTTTTACCAATACTTTGGTTGATTCATGAAATGTGATCAACTTATCAAATAAGATCAGAGTATTTCACTAATCATTTGAATGAGCGGGAGAAGAATTTAGGAGGAATTTAATGTTAAGATCACATGCAGGCCTACGTTTAATCGATCCAGTTTTCAACCAGATTGATGAAACAAGGACAGTGATCTTGACATTAGTTCCTTCACTTATTCTCGAGTTTTGAAACAACTCCTTAGAAGTCTCGAATCAAATGATTCAAAACTGCTCCTGAAACAAGCTTTTGAGGTGGAGGTTTGTTTCAGAAGCTACAGACATGCTCCTTATGTCGCTTCTACAGCTCGTTCAATCTTGATGCTTTACTTGAGGAAACGATCATTAAGATTCCTATATTCTATAGGTGATTCGTTCCTCTTTTGAGACTCATCCTTATATGAGGAAACGATCATTGATATTCCCATACTCTACGGGTGATACGTTTCCCTATTTGGACTCCTCTCGGGAGTGCATAAGGCATAGGCTCGTCGTTTAAGAACATCATTCCGACTTTCGGTATTTAGGACGATCCTCAAGTTTCTAAGCCAGTCGATATTTTGATCCAGTTAGTTTATTAGTCGAGGATAAATAGTAAAAGGGATAATTATAGATATCTCAGTATCTATTTTAAAGAGAAGACAAACATTCAGTGGACTAGTTAATGAATAATACTTTATAATCTTCAAAGGTTGGACTTTCTATCGTAAAAGTTCTCCCACTATTTTATCGAAACAATTACCCCTTTAATTGGTCGGAAAATTCTATTTCCTAGTAGGTCTTGATGTCCCAGTGGCCATTAATTGCACCCATGACTCGTGGCCATACAACTAATTCCCTAGGTAGCCATACTTATTGCCAATTGTGTCACTACACAACCTTCAAGCTATTTCACCTCGGTTTTTGCACTTATCTAGCAGTGCTACATCATAAGTGTTACTAATCGTTAAGTCTAACCCATCAATCATGATGAGCAACAGGCCCGGTCGTGAATTCCCCGTAACTGGTTATCGGTCGATATTCACATCCCGACCAATCCTCACCCTTGTCGAGTTTAGTTAAAAACAGGAGTCAAGGAATTTCGCGTATTGTCTCTTTCTTCGACTCCGGTGCCAGACTCTGGATCACCTCTATCGATAAGTAGACAACATACTCTAGTCCCTATTGATGGAAGGCTTGAATTTATATAAATACATCATTTTATTTTAACCCAATATGACTTAATATTTAATTCAAGAGGGGATTTACTAGTTTGAAAGTTTAAGGCAAACTCTTTTGAGATCTCACCGCTTCATATGAATTATCTTATTTACGATCTAATATTCTAGCGCGTATCACCATACAAGCCAAATAAAAGAAGCAATAAATAAATAAACCTAGCATGCATTTCTAACACAATATGTTTTCGATCGGGAGCCACCTATGCTTGGGCCATCATTGAGCCAATAATGTTGGCCCAATTGGTCTATCTAATGGGTTCTTAATGGGCCTAGGCTATTACATAAATAACCAAGCATACTTGGCCTTCATTGTCCACCGGACTTCCTTCTTGCATGCAATGGGCCTCCATCCTAAACTATTACATTGACACAAAAAGGCCCAAATAAAGGCTCGCAGGCCCAACATAAATCCAAAGCAAAATAAACCAATCATCTAAGGTCAAGGCTCGGTTCGATCGAAAATCACGTAAACAATTCACGTTGAGCAAAGAAACAAGCAAACACATTTACTAGTTTCCTATCTTACTTCAATTATTTTAAACGCCTTTAAAATATTTCTCTAGATTCTTACTTAAGTCTCTACTAATTATGGTAATCTACATTCGGATAAACAAAACAATTTTTTGCAAAAAAACAGAATAAAATTTTTTCAACTTTTGAAAATTGCAATTCGGCCCTCCAACTTTTGGAAATTGGGATTTGATCCCTGAAGTTTTGGAAATTACAAACTAACCCCAAATTTGAAATTGGGCAGAGGACCGAAAATAAAAATTTTATTTCCAGAAAAATTTTGAATTTGCAATTCGACCCTTGAAGTTTTGTGTATTTAGAAAACAACCCCAAAACATTCGATATTTACAAATCAGCCCCAAATTGAAAATTTTCCAGAAAATTACAATCTGTCCAGAAAACTTACAGTTCGTAAAAAATTAATTTCAGTCCAGTTTTTCAAAAATTCGCTAATCGCAAAAACAGCCCTTTATTTTCCGTAAAATACAAAATTGGCCCAAAACGTTTTTATGCAATTTTACCCAAAATCAGATCTACCCATAACAAGTGAGAATCAATTACACGAATATAATATGCAATACAAATAAAGCAATCAAATTATATTCAGACCTTTTCGTATGAGAGTAATGAGTTAGGCTCTGATACCACTGTTGGGTTATTAGTAACGTCGGGACGCTAAAAGCAGCGAAATTTTAAATTTTTAAAATAACCCAATCAAGATATTTACTTATCTAGTCATACGAAAAGTATTTTACATAAAATCAAAACCAACCATAGGGGGTTTTAGAATTTACCTAACCACTGGAACGTTGTGTGGTTTTCCTCCGGTCTTCTTTCAGATCTGATGGATTTGGTTCGTGAGAAGCACCCCAAGCGTTGTGCCTCTAGCGATGTCCACACCAACTGGATTTAAGCAACTCCCTTGAATCCTTAGACTCAGAACTAGATCCAAAAGTTATCAATCAAGGAAAAAGGAGAAAACAATTTACAAAAACCCTGTGTGTATAAAGGTTCGGCCGAACCCCTTCTTTGTATGAGATGGGTTACGGCTTTGTAAGAGAAAGTGGGCGACTATGTTTTATTAGGGTTGTATGAGTATTAATTTAATAATCATCATACAACTTGATATGGAGTCTACTACTCCATGTATATATATATACTAGGTCAATTGCTCCACGCTCCCGCGCGGAGGATATTGCCCAGTGCTAATGTATTAAACTAAGGACAATTAAGTGTACAAATTATGTGTTATCTCGATCATATTAATAAAACACATGAACATAATGAAATTAGGTCGCTCTTCACCAAGTTTTATTCAAAGGTATTCTTGTAGCACAATTCAACAGTCGAATACGAAAATCTATATTAATATTATATTACATATTATATGCATAGAATAATCTACACAAAGTAATTGAGGTAAAGTTAAAAAAAAAAAAAACAAGGTAACAATTACTCTGTTCAAGAATTTAGAATTACTTATCAAAAAGATGAGTTTACTCAATTCGTCATTCAACATAATCCAACAATAAAGAGGCGCAAAAATATTAATAAGCGCTTGTCAATGCAGAGAGACCCAACACCCATGGTCATAACATTAACTGAGATGGTGTGTCTTCTCGAGCTAGCTACTGGCATAAAAGGAAGGAGATTCCCCTGGCCTTCGCTAAGACCATCGAGGGTCTCAAGGCCCGTACCCACAATGCGTCGGTCAGCGAGAGATAAAGCTGATTTAGCTTTATCTCTCATTGATCGGTGCATTGAGGAAGACGTGCTCTGGTGTCGTCAGAGGTCTTCATCAAACTGATATCGGAGGACTATGGTTGTCGAATTTGTAGGAATCTATTAGAGAGCTCGTCTTCGATCAGATAGTACAAAAAAACGATAAAGTTATTTGGTCTGCAGTTGTAATAGATTGTAATAGGTTTTCAGTATTTAGTAAATATCGCGATTGTAATATATTCGACTCTATACCTGTTAAATCGATTTTACACAAATCGAAAGTAAATTATGTTGTACTGTTTGTTGATCGCTTCGGATCGGGAAATCGCAAAACAGGTTACCTTCAAAGTAAAAAGTTAAACCTTCCAAATAAATTATAAAAGGAAAACGGCGACGTTTTATGATGATACTGTTTTTAAAAAAAGGGCAAAAGTATACAGAGCCAACTAATAATAGAACGCACTAGAAAACAAAATAAAATCAACGACGCTGGTCGGGAAGGTAGGACGAATATAATTTATCTACAAAAAGGTATAAACAAAAACGGTGAAATAAAACCAATAGCAATTAATTACGTGCTATCGTTTGTTGATTGGCGATTTCATCCCGCTGCCTCTGCGGCTGCCGATCTTACCATTAATCTGAGTTTAATGAGGTAGAAATTGATCGCGAAGATAACATGGAAATGGAATTGAAAAACTTCATGTAAGGGAATGCGATTTGTTAAGGAAAGAAGCCTGTCATTTGAATAGAGATCTGCTCTTATCCAGGCTTGGTAATTTCAAGTTTGTGGAGAAGTTTCTGGGGAGTCAAAGGGAATGTGAAGAATTAAATGAGAAAAATTCGAGGTTGGTTGAGGATCAAAAACTTCGGAATGATAATGAGAAAAAGGCAGAGGAGCGGTATGCGAAGGCTCTCAAGACTTGTATGTCGAAAATATTAAGTTTATCCTTATATTTTCCTATCATACGCTCATTGTTCAATTGTTTACTCTTCAACTCATTGATTTTGCTCACAAACCTTTGCATACCGCTCCTATGCTTTTTTCTCATTATCATTCAGAAGTTTTTGATCCTCAACCAAACTCAAAATTTTCTCCTCCAATTCCTCACATTCCCTTTGACTTCCCTGAAACTTCTCCACGAACTTGTAATTATAAAGTCTGTATAAGACCAGAGATCTATTAAAATGACGAACTTCTTTCCTTAACAAATCGCATTCCCTTACATGATTTTTCAATTACTTTTTCTTCTTATCTTCGCGATTAATAGTATATTTTGTACCTCATTAAACTCAGATTCACGATAAGAGTATCTAATGAGTCTGATCAACTATGGAATGAAGTTTTATAAGTATCCATAAAAGCCTAAAAGGTTATTATTTATTTAACTCAACATAAACAAATACCTGGTGATCTTCTGTCAACTTTGTAACTTTTTAATCTGCTCTCTTTTGCTCTAAGATTGCTCTCCGACTGTTCACTTCTCCAATGAAACTCCGACTGTTCACTTCTCTAATGAAATGACCTCTAAGTAGCTTCAATTTTTATCACAAAATATCCAATTCCACTCATACAAGTTGATTGGCAAATCTTGGATTATAATATAATTCAAATTCCACACACAACAACTTATCTGTTGAATGTATAGATTATATACTTACTGAATCAACAATACAACTATATATTAAATAGAAAATATAATTTACGAGAGACAATTTATAGTTGACATGGTAAAGTTCCAACGACATTAATAATATTAGTCAAACGGTGTAGATTGTATAAGGGGAAATGTTCCGACCTTCTAAATTACTCTAATTTATGGGGGAAGTTTTAAATTAGATACATAAAGTATGATGGCTTAAATGCTTAAACATAATGTCCACCAGCATGTCTTGTAAAACTCAATGACAATAAATAAGCAAATAACGTTTTATCTTATGACTGTTTGTTTCGTTTTCCCTGAATAACGTAAAAAATTCCCCAAAATGTGTTGTGTTGTAAAACTTACTGCAATGTACTTTGTTGCTATTTTATTCTAAATTAAAAGCAAATATATTTCAAGATTTTTATAGGACATTTCTGTTGATATATGAATTAAATAGTAGTAAATAAACAAATAGCGTATATTTATTGACTTTAATTTCAATTAACAATATTATTTTATTATTATCTCCATAATTCATGAAAAATAATTAGTTAATTTACTTTAATCATATTTTTAAAAAAAGGTTATTACAACGCAATATACTTTTCGGAATTATTTGCTCTTGCTTGAAAGTTTAATATATTCATTTCGATTTGAATTCATGTTTAATTCTTGTCAAATCTATGTAGGATTGCAAATTGTTGTGGATATCAATTAGACGGAAAAAAACGAACATAAATTACTCTTGCAACATTTTCTATTATGACCAACTATTGCAATGGTTGATAAATACCTATCGACCGGTACAATAATATTGTTATCGACCGTGCACTTCAGCCTTCACAACGCGGTGTTAATTGGCTAATTGAAAATCAACTCACTGTTAATCAGCTAGCATTCTTCAATAATATATTAAGAGTGAACATAGAAAAAATATGTATAATTCAATTTTGATTAATAAAAAGGAAGAAAATGGTAATTATTATTCCCAAGTTTTTTACATCTATGCTTCGTGAGATTTGTTTACATTAATCACGAGTAATTCTTCCACAAATAATGATAAGTATAACATACTTAGTATTATGTATTAAACTAAGGACAATTAAGTGTACAAATTATGTGTTATCTCGGTCATATTAATAAAACACATTATATTACATATTATATGCATAGAATAATCTACACAAAGTAATTGAGGTAGAGTTAAAAAAACTAAAACAAGGTAACAATTACTCTGTTCAAGAATATAGAATTACTTATCAAAAAGATGAGTTTACGCAATTCGTCATTCAACATAATCCAACAATAAAGAGGCTAGTTAAAAAAAAAAATATTCACTAATATAAAGTGTCTTACAATAGCCTCCATGTAGCATTAACTGTCGGAGATAGTAATTAAATATAAACCCACTAAGCAGCTGAAAGGAAGAGGAATTTGAAAGTTGTACCTTGTACCATATAGCTTGTACTTTAACGGACAAAAGAAAGCCTGTGTAATTGTAATTGTTTTGGGACGGCGGATAAGGAAAAAAAGAATTGGGAAGTGTCTTACAATAGCCTCCATGTCGCATTAACATACTTTTTTTTCCCCAAAATTTTAAATTCCACCCATACAAGTTGAATGGCAAATATTCGTTTACAATATGAAAGAAACAAAATACCAAATATATTAGAAATAGATAACGAGGAAAACTCCACACCAACCTAAAAATAGATAAATAAAATAAGTAATAAATACAACAGATTATTTTGGTCCGATTAAAGATCAAGCAAAATCAACAAGAAAATAGCAAGATTGAAAGGAAAATAAGAAATCAAAGAAACAACGTACCGAATATTGGAAATAGGTTAGCAAGAAGAGTACAGAGCAAAATCATATTGGAAGAACAGAGCATACAAAAAAATTTATAAGAAAACTTAGCAATAAACCTCCAATATTTATATATTTGTAAAAATATTATTTATTATTTACAAAAAAAAATTAGCTCATTTTGTGCTCTAATGATTTTAATAGATTAATTGTATGATCTTAGTAATAATATATTTTCTAGACAAATTTGTGGGTTAAATGTAAGATATTCTCCTTTGTTAATCTGCATGAAGCTACCCTGTAAATTTTTTATTCTGCTAAACATCCTTATATTTTAAAAAACCATGCAATAAACACCAAATTTGTAAAAGACAGATCGTTTTGGGACAATTTTCAAGAAATCGTTTAAAAATATATATTGGCTTCGTAGTTTAATCATAGACTGGAATATTATTTTGCAATAACATAATATTTATTTAACTCTATGCATATTTAAAATATCCAAGGTCTATTAATAAGTGGGGGGTACCCACTATTATTCACACAAAAAATAACTAAACATGTTTTATGTAATATGTTATCCGATAGAATTTTTGCCCAAAATAACCTCTCCATTCAACTATCGTAGAGTGCATTCTTTATCTTTGCACCTCTTCATTCCTCTCGATATCTGATCGAGGAAGCGATTACTTTTATTTTCGATAAGGTGGTATCGGTAAAGGGGGTTCCCCAATGGGTCAGCCTCGTCGTTCGAATGGGTGGGATCGGTAAGGAAGACGAGGTCGGCATCGTCGGTAACTCTATGTGTCGGTGCTTGGATACTCTTCGTCTTGTATCTGAGTATCGATGTCACGAAGCATCGACGTACTTGATGAGCCAGGAGTGAGGTAGAAGGTAAGAGCAGCCGATCAGATGTTAGCGGACTTAAAGCGCAAAAATATTAATAAGCGCTTCTTTCCTCTTCTATCTCTCGGTCAATGCAGAGAGACCCAACACCCATGATCATAACATTAACTGAGATGGTGTGTCTTCTCGAGCTAGCTACTGCCATAAAAGGAAGGAGATTCCCCTTGCCTTCGCTAAGACCATCGAGGGTCTCAAGGCCCGTACCCACAATGCGTCGGTCAGTGAGAGATAAGGCTGATTTAGCTTTATCTCTCATTGATCGGTGCATTGAGGAAGACGTGGTCTGGTGTCGTCAGAGGTCTTCATCAAACTGATATCGGAGGACTATGGTTGTCGAATTTGTAGGAATCCATCAGAGAGTACAACATAATTTACTTTCATATTGGAGGACTATGGCCTTCATCAAATTGATATTAGCCTTTGATACACAAAATAGTAGATAAATTAAAATAACAAAAAAAAAATTTTAGCAGCCGTTATTAAATGATCACACCCTTTCTCTTTTTAAAACTATTAGAACTGTCCATTAAATTTAAAAGAATGTGACTTTTCATATACTACGAAAGGAAAATATTTAAACAAAAAATATGTGGCAGGTATTGAATATTGGTAATACGATTCAAATTCATTTAAAGGATTCGTAAAATGCGTCGACAATAAATAAGCAAATAACGTTTGTTTTATGACCGTTTGTTTCATTTTCCCCAAATATCGTAAAAAGTTCCAAATGGTGTACTATTTTGTAAAATTTTCTGCTATATATGTTGGTCCCAAGTGGTCAGAAGAGGTTTAGAGGGGGGGGGGGTGTGAATAAACCTCTTTAAAATTTTCTTCCAATTTTAACTTTAAAACTTTTCTCTAACTGTGAGCAGACTAAGCTGATCAGATTAATAAGTTACAAGTCTGTTCGCGAACAAATCTTTGAACAGGTTTGATAACCACTCGTCTGATAATTACTTAGCTGATTTAGTTAAAATCAGTTTTAATACTTAGAGTACTTGCATCGGATTTTTAAAGTGTTTTTCACAAGTATTCTTAGTAGTTTGAAAAATGTTTCTCCAGTTTTATAAACTCCTTTAAATTTTTTTTTTCAAACAGTTAACTAAAGTGTTTTATGCAGTCTTGAAATATGCAAGTAAAAATGCAAGTAAAAACACACAAAATTTTTATGGTGGTTATATGGATTTAAATCCTTTAGTCCACTCTTCCAAGTCACTTAGATCTTGGGTTATACTAGAAACACAAAGTAACCAGTACACTCTGCTTACGCCTAACAACAAATGAACAGGCCGTAAGTGCGCAGTAAGAAATCACAAAAAAATCCTACTCTCTGAAGTAATATCACTCACTAAGATGGATATCTACTTCTCACAACACTCAGTTTTACAAATTCACTCAGAAGATGTGTTTAGCTTTGTTCTTCAACTTCGCTTTTCGTCAACAAATGACTAAGCTGATGAGTGAGCTGTTCTTGAGACTTAAAGAGTTCTGCTTCGAAAATTCTCTCAGAAATTGTGTTGTTGTTTTTCTCTTCGTCTCTTTCAGCTATTTATACTTGAGGTTTGAAAAATGTCCGTTGAAGAGAGACAAGATTCAAATTCCTCGAGTACTGGTCCTTAATTTCCGCGAACGGCTCTTTTGCAGTCTGTCCGTACTGTCAATAGTACTATTCTGCAGGTAGCATTAAATGCAGCATTAAATGCACCCAGCTGATGCGAAGCATTTCTTCAATCATTTGTCTTTAATAACCTTGTACTTCAGCATTTATTACTCCAAGGGGCATTTATTACCGTTGGGAAGACTTTATGATCCTTTCCACTTGGCTGACGAAAGTGCAAGTCTGATGGCGAACTAGGTTGATCTCAAACTTGAACAAATCTGATTTGAGTCGGCTGATCTTCATCAGTCTGATACCTTTCCTTCAGCAGATCAGAAGTCTTGGACATTGAAATTTGACTCTTCTGATGTCTCCATTACTTAGTCAAAAATTTCTTCAAAGGGATATCAGCTAGGTTGCTTCATACTTAGCCGATTTTGAAGTTTTGGAATGCATCAAAACCTCCCTTAGCAAATTGTCTTCAGTGTTCTTCATCTTCATCCTTATCCAACAATTTCCCCCTTTTTGATGATGACAAAACTTCAGCTAAGTACCTGTTAAAACCTATGCTAAAGATTGTAATCCTCAAAAATTTTCTGAGATAGAAAATAATATGTTGGAAAGACTTGACTTTTATTGATAATGCAAATATTACAAGTACAAGTTTTCAGATAAGATGTCTGAAGAATAGATAAGGTAAACTGATTACAAAAAATGTTTGAAAATTTCTAACTATCAGCTCCTTCATCAGATTCTTCTAACACTTCTTCATATTCCTAAGAAGACTCTTCATCGTCTTCTTCTTCATCAGCTTCCTCATCCAGGAGAATGTTTGCTTTGGCAGCATCCATCTTTTCTTTAAGTTGCTGCTCCTTCAAAAGCTCCATTGCTTTCCTGGCTGATTCAGTGTTCTTGTACTTGGTAGTTTCTTCTTCAGGTTTCTCTTTTTCCTCTACCTTTCCAAGCTCTTCAGCAGTTTTGGTCATTGCAGTAGCTTCATCAGTCTTCTTGGCTTCAACAACAGCAGAAGTTTCCTTGGTTGTTTCTTCCCCTTTTTCTTCCCCCTTTTTCTCATCATCAGACTTGATGACTGCATCAGGTTTAGTAGCAGGTTAAGTGCAACAGTTGGAACTTTCATAGCAGCACATAAGGTCTTCAGATTCTGATTTACTACATCATGACTTGCTGTTAGGTGATGAAGAGTTGTACTGATGCTGTCAGTTTGATCATTGAAGTAGTCAATATTCAGTTGCATTGTTGCAAGTTCATTGTGTAACTCCTTTTCAGCATTTGAGACTTCTTGCAACATCCCAAGATTGACTTCCTTCTCTTCTTCACTAACTTTGATGAAGGTTGATGTTAAGTCAGCTATCTTGTGCTCAGCTCTTTGTAAGGCAGTATGAAGGTGATTTATATCAGCCTTCACATCCTCAACGTTTCTGTTCATCTCATTTAGGTTGTGCACTAACTGCAAAGTATTGTCTTGAGGTACAGGAAAATTGTCAATCTCCTTCCTGATGATCTTTGCGGTTGATTGTTGGACAGTTTCCAGCTGAAGTCTGTTGGACTCTACCAAATATGTTTTCAGTTCATTCTTCAGCTCCTCTTTTAACTTCATCAGTTGCTGGCTATGCTTCTCTTCCAGTTCCTTCATTGAATTCTCCATAAGCATCTGGAGAGCTTCCATCAGTGATGAGTGTTCATCACCTGATGAAGCAGAAGTAGCAGCTTTCTTTTCTTCAGTCTCCTGGTGGACAGGGACATCTTCCATTTTAGTCTCCTGATGATCTTCAGAATCCTTAGCTTTCCACTCAATGGCTAAGGACTTGTCAGCTTTCTTGTACTCATTAGTGACGTCAACATAGAACAGGTTTGTGATTGTGCCATCATCATTGAAGCAAGTAGTTTGACGTATTTGCCTAACAATGATCCAAGGGTTGATAGGGGCATTATTTCCCTTGGGAACTTCACTATATTCCTTCACTTGCTTGCCAAAAACTATATGCTGAATACTTGGCAGCTGAGGCAACTCACTTGAGTGTCCCTGCTGATATCTTGACCTCTCTGCCCATCTCTTCAGGGCGGTCATAACAGCAATATTTATTGCTCTCTCTTCAGCATTTTCAGTCTTTCTTTTCTTGGCTGGCAGGGAGTTTTCAATTTTTGTGGCCTCCTCCAGTGCAAAATCTTTTGCATACTGATGCATGACATCTCTGACATAGCTGGGATCCAAGGCCTTCTGAATAGAGTCCGTCTTTAGCCAGTTCAGAACCCATTGTTCTTCATCAGCTAACTCTTTCAAATTTTGAAGTTCTGCTATAGATTTGTTCAATCTATTGTCTCTCCAACGGATGTATCTTGGCTTCTCCTAATTGAACAGAGTCTTCAGCATAAGCTTCTGGTCATAATATGCCAATGACTTCTCAAATCTCTTGAAGAGCTCCTTATCAGCATAGACAATTTCAAAGGCTCTTCTGACTTCAAATTTAGCCTTTGGCTTGACCTCTGCAGCAGGCATTTTAGGCTTCTTTTTGGTCTCTTCATTGATCTTAATGCCTCCACCATGGACATGTCCATAGGCATCAGTCTTGCTCATTTCCAAAACCATTGCCAGTTCAGCATCCTCAGCAGCTTTTCTCTCTGCTTCAGATATCTTCCTCCTGGCTTCATCCTTAGCAGCCTGAGCCTTGCTTAGTTCAAGGGCCTTCTTCTCCTCCAATTCATCTTTCTTTCTATGTTCAGCTTCTTCCCTTGCTTTCTTATCAGCTTTAGAGATTTTCTTTCTCTTAAGCACAATTTTCTTCTTTCATTTATCAGCTGGGGCAGGGGCTGGACCAGCGGACGAAATAGGAGCAGCAGCTATAGGATGGATGATCATGACATCCGGATCATCCTGAGGTTTTGAAGCCTCAACTGTTGGTGTAGCTTGAGTAATCTGTTGCTTATCAGCTTTGTCAGCAGCAGAGTCCTCAACAGCTCCAACAGGCCGTTCAGCAGGTTCAGGAGATTGTCTAACTAAGTTTCCCAACTCAGTAGGCTTTTCTATGAATGTCATCTGCTTCCTTGCAGTTTTCTTAGTTAGTCCTTGAATAACTTTTGAGGTAGCAGTATCCTTCTGCTGACTTCTTGTTCTTTGAGAAACACCATCAGCTGGTCTCTCAACTGATGGAGTTCTAGAAGGTGATGCAGGAGACATTCCCCTTACATCAGCAGTAGTCTGACTTATTATTTGATCAACAGTAGTGTCAGCTACAGTTTTCATCTTTTTAGGAGCTTTCTCCTTTGGCTTTTCAGCAGCCTTTTTCGTCTTAGTCTCAACAGCTAGGTCAGCTGTTTTGACCAATCTTCTTTGCCTCTTGGCAGGAACCTCCTTTGGTTTCTCATCTTCAACTTCTTCAGGCTCATCAGCCTTTCTCTTCTGAACAGGTAAGTACTTGGTCATTGCCTTAGACTTGTGAATCTCCTTACCATTTGTCATATCACAGCCCAGCTTGAACAGCAGGTAACTGAGTGTGATCCTATGGTTGGTGTGAGGACCTTTTCCTTTCTTTACCTCAAGAAAATCAGCCAAGATGTACCAAATTATTATAGACCAGTTGACTTCTAGCCCATAGTAGATGGCAGCCATTATGCTGAACCTTTTCATGGTAACAGCATCCAGAGAAAAAGTACAATTTTCTATCAGCTATGACACCATATCAGCCATCCGCTGATATTCATCTTTCAGCTGTTTCTTCCTTATGTTGCCAGACAACACTTCTCCTTCTTTGGCGTAGATCGCCCAGAATTGTTGGTGCTTGTCCTCCGTCAGCATAGTGACATCATGTCGTCCTCTGTTTGGAAGCCCAAAAGTCTCGTGAAGAACAGCTGGGGTAATGGTGATAGATTTACCTCCAACTTTAGCCTTGATTTCCATGGAGTTGTAGTCAACAGATGCAGTCTTGTAGTACTCCATAACCTGGTCGGTCCAGATTACACCTTCGTTGTATTCTATGAAGTTCACTAATGAGGCAGACTTGAACTTTTCCAGCAACTCTTTCATCAAATTCGTTCCAGATTGATAGTATGATTCATATACGAGGAACATACCTTCAGCGGCCATTGTAATCTGTTGAAAATTAGGGAAACATGAAGAAATTTGCAGAAAATTGCAAGTATTTTCTCTCAAGTATGCTTTGAATGTTTAGGGTGCATAAAGAGCTACACGGCTGATCAGATTGGGATTTATAAAGTTAGGGTATTTCGGTTTCCGTGATACCAGCTAACCGTTAGATCCGTTTCTTGTCAGTGCTGATCGTGCGGCGTCAGTTACGACCTTTCAAATTCAAATCACATTAAATGAGGAGCGGGAATATATACCGCCCTTCTGTCACTTGTAAAAGCGTGTTTTGAATAAAAACGTTTTAAACAATAAGCTTTTACACAAGCGATCAGATGAGTAAAATAAATACTTATCTGATGGACTACTGTCCTGATGACACAGTTGTTATCAGTGCAAGCTAATAACTGATAACCTTCCTCAGCTGTTTGTCAATCCAGCTAGATAATAAATCTTCATTCTTCAAGACTTTAATCTTCCGTTGAAAACATAACTTCAACTAACTGTCATTAACAGATTTCATCTTTTAATCAGAAGTACCGCTAGTCTTACACGTTCCCCCTGACTATAAGAATTCATAAGTTAACTAGTCTGTTGAAAGTTAATCCTTGACGATAAATAAGATGAGTAAGCTGTTGAACTCTAGTCTTCTGATGAGTTCCCCCTCAGCTTATGCATCCAATTTTAATAAACCTAGTTCAGCTCTTAGAGTTGAAAACCTTGTCTCACTTAAAGATTTTGTGAAGATGTCAGCAATTTGATTTTCAGTAAACACATATTCTATCATGACATTTCCTTTCTCCACATGATCTCTAATAAAGTGATGCTTGATCTCAATATGCTTAGTCTTTGAGTGACTTGTAGTATTCTGAGTAAGGCTGATTGCACTTGTGTTGTTACAGTAGATTGGTATTCCACTGATTTTGGTATTGTAGTATTCTAGTTGATGCTTCAACCATAAGATTTGTGCACAGCAAGCTCCAGCAGCTATGTACTCAGCTTCAGCAGTTGATATGGATACTGAAGTCTGTTTCTTACTCATCCATGAGATCAGGCGACTACCTAAGAATTGACAGGCACCTGTTGTGCTTTTTCTATCAATCTTGCAGCCAGCAAGATCAGAATCTGAATATCCAATAAGCTCAAATCCAGATTCCCTAAGATACCACAATCCCAAATCTTGAGTACCCTTAATATATTTCAATATTCTCTTGGCAGCTAAGAGATGAGATTCTTTAGGATTTGATTGAAATCTCGCACAAACCCCAACAGAGTACATGATATCAGGTCTGCTAGCTGTTAGATACAACAGTGACCCAATAATGCCTCTGTATTTGGTTATGTCCACTGATTTGCCATCTTCATCTTTATCCAACCGAAGACTTGTAGACATTGGAATAGTAGCAGTAGAGCTAGTTTCCATACCAAACTTTTTGAACAGATCCTTTGTGTATTTTGCTTGGCTGATGAATATTCCATCAGGCAACTGTCTAACTTGCAAACCAAGAAAATAATTAAGTTCTCCCATCATGCTCATTTCAAACTTGTTCTGGATCAGCTTTGAGAACTTGTCACACATCTGTTGGTTAGTTGAACAAAAAATAATATCGTCCACATAAATTTGCACAAGCAAAATATGTTGTTCCCATTCAATAGTGAACAAGGTCTTGCAACTTTACCTTTGCGAAATCCTTTTATTAAAAGAAAGTCAGATAAAGTATCATACCATGCTCTTGGAGCCTGTTTCAGTCCATAGAGGGCTTTCTTCAGACGATATACTTTGTCTCCCTCTTGATAGACTTCGAAACCAGGTGGTTGTTCAACATAAACTTTTTCTTGCAATTCTCCATTGAGAAAAGCTGATTTCACATCCATCTGATAGACAGTGAAATTCTTGTGAGCAGCATAGGCAAGAAAGAGTCTGATTGCCTCTAATCTTGCTACTGGTGCAAAAGTTTCATCAAAGTCAATGCCTTCTTCTTGGCAGTAACCCTTGGCCACTAATCTTGCTTTGTTTCTGGTGACTTCACCATCTTCATTCATCTTATTCCAGAATACCCACTTAGTGCCAATGACTCTTTGATGACTTGGTCTAGGAACAAAGTACCAGACTTCATTCCTTTCAAATTGATTTAGCTCTTCTTGCATAGCTTCAATCCAGTTTGAATTACTAAGAGCTTCTTCAATCTGTTTGGGCTCAATTTGAGATAGAAAGCTGACAAACATTGCATCACTTGCAGCAGCTCTCCTTGTCTTTACTTTATCCAAAGGATCACCAATCACCAGCTCTGGTGGGTGATTCTTGAGCCATCTGAGATCAGGTTGCAAATCATAATGTTGTCATTTGTTTTGATCTTGCAACACTACTGTTGGAGTTCCAGTAGTAGTCTGTTGAACTTCTCTTGTCTGTTGAACAGTCTCTGGTCTATCAGCTGTTTGCAACTCGTCTGTTAGACAATCAGCTCTGTGATTTTGAACAGCACTTGAGTTATCAGCTGGGTTGAGATCAGGTAGTATGATGGGAATGTATTCTTCATTCTTTCCAACATTCAACTTCTGTAAATCAGTAGACAGATCTTGATTAACACTTTGATTCTTTTCAGAAGATTGACTTGGTTCATCAAATACTACATGAATGGATTCTTCTATTAGTAATGTTCTTTTATTAAAGACTCTATAAGCTTTACTAACAGTAGAGTATCCTACAAAAACAGCTTCATCAGCCTTTTCTGCAAATGCAGTAAGGTGATTTTTACCATTATTTAAAACATAGCATTTACAACCAAATATCTTAAAATAATGAACGTTTGGCTTCCTGTTGTTCCAAACTTCATATGGAGTCTTGTTTTGGTGCTTGTTGATCATGCATCTGTTTTGGGTAAAACATGCTGTGTTTGTTGCTTCTGCCCAAAATCTTTGAGGCAGCTTAGCTTCAGCTATCATGGTTCTGACAGCTTCCTTTAGTGTTCTGTTTCTCCTTTCAGCAACACCTTTCTGTTGAGGGGTTCTAGCAGCTGAATACTCATGATGTATTCCTTTGATGTTACAATACTCTTCAACAGTAGAGTTTGTAAACTCTGTCCCTCTATCTGATCTAATCTTCAATATCTTTATACTTTTCTCATTTTGGATCAGTTCCATCAGATTAGTAAGATGTTCCTTGGTTTCACTTTTCTTTTTCATGAATATCACCCAAGTATATCTTGAATAGTCATCCACAACAGCTAGGCAATATTTCTTTACACCATTGCTGACTGGATCAATGGGTCCAAATAAGTCCATGTGTAGCAGCTCCAATATTCTTCCAGAATATTAATGCTTCTTGCTTTTGAACGATGACTTGATTTGTTCACCCTTCTGACAGGCGTCACAAAACTTATCTTTGCTCATGACTGTTTTAGGAATCCCTTCTACCAAATCATTCTTTATTAATCTGTTGATGGTCTTGAAGTTTAGATGATTCATTCTTTTGTGCCACAGCCAACATACTTCACTTGGTGTTGATGCCACCAAACAAACGTTTGAATTCTTGTCAGCAGAATTCCAGTCGACTATGTAGATATATCCTTGTCGTCTTCCAGATAAGATTACCTTCTTTGTACCAATCTGTTCAACATAGCACTTATCTGTTGAGAAGATAACTGAATATCCTTTGTCACAAAATTGACTTATGCTCAGCAGATTATATTTGCGGCCTTTAACATATGAGACGTCAGATATCTCTATGTTTCCTCTGATCAGTTTTCCTTTAGCTTTAATCTTGCCTTCTTTGCTGTCCCCAAAGGTAACTTTTGGACCATCCACAGCAACAGCATCCGTCAGCTCATGTATGTTTCCACACATGTGTCTTGAACAGCCACTGTCCAAGTACCAAATCTTCTCTACTTTACTCCTACTCCTAATCCTAACCTACAAAACAAAATAAAATTGTTTTAGGTACCCTTATTGAGAGGGTCCTGAAGGATTAGTTCCACCTTTGACAACCCAAGATGATGAAGTCTTAGGCTTCTTAGATTTCTGAGTTTCAACAGGAGTATGAACAGCTTTGCCTTTACCACGTTCATCAGATTTATCATATTGTTGATGATCAGCATGATAAGGATAATGTTCAAATGCAGAGTAAGATGCATGATAAGGAGGATATGCATGCATTGGATGAGCAGGGTATGGTGCATAGCAAGTTGGAAATATAGGTGCATGATACATAGGATGATATGCAGTAGGTTGCACATAATAAGACTCATTTCCATGCCAAGCATTTTGATTTTTCTTGTTCTTATGCTTCTTTGGTTTACTTGATGCTTGCTCATTGACAGACGACTTAGTTTTATCACTAGTCTGATTAGTTTTAGCCTTATCAGAGGACTTCCTAGGACTCTTCTGTTTAGGCTTACTAGTCTGTTTTCCTATACTAGGCTCTTTGCTCTTTTTAGCCTTAGGAGATTTCTTCTCCTTTACCACTTTCTCAGGTGAAGCAGGTCTAGCAATTTGAACATACAGAATGACCTTACTATTGTCAGCAGATATAAATTTCTCAGTATGGTTCAATTCTAACTTTTCCTGATCTAAATGTGTCTTCTGTTTACTAGACATGTGAGTGGATGCAACAGATGACTTCTCATGAGACTCAATGACTTTTTCAAGTTCCATGATTTTTCCTTTATAAACTTCACATTCAGCTTTCAGAGATTCATGTTCTTGCTCAAGCTGTTTATATTAAGCTGATTCTCTTGGCTTTTCAGCTGTGAGTTTCAGTGAACTATTTTGCTCTTTTAGCAATGTCATCTCTTCCTTAAGCTTTTTATATGCTTCGGCAATACCAGTATTGTTAAGCATCATTTGTTCAAATGAATTAAATAATTCATTGTCAAGAGGAGTTACCTCATCATCCTCAGAGTTATCAGATTCCTTGGCCATCAGGCAGAGAAAAGCGGGGCTCTCTTCATCAGAAGACTCTTCATCAGAAGTGTCTGAATCAGAATCAGATGAGTAGATAGCAGCTGGCTTTTCTGCTTCTGCTACCATCGCTTTTCCTTTTTGATGCTTTCTTTCTTTTCTGATTCTCTTTTCTTCTTCTGTATACTTCTCAGCTTTAGGATATGGGCAGTCTCTGATGAAATGACCCAGTTTCCTGCAATTATAGCACATCATTTTGGATTTATAAGAATCCTTATCCTGAGAAGAAGAAGTATGGTTAGAAGTAGAAGCATTGTTATATTTGTTCTTCATTTTTCGTCTGTAGAACTTTTTGAAGTTGTTCATCAACAATGCAACGTCTCCAGCAGTGTACTCCTTTTTGTTGAGTAGTGTGGCTTCATCAGATGAGTCCACATCTTTTCTTTTGTAGGCTGGGTTTCTTGGATTTTCAGCAACAACAAGTGCAGCTGTGGGACTTGAAGTTGAGGTTTCTTCAACACCCATTCTAGGCAGTTTATACTCATACGCCTTGAGTACGGAGAACAGCTCTGTAAGAGAAATCTTCCCCAGATCTCTTGATTCTTCCATTGCTGTCACCTTCATGTTGAACTTGGGAGGCAGGGCCTTCAGTACTCTGACGGTGATTTCCTTGTCAGTGAAGGTCTTTCCCAGCTTTAGAACTTCATTTAGGGTTCTGGTGAATCTAGTGTCCATCTGATCAATAGTTTCTCCAGATTTCATCTTGAAATTATCCAGCTTCTCCAAGGCAACACTGAGCTGATGCTCTTTGATGGCGTCGTTTCCTTCGCTCATGTCACGAACCTTATCCCACATCTCCTTTGCAGTTTTGCAATGTTTGACTTTATCAAACCGATCATTATCCAGGGCTTTGGTCATGATGAAACGACCAACTTTATCCAGATTGAACAGCTTTATTTCTTCGGCTGTCATCTCTGTTAAATCTTTTTCCACCACTAGTTCAGCTTCATCAACTATGATAGTCTTGGTGAATTTGAATGGACCTTTTATGATACATGTGTACATGTTATCATTATAAGCGGCTAGAAAAATCTCCATCCTGATTTTCCAGTCTTCAAACGACATACCAGCAATGTGGGGAACATGGCTGATACAGTCCATTTTTCAAAAAGTTTTTGTTTTCAAACAAATGCTCTTTTGAAAAGTTTTAAAACCTTTGAAAAACACTTGGATCAAGCTCGTTGATCAGGCAGCTGATTCAAATGAACCACCTGCTCTGATACCACTTGTTGGTCCCAAGTGGTCAAAAGAGGTTTAGAGGGGGGGGGGGGTGAATAAACCTCTTTAAAATTTTCTTCCAATTTTAACTTTAAAACTTTTCTCTAACTGTGAGAAGACTAAGCTGATCAGAGTAATAAGTTACAAGTCTGTTCGCGAACAAATCTTTGAACAGGTATGATAACCACTCGTCTGATAATTACTTAGCTGATGTAGTTAAAATCAGTTTTAATACTTAGAGTACTTGCAGCGGATTTTTAAAGTGTTTTTCACAAGTATTCTTAGTAGTTTGAAAAATGTTTCCCCAGTTTTATAAACTCCTTTAAATTTTTTTTTTCAAACAGTTAACTAAAGTGTTTTATGCAGTCTTGAAATATGCAAGTAAAAATGCAAGTAAAAACACACAGAATTTTTATAGTGGTTATATGGATTTAAATCCTTTAGTCCACTCTTCCAAGTCACTTAGATCTTGGGTTATACTAGAAACACAAAGTAACCAGTACACTCTGCTTACGCCTAACAACAAATGAACAGGCCGTAAGTGCGTAGTAAGAAATCACAAAGAAATCCTACTCCCTGAAGTAATATCACTCACTAAGATGGATATCTACTTCTCACAACACTCAGTTTTACAAATTCACTCAGAAGATGTGTTTATCTTTGTTCTTCAACTTCGCTTTTCTTCAACAAATGACTAAGCTGATGAGTGAGCTGTTCTTGAGACTTAAAGAGTTCTGCTTCGAAAATTCTCTCAGAAATTGTGTTGTTGTTTTTCTCTTCGTCTCTTTCAGCTATTTATACTTGAGGTTTGAAAAATGTCCGTTGAAGAGAGACAAGATTCAAATTCCTCGAGTACTGGTCCTTAATTTCCACGAACGGCTCTTTTGCAGTCTGTCCGTACTGTCAACAGTACTATTCTGCAGGTAGCATTAAATGCACCCAGCTGATGCGAAGCATTTCTTCAATCATTTGTCTTTAATAACCTTGTACTTCAGCATTTATTACTCCAAGGGGCATTTATTACCGTTGGGAAGACTTTATGATCCTTTCCATTTGGCTGACGAAAGTGCAAGTCTGATGGCGAACTAGGCTGACCTCAAACTTGAACAAATCTGATTTGAGTCGGCTGATCTTCATCAGTCTGATACCTTTCCTTCAGCAGATCAGAAGTCTTGGACATTGAAATTTGACTCTTCTGATGTCTCCATTACTTAGTCAAAAATTTCTTCAAAGGGATATCAGCTAGGTTGCTTCATACTTAACCGATTTTGAAGTTTTGGAATTCATCAAAACCTCCCTTAGCAAATTGTCTTCAGTGTTCTTCATCTTCATCCTTATCCAACAATATATATATAATTATAATTATAATTCTAAAGAACTTTGACTCAAAGGTAAATTGCTTTTATAAAATATTGAATAATGTAATTTATTGCAATCTTAATAATAATATTTTTTCCTTTTTTATAATTGTCCTAGCAATGATATATGACCCGAAGCGGTCTAAAAACAGTACAACATAATTTACTTTATTTTTTTGTTAAATTGATTTAATCTATCTTTTTATTTAATGCTTTTTCCACCGTCTGTTTGCAACCTGTGCGCCCGGCAGGGGAATTTGGTCGTGCGATGCGAGTGTGCTTTTGCAATTAATTTTTAAACAGCATAATCATGAAACAACACTGTTTATTGAATTTCTCTTTTTATGACCATAAGAAACATACAAAGCAATGGTCAAAATCTCAATTCTAAAAATCTAAATATCAATTATAATATATGTATACTTCAACAATACATACAATTGTTCGGAATTAAAAAAATATATAAAAAAATCGACTATTATCTGTACATTGTAATGATACTGGAAGGATGAATTTTTTTTTTCTGGTAGTAAAATTGGAAGAATAATACGATGTTAGGAAATATTTATAATTCCAGGGCTACTTAACATTCGTCATTTAATGCTGAAGAAGTTAGTCAAAGACCATATACTTGGCCTCCTCGGAGACATTAGGCCATAAGATTAGGTCGGAAAACAATATATCACAATGTAAAATTACACAAAATATACATATTGGTCAAAATTCAAATACAAGCGGATTTTCATACAAAACTACATCGGCATAAGATCAGAATGATTCTTTTAATATAAATAAAACTAATAAGTAAAAACTAATATTAAAAGTCGTCAAAACTACAAATATATATATATATATATATAAGAAATATATCTAAACCAAACTCGATGAATGCTGCTGCTATTGAATTGGTATAGAAATTTTTTTTTTCATTTGTTTCTCAGCTTATGTGCAACCTTTGTGAGCACATTGCAGACATATTGTTTACTGCATGATGAGACAATTATACACAAGCGACTTCATTATCCATTAAGTTGTATACATATTGACAGTTCCGATGATCGATAGGATATTCCGGGGTGAATCGGCAATCATTAGAAGTTGAAGAAAAGTAAGGATTTGAGGCATTTTGATATGAACCACGAGTTCATCCCATTCGTTACTTTGGCTGAAAATATAGGTACTTAATTAAGCTCCCATCATCGTCATCTCCATGAAAATTTCGATATCCACAAATTAGTTAGGAATGTTAATCTGAGAACGGCTAATGGGAGTGTTTGGGTTTACACGTTTCCTCCTGCTTGGCTGTCCATTGTAAAAAAGAAAAAATAAAAAACACTAGCTGGCACAAGTATATTTGAACCATGTCGAAAGTCCGACTTTGTACAGGTATTTGTAATATTTTAAATGAGATGTAAGAATAAAATTTATCTTATATTATTAACACATATTAATATATTATCCTTGAAAGAAGATCTACAGAATCTGTGAGAAAGAACTAACGGATTTAAAAAATAGATACCTTATTTTGTGCAGCCTCGAATATAGCATCAGCAATGGTACGATAATTGTCTTCTTCAATAAGAGCCAATCTGTCATCCTTCAAAGTTTTATCATATTTTTTTGTACCAAAAATTTCCAATTCCACCCATACCAAAACTAAAAAAGATTTATAGCTATTAAGTTGAATAGCAAATATTGGATTATAATATACTTCAAATTCCATGCTCGCAAACTCATCTGTCGAATATAAATAATATTCTAACTAAATCAACAACACAACTTTAATTTATATAGAAAAATATAATTGATGTGAGAAAATTTATAGTGGTCATTTTAGATCTTACGACCATAATATTATAAGATAAACGGTGTAGATTGTTTAACGGGAAACATTCCCACCTTTTCAACTACTCGTAGTTATAGCCTTATAGGGGTAGTTTAAAATTATATATAAATAGTAATATTGATTAAATGCTTTAACCTAATTGGACCTGCATATATGTAAAACGTACCGACAATAAATAACCAAATAATTGAATAACTTTGTTATGTGACTATTTGTTTAATTTTCTCAAAATATTGTAAAAAATTCTACAAAATGTGCTGTTTTGTAAAACTTACTGCAATGTACCTTGTTGCTATTTTATTTTAAATAGTTACAGGTTAATACTATTTTGCAATAACATAAAATTTATTTAACTCCATGCATATACAAAACATTTTAATTTATCAGCAAATATATTAAATATGTTTTTATAGAATATTGTTGTTGGTATATGAATTAAATAGTAGTAAATAACTAAAAAAATAACGTATATTATATTATCTCTGTAATAGATAAGTTTATTCTCGACATTGAAACGACCCTTCCTTAACCGACACATCTATTCTAAAAAACCAAAATAAAAAAAGAGTCAACAGCCGTTATTAAATGCTCACACCCTTTATCGTTTGAAAACTGTTGGAAGTGTCCATTAAATTAAAAATAATATGACTTTTCATATACTACGAAAATAAAATATTTAAACAAAAAATATACGGCAGTTATTGAATAATAATTTGAATATTTATTTATTTAATATAGTAATATTATTCTTTACAACCATGGCGTAATTTTGAAATCTCATTAAATCCATCAATATATTATTTTTCCTTCTTCCTCAATCTCTCGTGCAAAAAACCATCATCGTCTTCCTTTTTTAGCAGAATTTTAATCTCTAAATTATGAATTTCACCCAGTTGTTCGCACACTGTTTTTGCCTTCTGTTGGAATACCCTCGTTTCTCTCTGTAATTAAAAACTCAGATGAATACAGTTTTAACCATCCTAAAAAACTGTAAAAGATAAGTTTATTCTCGACATCGAAACATACAAAGGAATGGTGAAAATTATATGTGTAAATTTATATATCAATTATAATATGTACACTGCAATAACACCTGACCTTGCTCGAAATGAAAAATACCGATCTAAACAACGACTATTATCTGCACAATGTAATGATAATGGAGAAATATTTTATTATATTTTATATATTTTTATTTGCGTTATTACTTTATCTTTAATGGTTTGATTAGTAATAATGACCATAATTGACATATATCAAATCATAAAAATTTAGCTAGTATTTGATGTCGTACAGAGCAAATTAATCTGAACCTGAATTTGCATGTTCAATGGGACAAATTAATCTGAACCTGAATCTGAATCAAAGAATGTTTTACATATCTATATACAAAAATAATTTGAATATTTATTTATTTAATATAGTATTATTATTCTTTACAACCATGGCGTAATTTTGAAATCTCATTAAATCCATCAATATATTATTTTTCCTTCTTCCTCAATCTCTCGTGCAAAAAACCATCATCGTCTTCCTTTTTTAGCAGAATTTTAATCTCTAAATTATGAATTTCACCCAGTTGTTCGCACACTGTTTTTGCCTTCTGTTGGAATACCCTCGTTTCTCTCTGTAATTAAAAACTCAGATGAATACAGTTTTAACCATCCTAAAAAACTGTAAAAGATAAGTTTATTCTCGACATTGAAACATACAAAGGAATGGTGAAAATTATATGTGTAAATTTATATATCAATTATAATATGTACACTGCAATAACACCTGACCTTGCTCGAAATGAAAAATACCGATCTAAACAACGACTATTATCTGCACAATGTAATGATAATGGAGAAATATTTTATTATATTTTATATATTTGTATTTGCGTTATTACTTTATCTTTAATGGTTTGATTAGTAATAATGACCATAATTGACATATATCAAATCATAAAAATTTAGCTAGTATTTGATGTCGTACAGAGCAAATTAATCTGAACCTGAATTTGCATGTTCAATGGGACAAATTAATCTGAACCTGAATCTGAATCAAAGAATGTTTTACATATCTATATACAAAAATAATTTGAATATTTATTTATTTAATATAGTATTATTATTCTTTACAACCATGGCGTAATTTTGAAATCTCATTAAATCCATCAATATATTATTTTTCCTTCTTCCTCAATCTCTCGTGCAAAAAACCATCATCGTCTTCCTTTTTTAGCTGAATTTTAATCTCTAAATTATGAATTTCACCCAGTTGTTCGCACACTGTTTTTGCCTTCTATTGGAATACCCTCGTTTCTCTCTGTAATTAAAAACTCAGATGAATACAGTTTTAACCATCTTAAAAAACTGTAAAAGATAAGTTTATTCTCGACATTGAAACATACAAAGGAATGGTGAAAATTATATGTGTAAATTTATATATCAATTATAATATGTACACTGCAATAACACCTGACCTTGCTCGAAATGAAAAATACCGATCTAAACAACGACTATTATCTGCACAATGTAATGATAATGGAGAAATATTTTATTATATTTTATATATTTGTATTTGCGTTATTACTTTATCTTTAATGGTTTGATTAGTAATAATGACCATAATTGACATATATCAAATCATAAAAATTTAGCTAGTATTTGATGTCGTACAGAGCAAATTAATCTGAACCTGAATTTGCATGTTCAATGGGACAAATTAATCTGAACCTGAATCTGAATCAAAGAATGTTTTACATATCTATATACAAAAATAATTTGAATATTTATTTATTTAATATAGTATTATTATTCTTTACAACCATGGCGTAATTTTGAAATCTCATTAAATCCATCAATATATTATTTTTCCTTCTTCCTCAATCTCTCGTGCAAAAAACCATCATCGTCTTCCTTTTTTAGCAGAATTTTAATCTCTAAATTATGAATTTCACCCAGTTGTTCGCACACTATTTTTGCCTTCTGTTGGAATACCCTCGTTTCTCTCTGTAATTAAAAACTCAGATGAATACAGTTTTAACCATCCTAAAAAACTGTAAAAGATAAGTTTATTCTCGACATTGAAACATACAAAGGAATGGTGAAAATTATATGTGTAAATTTATATATCAATTATAATATGTACACTGCAATAACACCTGACCTTGCTCGAAATTAAAAATACCGATCTAAACAACGACTATTATCTGCACAATGTAATGATAATGGAGAAATATTTTATTATATTTTATATATTTGTATTTGCGTTATTACTTTATCTTTAATGGTTTGATTAGTAATAATGACCATAATTGACATATATCAAATCATAAAAATTTAGCTAGTATTTGATGTCGTACAGAGCAAATTAATCTGAACCTGAATTTGCATGTTCAATGGGACAAATTAATCTGAAGCTGAATCTGAATCAAAGAATGTTTTACATATCTATATACAAAAATAATTTGAATATTTATTTATTTAATATAGTATTATTATTCTTTACAACCATGGCGTAATTTTGAAATCTCATTAAATCCATCAATATATTATTTTTCCTTCTTCCTCAATCTCTCGTGCAAAAAACCATCATCGTCTTCCTTTTTTAGCAGAATTTTAATCTCTAAATTATGAATTTCACCCAGTTGTTCGCACACTGTTTTTGCCTTCTGTTGGAATACCCTCGTTTCTCTCTGTAATTAAAAACTCAGATGAATACAGTTTTAACCATCCTAAAAAACTGTAAAAGATAAGTTTATTATCGACATTGAAACATACAAAGGAATGGTGAAAATTATATGTGTAAATTTATATATCAATTATAATATGTACACTGCAATAACACCTGACCTTGCTCGAAATGAAAAATACCGATCTAAACAACGACTATTATCTGCACAATGTAATGATAATGGAGAAATATTTTATTATATTTTATATATTTGTATTTGCGTTATTACTTTATCTTTAATGGTTTGATTAGTAATAATGACCATAATTGACATATATCAAATCATAAAAATTTAGCTAGTATTTGATGTCGTACAGAGCAAATTAATCTGAACCTGAATTTGCATGTTCAATGGGACAAATTAATCTGAACCTGAATCTGAATCAAAGAATGTTTTACATATCTATATACAAAAATAATTTGAATATTTATTTATTTAATATAGTATTATTATTCTTTACAACCATGGCGTAATTTTGAAATCTCATTAAATCCATCAATATATTATTTTTCATTCTTCCTCAATCTCTCGTGCAAAAAACCATCATCGTCTTCCTTTTTTAGCAGAATTTTAATCTCTAAATTATGAATTTCACCCAGTTGTTCGCACACTGTTTTTGCCTTCTGTTGGAATACCCTCGTTTCTCTCTGTAATTAAAAACTCAGATGAATACAGTTTTAACCATCCTAAAAAACTGTAAAAGATAAGTTTATTCTCGACATTGAAACATACAAAGGAATGGTGAAAATTATATGTGTAAATTTATATATCAATTATAATATGTACACTGCAATAACACCCGACCTTGCTCGAAATGAAAAATACCGATCTAAACAACGACTATTATCTGCACAATGTAATGATAATGGAGAAATATTTTATTATATTTTATATATTTGTATTTGCGTTATTACTTTATCTTTAATGGTTTGATTAGTAATAATGACCATAATTGACATATATCAAATCATAAAAATTTAGCTAGTATTTGATGTCGTACAGAGCAAATTAATCTGAACCTGAATTTGCATGTTCAATGGGACAAATTAATCTGAACCTGAATCTGAATCAAAGAATGTTTTACATATCTATATACAAAAATAATTTGAATATTTATTTATTTAATATAGTATTATTATTCTTTACAACCATGGCGTAATTTTGAAATCTCATTAAATCCATTAATATATTCTTTTTCCTTCTTCCTCAATCTCTCGTGCAAAAAACCGTCACGTCTTCCTTTTTTAGCAGAATTTCATTCTCTAAATTATGAATTTCACCCAGTTGTTCGCACACTGTTTTTGCCTTCTGTTGGAATACCCTCGTTTCTCTCTGTAATTAAAAACTCAGATGAATACAGTTTTAACCATCCTAAAAAACTGTAAAAGATAAGTTTATTCTCGACATTGAAACATACAAAGGAATGGTGAAAATTATATGTGTAAATTTATATATCAATTATAATATGTACACTGCAATAACACATGACCTTGCTCGAAATGAAAAATACCGATCTAAACAACGACTATTATCTGCACAATGTAATGATCATGGAGAAATATTTTATTATATTTTATATATTTGTATTTGCGTTATAACTTTATCTTTAATGGTTTGATTAGTAATAATGACCATAATTGACATATATCAAATCAAAAAAATTTAGCTAGTATTTGATGTCGAACAGAGCAAATTAATCTGAACCTGAATTTGCATGTTCAATGGGACAGATTAATCTGAACCTGAATCTGAATCAAAGAATGTTTTACATATCTATATACAATAATAATTTGAATATTTACTTATTTAATATAGTAATATTATTCTTTACAACCATGGCGTAATTTTGAAATCTCATTAAATCCATCAATATATTTTTTTTCCTTCTTCCTCAATCTCACGTGCAAAAAACTGTCATCGTCTTCCTTTTTTAGCAGAATTTCAATCTCTAAATTATGAATTTCACCCAGTTGTTCGCACACTGTTTTTGCCTTATGTTGGAATACCCTCGTTTCTCTCTGTAATTAAAAACTCAGATGAATACAGTTTTAACCATCCTAAAAAATTATATTGATATTCCAACAAATACAAAAATACCTTCTGTTTTTCTTCCAACTCCAAGAGTTTTTTCTCGCAATTTCCGAATACCTCGATAGCAGCTTTTAGTGCATTGGATTTCTGCACGCATTATAAATTTAAAAAAATTTGTATAATTTTAACAAGGCTTATAAAAAAAAAATTTAGTACCACCTTTTCTTTATGCTGGCCTTCAGGATGAAACTCGAGCTCTTTTTTCTTGTTTCTATGAGTAATTTAATATCTTCCATTCTTCTTATCTTGCATAGAATACAAACATGTTCATAAGAAATATAATTATTATCATTATATGAATAAAAAAAAAAAGATAAAAACTTTATATAGATTTTGTTTACCTGGTGAAAATGAAACAACTGTTTTCGAGCAATATTAGATATGGAAATGTAATGATCGTGTAAGTCGAATGTATATAAATAAATAAATTCAACCTTTTTGAAAATACGAAAAGCTCTTTCAGAAAGATGAATAGATATGACGTTTGAAGCTTTTATCGAAGATGTATTGTTATGGTTTGAATTGTTGGGAATAGTAATCGTCGATAAGTTAATGTTTTCAAAATTCTTATATATCCTGCAGATTTTGAAAGTTTTAGTACATCACATCATCTTTCTTATCCGAACTAATTAAATAATAATAATACGATTATAATTTAAAATAAAAAAATTATATTCTGTAGAGATCGTTCTGAGCCTTGATAGAGGAGATTGCCCGATCTTAATGAACGGTGCCTCCTTCTATACACTTCAAACAACGTCAATTTTGCTTCATATTAACCATCTATGCTTATTTCGATTTGCTATTTCAGAATTCCGAATTAATTTAGGGTAATGGGTTAGTGGATTTGTTGTGGCCCCGTAGTTGGCGGCCGTATTTCTTCTTTGGTTGAAACCGAATATAGAAAAAAGAAACAAACATAACAAAAAAATATTTGGTAAGCTCAGATCGAAAAGCAAGATCAAAATTAAAAAGTAATAGAAAGCATAACTAACGTAGAAAATAAATAAAAAAATTACCCGGACTGAGAAATAAATGTGGATCGAGTTAAACAATGAACATAAAATAATTGTTCAAATATAAAATACAAAAAAATAAACCGCACAGTTATTAACAATGGAACGCACAATTAAAGCAATAAAATAGCTTGAAACAAATTACAAAACCGAATATAGAAAAAAGAAACAAACATAACAAAAAAATATTTGGTAAGCTCAGATCGAAAAACAAGATCAAAATTAAAAAGTAATAGAAAGCATAACTAACGTAGAAAATAAATAAAAAAATTACCCGGACTGAGAAATAAATGTGGATCGAGTTAAACAATGAACATAAAATAATTGTTCAAATATAAAATACAGAAAAATAAACCACACAGTTATTAACAATGGAACGCACAATTAAAGCAATAAAATAGCTTGAAACAAATTACAAAATATAAAATATGGGAATTATTAATTTATCTTAAGAAATTCAAAATAAAATAAATTAATAGTAGAGCACAGTCCATTACATATATAAGAACATATAATATTCTTTAGGCAAATGAGGATAACAAATATAATAGTTAAATAATAATATTTTGTTTATGTAGCAAATTATATTATGTAATAAACAAATCCAAATTAAAGTAAAATTACAGGGCATAAACTTCAGAGCAATAAACTGTGTAATAGCAATCAAACCAGTACATTATTTTCATTATAGTCCTCATTTTTATTTTCATATCATTTTCGAAATACTTCTATATAATTTTTTCCATATTCAGCCAATTTTTTCGAAAATGTGCTTGCCTTTCCAATTTCTTTTTTCCCGCATAATTCTGAAACGACGTCGTTATGATGGTAGACGTGCTTAGTGTTATTGTACCTCGTGCATTGCTGATTTTCTTTTTTCTTTTCATATAATGGTTTAATTGGCCATCATTTTGCAAGTGGTGAGCCCAAAGTGATCTGTTTTTTTATGTCATTCTTCTCAATTTCCCGTTTACCTTAACAAATCGACCAACTCTTCTTCCAAACCTCTGTGTCTCCAGCACCGCTGTTTTAAATAAACAAGATGGAACAGAAGAGGAAGATAGGCTGAGTGATTTGCCAGATTGTCTTCTCCTACACATTTTGGCTCCAATCACTTGCCTAATAAACTCGATTAACCACCTATACCAAGCCAAATTGATTAGAAATTATGAAATATTTCAAATTGGATAGCATATCTTGGATGGTAAAATATTTCCAATTCCACCCATACTAACTCATAATTTTTACGAAAATTAAGCATCATCAATTTTATCATCCTTAGATTCCTAGACCAAAAAATTAATTTACATTTACTCCACAATATTAGTTCACAAATATAATCAAAGTAAGCGAATTTATAGTAGCTCTGGTAAAGATCCAACTGCCAAGAAATTAGGAAAATCCAACGGTCAGTAAATTAATAAATCAACTGCGTTTTATTTCCAAATATTTAAACAGATCTGAACTCGCGTGTCTTGTAAAACGTGCTAAAAAACAATATATAAATTTGTTTTGTTTTGACCGTTGATCTTTAAACTTTAATTATATGGACTGTCCGAGTATCACCATAAACATAGGTAGTTGATTACGCGGAACGCGTCCTGTTCTAAAATTTACACCATCTATCTTGAACTTCCTTGGCCGTTGGATTACGATTGCTTCTATAGATTCGGTCACTTTGACTTAAATACTCCCTCCATTTCATTTTATATGTCACTTTAGAGAAAAAAAAAATTTCCACAATACATGTCACTTTATAATTTCAAGATAGATTTAAATGCAATTTGACATTTTTACCCTTATTTAATCCTAAGTACTATACTTAATATCTCCTAATTTTCAAAACAAATAACCATGCATTTATTATGAGTGAGGAGATGAAGAGTCTTTTTACTCATCTTTTTCAAGGGCAATTTTGTCTAACTATCTTAAATTTTTCTAAAATCTAGAGCATTAAATAATTTCTTAATCCTTGTGAAACAACCTTAAACGACATCTAAAATGAAACGGAGGGAGTATATATGAAATATATAAGAATTAATTATTAATTAATAAATAATGTTGTGTAACCAGTACATGTGACTCACCAGATTCTAGAAAGTACTACGTCAGAAAATAGGCCCGACTAATATGTTTAACAAGCTACAAGACACGCAAGTTAATAAAATTCGAGAAAGACTGATTTAATGAAAAATATGAGTTTAATTTTATTAACGAAGATGATTTCGAGATTTATGGGAATGAATCATAGATAATTTTTTTGGAAGATTTTATTTTAAATGTTTTCGATGAAATTACGTTAAACGAAGATACTATAATCTGATTCTGTTGTGCGATTGGTCAGGTTCATCTTAGTCCTAAAGTGATTAATCCAATTATTTACTGATCTTGATACTTATAAGTGCCGACAATTGCCAATAACCCGTTCACGATTTTCATTTTGATTTAAATTTAGCCCCTTTCATAGGAAAACAGCGTCGTTTTGTCCTTTGTCGACCTTTGTTTCTTTTAAATTTGGCTTGTTTTTACATACATTTTCGTTTACTTTTGTCGGTTATATGCTTTATTTCTGTGTTAAATATTTTATATAGGTCGATACAGAGCTAAAGCAGTAGAAAAAGATGGAAGTAGAAGAAATATATAAGAACAAAGATCGGGGAAATAAGATCGAAAACCAACGAGCGGAATATATTTCTAAGCATTTTCCAACCTTGCAGCCTTGTTTTAAGGATTTTAAATCTATCTCATATCAGTAATTTAATTTATCCCCATTAACAACGTCTAAACTCTAAAACCTGGCGCGCATGAGTATTGTCGACAAGATCTTTCAAGGATTAGTTGGAACAAGATAATACATCAATTGTAATAAAAAACACGAATCTGATTAAATAATTTACTTAATCTTATCTTCAAAACATGACATAGAGACTATGTTTGATTTTAAGTATTTCAGTGATGAAAGCGGTATGGAAAATTATTTGTTTTGAAAACAAATAAGTATAAATATAAGTAAAACGCATGTAAAAAAAATTATTTAAGATTTATATTTTGTTAAAGTAAAAACAAGAAAATGGTAAATTATTTTGAGTTGCTTTAGATCTTGATATAATAGATGTCGATGAACTTATCTATGCAGCGGAGTTAAATCTTCGATGTAATATTTATATCGAGAAATCATTCATAGAAGATGTAATTCGAAGCTATAAGTTAGAACAGAGAGCTGCAGGGGAACCAAAATATGGAATCATTAGTTACGAAAGCCAGAATAACTTGCCGGTAAGAGAAAGAGGAGTATTTTTCATGCTAACTTACAATCCATTAGAAGAAATTCAGGTATTATGTAAATATCCTAAATAAAGGTCTAATGAAAGTATAACCTCAACATTTTCTATAACATGTGTTAACAATGTTGTAGAAAGTTCTAGTTGGAATGCAAAAAAATATTGGGATGTTACAAGTAAAAGAGATCTATATACGGAATGGGAACATATTTTGGAGAATCAAAGTTGCTCATCTTCTTTTGGGAGTAGCATGGAATGGAGTAATGATTGAAAATTCAGTAGAATATGCAGACATAATAATGTTATATCAGTCAGCAGTTAATACACTCGAATTTAGCCTTTTCAGTGGTTACTCATCTCGGAAGTTTCAAACATTTAATGAATATGGAGGGATTGAGGATATTAATACTGAATATGAAGGACAAAAAGAAGTTTCAAATCTTACAACTCCATTTGTATTGAAATCTTGCTATAGTTTTTCAATAATGCCTGCTTTCTTGGTGACAATGCATGGAGCAAATCAACGATTGGTAATGATTTTTCATATTTATTTTCATGTTGCTTAAAAAGTGCTTTAACAAATTTATGTATAATAAAAGAACTTTTTTTTTTTTTTAGAGAATACCGGTGCAGTTTATTCAATCAGCTGCCATGCTAAGTACTCGACGCGTAAATTTGAAATCTGGAATACGAAAATGGTTAGTTACAATGACAGACGAAGGTTTTGGAGATGGTTGGGATATTTTCTATCGAGACCATAACCTGAGTACAGAAATTGTGGTTTTCTTTCGAACAAGTGCAATAACATATCGTCCAGTTATATTTAAGCAGAGTAGAGTACAGATGTTATATAGTTGGTATATTAAAATATCTATAAATTGTGCTTAAGTATTTTGACTGCATTAAAACAAGCAATTATTTCTGTTTGGATCAAAATTTCCAATCCCGACCAACTATTGCAATGGTTAATAACTAATTACCGAGCGGTCACTTTTTATTGTTATCGACCGTGCACTTTAACCTTCACAACACGGTGTTAATTGGCTAACTGAATAGCGAGATATTTGTGACCGTCCGTCACACCATCCTTCTTGTCCAAATTAATTAAATAACAATAATACGAATTATAAATTAAAATAAAAAAATTATAGCAGTAAACGAAGATGAGGAAAATACATAAATATCTAATTTTTTTTGCATAAAATCAAAACCGGATATCTAGATCGTAAATCAAAAATAACAAAACAACAAAAGAAAAACAATATTTAATGTTAAACTGATTGTTAGAATAATTTCATTCAGTATTTAGTAAAGGAATCTTCGAAAAGAACGTCGATATTTAAGATATCAAAAGAATATTTGAAATCGTTACAAAATCGTAGAAGTTAGTCTAATTTATGACTGCTTATCTGCTTAAGTTGGAAAATTATAAAAAATAAATATTAAAAAATTAGTTTCATGTTCTTCGAAGACTAAGGTACGTGGTATATATCTCATATATATTAGCAGCACATCTTACGTACTTATATAACTTAAACATCATTACATCCTCATATGTAAAGTTGTAAACCACAGATTCTAAAACTTTTTCGCAATGTTCACCATCCTTGCCATGAAGCACAATTGTCCTCCAAAATAAATATTTTGACATTCACGATGAAAATGTCAATCATGGTTTTGTCGAAGCATAATAAGGAAGTCTCCCACTTCTTGTCGAGAGTAAAATTAATTGGCAGTATCGCAATTAATTGGAGCAATTCTTCTTGTATAGGAATCCAGGAACAAAATAAAAACAAAATTGTATTGGAAAATGGAAAACAAAATCATGAACGAGTAAATTGATTCTCTAGATATTTTAAAATAAACCAAGAAAAATATCTCGAAATTAAATACTATAACTATGTAGTAATAAATAAAAATCCTTTTGAGAATAAATTACCTGGAAGAAGATAGGTTGGTTCGATAAAGTGTAGAAGTAAAAGAGAGTTAAAAGTTAGAAATAAATCTAATTTGATTTGCACGACTTTGTAAGAGAATAAGGATGGAGAGAACATGAGATAATTAAATATTTCCAATTTCACCTATACCAATACATCCTTTGTGCGTACATTCTCCATTATTGATTTGATTATCTTTACTTTTCTTGAACAAAAATTTGACTTAAATATATTTCATGTTCATAGTCGGAATATATAATCAAAGTAGGCCAATTTATAGTAGCTACGGTAAAGATCCAATAGCCAAGAAATTCGGAGATCAAGTGTGTATATTGAACAACTATAGAGAAGATAACTTTCCACCTCGTCGTATTCATGAGGACAGTTTTAAAAAAATTAAAAGCTTCATCATTACATAGAATCATCATCATTATATGACATTGCGCGTCATATAAAACTTGCTGGAATTATTAGTTCTTATCGTATATATACTGTCCTTTATTAAATAATTTAGTCGACGTCTATCACAAACTCACGTGAACATGCAACACTCAATTAACTTAACTTATCCAAAGATATCCTAGACTATATTGAATTAATCTACTCGACAATAATCAGATAACGTCGAAAATGTCCCGACTATACTGTATGAACATATTAGACCAATATACTATCATCCACTACAAAGATGAGTAACTACTGTTTATTAAAATATTGTTCGATGAATAAGTATTAATATATAAACTAATTTAAATAAGTGTAAAATATAAACATAAAATAATTTATTTAATCCATATAATGCACTGAATATAACCCAAAATTTAAAATTTATTTTGTCTTTTAAACTATCATCATAAACATGAATAGTTCATAAGGTATGTAAGTTTTCATTTGTTTAATCCAGACTGTTTAATTTATACTTTCCAAACCGTTGGATATTTCATGTTAATATTATAAAACGATTCGCTGGATATTCAAGTTTTTTCACTATGTAAAATTAAAAAATGAATATTTATATTTTTCAAAATGGAGAGGAATCACCAAACTCCATATATATTATACTCTCTAATAAAAATATGTCTACAAGAGATATTATGTAAATAATAAGCAACATGAGTTAAAGTCTACATAAATGTTACTCCAAATTTTACAAATAATATATAACGGTATAACACAGACCGGAGAACGACAGTGCGACCCACGTTAGTTGCCGGTTGAGTCACCATGATTTACCTCCTCTCACAATCCCGTCGGAAAGTGAGGGTCGCCCGGAGTGAGCGATTTCACCTTTTGGAACAAATTATCACATTCCTTCTCAAGTAAGTTATTACAACTTTTCTGACATTTGTAGATATTGTGAATTCTTCGATCACAAAATATGTACCAACATATGACATAACTCTTACTGGGAGGATTAGCAGAATCCATCTATCGACTCCCAATAATAGGTTGTAAGGAGCACTATCGAGTAACATTTGCAACCATAATCCTACTCCTCGAGACAACGTAACACCATGAAATACCCACACCAAGCTAACTTGATTATAAATTATGATATATTTCAAGTTGGCTAGCATATATTGGATTATAAATATTTCCAATTCCACCCATACTAACTTATCCTTTGCATATATATTATTCATTATCGAATTTATTTTCCTAACTTTTCTACAACAAAACATTAATTTAAAAATATTTCTTATTACCAGTTGAGAAATACGCTCAAGGTAAGCGAATTTATAGTATCTATGATAAAGATCCAACGGCCAAGAGAATATAAGATCAACTTCTGCATTGTACTACTGTAAACGTGCCAACTTTCCAAGCAGTCATATTTATGTGGACAGTTTAAATAAATTACTTACAAGATTCATCATTATCTGACGTTGCGTATATTGCTACCATCCTCTGCAAAATAATTGATTCGACATCTATCACCAATATGACGTCAATATGCCACGCTAAATTAACTTGTTCGAAAAGGTGTAATCGATCACTCCGATCGCCCCTCATCCAAGCGGTCAAGAAACAGTACAACATAATTTACTTTCGATTTTTGTTAAATCGATTTAATCGAAAAACGCCGCCGTTTCTTTATTTCCCGGGATTATTTGCTCTTCGTTGAATTTCTTTTCTCTTTTTGTTCTACGATGTAGATCACTATATTACAGTAATAGTTCAGTGGGCATGCATCTACCAAGTGTGTATTAACCAATATACAAACATTCGATGTTAATTAAAGATTTAAACACGATTGAACTATTTTTTTATCTATAATATTTTGAAATATTACAAAATAAAAAAGAATATCTTAATTTTGTAAAAAATATGGCAAGGGCTTTTTTTTGTTATTGAAACTATGAATACGGTAAAGTATCTTTATTATATAACATTACATTTTAGTGCAAGTAACGGTAAATTTTACCATACTATTTAAATCAATATTTAAATAATAAAAAATAAATAATAATTTAGTTAATAAAACGTTAAACTAATATACAAGTAAAATCATTATAAAAAGCAAAAAAAAAAAAACGAAAATATTGTTCATATTTAACAAATTTCAGAGTCTACATATATTTCACGCACTATTAGCAAAACAAACACATTTCACATATTATCTTACTTACATAACTTAGGAATATTTTTTTTTATTAGCATAATATACAAACTATTACAATACATAAATATACACACATATATATACAAAAAAATACTTCATAGAGACGTTATGATCTTCTAAAAAGCATTTTCAGACATCCACAAATCCAGCCCTTCACTTTAACATTCCAGGATTCGACCTCAGTTATTAGCATTGATCGTGCTTTATCGTGAATTTGTGATCATTTTCATAATATACGATTTTAGTAACTATAATCTGTAAAAGAATAAATTATTTTAGAAGTATATATATAATAATAAGAAAGGAAATTTGTTCAATTACTAAAGGCGCATGTAAATATATGATAGACAAATAATAAATTAAGCACTAATATTTGAGAAATATTACAAAGTCAGAAAATGTTTTTTAAATTATGTAGAGAGTAAAGTTATGATGAAGTATAAGAGGTTTCAATAAAATTATATAGAGAATAAAGTTACGATGGAGTATAAAAATAATTACCAAGCCATATTTATTTTGAACAATCAACATATGGAAAGATTTTGATTTAGCAATGCTATCCACCGTTTCAGGATTAAAGGAAATGAAGATGATCAAATTTGTATTGGCTGGAGGACTTTTGGCAACCATTTTCACATGCTAAGGAAATATCTGCAATAATATTATTAAATATAAAATTTACAAAGATAATTTTTCTTAATTAAATAAATAACTAAGAAAATACTAATAATCTTTACCAGTAATGCAATAAACGCTTTGTCAGCATAAACAAAACAAAATATTCAGTAGTTGTTAACTACATTAGCGCGAAAGTAAATACAGGTTCACACATCTTCACTGGCAGCAAAGTTATAGAACGTTGTCTCCATATCATCCAAAACCCTGTACATGATCCATTAAGTTGAGCATATATCGATCTATCATACCCCTCGTCTTTAAATGTCTGGGATAAGAAGCTAAATTTTATTTTTGGATTGTACATTATAATCATTTGTGGTGATTGTTTGTCAGATATTTTTCGAAACATCGTTTGAACAATATTTATATTTAGGCTTTTGATAATCCATGATAATATTGAACGTTGTTGATGCGAATTTGTATCAATTTTTTTGGCAATGGATATTTCAATGTGCGTTAAATCAGATATAATGCTCACTGGAAGACATATTTTAAAAAACATGCCATTACATTCTGCCCTATGTAAGTAGTTTGAAAGAGCTCGTCGTTTGTACGAAAATAATAGTTTATTTTTTCGGACCGAAGAATGTTTACATCCATATTTCCAAGTACTGCCATTGTTGTAGAGAATATTATATCTATATTAAATAAGTAAATACTCTAATTGATTCGTTTAGAATTAAAAAAATGTATATAAGCGAGAATAGCTGTTCCATATATGAAATTCATTATCATCCTAAACCAAATTCATTAAAATACTAATAAATCATATACAATCCGAACATACAAAATCTGCACAATTAATTATATTTATTAATAGATCTGATGATAGTGATGATAGAGCATACATGTTAGTCTAACGTATTAACAACATAAATAGATCTCCAGAAAATTAATTTTCTACAACCACTTAAATCATGATGTTGCACATATATATAACAAAATTATATAAACATTTGCACAAGGTACTGCTAAGATGATAAACGAAATACCTTTTGTTTTAGCAAGATAAATTGTAGAAATTCAGATTGTATCCGCAGTAAATGACTCTTATTTTCAACAGAAAGACAATTTATAAAGCAAAGATATTTTACACGTAATCACTATTCACAATTGCGTGCATTTTAAGCCAGTCTACACTAGCGCACGGTATATTATATTATATTATTTTTTATTATAGTAATAAAGTAAACAAAAGTCTTGACAATCAGATAAATTAATATTAAAAGAAAAAAAATTCACTTAAATTAATACTTAAATAAGCATGAATTACCTTCACATACTGTTCATCTACAATTTTATGTCTAGATTGTATTGTATGTGTTATATATAGGAGAGATAATATTAATTATAAAATAGTTTTAAAATATTGTTATATATAGGAGAGATAATATTAATTATAAAATAGTTTAAAAATATTGTTACAAATTAGCAATAGCTTCAATAAGATAAACAAATAAATAAAATTTATTTACGATACCATAGTATAAGAAAGAAATTATGCAAAAAAAAAAAATGAAAATTCAGGTCAGCCATAAAAAAACGATACAACCGCCGTATTGAATTAACGTATCTGGTAAAATTATGTTACCACTAATCAGTAGGCCACTTAACGTTAGTCAAAGATAAAATGTATTTATTTGGAAAATTACATAAAATATCGATCAATAAATGATATTTATTTGTTATGCTTCCCAAGGATTACAGAGCGTTTGGCAAAAGGAATCACGGTGTTCAGTTTATTTGTTTTCAGTTCAATGTAAAGGTAGACCAATCCCATTACTCAGGAAACATTGGCTGAAAAATGAAACTTTATGTTAGAACATATAGTGGAGGTTTGTGAAATAATATCGATTTGCGTAATGTTGTTTGTTTGGGTTTTGAGAGAGTGGTTTGAGAAATAAAGTATGTGTAGTTTTTTTTTTTAAAGAGTTAGGTTGTAGGTGTAAGATGTGTAAGACTATATGTCAAATCATGTTTGTTGTGAGATAAATTGTGTAAGAGATATGTTACTTTATGTCAAATCATAGTAGAGTTTGTATAGGTTTTGTTTAGAGATAAGAAAATTGTTGTTTGTTTGGGTTTTGAGAGAGTAGTTTGAGAAAATTAATAGATGAAAAATTTATTTCAGAAAATAGAAAACATGTTTGTTTGGCATTTCCCAAACACGAAAATTTTTTGGGAAACGCCAAACAAACAGGCCCTATTGCTATGTAAAAAAATATAATATGTTACTGAAACTCGATCAAATTCCACATACTCGGTAAGATAAATAATGAAGGATTAGACTGACAAATCCGAGCACATAATGATCAAATATTGAAGAACAAAGCTGAGATATCCTCGGTAAGTTATATACAATTCTTTCGATAACAGTTATTTCAAAGAACAAAAAATCAAAAACATTCAAATCGCTTTTGACATGCCAAGTTATGCATGCACATTATAGTCGAACACAAACTCCAAGAACAATATAATTGCTGATTCATCAATTGTGCAACAGAACAAGTCAAAATACATAAAAAGAGAAAAAGCTTGGAAGTGCTAATAATTCATCAAAGTAGCCATTAATTTTTATAAACCAACCTGAAGATAAATGGTCGGTATCTCAAATCGGCTCTAATTCAAATTTACGAACGCCCATTTTCTCAAACATAAACTCATGGCCATCACTAATTATCCATTGCCGTACAGACCAACCGTATACAAACAATTACCACCATATTATTGCCTACAAAAACTTGATTCCATTCAGCAGTCATATAAATCTTACTACGATTCTTGACAGTTTTAGATTATAAAATTAAATAGCGGTGACGGGAGCGGTGCTTCTCATAAATATATCTTTAAAAAGATGCTTCAATGAACATTGCCTGAAAAAAAAATTATAAATTAAGCATTGATTATCATCATAATTTTGATTTTAAGGTTACATAATAAGTAACGGAGAATAATCGGATCATTTTTTCAAATCTATTGTTTCCTTTCATAAGATACAAACCGCTCCTAACAATCGCGACCTGCAGCACTCCTTTTAAATAAAACAAATAATTTATTTTTGTAGAAACATATTAAAGCATCATAGTAACGATCAATTTTTACATGCTTACCCGAAGATGATTGCTCGATATTTCGAATCGGTACTCATTCAATTTTTCAAAATCTCATTTTCTCAAACCCAAACTCATCACCATCACTAATTATACTGTTATTGAAGCCTCTCCACTGCCGTACTGTCCAACCGTATACAAACAATTACTATTTTAGTAATTTCCCAAGCAAGTGGAGATACCCAACAAAAATATTGGGATCATGGCTTCACAAAATGCATTCTATACAACACATAACCTGTAAAAGAGCTGTGATAGACAATGCACAAGAATTTTCCAATTCCTCCCATATAAAAAAAAATTGATTTAAAATTACAATTATTTCGAGATAAATAAAATATCTTGAATAATAATATAGTCATATTTCGCCCACACTAACTCATACATTATATATAGATTAGTCTTACTTGATTTTATAATCACAAATTTTCGACAACATATAATTATTTATTACTAATTAATAATTAATTTATATATATTTCATATTATTTTGAATTATTATATTAAGTAAAAGTAAGTCAATTTATAGCAGCAATCGTAAAAATCCAGCGAACAGGAGATTTTAAGATAGACGGTGTAGATTTAACAATGGGAAACGTTCCACCTTTTCAACTACCCATATTTATGGGGCAGTCTATAAAATTACAAAGATCAACAGCAAGAAACAAAACGGATAGAGATATTTTTTTTCCTGCACGTTTTACAGCACACGCAACTTCAGATTTGCATAAATATTTGGTAATAAAGAAGATTCGCAGTCAAGATCAGTTGTCAATATATTAAATGATAACAAATTAGAGACCAGCACACGTGGCTCGCTAAAGACTAAAAAGTTCTACCTACATGGTAGTTCCGAATAATTCGTTTAACAAGACACGCAAGTTCACCTTTTAAATAATTTAACATTATTGTGATTAATAATATAATTAGCCAAGTTATGTTTTATAACATTTACATAACAAATATTTTAACAACAAAATAATTATTTAAAATATTTTTTGGACGATTAATCACAACATTCTAACTAAATTTTATAAAATATATATTGTCTAGATAAATAAATCACAACAATCTCATTCTATATCCGCCAGATAGAGTCGTATTCTGGGTGTGAGAAGTCATTACCAATAGGTCGATATACCGACCTGAAACACCAATTTGTCCATTACCCAAAATATCCGACCCGTTCCCACATACTATTACCAGTTATCCGAAATACGGAATTACATATAGAAGACGTCCATCGACCAATAATTTTTTTTATTTGTGCGCCGTCTCTTTCCCAAATAATTTGATCTTGCTTGTTCACGTTTCTCTTTTTTTTTTTAATACTTTCCTTTATAATTGAATTCAAATTTTGCAATTTTATCTTACTTTACCGATATGTTCTTCAAAATCTGTTTACCTTTTCGACAATAAATTTTAAGTTGTAAGATTCCAAAGCAGTATACTTTTGTCATTTTTTAAAAACTGTAAAATTATAAAACAGCGATATCGTCTTCGTTCACTGCTTTAAGTAATTTTGAAATGCACCTGAACATAAAATATTATAAATATGAATAAGTTAAAGTTTGGAAGTTTTAGCCCTTTATCTCTGATAAAAACCATTTAACTATACTCATTAGCTTGACCATTTTATTCGATAATTTTCTTGTCAATTCAGCTTCTATAAATACCGGTCAAACATTTTTATTACTGCACGCTTATGCTAAGTAAATATATATAAATAGAGATATAAAGAATAACCGACATAACTTCGGAAAAGGTTTGTCGAAATTTGATAGTATACAACATGTTTTTGCATAAACTCTAACTCGTTATCCGATGCAGCCAAACAACCTCTGCACACTTCTGTATTAGTTAAATTTTGTTTATCTTACCACAAATCAAAATCATTTACGTTAAATAATTTCAGAGGCTTTCACCTCGACACATCTTCGCTCGTGAGCGCTTTTTTGAATTATAATAAAGAAACGGCGTTTCTTTATTTTACTGAATTATTTGCTATTTGTTGAATTATTTTCTCTTTTCTTAATACTTTTCTAACAGTCTATTTTTGCTATAGCGTAGCAGAGTATGGATACTGTGGATAGCTCAATCGACATCGGTAAACAGTTTGTAGATAATCCTCCGATACCTGCCCAACAAATTATAAATATTTGGTCGGATAATCGAGGACAAAACGATTATTCAAATATTCACGATGTTACAACTATTCTTGATGATCATTCATTACTTGATGAACGTTCTTTTAAAATTCAAGTCGAAAAGATTGAGCAATCTAAAATTGAAAAAACAGTGGGCTTATCACACAGCGTTTTAAGCCCTGGTTCTACTGAGACAGACAGGATATCTACTCATTTTGGTTTGGCTAATATACAGCCTTGCGAATTCGATAAGTTCATAAATCTTTCTCCTTTGCAACTTGTTCAATCAAGTTTTAAACATATAGAACTGGTATTTTCTAAATCACTCTTTTAGGTTATCATTTTGTACTAATCATTATGATTTAAATGTTTAGATGTTTTACTTTTAATTTATCAGGCCAAGCATCAAATTGCACAGATCGGGATTCATAATGAAGATATTTTATTCAATCAGTTTATTATACAAACTCCACTCGATAACATTGATTTTGCTCATCAATCTTTGATGATAAAATTAGAATTACTCCGAGCAGAAAATGAACAACTTTTGAAACTAAATGGTAATATAGCTACACAGAGGAATAATATTCTTAAAGATCGATATGATCTTTGTCTGCTGAATAAAAATATGGAGGATGTCTTGCAGGCGCAGATCGATAAGGCTAATATATATCATTTCGAGGCGGGTTATGCTCATGGATACAAGTACAGGACAGAGGAAATTCTTACTTACCTTCATCATCCTACCTGTCCTGATTTTAATTTTTAAATATTATATTTCAAGTTTTTTAGTTGTATATAATAATATGAATATTAATATATATTATATTATATATTATTACATCAGCAAAATTCTGTTTGCAATATTATTTACAAATAGTAAATTTATATTAATTAAAATATATAAATTAAAACGATCGATCGTAAAATTTATTATGTTTTAAAAAAACTAATGCGATACATTAGATACAAAATTCTACATATCATTAAAGCAAAATATTTTGCTGTTCTGATCAGATGTATATAATAACTTTTATAACAGACGAGTACAATATTGGTAATACAATAAATTTGCCAAGTTAATAATTTGTTTTTTCAAATTAAGTTAGCATGGAACACGTAGAATAGAATAATATGGGCTATTCAAATTGCCACAATAAATATGAGTAGTTTGAAAAGCTGACGACGCATTAAATTGATTATTATCTATACCGTTATCCAAACGTTTTTCTGGCCGTTGGATATTTACCATTACTAATATAAAAGAACTTACTAACAATTCTACTTTTTTTTTACTGATAAACATATGAAAATGGAGATATATTTGTTCAATAAGAATAAAGGACGATCTCCAAGCATGGAATATATCATAATTTCTAAGAAATTTATCATTGTGAGGGTGCAGTTTTTTTTCTTTAAAAATGGGGGACGACCACTCATCCAGTATTCTCTCATGTCATGAGCAATTATATGTTAGCCTATATCGTGTGCACAACTCAAAGACTACAAAAGTACTTATTCATTATGATTTTAAAGGAGAGGAGACTATAGATTGCACAAAGAATATAGTTTTCCATGATATTTTTCCGTTGCCTGCAGTTTTTTGTAGATTTGTTTTTAATTTATTTTTTATAGATTTGTTTATTTTTCCATGTTCTTTAATTTTTTAAATGCTTAGTAAATCTTTGCAATGCCAACCTCTACATTTACATAGAAAATGCGGTAAGTACGATTATACAACCTACCAACTTTCCCAATTTATTTTGTATTTTGATAACGAAACGCAGGAGCTTAAAAATATATATATATATACTGCTCTTCGTGGAATTTAATTTATCTTTTCTTAAATAATTCCAATTATCGTCAAATTGTATAAGTTTTGCTCATCATCCGACTAATAATTCGAGATTTTATTATTCATATAATAAATAGTTTTTCTTTCATCTAGAAAAAAAATTAGCTTTCTCATCAAGTTTATTTTTCCGAAATTATTACACGATAACATAAACAATTCCGCAAAGAAACAGATACGTTTAATGATTATACCTTTTCAAAACAAGAAATGGAAAAGTATATTGTGTAAGAATATCACTACTTAAACTCATCTCGTTTTATTAAGATTATACATTTATAAAAAGTATATTATTAAATACCATCACGAAACGGCGCCGTTTCGTGACGTAATTAATTGCTATTGGTTTTATTTCACCGTTTTTGTTTATACCTTGATATGAATAAATGTTGTTATCTCAATTACCTAGGACGGACTAAAGTAGTTGTTCGTCACAAAACTAAAATAGTTAAATATTTTATATAGGTCGAGACAAAACAAATCAGTAGACGAAGATGACTTACTTTTACTTAATATAATAATTCAAAATAATATGAAATATATATAAAAACAGTATCATCATAAAACGAAGGAACAGTATTGATCAAATTCCTTTCCAATTATTTTGGGGCCAGATAATTATATAATGCCGTTGTTTTGATGTCATGTGTGCTCAGTGTTGTTGTACCTCATGTTGATTTTTGCGATTTCCCGATCCGAAGCGGTCAACAAACAGTACAACATAATTTACTTTCGATTTGTGTAAAATCGATTTAACAGGTATAATCATGAAATAGCGTCGTTTGGCTGACGTGTTTTTGTGTTTTTTTTAAACGTTTCTTTCAGGAATTAATTGCTCTTGCTTTTATTTCGTCGTTATCGTTTATACCTTCATTTTCAAAACTACTACCGACGCAAGTCCACAAAATACATTAAGTGCATTAATTTTATAATATAAATTAAGCAGTCAAGAGACCTTAACAATATTCAACGGATAATAACTAAATATAGTTTATAAAATTTGATAGAAATATATTATTATGCACACTCAGAGCAAATTAAGCATGGTCCAAAGATTTGCTAATATACCGATCATACAACACCTCCTTACCATCATCGTTAAAAATTACAACATTGAATGTCGTCCGAACATCCAAAAAGAAAAACAAGTAATTATTGAATAGTAGATGATCTTCTGAAAATTGTTTCCAGCCATCACCAAATCCAAATCCATCTAGATCCACTGGCCAGGTTCTCCATCCATTTTTTAGCTTAGCTTTGGTTTTGTTGCACATACGTGCAGCATGGATGAATTGCGTTGGAATCAGCTGAAAAGAAATCCTATGTTTTTAATCTATAATTTAAAAGAACGACGAATATAGATAACGAATGAACGACGCAATAATTACCAGATAATCTTCAGTTTCATTAACATGCGCCCAGAAACCATTTGACCTTGTGAAGTGATTCTCCGTTCTCGGTATAAAGGGAACTCTGAAGTTAGAAATCTTCAATTCACCATTCAAAAAAGTACTTATATTTTTAAAATGCTGATATTCATTAAACCATTGCCATTTCTTTAAACCAACTTTTGTGAAAAAAGTAATCTCAAAAATATTTGTGTACGATTGACAAAAAAGTAGTTTTTCGCCATGTTTAACATCATTATCTTTGATTAATTTCTTCCACTGACTGTAAAAACAATTTTCTTTTATATGCAAAGTCCAAGAACATGTTCCGTTTCTTATAATAATTGTATCGATTGTAGACATTCCAGCAGCTTCTTTTACATGTTCTGGAAATTCCTGCAACATAATTATTGACGATTTCATATGCTTAGATAAAACATATAAATTAAATAACATAAATATATATATATATATATATATATATATATATATATATATATATATATATATATATATTATTAGTCCTTACCTTTACTGCTTTCAAAACAGTATTTGGTAGCATAAAAAAGACTCCTTTAATTTGTTCTTGATTATTTAAAACAGAATTATCCATGCAAATAATTCTAGTCGCTGGCTCCTCTGATGAGATATTCAGATATTTATACTGGTCTACCAATTCAGATATAAATAATTATTTTTCTGTTAAGTTACATTGAAAATGCATTTCTAAAATATCTGACATAAAAGGTACTGTTATAATTGCCGGATCCAATGGCCTCATCGTAAATTATAGTATCGCAATCATATTTGTTATATTTTGTTGGCACATGCTGAATAAAACTTAACAACATTACTTACATATAAAGAAAAAATTTATATCATATATATATTTAAATTTAAATATAGACTAAATATTTTAATAAAATTATGAACGTAGTGTGTATTCCGATATATAATAATCTACTTCGGAATTATAAAATCATATACAGCCGGTTTACTTATTTTTCTAAGTTCTATTTGCAATAATAATATAAGGACTTTTAAGAATATTTGGCTGTTGGTTGAATTCATTTAGAGTTCATTTTTTAACGTGGATTCCGATCTGTAGTTTATGATTTCATTTCCAATATAAACAATGTTGGTCTTCATATTTATACATGTAAAGTCCATACATTGTCGATATGTTCCACTATCACTATATTAACACATATTGACTACTTCTCTCCGATGGACAAAAAATATATACTTTTTTTTTCTTTATGTTTATAGTTTATACGACTTTTTTGTCTTTATAAGATTTCTAATTCTGTGATATTGTGTTTTTCAAGTTTAGTTTTCGTTAAACTATTATCTCTGTAAAGAATTAAATTGATTTATTACCAGTATGCATAAAACCCCCAACTCCAAAAGGTTAATACAAATATAATAGATGATATATACGCAAAATACTAAACGGAATCTAAATTAAGCAGGGAAATTTTGGCATTGCAAGTCTACTTTTGCCTTTATTTTTTTTAAACGGTATGATCTCCTAGTGTAATAGTTTGTATAGAACCAAATATAAATGTTTCCTGCTTTAGAAGTTTATTTAGTTGTATAATATATTTTATTATACACGCATCACGAGAAGATTCCCAATGCATATTAGTTTAATGCATAGAATAATTTTACGTATCAATTTTGCGTAATATCAATTTCATATATTTGTTTATAAAGCAATTAAAGGTAATAAATACATAACGGTATGCACTGTTAGGTAAACAGGACTCGCTGTTTACAAGCTACGTATAAACGAATGAATAGTAAACTACGATATTTCAAATTTCCAATTGCAATCGCATTCGTACACAGTCAAATCAACTTAGATATTTATACTTTATAATTATAAAAATTAAATTTTGTTTTTGTTTCTTTGTGGTTTCTACCATTTTACCTATCAAATTATATTCGACCAATGTTATGCGATTTACATCGGTGTTTACTTACCAATGTTAAGCAATGTATTGAATATTTATTAAATATTTAGATATTTCTAAGCATCATATCATTCTTGCCTGTCAGCTTAATTAAAATATTTTATTTATTGTTCCATGAAGGTGAAATTGCTCACCCCGGACACTATACTATATTCGTAAATATACTTATATAATATAATAATCATATAAAACATTTTTTTTTAATTAAGAATATTATTCAAAACATAAATCATTAACATAAACGTAAACGTAACTTCTACTAAATTGTTTCGATTTGTTCCAGTAAAAATAAATATATATATTTATTATTAGGAAAAAATGTGTAACTTAATTTCACATATTTATTAAGAACCATTAATTTTGATCAAACACACGTCAACTTCATTTAAAATCAATCTCACCAAATCATTAATCATCATTGGACAGTAATAATTACAAGGAATTATGCATTGTCAGGTACATAAGCATAGCTGTAAAATATCGACCAAATGAATCTATAACATTAACTCAGCTAATCTGATAAAAATACATATTTCGAAAAAACTTAAGATAAGAGATTGTAATATGTTTTGGAATCTACTAAATTTCCTTTTTCTATTTATAAAAATTTCCTTTTATGTTCTATTTGTTTTATTAATTTTTCAAAAGACATAGTCAAAGAAAAACAATACTATATTTCACCTCTTCAGTCCAAATACACTAGCTTTATTTAGAATTGTAAGATTATATTTTCTATAAAATTTTAAATTTTCTCTCGTGGGTTGATAAAGATGGTCTGTTAATTTCTATAAAGAGTTACGATCTATATTACAGATCACCAACAAAAGCAAGCACATATTTAGAGAAATGTTGTAGATTGTCTATACAACATAGAAAAAATAGTTAAATAGTAAGCTTTTCAACAGAAGTCAAAACTGTGTATGTAAGAAATACTCCAGTCTATGATTAAACTAAGAAGCAAATATATATTTTTAAACAATTTCTTGGAAATTGTCCCAAAACGATCTGGCTTTTACAGATTGGGTGTTTTTTGCATGGTTTTTTAAAACACAAGGAAGTTTAGCAGAATAAAAAATTCACATGATAGCTTCATGCAGATTAACAAAGGGGAGTATCTTACATTTTACCCACAAATTTGTCTAGAAAATATATTATTACTAAGATCATACAATTAATCTATTAAAATCGTTAGAGCACAAAATGAGATAATTTTTTTTTTGTAAATAATAAATAATATTGTTACAAATATATAAATATTGGAGGTTTATTGCCAAGCTAATTTTTTAAAGTAGTCAAGCAGATCATTGAAAACAAGATAATCTCATACGAGCGTAAAGAGTATCACAACATTATGGACATAGGATAAAATAGACAGCTAAATAAATATCCTCCCGATGCTTTGCTGGAAGTTTAATATCATAATAATTGTTTAGCACATTTAGTAGAAGAGTTTAATCTTTTTAGAACCATTGTCTATACCTTATCCAGATTTAAATCCAGAAGATATCGTCGAAGACAATAAAGACTAAGGAAGCAAAAAGCAATCAATCAGAATGCCAGCACAAATAGCAATTTTTATAGAACTATTTTCGTATATAACGTAGCAACAATAAGTTAATATTACATTTATTATAACAAAACGTGTTCCATATAATATTTATACAAAATCATGCACACTCAATAGATATACTATTGTACCAGTCATATAACACCTCTTTCCCATTGAGGTCGAAAATAACAACACAAAATACCATGTCATCGAATAAATAAAAAAACAAATTATTAATCGATATTCCATGATCTTCAGAAAAACAGTTCCAACCATTAGCAAAGCCGGTATTTGTCACTTCAACAATCCAGGATCTCGTTCCAGTTACCAGCTTTGCTAGCGTTTTGTTGTGCATATGTTCAGACCGAAGAAATTCAGCTGGGATAATCTGTAAATATAATAAATATTTAGAGGCAAATATATATACATAATTGTGCTAAAATCCTAAAGATGGATGAAAATATATAAAGCACAAAAATAAGAAATAACTTCTAAAAATTTGTAACAATTAAATGATTGATAGAGTATAATAAATTCCAAAATTCGTAAAGAAAACTACCAAGCAGTCATTCTTTTGCACAACGATCACATGGAAAGCTCGAGTTTTACCAAAGTGATCCACTGTTTCCGGTATAAACGAAACAAACAAGTTACAAATATGCAGTGTCCTATTATAAACGGTACTTAAATATTTGAAATAACAACATTGATTAAAGCATTGATTTTTTTTAATTCCACGCACGTCAAAAACATTAATTTCAAAAATATTTGTGTGCGATTGATAAAGGACTATCCTTTCGCCATGTTCAACAAAATTATCTGCTATTAACTGGTTCCAAAGCCTAAGAAAATCGTTTTCTTTTATTTGTAAAGGCCAATATTTAGTCCCGTTTCTTAAAATAATGGTATCATTAGGAGCCAATCCAGCAGCCTTCCTAACATGAACTGGAAAATCCTGAAAAGTAATCGTCCACGATTAAGCAAAATAATAATTAAACAAATAAAATGGGAAAATATAGAAATATCATCAACGTTTACCTCGACCGATTTCAAAATACCGCATGCTAGCATAAAGAAGACCCCCCTAATTTCTTGTGCACAATGCACTGCAGATTTACTAATACTACTAATTCTATTAAGAGATTCTTTTGATGGAAAATTATCATCTACATGTTGCTCAACTAATTTATATATGAAATACTTTTTTTCATCAAGGTTGGTACAAAAATGACTCTCTAAAATTGAAAACACGAAGAACAATGTAATCTTCTCAGGATTAATAGAGCTTATTTTTTTCTGGAATATATTACAAATAAGAATATTGGAAATCATCCTTGTTAAAATCAGAGTACTAATTTTATTTTACAAAGTACATAGAAATCTCATCACATATTACCTTACTTATGTAGAGGCAGAGATATACAAATATATTTTATCCTATTACGTAGCATATCTAATTAGCAGTCATATCAAAGTACTACGAAAACATATATAAAACAGTACTCTCTATTTCCATTACAAACACAAAACGGCACCGTTACTCTAATAAGCGATCAAGAGCAACGTACGTTTACCATTGTCGATGATTTGCATTTCCTGTCTTTTTTAACTATTTTCAGGTCGACGAAATATTGGGACCGTATTGTTTTAAATTAATTTTAAACAATAGAAAATCCCTTTGCTTGAAATGCTAAATCCTAACTTTATCATATGCAACAACTACGAGCCTGATTTTAGATTGGTGGTTAATTTTTATTGGATTTCACTTGTTTTTTAATAATAGCAATTTCCTTTGTTAATTGTGGTCGTGCGAGTTTGCTTTTGCAATTTATTTTTAAACGGCATAATTACGAAACAGCACCGTTTACTGATTTTATATTTTTACGTTCAAACATTTTTTTCGATTAGAAACAATTATATTTCCGATGTTGACTTATTGCTTCCAATTTTATTTCATTTTTTTTTTTAAAATGGCATAATCACGAAACGTCGCCGTTTATTGAGTTTATATTTCTCTGTTCATACTTTCGTATCGATAAAAAAACAACAACAACATTTCCGATGTATATTTTTTGCTTCCAATTTTATTTCCTTTTTTTTAAACAGTATGATCCAAACAACACCGTTTATTAAGTTTATCTTTTATAAAAACAAAATAAAAACTATATTTACTATACATGATTATTGCTTCCAATGATTTCACCTTTTTTAGAACAACTGAATTGGGATATAATATAACTTTATCAACAAAATCATTAAAATAAAAAACATATGATTTAAGTTAAGATGTTGCTAAATAAGCATTTATTTTTAATTTACATTTCTTAGACGTCTGTTTAAGAATAAATAAAACGTATCAAGGGTTGTTACTTGTTACTAAGCAAAGTTCACAATATTTATACATAATTTGTTGATATATTTTTTATCATTATTACTAACAGATATGTAGAAAATTTATTTGCTAGAACAAAAATGATCACGGAATAAAATTTACGAAAGAAATACTTGTTTTGATAACAAATTAAAATATGTTTTAAAAAAACCACAAATTCTACGTCCTATTCTCTAATATTCGAGCAGACGTTTTGATTCCATGTGAGCTCAGTATTATAGTAACTTATGCTCTGAAGATTTTCTATTTCCTTTCCATATAATAGTTGTATTTACAGTCCGTTGGCAAGTGTGATAAGAGCCGAAGCGGCCAAGAAAAAGTCCCAACACAATTTCCTTGAGAAGCATTTCTTCAAAAAGTTGAATTGAGCTCTTTAACCTTTCCTCAACTTTCCAATACCAATATGTTATTCTCATTTTTTTCAATAACAAACCATATTAGTTAATATTTTTTTTAAAAACAGCGTCGTTTTCATACCATGCGGGCTCAGTGTTATTGTGCCTCGTCTCATTTTCATAGAACGGTTACCGTACTAAACAGTTATAGGTTAATATTATTTGGCAATAACATAATACTTATTTAACTCTATGCATATTTATAACATCCTAAATTATCAGCAAATATATTTAAATATTTATTTATAGAATATCGATGTCGATATATGAATTAAATAGTAGTAAATAAATTAGTTTCTATTAATTTAAATATAAGTACTTAAATATAATTTAATTATATTATTAAATTGTAAACAACTAAGCAATTAGCGTATATTTAATGAATTAATTTTCAATTAACAAAATTACTTCATTTTTATTTCCTAAATTCACGAAATATAATTAGATAAAATATTAAAATAATTTGCAAGTAGTGGGCCCATGTGGTATGTCTTTATATGTTCTCTATCATCTTTTATCTAATTTTTTCATCTATCATGTAAAGTCGAAATTATTCACCTTCCAAACAGACGGTGAATTGAACCATTATATGAAAAGGAAAAATAAAATCAACAACACGAGGTACAACAACACTGAGCACACATGACATCAAAACAACGGCATTATATAATTACCTGGGCCCAAAATAATTGGAAAGGAATTTGATCAATATTGTTCCTTGTCCGCTTTGGCTTTTATCAACGCGTGTCGATCTCCTACTTAGAATCAATTACCCGATCTCATATTTTCCAATCGCGTGATCTATTAAGTCTCCCCAAATTTCCGATCTCAAATAGTTTTTCCAATATTGTATATGTCTTTCCGATCTCCTACTATTGTTACAAAATATAGATGCAGCATGACGATCCCTCGTATGTCGTCCATCCTGGTCGATTGGGTCATCAATACATCGTATTATAAGAATAATGAGAAGATCGTATTATGAAACAAGTAAGAGAGGAGAATAAATCGCCAGCAAACTTCTGACGAGCAATTAAGACTATAAGGGAAAACTATGCATGAAGGCGGTATGCGCCATATATCGCCAACAAACTTCTGAAGAGAAATTGAGATTGTTTAGAACTATAAGGCATAAACATGGAAAAGTAAGACAGAAAATTTAGAGAAAATAAAAAATAAAAACTAAACGTTGGTTTAATTTGCCGAAACAGTCAAGAAATAGAGCAGAATAATTAAACGGGTCGGAATGAATAATCTTTACGCAAGCGAGACCACCAATTTATAGCAAAAGTTATTTAGATCCGGCAGTTAAAATAAACACAGATGAACGGCGAAGATATACACATTAATTAGGAACAACACTAATCAAAATCCTTTCCAATTTTTTTGGGCCCAGATATTTATAAAACGACGTTGTTTTGATGTCGCGTTTGCTCGGTGTTATTGTACCTCGTACATTGCTGATTTTATTTTACTTTTTCATATAATGGTTTTATTCACCGTCTGTTTGCAAGTGGTGGGCGCAACTTGTATGACTACGTAATTTTTATCTAATTAAATTCACGTCGATCTCCAAAACAAATTCACGACCTCTTTTTATTAATCTCATTTAACCGATCTCTTATTTTGTCACTTAAATTTTATACGTTAAGTAATGAGGCCCAAGTGTTAAATTAGTCAAAAGGAAAATCTATTTTTAAAATATAAAAGATATGAATAAATATTGTTATCTCAATTACCTAGGACGGACTAAAGTAGTTGTTCGTCACAAAACTAAAATAGTTAAATATTTTATATAGGTCGAGACAAAACAAAGCAGTAGACGAAGATGTATTTTTTACCTTTAATTGAATTATAAACAAATACGTCAAATTGATCTTTACACAATGCATTGGGAATGTTCTCGTAATGCATGTATAATAAAATATATTATGCAAAGAAAAAAAAATTGTATATTCGGAACAGCTATATATTCCGAATAGTCCTTATATTATTTTTGCAAATAAAACTTGGAGAAAGAAGAAAATCGACTGTTTATGATCTAATAATACCGAAGTATTATCTTATCAGCGCGTCTCGATCTCCTCATTTTTTTCGATTACCCGATCTCCTATTTTTCACTTGATGGATCTATTAACCTCCCTAAAAGTTCCAATCTCATCAGATTTGTTTAATTATTCTCTCTGGATTTCCGATCCCCTAATATTGTTACAAAATACAGATGCAGCATGACAATCCCTCATAAGTCGTCCATCCTGGTCGATTTGGTCATCAATATATCGGACAAGCACATTAAAAAGTCCAAGCTTGTCTCCAAGAATAATATAATAAAACTAATAGGATCGAATAAATGTTATTTTTCCGAGCCTATTTCATATTTAACTTGCATCTTATCACTCGTGTATGTTCGCCAAATGCGTATGTTGTGTATCGACCATAATTGTATTACTGTTTCCCCGTCTAGGACGAGTATTTGGTCTTTGATCAGCTAATTAAACAGTTATTAACCAATGTTACTGGCCCATTAAACAGTGTATCGGGGTTTGGACATTTCTAAGCGTCCGCATGTTTCAAATAAATATAAGTTTCAAAATATATTTTCAAATCAATTTAGTTCCACATTATAACATTATAATAAAGATTATTACAGATAATGAAACTAATTTTTTTTTTCATTTTCACAAACTATTACACAGTAATCCAGTTACAAATAATGATTAATATAGAGTGTACAGTCAAATTACTACAAATTCTACATCCTATTCTAGGATATTCGAGCAAGCGTTTGAAGGGTAGGTCAAATTTCTTTTTGTACAACACTTGCCCCTGCATACCTTTACACCATTGTCTGAGAAATACAAATATTTTCGGAATTTCACCTACTGCCTAGATCATATACCGTAGTCATTTGACGAAGATGTTTAAAACATCCTTTACATAATAGTTCAGCTGAGCTTTCATAGATATTAGCTTGTATATTGACATATAATTCTGGGTTTATTATGCCAAGCCAACAAATGCATGACTGCGTATAACATAGTCTTACTTTTCAACTTCCAGTACGAAATAATTTTAGGCTTGATGTGTCATGCCTCGTATTTGCTTTTTAATTTTTTCGTTCTTGAACATAATTTCGGGAACTAAAAAAACGCCGGCGTTTCTCGATTAAATCGATTTTAAAAAAATCTAAAGTAAATTATACTGTACTGTTACTCGACCGCTTCGGCTCTTATAAGCTACCGAAGGGTTAAAGATGGAGTCATAAGAAAAAATAGTTCAAGAACGAAAAAATAAAAAAGCAAATACGAAGCATGACACGTAAGGCCTAAAATTATTTCATAGCTGGAAGTTGAAAAGTAAGACTATGTCATACGCAGTCGATGTTATAAGGGTAGCTTTTCAGAAAACCCAATGAAAACCCTCAAATATCGACCATTCTGGTCGACTGGGTTAGAAATACATCGTATTATAAGAATATATGGGTCTTAACAAAAATGCTAGCATGGGGCGAAAGGAAATTAAATTCCGAAGGGTTAAAGATGAGGTAGTAAGAGAAAATAGTTGGAGGAAAAATAAGAAAGCAAACGGGTTAGAACGAATAAATATATAATCTGTACGCAAGCTGAGACCACCAATTTATAGCAAAAGATATTTAGATCCAACGGTTGAAAGTAAGACAGATGAACGGCCAATGCACATTAAAATTAGAACGTTCGTTTCAACGACTGATCGACGAATCGTATTACAAGAATATATGGGTCTTAACAAAAATGCTAGCATGGTGTGAAAGGAAATTAATTCCGAAGGGTAAAAGATGGGGTAGAAAAAGAAAATAGTTGAAGGAGGAAAAATAAGAAAGCAAACGGGTTAGAACGAAGAGATAGATAATCTGTACGCAAGCTGAGACCACCTATTTATAGCAAAAGATATTTAGAACCGACAGTTCAAAGTAAGACAGATGAACGGCCAATGCACATTAAAATTAGAACGTTCGTTTGAACGACTGATCGATGAAATAATAGAGCAATCAAAGTGTCTCGGAAAACCGAGAAACAGGTTACCTACAAAGTAAAAAGTAACACCTCCGAAGGAAATTATAAAATAAAACAGCGACGTTTTATCATTAAACTTTTTTTCCCGACCATTGCAAATGTTTCTGACCCATATAGTTGGGAAAAAGGATGAACATCGAGGTAAAAGACAAACAAAAAATACACAGTTCATTAAGTAGAATGTAATGGTAGCAAATACCGTTTTTAAAAAAAAAAAAAACCCGTCAGCCAAACGACGCCATTTCATGATTATACCTATTAAAAAAAAATTGCAAAAAGTTAAAATCCCCTGCCGGGCCCACATGTTGCAATTAAACAAAAACAGAACAGATCCGGAAATGGCATTTTTTTTCGATTAAATCGATTTTACACAAATCGAAAGTAAATTATGTTTTACTGTTTGTTGACCGTTTCGGATCAAGAAATCGCAAAACAGGTAGTTTAAGGTTGTTTCACAAGGATTAAGAAATTATTTAATGATCTAGATTTTAGAAAAATTAAAGGATAATTGGACAAAATTTCCCTTGAAAAAGATGAGTAAATATTTTATTACTCCACATAATTAAATAAGGGTAAAAATGTCAAATTGCATTTAAATCTATCTTGAAATTATAATGTGACATGTAATGTGGAATTTTTTTTTTCTCTAAAGTGACATGTAAAATAAAACGGATGGATTATAAAAGGAAAACAGCGGCGTTTATGATGATACTGTTTTTTAAAAAGGAGCAAGAAGTATACAGAGCCGACCAATAATAGAACGCACTAGAAAACAGAATAAATTCAACAACGCTGGTCGGGAAGGTGGGACGAATATAATTTATCTAGAAAAAGAGATAAACAAAAACGGTGAAATAAAAGCAGTAGCAATTAATTAGAGAACGAAACGGCACCGTTTTGTGATTATGCTGCTGAAAAATAAATTGCTAAAGAAAACTCGTCCTTAAATTATTTTTGCAAATAAAACTTGGAGAGAGAAGAAAATCGACTATTTATGATCTTATAATACCGAAGTATATAATTATATTTGTTCTTTGACCAGCTGCTTAAACATTTAAAAGTAACAAAATTAATTTTAATATACAGATTTTGTTTTGTTTTTTATAGCCTATCTTATCAGCGCGTGTCGATCTCCTCATTATTGTCGATTATCTGATCTCATAGTTTTCACTTATTGGATCTATTACACCCCCTAAATGTTCCGATCTCATAATATTTGTTTAATTATTATATCTGGATTTTCGATCCCCTAATATTGTTACAAAATACAGATGCAGCATGACAATCCCTCATAAGTCGTCCATAAAGGTTGATTGGGTCATCAATACATCGGAGAAGAACACTAAAAAGTCGAGGCTTGTCTCCCAGAATAGAATAATAAAAATAAGAAGATCGAATAAATAATATTTTTTCTGAGCTTATTTCGTATTTTAACGTGCATTTGATTACTCGTGTATGTTCGCCGAATGCGTATGTTTTGTATTGGAGAGGCCAGGGAAGACGGACTGGATCGAGAGGCGATGCTTATGCCTCAGTGTGGGTGGAAACCTTTTCTTTCCCCTTACTCAACGTGAGTAAAAACTATTTTTAATAATCACTCAGACAATAGTCCTTAGTTAAAACATGTCTTCTAATATAAGTTTCGCCATGCAGGTGATGCAGGTCCAGAGAGTAGAATAGATATTATGAAATATTCTAAATTTATCTTTTCGAGAAAAAAAGTTTTAATAATTTGTTAAACTATATTTACTAATAAATATCTATTATATTCATGATCGTATTCTGAATTATGACTTATTAAAAATTAAACATCGCGCAAGTTAAAATTTCACAATATCCATAATTAAATTAAAATACAATGTCAGTTTTTCTCCCAAAAAAATATAAGTTTCAAATATGTTTTCAAATCAATTTAGTTGCACATAGTTACATTATAATAAAGATTATTACAGATGATGAAACTAACAAAGTTATTCATTTTCACGAACTATTACACAATAATCCAGTTACAAATAAAGATTAATATGCAGTCAAATCACTACAAATTCTACTTCCTATTCTAGGATCTTCGAGCAGGAGGTTGAAGGGTAAGACAAATTTCTTTTTGTACAAAACTTGCCCCTGCATACCTCTACACCATTGTCCGAGAAAGAAGAATTTTTCAGGTTCTCACCTACTGCCTATATCAAATACCGTAGTCATTTGACGAAGATGTTTAAACGGGGGATTGCCACAACATCCCTGAATGAGTAGTTCAGCAGAGCCTTCATAGATTGTATATTCGTACTAAGAAAAAAAATATTCTTTCCATTTCTCCTTCTTCCTTGGTCAAGTAGGTTCTCCCTCAACAAGCACGGCTCACTATTGGCCAGCAATATATACAATTCTTAATTACCTGGAAGTTGAAAAGAAAGTTAACTGATGAACAGATTGTATATCTTCTTCAGACACATTTATAGAACATTCATGCTCGTAATCCCTACTATTTTTGCTTCTAACAGAAGTTTACTGAAATGAGAATTTTATAGGAAAATCAAGAATGGTTTTGTCCATAGATGTTAGAACCAGTTCAATAGCATCAACGGTCTTGCACAAGACTTCAACATCTGTAAAGATTTTCACACGCACAAAATCTTCAGACATGCATTCGGGAGTAGCTTTTGAGAAAACCCAGAAAAAACCCAAAAAAATTGTCCATTCTGGTTAATTGGGTCAGAAATACATCGTATTATAAGAATAACGAGAAGATCGGATAAGTAGTTTAACGTGTCATTCTTCGTTTTTAAATCAATAGATTTGATATATATGGTTTTTTGGGGTGAAATGAAAATTAATTCCGAAGGGTTAAAGATGGGGTAGTAAGAGAAAATAGTTGGAGGAGGAAAAATAAGAAAGCAAACGCGTTGGAACGAAGAGATAATCTGTATGCAAGCTGAGACCACCTATTTATAGCAAAAGATATTTAGATCCGACGGTTGAAAGTAAGACAGATGAACGGCCAATGCACATTTAAATCAGAACGCTCGTTTTTGGTTCACGAGAATAAATTATAACACCAATTTAAGTTCCCAAGAATGAACGACTGATCGAAAAAAATAGAGCAATCACAGTATCTCGGAAAACAGGGAAACAGGTTACCTGCAAAGTAAAAAGTAAAACCTCCGAAATAAAATATACTCCGTAAAAGGAAAAGAGCGATTAATTTTTTTCCCGACCATTGCAATGTATTCTGACCTATATAGTTAGGAAAAAGGATGAATCGAGGTAAAAGACAAAAAAAATTACAGAGTTAATTAAGTAGAATATAATGGTAGCAATAAGACTGGTCGAAAAAAAAAGCTGAATATAATTTATGAAAATGAAGGTATAAACGATAACGACGAAATAAAAGCAAGAGCAATTAATTCCGGAAAGAAACGTTTAAAAAAAACACAAAAACTCGTCAGCCAAACGACGCCGTTTCATGATTATACCTTTTAAATCGATTTTACACAAATCGAAAGTAAATTATGTAGTACTGTTTGTTGACCGCTTCGGATCGGGAAATCGCTAAACAGATTACCTTCAAAGTAAAAAGTGAAACCTTCCAAATAAATTATAAAAGGAAAACAGCGACGTTTTATGATGATACTGTTTTTAAAAAAAGGGCAAAAGTATACAGAGCCGACCAATAATAGAACGCACTAGAAAACAAAATAAAATCAACGACACTGGTCGGGAAGGTAGGACGAATATAATTTATCTACAAGAAGGTATTAACAAAAACGGTGAAATAAAACCAATAGCAATTAATTACGTCACGAAACGGCGCCATTTCGTAACTATGCCGCTTAAAATTAAATTGCAAAACCAAACTCGCACGACCACAATTCCCCTGGCGGGGCCACAGGTTGCAAACGGACGGCCAAGAAAGCATTAAATAAAAAGAGAAAAGAAATTCAACGAAGAGCAAATAATCCCGGGAAATAAAGAAACGGCGGCGTTTCTCGATTAAATCGATTTAACAAAAATCGAAAGTAAATTATGTTGTACAGTTTCTTGACCGCTTCGGCTCTTATAAGCTATAATATATTAAAGAATTCTTATGATATATTTGATTATATATAGAATCCTTATGATATATAAATATATATAAAGAATCAATATCTAGTTCTATTAGGAAACAAGAATAACATGACTCAATTAATTTTCTATTGAACTTGGACATCTATAAGTAAATTTCTTTATTTAATTGGATTCCTTAATTATATTTAATTAATTAAACTCCTTTAATTAATTCAGCCCATTTAATTAATTAATACAATTAATCAATTAAATTAATTCCTCTCTTATTAATTAACCCTTTAATTAATTAGTTTTCTTCTTCAAGAATTAACACTTTAATTCTTAAGTTTTGATTTAACCCTTTAAATCAAACTTTACTTACATGATTTGTTGCAGTCCAATTGTATTGTGTGTGACCGTCTAGGTTCACCATCAATTGGTCGCGGGCCCATGACTTTTGTGATTTAATTTGCGAGCTTATTAATCGCTCTGATTAATTGAACCCCTTCAATTAACCAGTCAAGAATTAATCTTCTTATTAATTCATGAGTACTCACACCTCATGGTCGATGTCATGGACACAAGCCCATGAGGCCCAACTTTAGGTGAATTGATCTCGGTGAACCAGACCTCACCTCTTATAAGTACCATGTACGTATGTCCTTCTATCGACTTAATTTCCCGATCGAGACCTATGGTGTGTGAATTGATCGGCACTTCTAATTATCTCGATAACTATACTTTTTAATTCCGGATAATGATTCCAGTGTGACTACTAAATTTGGAAACCCTTTTCCAAATCCGTCACCAACTATGGCCATAGGTTTCTCGGAATCTATTATCTAAGAAAGTATAGAAAATTCTCTCAACACACTACATTGATTCGGTAGATCCCATATTGATGCTAACAATTCGCGTACACTACTATACGCACCCAACTTAGGCACACAATGGTCAAGCTACGTGACCGGCACCTAAATCTAAGTACGCACACCCATGCACCGAATTCTCCCTAGCACCTCAAGTCTAAGGACTAAATCGTACACTATTATAAGTTTGAGAAACATCCCATCGCAGATGTGCGTCATGCGCTTCCACAATGGGTTTCTCTATTCGGGTCGTTCGATGCGTTCGATCCCCTATCGAACCACCTACTCATATGCACTGGCATCAAATGTCTTGCTCATGAAACGCTACAAATTCACTCCATGTGAATCATGCATATTTGTACACGATTCCTTCGATACCCCGTCTCGTTCGGAATCTATGACTTGGAACAGTTTTAAGATCACGACCTTAGAGATTGTTTCATGATTGCATTCATACTGAAGTGAATCGTCCCATAGTCTATTGATATAAGGATTTCATCCAATCGCTTAAGTGATTCGCGAGAGATAATGTTGGCCATTGTTTGATTTACATACTATAAACAAACGTATTAAATCATTTATACTAGAGAAAGATTAAGATAGTTCTAATACAAGCTAAATATATTGGCTTGCAGGGCACTATTCCATCACATGATGGATAATCAGTAAAAATGATCAGTAAGCTGATCAGATCTGGTTTTTTAGACTTGAAAGCATTTTGGTTTCCGTGATTCACGCGAACCGTTAGATCAGTTTCTTGTCAAATGTGATCGTCTGAGCAAGATACGCGAGATTCAAAATTCAGAAACGCTTTTAGTACATCACTTATATATAAAATATCAGATGAGTATAATTTAACTTATTTGACAGACAAGTGATCTGAAATATGATATTACTAGTGAAAGCCAATAACTAATAATCTTCCTCTGTTATTTGTCAATCCGGCAAGATAAATTAATCTTCAATCTTCAAGAATTAAGAACACATCTTCTGAATACATAACTTCAACTAACTGTCATCAAAAAGTTTCATCTTTAGATCAAGAGTACCGCTAGTCTTACACGTCCCCCTGAGTTCAAGAATCCATAAGTTAACTAGTCTGTTGAGAGTTAACCTTGAAGATAATAATAGATAAGTAAGCTGATGAACTTGAGTCTTTTGATAAGTTCCCCCTCAACTTATGAATCCAAATTAAGTAATCCTAGTTCAGCTCTTAGAGTTGAAAACCTTGCATCACTCAGTGGTTTGGTGAATATGTCAGCAATCTGATTGTCAGTATGAACATACTCAATAATGACATTCCTTTTTTCCACATGATCTCTAATAAAATGATGTTTGTTCTCAATATGCTTTGTCCTTGAATGACTTGTAGTATTCTTAATAAGTGAGACTGCACTTGTATTATCACAGTAGATTGGGATTCCACTGAACTTAATATTATAGTCTTCAAGTTGATGCTTCAACCAAAGTATATGTGCACAACATGTTCCAGCAGCAATGTATTCAACTTCAGCAGTAGAGATGGATACCGAAATCAGCTTCTTACTCATCCATTATATCAGACGACTACCTAAAAATTGACAGACACCTATAGTATTCTTCCTATCAATTTTGCAGCCAGCAAGGTCAGAATCTGAATAACCAATAAGCTCAAATCCTGATTCTCTAGGGTACCACAATCCCAGTTCTTGAGTGCCTTTAAGGTATCTGAGGATCCTCTTGGCAACTAAGAGATGAGATTCCTTAGGATTTGATTGATATCTCACACAAACCCCAACATAATACATAATATCTGGTCTGCTAGTTGTTAGATACAACAATGACCCTATTATGCCTCTATATTTGGTTATATCCACTAATTTGCCATCTTCATCTTTATTCAGACGAAGTCCAATAGACAAAGGAACACTAACAGATGAGCTAGTTTCCATACCAAATTTATTGAACAGATCTTTTGTGTACTTAGCTTGGTTAATGAATATACCATCAGGCAACTGTCTAACTTGCAAACCAAGAAAGTAATTTAGTTCACCCATCATGCTTATTTCAAATTTGTTCTGCATCAGCTTGGAAAACTTGTCACACATATGTTGGTTAGTTGAACCAAAAATAATATTGTCCACATATATTTGCACAAGTACTATATGATCTTCCCATTCAATAATGAACAATGTTTTGTCTACTTTACCTTTTCAAAATCCTTTAATTAAAATAAAGTCAGATTAAATATCATACCATGCTCTTGGAGCCTGTTTCAGTCCAAAAAGGGCTTTATTCAGACGATATACCTTATCTCCTTCTAAATAAACTTCAAATCCAGGTGGTTGTTCAGCATATATGTCTTCTTGCAATTCTCCATTAAAAAAAGCAGACTTCATGTTGGGTTTATGCCTTGATTGTCAATACAACAGAGTGCGGAAATTAAAATTTTTCAAGGCACACCCACAGATCCCATAATAATATCTCCAAGTTATATATACGAAAGACATAAAACAAAGCACAGAAATAAACTAATAAAGGGGGTTTTCGATTTTACCTCACCACAGGCAAGGTGGTGGAAACCTCCAACTCTGATTCTGAACTCTGATTAAGGTTCTGGTTCACTGGAGTGATCCAAGTGTCTCACCTCCAGAGAAAAGTCCACACCAACTGGATTATGATGACACCTCTTAGTCTTAGGCTCAGAACTAGATCTAAGAGGCTTGTTGATGTAGGATTGTGCAGATCTATTTGACAGATCAAAATTCTGCACAAAAGAAATAAAGGAGATGATTTGCGGCGGCGGCGCTAGGGCAATCACGGCGGCGGTGCGGCGGTTTTACGGCAGCACGGCGGCGGCGCTAGAGCTTGGGCGGCGCAAGGGAGGGGGGCGGATTTCTTAGGGCAGAGGAGACTAAGGTTTTTGCTTAGGTGTTGTATGTGTGTCTCTCTGAGTTCTGTCAGAGCTCTATTTATAAGCACTCCTCAAGACCTAGGGTTACAAGATTCCTAATGGGCTTAGGAGTCCATCTCTTGCAAGCCCACCTTAATTTAATTAATTACTTAATTAAATATCCAGCCCATATTAATTAATTACTTAATTAATATTTAGTTTAATTAATCAATTGTCATTTAAATCAATTAAATCAATTAATTAATTTATCTCCCACTTGAATTAACACTTTAATTCACTTAATTGATTTAATTACTTTTAAATCAATTAATTCCTTTTATATTCCTACAGAACAGTCACCGTCCAATTGTATTGTGTGTGACCCTCTGGGTTCACCATCAATTGGCAGCAGGCTCACGAAACCTCGTGATTTAATTTATGAACAATAAATTGCTCCGATCAATTAAACTACCTTTAATTGACCACTCCTAGAATCAGTTCCTCTACTAACTCAGGAGTACCCACACTTCATGGTCGATGTCTAGCCACAAGCCCACGAAGCCCAACATCAGGTGAATTGATATTTAGTGAACCTCACCTCATATAATTACCATGTACATACGGTCCTTCTGTCGACCAATTTCCCGATCAAGACTTAGGGTGTGTGAATTGATCGGCACCTCTAAATTTGTCTCGATAACTATACTTTCTAATTCAGGATAATGTTCCAGTGTGACTGCCTAATTTGGAAACCCCTTTCCAAATCCGTCACCGACTACGGCCGTAGATTCATTGGAAACATTATCTAAGAATCGTATAGGAAATATTCTCATCCATTACGATGAGTCAACAGATTCCATCTTGGTACTAACCACTCGCGTACATGTCCATACGCACCCAACCTAGGCATTTTTATGACCAAGCTAAGTGGCCTATACCTAGATCTAAGTACGCACTTTCATGCACCGAATTCGCCCTAGCACCTCAAGTCATAGGACTAAATCGTACACTATTATAATCCTTTGAGAAACATCCCATCACCGATATGCGTCATGCGCTTCCACAATGGGTTTCTCTGTTCGGGTCGTTCGATGCATTCGATCCTCCATCGAATCACCTAGTCATATGCACTGGCCTCAAATTCCTTGTTCATGAAACTACAACAAATTCACTCCGTGTGAATCATGCATAATCGTACAAGTCTTGACGATTCATTCGATACCCCGTCTCGATATGAATCTATGACTTGGAACATTTTCGAGATCACGACCTTTGAGACTGTTTCATGATAAGTGCACTCAGTACTGAAGTGTATAGTCCCATAGTCGTGAGTGATCTCAGGGTTTCAACCAATCGCTTAAATGTATTCGCGAGAGATGAAGTTTGGCCATTGTTTATCCTTATACATATATAAATAAACATGCGTATTATTATAAAATCAAAGATTGTTATATACAAGATAGATCTATTACAAGCTAATTGAACTGGCTTGCAGGGCACTATCCTATCAATCTCCCACTTGCCCTAAAGCCATTCACAAACGTTTCTTAGACCCATCTTATCTAGATGTCCTTCGAACACCTTTTGCGAAAGTGGCTTAGTTAGCGGGTCAGCTACGTTGTCTTCCGATTTGACATACTCCATGTGCATGTCACCTCTACCAATGATCTCCCTGATCACGTGGTATTTCCTTTCTACGTGTTTGGATTGATGGTGTGATCTCGGCTCCTTTGCTTGAGCTATTGCCCCGTTGTTGTCACAGAAGACGACTACAGGTTCAGCAATGCTAGGAACAACATCCAATTCCTGGACGAAGTTTCTCATCCATACACTTTCTTTCGCTGCATCTGATGCTGCGATGTATTCTGCTTCTGTGGTTGAGTCGGCAGTGGTAGACTGTTTACAGCTTCTCCAACTGACCGCTCCTCCATTGAGGCGGAATATGTATCCAGAGTTGGATTTGAAGTCATCCACGTCAGACTGGAAACTTGCATCAGTGAATCCTTCAAGTTTCAGTTCTCCACTACCACCGTAGACCAAAAACATATCCTTAGTCCTTCGCAGGTACTTTAGGATTGCTTTTACGGCAGTCCAGTGCTTCTCGCCTGGATTTGACTGATAGCGGCTCGTTACACTTAGAGCGTGTGCTACGTCTGGTCGAGTACACAACATTGCATACATTATACTCCCTATAGCAGAGGCATAAGGTATGATAGACATTCTCGTCTTTTCTTCGTCGGTTGTAGGGCACATAGACTTAGAAAGAGAGATACCATGTCTCATTGGAACAAATCCTTTCTTGGATTCTTCCATACTAAATCTCTTCAAGATCGTGTTGATGTACTGAGATTGGGAGAGTCCTATCATCTTCTTCGATCTATCCCTATAGATACGTATTCCCAATACGTAAGATGCGTCTCCCATATCTTTCATAGAGAACTGCGCGGATAACCACGCTTTAGTCTGCGCTAACATCTTGATATCGTCTCCGATTAACAAAATGTCATCGACGTACAAAACAATGAATTGTATTGAGCTCCCACTATTCTTTTTGTACACACAAGGTTCATATACGTTTTTGATAAAGCCAAAAGCTTTGACTGTCTCATCAAATCGTATGTTCCAGGTTCGGGACGCCTGTTTGAGGCCATAGATTGACCTTTGAAGCTTACACAGTTTGTGCTCACTTCCTTTGGACGCAAAACCTTCAGGTTGTTGCATAAAGATCTCCTTATCAATGTCTCCATTGAGAAAGGCGGTCTTTACGTCCATTTGCCATATTTCGTAGTCATGCCACGCGGCTATAGCAAGTAATATCCGAATGGATTTTGACATCGCCACGGGAGAGAAGGTTTCCTCATAGTCTATACCAGGCCTTTGAGAATACCCTTTCGCCACTAAGCGAGCTTTATGAGTAATTACCTCTCCATTCATTCCAAGCTTACGCTTGAAGATCCATTTACATCCTACAGGGATAGTTCCCTCAGGTGGATCGACCAAGGTCCAAACCTTGTTGGAATGCATGGAATCCATTTCGGATTGCATGGCTTCGAGCCACGCACCCGAATCTATGTCAGACATCGCTTCTTGATAGGTCCTTGGATCAGAATCAACTTTCTCGTTTTCGTGAATGAGACCAAATCGCTCTGGTTCCTTACGAATTCGATTAGACCTTCGAAGCATAGGTGTACTAGTAGGTTCAGTTAATTCTGGTTCAGCTCCCACTGTTTGTGGGGATGGGTCCGATTCTTGGACTTCATCAAGTTCTACGATTGTCCCATTTCGGTTGGTGAGGAAATCCTCTTCCAAGAAGTGGGCGTTCCTAGATACGAACGTATTACGTTCTTTAGGATCGAAGAACAGGTATCCAATAGAGTCCTTTGGATAACCCACAAACTTGCACAAACTAGATCTACTATCTAGCTTATCTCCCTTCTTGTTCTTTACATACGCAGGAGATCCCCATACTCGTAAAAACGAATACACGGGTGCTTTACCATACCATACTTGGTGCGGCGTTGTTGGCACTGACTTTGAAGGTACTATGTTTAGTATCTTCGAAGCAGTTAATAGGGCTAAGCCCCAAAACGAAAAGGGAAGGTCAGCAAAGCTCATCATGGAACGAACCATGTCTAACAAAGTCCGGTTCCTCCGCTCAGACACTCCATTGAGTTGAGGTGTCCTAGGGGGAGTTCGCTGTGCGAGAATTCCATTCTCTTTTAGATAATCAAGGAATTCTTGGCTTAAGTACTCACCACCTCTATCAGAACGAAGTGCTTTAATACTATGTCCAAGTTGGTTCTCTACTTCCATTCGAAACTCTTTGAATTTCTCAAAAGTTTCGGATTTGTGTGTCATAAGATACACATATCCATAACGACTAAAATCGTCGGTGAATGTTACGAAGTAAGAGAATCCACCTCTCGCATTGACACTCAATGGTCCACAAACGTCAGTATGGATAAGATCCAATGTCTGTTTGGTTCGCTCGGGATTCCCGGTGAAGGGTGATTTGGTCATCTTTCCTTTGAGACAAGATTCGCAAGTCGGGAGTTCATCTAAGTTCTTTATTTCAAGAGCCTTAGAGGAAACCAACTTTTGAATCCTACTCTTGGAAATATGTCCAAGTCTAGCGTGCCAAAGTTGTGGAGTTTGATTATCATATTTCCTTTTTCTAGATTGAATGTGCATGACGTTGGAATTTATAGGTTCTAGGGAATATAGACCATCTATCAAAGTACCACGAGCATACTCTAAATCACCTTTAAATATGCAAAAGGATCCATTTTGAATGGAAAAATTAAAACCATCAATGTCTAACATAGGAATAGAAATGATGTTTTTAATAATGTTTGGTACGTACAGACAATCCCTTAAAATTAAAGTAAAATTCCCTAAGACTAATTCCACGTCTCCTATAGCCTCGGCGGCGATCCTAGCTCCGTTTCCAAAACGCAGGATTCTATCCCCGGGCTTCAGGGTTCTTACTGCTCCCATCACCTGCAAATCATTGCAGATATGAGAACCTGCTGCGGTGTCTAACACCCACGATGCACAGTTAATAGAAATATTAACTTCAACTAGAAAAATACCTTTGGCTACCAATTTCATCTTTAGGTAGTCTGGGCAGTTCCTTTTCCAGTGCCCTGCTTTCTTGCAGTGGAAACATTCGTCTTCTGGGCTTTTGCGCTTTTTCTCGACTACCTTGGTGACTGCCTTTGAAGAAAATACCTTCTTCTTTTTCTTACCTTTCTTAGGCTTTGCAGCCTTTGATTGGTGTGCAATCATTACAGGTTTCTCTTTCTTGAGAGTCGATTCTGCCGTTACCAATAAATTGGTCAGTTCGTGAAGAGCGAGGTTTCTATCCTCCATATTGAAGTTCAACACGAACTGGTCAAATGAACGGGGCAGCGTATGGAGAAGGAGGTCAGTGCTAAGATCAGCGTGCAAGTCTACTTCCAATCGCCCCAGTTTTTCAACCAAGTTGATGAAACGCAGACAGTGATCTTTTACACTGCTTCCCTCAGCCATCTTGAGATTAAACAACTCTTTAGAGGTCGCGAATCTTTCAGCGCGAGATCTTTCCCCAAACATCTGCTGGAGATGGAGAAGTATATCTCTAGCAAGCGGCATAGCAGCATGCTGTTTCTGCAGTTCGTTTGACATCGAAGCTAGCATGAGGCAACGAACCTGAAGATCATCATCAACCCTTTTAGCATGGGCGGTTCGTTGTTCCTCAGTAGCTCGTGCTGCGGGTGCAGCAGGCATGGGTGTGTCGAGCACATAACTGCGACGTTCGGAGTCTAGGACTATCCTCAGATTTCTCAGCCAGTCGACAAAGTTTGAACCATTTAATTTGTTTGCGTCGAGGATAACAGATAATGGATTCTTAGACATTGTAATTAATATCTACAATAGGAAAGAAGACAACATTAAGCTAACTGATCTTATGTCTAATACTTATAATTATCGAAGTTGGACTTAGTTTCGAAAAAGTTCTCCCACTATTTTGTCGAAACAATCACCCCTTTGATTGCTCGGGAAATTCTATTTCCTAGTAGGTCTTGACGTCCCAGCAGCAATTAATTGCACCCACGACTCGTGGCCATACAAGTAATTCTCCAGGTAGGTATACTTTTACCAATTGTGTTACTCCACAACCTTCAAGCTATTTTGCCTCGATTTTCGCACCTATCTAGCACTGCTACATCATAGATGTTACTCCTCGTTTAAGTCTGACCCAGTCAATCTTGATGAGCAACAGGCCCGGTCATGAAATCCCCGTAACTAGTTATCGGTCGATTTTCACATCCCGACAAGTTCCCACCCTTGTCTTGTTTAGTTAAAAAACAAGAATCGAGGAATTTCGTGTATTGTCCCTTTCTTCGACTCGGGTGCCAGACTCTGGATCACCTCTATCGATAAGTAGACAACATACACTAGTCCCTATTGATGGAAGGCTTGGATCTATAAAACTTCATTTTATAGTTTACCCAATATGACTTAATATTTTATTTCGACAGGGGTATTTCTGGTTTGAAAGTTATACTAACTCTCCTCGAGATCTCACCGTGTAAGTTATGCTTTATTCTTTTATTACGATCTAGATTCTAGCGGGTAGCCAAATATAAATCGACAAATAAATAAAAGCCATACAAGCCTAGCATGCATACTACCACAATATGTTTTCGATCGGGAGCCTCCTATGTGGGCCATCATCGAGCCATTGATGTTGGCCCTATTGGTCAATCTAAAGGGTTCTCAAACAGGCCTATGCTATTACATTAATCACCATGCATACATGGCCTTCATATCTCCTTGGGCTCCCATCCTGCTTGTAACGGGCCTCCATCCTAGACTAGGAAAGCATTAAAGCCCTATTCTATTACAAAGCCTTAAAATTGGCCCAAAACATAAAAGGCTCGCAGGCCTTAATAAAAACCAAACATTAAATTAAACCAATCACATCTACCCTAAGGTCAAGGCTCGGCTTGATCGAAAACCACGTAAACAGTTCACGTAGAGCAAGAAACATGTAAACAACATTTTACTTTCTCCTTTCTTTAATTTTAAAACTTCCTTTTAAAACTAACTTCCATTGATTCTTACTTTTAGTCACTACTAATTATGACAAAATAAACTTTCGGGTAAACAAAATAATTTTCTTGCTGAAAATCTGATTCTGTTTTTCAACTTTTGAAAATTGCATTTTCGGCCCCTCAATTTTCGAAAATTACACTTTGACCCCAAAAACTTTTAAAAAGTTACAAAAACACCCAAAGCAGTTTCGGCCAGCATTCCAGAAAATAAATTTTGAATTCTGAAAATTTTCGATTTTCCAAACAGATCCTTGAATTTTCGGTAATTGCAAAACAGTCCCTAAACTTTCGGAAATTACAAAATGACCCCAAAAGGCGTGCGACCAGTTTTGCGAAAACAGTCCAGAATTTTTGAAATTTCCAGATATTAAAATTTCGAATTTTTAAGCCCTTTAAAACCCTAGTTTGCGATTTTGCCCAAAGAGTCCTGAAATTTTCAAAAACTATGAAAACGCTATAGATCTAGAAAAACAGTTTTACCCAATTGTAGATCTAGTCATAACAAGTAAGAATCAATCGACAGAACATAATTATCATGCGTTTTAATATACATAATTAAACATATAATATAAACACACATTATGTTCAAGCCTTTCGTATAATAATCATGGAGTTGGCTCTGATACCACTGTTGGGTTTATGCCTTGATTGTCAATACAACAGAGTGCGGAAATTAAAATTTTTCAAGGCACACCCACAGATCCCATAATAATATCTCCAAGTTATATATACGAAAGACATAAAACAAAGCACAGAAATAAACTAATAAAGGGGGTTTTCGATTTTACCTCACCACAGGCAAGGTGGTGGAAACCTCCAACTCTGATTCTGAACTCTGATTAAGGTTCTGGTTCACTGGAGTGATCCAAGTGTCTCACCTCCAGAGAAAAGTCCACACCAACTGGATTATGATGACACCTCTTAGTCTTAGGCTCAGAACTAGATCTAAGAGGCTTGTTGATGTAGGATTGTGCAGATCTATTTGACAGATCAAAATTCTGCACAAAAGAAATAAAGGAGATGATTTGCGGCGGCGGCGCTAGGGCAATCACGGCGGCGGTGCGGCGGTTTTACGGCAGCACGGCGGCGGCGCTAGAGCTTGGGCGGCGCAAGGGAGGGGGGCGGATTTCTTAGGGCAGAGGAGACTAAGGTTTTTGCTTAGGTGTTGTATGTGTGTCTCTCTGAGTTCTGTCAGAGCTCTATTTATAAGCACTCCTCAAGACCTAGGGTTACAAGATTCCTAATGGGCTTAGGAGTCCATCTCTTGCAAGCCCACCTTAATTTAATTAATTACTTAATTAAATATCCAGCCCATATTAATTAATTACTTAATTAATATTTAGTTTAATTAATCAATTGTCATTTAAATCAATTAAATCAATTAATTAATTTATCTCCCACTTGAATTAACACTTTAATTCACTTAATTGATTTAATTACTTTTAAATCAATTAATTCCTTTTATATTCCTACAGAACAGTCACCGTCCAATTGTATTGTGTGTGACCCTCTGGGTTCACCATCAATTGGCAGCAGGCTCACGAAACCTCGTGATTTAATTTATGAACAATAAATTGCTCCGATCAATTAAACTACCTTTAATTGACCACTCCTAGAATCAGTTCCTCTACTAACTCAGGAGTACCCACACTTCATGGTCGATGTCTAGCCACAAGCCCACGAAGCCCAACATCAGGTGAATTGATATTTAGTGAACCTCACCTCATATAATTACCATGTACATACGGTCCTTCTGTCGACCAATTTCCCGATCAAGACTTAGGGTGTGTGAATTGATCGGCACCTCTAAATTTGTCTCGATAACTATACTTTCTAATTCAGGATAATGTTCCAGTGTGACTGCCTAATTTGGAAACCCCTTTCCAAATCCGTCACCGACTACGGCCGTAGATTCATTGGAAACATTATCTAAGAATCGTATAGGAAATATTCTCATCCATTACGATGAGTCAACAGATTCCATCTTGGTACTAACCACTCGCGTACATGTCCATACGCACCCAACCTAGGCATTTTTATGACCAAGCTAAGTGGCCTATACCTAGATCTAAGTACGCACTTTCATGCACCGAATTCGCCCTAGCACCTCAAGTCATAGGACTAAATCGTACACTATTATAATCCTTTGAGAAACATCCCATCACCGATATGCGTCATGCGCTTCCACAATGGGTTTCTCTGTTCGGGTCGTTCGATGCATTCGATCCTCCATCGAATCACCTAGTCATATGCACTGGCCTCAAATTCCTTGTTCATGAAACTACAACAAATTCACTCCGTGTGAATCATGCATAATCGTACAAGTCTTGACGATTCATTCGATACCCCGTCTCGATATGAATCTATGACTTGGAACATTTTCGAGATCACGACCTTTGAGACTGTTTCATGATAAGTGCACTCAGTACTGAAGTGTATAGTCCCATAGTCGTGAGTGATCTCAGGGTTTCAACCAATCGCTTAAATGTATTCGCGAGAGATGAAGTTTGGCCATTGTTTATCCTTATACATATATAAATAAACATGCGTATTATTATAAAATCAAAGATTGTTATATACAAGATAGATCTATTACAAGCTAATTGAACTGGCTTGCAGGGCACTATCCTATCACTTCACATCCATCTGATAGACAGTGAAGTTCTTGTGAGCAGCATAGGCAATAAACAGTCTGATTGCTTGAAGTCTTGCTACTGGTGCAAATGTTTCATCAAAGTCAATGCCTTCTTCCTGGCAGTAACCCTTGGCAACTAGTCTTGCTTTGTTTCTGTTGTCAATACCATCTTCATTCATCTTATTTCAGAATATCCACTTAATTCTAATGGCTCATTGATGATTTGGTCTAGGAACTAAGTACCGGGCCTCATTCCTCTCAAATTGATTCAGCTCCTCATGCATAGCTTCAATCCAGTTAGAATCACTTTGAGATTCTTCAACTTATATAGGCTAAATTTGAGATACGAAGCTGACAAACATTGCATCATTTGCAGCAGCTCTTCTAGTCTTTACTCTATCCAAAGGATCACCAATCACTAACTCAGGTGGGTGATTTCCGAGCCATCTGAGATCAGGTTGCAAATCTGGATGTTAGCCTCTAGATTGTTCTTGCAACATTACTGTTGGAGTTCCAGTAGTAGTCTGTTGAACATTTGTAGTCTGTTGAACAGTCTCTGGTCTGTCAGTTGTTGGCAACTCGTCTATTAGACAATCAGTAGACTGATTTTGAACAGCACTTGAGCTAGCAGCTGAGTTGAGATCAGGTAGTATGATGGATACATATTCTTATTTTCTTTCAACACTTAATTTCTGAAAATCAGTAGACAGATTTGAATTAGTAATTTAATTCTTTTCAGAAGATTGGTTTAGTTCGTCAAACACTACATGAATAGATTCTTCTACAAGTAAAGTTCTTTTGTTAAAAACTCTGTGAGCTTTACTAACAGTAGAGTATCCTACAAAAATAGCTTCATCAGCCTTTTCTGCAAAGACATTAAGGTGATTTTTCCCATTATTCAAAATATATCATTTGCGACCAAAAATCCTAAGATAATGAATATTAGGCTTCTTGTTGTTTCAAACTTCATAAGGTGTCTTGTTTTGACTCTTGTTGATCAAGCATCTGTTCTGGGTATAACATGTTGTATTTGTGGCTTATGCCCAACTCTTTTTTTTCCGTAATAATATAAAAAAATAGGTTCATGACCATCGATCGGTTTGGGGCAATTTTGCTTCAGCTATCATAGTTCTGGTAGCTTCCTTTAGAGTTATGTTTCTCCTTTCAGCAACTCCATTTTGTTGAGGGGTTCTTGGCAGCAGAGTACTCATGATTGATTCCTCTGATGTTACGGTATTCTTCAACAATTGAGTTTGTAAATTCATTCCCTCTATCTGATCTGATCTTCAATATTTTTATACTCTTCTCATTCTGGATCAGTTCCATCAGATTGGTAAGATGCTCCTTGGTTTTACTTTTCTTCTTCATGAAGACAACCCAGGTGCATCTTGAGAAATCATCCACAACAGCTAGGCAGTATTTCTTTTCACCGTTGCTGATTGGATCAATGGGTCCAAATAAGTCCATATGTAGTAGCTCCAATATCCTGGTTGAAGATTGGTGCTTCTTGCTTTTAAGAGATGACTTGATTTGTTTACCCTTCTGACAGGCGTCACAAAGCTTGTCTTTGCTCATGACTGTTTTGGGAATTTCCTTCTACCATATCATTTTTGATTAATCTGTTGATGGTCCTGAAATTCACATGATTCATTCTTTTGCATAATAGCCAACTAATTTCACTTGGTGTAGAAGCCACCAAACAAACATTTGAATGCATGTCCACAAAATTTCAGTCGACTATATAGAAGTTCCCTTGTCTTCTTCCAGATAAGATGACCTTCTTTGTCCCAATCTGTTCAACGTAGCACATATCTGATGAAAAGATGACAGAGAAACATTTGTCTCGAAATTGACTTATGCTCAGCAGATTGTATCTGAGGCCTTTAACATAAGAGACACAAATATCTCAATGTTGCTTTTGATTAGCTTTCCACATGCAACAACCTTGCCTTCTTTGTTGTCTCCAAATGTAACACAAGGACCGTCCACAACAGCAGCATCAGTCAGCTCACGTATGTCTCCACACATGTGTCTTGAACATCCACTGTCCAAGTACCAAATTTTCTCTACTTTACTCCCACTCCAAAACCTAACCTACAAAACAAAGAAAAATTGTTTAAGGTACCATTTATTAAGAGGGTCCTGAAGGATTAGTTTCACCTTTGACAACCCAAGATGTTGAAGTCTTCGACTTCTAAGGCTTTTGAGTTTTAGGAGGGGCATGAACAGCTTTCTCTTCATCATAATCAACAATGTATTATGTTGATAATCAGTATGATGTGGATAATGTTCATAAGCAGGGTAAGGTGCATGATATGCATGCATGAGATGAGCAGGGTAAGGTGCATAGTATGTTGGAAATTGAGGTGCAGGATATAATGGTGGATATGCAGCAGGTTGCACATAATATGATGACTCATTTCCATACCAAGCATTTTGATTTTTCTTGTTCTTATGCTTATTTGGTTTACTCTTTGCTTGCTCATTTGCAGATGATTTAGTTTTGTTACTAGTCTGATTGGTTTTACTCTTATCTGCAGATTCCTTAGGACTACATAGTTTAGCTTTACCAGTCTGTTTTTCTATCTTTGGCTCTTTGCTCGTTTTAGCCTTAGGAGCTTTCTTCTCCTTTAGTTCTTTCTCAGGTGAAGCAGGTTTAGTAGTCTGAACATACAAGATGACCTTACTGTTGTCAGCATATACAAATTTTTCAATATGGTTCAGTTCTATCTTATCCTGTTCTAAAGGCATTTTCTGTTTACTAGACATGTGATCTGATGCAGCAGAAAATTTATCATGAGACTCTATGACTTTCTCAAGTTTCATGATTTTACCCTTATAGACTTCACATTCAGCTTTGCTCTTTCAACCCTAAGTTTCAGAAAACTGTTTTTCTCTTTCAACAATGTCATCTCTTCCTTAATCTTAGCAAATGCGTCAACAATACTAGTATTATTCACAATCATTTGCTCAAATGAACTAAACAATTCATTTTCAGCAGGAGTTACCACATCCTCAGAGTCATCTGATTCTTTGGCCATCAGACATAGAAGTGCAGGATGCTCATCCTCAGTAGATTCTTCTTCTGAAGTGTCTGAATCTGAATCAGACGAGTAGATGGCAGCAAGCTTTTCTGCCTCAGCCATCAGCACTTTGCCTTTTTGATGTTTTCTCTCCTTTCTCAGTTTTTTTTCCTCCTCAGTATATTTCTCAGCTTTTGGATATGGGCGGTCTTTGATGAAATGTCCCAATTTCTTACAATTATACCACATTAGTTTGGACTTATAAGATCCTTACTATCATGAGAAGTAGAGGTAAGGTTAGAAGTAGAAGCATTCTTTGTATTTGTTCTTCCTTTTTCTCTTGTAGAACTTCTTGAAATTGTTTATTAACAGTGCAACGTCTCCAACAGTGTACTCTTTTTTATTGAGCAGTGTAATTCTTTTTATTGAGCAGTGTGGCTTCATCAGATGACTCCACTTATTTACTTTTGTTTGCTGATCTTCTAGGATTTTCAGCAGCAACCAGGGCAGCTATGGGGTCTGAAGTTGAGGTTTCTTCAATACCCATTCTTGGCAGTTTATACTCATACGCCTTGTGTACAGAAAACAGCTCTGTAAGAGAGATCTTCCCCAAATCCCTTGACTCTTCCATAGTTGTAATCTTCATGTTGAACTTGGGAGGCGGCGCCTTCAACACTCTGACAGTGATTTCCTTGTCAGTGAAGGTCTTTCCCAGCTTTAGAACTTCATTCAGCGTTCTGGTAAACCTTGTATCCATCTGATCAACGGTCTCCCCAGACTTCATCTAGAAGTTATCCAAATTTTCCAGAGCATCACTCAGCTGGTGGTCCTTAGTGGAATCGTTTTCTTTGCTCATTTCACGAACCTTGTCCCACATTTCTTTAGCAGTTTTGCAGTGCTTGACCTTATCAAAACGGTCATTGTCCAGGGCTTTGGTTATGATGAAACGGCCAACCTTGTCAACAATTTGACTTCCTCAGCTTCTCTTCAAGTTCTTTGTTCACCACCATATCTTCATTGTCAACCTTTATGGTCTTGGTGATTTTGAAAGGACCTTTCATGATATATGTAAACATGTTGTCATTGTAAGCAGCAAGGAAGATTTCCATACGGATCTTCCAGTCCTCAAAGTTCATACCGCCAATGGGGGAACATGGCTGAATACAATCCATTTTCAAAAAGTTTTGATTTTTCAAGAAAAAACGTGCACTTTTGAAAACTTTTAAAACCTTTGAAAAACACTTGGATCAAACTCGTTGATCAGGCAGCTGATTCAAATGAACCACCCACTCTGATACCACTTGTTGGTCCCCAGTTGATGGGGGCTATTTTACACCTTAAAGATAATTGAGAACTCGGGTAGAATTAGGTCGTTCCGGCCTTATGATCATGCCTAAAACGTGGATCGAGCGCAAAGGTCATCTCGACCTAAGATGCGTGTCTCGCCGACCTGGCACGGGAGTCCAAATCCTGGAAGGATATTAGCGTGAATCCTATTGTGATTATGTTACCTTGAAAAGCTGGGATTGGAAGATCTATATAAGAGGGTCAATTACATTGTATTAGGGCAACGCTTCTACAATGTTTACGCCTACATACTTCATACACTTTGTAATTTACGATTGAATTAATAAAATAGCGTTTGATCTACGTATTCCATCTGCTTATTTCGTTACTGTTTGTTACGTTAGTGTCCTTGTGTTAATCCATCCTGAGTAAAGTAACTAAGCCCTTAATTGTTCCCGATCCCGGTTATTCATATAAATATTGATATTATCGAACGTAACCAAATTCGATAAAATCAGTTGGCGCCCACCGAGGGGCTCAGTTAATTACTCGATAGACATATGGCTCGCCCAAAGAAAAACGTGCGCAACGACGGAAGAAGCAACACAACGCAATTGCACCTAGCGAACGAAGAATTGCCTGAAAACCCTAATAGGGAGGGCGTCAACAACCCTCCAGCGATCGATGAACATCAGGAATCCGACCATGCTAGAACTAAAGGGAAACACTCAGATTCTAATAGACAGGTTTTGTTGGGATAGCAAAACCCGGGTGGAAACCCAATCCCAGCGGACCCATTAGTTCAAACAATTCCCCCACCTTTACCCGACAGGGAGGAAAAGCTCAGACAATTGGTATAATTAATGAGCTTTTTATGTCCCGAAATGTTCACATTTCCTGAGCAAGAACCCAGGAACCCGAGAACAACTGCCGCACAACCCGCTACGAGGACCTAGAGGGCAGTTGATCATATTTCCGATCAAGCCGACAGTCCGAGGACGGATCAGCAATCTTTTAAAAGGATTCCAGATACCGACCTTTTATAGAGTTTCTCGTCCATGATAACGTACCTGGGGGCTCGGTATTTTATTCTTCAAGCTTCATTCTGATCGGTGGGGAGGGATTCATCCAGTAAGTATTGCAAGAGCGGAGTCATCCAACTATCTTTGTCCAAGTCGATTTACATAATCTCTGCGTTAGGTAAGCAATCCAAGTCTATAGCAGGGGTGTTGATAATCAACCATGTTATTACTCTTTCAGTTCGGCCATCTCTTGATCCTGTAAATCGAGAGAGTTGATCGGCCCACTTATTTTCCGATCGTGGAATGTTTTGTATTTCGAATTTATCGAAGATCTCCGCAAGTTGTTTTACTTTAGCCAAATATTTTATCATGTTATATTCCTTGGCTTCGTATAACCCTTCAATCTGACGTTGAACTAGCTCGGAGTCAATTAATACTCTTAGGATTTTGATGCCTGCTTTAATGGTCATTTCCATTCCTGCAATCAAGGCTTCGTACTTAGCTTCATTGTTTGTTACCATGAATCCAAAGTAATTGCATAGTTTAAATCTTCATTTCCGGGTCCTCTAAAATTAATTCCAGCTCCACCTCCTTCCTTGCTGGAGGCCCCCTCAACATGCATTAGCCAAGTGTGATTTTCGACAATCAGAACGTCATTAGCACTTGTACTTGGTTCATTGAGTATTACAGAAAATGAGCTCGGTATTTCTAAGAGAAAGTCGGCAAGAACTTGTGCTTTTATGGCAGTTCGTGGTCTATATTCGATCTCGTATTGACCAAACTCGATTGCCCATTTGATCAATCTTCCTGAAGACTCCGATTTTAGTCAGAACTTGTCGTAGTGGTTGATTGGTGAGGATGATAATTTTATAAGTCTGAAAGTATGGTCGTAGTTTTCGCTACTACCAAAGTCAGAGCAAATTTTTCTATTTCCAAGTTGTTAGCCGAATGATTAATGATTAACAAACAACTTGATATTTGAGCTTGGTTCTTGGGTTTGATCTTAACAGGAATTATTGAGAAGCTTATTCTTTGAAGAAAGGCTCGTTAACGAACAATGCTCAATTGAGAAGAAAAACCCCAATAAAGATATCTAAAGTCCAAACAATGAAGAAGGACCAATTTGGAAGAAATGGCCTTGTACGAAATTGGAAGATAGCTAATGAGAAGGCCAATTTTAGCTAAAGGCTTGTTATGAATGAAGATCAAGATCGAAGCCCCTAGCACCCCTGAAGGGCCCAATTTTCAATTCAAGAAAATTGCGGTCTACTTAGTAAGTATTTTTCAATTGATTAAAAGAGCAAGAAAATTCCAAGCCCAAACTTTTTTAAATATTTTTAGTCTAACCTTTTTGGCCCTTTTCGGCCCTTTTCTAAAATATGTTTCATATAAAAAAGGCCCAACTATCTTTTTTAAACAAGAGCCGTGACCTTGTTTTTACAATGGCCGAAAATCATGTTGTTAATTAAGCTTAATGCTTTTTTAATACATAATTATTTGTAGCCACTGTTTTGAATTCTAAATCAAATCTATTCTTAAAGGTATGATTTCTTTCAAATCATTAGATTAGCTAGCAAAATAATTTGTCTCCAATTTGTCTAGCTTAATATCTTACCCCATTTATTTAAAATCAATCCTTTTGGAAAGATTTCATCTCCACCTAATTACTAAACCTTGTCCACATTCATTGGAAAATTAGTCACATGGTTTAATCTTGCAACATCTTTTTAAATGTGACAAAATCATTTTTGAATTTCAAAATCTTTCCCTATTGAACCAACTCCACTCACCTATAAATAGTGGATCATTTCTAATGGCTCAACACAACTCAATTCTCTAAATTTTAACTTGCAAAATCATTTCTCCTAGTTAAAGTCTTTGCGTGCTCTTAATATTGTTAAAATCATTTTTCTCAAAAGGGCTTTTTAAAATTATCTTTTCTTCTTGCTCTTGAAATCTTGAATATACTCTAAGTTATAGAAGAAAAGGATCATCGTTTACTACTTTGCAAAATCAGCTCATTTTGGAGCATATATTTATAATCAAAATTTTACTACTGTTTTTGAGCGAAAGTTTTGTACTTGCAAGCTCGTAGTGCGATAGGACTGAGTGTTCTAGCAAGCACTGTTTTTGTGCGATAGGTAGGAACCTAGCAAGCACGGTTTTTGTTGAGCGATAGGTTAGGCCTAGCAAGCTCGTTTAGAGAGAAAGAATTGATCTTGTAATCTCGAGTGGCGAAGGTTCGTCCTGCAAGCCACAATATATTAGTGGATTTTACCCAGGGGTGCTGGAAGAGAGGAAGTAGGCCGTTGGGGCGCTAACCTCTATAAATTGTGTTGGCCTTCTCTCCTTTTATTTTTTGCACTTTACTTCTTTCGTAACTTTAATCTTAAAATCATTGGAACGATCAACTTTTATTTAAAGTTACTGGAACTATTTACTAATTGTTTTCTGGAAAATAAACTCTTTGAAAAAGTTATATACCTAATTCACCCCCCCTCTTAGGTATCACAAGTAATTTTTTTCGGCTCCTTGTAAAAGCTTACTTAAATAATAGACTGGTTTATGTTCCGACTCTTCTATCTTTACTAGAACTAAACTTATAGCTACCTCCGAAATGGATATGTAAATATATAGAGGTTGACCCCCTGTAGGTTATAAAAATTAATGTTCAAGATTAATTAAAATTATATTTAATATTTAAAAATTTTATTTTCGAATCTATTAAATTCAGAAAAATATTTAATCAAAATATTTTATTTTATTTTCAAATTATATATTTTCCAAAACATTACTCAAAATTATTTTAATTATTTTTCAGGATTATGAATTATTTTATTTTATTTAATTGAGAATTAATGTACCCTTGGAATTATTATCTTTTCAAAAATATTATAATCATGATCTTATTAAGAAAATAATTTATTATTATTTAAACTGTTGGGATTTTATGGGTATAATTGTCAACTACAACGATGCGGAATTTAAAATTTTAATTTTATACACCAAATCCCAGGAACACTTATTAGCACATATGAATAAGGTTGAATTTTATCTTTAGCAAACAAGTACTAAAAATAAAATAAGGTGGTAAAAGTAATTTTACCTCACCACAGGCAAGGTGGTAGTTTTCTCCGGTCTTCAAATGTTCACTAGAGCACCCCAAGTGTTATGCCTCTAGAGAAAGTCCACACCAGTTGGATTTGAGTGACTTCGCGTAATCCCCAGGCTCAGAATTAGGATTAAGGAATTGACTTGTCAGGAATTGGATTCAGATCCAAAGAAGAAAAGCTTGGAGAAAATCTTTCACAGGGTGGGGCGATTTTTGACAGGGTTCGGCCGATTCAGATGGGGCGAGAGGGGCTGAATATTTCGGCCTCTTGTTTTCTTGTGTTAGGATTTTCTTTCTTGCTTCGATTGATTCATTTTAGATTATGTATATCTAGTGTATATATCTCTATTAGTAGACTCCTTCTTCTAATAGATATCTATCAAATCTTGAAAAGATCTCTCCTTATCAAGATATAAGATAAACACAATCTTTTGCATATCTGTCCTTATCATTTAAGGAAACAAGATATACTATAATCTTTTTCCTTGCTACACAATATAATAAATCTCTCCTAATCCCTATCATAATTGGTTATGATCAACATTAATCCAAGACTAATTTTCCAAGCAAAAATCGGTCATGTCATATAATTAACATATAAAATCGGCCCATTTGCTTTAATCAATCCAAAACTAATTTGTTCAATTTTCCCTTAACTAAAATCGGCCCATGTAAGATTAATTAATCCTATATTAATTTATCTTTACAATAATTGGCCCATATGCTTTAATTAATTAATCAAAGATCAATTAATTTACACATGGATCGGCCCATATGATTAAATTAATTAATGCACTATTAACTAATTAATCTTTTCCAATTAACACTTTAACTGAGGATTTAATCAATCAGAAATTCCAATTGATTAATTAATTAGTCACTTCTAATTAACGATTCTCCATTTTGAATTAACACTTTAATTCTTGATTAATTAATTAGTTACTTCTAATTAATTATTCTTGTTCTTGAATTAACACTTTAATTCATTTATTGATTTAATTCCTTAAATCAATTATTTCCTTTTAGACTGTCACTGTCCAACTGTATTGTGTGTGACCCTCTAGGTTCACCATCAATTGGCAGCACAACTTTCGTGATTTAATTAGTGAGCAATTAATTGCTCCGATCAATTAAGCACTTTAATTGACCACTCTAGAATTAATTTCCTTTTAATTCATGAGTACCCACACCTCATGGTCGATGTCTAGCCACAAGCCCATGAGGCCTAACTTCAGGTGAATAGATATTCCTGAACCTTCACCTCTTACAAATGCCATGTACATACGGTCCTTCTAGCGACTAATTTCCCAATTGAGACCTAGGGTGTGTGAATTGGTCAGCACCTCTAATTATCTCAATTCTGTACTTTCTAATTCAGGATAATAATTCCAGTGTGACTGCTAAATTTGGAAACCCCTTTCCAAATCCATCACCGACTGCGGCCGCATATTCCTCGGATATATTATCTAAGAACGTACATAAAATTCTCTCATCTTATCAAGATGACTCGATAGATCCTATATTAGTACTAACCATCCGAGCACACGTTCATACGTACCCAAAGTAGTCGCACAATGACCAAGCTATGTGATCGGCTCCTAAATCAAAGTACGTATTCGCGTGTACCGAATTCGCCCTAGTACCTCAAGTCCAAGGACTAAATCGTACACTATTATAAGTCTTGAGAGACATCCCATTACCGATATGCTTAACGCACTTCCACGATGGGTCTCTCTGTTCGGGTCGTTCAATGCGTTCGATCCCGTATCGAACCACCTAGTCATATGCACTAGCATTAAATGCCTTGTTCATGAAACTACAACAAATTCAATCCATGTGAATCATGCATAATTCTACAAGTCTTAGCGATTCCCTCGATACCCCGTCTCGATAGGAATCTAAGGCTTGGAACAGTTTTGAGATCACGACCTTGGAGACTGTTTCATGATTAATCGCACTCAGTACTGAAGTGAATAGTCCCATAGTCGAATGTGATCTCAGGATTTCATCCAATCGCTTCGATAAGTTCGCGACAGATGAAGTTGGCCATTGTTTAATTCACGTACTATGAATAAACGGGCGTATTATCTTATGAATCATAAGATTGCTTTCTAAGGTAGTTCCTTTACAAGCTTATATTTGTTGGCTTGCTGGGCACTATTCTATCAATCTCCCACTTGCCCTAAAACCAACCACATACATTTCTAAGGCCCATCTCTCTCAAGATGTCCGTCAAACCCTTTTTGTGATTATGACTTAATTAGTGGATCTGCTATGTTGTCTCTTGACGTGGTTTACTTCCACGTCTTTTTCAAGGCTGATCAGCAATCAGCCCGGCAGACTTCGGCCGACGGTGGGGTGGCTCCCGTCACCTCACCAAAAATTGCACATATCCCCCTCTACTAAGTAATTTTATCCATAAAATAAACAATCAAAAGTTTGGTTAATTAATTTATAAATAAATCTTACAAAATAAGATTCAATATAAATTTTCTCAAAATTTTACATTAAGTGTTGAAGAATGGCTTAAACTTTTTATTTCAATAAAATCCCCAATATTTTGAATCTTCATTTTCAATCCAAATACTCTTTAAATAAAAGCCTCATTTCTTCATAACCCAACAATATTCATCACTAACATTTCAAGATCTATAAAAAGTTTTCTAACAATTTTCAATCACCATAAACAACTAAAACATAAAAATCAAACTTTCATAAAAAATGTGTTTGTTTAAGTAAAAGTTTGAAAACTCAAACCTAGATCTTTAATAAAATCCCAAAACTAAACTTTTTCACATTCGAAAATCAAAACTCAAATCTAAAAATTGAAACTCTAGATCTAGGATTCAAGAAGTTTTAAAATTTTAAACAAGGATTTATAGTCTTTTATACAATAAACTCATTTCTTAAAACAGCTAACAAAAACACCAAAAAGAGGGGATAGAAATGGTTTATACCTAAACCTTGAATAGTTGATTTCCTACTCCAAGCTCACTACCCTTGACTCCGGTGATGGCGGCGGCGGTAGCTGATTCAGGGAGTGGTGATAGCACAGTGGCGATGATGACACGGCGGTGGTAGTGGTTCTTCCTCCTTCCAAAAGAACACTCACTAATCTCACATTATGTTTCTCTCTCTCTCTCTTTATATCTCTCTTTCTACTACTACTCAAGAGTGAGTACAAAATGCACACAACTAAATCTGAAAATCAGATTTAATGGTATAAGTCAAAGATTTTGGGAGAAGAAAGTAATAATTTATCACCTCCCAATCTTACCAATGGAAGAAAACTTGGGTGGGGAATTCTCCACCCATGGGCTGACAAAAGGCTAGCATAGCAGCAGTAGGAGAGACACTGAATTGCTCACTGCAGATTTTTCAAAATTTTTAGGGAATTTGCACTTTGCCCCCTGAATTTATGGAAAAGTTCATTTTTGCCCCAAAATAAAAATAAATGCGCGATCAAACCCATAACTTTTCTAAACTTTTCCAAAACATTCATAAGGTTTTTATTACCTTCCAAATAATTTTCAAGTTTTATTTTTGGTGCTCGAAAAATTTAATTGTGCGTTTAGGTTTAAAGAAATACTATGTTTATTAAAAATAAAATGCATCACACAAAATCGGATTAAAAATTTAATAACTTCATATGAACGGGGTGTTACAATCCTCCCTCTTTAAAAGAATTTGATCCCCAAATTCGTTCATGATGTTTAAAAAGTTCAGGGTAGAAAGTGTCAATTTCTTATGATGATATCTTAATTTGTACATCCGGTCCATCATTGTATCAAAATCTAGGATCACGAATGCGATCAGATTGTCAGAAAAATTCCCTATCATGATCTAAACCACGCATCTCTAAGTTGAACTCGTTATAAACGAGGTTCCTGACGGAGTACGAAATCCCAACTTATACGAAACTCATTAAACCATACTCAATAACATAGCTCCATAACGCAATAATATGAAAGAATGAGATGCCCTATATCCAAAATAATACTACACATAAATCCTAAAAACAATATTGTATACCTTCCACAGCACCATAGGTCAGGCTCTGTCCGTCGCTCCCTTTCCATTTCAAGGGTTCACTTGAGAGTTTTGCACTTTCGTGCTTTTTGTTGCCAGTGATAGTCCTTTGCTAGCTTTGGCTGGTGTAGGTGGTTCCTTGGGACAATATTTTACCAAATGATTTTGACTTCCACATCTCAGGCACTTGCCAGCTTCTTCCAGCACATGGGCTCTCCATGCGCTTTTCCTCCACAATACGTGCAAGCACCCTTGTCTTATTTCCTTGATTATTTTTGTGGTCGATTGAATTGGCGATAAATGTTCGGATTTTCCGAGCTTGAATTACCAAACCTCGGTGCCTTGCTTGAAACTCTTCCAGTTTGCCAATTTGACTCCGAAGGCCTTGACTTCTTCACTGGAACCCGCAATGCCTTGAGCTCAATCAAGTCACTCTCAATCCATGTGGCCCTCCCAACTACTTCACCATAAGAGGCTATGTTGTGGGAGAGAAGGGTTCGTTGAAGTTCTGGCCTCAAGCACTTGATCAATTAGAGGGTGCGACGTGGTTTATCCATCGCCATGTGGGGAGCATAACGAACTAGCTGGAAATAGACAACCTAAAACTCCGGCACACTCATATTCTCTTGCTTCAGAGTATTAAATTGCTCTTCGCGTAGTTCCCTAATGATAGGCGGCACATGCTTATGTCTTTAACAAAGTTCTCCTATATTCTCTTAGTTTCGTTCTGCCCCCAAACCATTTCCTGCCACCAGGCCTTAGCAACATCTTTCAAACAATAAGTGGCCAATGAAATTTTTGGAATGTTCGAGTAGTCCATGACTCAGAAGATATACTCAATCTCGGCCAACCACACTTCAGCATTTTGATCGTCGGACTTTCCAAGAAATTGGGGCGGTTGGAACTGCAGAAAACGTTCCAATGTCTGGTCTAAAGCTAGCGGTGCAATTGGTAGAGACACAGCTCGTGTAGAGCCTTGCAGAGCCCGGGTGAACTCTTCCAAAGCGGCAATTATCCGCTCAGCTTGTTCAACTGGTGGGGTTGTCGGTGCTCCCTCAGACTGACGAGAAGGAACCAATCGACTAGCACGACTATCACCATGAGTTCCTTTCATCTAAACAATGAAGGATGTCTCGTTGGCATAACGAGACCGAACCTACTATATTTGACAAAAAGAAAATCATTCAAAACCCAACTAATCATTGCATAATGGCAAACCGCAATTCAATTAAAACATCGCCAAACATCACATAATCAATCATAGTGTATCAAAACAGCACATAGTATGATAAAATATTAAACTACAAGACGGCATTAAAACAAACAAGGTTAAAAGGAAGTCCTAAACGAGCTCTCGATCTAAGTTATCTTAAATGCCGTCTCCTGAGCCACCAACTGGGGGATCCTCACCATCCGTATGAGTTGCCTCGTCCACGGGGTCCTCCTCTTCTAGGTTCTGCTCACCCAGCTCCTCTTTGGCAACCAAAAGGTCATCGATTATACCCCTCAACCCATATTGAATCATGTTGGATTGGAGCAATCCACGATTCCTATGGATCCAAAAATCCTTCATTCGGGCCCTCATTTCATTGAGTAGATTTTCAATCACTTGGACCTTAATTTCCGCCTCTTGAGCACAAGTCCTTACAAGTGATGCAACCCGAGAGTACCGATCAGGACCAACCTCTAACTCATGCACCACACTACTGGGATAGTCACCCCTAGATCGACGGCCTCATAGTCCCACATGATTAGGGGAGGGCGGATAGACCCGACGAGATCGAGAACGTCGACTAACCGTATAAAGGGGGGGAGAATCATTACGAGTTGGGGCAGCATCGCCCTGCGAGGCCCCAACTCAACCTCAAAAATCATGTTTCTCTCTCATGCGCTTGAAAACAATTATCTTGGCTCGACATCCTATCACACTCACAAGATAAAAACAAATAAGTACCATGTAATATTTACACGAAAGGACTCGAAAGAACAATTAAGACATGACTTGTGATGGGGGCTATTTCACACCCCTTATAATGTTCGGATCGACTAAGGGATAAGAGATCGGTTCGACTAGACGAGTCAGTTCGGGATCATCTTATCGACCCGGTAGAATACGACTCTCCTCAACAAGCAGACTACAATTCGGACTCAAGAAGGACGATTGGGCCGAGTCCTATTAGGAATATGTTTCCTTGTAAAGCTAGGTTTAATGTGATATAAATACCTAGTTAATCATTGTATTACGCACGCTTTACATACTTAACTTACGCCTGCATAACAACACAATCTAAGATTATTCAATAAAAAAGGCTTTTGCTTCATATTCATATACATTGATTGTATTTATTACTGATTGTTCCATCTTATTGTTCTTCCTTGAGATTGATCCATCCGGAATAAAGTAACAGAGCCCTTTAAATCATATTGATTGTGAATCCCTAATATCACCTATTTACTGATATAATCTTACCCGACGAAATTCGGTTAAATCAGTTGGCGCCCACCATGAGGCTAGGTTAAATATTCGATCGACATATGGTTCGCCCAAGGAAGAGCGCTCGTAATGGGGCAAGAAGTAACACAAGCAATCTTCATAACACATCTGAAGATCCACAGGGCAATACTGATAATAACGCCCCTGAAAACAACGACAATTTTCAAGGACCTCTTCAGCACCAGCAGGAACACCAAGGGATTCCTACCGGTACCATACCGGAAGAACCTATAGTTCCAGAGATTCCTGTTCCCCTATCAGACGCTCAGGAGAAGCTACGACAGATTGCTATGCTCCTTTAATCACTTTCCCCAGAGGAATTACTTATACTCGAACAAGTTCCTCGAAACCCTAGAACTACTAGGGCTAATCTAGCTCAAAGGACGCCAAGGCAGAATGATCAAATCTCTCAACAAGCTGATAGCCCGGTAAGCGAGCAGCGTTCATTACACAGCCCGCAAGGGGGAAACTCAAAACCCTCCGATAACAATCTCCGGAGAAAACCGGGTCAAAGAAGACCGCAGCCGGGATGCAGCGGGTCCAAGGAACATACGATAATCCCCATCGAGGATGACGTGGGCAATGCAATCCCTGATCGACCACGAACTATGTGGTTCTCGGAAAGAGAAATCGAAAAAATGGTACAGGAACGACTTGAGCAACACTTACGATCTGTTTAAAACCCGTGGGCCAGAACCACAGAACTCCAGGAGAGCTTAGCGGCCTGCTCTCCCTTCTGCAGAGAAATAAAAGAGGCACAGTCAACTGGACAGGTACCCGGTAGACTACCCAGATACGACGGAACAACTGATCCAGATGATTATATTTTTAGCTTCACAAACATAATGAGCTTGTATGCCCACTCGGCGGAATTCACCGCTAAGTTGATGGTGACCACGTTAGAAGGACTAGCCTTGGACAGGTTCGCCAAGCAACCAGCCAATTCCATATTCAGTTTTCGGGAATTATGCAACAAACTGACACAGCAGTTCGCCAGTCAAAAGAGACAAAAGTTGCCAATGAGCTATTTAGGAACTATTTATCAACAGGAGGGCGAATCCCTAAGGAACTGGTTGGCAAGATTTAATGTCGAATTGCTCAAAATCGAATCCCCCAATATCGATTACATAATCTCCATTCTCTTCGACCTCACAAAGAATAGGCAGTTCGGAAATGCCCTAAGCCGAAAGCAACCAAGAACATTCGCTGACATCATGAGTTTGGCATCTAAGTATATGACCCAGGAGGAGATGAATTCCTTTAAAGATAAGAACAAAAATAAAGCTACGGCCTTAGGCTCCAAACGGCAAGATAGAATTCCTGCCCAAAGATCCATGGACTACGAACGATCTTTCAGAAAAGGCAACGTCTTCCAGCGATTAGAATACAATAAGAACAACCAAGACAGACGACCTAATATCTATCAAAGACCTAGAACCACTAAGCCAGCAATCCGGAGCAGGGTCAATCAAGTAGAGCACCCGAGGCTAACCGTTCCTATAGAAGAAATATTTGCTGTATTAGAAAGGAATAATTGGATCCCAGAAGCGAAGAAAATCGCTCAGCCCAGACCAGGTGCACGAAACTATGACTTATACTGCAAATATCACCGGGCACACGGGCATCGCACTGAAGATTGTTTTCATCTTAAAAAAGAGATAGAAATGCTGATCGAACAAGGAAAACTAAATGACTATTTGGAGCGGGATAACCGCAAGCGAGGAAGAAGCAGGAGTCCTCGGTATAACAACGAAAGAAGAAATTCCCGTAGAAGGTCCCCTAATGATGGTCCCCCACAAGAATTAAATAACGACCAGATTAACGGTACCATCCACACGATCTCTAGGGGACCCGCAGGCGGAGACTGTCGTAATGCTCGGCGAAGGACTGATAGATCCATAATCGGAAGCTTAAAGTACCCCGAAGAAGTATGGACCCTAGAAAACAAAGCAACGACCCACCAGCTAATTAGTTTCAACGAGGGCGAAGTACCCAAAAACCTTGTTTGGGACACAAAAGAGGATAGCCCCGACTTCCCAATGGTGGTATCGCTAGAAATAGCGAATTACAACGTCAAAAGAATCCTAATCGATAATGGAAGCTCAGCGAATATCATCTCTAAAGAGGTCCTAGCCCAGATGAACTTGGGACAAATAACATTCCAAAAAGTAGCCACGCCTTTAGTAGGATTCGGGGGATCAGAGATTGTCCCCATTGGCACAATAACTTTGAGTGTCTCACTCGGGAAGAAACCATATCGGACGGTGAAGCTAGTAAAATTTTTAGTATTAGAAACTCCCTTTGCCTACAATGCGATCCTAGGACGACCAGCACTCAACCTATTCCGAGCTGTAGTTTCAACGTACCATCAGAAAATAAAATTTCCAACTGACGCAGGGATCGGTGAAATAGTGAACGATCATTGCATGGCATGGGACTGCTACAACACATCACTAACCCTGGGAAATCCCCCAAGAGCAATTACCCCAAGAAAAAGAAAACTTGAAGACGACGATGATAGGGTCGAAGTCGATATCCCTAGCACCAATCGAATAGATAAGAAGGGAAAGGAACAAGTGGATTTAGCTTTAAAACCACCAGAACATAATGATGTCCTATTGGTACAAGGGGACCCAACAAAAACAACAAGAATAGGAACCGAATTAAGCAAAGAAGGGGAAGTAATGTTGGTCAACTTTCTCAGAAATAATGTAGACATCTTCGCCTGGAGCGCGAACGACATTGAAGGGATTGACCCCCGGGTAATCAGTCATTCACTAAAAATCGACCCCTTAGCAAAACCTACTAGACAAAAGAAGAGGAATCACGGGCCAATAAAGGATAAAATAATTAAGGCAGAAGTAGTAAGGCTACTCAAGGCAAAACAAATTCGAGAGATACACTTCTCGGAATGGCTATGTAACGTTGTGCTAGTAGCAAAGGGAGACAAAAAGGATAACAAATGGAGAATGTGCAACGATTTCACCGACCTTAATAAATTATGCCCGCGGGATCCATATCCACTCCCAAGGATCGACTTATTAGTCGACTCAACCGCTGGCTTTGCAATTTTCAGTATGATGGATGCTTTCCAAGGTTTCTATCAAATATACATGGATGAGCGGGACCAAGAGAAAACTGCGTTCATAACCGAGCAGGGACTATATTGCTTTATAGTGATGCCATTTGGCTTGAAGAACGCCGGGGCCACTTACCAAAGGTTAGTTAACCTGATGTTTAAAGAATTAATTGGAGAAATAATGGAAGTATACGTAGACGATATGCTGGTTAAAAGCATGAATGAAGTCGATCATGTGAGGTACCTCGATCGATGCTTCCAAATATTGAGAAAGTATCGAATGAAACTAAACCCTGCAAAATGCACTTTCGGGGTTAAATCCGAAAAGTTTTTAGGATATCTGGTACATCAACGGGGAATCGAGGCCAACCCAGAAAAAATTCGAGCCATAACTGAAATGAAGCCTCCAAAGACGATCTCCCAAGTACAGAGCTTGGTAGGTAAAATCATGGCATTAAACAGATTCATATACAAGTCGGCTGACAGAAGTTTGCCGTTTTTCCAAACCCTTCGAAAAGCGAAAAACTTTGCTTGGACCAAAGATTGCGACCAGGCCTTTGATCGATTAAAAGAATACCTAACGACATCCCCGCTGTTGGCCAAACCAACTGAAGGAGAACCATTATATTTATACATATCGATCTCCGAAGTGGCCATCAGTTCGGTATTAGTTAAAGTGGATGGCCTAGAACACAAGCCTGTTTATTACTTAAGCAAACCACTGCAGGGGGCCGAGAAAAACTACTTGGAAATAGAGAAATTCGCCTTGGCCTTAGTAGTGGCAGCAAGAAAACTCCGACCCTACTTTCTAACCTATAAAGTTGTGGTATTGACCAATCAACCATTAAGACAGGTCTTAGCAAAACCAGAAGCCTCTGGAAGTCTGATCAAATGGGCGATCGAACTCGGTCAGTTCGATATCGAGTACAAACCTAGAATTGCAATTAAAGCCCAAGTCTTAGCCGATTTTTTGTTAGAAACTCCGAGCCAGGCAGTTGAACATACTAAATCAACCAGCCATGCCAATGACATCCTGATCGTAGAAAATCAAACCTGGTTAATGCACGTCGACGGTGCTTCATGCCGAGAGGGAGGAGGTGCTGGAATCAATTTTACCGGGCCAAACAAGGAGGATATCAATTACGCAATAACGCTAGACTTCGTCGTAACAAACAACGAAGCAGAATATGAAGCATTGATCGCAGGAATGGAAATGGAAATCAAGGCCGACATTAAAAATCTTACAGTATTAACCGATTCGGAGTTAGTACAAAGACAAATAGAGGGCCTATATGAGGCAAAGGAATTTAACATGGTCAAATATCTTGCCAAAGTAAAAAAATTGGCTGAAAAATTCGAAAGTTTTGGGATACAGAACATCCTACGATCGGAAAATAGATGGGCCGATCAACTCTCCAGATTTACTGGATCTGACGACGAAAAGACTGAGAGAGTAATCAATTGGTTAATTTCTAATACACCAGCGATTGATATCGATGAAACAACGATCGCTCAGGTAATGGAAATCGAAGAAGCCGGAGCAAACTGGATGACTCCAATGATAGAGTACCTTCGAGAAGGAAAATTACCCCTGGACCAAAACGAAGCTCGTAAAATAAAATATCGGGCTCCAAAGTATACATTAATGGAAGAAAAACTTTACCGAAGATCAGTATCAGGAATTCTTCTAAAATGCACCTCCGAATCTCAAACCGATGATATACTCCGAGAAGTACATGAAGGAGAAGCAGGAAATCACAGCGGAGCAAGGACCTTGGCTTTAAAATGACTTAGAACTGGATATTATTGGCCTACCATCAACAAGGATGCAACCAAATATGTCCAAAAATGTCACCATTGTCAAATACATGCTAATGTAAGTCATCAACCAGCAGAAAACATGCACCCCATACCAATATGTTGGCCATTCGATCAATGGGGAATGAACATTCTGGGACCTTTTCCAGCAGCAAGATCCAAAAAAGCATATGTTTTAGTAGCTGTAGAGTATTTCAGTAAGAGGATAGAATGCATTGCCCTTGCTCGAATAACCCAATTCCAAGTGATCAATTTCTTATGGAAATTCATAGTATGTCGATTCGGAATCCCTAGAATCCTAATCTCTGATAATGGAACCCAATTTGCGGGAAAGCAGGTCCTAGAATGGTGTGCAAAATTAGGAATTCAACAAAATTTCACCTCGGTTGGGCATCCTAGAGCAAATGGACAAACTGAAGTAGCAAACCGAGAAATAATCAAATCTTTGGAGAAAAGATTAGGGGCAGCCAAAGGAAAATGGCTAGATGAACTCCCAGGAGTACTTTGGGCTAATCGAACCACAGTCAGGACCTCAACTAGGGAAACCCCATTCAGCCTAGTATATGGCTCCGAAGCTGTTATCCCGATCGAAACACTAATTCCGACACCGAGAATTGAAATGTATGACGATCAGGAAAACGAAAAAACAAGAGAAAATGATATTGATTTAACAGAAGCTTTAAGAGAGAAAGCGGTCGTACATTTGCAAGTCACTAAAGCAAATATGGAAAGGACGTATAATCAAAAGGTACGCATCCGAACCTTCAAAGAAGGGGACCTGGTCTTGAAAAAGGTAGAAGTATCCAAACATGTGGGAAAGTTACAACAAAATTGGGATGGACCATACGTTGTCATTGGTGTAGGAAAGAAAGGCTCATACAAAATTGCACAGTTGGACGGAACAGCCTTACCAAGAACCTGGAATGCAGTCAACCTTAGAAAATACTATGGTAAATAAATTATAGTAGATCATGCTAAGTTTTAATTGTAATAAAGGCTTTAGCCTACAATTCGATTTTTAATGTACCTGTTAGCAATTTTAAATATTAAATCAAGATAGAGTATAAATCGATTGATTCGGTGAAAACTCCTCAGAATTCTACAATCATATTGGTTGAAGAACAAGGTACAACGAGTCGAGCATAAATTGATCCGCTCAATAAACGCTCCTCGGTTCAACCATACAACGAGTTGAGTATACATTGATCCGCTCAATAAACACTCCTCGAACTATATTTATCGATAAAAAAAGATTTGGGAAAAATACCTAAGTCTAAAAACGAGTCGAGTATAAATTGATCCGCTCAATAAACACTCCACGAACTATATTTATCGATCCAAAAGATTTGGGAAAAATACCTAAATCTAAAAACGAGTTGAGTATACATTGATCCGCTCAATAAACACTCCTCGAACTATATTTATCGATCAAAAAGATTTTGGAAAAATACCTAAGTCTAAAAACGAGTCGAGTATAAATTGATCCGCTCAATAAACACTCCTCGAACTATATTTATCGATCAAAAAGATTTGGGAAAAATACCTAAATCTAAGAACAAGTCGAGTATAAATTGATCCGCTCAATAAACACTCCTCGAACTATATTTATCGATCAAAAGATTTGGGAAAAATACCTAAGTCTAAAAACGAGTCGAGTATAAAATGATCCGCTCAATAAACACTCCTCGAACTATATTTATCGATAAAAAAGATTTGGGAAAAATACCTAAGTCTAAAAACGAGTCGAGTATAAATTGATCCGCTCAATAAACACTCCTCGGACTATATTTATCGATCCAAAAGATTTGGAAAAAAATACCTAAGTCTAATGATCTTACGTGATTTCGTCTGTTCGATTAAGGGTGGGATGTAATGCAATAATAATAATAAGTAAAGGAAAGTAAGACCAAAGTAGTTGTATTCGAATTCACTGGGTACAAATACAAGTATTTAGGGTCCTACTCGAGCATTATTGGATGCCGTACAAACTAGAGAAGCGAAATACAAATGACCAAAGCTATGCTATATTTTTCATATGTGTCCGAGTAGCAGTCACGAAACAACAGCTCCTTGGAAGTTGTGTGTTGTCATAAATGCATGGGTATTTATAGCTGAACTGATGGGCTTGGGCCTGGGCTCGGCCCAACAGTACCCTTCGATCTTGGGTTCTAAAACGAGCTCGGAACAGTTAACACTATGCCGAGGACCAACTTCTTGCTCTCTGGGGATAGTATCTAGTGTCATTCGAACAGCGTCGGGCCCATAGAGGCAAGGAATCTAAATTACCCCTCATCAATACTCCCCCACTTCTCGAGCGTGAGGTGGAGCTCACGCTCGAAGAAGTACAAGTTGCGTCCCACACTATTATGAGATGAGCCATTCATAATGTCTTTAGGATATGCCTCGTTAAAAACCTAGCCCGAAAAAACCCGTTGGGATAAAAATCGAGCCAGGGAAAAAGAGTGCATATATAAGAAGACATGTGCCGGCGCATTGTAAAGATAACCTTGTCGGAGGATCTTGGAATTGTTATATCCTTTATGGTTCCGCGATGTGTTGTTCGATCTCTTAATGAATGCTTCCCAAATTATCCGATCATAACAAAGAGGACCCACGAGATTCTAAGGAGAAATTTGCAAAGGACTTATTCCGTAATATTAGAAAATGAAGGATCAAAGTGCTATTCTGTGAGGAATTACCCTGAGTTTTTACCCAGGGTAAGTTCAACCGTCGCGGTTACTCAGGGACCTGTTTGCAATTTTACCTTTTTAACCCCGTATATATATGTTGACTCGTTGAAAAATTATTTACATATTACGTCCTTTCTTGAGCTCGAAGCGTTTGAGATCGAAACAGCATTTGCCTTTTGTATATTTGTTTCTCAATCCATAATGTCGAGCTCTAGAAGTGTAAGGGGCAAGAATAAGGTCGAAGAAAACCCAGAGTCCGATCCTTTGCTGAAGCTTGTTGATGATTATGAGGATGGGGAGTTTTGTCAAGGACGCGAGGATGAGGATCCGAATGAGGATCTCGAAGAAAATGAGGTCGAGAAACGCAGCATCGGCGAGGGTGCTTTTGTCAGGATTTTCAAACATACACAACCCTCTACCGCCACCATCTCGAACAAGTCAGAGCTTCCTGCCAGCCAGACTTCCTGCTGTTTTTCGAAGAAGGATCTCTCTTTCCTCGAGGCGGAGTTCGGGAAATTTCTTCCTAAAGGGTTTTCAATCGTCATTCCCTCTTACACCGAACGTGCTACCGATTCCCCGGCTGGCTGTCAAGCCTTTTACGAGGATCAATTTTCTTATGGTTTGCGTATCCCGTTTATTCCCCTTGTTAGAAATGTCTTGAACTTCTTTTCGCTTTCCCCTGCTCAGCTTCTCCCGCATTCTGTAGCGTATTTAGCAGCGTTTAGCACTCTTATGGAGGCAAAAGGGGAAGAGGCCTCTTTTAGCAATTTTTGGCAGGTATTCCGAATGGACCCATGTAAGGGTTCGAATTTGGGGTTCGTGTCCATCCGCCCGCGGTCGAAACGGCCTTTTCTTACGAAAATAACAACGGATAAGAGTATAGGTTGGAAGAGGAGATTCTTTTTTGTGAAGGGTCCTGATCTTCCAATGTCTGAAGGTAGTTCGAAAACAAGACCGTATCGATGGGATGGTACAAATACCTGGACATACGGTTCTCGCAGAATCAAAGAGAAGCTCAGCCATCGTCTTTCTGATGAACTGCTGGAGCAGTTGCAGTCTAACCCTTACCAGACTAGATTCCTGATTCAGGAAGGCGTTTTGCGATTGGCCGGGTTGAGCCATTGTAATTATCCTACTCCTGCGATTAAATACCCTAGCCAATCCTCCGAAGGATCCTTTCTGCGAACCTCTAGCGCTCCGACCCTTGCTCCTCTCTCTTTGGGTATGCTTCTTATCTTCAGCTTACTTTTAGGTTTTATTAAACAATTCTCCTTGTTTAAACTCGTGCCCGATTCGTATTATCCTTGCAGGTCGAGTTGTTGAGAAATTTCGAGTATCCGCGACCGGCCCGGTTGAAAATAAGCGATTTTATTTCGATCCGTTACCTTGTGCCTCCGAAAGAAAAACGGACATAAGCAATTTTGGTGGGAGTTCAGCTGTCATACCATCTTTGATTCCTGATTTTAGAGGGGTTGGCACTATGAGTTCCCTGAATTCCGCCACGGCTGGACCTCTTCGAACCTTGTTCTCCCCTGATACTTCCGCTCTTTCGTCTGTCGGCTACAGCCAACATTCCTGGAATCGGATTCAGGGTATTCAGGAATACGAGAAGCTTCTGGGCCAGAAAAGAAACGCTGAACACCCAGGGCCCTCGAGGAGGATAAAACCCTTTGGCGTGAGTTCTACTTCTGTCCCTTGTCGAGAAGGTAGGTCGGAGCCTGATGTGGCAAACTTCATGGACGAGCATTTTCGTAGTAGCAGAACTGCTGGATATCCTGAGGACGGTACCATTCTGACCGATTTGGATGTGAATGGGGAGAACGAATTCGATAAAGCCGCTAGAATTTTTATGGCTAGTCGGTTTAAGAGGGATATGCTGTTCCATTTTGTCAAAGGCGATTTTGAGGTTTTGAGCGATTTCTCCCGAACGTATCATGAGGTGATAATTTGTCTCTTATTTATTCCCTTTTAAAGTCCCTAACCCTTGCTGATATCTGAGAATGTGTTATAGGTCGGGGACTTGTTCGCCCTCCAAACCTATCGTTTGGCGCTATTAGAGCAGGAGTCGCAGGACGCTCATGATGCGTATGCGTAAATTTTTTCTGACAACCAAGTTCTTCGATCTCAACTGGCAGAAACTCAACGAGAATTATCCCAAATAAAGAAAGAGCTCGACGAGGCAACTATGAAACGTTCCTCGTCTGTAGAGGAGGACTTGCTGGCATCCGTTAAAGAGAGAAGTGCCCTTGAGGAAGAGTTGCAGAAGGTAAAGATAGAACTCGAGCTAGCAAAGCAAGATTCCGAGCGTGCATATGCTCAGGGCCGGGAAGAAGCTGAGATTCCTGCCATACGAGAATTTTTGGAATCCCCTGCCTTGAATCCTTTATTTCAAAGGAAAATGGGAGAAATTATTCAGACGATCTTCTATAAAGGGGTTCAACAATTGGTCGCGGCCAAGAAAATCCCGGATGATATGGATGAGTACTATAAGTATATGAACCCTTTCAAGAACGCTGAAGGGAAGGATTACAAAGCTTCCTCTCTACCCAAGATGGATGCTAATTGGCAGGATCATCTCTTTGCCCCCCTAGTCGAGGAGTATGGCATTCCGATGCCTAACCCCGACGTGCTCGAGTATTCCTCCGACGATCCTCCTGTGCCGGGGGGAAAAGGCGGAGATGTCGACATGGGCGACGTACCGGATAGAGAAGACGATCGAACTCAAGATCAAATCGAGTAACTTCTCCACTTCTAACATATACCGCCTGATTTTTTATCTAGCAAGTTGCCGGAGTCGAACGTGATGAAAAGGGCGATTCATAGTTTTGTAGTCAGGAATTAATCGTAGATCACCCATGTAACTCATTTTTGTAAACGGATCTGTTTTCTTCCTTTATCTGATTCGTGTAACTTGTAAATTCCAATCTTACTAATAACCATATTAAATTTTTGAGGTTCGATAACTATCTAAGCTCGGACATCACCCATTCCCTACGGGATTTTTCTTTAAAAGTTGCGTCGATCCACTATCGTAATCGCGAGGCGTAGTGTCTATAAATATTAGGATTTCTTTTCATTATCCATACGACATCTTTGCTTATAGAGATTGAAGCTCTTGCCATATTTTCCGCCTTCTTCGAATCCTTCAAAGAGTAAGAATCCGAATTATCGACCCCAAATCCACTTACCATGGAAAATGTACTAGGGAAAGCTATCAACCCCAAATCGTTATTTGGCGGTTCGAAGAATAAGAATCCGAGCAAAGAGCAGAAGATTGCCAAAGAGGCCAAAACCTCCAAATCTTCTTCTAAGACCTCAGTGTCTTCCCCGAAAGCTCCTATAGGGGAAGACAACAAGAAAGAGAAAAGTACTTCTTCAAAACAAAATAAAGGCAGTTCTAGCAAGTCCATTTTGGACGAAGAACTCGAGTCTGCGCCTGGGGTTTCTCCCCCGAAAGTTGTCGATTCTTCGAACGAAGATCTTGTGAGAGAAAATATTTCTGTTCCTTCTTCGAATAAAAGGCCTTATTCTGACGTGGTTACTCCTGTTGAGGCATTGCAAAATCTTGCTATTGGTAGCAAGTCATCTTCCGATGTTTCGACCGTTCCTCCCACAGGGAATCTCAGCAAAAAACCCAAGTCAACGATTAGTGGAGGGGTTTCTGCTGAATCCTTACAAATTGATAATCCTCCCAAACCCCTTGTTGACTCCAATACTCCAAAAATTACTTCTTCCGCGCCTGAAGGGTCGAAAATTGGGTCTCCTCTTAAGGCTGATCTCATGGATAGTCTGTTGCAAACTAACTTTACTTCTTTAGAGACTAACATGCCCAAGGAGAGAAACATGTCCAAGGAGAGAAACATAGAAGAGTTGTTTGAGTCTGGGCAGCATTTCCTGTTTCAGATATATATATATATATATATATTTTTTTTTTTTTTTGAAGACCAATTCCTTTTGACAAGCCGGGCAAGATTTTATTGAGCTTAAAACGTTTGCTGAGCGGGAGACCAATCATCGTGTCGCTATTTCCCTCGAGCTGGAGGAGAAGAAAGCCGAATTCGACCGTGTCTTCGCGGAGAAGCTTGCTCTAGAGAGGGAGAAGTCTGTTAAAGAAAGTGGAGAGGAGATCCATAAGCAGCTGAATGAGGAGCTCGAAAAACTGAAGAGTCTTCACGAGCAGGAGAGGCAAGAATTCACGCGTCGAGAAAAGGAGGCTTATGACCGTGGATATGAGGCTCGGAATGCCGAGCTTCGAAAGATTTTCTCTGACAACAAACTTCTCTAGATGTTGCTTTTCATTTACCCGGGCTTGTAGTGTGGCTATATTGTTTTTACTTATGTGATCATGAATAATTTCAGACAATTTTATCCCCCATGGTTTGTAATAATCTATTAGTTCTCGGATTACAAGTTTGTTCATAATTTAATGTACTCTCTTCTGTCCGTGGTTTTGTTTGCTTTCTTCATTTGGTCTTATGCTCGTAATCTTCGTTTTTCGATCTTGGTATATTACTTCTGTTCGATTTCCAGAATATATCACTTTCTCTTCCCGGTGAAATTCTCGGGAAGCGCAACAGTCTTTCGATCTTGACCGTTCCTTTCGTTTTCTGCTAGCCGTTGGATTTTGAGAATAGTACTTATAAATAGGGTTCAATTTGTATCCTTATAAAATTAATTTTAAAGCAGACTCCTTCGACCATGCTGGTTAAAAGATCTTGTTGTATGGCCGAATATTTTGGATTTCGAGTTAGGACCTATTCTGCGGGTCATAGACTAACTGGTACTTCGACCTCGACTAGGGTATCTGCAGGCGAACATCATTCCGACCTTGGAGACCGGTCAGCTTTATTGCTGACCACCCACGACCCCCCGTGGTCTAGGAGAAGTCCAAGCATCAAATCTTTTAGGGGTCTCCAGCGGTTTGTTCGGTTCTTCCTCAAGGATGTAAGGGGTAGAGCTTCGAGGGTCGAGGCCCTCAATAAAGTATTCACGTTACACCTAGAAAAGGATGCCTTACCCTTCTCCTTTTTGAGGAATCATAAATAAAGATAAAAGCCTGTTGGCTCGACAGGCTCCTCCAACCCGAGTAAGGACATTATCATTCGCCGAAAATTTCATAGGAAGCTTTGTAGGTGTTTGTAGAATTATAAAATGTAACAGGAGTTGATATCTTTGTAACTTGTAACTCTTCAATGTATCGAACTCTGGAAATAATAATTTCTCGATTAATTTTTTACATTCGTTCTTATTCTCCTTAAATAAAGCTCTTTACCGATCTTGGTCCATCTTCGGACGAGTTCTTGATAATGGTTCCTTGATCAGTTATAGTCCGACTTTTTCTTTGTGACTTTCTTTAACGATCGGGAATTAAACTATAATTATTTCGAGCATTGTTGAATTTTACCGTTTCTTCATTTATCCGCACGGTTCCTGAATTTTCGGGAAGTGGATCGGTCGCTGTATTTATTGCTCGCATTTTGGCCACTAGTTCTGTTCAGCTTTTGAAAACAGTCCCTGATTTATCGGGAATCTGAGCGGTCAGAGCGCTTTTAATATACATATTGCCACCGTTCATCTGAAGAGATCTACACCGTTGATACGGAATTCTTCCCCCTATAAATACTTCTAAATTTACCTTCATATTTTTACTTGTCTTTAAACATTTCGTTCGATCAATATGGTTGCATTTTTACCTCCATCAACCATCTTTATTTTTGATTCGGTCTCAGCAATAAAAGCGTTCGAGATTCGGACTCGAACTCTCTTCTTTGATCTCTTCGGCGTCCCTGTATAGGTAATAATTTCGACCAGGGTATCGACAGGCGAAAAGGATTGCGGCTGGGGTACCGACAGGCGACCAGCTCTCTCTGATGCCATCCATTTGAGACTGGTTAGAATTCCTGTATCCTGTCAATCCACCCAGTCGGATAGTGGGTCGACTGCTGGGGAAGTTTTCCCGCACTCAATATCCACTTCTTCAAGAGGTTCTTTGAAGAATGTTACCTCCGAGATTGCGTGGAATAATCTTTCTAGAGATTGCTTCCCTGTTTCTCGATCCGGTCCGACATGGGACGACCATTGAGGAAGCGAAGGATGAAGGGTAGAAGTGTTATCCTAGCTCCGCCTTCCTCCTTTGAAAGTGTTTTAGGGTATGGTTAATTTGTAATAGGATCATGCTGAATGTAGATTTTCAGCTTAGCTCGATTTTCTTTATTATTGTAATCACGAAATTTTTTGTAATCGTTCGAAAGATCATGAATAAGAATACTTATTTTCTCCCTTACCCTTACTGCAGAACTGTTTCCGTATATTGTTACCGAGCACCGACTTCTTCGTCCCAAAAATATGATCATCAAATATCATTTTCGAATGATTTTAATAAGTGTACCGATAATAAAGAATAATTGACATTCTTCTTTCTCTGATATTCAGATATAAGTAACAGTTGATCTTTGTAGATCGATCAAAATTTGATAATACTGGAACAATAATGATAGGCCCTCTTGCCGGATTGTGATTGCTGTAGTTTGAAATAGGACGTATATTGGAATCTCGTACGATTGATAATTTACACCTTTGATCGTAGCAAAGGCTTTCAACCATTTAGTAATTTTGATCTAAGGGGCGTAGCAACGGCTTTCACCCTTAGTCGTTTTAGAGCATTTTTAGCCCCAGGGTCATAGCAGAGGCTTTCACCCATTTAATAATTTCGATCTAAGGGGCATAGCAACGGCTTTCACCCTTAGTCGTTTCAGAGCATTTTTAGCCCTTGGGTCCTAGCAGAGGCTTTCACCCATTTAATAATTTCGATCTAAGGGGCATAGCAACGGCTTTCACCCTTAGTCGTTTCAGAGCATTTTTAGCCCTTGGGTCCTAGCAGAGGCTTTCACCCATTTAATAATTTCGATCTAAGGGGCATAGCAACGGCTTTCACCCTTAGTCGTTTCAGAGCATTTTTAGCCCTTGGGTCCTAGCAGAGGCTTTCACCCATTTAATAATTTCGATCTAAGGGGCATAGCAACGGCTTTCACCCTTAGTCGTTTCAGAGCATTTTTAGCCCTTGGGTCCTAGCAGAGGCTTTCACCCATTTAATAATTTCGATCTAAGGGGCATAGCAACGGCTTTCACCCTTAGTAACAAACGGAGATAAATATAGACTAATATTAAATGAATGTAGATCGAGAATATCAGAATAATAGATGAGTAGAGATTGATAATGCCAGCATACGACGAGCAGATAGGCACATTGGTGAAACGAATTTCCATTAAATATAATTTTGATCGAAAATAACTTCTGACGAAATGATAGTCTTCCGTTAGATGGAAAATAAATAGACGGATAATAGATAACAAATAAATCTAGGACTTAATAAACAATCCTTCTGTCTTAATAGAAAATATTTCTTGCGAGGTTCTAATTTCGTTCGGACTAATACCCCTTGTTTTCTTTGGCTGTTGTCAATGTTTCCAATTTTCGATAAGTATTGTCCTTTTCCGACTGGTTCCTCTTTTATCGGGAATCGCAACAGTTCTTAGATCTTATCCCTTCGTTATGCGAATCACCTGCCGTTGGATTCCTTTCAATTTTCTCTATAAAAGGCCATCATTCCTTAAAAACCATCTCATTTGTTGCATTAGTACTCAATTCGTCCGATCATGGTGACTAAGACCGTTCTTTCATTAATTCACTTATTTGAGCTCAGATTTCGAACGATCTTTAAGCAGAGCAATTTCCGAGCGGAAGAAACACTATTTCGATCTTTGCTTAGAGTATCGGCAGGCAAATATAATCTCCATCTGGAAGGCCAATAAGCCAGGCCTATGGAGTTCGCAGGTTATAGCACAAGTCTTCGACTAGGGACCTGTTGCTACAATGCATTTAGAAAGACGTATAGGAGCGGGAGTACTGAAGAATTCATTTACTCGATGAACCATGTGCTCAATCCTTCGTCTTCGGAGAATCGTAAATAAAGTTAAAAGCTTGCGGGTCCTAAGGAGATTTCCCCGGTCGGAGCCAAATTATTCCGAAAAAGCAGTAGGAGAAGAGACCGAAGATTTCATAGGATTGTAGAAAGTAAGGGGATTCTTATGTAACATATTGAGCTTGTGCTATGTTCGAAATGTATGTCACACATCTTGTATTTCCCGAAATAATATAAATGTTTTTCCTCTTTACCTTGTCGATAAATTAAAAATATTTAGATAAGTTCCCATCTTCAATAACCCGACTTCGTTCCTCTAATATCAATAAAGGAATAACCGAACACCATTTGTCCGAGTAAGTATTAAATAAATATTTTTGGTAGACCCTAAATTAATAAGAAATATGTTGTAATTGATCCTCATAGTGCTGAATTTCCATAATCGTCAAACTTTCAAGTTCGAGAGTTTTATCCGAATAGACTGATCATAACTTTTTCGATTCGAGTTCCATTAGTCTATTGTAAGAATAACGGCTTCAATATCATGTGAACGAAGGTTGAACTTTCAGACAAGTGCTCCCAATTCCTGTGATGTCTTTTGAGCAAGGTAACAAATAAAAAATTTGTTCGAGCGAAACTTTTCAAATAAGCCCTCCTTTGCACATTGTTAAACTGTATGTTCCCCTAACCAAACAGGACCCTATTTCTCGGGAAACGTATCGGTCAGCTCATTTATTGCGTTCATCGTAACCGTCCACGATCTGTTATCTGGGCCATTGATTCAAAAACTTTACCGCTATAAATAGTTGCCCTTTGTTTATTTGATATTCTTCATTTTTTGTCATCATGTTTCGTCCGACCATCGTGGATCGAATTTTGCTTTTGACTCGCATTATTTCCAAAATAGAGGAATTTGAGATAAGGATTCGAACTTTATTTCCCTACCCTGATCTTTTAGGTGTAACCTTTTCCGCTTAGAATATCGACAGGCAAAAGAAAATGCGCCTAGAATACCGGCAGGCAACCTGTTTTCCCAGACATATCTTATCTGGTGCAGGTTAGAGCTCCGGTCTTCTAGTGTAGCATCTGATTGGGCAGCTGGTTAATCTGAGAGGAGTTCTTTAAATCTGAAGCATCAGCTTCCTCGAGGGCTTTCTTGAAGTATAGTTCCTTCGAGCTTACTTGGGGCGCCTCCGCTGAGATAACCCTCCGCTGCACCGGTTCGGATTAACCTGTAAATAATGATTGAGGATTTCAATCATTATTTACAGATGAAGACCTAAGGTCGGTCTGAATCCCCGGAGAAGAGTTTTGATCCGGCTTTCATCCCGTACGAAGACGGATGTGCGACACGTGGCTAGTGATGATCATGAAGAATCACTGCTGAGTTCTGCATCTGGAGCGATCTAATAGGGACGATGACCGAACATGTATCAGGATAGACTTACTTGTAATAGTGTAGGAGTGATTGTACTGTATCTTTTGAGCTCGAAATTTGATATTATATCCGAAGTTTCGCTTGTAACTTGTTCGAAGAATACCAATAAATAAGCTTTGTTTCTTGCTCGAATTTTCTTGTTTTATTCCTATCTTTTCTACTTCTCTCATCGAATTTGAGTGAGGCTCGATGGGATTTATCGTGAGGTTATATATATATTCCCTTTGGGATTGTAAATTTCTTTTATCGATCGAACAATAGCACACCCTTGATTTCGACTTCGATGACTTGTTGTCGTGGTATGAACATTTATTGATATTCATATTTAGAGATTATCATCGAGCAATAGAATGTAACTACTTCTATTCCAACTGATCAAGAAAACCATCAGATAATTGATAATAATTCTACTCGCATAATTTAGCCTGAGATCACTAAATATGAAGATCGGACAGATAAATTCCGAGCCTTAATAAGTTGCAACTCAGACTTTTCACGATCTTTTGACATTGACCGATGATCGGATTAATCTGATCTTGGCTAGTCGAGAATAATATTCGTGAAATTTATTCATTTATAAACATAGAACTTTTACCTTTACTCCGCTGGTCGGAGGATATTTGCTAAGAACAAATGGCGGTTGGTGAGTCCCACACGACAGATCGTCTGGCTCGATGTCGATCGGATTCTGTGCTCCTGCTGCCTGGGAAGATTCTCGTGGTAGGCATATTTCGATCTAATGCTCGAATAAGGCCCCTCGGTGGGCGCCAATTGATCTTACGTGATTTCGTCTGTTCGATTAAGGGTGGGATGTAATGCAATAATAATAATAAGTAAAGGAAAGTAAGACCAAAGTAGTTGTATTCGAATTCACTGGGTACAAATACAAGTATTTAGGGTCCTACTCGAGCATTATTGGATGCCGTACAAACTAGAGGAGCGAAATACAAATGACCAAAGCTATGCTATATTTTTCATATGTGTCCGAGTAGCAGTCACGAAACAACAGCTCCTTGGAAGTTGTGTGTTGTCATAAATGCATGGGTATTTATAGCTGAACTGATGGGCTTGGGCCTGGGCTCGGCCCAACAGTACCCTTCGATCTTGGGTTCTAAAACGAGCTCGGAACAGTTAACACTATGCCGAGGACCAACTTCTTGCTCTCTGGGGATAGTATCTAGTGTCATTCGAACAGCGTCGGGCCCATAGAGGCAAGGAATCTAAATTACCCCTCATCATCTAAAAAAAACGAGTTGAGTATAAATTGATCCGCTCAATAAACGCTCCTCGATATATCTTAAACAAAGAAAATGGTTTTTGATATAAAACCTAGATATTAAAGAGAGTTGAGCATAAATTGATCCGCTCAATAAAGGCTCCTCAATCTATGCAATAAAAGTAAGTTACAATTAGAGAGAAATCAACAACAAGAAATATGAGGATAATAACATTAAAAGTATTATTCATCTGAAGTTCTGAGAACAGATCACAAGTTACATACGAAGAATACAAATAACTTTGTTCGATCTACATATCATCACAATTGTTTAGAAAAAATAATCCTATTCTATAGATCTGCGGTCTCCACGACAATGTCCACGGAAACATCAATCTCCTCCCTGGTACCTCGACGATCGGAATTAACCACCTAAGAAGCATGCTGCTCAGGATGGTCGACTTCTTTGGTTCGATGGTCAGGATCAGAAGATCAAATGTTCTTCCAGACGAAATGACCATTACCAGCCTGATGCCCGGTAACAGCCACTTGCCCAGAAGGAGATAGTGCTGGTATGATGGGGTTGAATTTAACTCTAAAGCAGCATCTCTTCAAGACCGTCGCAGGAGAAGAAATTTACCAGCACACCCCGGTGGTCTATCAATCCGGAGGTAACATCCAAACGCGGCAGTGCCTGGTAAATACGAACCCTCCATGTGCAAACAAAAACCACGGACCTCAAACCCGTGTATACAAAGTTCGAGGCCTCATGGGACCCGTTAGTACAAGGTAGGGCTTCCATGGGACCCGTCAGTACAAGGCAGATGAAGTTTAAGTTATTCTGATATGAATCACGATAATGTGACTTTTTGAATATTATGGGATCAGAAGGCAAAATGAAATTTAAGGAAACTGAGATCTCCATCTTTTATGAGAAAACATAAACAAGATAGGGAAACTGCCTGCTTATTTATAGGCACTTGTGCAAATGATCCTACGGCTGGATAGAGATTTGATCAAGGGACAGAAATGCGACCTTTTGATTTCCCGTAATTAATGCGAGTAAGTTGGAACGACACCGCTCCGATCGACTCAACGAATCGATGACAAAAGAAACATTAGATCGAAGCGATCACAAAACAATCAAAGCAAATCTAAAAGAGCTCCAGAATAGAAAAGTTTGCACGCTCACATATGCTAGCCGCTCAATGAATAGCTTGAGATCCTCAACAAAGGCATGCAAGTCTACACCATTATAAAACGTTACTGATTCACTTAGAAGTATACGATCTAACCCTCCAGCATATGAGGGTTGTCACTGCCTCATATATTATATGGAAAATTAATAATTGGCTATATAAGAACTCAACTGGAGTCCAAGAAGCCTGACACAGATATTAAGGCAATAATTACCATCGTTCCAGACTGCACTATCGCCGCTGCCTAACATACCAAAGAATTGTTGAAGGAGGTCTGAACAGACTAGATCTAACTAATAAGTCTACATTTTCCAATTCCTCCCATATCAAAAAAAAAAATTTACATATTTGATACACTGGTTGCTTTATTCGAGGAACATGGAACTCACAATCAGTACCAGGAAACATGGACTTTAAGAAGATACCTAGAACGATATCTTTTCACAAGGTTCAGCGAACTTAAACCTATGATAAAAGCAGAGATCAACAGTGGAAATGACAGAGTCCTTAAATAAGATATCCTTGGCAAAAGGACAAATTTACAAGGGATTGGTCGAACAGCGACGACAACGCTGAGCGTTCCTTAACAAGTATTCAATCAACTATCTACAATGGATGGCCTGCTGTCCACATTTTTATGTCTAACACGACTTCTGGACAATCATAAGGGATCATGCTAGGTTGATCATCATTCTTGTACTTGATTTAAAAGTTTGATTTGCAGAACAAACGTTATATCATTCAGTTACTTAAAAAACTGATCGAGCAAGACTAAGCTACTTTTTGTCGGAAACTGATATCCTCCCAGAAGACCAATATCAGATAAGCAAGCTAGTCTCTCCTGATTATTTCAAGAAGTTATATTTATGCATAACAGCAAAATATGCATAACAAAATATATCTACGGATTAAAATACATGGATCTGCCCGTAAAAGATCATGGCTTTAATTAAATCATTCTCCCCGTACAAAAACTTCAGCCAGAGCAACTACACAAAAAAGTTTGGGCACTATACAAAAAAAAAAAAAAAAAAAAAAAAAAAAAAAAAAAGAAAGAAACTCAAAATAACAGTCGGGTCGAACAAGTCACCGAGAAGAGTTGTTATCAACAGGCCGACTAGCAGAAACAGTCCTCCGAGGAGTCAAGTTACCTACAAACGCCATCAACTCCTCCTGACGCTTTAGATAACCGACATCGTAACCTTCACTTTTCTCCTTCTCCCAGACAGACTTCTCTTCTTGTAATTTTTTAAGATCATCATTAGCAAGCTGCAGTTGGAGGGTCTGTCCTGCGGCCTTCGCCGTCTCTGACTCCAAACGACGTTGATAGGCATCCTTACTGATCCACAGATCATCATTTTGCACACCCAGCTGGAGTGCAAAATATTTAGCCTGTAAAAGAAAAGAAAAAGAAAGCCCTTACATAACAAGGCAATCAAAATAAAAGCGGGAAAAATAATCAAAAATATATGTACCTGCTCACATATCTTCACCAGCGACTGAACAAGGCGAACGTTGGGAGTACCCTCCAGCTTCCTCAACTCGCCAGGCAAGATAGTGCTCAGGCCCAGGTCCCACGACAGAGCGTCAGGCTCAACAGAGCCAGGCAGTTCAATAACGGAAGGTACACCGTCAGGACGTGGAGTTACCGACTGCATAATATCCTTAACTTGCTCGAGGATGCAACGGTCATCTAACGGACGGGGGGATTCCCTCTCATTGGGACTAACCGAGGTCTCCTTACCCGAAGCAGAAATAACGGTTCGACGATCGGACCTTGATCCGGCCCGACCTCCAGAAGGCCCTGTTAGGATTCGGTAAGAAAAACAGCCCTAGGCACAGCGGAATATAAAATTTTCTAGGGCCTCTTAAAGAATCTTGCCAGGATATCATATATGAATATAAATAAATGACAGTATAAGTTTTCTCGTTTATACCTGTCTCCTTGCAAATCCTTGTAGGCTAAAACGAACTCTTAACTCTCCTCCACAGAAATCGATCCAAGCTCTGCAGTAGCGCCCCACGTGTTGCGCCTCTACGGATTGATACACCACAATATCACGAAAATTAATATACCTAATCGACTAGAACATAGGCTATATTAATATCTAGGTTTTAGGAACGATTTGGGAACAAAAATCGAAGACGAAAAATTCTTCCTAACACTGGAAGGGTTCGGCCGATTTGGTGGGAGAGGGAGAGAGAATTTTTGCTCTTGCAAATTTTTCTTGTAGAGTTGTGTGTGAGATATGAGACCTAGTCTCTTATTTATAGATATCTCCCATACCCTAATCCTTCTAGGATTAGGATACTAATTCTCCTACATGGGCCATGGCCCTTTTAATTAGAAGACTAAGTCTTCTAATTAATTCATGGCCCACTTTAATTAATCTTTCAGGACTTTATTTAATCTCCCAATTAAATAGCCCAATTAATTAAATCATCTCCCAATTAATTAATTAAACTTCAAGTCCAATTAATTAATTATTCCATTAATTAATTAAATCCTAATTAATTAATTTACTCATAAATTAAATTCCAATTTAATTTATAATCTTGATCCAATTCCAATTGGATCCAATTTCGTTCCACATGGGTCGACCCAGTCGACCCACCCATTTAATCGACCCAGTCGATTTTGACCCAGTCGACCCAGTCGACTGGTTCGTTCTTGTTTCCTCGCTTTCGCTTCATGTGTATTGTGTATGCCCCCGTAGGTTCACCACATAATTGGCCGTGGGTTGTAATTAAATATTATTTAATAACTCGAGCAATTAATACTCTAAATTAATCGAACACTCTGTCGATCAATCATTCCAAAATTAGCACCCCTGCTAATTTGGGAATTCTCCCACACTCCACGGTCGATGTCCAGTCACAAGCCCATGGAGCCCAATCACTGGTGAATTAATTCAGTGAACCTTTTATCATTTACAATTTCCATATACGACATAATCTCTCCATTGATCAATCTCCCAGTCGAGACTTAAGGGCATGGTCTTTCATCGGTTTCCCTTTCGTTTCGTCTCGACTATATGCATTCTGATCTCGAAATAAATTCTCTCTGACTTATTCTTTATGAGCTACTTACATAAAGTCGTCAGTTACCTTGGCCAAGGATTTCATCAGAATTAATTTCTCACAGAAATCCATAGGAGAATTTCTCGACCTATCAAGTCGAGTCAATGGATCCTTTGTTGATGATATGAATCTGCACACGAGTTCCTCTATACCCAATGTGAATCCTCAAATACTTTCTGGTTGTCCCCAGTCAGTCGGAACTCATATCAAAGTATAGAAGTTCTCGTACCAGATAAACCCTATCACCTCAAGTAGTTAGGGATCGTTCCTCGTATACTATTATAAATTGGAATAACTTCAACCCCGATATGCGACTACCGCTTCCATGGTGAGTTATTTCCTTAATGGGGTATTCAGTGCGCTTGCCATCCCAGCAAGCCACCCACTTATGTGTGTCGACTATCCCAGTCACGCTCGTGGACCCCAGCGTCCTCCAGTTCATCGGAGTACACACAATAGTGAGAGTCTAACCGAATCCAACGATGTCCTATCTCGATTGGATTCTACGACTCTTGAATATATTCTAGATCACGGCCTTGGAGATCAGTCCACGGGTTGTCCCATAGCCCTGTGATCTAAGGACTTCTATCCTTATGCGTAGACAAATATTACATAAGATAAAGTTGACCATTTAATAAAAGTGCATTTATTAATCTAAATTGAATAGTTCCTCATTAATTACAATTAATGCTAGCCATACAGCTGGCTTGCAGGACACTATTTCTATCAATCTCCCACTTGTCCTAAAGCCAGTCTTTTATGTTCTTGAGTCCCATCTTATGCAGATGTTTCTCAAATGCCTTTTGAGGCAGAGGCTTCGTTAGCGGGTCCGCCGTATTATCTTCCGAGTCGACACGTTCCATCTTAATGTCTCCTCTACCAATGATATCTCTTATCACATGGTATCGTCTCTGGACGTGCTTGGATTTCTGATGAGATCTCGGCTCCTTTGCTTGCGCTATTGCCCCATTATTATCGCAGAAGATAGTAATGGGCTCAGCAATGCTAGGTATCACATCCAATTCCTGGATGAAGTTCCTCATCCAAACACCTTCCTTTGCTGCGTCACTCGCGGCAATGTATTCTGCTTCAGTGGTTGAATCCGCGGTTGTTTCCTGCTTGGAGCTCTTCCAGCTAACCGCACCACCATTGAGGCAGAAAACATATCCTGATGTCGACTTGAAGTCGTCTACATCACATTGGAAGCTTGAGTCTGTATAGCCTTCCAATTTCAATTCTCCTCCACCGTATACCAAGAACAATTCCTTAGTCCTTCTCAGGTACTTCAGAATTGCCTTTACGGCTATCCAGTGCTGCTCACCTGGATCAGACTGGTAGCGACTTGTTACGCTAAGAGCGTATGCTACGTCTGGTCTCGTACATAGCATACCATACATTATGCTTCCTATCGCGGATGCATATGGTACTCGAGACATATTGCTTCTCTCTTCAGGCGTCTTTGGGGCCATAGACTTAGAGAGTGCAATCCCATGTCTCATTGGAAGCAATCCTCTCTTGGATTCTTCCATACTAAATCTTTTCAAGATTTTATCTATGTACTGGGATTGGGAGAGGCCCAGCAGTCCTTTTGATCTATCTCGGTAGATCCTTATACCTAGTACGAAGGATGCTTCTCCCATATCCTTCATTGAGAATTGTGTAGACAACCATGCTTTAGTTTCAGACAATGCTTTTACATTGTTTCCAATGAGAAGAATGTCGTCAACGTAAAGCACCAAAAATTCAACTGTACTCCCACTGATCTTCTTGTACACGCAAGGTTCGAACATGTTCTTGATGAATCCAAAAGTTTTGATTGTCTCATCAAAACGAATGTTCCAACTTCGGGAAGCTTGCTTCAGTCCATAAATGGACCTCTGGAGTTTGCACACCTTGTGTTCATCTCCTTTGGATGCATATCCTTTTGGTTGCTCCATGTAGATCTCCTTATCAATGTCTCCATTGAGAAAGGCAGTCTTTACATCCATCTGCCATATCTCGTAGTTATACCACGCAGCTATGGCCAGCAAGATCCGAATGGATTTGGGCATTGCGACGGGCGAGAAGGTCTCCTCAAAGTCGATACCTGGTCTTTGAGTGTATCCTTTTGCCACTAGTCGCGCCTTGTAGGTAATCACCTCTCCGTTCACTCCAAGCTTTCGCTTATAGATCCACTTGCAACCCACGGGAGCCACTCCCACTGGTGGATCTACCAAGGCCCAGACCTTGTTTGAGTGCATGGAGTCCAGTTCGGATTCCATGGCTTCGCGCCACTTTCCCGAGTCTATGTCTAGCATAGCCTCTTCGTAAGTCCTTGGGTCGGTTAGAGACTGTCCAGTCTCATGCAGCAGACCGTAGTACCTTTCGGGTTCTCTACGTTGTCTTTCTGACCTACGAAGTATCGGTGTACTTTCTGGTGCACCTTCATGCTCTTGTTCTCCCACTGCCTGTGGTGACGGGTCAGCTCGATCGACCTCTAAGGTCTTTTCAGCTTCAGTGACCTCATCTAGTTCTACGTTATTTTCTTTCTTGTCCACCAAGAAATCCTTCTCCAAGAAGTGAACGTTCCTCGAGACAAACGTTGTTTGTCTTGTAGGATCGTAGAACTCGTATCCTATTGAGTTTTCCGGATACCCCACGAATTTGCACAAAGTGGATTTAGTTTCCAATTTATCTCCCACTAGCTTTTTAACGTAAGCGGGAGATCCCCATATGCGCATGAATGCGTATGAGGGTGCCTTGCCAAACCATAGTTCGTATGGTGTCTTTTCTACGGATTTCGAAGGTACCATATTCAGTATCTTCGTTGCCGTGAGGAGGGCATGTCCCCAAAATGAAAGAGGTAAGTCAGTGGCACTCATCATGGATCGAACCATGTCCATCAAGGTTCGATTCCTTCTCTCTGCTACTCCATTTAATTGGGGTGTTGCAGGAGGAGTCCACTGCGATAGTATTCCATGCTCTACAAGATAATTCAGAAATTCGTTACTTAGAAATTCTCCACCTCGGTCAGAACGAAGAGCCTTTATCGTATGACCAAGTTGATTCTCTACTTCCATCTTGAATTCTTTGAATCGCTCAAAGGCTTCAGACTTGTGTTTCAACAAGAACACATATCCATAACGACTAAAGTCGTCAGTGAAAGTGATGAAGTAGTCATAACCACCTCGGGCGCTTTTCCTTAGTGGTCCACATACGTCAGTATGTATTAAGTCCAATGTTTGCTTGGCTCGCTCAGGGTTTCCCTTAAACGGCAACTTAGCCATTTTACCCTTTAAACATGGTTCACATGTCGGCATTTCATCAATGCGATTGATTTCAATCGCGCCAGATGATGCTAACTTTTGAATCCTTGACTTAGATATATGTCCAAGTCGAGCGTGCCATAATTGGGCAGATATTTCATTATCTTGCTTCCTTTTGTTTTGTTGTACATGCATCACCAACTTAGGTGGTTCAATGGTATATAGTCCATCTTTCAATGTACCAGTGAAAAACATATTATCATTCATGAATAACGAAAAGGAACCTTTATTAATAGTAAAATTAAAACCTTCATTATCCAAAACAGGAATTGAAATAATGTTTTTCACCAAACAAGGTACATAAAGAACGTTCCTAAGGACTAATTTATTACCACCTAAATCTAACTCCACTTCGCCTATGGCCTCGGCAGCAGCTCTAGCTCCATTGCCAAATCTCAGGATCCAATCCCCTGGCCTAAGTGGCCTTGTTGCTCTCATCACCTGTAAATCATTACAAAGATGAGAACCACAAGCAGTGTCTAGCACCCATGATGCACAGTTAATTGATAAATTAACTTCAACAAGGAATATACCTTTCGAGCTCTCCAAGAACTCTTTGCAGTTCCTCTTCCAGTGTCCAGGTTTCTTGCAGTAGAAACATTTCTGTTCACCAGACGAAGCTTTACGCTTCTTTCCCTTCCCTATGGGCCCAGATGGTGCTTTTCCTTTGCTTGAAGAAGCATTTCCTTTCCCTTTCCCCTTCTTTGTCCTTTTGGACTTGGATTGGGTCGAGGTAGCAACCATCACTGGCTTCTCTCTTTTCATGGAAGCCTCTGCAGTGGCGAGCATATTAGCTAACTCGTGAAGTTCAACATTCATCTTGTGCATGTTGTAGTTCACTACGAATTGCTCGAATGATCTTGGCAATGACTGGAGGATTATATCCTGGCAGTAGGTTTTGTCCATCTTTACGTCAAGATGACTAAGCTTTTCAATAAGCCCAATCATCTTGATGCAGTGAGATCGAACATCAGCACCTTCAGCCATCCTCGTTTGTTGCAAAGCCTTAGCAGTTTCATACCGCTCGTATCTACTTTGCACCCCAAATAAACCATTCAGGTGCGTGTAGATTTCAAAAGAAGACTTCATATGCTCGTGCTGCTTTTGAAGCTCATTCGTCATGGATGCCAACATGAGACAACGTGACTGCAAGTCATCGTCAAGCCATAAATCCACGGCTTCTTTCTCAGTATCATCGGCATCCTTAGCAAGTTCGGGAGGGGGCCCATCAAGGACAAAACCTCGCTTTTCAGAAGCGAGAATGATCTTAAGGTTCCTGACCCAGTCATGGAAGTTTGGTCCAGTCAATTTGTTATGTTCAAGTATGATGGAAATCGGATTCTTAGACATTATATCTACAAAACGACGATAGAAGAAATGAATACGCGAAAGATTAACTTAAAATGCACAATTCACAAACATGGATTTCATTTGCAAATTACTCCCACTATTTTAATCAAAATCTTATGCCCCCACATAAGTTTCGGGAATTTAAAATATCCTAGCGGGCTTAAGGCCCAAATGCAATCTCCTAGTACCCACGACTCGTTGGCCATACTATTTGATCCACTTGGTGGTCGACTATGTCAACGGTTAACCATCGCAGCTAACCCTTAAGTTCATTTAGCCTCGTTTTTCGATATGGACCCACGACTCGTGAGACATCCATATTTACTAGCGTTAAATCATGTCCAATACTCGTGAAGAGAAATAGTTCAATCCTAGACGCCCCACGACTCGTGAGACAGCGCCTAAAACCTTGCTATCCCCTCCCTTGGCACTAAACTCGTGCATCGAGGCAATAGACATATTATCTTCCTATAGCTCGACCCACGACTCGTGAGACATCGAGATATATTCGTACAATATGCCTAAGACCTAGTAATTGGATAGGCTCGGACCATAGACACTATTCATATGCGCCCGTTATTCGATTTAATATTCTAATTGAATTTTAAGTTCAATTGGAGGTTTCTAAGTGTGCGAGGTCTCATCAGATTATGCTTATCTTGTTTACGTTTTCTATCCTAAGCATGCATCTCATACATCAAAGAATAATTTGCGAAAAAGTAAACATTCATCACCTAGCAAGATATGATTGGTCGATTGCCCATCCTATGCGATCCATCACGAGCCACGTGATGAATCAATTGGTCAGTCTAGGGTGAAAATTAAATGTCCTAACTATTACAATTTTTAAACCCATACATCATGGGCCTTCTTGTAATATCCAGCTTGATTGGGCCTCCATGTAATGAATTGGGCCTCCATGTCCTCCAAGGTAAATGGGCCTCCATGTGGATCTCCAAGTCTTCATGAGGTCTTCTCGGCTCCAAGCCTAATCTAAGCCTAGCTTACATAATTTAAATGGTCCTATTCTATTACATTTGTTTGCGCAAGCAAGGGCACCAATCAGGCCCATTTAATTACAACCCAAAAATTAAATAAACCAAAAACAACACAGGGCTTAAGGGCAAAATCGACCAATCCACATATTCACTCAAGAACATGCATAAATTCACATAAGGGCAATAATGTAAATTTACCGGCTTCATTAATTTTAATTCGCAAAAATTCATCCAAGTTAATTAATTTTGAATTAACAATTAACCTCTAAGATTAATTAGCTCTTACTTGAGCTCTAAGTAATCCACAATTCTTATCTTGATTAAATTGGTTAATTAAGGTAATCTAAATCTCTAAGATTCTTACCTTATCCAAAACTCTAAGTTTCCCAAAATTCCCAAATCTCCAAGATTCTCAAGATAATCCTATTTTGACTAGATTAGTTAATTAAGGTAGTGTTTAAGTTTAACAAAGTAACTACCTTATCCAAAAACTCCAAGTTTCCTAATCTTCCAAAATTCTCCAAGATTTTCAGGACTTTCAAAATAGGCAGAATTAGAATCCAACCAGAAATCAACCAGACGAGGCCAATCACGGACTGCCACGTAGGACAGCCCACGCGCGACCACCAAGGCGGCGCGTGAGCTGCCTGCGGCAGCAGCCGCTGCACGCGGCTGCGTGCGGCAGCGAGCAGCCGCGCACAGCAGCGCGTAAACAGCAGCCCTAAGGCTGCTGCTGCGCGCAGCGTGTGCGGCTAGCGTGCTGCCAGCACGCTGCCGTTGGCAGCAGCTTGCGGTGGCCGCCTAGCCGCGGTGCGCTGCCGCGCACCGCCGCGTGCCACCGCGAGTCGGATCCAAAAAAATTTTTTTGTTTCTTCGATTACTTATGATTTAATTAAACAAACCCAGTCAATTAAATCTCAATCCAAAAATATAACTAACGTGATAAAAATTTTCGAATCCAAAATCAAACATTAACTCTAAGTTAATTAAACATACGTCCTATAACATGCAAAGTTAAAGAACTAGCCACATAAATCAAACATATGATTTAATAAACACAGAATTCGCAAATTCATATATATACAAAACCTAGAGTTGGCTCTGATACCACTGTTAGGATTCGGTAAGAAAAACAGCCCTAGGCACAGCGGAATATAAAATTTTCTAGGGCCTCTTAAAGAATCTTGCCAGGATATTCTCTAGTTGCATATATATGAATATAAATAAATAACAGTATAAGTTTTCTCGTTTATACCTGTCTCCTTGCAAATCCTTGTAGGCTAAAACGAACTCTTAACTCTCCTCCACAGAAATCGATCCAAGCTCTGCAGTAGCGCCCCACGTGTTGCGCCTCTACGGATTGATACACCACAATATCACGAAAATTAATATACCTAATCGACTAGAACATAGGCTATATTAATATCTAGGTTTTAGGAACGATTTGGGAACAAAAATCGAAGACGAAAAATTCTTCCTAACACTGGAAGGGTTCGGCCGATTTGGTGGGAGAGGGAGAGAGAATTTTTGCTCTTGCAAATTTTTCTTGTAGAGTTGTGTGTGAGATATGAGACCTAGTCTCTTATTTATAGATATCTCCCATACCCTAATCCTTCTAGGATTAGGATACTAATTCTCCTACATGGGCCATGGCCCTTTTAATTAGAAGACTAAGTCTTCTAATTAATTCATGGCCCACTTTAATTAATCTTTCAGGACTTTATTTAATCTCCCAATTAAATAGCCCAATTAATTAAATCATCTCCCAATTAATTAATTAAACTTCAAGTCCAATTAATTAATTATTCCATTAATTAATTAAATCCTAATTAATTAATGTACTCATAAATTAAATTCCAATTTAATTTATAATCTTGATCCAATTCCAATTGGATCCAATTTCGTTCCACATGGGTCGACCCAGTCGACCCACCCATTTAATCGACCCAGTCGATTTTGACCCAGTCGACCCAGTAGACTGGTTTGTTCTTGTTTCCTCGCTTTCGCTTCATGTGTATTGTGTATGCCCCCGTAGGTTCACCACATAATTGGCCGTGGGTTGTAATTAAATATTATTTAATAACTCGAGCAATTAATACTCTAAATTAATCGAACACTCTGTCGATCAATCATTCCAAAATTAGCACCCCTGCTAATTTGGGAATTCTCCCACACTCCACGGTCGATGTCCAGTCACAAGCCCATGGAGCCCAATCACTGGTGAATTAATTCAGTGAACCTTTTATCATTTACAATTTCCATATACGACATAATCTCTCCATTGATCAATCTCCCAGTCGAGACTTAAGGGCATGGTCTTTCATCGGTTTCTCTTTCGTTTCGTCTCGACTATATGCATTCTGATCTCGAAATAAATTCTCTCTGACTTATTCTTTATGAGCTACTTACATAAAGTCGTCAGTTACCTTGGCCAAGGATTTCATCAGAATTAATTTCTCACAGAAATCCATAGGAGAATTTCTCGACCTATCAAGTCGAGTCAATGGATCCTTTGTTGATGATATGAATCTGCACACGAGTTCCTCTATACCCAATGTGAATCCTCAGAGACTTTCTGGTTGTCCCCAGTCAGTCGGAACTCATATCAAAGTATAGAAGTTCTCGTACCAGATAAACCCTATCACCTCAAGTAGTTAGGGATCGTTCCTCGTATACTATTATAAATTGGAATAACTTCAACCCCGATATGCGACTACCGCTTCCATGGTGAGTTATTTCCTTAATGCGGTATTCAGTGCGCTTGCCATCCCAGCAAGCCACCCACTTATGTGTGTCGACTATCCCAGTCACGCTCGTGGACCCCAGCGTCCTCCAGTTCATCGGAGTACACACAATAGTGAGAGTCTAACCGAATCCAACGATGTCCTATCTCGATTGGATTCTACGACTCTTGAATATATTCTAGATCACGGCCTTGGAGATCAGTCCACGGGTTGTCCCATAGCCCTGTGATCTAAGGACTTCTATCCTTATGCGTAGACAAATATTACATAAGATAAAGTTGACCATTTAATAAAAGTGCATTTACTAATCTAAATTGAATAGTTCCTCATTAATTACAATTAATGCTAGCCATACAGCTGGCTTGCAGGACACTATTTCTATCAGGCCCGCCGGATTTGAACGAAGTAGTAACAACAGTTGTATCATTAAACAAGTAATCAGAGAAATCTTGAGAAATAGGTTGTGTTGCGGAGGGATTTACAAAGGAACCCTGATTAATCACCTCTGAAACAACACCAACTTGGCCTCCGCTGACAACCGGGGCAACAGAAGTAGAAAAAGGAAGAGAATTAACAGGAACATGTTCATATGTGCCATGTTCGAAAGAATAAGTGCCTGAAGAAAAGGGTACGTCAAAAGCTTGCTCCATAAATGATGAGTCACCAAAGGCAACCCTACCAGGGGAAGGCCTACTTCCTACTTCACCAGAAGAAGAAAAGTTTGGTTGTACAAAAGATGAACTAACTACAGAAAAAGGTTCAGAAGGGATGACAGGAGTATCGGTCACCGACCTACTAACGGAGGACGAACGAGGAGGTTCCATCGAGGGCCCCTCTGTTCGAGACTTCTTCAGTCTGATATTTTTTGCGTTCTCACGGGAAGGACGCTTCGATGTGTTACCAAAAAGATTACTCATGATCGGAATTCAAAAAGTAAAATTAAAATATCGAGAAAGCTTATCGACCTGCTGAAGAAAAAGTATTCTGTTAAGAAATGAGTAAAGCGGTAAATAGCGAGTCAAGTTTTTACCTTTTATATTTATACTATACGAAAAGACGCGACAGACCCAAAAAAAGGGCGCGAAATACAGAAACTGGCCTTGGAATAAAACACTAGAATTTGAAAAGACATACGCATAATGATTACGGCAAAGTTAATGACCTGTCCGAATTATTACAGAGAAGACGAAAGGACGTGACTGTCAGAATACAAAACGTTTATCTCACAAAGGGATAAAAAATTAATATTACAATTAGATTTACGGTAAACAGTTACAAAGGTTATTTCACAAGATCAATCTATCATACAGTTTGGTCGCTATCCGGAATTTTCTGTTCGCTAGCGACGTCTCCTTTTTCTGCTGTGACAATATTTTCTTCCTCTTCCTCTGGATCGATAAAATTATCATCGACCTCGTCATTGATATCTGAAGGAGGAATCGGTAATGGTTTTCCAAACTCTTTGACAAGGCGAGCCAGAGGAAATTTTTGATAAATAACGTCCGGAAGCTCGGAAGGAGAATATGCTTCGCCATAACGGTTCAACCGAATGTGCGCCGTTTTAAAATATTCCTTTCGACGATCATCTATCATTTCAAAAGCGACCAACTGATGAACCGCCTTCTTGAACGTACTTTCTAGGAGCGGACCGACCATTTGATGTACCAGCGCTGTATGAACAGGAGAGCTGAGGAATTCACGAATCACTTTTTCATCAGGATTCCGGCCATAACGATCCCTGAGTCCACTAAGAGGAATGTCCCTCTCATACTCCTCTAAAGAAGCTTGAAGACTTGATACTTGAGATTCCAACTCGCTAATCCGAGCAGTACTCTGAAATTGGAACTCCTCTAACTTTTTAGCCAATTGATTGGCTTGTTCTTGAGCACGGGAAGTCTCCAGAACCCTGTCTATAATCTGCTGGTCCTCAGTCCCCGTAGCCCGAGTCTCTATGACCGGAACGGAAGAAGTCGTTGAGGGACCAACCTCTGAATCAGAAGACTTATGAAGTAAAGTTTTATATTTCTCATCCAGAAACTCACATTGTTGTCTCCAGAGAGCAGTTTCTTAGGCATACGAGGCCAAACAAGTCTTAGTCTGAGAAAAAGAAAAGAAATAAGAAGAAATGAATTAGCAAACTAAAGGAATTCACGAAGAAAATTACCCTATAAACACAAATCACCTTTTCAGCATAAAGAGAAGCTCGCTGAAATTTCTCCAAAGGATCCTTCCGAAGAAGCTTATTCATGTCACGAGTAAAAACGTCGGACAAAAGAACACGAGTGGCCTTATCCACTGCATTTTCGCTCTCGTCGTGAACTAAAGAATCATTCTCAAGATAGCCAGCGGCTCTTTTTCCCTCCTGGAGATTCCTCTCTATTCTCCTCAGAGCCATGACTCAACTCCAATTTTCTTTTCCGAGACGCTCTCTGCTCGATAGGAACATTCTCTAGGGTTTTGGTGGATTTAGACAACACCATTTTTCCCTTCGAAGAATGTCGGGAATTTTCTACCATATGAGCTGAAAAAGAAACACGGTCAAAGTCAGACCCTCTGCAGAAAAGAGATCATCACAACGTTATGCTGAAATAAATGCTTACCAAGTGATTCAGATGACGAAGTAATTGGAAAAACATGAGTACTCAATCCCACTTTGCGAAGGAAAACTTCTCCAATAAGAAGAGCACTCTGATATTTATTGGCACGCATAGCCTGGATTTCACCAATAAACTGAGGATCGTCAGGAATAAGTTCACCGGTCGGCAGACAACCTCCATAAACCCACTTGGAGTCATGATCCCACGAAAAGGGCGTAGCCGAGCCATCTGCCAAATGAAGATCAGATGGTGGGCGAACAAAGAAAAAATGAGATTTCCAAGAAGGGTTGCTAGAAACTGGGGAGTCAAAGATTGCACGACTAGGCTTCTGGCTAGCGAAGAAATATCCGCGGTTGGAGGAACTAGAAATGTTAAAGCGAAACAATTGCGTAAAATTACGAAAGGAGGGATGGAATCATTTCGCTATCATCAAAACAGAAAAACAAACCACAAAGGCCACGGAATTAGGGACTAATTGAGTCAAGGACACGCTGAATATCTTTAGAATATCAAGAAAGAGGGCAGACAACGGAAGACGCAGACCACTATTAAAATGGGTTGTGTAAAAGGATCGACATCCTTCCTGCGGTGATGTAACCCTATCAGAAGGAGAAGGGAGAACTATCTCGGAACCCTCTAGGAAATATTTGGCATAATTGTTCACAACCTCAGAGAAAGTATCCACAGTGTAAGCACAAGCTAGGTCCTCAATCGGTTCAGAAATTTGAGGAGTTGTGTCTTTGCCTTTCTTGGCTCGGGCAGCGACGTCCGTATCAGAAAGAATTTGTACCTTAAAGGTATCCTCAGCAGGAACAATGAATTCTGAAACTCCAGTTTGCTCGCTCGAAGGATTAGAATGCAACCCTTCCTCGATAATGGGAGTGACATTCTCCCTAAAGGAGAAAGAAGATTTTCTTAAAGAAGCCATTTTTTGGATCCTCGGAGGATATAAGTCGATAAAAGGAAAACTTTAAATGATGAACGACTAAGCAAGAAAATGACTGCGAAGTGTAAGGAAGTATAAAGTAAAAATGACAAACTTAATAGTCACCTATTTATACTGAGAAGTGAAAAGACGTTTCGAACTCCTCACAACTAATCACGTTCCCGCCTAAAACGGAAAAAGATAAAGAGCCTCCCCAAAGGGACGCGTAGCGGTTCATAATTGGAAAGAGAAAACGAATATCTATGACGCGTAGCACTCTTTTCCTTACTTAGGATTTTTTCCCACAGGGTTTTTTCTTAAGTAAGGTTTTTAACGAGGCACGACTCACGAAAATAACGGTCGTAAGAAACCATCTACTTCTACGAGCTTTTACTACATATACGCTCGAAGAAGTGAGGGAGTACTGATGGGGGCTATTTCGCACCCCTTATAATGTTCGGATCGACTAAGGGATAAGAGATCGGTTCGACTAGACGAGTCAGTTCGGGATCATCTTATCGACCCGGTAGAATACGACTCTCCTCAACAAGCAGACTACAATCCGGACTCAAGAAGGACGATTGGGCCAAGTCCTATTAGGAATATGTTTCCTTGTAAAGCTAGGTTTAATGTGATATAAATACCTAGTTAATCATTGTATTACGCACGCTTTACATACTCAAATTACGCCTGCATAACAACACAATCTAAGATTATTCAATAAAAAAGGCTTTTGCTTCATATTCATATACATTGATTGTCTTTATTACTGATTGTTCCATCTTATTGTTCTTCCTTGAGATTGATCCATCCGGAATAAAGTAACAGAGCCCTTTAAATCATATTGATTGTGAATCCCTAATATCACCTATTTACTGATATAATCTTACCCGACGAAATTCGGTTAAATCAACTTGTGACTGCCCGAGCCCCAGGTCGGGTCTTACGTGGACCATTCCTGAGTCCGGGCCCGTATTCGGTGAACACAACCAAAATTTGAGTAATTTTTTTTTAAAACAACAACACATTAATTCAGATTAATCGAATCATAGTTCAAACACGAGAGCATAAAAACCCAAAACACTGCTACGTGCAGGAGCGTGCTCAACATTTAAAACAAGCGCAAACCGCGCGATAACAAGTTTCCTAAATAAACACTCTTAAGTACTAATCATGCCAGATACATAAACGACTCAAAACATAACAACGTAAAAGCAAAAGATAACAACGAGGATGACCTTCTACGATCGACAGACAGGATATCGGAGACGGACAACACCTACACTAGACATCAGACCATAGGATACCTGTATCTGAAAAGGAAGTACACACGAATGCGTAAGTTGATCGTCCAACTTAGTGAGGCTGTAGTGCACATGTGCGTGTGATGCATGGATGCAACATATGCACATGAACATATATAACATTACAGTAAATAACACATGCGATAACAATTTAAGCACATTAAGCAAGTAACCAACAATTGCTGATGTAGTCCTCCTCTTACCCTCCAGTCCATATTATGACGCCCCCACCGAACATTACAAGTAAGGAGCTTCCTCACTAACTGTGCGCATAGACGTCTAATGTCACGAGTTTGACATTCACTCCCCATGTGTAACCTCCACACTTGGCTAGTGAAGTGGGTCTACAGTGGATCGAGGTAACCCTTCGGCCCTAACCTTCCGGGTTATCCACGATTCCGCACACCAAAATAGGGCCCACACAATAATAACTAACAATAGTATAGTATAGTAACAATACAGTACAATAACAATCGAGTAACAGAAAATCAGTAAACAACTTAATAATAATAATCAAAACAATTCGTTATACAATATCAAGTACTTATAAGCACATAAGCATTAGCATAATAATTCACAAAGAATAGTTCGTCCTAGCAGTCGATTTATTCATTGTATTATACATCGGATGCTCGTTCGTTAAGGGACTAAGTTACAGTTATGACTCGACTTACTAGCACATTCGGACTGACACACAAGTAACACACAACACTCACCTGAGTAGCTTATGATTCTCGAGGAAATGCAGAAAAGTAGCGCCTTCGATTCATGTACACATTTATGTAACGATCTTAGAATCTAATTAAACCACAAGGATTCTAGATTGACTAAAGCAATGCTTTAGTCGAGCAAAGAATTGAATCGTGGTTGTTCAATATCGAAACCACGATCAAAACTTGGACATTTACATCCGATCTAAAGGTTCTATGGTTCGTTCATGAAGTGTGGTAAACATAACCACGAAAGAGTTAAACTAGAACAAAACCGTTCTAATTGATCTTTAAAATATTTAATTAGAGGCTTTAAGTTAGGTTATTACTTTCAACTTTCAAATAACTTTATGTTTCTAAGTATTCAAACAATAACTTATTTCAAATTTAAAAGTTAAGTCTACTTGAAATCATTTTATTTTTGAAAATTAAACTTTGTTTATATTATCTTTTCGAAAATATTAATTTAGTTATCAATTTTATTTGAAAAATAATTTATTATTGTTTATCATTTTATTTGGATAAATAATTAAATTCCTCTTCCTTGTTTATGTATTTTTTTTAAAAAAACCTTTTGATCTTTATTTTCAAACTTATTTAAATTCAGAAAAATTATTATTCGGATTTATTATATTTTATTTCGAAATTACTTAATTTCAGAAAAATAATTATCCAAAATTATTTTAATTTATTTTTGAAATTATTTATTCCAGAAAATAATTATTCAAATTATTTACCAATTTTCTTTACAAAAATTAATGTTCAAGATTAATTAATTATATTTAATATTTAAAAAATTTATTTTCGAATTTATTATATTCATAAAATATTTAATCAAAATATTTTATTTTTTTTTCAAATTATATATTTTCCAAAATATTATTCAAAATTATTCTAATTATTTTTGAGAATTTTGAATTATTTTATTTTATTTAATTAAGAATTAATGTAGCCTTGGAATTATTATCTTTTCAAAAATATTATAATCATGATCTTATTCGGAAAATAATTTATTATTATTTAACCTTATTTTCCTTTTCAAAAATTAATTATATTTTTTTCGGAATATTCTTATATTTTATTTAACATTCTTTTTTTTCTCTTTTTTTATCCAAAAGTATTTAAATAATATATTTATTTTTAAAAAAATTACTATTCATAAAAAAAGTTTTATAAGTTATAAAAAAAGGGGTTAATTTTATATTTCTCAGAAAATAATCATTTAATTTTATTTTCTAAATGTTCATTATTTTTCAACTTTATATTTAAAAGTTATCATAATTTATTTATATTATTTTTGTTGGTCCCAAAAGTGGTCAGATGAGATCTAGAGGGGGGGGTGAATAGATCTCATAATACTTTAAAACTTTTTCTCTAACTTCTTATGTCAGCAGACTAAGCTGATCAGGAGTTCGTAAGACTACTAAGCTGTTCGCGCACAAAGCTTTGAGCAGCAGAGTTGACCACTCATCTGATTTCACTTATCTGATTCAGATAAACTCAGAGTTTCAAAACTTGTCTGCAGCGGATATATCAGGTATGTTTTTCAAACAAGTTTATCTTTCAAAGTTTTACCCCAGTTTTACAAAATTCTTTTTAAAACATTTTTAACAGTTGAATGCTCTTTTTGAAATATGCAAGAAAAGAATGCAGATGTAAAACACCGATATTTTTATAGTGGTTATATGGATAAAAATCCTTTAGTCCACTCTTCCAAGTCACGAAGATCTTGGGTTATACTATAATCACAAAGTTTACAGTATACTCTGCTTACGCCGAACAACAAATGAACTGGCCGTAAGTTCGCAATAGGAGATCACAAAGAAAACCTATTCTACAGAGTGTTATCACTTCACAAAGATGGATAACAGCCCCTCGCAACTCTCAGTATAGGAAATCACTCAGAAGACCTACACTACGAAGTTATATCACTCACAAAGATGGATATAAACTTCTTCTCTTTACAGTTGAAAGTCACTCAGACAGACAACGTAAGTTCTCTGTTCTTCAACGAAAAGCTTCGTCAACAAATGACTGGGCTTGTGATCAGACGACTCAACTGATGGATCTTGCTCTTAAGATGTGATCTTGAATTGTGCAAGTCTCATTTTAGATCTTCAGTTAGTCTTCTATTTATACTCTCGAATTTGAATTTCTGCCCGTTGAAGATGAGACAGAAATCTGCAGTCCTCGAGTTCTGGTCCCCATTTTCTGGAACGGCTCCCTGCAACTGCTACAGTACAGTCTGCTGTACTTTCTGTCAGTCGCATTTAATGCACTCAGCAGGTTACCGTTGGATAGCTTGCTGACCGTCTTCACTTGGCTGATGGGAGTACTATGCTGATGGCTACTCTGCTGATTCAAGAATGAACACATCTATCTTGACTCGGCTGATGATAACCAATCTGATCTTCACTGATCTGATATCCCACTCGGCTGATTCGATCACATAGCTTCCAGACCTTTAGATAGGTTTCACTAAGCTGTTCTTAGTTGATGACTTATCCTTTTTGATCTTCAAAACCATTATGGCCTTTTTGTCATCTTCAAAACCTTCTCTAATTTACACCAACAATTTTATTCAATAATAAATTGTTTTATTCTTTAATAAAAATTTTGTTACTTAATTTTATTAAATCACCATTTTCGAAATTTAATTTTAGAAAGCAATAAAACAATTATTTTTCTTTAAGACAAAGTATTTATTATAAAACTTATTTACTTTAACATTCTAAAATTAGATTACATTAAATGATACTTAACAAATATATGTTTAATGGTTTTCCATATTTTCTCTTTCTAATTTTTATTAAATAATAATTTTATCAAATTCTAAATATTTTTTTTTTATGTGGGCTGGTCTTTGGGCCAGTCAACAAACGGGCCTTGATGGCCTGTTGCAATTGGGTGGTCCGTTGCAAATGCAACAGACCTGGGCCTGTTGCAAGACAATAGGCCCAATGGCTTCCTACTGTGTGCAACAAGCACAAACGGCTTGCTGCACCAGCAACCGTCAAGGCTGGTCGGCAATCAGTCGGCCAGCCACCGACCGACGGTGGGGTGGCTCCGGTCACCTCACCGGAAATTGCACATCTCCCCTCTCTGCTAAGTAATTTTACCCATAAAGTAAATAATCAAAAGTTTGGTTAATTAATTTACATATCAAACTTACAAAATAAGATTCAACAAAAATTTTCTCAAAATTTTACTTTAGATGTTGAAGAATAGCTTAAATTTTTTATTTCAATAAAATCCCAATATTTTTCAATCCAAATACTCTTTAAAACTTAAATAAAAGTCTCATTTCTTCAAAACCCAACAATATTCATCACTAACATTTCATGATCTATAAAAAGTTTCTAACATTTTTCAATCACCATAAACAACTAAAACATAAAAACAAACTTTCATAAAAAATGTGTTTGTTTAAATAAAAATTTGAAAACTCAATCCTAGATCTTTAATAAAATCCCAAAAGTAAACTTTTTCACATAAGAAAATCAAAACTCAAATCTAAAAATTGAAACTCTAGATCTAGGTTTCAAGAAGTTTTAAGGTAAACAGGTATTTATAGTCTTTTTTACATTAAATTCATTTCTTAAAACAACTAACAAAAACACCAAAAGGGGGTAGAAGTGGATTATACCTAAACCATGAATAATTGATTTCCTTCTCCAAGCTCACTACCCTTTACTCCGGTGGTGGCGGCGCCGTCGGATTCAGGCAGTGGCGGCAGCACGGTGGCGATGATGACACGGCGGTGGTGGTGGTGGTGGTTCTTCCTCCTTCCAAAAGAACACTCACTAATCTCACATTATTTTTCTCTCTCTCTCTTTCTATCTCTCATTCTACTACTGCTCAAGAGTGAGTACAAAATGCACACAACTAAATCTGAGAATCAGATTTAATGGAATAAGTCAAAGATTTTGGGAGAAGAAAGTAATAATTTATCACCACTCAATCTCACCAATGGATGAAAACTTGGATGGAGAGTATTTCTCCACCCAAGGGCTGACAATAGGCTAGCATAACAGACCTAGGAGAGACACTCAATTTCTCACTGCGGATTTTCCAAAATTTTCAGGGAATTTGCACTTTGCCCCCTGAATTTTTAGAAAAGTGCATTTTTGCCCCAAAATAAAAATAAATGCGCGATAACTTTCTAGACTTTTCCAAAACGTTCATAAGGTTTTTATTACTTTCCAAATCATTTTCAAGTTTTATTTTTGGTGCTCAAAAAATTTAATTGTACGTCTAGGCTTAAAGAAATACTATGTTTATTAAAAATAAAATGCGTCACACAAAATCGAATTAAAAATTCACTAACTTCATTTGATAAATAATTTAAAATTTACGGGGTGTTTAAATCCCAACGGTAACAAATGCACTAAGAGTAATAAATAATACAAGAGAAGGGTATTTATGGGAAATGATTGAAGACATTCTCGGATCAGTAGAGTGCATTTAATGCGACTGACAGAAAAGTACAACATAGTGTACAGTGCGCAGTTGCAGATAGCCATTCCGGAATAAGGGAGAACAGTACTTGCGGAGATGGAATTTGTCTTTCTTCAACGGACATAATTTCAAATCACAAGTATAAATACCGAGTGATTCAAAGAGTGAGAGACAAGCAACACAAATCTGAGAAAAATTTCGAAGCAGAATTCTTCTAAGTCTCAAACTCAAGAACATACCACTCATCAGCCTAGTCATCTGTTCACAAAAGCGAAGTTGGAGATCAAAGCTAAACACATTTTCTGAGTGAATCTATAATAGAGAGTGTTGTGAAAAGTAAATATCCATCTGAGTGAGTGATATTACTTCAGTGAATAGGTTTTCTTTGTGATTTCTTATTATGAACTTGTAGCCAGTTCATTTGTTGTTTGGCGCAAAGCAAAGTATATTGTAATCTGTGTGATTATAGTATAACCCAAGATCTTCGTGACTTGGAAGAGTGGACTAAAGGATTTATATCCATATAACCACTATAAAATTCGTGTGTTTACATTTGAATTATTTCATTGCCTAATTTCAGAAAGCATACCAAACACTTGAGTTAACTGTTAAAAAAATTTTAAAAAGGAGTTTGCAAAACTAGGGACAAAATATTTTTCTAAGTTAAGAAAGGTTTACTTGTGTAAAACACTTAAACAAATCCTCTGCTACTTAAAACTCTGATTTTATCAAAATCAGCTAATTCATATCAGAACAGTGGTCTACAAAATATCTTGATAAGCTTAGTCTACTCACAGAAAAAGTTGGAGAAAATTTTTAAGTTAAAATTTTCAGAGGTCTATTCCCCCTCCCCCTCCCTAGACCTATTCTGACCACTAAATGTCACAATAGTGAATGCACATTTTAATAAGTTATTGTAGTTAGGCTAGGTTAGTGGACTATAAAGATTGTAACTTATATAACTCATGACTCTTGGTTATCTTTGTATAGCTTTATAAATAAGAACCTTGTATTATGTATTAGATTACAATAAGAATGAAATCTTCTTTCCCTACTCTACTCTCTAATCTTTACTTGTTTATCTTTTAGCTTGTTTTGTAACAAACATGGTTTTCTATAAGTATATTAAATTTATATGACGAGCAGGATTTTCAAGTATATTTATATATAGACATTTTTATATGACATCCACATATATGCAAGTTCAAAATGATTTATATAAGCATATGTATATATAGCTCCCACAATTTTTTGATTTTGGTTATGTATAATTTAGTTTTTTGCTCTCAAGAGCAAAAGATGTTACTGCTCGAGAAGGGTTGGATGAAGATGAAGAAGTGAGGGGAGGTTTTGATGATTTCCAAAAGTCATCAGCTAAGTAATGGAAGCTTAGTTAACTTCTGAAGACATTTTACCAAGAAAACAAGTATAAATCAGAAGAGTTAAATTTCAGTCCAGAAGACTACTGATCTGTTGCTGAGTTCGGAATCAGACTGGTGGATTTCAGCGAAGTCAAATCAGATGAGTTCGGTTTGAATCAACAGAGTTAAAGTGCTCATAAAGTCTCTCCAACAGTAATAAATGCACTTAGAGTAATAAATCTTGTAAGAGAAGGGTATTAAAAACAAATGATTGGAGAGAAACCTCGGATCAGCAGAGGGCATTAAATGAGACTGACAAGAAGTACAACAGAGTTGTACAGTGAACAGTTGTAGTGAGCCGTTCAGAGATAAGGACCAGTATTCGAGAAAGAACTGAGTTTTGTCTTACTTCAACGGGTAGAATTCAAATTCACTAGTATAAATAGACCTACATTGAAAGAGTTAGAGACAATCACAACAACTGAGAGATAATTCAAGCAACCAAACTTTCTAAGTCTTAAAAACTCAAGAACAGGTCACTATTAGTCGAGTCATCTGTTGACAAAGCTTAGTTGAAGATAAAGCAAACACGTACAAATCTTATTGATTTATGTAACTTTGAGAATTGTGAGAAGTTATTATCCATCTTTGTGAGTGATAATACTTCATAGTATAGGTCTTCTATCTGATTTCCTATAGTGAGCTTGTAGCTTATTCATTCGTTGTAAAAGCACAAATAGTGTACTAGTAACTTTATGTTCCTAGTAGAATCTAAATCTTCGTGATTTAGAAGAGTAGACTAAAAGACATTCTTGTCTATAAAACAACTATAAAAATTCTTTGTGTTGGTTTACTTTCATTACTTGCATATTTTTTATAAGTAATCAATATTTCAAAAAAAACTTAAGATTTTAAAAGGAGTTTTAAACTGGGGATAAAATATTTAAGTAATTTTTAAACTTGTTTGAAAAGCTCTTTACATATATCTGATGCAACAAGTTTCAAACTGTGATTTATTTTGAAAACAAGTAAGTAAAATCAAACGAATGATCAACTTAGTTGAACAAGCTTTGCGAGCGATCAGCCGAATAGTCTCATAAGTCCAGATCAACTTACTTAGCTGACTAGAAAAGTTTGAGTAAGTTTTGAAAAGGAAAAAACAGACGTTTATTTATGCTCCTCTAAACCTAAACCTCATCTGACTACTTGAAACTAACAAGAACTCAAAATTAAATCGTAAGAGTTATATAAGAAGAACTAATAAAGCCATAAACCCATTTAAACAGTTTGATGGGCCAAAGCTTGCATGCCAAATTTAGCTGTATGACCCAAATTCGAGAAACTCCTCTACTATTTCGATTGGACAGGAACAGACCTAATAGTAATAGCTGTCTTCTACGTAAAGCCCACCAAATTTGTAATAAAATCTTATAAATGAGGCCGTTACAATAACCAAAATACTTTCTTGTGTACGTATGGGGCTGAATCAATCAAATTCCCGAATCTGTAACTTTAGTCTTTAGCTCTTTGATAAAAATAAATAATAAAAAATTATTCATATCCTTATTACACATAATAAATAAAATTAAAAAAAAATTGTGTTTAAGCTTGGCATGAACAAAACTCTATAATTTTAGCTCATATTTAGAAAAACAATATTCCCTCCATCTCATTACTTTTAATCCATTAAATACAGTATCCGATCAAACTCTACAATCTTTTAAGTGACTTATTATATTAAAATTTTCACATTTATGATGTATTAAACCGTTTAAATATTAATATATATGGTATCATATTATCAATTTATTAGTGAAATATATTAATTAAATTATTTCTTATAAGTATTAAATTGACTGAAAAATGAAACGGATGAAATACATGTTAGTTAATCAAGTTGATCGAAGTGCCCCTTTCTAAAGTTTATTCAAATTTAATTTGTTTAATAGCCAAACCATTTCTCACCGGGGCCGGTCTTGCCTATAGGCAAGTTAGACAAAGGTTTTTTTTTTATACATGAGTATATATTTGTTTATTCATTATGACAAATTTTTGGAACGTTTTTATAGAATACCTATATTATTATGAAAAAATTATTCATAAACTATGACTATTAATTGATCAAACCAAAAGAAATAGTTTATTGATGTGCTTTTGTTGTAAAATAATATTAACAAAAAATTTTACTCTTTGTTTGTGTTGAAAGAAATTTAATAAAATCATATTTACAAACAACTATGTAACAAATACTAATGAAGTGAGCTGGATATTTTATCTGTGGAAAAATATGTTACAAAAATAGAATATTGAGATCTAGTTAATATTTTTGTTTTATGAATGAATTAAAATTTTGTTTCTAGTAGTTAGCTGGATATTTTATTTGTAGAAAAATATGTTACAAAATCAGAATATTGAGATCTAGTTAATACTTTTGTTCTAGTGTATGTTTTAGTCAACTCTGTCTAAAATAAAATTCTCAGGGATGAAGAGTACATGAGATAGTATTAATTTTGGTGACACATGTCCCCTTAGAATTTAATTTTAAATAATTTAATTTCTTAAAAACATTGTTACCTTTTTTAATGAGTGAATTAAAAAACACCCCTTGTATTTTGTCTAACTAAAAAAAAAAAAAAAAACCTATGTTATTTTTATTAGCAACATAACCTTGTACCTTTTTTATTAACAAAAAAAATCCATCTCAAGTCAAAATGACAATTTTATCCCACCAAACAATGCAAAAACATCCCCATTACCTAAAAATTACCAATAACCTCTAGTAACTTTAAAAATTGGGAATACACCCCCTCCTCCCCAATTTTTTTGTTTTTCGTTTTTTGAAAAATTAACAAAAACCTCCATATGATTTATGAATTACATATCAAAAAGTTGACAAAAATTTAATCCCCCACAATTACATGTTTTGGCACTTTGCCACTCATATGTACAAAATAAATATTTTACCACCTGAAAAATAAAATTAGTTGCAATTTTTGTTTGGCGGAAAATGTATATGTGCCCCTCACATGAATTTTCAAAGGGTAAATTAGTCTAGAAAAAACATTTATTTGTAAAAAGAGAGGGAAAAAACGCGTCAATGAAATATTTGGGCAAAAAATCGATCCTCGAACTAATTTATCCTTAAAATACACAAGTGAGAAGCATATCTGTGTTTTTTGGTAATCGGAATTGACTTAAAATCATTTGTGTAGAAATTAAGATATTTGTATGATATATTTTACAGCCATATCTTATTCTTCTCCAATGAGGTAAATATATACGACTAAAGGGTTCTATTCTAGGAAGATATATACATAATATTCCTACTGATTACAAAAAATATTCCTATTTATTTTCATATACAATTAGAGATTTAATTTGATTTAACCAAATCTCGTATGCCAACACCCTCCTTCAAGTTGGTGCATAGATATCTATCATGCCCAACTTGTTAATAACCGCATGAAAGACTCTTCCCGAGACTGCTTTCATAAGAATATATGCGATCTGATCTTCGGATTTGACGAATGGAAATTGAATAGTCCTTTGGTCCAACTTTTCTCTTATGAAATGACGATCTACTTCAACGTGTTTAGTGCGATCATGTTGTACTGGATTTTCTGCAATTTGAATTGCAGCTTTGTTATCACAAAATAAGCTAATAGGTCTTGAATCCTTAATTCCAAGGTCCCCTAGAACTCTTTTAATCCACAACAACTCGCATAGACCGTGTCCCATTCCTCGAAACTCTGCTTCCGCACTTGAACGAGCCACGACCTTTTGTTTCTTACTTCTCCAACTAACAAGATTACCTTCTACAAATGTAAGGTAACCTGATGTCGATCTTCTCCTCAGCTGATCTCCTGCCCAATCAGTGTCAGTGTAACCTTCAATAGTGGGTGCTTCATTCTTCGAGAACAATAATCCCTTCCCTGGATCGCCTTTCAAATATCTCAAGATTCTGTACACTGCATTCATGTGTTCTTCCGTTGGTGCATGCATAAATTGGCTCACGACACTCACAGCATAAGCAATATCCGGCCTAGTGTGAGTCAAATAGATCAACTTCCCTACTAACCGCTGATAACGTACTACATTCGTCAAACTTTCATATGAAGAAGCTTCAAGTTGATGATTCACCTCCATCGGTGTTTCAATGGGCTTGCAATCTAGCATCCCAATTTCAATTAGCAAATCCAATACGTACTTTCGTTGGGAAAGAGAGATTCCTTTTCTTGATCTTGAGACTTCAATTCCTAGAAAATATCGCAATTGTCCTAGGTCTTTCATTTCGAACTTGGTGGCCAAATATTTTTGTAGTTTCTCAATTTCTTCAGGATCATTACCAGTTAAGATCATGTCATCGACATACACAATCAATGATGTTACCTTTCCATGTTTGTGCCGAATAAATAAAGTATGGTCAGCGTTACTTTTCCTATAGCCAACCGACTTCATTTCTGATGAAAACCTCCCAAACCAGTCTCTCGGTGACTGCTTAAGCACATATAAAGATCTTTTCAGCTTACATATCTTGCCTTTATGTATGACCCCTAGCTCAACTCCTGGTGGAATATCCATATATACATATTCTTCCAAATCACCGTTTAGGAAAGCATTTTTTACGTCAAATTGGCGTAAAGGCCAATCTCGATTTGCTGCAATTGATATGAGAATGCATACAGTGTAGAGCTTAGCTACAGGCGTGAAGGTCTCTTGATAGTCGACTCCATACTTTTGTGCATATCCCTTTGCGACTAACCTTGCTTTGTACCTGTCAATGCTTCCATCTGCTTTAAGCTTCACAATATATACCCATTTACACCCGATTGCCTTCTTTCCTTTGGGCAAAGAAACTAACTCCCAAGTTGAGTTTTTGAGTAAAGCCTCTATCTCTTCATTCATTGCCTTCGCGCACCTTGGATCTGCTAATGCTTCCTGCACACTTCTAGGAATATATACTTCGGATAATTGATCGACAATTAGAGCATATGAATTTGATAACCTATGGGTAGAAATGTAATTAGTAATGGGATATTTGGCATTGGCTTTGATATCGGGTTCATATTATTTCTTTGGAACACCTCTATTCAATCTTACAGGACGTCGAGGGGAAGGATTATTTTCACATGATTCTAATTCATTCAAAGCGGAGTAGAGAGTTACCTGGGGTGCAATATTACGTCGAACATTCTGGGAAGGCTCCTCAGTTGATGGTGTTAATACGGGTTCTTCTGAGGCATCTTCATTATCTTCTTGTACTTTATCATTCTCTGGTATAGTTGGCAAGTCTGATGTGTCTATGCTAGGTTGATAAGTGAATGTGTTTTCTGTATTCAAAAAATTTTCCATTCCTTCCAACTCTAGGAATTCAACTCCAGTGCCTTGTGTATTGATCTCAACCTCTTCGCCCAAATTCTGCCCCGGAAGAGATGAGCTCGAAACTACCTCTGAGTAGTATGGTTCTGTCTCGCGGAATGAAACATCTAATGTGACATGCAACTTCTTATTATGTGGATCATAACACCGGTAGCCCTTCTGAAAATCTGAATATCCAACAAACACACACCGTTTCGCACACGGGTCCAATTTATTTCTCAAAACTTTGGGAATATGGACATAAACCGAACACCCAAATACTTTTGGTTCGAGGTTTGGTAGATGTGAAATTGAGAAAAAAGATTGTAATTTATGTTGGGGAGTTTGGAAGCCGATTACCCGAGAAGGAACCCAAGTAGACAGCTGATTTTACGGCCTCCCCCCAGTATATTCGTGGCATGTTCATTCCAAAGAGAGATGCACATACTACTTCCATAATCTGTCTATTCTTTCTTTCTGCCAAACCATTTTGTTGCGGTGTGTATTTGCAAGAAGTGTGGTGTCGTATGCCTAGATGGCTAAGATATTCTCCAAACGAAGCATTCATGAACTCCCCAGCATTGTCAGACTGCCAAATTCAAATTTCTTGTTGGTATTGGGTGCGCACCATGTTATAGAACTCCTTAAAGCCATACATGCATCACTTTTTTTATGGAGTAAAGATACCCACGTTACCCTAGTGCATTCATCTATGAAAGTGATAAAATAACGTGCTTTTGCAATAGATGGAACCTTTGCAGGCCCCCAAATATCAGAATGTATAACACCAAAAGGCTCTTTGCATTTATTCAAACTTGGTAAATAAGGAATTCGATGGCTTTTCGCCAGTTCACACACATCACATCTAAAGTCAGAAACATCTAAATCAGAAAATAAATTTAGGCGAAGTTTTTTAAGATAACCAAAAGAAATGTGTCCGAGTCTCCTATGCCATAACCATATATTTGCTCGAGCGTTCTCAACCTCATTTGTTTGACATGCTTTGCTGATTTATTTTCCCCCTTCCTTAGTCAATTCCAAGTAGTAGAGCTTTCCCCGTTTAACACCCTAACCAAGAGTCTTCCTAGTCAGAATGTCCTGAAAAACACAAAATAGAGGCCAAAAAGTTACAGTGCAATTAGGAGATAAGGTGAGTTGGCTAACAGACAAGAGATTGCACTCAAGAGATGGAACAACCAAAATAGTATCAAGTTTCAAAGTATCGGATAGTACAACTGATCCTTCTCCAATGATAGGAGAAGTTGTACCATTTGCAGTGGAGATAATAGACTGAGAGGACGACTGAATGGTTTGCAGTATGTTAGAATCTTTAACCATATGATCAGATGCTCCTGTGTCAATAATCCAAGTACTATTTCTAGAATTGACAGAAAATACATCTACCTTACCGAAACTACCTGGTTGAGCCACGTTAGATGTAGGATGTGATTTTTCCTCCTGACTTGAGCGACCATCCCCTTGTATGGCCATCGCTGCTCTGCCAGTATTATTCTTTCTTGGTATTTTCGAGAAATCCCACCTGTCCGGATATCCGATAATCTCATAACATTTTTGTTTCGAATGCCCTGTTTCACTACAATGACTACAAACAAAGTTACTAGTTTTACCAGATGGTAAGTTATTTCGTCCTTTAACATAATTGTCATTAGGTCCTTGTGTGTTTCGGTGAGCCACCATAGCCGAGCTTCTTGTCGAGAGACTTCCAATTGAATTCAAGTAGAAATAAATTTTCAAGGTCTAAAAAAAAATTTGTGACTCTGTGATACAAGTACAAATGGAGGCTGAAAAACGAGAGAAAAGAGCTTTGACCTGCTCTGGTACTATGTGGAAATTAAGATATTTGTATGATATATTTTACAGCCATATTTTATTCTTCTCCAATGAGGTAAATATATACAAGACTAAAGGGTTCTATTATAGGAAGATATATACATAATATTCCTACTGATTACAAAAAATATTCCTATTTATTTTCATATACAATTAGAGATTTAATTTGATTTAACCAAATCTCATATGCCAACAATTTGAGGGAAAAAGTCCAACTGGTTTTATACGTGCTTATTTTATACTTTCAAGAGGTAAAGTTCAAAATATGTAACTTTGAGAGGGGTGTAAAGTACAGTTTTCCCTAAAAATATTTTAAATGATCTTATAATGATGGTCTTAATTGTCAATTCGTATAAAAATTTGATTACTTGAGAGATTTTTTTCTGTATAAAATTTGATTACTTGAGAGAATTTTTTTTCTTTTGGGGGGAAATATCAAATTAATTAGAGATGAGGGAGATATTTTTAAACATATTAATTAAAGGGTTGTTATGAATTGAACATATGTGATTCAGATTTATTGTTGAATTTTTTTAGTATGAGATGGGACATCTCATGTACATCTATGTTTAATAAAATCTTATGTTATATTAGAAAGACCTAACCAATATTGAAAACTTCTTGAGAACTTTCGGTAACGTTTTAAAAACACTAGGAAAAAATATAAATTAAGAAAATCAATAGAGTGCAAAACAAACAAATGATTTCGAAATTAAACCTCATTTTTGTTTCCATCGATTCAAAAGCAAAAAGTTTTCAATGAAAATTATCAAAATTTTGATTAGCGGTTTTATGGAATAAAGAAAAATTAGGACCCATATATAATACATAAGTGTATAATTTTCTAGGTCATAGGGCCTCAATTTTTTATTTCGACCAGGGCTTCCAAAAGAGTTGAGCCGGCCCTGTTTCCACAAAATAAGATTGATAAGAAGAAACTCAATATGGCATGTTAAATGCCACACGAAAGAGATCATCGATTAGTTTTCTTGCACTTTCAAATGATGCCATACATTGCATTTAAAAATGAGTAGAATATTTAAATACTGATTATGTTGGCTGAATCGTCTTTTTGAGGTAATTAGTTATTTAAATATATAAAGATTAGGTCACCGTTTATACTAATTAGAAAAACAAAACTATTTTGATGCAGACTTTAGAGTAAGACAACTGCATTAATTGTGGCATGCATTATTTTATTGTTTGATGACGTTGTCTATATGTTTTATATAGGACATTATCTATTCAGCAAATTAACTTAGCAACACCAAAGCTCCTAACAATAAATACAATTTTTCTAGGGTGCGGTCCCTTTAGTTACGGCCTTACATGCGGCTCACTCCATCCGCCGTTAGATCGGCTTAGTTGAATGTCATCTGTTGGATTGGTAACTAAAGTTTTGGGATTCAAGTTCGAAAATAATCTAATTAAAAAAGCAATTGACTATTAAACCCTTTGACTTAGTTTGTCAAAAAAAAAAAACATTCTAAAAATAGAAACGACTGTATTGCCCTCCATTAAATTTTATGTTTTAAGAAGACGTTTATACCCCCACTTAAAAATCGAAATTAATAATTAATTCCGAAATTATTTCCTTCTCTTTCATAATCTTTCAAACCTAACAAATAATTTCCTTTTATTTCATAATTATTCAAACTTAATTGATTATTTATTCAAACTTAATTGATTATTTCTTATTATTACTTCTCCACCATTTTTACACACCATCCATGCCTTCAATAATCTCACCACCATTTTTGCACCTTAAATGAATAAAAAATCCAAAATTGCTTTACAAATTTTGAATTTAAAAAAATGAAATTCTCAAGTACTTTGAATCCAAGAAATTAATATCTCAAATCAATAATTTTGATGTATATAATCCTTAATCCCCTTTTATTTATTTATTTCTATTCGGTCGATTAAGTTCGAATTTCTTAGATAATAGTTTAAATTTCAGTTCTCATGTTATAGGTCAATTACAAAAGTCATTCATTCGACACATCCATCAATTTTTCATGAACTAATAGTTAGATAATTTTTCATGAAGCCGAATAATATCGGATTAATACTATTTCAGATTAATATGAAGCCGAATAATAAATTTAATTTGAAGCCGAATAAATTTAAGTTGAAATCTTTATTTTCAGACTATATTTCGGATTTTTATGAAAAGAAAATCCAAAATATTATACAATGAACGATTGAAATACTTGTTATTTGCCACAGTATTTTAAATTAATAATATTAATATGAAAAATATCATGTTACATAGTAATAGATAGGATTTATCATAGAAGGATGCTAAATTAAATATATTTTGCATAGGCTAACTTTTTAATACATTAATAAATTAAACATGTGATATTTATTATGTAATCTGAACAAATTTGTACATAGGTTATTTTTATTTTGATCAATTTTTTACAATTTTGCTTATTACATTAAAATTTTATTATCATTGCCAAATTAATTACCTTGTTCATCACGGCTTGCATCAACTTCGTCATCCGGGATTGTAGAATTTTCCACCATATTTAGGTTTGTGGAGATTGTGATGAAGAGGTTGATTAGGTTTGAGGAGATAGTGATGAAGAGATTGATTTTGAACGAACCTGTAGATAGTTTTCTTAATCGTGCAAGATGAATTTTGAATTGTAATTAGTGTTCTTAATCGTGGAAGATGAAATTTAGTTTTACCCTAATTGTGTTTTTAAATCATGGAAATAAATCGGATATAGATTTAGGTTTATTATGTTAAAGGGTATAAGTGTCTTTGTGTAATTAAATTTTAAGTGTTTTAAATTTAATTTAATTAAAAAGGATATAATTGACTTTTCAATTTTAAGTTATTATTTTAATTTTCATTTAAAAATAAAACAAAATGTTAAATTGGACATTAAAAAATCGGTGCAACCTTGACAAAAATAAAGTGTTAGTTACCGTGCCACGTGTCGCAATTTAAAGGGGGGGCCACACGTGAGTTTAGTTACGTGAGGCAGCACCCTAGTCGGCCCGCAATAAATAATGGTTTAATTAACTCTACATCCATGTAAACGATTTTGCTGATGTAAGCAGAAAATTCTTTGAATTTTACATCTGGAAAATTCTTACCCAAGCCGAGTTTGGCCGAACCCAAAGTAACTAAAAAGCAAGTGCAATATTTGCTTTGTGATTGGATGTAACCAGTGTTTTCAAAAGCGGACCGGTCAGAAAACCGGAAGCTCTACTGGTTACTGGTTCGATCGGTTCGACCACTGGTTCGATCGGAATAACCGGTATGACGTAATTATTATTTAATAATTGTATATATATATATATATATATATATATATATATATATATATATATATATTTTAGACTATCTAAAATATAATTATAATTAAACAAAAATGTCATTCTTTGTCAATATAAATTCAAATTATTTCATGCAAATAATTAAAATATCTCAAAAATCAAGAACAATTATTAGATCTCCCATTCAAAAGTTCACTTTTGGCAAATTTAATGTAAACAATAGTAAATAATTTATGATGTTCATCATCAATTCAATGCATAAAAATTACATTTACAGTACAATAATTCTATAGCTAGCAGTAAAGGTTGTTTTAATTAATGCTGACCACCTATATATATATATATATAATCGGCACTAATAATCTATGAAAGGGAATCCTATGCACCCTTCGTTTTCTTCCTACTATGTATATGTATACACTTAAATTGTTTTCCTAAGCAAAAGAATTGTTATATACATACATACATGATACTGCTACAGTCTACACGATTAACATAAATAATTAACATTTTACCTTTAAAAAAACAGTGGAATGGTTCTCCAAGTTCAGATCTTATGGAGACAAAGAAACCTCCAAAGTTGGGTTCAAACTTTGATTTCTAATTTTCAACCCTTGAAACCCTTGAATATATATGAAGATGAAGATATATGAAGATGAGCAAGAAGAAAAAGAAGCAAGAAGAAGAAGAAGAGAGCGGCTGTCTTTGATTTCTGATTTTCAATTGAAAAAAGCGTGCCCTAACTCCATCGATTATCAGATTTTAATTTTTTTTTTTAAGTGAACCGCTGGTTCACTAGAACCGGCGGTTCACCGGTTTTACCGGTTTTGGACCGATTTTGACCGGTTCAGACTGGTTTATTTAGGAGGTGGTTTTTAGGGGTCAACCGGACCGGACTGGAGACCGGTTAGCGATTAAACCGGGCGAACCGGCCGGTCCGGTTTTAAGTACACTGGTCATGTAACTCCCAAGAGAGTGACCAATCACAAAGCAAGTGCAATACACTTGCTTGGTGGTTGGATGTAACTCCCAAGAGAGTGACTAATCACAAAGCAAGTGCAATACACTTACTTGGTGGTAGGATGGGTTTGATCAAATCAAGTTTGGACAAGAATTTTCCTTTACACCTAGGGATAATGTAGCTTGTTTTATTGACGATTCAACTCTTTCCTTACATGGATATGTTTGTTGTAGGGGAGGGTTTCAACGCATATTTATGATTTGTTTTATGGATGTAAATATTACTTTTTCCGTTTTTCAGTTTTTTAACTTTTAATTTTTTAAATTTAATTTTTACTTAAAAGTTAAAAAGGTGAAATATTTAGGTATTTTCAAATGAATATCCTAAAAAGTAGTGATATCAAATAAAATCAGTGGGAATATGCAAGAATAAACTATTTTGATTAGAATCATTACATTATGTGAGAGGGTATATTAGGAAGATAATTTCATTTATAGAAAGAAAGTGTTATTCAGGAACATCACAAAAAGAATGGTAAAGAATAAGGGACAGAGAAAGCATAAATTTTAACGAAAATTACAATTGTTTTATTAGTCTGTATTTACTACTCCCTTTGTTTTTTTAATTTGTCATTTTGGAGGATTGCACAAGAATTAAACATCCTTTTAATTTAAATAATAACATCATTAATTAGTATTTATTACAAGCATTAACAAGAAGAGTAATACTGGTAGAAAATAATTAATTTTACATTGAAATCCAAAAACGACAAATAAAAATAAACAATTTTTTTTTACCAAAACGACAAAGAAAATAAAAATTGAGTAACATTTTAACTTTATATAATTTTCATAAAATGAAACTACAAAAAATAATGATAAATTACGATGAAAAACATGCAAAAATATTCAAATTTCCTAATAAACCATAATTAGTAATTCACATAGTTCACTATACCAATATTAATACCGAACCATCGTTCATTACATATACCTCCTATAGGTATCAACAAAATTCAATTTCATCTAATTCATTCCACATAGGCAAAAACTATCTCCGAGGTACAAAAACATCATAATATCATACCTTACATTCAAGATAAATTAAACTACCAACCAAATTATCACCAAAAGCTACTTGTCATGACCTAAAAAATCAACACAAACACAATCAACCATAAGTATATGTTCACTACCAAAAATTAAAATATTCAAATTCGAACAAAATTATAGTCCAAAGGCAACTTGTAAGGATTGAAAGGTTGGGGGGCTTTTTTTTTTGTTCAAAACCCACTTTATGCTCTATTTATTCTTATTAGTCCTAACATGAATTAGTGAAATGTCAGCATCAGAGTGAATGTTAGTTGATGTTCCATTACCTACATCAACACACTACAAGAAAAATGGATTTTAGTGACAAAATATTACGTAACATTGTTGGAATTGTCATTTTTTGTATATATTTAGTGTTGGGTATCCAAACTGAGTGTGCGGGTGACAGCAATAGTCCTGTGACACCTAAACTGAGTGTAAGGGTAGAGTCACAATCAAATATCATGGGCGCTTGTGTGAATGTACTATAAGGGAAGGGTATGCGCATTTCCTATTGTCAATTGGTTCTTGGACAACTGCTAGCGCCTGACCTACAAGTGGTATCAGAGCTAATGTCACGTGTTCGATTCCCAGCAGGAGCAATTGCTGAGGAGGAGATTGTTGGGTATCCAAACTGAGTGTGCGGGTGACAGTAATTGTCTTGTGACACCTAAACTGAGTGTCAAGGTGGAGTCACAATTGAATATCGTGGGCACTTGTCTGAATGCACTATAAGGGAAGGGTATGCTCATTTCCTAACATCAATTGATTTTTGGGCAACTGGTAGCGTCTGAGATCCTACATTTAGTGACAAAAATATTAGTTTTGTCACAATCATAATATTGACAAGTGCAATAGTGACAAAATATATTTTTAAGTTGTCACTATAGACAATTAATTCCCTTTCAGTGACAACATAGTGACAATATTTATTGTCACTATAATTTAATGACAACCTTGTAGTTGTCACTTTTGTGGTATCACTAAATATCAATAGTAACAACTTTTTTACATTTCTTGTCACTAATGTATCTATATACGTTATTTTAGTGACAATATTTAAATTATTATCACTTTGTCATTTACTATTATATCACTAAAATTTAAATTTTTTTAGTGACATCTCGAGTAGCAGTTGATGTTCCAACATCTCCATATCCTCATTTTATGCTAATTAAAACTATGCTAAATACACAAACTTAAGCAAATACAATGGTACTAGTTGATAGTGCCGCTAAGCACTATGTTATATTGTTATCCATGTTTTCTTCAGCTCAAAATTGTAGCTTTTTCTTGAGCTTTGTGTATATTTTTGGCTTGTTTTAGTATTTTGGTCTAGTTTTTTACTTTTGAGTGTTTTTTATTATTTTTTGACATTTTTATCGTGTTTTTGTTCAATTTTCAAATTAGAGGATTTGCAAGACAAGGGGTGTTCGAGAAGATATGATTCAACACAATTTCATCAAATTGAGGCCTAGTAGTGGAAATGCAAGTCGTGCCTAAGCCCAATCAAAGTGAAAGAGAAATATTGTGAAAGTGACACTTTTTGGTCACTGTTGATAATGCACCGCGGTGCATAATATCACACACCACAGCTAGGAGTGGCAAAAGGTCGGTTCGGGTCTGGTCTAAATGGGTCTGGCCAGGTTCGGGTCGGAGCATATGGGTTGTAAACGGGTTGTGTCCTAAATGGACAGGGTCGCAAACGAGTCTGGGTCGGGTCGGACCGGCCCTTTTTATTTTTCAAACAAAACTTCTACTGTAGATTCAAGAATTGGGATCCAAATAATAAAACTAACATATTCTAAAATGTTGAAGATACTGAAGTTCTGAAATTCTCTCTCTAGTAGAGAGTTTTTCCTCTTTCCCCGTGGAATGTTTTTTTCTCTAGTTCTATGAATCATTGCAATTGTTCTTGCTCTCCGCTCCAATTATCTTGATTTTACTTTGTTTCTTGCCTTCTCCTTGTTCTCGTGGATTTTTATCTTTGGGGTGTCTTGTTTGTCTACCTTTCGCCCGCTCCCTAATCTTCCCTTTTTTTTTGTGTGTTTTTGTTTGCCTTTTGCAGGGTCTCGTCTGAAGTGATTTGGTTTATCTGAGAACTCGACTATCTCTTATAGCTTTCATAATCATGGATATCTCGGATCTCGATTTAGGCTCGGAGATGATTCTTACTGAAATAGAGGAAGGCTTTGTCATATCCCGGGAGGAATGGGATGTAAACACCTCATATATGGATCTTCTTCTGGTCGGGAAAATACTTGGAAAACATTCGGTTAACTTGGAAACTTTTAATTCCATTCTTACTAAGGCTTGGAGTCCGGTTAAGGGGCTCGATGTGAAACAACTAGGTAATGGCAGATTCATTTTCTCCTTCTTCCACATGATCGACTGGAAAAGGGCCCTTCATGGAGGATCGTTGTCGTTTGAGAAGAGACTCATTGTTTTGAACTCAATTTCACCAGAGGAAAATCCTTCTGTACAAACCTGGACTGGTGTGAGTTTTTCGTCCACATTACCTTCCATTGAACAAATCCAATAAATTAATGGTAGATGAGATTTGTAATCTATTGGGTAAATTCGAAGGACTTAAAGTTGATCCGAAGACTTTTTTGATAGGAGAAAGTATCCGGGTTCATGTTGGCATAGATATCTCTAAACCGATAACTAGGTTTATGAAAATTCGGAGCGATAGGGGAGATGTTGTCGTTGTAACTTCAAACTTGTGTTATTTTTGTGGAATGTTGGATCACATGTCAGCGAATTGTAACAAAAGATATGAAGGTGAGTTAGAAATTCCAACTGAAAAACTCCCCTATGGAGATTGGCTACGTGTTCCTCTTACCAGAAATTCAACACATATACCTAATTGGCAGTCCTCCACTGGGCTTTATGTGGACAACAGGAGAAAACATAGACCGAGCGAAGCTTTACAACCCAAAGTTGGAAATATTTTTTCCCCATGTCAATCGGCCGGCAGAACATCGGACAACCATTCCGTTGAGCATACTTTGTATTCAGGCTCAATTAGGAAAGAGAATCAGCAGCCATCATATTTTTTAAGATCTTATTTTGGTATCCAAGATAAGTATGGTAAGTTAAATCAAGATCCGGATACAAAGGGATTTGTTAATCAGGGCCTTAAATCTTTACCTGTAACTGACCATATAAGTAACCATGTGTCCTTGCCCATGACTCATCATCCCCTGGACCCAAAAGGTAAAGGTAAGGCCACTTTTTTTGAAAATATGATCAGCCCATCTACTCTGGTCCCACAACGGCCCAATCCCATTAACTCTCATCTGTCACAGCAGCCAATATAGAAAATCAACCTATTAACAACCCAGTTAACAAAATCTCGTCATCTACCAAATCTACACTTCCCCCGCAACCAGCTGGTCACTTAACTCAATTCAACCTTACCCCTACCAATACACTTATTAACAGGTTCCAGGCCCAATCTCAAAATCCGTCCGGTCCTGTCTCTGAAATTGCTCCAACCCACACTTGTGCTCAAAGCAACAGTAATCTCTTAGCCTAGAATAATGTCTCCTCTCCCCAGATGTCGAAACTCGTTATTAACCACATTCAGTCCAACCGACTTCTTATCAATTCGGTCAACACAAAACAGATTCACCTAACCTCTTCTACCCCTGTTACTTTTACAACTGCACATCCCCAATTCTCTCTAAACTCCATTGATGGAAAAGCTACACTTAATGCCCCAAAAAATACATCGCATCTGAACTCTAATTGTAGCAAATCCCAACCCCAATATTCCCATCCTTTAAATATTGTCAACCAGAACGATCACCCATCACTAGGCAATCTCTTCCTTGTCCCAGTTAAAATTGAACCCGACTAACCCACAAATGCATCTGATAAACCCAAATACAAGAAAAAGCGTGCTCCAGGCAAAGAAAATTCCATTATAAGTAAACCCTGTGTCCAAAACCGACTTTTTCCCATGCCCAACTAACTAAAATCACAAAAAAATCTGACATGTTTCCGGAGTGAAAAGAAAACAAGCAGCAACCTCCTCTACATTGCCCCCACCTATAGATTATGATGCCCATTTCATTTCTGAAAAGCGGATGATACTTTTGTGCTCTTTCGAGACCTTCAAAGCGGACTCTCATTGCTAGTACTAAGGCGGAGGCTGCCGAGCAGCCCCACCTATCAACATTAATTGCCTAGCCTGGAACTGCTAGGGTCTTGGGGGTTCCTCGGCAGTTCGATACCTCGGATTTCACGTCCGAGATCACAATCCTCAAATTATCTTCCTATCAAAAACTAGAGCTAATGGTAGGAAGATTGAGTTTCTTAAATCGAAGTTTGATATGCAAGATGCTTTTGTTGAGCCCCGTGGGAAATCGGTGGATTAGCACTTCTTTGGGAAAAGAATTTACAAGTCGACTTCCAGAGTCTTTCGCAGAATCACGTTGATGTTCATGTCTCTGAATTTGATAATCCCACGGGCTGGAGATTAACGGGTTTCTACGGAGAACCGAATTCGTCCCTTAAGCAGCGATCCTGGGATCTCCTTCGCCTTCTTACAAGAAAGAGTTCGAAACCCTGGATTTGTTTGGGTGATTTTAACGCTCTCCTTTACCACTCGGAAAAGGAGGGGGGAAACCTTACACCGTGCCATTTTTTTTCGGGGTCTCCATTCACGTGGTCCAATGGTTGGGAGTTCCCGCGTACGGTTTATGAGAGACTTGATAGAGCATGTGTTTCAGATACTTGGTTGCAAAAATTTCCTTCTAGTCAAGTTGTTCATCTTTATTTCGGGGGTTCAGATCATTCACCAATTCTTGTCCGAGTCAGAAAAAATGAGTTTATCCAGCTAAGACCAGAAAATAGAAATTTTAAATTTTTATCTATGTGGCTTGAGGAGGAGGGATGTTCTGAAGATATTAAAAATTTGTGGGGTATTGTGGACTTAAATCGGGCAAGTAACGTTTGGGAGAAGCTAAGTAAGTGTGGTGAGGATCTTGGGACATGGAGCTGCCTCGTCTGGGGATACTAAGAATAAGGTAGCAAAGATTAGAAAATAAATCCACGGGTTGAAAACAGGGGTATTTATGGAGGCCTCTAAAGAACAAATTAAAATTTTATCTTTTCAACTCGATGATCTTATGGACAAAGAAGAGAAAATGTGGCAACAACGCGCTAAGGCATATTGGATGAAGGAGGGGGATCGAAACACTATGTATTTCCATAGTCGTGCTTCGGGGCGTAACAAAAAAAATGAGATTAGGGGTATTAGAAAGGAAGACGGCACTTGGTGTAAGCGTGATTCGGAGATTGAAGCAGTGGTTGTTGATTATTTCAGTAAGATTTTTACTTCTACCCGACCATTGCCTGAAGAGCTTGATATGGTTTTGAATGCTATGAGATCGAGGGTGAGCTCTAACGATAATCAATATCTTCTTCAGCCGTACACTGCTAAAGAGGTATATTGTGTTCTTTTATTAATGTACCCCCTTAAATCCCCTGACCCTGATGGCTTTCCCCCCTGTTTTTCCAAAAATATTGGCCTGTTGTCGGTAATGATGTTACTAATGTTGGGATTCGGTAAGATAAAGAGCCCTAGGCACAGCGGAATATAAAATTTTAGGACCTCTTACGGAATCTTGCCAGGATATTCTCTAGTTGTATATATATGAATATAAATAAAAACGATAGTATAAGTTCACACGTTATACCTATCTCCTTGCAAATCCTCAGCTAGCAAAAACGAACTCTGATTTCTCCTCCAGCAAGATCGACCCAGGCTTTTCAAGGAGCGCCCCACGTGTTGCGCCTCTACAAGTTGATAAACCACAATATCACGAAAATAATATATCTTGATCAACTAGAACACAAGATATATTAAGATCTAGGAATTAGGAATGATTCAGGAACAAAATCGAAAACGAAAAATTCTTCCAAAAAGAAGACAGGGTTCGGTCGACTTTAGCTTGGGAGAGGAAGGGAGAATTTTGCTCTTGCTCAATTTTTGCTTATGGAGTTGTGTGAAAAATAACTATAAGATAGCTACTTATAGTTATCTCCCTAGCCTAGTCCTATTAGGACTAGGGTACTTCTCTCCTACATGGGCCATGGCCCTTCTTCTAATTAATTCATGGCCCAGTTAATTAATTTTGATCAGGCTTTATTTAATCTCCCAATTAAATAGCCCAATTAATTAACTTAATCTCCCATTTAATTAAATCAGACTCTAAGTCTATTTAATTAAAATCCTTTCTAATTAATTAAATCCTACTTAATTAATTAATTCATAAATTAAATTCCAATTTAATTTATGATCCTGATCCAATTCCAATTGGATCCCAATTTTGTTCCAATTGGGTCGACCCAGTCGACCCACCCATAATAATCGACCCAGTCGATTATTCACCCAGTCGACTCGGTCGTTCTTATTTCCTCACTTTCGCTGCATGTGTATTGTGTATGCCCCCGTAGGTTCACCACATAATTGGCCGTGGGTTATAATTAAATATTATTTAATTATTCGAGTAAGAATTACTCTAAATCAATCGAACACTCTGTCGATTGATCATTCCAAAATTAGCACCCCTGCCAATTTGGGAATTCTCCCACACTCCACGGTCGATGTCCAGCCACAAGCCCATGGAGCCCAATCACTGGTGAATTAATTCAGTGAACCTTTTATCATTTATAATTTCCATATACGACATAATCTCTCCATTGATCAATCTCCCAGTCGAGACTTAAGGTAATGGTCTTTCATCGGATTCCCTTTTCTTTTGTCTTGACCTTATGTATTCTGATCTCGAAATAAATTCTCTTTGACTTAATCTTTATAAGTTACTTACATAAAGTCGTCAGATACCTTGGCCAAGGATTTACCAGAATTAATTTCTCACAAAAATCCATAGGAGAATTTTCCAACCTATCAAGTCGGGTCAATGGATCCTTTGTTGATGATATGAATCTGCATACGAGTTCCTCTATACCCAATATGAGTCCACAGAGACTTTCTGGCGATCCCCAGTCAGTCGGAACTCATATCAAAGCATAGACGTTCTCGCACCAGATAAACCCTATCACTTCAAGTAGTTAGGGATCGTTCCTCGTATACTATTATAAATTTGGAATAACTTCAACCCCGATATGCGACTACCGCTTCCATGGTGAGTTATTTCCTAATTGGGGTATTCAGTGCGCTTGCCATCCCAGCAAGCCACCCACTTATGTGTATCGACCATCCCAGTCACGCTCGTGGACCCCAGCGTTCTCCAGTTCATCGGAGTATACACAACAGTGAGAGTCTAACCGAATCCAACGATGTCCTATCTCGATTGAATTCTACGACTCTTGAATATGTTCTAGATCACGGCCTTGGAGATCAGTCCACGGGTTGTCCCATAGCCCTGTGATCTAAGGACTTCTATCCTTATGCGTAGATAATTGTTACATAAGATAAAGATGACCATTTAATAAAGTGCATTTATTAATCGAAATTGAATAGTTCCGCATTTATTACAATAAATACTAGCCATACAGCTGGCTTGCAGGACACTATTTCTATCAATCTCCCACTTGTCCTAAAGCCAGTCTTTTATGTTCTTGAGTCCCATCTTTTGCAGATGTTTCTCAATTGCCTTTTGAGGCAGAGGCTACGTTAGCGGGTCCGCCGTATTATCTTCTGAGTCGACACGTTCCAGCTTAATGTCTCATCTACCATTGATATCTCTTATCACGTGGTATCGTCTTTGTACGTGCTTGGATTTCTGATGAGATCTCGGCTCCTTTGCTTGCGCTATTGCCCCATTGTTATCACAGAAGATAGTAATGGGCTAAGCGATGCTAGGTATCACATCCAATTCCTGGATGAAATTCCTCATCCAAACACCTTCCTTTGCTACATCACTCGCAGCAATGTATTCAGCTTCGGTGGTTGAATCTGCGGTTGTTTCTTGCTTTGAGCTTTTCCAGCTAACCGCACCATCATTGAGGCAGAATACATATCCTGATGTCGACTTGAAGTCGTCTACATCACATTGGAAGCTCGAGTCTGTATAGCCTTCCAATTTCAATTCTCCTCCACCGTATACCAAGAACAATTCCTTAGTCCTTCTCAGGTACTTCAGAATTGCCTTTACGGCTATCCAGTGCTGCTCACGTGGATCAGACTGGTAGCGACTTGTAACGCTTAAAGCGTAGGCTACGTCCGGTCTAGTACATACCATACATTATGCTTCCTATCGCGGATGCATATGGTATTCGAGACATATTGCTTCTCTCTTCTGGCGTCTTTGGGGCCATAGACTTAGAGAGTGCAATCTCATGTCTCATTGGAAGCAATCCTCTCTTGGATTATTCCATATTAAATCTTTTCAAGATTTTATCTATGTACTGGGATTGGGAGAGGCCCAGCAGTCCTTTTGATCTATCTCGGTAGATCCTTATACCTAGTACAAAGGATGCTTCTCCCATATCCTTCATTGAGAATTGTGTAGATAACCATGCTTTAGTTTCGGACAACGCTTTCACATTGTTTCCAATGAGAAGAATGTCGTCAACGTAAAGCACCAAAAATTCTACTGTACTCCCACTGATCTTCTTGTACACGCAAGGTTCGAACATGTTTTTGATGAATCCAAAAGTTTGGATTGTCTCATCGAAACGAATGTTCCAACTTCGGGAAGCTTGCTTCAGTCCATAAATGGACCTCTGGAGTTTGCACACATTGTGTTCATCTCCTTTGGATGCATATCCTTTTGGTTGCTCCATGTAGATCTCCTTATCAATGTCCCCATTGAGAAAGGCAGTCTATACATCCATCTGCCATATCTCGTAGTTATACCACGCAGCTATGGCCAGCAAGATTCGAATGTATTTAGGCATTGCGACAGGCGAGAAGGTCTCCTCAAAGTCAATTCCAGGTCTTTGAGTGTATCATTTTGCCACTAGTCGCGCCTTGTAGGTTATTACCTCTCCGTTCACTCCAAGCTTTCGCTTATAGATCCATTTGCAACCCACGGGAGCTACTCCCACTGGTGGATCTACCAAGGCCCAGACCTTGTTTGAGTGCATGGAGTCCAGTTCGGATTCCATGGCTTCGCGCCACTTTCCCGAGTCTATGTCTAGCATAGCCTCTTCGTAAGTCCTTGGGTCGGCCAGAGACTGTCCAGTCTCATGCAGCAGACCCTAGTACCTTTCGGGTTCTCTATGTTGTCTTTCTGACCTACGAAGAATCGGTGTACTTTCTGGTGCACTTTCATGCTCATGTTCTCCCACTGCCTGTGGCGACGGGTCAGCTTGATTGACCTCTTCGGCCCTCTCAGCTTCAGTGACCTCATCCAGTTCTATGTTATTTTCTTTCTTGTCCACCAAGAAATCCTTCTCCAAGAAGTGTGCGTTCCTTGAGACAAACGTAGTTTGTCTTGTAGGATCGTAGAACTCGTATCCTATTAAGTTTTCTGGATACCCCACAAATTTGCACAAAGTGGATTTAGTTTTCAATTTATCTCCCACTAGCTTTTTAACGTAAGCAGGAGATCCCCGTATGCGCATGAATGCGTATGAGGGTGCCTTGCCAAACCATAATTCGTATGGTGTCTTTTCTACGGATTTAGAAGGTACTATGTTCAGTATCTTCGTTGCCGTGAGGAGGGCATGTTCCCAAAATGAAAGAGGAAGGTCAGTGGCACTCATCATGGATCGAACCATGTCCATCAAAGTTCGATTCCTTCTCTCTGCCACTCCATTTAATTGGGTTGTTGCAGGAGGAGTCCACTGCGATAATATTCCATGCTCTACAAGATAATTTAGAAATTCGTTACTAAGAAATTCTCCACCTCGGTCAGAACGAAGAGCCTTTATCGTATGACCAAGTTGATTCTCTACTTCCATCTTGAATTCATTAAATCGCTCAAAGGCTTCAGACTTGTGTTTCAACAAGAACACATATCCATAACGACTAAAGTCGTCAGTGAAAGTGATGAAGTAGTCATAGCCACCTCGGGCGCTTTTTCTTAGTGGTCCACATACGTCAGTATGTATTAAGTCCAATGTTTGCTTGGCTCGCTCAGGGTTTCCCTTAAATGGCAACTTAGTCATTTTACCCTTTAGACATGGTTCACATGTTGGCATCTCATCAATGTGATTAATTTCAATCGCGCCAGATGATGCTAACTTTTGAATCCTTGACTTAGAAATATGTCCAAGTCGAGCGTGCCACAATTGGGCAGATATTTCATTATCTTGTTTCCTTTTGTTTTGTTGTACGTGCATAACTAACTTAGGTGGTTCAATGGTATATAGTTCATCTTTTAATGTACCAGTGAAAAACATGTTATCATTCATGAATAACGAAAAGGAACCTTTATTAATAGTAAAATTAAAACCTTCATTATCCAAAACAGGAATAGAAATAATGTTTTTCACCAAACCAGGTACATAAAGAACGTTCCTAAGGACTAGCTTATTACCACCTAAATCTAACTCCACTTCGCCAATGGCCTCGGCAGCAGCTCTAGCTCCATTGCCAAATCTCAGGATCCAATCCCCTGGCCTAAGTGGCCTTGTTGCTCCCATCACCTGTAAATCATTACAAAGATGAGAACCACAAGCACTGTCTAGCACCTATGATGCACAGTTAATTAATAAATTAACTTCAACAAAGAATATACCTTTCGAGCTCTCCAAGAACTCTTTGCAGTTCCTCTTCCAGTGTCCAGGTTTCTTGCAGTTGAAACATTTCTGTTCACCAGACGAAGCTTTACGCTTCTTTCCCTTCCCTATGGGCCCAGATGGTGCTTTGCCTTTGCTTGAAGAAGCATTACCTTTCCCTTTCCCTTTCTTTGTCCTTTTGGACTTGGATTGGGTCGAGGTAGCAACCATCACTGGCTTCTCTCTTTTCATGGAAGCCTCGGCAGTGGCGAGCATATTAGCCAACTCGTGAAGTTCAACATCCATCTTGTGCATGTTGTAGTTCATTACGAATTGCTCGAATGATCTTGGCAACGATTGGAGGATTATATCCTGGCAGTAGGTTTTGTCCATCTTTACGTCAAGATGTCCAAGCTTTTCAATAAGCCCAATCATTTTGATGCAGTGAGATCGAACATCAGCACCTTCAGCCATCCTCGTTTGTTGCAAAGTCTTAGCAGTTTCATACCGCTCATATCTACTTTGCACCCCAAATAAACCATTCAAGTGCGTGTAGATTTCAAAAGAAGACTTCATATGCTCGTGCTGCTTTTGAAGCTCATTCGACATGGATGCCAACATGAGACAACGTGACTGCAAGTCATTGTCAAGCCACATATCCATGGCTTCTTTCTCAGTATCATCGGCATCCTTAGCAAGTTCGGGAGGGGGCCCATCAAGGACAAAACCTCGCTTTTCAGAAGCGAGAATGATCTTAAGGTTACTGACCCAGTCATGGAAGTTGGGTCCAGTTAATTTGTTTTGTTCAAGTATGATGGAAATCGGATTCTTAGACATTATATCTACAAAATGACGAGAGAAGAGATAAATACGCTGTTGGAAGAATTTATTAACTCAAGAACAGCTAAGTGATCTTATCAGTTGAGTTAATTAAGTTAGTTAAAAAGGTTTTGATGATAACAAAAAGGTGTCATCAACTAAGTTACGGAAGCTTAGTAAGCCTTTGAAGATTGGATACTTGGTTTAAAAGAGAATCATTCAAGAACAGAAGTATTCAAGAAATGAAGATTCAATCTTATGATAAGAGTGAAAATCAGATTAGTGAAAGATTGAAAATCAGCTTAGTGGAAATGAGATGGGTGATCATGAGATGACTGGTCATGAGATGACTAGTGATCAGACTAGTGCATCAGACTAGTGCATGAGACTAGTGATCAGACTAGTGCATCAGACTAGTGCATAAGACTAGTGCATCAGACTAGTGCATAAGACTAGTGCATCAGACTAGTGCATCAGACTAGTGATCAGACTAGTACATCAGACTAGTGCATGAGACTAGTGATCAGACTAGTGCATCAGACTAGTACATCAGACTAGTGATCATCAGCGGAGTGGATCCCATAAGCTAAGTAAAATCGGTCAGAAAGCTCTCCAACGGTAACAAGCTAAGTGCATTTAATGCGACTGACAGAAAGTACAGCAGAGTGTACAGTAAACAGTGCAGAAAGTACAGCAGAGTGTACAGTGAACAGTGCGACAGTCTGCAAAAGTTACCATTCAAATTATGACCGTTGCTCAAGGACTTAAATGCAATTTTGCCAACCTTCAACGGGCAAAATTACAAATCCAGGAGTATAAATAGATGGTAAACTGAAGATTCAAGAGAGACTTGCACACTTTCAAGATCAAATCTTTAGAGCAAGAATCCATCAGTTGAGTCATCTTATCATAAGCGGAGTCATCTTATGACGAAGCTGATTGTTGAAGAACAAGATTAAAACCTTGCATATCTGAGTGATATTCAACTGAGTGTTGTGAGAAGTAGATATCCATCTTTGTGAGTGATATTACTTCGGAGGATAGGTCTTCTTAGTGATTTCCTATTGTGAGCTTACAGCCTTCTCATTTGTTGTTTTGGTGTAAGTGGAGAAATATTGTAAACTTTGTGTTTATAGTATAACCCAAGATCTAAGTGACTTGGAAGAGTGGATTAAGAGGATTTGTTCCTGTATAACCACTATAAAAATTCCTTGTGTTATTTACTTTATTTGTCTTGCATTGCATATTTTCATAAGTTAAGTAAATACTTTAAAAGAAGAGTCTTTTAAATTGAGGAATTTCCAACTTGGGGTAAAACTTTCTTTGTGCTTTAAAAGTTTAATTGAGTTGAAAACATTGTTTGAAAAACACATATACATTATCCGCTGCATCATTGTTTGAAACTCTGATTATTTAAGTTTGATGAGCAAATTCAGCATAGCAGTCTACTTTACTGAATAAGCTAAGTGCTAAATCAGCATAGTAGTCTCACGAATAAGATCAGCTTACTCTGCTGATAAGCTAAGTGCAAAATCAGCTCAGTCATCTTATTTTGCTGATGAGCGAACTCTACTTATAGAAGAAAAGTTTAAGATTTTTTTTAAAGTTATGAGGTCTATTCACCCCCCCCCCCCTCTAGACCTCATCTGACCACTTGGGACCAACATACGCGAAAGATTAATTTAAAATGCACAATTTACAAACATGGTTTTTATTTGTAAATTACTCCCACTATTTTTAATCAAAATCTTATGCCCCCACATAAGTTTCGGGAAATTAAAATATCCTAGTGGGCTTAAGGCCCAAATGCAATCTCCTAGTACCCACGACTCGTTGGCCATACTATTTGATTCACTTGGTGGTCGATTACGTCGACGGTTAACCATCGCAGCTAACCCTTAAGTTCATTTAGCCTCGTTTTTCGATATGGACCCACGACTTGTGAGACATCCATACTTACTAGCGTTAAATCATGTCCAATACTCGTGGAGAGAAATAGTTCAATCCTAGACGCCCCACGACTCGTGAGACAGCGCCTAAAACCTTGCTATCCCCTCCCTTGGCACTAAACTCGTGCATCAAGGCAATAGACATATCATCTTCCTATAGTTCGACCCACGACTCGTGAGACATCGAGATATATTCGTACAATATGTCTAAGACCTAGTAATTGGATAGGCTCGGACCATAGAGACTATTCATATGCGCCCTTACGTTCGATTTAATATTCTAATTGAATTTTAAGTTCAATTGGAGGTTTTAAGTTTTCTTGTGCGAGGTCTCATCAGATTATGCTTTATCTTGTTTACGTGATCTATTCTAAGCATGCATAACATACATCAAAGAATATAAGTAAACATACATATTGCCCATCCTATGCGATTCATCACGAGCCAAGTGATGAATCAATTGGTCAGTCTAGTGTGGAAATTAAATGTCCTAACTATTACAATTTTCAAACCCATACATCATGGGCCTTCTTGTAATATCCAGCTTGATAATGAATTGGGCCTCCATGTCCTCCAAGGTAATGGGCCTCCATGCGGATCTCCAAGTCTTCATGAGGTCTTTTCGGCTCCAAGCCTAATCTAAGCCTAGCTTACAAATTAAAATGGTCCTATTCTATTACATTTGTTTGCGCAAGCAAGGGCACCAATCAGGCCCACTTAATTACAACCCATAAATTAAATAAACCAAAAACTACACAGGGCTTAAGGGCAAAATCGACCAATCCACATATTCACTCAAGAACATGCATAAATTCACATAAGGGCAAAAATGCAAATTTACCGGCTCCATTAATTTTAATTCTCAAAAATTCATCCAAGTTAATTAATTTTGAATTAACAATTAATCTCTAAGATTAATTAGCTCTTACTTGAGCTCTAAGTAATCTACAAACTTATCTTGATTAAATTGGTTAATTAAGGTAATCTAAATCTCTAAGATTCTTACCTTATCCAAAACTCTAAGTTTCCCAAATATTCCCAATCTCCAAGATTTTCAAGATAATCTTATTTTGTTTAGATTAGTTTAATTAAGGTAGTGTTTAGTTCTAACAAAATAACTACCTTATCCAAAAACTCCAAGTTTCCTAATCTTCCAAAATTCTAAAATTTTCAGAATTTTCAAAATAGGCAGAATTAGAGTCCAACCAAAAATCAACCAGTAGAGGGCAATCGAAGACTGCCACGTGGACAACACACGCGCGGACACGGCTGTTCGCGGCAGCCGCTGCTGCGCGTGACAGCTTGCAGCAGCGCGCGGCTGCGCGTGACAGCACACGGCTGGCAGCCCGTTAGCTGCTGCCGTGCACTGCTCGCGCGGCCAGCGTGCTGTTCGCACGCTGCCGTGGGCAGCAGCACGCGGTGATCCAATTAAAAAAAAAATTTGTTTGATTACTCACAGATCTAATTCAACAAACCTAGTCAATTAAATCCCATTCCAAAATTAAAAAACTTATCATGATAAAAATTTCGAATCTAAAATTATCCATTAACTCCAAGTTAAATAACAAACGTCCTAAAACATGCAAAATTAAAGAACTAGCCACAAATAAATCAAACATATGATTTATTACACAGAATTTGCAGATTCATATATATACAAAGCCTAGAGTTGGCTCTGATACCAATGTTGGGATTCGGTAAGATAAACAGCCCTAGGCACAGTGGAATATAAAATTTTAGGACCTCTTACGGAATCTTCCAGGATATTCTCTAGTTGTATATATATGAATATAAATAAAAACGATAGTATAAGTTCACACGTTATACCTATCTCCTTGCAAATCCTCGGCTAGCAAAAACGAACTCTGATTTCTCCTCCAGCAAGATCGACCCAGGCTTTTCAAGGAGCGCCCCACATGTTGCGCCTCTACAAGTTGATACACCACAATATCACGAAAATAATATATCTTGATCGACTAGAACACAAGATATATTAAGATCTAGGAATTAGGAACGATTCAGGAACAAAATCGAAAACGAAAAATTCTTAAGACAGGGTTCGGTCGACTTTAGCTTGGGAGAGGGAGGGAGAATTTTGCTCTTGGAGTTGTGTGAAAAATAACTATAAGATAGCTACTTATAGTTATCTGCCTAACCTAGTCCTATTAGGACTAGGGTACTTCTCTCCTACATGGGCCATGGCCCTCTTTAATTTGAAGACCAAGTCTTCTAATTAATTCATGGCCCAAATAATTAATTTTGACAAGGCTTTATTTAATCTCCCAATTAAATAGCCCAATTAATTAACTTAATCTCCCATTTAATTAAATCAGACTCTAAGTCAATTTAATTAAAATCCTTTCTAATTAATTAAATCCAACTTAATTAATTAATCCATAAATTAAATTCCAATTTAATTTATGATCCTGATCAAATTTCAATTGGATCCCAATTTTGTTCCAATTGGGTCGACCCAGTCGACCCACCCATAATAATCGACCCAGTCGATTATTCACCCAGTCGACCCAGTCGACTCGGTCGTTCTTATTTCCTCACTTTCGCTGCATGTGTATTGTGTATGCCCCCGTAGGTTCACCACATAATTGGCCGTGGGTTATAATTAAATATTATTTAATTATTCGAGTAAGACTTACTCTAAATCAATCGAACACTCTGTCGATTGATCATTCCAAAATTAGCACCCCTGCCAATTTGGGAATTCTCCCACACTCCACGGTCGATGTCCAGTCACAAGCCCATGGAGCCCAATCACTGGTGAATTAATTCAGTGAACCTTTTATCATTTATAATTTCCATATACGACATAATCTCTCCATCGATCAATCTCCCAGTCGAGACTTAAGAGTATGGTCTTTCATCGGATTCCCTTTTCTTTTGTCTTGACCTTATGTATTCTTATCTCGAAATAAATTCTCTTTGACTTAATCTTTATGAGCTACTTACATAAAGTCGTCAGATACCTTGGCCAAGGATTTACCAGAATTAATTTCTCACAGAAATCCATAGGAGAATTTCCGAACCTATCAAGTCGGGTCAATGGATCCTTTGTTGATGATATGAATCTGCATACGAGTTCCTCTATACCCAATATGAGTCCACAGAGACTTTCTGGCTATCCCCAGTCAGTCGGAACTCATATCAAAGCATAGACGTTCTCGCACCAGATAAACCCTATCACCTCAAGTAGTTAGGGATCGTTCCTCGTATACTATTATAAATTTGGAATAACTTCAACCCCGATATGCGACTACCGCTTCCATGGTGAGTTATTTCCTAATTGGGGTATTCAGTGCGCTTGCCATCCCAGCAAGCCACCCACTTATGTGTATCGACCATCCCAGTCACGCTCGTGGACCCCAGCGTTCTCCAGTTCATCGGAGTATACACAACAGTGAGAGTCTAACCGAATCCAACGATGTCCTATCTCGATTGGATTCTACGACTCTTGAATATGTTCTAGATCACGGCCTTGGAGATCAGTCCACGGGTTGTCCCATAGCCCTGTGATCTAAGGACTTCTATCCTTATGCGTAGATAATTATTACATAAGATAAAGATGACCATTAAATAAAGTGCATTTATTAATCGAAATTGAATAGTTCCGCATTTATTACAATAAATACTAGCCATACAGCTGGCTTGCAGGACACTATTTCTATCAACTAATTGGGTTCTTGATTTTTTAAACAATGGTAAATTTGATGAATCTTGCAATCTAACGAATATTGTCCTTATTCCGAATTGCCAAAATCCTGAATACATGACCCATTTCCGCCCTATCAGTTTATGTAATGTTGTCTACAAAATAGCATCCAAAACTTTAGCCAACCGTTTAAAGCCTATTACGAACTCGGTGATTTCTGAATACCATTCAGCATTTGTTCTTGGTCATCAGATTACGGATAATGCCCTTGTAGTTTTCGAGAATACTCGTTATATGAAGAAACAGACTAGGAATAAGGTCGGCCAGATGGCTATTAAGTTGGATCTTAGTAAAGCCTATGATAGAGTTGAGTGGGAGTATTTAAGAGTTGTAATGATCGGCTTAGGTTTTGCTTTGCATTTTGTTGATATCATTATGACTTGCGTTTCTTCTGTTTCCTACTCATTTGTTCTCAATGGTGTTCAGTTTGGTTTTGTTGAGCCGGAAAGGGGCATCCGTCAAGGAGACCCCCTTGCCCCTTATCTCTTCTTATTTTGTGCAGAGAGCTTGAGTTCTCTTATTAGGCAGGAAGAAAATAGGGGCTATTTGGAGGGTATTTCTATTTGTTCTGGTGCTCCAAAAGTCTCACATCTTTTATTTGCAGATGATACCCTTATTCCTTGTCTAGCAACGGAGGATGCTGCTAGTTGTGTCAACAACCTTCTCCAATCTTACGGGGTGGCGTCGGGTCAGGAAATAAATTTTGAGAAAAGTACGATATCTTCCATTCTGGATTTGCTTCCTATCCATAGAGAGCTGAAACATGATACATACCTTGGCTTGCCACTTTCTGCTGGAAAATCAAAAAGAGAGATATTCGACTATATAAGAGAACGTGTATGGAATCGTCTCCAAAGCTTACGTACTAAGTCTTTGTCCAAATCCGGTAAGGAAATTCTAATTAAAATGGTTGTTCAAGCAATCCATTCGTACTTAATGGGCTGTTTTAAGCTCCCCAAATATTTAATTAAAGAAATTGAGTCCATGGTTGCTATCTTTTGGTGGCTGAGAAAGATTTGAAGAAGATCCATTGGATTAGTTGGGAAAAACATTGTGCGAGTAAACAAGACGGAGGCATGGGATTTAGGGATTTAGAGTCCTTTAATTTAGCTCTACTTGCGAAACAAATTTGGTGTATTATGTTCTCACCTAATTCACTCCTCAGTCGTATCTTAAAAGCTCGGTCCTTTCCTAATAGCGATATCCTGAATTCTCAATTAGGCTCGACCTCTTCTCTTACTTGGCGAAGTATTTGGGCTTCTAGAAAAATTATAACGACAGGCATTCGATGGAGAGTGGTTAACGGTAATAACATTAACATTTGGGGGGACAATTGGCTTCCTAGAGCGTATTCACTTAAAATTATTACTCCTCGTCTTCTTCCAATGACGCTAAGGATCATGCATGCTCTTATTGATTTTGATATGGGTACATGGAAGAAGGAAGTATTAGAGGAACTTTTTATAAATGATGATAGTCAGTGCATTCTTTCTATCCCATTGTGTCGTACGGACTGCCCAGACAGATTGATTTGGCATCCAGAGAAACTGGTGTCTTTACGGTTAAATCAGCTAATCGATTATGCCGTCACTTGATACTTTCAGATTCTGCCTCATTACAGCCAGCCCTTCAACTGGAACCGCATTTGGTCGCTTAAGACTCCTCCCAAGGTAAGACAATTCATGTGGTCTTGTTGTAGAGATACCTTACCGGTACGGTCTGAACTTTACAGCAGGAGTTTTTTTAACTTCTGATTCATGTAGCCGATGTGAAGGTGGGCCGGAAACCTCAATCCATGGGTTGTTGTTGTGTGATTTTGCAAGACAATGTTGGGCATTGTCCGATTTATCTTTGTCCAGTTATTCTTGTATTTCTTTTGATATTAGGGACTGGTTTTTGACTTTATGCTCTAATTTGGATGCTTTAAACTTGGGTTATGCAGTGACTTTGGCTTGGTGGATTTGGTATAGTCGTAATAAGGCACTTTGGGAGGATGCAATTCTTACTCCAGCTGAAGTTTTCAGTTCGCTCAAAGGTTTTACAACAGATTTAAAGTTTCTCTCAATTTCCCTTCAATTTTGGTTCGCTCGAGGCCTTTAACTCCAATTGGAAACATCCTCTTGCTGGTTTTATTAAGATCAACGTAGATGCGCCAATTGACATAAATTCTGGCAGCATAGGCTTTGGACTGATTGCACGTGATCATCTTGGGAGATGTTTAGAATGGAAATCGGAGAAGCGCAGTTTTCTTCTTGAACCTGAGGCAGCGGAAGCTGCGGCTATGGCTTTCGGTCTTGAATTTGGAATTGCCAAGGGATGGAGACGCATCGTTCTAGAAGTGAATTGTCAATCTATCGTTAACAGAATTATTGGTTCCATTTTAAGTAATAATTTCCACCCGTTAGGCCACTTTTTTGAAGACATTAAACGTATGGCTATGGCTATCGATTCTTTTGTTTGCTCCAACGTGTTTAGGGAAAGTAATGCCGTCGCACACGCTCTTTCGAAAATAGCTTTTAGCTCCTTCCCGACCCCTACTGTTCTCCCCGGCTTTATTCTCGGTCTTGTAAACATTGATTTAAATCATTAATGTTTTCTCCCCTGTTCGGGGCTTTAAAAAAAATATGGGGCATTAATTTTAAGTCTTTAACTCATATTCAAATATACTTAAATTTGTTTAATAACATCACAAACTCTTAGTTAATAGAAAGTTGAAACTTCAACAAAAACATGTTTCAATCATTCAAATATACTTAAATTTGTTTAATTACATCACAAACTCTTAATTAATAGAAACTAGAAACTTCAACAAAGACATAATTTTCAATCATAAGTATATAACTAAAACATTTCTAATCATTAAAATGAGCACTCCCAAGTTTTGCAACCAAGCTTTCAATATCTGTGGAGAGTAATTTGTCCTCGTCTTCTTCATCGAAACTATAACCTATAATAATTATGAAATGTTACGAATATATATAATAATAAATTAAAATTTAAACTAAAACATTATATAAAATTCTTAAATAACCTTCGAGCCAATCACGAGTACATAAAGTTGCTTCTGCATTTTTCGGCAATATCCTACTTCAAAATTTTCCAATAATTCGACCTCCATGACTAAATGAAGATTCGGAAGCAACTGTAGTGATTGGGATACTTAGAATATCACGAGCCATAAGTGAGAGCTCGGGATATCTAGTGCAATTTTATTTCCAATAGTCGAGTATATTTAGATTTGGAACATCATTCCAATCAAGTAATTCCTCCTCAAGATACAAATCTAACTGTGACTTTCGTCTAGCAACCTTATGTCGAGTTTTGAAAGCATTAAACTCCTGTAAGGATATAACATTTATTATAAAAATGAATACTAGAAAATAAAAAAATGAACAATAAACAATGAAATAACTCGACATACCGCCATTTGTTTTGCCACCTCATCATAAGGTCTAGTGCTAAACCTTGAAGATTGTGCACCAAGAGATGGTGATTCTAGCAAATATATCTCCAATAAAACTTGCATCTTTTTTTTTTAAATCTTGGACCTTTGCAATACATGTCATTGGATCAAGCTTTTTATAACAAAACTCAACAAATTCAAGCTTATAGCATGAATCTAGCACAATAGCAAATGACAACACCACACTATAACAAAACTCAACAAATTCAAGCTTATAACGTGGATCTAGCACAATAGCAAATGACAACACCACACTATAACACTTCCAATATTTGTCAAATTTAGGCTTCATCTCATATGCAATAAAACTTGTAACCGCATCCCCACATTCCATTTCCTCTTGAATAAACAATTGAATCAGCCATATATTATGAAAATACAAATTTGCAGTTGGATACAAACTTTCAGAAAATAGTTTAGTCATATCATAGAAAGGTTTCAAAAACCTAGCAATTCTTTCAACTCTATCCCTCTTTTCCAACGAAAGACACCACTTGTAATTTGGATCAACACGCTCCAATCTAATAAGTGCTCGAGTGTAAGCTAGTGCACTATCCAACATTAAATAAGTAGAATTCCACCTCTCTGGCATATCCTGTCTCAACTTCTTTCCCACTTCAAGGGAAATTTATTTCACACATTCAAAAAGTTTTAAGGACCTCGATGCTGACCCTTTCACATACCTCACACTCTCCCTAATTTTTTCAATAGTCACATCGATAGTTTTCAACCCAGCTTGCACAATGAGATTTAATATATGAGCACCACATCTCACGTGCATGAAATCAAAATTACAAATTGCAAACCCATTCACTACAAAATGATCTTTAAGCACATCAACCTACCCATTATTATATGTAGTATTATCTAAAGTAATGCTAAATACTTTTTTCTCGATATTCCATTCTTTCAAGAAATCAATCACCCATTCTGCAAACACTAGCCATTATGAAGAGGGGGATATTTCAAAAAACCAAAATCCTTTTTTGAAGCACCCAGTTTTATCAACATAATGTGATGTCAAAGTCACATAGCCATCTAATGTTATCGAAGACCATAAGTCTGAAGTTAGGCATACACGACTAGGCACTTACTCTAAAGCTATTTTAAAATTTTCTTTTTCTTTTTTATATAGCTTTAGAATATCTGCTTTGAGTGTATTTCTTGAAATTGATTGTACGTTAGGATTCAAGTAGGTATGGGTGTTTTTTATTCCTTCATATTCGACATATCTAAATGCCAAATTATGTTGAACTACCGACTTAGCTACAAGCTCTCGATATACATTTTGATCAGTCTCATTTGATCTTTGTACCTCACCCTCATTCTTCTCACGAAAGGGACAACGGGTACTGGCATGACGTTTCATCCTGGTTGTCCCATTACCAGCACTACATAAAAGTACAGCACCACATTTCTTCCACTTTGCCCTTTCTTTTTTGTCGGCCTCAATGGGTAACTTCTCAAAAGTTTTCCAAACTTTAGAAGTTCTCTTTCTTGTTTTTAGGTTACTTCATGATGAGCTTTCTCCGGTCAAATCATCTTCTATTTCCATTGAATTTATATCGAAATCTAATCCAAAAAAAAAACTGTATTTATACATGTATGTAATCCCACATGACTATCTAAATTTTTCAATTCATGGATATGACCTCAAGAGATAAATATATATATGTGAGATTAAAAGCACCAAAACGACAAAATTATATAGAAATACAAGTCACCATTCACTAAAACACACAAAACAACATATTTAACTGAATTTCTGCTGAAAAATCAGAGGACAATCTCCAAACCAGCAAATCATTAAATAGTCAAATTAAGGATAATACACAATAGCAGCAGTGAGATATGTCCAAAAGCTACCTCCCCCACCCCATACACTGAGAGACAAAAAACAGATTTGCCAATAATTTAAGTAGACAAAAATATTGAGAATTTCAAAAGATAATTTTTTTGCCGTTAATACACACCGAGTTCAATCACTAGCTCATAATTTATACAAAAATAAATAATAAACATAAATTCTATCCACTAAATGGATACTGATATTCAGAGATCATAAATCAACACCCTTATATGAAAGGTACGTATGACGTTTCTTCTCACATTTCAAATAGCAAAGTTATATGTTCATTAAATAATGAAGAATTTTTTTGTCATCAAAAAATTATCTTTTAAAATTCCATTCATAACCACTGAGAAATCAACATGAAAGTAACTTACCTTCCATATCATAATCTCAACGATGGGGAATCACTTCAAATTTGAAAAAAATCGCAGATGGCGAAGAAACCTCGATTTTGGGGGGGGTTTGTGCAACCTAACTAATAGGTCAGAAATCGACGAAATTGAACCCACGGGAAGGTGTGTGAGGGAGAGACTGTCTTTGTGAATATGGATTTTGGGTGGGACAGCCACAATTGGTGGCGTTGTGGCCGTAGAAGGTGGCCGGCAGTGAGAGTTGTGGAGAAGTCGGGAGAGACTATTTAGTGAGAGAGAGATAGTCTGAAAATTTGATGAAAAAATGAGTGAGGCTTTTGTTTTCTAAGACCTGTTAAGAACCCGTTAAGAAGCCCATTAAAAACCCTTTAAATTTAAAGTTAAACCCGAACCGACCCAACCCAATAAATAATGTCTACTAATGGGCTGGGTCATAATAGGTCTTGGCGGATCGTGGGCCACCCATTGGGTCCGGACCCAATTTTCCACCCTAACCACAGCGCAAATGCACACATTTAGAGATTTTGAGGGCATTTTGGTCAATTCACACACTACAGCTCAAGTGGGCAGCATTTAGCCTATGGAGGAAAAATATTGCGCGACACTTCGGTGGAGTTGGGCAATGACTGACCCTCCATATTCATTAGTATTTATCAAAAGTTTCTTCGTATGGAAGGTTAGCAATGTGTTTTTACATGAGGACGCGGTCACTTTTGATGAAGTCCTTGTACACAACGTGATTGAAACCGACTCGTATCATTTGAAGTCCAACTCCATCCTGATTTCTTACAAGAATTCCGGATCTAGGGCAATATGTTGGAGAGTCCTTCCAAGGAGACGCGGGCATCCTATGCTAGCCTTTTAAAATTAGACACGAAGGTCGCCTTTGTCGACAGGATCGATTGTACAATTCTAGACAATGTCATGTGTGCTTGCATTGTTTCTATAGCATTCGTTTGCCCCATGGACTCAATCACTCACTTTGTGAGAAATTGTTTCCTCCTCAATGGCAATGCTTTGCAAGCCAAAGTCATATACACCAGAGAATAAATATACCCCGTAGAGACAAGTGTGGCCTTCCCCCTCAAATACGACCCACGACGAGCTCATTGGAGCTCACAAGTTTGACGGCCCAACTCGTTTCACCAATCGGTTTGGATTCCTCACCCCATCTAGTCGTGAAACCCCTCGTAAAGAATCAAATCTTGGAGCGTTGGTTCGTCGATTATGGTCATTGAAGATCCGAAGACCAAATATCAGGCTCATCACCATAGCCTCCCCATAAACACCCCAAACATCCGCGATCACACTGGTGTAGCACCTCTCCTCGTCTCCTCTTTTTTCTCTCCCTGGCAGATCCCTCACATCTCTTTCTCTCTATCGATCACTCATTGTGTGTGCATGAGTTATCTGTGACTGTTAGTGTGAATTTGATTATGGGAAAAGAAGATTGAGCAAACGACATGATTGTGAAGTTGAAAAATAAGAAATCATCAAAGACTGTCATTTTACGTGTGGACATTAAAATAACAAAAAAGCACGAAAATGAAGCTGATAGAAATAGTGTCCTGCAAGCCAGCTGTATGGCTAGCATTTATTGTAATAAATAAGGAACTATTCAATTTCGATTAATAAATGCACTTTATTAAATGGTCATCTTTATCTTATGTAATAAATATCTACGCATAGAATAGAAGTCCTTAGATCACAGGGCTATGGGACAACCCGTGGACTAATCTCCAAGGCCGTGATCTAGAACATATTCAAGAGTCGTAGAATCCAATCGAGATAGGACATCGTTGGATTCGGTTAGACTCTCACTATTGTGTATTCTCCGATGAACTGGAGAACGATGGGGTCCACGAGCGTGACTGGGATAGTCGATACACATAAGTGGGTGGCTTGCTGGGATAGCAAGTGCACTGAATACCCTAATTAGGAAATAACTCACCATGGAAGCGATAGTCGCATATCGGGGTTGAATTTATTCCAATTTGCAATAGTATACGAGGAACGATCCCTAACTACTTGAGGTGATAGGGTTTATCTGGTGCGAGAACGTTCATGCTTTGATGTGAGTTCCGACTGACTGGAGATCACCAGAAAGTCTCTGTGAACTCATGTTGGGTATGGAGAAACTCGTATGCAGATTCATATCATCAACAAATGATCCATTGACCCGACTTGATAGATTGGGAAATTCTCCTATGGATTTATGTGAGAAATTAATTCTGATAAAATCCTTGGCCAAGGTATCTGAAGACTTTATGTAAGTAGCTCATAAGGATTAAGTCAAAGAGAATTTATTTCGAGGCCAGAATACATAAGGTCAAGACAAAATAAAAGGGGAGACCGATGAAAGACCATACCCTTAAGTCTCGACTGGGAGATTGATCGATGGAGAGATCGTATATGGAAATTGTAAATGAGTTAAAAGGTTCACTGAATTAATTCACTAGTGATTGGGCTCCATGGGCTTGTGGCTGGACATCGACCGTGGAGTGTGGGAGAATTCCCAAATTTGCAGGGGTGCTAATTTTGGAATGATCAGTCGACAGTGTTGGATAAGGATGAAGATGAAGGCACTAAAGAAAGTTTGATAAGGGAGGTTTTGATGCATTCCAAAACTTCAAAGATTGGCTAAGTATGGAGTAACTTAGCTGATAAACTTATCAAGGAATTTTGACTAAGTAATGAAGACATCAGAAGAGTCAAAGTTTCAAGGTCCAAGACTTCTGATCTGCTGAAGTAAAGTTATCAGACTAGTGAAGATCAGCCGACTCAAATCAGATTTGTTCAAGATTGAGATCAGCCGAGTTCACCATCAGACTTGTACTTTCGTCAGCCAAGTGAAGAAGATCATGAAGTGTTCCCAACGGTAATAAATGCCCCTTGGTGTAATAAATGCTGAAGTACGAGGATATTTAAGACAAATGATTGAAGAAAAGCTTCGCATCAGCCGAGTGCATTTAATGCTGCATTTAATGCTGCCTGCAGAATAGTACTGTTTACAGTACGGACAGACTGCAAAAGAGCCGTTCGCGGATTTTAAGGACCAGTACTCGAGGAATTTGAATCCTGTCTCTCTTCAACGGACACTTTTCAATCCTCAAGTATAAATAGCTGAAAGAGACGAAGAAGAAACAAGCAACACACTTTCTGAGAGAAATTTCCGAAGCAAAATTCTTTAAGTCTCAAGAACAGCTCACTCATCAGCTGAGTCATTTGTTGACGAAAGCAGAGTTGAAGAATCAAGAAAAATACATCTTCTGAGTGATTTTGTAAAACAAGAGTGTTGTGCGGAGTTGTGATCCATCTTTGTGAGTGATCAAACTTCAGAGAATAGGTTTTCTGTGTGATTTCCTATTGCGAACTTGTGGTCGTTTCATTTGTTGTTCGACGCAAGCAGAGTATACTGTAAACTTTGTGATTATAGTATAACCCAAGATCTGTGTGACTTGGAAGAGTGGACTAAAGGATATTCAAATCCATATAACCACTATAAAAATTACTTGTGTTTTTATATTGCTTTAAATCTGCATATTTTCTGTTTGCATAAAAACACGTTAAGTTAACTGTTTGAAAAAGAGAGTTAAAAAGGAGTTTATAAAACTGGGGAAGCACTTTTCAAACTGCTAAGATTACTTGTGAAAAACACTTTGAAAATCCGCTGCAAGTACTCTAAGTATTAAAACTGATTTTAACAAATCAGCTAAGTAACTATCAGACGAGTGGTCAACAGACCTGTTCAAAGATTTGTTCGCGAACAGAATTGTAACTCACTAATCTGATCAGCTTAGTCTGTTCAGTTTAAAGTAAAGTTTTAAAGTTAAAATTAAAAGAAAAATTTTAAAGAGGTTTATTCACCCCCCCCCTCTAAACCTCTTCTGACCACTTGGGACCAACAAGTGGTATCAGAGCAGGTGGTTCATTAGAATCAGCTGCCTGATCAACGAGCTTGATCCAAGTGTTTTTCAAAGGTTTTTAAAACTTTTCAAAAGAGCATCTTTTTGAAAAATCAAAACTTTTTGAAAAATGGATTGTATCAGCCATGTTCCCCACATTGCTGGTATGTCTTTTGAAGACTGGAAGATTAGAATGGAAATCTTTCTAGCAGCCTACAATGACAACATGTACACATGTATCATTAAAGGTCCATTCAGATTCACAAAGACCATCAAAATAAATGAAGTAGATACGGTTGTGGAAAAAGACCTTCACGAGATAACTCCAGAAGAAATCAAGCTTTACAATCTAGATAAAGTTGGGAGATTCATCATGACTAAAGCCCTGGATAATGATCGGTTTGACAAGGTCAAACATTGCAAAACTGCAAAGGAGATGTGGGACAAAGTCAGAGATATGAGCGAAGGCAATGATGCAATTAAAGAGCATCAGCTCAGTGTTGCCTTGGAGAAGCTGGACAACTTCAAGATGAAGTCTGGAGAAACCATTGATCAGATGGATACCAGATTCACCAGGACTCTGAATGAAGTTTTAAAGTTGGGAAAGACTTTCACTGACAAAGAGATCTCTGTCAGAGTACTGAAGGCTCTACCTTCCAAGTTCAACATGAAGGTGACAGCAATGGAAGAATCTAGAGATCTGGGCAAGATTTCTCTTACAGAGCTGTTCTCCGTACTCAAGGCTTATGAGTATAAACTGCCAAGAATGGGAATTGAAGAAACCTCAACTTCAGGACCCACAGCTGCACTGGTTGCTGCTGAAAACCAAAGAAGACCAGCTCAAAGAAATGCTGAAGTGGACTCATCTGATGAAGCCACTCTACTCAACAAGAAGGAGTACACTGCTGGAGATGTTGCACTGTTGATAAACAATTTTAAGAAGTTCTACAAAAGAAAAATGAAGAACAAATACAACAATGCTTCTACTTCTAAACCTAATTTTTCTTCTCAGGATAAGGATGATTATAAATCAAAACTAATGTGTTACAACTGCAGGAAATTGGGACACTTCATAAAAGACTGCCCATATCCAAAAGCAGAGAAGTACACTGAGGAAGAGAAGAAAATGAGAAAAGAAAGAAAGCATCAGAGAGGAAAAGCAATGATGGCTGAAGCAGAAAAGCTGACTGCTGTCTACTCATCTGATTCAGATTCAGACACGTCTGATGAAGAATCGTCTGATGAAGAAAAACCTGCTCTCCTGTGTCTGATGGCAAAGGACTCTGATGACTCTGAGGATGAGGTAACTCCTCAAGAAAATGAATTGTTTAATTCTCTAGAGCAAATGATGTTGAATAATACTACTATTGCTGGAGAATTTGTTAAGCTTAAGGAAGAAATGAACTTGCTAAAAGAGCAAAATAATTCACTGAAACTTCTAGCTGAAAAGCCAAAAGAATCAGCTGAATATAAACAGCTTGAGCAAGAGCATGAATCTCTGAAAGCTGAATGTGAGGTTTATAAAGGAAAAATCATGGAACTTGAGAAAATTATTGAGTCTCATGATAAGTCAACTGTTGCATCCATGCATACATCTAAGAAACAGGAGATACCTTTAGAAAAAGAAAAATTAGAATTGAATCATACTGAAAAATTCATATCAGCTGACAATAGTAAGGTCATTCTGTATGTTCAAACCTCTAAACCTACCTCATCTGAGAAAGTGGTAAAGGAGAAGAAATCTCCTAAGGCTAAAAAGAGCAAAGAGCCTAGTGTAGGAAATCAGACTAGTAAGACCAAACAGCAGAGCCCTAAGAAGTCTGCTGATAAAGCTAAAGTCAATCAGACTAGTGGTAAAACTAAGTCAAAATCAAATGAGCAAGCATCTAGTAAACCAAAGAAGCATAAAAACAAGAAAAATCAAAATGCTTGGTATGGAAATGAGTCATATTATGTGCAACCTGCTGCATATCATCCTATGTATCATGCACCTCAATTTCCTAGTTACTATGCACCTTACCCTGCTCATCCAATGCATGCATATCCTGCATATCATGCACCTTACCCTGCTTATGAACATTATTCATATCATACTGATCATCAACATGACTTATCTGATAACTATGATAAAAATGAAACTGTTCATGCTCCTAAAACTCAGAAACCTAAGAAGCCTAAGACATCAAAATCTTGGGTTGTCAAAGGTGAAACTAATCCTTCAGGACCCTCTCAATAAGGGTACCTAAAACAATTTTATTTTTGTTTTGTAGGTTAGGATTAGGAGTAGGAGTAAAGTAGAGAAGATTTGGTAATTGGACAGTGGATGTTCAAGGCACATGTGTGGAAACATACATGAGTTGACTGATGCAGTTGCTGTGGATGGTCCAAGTGTTACTTTTGGAGACAGCAAAGAAGGCAAGATTAAAGCTAAAGGAAGATTAATCAAGGGAAACATAGAGATATCTGACGTCTCCTATGTTAAAGGCCTGAAATATAATCTGCTGAGCATAAGTCAATTTTGTGACAAGGGATATTCAGTCATCTTCTCAACAGATAAGTGCTATGTTGAACAGATTGGTACAAAGAAGGTAATTTTATCTGGAAGACGACAAGGAAATATCTACATAGTTGACTGGAATTCTGCTGACAAGAATTCAAGTGTTTGTTTGGTGGCATCTGCACCAAGTGAAGTCAGTTGGCTATGGCACAAGAGAATGAATCATCTAAACTTCAAGACCATAAACAGATTAATCAAGAATGATTTGGTTGAAGGGATTCCAAAAGCAGTCATGAGCAAAGACAAGCTCTGTGATGCATGTCAGAAGGGTAAACAAATCAAGTCATCATTCAAAGAAAAGAAGCACCAATCTTCTGGAAGGATATTGGAGCTGTTACATATGGACTTATTTGGACCCATTGATCCAGTCAGCAATGGTGGAAAGAAATACTGCCTAGCTGTTGTGGATGATTATTCAAGATATACTTGGGTGATTTTCATGAAGAAGAAAAGTGAAACCAAGGAACATCTTACCAATCTGATGGAACTGATCCAGAATGAAAAGAGCATTAAAATATTAAAGATCAGATCAGATAGAGGGACAGAGTTTACAAACTCTACTGTTGAAGAGTATTGTAACATCAAAGGAATACATCATGAGTATTCTGCTGCCAGGACCCCTCAACAAAATGGTGTTGCTGAAAGGAGAAACAGAACACTAAAAGAAGCTGTCAGAACCATGATAGCTGAAGCTAAACTGCCTCAAAGATTTTGGGCAGAAGCAACAAACACAACATGCTTTACCCAAAACAGATGTATGATCAACAAAAATCAGAACAAGACTCCATATGAAGTTTGGAACAACAGAAAGCCAAACATTCATTACTTTAAGATTTTTGGTTGTAAATGTTTTGTATTGAATAATGGGAAAAATCACCTTACTGCATTTGCAGAAAAGGCTGATGAAGCTGTCTTTGTAGGATACTCATCTGTTAGTAAGGCTTATAGAGTTTTCAATAAAAGAACATTACTAATAGAAGAATCTATCCATGTAGTATTTGATGAGCCAAGTCAATCTTCTGAAAAGAATCAAAGTGCTAATCAAGATCTGTCTGCTGATTTACAGAAGTTAGACATTGGAAGAAATGAAGAATATGTTCCCATCATACTACCTAATCTAAGTTCAGCTGCTAACTCAAGTGCTGTTCAAAATCACAGTGCTGATTGTCTAACAGACGAGTTGCAAACAGCTGACAGACCAGAGACTGTTCAACAGACTACTACTGGAACTCCAACAGTAGTGTTGCAAGATCAAGACAGAGGACAACATCCTGATCTACAACCTGATCTCAGATGGCTCAAGAATCACCCTCCTGAATTAGTTATTGGTGATCCTTTAGATAGAGTGAAAACAAGAAGAGCTGCTGCACAAGATGCCATGTTTGTCACATTTCTATCTCAAATAGAGCCTAAACAAATTGAAGAAGCTCTCAATGATTCCTTCTGGATAGAAGCTATGCAAGAAGAGTTGAATCAATTTGAAAGGAATGAAGTCTGGTACTTAGTTCCTAGACCAAGTCATCAAAGAGTAATTGGCACTAAGTGGGTTTTCAAAAATAAGATGAATGAAGATGGTGTTGTCACCAGAAACAAAGCAAGACTAGTGGCCAAAGGATATTGTCAAGAAGAAGGAATTGACTTTGATGAAACTTTTGCACCAGTAGCAAGACTTGAAGCAGTCAGACTGTTTCTAGGCTATGCTGCTTACAAGAACTTCACTGTCTATCAGATGGATGTGAAGTCTGCTTTTCTCAATGGAGAATTGCAAGAAGAAGTGTACGTTGAACAACCTCCTGGATTTGAAGTCTATCAAGAAGAGGACAAAGTATATCGTCTGAAGAAAGCTCTCTATGGACTGAAACAGGCTCCAAGAGCATGGTATGATACCCTATCTGATTTTCTTTTAATTAAAGGATTTCGAAAAGGTAAGGTAGATAAAACCTTGTTCACAATTGAATGGGAAAATCATATATTACTTGTGCAAATATATGTGGACGATATTATTTTTGGTTCAACTAACCAACAGATGTGTGATAAGTTCTCCAAGCTGATGCAGAATAAGTTTGAAATGAGCATGATGGGTGAACTTAATTACTTTCTTGGATTGCAAGTTAGACAGTTGCCTGATGGGATATTCATCAGCCAAGCAAAGTACACAAGAGATCTGTTCAAAAAATTTGGTATGGAAACTAGCTCAACAGCTACCATTCCCATGTCTACAAGTCTTCGCTTGGATAAAGATGAAGATGGCAAATCAGTGGACATAACCAAATACAGAGGCATTATAGGTTCATTGTTGTATCTAACAGCAAGCAGACCTGATATAATGTACTCAGTTGGAGTCTGTGCAAGATTTCAATCAAACCCCAAAGAATCTCATCTCTTAGCTGCCAAGAGGATATTGAAGTATGTTAAAGGCACTCAAGAACTGGGATTATGGTATCCTAGAGAATCTGGATTTGAACTTATTGGTTATTCAGATTCAGACCTTGCTGGCTGCAAGATTGACAGAAAGAGCACAACAGGTGCCTGTCAGTTCTTAGGCAGTCGTCTGATCTCATGGATGAGTAAGAAGCAAACCTCAGTCTCTATATCTACTGCTGAAGCTGAATATATAGCTGCTGGAGCTTGCTGTGCACAGATACTTTGGTTGAAACATCAACTAGAAGACTACAACATCAAGATCAGTGGAATTCCAATCTACTGTGACAATACAAGTGCTATCTCACTCACTCAGAACACTACAAGTCATTCAAGGACTAAACATATTGAGATCAAACATCATTTCATTAGAGATCATGTGGAAAAAGGCAATGTAATGATTGAGTATGTTCATACTGATAATCAGATTGCTGATATCTTCACTAAACCTCTAAGTGAAGTAAGGTTCTCAACTCTAAGAGCTGAGTTAGGACTACTTAATTTGGAAGCATAAGCTGAGGGGGAACTCATCAGAAGACTGGAGTTCAACAGCTTAGTAATTCGTTATCTTCAAGGTTTAACTTTCAACAGACTAGTTAACTTATGAATTCTTAAACTCAGGGGGAACGTGTAAGACTAGCGGTACTTCTGAATTAAAGATGAAATTTGTTAATGACAGTTAGTTGAAGTTATGTTTTCATCAGAAGACTCAACTATCGAAGATTAAAGACATTTTATCTAGCTGGATTGACAAACAGCTGAGGAAGGTTATCAGCTATTGGCATTCTCTGATAACAACTATGTCATCAGGACAGTAGTCCATCAGATAAGTATTTATGTTACTCATCTGATTACTTTAATAAAAGCGAAACCTTTTAAAACGTTTTATTCAAAATACGCTTTTATAAGTAACTGTTGGGCGGTACATATTCCCGCTCTTCATTAAATATCTTTTGAATTCGAAAAGTCGTAACTGACGCCGCACGATCAGCACTGACAGAAAAATGGATCTAACGGTTGGCGGATGTCACGGAAACCGACATACCCCAACTCTATAAATCCCCATCTGATCAGTCGAGTCGCTCTTTACGCACTCTAAGCATTCAAAAGCACTTGTGAGAAAAATATCTGCAAATTCTCTGCATACTTCTCTTTGTTTTTCTAACCTTCAACAGATCAACGATGGCCGCTGAAGGTATGTTTCTCGTCTATGATTCCTACTACCAATCCGGTACGGATCTGATGAAAGAACTGCTCGAAAAGTTCAAAGCTGCTTCGCTGGTAAACTTCATGGAATACCACGAAGGAATTATCTGGACTGACCAAGTGATGGAGTACTACAACTCTGCGAAAGCTGACTATAACTCACTAGCTATTAAGGCTACTGTGGGAGGCTAATCTATCACTATCACTCCTGCTGTTCTTCACGAGACGTTTGGACTTCCTAACAGTGGACGACATGACGTCACTGTGCTGACGGAGGATAAACACCAACAGTTCTGGGCGATCTGCGCCAAAGAGGGAGAAACGTTGTCTGGAAATATAAGGAAGAAGCAACTGAAGGATGAATATCAGCGGATGGCTGATATGGTGTCCAAGCTGATTGAGAACTGCACATTCTCACTGGATGCTGTTACCATGAAGAGGTTCAGCATCATGGCTGCCATATACTATGGACTGGAGATCAACTGGTCAATCATAGTCTGGTACATTTTAGCTGACTTTCTTGATGATAAGAAAGGAAAAGGCCCCACCACCAACCACAGAATCACTCTCAGTTATCTGCTGTCAAAACTGGGCTGTGATATGAAGAATGGAAAAGAGATTCACAAATCTAAGGCAGTATCAAAGTACTTGCCTGTTCAAAAGAGGAAGGCTGGTGAGCCTGAGGAAGCTGATGTTGAGGAACCAAAGGAGGTTCCTGCCAAAAGGCAGAGAAAACTGGTCAAGACTGCTGACTTAGCTGCTGAGACCAAAAAGAAGAAGGTTGCTGACAAGCCTAAGGAAAAGATTCCTAAGCAGATGGAGAAAGTGACTTCTGCTGCTGAAGCCACTAAGATTGTGGAAAACATAATTGCTGATGTACGGACTGGATCCCCTGCATCACCATCAAGAACTCCATCAGCAGAGAGGCCTGCTGAAGGTATCTCTAAACGAACAAGAAGTCAACAGAGAGATACTGCTACAACCATTTACCGTGAAGGGAGAACCAAGAAATCTGCCAGAAAACAGATGACATTTATAGAAGAACCAACGGACTTGGAAAATGTAGCAAGGGAAGACCCTGAAGCTGCTGAAAGGCCTGCTGAAACAGTTAAGACTGTTGAGACTGACAAAGCTGATGAGCAACAGCCAAGTCAAGTCACATCAACAGCTGAGGTTACTCAACCTCAAGAAGATCCAGATGTCCAAATCATCTATCCTATTGCTGCTGCTCCCATATCATCTGCTGGACCAGCCCCTGCTGATAAAGGCAAGAGAAAAATAGTGCTAAGGAAAAAGAAAGTTTCCAAAGCTGACAAGAAGGCAAGGGAGGAGGCTGAACAAAGAAAACAGGATGAGTTGGAGGAGAAGAAATCACTTGAGCTAAGCAAAGCTCAAGAAGCAAAGGATGAAGCCAGAAGACGCATGTCTGAAGCAGAGAGGAAAGCTGCTGAGGATGCTGAAATGGCTGTGGTGATTGAATTGAGCAAAGTTGATGCCTATGGACCTGTCCATGGAGGTGGCATCAAGATTGGAGAAGGCAAGAATGATGAAGAAGACAAGAAGAAGATATTACTGCCTGCCCCCAAACTCAAGTCAAAAGATAAGTTTGAAGTCAGAAAAGCTTTTGAGATAGTATATGCTGACAAGGAGCTTTTCAAGAAATTTGAGAAGTCTCTGGCATACTATGATCAGAAACTTATGTTGAAGACTCTGTTCAACCAAGAAAAACCAAGGTATATCAGTTGGAGAGACAACAGGCTGAACAAGTCAATAACAGAACTTCAAAGCATGAAGGAGTTAGCTGATGAAGAACAATGGGTTCTAACTTGGCTGAAAACAAACTCCATCCAAAAGGCCCTTGATCACAGCTATGTAAGAGATGTCATGCATAGTTATGCAAAAGGCTTTGCACTGGAGGAGGCCAAGAAAATCAAAAGCACCTTGCCTGACAAGAAAAAGAAGTCTGAAGATGCTGAAGAAAGAGCAATTAAGTTTGCTGTTATGACTGCTCTGAAGAGATGGGCTAAAAAGTCAAAATATCAGCAAGGATGTTCAAGCGACTTGCCACTGCTGCCAAGCATTCAACAGATCATTTTTGGCAAGGAAGTACAGCCGTACTATGAAGTCCCTAAGGGTAACAATGCTCCTGTTAACCCTTGGATTATTGTAAGGCAGATTAGACAGACAACATGCTTTAATGAAGATGGAACCATTACTAATCTGTTCTACGATGATGTCACTGATGAGCACAAATCTGCTGATAAGTCCTTAGCTATTGAGCCGCCAGCTAAGACTTCTGAAGACCATCAGATGACAGACTTGGAGGAAGTCCCTGTTCAACAGGCGACTGAGGAAAAGGAAGCTGATGCTGCTGCTTCTGCTTCATCAGCTGATCAACACTCATCACTGATGGAAGCAATCCAGATGCTGATGGAAAATCAACTTAAGGACCTGGAAGACAAGCACAAGCAACAGTTATTGAAGGTTAAGGAGGAGCTGAAGGATGAACTAAAAGCAGAGTTGGCAGAATCCAACAGACTTCAGCTGGAAACTGTTCAAGGATCAACAGAAGAAATCATCAAGAAGGAGATCAACAGTATTCCAATTCCTCAAGATCATTCATTGCAGTTAGTGCACAGTTTGAGAGAGCTGAACCAGAACGTAGAAGATGTGAAGGGTGATGTCAACCACCTTCACACTGCATTAAAATCAGCTGAGCACAAGATTGTTGATCTGACTGCAACCTTCATTAAAGTCAGTCAAGAAGAGAAGGAAATCAATCTTGGGATGTTGCAAGAAGTGGCAAAGGCTTCACAGGAAGTTCAAAATGAAATTGCAACTATCAACCTCAACATTGACTACTTCAATGATAAGACCGATGTCATCAGCACTGATATTCATCATCTAACAGCTAGTCATGACGTTGTTAATCAGAATCTAAAGGCTTTATGCGCTGGAGTAAAGATTCCAACAGTTGCTCTCAACCCTGCTGTTGAACCTTCTAATGTCATCAGAGTTGATGATGACAAAAAGGGGGAAGATAAAAGGGAAGAACCAGCTAAAGAAACTGCTGCTGAAGAACCAGCAAAGGAATCTGCTGCTGAAGAATCAACTAAGGAGGAAACTACTGCTGCAACAACTGAAGCCAAAGAAACTGAAGAAACTGCTGACAAGACTGAAGCTGAAGCTGACAAGATTGCAGAGCTTGGAACGGTAGAAGAAGAAGAAATGACTGAAAAAGAAGATACCAAGTACAAGAATACAGAATCTGCAAGGAAGGCCATGGAAGCTTTGAAAGCTCTTCAAGAACAAGAACTTAAGGAAAAGATGGAAGCTGCCAAAGCAACCTTGGAAGAAGAAGCTGATGATGAAGAAGATGATGAAGAATCATCTTATGAATATGAAGAAGTGCTGGAAGGATCAGATGAAGAAGCTGATAGTTAAAACTTGCAAATTCCTTGTAATCAGTTTACTTTATCTATTTCTTCAGAAATCTCATCTGATGAACTTGTACTATGTAACTCTTTCTCAATATTAATGAAAAGTCAAGTTCAATCCAATAAACTTTTTCTATCTCAGAAAATTTTGAGGATTTCAATCTTTAGTTTAGGTATTCAACAGGTACTAAGCTGAAGTTTTGTCATCATCAAAAAGGGGGAAATTGTTGGATAAGGATGAAGATGAAGGCACTAAAGAAAGTTTGATAAGGGAGGTTTTGATGCATTCCAAAACTTCAAAGATTGGCTAAGTATGGAGTAACTTAGCTGATAAACTTATCAAGGAATTTTGACTAAGTAATGAAGACATCAGAAGAGTCAAAGTTTCAAGGTCCAAGACTTCTGATCTGCTGAAGTAAAGTTATCAGACTAGTGAAGATCAGCCGACTCAAATCAGATTTGTTCAAGATTGAGATCAGCCGAGTTCACCATCAGACTTGTACTTTCGTCAGCCAAGTGAAGAAGATCATGAAGTGTTCCCAACGGTAATAAATGCCCCTTGGTGTAATAAATGCTGAAGTACGAGGATATTTAAGACAAATGATTGAAGAAAAGCTTCGCATCAGCCGAGTGCATTTAATGCTGCATTTAATGCTGCCTGCAGAATAGTACTGTTTACAGTACGGACAGACTGCAAAAGAGCCGTTCGCGGATTTTAAGGACCAGTACTCGAGGAATTTGAATCCTGTCTCTCTTCAACGGACACTTTTCAATCCTCAAGTATAAATAGCTGAAAGAGACGAAGAAGAAACAAGCAACACACTTTCTGAGAGAAATTTCCGAAGCAAAATTCTTTAAGTCTCAAGAACAGCTCACTCATCAGCTGAGTCATTTGTTGACGAAAGCAGAGTTGAAGAATCAAGAAAAATACATCTTCTGAGTGATTTTGTAAAACAAGAGTGTTGTGCGGAGTTGTGATCCATCTTTGTGAGTGATCAAACTTCAGAGAATAGGTTTTCTGTGTGATTTCCTATTGCGAACTTGTGGTCGTTTCATTTGTTGTTCGACGCAAGCAGAGTATACTGTAAACTTTGTGATTATAGTATAACCCAAGATCTGTGTGACTTGGAAGAGTGGACTAAAGGATATTCAAATCCATATAACCACTATAAAAATTACTTGTGTTTTTATATTGCTTTAAATCTGCATATTTTCTGTTTGCATAAAAACACGTTAAGTTAACTGTTTGAAAAAGAGAGTTAAAAAGGAGTTTATAAAACTGGGGAAGCACTTTTCAAACTGCTAAGATTACTTGTGAAAAACACTTTGAAAATCCGCTGCAAGTACTCTAAGTATTAAAACTGATTTTAACAAATCAGCTAAGTAACTATCAGACGAGTGGTCAACAGACCTGTTCAAAGATTTGTTCGCGAACAGAATTGTAACTCACTAATCTGATCAGCTTAGTCTGTTCAGTTTAAAGTAAAGTTTTAAAGTTAAAATTAAAAGAAAAATTTTAAAGAGGTTTATTCACCCCCCCCCCCTCTAAACCTCTTCTGACCACTTGGGACCAACAGACAGAGTGTTCGATTGATTTAAAGTATATGTTACTCGAATAATTAAATAATATTTAATTATAACCCACGGCCAATTATGTGGTGAACCTACGGGGGCATACACAATACACATGAAGCGAAAGCGAGGAAAAGAGAACAACCGAGTCGACTGGGTCAATAATCGACTGGGTCGATTAAAGAGGGTTGGTCGACTGGGTCGATCCAATTGGAGCTAAATAGGATCCAATTGAATTGGATCAAGATCATAAATTAAATTGAAATTTAATTTGTGAATTAATTAATTAAGTTGGATTTAATTAATTAAAGAAAAAATTAATTAAATAGAGTTGGAGTCTAATTTAATTAATTGGGAGAGAAGTTAATTAATTGGGCTATTTAATTGGGAGATTAAATAAAGTCCGGTCAAACTAATTAACTGGGTCATGAATTAATTAGGAAGACTTGGTCTTCTAATTAAAGTGGATCATGGCCATGTAGGAGAATTAAAGTCCTAATTCTAATAGGATTAGATTAATGAGATACCTATAAATAGGAGACTTGATGTCATATCTCATATACAACTCTAAGAGCCAAAACAGAGCAAATGAAAAATTCTCTCTCCCTCTCCCCACACGAAATCGGCCGAACCTATCTTCCACTTTGGAAGAATTTTCGTTTTCGATTTTAGCTCCTAAGTCGTTCTTAAATCCTAGATATTAATATACCCTATGTTCTAGTCGATTAGGTTATATTAATTTTCGTGATATTTTGGTGTATCAACTCGTAGAGGCGCAACACGTGGAGCACTACTAGCAGGACTTGGGATCGATCCAACCGAGGGAGAAAACGCAACTTTGCTGAGCTACTTGGATTTGCAAGGAGACAAGTATAATTTGGATCTAATTATTCTTGTCGTTTTAATATTCATATATATACACCTAGGGTAGTATCCTGGCAAGATTCCGTAAGAAGTCCTAAAATTTTAAATTCCGTTGTGCCTAGGACTGTTTATCTTACCGAATCCCAACAGAGCAACACTTCTTCTTTTGGTGCTGCTTATTGTGCTACATCATTTTATACATTAAATGACTGCACAAAATATCATTTATGGAAGAGGCACCTATGAGTATTCACCATGACAAATTACTAGCGTGAAAAGTTTAAGGTTGTCAAAACTCAACTACAATTGCCAGACAATATTTTTAGCTTTTTAGGGGTCCTTTCAGGAGTCGCAAAAGTATCCACTATGAATTTGGTCGTGGTGGTTAATTCTATTATGGCTGGGAGTCATGGTGGATGTTTGTATCATGACTTCAACTACAATTTATGGGAAAATTCTACCACATCTTTCCTATGTCGATGTTAAAATATACGTATTCATCACATTCTTTAATTGTTGGGTTGTCAAAAATCACTTCCCTTGTTGTGAGGTTTGAGTTGACCTTTTAATTAAAAGTCAAAAACTTAAAGAGAACAATACTCTCCTCCTACGATTGGGTATAATTTAAGGGAAAAAGGAAAAATCTCTCTATGGGCTCCAATAAGAAAAGAAATGGCAGAAGGAGAGGCCCGCCGAATTAGGCAAGAAGAACAATAAGAAAAATTGACTTAATAGAAGTAACAAAAACCTTATGTGCATCAGCATCACTCAAAATTTCATGACATGTAGTGATAGCAACTTCTTTATGACAAGTAATTATGTGTACTGTTAACATAGGCCCACTCTTTGGACTAGACAGTTTTTTATTAGACATTCCTTTTCTCTTCTGATTTATTCACTCAAAAAATTAATTATAGAGTAAAAGATAAAAAAACTCTATACTTTGCATAACTTTCAAAAATCTCCCTGTGTTATTTTAACTATCAAAAAGTTCTCTGTGTTTGATTTTAAATACCACACTCGATCCAAGTAGTATATATTTATAATTTTATTTTTTGACTTTTGGTGGAATGACAAGATAACACAGGGATTTTAAATTCCCTGTGTTTGTTTTTTTTAAAAAAAAAAATTTTTTTGAAAAAATAAGTATATACTACTTGGGTCGAATGTGATATATAATATCAAACACAGGGGATTTTCGTGATTTAAAATGACACATAGGGAATTTTTTGAGAATTAAACAAAGCATAGGAGTGTTTTTGTCTTTCGATGTCAGTTATAAAATTATCATATTAAGAGCAAAATGTGAACAAATACTTATCATTTTGGCGTTTGAAACACACTCTTTTTTTTTAGGGTATATATTTGACACTTATTTAAAGGGATTTTTGAAAATTAAGCAAAGCATAGGGTTTGTTTTTGTGTTTGCTCTTAATTATATATATCATATCATGAAAGTCTTGTGTTCGGATGTGAAATATATAGGGTCGGCGATGCTAGCTTTAAACACAAAACCAAAATTACGTCCCCACTTAATTTGACCTTTTCCTAATTAATTGTGGGTCAAAGCATGCACATTCATCCTGCTAAATAACGATATGAAAATCTTGATTTGGACGTAAAGTAATATCTCTACCCAAAAATCAAAATCATTAATAATGCAACGTTGCCTTCAGGATTCTCCCTCCACTTTATTTAGGAAAGAGTACCCATATTTTGTAGTCGAGTGAATGTAATTTAACTCCATATAATATTTGTAATATTTAATTGATTCCTCTTTAATTTGAAAAGAAGTATTTTATCTTCTTAAATCTTATAAAAGTTTCACACCGTCTTTCTGATATTTTTATAGGTGGTACTTTATCCCACTGTGTGATGATCATGTGACAGTTTATTCCATGTGTTATAATAAATGTGACAATTAATCTCCTTATGTTACAAAATACTTTTCATGTTCACTCTCGTTTTTGAAAAGTGAGTTACAATCCCCAATTGAAGGAGGTAAATCTTCTTTAAATTTTTTTACAGATGGGTAAATTATTTTTTTCAAATAACGAGGAATAAATTGAACATTATACATTATATTTAACATGAGATAAATTGACATTAACTCTTTTGTAGTCTTCTCCATAATTTGTAACTATCTTAACATAAATCTAAGATCGTTGCTTGAAAGTTTTTTTCATAAAATTTGGGTAAAATTGCAGAAAACGTCCAAAACTAATTAGTGATTTTGGATTTTTGTCCCAAACTATATTACATCACCGAATTTCGTCCCGCAATTTAATATTTGTTTGCAATATCGTCCCAAACTGATTATTAATTTTGATTTTTCATTCCAAACTATATCAAGTCGGCGAATGTCGTCTCATAATTTACCATTTTGTATGAATTTAGTCCCAATATTAAATTTCTAATTTAATGAAAATGACGGTTCAATAGTTTGGGACGAACTCTGTAATATTATATAATTATTCATGTCAAAACTTATCACGTCATGATACGTAAGCATCTATGTGATAATTTAACGACAAATGTGCAATTTTCGTCTTATAATTAATGATGGGACGATATTCCAAAATGATATTAAATTACGGGACGAAATTCGCCAAATTGAATAATTTGGGACGAAAATTCAAAATCAGTGATTAATTTGAAACGATTTTTATAATTTTGTCTAAAAATCGATATGCCTTTATATCGAAATTAATTAGCTTATTATATAATAAATTTTACAAATATTAAACCATTGTGCTTCTTGTTAGGAAGTAGAAATCAATAAATTCCCATTAATAAAATATTTGCCTATGTACGATGTATTTGGCTTATAACTCCGTAAATATATCCATTATATTCGCCTCTTGCATTGCTCCAAAAATACAATTTCAAGGTTTCTCCTTGACCAATAATTATATTTTCAAATTGTATGGGCTCACATGTCATAAAATATTAAACTAATTAAAATAGAATAATTAAATTGAACACATCCGAGTCATCACGGGACTTGGAGTTTATCTATTTATCCGGTACGTGGAATCCAAAAGCTGTGGATTAATATCAACCTGAGTAACAATAAATTATCCAAGAGCCGAATGGCCCACGTGGGACCCAGAGAGCACACCCTTATCCTCTTTCAAAGAGCCACAATCAATACTCGCTCTTGTATGATTATGATTAAACTTTGAAAAAAAAAAATTTTAAGGTTAATACATTCTTATATTAAATATTATATCGAATTTAAATTATTACAATGATATTAAAATGAATTAATTATTAATATTAAGCTAAAAAATGCTAATATGAAATTAGAGAAAATATTCATATTCGTGAGAGTTGAACTCATGGAAAAATTCTTTTAAATGCATCGTTAACATTATTTCATGAAATCAATCTAATAATTAAGACTGAAAATCAAACTAAATTAATCGACACTTGACTCGAGCTCGTTCGATAAAAGCTTCTTTTAGCTCGATTTGTCATATAAATTAAATATTATTTTTTGTTTGATAATTTTTAAAGATCGGCCCGAACTCGACTCGATAAATTAAAAATTGATAAAAATATAGATTCGAACTCATTCGATAAAAGTTCGTTTAAGCTCGGCTCTTTTAACAATTAAACTAAGCTCAAACACAAAATTTCAAGATCGAGAAAATTCAAATCAAGGGCTTGATCGCCAGATGGCCTAATTTTGCTTCAATTATCCCTTAGTTCCATGTGCCAGGTCTTGGGTCGATGAGTGCGCCAACCCGACTATCATGGGGTTAAGTTATGGGTGGAGACGTTACCCTGAAAGATAACCGGCATGGTCACCATTTGCTACACCAAATATAATTTTTTTTTGGGTTTTTTGCACTTTGCACCTCCGAAATATGAGAAATAGGCACTTTGTACTCTAGCATTTTGCACTCTTGAAAAATACAGCACTTTGCACCCTCTTTTATTTTCAGGCAAAAACTCAAGAGCAAAATAGGTAATTCAATTATAAATATTTGTACTTTGCACCCCCAAAATAAAATTTACACTTATCACCCTCGAATTAAGAACAAATTAGCAACTTGCACCCCCAAATCACAATAAATGGACACTTTGCACCCCGAAACACATAATTAACACTTAAGACCCTCAAATAAAAAAAAAACTTAAACCCCTCATTTTTTCCGGCAAAGCTGTTTAATTTGTACAAGCTATAATTCAGGGTTGTTAATTTGTTATATGATATGATCATTCCAAATTCATGATATTTAATTTGTATATATATATATATATATATATGCAAGTCGTTCAATCGGATCGGGAACTTACCTATTTTGCCTTAGATCTTTTTCACCCAATGGTCAGCTTTGTCGGAGAAAAGGAGGGATTTGAGTTTTTTTTTTCTTAATTTGAGGGTGTTAAGTGTTAATTATGTGTTTCGGGGATGCAAAGTGTCAATTTATTGTGTTTCGGGGGTGCAAGTTGCTGATTTGTTCTTAATTCGAGGGTGATAATCGCTAATTTTATTTTGAGGGTGCAAAGTTCCAAAGATTTATAATTGAATTGCCTATTTTGCCCTTGAGTTTTTGCTTGAAAATTAAAGAGGGTGCAGAGTGCTAAATCTAAGTTTCAAAGGTGTAAATTGCCTATTTTCTATGTTTTAGGGGTGCAAAGTGCAAAAAACCCTTTTTTTAACCATTACTTATGGGTGTTTGTAAATGGTTTTTATTTATTTTATTTTTTTTTCTTAAAGCATATATATGCTTTTGCTTTTTAAACTAAAAAGCAGAAAAAAGAGTTGTTTGCTCATTATATATTTTTGTAAAGTATACTAATGTTTGACACAATTAATTCTTAACAACTATTTACCAAAGCATAATATAAACATACTTTAAAATTAACTAGTGTAACACTTGTATTATATTGTAATTACGCCAAACAAAAAAAAATTATATATTATAAATTATGGCTAAAAGATAAATGGTTCTCTCATTGGATAAACAATTAAAAGTGATAAATTCACATGGAACAAGAAATTCCAATAGAAATTAAACTTCTAAAATGATTTCCAAATTATTTCCCAGTGAAGAAGAACATAAAATGTAAAATGAACAAAAATTGCTATTCGAAGATGAAGAAATATAAGGCTAAGTATGTCATTACATAGTTATTGATATTAGAAGAACAAAATTGAGATTTTGGAGTTCAGACATTAGAAGAGCTGTTTAAGGTTGCTTATTTTAGTTATTTGCAAACACCCCCTGCTTTTAAGTAAAACTATAAAGGTATCTATTTTATAATTCTGCTTTAAACAACTGTTTTTGATTGTTCAATAGCAATTGCATACACCACTTCATCTCCGACGAAGTCCAAAATCATTTACTCTCTTTGCCTCAAGAATGATTCACCAATTGTATGATCAGGGTCTAGAATTGAAGGAAACATCAAGGAAATCGCGATCTTAGAACTATTTCGCCTTTAACACTTTCAAAGAACACAATGTTAGCAAAATTCATTTATTGCATTCAATGTACGAATGATTTGATTGACAGGCGGAAATAATAAAATTTAGTCCCTAAGTTTAACATGAAGTTGATTTTAATATCTCATATTCACTGTATATTTATTGTTTATCGTATTTAAAAACTAAATAAACTGTCCTATTGGTTCTATTTGCCCCAATAGTTTAAAAAAAATTATTTGGTGCATTCTTTGTATAGATGACATGGTACAACACATTCGCCAATTTTATGATCAGGGTCTAAAATCTAAGGAAGCATCAAGGAAATCGTGATCTTAGAACTATTTCGCCTTTAAGACTTTCAAAGAACACAATGTTAGCAAAATTCATTTATTGCATTCGATGTACGAATGATTTGATCGACAGACGGAAAAAATAAAATTTAGTCCATAAATTTAACGTGAAGTTGATTTTACTATCTCATCTCCACTGTATATTTATTGTTTATCGTATTTAAAAACTAAATAAATTGTCCTATTGGTTCTATTTGTCCCAATAGTTTAAAAAAAAATTTTGGTGCATCCTTTGTATAGATGACATGTTACAACACATTCGTCAATTGTATGATCAAGGTCTAAAATCTAAGGAAGCATCGAGGAAATCGCGATCTTAGAACTATTTCACCTTTAAGACTTTCAAAGAACACAATGTTAGCAAAATTCATTTATTGCATTCGATGTACGAATGATTTGACCGACAGACGGAAAAAATAAAATTTAATCCCTAAGTTTAACATGAAGTTGATTTTACTATCTCATCTCCACTATATATTTATTGTTTATCGTATTTATAAACTAAATAAATTGTTCTATTGGTTCTATTTGTCTCATCCGTTTATAGATGACATGATACAACACAATGAAAATATTAAATTCAATTTCTAAATTTAATTTAAAAATTTCAGAGAAAGTTGACTCCATAATCTCATCACCACCATGTACTGATTTGATGCCCCTGCTATCCACCCAATAATTGTATCAAATAATCTTTCGATTTCTAGGGCTTGAAGCCTTGAATATTACATTACATTCACTTTTCCTTTATTTTTTTTAGGGTACATTACATTAACTTTTGGCTTTGATTGTTTCATACTTTCAGAAAAGTTTGTACCGCATGCTAGAGTTAGTGAGTCACTCCCTCTGCATGCCTTTAACGCAATAACACATCAACTTGCAAGTTTCTTCTAGAAACTGTGTCAATATCCAAAACCTATGTGCTGACACGTGTAAATTAAATCCCCTATCTTCAATTAAGACTGAAAATCAAATCAAGTTATTCGATATTGGACTCGAGCTTATTCTATAAAAGCTCGTTTGAACTCGATTCATCACCCTAATCAAATAAGCTTGAACATTTTTTTTCGTTCGATAACTTTTGAAGCTCGACTCGATAAGCTAAAAGTTGAAAAAATATATGTATAATATCAAGCTATTCGATACTCGATTCGAGCTCGTTCGATAAAAGCTCGTTTGAACTCGGATCGATTGAAAATCAAACCAAGCTCAAACACAAAATTTGAAGCTCGATAAAAATCAAACCAAGCTTGAACAATGTGTCATTCGATACTATTCAACTCGATTACAGCCCTATCTCCAACATCCAAAAAAAAGTTAATGACAATTTATCAATTGTCAAATTCACAATATTTAATTTATCCCATATGATAAATAAAAGAGTATTTTATCCTCTTAATCTTATAAAAAATTCAAACTACCTTTATGACATTTTTATGTGTAGCATTTTAACCCTTGTATTATAATAATATGACAATTTACATCCTTATATTACAATAAATATGACAGTTTATCCCCTTATGTTACAAAATATATTTCGAAAAATAGATCACACTATCTTACTGAAATAGGTAAATTGATTCTTTAAAATTTTCAAAGAGAATAAAACATATTTTTTCAAATTATAGGGTATAAATTGAATATTATACATTTTAAGGGAATAAATTGATATTATTATTTTACACACACGAAAAAATCAGTCCACTATAAATAGATTCTCAAATCCCACATTTCAAGATCTCACATACACTCTTCGATCAAAATCCTTCAATTCTAAAGCTCAACAAAATCAATTATTTATTTATTTCTTGTATCTATGATGGATGAACAATTAGACTCGTTCACTGAGTTGATACCTTCTTTACCAGAAGAACTAGCTCTCGAATGCCTGACCCGTTTACACTACTCGGCCCACCGGGTCTCATCCATGGTTTGCAAACGCTGGCGTCATCTCCTCCACAGCAAAGATTTCTACTACCACCGGAAAAAAACCGGGTTCACCCACAGATCCGCATGCCTGGTTCAAGCCCTCCCGGTTCAATCCGGGTCCAAGCCAACAGCCCAACCCAGGTACGGCATCTCATTGTTTGACCCGGTTACAGGCATCTGGGACCGGGTCGACCCGGTCCCGAAGTACCCAAACGGGTTGCCCCTGTTCTGCCAAGTTTCCAGCACGGAAGGCAAGCTGGTGGTTATGGGTGGGTGGGACCCCTCTAGCTGGGAACCGGTTCGGGATGTCTTTGTGTACGAGTTCACGACTCGGAGGTGGACTCAGTGTGTCGACATGCCCTCGACTCGGTCTTTTTTCGCTGTGGGTGCAGTCGAGGGGAAAGTATTGGTTGCGGGTGGGCACGACGAGAGTAAGAACGCTTTGAATACGACTTGGGTTTTCGATGTAAAGAAGAACGAGTGGACTGAGTTAACTCGGATGAGTGAGGAGCGAGATGAGTGTGAGGGTGTGGTTTCCGGGTCGGAGTTTTGGGTTGTGAGCGGGTACGAGACTGAGACGCAAGGGATGTTTAAGAATAGTGCTGAGGTTTATGATGTCGGGTCGGGTGAGTGGAGGCGGGTCGAGAACGCATGGCGGGTGGGTCAGTGTCCGAGGTCTTGTGTGGGAGTTGTGGGGGGTAAAATTAAAAATGAGACTTCGTTGATTTGCTGGGCGGATTCGGACCCGGCTGTTCAAGTCGGGGCATGTGGGCTGGACCTTGGAGACCGGACCTTGGTTACCGGGTCGGCTTATCAAGGTGCACCACATGGGTTCTTTTTGTTGGATAAGAAGCAAGGACAAAATGGTAAATTGGTGAAAATTAATGTCCCTGATGAGTTTTCTGGATTCGTGCAGTCTGGCTGCTTTGTGGAAATCTGACGTGTCATGTGTTCAAACAGCTATTTATTTTATTTTGTATGCTTTTCTATATATATGTAAATAATACTTATATATATATATGTGCCATATACTAAATTCGATACCTTTTTTCAAATATCGAAATTATCCTTTGTAATATGTAGTTAAAATATGTATTGTATTTAGTATTATTGTTTCTATTAGAGTTTCTGGAGATATTTTCTGCTATGTTTGTACAATTTGTGTAATTGTAAAAAGTAGGGGTGTAATCGAGCCGAGTAGTGTTGAACGACATGACACTGTTCAAGCTTGGTTTGATTTTTATCGAGCTTGAAATTTTGTGTTTGAGTTTGTTTTAATTTTAAATCGAATCGAGCTCAAATGAATTTTTATTGAACGAGCTCGAGACGAGTATCGAGTAGCTTAATATTTTACTTGTAAATTTTTAAATTTTAGCTTATCGAGTCGAGCTCGAGTCGAACTTCAAAAGTTATCGAATGAAAAATGATTGTCAAGTTTGTTTGATTAGTGTGATAAATCGAGCTCAAATGAGCTTTTATCGAACGAACTCGAGTCGAGTATCGAATAACTTGGTGATTTTCGACCCTAATATAAAAAAGGAAAAAGTATTTTTGCTACATTGGAAAAGTACAGGCCTTATGCAATTTTTCCAGGCTTTTCTAGAAGACATATCGTTTACTCTTTCGGCCGTTAGAGAGAAGAAATAAAATAACATATTCAAATTATTCTAATTTAGGCCATAAGGCCCCCGAAAGCTCACTTGAATTTGACAGTCCAGTTATCCACTAAATATCCTGTACTGTGAGTAGTGCAATGCGTTGGATTTTAATAGGATTAAGTAGACTCAGATACAACGTACTAAATTTATTTAGGTCATCTCCAATGGTTGAGGGCTAGCTCCGGCTCCGGAGTTCGGGCTAGCCCCGGATCAGTCTGGGGTCCTGCTGGTCGTCTTCAATGGTTGAGGCTCCGTGTGGAAATTAATTAAATTTTTTTTCTTTGCCCACTCTCACTTAATATTATAGTTTTAAATTTTTTTAATATTAATATTAATAATAGTAATTATATTAGTACTCGTAATTTAATTATTAATTATATTAAAATATTAATATTAAATAGAATATTTAATTAAAGTAACTTAAAATTAATACATAATACGCAAACAAACATTTTTATAACAAGGTAGAAAATACAAGAAAGGAAATACAACAAACAACAAAGGAAATACAAGAAATCGAAAATACGGGAAATACATGTTTATGCAAAATACGGTTAAAAATGAGTGTTTAAATTTAATTTTCTTGTCTATTTTAGTATGTATTTAAATTTTTAATTTAGATTAAGTATTAATCTAAATTTTATTTGTATGAGTGTTAAATTAAATGGACTATTTCTATATTTATTAGTATATCATAATTTTATTTAAAATATGATTAAATAATTAATCATATTATATACTATATAATTAAAACCCTAATTAAAACAACACATTAATTAAAATAATACATTAATTACTATAACACATTTATTAAAATAAAACACTAATTAAAATAACACATTAATTAAAATAACACATTAAATAAAATCACATTAATTACAATAACACATTAATTAAAATAAAACACTAATTAAAATAACACATTAAATAAAATCACATTAATTACAATAACACATTAATTAAAATACAACACATTAATTATACAACATATTAATTATACAAAATTAACCATACACACATTAAATAAACCATACGCACATTAATTCATTAAAAGAAAAATAAAAAAAAATAAAATAAAGGAAAGACCAATCAGGTGCTGCCACTTGGCGGCACCTGTTTTAAAGAGGGGCGCGTGTTTTACACGCGCCCCTTCTTCTCCATCAAATCCATGCGGGCCGCGGGCCGCGGCCTGCGTGCTCCGCGCAGCCCGCGGCCCCGCCCGTTCCACCCCGCTCCCAAGCCCCGCCCCGAGCCCCCTCCATCTCCAATGGTTTTCCTCCCAGGCCCGGCCCCGCCCCGCAACCCGGCCATCTCCATTGGAGATGGCCTTAAGATGGGATTCGGATCATGCTCGGATTTAAAATTTTTGAGACAATTGGATTTTGTCTTAATCAAATTGGATATCATATTTTTTAATCTAATAAAATTTTCACTTTCAAAATTCAAATCTGTAATTCTTTTTAAAAACAAAAATTTTATAACGTATTTAAACTTTACTTAAATAATTCATATTTTAAGATGAAAATGTACGTATAAATAAAATTATAAATAAATCATTAACTAAAATCTCATTGAATTGATGATAAAATATTCTTAATATTACTTAATGTAATAAGGTATTATTTACATAAAAAGACTATTATGGAATTTGAATCTTTAACAGATTGGATCAAATAGATTCATATTAATTTTATATATTTTGAATTACGAATATTCATGATAAGGTCATCTCCAAACGAAGGGTAGAGGCAGGCAACAACTCTCAATTAGTGCACTAAATACCCCAATTAGGAAATAACTCACCATAGAAGCGGTAGTCGCATATTGGGGTTGAAGTTATTTCAATTTACGATAGTATATTAGGAACGATCCCTAAATACTTGAGATGATAGGGTTTATCTGGTACGAGAACATCTATACTTAGATGTGAGTTTCGACCGACTGGAGATTACCAGAAAGTCTCTGTGGACTCATGTTGGGTATAGAGGAACACGTATGCATGTCCATATCATCAATAAAGGATCCATTGACCCGACTTTGATAGGCTGGAAATTTCTCCTATGGATTTCTGTGAGAAATTAATTCTGGTAAAATCCTTGGCTAAGGTATCTGACGACTTTATGAAAGTAGCTTATAAATATTAAGTCAAAGAGAATTATTTCGAGACCAGAATGCATAAGGTCAAGACGAAAGAAAAGGGAACCGATGAAAAGTCCATACCCTTAAGTCTCGACTGAGAGATTGATAGATGGAGAGATTATGTCGTATATGAAAATTGTAAATGAGTTAAAAGGTTCACTGAATTAATTCACAAGTGATTGGGCACCATGGGCTTGTGGCCAGACATCGACCGTGGCGTGTGGGAGAATTTCCAAATTGGCAGGGGTGCTAATTTTGAAATGATCAGTAGACAGAGTGTTCGACTGATTTAAAGTATTTAATACTTGAGTAATTAAATAAATATTTAATTAAAACCGACGATCAATTATGTGGTGAACCTACGGGGGCATACACAACACATATGAAGCGAAAGCGAGGAAAAGAAGAACGACTGGGTCGACCGAATCAACTAGGTTGACCGAATCGTCTGGGTCGATTGGGTCAACTGGGTCGACCCAATTGGAGCGAACGTGATCTGATTGGAATTGGATCCAGACTGTAAATTAAATTGAAATTTAATTTGTGAGTTAATTAATTAAATTGGATTTAATTAATTATGTGAATATTTAATTAAATAGGCTTGGAGTTTGATTTAATTAAATGAGAGAGAAACAAATTAATTGGGCTATTTAATTGGGAAATTAAATAGAGACTCAATTAATTAAAACAAGAATGGACCATGAATTAATTAAGAGACTTAGTCTTTCCAATTAAAAGGGCCATGACCCATGTAGGAGAATTAGAAGATTTAGAGTCCTAATCCTAGGAGGATTAGGTTAATGAGATACCTATAAATAGGAGACTTGATGTCATATATCAAACACACAACTTAAGAGCAAAAAGCCTAAGTCAAGAAAAATATTCTCTCTCTCCCTCTCCCAAAAAACGGCCGAACCATGCTTCCATTTGGAAGAATTTTTCGTTTTCGATTTTAGCTCCTAAGTCGTTCTCTAACCCTAGATCTTAATATATCCTATGTTCTAGCCGATTAGGATACATTAATTTTCGTGATATTGTGGTGTATAACTCGTGGGGCACTATTATAAAGCTTGGATCGACTTTACCGAGGGGGAAACGCAACGACTTTGCTAGCTAGCAGGATTTGCAAGGAGACAAGTATAACTTATATCTAGTTATTTATGTCGTTTTATTTATTCATATTTATACAACCAGTTTAGTATCCTAGCAAGATTCAGTAAGAGGCCCTAAAATTATTAAATTCCGCTGCATGTAGGGCTGTTTATCTTACCGAATCCCAACAGTGGTATCAGAGCCAACTCTGGCTTTGTATATATATGAATTTGCAAATTCTGTGTTTTAAATCATATGTTTGATTTATGTATGACTAGTTCTTTGACTATGTATGTTTTAGAACATAGACCTGTTTAACTTGGAGTTAAAGTAAAGAAAATTTTGATTAGAAATTTTATCACGTTAATGTTTATTTTGGATTAGGATTTAATTAACTAGATCTGGTTTTAATTAAATCAGTAAGTAATCGAAACACAATAAAAAAAATTATTGGATCCAACCGCGGTGGCAAGCGGCGATGCGCGGCTGGGCGGCCACCGCAAGCTGCTGGTCTAGCGTGCGGCACACGGCAGCAGCCTACGGGCTGCCTGCCGCGTGTTGTCACGCGCAGCCTTGTGCTGCCGTACGCTGCCACGCGCAGCACCGGCTGCCATGGACAGCCCACGCGCGGACTTCCTGGCCGCGCGTGTGTTGTCGACGTGGCAGTTCCTGATTGGCCGTGATATGGTTGATTTTTGGTTGGACTCTAATTCTGCCTATTTTGAAAAATCTGAAAATCTTGGAGATGTGTGAGATTAGGAAACTTTGAGTATTGGATAAGGTAGAAATCTTGGTAGATTTGGGAACTACCTTAAGTAACTAATCTAGTCAAAATAGGATTATATTGAGAATCTTGGAGATTTGAAAATTGGGAAACTTAGAGTTTTTGATAAGATAGGAATCTTATAGATTTGAAACTATCTTAATCAACCAACTTAATCAAGATAAGAATTGTAGATTACTTAGCACTCAAGTAAGAGTTAGTTAATCTTAGAGATTAATTGTTAATTCAAAATTAATTAACTTGGATAATTTTTGTGAATTAAAATTAAAGGAGCTGATAAATTTACATTATGCCCTTATGTGAATTTATGCATGTTCTTGAGTGAATATGTGGATTGGTCGATTTTGCCCCTAAGCCCTGTAGTTTCGTTTTATTTATTTTTATGGGTTGTAATTAAATGGGCCTGATTGGTGCCCCTTGCTTGCGCAGTTAAATGTAATAGAATAGGGCCATTTTTGTAAGTTGGACTTAGTTTAGGCTTTGAGCCGAGAAGACCTCGTGAAGACATGGAGATCCACATGGACTTGGAGGACATGGAGGCTCAATTCAATACATGGTGGCCCAATCAAGGAGGATATTACAAGAAGGCTCATGCATGTATGAGTTTGAAAATTGTAATAGTTAAGACATTTAATTTCCACCATAGACTGACCAATTGATCAATCGCATCGCTCGTGATGGATCGCATAGGATGGGCAATCGATCAATCATCCTGCTAGGTGATGTATGTTTACTATTATTCTTTAATGTATGTCTTGCATGCTTAGAATAGATCACGTAAACAAGATAAAGCATAATCTGATGAGACCTCGCACAAGAATACTTAAAACCTCCAATTGAACTTTAAAACTCAATTATAATATTAAATCGAATAACGGGCGCATATGAATAGTGTCTATGGTCCGAGCCTATCCAATTACTAGGTCTTAGGCATATGTACGAATATATCTCGATGTCTCACGAGTCGTGGGTCGAGCTATAGGAAGATGATATGTCTATTGCCTCGATGCACGAGTTTAGTGCCAAGGGAGGGGATAGCAAGGTTCTAGGCGCTGTCTCACGAGTCGTGGGGCGTCTAGAATTGAACTAACTATTTCTCTCCACGAGTATTGGACATGATTTAACATTAGTAAGTATGGATGTCTCACGAGTCGTGGGTCCATAACGAAAAACGAGGCTAAATGAACTCAAGGGTTAGCTGCGATGGTTAACCGACGACGATGTCGACCACCAAGTGAATCAAATAGTATGGCCAACGAGTCGTGGGTACTAGGAGATTGCATTTGGGCCTTGAGCCCGCTAGGATATTTTAATATTCCCGAAACTTATGTGGGGGCATAAAATTTTGATTAAAATAGTGGGAGTAATTTACAAATAAAACCCATGTTTGTAAATTATGCATTTTAAATTAATCCTTTGCGTATTTATTTCTTCTATCGTCTTTTTGTAGATATAATGTCTAAGAATCCGATTTCCATCATACTTGAACAAAACAAATTGACTGGACCCAACTTCCATGACTGGGTTAGGAACCTTAAGATCATTCTCGCTTCTGAAAAACGAGGCTTTGTCCTTGATGGGCCCCCTCTTGATATTGCTCAGGATGCCGATGATACTGAGAAGGAAGCCGTTGATCTATGGCTCGACGATGACTTGCAGTCTTATGTTGGCATCCATGTCGAATGAGCTTCAAAAGCAGCACGAGCATATGAAGTCTGCTTTTGAGATCTACACGCACCTGAATGGTCTATTTGGGGTGCAAAGTAGATACGAGCTGTATGAAACCGCCAAGACTCTGCAACAAACGAGGATGACAGAGGGTATTGATGTCCGTTCTCACTGCATCAAGATGATTGGGCTTATTGAAAAGCTTGGTCAACTTGATGTAAAAGTGGACAAGAACTACTGCCAGAATATAATCCTCCAATCATTGCCGAGATCATTCGAGCAATTTGTAGTGAACTACAACATGCACAAGATGGATGTTGAACTTCACGAGTTGACTAATATGCTCGCCACTGCAGAGGCTTCCATGAAAAGAGAGAAGCCAGTGATGGTTGCAACTTCCACCTAATCTAAGTCCAAAAGGACGAAGAAAGGGAAAGGGAAGGGAAATGCTCTTTCGAGCAAAGACAAAGGACCATCTGGGCCCGTAGGGAAGGGAAAGAAGCGTAAAGCTTCTGCTGGTGAACAAAAATGTCTCTACTGCAAGAAACCTGGACACTGGAAGAGGAACTGCAAAGAGTCTTTGGAGAGCTCAAAAGGTATATTCCTTATTGAAGTTAATTTGTCAATTAACTGTGCATCTTGGGTGTTAGACACTGCTTGTGGTTCTCATCTTTGTAATGATTTACAGGTCATGGGAGCAACAAGGCCACTTAGGCCAGGGGATTGGATCCTGAGATTTGGCAATGGAGCTAGAGCTGCTGTCGAGGCCATAGGCGATGTGGAGTCAGATTTAGGTGGTAAAAAATTAGTCCTTAGGAACGTTCTTTATGTACCTGGTTTAGTGAAAAACATTATTTCTATTCCTATTTTGGATAATGAAGATTTTAATTTTGCATTTAATAAAGGTTCCTTTTCGTTATTCATGAATGATAATTTATTTTTTACTGGTACATTAAAAGATGGACTATATACCATAGAACCACTTAAGTTAGTTATGCACGTACAACAAAACAAAAGAAAACAAGATAATGAAACATCTGCCCAATTATGGCACGCTTGACTTGGACATATATCCAAGTCAAGGATTCAAAAGTTAGCATCATCTGGCGCGCTTGAAATCAATCGAATTGATGAAATGCCAACATGTGAACCATGTCTAAAGGGTAAAATGGCTAAGCTGCCATTTATGGGAAACCATGAGCGAGCCAAACAAACATTGGACTTAATACATACTGACGTATATGGACCACTAAGAAAAAGTGCCCGAGGTGGTTTTGATTACTTCATCACCTTCACTGACGACTATAGTCGGTATGGATATGTGTTTTTGTTGAAACACAAGTTTGAAGCCTTTGAGTGATTCAAAGAATTCAAGATGGAAGTAGAGAATCAACTTGATCATACGATAAAGGCTCTTCGTTCTGACCGAGGTGGAGAATTTCTTAGTAACGAATTTCTGAATTATCTTGTTGAGCATGGAATACTATCGCAGTGGACTCCTCCTGCTACACCCCAATTAAATGGAGTAGCCGAGAGAAGGAATCGAACCTTGATGGACATGGTTTGATCCATGATGAGTGCCACTGACCTTCCTCTTCCATTTTGGGAACATGCCCTCCTCACGGCAACGAAGATACTGAACATGGTACCTTCTAAATCCATAGAAAAGACACCATACGAATTATGGTTTGGCAAGGCACCCTCATACGCATTCATGCGCATATGGGGATCTCCCGCTTACGTTAAAAAGTTAGTGGGAGATAAATTGGAAACTAAATCCACTTTGTGCAAATTCGTGGTGTATCCAGAAAACTTGATAGGATACGAGTTCTATGATCCTACGAGACAAACTACGTTTGTCTCAAGAAACGCGCACTTCTTGGAGAAGGATTTCTTGTTGGACAAAAAGGAACATAACGTAGAACTGGATGAGGTCACTGAAGCTGAAAACGTCGAAGAGGTCGATCAAGCCGACCCATCACCACAGGCAATGGGAGAACAAGAGCATGAAAGTGCACCAGAGAGTACACCAATACTTCGTAGGTCAGAAAGACAACGTAGAGAACCCGAGAGTTACTACGATCTGCTGCACGAGACTGGACAGTCTCTAACCGATCCAAGGACTTACGATGAAGCTATGTTAGACATAGACTCGGGAAAGTGGCGCGAAGCCATGGAATCCGAATTGGACTCCATGCACTTAAACAAGGTCTGGACCTTGGTAGATCCACCAGTGGGAGTGACTCTCTTGGGTTGCAAGTGGATCTATAAGCGAAAGCTAGGAGTGAACGGAGAGGTAATAACCTACAAGGTGCGACTAGTGGCAAAAGGATACACTTAAAGGTTAGGCATCGACATTGAGGAGACCTTCTCGCCCATCGCAATGCCTAAATCCATTCGAATCTTGCTGGCCATAGCTGCGTGGTATAACTACGAGATATGGAAGATGGATGTAAAGACCGCCTTCCTCAATGGAGACATTGATAAGGAGATCTACATGTAGCAACCAAAAGGATATGCATCCAAAGGAGATGAGCACAAGGTGTGCAAACTCCAGAGGTCCATTTATGGACTGAAGGAAGCTTCCCGAAGTTGGAACATCCGTTTCGATGAAACAATCCAAACTTTTGGATTCATCAAAAATGTGTTCGAACCTTGCGTGTACAAGAAGATCAGTGGGAGTACAGTTGAATTTTTGGTGTTTTACGTTGATGACATCCTTCTCATTGGAAACAATGTAAAGGTGTTGTCCGAAACGAAAGAATGATTGTCTACACAATTCTCAATGAAGGATTTGGGAGAAGCATCCTTTGTACTAGGTATAAGGATCTACCGAGATAGATCAAAAGAACTGTTGGGCCTCTCCCAATCACAGTACATAGATAAAATACTGAAGAGATTCCGTATGGAAGAATCCAAAAGAGGATTGCTTCCGATGAGACATGGAATTGCATTCTCTAAGTCTATGGCCCCAAAGACACCTGGAGAGAGAAGCAATATGTCTCAAGTACCATATGCCTCCGCGATTGGATGCATAATGTATGGTATGTTATGTACTAGACCAGACGTAGCGTACGCATTAAGCGTTACAAGTCACTATCAGTCTGATCCAGGTGAGCAACACTGGATAGCCGTAAAGGCAATTCTGAAGTACCTGAGAAGGACTAAGGAATTGTTCTTGATATACGGTGGAGGAGAATTGAAATTAGAAGGCTTTACAGATTCGAGCTTCCAATGTGATGTTGACGACTTCAAGTCAACATCTTAGGAGACTTGGTCTTCCAATTAAAAGGGCAATGACCCATGTAGGAGAGTTAGAAGACTTAGAATCCTAATCCTAGGAGAATTAGGTTAATGAGATACCTATAAATAGGAGACTTGATGTCATATCTCAAACACACAACTTAAGAGCAAAAAGCCTAGGTCAAGAAAAATATTCTCTCTCTCCCTCTCCCAAAAATCGACCGAACCCTGCTTCTATTTGGAAGAATTTTTCGTTTTCGATTTTAGCTTCTAAGTCGTTCTCTAACCCTAAATCTTAATATATCCTATTTTCTAGCCGATTAGGATATATTAATTTTTGTGATATTGTGGTGTATCAACTCGTAGAGGATCAACTAGTGGGGCGCTACTATAAAGCTTGGATCGACTTTACCGAGGGAGAAACGCAACGACTTTGCCAGCTAGCAGGATTTGCAAGGATACAGTTATAACTTAGATCTAGTTATTTATGTCGTTTTATTTATTCATATATATACAACCAGTTTAGTATCCTGACAAGATTCCGTAAAAGGCCCTAAAATTATTAAATTCCGCTGCCTGTAGGGCTGTTTATCTTACCGAATCCCAACAATGCGCGCGTCCAGGCCAATGGGGGCAACCCCTTTTGACCTTTTTTTTTAGTTTTAATTTTAAAAGTTAGTAATTTAAATATGTGTAAATAATATATGAACACTTTGTAATAATTGTTTAATTAAGATTTAATATATTATTTAAAAAAAAAAATTTAACCATAATTCTTTAAGATATAGTGTTTTCTCCTTCATATTTATTCTACTAGAAGACCATTCAAACACTATCTTCAAACCACACATTGGTTTAAAGACAGTGTTTGAGTGACTTTCAAGTAATATAAGTATGAAGGAGAAAATATTATATATTTCAAAATAATTATATTAATATACATATATGTGTTTAAAAAAATTATTTTGTCACTTAATTATATATATATGTTTGAAAAAATAATCTTGTTGAGAAAAATATATGGAGTCATTTACGTGATCATTTTTTCTTATTTGAATGATAAAATAGGATAGTTTTTTTCTTTTTTTTCTTTTTGAGATGGTGAATACATTATTACATCAAACGTTATATCGAATTGAAACTATTACAATGATATCAAAGTGAATTAATTACTAGTATTAAACTAGAGAAATGTTAGTATGAAACTTGAGAAAATACCCACATTCGTGGGAGTTAGACCCATGACCTCCTGGTCATGGAGCCTCATACCTAACCACTTGGTTAAGGCCTCATCAGCGAACATCTATTATTGGGATAGCTATTGATGAATGTATATTCTACGTGCATATTTATATACCATGTCTATGTTTGGGAAATTAATTTTGTTAAGAAAAATTATTTTCTTGTTTCCAATAATAGATATTCGAGGTTTTTATTTTTTTTTGGCACTTTTTTTTTAATTTATATATGACTTTGTTTAAAAAAAATAGTATGAATATGAAATACGACTTAATTAAATTTATTATTATTACAAATTAATTTTAAAATATAATATCAAGATCAATTAACCAATTTAACAAATTTGATTACTAAGAACCACGTAATTCGAAAATGGCCCATGAGTTGTCCACACGTGTTCGACTAAATCTTTTTTCAATTGGCTATTGAATTCATTATTTTGAATGTTGCCATGACGCATCATATATGATTCCAAGTCGATGTCGCCTGATCTTGTGGATAATTCTATGGTTGTAATAATTCCCTTGAAAATTATGTTTAGTCGTTGGTGTGTAATATTTGATGTTTTTCTTTTCACTCTAAGTGCATTAATAATAATTGCTATTGTTATCCATTAATTGATTAAGTTTAGTCGTTTTTTATTTTCTTATTTATATGAATGCCTTATTTATTTATTATTATTATTAATTTGATTTTTATTATTGTTATTGTTATTACCAAAAATATTATTATTTTTGTTTTTGTTTTTGTTATTGTTAAGTGATAGTAGGGAATTAGAAATTGAATTAAATGTATTGGATTGTTGGTTCGGTTGGAGATGACAGACTAGGTCAGGCAAGCATGCAGGCAAGCAAGAGGGGGCTATTGCTTAGTTCGGCTGGAGAAGGCCTAAAATCCAGAATCTCTAATCAGAAAATCGGATCAGGATTGATATCGCTCCGTTGACAGCTATATCAAACAGCAATATGATGCCTCATTTAAAGAAGATTTTGCTTCATTTGCGGTCATCGTCTGCAACTCCAGGTGGTCTATCCTCTTTGCCACTTCCTCTAAGCAACCATGTTTATCTTCTTTACCGACCGAAGTCCTCTCGATCCACATTGCATGTTTGCTTCTCATCAAATGGCACATTCTTGAGGTTTGTTTTGAAAATGATTGCCTCCAAGCTATTTTTGAGATTTCTAATTCTTGGAAAGTGCCAGAATGGTCTGCTCGGGGACTCATTCTTGGAATCTAAAAATTTTGGACTTGTGGCCTATATGGAAATTCAAGTTCTCGCCTCAAAACTCAGATTTTTTCGCCCACAACCTTGCCGCATGGGCTTTTCACTCCGATTTGTCAGATTGATTAACTTGTATTTTTTTTTTTTTAATTCCTCTTAATATTTATTGTGATCAAGAGTCCCCTTCTTTTCGATTTTGTTGTATTTTTAATCAAATATGAAACGAAATTTATTTAAAAAAAATAGTATATGAATTGAATACATTTAATCTAATTTTGATGTGACGGAATCAACATTTGGGGACAAGAATGTGAAGGCCTAATTAATCCTAAAAATAATTCCGTGTTTATTATAAATAACCTGTCATTCATTGAACCACATGCTCCATCCCAATCCGAAATAAATGGATATTGGCCAATAGAAACCCAACGTGTGTCGAAGAGTGGTACCTCATTGCAGGTTGCAGTTATACCACGGCAGCTGATCTGATTGTTATGGAATATATGATGATATTTGTAATGTATATGTGGTACGCATGCTTTGGTAGATTCTTAGCTCTAACATTTGACTAGCGGAAATAAAATGATTGTATATACAAATATTTATATATTTATAAACTAAAAGTTACCATTAAACATTCATATTCGTCTCAAATTCAAAACATAAAAGCTTGTTCGAGCTATGTTTGTTATAAATTTCAAATCAAATTTTAAGAAATAATTTAGTGAAATAGTCTTGAAACTCAATTCGATCTTGACTTTATAAAAAAGATACTGACTAAATATATAGTATAAATACCACTTTTGATTTTCTTTATCATTAACTTTTTACATAATTGTTCCTTTAAGTTTTTTGTCTCACATAAGTCCCTAATAAGAGTTATTTGTTTCACTTTAACCCTTTTTTTCAGGCTGAACAAGGAGGTTTCAATATCCAGTGCTTGCAAGCGAGGTATTTTTGTCCATTCATTGCCATAACGTTAAATTTAAGTCCCCAATAAAACATATACTGCATTTTCTGTGACATCGAATCCGTCATAATCAACCTGAAAAAGATCAAAGTGACACAAATAACTCTTAATAGGGACTAATGTGGAAAAAAAACTTAAGAATGATGACGCTGTAAAAAGTTAATAATAAAGAGGATCATAAGTGATGTTTACTCAAATTTATATAAAGATATGAAGTTATTCAAGCTGGTATTCTATTCAATTAAAACTCGTTTGATTTACACTCTGACCCCCTGAGGTTTAGTCCTATTACAAGGAACCCCCTGTAGTTTTAAAAATTACAAGGACACCCATTACAAGGTGTTTTTTGTAAACATTTTTATAAGTTGTGAGGGGTGTCCTTGTAAGACTTGTTAAATCATAGGGGGTGTCCTTGTAATTTTTAAAACTTTAAGGAATTCTTTATAATATGATTAAGCCTTAAGGGGTCTGAGTGTAAATCACCCTTAGAAATAATATCAATTTTGATAAAACAAAAAAAAAATCAAAGCAAACGTGATAATATGCGGTTGAAGTGACTCATCTAACATTTCTAATAGTGCATTATATCTCTACATTATAGGTAAAAAAATATTTTAGGTCCTTTATCTTTTACAGGTTCGCGGGGTTAGAAGACTTTATTATGTTGCAAAATAGTTTGTCCCTACAAAAAAGATGTAAAAACTTTCATATGTACAAATTATTTTCATAGTTGGAATTTTCTTAACATCAAAGTAATTTTCGATTTAATAGGGACTGAAATTGCGGAAGAGTGGACTACAATTGAGGGAAAGTGAACTAAAATTGCAATTACAAAAAATATAAATGATGTATTTTGTTCGCCGAAAAACCAAGTGTCCTGATCTCGCATCCCTAAAATGATTAAAAGACGTAAAATGCTTTTCCTCTTTTCTACATACTAGCATTTACCCCGTGCTATGCACGGAATCACTAAATTCTTGTTTAATAGTTTATAGGTTGATACTAATAAATATAATGTTCATTTTGTCCTTCATTTGATTTAGCGATGAGCATTTCACCATGAATTAAAATTTCGTTTTGAATGTATGTTTCGGTTAGCTAAATATTAAAAAGTTTTCGGTAATATCTTGAAAACATTAAAAAAAAATTGTAAAAATAAAAATTACTAAATTAAGAAAAATAAGAGAGCTTCATGCAAATAAATAGTTTCGAAATTACACATAATCCCGTGTTATGCTCAAAGTACTTTGTTTTAAATAATATTTATTGTAGGATATACTAATATGGGTTATCTAACTCATATATATATATACTAGGGGTTACGCACCGCACTATGTGCGGTGCTATTTCCCTGTATATTTGTGTAATAATTAGTTGTAGACCTTTGTATTATTGAACTGTATAAGCAAAAACTATATGACACAACTTTACAAGAACAGAACGGTGAAGAATAAAATGAAACTTTTAAATTGCATTCAGTACAACAGTCATGAATTTGGTACTCATAAGATATACGCTTCTCCCGTCGTACTGAACTGAACTCGAATTGAATCTCTAGTCAAACCAGCTTCTGGTCCAACCAAAATGCGATTTTCTAGTAATATTGCATTAAGTAAAGTGGACTTCCCAACATTTGGTCTCCCTACAATTGCCAACTGCAGTGGAAGCTTAAAGTCATCTTCCTCGTCCCCTAATGAGCCACTGTCCTGTAAATCTTCTTCTACAATTGCAACAAAAAGCATATTTCATCAAAGATGAAGGTCAAATTAATGAAAATGGAAAGTTTTAAATAAATAATTTGACAGATATTAAGCACCATTGGATAATGAGTGGACTATAGGAAGATCTTAACCAAAATTAGTCAATAATGAGAGTTTCATGAAATTAAGAAAATATTTTTATGGCTAAAAGTATATCTATGATGGTTGGACGTTAAACATTAAAAAATTATAGAGTGAATCATACTTTTCGTCCTCCTTATGGAACAACTTTTGCACATTCATCCCTCTTAAATATTTCATAGCAGATTCGTCCCTCTTATCAATGTAGTGTAACACATTCGTCCCACCTAAAATCTAAAATACTCAATTTTAGGATGTATTTTGGATTTTAGAGGGACAAATGTGTTTCACTACATTGATAAGAGGGACGAATCTGATATGAAAAATTTAATAGGGATGAATGTGCAAAGTTGGCCCATAAGGAGGACGAAAAGTGCAATTTACTCAAAAATATATGTACTTTTAAGATATACATAATGAATTATGCGCATTTCTAGTGTTGTACAAATATGAACAAGTATATAGTATATCTATCTTGGTCTAGCAGCAAGGACCAGAGAATTGCACAAATAACAATCAATTTACTTACCCTTTAAGAAATGAAGCACATAGTCTTGAAGAATTGGCCTCAAAGTTGCATGTAGCTCAGTCATTCCGAGTCCAGTTTCAGTGGACAAAGCAATGGGATCACCAAATCCTAATGTATAAGCTTCACCAGAAGCAGCAGCAAGAGAACCACTAAATTGATCAAGCAACTCAGCTTTATTCATCACCACAATGATCTTGATTCCAGACGCATGTATCCTTAACCACTTTCCGACATCTAAATCCATGGGCTGTAGTCCATCTCTAGATTCAAAATAAAATACTAATTCTTCACTTGGGAGGAAAGGGATTGGCTAGTAAGACACTGGCTCTGTTTGTCCACTTTTGGGGGAGTAGTTTGGTCCCAAAAACCAAACAAACAACAACTTCCTTATCTTTAAAGAAAACCTACACAAACTCTACATCGATTTGACATAAAGTAATCTATTTCTTACACAACTTATCTCAGATAACAAACATGACTTGACATAAAGTAACCTACCTCTTACAATATTTATCTTCTTTCTATAATCTCTAAAAAAAAACTACACCTATCTTATTTCCCAAATCACTCACACAAAATCTAAACAAACAACATCACACAAATTGAGATTATTCCACAAACCTACACTAATCTCCTAAATACCAGACTACATGCCCACTGCATCTGCAAACTTTATATAGTACATAACTTAAGCCTTCTCCACTTAAATCAAAAGTTTCACACTTGTATCATTACAACGAACCACAATTTTTACTTAAACTTTTAGACTTATGTAACCATACATGTCCCAGTGCAGAACAATATAGTTTCCTTAGGCAACCAGGTAACAAAATTTCTCTTCGAAAGTTCCTAATTGAGTTACCAGTCTCGTCCATTGATAACCATTCAACTTACTCACACTCGTATCTCATATATTAAATCATCATGTTATTTCTCACGTTATTGCTTCATCCACGTGTAATTGTATGTTATAGATGCGCATATTTTATATTTACAAGTAAAAACTTAGGATAGATGTACATATATATAAGTAGACCAAGGCTAAAACAAGCATGAAGTTTGAGTTAAAATCAATATTCTAAACACGTCAAGAAAAAGTAACCTTGCATCTATCAGAAAGAGTACAAATTGGGCCTTTGCTAGCACCTCTCCAGTCATTGCTGCAGTTCTGCCAAGAACAGAACCTGAAGAAGTCTCTGCTTCCAAGCCAGCTGAATCAAGAACACGGAACTGCAAATCACCCAATTTAGCTACTCCATCTCGTATGTCACGTGTCACATAGTCATTAGGGGTATTTTGTAAACAAGAGCCTCCCTCCTTCGAATCAGCTACAATTCAAACAAGCCAACCTATATTACATGTCTGTTACATCTCAGATACTTCTTTATGAAGTCCAAATATCAAGGTGAAATGAATTTAATGATTTGCAATTACTGACTCTAGACCAACAATTATTAGATTATTGAAACTAACCGATTAAACAATGCCGAATTTCCAACATTTGGACGTCCAATGAGTATGACAGTTGGAAGCTTGTCAATAGGAATTTCGGTGAAATCAATTGATTCTCGAGATGTAGGTTTAGGCTTTGACTCCTCATGGTCACTGTAACCAGCAGCAACCTCAGAATCTTCCATCTTGCTGTGCCAGCTAAGGATACGGAATCAGCAGAACGCAACAAAGTACTCTCTTTTTCATGTTCTGGCGAGGAAGAGGAAAACTTTGCCTTTTGAACAAAACAAGTATTTGACATGTAGATCCATTTTCCATTAACCAATCCCGAGGGTGCAACTCCAGTGCTGCCTATTGCAGTACCACGCAAAGGCACATAACAACATAAAACAAACATAAAATTCAAACACCTTCAAACACCAACAAAATCAAGGAACTGGTGAATCCTAATTACAGCCAAATTAGCAGGCATTGTGATCGAAATTACCTTATTGTTGATTTTCTGGTCAAGATCTCTTCTCTTGAAGCGGTGTGGACGGGAAGATGAAATCATGTTTATATATAAGTGAAAAATCAAACCCACCTGACAACATCCACCGCCTTCAATATATATCAATAATTTAACAAAATCAGTAAAAATTTAAATCAAATCACCTTAAATCGAGGCCCAATTTCCGAAGCATCAAATTGAGACATTTAGGAAGGAAAAATTGCTCTGCAATTGTAACACCGCGTTCAATTTGAGAGAGAAATCGATGAAGGAGGCATTATTTCTCTCTCAAATTGAAGACGGAGCTCAATTGAAGAAGACGGAAGAAGAAAAAGATGGAAGAAGAAACTGGAAAATGTTTTATTCAGTAAGGAAGAAGCGATTTATGAGAGAAGAAAATTAAAAAAAAAAAAAGAAAAAAGAAATCTAACAAAACGACGTCGTTTTGTACCCGAGCGAAAAAAAAAAGGAAAATCCGGACGACCATAATTATTACTGTAGCAAATAGCGCTAGCCCTTTATATGTTTTGTACCCGAGCGAAAAAAAAAAAAGGAAAATTCGGACGACCATAATTATTACTGTAGCAAAGGGCGCTAGCCCTTTATATGTTATAATATATATATATATATATATATATATATATATATATATAAAGAAATCTGGAATGAAAAATTATCATTTATATACGTAAAATTGATGATTAATCTCAATTTCTCACATTTACATATAGTTTTGGATAAATGTCAATATTTATAAAAGCGATTAATTGAATATGTAATTCTAATATGAAACCGTAGTTACTGGAACACCCCGATAAAAATAGTTAATTGAGTTCGGAATAATTATGATTATAATTAGCAACTTAATTCAATTGTTTTATTTAAAAAGCATTCAATCACTCTGATTGCTTAATTTCATATTTACAACTGTCATACTTGATTTGAAGTAGTTTGGTTGAGAGTAATCGGAATAATTATTTTCATATTCTTTCACTTCAGGTGGAATCTTGGAAAAAGCATAATAAATAATTTTATTTTTCTAAAAATAGTTAAACCAAAACCAACCTAGAAAATGCCCGTCCCAACACCAAACAACCCCTTATCATACTCCCTCGGTCATGGTTGGTTGGACATGCCGACCTGTTTATGTTGGCGCTCTTCGAGGCTACCAGTCTTTGCCCGAAGGTAACTTGCCAGGTCAGGACAAAGCAAGGTGGCCCTCGCGAGCTTAGTTGGAGTTGAGTGAATTTAAAATGTTTGGATTATGGGTGTAATAATTAAATTTCTTAAGTTATACATATAAGATCGATATAAGCATAGTGCTAAGAAGAAGAAGAAATAATTCATCTATATAATGCTCAAACAAACTTCAGTATATATAAAAAATGTAAAGCTTAAACTCAAAGAATTATGAAAAAATTGACTAAGTAGAAAATTTATGTATTTTGGTGGGAATAAAATCTTGCATTAGACATAAGTTCTCTTTTATCAACTATGTAATTAATAGAATCGTAATTAAATTGATGAAAATTTATTGGTACGTAGTTAAGAACAATATTGCATGAAGTTCAATCTACTAAAAAGTATCGTAAATAGATATAATTTAATTCATTTAAGTCTAACAGAATATTCCTATCTATAAAAATATTTATTATCAAGTTTTACATAGATTCTGTGTTAAAAAAAAAAAAAAAAAAAAAAAAAAAGAAGAAGAAGAAATAATGTTTGACATATATTAAGGACAAATAACTATCAACCATATATTATTAGGAAGTGTTACATAGATTAAGGACAATCGTCAAATAAGTATAACAAATTTGAAACAATTGCAAAAAAATATAATGCAGCAACCTCAGTCCTGTTTGATATTGTTCTCGTACTCAATCTTCTTCTTGCTATTATTTTCGTAATATGAAAGATAGACATGACAAAAATGAACAAAAATAAAAGTTAAAAGTTAACCTAATGTGATCATTAGTTGAAGGAACTATATTACTAAAAAATTGTAATACTATAATAACTCACTTTTAAAAGTAAAATATTGTACCTAATTTTTTATTGATGTGTGAATGGCATGTAGACGTTCAAGTTGAATTTTCTTTAATTAGGCTGGTTTCACAATGTATAATTTACAATGAAAATGAAAAATACTAAAACAAAAATTATGTATATATCTAAAATTGAAAGAAATTAATTAAATCAAAAAGCAAAACAAAATGAGATACGATAAAATCAATTCTATAACAAAATATGAATGACAAATGCATATATTACAAAAAAAAAAAAAACTTAAAATTCAAATGGAAAAGGAATAATATAAGATCAATAAAATATATATCATCAAATTACGTCAAAAACGAAAAAAAATAGTGAAATATGAATTAAAAAAAACTAAAATATGGGTATGTCTAAAATTCATCTAAAAATAAAAATAAAGTACAATGATATATAAATAAAATTAAGTGTGAAAATTTCTATAAAAAAAACGATTATACCTCAAAATCACAAGACCTTGTACTTTGTTCTTTGTTCTTTGTTCTCCGCATCCCATAACAATCTACACAAATATATCTATACATCAAGTTAATACAAATTAACAGAAAATCATAAAAAAAAAACACTGTTAGCAAAATAAAAGAAACAATTAGCATGAAGAATGCGAATAATTTTTAAATTAACAACGTGTAAAAATAAAAATTGAAAAAATATGACTAAAAGTAAGGACATCAATGGAGTAAATATTATGTTTGAAGATTAGGGAAATGGGAAAAGCAAAATATGCAAAATGAACAAAGAAACGTGAGTACTTATGATAATTAGATATATGGTACCCTTTCCTTTTACAATCCTCTTAAATGTGCCATTTATTTAGGAATAATTTGCTTTCAATTTCCTTGTTTTTATGCAAAATATTAGGAATTAATTAGATTTATCAGTTACTCATACTATTAGGGGCCGTTTGGTAAGGTGTATGGGATTAAGGTGGATTAGATTGGAGCCGGAATTAAGGCCATATTAAAAATATGTTTGGTAGATTTGATTGAGTCATATTATATTAAAACAATCTTCCGTAATATGTTTTGTAGAATTATGAGTTTAGATATATATTTATATATTTTCAAAGATTTGAGAAGAATTTATGATATTTAATGATATGTAAAAAAAGGAATATGTAAATTTAAGGTTATTAGTGACATTTTACCTAATCCATATTCACCCGGATTAATTAATCCACCCATGCTTGGGTGGATTATAATCTAGTCTTAATACCGGGTCGTAAGGATTCAATCCATTTAACCCGGTATTAGAGCAATGCCACCAAACGTTGTATTAGGCCATATTAACTCATATAGTATGACTTAATACCCCCTATTAGGTCCTACCAAACGGCCCCTTAGATAACTATAGACAAAACTAGGTAAATGAAACTTAACAAATTTACAACCTAGAATTCCTAATACTTAGCATGATTAATAGGGAGTTTAAATTTTAAATTCATATTTAATGAAAAACTAAATCAAAATAACTGAAATAATCAATGGTAATTACCATCATTGTTTACTTGGCAACTAATTAATTGCATTATTTCATGATTAAAAATAATTCAAAATTAGGAGAAAAAAGAATTTGTCCAATTTGGTCAAAAGACCATTCTCCTATATATATATACTAGTGAGGCGGCACCGCGCAAGGCACGGTGTTTGTTGCCCCAGTGATGGTGGTTACTGAATTGGCATTATAATTGGATATATCCATGTAAGCTTATTTCCTGCGAAAGCATGTTTAACCTTAAGAAGAGCAGAATATGTCTAAACCTGCTGATATACACATACCTACATCAGTATATATAACATCTATATATATAGTTGAAACTCAATGTTATGGGATATAAAATAAGCACGATAGATGTGAAAGTGGCTTATTGCAATGCTGAAGAGACTATATAGCAGTTTAAATGGCAGGTAGAGACTGAAGCAAAAAAAATAGATCAGTCAGTATATTTAATTATGAGCAAATTGAATTCATGTACATAGTTTATCCAAACAACAAATCCCCTTTATCAAGACAAAGAATATTGTTATTAGTAATCAAGATTTTATAATCACTCTCAAACATAGGCCCACACATAATAAATCATCATATCTGAAATCACAGGTAAATATAAAAACAATTTGACAATGCTTTAAAGTGGTCCAAGAGATTGAATGTGTAACTGAGAATGTAAAATATATAGAAATTAATGATTGTCTTATGTATTTTTTGGCGTACAACGTATTTTGTTGTGTCGTGCAATATCATTGCTAATAATTTTTCTTTAGCTTCACCTCGGAATGGAACGTAATTACATGCTCAGTTTAAGATGTCGAGATCTAGGGAAAATTGGTGGTCTGGATGATTCCGCTATGTTTCTCATGTATAATCAAATAATGTTAGTTGATTTAAAAAAAAATTGCTTAAAGATTATTGTAATTAATTGGGTACCTTTGATTTCGTCGACAGTTCTGCGGTTTTCTTTTCTTTATTATGGCCAAGGCTGCGTCAATTTTTTTGAAGATGCAGTATTTTGGGAGAACCGTTGCAAGGTTTTTGGAAAATTCACCTGGTGTGTTCTCATATCATCTCATCAATTAGATCTTCTATTATTTTTTTTAAGAAATCTATATAACAACATGATAGACGTTGATTACCTATTGTTGCTCCTTCCAAGTGGTGCTGTATGCAACATTCTTGAATTGAACAATTTTGGAGTATTACTGGCCTGGTTGATGTATTTGCCATGTTAACTATACTCCGGTGTAGTAAATTGTTAGTATAATCCATTTTTACCTGTACATTTAGAGCAAACCAAATAATTTATCTGTTAAGGAGTAACTAAAAGGGGGTTATATTTTTTAAGTTTTGATCAAATATTCAATTCCAATTAACTAAGATTTTTTAGGCTGTCATGTTTCAAAGTCGTATAGAACAAAAAATAGAGTATTCATAAAACAGTCCATTCCATGTCTTGATAATCAAACTACAAAAAAGTCAAATTGCGTGAAATTTTCAATTACCTTCAAAAGTTGGAAGGTATAACCACCCTGAAAATTCTCATTACATCCTCATATCTTGATAATCTTTCAACTACAGCTACAAGAAATTGAGAAAATTAAACGGATTAAGATTCTAATATTGAATTTTAATTTCAAAGAAAAATCTAAAAATAAAAATAAATAGAAAGAAAAAGGAACCTTCTCCAAATCAAGAATCCAAGAAAAGCTTCAAAAGAAAAATGGAGAAAGGTTGCAGAGAAATTTTATCAAAATCAATAAATCAATCAGTGAAGTACTATAATATAAAAAATGAACAGGAATCTCTCTCTCAAGAAGACAAGAAAATAAGCTTACCTCTGGATAAAAAAGAGATGGGGAGCAGAGCTTCAATTCTTGGACTGGGAATACCTAAATATTTTCAATACCATGTCAAAAACCAAAATAAAAAAAGCAGTCAAACTTAAACAAAATCCAAAGTGCACTTACAACCATTAGAAACACTGAACACAAACTTAACTAAACCGCAGATCGTTTTATCGAAGAGATATAAATTGCGATATTAGTCAAATGTTTCAAATGCAGCAGCCAGCAGGTACATTTAACCTCGATTACAATTTTTTACCAATTATTTCATCAAAAATATTAAACACGTTTATTTTCCAATTCTCAGAGAAGACGAGTATTAAATGTTTCTCAAATCCTAAATTATTACAAAAGTAAGTTCAAACTTTAAACTTAAAACTACTTCATCACTTCAGAAAATAGCCGACCAATTAATAAGATACATCGTAACATATATAGCCATTTAAGGACTGATACTTATACCACTTTTATTTTGCCTGGACAAAAAAAAAATTATTCCATATTTCCTCCCATGTGTATTCTGATTTTCTCCCATGGTTTAATCACTGCATCATGGAAAAATTAAACTCCTCTAACCCATTTGTCCTAAACAAAATCCTGATAGCCTATGATTACCTGAATGCTACATGTCCTATATTTTCATAATCCGATCTCTTGACGAAGATTTTCATTCATAAGAAAGCAAGCATATGTATTAAATCAAGCAATAAATATAACAGGGCCACATCATAGAAATACGACCTACTAAATTCTAAAGCTGACTCCAAATGCATGTTAGAACAACAGATATTAGAGAGAATCGACGAATTAAAACAGATCAAGCACTTCCACATAGCATCCGTTTACAGGGAAAAATTGAAAATAATGAAAACTTGAATAGTAACCAACCAAAAAATCCAGCTTGCGACTTCATCAACTATCAATAGTCATATCAAACCATTAATTCATCAATTTCTAAATATATTTTACTTAAAAAAATGCATATTAATTAGCAAAGTAACCATCAACACATAATTAACTCAATGTTTGAAGTATCATTCTGAAAATGATGAACAAAAGCATCTAGGTGACTTAAAGAACAATGCCATATCCCTCACACGAAACAATGCCCTGAAAAAAATAGCAAGAAAAGGACAAAAACTGCAATAGCTCACTATCAAATACTTGAAAAGGGAAAAACGAACCTCAACATCCACAACCAAGGCTATCGCACATCAGAATTACTAATCTTAATGAGCAGTCTGCTTAAAAAATGCAAGGCAAATTCCTGTACCTGAAAGCAAATGAAGCTCAACCCATTGCCCAAAATCTACTCTGTAGTTGCCCAAATTAAATAAGCAAGGAAACTTCCCCAGCCTGAAATCCAATAAAAATCAACCCATATATATAAAGAACGAACAAGAAAAAGAAATCTAACACAACAACATTGGAAAAGCCAAACACACAACGCATAAGCATTAAAACACAGAATTTAAACACCAAAACTATACCTTGTTAAATCTGGAATGCAACAAACACTGGAAAAAAGAAATATGATAATTATTTAAGTGTAACAATGAGCATAGAAATTAATAATTTGATTGATTATCTGATAACTGCAGTTATTATTTCTCAAGAGCAAGTCCATTATGGTTCTCCACAACATGAAAAGAAATATTGGATATACAGCAAAAAACATTACAATTCCTTATTCAAATGAATGACTGCACGGAAGGACTTAACTTACAATTAAATTTAGCAATTACTAAATTCTCATTCTTCTCTTGATATGTCCATAAACCCTGAATTTGCATCTTCAAACATGAGCTACAAATTCCTCCCTGTGATATTTAGAGTTGTTAGTGATTAAACACTTACATGTACTAAATCCATGTCATGTTCAATCCAGTACAATCCAAGAAGAGAATCAGAAACACAGAAGGAATCCTGCAAATCAAAATAAACCCCTTAGCATCACCAAAAATAAACTAAACATATGAGTGCATTAAAAAGAAAGGAAACCAATACAATAAACCCCTTAGCATCACCAAAAATAAATAAACATATGAGTGAATTAAACAGAAAGGAAACCAATACTAACCTGAGAACACAAGCAACATGAACAAACCTGCAAATGAAAAGAAAGGCATTATTATGAATAGAAACAAACTAAATATATGATAAATAAAAAAGAATGGAAAATTAAACCAACCTGAGAACACATAAAAGAAGAACAAACCTACAAAATAAGAAAATACAAAAAAAAAAAAAGGAATATTAAAACATACAGAAATAAAATAATCCAAAACACAAGACTGAAATAAAAAGCCTACCAAAGAGCAAAATCCACCAGAAAACAAGAACAAGCACTGGCAAATATGACCGACTGAAATTAAGTGGATATTAAGAGAAGTAAACCTCCATATGCAAATGAGAGTTCGAACAGGAAAAACTATTTGACAGGGGCAAATTAGGAATGCATAGGAGCAGAGTAGCAATGATAACACCCGAACTAATTAAATTGCAGAGATTACACAGGCAAAGGAAGCAGTTTCAAACCCTCCAAATGTTTACTGCTCACTTTTCTCACATCTCTTATTCTCTCAAAAATTGAAAGAAACTGGAAATCTTACTCTACATCCAAATAAAGATTCTTCATTAGATTGGTTGCTCCTACAATCTTCGGAAGAACTTTCCCGCATAACATCAAAAGAAACACTGATTGCCTCCGCCTCCGCAGCACCACTGTGTGTTGTACTGTTCTCCTTTTATTCTTCTTTTCGCCTGCCTCTGTTTCCCGATTTCCAGAAACGGTAACTCCTTCCCACTTCCACTAATACTCAAAAATTGAAAAACCCACCAACTAATTCCCTACTATTCCACTTCTCACGAAAATTTAATCACAAAATTGCATCATATTTGAGATTATAGAGAAGGAGATGAAAGAAAAGGAACAAAGAACAGAAGAAGAGGGGAAATCATCTCAGTAGAAAATTCATTTAGGATAAGAAAGAAACTTTTGGGGCATAAAATAACGCAAATAATCAGACTCAATTTGCTCGAATTTGGATGATAGAGAGGAAAAATAGGAACTCTTGGTAGGAGACAGGAGATTAAAGAGAGGCGGCAAGTTAGACAATGGGGAAAAGTCTTGGGGAAGAGTGAAGAGATATTTGTGTTGGGGAAGAGTGAATGGGGTGTTGGGAGAAGAGGGAAGAGATAAGTTCAATGTTCTCTACAAAGATAAGCACGCAGGAGAGAAATGAAGACGACTGCAATCAATTTTTGGGAAAGTGAAAATTCAAATCAAATTTCTTAAAATGAAGGTGAAAACGACGTCGTTTACAGGCGGATGAAGTTGTTGAATAAGAAATATACGCTGTCACATGTCAAATAAATACAACTGAAAAAAAAAATGTAATCTGGATTGGGGCCACACAGTATGCTTGACCATAAATAGAGCTGCTAAAATTAAACGTAAAAGAAATTCGATCCATGTACAAAAGTTAGGAAAAATAGGGAAAACGGGTCGTTTTGGTATTAAAATGGCCAAAATTAATTGAAAACAAAAATTACAGTAACTGTTTATAACGAGGGTCGCTACTTATTAGATATAAGATATAAGATATAAGATAAGATATATATAGTTTAAGTAATAGTGTAGCATATATAAATAACATTGCTCTCAAGCTATGGTCAGATTTTTCCATTCATTCTCTTTTAGTAATTTATTTTCTATACTATTATTAACTTCATCACATATATTCATTTTTTTCATTGGATTTTATCAATTGTAACTTCTTGTAATTATAGATATTTTAAGAGAATTATCAACTGAAAGCTTCCTTTAATTTAAGACAACAATAGGTTAGTGATTGATTTTTCATTTTAGTTGTTTTTTTAAAAATATTTTACTGTATTTATTTTTATTTCTGTATGGAATGTGAATCGTTTGATGATTGCTTAATTTATAGGGTTTAAAGCTTTTGCTGCAGGGAATTTTGAAGCAAAGTGAAGTTTGTAATTATAAAAGAAGGTTATCATTGTAATCTCAAGGATTGTATTGCTACAAATTAATTACTTTGTCTTGACTACTTTTTCTCTAAGAATATACTATATTTCTAAACTGAATTCTCTCAAAGTTCTAATTAGGTATTACTTTTTAAAAAATAGGCAGAAGGTTCAAAATGTTCATCCCCAAAATTGAATCAAGGGATGGAATTTCAGTTGCCACGTAACTTGAACTAGGAGATGGAATCCCGAGTGTCATACATTGATATTGGAGCCCCTGGTGTTTGAAATTAATATACATTATGAGCTACAATTAATATACATTATGAGCTATAGATATCGAAGGGTTTTATCTTTAAAATGGATTTATTAGGTTGTTTTCCAAGTTATTCAAATTATTATTATTTTATAACATGAGACAGAATTATATATTTCAGATTTTGAGGGGTTTCAGGTTTTGATTGAATGAAAGGTAGAATATTCTTGCTCGAGAATACATGAATTAATTATTATATTATTGTGTTCTTGTACACTGAAATGATTTGTATTCTTCATGATTTTTTATGACCCATATAAAAAAGTTACCATTAATTGCAATAAATTCATAAGAGAATTTGGTAATTTTGCTCAGTATTCCGAAAATGGATTTCATTTATTAAGTTAACCAAACATTTGAAAAGGAATTTGTTACATTCTTTCCTTAAATCCGAAATGTTACCTAAACAGTATAATGGAGTTATATTCCTGGTAATCACGTTCCTAGAAATCAAATTCATATAATCAGATTCCTTTCCCGTCAAACAAACGAGTCCTTATGACCTTTTTTTTTGTCTGGGAATGCCATGTAATTTGGTAATCTGATTACCAGACATCATATAATTGTGTTTGGATTGATTTACTGTATTTTGGGAAAGTAATTAAATTCCCCATAATCGGGAATCTTGCATAAATTAGGAATCTGAAACCCAAATATTTCATGATATTCTAATTCCATTCCGTTTGAAATTCATGGTAAAATTAAAACGACAATATTTTCCATATATACTCTATCTCACTCACTCACACTCACACATACACACATATAATTAATTTGTTACTATAAAATATACATAAATTAAATAAATTATAAATTTTGATGCATGGTAAGCAATGTTTTCAGAACCGGTGAGTCGACGGGCCACTGGTCGAACCGATCGGACCTTTGATCGGACCGGATAACATCATAATAATGTAATAAATATATTTAATTTTAAAGTATATGTAATATGCGTAAAATTTAAACATTATCCTACAATTGATTAAAAATATAAATTTTTTTATAGTATACTAAAATTAAATCATATAATATTTATCTAACTTACATCATAACGTGATATGGTACTAATTTGTATGCTCATATAAATATAATTTGATTATATTTTTTTATAAAAATTTAAAAGTGTAAGTTAAAATTACAACAAACTAAGAAATTCATAAATTTTAAAATATGGTTATGTATAAAAGTCTAATAATCAAAGTCAAACTTGCATATTATATTGATTTGACTCTTTATCCTAAAAATATTTTATAGAACAAATTTTAATAAAAAATTATTATTTGAGTATTAATTTTCATTCATAATGTGTAAAATATTTATTTGAGTTAATTATCTAATTTATAAATAAATTTGGCTACAAGTTTCTATAATTTATAAATTGTACTAAAAGTTCAACAAAAATGATGTAGCCAAAAGTGTAAGGAAGTAATGTTACATCCTAAAGGTTAGGTGTTCAAATCCCATCTCTTACAAGAATTTTTAGTTTATTTTTAACATTAAAAAAAATTCGCAGCCGGACCGGCCGGTCCAGTCCGATTTTAATAACATTGATGGTAAGTATACTATATATTTAATCAATATTAAGAATAATTACTTACATCCCTTGAAATTATTTGAAATTACATAATCATCCTTTGAAGTTTCAATGATTATTAAACAATATTTTAAGTTTAACATAACATAAAATACTTTTTACAACTTCATTATACCTATAAAATTAAGATAAATGTCAAAAATATTAAATGATTATTGGTTGAGTAAAAAAACTAAATGTTGGATAAAGATGAAGATGGAGTGCACTGAAGTTAATTAGTTAAGGGAGGTTTTGATGATTTTCAAAACTTTAAATCTGCTAAGTAAAAGACAACTTAGTTGAAATCCCTTGTAAGAATTTTGACCAAGTAAGAAGACATATCAGACGGGTCAAATATTCAAGGTCCAGAAGACTACTGATCTGCTGAAGAGAAGAAATCAGACTGGTGTAATTCAGCCGACTCAAATCAGATTTGTTCAAGCTTGAGATCAGCTTTGTTCACCATCAGACTTGTACTCTCATCAGCCAAGTGTAAAGATCAAGAAGTCGTCCCAACGGTAATAAATGCCACTGGAGTAATAAATGCTGAAGTCTAAGGTTATTAATGACAAATGATTGAAGAAAAGACTCGTATCAGCTCGGTGCATTTAATGCTGCCTGACAGAAAGTACAGTCTGCAGTACTGTCACTGTGCAGAGAGCCGTTCGCAGATTTAAGGACCAGAAATCAAGAGATTTGAATTTTGTCTCACTTCAACGGACATAATTCAAAGAGTGACTATAAATAGCTGAAGAGACGAAGAGAAAAGAGGCTACAACACAACAACTGAGAGATTGATTTCGAAGCAAAATATTTTCTAAGTCTCAAAGCTCAAGAACAGCTCACTCATCAGCCTTGTCATTTGTTGACTCAAGCTGAAGCTGAAGATCAAAGTTAAACACATTTTTCTGAGTGAAATATGTTAGAGTGTTGTGAGGAGTGTTTATCCATCTGTGTGAAGTGATAAAACTCTGTAGAATAGATCTTCTTTGTGATTTCCTATTGTGAGCTTACGGCCAGATTCATTTGTTGTTTTGGCGTAAGTGGAGTATACTGAAAACTTTGTGATTATAGTATAACCCAAGATCTGTGTGACTTGGAAGAGTGGGCTAAAGGATTTAAATCCATATAACCACTATAAAAATTCTGGTGTTTGGTTTTTGCATAAGTTTTCTTGCATATTTCTAAAATTGCATAAAACACTTGATTAACTGTTTGAAAAAGATTTAAAGGGATTTATAAAACTGGGGATAAGTTTTTCAAACTACTAAGTATACTTGTGAAAAATACTTCAATAATCCGCTGCAAGTATTCTGATATTAAAACTGATTTTCACTAAAATCAGCCAAGTAACTATCAGATTAGTGGTCAATAAAGCTGTTCAAAGATTTGTTCGCGATCAGCCTTGTAAACATACTGTTCTGAAATAGCTTAGTCTGTTTAAGTTTGAGAAACAATTTTAAAGTTAAAATTTGATTAAAAAATTGCAGAGGTCTATTCAACCCCCCTCTCTCTAGACCTCATCTGACCACTTGGGACCAACACTAAATTTTAATTTTAATTAAAAAAATCTCTAAATCATTTACAATGAAACAAAAATGTTCCATTTATGTTAACATATGTAAAAATGGATTTCATTCATTAAGTTTACCAAAGATTTGAAAAGGAATTTGTTACATTCCTTCCTGAAATCCCGAATGTTACCCAAACAGTATAATGAAGTTATATTCCCGGTAATCACATTCCTAGAAATCAAATTCATAGAATCAAATTTCATTCCCGTCAGACAAACGGGTCCTAAAGAACCTAAAAACATTAAAGAATATCAAAAAATAAAATTAACCCACATTCGTGCTATATGAATAAAAAAATTACTTAATTAACTGAAAAACTTATAATTAGCTTAAGCCGAAAAACAATCAAAACTTAGAAAAGGTTAAACTTTGATTAAAAAATGTCATAAAAGTGGTAAAATAAATGGAAAATTTAGTTAGTAAAAAAAAATAAGTTAAAGCAACAAAAAATGTTGTAATTGATAAAACAACTGGGTTAACCAGCAAAAAGTGGATCGGAAAAGAGAGTTCGGACAAGGATGAAGTGCTTTGCGACGTCATTCAAATGCAAGCAGGTCACATATTATTGCGCAGACCATGGCAATTTGATAGGAAGGTTACTCATGATGGTTTCAAAAATCGGCACATTCTTGTAAAGGATAACAAATCCATTACTCTTGCACCATTAACACCCAAACAAGTGTATGAAGATCAAATGAAAATGAAAAGAGAGAGTGAGTTGAAAATAAATAGTGAGGAAAGGGAAAAAGTGAGTGAAAAGAAAGAGAGAAAAAAAACAAGTTAGTCTTTACGCTAAGGCGAGTGATATCAAGAGTGCCTTCAATTCAAACAAGCTTATGTTTTTAATTTTGTACAAAGAGGCGGATTTTAGCACTAAAGAACATAATGAATCTTTGCCTAGCGTTGTTGATTCTTTGTTGCAGGAATACAAAGATGTGTACCCGGATGATGTGCCAAATGGGTTTCCACCTATAAGAGGAATAGAGCATTAGATTGATTTTGTACCAGATGCTGCCATTCCTAACCGGCCAGCATATAGAAGCAATCCGAAAGAAACGAAGGAAACTCAAAGGCAAGTTGAGGAGTTGCTAAAGAAAGGCCACGTTAGAGAAAGCATGAGTTTGTGCGCCGTACCGGTGTTACTTGTACCTAAGAAGAATGGTACTTGGAGGATGTGTGTGGATTGCAGGGCCATCAACAACATCACGGTAAAGTATCGATACCCCATTCCTAGACTAGATGTTATGATGGATGAATTGCATGGGTCAAGTATTTTCATTAAATTTATTTGAAAAGTGGGCATCATCAAATTAGGATGAAAGAAAGTGATGAATGGAAAAGTGCTTTTAGAACAAAACATGGATTGTACGAGTGGTTGGTAATGCATTTTGGTTTATCTAATGCACCTAGTACATTCATGAGATTAATGAACCATGTCTTGCGGGCTTTTATTGGCAGATATGTTGTGGTTTATTTTGATGACATTTTGGTGTATAGCAAAAGCTTAAATGAACATATTGAACATTTGCATACTATGTTTGATATTTTGAGAAAAGAAAAATTGTATGCCAATTTAAAAAAAGTGTTCTTTTTGCTTGGAAAAAGTTACGTTTCTTGGCTATAATGTTAGCGCAAATGGAATTGGAGTGGATGAAGAAAAGGTAAAGGCTATCAAGGAATAGCCGACACCTAAGTCACTTTCCGAGGTCAGAAGTTTTCATGGTTTGGCTAGTTTTTATCGACGATTTGTCAAAAATTTCAGTACACTAGCTGCACCACTCACTGAAATTGTTAAGAAATCGGTAGGGTTTCATTGGGGTGATGAGCAAGAACATGCATTTTCTGAAATTAAAGAAAGATTGTGTAGAGCTCCTTTGTTAGCCTTACCTAATTTTTCTAAAACATTTGAAATTGAGTGTGATGCTTCAAGAATAGGTATTGGAGCAGTTTTAATGCAGGAGCAGCGACCGATAGCCTATTTTAGTGAAAAACTAAATGGGGATGTTTTGAACTATTCGACGCATGACAAGGAGCTTAATGCATTGGTGAGAGCATTGGAGACATGGCAACATTACCTTTGGCCGAGAGAATTCATCATTCGCACTGAACATGAATCCTTGAAGCACTTGAAAGGACAGGGTAAGTTGAATAAAAGACACGCCAAGTGGTCAGAATTCATTGAGACATTCCCTTATGTAATCAAATACAAGCAAGGTAAGGAAAATATTGTGGCTGATGCACTATTGAGAAGGTATGCTCTGGTTTCTACTTTAAATGCAAAGTTGTTGGAATTTGAATATGTGAAGGAATTATATGCTACTGATGATTACTTTGCTAGTGTGTATGGAGCATGTGAAAAATCAGCTTTTGGTAAGTTCTATAGACTTGATGGGTACTTGTTTAGAGAGAATAAACATTGTGTGCCTAACAGTTCTATGCGTGAGTTCCTGGTATGTGAAGCACATGGAGGTGGTTTGATGGGTAACTTTGGTATAAGGAAGACTTTAGAAGTGTTGTGTGAACATTTCTTTTGGCCTAAAATGAAACATGATGTGGAAAGAATTTGTTCTAGATGTGTTACTTGTAAGCAGGCCAAATCTAGGGTCTTACCCCATGGTTTATACACTACTTTACCCGTACCTACTGCACCTTGGGTAGACATTTCGATGGATTGTTTGCCTAGGTCAAGAAAAGGTATGGATTCAATTTTTGGGGTGGTTGATTGGTTTTCTAAAATGGCACATTTCATATCTTGTAATAAAACTGATGATGCAACAAACATTGCTGATTTGTTCTTCCGTGAGATAGTACGACCTCATGGTGTTCCTAAAAGCATTATATCTGATCGAGATGTTAAGTTTCTTAGCTATTTTTGGAAAGTCTGGTGAGGGAAAATGGGTACTAAATTGTTATTTTCAACTACTTTCCATCCTCAAACAGATGGATAAACCGAGGTAGTGAATAGAACTTTAACTACTTTATTGCTTACTATAATTCAAAAGAATTTAAAGAAATGGGAAGATTATTTGCCATTAATTGAATTTGCATATAACTGGAGTGTCCATTCTACTACTGATTTTTCACCATTTGAGGTTGTTTATGGTTTTAATCCACTAACTCCTTTAGATTTGCTGCCTTTAACAGTTAATGAAAGAGCTAGTTTGGATGGTCAAAAGAAGGCTGAGATGGTGAAGAAACTTCATGAAAGTGTCCGGGAGCATATCACAAAGAAAAATGAACAATATGTGAACAAAGCTAATAAAGGGCGAAGACAAGTCATTTTTGAACCAGGTGATTGGGGTTGGGTGCATATGCGGAAGGAAAGATTTCCTGAACATAGGCGGTCAAAGTTACAACCAAGAGGGGATGGTCCATTTCAAGTTCTTGAAAGAGTGAATGATAATGCATACAAGTTGGATCTTCCAGGTGAGTATAAGATTAGTTCTACATTTAATGTTGCTGATATAGGTGAAGATTCGAGGACAAATCCTTTCGAGAAGAGGGAAAATGATGAGAATCATCAAGAACAAATACAAGCTAAGGATCCATTGTTTGTTCCAATTAGGCCAATTACAATGGCAAGATCCAAAAAGCTCAAGGAAGCATTTAACGGGCTAATTCAGAAAATATGGACTGATTCTATCATGCATAAGTTTGGCCCAAAAGAAGATGAAGTTGTTTTGAATTTAATCCAAACAATATAATCTGATGGCTTTTGGAATTCGCTAAAGTTACTTACATAGAATTAAGTCTTTTGGAAAAGAGAAACTCTAATTAGGCTTTATTTACATCAAATTTTTTATATATATGTCCATATAGATAATAGTCAAGAATTCTCATATTTCTAAATGTATTTGGAGTATTCGAGGCACCTTTTCATATCCCAGCACTTATGAAAACGTGTTGGCTTTAATTATTATGGTTGGAGACTTGTTCCAACACTATATATAAGTGGTATTGTTAAATATAATGGGACATATTTGGCTGAAAATTTAAAGTGAGTTTTTACTCCTCTTTTGGTTCTTCATTGAACTTTAGAACTTATCAAGGTTTTCTCCTTGTGGCGTTCAACCTTGAGTACTTGTGGTTTGCGATTCTTTATAATCGTTGGGTCACAAGTTCACTACAATCTGAAATACTTGTGGTTCGCGATTCTTTATAACTGTTGGGTCACAATTTCACTACCATCCAGAAATAATTTATAATTTGATGGGGGCTATTTCGCACCGCTTATAATAACCGGAATGACTAGTCCTTATACGTTCGGACCGACCAGGAAGTCTAATTCACTAAAGAGCTGCCCAGTCCGATCAGTGCTATCAACCCTTGGCGACCAAGAGTGACGTCCGAGTTCCATAAGGATTGCTATACCTAGTCCTATTAGGATTATGTTTCCTTGTAAAACTAGGGCTAATGTCATATAAATACCTAGTTAAACATTGTATTACGAACAACATACAATCAGAGCTTACGCTGACATACTTTGGCAATCTAATAACATATTTAATAGAAAATATTTTGCTATACTCTTATACATATTCATCGTCTTGCTTACTTATTGTTCTTTACGTAATTGCTTCCTTGAGATTGATCCATCCGGAATAAAGTAACAAAGCCCTATAATCTATACTTAATTTGACCTCTAAAAACATATCTTTATTGATTTAATCTAACGTAACCAAAAATGGTTAAATCAGTTGGCGCTCACCGAGGGGCTAGGTTAATTATTCGATCGACATATGGCTCGCCTAAGGAAGAGCGCCCGTAACGAAGCAAGGAGTAACACGACGAACCCTTGTAACACATCTGAGGATCAACCGGACGATACCAACAATAACGTCCCTATAATAAATGACAATCAGCAAGAGAACGAGCAGCTGCTGAATCAGGAGGAACCACAAGGGATAAATATCCAAAACCCCCAAGGACAACAATGGATCCCCGCCAATGCGGTACCAGAAGACTTCTCATATTTCTAAATGTATTTGGAGTATTCGAGGCACCTTTACATACCCCAACACTTATGAAAACGTGTTGGCTTTAATTATTATGGTTGGAGACTTGTTCCAACACTATATATAAGTGGTATTGTTAAATATAATGGGACATATTTGGCTGAAAATTTAAAGTGAGTTTTTACTCCTCTTTTGGTTCTTCATTGAACTTTAGAACTTATCAAGGTTTTCTCCTTGTGGCGTTCAACCTTGAGTACTTGTGGTTTGCGATTCTTTATAATCGTTGGGTCACAAGTTCACTACAATCTGAAATACTTGTGGTTCGCGATTCTTTATAACTGTTGGGTCACAATTTTACGAATAGAATTATTTTGCCTCTAAAAAAATAAAAATAAAATCGCTTGTCATATAAAAACGACCGCTTTGCCCCCAATTTAGATAATAATTGACTTTGACAATTTTGCAAATTGACCCCTATGTTTTCCGATTTTACGAATTGAATTATTTTGCTTCTAAAAAAATAAAAATAAAAACGCCTCTAATACAAAAAAAATGTTTTACCCCTAATTTTGATAACAATTGACTTTGATAATCTTGCAAATTGACCCCTATGTTTTGCGATTTTACGAATTAAATTATTTTTATTCTAAAAAAACAAATAAAAAACCATCCGTCATATGAAAAAAATCGCTTTATCCCCAATTTTGATAATATTTGACTTTGACAATTTTGCAAACTGACCCCTATATTTTCCGATTTTACGAATTGAATTATTTTTCTTGTAAAAAAAATCCGCCTCTCAAATAAAAATGACCGCTTTACCCCCAATTTTGATAATAATTGAGTTTGACAATTTTGCAAATTGACCCCTATGTTTTCTGATTTTACGAACTGAATTATTTTGCTTCTAAAAAAAAAAAAGTCTGTCATATAAAAAAGACCGATTTACCCCCAATTAGATAATAATTGACTTTGCCAATTTTGCAAATTGACCCCTATGTTTACCCGTAAAATCGCAAATCATAGGGGTCAATTTGCAAAATTGTCAAAGTCAATTATTATCAAATTGGGGGTAAAGCGGTCTTTTTATATCATTGGCAATTTTTTTTAGAAGCAAAATAATTTAATTCGTAAAATCGCAAAATATAGGGGTCAATTTGCAGAATTGTCAAAGTCAATTATTATCTAAATTGGTGGTAAAGCGGTCTTTTTATATGATAGGCGATTTTTTTTAATTTTTTTAGATGCAAAATAATTTAATTCGTAAAATCGCAAAATATAGGGGTCAATTAACAAAATTTTCAAATTCAATTATTATCTAAATTGGGGGTAAAGCGGTCTTTTTATATGACAGACTATTTTTTTATATTTTTTAGAAGCAAAATAATTCAATACGTAAAATCGCAAAACATAAGGGTCAATTTGCGAAATTGTCAAAGTTAATTATTATCAAAATTGGGGGTAAAGTGGTTTTTTTTTAGAAGCAAAATAATTCAATTCGTAAAATCAACATAGGGGTCAATTTGTTTTTAGTTTTAATTATTTTGATTTACAGGTTATAAATGTCTTTTATTAATTGAAGATTATCTCAACTTTTATTTAAAATAAAATAAAAAAGTGTAAAATGGTCTATTTATAGACCGAGTCAATTCGCCGAGTTACATATTAGTTACGCGCGCCACATGGCATGATTTCAGGGTCGTCCCGCATGTGAGGGCGAATTACCTTGCCCGCACCCTAGAAGCCCCGAACCTAGTACGAGTCGGCCTAACATTGTTTCGACTTTTTAGTTATCTACCTCCTTTTATGGTAAAATTTCGTTTTTGGCCCTCTAAAGTAGTTGCGTTTTAAAATTGACATTTTATTGTAGTACCTTGAGTATATACATCATTTATTGTGTCAAAGTCATCAATTTCAGTCCTTATCACTGAAATTTTTTAATTTTGCCAGAAATCATCAATTTTTATTTTATTTGACTGGAAAATTTATTTTTTTGGTAAAAATCATCAATTTATGTCCTATATAACTTGAAAATTCAATTTTCACCAAAATATCATGTGACGGCCCGGCTCCGCGGGTCCGTCGGATAACGGTCGAAAAAAAAAATATTATTATTTTAGAAAAGTGTTAAAAATATCGAAACTTTTTTTTTTTATTGGAACAATGAATTAAAAGGTTTTAAAGCGGAAGCTATTTAAAACGAAATAAGAACAATTTAAATTACTAAGTTTTTTTTTTTGAAGAACAAATAAAATCAATTTTCGTAGTAGATGTTTGAAAGTGGAAGCATTTAATCACAACATATCAAATGATTTGAACAAAATCAACCGAGAGAGATAAACAAATAATTTATGAAAATCTTGTCTCTTTTATGAAAATATAAATCATCTTTAACGATTCAAATATTCTAAGCACGGTTTAAAAGAAAATCGAAAAATAGCATAAATCAACCACAAAATATTACTACTCTCCCGAATACTAGGGTGGGACCGCAACAGTGATGACCTAACCGCAATCCGACTATTAATTCCAGAACACCTGAAACTGAAAAGAATGAAACACGAAACGCATAAGTTGGTTGTCCAACTTAGTGAGGCTATGTGCGAATTTGCACGGTGATGCGAGGATGCAACATATTATATAACGTGAACATGTTATCAAGCAAATTAAACATATATTCAAGACGGAAGAAACATGGAATTCACATAACCAAGAATTTCTGATGCTGTCCTCCACTTACCCTCCATCCTCAGTCTGATGTCCATCCAAACACACCGAGTAAGGAGCGACCTTACTATCTGAAATGCATCGACATGTCTTTGCCGGAGTTCGTCCTTACTCCCCAAGTGTTCCTCCCCACTTGGGTTGTAAGGTCAGGCCTACGGGTAACCGTGACAAATCCTGCCGGCCCTTGCCGGCCAGGTTGGCATCGGGTCCATATACCAATCAAAAGGGGCCCACACAAAATGGAAAACAAACGGAAACATATAGTCGGAAACAAACGGAACATCACATATCAAACATATTTAACATATTATCAACATTTAATAACTTATAATGTGCAATTTTAGGTGTCGTGATAGTTTAGTAAAATGTATTTGCATCTAGTAGATTCGGATGTAGCATGTATTGGATTATCATGTTGATATACTTAGGATTTCAATCGAGTAATGTCTACATAACAAGTCCAATCTAATCGTGACAACATGCAAGAGAAATTATAATATAAGACATTCTTTGATTATTAAAAGCATTAGTAAATATTTGACTCGATCTACAAGCACATCGGACCGACATACAAATTAAACACACAGCGTGTTGGTCCCAAGTGGTCAGAAGAGGTTTAGAGGGGGGGGGGGGGTGAATAAACCTCTTTAAAAATTTCTTCCAATTTTAACTTTAAAACTTTTCTCTAACTGTGAACAGACTAAGCTGATCAGAGTAGTAAGTTACAATTCTGTTCGCGAACAAATCTTTGAACAGGTTTGATGACCACTCGTCTGATAAATACTTAGCTGATTTTGTTAAAATCAGTTTTAATACTTAGAGTACTTGCAGCGGATTTTTCAAAGTGTTTTTCACAAGTATTCTCAGCAGTTTGAAAAACGTTTCCCCAGTTTTATAAACTCCTTTTAAACTCTATTCAAACAGTTAAGTAAGGTGTTTTATGCAATCTTGAAATATGCAAGTAAATATGCAAATAAAAACACAAGTAATTTTTATAGTGGTTATATGGATGTAAATATCCTTTAATCCACTCGTCCAAGTCACAAAGATCTTGGGTTATACTAGAAACACAAAGTAACCAGTACACTCTGCTTACGCCGATCAACAAATGAACAGGCCGTAAGTGCGCAGTAAGAAATCACAAAGAAATCCTACTCTCTGAAGTAATATCACTCACTAAGATGGATATCTACTTCTCACAACACTCTATTTTACAAATTCACTCAGAAGATGTGTATAGCTTTGTTCTTCAACTTCGCTTTTCGTCAACAAATGACTAAGCTGATGAGTGAGCTGTTCTTGAGACTTAAGAGTTCTGCTTCGAAAATTCTCTCAGAAATTGTGTTGCTTGTATTCTCTTCGTCTCTTCCAGCTATTTATACTTGAGGTTTGAAAAATGTCCGTTGAAGAGAGACAAGATTCAAATTCCTCGAGTACTGGTCCTTAATTTCCGCGAACGGCTCTTTTGCAGTCTGTCCATACTGTCAACAGTACTATTCTGCAGGCAGCATTAAATGCACCCAGCTGATGCGAAGCATTTCTTCAATCATTTGTCTTTAATATCCTTGTACTTCAGCATTTATTACTTCCAGGGGCATTTATTACCGTTGGGAAGACTTTATGATCCTTTCCACTTGGCTGACGGATGTGCAAGTCTGATGGCGAACTAAGCTGATCCCAAACTTGAACAAATCTGATTTGAGTCGGCTGATCTTCATCAGTTTGATAACTTTCCTTCAGCAGATCAGAAGTCTTGGACCTTGAAAATTTTGACTCTTCTGATGTCTTCTTATACTTAGTCAAAATCTCTTCCAAAGGGATCATCAGCTAAGTTACTCCATACTTAGCAGATTTTGAGGTTTTGGAATGCATCAAAACCTCCCTTATTATTTTGTTTTCAGTGCCTTCATCTTCATCCTTATCCAACAATTTCCCCCTTTTTGATGATGAAAAAACTTCAGCCAAGTACCTCTTAAAACTTAAGCTAAAGAGTGTAATCCTCAAAATTTTCTGAGATAGAAAAAGTATATTGGATTGAACTTGTCTTTTTATTGATATTGAAAAAGAATTACAAGTACAAGTTCATCAGATGAGATGTCTGAAGAATAGATAAAGTAAACTGATTACAATGGTTTTATAATTTCTAACTATCAGCTTCTTCATCAGATTCTTCAAGCACTTCTTCGTATTCATAAGATGACTCCTCGTCATCTTCTTCTTCATCTTCATCAGCTTCTTCACCTTGAAGAATAACTTCTTTGGCAGCTTCCATTTTCTCTTTAAGTTGCTGCTCTCTTAGAAGTTCCATCGCCTTTCTAGCTGATTCTGTATTCTTGTACTTGGTCAACGGCTCTGATTGATCAGCAGCAGAGTCTTTGGATTCAGCCATTACTTCATCAGTTTTGGCTTTTTCCTTAGTCTCTTCTTCAGACTTGTCTTTACCTTGTACCTTTCCAAGTTCTTCTTCAGCAGGCTTGGTCAATTCAGTAGCTTCATCAGTCTTGTTGGCTTCAGCAGAAGTTTCCTTGGTTGATTCTTCCCCTTTATCTTCCCCCTTTTTGTCATCATCAGACTTGATGACTTCTTCAGGTTTAGCAGCAGGATTGAGAGCAACTGTTGGAACTTTCATAGCAGCACCTATAGTTTTCAAATTCTGATTCACTACATCATGACTTGTTGTAAGGTGATGAAGAGTTGTGCTGATGTTGTCAGTCTGATCATTGAAGTAGTCAATGTTAAGGTTTATAGTTGCAATCTCATTTTGGAGTTCCTGTGCAGCATTTGATACTTCTTGCAACATCCCTAAGTTGACTGCCTTCTCTTCTTCACTGACTTTGATGAAGGTTGCAGTTAAGTCAGCTACTTTGTGTTCAACTCTTTGTAGGGCAGTATGAAGGTGATTTACATCAGCCTTCGCGTCTTCCACATTTCTGTTCATGTCATTTAAGCTGTTCACTAACTGCAAGGAGTTGTCTTGAGGAATAGGAAAACTATCAACTTCTTTCTTAATGATCTTCTCTGTTGACTGTTGCATAGTTTCCAGCTGAAGTTTATTGGACTCTGCCAACTCTGCTTTAAGTTCATTCTTCAGCTCCTCTTTGACCTTCATCAGCTGCTGATTATGCTTCTCTTCCAGTTCCTTTACTGAATTCTCCATAAGCATCTGGAAAGCTTCCATCAGTGATGAGTGTTGATCAGCTGATGAAGCAGAAGCAGCAGCTTCCTTCTCTTCAGTCTCCTGTTGAACAGGGACATATTCCATAACAGTCTCCTGATGATCTTTAGAAGTCTTAGCTTGCCACTCAATAGCTAAGGACTTATCAGCTGTCTTGGGTTCATCAGTGACATCATCATAGAACAGATTAGTGATGGTGCCATCATCATTGAAGCAGGTTGTTTGTCTAATTTACCTCACAATGATCTAAGGGTTGACAGGTGCATTATTTCCCTTGGGCACTTCACTATATTCTTTCACTTCCTTGCCAAAGATTATTTGTTGAATACTTGGCATCTGAGGTAACTCACTTGAGTGTCCCTGCTGATATCGTGATCTTTCTGCCCATCTTTTCAGAGCGACCATAACAGCAATCTTGATAGCCCTTTCTTCAACATCATCAGTCTTCTTTCTCTTGGCAGGTAAGTTACTTCTTATAATTTTGGCCTCCTCCAGTGCAAACTCCCTTGCATAGTGATGCATTACATCTCTGACATAGCTGGGATCCAGGGCCTTTTGAATGGAGTCTGTTCTTAGCCAATTAAGAACCCATTGTTCTTCATCAGCTAACTCCTTCAGATTTTGAAGTTCTGCAATAGACTTGTTCAATCTGTTATCTCTCCATTTGATATATCTTGGCTTCTCTTGATTGAACAGTGTCTTTAGCATGAGCTTCTGATCATAATACGCTAAGGACTTTTCAAATCTTTTGAAAAGCTCTTTATCAGCATAGACAATTTTAAAAGCTTTTCTCACTTCATACTTGTCCTTAGGCTTAGCTTCTCCTGCAGGCATCTTGGGAACATCAGGCTTGTCCTTATCATCAGTAGCCTCTTTGATCTTTATTCCTCCGCATGAACAGGGCCATAGGCATCAACTTTGCTGAGTTCAATGACCATAGCCATTTCAGCATCCTCAGCAGCTTTGATTTCAGCCTTTGTCATTTTCCGCCTTGCCTCATCCTTTGCCTCCTGGGCCTTGCTCAACTCCAGGGCCTTTTTCTCTTCCAATTCATCTTGCTTCCTCTGTTCATCTTCTTCTCTTGCCCTCTTGTCAGGTTTAGAGATTTTCTTCCTTTTAATCACAATTTTTCTCTTCCCTTTATCAGCAGGGCCAACAGATGAAATGGGATTGGCAGCAATAGGATGGATCATCCTGAGGCTTTGAAACCTCAACTGTTGGTGCAGCTTGAGTAATCTGTTGCTCATCAGCTTTGGCAGCAGCAGAGTTCTCAACAGCTCCAACAGGTCTTTCAGCAGATACTGGAGATTGTCTGACTAAGTTGTCCAACTTAGTAGGCTCTTCTACAAACGTCATCTGCTTCCTTGCAGTCTTCTTAGTCATCCCTTGGACAACTCTTGAAGCAGCAGTATCCTTCTGCTGACTTCTAGTTCTTTGAGAGATGCCTTCAGCAGGCTTCTCAGCTGATGGAGTTCTGGAGGATGATGCAGGGGATGCAGTCCTGACATCAGCAGTGACTTGATCAATAATTTTAGTGACTTCAGCAGCAGCAGTCACTGTCTCCTTTTTCTTTGAAACCTTCTCCTTAGGCTTATCAGCAGCCTTCTTTTTCGTAGTCTCAACAGCTAAGATAGCTGTTTTGACTAGTCTCCTTTGCCTCTTGGCAGGAACTTCCTTTGGTTCCTCATCCTCATCTTCTTCAGGCTCATCAGCCTTCCTCTTCTGAACAGGCAAGTACTTGTTCATTGCCTTAGACTTGTGAATTTCCTTTCCATTCAGCATAGGACACCCCAGTTTGAACAGCAGGTAACTGAGTGTAATCCTGTGGTTGGTGTGAGGGCCTTTTCCTTTCTTTACATCAAGAAATTCAGCGAAGATGTACCAAACTATTATAGACCAGTTGACTTGCAGTCCATAGTAGATGGTAGCCATTATGCTGAAACGCTTCATTGTAACAGCATCCAGAGAAAAAGTGCAGTTTTCGATCAGCTTTGCAACCATATCAGCCATCCGCTGATACTCGTCCTTCAACTGCTTCTTCTTTATGTTTCCAGTTAACATCTCCCCTTCTTTGGCGCAGATCGCCCAAAACTGTTGATGCTTGTCTTCCGTCAGCGCAGTGACGTCATGTCGTCTACTGTTAGGAAGCCCAAACGTCTCATGAAGTACGGCAGGAGTGATAGTTATGGATGTTTCTCCCACAGTGGCTTTAATCTCCCTTTTGTTGTAGTCAACAGTCGCAGTCTCGTAATATTCCAGAACCTGGTCAGTCCAGATTACTCCTTCGTTGTATTCCATGAAGTTTACCAAAGACGCAGATTTGAACTTCTCCAGTAGTTCCTTCATCAAGCTAGTACCAGATTGGTAATAGGAATCATAAACGAGGTACATACCTTCAGCGGCCATTGCTAATCTGTTGAAAGTAGAGAGATCGAGAAGAACTTTGCAGAAAAGTTGCAAGAATTTTCTCACAAGTGCTTTTGAAATTTTAGGGTTCGTAAAGAACTACACGGCTGATCAGATTGGGATTTATAGAGTTAGGGTATCTTGGTTTCCGTGATACCAGCCAACCGTTAGATCCGTTTCTTGTCAGTGCTGATCGTGCGGCGTCAGTTACGACCTTTCAAATTCAAATCGCATTAAATGAGGAGCGGGAATTTGTAACGCCCTTCTGTCACTTGTAAAAGCGTATTTTAAAATAAAACGTTTTAAACCGTCAGCATTTATATAAGCGATCAGATGAGTAAAATAAATACTTATCTGATGGACTAATGTCCTGATGACACAGTTGTTATCAGTGAAAGCCAATAGCTGATAACCTTCCTCAACTGTTTGTCAATCCAGCTAGATAAATTAATCTTCAATCTTCAAAACTTTAATCTTCTGTTGAAAACATAACTTCAACTAACTGTCATCAGCAAATTTCATCTTTTAATCAGAAGTACCGCTAGTCTTACACGTTCCCCCTGACTTTAAGAATTCATAATTTAACTAGTCTGTTGAAAGTTAATCCTTGAAGATAAGTAAGATGAGTAAGCTGTTGAACTCTAGTCTTCTGGTGAGTTCCCCCTCAGCTTATGCATCCAATTTTAATAAACCTAGTTCAGCTCTTAGAGTTGAAAACCTTGTTTCACTTAAAGGTTTTGTGAAGATGTCAGCAATTTGATTTTCAGTAAACACATATTCTATCATGACATTTCCTTTCTCCACATGATCTCTAATAAAGTGATGCTTGATCTCAATATGCTTAGTCCTTGAATGGCTTGTAGTATTCTGAGTAAGGCTGATTGCACTTGTATTGTCACAATAGATTGGTATTCCACTGATCTTGATATTGTAGTCTTCCAGTTGATGCTTCAACCATAAGATTTGTGCACAGCAAGCTTCAGCAGCTATGTATTCAGCTTCTGCAGTATATATGGATACTGAAGTCTGTTTCTTACTCATCCATGAGATCAGACGACTACCCAAGAATTGACAGGCACCTGTTGTGCTTTTTCTATCAATCTTGCAGCCAGCAAGGTCAGAATCTGAATATCCAATAAGCTCAAATCCAGATTCCCTAGGATACCACAATCCCAAATCTTGAGTGCTCTTGATATATTTCAATATCCTTTTGGCAGCTAAGAGGTGAGATTCCTTAGGATTTGATTGAAATCTCGCACAAACCCCAACTGAGTACATAATATCAGGTCTGCTTGCTGTTAGATACAACAATGACCCAATAATGCCTCTGTATTTGGTTATGTCCACTGATTTGCCATCTTCATCTTTATCCAAGCGAAGACTTGTAGACATTGGAATAGTAGCAGTAGAGCTAGTTTCCATACCAAATTTCTTGAACAGATCCTTTGTGTATTTTGCTTGGCTGATGAATATTCCATCAGGCAACTGTCTTACTTGCAAACCAAGAAAATAATTAAGTTCTCCCATCATGCTCATTTCAAACTTGTTCTGCATCAGCTTTGAGAACTTGTCACACATCTGTTGGTTAGTTGAACCAAAAATAATATCGTCCACATAAATTTGCACAAGCAAAATATGTTCTTCCCATTCAATAGTGAACAAGGTCTTGTCAACTTCACCTTTGCGAAATCCTTTAATTAAAAGAAAATCAGATAAAGTATCATACCATGCTCTTGGAGCCTGTTTCAGTCCATAGAGGGCTTTCTTTAGACGATACACCTTGTCTTCTTCTTGATAGACTTCAAAACCAGGTGGTTGTTCAACGTAAACTTCTTCTTGCAATTCTCCATTGAGAAAAACTGATTTCACATCCATCTGATAGACGGTGAAATTCTTGTGAGCAGCATAGGCAAGAAAGAGTCAGATTGCCTCTAATCTTGCTATTGGTGCAAACGTTTTATCAAAGTCAATGCCTTCTTCTTGGCAGTAACCCTTGGCCACTAGTCTTGCTTTGTTTCTGGTAACTTCACCATCTTCATTCATCGTATTCCTGAATACCCACTTAGTGCCAATGACTCTTTGATGACTTGGTCTAGGAACTAAGTACCAGACTTCATTCTTTTCAAATTGATTTAACTCTTCTTGCATAGCTTCAATCCAGTTTGAATCACTAAGAGTTTTTTCAACTTGTTTGGGCTCAGTTTGAGATAGAAAGCTGGCAAACATTGCTTCACTTGCAGCAGCTCTTCTAGTCTTCACTTTGTCCAAAGGATCACCAATCACCAGTTCAGGTGGGTGATTTTTGAGCCATCTAAGATCAGGTTGCAAATCATAATGTTGTCCTTTGTTTTGATCTTGCAACACTACTGTTGGAGATCCAGTAGTAGTCTGTTGGACAGTCTCTGGTCTATCAGCTGTTTGCAACTCGTCTGTTAGACAATCAGCACTGTGATTTTGAACAGCACTTGAGTTATCAGCTGGGTTGAGATCAGGTAGCATGATGGGAACATATTCATCATTCTTTCCAACATTCAACTTCTGTAAATCAGTAGACAGATCTTGATTAACATTTTGATTCTTTTCAGAAGATTGACTTGGTTCATCAAATACTACATGAATGGATTCCTCTATTAGTAATGTTCTTTTGTTAAAAACTCTATAAGCTTTACTAACAGTAGAGTATCCTACAAAGACAGCTTCATCAGCCTTTTCTGCAAATGCAGTAAGGTGATTTTTACCATTATTTAAAACATAGCATTTACAACCAAAAATCTTAAAGTAATGAATGTTTGGCTTTCTGTTGTTCCAAACTTCATATGGAGTCTTGTTTTGGTGCTTGTTGATCATGCATCTATTTTGGGTAAAACATGCTGTGTTTGTTGCTTCTGCCCAAAATCTTTGAGGCAGCTTAGCTTCAGCTATCATGGTTTTGACAGCTTCCTTCAGTGTTCTGTTTCTCCTTTCAGCAACACCATTCTGTTGAGGGGTTCTAGCAGCTGAATACTCATGATGTATTCCTTTGATATTACAATACTCTTCAACAGTAGAGTTTGTGAACTCTGTCCCTCTATCTGATCTGATCTTCAATATCTTTATGCTTTTCTCATTCTGGATCAGTTCCATCAGATTAGTAAGATGTTCGTTGGTTTCACTTTTCTTTTTCATGAATATCACCCAAGTATATCTTGAATAGTCATCCACAACAGCTAGGCAGTATTTCTTTCCACAATTGCTGACTGGATCAATGGGTCCAAATAAGTCCATATGTAGCAGCTCCAATATTCTTCCAGAAGATTGATGCTTCTTGCTCTTGAATGATGACTTGATTTGTTTACCCTTCTGACAAGCGTCACAAAGCTTATCTTTGCTCATGACTGTCTTTGGAATTCCTTCTACCAGATTATTCTTGATAAGTCTGTTGATGGTCTTGAAATTCACATGATTCATTCTTTTGTGCCACAGCCAACTAACTTCACTAGGTGTTGATGCTACCAAGCAAATACTTGAATTCTTGTCAGCAGAATTCCAGTCCACTGTGTAGACATTACCTTGTCGTCTTCCAAATAACTTTTGCTACAATCTTGCCTTCTTTACTGTCTCCAAAAGTAACTTTTGGACCATCCACAACAACTGCATCCGTCAGCTCATGTATGTTTCCACACATGTGTCTTGAACAGTCACTGTCCAAGTACCAAATTTTCTCTACTTTACTCCTACTCCTAATCCTAACCTACAAAACAAAATAAAATTGTTTTAGGTACCCTTATTGAGAGGGTCCTGAAGGATTAGTTCCACCTTTGACAACCCAAGATGATGAAATCTTAGGCTTCTTAGGTTTCTGAGTTTCAACAGGAGTATGAACAGTTTTGCCTTTACGACGTTCATCAGATTTGTCGTATTGTTGATGATCAGCATGATAAGGATAATGTTCAAATGCAGAGTAAGATGCATGATAAGGAGGATATGCATGCATTGGATGAGCAGGATATGGTGCATAGTAAGTTGGAAATTGAGGTGCATGATACATATGATGATATGCAGCAGGTTGCACATAATAAGACTCATTTCCATACCAAGCATTTTGATTTTTCTTATTCTTATGCTTCTGTGGTTTACTGCTTGCTTGCTCATTAACAGACGACATAGTTTTATCACTAGTCTGATTAGTTTTAGCCTTATCAGAGGACTTCCTAGGACTCTTCTGTTTAGGCTTACGAGTCTGTTTTCCTACACTAGGCTCTTTGATCTTTTTAGCCATAGGAGTTTTCGTCTCCTTTAATACTTTCTCAGGTGAAGCAGGTCTAGCAGTTTGAACATACAGGATGACTTTACTATTGTCAGCAGATGTAAATTTCTCAGTATGATTCAATTCTTGCTTATCCTGTTCTAAAGGTGTCTTCTGTTTACTAGACATATGAGTGGATGCAACAGATGACTTCTCATGAGACTCAATGACTTTCTCAAGCTCAATGATTTTACCCTTATATACTTCACATTCAGCTTTCAGAGATTCATGTTCTTGCTCAAGCTGTTTATATTCAGCTGATTCTCTTGGCCTTTCAGCTGTGAGTTTCAGTGAACTATTTTGCTCTTTTAGCAATATCATCTCTTCCTTAAGCTTTTTATATGCTTCAGCAATACTAGTATTGTTAAGCATCATTTGTTCAAATGAACTAAATAGTTCATTTTCAAGAGGAGTTACCTCACTATCCTCAGAGTCATCAGATTTCTTAGCCATCAGGCAGAGAAGGGCAGGACTCTCTTCATCAGAAGACTCTTCATCAGAAGTGTCATAATCTGAATCAGATGAGTAGACGGCAGCTGGCTTTTCTGCTTCTGCTACCATCGCCTTAGCTTTCTGATGCTTTCTTTCTTTTCTGATTTTCTTTTCTTCTTCAGTATACTTCTCAGCTTTAGGATATGGGCAGTCTCTGATGAAATGACCCAGTTTCCTGCAATTATAGCACATCATCTTAGATTTATAAGAATCATAATCCTGAGAAGAAGAAGTAGGGTTAGAAGTAGAAGCATTGTTATATTTGTTCTTCATTTTTCGTCTGTAGAACTTTTTGAAGTTGTTCATCAGCAATGCTACGTCTCCAGCAGTATACTCCTCTTTGTTGAGTAGTGTGGCTTCATCAGATGAGTCCACATCTTTGCTTTTGTGAGCTGGCCTTCTTGGATTTTCAGCAGCAACAAGTGCAGCTGTGGGACTTGAAGTAGAGGTTTCTTCAATACCCATTCTAGGCAATTTATACTCATACGCCTTGAGTACGGAGAACAGCTCTGTAAGAGAAATCTTCCCCAGATCTCTTGATTCTTCCATTGCTGTCACCTTCATGTTGAACTTGGGAGGCAGGGCCTTCAGTACTCTGACGGTGATCTCCTTGTCAGTGAAGGTCTTTCCCAACTTTAGAACTTCATTGAGGGTTCTGGTGAATCTAGTGTCCATCTGATCAATAGTTTCTCCAGATTTCATCTTGAAGTTATCCAGCTTCTCCAAGGCAACACTGAGCTGATGCTCTTTGATGGCGTCGTTTCCTTCGCTCATGTCACGAACCTTATCCCACATCTCCTTTGCAGTTTTGCAATGTTTGACTTTATCAAACCGATCGTTGTCCAGGGCTTTGGTCATGATGAAACGGCCAACTTTATCCAGATTGAACAGCTTTATTTCTTCAGCTGTCATCTCTGTCAGATCTTTTTCCACCACTAGTTCAGCTTCATCAACTATGATAGTCTTGGTGAATTTGAATGGACCTTTGATGATACATGTGTACATGTTATCATTATAGGCAGCAAGGAAAATCTCCATTCTGATTTTCCAATCTTCAAACGACATACCAGCAATGTGGGGAACATGGCTGATACAGTCCATTTTTCAAGAAGTTTTTATTTTTCAAAAAGATGCTCTTTTGAAAAGTTATGAAAACCTTTGAAAAACACTTGGATCAAGCTCGTTGATCAGGCAGCTGATTCAAATGAACCACCTGCTCTGATACCACTTGTTGGTCCAAGTGGTCAGAAGAGGTTTAGAGGGGGGGGGGGGGTGAATAAACCTCTTTAAAAATTTCTTCCAATTTTAACATTAAAACTTTTCTCTAACTGTGAACAGACTAAGCTGATCAGAGTAGTAAGTTACAATTCTGTTCGCGAACAAATCTTTGAACAGGTTTGATGACCACTCGTCTGATAAATACTTAGCTGATTTTGTTAAAATCAGTTTTAATACTTAGAGTACTTGCAGCGGATTTTTCAAAGTGTTTTTCACAAGTATTCTCAGCAGTTTGAAAAATGTTTCCCCAGTTTTATAAACTCCTTTTAAACTCTTTTCAAACAGTTAAGTAAGGTGTTTTATGCAATCTTGAAATATGCAAGTAAATATGCAAATAAAAACACAAGTAATTTTTATAGTGGTTATATGGATGTAAATATCCTTTAATCCACTCGTCCAAGTCACAAAGATCTTGGGTTATACTAGAAACACAAAGTAACCAGTACAGTCTGCTTACGCCGATCAACAAATGAACAGGCCGTAAGTGCGCAGTAAGAAATCACAAAGAAATCCTACTCTCTGAAGTAATATCACTCACTAAGATGGATATCTACTTCTCACAACACTCTATTTTACAAATTCACTCAGAAGATGTGTATAGCTTTGTTCTTCAACTTCGCTTTTCGTCAACAAATGACTAAGCTGATGAGTGAGCTGTTCTTGAGACTTAAGAGTTCTGCTTCGAAAATTCTCTCAGAAATTGTGTTGCTTGTATTCTCTTCGTCTCTTCCAGCTATTTATACTTGAGGTTTGAAAAATATCCGTTGAAGAGAGACAAAATTCAAATTCCTCGAGTACTGGTCCTTAATTTCCGCGAACGGCTATTTTGCAGTCTGTCCGTACTTTCAACAGTACTATTCTGCAGGCAGCATTAAATGCACCCAGCTGATGCGAAGCATTTCTTCAATCATTTGTCTTTAATATCCTTGTACTTCAGCATTTATTACTTCCAGGGGCATTTATTACCGTTGGGAAGACTTTATGATCCTTTCCACTTGGCTGACGGAAGTGCAAGTCTGATGGCGAACTAAGCTGATCCCAAACTTGAACAAATCTGATTTGAGTCGGCTGATCTTCATCAGTTTGATAACTTTCCTTCAGCAGATCAGAAGTCTTGGACCTTGAAAATTTTGACTCTTCTGATGTCTTCTTATACTTAGTCAAAATCTCTTCCAAAGGGATCATCAGCTATGTTACTCCATACTTAGCAGGGATCATCAGCTAAGTTACTCCATACTTAGCAGATTTTGAAGTTTTGGAATGCATCAAAACCTCCCTTATTATTTTGTTTTCAGTGCCTTCATCTTCATCCTTATACAACACAGCGCTCACCTTTGTCGCTTAGTATAGCGACTAAAACTCCACAATGATGTGTATCCGAAACCTGAGCAAGTACGTATACGACTTAGAATGTATTTAACAACCTTACTTAAACATAACCGATGAAAATCCTACACAAGGATTTCCTAAACTAACACATCGCACACAAGAACTAAGAACTTTCGACATCAAACTCCAACTAAAAGTTATTATTTTCAAAACTCGAAATTCAAATTACAAAAACAGTGCCAAAATAGCAAAATTTTCCCTTCATTTTCCAGATTTATTAAATAGCCCCTAAACTTTGAAAAACATCCATTTTTTCGAAAATTTGCAACAAACTTTAAATCAAAAGATTTTTAACTAAACTCATATCGAAAATCAAATAAAAGTATTAAGTATCTTGTTACTTCAAAAACCAAATCTTTAAAATTCTCACAAGTTTAAAACTTTTCGAAAATACCCTCATAGTTTTGAAAACATAGAAAAATCAACTTTCTTGAAAAAATATTTCAAGATTCAAGCATTTAAGCAATAATTTAAAAATAATCAAGCATAATTTCAATATAAAACTAAGATTAACAATAAGTTTTAATAATTTTTTTCACAAACTAACATTGAGAAACAAAAAGTTCTTTAATTATAAATTTTCTTCGGAAAAATTTACAAATTTTCAATCTTATAACTAAAATGAATAAAACACTACTTCAAATCAATTAATCAAGAGTTTATAAAAGAACCATGTAAAAACAACAACAAAACATAAACTTTAACCCCTTATTTTCAGATTTACAAAAATAACCCCAAATATTTCAAAAACTCCCATTTTTGCAAAATATCGGAACAAACTTTAAAACAAATGATTTTCAAGTAAACCTAACCAAATATCAAACAAAAACTTATATTTTCAGTCCCTTTTTAATCCCAACAAGAATCGCAACCTAAGCCCTTCAACTTTTAAAACCTTTCAAAAATACCCCCCAAAGTTTTGGAAATTATGAACAATAACTTTTTTACGAAAATAAATCAAGATTCAAACATATAAGCAATATTTAAACAAAACCAAAGCAAGTCATATTAAATATCTAATATTAAACATGAACTCAACAACTTATCACAATAGCCACAAGGATAACTAAACTTCTTCAATATATACTTTGAAGAAAAGAATGTAAGATCACAAATATTAAAGATGGATCTTTACCCAAAGCAACGAAGGGGGTGAAACTCTATTCATTTCCAGACCTCCGAAGGTGGTGGTTATAGCTCCGGTGGCAGTGGTGGCGGCTCCGGTGGTGTTCATAACAAAAGCCCTCAAATCATTACTTTTCCCCAACTTCTAATGACTGCCGATTCACTTTGGGAGATCCAATCGACGATCCGAATGGTCAATATGTAGCCCCATGTGTTTAGGACCTTCAGGAAAAATTTGGGCACGATCCAACGGTGGACGAAGGCGGAATGGTCGAAAAACTGAGACTATGCTGAGTATACCCGAAAACTATCTTTCTAAATGTGTTTCCTCTTGCATCTCTCTCTCTCTTACCCACTTAGATTTTTACTTCAAGAAGGTAAATGGTGTAGGGGAGACAAAAATCTGATTTAGGGAGCTAATATAGAGGGTAGTGAAGTGTTTGAATGGAGAAATGGGTGGAGTGTTTGAATGGAGAAAGGGGTATGGTGAATGGACAAAGGGATATGGTCTATTCCCTATGCCATGGCTAATTTCTTGGCTTACCAAGGAGAAGAAATCATTGCATGCTTGGCCAATGGATGAGAAGGGGCATTTTTGCACTTTTGACCCCCAAAATTTCAAAAAGTGCAAAATGACCCTAAATCAAAAAATTTCGCACACTTTGGTCCAAACTAATTACAAAATGACCCCAATGTTTTTAAAATACAATAGACATGTTTTCTAAATTATTTCTAAGTCCAATATTCCATAAGGAATAATTAATGCACACGAAGCACAAAAGAGAGTTCAATTTTTTGTGCTCGAAAATTTTAATTGTACGTTCAGGTTTAAAGAAATACTATGTTTATTAAAAATAAAATATGCCACACAAAATCGGGTTATTAATTCAATAACTTTATTTTAAAATATTTTAAATTTACGCCACTTAAAAATAAAAATTTCAGATCCTGGCTCTAAAATTTACAAGCCTAAGTCATGTAATGGTAGGGCTATAATCGAGCCGAGTAGTATCGAATGATACACTGATCAAGCTTGGTTTGATTTTTATCGAGCTTAAAATTTTGTGTTTGAGCTTAATTTGATTGTTTATTGAGTCGATCTCAAACGAGCTTTTATCAAACGAACTCGAGCCGAGTATCGAGAAGTTTTGGAGTGTGTATTGAACAGTGTGTCGTTCGACACTACTCGGCTCGATTACACCCCTATTAATAGACCCATCACGTGACTTTAACTTGTAAATTTTGGAGTCAGAATTTGAATTTTCAATTTCTAAGTGTCTCTCGACAAATAATATTTTTGGCGAAAATTAAATTTTCAGGTCAGATAAAACATAAATTAATAATTTTTGGCAATATAATTTTTGCGGTCAAATAAGCCATAAATTGATGATTTACGACAATAAAGACTGAGATTGATGAGTATGATACAATGGTCATTTTTAAAACACAAGCACCTAAAAATAAATTTTGGCCCCTCTGACTAATTGGATTGGACACGATTCAATTTATTACTACAACTTTTCCTTATTCTTACATCCACAACTTAACAAAAATAACTTAATTTATAGTAATTTCGAAAGACCATAATTATAAAAAAAGACGAGTCAAATGAAAAAAATTCCCATATGCATTATCTAATTAGCAAAAAAAAATTATTATATTTTTGCTTTGAAGCACGGATACTTCAAAAATTTATTAAATGTCGTATCGGATACTTTTCAGATACGATACTCCTCAGATACTTGTGGGATACGTTTTCGACACTCCACGTGGCATGTCGGTAAATATAATTAAAAAGAAAAGTTGGACACACGTATCAGATACTTATTTAGACGTATCCAACACATTTTATATTATGAATTTTGCTAAGTCACCACAATTGGAAAGAACAATGTAAGGCGTCAAATCACACTTTGTACTATATATAACTGCAATACAAGATAATTTGTCTATAACGGGACATGTTTTATATAACATAATAAAACAATGAACATTATGTATAATTAGTAGTATTAAATTACTAAATAATTTTTTTTCTAAAAATTATGCAATTTAGTACTTATGAAACTTAACTTGATTTATTTCAATATGTATGAATATATACATATATTATTTTACTTATTTCAATATGCACAAATATATAAATTTATAATTTTTTACATTCGTATCCATGTCGTATCGTATCTAGTAAATTTTTAAAAATCTGCGTCGCCGTATCCGTGTCGTGTCATATTCGTATCGACGTATCCGTATCCGTGCAACATAGCATTTTTGTTACCAAAACCCCCTATGCTAAATTTTATTATAAAATATTATATGATAAATATTAAATAATTTATCTCTCTAATAACTTAATCATTTAGTTGAGTTGGTCATTAAATATGATATTAGAGTTCAAACCAAAAGAAAGTTCTTGTGATCGAAAATCTTCACCACATATTTTTAAATTTTATGTGTTAGGCTTGAGTAAAATGTATACCGCCTATAAAAGAAAGAATGTGTTAAGCTAAAAATATTTAGATTCATCCATCTAATAACGCTATTAAGCTTTTAGATGAGTTAAGTAATTCAATCGAAACAAAAAACCATTTCAAGCCAAAATGACAGTTTTACCCACCAAAAGATGCAAACACACCTGTATTCAATTAAAAATTCACATTCTTCTACAAAAAATAAATTAAAAAATTCACATTAATCTCCTTATTTACTTCAAAAATTGACAATAACCACTTATTCACTTATTAAGAAATGACAATAACTTCCATATGATTATTTTTTTTTTGTTTCCCAAGGGTTTTAATCCCTTTCGAGGCGGGTTGGACACATTAAGTGGGTACCTCTCCCAACAGGGATTCGAACCTGAGTCCGCTACTTTGTAGTGACTAGTCCCTTCCACTAGACCAATCACCTGTTGGTTTTTTTTTCCAAGGGTTTAATCCCTTTCGAGGCGCGTCAGGCACATAAAGTGGGAACCTCTCCCAACAGGGATTCGAACCTGAGTCCGCTACTTTGTAGTGACTAGTCCCTTCCACTAGACCAATCACCTGTTGGTACTTCCATATAATTATTGAAATAATTTCAAATAGAGTATTTTTCTAATAAAAAGGAACACAAATTTTTTGCTAATGCTAATTAAAAATAATACAGGGATTATTCCCCTCCCCCCACCAAATCAGATAAAACACACAAACAAAATACACATAGAAGAACGAATAAGGGGCCTCTCCTTCAATTAGCGCGGAAACGCAGAGCACTCAGAATCAAAGAACAATTCTTCAGGTGAAACATATAAATGTATATATTAAATGAATTCATCGTTGTTTCTTCATTATTTATCGAATCTAGTTTTCCTCTCTAAATGCATTTTATTCTCCCCGTGATTCTTAATTTTCATGAGTAATCAAAGAAAATAATTAGTTTAATGATCTTAATCTATTGATTCCATTTCTGGGATGGGTTTCGAATTGACGGATCAGCGCACCATTTTTGTTTTCTTGCCGTTAAAATTCCTCTTTAAAAATGTGTTGTTATTTTGTTAGACTTATTTATTTATTTAGATGGTTTAAAGGGCATATTGCTGGCGTTGATTGTGGCTTTTTAGTAATTGTATTCAATTTGGGACATATTTTACCATTTTTTCTGTTTATCCCCTTCCAAAAGAGAACTTTACCCTCTTCTGAAAATTTAAAATAAGCAATTTGTCATGCTCAGTTGGAGAGTGTAACTCACTTGTTGAATGTTGAAACTCGAAAGTTGGCATGAAAATTGTTTATAACATAGGGGGGAAATTGACACATTTATCATAACATAGGGGGTAAAATACTACATTATCATAACACATCGGGTAAAGTGCTATGTGAAATTTTATAAGATTACACAATTTAAAATAAGCAATTTATCCCCTTCAGCCGGAGAGAGTAACTCGTTGAAATTGAGAGTTGACATGAAAATTGTTTGTAACATAGGGGGAAAATTGCCACATTTATCATAACATAGGGGATAAAATGTCACATTATCGTAACACATTGGGTAAAGTGATGTGAAATCTTTATAAGATTACACAATTTAAAATAAGCAATTTATCCCCTTCAGCCGGAGAGACTAACTCACTTGTTGAAATTGAGAGTTGGCATGAAAATTGTTTGTAACGTAGGGGGAAAATTGCCACATTTATCATAACATAGGGGGTAAAATGTCACATTATCGTAACACATCGGGTAAAGTGATGTGAAATTTTTATTAGATTACACAATTTAAAATAAGCAATTTATCCCCTTCAGCCGGAGAGAGTAATTCACTTGTTGAAATTGAGAGTTGACATGAAAATTGTTTGTAACGTAGGGGGAAAATTGCCACATTTATCAATATAGGAGGTAAAATGCCACATTATCATAACACATGGGGTAAAGTGCCACATATAAATATGTCACGCTGATGGTGTCAATTTTTTATACGATTACATAGGGTAAAGTGCTCTTTTTCAAATCACAGGAATGTAAATTGAAAATTATGAATATCACGGGGTATTAACTCCCTTCCAATATTTATGTGACATAAAATGTGTTTTTATTCATTCTTAAGGTAACTTGTCTAGTCGTTTCAGCTGGATTATATACATCTCATTTTGTGGTATCATGTTCGTTTGTATATTTGCTATTGAAGTACCAAAATATATATATATATATATATATTTGCTATTGGCAACTTACAAATGAAGTTATGAATTATTCGTCTTCTATTTGATCATGAATTTTTATCCTCTTTCTAAATAAAATGAGACTTGATGTTTTAATTTGAAAAAGAGATTATTTAATTAATGTTGTAGATTACTTTGTGCTAGACTCCGATTTCAGTAAACAGATAACTATAGATAATTTCCTCTGTACTTAACATGAGGGTTGGATGGTAGTATCGAATTCTTAGGCCCTGTTTGGATGAATTTTGGCCTTGTTAGTTTGGTTTGGGTGAAAAATATTTTAGTTGAATGTTCTGAAAGATTTTCTTGAAATTTGTGCATAACAGATGAAACATGATTTGGATGTGATTTGGCTAGATCCTTTTGAGTTCGAAATAATGTTTAATTTAATGGTGAGTTAAATTTGGAAAAGTGGGTTGTAATCTAAATGTATTTTGGATGTTGAAGTTTTAGGGGAGAAATATAGGTGATAGTTGTCAAATCATGTTTTTTTGTATTTTATCAACTGATATTATATTATATTGTATGATATTTGATTGGATTGAAGTATTATTATCTTAAGTTGAAACAATTGTTTCGCGTGTTTGGTTAAAAAACAATTCCAAATAATGTTTCGACGAGCGTATCTACGAAACACCTGAGTCAAAGTGGATCCAAACACAGCCTTAGTCATTGGCCATTTCATGTGTATATGATTGATTCTTGGATTTCAGTGAGTAAAACGTAACGACGCAACGTTGAGCTTTCTTGTTCATTTGCATTAACATTTATATTTATCTTCACACAGCATGATGGATCTTGAAGATATCGAGCTCAGGCCCGAGAAACTCGAACAAGAAAAAGAGGGTGGGGCTTTATTTCATTGCCATCTATGTGATGCGGACATGGTTCATAAAATAGCACAAGAATTTCTTACTGGTTTAGCCTCAGCATGTATAGACAACACGACCGGTGGCCTCATGAAAACCCCTTCTTCAGTTGCTGTTGAAATCCGTAGAGAAATGGTAGACTATTTAATCCAAAGAAGCGAAAGTTTTGTAGCAGAGTCTATAGTCCTAGACGGTGGTCCAAGTATCGAAATGTCTGAAGATCCTTACAATGTTATATCTGATTTGATTGATGATTTTGTTAGTTCAAAGAGGAATTTCTTCAGTCGAGTTTCAGGATGGTTGCTTAGTGAAAAACGGGAAGATAAGATAGATGATCTTGTGCAGGAGATGGAGATCAATGGATTTTGGTTGTTAAGTAGGAGGTGTTCAGTCGCACAAACTCTACTAAAAAATGTTGATTTCAAGAACGTATATCATTGCAACACGAGCTTTAAGTCTGAGGGAGATTTAGAGGAGCATAAGTGTGAGTGTAGTTTTAGGACGATGGATTGTGAAAACGAGGGGTGTAATTCTAGCTTTAGTGCAGCTCAAATGAACCTTCATGATTCGATTTGTCCGTTTAAAATACTTCCGTGTGAGCAGAAATGTTCGGAAAGTATTATGAGGCGAGAGATGGATAGACATTGTATTACTATATGTCCAATGAAGCTTGTGAAATGCCCCTTTTACTCGGTAGGTTGTCGGTCGAGTATTCCTCAGTGTGCTATTGATCAACACTTATCGGAGAATCTTTCGATTCACTTAGAGTATGTCGTAGAAATTTTTCATAAGGAAGCATCACCAGATGATCTCAAGGAAAGGGTGAAAGAACTGGAAAAGGTAAGCTTATATTGTCTATAGAAATTTTCTCAAGAGTAAATCGCGCTTTTGGTCCTCTTTATGGATTAACTTTTGTATTTTTATCTCTCTTAAATTTTTTATAGCAGATTGGTCCCTCTTATCAATGTAGTATATCACATTCGTCCCTCTTAATTTATTGTATCAAATTCATCTCTCTTATCAATGTAGTGTAACAAGGTAGTCCATCTTAAATACAAAATTCATCACTTAAATTCCAAATATATTCTAAAGTGGACGAAAGTTGATGTATTTTGTATTTAAGAGGGACGAATTTTCTACAAAAATTTAAAAGGTTAGAATATGTTATAGGAGGGACGAATGTGATACATTACATTGATAAGAGGGACCAATCTACTACAAAGAGGAATCGAAAATGAAAAATTTAACCCATAAGAAAGACCAAAAATGCTACTCACTCTTTTCTCAAATTCATATAATACCTTAAACTATAAAGGTTGAACTACATATATGGTTCCTCAAGTATAAAGTGTTTTACACTTACGTACTATTGTTAAAATGTTTACACTTAAATCCCTCTTACATAAAAAGGTTACATCGATCAGTTTTCTAGCATTTTTCAGGCGAAATAATAGCATGTGCAAATCACGTGGTAATTTGTAAGGGTTTTCTGGATTTTTTATTTTGTGAGATTCATTTGCCCTTTTCAAAGAAGATTGAGTCTAAATACTATTAAACCCAAAATCCGAAAATACCCTTACTAAAAGTCACGTGATTTTCACATGATTGCATTTTTGTCGGAAAAAGTGCCGAAAAATGATCAGTGTTACACTTTTTGTATAAGAGGGGTTTAAATGTATTTTTTTTGTAAGAGGGACATAAGTGTAAAATACTTTTTACTTGAGGAGTCATAGATGTAATTTAGCCAACTAAAATACAAATTATAATGAGTAATTTAAATTAGTGGGAATTTAAATTTTTTTAATTACTTATTTCATTGTCATGACAGTTATCATCTCCTGGCAGTCTAGCATCTGTTCGTGATGCAAGATCTATGACGAATGTGATTAAGCATCTTGATGCAAAACTAGGGCCTTTTAAATCATGTTAAAATTAAAGAATGGAGTATGGTTATAACGAGCAAAAGACAAAAACACCCTTTATGCTTTGTCTAACTTTCAGAAACCTTCCTGTGTAATTTTAAATATCAAAAAACCTCATGTGTTTGATTTTAAATACCGCACTCGACCCAAGTAATATATAATTATAATTTTATTTTTGATTTTTGATGGAAATGAAAGGATTACCCCTATGTGTTTGTTTTTTTAAAAATTTATTTATTCTTTTTTAAAAAATAAGTATATACTACTTGAGTCGAGTGTGGTGTATAAAATCTAACACAGGGAGGTTTTGAGGATTTAAAATGACACGTAGGGTTTTTTTGGGAGTTAAACAAAATAGAGGGGTGTTTTTGTCTTTCAATGGCAGGAGTAAAATTGTCATATTAAAAGCAAATTGTGAACAAATACTCGCAATTTTGACGTTTGAAACACATTCTCTTTTTGGGGGGTATATTTGACACTTATTTAAAATTATAGGGGATTTTTAGAAATTAAAATAACACGGGAAAGTTTTAAGGAGTTAGATAAAGCATGGAGATATTTTTTTCTTTTGCTCTGGTTATAACTAATGCTGCTTTATGATAGCCAGGCATGTATATGCTATAGTGTTAATTTTGTTTTATTCTTTTGTATATGAAATAACTGAGAACACGTGTATATTTGCTGCATTCTTCTTTTGTGTTTTAAGTTTAAGGGGTCATCCACAAAATGTTATGTATCTACATTTTTCTTTTTGTTCTTAGAGTTTGTTGAATGAATTTATTTTTCCATATTCCCATATAGTTTGTTTTTCTTATATATATTTCTTATTGATTTTCCGTATTAAAAATACTGGGTAAACTGAAATTGAATAAAGTAATTTCCATTGTTTACTTAATTAATTTGTCCATATAAAACAATTATCCAACGCTCAATTCAATAAAAGGTATATTAGAGAGCTCAAGTGGAGTATTTCTTCTAAGTGGGCTTTCCGAATGTTAAAATTCTGAAAATGATCTTCCCCTTATTTTTCATTTTTTTTTAATTTCATTATAAAATAAATTCACTTATTTCTCCTAAACATTCTCAATAATTCTCTTATTTTCCCCGTTTTCTCAAATTCAAATTCCCCCAACTTTCTTGACTCTTCTTCTTCATTTTCAAACTCTCTTATAACTTCCACATCTCTCACACAAATGATGGTGATGAACATAAATATGTGATTATGATGAATATACAACAAATGCGCCCAAATATGTTTTTTTTTTGTTTTTTTTTTTTTTTTCTGATTTGCGTCTGAAAATGTTCTTGGACGACTGGCGAGAACATCTTCAAATGTTCTTGAAAGACTGGCATGGTCGCTTGGGCGATGGTTCAGTAGTCCAAGAGCCCGAGAACATCTTTAAATGTTCTTGGACGACTGTTCAGTCGCCCGAGCAACTAAACCAGTAGCCCAAGAACTGCCCATGCGTCTGGACAGTCATCTAACCACCCAAGAACATCTGGTGCGTGGGCGCTTGGTACCAAGCGTCCAAGAACATCTTCAAATGTTCTTCGACGATTTTAAATTTGATTTTTTTATTTTATATTATTTTGATTGTTTGTTTAAAATAATTTAATTAATTAATAAGTTAATTAATTGATCTATTAACTAATTAATTAAAGAAATACCATTTCTAGAATTTCTAACCTTTTAAAATCCTCTCGCTCAAGTGAGTGTACTTTTTAAATTGCTTCATCGTATTTGTAGTACATGATCAGAGTTTGAAAGATTTTTTGTAATAATAATGGGGTGAACTTATTTTAGGAAAGAATAAATCGCGTTTTTGTCTTCCTTATGGATTAAATTTTGTACTTTCGTCACTCTTAAATTTTTTGTAGCAAATTATTCCTTTTATCAATGTAGTGTATCACATTAGTCCCTCTTAAATTTTTTATATCAAATTTGTCTCTCTTATCAATGTAATGTAACACATTAGTCCTTCTTAAATACAAAATACATCACTTAAATTCAAAATATATTGTAAAGTGGACGAAAGTTGATGTATTTGTATTTAAGAGGGACTAATGTGTTACATTACATTGATAAAAGGGACGAATTTGCTAAAAAAAAATTAAGAGGGAAGAATGTGTTGTAAGACGGACGAATGTGATACATTACATTAATAAGAGGAGACCAATATGCTATAAAAATTTAAGAGGGACGAAAATGAAAATTTCGACCATAAAAGAGGAACATAATTACTATTCAGTCTTTAGGAAATATGATATACTATTAGAAAATCAAACTATATCATTTATAGCACGAGAAAAACTACAAGACAATAGAATATACATTGTGCTACAATAATTATGGCAACAAGCGGAAGCTGCACTACAACCTGAAGATATATTTCCTCCAAATTGATGTAATAAGATTTATGTTCAATGTCATAAATTATGAAATTTTAGAATATCAACAATACTTTCAATTGAATGCTACAAATTATCGAAAAATACTACATCTCCAAGGTAATACCGTCACAATTAGGGCATCAACTCTACTCATTTGTGTGGAGCAGCATACACACACTGATACATCGCACATAGTGAGAAAGATGAATACAATCAATGAATGCTACAAATTACCGAAAAATACTACATCTCCAAGGTAATACCGTCACAATTAGGGCATCGACTCTACTCATTTGTGTGGAGCAACATACAGACATTGATACAGCGTACATAGTGAGAAAGATGAATATAATCAATAACCCGTTGATTTTTGAACAAGAATACGGTGATATTGAGAGAATTGAGAAAACTTAAAATTTTGCATAAACTTCAAAACTCCTCCAAGTTTACAACGCTTAAATAAAACCCTAAAAGCAAAAATAAACTAAAATTACTAAACTGTCCCTAAATAAATAAAAGGGATAACAAGTACTTAAAAATAAGTCTTCTTAAGGCATATGATCGGCTACACCATTCTCCCCATGGTGAAGAATATTCGACCTCGAATCGAGATCGTCCTCATGGTCGGATGCTTTATCTCTCGCAAATGGAACGAGGTGCTTTACATTGAAAGCATCCGACATATTAATGTTTTGGGAAGGAGCAAACGATATGCGTTCGGGTTTATCTTCTCGATAACCTCCACTGGACCAATTTTTCGAGCTTTAAGCTTGTCGTACTTACGTGGTGGAAAATGATCCTTGATCAAGACTGAAAGGATAGTGCCCTGCAAGCCAACATATTTAGCTTGTATTAGGACTATCTTAAACTTTCTCTAGTATAAATGAATTACTACGCTCGTTTGTTTATAGTATGTAAATAAAACAATGCAAACTTCATCTTTCGCGAATCACTTAAGCCATTGGATGAAATTTTTAGATCACAGTAGACTATGGGACGATTCAGTTCAGTTTGAGTGCAATGATGAAACAGTCTCTAAGATCGTTATATTAAAAATGTTCCAAGTCATAGATTCCGAACGAGACGTGGTATGGAAGGAATCGCAAAGACTTGTACAAATATGCATGATTCACATGGAGTGGATTTATAGCGTTTCATGAGCAAGGCATTTGATGCTAGTGCATATGCATAGGTGGTTCGATAGGGGATCGAGCGCATCGAACAACCTGAACAGAGAAACCCATTGTGGAAGCGCATGACGCACATCGGCGATGGAATGTTCCTCAAACTTATATTAGTGTACGATTTAATCCTTAGACTTGAGCTGCTAGGGCAAATTTAGTGCATGTGTGCCGGTCACGTAGCCTGGCCATTGTGTGCCTAAGTTGGGTGCGTATAATCATGTACGCGAATGGTTAGTAATAATATGGGATCTACCGACTCAACGTGATGTGTTGAGAGAATTTTCTATACGTTCTTAGATAATGGATTTTGAGAAACCTATTGCCATAGTTGGTGACGGATTTGGAAAGGGTTTTCAAATTTAGTTGACACACTGGAATCATTATCCGGAATTAGAAACTATAGTTATCGAGATAATTAGAGGTGCTGATCAATTCACACACCCTACGTCTCGATCGGGAAATTAAGTCGTTAGAGGACCGTATGTACATGGTACTTATAAGAGGTGATGTTCACTGAGATCAATTCACCTGAAGTTGGGCCTCATGGGCTTATGGCTAGACATCGACCATGAGGTGTGGGTACTCATGAATTAATAAGGAGATTAATTCTTGAGTGGTTAATTGAAGGTGTTCAATTAATCGCAGCAATTAATAAGCTCACTAATTAAATCAGGAAAGTCGTGGGCACGCGGTCAATTGATAGTTAACCTAGAGGGTCACATACAATACAATTGGACTGCAACAAATCATATAAGAAAAGTTTGATGATTTAAAGAGTTAAATCAAAACTGAAGAATTAAAGTGTTAATTCTTGAAGAAGAACACTAATTAACTCAAGTGTTAACTAATAAGAGAGGAATTAATTTAATTAATTAATTGGATTAATTAATTAAATGAGTTTAATTAATTAAAAGGTGATCTTGATCCATTAGGAAACAAATAAAGTCAATAAGTAAATGGGCTTTAAGTTTCCTACTTGGATTAGGTCATATCTAGGTCAAGACTCCTTATCTATATAAGGAGCTCAAGAACACAAAAAGCCCTAGCACTAGTCTTCACATGAGCCGCCCCCTTCTCCCAAGGGAAGTGGCTACACCCTCTTCTTTTTTCCTTGTTTGATAACCTTTGGATCTTAGTTCTGAGCATGTGGATTCAAAGGAGTTGCTACACTCCAGTGATATGGGCACCGCTAGAGGCATACCGCTTGTGGTGCTTCTCTCGAACCAATCCATCAGATATGAAAGAAGATCGGAGAAAAACCACCACCATTCCAGCAGTGAGGTAAAATTCGATAAACCCCCTATTGTTTGTTTATTTTTATAAAATCTATTTCGTATGACTAGATGAATAAAGATCCTGTTTGGGTTATTTAAAAAAACTTAAAATTTCGCTGCTTTTAACGTCCTGACATTACCAATAACCCAACAAAGACAGCCCGTACCAAGTCCCCAACATCAAACTCAACCAAACGATGCTTCTTGTTTGCCGAGGCTTTGATTTGACAAGAGTTGCTGCAAGATGCGAGTCGGTATGCTGGTGGATCAACTGAAGTTGGTCGATTAGATCTGTTGCGGTGGAATGAGTACGAACGCTGTCGAGTAAAGTAAGCAGATCAAGAGGTCCCCGTGGGACTATTCCGTACAAAATCCGAAATGGACAGTAGCCCGTACCGATCATCGCCTTGTTAAGCTATTGCCTCACCAACTAGCTAATCAGACGCAAGCCCCTCCTCGGGCGGATTCCTCCTTTTGCTCCTCAGCCTACGGGGTATTAGCAACCGTTTCCAGCTGTTGTTCCCCTCTCAAGGGCAGGTTCTTACGTGTTACGATTGATAGATTGGTTGTGGACAAATTCAGCCTGACAAAGTTTTAGATCCCAAAATTTAAGATTGTCACGCACTAGGTTACGCAGTAAGTTACCAAGTGAACGATTGACCACCTCTATTTGCCCATCAGTTTGGGGGTGATAAGCACTGCTGAAGTTCAATTTGGTATTAACAGAACGCCAAAGACTCCACCATAATTGACTCAAAAAACGAGGATCACGATCAGAAACAATAGAAGTAGGGAGACCATGTAAGCGACAAACCTCGCAAAAGTACAATTGAGCCGTATGAACCGCATCAGTCATCTTTTTATAAGTAATAGAGTAACTCATCTTTGAGAACCTATCAACCACTACAAATATAGAATCACTGCGACACTGAGTTCGTGGAAGACCAAGAACAAAATCCATACTAACATCTGTCCAAGGCTGAGTTGGAATATGAAGAGGCATGTATAACCCAGCATTAGTAGAACTGCCTTTAGCTAATTGACATACCCAACAATGATCAAAAAATTTACCCACATCCCTCCGCAGAGATGGCCAAAAATAAGAACCAACCACTAGTTGCAAGGTACGATCACGGCCAACATGTCCCTCATTATGTAATTCTTGAATAATTTTACACGTAAACTGCATTTGGGAATACAAAGTTGAATGCCCTAGAAAAGAAAACCATTTTGTAGGAGAAAAATCCGTTGTCTCATTATTTTGGATTTTCCCTAAAACAACGACAAAGGAAGGATAAGTTGCATATGATAGAATAGTGTCCTGCAAGCCAACTGTTTTGGCTGCATTTAATTGAAAGGACCATTCGATTGGATTAATAAATGCATTTATATATATGGTCAACTTTATCTTATGTAATAATTATCTACGCATAAGGATAGAAGTCCTTAGATCACAGGGCTATGGGACAACCCGTGGACTGATCTCCAAGGCCGTGATCTAGAACATATTCAAGAGTCATAGAATCCAATCGAGATAGGACATCGCTGGATTCGGTTAGACTCTCACTGTTGTGTATACTCCGATGAACTGGAGGACGCTGGGGTCCACGAGCGTGACTGGGATAGTCGATACACATAAGTGGGTGGCTTGCTGGGATAGTAAGCGCACTGAATACCCCAATTAGGAAATAACTCACCATGGAAGCGGTAGTCGCATATCGGGGTTGAAGTTATTCCAATTTGCAATAGTATACGAGGAACGATCCCTAACTACTTGAGGTGATAGGGTTTATCTGGTGCGAGAACGTCTATGCTTTGATATGAGTTCCGACTGACTGGGGATCGCCAGAAAGTCTTTGTGGATTCATGTTGGGTATAGAGGAACTCGTATGCAGGTTCATATCATCAACAAAGGATCCATTGACCCGACTTGATAGGTTGGGAAATTCTCCTATGGATTTCTGTGAGAAATTAATTCTGGTAAAATCCTCGGCCGAGGTATCTGACGGCTTTATGTAAGTAGCTCATAAAGGTCAAGTCAAAGAGAATTATTTCGAGACCAGAATGCATAAGGTCAAGACAAAAGAAAAGGAAAACCGATGAAAGACCATACCCTTAAGTCTCGACTGGGAGATTGGTTGATGGAGAGATTATGTCGTATATGGAAATTGTAAATGATAAAAGGTTCACTGAATTAATTCACCAGTGATTGGGCTCCATGGGCTTGTGGCTGGACATCGACCGTGGAGTGTGGGAGAATTCCCAAATTGGCAGGGGTGCTAATTTTGGAATGATCAATCGACAGAGTGTTCGATTGATTTAGAGTAAGTCTTACTCGAATAATTAAATAATATTTAATTATAACCCACGGCCAATTATGTGGTGAACCTACGGGGGCATACACAATACACATGAAGCGAAAGCGAGGAAATGAGAACGACCGAGTCGACTGGGTCGACTGGGTGAATAATCGACTAGGTCGATTATGATGGGTGGGTCGACTGGGTCGACCCAATTGGAACAAAATGGGATCCAATTGGAATTGGATCAGGATCATAAATTAAATTGGAATTTAATTTATGGATTAATTAATTAAGTTGGATTTAATTAATTAGAAGGAATATTTAATTAAATAGACTTAGAGTCTGATTTAATTAAATGGGAGATTAAGTTAATTAATTGGGCTATTTAATTGGGAGATTAAATAAAAGCCTGGTCAAATTAATTAACTGGGCCATTAATTAATTAGAAGACTTGGTCTTCTAATTAAAGAGGGCCATGGCCCATGTAGGAGAGAAGAGCCCTAGTCCTAATAGGACTAGGTTAGGGAGATAACTATAAGTAGCTATCTTGTAGTTATTTTTCACATAACCCCATAAGCAAAAATTGAGCAAGAGCAAAATTTTCTCTCCCTCTCCCAAAGCTATAATCGACCGAACCCTGTTATTCTTTTAGAAGAATTTTCGTTTTCGATTCTTGTTCCTAAATCGTTCCTAATTCCTAGATCATAATATATCTTGTGTTCTAGCTGATCAAGATTTATTATTTTCGTGATATTGTGGTGTATCAACTCGTAGAGGCTTGCGCAACACGTGGGGCGCTCCTGGAAAAGCCTGGATCGATTTGCTGGAGGAGAAAATCAGAGTTCGTTTTTGCTAGCCGAGGATTTGCAAGGAGATAGGTATAACGTGCAAACTTATACTATCGTTTTATTTATGTTTATATATATACACCTAGAGTAGTATCCTGGCAAGATTCCGTAAGAGGTCCTAAAATTTTTATATTCCGCTGTGCCTAGGGCTGTTTATCTTACCGAATCCCAACAGTGGTATCAGAGCCAACTCTAGGCTTTGTATATATATGAATTTGCAAATTCTGTGTTATAAATCATATGTTTGATTTATGTGGCTAGTTCTTTAACTTTGCATGTTTTAGAACATAAATCTGTTAACTTAGAGTTAATATAAAATTTTGATTCGAAAATTTTATCGTGTTAATTTTTATTTTGGATTGAATTAATTAAAACTGTTGATTTTAATTAATCAAGTAATCAAACACAAATTAAAACATAACAAAAGGAAAACAAAGTAATTAAAGTCGACCTTAGTGCGCGGCACAAATTCTTGATTTTCCTTTGTAAACACAGTTCACGTGACCAAGTTTGTCATGGTATGCATATTGTTTTAATTTGTAGTTTATGCTTAATTGTGTTACGTAAAATTTGCGGCCACTTTATATGTTAAATTGCAATTGAATTTTGTTGATTGCAAAATGTTGGATTCTTGTCAATTGAAGCCAACGATTTACATGACATGGTGGTTCAAAATTTTCGTGGCAGAATCTTGGATAATTTTGGATAAAATCTTGGAGATTTGTTTGTTATGGAATCTTGGTAAATCTTGGATTGATCTTAGAGATCTAATTAACAAAGGAAACTTAGAGTTTCATTTGTAATAAGACATTTAATTAAAATTGATGTCTTTTAGTAAGTTACCAAGATTAAAGATCTTAGAGATCTTATAAAACAAGGAAACTTAGAGTTTCAATTGTGATAAGTGATTTAATTAAAATTAATCTCTTCTAGTAAGTTACCAAGATTAAAGATCTTAGAGATCTTATTAAATTAGGAAACTTGGAGTTTTGGATAAGGTATAAATCTTGGAGGATTTGGACACTACCTTAGTTAACTAATCTATTCAAAATAGGATTATCTTGAGAATCTTGGAGATTTGTAAAATTGGGAAACTTAGAGTTTTGGATAAGATAGTAATCTTGGAAGATTTGTAACTATCTTAATTAACCAACTTTATCAAGATAAGAGTTGTAGATTACTTAGAACTCAAGTAAGAGTTAATTAATCTTAGAGATTAATTGTTAATTCAAAATTAAATTAACTTGGATAATTTTTTGTGAATTAAAAGAGCCGGTAAATTTACATTTATGCCCTTATGTGAATTTATGCATGTTCTTGAGTGAATATGTGGATTGGTCGATTTTGCCCTTAAGCCCTGTGTAGTTTTGGTTTATTTATTTTATGGGTTGTAATTAAATGGGCCTGATTGGTGCCCTTGCTTGTGCAAACAAATGTAATAGAATAGGGCCATTTAAATTTGTAAGCTAGGCTTAGATTAGGCTTGGAGCCAAGAAGACCTCATGAAGACTTGGAGATCCACATGGAGGCCCATTACCTTGGAGGACATGGAGGCCCAATTCATTACATGGAGGCCCAATCAAGGTGGATATTACAAGAAGGCCCATGATGTATGGGTTTGAAAATTGTAATAGTTAGGACATTTAATTTCCACCCTAGACTGACCAATTGGTCCATCATGTGGCTCGTGATGGATCGCATAGGATGGGCAATCGACCAATCATATGTGCAATGCTAGGTGATATATGTTTACTATTATTCTTTGATGTATGTCTTGCATGCTTAGAATAGATCACGTAAACAAGATAAAGCATAATCTGATGAGACCTCGCACGAAGAAAACTTAAAACCTCCAATTGAACTTAAAAACTCAATTAGAATATTAAATCGATTAACGGGCGCATATGAATGGTGTCTATGGTCCGAGCCTATCCAATTACTAGGTCTTAGGCATATTGTACGAATATATCTCGATGTCTCACGAGTCGTGGGTCGAGCTATAGGAAGATGATATGTCTATTGCCTCGATGCACAGTTTAGTGCCAAGGGAGGGGATAGCAAGGTTCTAGGCGCTGTCTCACGAGTCGTGGGGCGTCTAGGATTGAACTATTTCTCTTCACGAGTATTGGACATGATTTAACGCGAGTAAGTATGGATGTCTCACGAGTCGTGGGTCCATAACGAAAACCGAGGCTAAATGAACTCAAGGGTTAGCTGGGATGGTTAACCGGCGACGTGATCGCCCACCAAGTGGATCGATTGGTATGGCCAACGAGTCGTGGGTACTGAGCGATTGCATTTGGGCCTTGAGCCCATTAGGAAATTTTTATTTCCCGAACCTTATGTGGGGGCATAAGTATTCGACAAAAATAGTGGGAGTAATTTACAAATGAAAACCATGTTTGTAAATTATGCATTGATATTAATCTGCCGCGTATTTATCGTCAAGTTTATGATAGTTTTTCATAAATGATGTATCCATGAATATTTACCATCATACTTGAATCAAATAAATTGACTGAACCCAAATGAATTTTGAATGATTTCGAAACTTGAAAAATTATTCTCGAGTCCAAGCAAGGACTAATCTCCTTACAAAGATTTCATTGTTTTTCCTTTCGAAGTTATACTTCGACTGGAATGGTGATAGGTTTCACCAAGCTGCCTTTTTCGAAGTTACTCTTCAAATAAGAAAGGTGATAAGTTTCACCAGAGGGTTGAGGATGGTTCTCAAGCCCAAATTTTCTTGAAGGCAAACATGAAATCTCCCATGAATGGGAAGTAACATCTTGTGAAAAGGCCTCAAAAGGCTCTAGAGATGGAAGAAGAGGAATGTATCCTCTCTAAAGGGAAATAACCTTAGAGGTTTTTCTGTAAGGATGATAAGTTGAAAAGTCAATCAAAATGATTCTTCCATGGATTAAGATCAAGGGAAGAGGGAATTGAACATATTCATCCCATAAGGGATGATTAAATTTTATTGAACTTAACCTTATGGTTAAAGTAATGCATAAGGGTGTTGGATGCCCGATGAAGCACTCATTGATGCATTCAATGCATCTAAAGCCATGAATTATTTAGATCATTGGAATTTGCTTATACCATCTCTTGTCTTAAGGGATGTGATAGTTCCATAATGGTTGGAGCTGATTGCGCTATAAGATTTATACGCAAAAGGTGTACATAAGCAAATGAGTATGGATACTCATATATCGACTAAATATAATATGCATAGTCAATAAAATATAAATAATCAAGATTTCACACACTTGAGTCGTTGTAAAAACCGAAAGGCGATACACGAACACTAAAACATATTTCCGAATTAAAAGATTCAAAGACTGAGCTCGACTGGGTCGAGCTTGACTGGGATGCTGTACATAGTAACCGACTTTCGAATCTTGCTTAATGGAAATTAGATTTAGTAGTTGGTTGCTAGGCAACCAAGAGGCATAAACAATTGCAATGGATTTAATCCATTTGTAAGTGTGTAGAAACACTAAAGCATTAGTGGGAGATAAGGCGTCTCTAGTACCCTCATGGGTAAAAGTACGTTGTGATGTACAAATCCAAATTACTTTTGGAGTAGAAAAGAGAGCCTAATCAATGAAAGCATGTAAGAGATTTGAATCGATTTAAAATCAAACATGCATTGGCAGTACGTCATTGATTATTTAATAGAGAATTAGATTCTCGAAATGTAAGGCCCGCTCGAAACGTTGTATGTTGTCAAGCATTCTGGACATGTAAATGTCCATTAAGAAATCTTACATGAAATTCCTTATTCAAACAAATGAAACTTGATCGAGAAAATCGAAGATACTGAGCTAAGTATCTCTGAAGCCAGATCCAAAACATATCACGTGATATGAGTTTTGGTATTGTACCTTCATATGCATTCATGCGCATATGGGGTCTCCCGCTTATGTGAATAAGCTGGTGGGAGATAAGTTGGATGTAAAATCCATTTTATGCAATTCGTGGGGTATCCAGAAAACTCTATAGGATACAAGTTCTACGATCCTACAAGATAAACTACGTTTGTCTCAAGGAACGCACACTTCTTGGAGAAGGATTTCTTGCTAGGCAAGAAGGAACACAACGTAGAACTAGATGAGGTCACTGAAGCTGAAAGGACCAACGAGGTCAATCAAGCCGACCCATCACCACAGGCAGTGGGAGAACATGAGCATGAAAGTGCACCAGAAAGTACACCGGTACTTCGTAAGTCAGAAAGACAACGTAGAGAACCCGAGAGATACTACGGTCTGCTGCATGAGACTGGACAGTCTCTAACCGACCCAAGGACTTACGAAGAGGCTATGCTAGGCATAGACTCGGGAAAGTGGCGTGAAGCCATGGAATTCGAATTGGACTCCATGCACTCGAACAAGGTCTGAGCCTTGGTAGATCCACCAGTGGGAGTAGCTCCCGTGGGTTGCAAGTGGATCTATAAGCGAAAGCTTGGAGTGAACGGAGAGGTAATAACCTACAAGGCGCGACTAGTGGCAAAAGGATACACTCAAAGACCTGGAATTGACTTTGAGGAGACCTTCTCGCCCGTCGCAATGCCTAAATCCATTCGAATCTTGCTGGCCATAGCTGCGTGGTATAACTACGAGATATGGAAGATGGATGTAAAGACTGCCTTTCTCAATGGGGACATTGATAAGGAGATCTACATGGAGCAACCAAAAGGATATACATCCAAAGGAGATGAACACAAGGTGTGCAAACTCCAGAGGTCCATTTATGGACTGAAGCAAGCTTCCCGAAGTTGGAACATTCGTTTCGATGAGACAATCCAAACTTTTGGATTCATCAAAAACATGTTCGAACCTTGCGTGTACAAGAAGGTCAGTGGGAGTACAGTTGAATTTTTGTGCTTTATGTTGATGACATTCTTCTCATTGGGAACAAATGTGAAAGTGTTGTCCAAAACTAAAGCATGGTTATCTACACAATTCTCGATAAAGGATTTGGGAGAAGCATCCTTTATACTAGGTACAAGGATCTACCGAGATAGATCAAAAGGACTGCTGGGCCTCTCCCAATCCCAGTACATAGATAAAATCTTGAAAAGATTTAGCATGAAAGAATCCAAGAGAGGATTGCTTCCAATGAGACATGGGATTGCACTCTCTAAGTCTATGGCCCCAAAGACGCCTGAAGAGAGAAGCAATATGTCTCAAGTACCATATGCATCCGCGATAGGAAGCATAATGTATGGTATGCTATGTACGAGACCAGACGTAGCGTACGCTTTAAGCGTTACAAGTCGCTACCAGTGTGATCCAGGTGAGCAGCACTGGATAGCCGTAAAGGCAATTCTGAAGTACCTGAGAAGGACTAAGGAATTGTTCTTGGTATACGGTGGAAGAGAATTGAAATTGGAAGGCTATACTGATTCTAGCTTCCAATGTAATGTAGACGACTTCAAGTCGACATCTGGATACGTGTTCTGCCTCAATAGTGGTGCGGTAAGCTGGAAGAGCTCCAAGCAAAACACTACCGCAGATTCAACCACCGAGACAGAATACATTGCCGCGAGTGAAGCAGCAAAGGAAGGTGTTTGGATGAAAAACTTCATCCAGGAATTGGATGTGATACCTAGCATTGTCGAGCCATTACTATCTTCTGTGATAATAATGGAGTCATCTCGCAAGCGAAGGAGTCGAGATCTCATCAGAATCCAAGCACGAACTAAGACGATACCATTTGATATTTATATCATTGGTAGAGGAGACATAAAGATGGAACGTGTCACCTCAAGGGATAATACGACGGACCCGCTGTCTAAGCCATTGCCTCAAAGGCATCCGAAAACAACTGTCTAAGATGGGAATCAGAAGTATGGAAAGTTGGCTTTAGTACAAGTGGGAGATTGATAGAATAGTGTCCTGCAAGCCAACTGTTTTGGCTGCATTTAATTGAAAGGACCATTCGATTGGATTAATAAATGCATTTATATATATGGTCAACTTTATCTTATGTAATAATTATCTACGCATAAGGATAGAAGTCCTTAGATCACAGGGCTATGGGACAACCCGTGGACTGATCTCCAAGGCCGTGATCTAGAACATATTCAAGAGTCATAGAATCCAATCGAGATAGGACATCGCTGGATTCGGTTAGACTCTCACTGTTGTGTATACTCTGATGAACTGGAGGATGCTGGGGTCCACGAGCGTGACTGGGATAGTCGATACACATAAGTGGGTGGCTTGCTGGGATAGTAAGCGCACTGAATACCCCAATTAGGAAATAACTCACCATGGAAGCGGTAGTCGCATATCGGGGTTGAAGTTATTCCAATTTGCAATAGTATACGAGGAACGATCCCTAACTACTTGAGGTGATAGGGTTTATCTGGTGCGAGAACGTCTATGCTTTGATATGAGTTCCGACTGACTGGGGATCGCCAGAAAGTCTTTGTGGATTCATGTTGGGTATAGAGGAACTCGTATGCAGGTTCATATCATCAACAAAGGATCCATTGACCCGACTTGATAGGTTGGGAAATTCTCCTATGGATTTCTGTGAGAAATTAATTCTGGTAAAATCCTCGGCCGAGGTATCTGACGGCTTTATGTAAGTAGCTCATAAAGGTCAAGTCAAAGAGAATTATTTCGAGACCAGAATGCATAAGGTCAAGACAAAAGAAAAGGGAAACCGATGAAAGACCATACCCTTAAGTCTCGACTGGGAGATTGGTTGATGGAGAGATTATGTCGTATATGGAAATTGTAAATGATAAAAGGTTCACTGAATTAATTCACCAGTGATTGGGCTCCATGGGCTTGTGGCTGGACATCGACCGTGGAGTGTGGGAGAATTCCCAAATTGGCAGGGGTGCTAATTTTGGAATGATTAATCGACAGAGTGTTCGATTGATTTAGAGTAAGTCTTACTCGAATAATTAAATAATATTTAATTATAACCCACGGCCAATTATGTGGTGAACCTACGGGGGCATACACAATACACATGAAGCGAAAGCGAGGAAATGAGAACGACCGAGTCGACTGGGTCGACTGGGTGAATAATCGACTAGGTCGATTATGATGGGTGGGTCGACTGGGTCGACCCAATTGGAACAAAATGGGATCCAATTGGAATTGGATCAGGATCATAAATTAAATTGGAATTTAATTTATGGATTAATTAATTAAGTTGGATTTAATTAATTAGAAGGAATATTTAATTAAATAGACTTAGAGTCTGATTTAATTAAATGGGAGATTAAGTTAATTAATTGGGCTATTTAATTGGGAGATTAAATAAAAGCCTGGTCAAATTAATTAACTGGGCCATTAATTAATTAGAAGACTTGGTCTTCTAATTAAAGAGGGCCATGGCCCATGTAGGAGAGAAGAGCCCTAGTCCTAATAGGACTAGGTTAGGGAGATAACTATAAGTAGCTATCTTGTAGTTATTTTTCACATAACCCCATAAGCAAAAATTGAGCAAGAGCAAAATTTTCTCTCCCTCTCCCAAAGCTATAATCGACCGAACCCTGTTCTTCTTTTAGAAGAATTTTCGTTTTCGATTCTTGTTCCTAAATCGTTCCTAATTCCTAGATCATAATATATCTTGTGTTCTAGCTGATCAAGATTTATTATTTTCGTGATATTGTGGTGTATCAACTCGTAGAGGCGCAACACGTGGGGCGCTCCTGGAAAAGCCTGGATCGATTTGCTGGAGGAGAAAATCAGAGTTCGTTTTTGCTAGCCGAGGATTTGCAAGGAGATAGGTATAACGTGCAAACTTATACTATCGTTTTATTTATGTTTATATATATACACCTAGAGTAGTATCCTGACAAGATTCCGTAAGAGGTCCTAAAATTTTTATATTCCGCTGTGCCTAGGGCTGTTTATCTTACCGAATCCCAACAGCATATAAATCCACAAAGGAATCAAAACCAGGGAAGGTAACCCGCATGTCCAATAGTAGATTATGACGACGACTGGCATCTTCTACCATGCGGTTTAAAGCACCGAGTTTGAGTGCATCATGATCGGTGAACAAATCAAATTCCTTCTGAAAAAGGTAGTGTCGCCAGTGTTTAACCACCTGAACCACCACATACAATTCCACATCATAGGTACTGAAGCTGAGTTTGGCACCAGATAGTTTCTCGCTAAATAAGGACACGGATCGACCTGCTTGACTAAAAATCATCCCAATCCTAGTTTTCAATGCATCACAGTGAAGTTCAAATTGTTGTGTAAAATCCAGTAGGATCACTATAGGTGTTCAAGTGAGTTTCTGTTTGATTTCTATGAACGTGGCCTCGACATCTGGTGTCCAATGAAATTTGGTGGTTTTCATGCAATCAGTAAGAGGTGCCATGATGCTGCTAAAGTGAGAAATCAAGCGGCGGTAAAATGATGCTAGGCCATGAAAGCTACGTACCTATGTAATTGATCTCGACTGCGGCCAGTTCTGAATTGACTCCACCTTGGCGGAATCTACTGCCAAACCATCCTTAGAAATAATAAAACCTAAGAAATGAACAGAGGATGGCATAAAAGCACACTTTTATGTAGCATCATAAAATTTATTGAAGCACTAATAAAACCACTCGCAAGTCCTGGAGATGCACATCCGAGTCAGCACTATAAATAATTATATCATCAAAGTAAACTACAATAAATTAACCGATAAAGGGACGTAGTGCTTGATTCATAACCCGCATGAAGGTGCTAGGAGCATTGGAGAGTCCAAATGGCATAACTAGCCACTCATATAAACCCTCGCGCATCTTGAAGGTTGTTTTCCATTCATCCCCAGTGATTTAACCGGATTTCGTCGGGTAACTTGAATTATCAGTGAATTTGTGATATCGGGGGTTTTCGATATTTATATATATTATTTAGGGCTCTGTTACTTTATTCCGGATGGATCGGTTACAAAGAAAAGCAATATTCAAGAACAAGAAGTAAAACCACCAAACAAAGCTATGAAACACACCGATATGGAGGTAAAAAGCTCAGTAATAATATTGAATATTATTAAGTTGTGCTGTTGTAAGCAGTGTTAAATCCTGTATTCTCACGGTTCAGGAATTTCGTCCTTTAATACAATGATTAACTAGGTATTTATATGATGCTAAACCTAGTGTTACAAGGAAACATAGTCCTAATAGGACTCGGCCCAAATATCCTTCTTGGGTCCGGAGTACAATCTTCTATCGAAGCGAGCTGCACTTGGCCGGGTCTGCAAGATGATCCCGATCTGTTAGGTTTGGTCGAATCGAACGAAGAAGATCGATCTTATCTTCTTCGTTCGATTCGAATAGTAAGTAGGGTGCGAAATAGCCCCCATCAGTACTCCCTCACTTCTTCGAGCGTATAGATAATAGAAGCTCGTAGAAGTAGATAAATCTTTACGACTGTTTCTTTTCTATGAATGGAGCCTCATTAAAAACCTTACTTAAGAAAAAACCCTGTGGGAAAAAATCTTAAATAAGGAAAAGAGTGCTACATATCATAGATAGTCGTTTTCTCTGTCGAATTACGGATCGCCACGCGTCTATTCAGGAAGCTCTTCGTATCCTTCCGTTTTTGGCGGGAATATGAGTAGCTGCAATAAGTTTGAAACGTCTTTTCTCATTTTGTTATAAATAGGTGACTTTCGAGTTCGCCATTTCTCTTTTATACTTCCTTATAACCTGTACTCATTTTCCTGCCTGGTCGTTTATCTCATAAAAATTTCTCTTTTGTCGATCTTCATCTTTGGGAAACCAGAATATATGGCTTTTGTAAGAAAATCCTCTTCTTCTTCTAGAGAGATCGTCGCTCCTGATCACGATGAGGAGTTGCACCCTAATCCTTTGAGCGAGCAATCTACAGTATCTGACTTCGTTGTCCCCGTAGAAGATACTTTCAAAGTACGAATCCTTTCTGATGCAGACGTGGCTGCCCGAGCCAAAAAGGGCAAAGGTACTGTTCCTCAGATTTCTGAACCGATTGAGGACGTAGCTTGCGCATATACAGCGGAAACATTCCCGGATGTTGTGAATAATTACGCCAAATATTTTCCGGAAGGTTCTGAGATAATTCTTCCTTCTTCTACTGATAGAGTCACATCTCCCCCGGAGGGATGTCGAGCCTTTTATACGGCTCACTTCAATAGTGGATTGCGTCTTCCTTTGTCTCCCCTTTTTCTTGAAGTTTTGAAAACTTTCAGTGTGTGCTTGACACAGCTGGTTCCAAATTCCGTTGCTTTTGTGGTTTGTTTTTCCGTTTTGATGATTGCGAAGGGGTTTAAACCTTCCTTTCGTAATTTTACGCAGCTTTTTCGCTTTAATATTTCTAGTTCTTCAAATCGTGGATATTTCTTTGCTAGTCAGCGGCCTAGTCGAGCAATCTTTGATGCCCCTGTTTCTAGTAATCCTTCGTGGAAATCTCATTTCTTCTTTGTTCGTCCTCCGTCTAATATTGGTTTTCCGGATGGTTCGACCATGCCTTTTTTATGGGATCATGGTTCCAATTGGATTCCTGGAGGTCGCTTACCGACCGGTGAACTTGTTCCTGACGATGTACAGTTTATCACTGAAATCCCCGAAATGCGTGCAAACAAATATCAAAGCGCTCTTCTGATCGGGGAGGTTTTCCTTCGTAAGGCGGGGTTAAGTGTCCATAACTTTCCCATCAGTTCATCATCTGATCCTCTTGGTTAGTATTTTATTTTATCTTATTGCTGTAACTATACCTTTTATACGGAGAAACTAACTTTTATTTTGTTTCTTTTTCAGCCCATATGGTAGAAAACTCTCGGCATTCTTCGAAGGGAAAAATGGTGCTGTCGAAATCTTCAAAATCCGTAGAGAACACCCCCATCGAGCAGAGAGCTTCACGAAAAAGGAAACTGGAGTTGGGTCATGAGTCCGAGGATAATAGAGGGGAATCTCCAGATTCTTCTCGTGAGTCCCCTATTCGTCAGGGCACGGGATCTGGTTATCCTCCTCTTCACCTTAGAACATCTTTGGGTATTCGAGGATGTCGTAGCTGGTCGATGCCTCATCCTACTAATAATCCAGTTGATAGAAAAAGGAGTTACTATGGACGTTCTGGTGACGACCTTTCTTTACTCGGAGATAAACATCCAAAACCTACCCTGGTCGAAATGATCGAGGATCATTTAGAGGGAAGGAGGGCCGCTGGTTACTCCGAGAAGGATTCTCTTATTCATGATGATAGTGAGAACGCAGCCGATAAGGCAACCCGCGTTCTTTTGTCTGGTGTTTTCACTCGTGATCTCAATAAGCTTCTTCATAAGGATCCTCTGGAGAAATTCCAGCGAGCTTCTCTTTATGCCGAGAAGGTGACATCTTTTTACTTTAATCATATTAATAGATAATTTTAAAGGTCTTCCTTAATTTATTAATCCATTTCTTTTTCTTGCTCTCTTTGTTCTTCAGACCAAAACTTGTCTTGCGTCATACGCCTATGAAAATGCACTTTGGAAACAACAGTGCGAGTTTCTGGAAGAGAAGCATAAAGCTTTACTCCATAAATCCTCCGGTTCAGAGGTTGGTCCCTCAACATCTTCTTTCGTTCCCGTCGTAGAGACTCGTGCTACCGGGACTGAAGATCAAGAAATGATAGACAGGGTGATGGAGATTTCTCGTGCTCAAGAGCAGGCCAATCAAATGGCTAGAAAGTTAGAGGAATTGCAGTTACAGAGCACGACTCGAATTAGTGAGCTTGAATCTCAAGTATCAAACCTTGAAACTTCTTTAGAGGAGTACGAAAAGGATGTCCCACTTAGCGGACTTAGGGATCGATATGGTAGGAATCCTGATGAAAGAGTTGTTCGCGAATTCCTTAACTCTCCTGTTCATACGGCGTTAGTGTATCGGATGGTCGGTCCTCTTCTTGAGAATACTTTTAAGAAGGCGATTCATCAGATGGTCGCTTTAGAGATGATCGACGACCGTCGAAAGGAGTATTTTAAGACGGCGCACATTCGGTTGAATCGGTATGGCAAACTATATTCTTCTTCCGAGGTTCCAGATGTTGAATATCAAGGTTTTCCTCTGGCTCACCTTGTCGAGGAATTTGGAAATCCATTGCCGATTCCTCCTTCTGATGTTAACGATGAGCTTGATAATACTTTCATCGATCCAGGAGACGAAGAGGAAGAAGGAGACGATATAGGGATGACTGAGGACGTCGGTAGTGAACAGAAGATTCCGGATAGCGACCAGGCTTCTTGAAATAGTGATTCATTTTTGAAATAATCTTTGTAATTATTTCCTCGTAGTTTTAACTGTAACTTTAGCTTATTTTGTACGTTAAACGCTTCGTATTCTGACAGTCGTGTCTTTTCACTATTGCCGTAATAATTCAGACAAGTCATTTAATTTGCCGTAATCATTATGTGTGTGTCTTTTCGAATTCCAGCGTTTGCTCCAAGGTCAGTTTTCCTGTTTCGCGCCCTTTCTTTAGGTCTGTCGCATCCTTTCGTGTAGTATAAATACGAAAGGTAAAAACTGGACTTGTTTTTTACTGCTATACTCCTCTCTTAACAGAATACTCTTTCTTTAGCTAGTCGATAAACTTTCTCGATATTAATTTGTATTTTTCCATAGTCCGATCATGAGTAACCTTTTTGGTAATACTTCGAAGCGACCTTCTCGTGAGGGCGCTAGAGATAATAGATCTAAAAAATCTCGAAGAGATGGGCCGTCGATAGAGCCTCCTCGCTTGTCTCAATCAATTAGGTCGGAGATCGATACTCGTTGTATTGTCTCTGAACCTCTTTCCGTGGTAAACTCGTCGTTTTCAGAACCAATCTTTTCTACTTCCACTCAGGAAGGAAACATGCCTTCCCCTGGTCGATTACCTTTTGGGGATATGTCCAACGAAGAAACGGCTTATAATATAGCTGTTAGTTCCAACACTTCTTCTTTTGAGCACGTTTTTCACGGAGGGGATTTTGCTGTTTCCCTTCCTTTGTCTACTTCTTCTGCTCCCATTGTAAGCGGAGGGCAAGCTGGTGATAGCTTTTTTGTCAATCCTTCTACGACACAATCTATTGTGCAGGATTGTCCTGAATTTTTGTTTCATGATACCACTGTAATGACTACATCCTTTGAATCAGGAGGGCCTTCCGGAGGTGGGACCGGTTCCAGGTCTGGTCGTCGAACGGTTATTTCTGCCTCGGGCAAGGAGACCTCTGTTAGTCCCGACGGGAGAGAATCTCCTCGTCTATTAGATGATCGATGTATCTTTGAGCAAGTTAAAGATATTATGTTGTCAGAGACACCTCGTTATGATGGTGTCCCTTCTAATAGTGAATTGCCTGGCTCAGTTGAGCCTGATGCTTTATCTTGGGATCTGGGTATGAGCACAATTTTGCCCGGCGAGTTGAGGAAGCTCGAAGGTTCCTCCAATGTTCGCCTTGTTCAATCTCTGGTGAAGATATGTGAGCAGGTAAACATATTCTGAATATTTTTCCTGTTTTTTGTTTTGAACGCCTTGTTGTGTGTCGGTTTTTCTTAATTTTTCTGCTTTTTAGGGCAAGTATTTTGCACTCCAGCTGGGTGTGCAAAATGACGAACTGTGGACGAGTAAGCGTGTTCATCAACGTCAGTTAGAGTCGGAAAAAGCTAAAGCTGCAGGGCTGACGTTGGAACTTCAGATTGCCAGAGATGATCTTCAAAAATTGGAGGCTGATAAAGTTGTTCTTGAAAAAGAGAAAAATGATTTAATTCAGGCTGCTGCCCTTGCAGAGGAGTCTCAACGGCAGTCCTATGAGGAAGGGTATGACGCTGGTTATCTGAAGCGTCAAGAGGAGTTGATGGCGTTTGCTGGCAATTTGACTCCTCGGAGGACTGTTTCTAGTAGTCGGCCTATTGACCGTCCTTCTCAGTGATCTTTGTTTGTCCTGGCAGGCCTTGGACTGTCTATTTTTTTTTTTTTTTTTTTTTTTTTTTGTCGCCCAACTTTTGTGCACTTGTTTGGGCTGAAATTTTTGTAATGGGAGAAGTACTAAATTGGAAATATTAACCTTCTTGCAGGCAGATTCTTGCCTATATCTATTTTCTTCTCTTTGTTATGCACAATTTGCCTTTATGCATAAATATAATTATCGTAAAATAATCAGTATTGTTTAGCATACTTATCTGAAATTGATCTTTGCCAAGAATGTAGAATAAGGTAGCTTTGATCTCGATGTTTGTTTTGCAAATCCAATCTTTGTTGATTAACCCAGTATAGTCCCTTGGGTTATATTCAAAATCACGTTTGCGCATAATCATGCAGATAGCAGCTTTATTCGGATCGATCTGATTTAGGGAACGTTCAACATTTTAGTCGATGTTCGATCCCTGCCCTTGTAAAATTGTCCTTTTGTGACACATACTTTTATATAAGGAGGCTTTTTATACCTTTTGTTGAACTCTTCTTTTCTTTTCATAAGAGCAAGAGAAAATAACTCTTTCAGTATCCTTCGAAGCTTTATGTTTCTTATTATCAACTTCGAACTACTTGTTTTTCAACCAATGTTTCGTTTATAGCATATCTTTGATATGGGAGGAATTGGAAAGTGTAGAAGTCTTAGTCAGATCTGACCTATTCAGAACTCCTTAAGCAATTCTTTGGTATGTTAGGCAGTTACGTCCTTGCTGTTTTGAATAAGGAGGACTATTCTCCTGATTTCTATATCAGATATCTTGGATTCGAGAGGAGTTCCTGTATGGCTTAGTCAATGGTCATCCATACGATGTATGAGGCAGTGACGTGCCTCGTATGGTGAAAAGTTTGGTCTTTTATCTCTTATCGAGCAACTGTCCTTTTTGCTGCGATTTTAAAGCTTGTATAACTTTGTTTATGGATTCTAGGTCTCTAAACCATCGATCATGAAGTATGATTGTGCTGGAATGTCTAATCCAAAGCTTTTTTAGATATGATCATATCGATCTATTGCCTCTTTTGTTATCGACTAGTTGGGGCGATTAGATTGTGCCGTTCCAACTTACTTGCATTTATTGCGGGGAGTCAAGGGGTCGCATCTGTGTCCGTTGATCAAATGCTTTTTCAGCCGTTGGATTGTTTGAGTCTATCCCTATAAATGGGGTGGTGGTTTGCATTCTTCCTTTGCAATTTCCCAAAGAGAATGGAGATCTCAACTTCTTTGGATTTTATTCTGCCCTCAGATCCCATAATATTCAAAAAATCACATTATCGTGATTCATTCTTTAATAACTTGGTGTTCATCTACCTTGTACTGACGGGTCCCATGTCAGCCCTTCCTTGTACTAACGGGTCCCATGAGGCCTCCGCTTTAGTCTTCATCAATTAGAGGTCCGTGGTTTCCGTTTGCACATGGGGGGTTCATACTTGCCAGTCACCCTTGCTCTTGGATGTGACTTCCGGAGTGATAGACCGCCGGGGTGGCTGGTAAACTTACCGTTTCACGACGGTCCCGAAGAGATGCTGCTCGAGAGTAAAATGTTTTATAGATAAAGTAAAAGCAGTATCTTCTTACAGGTGAGTGAGCATTGCTAGTTATCTGGCTGGTAATGTTCATTTCATCTGGAAGAACATTTGATCTTCAGAGCCTGGCCATCGAACTAAAGAAGTCGACCATCGTGAGCAGCATGCTTCTTAGGTCGCATATTATAATCGATGAGGTACTAGGGAGGAGATTGGTGTTTCTGTGGACATTGTCGTGAAGATAGTCGATCCCATAGGATCAATTTGAGTAGATCATTGTAACGATCTTTAGGTAGCAAGCAGATCTTTGTAACTTAGTATATTTGTATGTAATTGATTTGATGAATAAAATATTACTTTATTTCTTGCATCTTCTTTGTCGTTGATAATTTTATTTACGAGGAGTATTTTCCGAGCAGATGAATTCATACTTGATTTATCTTTCAAAACTTTAGGAGTATCAGCAGATCTTTTTTAGATCGTTAGGAATATATCGAGGAGTTTTTATTGAGCGGATCAATGTATACTCGACTCGTTTGTAATTATACTTAGGTTATTAACCCAAAAGTTCTTTAATTATTGAAAATATATCGAAGAGTTTTTATCGAGCGGATCGATGTTTACTTTACTCGTTTTATTCAGACTTAGGTTTTAATACCACAAAGTCTTTTTCTTGTTGTAAATATGGGCGAGGAGTGTTTATCGAACGGATCGATGTTTACTCGACTCGTTTATAATTTTAGACTTAGGTTTTTAGTACCAAAAAGTCTTTTTCTCGTTGTAAATATGGGCGAGGAGTGTTTATCGAACGGATCGATGTTTACTCGACTCGTTTATAATTTTAGACTTAGGTTTTTAGTACCAAAAAGTCTTTTTCTCGTTGTAAATATGGGCGAGGAGTGTTTATCGAGCGGATCGATGTTTACTCGACTCGTTTATAATTTTAGACTTAGGTTTTTAGTACCAAAAAGTCTTTTTCTCGTTGTAAATATGAGGAGTGTCTATCGAGCGGATCGATGTTTACTCGACTCGTTTATAATTTTAGACTTAGGTTTTTAGTACCAAAAAGTCTTTTTCTCGTTGAAGATATATCGAGGAGTGTTTATTGAGCGGATCAATGTATACTCGACTCGTTTTTGAATTTATCGAGGAGTTTTTATCGAGCGGATCGATGTTTACTCGACTCTTTTTAATTAGACTTAGGTTTTTAACCCAAAAAGTCTTTTCGATCGTTGAAGATATATCGAGGAGTGTTTATTGAGCGGATCAATGTATACTCGACTCGGTTCGTTCTCAATTTTCATTAATATGATAGTTTAATTCCGAGGAGCATTAACCGAAATAATCGATGTATATAGAATGCTAAAACTTTTTACTAATTGAACTTGTAGGCTAAGGCTTTTGTTACAAGGATTAAAACTTGATAAAGTAAAATAAAGGAACGCAGTATAATCTGCTAAAATTTATTTACCATAGTATTTCCTAAGGTTGACCGCATTCCAGGTTCTTGGTAAGGCTGTTCCATCCAAGTGTGCAATTTTGTATGAACCTTTCTTTCCTACGCCAATGACGATGTAAGGTCCATCCCAATTTTGTTGTAACTTTCCCACATGCTTGGATACTTCTACCTTTTTCAAGACCAAGTCTCCTTCTTTGAAAGTTCGGATGCGTACTTTTTGATTGTATGCTTTCTCCATATTTGCTTTAGTGACTTGTAGGCGTACAGCAGCTTTATCTCTTAAAGCTTCTGTTAAATCAACGTCATTTTCTCTCGCTTTTTTATTTTCTTGATCGTCGAACATCTCTATTCTTGGCGTTGGGATTAGGGTTTCAACAGGAATAACAGCCTCCGACCCATACACCAAGCTGAATGGTGTTTCCCCGGTTGAGCTTCTTACTGTAGTTCGATTAGCCCATAGTACTCCTGGAAGTTCATCGAGCCATCTTCCTTTGGCCGAACCTAATCTTTTTTCCAAAGATTTTATTATTTCTCGGTTTGCTACTTCGGTTAGTCCGTTCGCTCTTGGATGTCCGACCGAAGTGAAATTTTGTTGAATTCCCAGTTTCGAACACCATTCTATTACTTGTTTTCCCGCGAATTGGGTTCCATTATCTGAAATTAGGATCCTCGGGATGCCAAATCGGCAAACTATGAACTTCCATAGGCAGTTGATCACTTGGAATTGAGTTATTCGTGCGAGTGCAATGCATTCTATCCATTTGCTGAAATATTCTACAGCGACCAGGACGTAAGCTTTTTTGGATCTGGCCGCTGGAAAAGGCCCCACAATGTCCATTCCCCATTGATCGAAGGGCCAACATACTGGAATTGGATGCATGTTTTCTGCTGGTTGATGACATATGTTAGCATGGATCTGGCAGTGATGACATTCTTGGACATATAGAGTGGCATCTTTATAGATGGTAGGCCAATAGTAACCAGTCCTGAGACATTTTAAGGCCAATGCCCTTGATCCGCTGTGATTTCCTGCGTCTCCTTCATGTATTTCTCGCAGTATATCGGCGGTTTGTGACTCAAGGATGCATTTCAGGAGAATTCCTGATACTGACCTTCGGTAGAGTTTTCCTTCTACAAGCGTATATTTTGGGGCTCGATATTTTACTTTCCGAGCTGCATTCTGATCAGATGGTAGTTTTCCTTCACGAAGATAGTCTATCATTGGGGTCATCCAATTTTCTTCGACTTCATCTATTTCCATTATATCGACTGCCGGTGTTTCGTCGATATCGACTGCCGGTGTAGAAGATATCAACCAATTGATCACCCGTTCGGTTTTTCCGTCGTGGGCTCCTGTGAACTTAGACAGTTGATCGGCCCATTTGTTTTCCGAACGTGGGATGTTCTGTATGTCGAAATTTTCAAATTTCTCGGCTAGTGTTTTTACTTTGGCGAGGTATTTTACCATATTGAATTCCTTAGCTTCGTATAGGCCTCTAATTTGTCTTTGTACTAACTCTGAGTCGGTTAACACTTTAAGCCTTTTTATGTTAGCTTTGATCGCCATTTCCATTCCTGCGATTAACGCTTCATATTCAGCTTCGTTGTTTGTTACAACGAAGTCCAATGTTATCGCGTAATTCAAATCTTCCTTATTTGGTCCGGTGAGGTTGATTCCGGCGCCTCCTCCTTCTCGGCATGAAGCACCATCGACATGCATTAACCAAGTTTGATTTTCTATAATCAAGACATCGTCGTTGAGGCTGCTCGATGATTCAGTAGCCTGTGTTGGTGTTTCTAATATAAAATCGGCTAACACTTGGGCCTTGATGGCAATCCTTGGTTTGTAGTCTACTTCAAATTGGCTGAGTTCGATGGCCCATTTGATCAATCTTCCGGAGGCTTCTGGTTTTGCTAGAACTTGCCTTAGCGGCTGATTCGTCAAAACGATGATTTTGTAAGTTAAGAAGTAGGGTCGGAGTTTTCGTGCGGCCACTACTAAGGCCAGCGTGAATTTTTCTATTTCCAAGTAATTCTTCTCCGCCCCTTGTAATAATTTGCTTAGATAATAGACGGGCTTATGCTCGGAGCCCTCTATCTTAATTAGTACTGAACTAATGGCCGTATCAGAGATGGAGATGTAGATGTACAACGGTTCCCCTTCCGTTGGTTTAGCTAACATCGGAGGCGTTGTCAAATATTCTTTGAGTTGTTCGAAGGCTCGTTCACATTCTTCGGTCCAAGCGAATTTTTTCGCTTTTCGAAGTGTTTGGAAAAAGGGCAAGCTTCTGTCCGCAGATTTTGATATGAATCTATTCAATGCTACGATTTTCCCAACTAAGCTTTGTACTTGAGAGATGGTCTTGGGAGGTTTCATTTCAGTTATGGCTCGAATTTTTTCTGGGTTGGCCTCTATACCTCGCTGGTGTACCAAGTATCCTAAAAATTTTCCTGACTTAACACCGAAGGTGCATTTTGCAGGGTTCAACTTCATACGGTATTTTCTTAAGATTTGGAAACATCGATCTAGATGCTTTATGTGATCTGCTTCATTCATACTTTTGACTAACATGTCGTCTACATAGACTTCCATTATTTCTCCGATTAATTCCCTGAACATTAAGTTTACTAACCTTTGGTAAGTAGCGCCGGCATTCCTCAATCCGAATGGCATTACAATAAAACAGTATACTCCCTGTTCGGTTATGAACGCGGTCTTCTCTTGATCCCGCTCATCCATGTATATTTTGTAAAATCCTTGGAACGCGTCCATCATGCTGAATATCGCGAAGCCAGCAGTCGAGTCGACCAATAAGTCAATCCTTGGGAGAGGGTATGGGTCGCGTGGACATAACTTGTTAAGGTCGGTGAAATCATTACACATTCTCCATTTGTTGTCCTTTTTATCCCCTTTTGCTACTAGTACAACATTACATAGCCATTCCGAGAAATGTATTTCTCGGATTTGTTTTGCTTCGAGCAGTCTCTCTATTTCGGCTTTGATAATTCTATCTTTTACTGGTCCATGATTTCTTTTCTTCTGTCTGGCGGGTTTCGCCGAAGGGTCGATTTTTAGGGTATGCTTGATTATCCGAGGATCAATTCCTTCAATCTCATTCGCGCTCCAGGCGAAGACGTCAACATTATTTCTTAGGAATTCGATTAACATTATTTCTCCTTCTTTGCTCAATTCTGTACCTATTCTTGTCGTTTTGGACGAGTCGCCTTTTACTAGAATTATATCTTTATGTTCTGGGGGTTTCAGGGATAAGTCTAGCGGTTCTTTCCCCTTTTTATCTAACCGATCAGTAATAGGAATTTCAACCTCATTTCTAGTGAGATCGTCTTCGATCTTTCTCTTGCTCGGAGTAATTGACTTAGGGTGTTCTTTCAAAGTTAACGATGTGCTGTAGCAATTCCACGCCATACAGTGGTCATTCGTTATTTCTCCGATGCCCATATCGGTCGGAAACTTTATCTTCTGATGATAGGTAGAGACTACAGCTCGGAAAAGGTTAAGGGCTGGTCGCCCTAGTATAGCGTTATAAGCGAAGGGTGTTTCCACTACTAGGAATTTTACTAACTTCACTGTCCTAAGTGGTTTCTTCCCAAGTGACACACTTAAAGATATTGTTCCGCTGGGGATAATCTCGGACCCTCCAAAGCCTACTAACGGCGTAGCTACTTTTTGTAGGTTTATTTATCCCAAGTTCATTTGGGCTAAAACCTCCCGGGAGATGATATTTGCTGAGCTTCCATTATCAATTAGGATTCTTCTTACATTATAATTCGCTATCTCTAATGATACTACCATAGGAAAATCGGGGTTATCCTCTTTTGTGTCCCAAATGATGTTTTTAGGTACTTCGCCTTCGTTGAAGCTGATCGGCTGGTGATTTGTCGGCCTGTTTTCCAGAGTCCATATTTCTTTTGGATATTTAGAACTTCGAATTATGGATCGGGCTGTCCTTCGTCGTGCATTACGACTATCTCCACCCGCGGGTCCCCCGGATATTGTATGGATAGTCCCATTGATCTGGTCCTGATTTAACTCCTGAGTAGGTCGACGTTCAGGCGACCTTCGACGAGAACTTCTCCTTCGATTACCGTTCCGAGGGCTTCTACTTCTTTCCCTTTTGCGATTATCTTGGTCTATGTATTCGCCTAGTTTTCCCTGCTCGATCAGTTTTTCGACTTCTCTCTTAAGGTGAAAACAATTTTCCGTTAGATGCCCATGTGCCCTGTGGTACTTACAGTATTGATCATAGTTTCTAGACCCCGGTCTGGGCTGAGCGATTTTCCTTGCCTCGGGAATCCAGTTATTTCTTTCTAGGACTTCCAATATTTCTTCCATTGGAGCATTTAACCTTGGGTGTTCTACTTGATTCACCCTGCTTCTGATTGGTTGCTCAGGGTTTCTTTGTCTTTGGTAGTAATTAGGTTGTCTTTCTTGATCGGCTTTGCTGTATTCCAGTCGCTGGAAAACGTTACCTCTCCTGGAAGATCGCTCATAGTCTAAGGGTCTTTGAATAGGAATCTTATCATGCCGCTTGGAGCCTGAAGCTGTGAATTTATTTTTGTTTTTATCCTTAAAGGAATTCATCTCTTCTTGGGTCATATACTTAGACGCCAAGCTCATGATGTCGGCGAACGTTCTTGGTTGTTTTCGACTGAGGGCATTTCCGAACTGCCTATTTTTAGTGAGATCGAAGAGGATAGAAATTATGTAATCAATATTTGGAGAATCGATTTTGAGTAATTCTACGTTGAATCTGGCCAACCAGTTTCTTAGGGATTCTCCTTCTTGTTGATGTATGGTTCCTAGGTAGCTCATCGGGAGTTTTTGCCTCTTCTGACTGGCAAACTGCTGCGTCAATTTATTGCATAATTCCCGGAAACTGAATATGGAGTTGGCAGGTTGTTTTGCGAACCAATCCAACGCTAGGCCCTCGAATGTGGTCACCATTAACTTGGCGGTGAATTCGGCAGAGTGGGCATATAAATTCATTATGTTAGTGAAGCTAAAAATATAATCATCCGGGTCGGTGGTTCCGTCATATCGGGGTAGTCTACCCGGGACCTGTCCAATGGATTGCGCTTCTTTTATTTCTCTGCAGAAGGGAGAACATGCTGCAAGGCTCTCCTGGAGTTCCGCGGTTCGGGTCCACGGGTTTTGAACAGATCGTAGGCGTTGCTCCAGTCGTTCCTGTACTATTCTCTCGATTTTTCTTTCCGAGAATTGAGTCGCTCGTGGTCGATCTGGGATAGCATCATCTATGTCATCCTCGATAGGGATTATTGTTCGTTCCTTCGATCCGCTGCGATCCGCCTGTGGCCTTCTTCGACCTGGTTTTCTTCGGGGACGGTTATCGGAGGGTTTAGAATTGTCCTGCTGTGGGCTGCGTAACGAGCGTCGCTCACTTGCTGGGCTGTCCGCTTGTTGAGAGGTTTGTTTGTTTGGCCCCGGCATTCCCGGTGCAGGAGTTGTCCTGGGAGCCGCAGCGTTTCGAGGAATTTGGTCTAAAACTAGCAATTCTTCTGGAGAGAGTGATTTGAAGAGCATTGCTATTTGTCTCAGTTTTTCCTGAGCGCCTGGGAGAGGAACGGGTATTTCGGGGACTTCCGGTTCTTCCTGTATTGCACCGGTAAGACCTCCTTGGTGTTCCTGCTGACGAGAACGGGTATCTGGGAGATTTTCATTGGTGTTGGGAATGTTGTTATCGTTGTTGTCTTGTGGATCTTCGGATGTGTTGTGGCCGGTGGTTGTATTACTTCTCGCTCCAATGCGAGCGCTTTTCCTTGGGCGAGCCATGTGTCGATCGAATAATTAACGTAGCCCCTCGGTGGGCGCCAACTGATTTAACCGGATTTCGTCGGGTAACTTGAATTATCAGTGAATTTGTGATATCGGGGGTTTTCGATATTTATATATATTATTTAGGGCTCTGTTACTTTATTCCGGATGGATCGGTTACAAAGAAAAGCAATATTCAAGAACAAGAAGTAAAACCACCAAACAAAGCTATGAAACACACCGATATGGAGGTAAAAAGCTCAGTAATAATATTGAATATTATTAAGTTGTGCTGTTGTAAGCAGTGTTAAATCCTGTATTCTCACGGTTCAGGAATTTCGTCCTTTAATACAATGATTAACTAGGTATTTATATGATGCTAAACCTAGTGTTACAAGGAAACATAGTCCTAATAGGACTCGGCCCAAATATCCTTCTTGGGTCCGGAGTACAATCTTCTATCGAAGCGAGCTGCACTTGGCCGGGTCTGCAAGATGATCCCGATCTGTTAGGTTTGGTCGAATCGATCTTATCTTCTTCGTTCGATTCGAATAGTAAGTAGGGTGCGAAATAGCCCCCATCACCCAGGGCGGATGCGGATTTGGTGATATCCACTATTCAAATCCAACTTGCTAAATATGGTAGCTCCACTCAATTGATCCAAAAGGTCATCTAACCGAAGTATAGGAAAACGATAACGGAACGTGATCTTATTACTGGCATGGCTATCTATGCACATGTGCTAGATTCCGTCCTTTTTTGTTGTAAGGAGAGCTGGTACAACAGAAAGACTAAGGCTTTCTCGGACATGTCCCTTAGTAAGCAGGTCCTCAACCTGACGTCGCAATTCTTCATGTTCATTGGGGCTCATGCTGTAGTGATGTCGGTTAGGCAAAAAGGCACCCGAAGTCAAGTCGATTTGGTGTTGAATGTCACGCAGAGACGGAAGTTTGTTCGGCAGGTTGTTAGGGAAGACGTCTGCAAACTTAGATAATAACGGATTAACCATAGGTGGGACTAAAGTAGCGGTGCAAGAAGATTTTAAATATAGGAGATAGACAACCCCCAAATCCTCCATTCCTTCTGTCATTTCAGCCCAAGATAATAAATTGGTTGCATTCTCTGCGAGTGAAATGGTTTTCTCTATATTCGGGAGTAGGACAATCTTCTTACCTTCGAACATTAAAGGATAGGTATTGGCCCGACCGTCATCCTCACGATCAAATTGCCAGGGTCGGCCCAGGAGAAGGTGACAAGCATCCATGGGTACCGCGTCACAATATATCTCATCAGAACAAATAGACCCATTTGAGAAGAAAATTAGAGCCCTCCGAGAAACGGTAACATCCGTACCTTTATTCAGCCAATCAAGTTTGTACGCCTTTGGGTGTTGTTCTAATTGTAAACCCAATTTCGCCAAGGTAGACTCAGACAAAACGTTATCGCAACTGCCTGAATTAATAATAAAGCGACAAACCTTACCCCCAATTGTACATGTAGATTGAAAAAGAGCAGTGCACCGCCAATCAGTGTCAGGTACTTGTGGGCTAAAAAATGTGCAACGCAACATTAGTACATGACCTATATCTTCCTCCAAAAGTTCTTCCTCAACCTCCCAACAGCAATGTCATCATAAACCAGGTTCTGCTCCCTCATATTACCGCTAGTACGACGATAATTGGCTTGTCGATACCCCATCCCGCCGCAATTAAAACATTTAAGGCCTCTACATGGATGACCTGGTGGAGGACCATGTACGTCGCGTGGTGCTGTAGCACCCGTATGCTGTTTCTGAGGTGTTGGAGCTAGTTGTGCGGACGAGGAACCTCGTGCATTCGTTCCTAGTATGAAACCCCTGACGGCACGGCGTGCCAGTTTTTTCTCGGCCTGAAGAGAACGGTGATGTGCTTTTGAGATGAAAAGTGGGTCAAACATATTCAAACATCCTGCAGTTGTGGGCGTAAACCGCCATTATAACGAGACACCAGTTGGGTCGAAGATTCAATAACATCCGTTCGTGCAAGCAACTGATAAAAGTCTATGGTATAATCATCCACAGAGCGAGAACCCTGACGAAGAAGCTGAAATCGCTGATATAATTCTCGTTCATAATTGTAGGATAAAAACGCAGCCGGCATATGTTTCTTAAATTTTTCCCAAGAAGTGATTTTAGATTTACCCATTCATGTCCGAACCCCTTTTGTTATGTTGCCACCAAGCTTGTGCCCTACCACGGAGTCATATGGTGACCAATGGAACACGACGAGGATCGGGAACTTCCTTAAAATCCAGAATTTCTTCCACTGTATTCAACGAATTTAGAAAGTCATCTGCCTGAAGTCCCCCATTTTGATACTTTGCACTCTGATTTAAAAGTTTTAGCTCTTCACACACTGAAAATATAATTCATTTGGTACTTTGTACCCTATTGTGTGTTTTAGTGAGAAAATTTATTAGTGGAAGGCCATAATAGTCATTTTAGGATTTTTTTGGCACTTTCCACCCTGAAATATAAATTTTAGCACTTTGTACCTAACAAATATAAAATATTGGCACTTAGCACCCTGAAAATATACAAAAATTGGCACATTCCGCCCCGATTAAAGAAGATTGGCTTTGCAACTTAGAAATATAATTTTTGGCATTTTGCATCCTAATATTTTCCATTGAAAAAAGCCCTTGAATGTCGTCAGTGCAGAAATAAAATAGTCATTTTCAATGCACAAACATCAAACATAGAAAAAACATAATTACTTTGAGTTCAATCCAAAAAAAAAAAAAATTTTTTTTTACAAATTATACGTACATTTTGTCCATAGCACTACAAAAAAAAGCATCTTATGTGACAAATTTTTTGTGACGAATCTGATTTTCGTCCCAAGATATATAGTTGTGGTGACGAGCGTGTTTTCGTCACATAAAACAACAGCTCATGTGACGAATTTCCATTTCGTCGCATAAATTTTGTATTTTATGCGACAAAAGAATATTTCGTCACATGAGTGAAGTTTTGAAACGACAAAACTCAGTTCCGTCGCCCACATTTGTATTTTATGTGACAAAACTCCAAACGTCGCGTAAACATAAGGCTTCGTGCGACATATTTATATTTCGTCACATAAACTGATATTTCTTGTGATGATGTTGGTTTTTGTCACACAACCTGAATCTTATGTGACAAACTTATTTATTGTCACATGAAATCATTTTATTCCCTTCAAACAAATTCCTCCTTTCCTAAATTCAGAAATTGTTTTCTGCAATAATGGTTCCCTCCTTTTTTACTTTTCCCTTTTATTTATGTGACAAAATTAAATTATTGTCACTTAAGCTGCATAACTTTTCAAGGATGTGCACATATACAATATTTCAATTTTGCTAGCTAAATGCATTATCAATTATATATTACAATTTGCATCAATTTTCAATTTTTTATTTACCAATTTTCATTGATTAATAATATATCCGTTTTTTCATCAATTTTGTTTTTTTTTTTATCGATTTAACTTAATTTTTTTTACCTATTTTGATATATTTAAATCATTTTGACCAATTTAATTCATCCTATTACTGAATAGGTGAAACATTAAATGGATTTACTATATTAAAACGGGTTAAATCGGCGATGTTAGTGATAAAATTGGTGAAACATTTAATGGATTTGTAAGTTATAATTAGTTTTATTCATATTTCTATAGTAGTATGAGTTTAATAGGTAGGTGGGGTGAGTATCACCGTGGTTCTAAGGTGTAATTACTATTCATATGTCATATGTTTATTTCTTATTATAGAATTAATTATGTAATTTTATAATTTTACTAGTTAGTTTTTCGTAAATTAAATATTTTACTTTGTAGTATAATTCATTTATCGATATAATTCATCAATTGTACAAGGTCACGGTTCAATAGTAATAAATTATAATTAACTTATAAATTGGCCCAATAGGAGCTCGACACATTTTCACTTGTTAGATATAGTAGAAATTAATACTAATTAAAATAGAATTAATGGCAATGTGCCCCCTATAATATTCTTAATGTTCAATTTACCAATCTGTGATTTGAAAAAGAACACTTTACCTTGAGTAATTTATAAATGTATATCACCGTCTCTTTGACATTTTTATATGAGTCACTTTACCCCTGTGTTATGATAATGTGACAGTTTACCCTCTTGTGTTATGATAAATGTGGCAATTTACTCCTATATTACAAAACACTTTTCACGCCCATTCTCAATTTTGACAAATGAGTTACACTCTCGGATTAAAAGGAATCAATTATTTATTTAAAATTTTCACAAGAGATAAAATGCTATTTTTCAAATTACAAAGAATAAATTTAAAATTATACAATTTATAGGGGAAAATTGCCATTAACTTAATTTTGATAACACATGTTAGAAGACTATAAATGAGAGGCTATTTTAGCTAGAATGAACAAGGGTCATTTTAACTTAGTTGAATTTTTTTAATCACTTAAAGAAAATTTAAATTTACATGAAACATGTTACTCCAAAAAAGCCTCCCGGTTCTTTTTTTCATTTCCCCGCTCCTTTTCATTTTTATTTCGTAAAATTACTATTTTCTCCTTTGAATCATAAATTGAGATAAGTAGAAATCTAGACCTTTCCACTCCCACAAAAACCCGCTCTTCTCTCAAGAAATTGCTCTCTCAAGAAATTGATTTCCATTGAAACTAACTTTACTTTGTGGGTATATTCTGGAAATCGATCTCTCTATCTCGCCCTTTCTAAGCTTATTTTCTTATTTCACGATTCTCACCTTCGAATTTGTAGGTGCGTTTTCACTAAATCGATAAGGAAGGATATAGCTCGTTTCAATAATTTTATTTTGCAATCTCAGAATTCCCAGCCATAAAATTAAGGTATGTGATGCATTTTGCCAAATTTCTACCTCAATGTATTTATTCCCAGCCATAAAATTAAGGTATGTTATGTATATACATGTGTGTGTTTAATTGTGTATATATGATTCCATTTTGTAACTCATTTTATATTAATTTTGGGGTTAAATGGTGCAATTAATTGTTGTTCTTACTCTATTGCTGAGTTGGTTCTTTGTTCTCATACTTGTCACTCTTGTTCTGGGAAGAATCAATATAATGACTTCTATAAAAATTTTTTTATGGTTTACAGAATGGGCTTACAATATTACATAATCTCTTATAAGTGGTATCAATGAAGCTAAATTCCTCTGACTAGCTAGCAATTTGCCGCTTTTACCATGTGGAAATTTTGGTATGAATCACACTCTCACAGCATCTATACACTCATATTACAGTTCTTGACTCTCCTGTTTCTTCTATGAAGTATGTTTTTGAGATGTTCTAGGATGTTGATGATTGAAGTGGATTTTACATGCTTGAATTATTGCTGATTTCTATGTGTAGACTTCAAAGTCAGGGACTAAATATCAATTTATGAAATGTTTCTTACTCTTATAATATTATAGTATTATGACTTAGTGTAGAATCTCCTACTGCATTCTAAGTTTTACTCATAAGATTTTTGTACATATTGAATTTTTTATACATGCTAAAGCAATTTGAATACGTGGGTCGGAGCCAACTACTTATGCTATGCTAAGACACCCTTTACTAAACATGCTAAGATGTCAATGAATAACTTTAACATAGATATTATTAAGTAAATTGGGGCTGAAATACATATATATATTATGTAAATTTGAAAAACTTAGGGATTAAAATGCAGATTCGGCAAAACAGAAACTGAAAAGGAAGATATTTGAACCATTAAACCAGGGGCTGGGCTGAAATTAGTTTATCCTTCCCAAATCTAATACTTTGTTCATTCAATCCCAAGTCCACTAAATTGTTGTTGCATTATATGATCTCCTAAAATGTTCATTTCACAGGTACGTACGTGGCAATGGACAAAAGTTGGATTAATGCTTATAGGAATAGAATTAATCTAAAGCTCAAATAAACTTGAGAATACAGAGACCAAAATTAGCACACTCACCATTGAATTGGAAGAACAAAAAGAGAGAAATAAGAACAATAAAGAGAAAATTGAGACATTGCAAGCACAACTGCAACACTTGGGTAAGAATACTTACTGTTTTGTCAATATAATATTCAAGTGTAAGGAGTTTGGGAAACTATCAAAGCTTAGATATTGAGGCTGAGCACTAACAAGCATGTTAATGATTTGATTATTGATTACTTGTTTAAGTTTTATAAAAAGTTAGTCCTTTATTTCCCATATGTACTGTTTTGTTAGTCATGGATTTGAGTTGTTTAAGTCCAAATATAGTTAGCATTACTTTGTGACATAAATGGATGAGGTTTTGGATGACGTAATTCTCTTTTATTTGTGTAATTTGATAGTTGAGAATGTTCTATATGGTGTTAAGTCAACAATAGGACTCAAAATTCATCTTTTTGTCTATTTAGATATGATATGAATTGTTCGCTTTATAAGCTCAATGAATAATTTGCTACCTGCTTTACCTAATGAGATAAATTTGAATCTATTTAGTTATGTGTTTCACTAATTAAAGTGTGGTCTTCATGCAGAAAATACTACTGCTACTTTGGATAGCTAATGAAAATGTGGTGGAGCTATGTTTAGAGGCTACGAAGTGTTAGAAGTTGAAGATATCGATGTCTACATGTGTTCAAGTTTTGGAACTTTGGGTTCCAAAAATTTGTTTTGAATTTTTTTTGTGAAACTTAATAGGTTGTTGACAGGTGCTATTATTTTGTTTAATGAAGTTGTTGAGATATACACTTGGATAAGAATGATATTGTGAATTTTAATCAATTTTAGTTTTTTTAATATTACTGTTTTAGTTAATCAATGAGATGAAAAACGTAATTATGAACTCTAATAGGTTTATTAATCGTAAAATTTAGAGTGACAAATTATATTGTCACATAAGCATTTCTAAAATTTTGAATTAATTTTTTTTGGTAAAGGATATTTTTATGTGACAAAATATATTGTCACATAAACATGGGAACAATTTCAAATTAATATTTTTTTTGACAAAATAATTTGTCAAAATAGGATAGAATTTTTTGTGACAAATAAATTGTCACAGAAAGCTTTGTTAAAATCATATTTGTTATGACGAAACACACTTTTTGTGACAATTTCTTTGTGCTTATGCGACAAATACGTCGTCGCAAAACATTATCTTGTTGTGACGAGATAAATTTCGTCACAGTGTTATGCGACGAACATGACTTTTGTCACTTTAGACTTTATTTGACGGGGCCTATGTGACGAACCTTGTGACGAATTATTTCGTCACGTAAACCTTTTTGTGAAGTAAAATTAGTGTTTTGTGACGAAATATTTTGTCACATAAGTTGCTTTTTTTTTTGTAGTAGTAGACATTAAGTTGCATTTGTTGTGATATAGATATAAGTTTTATTTTATTTTATTTTGTTTGCAAAAAGTTTCTACAAGACATACTCTATAAATTATTATCTACTAGCTTGTCAAATTTAGGAATTAAAAAAGAAGAAAAAAAGAGTTCTTATCTAATTACTAATAGCTTAATAATTTGTGTCAAAAATTTACGTCGAGGTGGAAAGTGCAAAAAAATTAAACTATCATGTTATAAATGTTGGGATTCTTACAAGAAAACGAGCCATATGCCGCGGAAAAATAAAACTTTTAGGCTCCCCTTAGGAATCTTGGCAGGATATAATCCGGTATATATTTAAACTAATGTAGTATCAAACAAATATAATAATCGCCAGATTAAGTTATACCTACTTCCTAGCACTTCTGAGCCAAACCCTGCTTTGTGGGAAATCCCCGGAGATGCGAACTCGACCTCTTTCAATTTTCACTTTCAGTCCCAAGCTTTTGCTTAGCGCCCCACATGTTGCGCCTCTACGGTTCAGTACGCCTCATACACACGAAAACCTTGAGATCTCTGATCGGCTAGAACACATAACAAATCAAGATACGCCACTCGAGAAAAAAAGGTAGAAGTCGATCGACTTCTGTCAGGGGTACGGGCGGCATCTAGGGCTTAGGGAAGAGAGAGAGAGAATTTTTCTTTTTCTTGCTTTTGAAGAGTTATACAAAGTGTGTACTTAGTATTGTGTCTTGTGTTTTCTCCAAAACTTAATGGGGCTTATTTATAGATCTTGTAATCCTAGCCCTACTAGGATTCCTAACAAGATCTAACTCCTAAATGGGCTTCATTAATTAAATGGTCTTGTCTATTTAATTAGTCTTGGACCCATCTAAATCTCCAAGATTAATTGGCCCACTAATTAAAAATCCATTTATCCTAATTAATTAAATTTGACTCGTAGCCCAATTAACTAATTCCCATTAATCATTATTTAATTAAATTAAACTCTAAGTTTAATTAAATCTTCTCTCTCCTCAATTAATTAAATCTAATTTAATTAATTATTCTTATCAAATTAAAAACATATTTAATTTGACATTTTGATCCAACCCAATTGGATCGGATTATCGTGCCCAAATGGATCGACCCAGTCGAGTCCAACTTTCTTCATTTCCTATTTTCGCTCGATGTGTTTGTGTATGTCCCAGTAGGTTCACCATATAATTGGCCGCGGATTATAACTAAATGTGCATTTAATTATTCGAGTAAACATATACTCTAAATCAATCGAACACTCTGTCGATTGACCATTCCAAAATTAGCATCTCTGCTAATTCGAAAATTTTTCCACACTCCACAGTCGATGTCTGGCCACATGCCCGTGGAGCCCAATCACTGGTGAAATAATTCACTAAACCTTTAACCTTTACAATTACCATGTACGCCGTAATCTTTCCATTAGTTGGTCTCCCAGTCAAGACTAAGGTTATGGTCTTTCATCGATTTCCTTACTTGTCTCGACTATATGTATTCTAGTCTCGAAACTATTCCCTTTGATTTAACCTTTATGAGCTACTTTCATAAAGTCATCAGATACATTGACCAAGAATTTACCGGAATACATTTCTCACAGAGATTCAGAGGAGAAGCTCCGAACCTATGAAGTCGGGTCAACGGATACTCTGTTGATAATATGAACCTGCATACACGTTCCTCTATACCCAATATGAACCCACAAAGACCTTCTGATAGACTCCAGTCAGTCGGGACTCATATCAAAGCATGTCATTCGTGCACCAGATAAACTCTATCACCTTAAGTAATAAGGATCGTTCCTCGTAGTAAATAGTAATAACTTCCTCCCCGATATGCGACTACCACTTCCAGGTTGAGTTATTTCCTAGGTACGCTATTCAGTGCGCTTGCCATCCCAGCAAGTAACCTACTCATGTGTATCGACTATCCCAGTCATGCTCGTGGACCCCAACATTATCCAGTTCATTGGAGTATACACACTCGTGATGGTCTAACCGAATCCACTGATGTCCCATCTAAAATGGATTCTACGACCCTTGAATTAGTTTTAGATCACATCCTTGGAGATTAGTCCACGGGTTGTCCCGTAGCCCTGTGATGTAAGGACTTCCATCCTTATGTTAGATAATTATTCATAAGAAGAAGATGACCATAAAAATAAATGCATTTATTAATCAAATTGAATAGTTATTCTAATTATTACTAATTAATTACATCCAAACCAGTTGCCTTGCAGGACACTATATCCATCAATCTCCCACTTGTACTAAAGCCAACTCTTCATACTACTGATTCCCATCTTTGACAGACGTTTCTCGAATGCCTTTTGAGACAATGACTTAGTTAGCAGGTCCATCGTATTATCCTTTAAGGTGACACGTTCCATCTTTATGTCTCCTCTACCAATGATATAACATATCAAATGGTATCTTCTTAGTTCGTGCTTGGATTTCTGATGAGATCTCGACTCCTTCGCTTGCGAGATAACTCCATTATTATCACAGAAGATAGTAATGCCTCGACAATTCTAGGTTCGAAGTCCAATTCTTGGACGAAGTTTTTCATCGAAACACATTTCTTTGCAGCTTCACATGCTACAATATTTTATTCCTCGGTGGTTGAATTTGCGGTAGTATCCAACTCACCGCACCATTATTGAGGCAGAAATATCTAGATGTTGACTCAATACCATCTACACCACATTGGAAGCTAGAATCAGTATAGCCTTCCAATTTCAATTCTCTCGCGCCGTATACCAAGAACAATTCTTTAGTCCTTTTCAGGTACTTCAGAGTAGACTTTACGGCTACCCAGTGCTGCTCTTTCGGGTCAGACAAATAGCGGCCATTTACTTTCAGAGTGTACGCTATGTCTAGTCTTGTACATAACATACCATATTATGCTTCCAGATTAGAGGCATGTGGTATCTTAGATATCTTGTTTCTCTCATCAAAGGTCTTTGGGACCATAGACTCAAAGAGAGCAATGCCATGTCTCATCGGAAGCAATCCACTCTTGGATTCTTCCATACTGAATGTCTTCAATATTTTATCTATGTACTTTAATTGGGAGAGGGCCAGCAGTCCTTTCGATGTATCCATGCCTTGTAGCCAGTACAAAGGATGCTTCTCCCAAATCCTTCATTGAGAATTGTGTAGAAAACCATGCTTTCGTTTCGGATAACAATTTTGCATCATGTCCAATGAACAGAATGTTATCAACATAAAGCATAAAAATTCAACTGTACTCCCACTAACTTTCTTGTAAACACACTACTCGAACATGTTTTCGACGAATCCAAAGGTTTGGATTATATCATCAAAACATATGTTCCATATATGGACCTTGGGAGTTTGCACACTTTTTGCTCATCCCCCTTGGATGTATATCATTTTTGGTTGCTTCATGTAGTTCTCCTTATCAGTGTTTTTAAAATTGGACCGGATCGACCGGTTAGACCGGTTTAACAGCTAATCGGAGACTAGTCCGATCCGAATGACCTTCTAAAATCAGTAGACATTTTAACCCGTTCGAACCGGCAAAAACCGGCAAATCGGTGGACCGGGTGAACCAGTGGTTCATTATTTTTCTTTTAAAAAAATGAAAAAAAATAAAAGGAAAGGAGAAGAAAAAGCCTTTCTCTCTTTACCTCGGTCTTATCTTAGGAAGAAAAGAAACAAGAACCCCTAATTTTTCTTTGATTCACTATTCTCATCAATTTTAATTCACATTATGAGTGAAGTAGAAGATGTCAAATGTTGTAGAGAAACGATAACAGAGGAAGAAAAATGAAGAAAGAAGAATAAAAGGGGGATGTTGAAATAAAAACAAAGACATAAGGAAAATTATTAGACGGGACATATAAGGTTGAAGATGGGTAAAATGGTGGCTGCAGAATAAGAAAATGGCTTGTGGAGATGAAGTTTAGGTTTTTATTTTGTAATTTTCTATTCCTAGTTACAAAATATTCAAGCCCAATATTTAAAGAAAATAATAAATATATATCCTAATAGGTCCAAATCCCATCTGTTGACATATTAGTACACTACCGTTAAAGATTTAATGGCCTAATTGCTTATAAAATTTGATTAGTTGAATTAACTTAGATATTAAATAGTGCAAATTATTTCATTAGTTAATATTTGAAATTATTTTGATATTCTTATTTTAAAATTTTCAATTATTTATATTCATATAAAATTTTATAAAAAATAAAAAAAAATAATTATATTATGATGATGTTATACCAGTTGAACTAATGGTAGGTTAATTATATAAGTTGTCTTGTTTTGGATGTATGAATAATTGAAGGTTACTTGAAAATTATGTTTTTGATATTAATTTTTGCTTTAGATAGTCAATATATATATATAAAACGTTATTCTGATCGAACCACTGGTCGAACCCATCTAACCGATAGAACCAATAACCAGTAGAATTTTCGGTTTTATGGCTCGCTTTTGAAAACACTGCTTCTTATCAATGTCTCCATTGAAAAATGATCTTTACATCCATCTGCCATATCTCGTAGCTAATACTACGCAGCTATAGCCAACAATATCTGAATGGATTTGGACATCGCTTCATGCAAAACGAATTCCTCAAAGTTAATGCTCGACATTTGAGTGTATCATTTTGCGAATGGTCTTGTCTTGTAGGTAATAATCTCTCCATTGACCCCAAGCTTTCGCTTATAGATCCACTTGCAACTCAAGGGAGCTACTCCCACTCGTGGATCTGATAGGATAGTGCCCAGCAAGCCGATTCACTTTAGCTTGTAATAGGTCTATTCTGTAAAAACAATCTTTTGATTCTATAAATAATACGCACATTTATTTATATTTGTATAGAATAAACAATGACCAACTTCATCTCTTGCGAATACATTTAAGCGATTGGATGAAATCCTTAGATCACATTTGACTATATGGGACGATTCACTTTGGTATTGAGTGCAATCATGAAACAGTATCTAAGGTCATGATCTTAAAACTCGTTCTAAGTCATAGATCCCGAAACGAGACAGGGTATCGTAGGAATCGTCAAGACTTGTATGAATATGCATGATTCACATGAAGTGAATTTGTAGAGTTTCATGAACAAGACATTTTGATGTCAGTGCATATGAGTAGGTGGTTCGATAGGGGATCGAACGCATCGAACGACCAAACAGAGAAACCCATTGTGGAAGCGCATGACGCATATCGGTGATGGGATGTTTCTCAAGACTTATAATAGTGTACGATTTAGTCCTTAGACTTGAGGTGCTAGGGCGAATTCGGTACATGAGTGTGCGTACTTAGATCTAGGTACAGGCCACGTAGCCTGATCATAATGTGCCTAGGTTAGGTGTGTGTAGATATGTACGCGAGTGGTTAGTACCAATATGGAATCTACCGACTCATCGTAATGGATGAGGGAATTTCCTATACGATTCTTAGATAATATATCCGAGGAATCTGCAACCGCAGTCGATGATAGCTTTGGAAAGGGGTTTCCAAATTTAGCAGTCACACTGGATTATTATCCCAAATTAGAAAGTATGGTTATCGAGACAATTAGAGGTGCCGATCAATTCACACACCCTAAGTCTTGATCAGGAAATTAAGTCGATAGAAGGACCGTATGTACATGGCAATTATAAGAGGTGAGGTTCACAAATATCAATCACCTGAAGTTGGGCTTCATGGGCTTGTGGCTAGACATCGACCATGAAGTGTGGGTACTCCTGAATTGATAAGGGAGATTAATTATGGAGTGGTCAATTAAAAGGGTTTAATTGATCGGAGCAATTAACTGCTCGTAAATTAAATATCGAAGAATTTGTGGACCTGCTGCCAATTGATGGTGAACCTAGAGGGTCACACACGATACAATTGGACAGTGACAGACATAAAAGGAAATAATTGATTTAAGGTAGTTAAATCAAAATGAATTAAAGTGTTAATTCAATTGGAAGACTAATTAATTAGATGATCTAATTAATTAAATAATTAATTAAAGTATTAATTAATTAAGAGAGATATTAATTTATTAATTAATAGGGGCTAGTTTAATTAATGGGTTAATTAAATGAACTTGCAAGACATGGGCCTTTAATTAAAAGCCCAGAAGAAGTCTTGCAATACTAGGTTAAGTCGGAGGATATAAAAGGAGTCTGTGCAGAACTCTAAAACCTAATCTTGCTAAACTCATTCTTGCACTCACAACCCTAGCCGCCCCCTAACCCTAGTCGCCCCCTAGTCCTGCGCAGCCAACCCTGTGCGCAACCCCTCTCTCTTGTTCTTCCATTACTGGATCTTGCTTTGTAAGTAGATCCATCTATTCCTCCATTGACAGCCTTCAAGATCTAGTTCGTAGCCTGCGATTTGAAGGTGTCCCGACAATCCAATCGGTGTGGATACGCTCTGGAGGTGAGATACTTGGATCACTACCCGTGAATCTAGAACAAAGCCGGAGGTTACCACCACCTTGCCTGTGGTGAGGTAAAATATAACCCTCTTTATTTATGTTTTGTTGCTTGATTCAACCTTTTTGCATATATAAGATGGATCTATGTATCATGGGACTCTCGGAAAAAATTTTAATTTCCGCACTTTTGTTGTTTTGACAACCGAGATATCCCAACAGGATCCACTAAGGTACAAACCTTGTTAGAGTGCATGAGTACATTTCAGATTCCATGGCTTTGTGCCACCTTCCCAAATCTATGTCATGCATAGCTTTGTCGTAGGTCATTAGATCAGTCTCATATTATCTAATTTCATGCTGCAGACTATGATACCTCTTGGGTTCCCTACGTTGTCTTTCAGACCTCGAAGTTCATGTGTACTAGTTGGTTCATTTTCATGCTCAGCTTCTCCCACTGCCCATGGTGATGGGTCAATTTTATGAACCTCATTTTGTTCTATGTTGTTTTCTTTCTTGTCCAACAATAAATCCTTCTCCAAGAAGTTAGTTTTCCTTGAGACAAAGGTTGTTTGTCTTACAAGACCATAGAACTCATATCCTTTTGAGGATTTTCGGATACTCCACGAATTGCATAAGATGGATTTTATTTCCAGCTTATCTCTCACTAGCTTATTCATATAAGTGGGAGAGCCCATATGTGCATGAATGCATATGAAGGTAAAATACCAAAACCTATATCACTTGATATGTTTTGGAACTGGCTTCATAGATACTTAGCTCAGTAACTTCGATTTTCTCGATCAAGTTTGATTGAATAAGGAATTTCATGTAAGATTTCCGGATTTTTTTCCAATATAACCTTTTACACAAAAGTATTCTTCAATATGACTCAAACTGAAAAGTATTTCCCTAATTGTACCTTTTAGGTAAAATCGTTGTTGGCAATATCGATTCTACTAAAAAATCGCAAGTTCCAACATCGATTTATCAATTATATCCAATAATTAAAAAAAAATTAATAAAAATCGAGATTAGTAACTCGATTCTTATTAATTATAATAATTAGCGATTAATTAATTCAAGGAAAGAATCGATATTGACAATATCGATTCTTCAGAAGAATCGCTATTAGCAATAGCGATTCTTCTAATTATTTTTTTGGGGAAAATGAGGGCATGCTGCTGAAAATTCCCAAGTCGTTGTTGAACTGCGATTTATACCTTTTTTTAAAATCTTGTGAAATGTGAAGGAGCAGAAGCTCGATTTTTTTAACTCAATCACAACCACTACAATAAATTCGAGAATCACAATAATGTAAGCACAACTACAATGTCGGTTTACAACAATTTAAACTTAAACAAGTTCATTGAAAACGTCTTAAATGTTCGCTGTCATTAGGCCATATCTATAACCACCATCATGTGCAATCGTCCATTTTTTTTTCCAGGAGTTTATCCAACCACTTTCGGGCATCAAGACTTAATAACTCAATTTGATCCAACACAGTTTGAAACTTGCGATCCTGGTGTGAGCAACCTGCCTTCCACACTATCCTTTTTAAATTACCAACCGTATGGACTTTGCAAAAATTAGAACGCACATGCCTCAAACAATACCCATGTTCCACCATTTTTCATTTCCTTACTCGGATTATTGACAATATACCTTTATGGCGATCAGAATTCAAACATATATTACGACCCTTCACAACATGTTCTTGCACAAGGTTCAAGAACCAATCCCAAGTTTAAAGGACTCATTTTTTACAATAGCAAAGACAAGTGGCAAAAAATCGAGCTTCTGCTCCTTCACGTTTCACAAGATTTAAAAAAAAGGTATAAATCGCAGTTCAACAACAACATGGGAATTTCCAGCAGCATGCCCTCATTTTCCCAAAAAAAATTAGAAGAATCGTTGTTGCCAATAGCGATTCTTCTCGTTATTGGCAATAGCGATTCTTTCTCTGAATTAATTACTCGCTAATTATTATAATTAATAAGAATCGATGTTACTAATCTCGATTTTTATTAAATTTAATTTTTTTAATTATCAAATGTAATTGATAAATCGATGTTGGAACTTGCGATTTTTCAGGAGAATCGATATTACCAACATCGATTTTACCTAAAAGGTACATTTAGGGAAATACTTTTCAGTTTGAGTCATAATGGGAAATAATTTTGTGTAAAAGCCTATATATAGGAAAAAAACTCTAAGATTTCCTTTACATGTCCAGAATGCTCGACAACTGACAATGTTTCGAGCGGGTCTAACTTTTCGAGAATCTAATTCTCTATTAAATAATCAATGGCATATTTTCCAAATGCATGTTCGATTTGAATCGATACAAATCTCTTACATGCTTCCGTTGATCAGGCTAAGAGACACCTTATCTCTCACTAATGCTTTAGTGTTTCTACACACTTTTAAATGGATTAAATCCATTGCAATTGTTTATCCCTCTCGGTTGCCTAGCAACCAACTACTAAATTTAATTTCCGTTAAGCAAGATGCGAAAGTCGGTTACTATTTATAGCATCTCAATCAAGCTAGACCTAGTCGAGCTCATTCTTTTGAATCTTTAATTCAAAAATTTATTTTAGTTCTCGTGTATCACCTTTCGGTTATACAACGACTCAAGTGTATGAAATCTTGATTATTTATATTTTATTGACTATGCATATTATACCCATTTTCTTATTCATACATTTTGCGTATAAGTGTTATAGCGCAATCAGTTCCAACCATTATGGAACTATTACATCCCTTAAGATAAGGGATGGTATAAGAAAATTCTAACGATCTAAATAATCCATGGCTTTACATGTATTTAATGCATCAATGAGTACTTTATCGGGCGTCAAACACCCTTATGCATTACTTAACCAAATGTATGTTGGGATTTCGTGGGTATAATTGTCAACTACAACGGTGCGGAATTTAAAAATTTTATATCCACATCCCAGGGATCTTATTAGCACATGTGAATAAGGTTGAATTTATTTAAGCATACAAATACTAAAATAAATAAAGTGGTAAAATTGCAATTTTACCTCACCACAGGCAAGGTGGTGGTTTCTCCGGTCTTCTTTTCGGATCACTAGAGCACCCCAAGTGTTGTGCCTCTAGAGAAAAGTCCACACCAGTTGGATCTGCAATCACTTTAATCCTCGGGCTAAGAACTAGGAGAAAAGTAGTTCAGATTCAAGAGTTGGATTAAAATCCAACTCTAGATGTAGATCGGAAGAAGGAGAGAGGAGGTGCACGGTCGATCTACAACCTACGGCGGCGGTGGCGGCTAGGTAGTAGGCGGCGACAGCTAGGGCAAATTGGGAGAGGGGGCGGCGGCTAGGAGAGAGTAGATTAGGGTTTTGTGTTTTTGCTAGGTTAGGGTTTTAAGTCTCCAAGACTCCCTTTTATAGTAGACTTCAAACCCTATCCCTAATCTTATCTCTTAGCTAATGGGCCATCAGATAAGTTTGGCCCAATCCCTCTATTTAATTAGTCCTTTTAATTAAATAGCCCAAGTCATTTAATTATCCACTTTAATTAAATGGCGCATTTATTTAATTAGTACTTTAATTAAATAAACCAATAAATCTAATTAAAGATTTACTTTAATTAGATAAAATCTAATTAATTTTCTCTCTCCAGAAATTAACCCTTTAATTCCTTACCTTGATTTAACTCTTTTAAATCATTTCGTTCTACAACTGACTATCACAGTTCCAGCTTTTGTGTGTGACCCTCTAGGTTCACCATCAATTGGCCGCAGGCTCACATTTCTGTGATTTAATTAATGAGCAATTAATTATTTAATTAATCGCACCGATCAATTAAACTATTTTCAATTGACCACTCCAGAATTAATCTACCATCAATTTAGGAGTACCCACACCTCATGGTTGATGTCTAGCCACAAGCCCATGAGGCCCAACTTCAGGTGAATTGACTTCAGTGAACCTTAAACCTCTTATAAGTACCATGTACATACGGTCCTTCTAACGACTAATTTCCCGATCGAGACCTAGGGTGTGTGAATTGGTCGGCACCTCTAATCATCTCGATTCTGTACTTTCTAATTCAGGATAATAATTCCAGTGTGACTGTTAAATCTGGAAACTCTTTTCTAAATCCGTCACTGACCATGGCCATGGATTTCTCGGAATGTATCATCGAAGAATGTACAGGAAATTCCATCATCCATTACAATGAGTCGGTAGATCCTATATTGATGCTAACCATCCGCGCATACGACTATACGTACCCAACGTTGGCGCACAATGGACAAGCTATGTGCCCGGCTCCTAAATCAAAGTGCGCACACCCGTATACCAAATTCGCCCTAGCATCTCAAGTCTAAGGACTAAATCGTACACTGTTATAAGTCTTGAGAGACATCCCATCACCGATATGCTTTTTACGCACTTCCACAATGGGTCTCTCTGTTCGGGTCGTTCGATGCGTCCGATCCCCTATCGAACCACCTAGTCATATGCACTGACATTAACAATGTCTTGTTCATGAAACAACAACAAATTCACTTTAAGTGAATCATTGCATAATCGTACAAGTCTTGACGATTCATTCGATACCCCGTCTCGATATGAATCTATGACTTGGAACATTTTTGAGATCACGACCTTTGAGACTGTTTCATGATTAATCGCACCCAATACTGAAGTGAATAGTCCCGTAGTCATGAGTGATCTCAGGGTTTCAACCAATCGCTTAAATGTGTTCGCGAAAGATGAAGATGGCCATTTGTTTATATTATGAATTCTCAATAAAATAAACAGTTCGAATTAATTGATAAATCAAAGATTATTTCAAGATAAAATAATGTTCCTATTACAAGCTATTTTGTTGGCTTGCAGGGCACTTGTTGGGATTCGGTAAGAAAAACAGCCCTAGGCACGGCGGAATATAAAAAATTTCTAGGGCCTCTTAAAGAATCTTGCCAGGATATTCTCTAGTTGCATATATATGAATATAAATAAATGACAGTATAAGTTTTCTCGTTTATACCTGTCTCCTTGCAAATCCTTGTTGGCTAAAACGAACTCTGAACTCTCCTCCACAGAAATCGATCCAAGCTCTGCAGTAGCGCCCCACGTGTTGCGCCTCTACGGATTGATACACCACAATATCACGAAAATTAATATACCTAATCGACTAGAACATAGGCTATATTAATATCTAGGTTTTAGGAACGATTTGGGAACAAAAATCGAAGACGAAAAATTATTCCTAACACTGGAAGGGTTCGGCCGATTTGGTGGGAGAGGGAGAGAGAATTTTTGCTCTTGCAAATTTTTCTTGTAGAGTTGTGTGTGAGATATGAGACCTAGTCTCTTATTTATAGATATCTCCCATACCCTAATCCTTCTAGGATTAGGATACTAATTCTCCTACATGGGCCATGGCCCTTTTAATTAGAAGACTAAGTCTTCTAATTAATTCATGGCCCACTTTAATTAATCTTTCAGGACTTTATTTAATCTCCCAATTAAATAGCCCAATTAATTAAATCATCTCCCAATTAATTAATTAAACTTCAAGTCCAATTAATTAATTATTTCATTAATTAATTAAATCCTAATTAATTAATTTACTCATAAATTAAATTCCAATTTAATTTATAATCTTGATCCAATTCCAATTGGATCCAATTTCGTTCCACATGGGTCGACCCAGTTGACCCACCCATTTAATCGACCCAGTCGATTTTGACCCAGTCGACCCAGTCGACTGGTTCGTTCTTGTTTCCTCGCTTTCGCTTCATGTGTATTGTGTATGCCCCCGTAGGTTCACCACATAATTGGCCGCGGGTTGTAATTAAATATTATTTAATTACTCGAGCAATTAATACTCTAAATTAATCGAACACTCTGTCGATCAATCATTCCAAAATTAGCACCCCTGCTAATTTGAGAATTCTCCCACACTCCACGGTCGATGTCCAGTCACAAGCCCATGGAGCCCAATCACTGGTGAATTAATTCAGTGAACCTTTTATCATTTATAATTTCCATATACGACATAATCTCTCCATTTATCAATCTCCCAGTCGAGACTTAAGGGCATGGTCTTTCATCGGTTTCCCTTTCGTTTCGTCTCGACTATATGCATTCTGATCTCGAAATAAATTCTCTCTGACTTATTCTTTATGAGCTACTTACATAAAGTCGTCAGTTACCTTGGCCAAGGATTTCATCAGAATTAATTTCTCACAGAAATCCATAGGAGAATTTCTCGACCTATCAAGTCGAGTCAATGGATCCTTTGTTGATGATATGAATCTGCACACGAGTTCCTCTATACCCAATGTGAATCCTCAGAGACTTTCTGGTTGTCCCCAGTCAGTCGGAACTCATATCAAAGTATAGAAGTTCTCGTACCAGATAAACCCTATCACCTCAAGTAGTTAGGGATCGTTCCTCGTATACTATTATAAATTGGAATAACTTCAACCCCGATATGCGACTACCGCTTCCATGGTGAGTTATTTCCTTGATGGGGTATTCAGTGCGCTTGCCATCCCAGCAAGCCACCCACTTATGTGTGTCGACTATCCCAGTCACGCTCGTGGACCCCAGCGTCCTCCAGTTCATCGGAGTACACACAATAGTGAGAGTCTAACCGAATCCAACGATGTCCTATCTCGATTGGATTCTACGACTCTTGAATATATTCTAGATCACGGCCTTGGAGATCAGTCCACGGGTTGTCCCATAGCCCTGTGATCTAAGGACTTCTATCCTTATGCGTAGACAAATATTACATAAGATAAAGTTGACCATTTAATAAAAGTGCATTTATTAATCTAAATTGAATAGTTCCTCATTAATTACAATTAATGCTAGCCATACAGCTGGCTTGCAGGACACTATTTCTATCAATCTCCCACTTGTCCTAAAGCCAGTCTTTTATGTTCTTGAGTCCCATCTTGTGCAGATGTTTCTCAAATGCCTTTTGAGGCAGAGGCTTCGTTAGCGGGTCCGCCGTATTATCTTCCGAGTCGACACGTTCCATCTTAATGTCTCCTCTACCAATGATATCTCTTATCACATGGTATCGTCTCTGTACGTGCTTGGATTTCTGATGAGATCTCGGCTCCTTTGCTTGCGCTATTGCCCCATTATTATCGCAGAAGATAGTAATGGGCTCAGCAATGCTAGGTATCACATCCAGTTCCTGGATGAAGTTCCTCATCCAAACACCTTCCTTTGCTGCGTCACTCGCGGCAATGTATTCTGCTTCAGTGGTTGAATCCGCGGTTGTTTCCTGCTTGGAGCTCTTCCAGCTAACCGCACCACCATTGAGGCAGAAAACATATCCTGATGTCGACTTGAAGTCGTCTACATCACATTGGAAGCTTGAGTCTGTATAGCCTTCCAATTTCAATTCTCCTCCACCGTATACCAAGAACAATTCCTTAGTCCTTCTCAGGTACTTCAGAATTGCCTTTACGGCTATCCAGTGCTGCTCACCTGGATCAGACTGGTAGCGACTTGTAACGCTTAGAGCGTACGCTACGTCTGGTCTCGTACACAGCATACCATACATTATGCTTCCTATCGCGGATGCATACGGTACTCGAGACATATTGCTTCTCTCCTCTGGCGTCTTTGGGGCCATAGACTTGGAGAGTGCAATTCCATGTCTCATTGGAAGCAATCCTCTCTTGGATTCTTCCATACTAAATCTTTTCAAGATTTTGTCTATGTACTGGGATTGGGAGAGGCCCAGCAGTCCTTTTGATCTATCTCGGTAGATCCTTATACCTAGTACAAAGGATGCTTCTCCCATATCCTTCATTGAGAATTGTGTAGACAACCATGCTTTAGTTTCAGACAATGCTTTTACATTGTTTCCAATGAGAAGAATGTCGTCAACGTAAAGCACCAAAAATTCAACTGTACTCCCACTGATCTTCTTGTACACGCAAGGTTCGAACATGTTCTTGATGAATCCAAAAGTTTGGATTGTCTCATCAAAACGAATGTTCCAACTTCGGGAAGCTTGCTTCAGTCCATAAATGGACCTCTGGAGTTTGCACACCTTGTGTTCATCTCCTTTGGATGCATATCCTTTTGGTTGCTCCATGTAGATCTCCTTATCAATGTCTCCATTGAGAAAGGCAGTCTTTACATCCATCTGCCATATCTCGTAGTTATACCACGCAGCTATGGCCAGCAAGATCCGAATGGATTTGGGCATTGCGACGGGCGAGAAGGTCTCCTCAAAGTCGATACCTGGTCTTTGAGTGTATCCTTTTGCCACTAGTCGCGCCTTGTAGGTAATCACCTCTCCGTTCACTCCAAGCTTTCGCTTATAGATCCACTTGCAACCCACGGGAGCCACTCCCACTGGTGGATCTACCAAGGCCCAGACCTTGTTTGAGTGCATGGAGTCCAGTTCGGATTCCATGGCTTCGCGCCACTTTCCCGAGTCTATGTCTAGCATAGCCTCTTCGTAAGTCCTTGGGTCGGTTAGAGACTGTCCAGTCTCATGCAGCAGACCGTAGTACCTTTCGGGTTCTCCACGTTGTCTTTCTGACCTACGAAGTATCGGTGTACTTTCTGGTGCACCTTCATGCTCTTGTTCTCCCACTGCCTGTGGTGACGGGTCAGCTCGATCGACCTCTAAGGTTTTTTCAGCTTCAGTGACCTCATCTAGTTCTACGTTATTTTCTTTCTTGTCCACCAAGAAATCCTTCTCCAAGAAGTGAGCATTCCTCGAGACAAACGTTGTTTGTCTTGTAGGATCGTAGAACTCGTATCCTATTGAGTTTTCCAGATACCCCACGAATTTGCACAAAGTGGATTTAGTTTCCAATTTATCTCCCACTAGCTTTTTAACGTAAGCGGGAGATCCCCATATGCGCATGAATGCGTATGAGGGTGCCTTGCCAAACCATAGTTCGTATGGTGTCTTTTCTACGGATTTCGAAGGTACCATATTCAGTATCTTCGTTGCCGTGAGGAGGGCATGTCCCCAAAATGAAAGAGGTAAGTCAGTGGCACTCATCATGGATCGAACCATGTCCATCAAGGTTCGATTCCTTCTCTCTGCTACTCCATTTAATTGGGGTGTTGCAGGAGGAGTCCACTGCGATAGTATTCCATGCTCTACAAGATAATTCAGAAATTCGTTACTTAGAAATTCTCCACCTCGGTCAGAACGAAGAGCCTTTATCGTATGACCAAGTTGATTCTCTACTTCCATCTTGAATTCTTTGAATCGCTCAAAGGCTTCAGACTTGTGTTTCAACAAGAACACATATCCATAACGACTAAAGTCGTCAGTGAAAGTGATGAAGTAGTCATAACCACCTCGGGCGCTTTTCCTTAGTGGTCCACATACGTCAGTATGTATTAAGTCCAATGTTTGCTTGGCTCGCTCAGGGTTTCCCTTAAACGGCAACTTAGCCATTTTACCCTTTAAACATGTTTCACATGTCGGCATTTCATCAATGCGATTGATTTCAATCGCGCCAGATGATGCTAACTTTTGAATCCTTGACTTAGATATATTTCCAAGTCTAGCGTGCCATAATTGGGCAGATATTTCATTATCTTGTTTCCTTTTGTTTTGTTGTACATGCATCACTAACTTAGGTGGTTCAATGGTATATAGTCCATCTTTTAATGTACCAGTGAAAAAACATATTATCATTCATGAATAATGAAAAGGAACCTTTATTAATAGTAAAATTAAAACCTTCATTATCCAAAACAGGAATTGAAATAATGTTTTTCACCAAACCAGGTACATAAAGAACGTTCCTAAGGACTAATTTATTACCACCTAAATCTAACTCCACTTCGCCTATGGCCTCGGCAGCAGCTCTAGCTCCATTGCCAAATCTCAGGATCCAATCCCCTGGCCTAAGTGGCCTTGTTGCTCCCATCACCTGTAAATCATTACAAAGATGAGAACCACAAGCAGTGTCTAGCACCCATGATGCACAGTTAATTGATAAATTAACTTCAACAAGGAATATACCTTTCGAGCTCTCCAAGAACTCTTTGCAGTTCCTCTTCCAGTGTCCAGGTTTCTTGCAGTAGAAACATTTCTGTTCACCAGACGAAGCTTTACGCTTCTTTCCCTTCCCTATGGGCCCAGATGGTGCTTTTCCTTTGCTTGAAGAAGCATTTCCTTTCCCTTTCCCCTTCTTTGTCCTTTTGGACTTGGATTGGGTCGAGGTAGCAACCATCACTGGCTTCTCTCTTTTCATGGAAGCCTCTGCAGTGGCGAGCATATTAGCCAACTCGTGAAGTTCAACATTCATCTTGTGCATGTTGTAGTTCACTACGAATTGCTCGAATGATCTTGGCAATGACTGGAGGATTATATCCTGGCAGTAGGTTTTGTCCATCTTTACGTCAAGATGACTAAGCTTTTCAATAAGCCCAATCATCTTGATGCAGTGAGATCGAACATCAGCACCTTCAGCCATCCTCGTTTGTTGCAAAGCCTTAGAAGTTTCATACCGCTCGTATCTACTTTGCACCCCAAATAAACCATTCAGGTGCGTGTAGATTTCAAAAGAAGACTTCATATGCTCGTGCTGCTTTTGAAGCTCATTCGTCATGGATGCCAACATGAGACAACGTGACTGCAAGTCATCGTCAAGCCATAAATCCACGGCTTCTTTCTCAGTATCATCGGCATCCTTAGCAAGTTCGGGAGGGGGCCCATCAAGGACAAAACCTCGATTTTCAGAAGCGAGAATGATCTTAAGGTTCCTGACCCAGTCATGAAAGTTTGGTCCAGTCAATTTGTTATGTTCAAGTATGATGGAAATCGGATTCTTAGACATTATATCTACAAAACGACGATAGAAGAAATGAATACGCGAAAGATTAACTTAAAATGCACAATTCACAAACATGGATTTCATTTGCAAATTACTCCCACTATTTTAATCAAAATCTTATGCCCCCACATAAGTTTCGGGAATTTAAAATATCCTAGCGGGCTTAAGGCCCAAATGCAATCTCCTAGTACCCACGACTCGTTGGCCATACTATTTGATCCACTTGGTGGTCGACTATGTCAACGGTTAACCATCGCAGCTAACCCTTAAGTTCATTTAGCCTCGTTTTTCGATATGGACCCACGACTCGTGAGACATCCATATTTACTAGCGTTAAATCATGTCCAATACTCGTGAAGAGAAATAGTTCAATCCTAGACGCCCCACGACTCGTGAGACAGCGCCTAAAACCTTGCTATCCCCTCCCTTGGCACTAAACTCGTGCATCGAGGCAATAGACATATTATCTTCCTATAGCTCGACCCACGACTCGTGAGACATCGAGATATATTCGTACAATATGCCTAAGACCTAGTAATTGGATAGGCTCGGACCATAGACACTATTCATATGCGCCCGTTATTCGATTTAATATTCTAATTGAATTTTAAGTTCAATTGGAGGTTTCTAAGTGTGCAAGGTCTCATCAGATTATGCTTATCTTGTTTACGTTTTCTATCCTAAGCATGCATCTCATACATCAAAGAATAATTTGCGAAAAAGTAAACATTCATCACCTAGCAAGATATGATTGGTCGATTGCCCATCCTATGCGATCCATCACGAGCCACATGATGAATCAATTGGTCAGTCTAGGGTGAAAATTAAATGTCCTAACTATTACAATTTTTAAACCCATACATCATGGGCCTTCTTGTAATATCCAGCTTGATTGGGCCTCCATGTAATGAATTGGGCCTCCATGTCCTCCAAGGTAAATGGGCCTCCATGTGGATCTCCAAGTCTTCATGAGGTCTTCTCGGCTCCAAGCCTAATCTAAGCCTAGCTTACAAAATTTAAATGGTCCTATTCTATTACATTTGTTTGCGCAAGCAAGGGCACCAATCAGGCCCATTTAATTACAACCCAAAAATAAATAAACCAAAAACATCACAGGGCTTAAGGGCAAAATCGACCAGTCCACATATTCACTCAAGAACATGCATAAATTCACATAAGGGCGAAAATGTAAATTTACCGGCTCCTTTAATTTTAATTCATAAAATTTATCCAAGTTAATTAATTTTGAATTAACAATTAACCTCTAAGATTAATTAGCTCTTACTTGAGCTCTAAGTAATCCACAATTCTTATCTTGATTAAATTGGTTAATTAAGGTAATCTAAATCTCTAAGATTCTTACCTTATCCAAAACTCTAAGTTTCCCAAAATTCCCAAATCTCCAAGATTCTCAAGATAATCCTATTTTGACTAGATTAGTTAATTAAGGTAGTGTTTAAGTTTAACAAAGTAACTACCTTATCCAAAAACTCCAAGTTTCCTAATCTTCCAAAATTCTCCAAGATTTTCAGGACTTTCAAAATAGGCAGAATTAGAGTCCAACCAGAAATCAACCAGACGAGGCCAATCACGGACTGCCACGTAGGACAGCCCACGCGCGACCACCAAGGCGGCGCGTGAGCTGCCTGCGGCAGCAGCCGCTGCACGCGGCTGCGTGCGGCAGCGAGCAGCCGCGCACAGCAGCGCGTAAACAGCAGCCCGAAGGCTGCTGCTGCGCGCAGCGTGTGCGGCTAGCGTGCTGCCAGCACGCTGCCTTTGGCAGCAGCTTGCGGTGGCCGCCTAGCCGCGGTGCGCTGCCGCGCACCGCCGCGTGCCACCGCGAGTCGGATCTAAAAAAAAAATTTTTTTTGTGTTTCTTCGATTACCCACAGATTTAATTCAACAAACCCAGTCAATTAAATCCTAATTAAAAATAACATCAACATGATAAAATTTTCGAATCCTAAATTAAACATTAACTCCAAGTTAATTAAACATACGTCCTATAACATGCACAGTTAAAGAACTAGCCACATAAATCAAACATATGATTTAATAAACACAGAATTCGCAAATTCATATATATACAAAGCCTAGACCTGGCTCTGATACCACTGTTGGGATTCGGTAAGAAAAACAGCCCGAGGCACAGCGGAATATAAAAAATTTCTAGGGCCTCTTAAAGAATCTTGCCAGGATATTCTCTAGTTGCATATATATGAATATAAATAAATGACAGTATAAGTTTTCTCGTTTATACCTGTCTCCTTGCAAATCCTTGTTGGCTAAAACGAACTCTGAACTCTCCTCCACAGAAATCGATCCAAGCTCTGCAGTAGCGCCCCACGTGTTGCGCCTCTACGGATTGATACACCACAATATCACGAAAATTAATATACCTAATCGACTAGAACATAGGCTATATTAATATCTAGGTTTTAGGAACGATTTGGGAACAAAAATCGAAGACGAAAAATTCTTCCTAACATTGGAAGGGTTCGGCCGATTTGGTGGGAGAGGGAGAGAGAATTTTTGCTCTTGCAAATTTTTCTTGTAGAGTTGTGTGTGAGATATGAGACCTAGTCTCTTATTTATAGATATCTCCCATACCCTAATCCTTCTAGGATTAGGATACTAATTCTCCTACATGGGCAATGGCCCTTTTAATTAGAAGACTAAGTCTTCTAATTAATTCATGGCCCACTTTAATTAATCTTTCAGGACTTTATTTAATCTCCCAATTAAATAGCCCAATTAATTAAATCATCTCCCAATTAATTAATTAAACTTCAAGTCCAATTAATTAATTATTTCATTAATTAATTAAATCCTAATTAATTAATTTACTCATAAATTAAATTCCAATTTAATTTATAATCTTGATCCAATTCCAATTGGATCCAATTTCGTTCCACATGGGTCGACCCAGTCGACCCACCCATTTAATCGACCCAGTCGATTTTGACCCAGTCGACCCAGTCGACTGGTTCGTTCTTGTTTCCTCGCTTTCGCTTCATGTGTATTGTGTATGCCCCCGTAGGTTCACCACATAATTGGCCGCGGGTTGTAATTAAATATTATTTAATTACTCGAGCAATTAATACTCTAAATTAATCGAACACTCTGTCGATCAATCATTACAAAATTAGCACCCCTGCTAATTTGAGAATTCTCCCACACTCCACGGTCGATGTCCAGTCACAAGCCCATGGAGCCCAATCACTGGTGAATTAATTCAGTGAACCTTTTATCATTTATAATTTCCATATACGACATAATCTCTCCATTTATCAATCTCCCAGTCGAGACTTAAGGGCATGGTCTTTCATCGGTTTCCCTTTCGTTTCGTCTCGACTATATGCATTCTGATCTCGAAATAAATTCTCTCTGACTTATTCTTTATGAGCTACTTACATAAAGTCGTCAGTTACCTTGGCCAAGGATTTCATCAGAATTAATTTCTCACAGAAATCCATAGGAGAATTTCTCGACCTATCAAGTCGAGTCAATGGATCCTTTGTTGATGATATGAATCTGTACACGAGTTCCTCTATACCCAATGTGAATCCTCAGAGACTTTCTGGTTGTCCCCAGTCAGTCGGAACTCATATCAAAGTATAGAAGTTCTCGTACCAGATAAACCCTATCACCTCAAGTAGTTAGGGATCGTTCCTCGTATACTATTATAAATTGGAATAACTTCAACCCCGATATGCGACTACCGCTTCCATGGTGAGTTATTTCCTTGATGGGGTATTCAGTGCGCTTGCCATCCCAGCAAGCCACCCACTTATGTGTGTCGACTATCCCAGTCACGCTCGTGGACCCCAGCATCCTCCAGTTCATCGGAGTACACACAATAGTGAGAGTCTAACCGAATCCAACGATGTCCTATCTCGATTGGATTCTACGACTCTTGAATATATTCTAGATCACGGCCTTGGAGATCAGTCCACGGGTTGTCCCATAGCCCTGTGATCTAAGGACTTCTATCCTATGCGTAGACAAATATTATATAAGATAAAGTTGACCATTTAATAAAAGTGCATTTATTAATCTAAATTGAATAGTTCCTCATTAATTACAATTAATGCTAGCCATACAGCTGGCTTGCAGGACACTATTTCTATCAGCACTATCCTATCAATGTAAAGTTCAACAAAATTTAATCATCTCTTACAGGATGAGTAGGTTCAATTCCTTATTTCTCTCTTTCCCTTGATCTTAATCCATGAAAGAACCATTTTGATTGACTTTACAACTTATAATCCTTACAGAAAAACCTCTAAGGTTATTTTTCATCAGAGATGATTCATTCCTCTTCCATCTCTTGAGCTTTTTTAGCCTTTCAACGAATGTTACTTCCCATTAAAGGGAGACTTCATGTTTGCCTTCAAGAAAATTTTGGGCTTGAGCACCATCCTCAACCCATTGGTGAAACTTATCACTTTTCTTATTTGAAGAGTAACTTCGAAAAAGGCCGTGTGGTGAAACATATCACCATTCCAGTCGAATCGTAACTTCGAAAGGATAACAAATGAAATTTTTTTAAGCTTGGACTCGAGAATAATTTTCATGTTTTGAAGTCATGCAAAATTCAATTGGGTTCAGTCAATTTATTTGATTCAAATATGATGGTAAATATTCAAGGATATATCATTTATGAAAAACTATCATAAACACGACGATAAAAGGAAATTAATATGCGACAGATTAATATCAATGCATAATTTACAAACATGGTTTTCATTTGTAAATTACTCCCACTATTTTTTTTTTTGAATATTAGTGCCCCCACATAAGGTTCGGGAAATAAAAATTTCCTAATGGGCTCAAGGCCCAAATGCAATCGCTCAGTACCCACGACTCGTTGGCCATATCAATTGATCCACTTGGTGGGCGAACATGTCATCGGTTAACCATCGCAGCTAACCCTTGAGTTCATTTAGCCTCGTTTTTCAGTATGGACCCACGAATCGTGGAACATCCATACTTAGTCGCGTTAAATCATGTCCAATACTCGTGAAGAGAAATAGTTCAATCCTAGACGCCCTACGACTCGTGAGACAGTACCTAGAACCTTGTTATCCCCTCCCTTGGCACTAATTTGTACATCGAGGCAATAGACATACCATCTTCCTATAACTTGACCCACGACTTGTGAGACATCGAGATATGTTAGTACGATATGCCTAGGACCTAGTAATTGGATAGGTTCGGACCATAAACACCATTCTATGTGCCGATTTTACGATTTGATATTATAATTGAATTTTAGGTTCAATTGGAGGTTTTATGAAATGTTCAAGAGCGATATCTCATCAGTTCATCAATTATCTTTTTTACGTTTTTTTATCCCAAACATGCATCTCATACATCAAAGAATAATTACGAAAAAGTAGACATTCATCACCTAGCATTGCACATACGATTGATCGGTTGCCCATCCTATGCGATCCATCACGAGCCACGTGATGGACCAATTGGTCAGTCCAGGATGAAAATAAATGGCCTAATCTATTACAAAATAAATCCCATGCATACATGGGCCTTTAATTGTAATATCCACTATCTTTCAGAATTGGGCCTCCATGTCCTCCAACGTAATGGGCCTCCATGTTGATCTCCAAAGTCTCCATTAGGTCATTCGGGCTCCAAGCCTAATCTAAGTATAACTTAAGACCTATTCTATTACATTTGAATTCAACAAAGAAGAGGCACCAGTTAGACCCATTTAATTACAATCCATAATAGAAAAACCAATAATAAACTACACAAGGCTTAAGAGTAATTCGATCAATCCACATATTCAAGCAAGAACATGCTAAATTCACATAAGGACAATAAAGTAAATTTACTGGCTTTTTTAAATTTTAATTCAAAATATTATCCATTTATTTTGAATTGTCCAGTATTAAAAGGACTATTATGCTCTCGTTTGAGCATCAAGGAATCTAATTTTGCAAGTTAATTAAAGATAAAAACAAAAATCCAATTTAGTAAGATCTCTAAGATCTATAATCATGGTAACTTACTAGAAGACATTAATTTTAATTAAATATCTTATCACAAACGAAACTCTAAGTTTTCTTGTTTAATAAGATCTCTAAGATCTTTAATCTCGGTAGTTAACTAGAAGACATTAATTTTAATAAATGTCTTATCGCAAATTTAACTCTAAGTTTCATTGTTTAATAAGATCTCTAAGATCAATCGAAGATTTCATAACAACCAAAAATGAAAATTCCCGAAACCCTAATTTTCCACTATCGCGCGCGAGTTCACGTGGAACTTCCGTGCAGCTACTGTGCAGTTGATGTGCGTCTGTCGTGCAACTGCCCTGCAGTCATTGTGCGTCTGTTGTGCAATCGTCGTGCGTCTGCCATGCAATCGCTTTGCAGTCGTCGTGCAACTGCTGTGCAATTTTTAGATTTCAGTTCCCAATACGTTTTTATATAATAATTTTTGATTCCTTAAATTAATTAAAATCAACAGTTTTAATTAATTCAATCCAAAATTAAAAACATGATAACAATAACGAATCTAAAATCAAAGTTTTAATAAACCAGTTAAAAATTACATATCTATCAAACAGATCTAATCTACTGATCTAACATGCACGTTAATCAACAACTAAAAATCGAACATATTATTTTAATCCACAAAGTTTGCTCATTAGTTTAAATATAGAGCCGGATTTGGCTATGATACCATTGTTGGGATTCTTACAAGAAAATGAGCCTCGGGCAGCGAAAAAATAAAACTTTTAGCCTCCCCTTGGAAATCTTTCCAAGATACAATCCGATATATATTTAAACTAATATTAAATAAATAAAATAATCTCTAGATTAAGTTATACCTGCTTCCTAGCACTTCCGAGCCAAACTCTGCTTTGTGGGAAATCCCCGGAGACGTGAACTCGACCTCTTTCAATTTTCACTTTCAGTCCGAAGCTTTTGCTTAGGGCCCCACATGTTGCGCCTCTACGGTTCAGTACGCCACATACACATGAAAACCTTGAGATCTCTGATCGGCTAGAACACATAACAAATCAAGATATGACACTAGAGAAGAAAAGACAGAAGTCGATCGACTTCTGTCAGGGGTAGGGGCGGCGGCTAGGCTTAGGGAAGAGATAGAGAGTTTTTATTTTTCTTGCTTTTGAAGAGTTATACAAAGTGTGTACTTAGTATTGTGTCTTGTGTTTTCTCCAAGACTTAATGGGTCTTATTTATAGATCTTGTAATCCTAGCCCTACTAGGATTCCTAACAAGATCTAACTCCTAAATGGATGCAAGACTTCATTAATTAAATGGTCTTGTCTATTTAATTAGTCTTGGGCCCATCTAAATCTCCAAGATTAATTGGCCCACTAATTAAAAATCCATTTATTATAATTAATTAAATTGGACTCCTAGCCCAATTAACTAATTCCCATTAATCATTATTTAATTAAATTAAACTCTAAGTTTAATTAAATCTTCTCTCTCCTCAATTAATTAAATCTAATTTAAACCTATTTAATTTGACATTTTGATCCAACCCAATTGGATCGAATTCTCTCACCCAAATGGATCGACCCAGTCGAGTCCACCTTTCTTCTTTTCCTGTTTCTGCTCGATGTGTTTGTGTATGTTCTAGTAGGTTCACCATATAATTGGCCGCGAGTTATAACTAAATGTGCATTTAATTGTCCGAGTAAACATATACTCCAAATCAATCGAACACTCTGTCGATTGACCATTCCAAAATTAGCACCTTTGCTAATTTGGGAATTCTCACACTCTCCACAATCGATGTCTGGCCACAAGCCCGTGGAGCTCAATCACTGGTGAATTAATTCAGTGAACCTTTAACTTTTACAATTACCATATACGCCTTAATCCTTCCATTAATTGGTCTACCAGTCAAGACTAAGGTTATGGACTTTCAGCGGTTTTCTTACTTGTCTCGACTATATGTATTCTGGTCTTGAAACTTTCCCTTTGACTTAACGTTTATTAGCTATTTTCATAAAGTCGTCAGATACCTTGGCCAAGGATTTACCGGAATATGTTTCTCACAGAGATTCATAGGAGAAGCTCCCAACATATCAAGTCGGGTCAACAGATCCTCTATTGTTGATATGAACTTGCATACACGTCTATACCCAACATGAACCCACATAGACCTTCTGGTAGACTCCAGTCAGTCGGGACTCATATCAAAGCATAAATGTTAGTGCACCAGATAAACCCTATCACCTCAAGTAATAAGGATTGTTTCTCGTACACTATTGTAAATATGAATAACTTCATCCCCGATATGCGACTACCGCTTCCATATTGAGTTATTTCTTAGGTGGGGTATTCAGTGCGCTTGCCATCTCAGCAAGCCACCCACTCGTGTGTATCGACTATTTCAGTCATGCTCGTGGACCCCAACATCCTCCAGTTCATTGGAGTATACACACTCGTGAGGGTCTAATCGAATCCATTAACGTTCTATCTCAAATGGATTCTACGACCCTTGAATTTGTTTTAGTTTTAGAGCACGGCCCTAGAGATCAGTCCACGGGTTATCCCATAGCCCTGTGATCTAAGGACTTCCATCTTTATGTTAGATAATTATTCATAAGAAGAAGGTGAACATATAAATAAATGCATTTATTAATCAAATTGAATAGTTATTCCAATTATTACTAATTAAATGCAGCCAAACCAGTTGCCTTGGAGGACACTATTTCATCAATAAAGTTCCAACAATCTATATTTTTAGGGTACATAGGGACAAAATCTATATATCTAGGGTGCAAAGTGTAAAAAAAAAATAGAAAATAACTATTCTACCCTTCCTACAACTAAATTTTCTCATCAAAACACACAAGGGAGTAAAGTGCCAAATAAATTATATTCTAGAGATCAGCAAAGTGTCAAAAAATTTATGTCAAAGTACATAGCACCAAAATCTCATATTTAGAGAATGTAAAGTGTCAAAAATTCCAACTTATTAATAATTTTGTATAATCTCCTCCTCTTCATCTTAAATGGAACTATGGATATGTTTTATGAAAATAATGGATGACGAAAGTTTTAGTTTAGACCGAGAAAAATGACTAAAAGTGATTTATTTAAAAATTTATTTTTGTTCGATACGAGAATAATTTATATTTAAGAGAACTATGGAAGCATCAATCCTGACATTATCTATCCTTGCATTAGCCTTACATATTCCAGGGCCCTAGGAGAATTATAAAAAAAATATACTAAATTTTTTTAAATTCAAATAATAAGTAAATATTGACACATTTTTTTATTGAACATATTACTTTATAATTTAATGATAAATCCATTAATTTTTTTGATAGAATTAATCGTGAATATATTTTTATAATTGGTAAATTTACAAATATTCTTCTGGCTGAGACAAATTTTACAAGTATATGTACATAATATAATTTCATAACAATTTATGAATAAATAAATTTAATTTACCTACCAAGATCAAAATAAGAATCACTAAGAAAGAGAAAAAGATTAAAAAATTACGAAAGCAGAAAAAAAGGGAACAATTATTAAGTGTTGGATAAGGATGAAGATGAAGAAAACTGAAGACAATTTGATAAGGGAGGTTTTGATGCATTCCAAAACTTCAAAATCAGCTAAGTATGGATTAACTTAGCTGATGGTCCCTTGTGAAGAAATTTTGACTAAGTAATGAAGACATCAGAAGAGTCAAATTTCAAGGTCCAAGACTTCTGATCTGCTGAAGGAAAGATATCAGACTGATGAAGATCAGCCGATTCAAATCAGATTTGTTCAAGTTTGAGATCAGCCTTGTTCGCCATCAGACTTGCACTTCCGTCAGCTAAGTGGAAAGGATCATAAGGTCTTCCCAACGGTAATAAATACCCCTGGAAGTAATAAATGCTGAAGTACAAGGCTATTAAAGACAAATGATTGAAGAAATGCTTCGCATCAGCTGGGTGCATTTAAAGCTGCCTGCAGGAAAGTACTGTAGATAGTACGGACAGACTGCAAAAGAGCCGTTCGCGGATTTTAAGGACCAGTACTCGAGAAATTTGAATCCTGTCTCTCTTCAACGGACATTTTTTATACCTCAAGTATAAATAGCTGAAAGAGACGAAGAGAATAGAATAACACAATCTCTGAGAAATTTTCGAAGCAGAATTCTTTAAGTCTCAAGAACAGCTCACTCATCAGCTTAGTCAGTTGTTGACAAAAAGCGAAGTTGAAGAACAAAGAAAAACACATCTTCTGAGTGAATTTGTAAACAAAGTGTTGTGAGAAGTAGATATCCATCTTTGTGAGTGATATTACTTCAGAGAGTAGGATTTGTTTGTGATTTCTTACTGCGCACTTACGGCATGTTCATTTGTAGTTAGGCGTAAGCAGAGTGTACTGGTTACTTTGTGTTTCTAGTATAACCCAAGATCTAAGTGACTTGGAAGAGTAGACTAAAGGATTTAAATCCATATAACCACTATAAAAATTCTGTGTGTTTTTACTTGCACTTTTAATTGCATATTTAAAGACTGCATAAAACACTTTAGTTAACTGTTTGAAAAAGGATTTAAAAGGAGTTTACAAAACTGGGGAAACATTTTTCAAACTACTAAGGATACTTGTGAAAAACACTTTGAAAATCCGCTGAAAGTTCTCTAAGTATTAAAACTGATTTCAACAAAATCAGCTAAGAAACTATCAGACGTGTGGTCAGCAAACCTGTTCAAAGATTTGTTCACGAACAGACTTGTAACTTACTACTCTGATCAGCTTAGTCTGTTCACAGTTAGAGAAAAGTTTTAAAGTTAAAATTGGAAGTAAATTATAAAGAGGTTTATTCACCCCCCCCCCCCCCCCTCTAAACCTCATCTGACCACTTGGGACCAACAAGTGGTATCAGAGCAGGTGGTTCATTAGAATCAGCTGCCTGATCAACGAGCTTGATCCAAGTGTTTTTCAAAGGTTCTCAAAACTTTTCAAAAGAGCATTTTTTTTAAAAAATAAAAACTTTTTGAAAAATGGACTGTATCAGTCATGTTCCCCACATTGCTGGTATGTCGTTTGAAGACTGGAAAATCAGAATGGAGATTTTCCTGGCTGCTTATAATGATAACATGTACACATGTATCATCAAAGGTCCATTCAAATTCACCAAGACTATCATAGTTGATGAAGCTGAACTAGTGGTGGAAAAGGATTTAACAGAGATGACAGCCGAAGAAATAAAGCTGTTCAATCTGGATAAAGTTGGCCGTTTCATCATGACCAAAGCCCTGGATAATGATCGGTTTGATAAAGTCAAACATTGCAAAACTGCAAAGGAGATGTGGGATAAGGTTCGTGACATGAGCGAAGGAAACGACGCCATCAAAGAGCATCAGCTCAGTGTTGCCTTCGAGAAGCTGGATAACTTCAAGATGAAATCTGGAGAAACTATTGATCAGATGGACACTAGATTCACCAGAACCCTCAATGAAGTTCTAAAGCTGGGAAATACCTTCACTGACAAGGAGATCACCGTCAGAGTACTGAAGGCCCTGCCTCCCAAGTTCAACATGAAAGTGACGGCTATGGAAGAATCAAGAGATCTGGGGAAGATTTCTCTTACAGAGTTGTTCTCCGTACTCAAGGCGTATGAGTATAAACTGCCAAGAATGGGTGTTGAAGAAACCTCAACTTCAACAGCTGCACTGGTTGCTGCTGAAAGTCCAAGAAGGCCAGCTCATAAAAGCAAAGATGTAAACTCATCTGATGAAGCCACACTACTCAACAAAAAGGAGTACACTGCTGGAGACGTAGCATTGCTGATGAACAACTTCAAAAAGTTCTACAGACGAAAAATGAAGAACAAATATAACAATGCTTCTACTTCTAACCCTACTTCTTCTTCTCAGGATAATGATTCTTATAAATCCAAAATGATGTGCTATAATTGCAGGAAACTGGGTCATTTCATCAGAGACTGCCCATATCCTAAGGCTGAGAAGTATACAGAAGAAGAAAAGAGAATCAGAAAAGAAAGAAAGCATCAGAAAGGAAAGGTGCTGGTGGAAAAAGCAGAAAAACTAGCTGCTGTCTACTCATCGGACTCAGATTCAGACACTTCTGATGAAGAGTCTTCTGATGAAGAGAGCCCTGCTCTTCTCTGCCTGATGGCTAAGGAATCTGATGACTCTGAGGATGAGGTAACTCCTCTTGAAAATGAATTATTTAATTCATTTGAACAAATGATGCTCTACAATACTAGCATTGTTGATGCATTTAAAAAGCTTAAGGAAGAGATGATATTGCTGAAAGAGCAAAACAGTTCACTGAAACTTAAAGCTGAAAAGCCAAAAGAATCAGCTGAATATAAACTGCTTGAGCAAGAGAATGAATCTCTGAAAGCTGAATGTGAAGTTTTAAAGGGTAAAATCATTGAGCTTGAGAAAGTCATTGAGTCTCAAGAGAAGTCATATGTTGCATCCACTCACATGTCTAGTAAACAGAAGACACCCCTAGATCAGGATAAATTAGAACTGAACCATACTGAAAAATTCATATCAGTTGACAATAATAAGGTCATATTGTATGTTCAGACTACTAAACCTGCTTCACCTGAGAAAGTATTAAAGGAGACGAAAACTCCTAAGGCTAAAAAGAGCAAAGAGCCTAGTGTAGGAAAACAGACTAGTAAGTCTAAACAGAAGAGTCGTAGGAAGTCCTCTGACAATGCTAAAACTAATCAGACTAGTGATAAAACTAAGTCGTCTGTCAATGAGCAAGCATCTAGTAAACCAAAGAAGCATAAAAACAAGAAAAATCAAAATGCTAGGCATGGAAATGAGTCTTATTATGTGCAACCTGCTGCATATCATCCTATGTATCATGCACCTCAATTTCCAACTTACTATGCACCATATCCTGCTCATCCAATGCATGCATATCCTCCTTATCATGCATCTTACTCTGCATTTGAACATTATCATTATCATGCTGATCATCAACAATATGACAAATCTGATGAACGTGGTAAAAGCAAAACTGTTCATACTCCTGTTGAAACTCAGAAGCCTAAGAAGCCTAAGACTTCATCATCTTGGGTTGTCAAAGGTGGAACTAATCCTTCAGGACCCTCTCAATAAGGGTACCTAAAACAATTTTATTTTGTTTTGTAGGTTAGGATTAGGAGTAGGAGTAAATTAGAGAAAATCTGGTACTTGGACAGTGGCTGTTCAAGACACATGTGTGGAAACATACATGAACTGACTAATGTTGTTGCTGTGGATGGTCCTAAAGTTACTTTTGGAGACAGCAAAGAAGGCAAGATTGTAGCAAGTGGAAAGCTGATCAAAGGCAACATAGAGATATCTGACGTCTCATATGTTAAAGGCCTAAAGTACAACCTGCTGAGCATAAGTCAATTTTGTGACAAAGGATATTCAGTCATCTTCTCAACAGATAAGTGCTATGTTGAACAGATAGGTACAAAGAAGGTAATTTTATCTGGAAGACGACAAGGGAATGTCTACACAGTAGACTGGAATTCTGCTGACAAGAATTCAAGTATTTGTTTGGTGGCATCAACACCAAGTGAAGTCAGCTGGCTGTGGCACAAAAGAATGAATCATGTGAATTTCAAGACCATCAACAGACTAATCAAGAATAATCTGGTAGAAGGAATTCCAAAGACAGTCATGAGCAAAGATAAGCTTTGTGACGCCTGTCAGAAGGGTAAACAAATCAAGTCATCATTCAAAAGCAAGAAACATCAATCTTCTGGAAGAATATTGGAGCTGCTTCACATGGACTTATTTGGACCCATTGATCCAGTCAGCAATGGTGGAAAGAAATACTGCCTAGCTGTTGTGGATGACTATTCAAGATATACTTGGTTGATATTCATGAAGAAGAAAAGTGAAACCAAGGAACATCTTACTAATCTGATGGAACTGATCCAGAATGAGAAAAACATAAAATTATTGAAGATCAGATCAGATAGAGGGACAGAGTTTACAAACTCTACTATTGAAGAGTATTGTAATATCAAAGGAATACATCATGAGTATTCAGCTGCTAGAACCCCTCAACAGAATGGTGTCGCTGAAAGGAGAAACAGAACACTAAAGGAAGCTGTCAGAACCATGATAGCTGAAGCTAAGCTGCCACAAAGATTTTGGGCAGAAGCAACAAACACAGCATGTTTTACCCAAAACAGATGCATGATCAACAAGCACCAAAACAAGACTCCATATGAAGTTTGGAACAACAGGAAGCCAAACATTCATTATTTTAAGATATTTGGTTGAAAATGCTTTGTTTTAAATAATGGGAAAAATCATCTTACTGCATTTGCAGAAAAGGCTGATGAAGCTGTCTTTGTAGGATACTCTACTGTCAGTAAAGCTTATAGAGTCTTTAACAAAAGAACTTTGCTAATAGAAGAATCCATTCATGTAGTATTTGATGAACCAAGTCAATCTTCTGAAAAGAATCAAAGTGTTAATCAAGATATGTCTACTGATTTACAAAAGTTGAATGTTGGAAAGAATGAAGAATATGTTCCCATCATACTACCTGATCTCAACCCAGCTGATAACTCAACTGCTGTTCGAAATCACAGTGCTGATTGTCTAACAGACAAGTTGCAAACAGCTGATAGTCCAGAGACTGTACAACAGACAAGAGAAGTTCAAAATACTACTACTGGAACTCCAACAGTAGTGTTGCAAGATCAAGACAAAGGACAACATTATGATTTGCAACTGATAGAAATAGTGTCCTGCAAGCCAGCTGTATGGCTAGTATTTATTGTAATAAATGCGGAACTATTCAATTTCGATTAATAAATGCACTTTATTAAATGGTCATCTTTATCTTATGTAATAATTATCTACGCATAAGGATAGAAGTCCTTAGATCACAGGGCTATGGGACAACCCGTGGACTGATCTCCAAGGCCGTGATCTAGAACATATTCAAGAGTCGTAGAATCCAATCGAGATAGGACATCGTTGGATTCGGTTAGACTCTCACTGTTGTGTATACTCCGATGAACTGGAGGACGCTGGGGTCCACGAGCGTGACTGGGATAGTCGATACACATAAGTGGGTGGCTTGCTGGGATGGCAAGCGCAATGAATACCCCAATTAGGAAATAACTCACCATGGAAGCGGTAGTCGCATATCGGGGTTGAAGTTATTCCAATTTGCAATAGTATACGAGGAACGATCCCTAACAACTTGAGATGATAGGGTTTATCTGGTGCGAGAACATCTATACTTTGATATGAGTTCCGACTGACTGGGGATCGCCAGAAAGTCTATGTGGACTCATGTTGGGTATAGAGGAACTCGTATGCAGATTCATATCATCAACAAAGGATCCATTGACCCGACTTGATAGGTTGGGAAATTCTCCTATGAATCTTTGTGAGAAATTAATTCTGGTAAAATCCTTGGCCAAGGTATCTGACGACTTTATGTAAGTAGCTCATAAAGATTAAGTCAAAGAGAATTCATTTCGAGATCAGAGAACATAAGGTCAAGACAAAAGATAAGGGAATCCGATGAAAGACCATACCCTTAAGTCTCGACTGGGAGATTGATCAATGGAGAGATTATGTCGTATATGGAAATTGTAAATGATAAAAGGTTCACTGAATTAATTCACCAGTGATTGGACTCCATGGGCTTGTGACTGGACATCGACCGTGGAGTGTGGGAGAATTCCCAAATTAGCAGGGGTGCTAATTTTGGAATGATTGATCGACAGAGTGTTCGATTAATTTAGAGTATTAATTGCTCGAGTAGTTAAATAATATTTAATTACAACCCGCGGCCAATTATGTGGTGAACCTACGGGGGCATACACAATACACAACCTACGGGGGCATACACAATACACATGAAGCGAAAGCGAGGAAACAAGAACGAACGAGTCGACTGGGTCGACTAAGTCAAAATCGACTGGGTCGATTAAATGGGTGGGTCGACTGGGTCGACCCATGTGGAACGAAATTGGATCCAATTGGAATTGGATCAAGATTATAAATTAAATTGGAATTTAATTTATGAGTAAATTAATTAATTAGGATTTAATTAATTAATTAGACTTGGAGTTTAATTAATTAATTGGGAGATGATTTAATTAATTGGGCTATTTAATTGGGAGATTAAATAAAGCCCTGAAAGATTAATTAAAGTGGGCCATGAATTAATTAGAAGACTTAGTCTTCTAATTAAAGAGGGCCATGGCCCATGTAGGAGAATTAGTATCCTAATCCTAGAAGGATTAGGGTATGGGAGATATCTATAAATAAGAGACTAGGTCTCATATTTCAAACACAACTCTTCAAGCAAAATAAGAAAAACAAAAATTCTCTCTCCCCTCCCAAGTGTGATCGGCCGAACCCTGTGCAAAATTAGGAAGAATTTTCGGTTTTGATCTTTTAGTTCCCAAAGTCGTTCTTAAAGTCCTGAATTAATATAGCCTATGTTCTAGTCGATTAGGTTATATTATTTTCGTGATATTGTGGTGTATCAATCCGTAGAGGCGCAACACGTGGGGCGCTACTGCAGAGCTTGGATCGATTTCTGTGGAGGAGAGTTCAGAGTTCGTTTTAGCCAATAAGGATTTGCAAGGAGACAGGTATAAACGAGAAAACTTATACTGTCATTTATTTATATTCATATATATGCAACTAGAGAATATCCTGGCAAGATTCTTTAAGAGGCCCTAGAAAATTTTATATTCCGCTGTGCCTAGGGCTGTTTTTCTTACCGAATCCCAACAGTGGTATCAGAGCCAACTCTAGGCTTTGTATATATATGAATTTGCAAATTCTGTGTTTATTAAATCATATGTTTGATTTATGTGGCTAGTTCTATAACTTTGCATGTTTTAGGACTTTATTGTTAACTTAGAGTTAATGGGAAATTTTAGATTCGTATTTTTATCATGTTATTTTAATTTTGGATTGTGATTTAATTGGGACTGTTTTAATTAAATCATAAAAGTAATCAAAAAAAAAAATTTTTTTTTTAGATCCAACCCTGCGGTGGCACGCGGCGGTGCGCGGCAGCGCACCGCGGCTGGGCGGCCACCGCAAGCCGCGGCATGCGGCAGCATGCTGTCCGCGCACGCTGCGCACAGCAGCAGCCCACGGGCTGCTGTCTGCGCGTGGCTGTGCGCGGCAGCCTGCTGCCGCGCGCTTTCACGCGCCGCGGCTGATGCCCGTGGCAGCTCACGCGCCCCTGCGGGATCGCGCGTGGGTTATCCGCGTGGCAGCTCCTGATTAGCTTCGACTGGTCATGTTTGGGTTGGACTCTAATTCTGCCTATTTTGAAAATTCTGGAAATTTAGAATTTTGGGAAGATTAGGAAACTTGGAGTTTTGGGATAAGGTAGTTATCTTGTTAAAGTTAAACACTACCTTAATTAAACTAATCTAAACAAAATAGGATTATCTTGAGAATCTTGGAGATTTGGGAATATTGGGAAACTTAGAGTTTTGGATAAGGTAAGAATCTTAGAGATTTAGATTACCTTAATTAACCAATCTTAATCAAGATAGGATTTGTAGATTACTTGGAGCTCAAGTAAGAGCTAATTAATCTTAGAGGTTAATTGTTAATTCAAAATTAATTAACTTGGATAAATTTTATGAATTAAAATTAAAGGAGCCGGTAAATTTACATTTTCGCCCTTATGTGAATTTATGCATGTTCTTGAGTGAATATGTGGACTGGTCGATTTTGCCCTTAAGCCCTGTGATGTTTTTGGTTTATTTATTTTTGGGTTGTAATTAAATGGGCCTGATTGGTGCCCTTGCTTGCGCAAACAAATGTAATAGAATAGGACCATTTAAATTTTGTAAGCTAGGCTTAGATTAGGCTTGGAGCCGAGAAGACCTCATGAAGACTTGGAGATCCACATGGAGGCCCATTTACCTTGGAGGACATGGAGGCCCAATTCATTACATGGAGGCCCAATCAAGCTGGATATTACAAGAAGGCCCATGATGTATGGGTTTAAAAATTGTAATAGTTAGGACATTTAATTTTCACCCTAGACTGACCAATTGATTCATCACGTGGCTCGTGATGGATCGCATAGGATGGGCAATCGACCAATCATATCTTGCTAGGTGATGAATGTTTACTTTTTCGCAAATTATTCTTTGATGTATGAGATGCATGCTTAGGATAGAAAACGTAAACAAGATAAGCATAATCTGATGAGACCTCGCACACTTAGAAACCTCCAATTGAACTTAAAATTCAATTTGAATATTAAATCGAATAACGGGCGCATAATAATAGTGTCTATGGTCCGAGCCTATCCAATTACTAGGTCTTAGGCATATTGTACGAATATATCTCAATGTCTCACGAGTCGTGGGTCGAGCTATAGGAAGATGATATGTCTATTGCCTCGATGCACGAGTTTAGTGCCAAGGGAGGGGATAGCAAGGTTTTAGGCGCTGTCTCACGAGTCGTGGGGCGTCTAGGATTGAACTATTTCTCTCCACGAGTATTAGACATGATTTAACGCTAGTAAGTATGGATGTCTCACGAGTCGTGGGTCCATATCGAAAACCGAGGCTAAATGAACTTAAGGGTTAGCTGCGATGGTTAACCGTCGACGTATTCGACCACCAAGTGAATCAAATAGTATGGCCAACGAGTCGTGGGTACTAGGAGATTGCATTTGGGCCTTAAGCCCGCTAGGATATTTTAAATTCCCGAAACTTATGTGGGGGCATAAGATTTTGATTAAAATAGTGGGAGTAATTTACAAATAAAAACCATGTCTGTAAATTGTGCATTTTAAATTAATTTTTCGCGTATTTATTTCTTCTCTCGTCATTTTGTAGATATAATGTCTAAAAATCCGATTTCCATCATACTTGAACAAAACAAATTGACTGGACCCAACTTCCATGACTGGGTCAGGAACCTTAAGATCATTCTCGCTTCTGAAAAGCGAGGTTTTGTCCTTGATGGGCCCCCTCCCGAACTTGCTAAGGATGCCGATGATAGTGAGAAAGAAGCCGTGGATTTATGGCTTGACGATGACTTGCAGTCACGTTGTCTCATGTTGGCATCCATGACGAATGAGCTTCAAAAGCAGCACGAGCATATGAAGTCTTCTTTTGAAATCTACACGCACCTGAATGGTTTATTTGGGGTGCAAAGTAGATACGAGCGGTATGAAACTGCTAAGGCTTTGCAACAAACGAGGATGGCTGAAGGTGCTGATGTTCGATCTCACTGCATCAAGATGATTGGGCTAATTGAAAAGCTTAGTCATCTTGACGTAAAGATGGACAAGAATATCCTCCAGTCATTGCCAAGATCATTCGAGCAATTCGTAGTGAACTACAACATGCACAAGATGAATGTTGAACTTCACGAGTAGGCTAATATGCTCGCCACTGCCGAGGCTTCCATGAGAAAAGAGAAGCCAGTGATGGTTGCTACCTCGACCCAATCCAAGTCCAAAAGGACAAAGAGAGGGAAGGGGAAAGGAAATGCTTCTTCAAGCAAAGGCAAAGCACCATCTGGGCCCATAGGGAAGGGAAAGAAGCGTAAAGCTTCGTCTGGTGAACAGAAATGTTTCTACTGCAAGAAACCTGGACACTGGAAGAGGAACTGCAAAGAGTTCTTGGAGAGCTCGAAAGGTATATTCCTTGTTGAAGTTAATTTATCAATTAACTGTGCATCATGGGTGCTAGACACTGCTTGTGGTTCTCATCTTTGTAATGATTTACAGGTGATGGGAGCAACAAGGCCACTTAGGCCAGGGGATTGGATCCTGAGATTTGGCAATGGAGCTAGAGCTGCTGCCGAGGCCATAGGCGAAGTGGAGTTAGATTTAGGTGGTAATAAATTAGTCCTTAGGAACGTTCTTTATGTACCTGGTTTGGTGAAAAACATTATTTCAATTCCTGTTTTGGATAATGAAGGTTTTAATTTTACTATTAATAAAGGTTCCTTTTCGTTATTCATGAATGATAATATGTTTTTCACTGGTACATTAAAAGATGGACTATATACCATTGAACCACCTAAGTTAGTGATGCATGTACAACAAAACAAAAGGAAACAAGATAATGAAATATCTGCCCAATTATGGCACGCTAGACTTGGACATATATCTAAGTCAAGGATTCAAAAGTTAGCATCATCTGGCGCGATTGAAATCAATCGCATTGATGAAATGCCGACATGTGAACCATGTTTAAAGGGTAAAATGGCTAAGTTGCGGTTTAAGGGAAACCCTGAGCGAGCCAAGCAAACATTGGACTTAATACATACTGACGTATGTGGACTACTAAGAAAAAGCGCCCGAGGTGGCTATGACTACTTCATCACTTTCACTGACGACTTTAGTCGTTATGGATATGTGTTCTTGTTGAAACACAAGTCTGAAGCCTTTGAGCGATTCAAAGAATTCAAGATGGAAGTAGAGAATCAACTTGGTCATACGATAAAGGCTCTTCGTTCTGACCGAGGTGGAGAATTTCTTAGTAACGAATTTCTGAATTATCTTGTAGAGCATGGAATATTATCGCAGTGGACTCCTCCTGCAACACCCCAGTTAAATGGAGTAGCAGAGAGAAGGAATCGAACCTTGATGGACATGGTTCGATCCATGATGAGTGCCACTGACTTACCTCTTTCATTTTGGGGACATGCCCTCCTCACGGCAACGAAGATACTGAATATGGTACCTTCGAAATCCGTAGAAAAGACACCATACGAACTATGGTTTGGCAAGGAACCCTCATACGCATTCATGCGCATATGGGGATCTCCCGCTTACGTTAAAAAGCTAGTGGGAGATAAATTGGAAACTAAATCCACTTTGTGCAAATTCGTGGGGTATCCGGAAAACTCAATAGGATACGAGTTCTACGATCCTACAAGACAAACAACGTTTGTCTCGAGGAACGCTCACTTCTTGGAGAAGGATTTCTTGGTGGACAAGAAAGAAAATAACGTAGAACTAGATGAGGTCACTGAAGCTGAAAAGGCCTTAGAGGTCGATCGAGCTGACCCGTCACCACAGGCAGTGGGAGAACAAGAGCATGAAAGTGCACCAGAAAGTACACCGATACTTCGTAGGTCAGAAAGACAACGTAGAGAACCCGAGAGGTACTACGGTCTGCTGCATGAGACTGGACAGTCTCTAACCGACCCAAGGACTTACGAAGAGGCTATGCTAGACATAGACTCGGGAAAGTGGCGCGAAGCCATGGAATCCGAACTGGACTCCATGCACTCAAACAAGGTCTGGGCCTTGGTAGATCCACCAGTGGGAGTGGCTCCCGTGGGTTGCAAGTGGATCTATAAGCGAAAGCTTGGAGTGAACGGAGAGGTGATTACCTACAAGGCACGACTAGTGGCGAAAGGATACACTCAAAGACCAGGTATCGACTTTGAGGAGACCTTCTCGCCCGTCGCAATGCCCAAATCCATTCGGATCTTGCTGGCCATAGCTGCGTGGTATAACTACGAGATATGGCAGATGGATGTAAAGACTGCCTTTCTCAATGGGGACATTGATAAGGAGATCTACATGGAGCAACCAAAAGGATTTGCATCCAAAGGAGATGAACACAAGGTGTGCAAACTCCAGAGGTCCATTTATGGACTGAAGCAAGCTTCCCGAAGTTGGAACATTCGTTTTGATGAGACAATCCAAACTTTTGGATTCATCAAGAACATGTTCGAACCTTGCGTGTACAAGAAGATCAGTGGGACTACAGTTGAATTTTTGGTGCTTTATGTTGACGACATTCTTCTCATTGGAAACAATGTGAAAGCATTGTCCGAAACTAAAGCATGGTTATCTACACAATTCTCGATGAAGGATATGGGAGAAGCATCCTTTGTACTAGGTATAAGGATCTACCGAGATAGATCAAAAGGACTGCTGGGCCTCTCCCAATCCCAGTACATAGATAAAATCTTGAAAAGATTTAGTATGGAAGAATCCAAGAGAGGATTGCTCCCAATCCCACTTTATTAAATGGTCATCTTTATCTTATGTAATAATTATCTACGCATAAGGATAGAAGTCCTTAGATCACAGGGCTATGGGACAACCCGTGGACTGATCTCCAAGGCCGTGATCTAGAACATATTCAAGAGTCGTAGAATCCAATCGAGATAGGACATCGTTGGATTCGGTTAGACTCTCACTGTTGTGTATACTCCGATGAACTGGAGGACGCTGGGGTCCACGAGCATGACTGGGATAGTCGATACACATAAGTGGGTGGCTTGCTGGGATGGCATGCGCACTGAATACCCCAATTAGGAAATAACTCACCATGGAAGCGGTAGTCGCATATCGGGGTTGAAGTTATTCCAATTTGCAATAGTATACGAGGAACGATCCCTAACAACTTTAGATGATAGGGTTTATCTGGTGCGAGAACGTCTATACTTTGATATGAGTTCCGACTGACTGGGGATCGCCAGAAAGTCTCTGTGGACTCATGTTGGGTATAGAGGAACTCGTATGCAGATTCATATCATCAACAAAGGATCCATTGACCCGACTTGATAGGTTGGGAAATTCTCCTATGAATCTCTGTGAGAAATTAATTCTGGTAAAATCCTTGGCCAAGGTATCTGACGACTTTATGTAAGTAGCTCATAAAGATTAAGTCAAAGAGAATTCATTTCGAGATCAGAGAACATAAGGTCAAGACAAAAGATAAGGGAATCCGATGAAAGACCATACCCTTAAGTCTCGACTGGGAGATTGATCAATGGAGAGATTATGTCGTATATGGAAATTGTAAATGATAAAAGGTTCACTGAATTAATTCACCAGTGATTGGGCTCCATGGGCTTGTGACTGGACATCGACCGTGGAGTGTGGGAGAATTCCCAAATTAGCAGGGGTGCTAATTTTGGAATGATTGATCGACAGAGTGTTCGATTAATTTAGAGTATTAATTGCTCGAGTAGTTAAATAATATTTAATTACAACCCGCGGCCAATTATGTGGTGAACCTACGGGGGCATACACAATACACATGAAGCGAAAGCGAGGAAACAAGAACGAACGAGTCGACTGGGTCGAATAAGTCAAAATCGACTGGGTCGATTAAATGGGTGGGTCGACTGGGTCGACCCATGTGGAACGAAATTGGATCCAATTGGAATTGGATCAAGATTATAAATTAAATTGGAATTTAATTTATGAGTAAATTAATTAATTAGGATTTAATTAATTAATTAGACTTGGAGTTTAATTAATTAATTGGGAGATGATTTAATTAATTGGGCTATTTAATTGGGAGATTAAATAAAGCCCTGAAAGATTAATTAAAGTGGGCCATGAATTAATTAGAAGACTTAGTCTTCTAATTAAAGAGGGCCATGGCCCATGTAGGAGAATTAGTATCCTAATCCTAGAAGGATTAGGGTATGGGAGATATCTATAAATAAGAGACTAGGTCTCATATTTCAAACACAACTCTTCAAGCAAAATAAGAAAAACAAAAATTCTCTCTCCCCTCCCAAGTGTGATCGGCCGAACCCTGTGCAAAATTAGGAAGAATTTTCGGTTTTGATCATTTAGTTCCCAAAGTCGTTCTTAAAGTCCTGAATTAATATATCCTATGTTCTAGTCGATTAGGTTATATTATTTTCGTGATATTGTGGTGTATCAATCCGTAGAGGCGCAACACGTGGGGCGCTACTGCAGAGCTTGGATCGATTTCTGTGGAGGAGAGTTCAGAGTTCGTTTTAGCCAATAAGGATTTGCAAGGAGACAGGTATAAACGAGAAAACTTATACTGTCATTTATTTATATTCATATATATACAACTAGAGAATATCCTGGCAAGATTCTTTAAGAGGCCCTAGAAAATTTTATAATCCGCTGTGCCTAGGGCTGTTTTTCTTACCGAATCCCAACAGCAACCTGATCTTAGATGGCTCAAGAATCACCCACCAGAGCTGGTGATTGGTGATCCTTTGGACAAAGTGAAGACAAGAAGAGCTGCTGCAAGTGAAGCAATGTTTGTCAGCTTCCTGTCTCAAGTTGAGCCCAAACAGATTGAAGAAGCTCTTAGTGATTCAAACTGGATTGAAGCTATGCAAGAAGAGCTAAATCAATTTGAAAGGAATGAAGTCTGGTACTTAGTTCCTAGACCAAGTCATCAAAGAGTTATTGGCACTAAATGGGTATTCAGGAATAAGATGAATGAAGATGGTGAAGTCACCAGAAACAAAGCAAGATTAGTGGCCAAGGGTTACTGCCAAGAAGAAGGCATTGACTTTGATGAAACGTTTGCACCAGTAGCAAGACTAGAGGCAATCAGACTCTTTCTTGCATATGCTGCTCACAAGAATTTCACCGTCTATCAGATGGATGTGAAATCAGCTTTTCTCAATGGAGAATTGCAAGAAGAAGTTTATGTTGAAACACCACCTGGATTTGAAGTCTATCAAGAAGGAGACAAGGTGTATCGTCTGAAGAAAGCCCTCTATGAACATATTTTGCTTTCGCAAATTTATGTGGAAGATATTATTTTTGGTTCAACTAACCAACAGATGTGTGACAAGTTCTCAAAGCTGATGCAGAACAAGTTTGAAATGAGCATGATGGGAGAACTTAATTATTTTCTTGGTTTGCATGTAAGACAGTTGCCTGATGGAATTTTCATCAGCCAAGCAAAATATACAAAGGATCTGTTCAAGAAATTTGGTATGGAAACTAGCTCTACTGCTACTATTCCTATGTCTACAAGTCTTCGTTTGGATAAAGATGAAGATGGCAAATTTGTGGACATAACCAAATACAGAGGCATTATTGGGTCATTGTTATATCTAACAGCTAGAAGACCTGATATCATGTACTCAGTTGGGGTTTGTGCGAGATTTCAATCAAATCCTAAGGAATCTCACCTCTTAGCTGCCAAAAGGATATTAAAGTATCTTAAAGGTACTGAAGATTTGGGACTGTGGTATCCTAGAGAATCTGGATTTGAACTTATTGGATATTCAGATTCTGACCTTGCTGGCTGCAAGATTGATAGAAAAAGCACAACAGGTGCCTGTCAATTCTTAGGTAGTCGTCTGATCTCATGGATGAGTAAGAAACAGACTTCAGTATCCATATCAACTGCTGAAGCTGAGTATATAGCTGCTGGAGCTTGCTGTGCACAAATCTTATGGTTGAAGCATCAACTGGAAGACTACAATATCAAAATCAGTGGAATACCAATCTACTGTGACAATACAAGTGCAATTAGCCTTACTCAGAATACTACAAGTCACTCAAGGACTAAGTATATTGAGATCAAGCATCACTTCATTAGAAATCATGTGGAGAAAGGAAATGTCATGATTGAATATGTGTTTACTGAAAATCAGATTGCTGACATTTTCACAAAACCTCTAAGTGAGACAAGGTTTTCAACTCTAAGAGCTGAACTGGGCTTACTAAAATTGGATGCATAAGCTGAGGGGGAACTCATCAGAAGACTAGAGTTCAACAGCTTACTCATCTTATTTATCTTCAAAGATTAACTCTCAACAGACTAGTTAATTTATGAATTCTTAAAGTCAGGGGGAACGTGTAAGACTAGCGGTACTTCTGATTAAAAGATGAAATTTGTTGATGACAGTTAGTTGAAGTTATGTTTTCAACAGAAGATTAAAGTTTTGAAGATTGAAGACTTATTAGCTAGCTGGATTGACAAACAGCTGAGGAAGGTTATCAGTTATTGGCTTTCACTGATAACAACTTTGTCATCAGGACAGTAGTCCATCAGATAAGTATTTATTTTACTAATCTGATTACTTGTGTAAAAGCTTACTGTTTAAAACGTTTTATTTCAAAACACGCTTTTACAAGTGACAGAAGGGCGGTACATATTCCCGCTCCTCATTTAATGCGATTTGAATTTGAAAGGTCGTAACTGACGCCGCACGATCAGCACTGACAAGAAACGGATCTAAAGGTTAGCTGGTATCACGAAAACCGAAATACCCTAACTCTATAAATCCCAATCTGATCAGCCGTGTAGTTCTTTACGCACCCTAAAATTTCAAAAGCACTTGTGAGAAAATACTTGCAATTTTTCTGCAAAATTCTTCTTGTTCTCTCTACTTTCAACAGATTCGAAATGGCCGCTGAAGGTATGTTCCTCGTTTATGAGTCCTACTATCAATCTGGTACGGATCTAATGAAGGAACTGTTGGAAAAATTCAAATCTGCTTTGTTGGTGAACTTTATGGAGTATAATGAGGGAGTCATTTGGACTGATCAAGTAATGGAGTACTACAAGACCGCAACTGTTGATTACAGTACACTGGAGATTAAGGCTACAGTGGGAGGTAAATCCATAGTCATTACTCCTGCTGTTCTTCATGAAACTTTTGGGCTTCCCAACAGTGGACGACATGACTTCACTGTACTGACGGAAGACAAGCACCAACAATTCTGGGCGATCTGCGCCAAAGAAGGAGAGATGTTGTCTGGCAACATCAAGAAGAGACAGTTGAAGGATGAATATCAGCGGATAGCTGATATGGTCTCAAAGCTGATCGAAAACTGCACTTTCTCGTTGGATGTTGTTACCATGAAGAGGTTCAGCATCATGGCTGCCGTCTATTATGGGCTGGAAGTCAATTGGTCCATCATAGTTTGGTATATTTTGGCTGGTTTTCTGGAAGTGAAGAAAGGGAAATCTCCTCAGACCAACCACAGAATCACTCTCAGTTATCTGTTGTTCAAGCTGGGGTGTGATATGACAAATGGAAAAGAAATCCATAAGTCAAAGGCAATGGTGAAATATCTGCCTGTTCTGAAGAGAAAGGCTGATGAGCCTGAAGAGGATGAAGACGAGGAACCAAAAGTGGTTCCAGCCAAAAGGCCACGAAGGTTGGTCAAAACAGCTGAGTTAGCTGTTGAGACACAAAAGAAGAAGGCTACTGAGAAGCCTAAGGAAAAGACTCCCAAGAGAATGAAGAAAGTGGAGGATGCTGAAGCCAATAAGGTTGTTGACCTAACCTCTACTGATGACAGGAATGTGTCCCCTGCATCATCTTCAAGAACACCATCTGCCCAGGTTCCTGATGAGACTGTCTCTCATAGAACCAGGAGTCAACTGAAAGACACTGCTGCTTCAAGACCTATTCAGGGAATAACAAAGAAGACAGTGAGGAAGCAGATGACCTTTGTTGAAGAACCTACTAAATTGGCAAACTTAGTTAGGCAAATTCTTCAACCTGCTGAAAGACCTGTTGGAGCTGATGAGGCTTCTGTTGCTGACCAAACTGGTGCACAACAGATGACTCAATCTACACCAACAGTTGAGGCTGCCCAACCTCAGGATGATCCAGATGTTATGATCATCCATCCAATTGCTGCTGCACCTATCTCGTCTGCTGGTCCAGCCCCTGCCCCAGCTGATAAAGGAAAGAGAAAAATTGTGCTTAAGAGAAAGAAGGTTTCCAAAGCTGACAAGAAGAAAAGGGAAGAAGCTGAACAGAGGAAGCAGGATGAGATGGAGGAGAAAAAGGCTCTTGAACTGAGCAAAGTTCAGGCAGCAAAAGATGAGGCCAGGAGGAAAATGACTGAGGCAGAAAGAAAAGCTGCTGAGGATGCTGAACTGGCAATGGTCATTGAGCTCAGCAAGACTGATGCTCATGGACCTGTTCATGGAGGAGGCATTAAAATTGGTGAAGGCAAGGATGAAGACAAAGAGAAAAAGCCTAAGATGCCTATTGGAAAGGCCAAGCCTAAAGAAAAGTTTGAAGTCAGAAGAGCCTTCAACATTGTATATGCTGATAAGGAACTCTTCAAGAGATTTGAGAAGTCCTTAGCTTACTATGATCAGAAGCTAATGTTGAAGACCATGTTCACTCAAGAAAAGCCTAGGTACATCAGATGGAGAGATAACAGGCTGAATAGGTCCATAACTGAACTTCAAAATCTGAAGGAGTTAGCTGCTGAAGAACAATGGGTTCTAGACTGGTTGAAGACAGACTCCATTCAGAAAGCCTTGGATCCTCATCATGTCAGAGATGCTATGCATCATTATGCAAGGGAGTATGCCCTAGAGGAGGCCAAGATAATTCAGAACTCCTTGCCTGCTAAAAGAAAGAAGTCTGATAACGCTGAAGAAAGGGCACTAAACATTGCTACCATGACCGCCTTGAAGAGATGGGCAGAAAGGTCAAGGTATCAGCAGGGATGTTCAAGTGACTTGCCCCAACTGCCAAGTATTCAGCACATAATTTTTGGCAAGGAAGTACAGGAGTATAGTGAAGTGCCCAAGGGAAATGATGCCCTTGTGAATCCTTGGATCATTGTTAGGCAGATACGTCAAACAACCTGCTTCAATGATGATGGCACGATCACTAATCTGTTTTATGATGACGTCACTGATGAGCACAAGAAAACTGATAAGCCCTTAGCACTTGAGTGGAACGCTAAGGACACCAAAGCTGATCAGGAGACTGAAATGGAAGATGTCCCTGTCCACCAGGAGACTGAAGAAAAGGAAGCTGCTGCTTACTGGAACTGGAAGAGAAGCAAAGCCAGCAGCTGAGAAAGTTAAAAGAGGAGCTGAAGGAAGAACTGAAAGCAGAATTGGCAGAGTCCAACAAACTTCAGCTGGAAACTATGCAGAAATCAACAGCAGTGATCATCAAAAAGGAGATTGATAGTTTTCCTATACCTCAAGACAATTCCCTGCGGTTAGTGCGAAGCCTTAATGATATGAATAGAAACGTTGAAGATGTGAAGGCTGATGTAAATCACCTTCATGCTGCCTTACAAAGAGCTGAGCACAAGATAGCTGACTTAACTGCAACCTTCATCAAAGTCAGTGAAGAAGAGAAGTCTATCAATGTTGGCTTGTTGCAGGAACTTCAAAAAGCTGGAGATGTTGTTCATGAAGAACTTTCAACCATGCAACTCAATATTGACTGCTTCAATGATCAAACTGACAACATCAGTACCACACTTCATCACTTAACAGCAAGTCATGATGTAGTGAATCAGAACCTGAAAACTTTGTGTGCTGCAATGAAGATCCCTACTGTTGCACTCAACCCTGCTGCTAAACCTGAAGATGTCATCAAGTCTGATGATGACAAAAAGGGGGAAGATAAAGGGAAAGAATCAACTAAGGAGACCATTGCTAATGCTGAAGTTAAGAAGACTGAAGACTCTACTGAAAAGACCAAGACTACTGAAATAATTGGAAAGGTACAAGGCAAAGAGAAGTCTGAAGAAGAGACTAAGGATTAAGCCAAGACTGATGAAGTAATGGCTGAAACCAAAGACTCTGCTGAAGATCAAACAGAGCCGTTGACCAAGTACAAGAATACAGAATCAGCCAGAAAGGCGATGGAGCTATTAAGAGAACAGCAACTTAAAGAAAAGATGGATGCTGCCAAAGCAAACATACTTTTAGAAGATGAAGCTGATGACGATGAAGAAGAAGAAGATGATGAAGAATCATCTTATGAATATGAAGAAGTGTTAGAAGGATCTGATGAAGAAGCTGATAGTTAGAACTTTAAACATCTTTGTAATTAGTTTACTTTATCTGTTCTTCAGACATCTTATCTGAAAACTTGTACTTGTAATATTTGTCATTATCAATAAAAGTCAAGTTTTTCCAACATATCATTTTCTATCTCAGAAAATTTTTGAGGATTACAATCTTTAGCTTAAGGTATTAACAGGTACTTGGCTGAAGTTTTGTCATCATCAAAAAGGGGAAAATTGTTGGATAAGGATGAAGATGAAGAACACTGAAGACAATTTGATAAGGGAGGTTTTGATGCATTCCAAAACTTCAAAATCTGCTAAGTATGGATTAACTTAGCTAATGGTCCCTTGTGAAGAAATTTTGACTAAGTAATGAAGACATCAGAAGAGTCAAATTTCAAGGTCCAAGACTTCTGATCTGTTGAAGGAAAGATATCAGACTGATGAAGATCAGCCGACTCAAATCAGATTTGTTCAAGTTTGAGATCAGCCTTGTTCGCCATCAGACTTGCACTTCCGTCAGCCAAGTGGAAAGGATCATAAAGTCTTCCCAACGGTAATAAATACCCCTGGAAGTAATAAATGCTGAAGTACAAGGCTATTAAAGACAAATGATTGAAGAAATGCTTCGCATCAGCTGGTTGCATTTAATGCTGCCTGCAGGAAAGTACTGTAGATAGTACGGACAGACTGCAAAAGAGCCGTTCGCGGATTTTAAGGACCAGTACTCGAGGAATTTGAATCCTATCTCTCTTCAACGGACATATTTTAAACCTCAAGTATAAATAGCTGAAAGAGACGAAGAGAATAGAATAACACAATCTCTGAGAAATTTTCGAAGCAGAATTCTTTAAGTCTCAAGAACAGCTCACTCATCAGCTTAGTCATTTGTTGACAAAAAGCGAAGTTGAAGAACAAAGAAAAACACATCTTCTGAGTGAATTTGTAAACAGAGTGTTGTGAGAAGTAGATATCCATCTTTGTGAGTGATATTACTTCAGAGAGTAGGATTTCTTTGTGATTTCTTACTGCGCACTTACGGCATGTTCATTTATTGTTAGGCGTAAGCAGAGTGTACTGGCTACTTTGTGTTTCTAGTATAACCCAAGATCTAAGTGACTTGGAAGAGTGGACTAAAGGATTTAAATCCATATAACCACTATAAAAATTCTGTGTGTTTTTACTTGCATTTTTAATTGCATATTTAAAGACTGCATAAAACACTTTAGTTAACTGTTTGAAAAATGATTTAAAAGGAGTTTACAAAACTGGGGAAACATTTTTCAAACTACTAAGGATACTTGTGAAAAACACTTTGAAAATCCGCTGAAAGTACTCTAAGTATTAAAACTGATTTCAACAAAATCAGCTAAGAAACTATCAGACGTGTGGTCAGCAAACATGTTCAAAGATTTGTTCACGAATAGACTTGTAACTTACTACTCTGATCAGCTTAGTCTGTTCACAGTTAGAGAAAAGTTTTAAAGTTAAAATTGGAAGAAAATTATAAAGAGGTTTATTCCCCCCCCCCCCCCCTCTCTAAACCTCATTTGATCACTTGGGACCAACATTAAGACAAAAAAAATATTCTAAAGAAAATATAAGAGAGAAATAGCTTGTGGAGTTTGAAACATAGACACTACATTCATGATGAGTTTGAAAATATAAGGGAACTATGTAAGCTAAGAGATATGTGCTGTATATATAATTGTAATATTTTACTTTTTATGGAGATCAACGGGTACATATATAAATTTTAAAGGCCGTCCACATTGGGTCTTAGGCGCCTGCAAAGTTGTCTAGTACTTGGACCGGCATTATTAGGAACTCAATGATATAAAAATTCCTAAAACGTAAGTTATTATAAGATTGAATAGTATTTTTGGTCCTCCTTATTGGTCAAGTTTTTCATTTTTGTCCTTCTTAAATTTTTTGTAGCAGATTAGTCCCTCTTATCAATGTAATGTATCACATTCGTCCTTCTTATAACACATTCGTCCCTCTTAAATTTTTTGTAGCAAATTCGTCCCTCTTATCAATGTAGTGTAACATATTAGTCCATTTTAAATACAAAATACATCAACTTTCGTCCACTTTAGAATATATTTTGAAGGGTAAACACCACTTTTGGTCCCTCTTATCATTAACTTTTTACAGAGTGGTCCCTCTTATATTTTTTTTCCCACTTTAGTCCCTACTATGAATTATTTGTTTCACTTTAGTCCTTTTCAAGTGGTCCAAGGCGATTCCGATAATATGTGATATGCTCATGAGGGCAATTTTGTCATTTCAAGTAAACTAACATGGATATTTTCGTTTTTCTAGTTATTTAAAAAAAAAAAACTAAATTTCCAAAGTAGGCTTTCATTCCAATCGAACTTAATCGTATATTTCATTCCAAACTAAAGTTTTTTCCTAAAATCTTTTTCAAACATCAAAATTGCTCACCAATTAAACAATATCTCAAATAGTCTCAATAGAGAACGGACGAAAATGCCCTAAAAAATATTCATATGCATGTCACGTGTTATCGGAACCACCTGATAAGGACTAAAGTGAAACATATAATTCATAGTAGGGACTAAAGTGAAACAAATAATTCATAGTAGGGACTAGAGTGGAAAAAAAACATAAAAGGGACCACTCTGTAAAAAGTTAATGATAAGAGGGACCAAAAGTGGTATTTACCCTATTTTGAATTTAAGTGATGTATTTTGTATTTAAGAGGGACTTATGTGTTACACTACATTGATAAGAGGGACAAATTTGATACAAAGAATTTAATAGGGACGAATGTACGTAATATACTACATTGATAAGAGGGATCAATCTGCTACAAAAAATTTAAGACGGACGAAAGTGCAAAAATTAATCCATAAGGAGGACCAAAAGCGCGATTTACTCGTTATTATAATAAGTTACCATTATTCATCGAGTCAGCCTAAACTGAGTTGGATCCACCTTATTTTGATCTTGAAAAATTGATTAAGAGTCTTCAATTAATGAAAATTTTAAAATCTATTTAATGTATTTGGCCAAAGTTGATTGGTAATTAATGTATTTCAGATTAGCCATTTGTAAGGGCTAATTAATCCATGAAGAGAAACGAGTTTAATTAGGGTGACAACCAGATTTACTTTTATGTATTCTTTCAAAACTTCATGCAAAATTTATAGTAGGCTAAATTTCTTTGTACTTCCAGGAAACTCCGCATGTTCTCTAATCCTTTTGGTCCGTTAGATGTCCAACGTCGTTGAATTTTAGTTGATATATCCAAATTCCCTCTAAATTCTAAAAATATAATACTCCGTATGTTACAAGGGAATGTTGTGCAAAAACAACAAAGTACAAGGGGAATATGTGCGAAAATTGAAAGTACAAAATGATTTTGTGCAAAAATTAAAAAGTACAAAAAGATTTTGTACACACCCCTATCAAAAAACTGAACGAAGTGGACAGAGGATTCTATGCATGATTTTTTAAAGAACAAGGGTCAAGGGAATTTGTTTCAGTAAAATTTCAGAGAGCATCTTGTGCAATTTTTTCTTAACACATGAGAGAAGTGGACAGAGGATTCTATGCATGATTTTTGAAAGAACAAGGGAATTTGTTCCAGTAAAATTTCAGAGAGCATCTTGTGCAATTTTTTCTTAACACATGAGAGTATCGTACATTTTTCTTGACTATATATCGAGTTTTGAGATGAGAAATCAAAGGAGAGAAAATTAATAGTGGAGCTAATCAACTTCAATTTTGTTAAAAAATATTTCTAGGCCTCTTTCTCAGGAATTGAAACTTGAAACAGACTCTCAAATTGCATAAGAAAATCAATACAAACTTATGTTATAATAAATGTAGCAATTTGCCTCATTAATGTTATATTTAATGTGGCAATATACCCACCTTTATTATAAAATATTTTGATATACATTTTCAATTTTAACAAGTGAGTTACAAACTTAAACTTTCCTGCTGAAGGAGTTAAATTGCTTCGTTAAAGTTTTCATAGGGGATAAAGTGTTTTCTTTCAATAAACTGCTCTTTTTCAAGAGATAAATTGGCATTAGCTCTAATGATACATAGTGATTTTTTTTTCCAATGGGAGCAACCCAAGTTCTTTCTCTAAGAGCCAACTTTTACTACATGCAGCACAAACTGGTCCACAAAAGAAATCCACAACTAGATAAGTTATAAAGATTACTACCATCACACACTTAAGTTCTACAAAACGATTACAAGTGCGCGATATGCAACAAAAACTATAGATTATAACCACGTACGCCGGTAGAGCTTTCACCACGAAGCACCACTAATCTCCATAAACACGGAATCGAGCTTTCCTTTTTCCACTGTGTGATATTCAATCTCTGCATCCAACTTTCTACACAACTCTCTAACATTAACAAGTTTGTCCATTAGAGATTTCATATGTTCTATTGATTCATCTCTTTCACTTGTCTTCGATTCAATAATAGCTTGTGCATTATTAGAAAGAGTAATTAGCTTTTGTATCCTCGCACGTAGAAATCCAACCACCATACCTAGATCTTCAAAAGCTTTCAAAGTACTATCCCAACTTTCCAAACAATCAAGGGATGTGGTAGATTTAGCGGCTCTGATCGCATCAGCAATGATTATAGTTTCGGAAATAATTCCCGTAACTAAAAGACTATTAAGCCCTTTAATAAGACTGTCATGGAGAAACATATTTTGACTGCAACAAAGTTCGTAATACTTTTCTCTGAGATGGGCCGGTATTATCGAGTCGAGAACGGTTGTAAAACTCTTCATGTCTTTGAACTTGATACCTTCCCTAATTTCAGCAAGCAATATTGTCTTGTCCTTCTCTTTTTGAGTATTTACCACAAGGGTATCAAGACATTTCTGTTTTTTCGTGGGACTAATATATTTGTTTTGATCTTCTATATATGTGAAAAATAATAAATGATTTAGTTTTCGAGCTACTTGAAGATAATCTAATAAAGGCAAAATTTTGCATTTTCCCATGAGACTGGAACTTTTGCACTTTTGGTCCCAAAATTTTTAAATTTTTTTGCATTTTTGGTCCCATAGAGTAGTTTTAACATTGCACTTTGATCCACATGACCGATGTATTTGCACTTTTGGCCCCAAATTGAATGGGAAAGGATGCGACTGGACCAAAAATGTGCAAACCGAAAGTGCTGAAAGTCCAATTCTATGGAAGTTAAATTGCAATTTATTTAGAATAAGATTATGGAGTCCAATGATATACCTGCATCAATTGGCATAGCATGACAATCTAAATTTAGAAGGCTAATAGCACCATCAACTTTGGTTAATTTGCGCGCCCTGACGATGTATACCTTAAGAAAACCAAACGTTTATTGTCAAACATAAAGCATTCGAAGACACAAAAAGAAGTGCTTGGAAGTTAAAATAGTAAACATGTTACCTTAAACTTGCATAGCTTTATAAGATGAAAAACTAAGACATCTCCCTCGACCAAATCGTGTGTTTGGGAGAAACGTTTCCATCCACCACTCAGCCCATTTTTAGCCGCTAAGTACCTTGTATCATATGCTTGTTCATCTTCGTCCACCAAAATCATGATTTTGTCTTCCTTTGGTAAATGTAGACGACAAAATCGTGTTGGCAAACCCTACAAGAAAAAACGAATTCCCTATTCATCTACTCGAAGCTTTAAACCTCTAGCGCATAGTAACAAGTTTAACATGCAACTTACCAACCAGAATCCACCAGTGACATGTGATCTCAACATAAGCTTCGTAAAACTAGGGGATTGTGATACGAGATTTTCTTGAAGCTCTTGTGCTCGTTCCATGACAGAAGTCGAGAACTCAACACAACTAAGAGGAGCGACATTTGTATTCACCGTGGTTTCATAACTATAAGATTAGAGAGAAAAAGTACGAACGCAAATTGCAATTAAAATAAAGAAATTCTATTCCACAATTTATTTTGAGAATAATACAGATTCGGCATTTACCCTATGGCAAGCATATCCATGTTTTCAGATTCCTCCTGCACAAATATTGACAAAAAAATTTACTCATAAAAATATCAGCTCATAGTATGAATGGTTTGAACCATTTTCTCCACTAAATAAAATTCAAAGTTAAGCAGTAGTTTTGCTAAGTACCAAAGATCAAGATGATGAGTTAAATCAAGTGAAATATGAAATCTAATAATTTAACAAACATTTCCTCTATTCAACCAATTAAACAGAGATAAAACCTGAACTAAAAATAAAATAATGAATAAAATCTACATTGCACGGATACTTAGAAAATTATACACGGTGCAGTATCGAATACTCAAATACTCGTCTGATAAATCGCCACTGTAACGTTTCCAAAAATAAGAAAATAAAAATAAAAAGGCTACCATATTGGAGACACCGGAGGGGGCTATCGGACAAGCCCTGGATAAGGGCATGTATTTCTACAAATAATTTCTAGATTATGTATATTATCAATGTGATCGTCATGAAACATTTCGAAATATTTCAAAAGGCCAAAACTTTGCGTATGATGTTTATACTATTATGGCTTTACTTAAACATTTAAATGAGAAGGATGTGTAGTATTGTTCATTTCAAAATGAAATAAAAAGTGAACTATCTATACATTACATAGTTTTATTATACATTTTTAAATCAGCTGTCCTTAATTTATTTTTTTAAATATAAACACATGTCATAACCAGTATTCTATAAATTTTAAAAACCCGTGTCGTATCGTACATGTTCCTATCGCCGTATCCATTTAAAAACAATACTTGTCACTAATAACTATTAATGACAATTTAAAAATATATTTTGACACTATTGTTATTGTGACAAATAATATATGCAAAATATGACAATTTCAACAATATCACTTAATATTTTATCACTAAAATCAATTTTTCATGTAGTTTATGGCTTTACTTGAACATTTAAATGACAGGGAAGAAGCATTGTTCAATCCAAAATGAAATAAAATGTGAACTAAATATACATTACATAGATTTTATTACACATTTTAAAACAATGGTCTTTACTTTAGCCAGGATTCAATAAATTTTGAAAACCCGTCCCGTCGTGTTCGTATCCGTGCAACATAGTTCAACACCATTACAAAATAAGAAACTTTAGAAAAAAAAAGGAAAATTTACTTTCTGGGTAAGATCCAAAAGCCTCTTCTCCGCCAGTTTTCTCTTGGCATCCCAAGTCTTCTTCTATGTAATTTGTTAACAAAAACAAGTCAATACCCGTTTCTGTATATATCATATTCTAAATACAAAGTAATACGCAGTAGGGAACAAACCTGAGATTTTGAAATAGCCATTCTTATTTTGCTGCTCTGTTTTGATTAACAAGAAGATTAAGAGACTGGACTGTATTTTGTGTTATTCGACCGTTTTATATTTGAAAAAAATGTAGAGCTTATAAGGAAAGATGAAGTTGAAATGGAATTTGAAAAATTTGTCAGACCATTTGTTTCGGATTTCCCCGAGGAGGAGGAATGATTATAGGAACTGAACAGTTTTTGAATTTTACTGATGCTTATTAAATACTCACTTTTGAATTTAAATCGGGCTTCTAGTACTAGGTTTTTAATAGGGGTAGATAATATAAAATTGAAATTGAAAAGAAAACTGAAAATTGAAAATTGGAAAGAAAAAAAATTGAAAATTCTAGACGTGTGCCAACGTGACCTTGCCATTATTAATTTTAAAAAAAGGGATTTTTGCACGTCACCCCGAGAAAAGTTTCATTTTTGCACTTTTTTCCCTATAATTGAAAAAACGTGATAGTACCCCCTAGTAGTTGATAAGTTAGTGCACTTTGCCCCCCTAATCTATAATTTGTTGGATTTCAAATGGTAGAAATGTAAATTTGGAGTATAGTGCAATAATTCTAATCTTTTGGGGGGCTAAGTGCACAAAATATTATTAATTCAAATTATTAGAATAATAACATTTAACATTGCAAAGCACATTTACATAGAATTCCTTAACTTGACAATCACATCGTAATTTAATTTTAGTCTTATTACATATTTTTTTATTTTAATTGTTTTACTTTCAAATTTCTTTGATTTGATTAAAGAATTTTTAGTATAGAGATGATTTATTTGTGAATAAATAAATAAATAATTAGGACTAATAAACTTAACCCTCTAAAAGTTTTTTGTTATTGCCCAAAACCCCCCTGGTTGATGTTTTTACCCTTTGAAAATTACTAAAAATTGATCAGGAGGCAAAATGCACTCATTTATTAACTTCTAGGGGGCACTGTTATGTTTTTTCAATTATAGGGAAGGAAGTGCGTAAATGAAGGGTGATGTGCAAAAATCCCATAAAAAAAATAAAAATGAAAAAAGCGACCTTGCCACTATTATTTTTTCTATATTTAGGAGTATTGTTACGTCATATCATTGTAATTTTGGGGGTTTAATTTGCTTTATGTTTTAAATCTTAGTTGTGTTCAAGATTTGTGTGAATAAAATATTTAGTGAAGCAGTAATTATACAATCATATTAACAAAGTTATATATCATTAATAAAGTGTAAAGAATGTCTGAATAATAAAAAAATACAAAATTTTACTAACAATTAAATTAGAAAAATACTCACATTTCTAGTGAGATTTAGACAAGATCGTATCTCAAATTCATAAGACTGTAAATAATTTGAGCTGAGATCTTATTTGTATTTCATATTCTTAAAAATTGTCTAACTAAAAGGAAATTTCTTAAAATTGAAAATATTTTGAGATAAGATCTCCTTTTTATTGGAATACTGATCATCAAGAGGAATATTGTTAATAAATTTAATGACTGCAATGCAATATTTCATCAGTTCCAAAAATTCTTAAAATTGTAAATATTTGGAGATAAGATCTCATTCGTATTGGAATAATTTGTTCAAGGTTGTTAACAAATTAAATGACTGAATGCAATATTCCATGAGTCCCCTTAATTCTCTTTCTGATTTAAGCTATAAGTCGGCTATGACTGTCAATTGGCCGTGGGCTATCCGGGGATAAATGTAAATTAGTAACTTAGAGGCGGTGTTTGGTAGGACCTCATAGTGGGTATTATGTCATATTATATTATTTAATATGAGTTAATACAACGTTTGGTGGCATTGTATAATACCGGGTCGAATAGATTAAATTCTTACGACCCGGTATTAAGACTATATTATAATTCATCCAGGTATGAGTGGATAAGTTAATCCGGGTTAATATGGATTAGGTAAAATATCACTTAAAATATTAAGTTTTACATATTTTGTGACGGCCCGGCTCCGCGGGTCCGTCGGATGACGGTCGGAAAATTATTTTTATTTTGAAAAACGTTAAAATATCGAAACTTTTTTTTTTTTTTAATTGGAACGATGAATTAAAGGTTTAAAAGCGGAAGCGATTTAAAACGAAATAAGAACAATTTGGTTTAAAGCAAAATAAGAAAAATTTAGATTACTAAGTTTTTTGACGAACAAATAAAATCAATTTTCATAGTAGAGTTTTAAAGCGGAAGCATTTTATCATAACATCTCAAAATATTTGAACAAAATCAGCCGAGAGAGAGATAAATAAGTAATTTATGAAAATTTTGACTCTTTTGCGAAAACATAAATCATCTTTAACGAATCAACATTATAAGCAAGGTTTTAATCAAAATCGAAAAGAAAATAAATGGACCACAAAATATTACTACTCTCCCGAATACTAGGGTGGGACCGCAACCGTGATGACCTAACCACAACCCGACTATTATTTCCAGAACGCCTGAAACTGAAAAGAGTGAAACATAGAACGCATAAGTTGATCGTCCAACTTAGTGAGACTATGTGCGAATTTGCATGGTGATGTGTGAATGCAACATATTATAAAACATAAGCATGTTATCAATCAATAAACATATATTCAAGACGAAAGAAACACGGAATTCACATAACCAAAAATTTGCTGATGTCGTCCTCCACTTACCCTCCATCCTCAGTCTGAAGTCCATCCAAACACACCAAGTAAGGAGCGACCTTACTATCAAAAATGCATCGACATGTCTTTGCCGGAGTTCGTCCTTACTCCCCAAGTGTTCCTCCCCACTTGGATTGTAAGGCCAGGCCTACGGGTAACCGTGACAATCCTGCCGGCCCTTGCCGGCCAGGTTGGCATCGGGTCCATATACCAATCAAAAGGGGGCCCACACATAATCGGAAACAAACGTAAACATATAGTCGGAAACAAACGGAACATAACATATCAAACATATTAACATATTATCAACATTTAATAACTTATCAAATGAGATTTTGGGTATCATGATAATTTCGAAAAATATATATTCGCAACTAGTAGATTCGGATGTAGCATGTACATGGATAATCATGTTGAAATGCTAAGTGATTTCATGCGAGTAATGTTGACCTAATAAGTCCACCTATTCGTGACGACATGCAAGAAAAGTTAGAATAAAATTCATGCTTTGATTATTAAGAGCCTAAGTGTATGTTTGGACTCGATCTACTAGCACATCGGACCGACATACAAATTAAACCCACAGCGCTCACCTTTGTCGCTTAGTATAGCGACTAATACTCCACAAATGATGCATATCCGAAACCTGAGCAAGTACGTATACGACTTAGAATATATTTAACAACCTTACTTAAACATAACCGATGAAAATCCTACACAAGGATTTCCTAAACTAACACATCGCACACAAGAACTAAGAACTTTCGACATTAAACTCCAACTAAAAGTTATTATTTTCAAAACTCGAAATTCTAATTACAAAAACAGCGCCAAAATAGCAAAATTTTCCCTTCATTTTCCAGATTTACAAAACAGCCCCTAAACTTTGAAGAACATCCATTTTTTTGAAAATTTGCAACAAACTTTTAATCAAAAGATTTTTTAACTAAACTCATATTGAAAATCAAACAAAAGTATTAAGTATCTTGTTACTTCAAAAACCAAATATTTAAAATTCCCACAAGTTTAAAACTTTTCGAAAATACCCTCATAGTTTTGAAAACATAGAAAAATCAACTTTCTTAAAAAAAAATAATTCAAGATTCAAGCATTTAAGCAATATTTAAAAAAATTCAAGCATAATTTCAATATAAAACAGAAATTAACAATAAGTTTTAATAAATTTTCACAAAATAATAATGAGAAACAAAAGTTCTTTAATTATAAATTTTCTTCGGAAAAATTTACAAATTTTCAATCTTATAACTTAAATGAATAAAACACTACTTCAAATCAATTAATCAAAGTTTATAAAAGAACCATGTAAAAGCAGCAACAAAACAGCAACTTTAACCCCTTATTTTCAGATTTACAAAAGTAACCCCAAATGTTTTAAAAACTCTCATTTTTGCAAAATATCGGAACAAACTTTAAAACAAATGCTTTTCAAGTAAACCTAACCAAATATCAAACAAAAACTTATATTTTCAGTCCCTTTTTAATCCCAACAAGAATCGCAACCTAAGCCCTTCAACTTTTAAAACCTTTCAAAAATACCCCCCAAAGTTTCGGAAATTATGAACAATAACTTTTTTTTTTTTTACGAAAATAAATCAAGATCCAAACATATAAGTAATATTTAAACAAAACCAAAGCAAGTCACACTAAATATAACATATGAACTCAACAACTTATCACAAGGACAAACTAACTTCTTCAACATATATTTTAAAGAGAATAAAGTAATATCACAAAGACTAAAGAACACATGCATAGATGTATTTTTACCCAAAGCAACGAAGGGGGTGAAAATCTCTTCATTTCCAGAACTCCGAAGGTGGTGGTGGCAGCTCCGGTGGCAGTGGTGGCGGCTCTGGTGGTGGTTCATAACAAAAGCCCTCAAATCCTTACTTTTCACCATTTTCTCACGGCTTTTGATTCACTTAGGGAGTTCCAAACGACGATCCGAACGGTCAATATATATATCCATGTGTGTAGAACCTCCACGCAAAATTTGGGCATGATCCAACGGTGGACGAAGGCGGAACGATCGAAAATCCGAGGCTGGGTTGAGTATACCCGAAAACTATCTTTCTAAATGTGTTTCCTCTTGCATCTCTCTCTCCCTTTGGGACACCCAATCGACGATCCGAACGGTCAATACGTAGCCCCATGTGTGTAGGACCTCCATACAAAATTTGGGCATGATCCAACGGTGGACGAAGGCGGAATAATCGGAAAACCGAGGCTGTGTAGTGAGAATCCGAAAATAATTCTCTTTCTAGTGTGTTCTCTCTTCTCTCTCTCTCTCTCTCTCTCTTATTCTCTATAATATGTATGTAAATGACGAAACTCTTTTTTTTTTTTTTTAAAACGAAAACGATGAATTAAAAGTTTAAAAGCGGAAGCGGTTTAAAGAGAAATAAGAACAATTTAAATTACTAAGTTTTTTTTTTTTTTTTTTTTTGACGAACAAATAAAATCAACTTTCATAGTAGAGTTTTAAAGCGGAAGCATTTTATCATAACATCTCAAAATATTTGAACAAAATCAGCCGAGAGAGAGATAAATAAGTAATTTATGAAAATTTTGACTCTTTTGCGAAAACATAAATCATCTTTAACGAATCAACATTATAAGCAAGGTTTTAATCAAAATCGAAAAGAAAATAAATGGACCACAAAATATTACTACTCTCCCGAATACTAGGGTGGGACCGCAACCGTGATGACCTAACCGCAACCCGACTATTATTTCCAGAACGCCTGAAACTGAAAAGAGTGAAACATAGAACGCATAAGTTGATCGTCCAACTTAGTGAGGCTATGTGCGAATTTACATGGTGATGTGTGAATGCAACATATTATAAAACATAAGCATGTTATCAATCAATAAACATATATTCAAGACGAAAGAAACACGGAATTCACATAACTCATAATTGCTGATGTCGTCCTCCACTTACCCTCCATCCTCAGTCTGAAGTCCATCCAAACACACCAAGTAAGGAGCGACCTTACTATCTAATATGCATCGACATGTCTTTGCCTAAGTTCGTCCTTACTCACCAAGTGTTCCTCCCCACTTGGATTGTAAGGCCAGGCCTATGGGTAACCGTGACAATTCTGCCGGCCCTTGCCGGCCAGGTTGGCATCGGGTCCATATACCAATCAAAAGGGGCCCACACACAATCGGAAACAAACGGAAACATAATCGTAGACAAACAAAAACATAACATATCAAACATATATAACATATTATCAACATTTGACAACTTATAATATGCAATTTTAGGTGTCATGATGAATTAGTAAAATGCATTTGCAACTAGTAGATTCGGACGTAGCATGTATTTGGATAATCATGTTGAAATGTTAAGTGATTTCAAGCGAGTAATGTTGACCTAGTAAGTCAACCTATTCGTGACGACATGCAAGAAAAGTTAGAATATAATTCATTCTTTGATTATTAAGAGCCTAAGTGCATGTTTGGACTCGATCTACTAGCACATCGGACCGACATACAAATTAAACACACAGCGCTCACCTTTGTCGCTTAGTATAGCGACTAATACTCCACAAATGAAGCGTATCCAAAACCTGAGCAAGTACTTATACGACTTAGAATATGTTTAACAACCTTACTTAAACATAACCGATGAAAATCCTACACAAGGATTTCCTAAACTAACACATCGCACACAAGAACTAAGAACTTTCGACATCAAACTCCAACTAAAAGTTATTATTTTCAAAACTCGAAATTCTAATTACAAAAACTGCGCCAAAATAGCAAAATTTTCCCTTCATTTTCCAGATTTACAAAACAGCCCCTAAACTTTGAAGAACATCCATTTTTTCGAAAATTTGCAACAAACTTTTAATCAAAAGATTTTTTAACTAAACTCATATTGAAAATCAAACAAAAGTATTAAGTATCTTGTTACTTCAAAAACCAAATATTTAAAATTCCCACAAGTTTAAAACTTTTCGAAAATACCCTCATAGTTTTGAAAACATAGAAAAATCAACTTTCTTAAAAAAAAAAATTCAAGATTCAAGCATTTAAGCAATATTTAAAAAAATTCAAGCATAATTTCAATATAAAACAGAAATTAACAATAAGTTTTAATAAATTTTCACAAAATAATAATGAGAAACAAAAGTTCTTTAATTATAAATTTTCTTCGGAAAAATTTACAAATTTTCAATCTTATAACTAAAATGAATAAAACACTACTTCAAATCAATTAATCAAGAGTTTATAAAAGAACCATGTAAAAACAGCAACAAAACAGCAACTTTAACCCCTTATTTTCAGATTTACAAAAGTAACCCCAAATGTTTTAAAAACTCTCATTTTTGCAAAATATCGGAACAAACTTTAAAACAAATGCTTTTCAAGTAAACCTAACCAAATATCAAACAAAAACTTATATTTTCAGTCCATTTTTAATCCCAACAAGAATCGCAACCTAAGCCCTTCAACTTTTAAAACCTTTCAAAAATACCCCCCAAAGTTTCGGAAATTATGAACAATAACTTTTTTACGAAAATAAATCAAGATCCAAACATATAAGTAATATTTAAACAAAACCAAAGCAAGTCACACTAAATATAACATATGAACTCAACAACTTATCACAAGGACAAACTAACTTCTTCAACATATATTTTAAAGAGAATAAAGTAATATCACAAAGACTAAAGAACACATGCATAGATGTCTTTTTACCCAAATCAACGAAAGGGGTGGAAATCTCTTCATTTCCAGAACTCCGAAGGTGGTGGTGGCAGCTCCGGTGGCAGTGGTGGCGGCTCCGGTGGTGGTTCATAAAAAGGCCCTCAAATCCTTACTTTTCACCATTTTCCAATGGCTGTCGATTCACTTTGGGAGTTCCAAACGACGATCCGAACGGTCAATATATAGATCCATGAGTGTAGAACCTCCACGCAAAATTTGGGCATGATCCAACGGTGGACGAAGGCGGAACGATCGAAAATCCGAGGCTGGGTTGAGTATACCCGAAAACTATCTTTCTAAATGTGTTTCCTCTTGCATCTCTCTCTCTCTTTGGGACATCCAATCGATGATCCGAACGGTCAATACGTAGCCCCATGTGTGTAGGACCTCCATACAAAATTTGGGCATGATCCAACGGTGGACGAAGGCGGAATGATCGGAAAACCGAGGCTGTGTAGTGAGAATCCGAAAATAATTCTCTTTCTAGTGTGTTCTCTCTTCTCTCTCTCTCTCTCTCTCTTATTCTCTATAATATGTATGTAAATGAGGTTATGGAGAGGATAAAAATCTGATGTTAAGTGTGTATAATAATTATATACACATTGGGAATAGAGGGAGACATAATGCTTACTTATTATTTTATCCACCAATGCATGTAAACATTGGTAGAGGAGTTTACTCTATCCAAGGGCATGCCTTAGCAGCCCTTGGAGTGTACAAGGAGAGAAAATGATTACTCTCCTACGAAAAATCTGGAACTTGGGGCAAATTTACACTTTGCCCCCCCGAAGTTTTGAAATCTTACATTTTTGTCCCCAAAAACAAGATTTTTGTGCATCCAAGCCCGAAATTTTCAAGAAGGTCTTGATCTCATATTAAAGTAACTTTTATATTAAAAAAAAAGATGTCTTTTTACCCAAATCAACGAAAGGGGTGGAAATCTCTTCATTTCCAGAACTCCGAAGGTGGTGGTGGCAGCTCCGGTGGCAGTGGTGGCGGCTCCGGTGGTGGTTCATAAAAAGGCCCTCAAATCCTTACTTTTCACCATTTTCCAATGGCTGTCGATTCACTTTGGGAGTTCCAAACGACGATCCGAACGGTCAATATATAGATCCATGTGTGTAGAACCTCCACGCAAAATTTGGGCATGATCCAACGGTGGACGAAGGCGGAACGATCGAAAATCCGAGGCTGGGCTGAGTATACCCGAAAACTATCTTTCTAAATGTGTTTCCTCTTGCATCTCTCTCTCTCTTTGGGACATCCAATCGATGATCCGAACGGTCAATACGTAGCCCCATGTGTGTAGGACCTCCATACAAAATTTGGGCATGATCCAACGGTGGACGAAGGCGGAATGATCGGAAAACCGAGGCTGTGTAGTGAGAATCCGAAAATAATTCTCTTTCTAGTGTGTTCTCTCTTCTCTCTCTCTCTCTCTCTCTCTCTTATTCTCTATAATATGTATGTAAATGAGGTTATGGAGAGGATAAAAATCTGATGTTAAGTGTGTATAATAATTATATACACATTGGGAATAGAGGGAGACATAATGCTTACTTATTATTTTATCCACCAATGCATGTAAACATTGGTAGAGGAGTTTACTCTATCCAAGGGCATGCCTTAGCAGCCCTTGGAGTGTACAAGGAGAGAAAATGATTACTCTCCTACGAAAAATCTGGAACTTGGGGCAAATTTACACTTTGCCCCCCCGAAGTTTTGAAATCTTACATTTTTGTCCCCAAAAACAAGATTTTTGTGCATCCAAGCCCGAAATTTTCAAGAAGGTCTTGATCTCATATTAAAGTAACTTTTATATTAAAAAAAAAGATGTCTTTTTACCCAAATCAACGAAAGGGGTGGAAATCTCTTCATTTCCAGAACTCCGAAGGTGGTGGTGGCAGCTCCGGTGGCAGTGGTGGCGGCTCCGGTGGTGGTTCATAAAAAGGCCCTCAAATCCTTACTTTTCACCATTTTCCAATGGCTGTCGATTCACTTTGGGAGTTCCAAACGACGATCCGAACGGTCAATATATAGATCCATGTGTGTAGAACCTCCACGCAAAATTTGGGTATGATCCAACGGTGGACGAAGGCGGAACGATCGAAAATCCGAGGCTGGGTTGAGTATACCCGAAAACTATCTTTCTAAATGTGTTTCCTCTTGCATCTCTCTCTCTCTTTGGGACATCCAATCGATGATCCGAACGGTCAATACGTAGCCCCATGTGTGTAGGACCTCCATACAAAATTTGGGCATGATCCAACGGTGGACGAAGGCGGAATGATCGGAAAACCGAGGCTGTGTAGTGAGAATCCGAAAATAATTCTCTTTCTAGTGTGTTCTCTCTTCTCTCTCTCTCTTTCTCTCTTATTCTCTATAATATATATGTTGAAGAAGTTAGTTTGTCCTTGTGATAAGTTGTTGAGTTCATATGTTATATTTAGTGTGACTTGCTTTGGTTTTGTTTAAATATTACTTATATGTTTGGATCTTGATTTATTTTCGAAAAAAAGTTATTGTTCATAATTTCCGAAACTTTGGGGGGTATTTTTGAAAGGTTTTAAAAGTTGAAGGGCTTAGGTTGCGATTCTTGTTGGGATTAAAAAGGGACTGAAAATATAAGTTTTTGTTTGATATTTGGTTAGGTTTACTTGAAAAGCATTTGTTTTGATTTAACCGTTTTTCGTCGGGTTAATTTAATATCAGTGAATTTGTGATATCGGGGGTTTGGATATTGAATTATTCAGTATATTGGGTTCTGTTACTTTATTCTGGATGGATCGTTTACAAAGAAAAGCAATAATCAAAGGCAAGAAGTAAAACCATTAACGAAATTAAGAACGCAATGATATGGAGGTAAAGTTCTGCAACAATAATGGATATTATTGAGTTCTATTGTTATCAATGTATTCTTGTGTAATCTCAGAATTAAGAGAATTCGTAGTTCTCTTATACAACGAATAACTAGGTATTTATATTATGCTAAACCTAGTATTACAAGGAATCATAGTCCTAGTTGGACTCGGCCCAACCTATCCTTCCTGGGTCCGGAGTGTAATCTTTACTCGGAGCGAGCGGCATCAGGCTGGGTCAGTAAGAAGATCCCGATCCTTTGTAATTGGTCGAACCGGTCTTATAATCTCTGTTCGATCTGATCAGTATGTAGGGTGCGAAATAGCCCCCATCAGTACTCCCTCACTTCTTCGAGCGTATAGATAATAGGAGCTCGTAGAAGTAGATAAATCTGATCGACTGTTTCTTTTCTATGAACGGAGCCTCGTTAAAAACCTTACTTAAGAAAAAACCCAGTGGGAAAAAATCTTAAGTAAGGAAAAGAGTGCTACGTATCATAGATAGTCGTTTCTTCTGTCTAATCGTGGATCGCCACGCGTCTATTCAGGAGGCTTTTTGTATCCTTCCGTTTTTGGCGGGAATTTGAGTAGCTGTGATAAGTTCGAAACGTCTTTTCTCATTTCCTTATAAATAGGTGACTTTCGAGTTTGCCATTTCTCTTTTATATTTGCTTTTAGATCGCAGTCATTTTCTAGTTTGGTCGTTCGTCGTATAAAATTTTCCTTTCATCTACCTTCTTCTTCCGAGAACTAGAATATAGATGGCTTCCGTTAGAAGATCTTCTTCTTCTCCTAGAGAGATCATTGCCCCCGATAACGAGGAGGAGTTACATTCTAATCCTCTGGGTGAACAGACTACGGTATCTGACCTTGTTATCCCTGTAGAAGATACTTACAAGGTACGAATCCTTTCCGATGCGGATGTAGCCGCCCGAGCCAAAAAGGGCAAAGGTACTGTTCCTCAGATTTCTGAACCAATTGAGGATGTAGCTTGCACATATACAGAGGAAACGTTCCCTGAAGTCGTGAATAACTATACCAAATATTTTCCGGAAGGTTCTGAAATGATTCTTCCATCCCCTACTGATAGGGTCACTTCTCCACCGGAGGGATGTCGAGCCTTTTACACGGCTCACTTTAATAGCGGACTGCGTCTTCCTTTATCTGTTTCTACTGCCCCAATCACTAGTGAAGGGCAAGCTGGTGATGGCTTTTTTGTCAATCCTTCTACGACGCAATCTATTGTGCAGGATTGTCCTGATTATTTGTTTCACGATACTACCGTGATGACTACTTCTTTTGAATCTGGAGGACCTTCTCAAGGTCGGACCGGCTCGCGGTCTGGTCGTAGAACCATAATTTCTGCTTCGGGCAAGGAAACCTCCGTTAGCCCTGACGGGAGAGAGTCTCCTCGTCAACTGGATGAGCGATGTATCAATGAGCAAGTTAATGACATCCTCTTGTCGGAGACTCCACGTTCTGACGGTGTCCCTTTAACTAGCGAATTGCCGGGTTCTGTTGAACCTGATGCCTTGTCCTGGGATTTAGGCATGAGTACCATTTTGCCTGGTGAGTTGAGGAAGCTCGAAGGCGCCTCCAATATTCGCCTTGTTCAATCTTTGGTGAAGATATGTGAGCAGGTAGACATTTTTGTTCTTTGTTTTGAATTCTTTGTTGTACGGTGGTTTTTCTCATTCTTTCTGTTTTTAGGGCAAATATTTCGCACTCCAGCTGGGTGTGCAAAATGACGAGCTGTGGAACAGTCGGAGAGCTCTTCGGGGTCAGTTGGAGTCCGAAAAAGCTAAAAGCAAGGGTTTGGAGCTGCAGCTGCAAGTTGATAAAGATGCTCTCCAAAGATTGGAGGCCAAAAAAGTTGTGCTTGAAAAAGAGAAAAATGATTTAACTCAGGCTGCTGCCCTTGCAGAGGAGTCTCGACTGCGGTCCTATGAGGAGGGATATGACGCCGGTTATCTAAAGCGTCAAGAGGAGTTGATGGCTTTTGCTGGCAACTTGACTCCTCGGAGGACTGTTTCTGGTAGTCGACTTGCTGATCGTTCTTCTTAGCGACTTTAGTTTGACCTGGCAGGCCTTGGACTGTCTATTTTTTTTTTTTTTTTTTTTTTTTTTATCGCCCAATCTTTTGTGCAGTTATTTGGGCTGAAATTTTTGTAATAGAAGGAGTAGAAATTTGAAAACGATGATCTTTTGTAGGCAGATTCTTGCCTGATCAAATGTCTCCTGTATATATACTTTGTTATGCTCGTTCTTCCCTTGTGCATGGATATAGTCATCATGAAATAATCATTATGGAGTAGCATACTCGCGTTTCTAGATAGAGAAAAGATAGCTTGTCCTTGTTTTATCACTGTTTTAGTAACTGATTTTGCTTTTGCCAATCACAACTTTTGTCGATCAAACTTTGTATACTCCATTCTGGTCGATGTTCGATCCGTGCTTTGTAAATTTGTCCCTTTATGACATATTTCTTATATAAGGAGGTTATTGTTCCACCTGTTTGAACTTCGCTTTTCTTCTCATCAAAGGGAAATTTCCCTCTCCGTGCTTTTCATAAATCCATGTCTTTCATCATTAACTTTTTAACTATACTTTTCTCTAGCCAGTATATCATACTCTTGATATGGGAGGAATTGGAAAATGTAATAATTCTGGCCAGATCTGACCCGTTCAGACCTCCTTCAGCAGTTCTTTGGAAAATTAGGCAGTGACGGCCTTATAGTTTCGAATAGGGAGGGCTATTCTCCTGATTTCGATGTCAGATTTCTTGGATTCTAAGTGGAATTCTTGTATGGCCAACTTAGTAGTCCCCCAATGATGTATGAGGCAGTTACGACCCCCGTATGGTGGAGGCTCTGGTCGTTTTTAGGCAATTATTCTCTTTCAACGGTTCAACTTTGCATGCCTTCGTTGAGGAGTTCTTAATATTTTCTATTAGGCGACCCTCATATATGATCGTGCAGATCGTTTTGGTCTTTGAACTTCTTTAAGTTTTCTTGGATTATTTTGTTGATCGCTTCGATCTGTAGATTTGTTTCTCCCCGATCAGTTGAATCGATCAGACGGGCGCCGTTCCAACTTACTTGCATTTATTTCGGGAAGTCAAAGGGTCGCGTTCTCGTCCCTTGATTAAACTCCTATCGTCCGTAGGATCATTCTCACGGGCGCCTATAAATAAGTAGGCAGTTTCCTTATTTTCCATTCATAACAATGGATATCTCGGTTTCCTTAGATTTCATTTTGCCTTCAGATCCCATAATGTTTAAGAAGTCACATTATCGTGATTTGTTCGTTCGCAGTAAAGGAATTGTCCCCAGTCTTGTATTGACGGGTCCCATGTCAGCCCTTCCTTGTATCGACGGATCCCATGAGATCTCCGCTTTAGTCTTCATCACTTTAGAGGTCCGTGGTTTCCGTCTGCACATGGGGGGTTCATACTTGCCAGTCACCCTCGCTCTTGGATGTGACTTCCGGAGTGATAGATCGCCGGGGTGGCTGGTAAACTTACCGTTTCACGACGGTCCCGAAGAGATGCTGCTCTAGAGTAAAATGTTTTATAGATAAAGTAAAAGCAGTATCTTCTTCTGGGTGAGTGAGCATTGCTAGCTTATCTGGCTGGTAGTGTTCATTTCATCTGGAATCACATACGATCTTCAGAGCCCTGCCATCGAACCAAAGAAGTCGACCATCCTGAGCAGCATGCTTCTTAGGTGGTTTATTATGATCGATGAGGTACTAGGGAGGAGATTGGTGTTTCCGTGGACATTGTCGTGAAGATAGTCGATCCCGTAGGATCAATTTAACTAGATCATTGTAACGATCTTTAGATAGCAAGCAGATTTTTGTAACGTAGAATATTTGTATGTAATTGATTTGATGAATAAAATATTATTTATTTCTTGCATTTTCTTTGTCGTTTGATAATTTTATTTACGAGGAGTAATTTCCGAGCAGATGAATTCATACTTGATTTACCTTTCAAAACTTTAGGAGTATCAGCGGATCTTATTTAGATCGTTAGGAGTAGATCGAGGAGTTTTTATTGAGCGTATCAATGTGTACTCAATCTTGCTATAATTTAGACTTAGGATTTCATAACAAAATCCTTCTTTGTCGTTGTAATTAATCGAGGAGTTTTTATTGAGCGGATCAATATTTACTCAACTCGTTTTGTTTAGACTTAGGTTTTTAACCCAAAAATCTCTTTGATCGTTGAACATATATCGAGGAGTTTTTATCGAGCGGATCGATGTTTACTCAACTCGTTTTGTTTAGACTTAGGTTTTTAGTACCTGAAGTCTTTTAATCATTATAGATATATCGAGGAGTTTTTATCGAGCGGATCGATGTTTACTCAACTCGTTTTGTTTGGACTTAGGTTTTAATACCTGAAGTCTTTTAATCATCATAGATATATCGAGGAGTTTTTATCGAGCGGATCGATGTTTACTCAACTCGTTTTGTTTGGACTTAGGTTTTAATACCTGAAGTCTTTTAATCATCATAGATATATCGAGGAGTTTTTATCGAGCGGATCGATGTTTACTCAACTCGTTTTGTTCGGACTTAGGTTTTTAATACCTGAAGTCTTTTAATCATTATAGATATATCGAGGAGTTTTTATCGAGCGGATCGATGTTTACTCAACTCGTTTTGTTTGGACTTAGGTTTTAATACCTGAAGTCTTTTAATCATCATAGATATATCGAGGAGTTTTTATCGAGCGGATCGATGTTTACTCAACTCGTTTTGTTTGGACTTAGGTTTTAATACCTGAAGTCTTTTAATCATCATAGATATATCGAGGAGTTTTTATCGAGCGGATCGATGTTTACTCAACTCGTTTTGTTCGGACTTAGGTTTTTAATACCTGAAGTCTTTTAATCATTATAGATATATCGAGGAGTTTTTATCGAGCGGATCGATGTTTACTCAACTCGTTTTGTTTGGACTTAGGTTTTAATACCTGAAGTCTTTTAATCATCATAGATATATCGAGGAGTTTTTATCGAGCGGATCGATGTTTACTCAACTCGTTTTGTTTGGACTTAGGTTTTAATACCTGAAGTCTTTTAATCATCATAGATATATCGAGGAGTTTTTATCGAGCGGATCGATGTTTACTCAACTCGTTTTGTTTGGACTTAGGTTTTAATACCTGAAGTCTTTTAATCATCATAGATATATCGAGGAGTTTTTATCGAGCGGATCGATGTTTACTCAACTCGTTTTGTTTGGACTTAGGTTTTAATACCTGAAGTCTTTTAATCATCATAGATATATCGAGGAGTTTTTATCGAGCGGATCGATGTTTACTCAACTCGTTTTGTTCGGACTTAGGTTTTTAATACCTGAAGTCTTTTAATCATTAAATATATATGTTGAGGAGTTTTTATCGAGCGGATCGATGTTTACTCAACTCGTTTTGTTTGGACTTAGGTTTTAATACCTGAAGTCTTTTAATCATCATAGATATATCGAGGAGTTTTTATCGAGCGGATCGATGTTTACTCAACTCGTTTTGTTTGGACTTAGGTTTTAATACCTGAAGTCTTTTAATCATCATAGATATATCGAGGAGTTTTTATCGAGCGGATCGATGTTTACTCAACTCGTTTTGTTTGGACTTAGGTTTTAATACCTGAAGTCTTTTAATCATCATAGATATATCGAGGAGTTTTTATCGAGCGGATCGATGTTTACTCAACTCGTTTTGTTCGGACTTAGGTTTTTAATACCTGAAGTCTTTTAATCATTAAATATATATGTTGAGGAGTTTTTATCGAGCGGATCGATGTTTACTCAACTCGTTTTTGTCGTCGGGATGAGGAGTGTTTATTGAGCGGATCAATGTATACTCGACTCATTTATAATTCAGACTTAGGTTTATCACCAAAAAGTCTTTGTTGCTGTTGATATAGATCGAGGAGTGTTTATTGAGCGGATCAATGTATACTCGACTCGTTTCGTTCTAATATTTATCAATATGCTAGTGTAATTCCACAGAGCGTTAATCGAAATAATCGATGTATAGAAATTGCTAAAATTTTTACTATTTGAACTCTAGGCTAGGGCCTTCGTTACAAGGATTAAAACTTGATAAAGTAAAAATAAAACAATGCAGTATAATCTGCTAAAATTTATTTACCATAGTATTTCCTAAGGTTGACTGCGTTCCAGGTTCTTGGTAAGGCTGTCCCATCCATGTGTGCAATTTTGTATGAACCTTTCTTTCCTACGCCAATGACGATGTAAGGTCCATCCCAATTTTGTTGTAACTTTCCCACATGCTTGGATACTTCTACCTTTTTCAAAACCAAGTCTCCTTCTTTGAAGGTTCGGACGCGTACTTTTTGATTGTATGCTTTCTCCATATTTGCCTTAGTGGTTTGTAGGCGTACAGCAGCTTTATCTCTTAAGGCTTCTGTTAAATCAACGTCATTTTCCCTCGCCTTTTCATTTTCTTCTTTATTGAACATCTCTATTCTTGGAGTTGGAATTAAAGTTTCCACAGGGATAACAGCTTCCGACCCATACATCAAGCTGAATGGGGTTTCCCCAGTTGAATTTCTTACCGTAGTTCGATTAGCCCACAAAACTCCTGGTAGCTCATCGAGCCATTTTCCTTTGGCGGCTCCTAACCTTTTTTCCAAAGATTTTATTATCTCTCGGTTTGCTACTTCAGTTTGTCCATTTGCTCGGGGATGTCCTACCGAGGTAAAATTTTGTTGAATTCCGAGTCTTGTACACCATTCTATTATCTGTTTTCCCGCGAATTGAGTTCCATTATCGGAGATAAGGACCCTTGGGATGCCGAATCGACATACTATGAATTTCCAGAGGAAGTTAATAACTTGGAATTGGGTTATTCGTGCGAGGGCGACGCATTCTATCCATTTGCTAAAGTATTCTACAGCGACCAGGACATAGGATTTCTTTGATCTAGCTGTTGGGAAAGGTCCCACGATGTCCATTCCCCATTGATCGAATGGCCAACAAATCGGGATAGGGTGCATATTTTCTGCTGGTCGATGGCATATGTTAGCATGAATCTGGCAGTGATGACATTCTTGGACATATTGAGCGGCATCTTTATTGATGGTTGGCCAATAGTAACCTGTTCTGAGACATTTTAAGGCCAATGCCCTCGATCCACTGTGATTTCCTGCGTCTCCTTCATGTATTTCTCGCAGTATATCCATGGTTTGTGATTCAGGGATGCATCTCAGGAGAATTCCCGATACTGATCGTCTGTAGAGTTTTCCTTCTATAAGTGTATACTTTGGGGCTCGATATTTTATTTTCCGAGCTTCATTCTGATCAGATGGTAGTTTTCCATCTTGAAGATAGTCTTTCATTGGGTTCATCCAGTTTTCTTCGGCTTCTTCGATTTCCATTATATCGATTATCGGTATTTCATCGATATCGATTGCTGGTGTATTAGATATCAACCAGTTAATCACCCGTTCGGTCTTTCCGTCATGGGATCCTGTGAATTTTGATAGCTGATCGGCCCATTTATTTTCCGAACGTGGGATGTTCTGGATACTGAAGCTTTCAAATTTCCCAGCTAGAGATTTCACTTTGGCGAGGTATTTGATCATATTGAACTCTTTAGCCTCGTATAGGCCTTCTATTTGTCTTTGTACTAATTCCGAATCAGTTAGTACCTTAAGACTCTTTATGTTGGCTTTTATCGCCATCTCCATTCCTGCGATTAACGCTTCATATTCGGCTTCATTGTTTGTTACGACGAAGTCCAATGTTATCGCGTAATTCAAATCTTCCTTATTTGGTCCAGTGAAGTTAATTCCGGCGCCTCCCCCTTCTCGGTATGAAGCACCGTCGACATGCATTAACCAAGTTTGATCCTCGATCATCAAAACATCGTTGTTGTGGCATCTCGACGATTCAGTGGCCTGCGTCGGTGTTTCTAGTATAAAATCGGCCAACACCTGGGCCTTGATGGCAATCCTCGGTTTGTAGTCTACCTCGAACTGGCTGAGTTCGATGGCCCATTTGATTAGTCGTCCGGAGGCTTCTGGTTTTGCTAGGATTTGTCTTAACGGTTGATTCGTCAAAACGATGATTTTGTAGGTTAAGAAGTAGGGTCGGAGTTTTCGTGCAGCCACTACTAAGGCCAGCGTGAATTTTTCTATTTCCAAGTAATTCTTCTCCGCCCCTTGTAATAACTTGCTGAGATAATAGACAGGCTTATGCTCTGAACCCTCTATCTTAATTAGGACTGAGCTAACGGCCGTATCGGAGATGGAGATGTATAAGTACAATGGTTCCCCTTCTGTCGGTTTGGCCAACATCGGAGGGGATGTTAAATATTCTTTGAGTTGTTCGAAAGCTCGTTCACATTCTTCGGTCCAAACGAAGTTTTTCGCTTTTCGAAGTGTTTGGAAAAAGGGCAAGCTTCTATCCGCCGATTTAGATATAAATCTATTCAACGCTACGATTTTCCCAACCAAGCTTTGCACTTGAGAGATGGTCTTGGGAGGTTTCATTTCAGTTATGGCTCGAATTTTTTCTGGGTTGGCTTCTATTCCTCGCTGGTGTACCAAATATCCCAAAAATTTTCCTGACTTAACACCGAAGGTGCATTTTGCGGGGTTCAACTTCATACGATATTTTCTTAAGATTTGGAAACATCGATCTAGATGTTTTACGTGATCTGCTTCATTCATACTTTTAACTAACATGTCGTCTACATAGACCTCCATTATTTCTCCGATTAACTCCCTGAACATTAGGTTTACCAATCTTTGGTATGTAGCCCCAGCGTTCCTTAATCCGAACGACATTACTATAAAGCAGTATACTCCCTGTTCGGTTATGAATGCGGTCTTCTCTTGGTCGCGCTCGTCCATGTATATTTGGTAAAAGCCTTGGAAGGCGTCCATCATGCTGAACAGCGCAAAGCCAGCAGTCGAGTCGACCAATAAGTCGATTCTTGGGAGGGGGTAAGGGTCGCGTGGACATAACTTGTTAAGGTCGGTGAAATCATTACACATCCTCCATTTGTTGTCCTTTTTATCCCCCTTTGCTACTAGTACAACATTACATAGCCACTCCGAGAAATGTATTTCTCGGATTTGTTTTGCTTCCATCAGTCTTTCAACTTCGGCTTTAATGATTTTATCTTTCACTGGTCCATGATTTCTTTTCTTCTGTCTGGCGGGTTTCGCCGAAGGGTCAATTTTTAGGGTATGCTTGATTACTCGAGGATCGATCCCTTCGATGTCATTTGCACTCCAAGCGAAAACGTCCACGTTATTTCTTAGAAATTCGATTAACATTACTTCTCCTTCTTTGCTCAATTCTGTACCAATTCTTGTCCTTTTGGACGAGTCGCCTTCTACTAGAATTATATCTTTATGTTCTGGGGGTTGCAAGGATAAATCTAGTGGTTCTTTCCCCTTTTTATCTAATCGATCAGTAATAGGAATTTCGTCCTCATTTCTAATTGGATCGTCTTCGATCTTTCTCTTGCTCGGAGTAATAGGGTTAGGATGTTCTCTCAAGGTCAGCGACGTGCTGTAGCAATCCCACGCCATACAGTGGTCATTCGTTATTTCTCCAATGCCGCTATCGGTCGGAAATTTTATTTTCTGGTGATAGGTAGAGACCACAGCTCGAAAAAGGTTAAGGGCTGGTCGCCCTAATATAGCGTTATAAGCGAAGGGTGTTTCTACCACTAGGAATTTTACCAGCTTCACTGTTCGAAGTGGCTTCTTTCCGAGCGATACACTCAAAGATATTGTTCCGCTGGGGATGATCTCGGACCCTCCAAAGCCTACTAACGGTGTGGCTACCTTTTGTAGGTTTATTTGTCCGAGGTTCATTTGTGCTAAAACCTCCCTGGAGATGATATTTGCTGAGCTTCCATTATCGATTAGGATTCTTTTCACATTGTAATTCGCTATTTCTAACGACACTACCATAGGGAAATCTGGGTTATCTTCTTTCGTATCCCAAGTAATGTTTTTAGGTACTTCGCCTTCGTTAAAGCTAATCGGCTCGTGATTTGTTGGCCTATTTTCTAACGTCCATATTTCATTTGGATATTTAGAACTTGCAATTAAGGATCTGGCCATTCTTCGTCGAGCATTGCGACTATCTCCACCCGCAGGCCCCCCGGATATAGTGTGGATAGTTCCATTGATCTGGTCGTGATTCAACTCCTGAGTAGGTCGATGTTCTGGTGACCTTCGATGAGAACTTCTCCTTTGAGTTCCGTTCCGGGGGCTTCTGCTTCTTTCCCTTTTGCGATTATCTCGTTCTATGTATTCGTCTAGTTTTCCTTGCTCGATCAGTTTTTCAACTTCTCTCTTAAGGTGAAAACAATTTTCCGTTCGATGCCCATGTGCCCTATGGTACTTACAGTATTGATCATAGTTTCTAGACCCTGGTCTGGGCTGAGCGATTTTCCTCGCCTCAGGAATCCAATTATTCCTTTCTAGAACTTCCAAGATTTCTTCGATTGGAGCATTTAATCTTGGGTGTTCTACTTGATTCACTCTGCTTCTGATTGGTGGTTCAGGGTTTCTTGGTCTTTGGTAGAAATTAGGTTGCCTTTCTCGGTCGGCTCCGCTGTATTCCAGTCGCTGGAAAACGTTACCTCTCTTGGAAGATCGCTCGTAATCCAAGGATCTTTGGGCGGGAATCCTATCATGCCGCTTAGACCCTGTAGCCGTAACTTTGTTTTTGTTTTTATCCTTAAAGGAATTCATCTCTTCTTGAGTCATATACTTAGATGCTAGGCTCATGATGTCGGCGAACGTTCTTGGTTGTTTTCGGCTGAGGGCGTTTCCAAACTGCCTGTTTTTAGTGAGGTCGAAGAGGATAGAAATTATGTAATCGATATTCGGAGAGTCGATTTTGAGTAACTCTACGTTGAATCTTGCCAACCAATTTCTTAGGGATTCCCCCTCTTGTTGGTATATTGTTCCTAGGTAACTCATCGGCAGTTTTTGTCTCTTCAGACTGGCAAATTGCTGTGTTAGTTTATTGCATAATTCTCGGAAACTGAATATGGAATTGGCCGGCTGTTTGGCAAACCAATCCAACGCGAGTCCTTCGAATGTTGTCACCATTAGCTTGGCAGTGTATTCGGCGGAGTGGGCATATAGATTCATAATGTTCGTAAAGCTAAAAATATAATCATCCGGGTCAGTGGTTCCATCGTAGCGAGGTAGTCTGCCCGGGACTTGTCCGATCGATTGTGCCTCTTTTATTTCCCTGCAGAAGGGAGAACAGGCCGCAAGGCTTTCCTGGAGTTCCGTGGTTCGGGCCCACGGATTTTGAATAGTCCGTAAGCGTTGTTCAAGTCGGTCCTGCACCATCCTTTCAATTTCTCTTTCCGTCAGTCGAGCCGTTCGTGGTCGATCAGGGATTGTATCATCTATATCATCCTCAATAGGGATAATTGTTCGTTCCCTGGATCTACTACGCCTCGCCGGGGTTTTTCTGTGACCTCGTTTCCTTCGAGGATTGTTGTCGGAGGGTTTCGAATTGTCCTGTTGTGGACTGTGTAGCGAGCGGTGCTCGCTTGGTGGGCTATCAGCTTGTTGAGATACATGATCGTTTTGTCCGGGCGTTCTCCGAGCAGGAATTGTCCTGGCAGCCCTAGGGTTTTGCGGAATTTGATCAAGCACAAGTAATTCTTCCGGGGAGAGTGATTTAAAGAGCATCGCTATTTGTCGTAATTTCTCCTGAGCACCCGGGAGAGGAGCAGGGATCTCGGGGACTTCCGGCTCTTCCTGTATCGTGCCGGGAGGACCTCCTAGGGGTTCATGATCTCGGGGATGGGTATTCTGTAAATTCTCGTCGGTGTTGGGAACGTTATTATTGTCGTTCTCCTGTGGATCTTCAGATGTGTCATGACCGGTGGTTGTGTTACTTCTTGCTCCGATACGAGCGCTTTTCCTTGGGCGAGCCATATGTCGATCGAATAATTAACCTAGCCCCTCGGTGGGCGCCAACTGATTTAACCGTTTTTCGTCGGGTTAATTTTATATCAGTGAATTTGTGATATCGGGGGTTTGGATATTGAATTATTCAGTATATTGGGTTCTGTTACTTTATTCTGGATGGATCGTTTACAAAGAAAAGCAATAATCAAAGGCAAGAAGTAAAACCATTAACGAAATTAAGAACGCAATGATATGGAGGTAAAGTTCTGCAACAATAATGGATATTATTGAGTTCTATTGTTATCAATGTATTCTTGTGTAATCTCAGAATTAAGAGAATTCGTAGTTCTCTTATACAACGAATAACTAGGTATTTATATTATGCTAAACCTAGTATTACAAGGAATCATAGTCCTAGTTGGACTCGGCCCAACCTATCCTTCCTGGGTCCGGAGTGTAATCTTTACTCGGAGCGAGCGGCATCAGGCTGGGTCAGTAAGAAGATCCCGATCCTTTGTAATTGGTCGAACCGGTCTTATAATCTCTGTTCGATCTGATCAGTATGTAGGGTGCGAAATAGCCCCCATCATGTTTTAAAGTTTGTTCCGATATTTTGCAAAAATGAGAGTTTTTAAAACATTTGGGGTTACTTTTGTAAATCTGAAAATAAGGGGTTAAAGTTGCTGTTTTGTTGCTGTTTTTACATGGTTCTTTTATAAACTCTTGATTAATTGATTTGAAGTAGTGTTTTATTCATTTTAGTTATAAGATTGAAAATTTGTAAATTTTTCCGAAGAAAATTTATAATTAAAGAACTTTTGTTTCTCATTATTATTTTGTGAAAATTTATTAAAACTTATTGTTAATTTCTGTTTTATATTGAAATTATGCTTGAATTTTTTTAAATATTGCTTAAATGCTTGAATCTTGAATTTTTTTTTTTTAAGAAAGTTGATTTTTCTATGTTTTCAAAACTATGAGGGTATTTTCGAAAAGTTTTAAACTTGTAGGAATTTTAAATATTTGGTTTTTGAAGTAACAAGATACTTAATACTTTTGTTTGATTTTCAATATGAGTTTAGTTAAAAAAATCTTTTGATTAAAAGTTTGTTGCAAATTTTCGAAAAAATGGATGTTCTTCAAAGTTTAGGGGCTGTTTTGTAAATCTGGAAAATGAAGGGAAAATTTTGCTATTTTGGCGCTGTTTTTGTAATTAGAATTTCGAGTTTTGAAAATAGTAACTTTTAGTTGGAGTTTGATGTCGAAAGTTCTTAGTTCTTGTGTGCGATGTGTTAGTTTAGGAAATCCTTGTGTAGGATTTTCATCGGTTATGTTAAGTAAGGTTGTTAAATATATTCTAAGTCGTATACGTACTTGCTCAGGTTTTGGATACACTTCATTTGTGGAGTATTAGTCGCTATACTAAGCGACAAAGGTGAGCGCTGTGTGTTTAATTTGTATGTCGGTCCGATGTGCTAGTAGATCGAGTCCAAACATGCACTTAGGCTCTTAATAATCAAAGCATGAATTTTATTCTAACTTTTCTTGCATGTCGTCACGAATAGGTGGACTTATTAGGTCAACATTACTCGCATGAAATCACTTAGCATTTCAACATGATTATCCAAATACATGCTACATCCGAATCTACTAGTTGCGAATATAGTTTTCGAAATTATCATGATACCCAAAATTTCATTTGATAAGTTATTAAATGTTGATAATATGTTAATATGTTTGATATGCTATGCTCCGTTTGTTTCCGACTATATGTTCCGTTTGTTTTCGATTTTGCGTGGGCCCCCTTTTGATTGGTATATGGACCCGATGCCAACCTGGCCGGCAAGGGCCGGCAGGATTGTCACGGTTACCCGTAGGCCTGGCCTTACAACCCAAGTGGGGAGGAACACTTGGGGAGTAAGGACGAACTCCGGCAAAGACATGTCGATGCATTTTTGATAGTAAGGTCGCTCCTTACTTGGTGAGTTTGGATGGACATCAGACTGAGGATGGAGGGTAAGTGGAGGACGGCATCAACAAATTCTTGGTTATGTAAATTCCGTGTTTCTTCCATCTTGAATATATGTTTATTTGCTTGATGACATGCTTATGTTATATAATATGTTGCATTCACACATCACCATGCAAATTCGCACATAGCCTCACTAAGTTGGACGATCAACTTATGCGTTCTATGTTTCACTCTTTTCAGTTTCAGGCTTTCTGGAAAAAATAGTCGGGTTGTGGTTAGGTCATCACGGTTGCGGTCCCACCCTAGTATTCGGGAGAGTAGTAATATTTTGTGGTTGATTTATGCTCTTTTCAATTTTGATTAAAACCTTGTTTAGAGTGTTTGATTCGTTAAAGATGATTTTTATTTTCAAAAATAATTCAAGGTTTTCATAAATTACTTATTTATCTCTCTCGATTGATTTTGTTCAAATCTTTTGATATATTATGATTAAATGCTTTCGCTTTAAAACTCTACTAGGAAGATTGATTTTATTTGTTCGTCAAAAAAAAAAAAAAAACTTAGTAATTTAAATTGTTCTTATTTCTCTTTAAACCGCTTCCGCTTTTAAACTTTTAATTCATCGTTTTCGTTTAAAAGAAAAAAAAAAAAAGCTTCGATGTTTTAACGCTTTTTTTTCAAAATAACAATAAGTTTTCGACCGTTTCCGACGGACCCGCGGAGCCGGGCCGTCACATATTTTCTTTTTAACATATCATTAAATAGCATAAATTCCTCTCATATCTCTGAAAATGGAAAAATACTCACATTTCTAGTGAGATTTAGACAAGATCGTATCTCAAATTCATAAGACTGTAAATAATTTGAGCTGAGATCTTATTTGTATTTCAAATTCTTAAAAATTGTCTAACTTAATACCGGGTCGAATAGATTAAATTCTTACGACCCGGTATTAAGACTAGATTATAATTCATCCAGGTATGAGTGGATAAGTTAATCCGGGTTAATATGGATTAGGTAAAATATCACTTAAAATATTAAGTTTTACATATTTTCTTTTTAACATATCATTAAATATCATAAATTCCTCTCATATCTCTGAAAATGGAAATACAATCTACATAAATAAATCACAAATTAAAAATTATGTCAAATAGAGGCATTCAAACTAAAATATTGAACAAACATTGATCAACTCATACTCTTTTACATATTAAACAAATGGCTTCGATGAATTTATATATCTTAACTAACATAATATATTCAATTAAGTAGTAAAAATCTATTAATATGTGTCTAAACTCATAGCTTTACAAAACATATTATGGTAGATTATTTTAATATAATACGACTCAATCAAATCTACCAAACGTAATTTTAATATGACTTTCAATCTGACTCCAATCTAATCCAACTTAATCCCATATACCCTAGTAAACGACCCCTAAGAAGATTAAATTTGGGCTAATATTTAACAAAAATATGCCTCCTTGGATTGTTACAAAATGGGAAAACTGTATACTTCTTTTTGAGATGAAATGGGTAGTGACTACAAACATTGACCAATTAAAAAGAAAAAGTTTACAATCGGAGAACTTACACCAATTTCGTCGAACAAGTATTCGTTTTTAAATTAATGAAAACAAAGAAAATATGCAATTTAAAAAAAAAAAATTAGACTCTCTTATTTTACTTAGTAATACTTTTACAATTTTTTGAGTATTTCTGAAATATTTTCTAAATTTTTTTATTTTTTTAATATTTAACTCAACGAAATGTACACGAAAAATAAAACTTTAATCCATGATTAGAATCTTAAATAATAAAATAGAGCATGTGCATTCCTCCTCTAAGCAACTTTCTCTATATGATTGGATCAACCATAAAATTTTATTATTTATATAAAGGTTTATTTGTTAACCAAAAACTTTTATAATTTAATACCGGAATTTGACATATTGGGCTTGAAATTTGTCCAACTTAACCTGTGATCCGTTATTATTTAGACTTATCCGGTCAAAGTTGGCCAGGCAGGCCTTATCAATTCTTCCCTAATCCTGGACCAAAATTATTCTCTCAGCCGGACAAGATTACAATTTGAAATATTCCTGATTTTAATTCAAAATTACGAAAATTGCCACTTGCTTAATTTCCTTGTTGGAGACGGAGATGAAATCTAATTTGATAACAATTATTAGTCCTACTAAATCTTAAAAATTAACTCTATATATTAGGGAATTGAGGGGCGGGGATACAATTAATAATATACTTCAATTCAATACGATTCAAAATTTATAATTTACACAACGATGTCAAGACCATAATTAGGGAATCGGTACCCAAAAAACGGGTGCTAAATCTGCTGCAACAACTCCAATGATGCCTCAACCACCAAATTCCGTACCCGTTGCCTTCGATGCGTCCAGATTGACGATTTTCCGATCAAATCATCAACCGAATCATCATCATCATCATCACCATCACCATCATGCTGCTCTATTTGTAAGATAGGTTTCAAAGAAGATTCTGAGGAGGTGATCAATGAGTTGCCTTGCAAACATTATTTTCACAAAGATTGCATTTCTGAATGGCTTATTCATCGAACTAAATCTGGACCCGCCCGAGGATCCATCAGGGGTATGGAGAGCTACTCTCACTCCAGGAATTGATCATGGCTGGATCCTGATATCTGATGGATCTACACCAAGGAATATTCAACTTCTATATAGAGACATTAATTAATTAATGGAGGTTGAATGGCTCCAAGCTTGACAGTTTTTTTTGTAGCTAAACTATTGTTGATATTGATCGATATGATAGAGTTATAGGATGCTCTGTTACTCAAGATCCTCTGTACCACTTTTGGTGTACCACTTAAGTGTATCACCACTAATTAATTGATACATGCATATGTGAGAATTATTATAATTATCATATGTGCAAGTATCAATTAATTAATGGTGATACACTTAAGTGGTACACTAAAAGTGGTACAGATGATCTACACCCCTTTTACTAGTCTAATAAAGTTGAATCTAGCTAGCCTAGGGATCGATTGATTGATTCTATTCAATATATAGATTTTCCTAGGTAATGTACTTTTCAAATCAATAAAAAAAATAAGGGATTTTTGCACATCACTCCTCAAAAAAGTTTAATTTTTTCACTTTCCCCCCTATGATTGAAAAAACATGACAGTACCCCCTAGAAGTTGATAAGTGAGTGCACTTTGCCCCCTGGTCAATAATTTGTTGGATTTCAAAGGGTAGAAATGTAAATTTGGGGTTTAGTGCAATAATTCTAATCTTTTGGGGGGCTAAGTTCACAAAATATTATTAATAAGTTATTAAAATATTAATATTTCAAAGCAGATTTTCATAGAATTCTTTATCTTGATAATCACATCGTAATCTAATTTTAGTCTTATAAAATATTTTTTATTTTAATTGTTTTACTTTCAAACTTCTTTGATTTTATTAAAATATTTTTAGAATAGAGATGATTTATTTGTAACAAAAATAATAAATAATTAGGACTAATGAAAATTTAATTTTTTTAAATTTAAATTTTCGTATAAAATATAAAAATATAACTAAATATTTTTTATTTTTTTTAATTTGCAAGTCATATTTGGATATTTTAAATTGTGTGCACTTAATCACCTAAAAGTTGTTTGTTATTGTAAAATACCCCTTGAGTGACGTTTTTACCCTTTAAAAATTACTTAAAAATGACTAAGGGGCAAATTGTACTCATTTATCAACTTATAGTGGGCATTGTCATGTTTTTTCAATTATAGGGGGAAAGTGCAAAAATGAAACTTTTCTGGGGTGATGTGCGAAAATTCCAAAAAATAAATTTGTTTGTCACAACTACCTTCATTAGATAGACACCTTTGCACATCTAACTTCACATAAGCTGATGTTGGAATCTTCAGAGTTGAATATAATTGTTCCCCAAAGTTGCTCTTGAATTTTTAGTCTACCAATATATATATATGGAAATACTAACTAATGATTTTTGCTAGTGATTGAGTTGTTAGGGTGAGTTTGGCCCAGCGGTTGAAGCTCTTAAAATCACTTATAGATCTCAATTGTGATTTTTAAAGTGTTTGGCCACGATTATAAAAATTACTTTTGTTCAATCTTGATTTTCCTAGTGTGTGGCCCCCAAGATCATAATCACTTATGGGATCTCGAGAAGCAAAAAATCAACTTATTTTACAAGCTACCAAGGTGTTACTTTTGCAAAAGCTATTATACAAAAGCAATTATTCTATAATTAATTTTTATTATAATCAATTATTAACAAAATCAAGTTTAGTAAAATTAATTCTCCTATAATTATTTTTTGAATCGTTGGGCCAAACTCACCCTTAATCATGAATAACAAATTTTATTTGTTTGCGGATAGCATACATACCAGTTGGACGTCATCCAATATATATATTTGACTGACATTATCAGCTCGATCGGTGAATGTTATATATTTATGGTGCTACATATGATGTGCTTTTGTGGTCCATTATGCAACCTGATCAGTTAGTTGTAATATGCCTCCTTGGATTGTGATGAAGGGTACTTTGAATTCTCTCCATTTTGGAAAATCATGTCTAATCAAAGATCAAAGAATCCGATCTCGAAGACATAATCCCGATCCCAACGTCATAATCCCCAATCACCCAGTTCGATCACCTGCAAAAGAACTTACGCTTGGATTCACTGTTTGGCCGACCCCAGACCTAATCCATTGGGCCAAAAAATATATCCCTGTGGATGGTTCAAATTTAAACTCAATATAGAATATTAGATTTATAAAAATAAAAAAAAGCACAATATTGGAAGACATAAGATGAGCGATCAATTGTTTGGACTCAACCAGTTTTTAACCCTTCAAATAAACAATCTTTGACCCAACCCATTGTCCCACCCATCCGGATCCAACCCGACACGTCAATTGCCACCCACTTCATTGGAATATAGCCTCTGAGCCCAACCCATTATGAGTTATATTTTAAAGCCGGATGAACATCACAATTAAATAAAAAAGAAATATTCTAAATAATTGAAATCAAAGTTCTAAGAACATTGTGTACAGAAATAGGTAAATATTTTATGCATTTTTTTTAACTATTTTTTAGAGAACTATGAGATAAAAGTTAAGAGTGTATATTGAGTGTATATTTGAGTGTACATTTTTTAGTGTATATTTTTTAAATCAATTATTTTACTCTAGAGACGCTAATGCACATGTAGTAGGTTATGCAGATGTCGGTTATCTGTCTGATTCACACAAAGGTAGATCACAAAGTGGATATGTATTTACTTGTGGTGGCGCTGCAATGTCATGGCGATCTGTTAAACAAACTCTAGCAGCCACTTCTTCCAATCATGCTGAAATTTTGGCATTGCGTGAAGCAAGTCGAGAATGTTTATGATTGAGATCAATGGTTCAGTATATTCAAGAATCTTGTGGGTTGCCTTCAACAAAGAATATACCAACATCATTATATGAAGACAATGCCGCCTGTATTGCTCAAAAAAAAAAAAGGATATATCAAAGGAGACAGAACGAAGCACATATCACCAAAGTGTTTCTTTACCCACGAGCTTCAGAAAAGGGGTGATATAGACGTTCTTCAGATTCAGTCATGTAACAACTTTGCTGATTTATTCCATAAAGCATTGCCGACTACAACATTCAGGAAGATGGTTTACAACATTGAAATGCGGCGACTTGTGGATATTATGTCGGCATCAGGGGGAGCGTGTAAATTTTTTTTTTAGTTTCCCAAGGGTTTAATCCCTTTCGAGGCGGGTCGGACACATTAAGTGGGTACCTCTCCCAACAGGTGATTGGTCTAGTGGAAGGGACTAGTCACTACAAAGTAGCGGACTCAGGTTCGAATTAACGACACTTACACTGTACTCTTTTTTCTTCGTCCAAGTTTTTGTCCCAATGGGTTTTTCTTACTGAGGCAGTGTTACACGCTTATAAACCCCTTTCAGATAAGTACTCTTTTTCCTTCGTTCAAGTTTTTGTCCCAGTGGGTTTTTCTTGACAAGGTTTTAACAAGGCATACTCCAGAAGCAATGGGCATCCAAGGGGGAGTGTTGTGAAATATATATAAGTTGTGGATGCCATTGCAATTTACACTTCAAGTTATATGATGTCAAGATAATATTATTGCACTTAGTTGTATAAGGAATTAACACATATGTCTTTATGTGTCAAGACAAGAAGAAGTGTGGCATTGCATATAATATATGGCAAGGCATGAAGGATTAAGTGTGGCATTAACTAGTGAAAGCCACCCATCACTTTTCTTTGTAAGACATGTATAGTCTTGAACTCCTATAAATAGATGAGTTCATCATTTGTACAAGAACAACCGTCTACAATATAGATACTTTGTTTACTACAATTTGTTCATCATTTTATCCTAAGTTTTATAACACATTATCAGCACGAGTTTGCTCTATAACTCGATTTCAAGTTTTCAAAATATATCCCACAAATAAGAGAGAAAATAGGCAAACACTTTTAAGAGGCATATTTTCGGATTTGCAAATAGCAGCTTCGGTTATTCTATCATTCCGACTATATTAACCGTTGGATCATGCGCAAATTTTAACCGAAGGTTCTTCACACCAGGCTCTTCATTTTGACCGTTCGGATCGTCCTTACAACATTTGTAGGAGACACGGCATCTATCAGAAGTTGACGAAAAAAGTTGGGGAAAGTAGCAATTGCCTATGTCCGGAAGAATTAAAATCAACAAAGAAGTAAATGCGTACTTTATTGTAGTATAAATAACTTGAAATTTGAAAATGAAAAGATTCTTTTCGGCTTGAAAGAAAGCCTAATAAGTTTGAGCTTGAAATAAAGCTTTGAATTTTAAGCTTGAAAGAAAGCTTCGAAAATTTTAGACTTGAAAGAAAGTCTAGGCGAAAAACTCAAACCCGAAGTTTTGATTATATTTTCGGCTTGAAAGAAAGCCCACTAATTGTGTGCCGCCACTAGGCAAAAGACTCAAACCCGAAGATTTGAGAACATTTTTGGCTTGAAAGAAAAGCCTAGTAGGTTTTAAGCTTGAAACAAAGCTTCAAAAATTTTAGACTAGAAAGAAAGTCTAGGTGAAAGACTCAAACCTGAAGATTTGAGTACATTTTAAAGAAAGCCATGAACGATGAAGATATTTGTTTGGTTAACAGTGGGACCACACACACGATTCTTCGAGATAAGAAGTATTTCTCGAATTTGGAATTATCTTAGTACAATTTGTGGTACTACAACATTAATTGAAGGCTCCGGAAGAGCCAATATAATGTTGCCCGGTGGTACAAATATTTTGATAAAAGAGGCGTTGTACTCTCCGAAATCCAAAAGAAACTTGTTAAGTTTCAAAGATATACATTTGAATGGATTTCATATTGAGACCATGAATGAGGGGAATATGGAATATCTTTGTATCACATCCATGATTTCATGCCAGAACATGTTTCATGCCAGAAGCATGTAAATGAAAAATTCCCAGTTTTCTCATCGGGTTTATATTATGCGACCATAAGAGTTTTTAAATCAAATGTTGTATTGAACCGGAAGTTCAATGATTCAAAACTCTACTGACTTTGGCATGACCAACTTGGCCACCCGGGAGCAATTAAGATGCGGCGAATAATAAAAAATTCGAGCGGACATCCTTTAAGAACCAAAAGTTCTTTTGTCGCAAGAAAATGTGTGTGTGGCATGCTCACAAGGGGAAATTAATTATCAGACCGTCTCCTATGAAAATTGGTGTTGAATCCCCAATGTTTTTACAACGAATTCATGGACATATATGTGGGCCTGTAGATCCACCTTGCGGACCTTTTCGTTATTTTATGGTCCTGATAGACGCGTCTTTGAGATGGTCTCATGTATGCCTACTGTCAACGCGTACAATGACTTTTTCCAAGCCTGATATTTCTCATTTGAGAATTTTCGGATGTGCGGTTTATGTTCCAATATCACCGTCACAACGAACAAAAATGGGTCAACATCGACGACTTGGAATCTACATTGGTTTTGATTCCCCGTCTATTATCAGATATCTTGAGTCCCTGACGGGTGATATGTTTAAAGCAAGATATGCTGATACTATTTTTAGTGAGACAGTTTTCCCGTCGTTAGGGGGAGATAAGTAACCGGATCCTGAAGAACGGCGTGAAATTAAATGGAATGTGTCATCTTTGTCTCATTATGACCCACATACAAATAATTGTGAGCAAGATATATTTGGAAAATATTGCAAATCAATTACCGGATGCATTTGTTGATACAAAAAAAAAATAAGAAAATCTTATAAACCGGCTGTTAATGCACCAGCACGGATTGACGTCCCTGAAGGACATTCCCTGCAGGACAATATGAAAAACCACGAACGAAACATGGACACCCAGTTGGTGCGAAAGACTAGAATCCCCGAAAAAAAAAGATACCAGAAGTATGTACTCCTCCTGAAGAGGAAACTGTTTCAAAACAAAGCGCTATAGAAAAAATAACTGATCAGTTTGAATTAAGCAATGCCCCGAAAGAGGCAAATGAAACTGATGCCCCTGAAGAGGCGATATTTGAAGAAATCGCTTTGAATTATTTAAATACCCGAGAAAACTGGGATAGAAAGAAAGTAATTGTAGACAATGTCTTTGCATATGGGGTCGCACTAGATATTATAAATAAAGATCCCGAACGATATCGGTTGATGAATGTCGACATGGAAATGATTGGCCAAAATGGAAAGATGCAATTCAAGCTGAGCTTAACTCGCTAGAAAATCGTAAGGTTTTTGGATCGATAGTTCGCATGCCCGAAGACGTGCAACCGATCGGGTACAAATGGGTATTTGTACGAAAACGGAATGAAAAAAATGAGATTGTGAGATACAAGACACGACTTGTTGCACAAGGATACTTGTTGCACAAGGATTCTCACAAAGACCTGAAATTGATTATAATGAAACATATTCCCCTGTGATTGATGTAATCGCGTTGCAGTGTCTGATTAGCTTTGCAGTCTTTGAAAGACTGGACATGCGTCTCATGGATGTGGTTACCGCATATTTATATGGATCACTTGATAGTGATATATATATATGAAAATCCCTGAAGGATCTCATAATCAATGGTCTCATGGATTGTATTCCATTAAATTGCAATGATCCTTCTACGGATTAAAACAGTCTGGCCGGATGTGGTATAATTGGCTCAGTGATTATCTCGTAAAAGAAGGATTTGTTAACAATTCAATTTGTCCATGTGTTTTCATTAAAAGATTTGATAATGTTTTTTCCATTATTGTGATATACGTGGACGACTTAAATCTTATGGGGACTCCTGAAGAGCTCACAAAGACCGCAAACTATTTAATGAAAGAATTTGAGATGAAAAATCTCGGGAAAACAAAGTTTTGTCTCGGCCTGCAAATCGAACATTTATCAACTGGAATCTTTATCCATCAATCGGCATATACATAAAAGATTATGAAGAGATTTTATATGGACAAAGCTCATCCATTGAGCAGTTCCATGGTTGTCCGATCTTTGGATATAGAGAAAGATCATTTCGTCCTCAGGAGGAAAATGAAGAATTGCTTGGTCCTGAAGTACCTTATCTAAGTGCAATTGGAGCCTTGATGTATCTTGCAAATTGTACGAGACCTGATATAGCATTCTCGGTTAACTTACTGGCAAGATATAGCTCTGCACCAACACGAAGACATTGGAATGGAGTTAAACACATATTGCGCTATCTTCGTGGAACAATAGACATTGGCTAATTTTACTCTAGAGATGCTGATGCACATGTAGTAGGTTATGCAGATGTCGGTTATCTTTCTGATCCACACAATGGTAGTGATGGGGGCTATTTCGCACCCCTTATAATGTGCGGATCGACTAAAGAACATAAGATCGGTTCGACCAAATCAGACAATTCGGGATCATCTTATCGACCCAGCCGAATACAGCTCTCTTCGACAAGAAAACTACACTCCGGACCCAAGAAGGATATTTGGGCCGAGTCCTATTAGGACCATATTTCCTTGTAATATTAGGTTTAGTATGATATAAATACCTAGTCAATCATTGTATTAAACAACTCTGAATCATAAGGCAAATACGCCATTGAATTCTGCATAAACAACATAACTCACTATTACTAAATAAAAGAAAAGAGCTTTCTCTTCATATTTGTGTTATTCTTGCGTTGGTTACGATATTTACTTATTGTTCTTACGAAATTGCTCTTCCTTGAGATTGATCCATCCTGAATAAAGTAACAGAGCCCTATATACTATATATTGAGAACCCCAATATTACAATTTTACTGATACCTTTAACCCGACCAAATCCGGTTAAATCAGTTGGCGCCCACCGTGGGGCTAGGTTAATTATTCGATCGACATATGGCTCGCCCAAGGAAAAGCGCTCGTATTGGAGCTAGAAGTAACACAACCACCGGTCATAACACATCTGAAGATCCGCAGGATAATAATGATAATAACGCCCACGACACCAACGAGAATTTGCAGGGTCCTCTTCCTCATCAGCAGGAACCCCAAGGAGATCTTCCCGGTACCATACCGGAAGAACCGGAAGTCCCTGCGATTCCCGTTCCTCTCCCGGGCGCTCAGGAAAAATTGCGACAGATTGCTATGCTCGTTAAATCACTCTCCCCAGAGGAATTACTCGTACTTGAACAAGTTCCTCGAAACGATAGGACTGCTAGGGCAAATCCAGCTCAAAGAGCGCCAAGGCAAAACCATCAAACCTCTCAACAAGCTGACAGCCCGGCAAGCGAGCGGCGCTCGCTACACAGTCCGCAGAAGGGCAATTCAAAACCCTCCGATAACCATCCCCGAAGGAAACCAGGACAAAGAAAACCACAGCCGGGACGCACCGGGTCCAAGGAACGTACGATAATCCCTATCGAGGATGACATAGATGATGCAATCCCAGATCGACCACGAACAATGCGATTCTCGGAAAGAGAAATCGAAAGGATCGTACAGGAACGACTCGAACAACGCCTACGATCTGTTCAAAACCCGTGGGCCCGAACCACGGAACTCCAGGAGAGCCTTGCGGCCTGTTCTCCCTTCTGCAGAGAAATAAAAGAGGCACAGTCTATCGGACAGGTCCCGGGTAGACTACCCCGATACGACGGAACCACTGATCCAGATGACTATATTTTTAGCTTCACGAATATAATGAACTTATACGTTCACTCGGCGGAATTCACCGCCAAATTAATGGTGACCACATTTGAAGGACTCGCTTTGGACTGGTTCGCCAAGCAACCTGCCAACTCCATATTCAGTTTTCGAGAATTATGCAACAAATTGACACAGCAGTTTGCCAGTCAGAAGAGGCAAAAACTTCCGATGAGCTACTTAGGAATTATACACCAACAAGAGGGAGAATCCTTAAGAAACTGGTTGGCAAGATTTAACGTAGAATTACTTAAACTCGATTCCCCAAATATCGATTACATAATCTCTATTCTCTTCGACCTCACAAAAAATAGGCAGTTTGGAAATGCCCTCAGTCGAAAACAACCAAGAACGTTCGCCGACATCATGAGCTTGGCATCTAAATATATGACCCAAGAAGAGATGAATTCCTTTAAAGATAAAAACAAAAACAAAGTCACAACCTCAGGCTCCAAACGGCAAGATAGGATTCCTGCCCAAAGATCCATGGATTATGAACGATCTTTTAGAAAAGGCAACGTGTTCCAGCAGTTGGAATACAATAAAACCGACCAAGACAGACAGCCTAATTTCTATCAAAGACCAAGAAACCCCGAACTAGCGATCAGAGGCAGGGTTAATCAAGTAGAACACCCAAGGCTAAATGCTCCGTTAGAAGAGATATTGGAAGTACTAGAAAGGAATAAGTGGATCCCTGAAGCGAAGAAAATCGCTCAGCCCAGACCAGGATCACGAAACTACGAGTTATACTGCAAGTACCATCGGGCACATGGACATCGAACAGAAAATTGTTTTCACCTTAAAAAAGAAATTGAAAAACTAATCGAACAGGGAAAACTAGACGACTATCTAGAGCGAGATAACCGCAAGAGGGGAAGAAGTAGAAGCCCTCGGAATAATAATCAAAGAAGGAGTTCTCGTCGAAGGATACCCGAGCACGGTCCTACACAGGATTTGAACCATGACCAGATCAATGGTACCATCCATACAATTTCCGGAGGACCCGCAGGCGGGGATAGTCGTAACGCTCGACGAAGGACCGCTAGATCCATAATTGGAAGCTTAAAATACCCAAAAGAAATATGGACTCTAGAAAACAAACCAACAAACGACCAGCTGATCAGCTTTAACGAAGGCGAAGTACCCAAAAACATTGTTTGGGACACAAAAGAAGATAACCCCGATTTCCCGATGGTAGTGTCGCTAGAAATAGCGAATTATAATGTCAAAAGGATCCTAATCGATAATGGGAGCTCGGCGAATATCATCTTCCGGGAGGTTTTAGCCCAGATGAACTTGGGACAAATAAACCTACAGAAAGTAGCTACGCCATTAGTAGGGTTTGGAGGATCCGAAATCGTCCCCAGCGGAACAATAACCTTAAGTGTATCACTCGGGAAAAAACCGCACCGGACAGTGAAGCTAGTAAAATTTCTAGTAGTAGAAACACCATTCGCTTATAACGCAATATAAGGACGACCAGCCCTCAACCTATTCCGAGCTGTTGTCTCTACTTATCATCAGAAGATAAAATTTCTGACCGATAGAGGTATCGGGGAAATAATGAATGATCACTGTATGGCATGGGATTGCTACAGCACCTCATTAACTTTGAAAAACCACCCCAAATCAATTACCCTGAGCAAAAGAAAGCTCGTAGACGATGACGTTGGAAACGAGGTTCAAATCCCTAGTACTGATCGAATAGATAAAAAGGGAAAAGAACCGCTAGATTTAGCTTTGAAGCCACCTGAACATAAGGATGTAATTCTAGTGCAAGGGGACTCGTCGAAAACAACAAGAATAGGTACTGAATTGAGCAAAGAAGGGGAAGTAATGTTGATTGACTTTCTCAGAGATAATGTCGACGTCTTCGCTTGGAGCGCGAATGACATTGAAGGAATTGATCCTCGAATAATCAAGCATTCGCTAAAAATTGATCCCTTGGAAAAACCCGCTAGACAAAAGAAGAGAAATCACGGGCCAGTAAAAGATAAAATCATCAAAGACGAAGTAGAAAGGCTACTTGAAGCAAAATAAATCCGAGAAATACACTTCTCAGAATGGCTATGTAATGTTGTTCTAGTAGCAAAAGGGGATAAAAAGGACAACAAATGGAGAATGTGTAATGATTTTACCGACCTTAATAAATTATGCCCATGTGATCCATATCCCCTCCCAAGGATCGACTTATTAGTTGACTCAACTGCTGGCTTCACGATTTTCAGCATGATGGATGCCTTTCAAGGGTTTTATCAAATATATATGGATGAGCGGGACCAAGAGAAGACTGCGTTCATGATAACCGAGCAGGGAGTATATTGCTTTATTGTAATGCCATTCGGCTTAAGGAATGCCGGGGCTACTTACCAAAGGTTAGTAAACCTAATGTTCAAAGAGTTAATCGGAGAGATAATGGAAGTCTATGTAGACGACATGTTAGTCAAAAGCATGAACGAAGCAGACCATGTAAAACATCTTGATCGATGTTTCCGAATATTGAGAAAATACCGCATGAAGTTAAATCCCGCGAAATGCACTTTCGGTGTTAAGTCAGGAAAATTCTTGGGCTATTTGGTACATCAACGAGGAATCGAAGCCAACCCAGAAAAAATTCGAGCCATAGCCGAAATGAAGCCTCCCAAAACCATATCCCAAGTACAAAGCTTGGTAGGAAAAATCGTAGCGCTGAACAGATTCATATCAAAATCAGCAGACAGAAGTTTGCCCTTCTTCCAAACGCTTCGAAAAGCAAAAAACTTCGTTTGGACCGAAGAATGCGATCATGCCTTCAACCAGCTCAAAGAATATTTAACAACATCCCCGTTGTTGGCCAAACCGACCGAAGGGGAACCATTGTATATCTACATCTCGATCTCCGATGCGGCCGTTAGTTCAGTACTGATCAAAATAGAAGGATCAGAACATAAGCCTGTCTATTATTTAAGCAAATTACTACAAGGGGCAGAGAAGAATTACTTGGAAATTGAGAAATTCGCTTTGGCCTTAGTAGTGGCAGCACGAAAACTTCGACCTTACTTTTTAACCTACAAAATCGTGGTTTTAACAAACCAACCGCTAAGACAAGTCTTAGCAAAGCCAGAAGCTTCCGGGAGACTAATAAAATGGGCGATCGAACTCGGTCAATTCGAAATCGACTACAAACCGAGAATTGCAATTAAGGCCCAAGTGTTAGCTGATTTCCTACTGGAACTCCCACACAAGCAACCGAACTATCGAGCAGCCTCAACGATGATATCTTGATCATAGAAGATCAAACTTGCTTAATGCATATTGACGGTGCTTCGTGCCGAGAAGGAGGAGGCGCTGGAATCAACTTCACCGGACCGAATAAAGAGGATTTAAATTATGCAATAACATTGGACTTCGTCGTAACAAACAATGAAGCAGAATATGAAGCGTTAATCGCAGGAATGGAAATGGCGATCAAAGCAAACATTAGAAGCCTTAAAGTATTAACCGATTCAGAGTTAGTGCAAAGACAAATAGAAGGCCTATATGAGGCTAAGGAATTTAATATGGTTAAATACCTTACCAAAGTGAGAACACTAGCGGAAAAATTCGAAAGCTTCGGTATACAGAACATTCCACGTTCGGAAAACAAATGGGCCGATCAACTATCTAGGTTCACAGGAGCCCATGACGGAAAAACCGAAAGGGTGATCAATTGGTTAATCTCTAGTACACCGGCCATCGACATCGATGAGGTACCGGCGGTCGATATAATGGAAATCGAAGAAGCAGAAGAAAATTGGATGACTCCAATGACAGACTATCTTCGAGAAGGAAAATTGCCGCTTGACCAGAATGAAGCTCGGAAAATAAAATATCGGGCTCCAAAATATACATTAGTGGGAGAAAAACTCTACCGGAGATCAGTGTCAGGAATTCTTCTGAAATGCGTCTCTGAATCACAAACCACTGATATTCTACGAGAGGTACATGAAGGAAATGCAGGGAATCACAGCGGAGCAAGGGCATTGGCTTTAAAATGCCTCCGAATAGGTTATTATTGGCCTACCATCAACAATGATGCCGCTCAGTATGTCGAAAAATGTCATCACTGCCAAGTCCATGCTAATATATCTCATCGACCAACAGAAAATATGCACCCTATACTGGTATGTTGGCCTTTCGACCAATGGGGAATGGACATCGTGGGACCGTTCCCAGCGGCTAGATCCAAGAAAGCTTATGTCCTGGTCGCTGTAGAATACTTCAGCAAATGGATAGAATGCATCGCCCTTACACGAATAACTCAATTCCAAGTGATCAACTTCCTATGGAAATTCATAGTTTGTCGATTTGGCATCCCAAGGATCCTAATCTCTGATAATGGAACCAAATTCGCGGGAAAACATGTAATAGAATGGTGTTCGAAACTTGGGATTCAACAAAATATCACTTCGGTCGGGCATCCTAGAGCAAACGGACAGACTGAAGTCGCAAACCGAGAAATAATAAAATCCTTGGAAAAAATATTAGGAGCGGCCAAAGGAAAATGGCTCGATGAACTCCCAGGAGTACTTTGGGCTAATCGAACCACTGTCAGGAGCTCAACCGGAGAAACCCCATTTAGCTTAGTATATGGTTCGGAAGCTGTTATTCCTGTTGAAACTCTAATTCCAACACCAAGAGTTGAAATGTACGATGATCAGGAAAATGAAAAGACAAGAGAAAATGATATCGATTTAACAGAAGCTTTAAGAGAAAAAGCCGCTGTACGTTTGCAAGTTACTAAAGCAAATATGGAAAAGGCATACAATCAAAAGGTACGCATCCGAACCTTCAAAGAATGAGACCTGGTCTTGAAAAAGGTAGAAGTATCAAAGCATGTGGGCATGTGGGAAAATTACAACAAAATTGGGATGGACCTTACGTTGTCATTGCCGTAGGAAAGAAAGGTTCATACAAAATTGCACACTTGGATGGAACAGCCTTACCAAGAACTTGGAATGCAGTCAACCTTAGGAAATACTATGGTAAATAAATTTTAGCAGATTATGCTGCTTTATTTTATTTTATTTTTATTAAGTTTTAATCTTTGTAATAAACGCCTTAGCCTACAGTTCAATTATTAAAGATTTTAGCAATTTTAAATATTAAGTCAAGATTGGGTATAAATCGATTGTTTCGGTAAACACTCCTTGGAATTCTACTATCATATTGGTTGAGATCGGGACAAAAGGAGTTAAGTATACATTGATCCGCTCAATAAACACTCCTCGATCCAACCATACAAACGAGTCGAATATACATTGATCCGCTCAATAAACACTCCTCGATCAATTTTTCGACGATTAATAGACTTCTGGTATTAAAATCCTAAGTCTAAACAAAACGAGTCGAGTATACATTGATCCGCTCAATAAACACTCCTCGGTCAATTTTTTCAACAATCAAAAGACTTTTGGTATTAAAAGCCTAAGTCCAAACAACGAGTCGAGTATACATTGATCCGCTCAATAAAAACTCCTCGATTTACTTATGACGATTAAAAGACTTTTGGTATTTAAAACCTAAGTCCAAACAACGAGTCGAGTATACATTGATCCGCTCAATAAAAACTCCTCGATCTACTTATGACGATTAAAAGACTTTTGGTATTTAAAACCTAAGTCTAAACAATACACCAGTCGAATATACATTGATCCGCTCAATAAACACTCCTCGATATATTTACAACGATTAGAAGACTTCTGGTATTAAAAACCTAAGTCTAAACAAAACGAGTCGAGTATACATTGATCCGCTCAATAAACACTCCTCGATCAATTTTTCAACAATTAATAGACTTCTGGTATTAAAAACCTAAGTCTAAACAAAACGAATCGAGTATACATTGATCCGCTCAATAAACACTCCTCGATCAATTTTTCAACAGTTAATAGACTTCTGGTATTAAAAACATAAGTCTAAATAAATAAAAGAGTTGAGTATACATTGATCCTCTCAATAAACACTCCTCGATCTGTTTTCAACGATCTAAAAGACTTCTGGTATTAAAAACCTAAGTCTAAATAAATAAAAGAGTTGAGTATACATTGATCCGCTCAATAAACACTCCTCGATTTGTTTTCAACGATCTAAAAGACTTCTGGTATTAAAAACCTAAGTCTAAATAAATAAAAGAGTTGAGTATACATTGATCCGCTCAATAAACACTCCTCGATCTGTTTTCAACGATCTAAAAGACTTCTGGTATTAAAAACCTAAGTCTAAATTAAAAGAGTTGAGTATACATTGATCCGCTCAATAAACACTCCTCGATCTGTTTTCAACGATCTAAAAGGCTTTTGTTATAAAAACCTAAGTCTAAATTATAAAAGAGTTGAGTATACATTGATCCGCTCAATAAACCCTCCTCGACCTGCTACAACGACTAGAAGGCTTTTTGGTATGAGAACCTAAGTCTAGATTACAAAGAGTTGAGTATACATTGACCCGCTCAATAAACACTCCTCAACATATTCCTAACGATCTAAAAAGATATGCTAATACACCTAAGTCGTGAAAACGAATTGAGTATGAATCCATCTGCTCGGAAAATGCTCCTCGTAAATAAAATTATGACAACATCAACAAAAAAGGAGAATGCAAGGGATGAAAGTAATATTTTATTCATCAAATCAATTACATACAAACGTCCTAAATTACAGAGGTATACATACTACTTAAACATCGTTACAATGGTTTAGATAAAATGATCCTATAGATCCGCGATCTTCACGACAATGTCCACGGAAACACCAATCTCCTCCCTAGTACCTCGTCGATTATGATAAACCACCTAAGAAGCATGCTGCTCAGGATGGTCGACTTCTTTGGTTCGACGGCCAGGCTCTGAAGATCAAATGTTCCTCCAGACGAAATGAGCATTACCAGCCAGATAACCGGCCATACTCATTCACCCACAACAAGATACTGCTTTTACGTTAGGAGTTGGCATTTTACTCTGAAGCAGCATCTCGCGAGGACCATCGCAATATACTCATTTACCAGCACACCCCGGTAGTCTATCACTCCGGAGGTAACATCCAAGAGCGGGGGTGACTGGCAAATATGAACCCTCCATGTGCAAACAGAAACCACGGACCTCAAACCCGTGCATACAAAGTTCGAGGCCTCATGGGACCCGTTAGTACAAGGTAGGGCTTCCATGGGACCCGTCAGTACAAGGCAGAAGAACATTAAGCTATTATGGTATGAATCACGATAATGTGACTTTTTGAATATTATGGGATCTGAAGGTAAAATAAAATTTAAGGAAACTGAGATCTCCATCCTTTTTGAGAAATTGCAAATGAAGTATGCAAACCACCTCCCTATTTATAGGGATAGATCTAAGCAATCCAACGGCCGAAAAAGTATTTGATCAAGGGACGGAAACGCGACCGTCTGACTTCCTACAATTAATGCAAGTAAGTTGGAACGGCACTATCTAATCGACTCAACCAGTCGATAACAAAAGAAGCCGTAGGTCGAAGCGATCAACAAGATAATTCAAGCAGACTTAAAGAAACTCCAGACCAGAAAGCTCTGAATGCTCACATATGATAGTCGCTTAACAGAAAAACTGAAAGATCCTCAGCGAAGGCATGCAAGTTTAAACCGTTGTACAAAGGATACTTACTCGCCTAGAGAAAAGACCAAACCTTCCACCATACGAGGGTCGTCACTGCCTCATACATCATAGGGGGAACTATTAAATTAGCCATACAAGAACTCCATTGGAGTCCAAGAAATCTGACGTCGGTACTGGAACGATTAATACGACCATGCTAGACTGCAAAGTCGTCACTGCCTAAAATTCCAAAGAATTGCTGAAGGAGGTCTGAGCAGGCCAGATCTGGCTAATAATTCTACATTTTCCAATTCCTCCCATATCAAGAAATAATATAATGATACACTGGTTGAGGAACATATAGTTCACAGTTAATGCAGAGAAACATAAAGTTTAGGAAGATACTGAAAGGGATATCTTCTCTTAGTCTTATGAAAAGAAAAGTAGAGTTCAACAGAAGGAATAATAGCCTCCTTATATACGTCACAAAAGGACAAATTTACAAGGCATGGATTGAACATCGACCAAGATGCTGAGCGTTCCTTAAACTGCTATTCAATCGATTATCGATACGAATGACCTACTATCTACATTTTGATGAACAACGTGGTTTTGGGTATAACCCAAGGGACTATACTGGGTTGATCAACAAAAAATTTATTTTGCAGAGCAAACAGTATATCATTCAGTTACTTATATAGTGACCGAGCAAGATTAAGCTACCTTTTTCTCTATTCTCAGTATCCTCCGCAAGGATCAATATCAGATAAGTATGCCAATCTATGCTGATTATTTCATGATGTTATATTTATGCATAACAGCAAAATGTGCATAACAAAATATATCTACAGAATAAAATTGATCAAGGCAAGGATCTGCCTACAAAAGATCATAATTTCCAATTTAGTCGTTCTCCCAATACAAAAATTCAGCCCAAAAAACTACACAAAAAGTTGGGCACTAAAAAAAAAAAAAAAAAAAAAAAGGAGACAGTCCAAGGCCTGCCAGGTCAAACAAATCACAGAGAAGGGTTGTTATCAACAGGCCGACTAGCGGAAACAGTCTTCCGAGGAGTCAAGTTACCAGCAAACGCCATCAACTCCTCTTGACGCTTTAGATAACCGGCGTCATAACCTTCCTCATAAGACCGCCATCGAGACTCCTCTGCTAGGGCAGCAGCCTAAACTAAGTCACCTTTCTCTTTCTCCCAGACAGACTTTTCTTCTTCCAATTTTTTCAAATCATCATTGGCAATCTGCAGTTGGAGACTCTGCCCTCTGACCTTGGCCGACTCCGATTCCAAACGACATTGATAAGCATTTCTGCTTATCCACAGATCGTCATTTTGCACACCCAGCTGGAGTGCAAAGTACTTAGCCTGGAAAAAGAAAACACTCCTTATGTAACAAGGCAATCAAAATGAAAACAAGAAAAATAATGAAAAGACAGGACTACCTGCTCGCACAACTTCACTAGCGACTGAACAAGGCGCACATTGGAAGTATTCTCAAGCTTCCTCAATTCACCGGGCAAAATAGTGCTCAAGCCCAGATCCCAGGACAAAGCATCAGGCTCAACAGAGCCCGGCAGTTCACTAAGAAGAGGGACATTGTCAGGGCGGGGACTCACTGACCGCAAAATATCCTTAACCTGCTCAAGGATGCAACGATCGTCTAACGGACGAGGAGATTCCCTCTCATTAGGACTAACCGAGGTTTCTTTCCCCGAAGCAGAAATAACAGTTCGGCGATCAGACCTTGACTCACTTCGACCTCAAGAAGGCCCGCCAGATTCGAAGGAAGTAGTCATCACAGTAGTATCATGAAACAAGTAATCAGGAAAATCTTGAGAAATAGGCTGTGTTGAAGAGGGATTTACAAAGGAGCCTTCTTCAGTTTGGCCCCCGCTAACGACCGGGGCAGCAGAGGTAGAAAAAGGAAGGGTACTGACAAAATCCCCTCCATGAAACCCATGCTCAAAAGAAGAAACACCTGAAGAAACAGGTATATCGAAAAACTGATCCACATTGGATGAATCACCAAAAGCCACCCTACCAGGGGAAGGCCTATTTCCTACTTCCGTAGAAGAAGAAAAATTTGGTTCTACAAAAGACGAACTAATTACAGAAAAAGGTTCAGAAGGGATAACAGGAGTGTCGATCACCGACCTAGTTATTGAAGACGAATGAGGAGGCTCCATCAAGGGCCCCTCTCTTCGAGATTTTTTAGATCTGTTATCCCTAGCGATCTCACGGGAGGGTCGCTTCGAAGTATTGCCAAAAAGATTACTCATGATCGGATTGTTGAAAAGTACAGAGTAAATATCGAGAAAGTTTATCGACTAGCCAAAGAAAAAGTATTCTATTAGAAGAGACGAGTATAACGGTAAATAACAAGCCAAGTTTTTACCTTTTTGTATTTATAGTACACGAAAAGACGCGACAGACCTAAAGAAAGGGCGCGAAATACTTAAGATAGCCTTGGAATAAACAATGGAATTTGAAACGACATACGCATAATGATTACGGCGAAGTTAATGACTTGTCTGAATCATTACATAAGAACACGGAAGGACGCGACTGTCAGAATACGAAACGTTTATTTCAAAGGGATGAAAGGGTAAATTTACAATTAAACCTACGGGTAAATAATTACAAAGATTATTTCAAAAAATTAATATATCATATAGCCTGGTCGCTATCTGGAATTTTCTGTTCGCTACCGACGTTCTCTTCCTCGGCTATGCCAAAATCTTCTTCTTCTTCTTCTTCTTCATCTTCTGGATCGATGAAGGTATTGTCGAGCTCATCATTGATATCGGAACGAGGAATCGGCAATGGTTTTCCGAACTCTTTGACGAGGTGTGCCAAAGGAAAATTTTGATAAATAACATCTGGAAGCTCGGAAGGAGAATATACTTCGCCATAGCGATTCAACCGAATATGTGCCGCTTTAAAGTATTCCTTTCGACGATCATCTATCAAGTCGAAAGCGACCAACTGATGGATTGCCTTCTTGAACGTATTTTCTAAGAGTGGACCGACCATCTGATTTACCAACGCCGTATGAACGGGAGAATTAAGGAATTCACGAATCACTTTTTCATCATAATTACGACCATAACGATCCCTGAGTTCACTCAGAGGAATGTCCTTCTCGTACTCCTCTAATGAAGCTTGAAGACTTGATACTTGAGATTCTAGCTCACTAATCCGAGCAGTACTCCGAAACTGGATTTCCTCTAACTTTTTAGCCATTTGATCGGCTTGCTCTTGAGCACGAGAAGTCTACAGGACCCTGTTCATGATCTCCTGTTCTTCAGTCCCTGTAGCCCTAGTCTCAACGACTGGAACGGAAGAAGACGTTGATGGGCCTACCTCTGAACCAGAGGACTTATGGAGTAAAGCTTTGTATTTCTCCTCCAGAAACTCACATTGTTGTTTCCAGAGAGCAGTTTCATAAGCGTATGAGGCTAAACAAGTCTTAGTCTGAAAAAAGTAAAGGAGTAAAACAAAAATAAGTAAGCAAATTAGAAAGACCTTCGAAAGGAAATATTTTATAAAGCAAACTTAAAAAAGACGTTACCTTTTCAGCATAAAGAGAAGCTCGCTGAAATTTCTCCAGAGAATCCTTTCGAAGAAGCTTATTCAGATCGCGAGTAAAAACACCGGACAAAAGAACACGAGTCGCCTTATCGACCGCATTCTCATTCTCGTCATGAATAAGAGAATCTTTCTCAGAATAACCTGCAGCCCTTTTTCCTTCTAAATGATCCTCAATCATTTCGACCAAAGTAGGCTTTGGATGATTGTCGTCAGGTAAAGAGAGATCGTTGCCAGAACGACCGTAGCAACTCCTCTTTCTCCCCACCGGATTATCGTTAGGATGAGGCATCGACCAGCTGCGACATCCACGAATACCTAAGGATGTCCTAAGCTGAAGGGGGGGATAACCGGATCCAGACCCTTGACGAATAGGGGAACCTTGCGAAGAATCTGGAGACTCCTCTCCATTCTCCTCGGAATCATGACTCAACTCTAGCTTTCTCTTTCGAGACGCTCTCTGCTCTATAGGGACGTTCTCAATGGATTTGGAGGATTTAGATAACACCATTTTTCCCTTTGAAGAATGTCGGGAGTTTTCTACCATACGGGCTGAAAAAGAAACAAGATAAAAGTCAGTTTCTCTGTATAGAAGGTATCATCACAACCCTAAGCTAAAATGAAGTACTTACCAAGAGGTTCAGACGATAAACTGATTGGAAAATGATGAGCACTCAATCCCGCTTTACGGAGGAAAGCCTCCCCAATCAGAAGAGCACTCTGATATTTGTTGGCACGCATAGCGGGGATTTCACCAATAAACTGAGCATCATCAGGTATGAATTCACCAGTCAGCAGGCGACCTCCGTAAACCCTTTTGGAGCCGTGATCCCACGAGAAGGGTATAGTCGAACCGTCCGCCAAACGAAGATGAGGTGGGGGGCGAACATAGAAAAAATGAGATTTCCAGAAAGGGTTGCTAGAAACGGGGGAATCGAAAATTGCTCGACTAGGCCTCTGACTAGCGAAGAAATATCCACGATTAGAAGAACTGGAAATATTGAACCGGAAAAGTTGTGTAAAATTACGAAAAGAAGGTTTAAACCCCTTTGCGATCATTAAGACAGAAAAACAAACCACGAAAGCCACAGAATTAGGAACTAATTGTGTCAAGGACACACTGAATATTCTTAGAATATCAAGAAAGAGGGGAGACAACGGAAGACGCAGACCGCTATTGAAATGGGCCGTGTAAAAGGCTCGACATCCTTCCGGTGGAGATGTAACCCTATCAGAAGGAGAAGGGAGAATTATCTCAGAACCCTCCGGGAAATATTTGGCGTAATTATTCACAACCTCTGGAAAAGTGTCCACCGTATAAGCACAAGCTAGGTCCTCAATTGGTTCAGAAATCTGAGGAGCAGTACCTTTGCCCTTTTTGGCTCTGGCAGCGACATCTGTATCAGAAAGGATTTGTACCTTAAAAGTGTCTTCAACAGGAACGACAAATTCAGGAACTGCAGTTTGTTCGCCCAAAAAATTAGAATGCAACTCCTCCTCGTTATTAGGAGCGACATTCTCCCTAGAGGAAGAAGAAGATTTTCTTAAAGAAGCCATATTTTCAGATTCTCTGAGGATATAAGTCGATAAAAGGAAAACTTTATATGATGAACGACTAAGCAAGAAAATGACTACGAACTATAAGCAAGTATAAAGGAAAAATGATGAACTCAAAGGTCACCTATTTATACTGAGAAGAGAAAAGACATTTCGAACTCGTCACAACTAATCACATTCCCGCCAAAAACGGAAGAAGATTAAAAGCCTCCCGAAGGGACGCGTGGCGATTCGTAATTGGAGAGAGAAAACGACTATCTATGATGCGTAGCACTCTTTTCCTTACTTAAGATTTTTTCCCACAGGGTTTTTTCTTAAGAAAGATTTTTAACGAGGCACCATTCATAGAAGATAAACAGTCGTATAAAATTATCTACTTCTACGAGCTTCTATTATCTATACGCTCGAAGAAGTGAGGGAGTACTGATGGGGGCTATTTCGCACCCCTTATAATGTGCGGATCGACTAAAGAACATCAGATCGGTTCGACCAAATCAGACAGTTTGGGATCATCTTATCGACCCGACCGAATACAGCTCTCTTCGACAAGAAGACTACACTCCGGACCGAAGAAGGATATTTGGGCCGAGTCCTATTAGGACCATATTTCCTTGTAATACTAGGTTTAGTATGATATAAATACCTAGTCAATCATTGTATTAAACAACTCTGAATCATAAGGCAAATACGCCATTGAATTCTGCATAAACAGCATAACTCACTATTACTTAAAAGAAAAGAGCTTTCTCTTCATATTTGTGTTATTCTTGTGTTGGTTACGATATTTACTTATTGTTCTTACGAAATTGCTCTTCCTTGAGATTGATCCATCCTGAATAAAGTAACAGAGCCCTATATACTATATATTGAGAACCCCAATATTACAATTTTACTGATACCTTTAACCCGACCAAATCCGGTTAAATCAGGTAGATCACAAAGTGGATATATATTTACTTGTGGTGGCCCTGCAATGTCATGGCAATCTGTTAAACAAACTCTAGCAGCCATTTCCTCCAATCATGCTGAAATTTTGGTATTGCATGAAGCAAGTCGAGAATGTTTATGGCTGAGATCAATGGTTCAATATATTCAAGAATCTTGTGGGTTGAATTCAACAAAGAATATACCAACATCATTATATGAAGACAATGGCGCATGTATTGCTCAAAATATATCAAAGAAGACAGAACAAAGCACATATCACCAAAGTTTTTCTTTACCCACGAGCTTCAAAAAGGGGTGATATAGACGTTCTTCAGATTCAGTCATGTAACAACTTTGCTGATTTATTCACTAAAGCATTGCCGACTACAACATTCAGGAAGATGGTTTACAACAGTGTAATGCGGCGACTTGTGGATCTTATGTCGGCATCAGGGGGAGCTTGTAATTAACGACACATACACTGTACTCTTTTTCCTTAGTCCAAGTTTTTGTCCCAATGAGTTTTTCTTAACGAGGCAGTGTTAAACGCTTATAAGCCCCTTTCGCATATGTACTTTTTTTCCTTCGTTCAAGTTTTTGTCCCAGTGGTTTTTTCTTGACAAGGTTTTAACGAGGCATACTCCAGAAGCAATGGGCGTCCAAGGGGGAGTGTTGTGAAATATATATAAGTTGTGGATGCCATTGCAATTTACACTTCAAGTTATATGATGTCAAGATAATATTATTGCACTTAGTTGTATAAGGAATTAACACATATGTCTTTATGTGTCAAGACAAGAAGAAGTATGGCATTGCATATAATATATGTCAAGGCATGAAGGATTAAGTGTGGCATTAACTAGTGAAAGCCACCCATCACTTTTCTTTGTAAGACATGTATAGTCTTGAACTCCTATAAATAGATGAGTTCATCATTTGTACAAGAACAACCGTCTACAATCAATGAGAAGAATTGTTATATCTTCATTTGCACCTATTTTGCCCTTGAGTTTTTGCTTGAAAATAAAAGAGGGTGCAAAGTGTTGTATTTTTTATATTTCGAGGGTGCAAAGTGTTAAATCTAAGTTTCGGAAGTGTAAAATGCCTATTTTCCATGTTTCGGGGGTGCAAAGTGCAAAAAATCAATTTCTTGTTTTTTGTTTACTATATTGATCTGCACGATCTTTGGATAAACATTTGATATGTTCTTCATTCTGCTGCCTTTAATGTAATTGTCTTAATTCTACATGTTTTATATGTATTTTCATTGGCGAAAAAAAAATTACAAGAAGAGTATATGTCAAGCAATGAATTTAATTCTAAGGATAGTTAATTTAAAAGCAAGGTTCAAGTTAATTGACTTGATTGATGCAATAAAGCAGTACAATACGACACTATTCAGACTAGTTAAAAAATTAAGGCTTTTGGAAAATATTCTAATAAGAACTTGAAATGAATACAGCATGATAAGTACAAAAGTTCTAATCAATTAGTAGTGGTAGTGGTAGTAGGAATAACAAAATGGTCCAATAAAACGGCTCACACCAATCTTTGATAATGAGATTATAATGTAAGGAGAAATATTGTAAACAATAGAACAAAATAAAAACAACTTATGTAAAATTTTATTCAAGCTGCATAATATATATTACATAGTTAATTTATCACTTTACTAAACTGTTAGACTATACTAATATTATTTTATTTATCAGCCTCGTATAGTAAATCATATATATTACTATGTAACATGAGATTTTTCATATTAATAGTGTTAAGTTAAAATATTGTGATAAATAACAAGTATTTATCTTCTTCATTGTAGTATCTTGGGCAGAAAATAATGTAATATAGCATCACTTTGATTTATATTTAAGTTTTTACAACTATTTTTTCAATAAATAATGACTAAATTAAATACCAGAGTAATATTTCCGATTTTGTTTAACATACATCTGAAACATAGTCCGAAAATAAAGATCTCAATCTAAAAAGTTATAAAAGCAAGGAAATTTATTTGGCTTCAAATTAAATTTATTTAATTAATCAAACTAAATAAAAATACAAGAAAATATATACAACGATTAATTTTTTTTTTACCTCCTACCAATTATTGTATTATATGAATTATTAAAAAAAATATTATTCCAAATCATTAAAATTCAATGTCAACCAATCAATTACTAAAAATTCATTTGCACCCCTCAATTACTTGATGCTTATGTTGGTACATGAACTCTAAAATTAAGAAATTATTCAACATATTTGTAAGGATTCGAACTTAATGAACCAAAACTAAATAAAATATTGAAATGGAATTATTAAATTTAATCATGTTAATTTGAAATCAAATAAAATTATATACATTGGAATTAAGTATTACATATATATATTGATTTTTCAGAAACCCAGGATTGATTGATTTGCTTTGAAAGTGGGAAGGGATTAAAAATCGTATTCCACAATATTCAATTTGACCATACAAATATTGTAATGGGTATAAAAATTTTTGTTTACCTTCGATTTTGTATGAATTCCGTTTTGTATTTCTTTTTGGTTAATAAACTTCGAATCCCTACAGATATGTTTAATAATTTCTTAATTTTAGGGTTCATGTTAATAAGCATTAAGTAATTTGATTGGGTGAGTTGAATTTTGTTAATTGGTTGGTTGATGTTGAATTGTAGTAAACATAATCGTGTAAAGCTAAAACATCAAGTAGACTAAAATAAAATGAGCATTTAATTTAATGGGGGTTAAAACAGTCTTCAACATAGTCATACAGTTAAAGTGTTTTATTTTTTTAAGAAATTAAGTGAAGGGTAGTTTAGTAAATTCAGTTTTTTATGAGAGTCGCAAATTAAGAATGTTTGACTAAGTTACCAAATCCACAGCTTAAATCAATCCAAAGCAAATAAACGGTTGGATGAAGTAGGCCGCACATGCGGCCGTAACTGAAGGGGTCGCATCCTCAAAAAATCGAGGTTAACTCCCTAATGGAGTGTGGTAAAAAAATAACCACTCCCTCCAAATTTCTCTTTCCAAAAGGAAAATGCCTATTTGACAGACCTGTACACGTACAGCCCTATCTTATTGGCTTAGATGTTTTTCCTCCACTGGCTACCTCTTCAGCAGGTTTGTGTGTATTTTTTTTTTTACTTTAGTTTAGTTAACAGTCACACAATTTTCAAAAGGAAAATGCCTATTTGACAGACTTGTACATGTACAGCCCTCTCTTATTGGCTTAGATGTTTTTCCTCCACTAGCTACCTCTTCAGCAGGTTTGTGTGTATTTTTTTTTACTTTACTTTAGTTAACAGTCACACAATTTTCAAAATTACAAAATAGCACAAACATAATAATGTGATATAAATTGAAGGGTAAACATCACTAACGGTCATCCTTAGCATTAATTTTTTATAGAGTGGTCCTCTTGTATTTTTTTTTTTTGCCACCTTAGTCCCCAATATGAATTATTTGTTTCATTATGGTTATTTTCAGATGGCCCAAGGTGAACTAAAGTGTCAAAATAGTTTTATGAGGGACTAAATTGATACAAAAAAATTATGAGGGACTAAATTGTAACACTATAAGTAAAAAACCTCTTGTAAATGACCAAAGTAAAACAAATAATTCATAGTGGGGACTAACGTGAAAAAAAAAACACAAAAGGGATCATTCTGTGAAAAATTAATGATAAGAAAGACCATTAATGATATATACCCTAAATTGAATTCAAATGTTATTTATCGTATGCTATGAAAGCAATATAAGTTGACAATTAATTTTAATAGTCTCTTTATATTGTTCTTAACGTTATTCAACAATACATGAACAATAAGTTATGAAAAAATTAATATCATGTAATTTGTAATGTATAATATATCTCGAAGAAAATTTATTTTCCGTGGGTTGATGTTATTAATTACTTTTTATCCTCTTCTTAGTAGTGATGCATAAAAATAATATAGTTGATTCATTTAAGAACAGGGTTTGTCTTTTCTTGATTAATTTATTATGGGTTATATTATTAATTTTTTAAAGTTAGAGGTCTACTTGTAGAAGCAAATAAAATCCACATAACCGGCTGTATTTGTACAGCTCCATACTTGGACTGTCAGCCTAGCATAGTCCTTTTCAAAATATTGAACTGGATAGAATTAGCTTGAATAAGCGTACCCATTTGTCTGAAATCAACAAACTGCAATTATGTCACTGTTTTTCTTGTGATATAATTCATCAAAGAAAATATATGTGATATTGGTTTTCTTGCATAAAAGAATACTTTACACGGCTGTGACTTTTATAATAAAAAATAAGGAAATTAAATCCAAAATACTAAAGCCAGATCATATCGATTTATTTATTGGGAAAAAGAACAATTAACAATATACTTTATTATTGTATATGTAGTAGTGGTAAATGGTAACCCATATGTAGCTGTCGAACAAAAGTGCAGCCTAAAACCGATGGTGTCGGTGGTTGTGCGTGGAAAGGGCAAAAATCTAATAACTCATTACAACTTTTTCAGATCTCTATGCTGGAATTGGATCATAATATCATATTAATACTCCAAAATATAGAAAATTTGTACTTTATACCCCAAATTATAGAAAATATGTACATTGCATCCTCGAAACATAAATTTAATCTTTTACATTCTCAAAATATGAATAATTCAACACTTTGCACCTTTGTTTATTTTCCTCAAAAAATTTAGGGACAAAATAGATACTTTATTTTTAATATATTTGGCACTTTGCTTGAAATAGAATTAGCACTTAGCACCCTCAAAATAAGAGCAACTCAACAAATTACACCCTCAAAACATGAGAAATGAACACTTTGAACCCCCTAAACACAATATTAGCACTTAGCACCTCGAACTATGAAAAACTCAAACAAGTAGCACCGCCTCGTTTTTTCGGCAATATACAGAGGGGTAAAAAATACCGAAGGACAATATAGGTAATTTTAGTTTTTTTCCTTAAAATTTGCAAAATACGATTAGGAATACTAGAATATTGATCTACAAAATCTACTTTAACATATTTCTTTAATTAACAATTTTTCAAATGTCCTGGGGGATTCTAGGGTGCCGCTACGTTAGGTGCCGCTAATACCACATTAGATGGTATTATCACACAATGTGTATCACATTGTATGGTATAAGGAGTATAATTTATACCATATAATGTGACACACATTGCGTGGTAATACCATCTAACTTGGAATAAATACTACATGATGTGGGGGTTAATACTATGTAATGAGATCATGTACTGTCACATGTGAGTTATACCATACAATGTGATACACATTGTGTGGTAATACCACCTAATGTGATATTAGCGGCACCCTAGAATTTTCCCAAAAGCAAATATTAAGATGGAGAGAGAAATGAGTATTCTACTATTCGTAGTCATATTTTCAAATTTAAGAAAATAAATTATTTATTTTGCACCCAATGGTCAACTTTGCCCAAAAAAATGAGGGGTGCTAGTTATTGAGATTTTCTTAATTTAAGGTTTTAAGTGTTAATTTTGTGTTTAGCGGGGTCAAAGAGTCCATTTCTCGTGTTTTGAGGGGTGCAATTTGATGAGTTGTTCTTAATTCGAAGGTACTAAGTGCTAATTCTATTTTTGGTTGCAAAATGCATCTCAAATTTCAGGGGTACAAAGTGCTAAATATTAAAAAATGAATTATCTATTTTGTCATTACTTTTTGAAGAAAATAAAAGAATTTGCAAAGTGTTGAATTGTTCATATTTTGAGAATGCAAAGTGCTAAATTTATTATTCGATAGTGTAAAGTACCTATTTTTCATATTATGTAGGTACAAAGTGAAAAAAAAACCCTGATAGAACATTTTACATTTAGTGTTTTTATAAATTTATTTAAGTTAATACATGTCAAGGTCAACTTTAACGTACGTATTCTTTTTCTGGGAATTGTTTGAAAATTGATTCTAGTTAGCACAAAATTGTGCCAAACAGCTAGCAGGTACGTGATATTTATGCCGAAAGGGTAGTTGCTATATACACGTATGGATTAAAGTTTTGTTTTCATAATAGGTTTCAATAGTTAAAAAATTAAACTTTTCCGGAGACTTTTTTTAAGATATATTTGAAAACATTTATAAATAAAAAAAATGTGTTGAAGGACATACTAAACTACTTAATATTTTTATTTCGGTTTATTTAAAAATCTAAACTTCTCAATATTTTCGATTAAAAATATCAAAATTTATTCATACATAATCATTGGGCAGGCGACAATTATTAATTAGTTGCTTTAATTTTCATACATTTTCACAAATTCAATATATTTAATTTAATTTAATTTGAATTACCAACATGTGATTATCAAGTGGAAGATGATGTCACTACAAGTTAGCGAACTTAATTTTGAATCTCCGTGGAAAAGATTATCATTTTAAGTGTCAGGCGTATATGACGGTCAGGTCCGATCTCGAGCTCGGACTCGGGTTCAAATTTGAATTTGAGATTGAGACTGAGATTGGGATTGGGCTTCTACAAAATGTTATCTTTCTGGACAAAGTTTAATTAACATTTTGGCCCAAAACTTAAAAGCCAAAAAACTAAATTCATACCAAACAAATCCGTTTGACCTGATTAGATCCGGACTACCCCGTTTTCTTTCTTAGATCCGGGCGCCCATTTTTAAATGAATAAGTGTGTCGGTTTGGTTCAAACCGAATTGATTGCACCTGTTCGGACCAAAAAGTTATTTTTGGTTTAAATCCGAACATATATGTCCCTCCAGAACACCCTTTCTGCTGCTATAAATAGAGGGAGAATCTGGTCAATTCGCTAGCAATAAAGCAGAATTCTATATTTCTTCTCTCTCTATTAAACATTGTTTAAATATTCCTATTTGTTTAAGTTCGTTGTGGACTTGTTTTTTTGTGCTAAGAAACAATTATCCGACTGTTATATCTTAGGAGACTATTGGGACGAACTGTTGCACCTTTGACAGCCCAGAAATATTATCTTGAGGACATTGCATTAGCAAGCCTCAGTCCATCAATTTTGTTTCAGAATTATTTCAATAAGTACGCTGTTATTAAATTCTAATTTTGTTTGTTCTGCGAGAATAAACTATACTAAGATTTATAATTAGAGCTAATTATAAATAATTATTCTGTGAGGATAACTTACTATAGTTTTTAATTATAGTACTAAGACATATAAAGTATTTTATAATATTCTATATACACATATTGTTTTGAACATTTTTTGCAACAATCTTAAGACAATATATTTAAGCTGTTTAATTCATCTGTGTAGATGGCAACAAACAGTGCAGTGGTTGAAACACCAAAAGTTGCTGCTCCGCCAACAGTACCACCATTCAAGTTCAAAGGGACTGATTTTGCAACGTGACAAGATAAGATGTATTTTTACATCACGTCCTTAAGCATGTGTAGGTTTCTCACTGAGGAGGTACCTAAACCAAAGGAGGGAGCCACTCTGGAGGAACTCGAGGAAACGGCACTTGTGATAAAATCTTGAAATCACTCTGATTTAACTGAATTTCGTCGGGTAAATTATATCAGTGAATATGGGTTATTGGGGATTCTCAATATATATGATTTAAAGGGCTCTGTTACTTTATTCAGGATGGATCAATCTCAAAGAAGAACAATTTTGAGGGAACAACAAGTAATTATCATAACCAACGTAAAAAATAACATGAATATGAAGAGAAAGCTCTTTTCTTTATTGAATAATCTTGGATTCTGCTGATATGCAGAATGTGGTAGCGTATTTGCTGTGTATCAAAAAGTGTCCGTAATACAATGACTAACTAGGTATTTATATCCTACAAAACCTAGCTTTACAAGGAAATATAATCCTAATAGGACTCGGCCCAATTGTCCTTCTTGAGTCCAGAGTGTAGTCTTCTCGTCGAAGAGAGTTGTATTCGGCCGGGTCGATAAGATGATCCCGAACTGACTTGTCTGGTCGAATCGATCCTTTATTCTTCAGTCGATCCGTTCATTATAAGGGGTGTGAAATAGCCCCCATCAGTACTCCTCACTTCTTCGAGCGTATAAGTAGTAGAAGCTCGCAGAAGTAGACAATTTTTTACGACTGTTATCTTCTATGACTGGTGCCTCGTTAAAAACCTTACTTAAGAAAAAACCCAGTGGGAAAAAATCTTAAGTAAGGAAAAGAGTGCTACGCATCATAGATAGTCGTTTTCTCTTTCCAATTATGAATCGCCATGCGTCCCTTCGGGGAGGCTTTTTATCTTCTTCCGTTTTTGGCGGGAATGTGATTAGTTGTGATGAGTTCGAAACGTCTTTTCTCTTCTCAGTATAAATAGGTGACTATTGAGTTTGTCATTTCTCTTTTATACTTCCTTATAGTTCGTAGTCATTTTCTTGCTTAGTCGTTCATCATATAAAGTTTTCCTTTTATCGACTTATATCCTCCGAGAGTCCAAAAACATGGCCTCTTTAAGAAAATCTTCTTCCTCCTCTAGGGGGGATGTCGCTCCCACTAACGAGGAAGAGTTGCATTCTAATCCTTCGAGCGAGCAAACTGGATTTTCTGAATTTGTTGTTCCTGTTGAAGATACCTTTAAGGTACAAATCCTTCCCGATACGGATGTAACTGCCCGAGCCAAAAAGGGCAAAGGTACTGCTCCTCAAATTTCTGAACCAATTGAGGACTTAGCTTGTGCTTACACGGTGGATACTTTCCCCGAGGTTGTGAACAACTATGCCAAATATTTCCCGGAGGGTTCTGAGATAGTCCTCCCTTCTCCTTCTGATAGGGTTACATCACCACCGGAAGGATGTCGAGCCTTTTACACGGCCCACTTTAATAGTGGTCTGCGTCTTCCGTTGTCTCCCCTCTTTCTTGATATTCTAAAAATATTCAGTGTGTCCTTGACACAATTAGTTCCTAATTATGTGGCCTTCGTGGTTTGTTTTTCTGTCTTAATGATCGCGAAAGGGTTCAAACCTTCATTTCGTAACTTTACACAACTTTTTCGATTTAATATTTCCAGTTCTTCCAATCGCGGATATTTCTTCGCTAGTCAGAGGCCTAGTCGAGCAATCTTTGATTCCCCAGTTTCTAGCAACCCTTCTTGGAAATCTCATTTTTTTCTTTGTTCGCCCCCCACCTCGTCTTCGTTTGGCGGATGGTTCGACCATGCCCTTCTCGTGGGATCATGGCTCCAAATGGGTTTACGGAGGTCGCCTGCCGACTGGTGAACTCATTCCTGATGATGCTCAGTTTATTGGTGAAATCCACGCTATGCGTACCAACAAATATCATAGTGCTCTTCTGATTGGGGAAGCTTTCCTTCGTAAAGCGGGATTGAGTGCTCATGATTTTCCAATCAGTTCATCATCTGAATCACTTGGTAAGCATTTTATTTCAGCTTAGTGTTGAGATGATACCTTTTCTTCAGAGAATCTAACTTTTATCTTGTTTCTTTTTCAGCTCATATGGTAGAAAATTCCAGACATTCTTCAAAGGGAAAAATAGGGTTGTCCAAATCCTCCAAATCCATAGAGAACGTCCCTATCGAGCAGAGAGCGTCTCGGAAGAGAAAGCTGGAGTTGAGTCATGAGTCCGAGGAGAATGGAGAGGAATCTCCAGATTCTTCTCAAGAGTCCCCTATTCGTCAGGGGACAGGATCCGGTTATCCCCCCCTTCAGCTTAGAACATCCTTGGGTATTCGTGGATGTCACAGCTGGTCGATGCCTCATCCTAATAATAATCCAGTGGAGAGAAAGAGGAGCTACTATGATCGTTCTGGTAACGATCTTTCTTCACTCGGCGACAATCATCCAAAACCTACTTTGGTCGAAATGATCGAGGATCATTTAGAGGGAAAGAGGTCCGCTGGCTATTCCGAGAATGATTCACTTGTTCATGAAGATAGCGAGAATGCGGTTGATAAGGCAACTCGTGTTCTTTTGTCCGGCGTTTTTACTCGCGATCTGAATAAGCTTCTTCGGAAGGATCCTCTGGAGAAATTTCAGCGAGCTTCTCTTTATGCTGAAAAGGTAACCTCTATTTTAAGTTTGCTTTATAGGATATTTTCCTTCAAAGATCTTTTAGTTTGCTAACTCATTTCTTGTTTTACCCCTTTACTTTTTCAGACTAAGACTTGTTTGGCATCATATGCTTATGAAACTGCTCTTTGGAAACAACAGTGTGGATTCCTGGAAGAGAAGTATAAAACTTTGCTTGGCAGGACTTCTGGTTCAGTGGCCGGTCCCTCAACGACTTCTACTGTTCCAGTCGTAGAGATTCGGGCCATGGGGACTGATGACCAGCAGATTATAGACAGAGTTCTGGAGACTTCTCGCACTCAAGAACAAGCCGATCAATTGTCTAGAAAGTTAGAAGAGCTCCAATTTCAGAGTACTGCTCGGATTAGCGAGTTGGAATCTCAAGTATCAAGTCTCCAAGCTTCACTAGAGGAGTATGAGAAGGACAGTCCTCTTAGTGGACTCAGGGATCGTTATGGTCGTAATTCCGATGAAAAAGTGATTCGTGAATTCCTCAGTTCTCCTGTTCATATGGCGCTGGTAAATCAAATGGTCGGTCCGCTCTTAGAAAATACGTTCAAGGAGGCAATTCATCAGTTGGTCGCCTTAGGACTGATAGATGGTCGTCGAAAGGAATATTTTAAAGCGGCACATATTCGGCTGAACCGTTATGGCGAAGCATATTCCTCCTCCGAGCTTCCGGACGTCGTTTATCAAAACTTTCCTTTGGCTCACCTCGTTAAAGAGTTTGGAAAACCATTGCCAATTCCTTCTTCAGATATTAATGATGAGGTTGATAACAATTTTATCGATCGAGAGGAAGAAGATGAAGATATTGACATAGCAGGGGAAGGAGATGTCGGTAGTGAACAAGAAACTCCGGACAACGACCAAGCTGTGTAATATTGAGAATCTCTGAAATAACCTTTGTAACTATTCACTGTAGGTTTAATTGTAATATTACTTTTTCACCCCTTTGTTAAATAAACGTTTTGTATTCTAACCGTCACGTCCTTTCGTGTTCTCTGTAATAATTCTGACAAGTCATTAACTTCGCCGTAATCATTATGCGTATGTCATTTCAGCTTCTAGTGTTTATTCCAAAGCTGATTTCTGTGTTTCGCGCCCTTTCTTTGGGTCTATTACGTCTTTTCGTATAGTATAAATATAAAAGGTAAAAAACTTGACTCGCTATTTACCGCTATACTTATCTCTTTAACAGAATACTCTTTCTTCAGCTCGTCGATAAGCTTTCTCGATATTTAAATTGTACCTTTTGAAAATTCGACCATGAGTAATCTTTTTGGTAATACTTCGAAGCGTCCTTCCCGTGAGAGCGCTAGGAATACTAGACTAAAAAAGTCTCGAACGGAGGGGCCCTCGATAGAACCTCCTCGTTCGTCTTCTAATACTAGGTCGGTGATCGACACTCCTGTTATCCCTTTTGAACCTTTTTCCGTAATTAGTTCATCTTTTGTACAACCAAATTTTTCTTCTTCTACTGAAGTAGGAAGTAGGCCTTCCCCTGGTCGGGTGGCTTTTGGTGATTCGTCCAACGTGGAGCAGACTTTTGATATACCTGTTTCTTCAGGCTTTTCTTCCTTTGAGCATGGTTTTCATGGAGGGGATTTTGTTAATTCCCTTCCTTTTTCTACCTCTACTGCCCCGATCGTCAGCGGAGGCCAAGTTGATGAGGGCTCCTTTGTCAATCCCTCCGCAACACAACCTATTTTCCAAGATTGTCCTGATTATTTGTTTAATGATACTACTGTGATGACTACTTCTTTCGAATCTGGTGGTCCTTCTGGAGGTCGAACTGAGTCAAGGCCTGGTCGCCGGACCGTTATATCTGCTTCGGGTGAGGAAACCTCGGTTAGCCCCAACGAGAGGGAATCCCCTCGTCTGTTAGATGATCGTTGTATCCTTGAGCAGGTTAAGGATATCTTGCGGTCAACGACTCCCCGCCCTGACAACGTCCCTCTTCTTAGTGAACTGCCGAGCTCTGTTGAGCCCGATGCTTTGTCCTGGGATCTGGGCTTGAGCACTATTTTGCCCGGTGAGTTGAGGAAGCTTGAGAGTACTTCCAATGTACGCCTTGTACAGTCGCTAGTGAAGTTGTGCGAGCAGGTAGACCTATCTTTCATTATTTTTCCCGTTTTCATTTTGATTGCCCTGTTACATAAGGACTGCTTTCTTTTTCCAGGCTAAGTACTTTGCACTCCAGCTGGGTGTGCAAAATGACGATCTGTGGATAAGCAGAGATGCTTATCAATGTCGTTTGGAATCAGAGTTGGCCAAGGTCAGAGGGTAGAGTATCCAACTGCAGCTTGCCAATGATGATCTGCAAAAATTGCAAGAAGAAAAGTCTGTCTGGGAGAAAGAGAAAAGTGACTTGGTTCGGGTTGCTGCCCTAACAGAGGAGTCTCGACGGCGGTCCTATGAGGAAGGTTATGATGCCGGTTATCTAAAGCGTCAGGAGGAGTTGATGGCGTTTGCTGGTAACTTGACTCCTCGGAGGACTGTTTCTGCTAGTCGGCCTGTTGACAACTCTTCTCAGTGATCTGTTCGACCTGGCAGGCCTAGGGCTGTTTCCTTTTTTTTTTTTTTTTTTTTTTTTAGTGCCCAATTTTTTTGTGTTGTTGCTTGGGCTGAATTTTTTGTATTAGGAGAACGACTCAATTAAAAACTATGATCTCTTGCAGACAGATCCTTGCCTTGATCAATTTTATTCTGTAGATATATTTTGTTATGCACATTTTGCTGTTATGCGTAAATATAACATCATGAAATAATCAGTATAGATTAGTATACTTATCTCATGTTGGTCTTCTCGGAGGACGTCTAGTCTTTGAAAATGTAGCTTTAGTCTTGCTTGATCAATGTTTAAGTAACTTAATGATACAACGTTTGTTTCTGCAAATCAAATTCTTTAAAATGAAGTATAAGAATGATGATCAACCGAGCATGATCCCTTATGGTCTTCCAGAAGTCGTGTTAGACATAAAAATATGAATAGCAAGGCATCCATGTAGATAGTTGATCGAATATTTTAAAGAAATTCTCAGCTTTGTCGTCGTTGTTCGATCAGTCCCTTGTAAATTTGTCTTTTAGTTAATATTTTATTTAAGGACGTTGTTATTTCTACTGTTGAGCTCTGCTCTTCTTTTTTCTGAAACTACAAAATCGTGGGGAGATAAGCTCTTAAGATCCATGTTTCTCTGTAGTGCTTGTGAGTTCCTTGTTTCTCGAATAAAGCAACCAATGTATCAATATATCATTTCTTTGATATGGGAGGAATTGAAAAACGTAGAATTATTAGCCAGATCTAGCTTGTTCAGACCCCCTTCAGCAATTCTTTGGAATGTTAGGCAGTGACTTTTTTGAAATCTTGAGTTATGATGGCTATTCTCCTGATTTCCATGTCAGATTTCTTGGATTCCAAATGAGGTCCGAACATGGTTAGCTAATAATTATTCTCTGTGACATATGAGGCAGTTACGACCTCCGATCCTAGGTCGGATTACGAAGTTCTTCATTCTTTTAGTCGAGCTAACATCTTGACGTAATATCGGGGATTTTTTGGTTTTTTACCAAGCGAATAGCATATGTGAGTGTGTAAATTTTCCTAGTCTGGAGCTCTTTTAGATCTGCTTTCTAGTGCATTGATCGAAGCGATCTTCTTTCGCATTTATCACCGATTCGATGAGTCGACCAGTGAGGTGCCGTTCCAACTTACTTGCATTTATTACGGGAAATCGAAAAGTCGCATTTTCGTCCCTCGGTCAGATTTCTATCCAGCCGTAGGATCATTTGCACGAGCGCCTATAAATATGTAGGCAGTTTCCATATCTTTTATTTTTTCTCAGAAAAGATGGAGATCTAAGTTTCCTTAGATTTCGTTTTGCCTTCTGATCCCATAATATTCAAAAAGTCACATTATCGCGATTTATATCATAATGACTTAAATTTCATCTGCCTTGTACTGACGGGTCCCATGGAAGCCCTACCTTGTACTAACGGGTCCCATGAGGCCTCAATCTTTGTCTTCACGGATTTGAGGTCCGTGGTTTCTGTTTGCACATGGAGGGTTCATATTTGCCAGTCACCCCCGCTCTTCGATGTTACCACCGGAGTGATAGACTGCCGGGGTGTGCTGGTAAATGTGCTTACCGCGACAGTCCTTGCGAGATGCTGCTTCAGAGTAAAATGCCAACTCCTAATGTAGAAGCAGTATCTTGTTGTGGGTGAATGAGTATTGCCAGTTATCTGGCTGGTAATGACCAATTCGTCTGGAGGAACATTTGATCTTCCGTCCCTGGCCATCGAACTAAAGAAGTCGATCATCCTGAGCAGCATGCTTCTTAGGTGGTCTATCATAATCGTCGAGGTACTAGGGAGGAGATTGGTGTTTCCGTGGACATAGTCGCGAAGATCCCAGATCCATAGGATAGGATCGTTTAATAGTTGTAACGATGTGTAAATCGTATATAGACCTTTGTAATCTAATCAGAGCTATTTGTATGTAATTTGTTACACGTTCACAGATGAATAAAACTTTATTTTATTCCTTGCATTCTTTTTGTCATTGATACCGTTTTAATCTTGTTTATGAGGAGCGTTTATCGAGCAAATTCATTTATACTCAACTCATTTCGTTTAGTTTACTCAACTCCTTTAGTTTAGACTTAGGTTTTTAATACCAGAAGTCTTTTAATCGTTGAAAAATAATCGAGGAGTGTTTATTGAGCGGATCAATGTATACTCAACTCTTTTAGACTTAGGTTTTTAATACCAGAAGTCTTTTAATCGTTTGAAAAATAATCGAGGAGTGTTTATTGAGCGGATCAATGTATACTCAACTCTTTTTGTTTAGACTTTGGTTTTTAATACCAGAAGTCTATTAATCGTTAAATGTAGATCGAGGAGTGTTTATTGAGCGGATCAATGTATACTCGACTCGCTTTATTGAGACTTAGGTTTTCAATACCAGAGTCTTGTAATTGTTAAATGTAGATCGAGGAGTGGTTATTGAGCGGATCAATGTATACTCGACTCGCTTTATTGAGACTTAGGTTTTCAATACCAGAGTCTTGTAATCGTTAAATGTAGATCGAGGAGTGTTTATTGAGCGGATCAATGTATACTCGACTCGCTTTATTGAGACTTAGGTTTTCAATACCAGAGTCTTGTAATCGTTAAATGTAGATCGAGGAGTGTTTATTGAGCGGATCAATGTATACTCGACTCGTTTGTAGTTAGATCGAGGAGTGTTTATTGAGCGGATCAATGTATACTCGACTCGTTTGTAGTTAGATCGAGGAGTGTTTATTGAGCAGATCAATGTATACTCGACTCGTTCGTATTTTGAATTTGACCAATACTTATCGTAGGATCGCGAGGAGTGTTTACCGAATCAATCGATTTATACTCAATCTTAATTAAAAACCGCTAAAAATCTTTTTAATAATCGAACTGTAGGCTAAGGCCTTTATTACAAAGAATAAAACTTACTAAAATAAAACAAAGTAAAGCAGCATGTTCTACTTAAATTTATTTACCATAGTATTTTCTAAGGTTGACTGCATTCCAGGTTCTTGGTAAGGCTGTTCCATCCAAGTGTGCAATTTTGTATGAGCCTTTCTTTCCTATGCCAATGACAACGTAAGGTCCATCCCAATTTTGTTGTAACTTTCCCACATGCTTGGATACTTCTACCTTTTTCAAGACCAGGTCCCCCTCTTTGAAGGTTCGGATGCGTCCTTTTGATTATAAGCCTTTTCCATATTTGATTTGGTGCTTGCAATCGTACGGCCGCTTTTTCTCTTAGAGCTTCAGTCAAATCAATATCATTTTCTCTTATCTTTCCATTTTCCTTGTCATCATACATTTCAATCCTTGGTGTTGGAATTAACGTTTCGACAGGAATAACAGCTTCCGAGCCATGTACTAGACTGAATGGGGTCTCCCCGGTTGAAGTTCTGACTGTGGTTCGATTGGCCCAAAGCACTCCTGGGAGTTCATCAAGCCATTTTCCTTTGGCTGCTCCTAATCTTTTTTCCAAAGATTTTATTATTTCTTGGTTAGCTACCTCGGTCTGTCCGTTCGCTCTAGGATGTCCGACCGAAGTGAAATTTTGCTGAATTCCTAGTTTTGAACACCATTCAATTACATGTTTTCCCGCGAATTGGGTTCCATTATCAGAAATCAAAATTCTCGGGATGCCAAATCGACATACTATGAATTTCCAAAGAAAGTTAATCACTTGGAACTGAGTTATCCGTGCAAGGGTGATGCATTCTATCCATTTGCTGAAGTATTCAACAGCGACCAGGACATAAGCTTTCTTGGATCTAGCTGCTGGGAACGGTCCTACAATGTCCATTCCCCATTGATCGAACGGCCAACATACCGGTATTGGGTGCATGTTTTCTGCTGGTTGATGACATATATTAGCATGGACTTGGCAGTGATGACATTTTTGGACATATTGGATGGCATCGTGGTTGATGGTAGGCCAATAATAACCTGTTCGGAGGCATTTTAAAACTAATTCCCTAGCTCCGCTGTGATTTCCTGCATCTCCTTCATGTACCTCTCGTAGGATATCGGTGGTTTGCGATTCGGAGATGCATTTCAGAAGAATTCCTGATACCGATCTTCGGTAAAGTTTTCCTTCTACCAACGTATACTTTGGAGCCTGATATTTTATTTTCCGAGCTTCATTTTGTTCAAGTGGCAATTTTCCTTCTCGAAGATAGTCTATCATTGGAGTCATCCAGTTTTCTTCAGCTTCTTCGATTTCCATTATTTCGACGATTGGTGTCTCATCGATATCGATTGCTGGTGCGTTGGAGATTAACCAGTTGATCACCCTTTCGGTTTTTCCGTCATGGGATCCAGTGAACCTAGAAAGTTGATCAGCCCATTTATTTTCCGAGCGTGGGATGTTCTGTATACCGAAACTTTCGAATTTCTCAGCCAACTTCTTTACTTTGGCGAGGTATTTTACCATATTAAACTCCTTAGCCTCATATATGCCTTCTATTTGTCTTTGTACTAACTCTGAATCAGTTAATACTTTAAGGCTTTTAATATTGGCCTTAATCGCCATTTCCATTCCTGCGATCAGTGCTTCATATTCCGCTTCATTGTTTGTTACAACGAAGTCCAATGTTATCGCATAATTTATATCCTCTTTATTTGGTCCGGTGAAGTTGATTCCGGCACCCCCTCCTTCTCGGCACGAAGCACCGTCAACATGCATTAACCAGGTCTGGTTTTCTATGATCAATATATCGTCGTCAAGGCTGTTTATTGGTTCGGTCACTTGTGTCGGAGTTTCCAGTAGGAAGTCAGCTAATACTTGGGCTTTAATTGCAATTCTTGGTTTGTAGTCGATTTCGAATTGACCAAGTTCGATTGCCCATTTGATTAGTCTTCCAGAGGCTTCTGGCTTTGCTAAGACCTGTCTTAGTGGTTGGTTTGTTAAAACCACGATTTTGTAGGTCAAAAAGTAAGGTCGGAGTTTTCGTGCTGCCACTACTAAGGCCAAAGCGAATTTTTCAATCTCCAAGTAGTTCTTCTCTGCCCCTTGTAATAATTTGCTTACGTAATAGATAGGCTTATGCTCCAAACCTTCTATTTTGACTAAGACTGAACTAACGGCCGCATCGGAGATCGAGATGTAGATATATAATGGTTCCCCTTCGGTTGGTTTGGCCAACAACGGGGATGTCGTCAGATATTCTTTTAGCTGGTCGAAAGCTTGATCGCATTCTTCTGTCCAAACAAAGTTTTTTGCCTTACGAAGGGTTTGGAAGAAAGGCAAACTTCTGTCAGCCGATTTGGATATGAATCTGTTCAATGATACAATCTTCCCTACTAAGCTTTGTACTTGGGAGATGGTTTTGGGCGGCTTCATTTCAGTTATTGCTCGAATTTTTTCTAGGTTGGCCTCGATTCCTCGTTGATGTACCAAATAGCCCAAGAATTTTCCCGATTTAACACCAAAGGTGCACTTTGCGGGATTTAGCTTCATGCGGTATTTCCTCAATATTTGGAAGCATCGATCAAGATGTCTTACGTGATCCGCTTCATTCATACTTTTGACTAGCATGTCATCCACGTAGACTTCCATTATTTCTCCAATTAATTCTTTAAACATTAGGTTTACTAACCTTTGGTAAGTGGCCCCGGCGTTTCTTAACCCAAATGGCATAACTATGAAGCAATATACTCCTTGCTCGGTTATGAATGCAGTTTTCTCTTGGTCTTGCTCATTCATGTATATTTGATAAAAACCTTGGAAAGCGTCCATCATGCTGAAGATTGCAAAGCCAGCGGTTGAGTCGACTAATAAGTCGATCCCGGATACGGATCGCGTGGACACAATTTGTTAAGGTCAGTAAAATCGTTGCACATTCTCCACTTGTTATCTTTTTTATCCCCTTTTGCTACCAGAACAACATTACATAGCCATTCCGAGAAGTGTATTTCCCGAATTTGTTTTGCTTTGAGTAGTCTTTCTACTTCTGCTTTGATGATTTTATCTTTCACTGGCCCATGATTTCTCTTCTTTTGTCTAGCTGGTTTTGCTAAAGGGTCGATTTTTAGCGAATGGTTGATTACTCGAGGGTCAATCCCTTCGATGTCGTTCGCACTCCAAGCGAAGACATCCATATTATTTCTGAGAAAGTTGATCAACATTACTTCCCCTTCCTTGCTTAATTCTGTACCTATTCTTGTTGTCTTCGATGAGTCCCCCTGTACCAGAATGACGTCCTTATGTTCTGGTGGTTTTAAGGCTAAATCCAGCGGCTCTTTTCCCTTTTTATCTATTCGGTCAGTGCTAGGGATTTCAGCCTCGTTTCTACCAACAGCGTCTTCGAGCTTTCTTTTGCTCGGGGTAATTGCTTTAGGGGGGTTTTTCAAAGTTAACGATGTGATGTAGCAATCCCATGCCATATAATGGTCATTTACTATTTCCCCGATACCTGTGTCGGTCGGAAATTTTATCTTCTGATGATAAGTTGAGACAACAGCTTGAAATAGGTTGAGGGCAGGTCGCCCTAAAATTGCGTTGTAGGCGAATGGAGTTTCTACTACTAAAAATTTTACCAGTTTTACTGTTTGATATGGTTTTTTTCCGAGTGAGACACTCAGAGTTATTGTTCCACTGGGAACAATTTCGGATCCTCCAAACCCCACCAACGGTGTAGCTACCTTTTGTAATGTTATTTGCCCCAAGTTCATCTGGGCTAGGACTTCTCTAGAAATGATATTCGCTGAGCTTCCGTTATCGATCATGATTCTTTTGACGTTGTAGTTCGCTATTTCTAGCGACACCACCATTGGGAAATCGGGGCTATCTTCTTTAGTGTCCCAAACTAGACTCTTGGGTACTTCACCCTCGTTAAAACTGATCAGCTGGTTGTTTCATGAGTTACTTTCTAGAGTCCATTCTTCTCTTGGGTATTTCAAGCCCCCGATTATGGATCTAGCAGTCCTTCGTCGAGCGTTATGACTATCCCCGCCGACGGGTCCTCCGGAAATTGTATGGATGGTACCATTGACCTGGTCATGGTTTAACTCCTGTGCAGGGCCATCCTCGGGTGACTTTCGACGGGAATTCCTCCTTTGATTATTATTCCGAGGGCTCCTACTTCTTCCTCTTTTGCGGTTATCCCATTCTAAATAGTCGTCTAGTTTTCCTTGTTCGATTAGTTTTTCTATTTCCCTCCTAAGGTGAAAACAATCTTCAGTGCGGTGGCCATGCGCCCTGTGATATTTGCAGTACCACTCATAGTTTCGGGAGCCAGGTCTAGGTTGAGCGATTTTCTTTGGTTCCGGGATCCAATTATTCCTCTCCAGGACGGGCAGGATTTCTTCTATCGGAATAGTTAATCTTGAGTGTTCTACTTGATTAATCCTGCTCCTGATTGCTGGTTCCGCGGTTCTAGGCCTTTGATAGACGTTAGGTCGTTTATCCTGATCGTTCTTATTGTACTCCAACCGCTGAAAAACGTTGCCTTTTCTAAATGTCTCTTCATAATCTATGGGTCTTCGGGTAGGGATTCTATCTTGCCGTTTGGGGCCTGAGCCCGAAACTTTATTCTTGTTCTTATCTTTAAAAGAATTCATCTCTTCCTGAGTCATATACTTAGACGCCAGGCTCATGATGTCGGCGAACGTTCTTGGTTGTTTTCGGCTGAGGGCGTTTCCGAACTGCCTATTCTTTGTGAGGTCGAAGAGAATCGAGGTTATGTAATCAATATTGGGGGAATCGATTTTGAGTAATTCGACATTAAATCTTGCCAACCAGTTCCTTAAAGATTCACCTTCTTGTTGATAAATGGTTCCTAAATAGCTCATCGGCAATTTTTGTCTTTTTTGGCTGGCGAATTGCTGCGTTAGTTTGTTGCATAATTCTCGAAAACTGGATATGGAGTTGGCTGGTTGTTTGGCGAACCAGTCTAAAGCTAATCCTTCTAGCGTGGTCACCATCAGCTTAGCGGTGAACTCCGCCGAGTGAGAATACAAGTTCATTATGTTTGTGAAACTAAAGATATAGTCATCTGGATCGGTGGTTCCGTCGTATCTGGGTAGTCTACCCGGAACCTGTCCGATTGACTGTGCCTCTTTTATTTCTCTGCAGAAGGGAGAGCACGCTGCTAGGCTCTCCTGGAGTTCTGTGGTTCTGGCCCACGGGTTTTGAACGGATCGTAAGCGTTGCTCGAGTCGTTCTTGTACCATTTTTTCGATTTCTGTTTCCGAGAATCGCATTGTTCTTAGTCGATTCGGGATCGCCTCGCCAGCGTTATCCTCTATAGGGATAATGGTGTGTTCCTTAGATTCGTTGCGTTGTGGTCTCCTTCGATCCGCTTTTCTCCGGACGTTGTCATCGGAAGGTTTTGAATTCCCCTGCTGCGGACTGTGTAGCGAGCGTCGCTCGCTCGCCGGGCTGTCAGCTTGTTGAGAGATTTGATCGTTCTGCCTCGGCGTTCTTTGAGTGGGATTTACCCTAGTAGTTCTAACGTTTCGAGGAACTTGTTCGAGTATGAGTAATTCCTCTGGGTAGAGTGATTTAAGGAGCATAGCGATCTGTCGAATTTTCTCCTGAGCATCTGACAGGGGAACTGGGATCGTTGGAGCCACATGTTCTTCTGGTATTGTGCCAGTAGGGATCCCTTGTGGTTCCACCTGATTCTGATGATGCTCATTCTGTTGCTGGTTGTCGTTGGATACACGGGCGTTATTATCGGTATTGTCTGGTAGATCCTCAGACGCATCACATTGGTTGGTCGTGTTACTTCTTGTTCCGTTACGAGCGCTCTTCCTTGGGCGAGCCATATGTCGATCGAATAATTAACCTAGCCCCACGGTGGGCGCCAACTGATTTAACCAAATTTCGTCGGGTTAATTATATCAGTGAATATGGGTTATTGGGGATTCTCAATATATATGATTTAAAGGGCTCTGTTACTTTATTCAGGATGGATCAATCTCAAAGAAGAACAATTTTGAGGGAACAACAAGTAATTATCATAACCAACGTAAAAAATAACATGAATATGAAGAGAAAGCTCTTTTCTTTATTGAATAATCTTGGATTCTGCTGATATGCAGAGTGTGGTAGCGTATTTGCTGTGTATCAAAAAGTGTCCGTAATACAATGACTAACTAGGTATTTATATCCTACAAAACCTAGCTTTACAAGGAAATATAATCCTAATAGGACTCGGCCCAATTGTCCTTCTTGAGTCTGGAGTGTAGTCTTCTCGTCGAAGAGAGTTGTATTCAGTCGGGTCGATAAGATGATCCCGAAATGACTTGTCTGGTCAAACCGATCCTTTATTCTTCAGTCGATCCGTTTATTATAAGGGGTGCGAAATAGCCCCCATCACACTCGGATTTAATGTGCCGAAATTACATTCATAGCTTCTTGGATGAATCTTTGTACAAGATTATAGTCCCTTAAAGACTAGTAAACTCTTGTGGGAAAGTTTAGCCAAAAAGCTTAGGACTGAAGATGTAGGTTATGGAAAATTTGTGGTGGATAAATTCCAATTTTATCGAATGGTTGACAGCAAGACTGTGAATGAGCAAGTGGAAGAACTTCAGATGATGATTCACAATATCTTGGCCGAAGGGCATGAACTTAGCAAGTCCTACTTCGTTGCTTGCATCATTGGCAAGCTTCCTCCCGTTGGACGGGGTTCAAGCATTACTTGAGGCACAAGAAATCTGTTGCAAAGTGAAATCTGCAAGATCTCATAGAATATTTGAAAATCGAAGAAAATAATCGGTGTACTGACAAGGGCGGCAGTAACTATGTGGCTATACCTCAGCCCGGAGGGGCTGAGGTTCATGTTGTAGAGGGCTCAAAGAAAAGCAAGAAGTGTAACGCCAATACCTCAAACAAAGGACAACGGGGTAACAAGAAGCGAAAGTTCAATGGAGTTTGCCTCACATATGGAAAGAATGGTCACCTTGCGAAGGATAAACGTAGTCGTGCTCAACCGAAGGATGAAGCTGATGAGGGGTAATTCGGATCCCCTGCTTATCTAGCCTCAATGCGGTTCGAATAGCACCGAACCCTGATGCCAGGGACCAAAAGCCGAACCAAAGCATGAAGATGATTGTTTCGAGCACATTAGAGAACCATAGATCGAAGGACACTGTTGGGCCAAGCCCAGGCCCAAGCCCTCCAATTTGGCTATAAATACTCCATGCATTTATTATACTGGGGGGCTTCCTAGGCGCACTAACCTTGAGATCGCTACTCGGGTTACTAGAGTATATTAGCGTAGGCTTCCTCATACGTGTTTCACCCTCTAGCTTGTACGGCATCCAATAATGCTCGGATAGGACCCTAAATATTTGTACTTGTACTCAATTTACTCGAATACAATTACATTTGGCCTTTATTTTCCTTTTAACATTGTTGTCATCGTGTTATTCCCCACCCTTGATCGAACTGACGAAACCACGTAAGATCAATTGGCGCCCACCGTGGGGCCCTTATTCGAGTATTAGATCGAAATATGCCTAATACGAGGAGAAAAATGTATGCCAGCAAAAAGCTTAAGGATAATGGTCAAGCCTATGATCGCACAACTCTTTTATTTCTTCAAACGAATTTATTTTTAGGAGCGATTAAGAAGTTCAGCAGGTATCATCGAAGGCTTAGAAGATCTATAAAATTGCAGCTTGGTATTTACGATCGGAATTTATTTTTCCGATTTTCGCGTTTATTAAATGACAAGTTCTTTCGAATCGGTTATTTAGAAGACCATTTACGAAATCTCTATATACTATTTATCGACTGTGGTGTTTTTCTCAAAGGTTAATCGGGATAAGTTGATTGATTGAATATCTGCAATCGATTGGATAAATTCTCGAGCTAATGGACGGAATATTGGCTATCATTTCGACCAATAACGGAATTCGAGTAATAAAATTCAATCAGAAATGAAGCTTTATCATTAAAAATCTTCAAACAAGTTACAAAGTAAAGCTTCGAATATAACTCGAGCTCAAGAAATGCAATACAATCACTCCTACTCTATTTACAAATTTCATGAGGTGATATACTCGATCTTCGTTCCCCAAGGTCGCCCCAGATGCAGAACTCAGCAGTGATTCTTATTGGCAATCACTAGCCACGTGTCGCACATCCGTCTTCGAACGGGATAAAAGCCGGATTGGAACTCCTCTCCGGGGCACCAGACCGACCTTAGATCATCATCAGTAAACAATGATTGAAGCGCGCGATCATTGTTTACAGGATAATCCGAACCGGAGCAGCAAAGGGTTATCCCAGCAGAGGCGCTCCAAGGGAACTCGAAGGAACTATCTCGTAAGAAAGCCCTCGAGGAAGCTGGTGCCTCAGACTTAAAGAACTCCACTCGGAGTAACCTACTGCCCGATCAGGTACTGCGCCAGAAGACCGGAATTCAAACCCGTCACAGACAAGATATGTCTGGGAAAACAGGTTGCCTGCCGGTATTCTAGGCGCAATTTCTTTTGCCTGTCGATATTCTAAGCGAAAAGCTTTTACAAAAGGAAACAAGATCGAAAAACAAAGTTCGAACTCTAATCTCAAACTCTTTTATCTGGGAGAAAATACGAATCAAATCTGAAAATCGACCCATGGTGATCGGAGGGAGCATAAGGAAAAAAGCAAGAAGTGCTGTATACACGAAGGGATCTATTTATAGTGGTGAAGGATTTTTAATCAACGGCCCAGATAACAGGCTACGAACGGTTTGATGTCCGTAATAAATGGAAGGACCATTACGTTTCCCGAGAAATAGGGCTGGTAACAAAGGACACATAATTCAGTGGGGAGTATAGAAGAATTACGACATTCTAAATATCGAACAGTCACGACGTGATCATAACATTATATTAAAGGATGGCATGTCGGATTCGTATTCGGTTTATTTAGATGTTTTTTACACTCAAGTATTTATTGTTATGCTTTTACACTGCCAACTGAGAAGAAATATAATCGGTTTAGTCGAACAGAATTCTCGACCTGGGAGTTATACAATTATGGAAATACAGCGGTGATAAGGATTTATGGCATCATTTCCCTTATCAATTTCAGGGCCGCTAAAATATTTATCTATTATCCAATCAGGCAACTGGTATTCGATTATTTCTCTATCGATATTAGAAGATCAAAATGGAGTTACGAAAGATAAACTTTATTCTATTTATATTTGATGTTATCAACAAAACAAAGAGGAAGTGTATTTATATTATCTTGGAAAATACAAAAGCTAGGAAATACATATCGAGCATAGATCAAACATTCGTATTACATCAAGAACACTATTACTCCCTACAATCCTATGAAATTTTCGGTCTCTTCTCCTACCGTCTATTAGGGGTAACTTAGCTCCAACCATGGAATCTCCTTCGGACCCGCAGGCTCTTAACTTTATTTACGATTCTCCAAAGATGAAGACTCGAGGGTGCGATTCATCGAATAAACGAGCTCTGCGGAACTCCCACCCCTGTACGTCTTCCTAAATGCATTGTGGCAATAGGTCCCTAATCAAAAACCTATGCCATAACCTACAAGCTCCATAAATCTGGCTTATTGGCCTTCAAGATGGAGATTATATTTGCCTGCCGATACTCTAAGCGAAGGTTGAAATGATATTCCCTCTGCTCGGATTTTCCTCCACTTAAAAATTGTTCGAAATCTGACCTCGAATAAGCGAATTATTAAAATAATAATCTTAGTCGCCATGAGGGGACGGAAGAGATGCCAACACAATGAATAAGATGGCTTCTAAGGAATGACAGCTTTTTATAGAAAAAAAATAAGTGGAATCTAACGGCAGAGATTTCACGTAACGAAGGAACCAGATCTAAGAACTGTTGCGTTTCCCGATAAAGGAGGGACCGTTTGGAAAGGGTCAACGCTTATTAAAAAAAAAAATTGGAAACATTTGAAACAGTAAAGAGTATTAGTTCGAACAAGTTCGCGAAGAACATTTTCTATTAAGACGGAAGGATTACTCATTAAGTCTTGGACCTATTTGTGATCTATCGTTCATCTACCGGTTTCCCATCTATTATTTCAACCACGGGAGACTATCATTTCCTTAGGGGTATTTCGATCGAAATCGTGGTTATTGGAAATTTATTTCCTAAGTATGCCCACCTGCTCGTCGGGTGCTAATATGGTCAATCTCTATTCAGCAATTATTCTGGTATTCAAGATCAGCATTCATCTAATATCGATCTCAATTATTTTCGAAATTGTTAAAGGGTGAAAGCCTCTGCTATGACCCAAGGGCTAAAAATGCTCTGAAAACGACTAAGGGTGAAAGCCTCTGCTATGCCCCTTAGATCGAAATTGTTAAAGGGTGAAAGCCTCTGCTATGACCCAAGGGCTAAAAATGCTCTGAAAACGACTAAGGGTGAAAGCCTCTGCTATGCCCCTTAGATCGAAATTGTTAAAGGGTGAAAGCCTCTGCTATGACCCTCGAGCTAAAAACGCTCTAAAAACGACTAAGGGTGAAAGCCTCTGCTATGCCCCTTAGATCGAAATTATTGAATGGGTGAAAGCCTCTGCTACGACCCTCGAGCTAAAAACGCTCTAAAAACGACTAAGGGTGAAAGCCTCTGCTATGCCCCTTAGATCGAAATTATTGAATGGGTGAAAGCCTCTGCTATGACCCTCGAGCTAAAAACGCTCTAAAAACGACTAAGGGTGAAAGCCTCTGCTATGCCCCTTAGATCGAAATTATTGAATGGGTGAAAGCCTCTGCTATGACCCTCGAGCTAAAAACGCTCTAAAAACGACTAAGGGTGAAAGCCTCTGCTATGCCCCTTAGATCGAAATTATTGAATGGGTGAAAGCCTCTGCTATGACCCTCGAGCTAAAAACGCTCTAAAAACGACTAAGGGTGAAAGCCTCTGCTATGCCCCTTAGATCGAAATTATTGAATGGGTGAAAGCCTCTGCTATGACCCTCGAGCTAAAAACGCTCTAAAAACGACTAAGGGTGAAAGCCTCTGCTATGCCCCTTAGATCGAAATTATTGAATGGGTGAAAGCCTCTGCTACGACCCGAGGACTAAAAATGTTCTGAAAAGACCAAGGGTGAAAGCCGTTGCTACGCCCCTTAGATCGAAATTATTTTCATCGATCAATCAAGATCAACCAGCATTTCTATTCTTTTCTCTCCATAATTATTCATTCGTCTAAGGCTAACAGCCATCATCGTGACGCTTATATCAAAATTATTATTCAAGATCGGTCAAAACCCTTTTTCGATTATTACTTCGCGATTATTTGTCTGACTAGGGAATTTGGCCCCTCGGATTAAATTTGTTACTCAAGGATCATCTCGGGATTCTTCTATTCGATCTCTTAATTATTATGTATTTGGTGGGGGCACAAAGGTCTCCGACAGGTTAAATTCAAAATCGAGGAATGTCGGTTGTCATCCATCGTCTGAATATTTGTCAAAGTTTTTAAAGAATAGCTCTTATTCGTATTCTTGAGACAGAGAGATGGATGCTCGACAACAGTATACAAAAGCAATTCTATAAGATAACAAGTAAGGATGATAAGAGAAATAAATATCTCATTCATGACATTACAAACAGTTACAAAAGAGTTCGAAATTACAATGATAAGTCGAGCAAAAACTTTACATTTAATGTAACCCTATTACAAATTAACCCTACGCTAGAATGTTCTCGTAACTGAAGACGGAAGGCGAGGCTGGGATAACACTTCTACCCTTAATCCATCGCTTCCTCAATAATCGCTCCGTGATGGAGCAGGCCGAGAGACAGGGAGGCAATCCCTAGAGAAATTACTCCACGCAATCTCGAAGGCAACATTCTTCGAGGAATATCTTGAAGAAGTAGAGATCGAGTGCAGGAAAACTCCTCCAGCAGTTGACCCACTATCCGACCAGGTGGATTGACAGGATACAGGAGATCGAACCTGCCTCAAAGACTTGAAATCAAAGAGAGCTGGTCGCCTGCCGGTACCCCAGTCGCATTCATTTTCGCCTGTCGATACCCTAGTCGAAATAAGTAGCCATCAGGAGATAGCGAAATTTATAAATAGTTCGGAGGAAAACCTCGAACAGTTCAATCGGGGATAGCAAACGGAACATGGTGGCTAGAAAGAGTAAAATCTCAATCATAGAGCCGATCAGAAATGTTACTGAAATGAAAAGTTTGAAGGTAACTACGGAACTATATATAGTGAAAGGAAAAGGCAACTAACGACTCAGATTTGATGGTACTAACGGCTGAGATATAAGCAGTAAATGCGCCGACCGTTACGATTCCCGAAAATACAGAAGCTATTTCGGGAAAAAAGTGAAGAAAATGTCAAAACTGTTCTACTCGAGTCCATTCCATCCGAATTCATCGTAGATTCAGCTCCAATCATCGGAAAAAAATAATAAAGAAATCTAAATACTTAATGTAGAGAAAGCTTTGTCAGTAATCGGCCTAAGGGTAAATTAAGCCATCGTAAAGGTCGATAAAAAAGTATTTTTCGAGCTTAATAAATAAGACAATTGCAAAATACAAAGACATCAAACCCTATTACATCTTCATAACTGGCCGATCCTATGAAATTTTCGGCGGACGATAATGTCCTCACTTGACCAAGAAACGCCCATCGAGCCAGCGAATCTTCGACTACGGCCGTACTTCTTCGAAAAGGAGAAAGGCAATACATCTCTTTCCCGGAAAAAACATGAACATTCAATGAAGGACGTCAATCCCCGAGTCACTACCCGAAACGTTTTCAAAAGAAAACCTAGCAAATTACATCATACCCTCGAAAAACTTGACGCCAGAATCTCCCTAAATCACAAAAAGACCATGGGCCATCGGGGTCGTGGATGGTCAGCAATAAAGCTTATAGGCCTTCAAGATCGAAATAGCGTTCGCCTGCAGATACCCTAGTCGAGATAGAAGTATAAATTCTACTATGAGGAGCAATACAACTCCAAAACCGGATTTCGAGACATTGAATCATGCAACAAGGTCTTCTAATCAGCATGATCGAAGGAATCTATTTTCGAAAAAAGTTAAAGGAATACAAAACGAAGAACCCCATTTATAGACACTATTTTCAAAAATCCAACGGCTATCAGAAAACAAAAGAAACGGTCGAGATCAAAAGGTTGTCACGACTCCCGAGATATTCGCCAGGGAGAGAAAGTGATTACTTTTGGAAAATAAGCGGAATTACTACGCCAAAGGTCGAAAAATTGAGAAGGCGAACTAAAGCATGATCAAAGAAAGAGCACATAAGGAGAACATACGATTCGAAAAGAAGAGTAAGGTATTACAAACCATTGGAAATAAAATATCTGAAAATTATTCATGATTGCACAAATAAAAACAGTATGGACATATTACAAACCCGAATAAATTAGAGACGACATCTAAACAAGTTTATTATCAGAAAGAATCTTTCGAAGCTCAGCGCTGCGAGCCTCATATCCTGCTTCGAATCCACGATCATAAGCCTCCTTCTCTTGACGTATGAAATCTTGCTTCTCCTGCTCGTGAAGGATCTTCAGTTTTTCGAGTTTCTCATTCAGCTGCTTATGGATCTCATCTCCATGCTCGTTAGCCGTCTTCTCCCTCTCTAAAGCAAGCTTCTCTGCGAGGACGCGGTCGAACTCGACTTTCTTCTCCTCCAGCTCGAGAGAAATAGCAACGCGCTGGCTGGTCTCCCGCTCAGCAAATGTTTTAAGCTCAATAAAATCTTGTCCGGCCTGTTAAAAGGATCAACAGCATTTAAAAAAAAAAAAAAAAAAAAAAAAAAAAAAAAAAAAAGAGAGAGTACACCTGAAAAAGGAAGTGCTGCCCAGACTCGAACAACTCCTCTATGTTTCTCTCTTTGGACATGTTTCTCTCCTTGGGTATGTCAGTCTCTGAAGAAGTAAAGGTAGCTTGCAACAAGTTACCCATGGGATCAACCTTAGAAGGAGATCCGTCTTTCAACTCCTCGTGCAGGGAAGAAGCAATTTTTTGAGGAGAGGAATCGGCAAAAGGTCGGGGAGGATTATCAATTCCTAAAGCTTCAAACTTGGATTTTTTGCTGGGATTCCCTGAGGGAGGAACGATCGAAGTATCGGAGGATGACTTGCTACCAATAACAAGATTTTGTAAAGCCTCAATGGGTGTGACCCCATCGGAATAAGGCCTCTTATTCGAAGAAGGAACAGGAATCTTTTCTTGGACACGATCTTCACGTTTAGAATCAATCACTTTCGGGGAGGAACCTCCGAACTCAGCCTCGAGCTTTTCGTCACCCTTGTTTGGGTTCGAGGAGGCACTTTTCTCTTTCTTATCTTCTTCCCCTTTAGGAGCTTTTGGGGAAGACACAGAGGTCTTAGAGGAAGATTTGGAAGGTTTAGCCTCCTTGTCAGCCTTTCGCTCTTTATTCGATTTCTTATTCTTCGAACCACCAAATATCGATCTGGGATCGATAGCTTTGCCTAATACATTCTCCATAATAAGTGAATCTGGGATCGATAAGCTAGGACCTTTACTTTTTAAGGAATTCAGAAAATGCAGAAAATATGAGGAGAGCTCCGATCTCTGTAAGGGAGGATATCGTATGAATAATGAAAAGAAATCCTAATATTTATAGACGCTACGCACTACGATTGTGATAGTGAATCAACGCGACCATGGAGAAAAATCCCACTCGGATAAACAAAGTTCGATCAGAAAGTGTGAAAAATCATCGATATTTATAAAGTTAGAATTCACAAGTTACATGAATCAGATCAAGAAATATAAAGTCAACTCGTTTACAAAATAGGGTTACATGAGTAAATACAATTGATTTCCTAACTAGAGAACCTTGAATCGCCCCCTCCGGCTTACTCAACCCCAGTAACTCGCTAAACTGAAGATCAGACGATATATGCATATTTGAAGCTGGATAATTACCCAGCTTGGTCGAAAGATCGACCATCTCCCTTATCTGGGGCATTGCCTATATTGACATCTTTATCTTCCTCCCCGGACACCTTAGAAGAGTCGTCGCAGGAGTACTCGAGCACATCAGGGTTAGGCATTGGAATGCCATACTCCTCGACTAAGGGGGCAAAGCGATGTCCCTGCCAGTTAGTATTCTCCTTGGGAAGAGAGGAAGCTTTATAATCCTTCCCTTCAGCATTCTTGAAAGGGTCCATATACTTGAAATATTCCTCCATGTCATCCGGAATTTTCTCGGCCGCGACTAATTGTTGAACCCCTTTATAAAAAATCGTCTGAAGAATTTCTCCCGTTTTCCTTTGAACTAAAGGATCTAAGACAGGGGATTCCAAGAATTCTCGTATGGCCGGAATCTCGGCTTCTTCCCGGCCCTGGGCATACGCACGCTCGGAATCTTGCTTTGCCAATTCGAGTTCTATCTTTACTTTCTTCAGCTCTTCCTCGAGGGCACTCCTCTCTTTGACGGACGCAAGCAAGTCCTCTTCTACTGAGGAAGAATGTTTCGTATTCGCTTTCTCAAGCTCCTTCTTTACTTGGGATAATTCTCGCTGAGTTTCGGCCAATTGAGATCGAAGAACTTGATTGTCAGAAAAAATCTGCGCAAATGCATCATGAGCCTCCTGCGACTCCTGCTCCAACAGCGCCAAACGATAGGATTGGAGGGCGAACAAATCTCCGATCTACGAGACATTTCTCAGATAATTAGCAAGGTTTAGGGGTATAGAAGGAAACAATTAAGAAAGATTTTTACCTCATGATATGTTCGCGAGAAATCGCTCAAAACCTCAAAATCACCTTTTACAGAATGGAGCAGCATATCCCTTCTAAATCGACCAGCCATGAAGATTCTAGCAGCTTTGTCGAATTCGTTCTCCCCGTTCCCATCCAGGTCGGTCATAATGGTGCCATCTTCGGGATATCCTGCAGCTCGGCCATCTCGAAGATGCTCATCCATGAAGTCCACCACATCTGGCTCCGATCTACCTTCTCGGCAAGGGACTGAGTCAGATTTCACGCCAAAAGGTTTTACCCTCCTCGAGGGCCCTGGATGTTCGGCGTTCCTTTTCTGACCCAGGAGCCTCTCATACTCCTGAATACCCTGAATCCGGTTCCAGGAATGTTGACTGTAACCAACAGAGGAAAGAGCAGAAGTATCGGGAGAAAACAAGGTTCGAAGAGGTCCGGCTGTAGCTGAATTCAGTGAACTCATGGTACCAACCCCTCTCAATTCGGGAATCAAGGATGGTATGACAATCGAACTTTCGCCTAGATTGTTCGTATCCGCTTTTCTTTCGGAGGCATAAGGCAACGGATCAAAGTAAAATCGCTTGTCTTCAACCGGACCGGCAGCGAACATTCGAAATCTCTCAACAACTCGACCTGCACAGATGATACGGAAAGGGGCGCAAGTCTAAACAAGAACAATAGTTCAATAAAACCTAAAAGCAAGCAGGAGATGAAAGGCATACCCAAAGAAAGTGGAGCAGTGTTCGAAGCACTGGAAGTTGGCAGGACATCGATTCGCTTTAGAGGCCCTTCGGAGGACTGGTTAGGGTATCTAATCGCCGGAGCTAGGTAGTTACATTGGCTCAACCCAGCCAATCGCAAAACGCCTTCTTGGATCAGGAATCTAGTCTGGTAAGGGTTAGACTGCAGTTGCCCCAAGACTTCATCAGAAAGACGATGGCTGAGTTTTTCTTTAATCCGGCGAGAACCGTATGTCCAAGTATTTGCGCCATCCCATCGATAAGGTCTTGTTTTCGAGCCACCTTCTGATATAGGGATTTCAGGGCCCTTCACGAAGAAGAATCTTCTTTTCCAACCTATACTCTTCTTTGTTGTTATCTTTGTGAGAAAAGGTCGTTTGGACCGCGGAAGGACGGAGACAAACCCCATGTTCGAACCCTTGCATGGGTCCATTCGAAAAATCTGCCAAAAGTTACTGAAGGAAGCCTCTTCCCCCTTTGTCTCCATAAGAACGCAAAACGTAAGTATGTATGCAATGGAGTGTGGGAGAAGCTGAGCTGGGGAAAGCGAAAAGAAATTCAGGATGTTTCTGATAAGAGGAACGAACGGGATACGCAAGCCACAGGAAAATTGTCCCTCGTAAAAGGCTTGACATCCAGCGGGGGGCTCAGTGGCGCGCTCGGTGTAAGAAGGAACGACAATCGAAAAACCTTTGGGAAGAAATTTCCCGAAATCCGCCTCGAGGCGAGCGTGATCCTTTTTCGAAAAACAACAGGAAGTTTCACTAGCGGGAAGCTCTGACTTACCCGAGATTACGACTTGTGAGGCTTGCGTATGTTTAAAGATCCTGACAAAAGCACCTTCGCCGATACTACGTTTGTCAACCTCATTCTCTTCGAGATCCTCGCTCGGATCGTCGTCTTCGCCGTCTTGATGAAATTCCCCATCTTCGAAGTCATCTACAAGCTTAAACAAGGGATCAGATTCTTGACTCTCTTCGACCTTATTCTTGCCCTTTGAACTTCTAGAACTTGACATTATGAATTCGGAGATGAATATATTAAAGTAACTACCTTTTCGATTAAAACACTTCGAGCTCAAGAGAAAATATAACATGGAAGTAACTTTCCAACGGGTCAACATATATATACGGGGTTAAAAAGGTAAATTGCAAAGAGGTCCCCGAGTAACCGCGACGGTTGAACTTACCAAGGGTAAAAACTTCGGGTTATTCTTCTCAAAATAGCCTTTTTGATCCTTCTTTTTCTAGAACTGCGGAATTTGTCCTTGCGTTATATCCCTAAGGATCTCGGAGACCCTTCTTGTTATAACCGGAAAATTCTGAAAAGCATCCATCTACGGATCGAACAATGCATTTTGGAGCGGGAAAGGATTTTATTACTTTAACGTCCTCTAATAAGGATAACTTCGGAACACGCCAATGTATGTCTTCTTATATATGCACTCTTTTTCCCTAGCTCGGTTTTTATCCCAGTGGGTTTTTCCGAGTTAGGTTTTTAACGAGGCATATCCTAAAGACATTCTCGACGGCTCGTCTCATTGTAGCATGGAACATATTTTGTACTTCTTCGAGCGCTTGCTTCGCCTCACACTCGAGAAGTGGGGGAGTATTGATGAGGGGTAATTCGGATCCCCTGCTTATCTAGCCTCAATGCGGTTCGAATAGCACCGAACCCTGATGCCAGGGACCAAAAGCCGAACCAAAGCATGAAGATGATTGTTTCGAGCACATTAGAGAACCATAGATCGAAGGACACTGTTGGGCCAAGCCCAGGCCCAAGCCCTCCAATTTGGCTATAAATACTCCATGCATTTATTATACTGGGGGGCTTCCTAGGCGCACTAACCTTGAGATCGCTACTCGGGTTACTAGAGTATATTAGCGTAGGCTTCCTCATACGTGTTTCACCCTCTAGCTTGTACGGCATCCAATAATGCTCGGATAGGACCCTAAATATTTGTACTTGTACTCAATTTACTCGAATACAATTACATTTGGTCTTTATTTTCCTTTTAACATTGTTGTCATCGTGTTATTCCCCACCCTTGATCGAACTGACGAAACCACGTAAGATCAGAAGCAAATGTTAGCATTAACCTAGCACCATCTGACATCGATAACATGCACTTATCTGTAGTTGCTGAAGCATTCCTGACAAGTGAAACCAAAGGATGGTGGGTGGATACTGGAGCTACCCGTCAAATTTGCTATGACATATCACCTCAAGTATTAGGGATCGTTCCTCGTATACTATTGTAAATAGGAATAACATCAACCGCGATGTGCGACTACCGCTTCCATGGTGAGTTATGTCCTAATTGGAGCATTAAGTGCACTTGTCATCCCAGCAAGTCACCCACTTATATATATCGACTATCCCAGTCACGCTGGTGGACCCCAACATCCTCATGTTCATCTGAATATACACATCAGTGAAAGTCTAACCGATTCCAATGATGTCCTATCTCGATTGGATTCCAATACTCTTGAATATGTTCTAAATCACGACCTTAGAGATCAGTCAACGGGTTGTCCCATAGCATTGTGTGTTGGGATTCGGTAAGATAAACAGCCCTACAGGCAGCAGAATTTAAAACTTTTAGGGCCTCTTACGGAATCTTGCCATGATACTAAACTGGTTGTATATATATGAATATTATCTTAAACGACATTAATAACAAGATCCAAGTTATACCTGTCTCCTTGCAAATCCAGTCAACAAACTAAGTCGGGTTTCTCCCTCGGGTAGGTCGATCCAAGGCCCTGTTGCAGCACCCCACGTGTTGCACCTCTATGAGTTGATACACAACAATATCACGAAATTAAATGTAACCTAATCGGCTAGAACATAGGGTATATTTAGATCTAGGGTTAGAGAACGGCTAGGGAGCTAAAATCGAAAACGAAAATTCTTCCAAAGAGGAAGCAGGGTTCGGCCGAATTTATGAGGAGAGAGGGAGAGAGTATTTTTCTTGACTTGGTATTTTGGCTCTCATAAGTTGTGTGTGTGTTATGACATCTAGCTTCTTATTTATAGATGTCTTATTCTCCTAATCCTTCTAGGACTAGGATTTCAAATCTCCTACATGGGTCATGGTCCTTTTAATTAGAAGACTAAGTCTTCCAACTAATTCATGGCCCACTCTTTAATAAATTTAATTAGGCTTTATTTAATTTCTCAATTAAATGACCCAATTAATTAATTACTCTCCCAAATAATTAAATTAGACTCCAAGTCTATTTAATTAAATCTTCATATAATTAATTAAATCAAACTTAATTAATTAACTCACAAATTAAATTTTAATTTAATTTATAATCTTGATCCAATTCCAATCAGATCATTTTCGCTCCAATTAGTCGACCCAGTCAATTAAATCGACCCAGTCGACCCAATCGACCAAATCGACCCAGTCGAATCGGGTGGACCCAGTTGTTCTCTTTTTCTTCTCTTTCGCTTCATGTGTATTGTGTATGCCCCCATAGGTTCACCAAATAATTGGCCGTGGGTTATAATTAAATAATTCATTTAATTATTCGAGCCTTAAATACTCTAAATCAATTGAACACTCTGTCAACGGATCATTGCAAAATTAGCACCCCTGCCAATTTGGGAATTCTCCCACACTCCACGGCCGATGTCTGGCCACAAGCCCATGGAGCCCAATCATTGGTGAATTAATTCAGTGAACCTTTTATCATTTACAATTACCATATACCACATAATCTCTCCATCGATCAATCTCCCAGTCGAGATTTAAGGGTATGGACTTTTCATCGGTTCCCTTTTCTTTTGTCTTGACCTTATGCATTCTGGTATCCAAATAATTCTCTTTGACTTAATCTTTATGAGCTACTTTCATAAAGTCGTCAGATACCTTAGCTAAGGATTTTTACCAGAATTTATTTCTCACAGAAATCCATAGGAGAAATTCTCAACCTATCAAGTCGGGTCAATTGATCATTTGTTGATGATATGAACCTGCATACGAGTCCCTCTATACCCAACATGAGTCCACAACGACTTTCTGGTAATCTCCAGTCAGTTGGAACTCACATCTAAGTATAGACGTTCTCGTACCAGAAAACTCTATCACCTCGAGTATTTAGGGATCGTTCCTCGTATACTATCGTAAATTGGAATAACTTCAAACCCGATATGCGACTACCGCTTTCATGGTGAGTTATTTCCTAATTGGGGTATTCAGTGCACTTGCCATCCCAGCAAGTCACCCACTTATGTGTATTGACTATCCCAGTCACGCTCGTGGACCCCAGCGTTCTCCAGTTCATCGGAGTATACACAATAGTAAGAGTCTAACCGAATCCAACGATGTCCTATCTCCATTGGATTCTACGACTCTTGAATATGTTCTAGATCACGGCCTTGGAGATCAGTCCACGGGTTGTCCCATTGCCCTGTGATCTAAGGACTTCTATCCTTATGCATAGATAATTATTACATAAGATAAAGTTGACCATATAATAAAGTGCATTTATTAATCGAAATTGAATAGTTACTTCATTTATTACTTTAAATGCCAGCCATACAGTTGGCTTGCCGGACACTATTTCTATCAATCTCCCACTTGTCCATAAGCCAATCTTTTATGTTCTTGAGTCCCATCTTTAGCAGATGTTTCTCGATTGCGTTTTGAGGTAGTGACTTCGTTAGCGTGTCCGCGGTATTATCTTATGAGTCGACACGTTCCATCTTAATGTCTCCTCTACCAATGATATCTCTTATCAAATGGTATCGTGAGTACGTGCTTGGATTTCTGATGAGATCTCGGCTCCTTTGCTTGCGCTATTGTCTCATTATTATCGCAGAAGATAGTAATGGACTCAGCAATGCTAGGTATCACATCCAATTCCTGGATGAAGTTTTTCATCCAAACACCTTCCTTTGTTGCTTCACACGCTGCAATGTATTCTGCTTCGGTGGTTGAATCTGCGGTTGTGTCTTACTTGGAGCTCTTCCAGCTTACCGCACCATCATTAAGGCAGAACACGTATCCAGATGTTGACTTGAAGTCGTCTACATCACATTGGAAGCTCGAATCTGTAAAGCCTTCCAATTTAAATTCTCCTCCACCGTATACCAAGAACAATTCCTTAGTCCTTCTCAGATACTTCAGAATTGTCTTTACGGCTATCCAGTGCTGCTCACCTGGATCAGACTGATAGCGGCTTGTAACGCTTAAAGCGTATGCTACGTCTGGTCTAGTACATAACATACCATATATTATGCTTTCTATGGCGGATGCATATGGTACTTGAGACATATTGCTTCCCTCTTCAGGCGTCTTTGGGGCCATAGACTTAGAGAGTGCAATTTCATGTCCCATCGGAAGCAATCCTCTCTTGGATTCTTCCATACGGAATGTCTTCAGTATTTTATCTATGTATTGTGATTGGGAGAGACCCAGCAGTCCTTTTGATCTATCTCGGTAGATCCTTATACCCAATACAAAGGATGCTTCTCCCAAATCCTTCATTGAGAATTGTGTAGATAACTATGCTTTCGTTTATGACAACACCTTTACATTGTTTCCAGTGAGAAGAATGTCATCAACGTAAAGCACCAAAAATTCAACTGTACTCCCACTGATCTTCTTGTACACGAAAGGTTCGAACACGTTTTTGATGAATCCAAAAGTTTGGATTGTTTCATTTAAACAGATGTTCCAACTCCGGGAAGCTTGCTTCAGTCCATAAATAGACCTCTGGAGTTTGCACACCTTGTGTTCATCTCCTTTGGATGTGTATCATTTTGGTTGCTCCATGTAGATCTCCTTATCAATGTCTCCTTTGAGGAAGGCGGTCTTCACATCCATCTGCCATATCTCGTAGTTATACCACGCAACTATGGCCAGCAAGATTCTAATGGATTTAGGCATTGCAACAGGCGGGAAGGTTTACTCAAAGTCGATGCCTGGTCTTTGAGTGTATCCTTTTGCCACAAGTCGCGCCTTGTAAATTATTACCTCTCCGTTTACTCCAAGCTTTCGCTTATATATCCACTTGCAACCCACGGGAGTCACTCCCACTGGTAGATCTACCAAGGCCCAGACCTTGTTTGAGTGCATGGAGTCCAATTCGGATTACATGGCTTCGCGCCAATTTCCCGAATCTATGTCTTACATAGCTTCTTCGTAAGTCCTTGGGTCGGTTAGAGATTGTCCAGTCTCGTGCAGCAGACCGTAGTACCTCTAGGGTTCTCTACGTTGTCTTTCTGACCTACAAAGTATCGGTGTACTTTCTGGTGCACTTTCATGCTCTTGTTCTCCCACTGTCTGTGGTGATGGGTCGGCTTGATCGACCTCTTCGGCCTTTTCAGCTTCAGTGACCTCATCCAGTTCTACGTTGTGTTCATTCTTGTCCAACAAGAAATCCTTCTCCAAGAAGTGCGCGTTCCTTGAGACAAACGTAGTTTGTCTTGTAGGATCGTAGAACTCGAATCCTATTGAGTTTTTTGGAAACCCCACGAATTTGCACAAAGTGGATTTAGTTACCAATTTATCTTCCACTAGCTTTTTAACATAAGCGGTAGATCCCCATATGCTCATGAATGCGTATGAGGGTGCCTTGCCCAACAATAATTCGTATGGTGTCTTTTCTACAGATTCAGAAGGTACCATGTTTAGTATCTTCGTTGCCATGAGATGGGCATGTCCCCAAAATGAAAGAGGAAGATCAGTGGCACTCATCATGGATCGAACCATGTCCATCAAGGTTCGATTTCTTCTCTCTGGTACTCCATTTAATTGGGGTGTTGCAGGAGAAGTCCACTGTGATAGTATTCCATGCTCTACAAGGAATAGCCTTAAATCTTGAGAATGAGAATGTAGGGATTGTTGTCTTTGTTAATGACCAGTGAACCTCCTATGCTTAGGCTCAGTATTCGAACTACCAATAAACCACTCCTGCTCCACCATAAAGAGCAAGTCCGGGAGCTACTGAGAATCTATATGATATCAGTAAGAATAGCTCCCGGACCATGAACACAATCAGCTGAACCATAATATAGAAATTTGTTACTATGAAATTCTCCACCTCGGTCAGAACGAAGAGCCTTTATTGTATGACCAAGTTGATTCTCTACTTTCATCTTGAATTCTTTGAATCGCTCAAAGGTTTCAGACTTGTGTTTCAACAAGAACACACATCCATAACGACTATAGTCGTCAGTGAAAGTGATGAAGTAATCATAGCCACCTCGGGCACTTTTTCTTAGTGGTCCACATTCGTCAGTATGTATTAAGTCCAATGTTTATTTGGCTCGCTCAGGGTTTCCTTTAAATGGAAACTTAGTCATTTTACCCTTTAGACATGGTTCACATGTTGGCATTTTATTAATGCGATTGATATCAAGCGCGCCAGATGATGCTAACTTTTGAATCCTTGACTTAGATATATGTCCAAGTCGAGCGCCACAATTGGGCAAATATTCCATTATCTTGTTTTCTTTTATTTTGTTGTACGTACATAACTAACTTAGGTGGTTCAATGGTATATAATCCATATTTTAATGTACCAGTGAAAAACAAATTATCATTCATGAATAACGAAAAGGAACCTTTACTAATTGAAAAATTAAAACCTTCATTATCCAAAACAGGAATAGAAATAATATTTTCCACTAAACTAGGTACATAAAAAACATTCCTAAGGACTAATTTATTGCCACCTAAATCTAACTACACTTCGCCTATGGCCTCAGCAGCAGCTATAGCTCCATTGCCAAATCTTAGGATCCAATCCCCTGGCCTAAGTGACCTTGTTGCCCCATCACCTGTAAATCATTACAAAGATGAGAACCACAAGCAGTGTCTAACACCCAAGATGCACAGTTAATTGACAAATTAACTTCAACAAGGAATATACCTGTCGAACTCTCCATAGGTTCTATCTTGATCCTCTCCCTTGACCTTGTGCAGTAAGGAGCTCTGGTTTCCATTTGTCTCGACTTTGAACGCCGCCCAGTCTTTTCGCCAACCCTTGCTTTCTTTCCAAAAGAAGCCTCGTGTTCCTCGAGCATTTGTCGCAGGACATGTACAGTGATCTCTCGCCTCTGGAGATTCAAGTCCGCGACAAATCTGTCATATGATCTAGGAAGAGATTGTAGGAAAATATCCACTTGGAAATCATTGTCCATCACGACACCCATATCATCGAGTTCAGTCAGAAGTCGAATCATCTTGTGTACGTGGATTTCGACAGGAGTTTCCCTTCTCTTTCTTTCTTGCTTGCAAGAGTTCCCTCGGATCGTGAATCTGCGACCACCATCTCTAATCCCATAAAGGAATTTGAGATTCTCTTTCGCGGATACCATATGCTCATGTTGCAACCGCAGATCAAGTGACATATATTCCAACATGTATTCCCGAGCTAAGCCATCATCCAATTTCCATTTGGTGATGCTTTTTCGAAGCTCATCAGGAACATCATGTGAAATAACAATCGATGGTGGTACAGACAAAACATATGAGATGTTTTCAGCTTCAAAAAGTCCATTCAAATGATGCGTCCCGAAATGCAAGTTTGTTCAAGTTAAAATGTCACGTTCAAGTGATGAGATGGACAAATCTCTAAGTTCTCTAAGCTCTTTTGACATCGTATCTATAAAAAGATGATAGAAGAAATAAATACGCGAAAGATTAATTTAAAATGCACAATTTACAAACATGAGTTTTATTTGTAAATTACTCCCACTATTTTAATCAAAATCTTATGCCCCCACATAAGTTTCGGGAATTTAAAATATCCTAGCGGGCTCAAGGCCCAAATGCAATCTCCTAGTACCCACTACTCGTTGGCCATACTATTCGATTCACTTGGTGGTCGACACCGTCGTCGGTTAACCATCGCAGCTAACCCTTGAGTTCATTTAGTCTCGTTTTTCGATATGGACCCACGACTCATGAGATATCCATACTTACAAGCGTTAAATCATTTCCAATACTCATGGAGAGAAATAGTTCAATTTTAGATGCCCCACGACTCGTGAGACAGCGCCTGAAATCTTGCTATCCCCTCCCTTGGCACTAAACTCGTGTATCGAGGCAATAGATATATCATCTTCCTATAGCTCGACCCACGACTCGTGAGACATCGAGATATATTCGTACAATATGCCTAAGACCTAGTAATTGGGTAGGCTCGGACCATAAACACTATTCTTATGCGCCCGTTATTCGATTTAATATTCTAATTGAGATTTTAATTTCAATTGGAGGTTTTAAGTATTTTTGTGCGAGGTCTCATCAGATTATGCTTTATCTTGTTTACGTGATCTATTCTAAGCATGCAAGACATACATCAAAGAATATAAGTAAACATACATCACCTAGCAGGATATAATTGATCGATTGCCCATCATATGCGATCCATCACGAGCCATGCGATGGATCAATTGGTCAGTCAAGGGTGGAAATTAAATGTCCTAGCTATTACAATTTTCAAACCCATACATGCATGGGCCTTCTTATAATATCCTCCTTGATTGGGCCTCCACGTCTTCCAAGGTTATGGGCCTCCATGTGGATCTCCAAGTATTCATAAGATCTTCTCGGCTCCAAGCCTAAATTAAGTCTAACTTACAAAAATGGCCCTATTCTATTACATTTGTTTGCGCAAGCAAGGGCACCAACCAGGCCCATTTAATTACAACCCATAAAATAAATAAACCAAAACTACATAGGGCTTAGGGGCAAAATTGACCAATCCACATATTCACTCAAAAACATGCATAAATTCACATAAGGGCATAAATGTAAATTTACCGGCTCCTTTAATTTTAATTCACAAAAATTATTCAAGTTAATTAATTTTGAAATAACAATTAATCTCTAAGATTAATTAACTCTTACATGAGTACTAAGTAATTTACAATTCTTATCTTGATTAAGTTGGTTAATTAAGATAGTTACGAATCTCTAAAATTTCTATTTTATCCAAAACTCTAAGTTTCCCAATATTCCAAATCTCCAAGATTCTCAAGATAATCCTATTTTGACTAGATTAGTTAACTAAGGTAGTATTCAAATCTACCAAGATTTCTACCTTATCCAAAAACTCCAAGTTTCCTAATCTTCCAAATCTCCAAGATTTACAAACTTAATTACCAAAATAGGTAAATTTGAGATCAACCACACAGTAGCCAACCGGATGCTGCCACATAGCAGCACACACTCGGCCACGAAGGGCCGCACATGAGCCTGCACGCGATAGACTACCCGTAGGCAGCTGCCGTGCTTCACGCGCTGCTGCGTATGGCAGCTCGCGGTGGTCGCCCAGCCGCGATGCGCTGCAGCACACCGTCGTGTGCCACCGCGGTTGAGCAAAAAAAAAAATTTTTTTTGTTTCGATTACTCGTTGATTTAATTAAAAACAGATCCAATTAAATCCCAATCCAAAAATTAAAATTAACGTGATAAAATTTCAAAATTTTCTTTAACTCTAAGTTAAGATCTACGTTCTAAAACATACACAGCTAAAGAACTAGCCATACATAAATCAAACATAAGATTTAAAATACCGAATTTGCAAATTCATATATATACAAAGCCAGAGTTGGCTCCGATACCACTGTTGGAATTCGGTAAGATATACATCCCTACAGGCAGCGAAATTTAAAACTTTTAGGGCCTCTTACGGAATTTTGCCAGGATACTATAGTGGTTGTATATATATATGTATATTAATTTAAACGACATTAATAACAAGATCCAAGTTATACCTGTCTCCTTGCAAATCCAGTCAACAAACAAAGTTGGGTTTCTCCCTCGGGTAGGTCGATCCAATGCCCCGTTGCAGCGCCCTATGTGTTGCGCCTCTATGAGTTGATACACCACAATATCACGAAATTAAAGATTTACCTAATCGGCTGGAACATAGAGTATATTTAGATCTAGGGTTAGAGAATGATTAGGGACCTAAAATCGAAAACGAAAATTCTTCCAAAGAGGAAGCAGGGTTCGGCCGATTTTATGAGGAGAGAGGGAGAGAGCATTTTTCTTGACTTGGTATTTTGGCTCTCTTAATTTGTTTGTGTGTTATGACATCTAGCTTCTTATTTATAGATGTCTTATTCTCCTAATCCTTCTAGGACTAGGATTTCAAGTCTCCTACATGGGACATGGTCCTTTTAATTAGAAGACTAAGCCTTCCAATTAATTCATGGCCCACTCTTTAATTAATTTAATTAGGCTTTATTTAATTTCCTAATTAAATGGTCCAATTAATTAATTACTCTCCCAATTAATTAAATTAGACTCCAAGTCTATTTAATTAAATTTTTCTATAATTAATTAAATCCAACTTAATTAATTAACTCACAAATTAAATTCCAATTTAATTTATAATCTTGATCCAATTCCAATCGGATCATTTTCGCTCCAATTAGTCGACCCGGTCAATTAAATCGACCCAATTGATTTACTTGACCCAGTCGACCGAATCGACTGGACCCAATCGACCCAGTCGATTCGGTCGACCCAATTGTTCTCTTTTTCTTCGCTTTCGCTTCATGTGTATTGTGTATGCCCCCATAGGTTCACCACATAATTGATCGTGGGTTATAACTAAATAATTCATTTAATTATTCGAGCCTTAAATACTCTAAATCAGTTGAACACTCTGTCAACTGATCATTCCAAAATTAGCACCCCTGCCAATTTGGGAATTCTCCCACACACCGCGGTCGATGTCTGGCCACAAGCCCATGAAGACCAATCACTGGTGAATTAATTTACTGAACCTTTTATTATTTACAATTACCATATACGACATAATCTCTCCATCGATCAATCTCCCAGTCGAGACTTACGGGTATGGACTTTTCATCTGTTCCCTTTTCTTTTGTCTTGACCTTATGCATTCTTGTCTCGAAATAATTCTCTTTGACTTATTCTTTATGAGCTACTTTCATAAAGTCGTCAGATACCTTGGCCAATGATTTTTACCAAAATTTATTTCTCACAGAAATCCAAAGGAGAAATTCACAACCTATCAAGTCGGGTCAATGGATCATTTGTTGATGATATGAACCTGCATACGAGTCCCTCTATACTCAACATGAGTCCACAGAGACTTTCTGGTAATCTCCAGTCAGTCGAAACTCACATCTAAGTATAGACGTTCTCGTACCTGATAAACCCTATTACCTCAAGTATTTAGGGATCGTTCCTCGTATACTATCATAAATTGGAAAACTTCAACCCCGATATGCGACTATCGCTTCCATGGTGAGTTATTTTCTAATTGGGGTATTCAGTGCACTTGCCATCCCAGCAAGTCACCACTTATGTGTATTGACTATCCCAGTCATGCTCGTGGACCCCAGCGTTCTCCAGTTCATCGGAGTATAAACAATAGTGAGAGTCTAACCGAATCCAACGATGTCCTATCTCGATTGGAATCTACGACTCTTGAATATGTTCTAGATCACGGCCTTGAAGATCAGTCCACAGGTTGTCCCATAGCCCTGTGATCTAAGGACATCTATCATTATGCATAGATAATTATTACATAAAATAAAATTGACCATATAATAAAGTGAATTTGTTAATCGAAATAGAATAGTTCCTTCATTTATTACATTAAATGCCAGCCATACAGTTAGTTTGCCGGACACTATTTCTATCATTGTGATTTAAGGACTTCTAAATTGAATAGTTCATTTATTTATTACAATAAATGGCAGTCATACAGTTGGTTTGCCAGACACTATTTCTCTCATAAATAGATGGAGAATCTAGCCAATTTTCTTATCTCGTTTTCTAGCAACAAAGCAGAATCCTATCTTTCTTCTCTCTCTATTCTTCTCTTAAACATTGTTTAAATATTCCTGTTCGTTGAAGTTCGTTGTGGACTTGTTATTTGTGCAATGAAACAAGTATCCTACTGTTGTATCTTGGGAGACTAGTGGGACGAGTTGTTGCACCTTTGACAGTTCAGAAATATTGTCTTAAGGACATTGCATTAGCATGCCTCGGTAGATCAATTTCGTTTCAGAATTACTTCAATAAATACGTTGTTATTAAATTCTTATTTTGTTTGTTCTGCGATAATAAACTATATATATTAAAATTTATAATTAGAGCTAATTATAAATAATTATTTTGTGAGGATAATTTATTATAGTTTTTAATTATAGTACTTAGACATATAAAGTATTTTATTATATTTTATATACTCATATCATATTGTTTTGAACATTTTTTACAACAACAATAACTTAACGACAAGAAATGAAAATTGATTTTGATATTATTTTAAAGCTTCCTTGTTTTATGGTGAAGCTTATTAGTATTTACCAATTTATGGTCTGATCTATACAATTTGTTTAAATTTGGAGGAGCTCTCATGGTTCCAGTGATTATATGTTAATGTTCTTTTCATGAAAATAGCTTCAAATTATTTTTTCAGACAATAAATACAAGATCAGTCATGAAAGAATTAATTTCATGTTTAAAGGTTTTATAAAAAATAAAATAATAATTAATTAATGTGCTTATGAGAGAGAAGATTGAGTTATTATAATTAAAATATGTATGTTGTGGGAATCAAGAAAGTGTAGTCTTTGACTATGAGGGCAAATTAGAGAATAATAAAAAATTGCTTTGACAATAAAAATATATGTTCTAGCAATATTGTTAGCCTAAGGGTCAGTTTGGCCCCATGATTCTATAATTGATTCTTAAATAATTACTTATAGAGTAACTGATTTTACAATAATTGATTTAATGTTTGATTTCACTTTTAAAGCTTGATTCTAAAAAAATACAAATTTCATGAAATTTACAAAAATGAACTTATTTAAATATCATATGAAGGAAATAATATTTACGAGGTTTGGATATAACTTTGCAAAATCAATTGTATACATAGACATTCTGCTAAAACTTACAAATATATCCGAATATTCAAATAAATTTAACAAAGCTTTTGAATCAACCACAAGTCTTTAATTAATATAAAATAATAAAATATTTACCATGTGGCTTTTTTGGTTTCTGAAAAAAATGGCCATGCTTCTTTACTATGCACAACACGTGTGCAAGAGAATTTATAAAAGATGGGCAATTGTGGAAAATAAAAATATTAGAAATGAAGTTGGAAGAAAAGCTGCCCTTTGAAGCTTTTGAAAATGCGGGATTTTTAACGTTCGAGACTCAACGTGAAAAGTGAGGTCAAACGACAACAAAAGTGCGGTGGAAGAGATTTTCTGCTGTAGAAACATGGGGCTAAACTACCTCTAAATATGTGGTAAGGGTGAGTTTGGCCTAGCGATGAGAGCTCTGAAAAACACTTCTGAAATTCATTGTGATTTTTGAAGTATTTGGCCCCAATTAAAAGAAAATTGCTTTTAGTCAATCGTGATTTTAATAGTGTTTGACCCTCACTATCATAATCACTTTGGGGATCTTCAGAAGCTAAAAAATAACTTATTTTAGAAGTAACTAAAGTGTTACTTTTACAAAAATTATTCCAAAATTAATTATCTTATAATTAAATTTCATTATAATTAATTATTATTAAAATTTATTTTAGTAAATTAATTCTCCTATAATTGATTTTCGAATCGTTAAAACCAAATTCGCGCTAATTTAATTAGAAGAGAGGTGTTTAAATTCGATATGTACGGACAAAGTACGGTAGTTGTAACTGGATAAAGACAGTTGTCATGTGTTTGTACTATTTTTATTTTGAAAATAAATGAAGTTGTACAATTGTACGACCTCTATCATAGCCAAAATTTTTATTTTTTTATCCCATGTAAAGTGGTGGGTTTCAAGAGTAGAAATTTATTGTGGTAATTTAATAATATACATTATTTATCGTTTCATTGTAATTAATTTCAATTATATTGTTGAAAATAATCGATTTATGTCTTATTTAATCGAAAATTTAATATTTTTTTAAAAATATTTTATGTGAAGTGACACTTAAAAATTGGATATTTCAAATTTTGACTTCAAATTTTATAAATTCAACTCACATGCTAAGTTTATAACTTCAATTTTTTCATAGAGAACTTTATCCGCTTTTTCATCAAAAATTGAAGTTATAGACCTATCATGTACTCCACCCATTCCCTTTTACATGTCACTTTAGAGAAAAAAAAAATTCAACAATACATGTCACTTTAGAATTCCAAGCTTAAATGCTAATTTAACATTTTTGCCCTTCTTCAATCCAAAATATATTTAATATCTCCCAAAATACTTACTTATGTTTCTCAAGGGTAATTTTGTCCAATTACCCTTTAATTTTTCTAAAATCTAGAGCATTAAATAATTTCTTAATCCTTGTGAAACAACCTTAAACGACATGTAAAAGGGAATGGAGGGAGTAACTTGGACTTCCATATTTAGAGTCAGAATATGAAATCCTTAATTTTTAGGTGTCACTCAACACATAATATTTTTGACATAAAATAATATTTTCGGTTAGATATGACATAAATTGATGATTTTCGACCAAAAAAAGAACCTGTAAATTGATGATATAGACTGAAATTGATAACACTGGCAGTCTGGCACAATAAACGGCGTATATCGTTAAAATACAACAATAAATTATCAATTTTAAGACTTAGCCAATTTAGAGGGCCAAAATATTGATTTTGCCTCTTCATACTCCCTCCATTCCAAAATAATTGTCACTTTAGAGATTTCCAGATATATTAAGTAAGCTAATAATTAGTCTTTAATTTAGAAAAAAATCAATAAGATACCCATAATTATTTGGTTAGAAGGGAGAGAATAATTGATTAAAGTAGAAAGATGTGTATTAGATGTTTTCTTGAAATTCTAAAGTGACAATTAATTTGAAGCTGGAAAATTTTTCTAAACATGAATTATTTTGAAATGGAGAAAATAGTATATTAATTTAGACTAAAAAAAAGATCCTCAACAGCTCGTCAAACTCGTTTTCCGACGACATGTGATACTTGGAGCCCATCAAAGATTTAGTTGGGCATGAACTCAGGATCTGGAGGCAGAGCCTCTTTGAGCAAATCCACCGACATTAAAAGTCTGATTTACACGAGACATTACCTGAGTTAAGGTTTAATTATAAAAATTACCCTCCGGTTTATTACATTCTCGTAATTAATTCATTGGCTCTAATATATTTCAATTTTGTTCCAAAGTGTTATTTGTAATATTTATAATATCATATAAATTTTAAAACTTTGATGCTAATTCTTCTATCTTATATCTTATATAAATGATGATTATATTGCTACCAAAATAATTGATATAATTTGTAATTGCTAATAAATTAATGTATCTTCTATATTAGCAAATTTATATTATATTATAATCAGATATTTTAATTTAATAAAGTTTATATTGGATTAAAAATTCAAAAATTATTAATTAATGTAAATATAATTTTGAATATTTAAATTTTATTTAATTTGTTATTATGAAAATTAAATTATTAATAAATATGTGAAAAATAATATTATTGAAATTTATGGGCAGTTATATATAAATTATAAATTATATCAATATTTTGGTGGGGGAAGCTCATTTATTCTAATCAAATAAAACACACACAAAAAAAAAAAAAAAAAAAAAAACATGTTTGCCCTCTTCTTCCCCTTCTCTCTTGATCATTAAAAATGGTTTTTTTACTCCTCCCCAAATATCCTCTAGGACATCTCCACATAGTCATTAGAGATGACCTTAAATATAAATATAAAGAAATTCAAAAATTAATGTTGAAAAATCAATAAAGTTGACATTTATTAAATTAAAAAAATCAAAGAGGACTGACTTTATAAGAAATCTCCCATTCGGTATGAACATGCGATGACCTAGGACTTGGTAGAAGATATTTGACCCATTTTAAAATTGTGTGTAACGAGGATTTATGAGAAGCTAGGTTGACCAATGAATTTAAGAAATAATAATTGACCCCCCAAACTAAGTCTTGTTAGACAAAGAGGTTTAACTTCAAGGCGAAGTTGAAGTTCCAAAAACTGGAGGTATTACGTTCAAACTTTACGGGAATTGTGAGATTTGTTTTAGTTTAATACTAGGGAGTGGCTATGGGCAGTTCCACTTGTGGAAAACTGCCCATAGTTCCTCTCACAAAAATTATTTTATTATTATTTTGGTGACCTGCTAACCCGGTCACTGTTAGCAGGTCACATTTTGTGCTTTTACATAATTACCCCTTTATATTAATAACACATATTAAAATCAAAAAATTCCATTTATATGTATTCTTTTGCTGCTTACAATACATACACTTTAGTTTATCTACAAGAGAATACAAACTAGCAGGAACCGATTATAATTGCATACTATTAATTTGTAGGTTTGTGGACAATTGCTGCTCGTTTCCTCTTCTCTAGGGCATGTGTAGAGTGATTCCGAAGTTAATTTCGCATTACATACACTAATTGCGCTGGAATTTAATTCGGGCCGTGAAGAACTTGAACGGGCCGTGAGATTTCTTTTCGATTTTGATTGGAAAACACTCCTGGAGTGTTTAATTGCTGTTTGCCGTGTTCATTTAAGTGATTCAGAGGTTCGGGCCCTCAAGAACTTAAACGGGCCGTGAATTCCATTCAAAATTGGTTCGGATTTCTTGAGGAATCTTCTTCTTTTTCTTCAGAGGTTTGATTACAGCGTATTTCCTACGCAATTAACAACAGCTCTTGTTGAATTTTGCAAATTGGGCTTCAAATCAGATTTCGGGTTCTTCGATTCTAGCGGTTTTTTGAGTGTTTTTGTTCTTCATTCTTGTTCTACATTGCTTGTTTTGGTTCGTAGTGTTTAATTTCAGGTGTTGTTTGCTTAAATTTGATGATTGATTAATTGGCATACCATGTATTTCTTCCTCTGTTTTAAGCGAGAAGTGAGGTGAGGAAGAAGAAAGGGTTTCTTTTGCAAATAAGGTAAAATAAATGTTTAGAAAAATACACATTGGTCCAAATTTTAATATATTTTATTTTTACTTTCAAATTTCAATATATTCATTTTATAAGTTTTAACTTAAATATAAATTATCTCTAATTCGATAATATTTGGGAACTTAAGATTTATTTATAATTTTATAAATTCACATTTTAATTATTTTAATTTATGGGATTACAATACTTAAGTCAATTTTAGGGTATTGTAAACTAAATTTATTGTAATTCGAATCCACAAACAACTCGATTAATTTAACAAAGTCAACATTGTTGGCCTTACGGTAATGAATTAATATGTTAATTGTAATTTAAATCGACAAATGACTCAATTAATTGATCAAAATCAATATTATTGACTTCAACGATAATGTATAATTAAGTTAATCGTAATTCACATCGATAAATGATTCGATTAATTGATCAGAGTCAACATTATTGACTTTAAGGGAATATATAACTAGATTAATTGGAATTCAAATCGTCAAATGACTCAATCAATTGATCAAAGTCAACATTGTTGGGCTTAGGATAATGTATAACTAAGTTAATCTTAAATTCAATTGTTACTCGATTAATTGACAAACGTCGACATTGTTGACCTTAGAGTAATCCATAATTAGTTTAATTGTGATCCAAATCGACAAATTGCTCGACTAAATTCAATATTGTTGACCTTATGGTAATGTATAATTAGGTTAATCATAATCCAAATTCATAGTTGTCCCGATTAATTGAAAAAAATCAATATGGTCGACCTTAGGGTAGTGTATAACTAGGTTAATCATAATCCAAATCGACCAACGACTTTTGATTAATTGACAAAAGTGAACATTGTTGACCTTAGAGTAATATATAACTTAAGTTTAATCGTAATTCAATTCGAAAAATGGCTCGATTAATTGACCATGATCAACATTGTTGACATTATGGTAATGTAAAATGAGGTTAATCGAATTTCAATCCCTATTAATTGACCAAGAATAACATAGCCGGCCTTAGGGTAATATATAACTAGGTTAATCGTAAATCGAATCGACAAATAACTCGATTAATTGATCAAAGTCAACATTATTGACCTTACAATATATATAATTAGATTAATTTTAATTCAAAATGAAACTGTCCTGATTATTAAATCATTATTCATATATATTGTTTTACTATTATAAATAAATGAATTAAATTTAAATTATATAAAGTAATTTCGTTGACCTTATATTAGTGAAATAATTACGTAAAATTGGTTTTAATATATGCATTCTAATTGGTTTAGTTTCCTAATTAAAATTAACTGACCAAAATAAAACGAGCAAAATACCAACTAATATTATCAGTACCACAAATTTGTAGTAACCTCATTTAATGAACTATAGATTAACAAATTTTTCATTCATTTACATACTATTTATTTATTAATAGTATGCAATTATAATCCTATTATATATTAAAATATTATAATAGTATGCAGATGAAGATTATAGTTTGTTATTATAATCAATCTTATGTTCCCAAATATGATTGAATTAGATCTAGCTTATATTTAAGTCAAAACTAATCTTATATATATATATATATATATATATATATATATATATATATATATATATATATATATACTAGGGGTGTAAGCACCGCTCAATGCGCGGTGTCTTGGCCCAGTAATTGTGTATTCGCTAATTTATAAAATTGTGTTGCATACTTTTTTTGTGGCATAGGTTAGCTAATAAGAAAATATATTTACGATACAAATTATGAAACATTTTCATGAAGAAAATATCTTGTCTGATAATACATAAAATTGGGTGATTCCTTATTTCTTCTAATTTGGAAATGGGGCCTACGCACTTAGGCAAGCCACAATTTTTAGTATGATTTAGTCGAGTAGGTTGAAGTTTTCATTGTGTTGCAGTTTTTTTTTTTTTTTTTTGGACAAGGCTTTCATCAAGAATCAACCCCAAAGCATTTCCTTAATTATCTTGGCTTTGCAAGGGTATTTTATCACTTTTTAACTTATTGATTCGAGTTCAAACCATACCTCTAATGTTATCAAGGGAAAAATATTATTAAAATTTGTTTGGTCGCATAGGTCATATAGTGGGTTGATCGTTACCAGTCATGTTGGCCTGCTAGTGTAATCTTCAAGTGGACCTGTAGATTGGTGTCCGAAAAGTTCTCAGAAAGTTTTCCATTTCGAAATTTTGATCCATGTTCATTATGTCTATATCATCAGTGTGCATATATCTGAATGAAATTGAATAAAATGGTAATAACTAAGCTATACAACATACGTGTCGGGACCATTTAACATTGTGATACTTAGAATATAATTGGCCGAAAGCATCTAACGTAAATTTCATTGTACTTGGATAAAGGCAGAAATATGGGTCACGCTTTGTTATGACGTACACGAATCCATTTGGTGCCCTTGCAAATTACCATAACAAAAAATTGATGCATAGGTTCGTCAAAATACTCTTTCATGGCTTTACAGTCATAGAAATAATATTTTTATCATAACCTTTGCTATATTGATATTGAATTAATCCACCAGAATTTCGTAGTACAGTTGACTTAGTTACTTTGATTCAACGTATCTGCTATGTTATATGCTATTTTAGTGTTGATGATTACTTAAGTACAATTTTGTTAAGTAAATTTTTTTTTTTAGATGTTGTTAAGTAAAAATTGAACTCCTTAATTTGCTTCGAAAGTATATGAACCAATCTTACGAGTTTTATGAAGTTGGAAATGTGCACTTAAGATGTTGATTTTAATTTTGATATATTATTTAACAATGAAGATTTTTTTTATCACGTTTTGATGTCCGTTATATTTATAGATTTTGTCGATAAGTGTTCAAATTTATAGTTTGAATTTATGTGAGTCCACAGGAATAGAGAGATTCAACTCTAAATCAGGGTTGTTAATAAAATCAGAATTTATTTAAAATCTGACTCAATTTATTAAAAAATTAAATCAATTAGTGATCCAATCCTATTATGCTAAAAGTACATTTTGTTTCCACTGGTGGACGTTGTTTTCATTGTTGTGCAATTTCCGTGCCCAAAATTGGGCTTATTTGTTTGGTATATGGGAAAGTAGTTTGGGAGAGTATTGGAAGTTTATAAAATAATTTCGATTTACGTAATGTTGTTTGTTTGGGTTTTGAGAGAGTAGTTTGAGAAATAAAGTAGGTGGATGTTTTTTTTTGGAAGAGTTATGTTATAGGTGTAAGATGTGTAAGACTTTATGTCAAATTATATTTGTTGTGAGATAAATTGTGTAAGATATATGTTACTTTATGTCAAATCATAGTAGAGTTTGTATATGTTTAGTTCAGAGATAATAAAATTGTTGTTTGATTGGGTTTTGAGAGAGTAGTTTGAGAAAATTGGAAGATGAAAAATTTATTTCGGAAGTAGAAAACATGATTGTTTGACATTTTTCAAACACGAAATTTTTTTGAGAAACGCCAAATAAACAAACCCATATATCTACTAAAGATGCCTTCATTAACGAATTAAGGGTTTTTTGCACTTTGCACCCCCGAAATATGTGAAATAGGTACTTTGCACCCCCAAAACTTAGATTTAGCACTTTGCACCCTCGAAATATGAAAAATACAGCATTTTGCACCCTCTTTTATTTTCAAGCAAAAATTCAAGGCAAAATAGATTTCTATTGTAAATCTTCGCACTTTACCCCCCAAAATAAAATTGGCACTTAACACTCCCTAATTAAGAACAAATTAACAACTTGCACCCCCGAAACACAATATATGGACACTTTGCACCCCAAAATAAAAAAATTAACACTTAACACCCTTTAATTAAAAAAAAAAGGCTCAAACCCCTCGTTTTTTCCTGTAAAGTTGACCACTAAGGTGAATTTTTTTTAAGGCAAAATAGGTAATTATTTTTGGGTATTTGATAGAAGTAGACAATGGGTCTTCGAGAACTTTACTTGAACTTTATTTAGTTATTTATGGTTATAAAATTCGAGTGTTTATAATTGTATTTTGCAAAATTTAAGTAAAAAAAATAAATTACTTATTTTGCCTTAGATTTTTTTCACTCCGATAGTCAACTTTGACGAAAATAACGAGGGGTTTGGGTTTTTTAAATTTGAGGGTGTTAAGTGTTAATTTTGTGTTTTGGGGTGCAAAGTGCCCATTTATTGTATTTTGGGGGTGAAAGTTGCAGATTTGTTCTTAATTAAAGGGTGTTAAGTACTAACAAAGTGCGAATTCTCAAGTTTTGAGGGGCAAAGTGCCAATACTATTGAATTACCTATTTTGCCCTTGAATTTTTGCTTGAAAATAAAAGAGGGTGCAAAATGCTGCATTTTTCATATTTCGAGGGTGCAAAGTGCTAAATCTAAGTTTCGATGATGCAAAGAGCCTATTTCTCATATTTCGGGGGTGCAAAGTGAAAAAAACTCACGAATTAACAAATTAAAACTAAATTGAATCAGTTGCATGACATAAATGGAGAAAAAGCTGCAATTATTTATTTAAAGTAGTAGTTTTGCCTAAAAACAATATGCGACTAAAAATGTACTTTCCTCCGTCCCAATAATCTTGCTCCCTTTAGGTTTGCCACATAATTTTAGATAATTTGTTAAAAAAAAATAAACTTTTGTTATTTTTTGAGAGAGAAAAGGAACCATATTTTGGAACATCCCAAAATAGAAATAGGAGCAAAAAAAGTAGGACGGAGGAAGTATATATAAGTATAATCAAATTCCTTCTCTAAGATCGGAATATTCAGTTTCTATCATATAATCATCACATTCAATTTATGCATTTATTATAACGATTCAAATTTATTGAAAAATTAAAATAAAGAAATCTCATAAAACTACCAATATTATAAATTACTTCAACATTACTTTAGACTACTGCAAAATCCTTCTCCAAAAACATAATTAATCTACCTAAGATAATTAAAATAATTAAAATTGAAATAGTCAAACCCAAAGAACAATACAATTATCAATAGACCCAAAGATATGATATTGCATAATGTAATTGAAATGCAATTTTTAAGTGAACAAATACTTGATCATCCAATTTACTGAATTAAATTACTATCACACCAAACAAGACCCCAAATTGTGAATCTTTATACTTAAAGTTTGTAGATAGATTCCAATATCAATGGAGAAAAACGCGGTGTATTTCCGGGAGAAGAAAACACCCTAAATTGTAAAATTTGTTCCTGTATTTACAAAGGGAAATCCAAGTTTATTTATAAGCATACAAATATCTGATCAAGTAATAAAAAGACCGACCTATAGACAATTAACATAAAAGCGATAAAGAAAATAAAGGAAAATGAAAATACAAAACCAAAAAAATAAAACTGAAAATATTTTGATGCTCTGTTTGGAATTAAATTTGTGCTTCTTTGAAATTTACATCTCTATGCCACCTCAACGTTTGTAAAATTTCCCAAGCAAAACATTTTCTTGAATGGAATATAAAGTCGTGGGGTCCACATAGGTGGACAAGAAATGAATTAGCCGTCAAAAATAAATCAAAAACGGAAGAAATTGTGTTGGGCCCCCTCGAGATGGACAAGCAGAAAAATTAGCCGCCGAAATTAAAGAGAAAAGAAAATCTGCTTACACACAAAAACCAAGGGAAATTAAAAAAACGATGTCGTTTTAGTATTTAAAGTGAAAAAAGAAATTTCAAATTAAAATAAAAGCACTATTCACGGGAGACATCGCAAAAATTTATTTCGGAAGTAGAAAACATGATTGTTTGACATTTTTCAAACACGAAATTTTTTTGAGAAACGCCAAATAAACAAACCCATATATCTACTAAAGATGCCTTCATTAACGAATTAAGGGTTTTTTGCACTTTGCACCCCCGAAATATGTGAAATAGGTACTTTGCACCCCCAAAACTTAGATTTAGCACTTTGCACCCTCGAAATATGAAAAATACAGCATTTTGCACCCTCTTTTATTTTCAAGCAAAAATTCAAGGCAAAATAGATTTCTATTGTAAATCTTCGCACTTTGCCCCCCAAAATAAAATTGGCACTTAACACTCCCTAATTAAGAACAAATTAACAACTTGCACCCCCGAAACACAATATATGGACACTTTGCACCCCAAAATAAAAAAATTAACACTTAACACCCTTTAATTAAAAAAAAAAGCCTCAAACCCCTCGTTTTTTCCTGTAAAGTTGACCACTAAGGTGAATTTTTTTTAAGGCAAAATAGGTAATTATTTTTGGGTATTTGATAGAAGTAGACAATGGGTCTTCGAGAACTTTACTTGAACTTTATTTAGTTATTTATGGTTATAAAATTCGAGTGTTTATAATTGTATTTTGCAAAATTTAAGTAAAAAAAATAAATTACTTATTTTGCCTTAGATTTTTTTTCACTCCGATAGTCAACTTTGACGAAAATAACGAGGGGTTTGGGTTTTTTAAATTTGAGGGTGTTAAGTGTTAATTTTGTGTTTTGGGGTGCAAAGTGCCCATTTATTGTATTTTGGGGGTGAAAGTTGCAGATTTGTTCTTAATTAAAGGGTGTTAAGTACTAACAAAGTGCGAATTCTCAAGTTTTGAGGGGCAAAGTGCCAATACTATTGAATTACCTATTTTGCCCTTGAATTTTTGCTTGAAAATAAAAGAGGGTGCAAAATGCTGCATTTTTCATATTTCGAGGGTGCAAAGTGCTAAATCTAAGTTTCGATGATGCAAAGAGCCTATTTCTCATATTTCGGGGGTGCAAAGTGAAAAAAACTCACGAATTAACAAATTAAAACTAAATTGAATCAGTTGCATGACATAAATGGAGAAAAAGCTGCAATTATTTATTTAAAGTAGTAGTTTTGCCTAAAAACAATATGCGACTAAAAATGTACTTTCCTCCGTCCCAATAATCTTGCTCCCTTTAGGTTTGCCACATAATTTTAGATAATTTGTTAAAAAAAAATAAACTTTTGTTATTTTTTGAGAGAGAAAAGGAACCATATTTTGGAACATCCCAAAATAGAAATAGGAGCAAAAAAAGTAGGACGGAGGAAGTATATATAAGTATAATCAAATTCCTTCTCTAAGATCGGAATATTCAGTTTCTATCATATAATCATCACATTCAATTTATGCATTTATTATAACGATTCAAATTTATTGAAAAATTAAAATAAAGAAATCTCATAAAACTACCAATATTATAAATTACTTCAACATTACTTTAGACTACTGCAAAATCCTTCTCCAAAAACATAATTAATCTACCTAAGATAATTAAAATAATTAAAATTGAAATAGTCAAACCCAAAGAACAATACAATTATCAATAGACCCAAAGATATGATATTGCATAATGTAATTGAAATGCAATTTTTAAGTGAACAAATACTTGATCATCCAATTTACTGAATTAAATTACTATCACACCAAACAAGATCCCAAATTGTGAATCTTTATACTTAAAGTTTGTAGATAGATTCCAATATCAATGGAGAAAAACGCGGTGTATTTCCGGGAGAAGAAAACACCCTAAATTGTAAAATTTGTTCCTGTATTTACAAAGGGAAATCCAAGTTTATTTATAAGCATACAAATATCTGATCAAGTAATAAAAAGACCGACCTATAGACAATTAACATAAAAGCGATAAAGAAAATAAAGGAAAATGAAAATACAAAACCAAAAAAATAAAACTGAAAATATTTTGATGCTCTGTTTGGAATTAAATTTGTGCTTCTTTGAAATTTACATCTCTATGCCACCTCAACGTTTGTAAAATTTCCCAAGCAAAACATTTTCTTGAATGGAATATAAAGTCGTGGGGTCCACATAGGTGGACAAGAAATGAATTAGCCGTCAAAAATAAATCAAAAACGGAAGAAATTGTGTTGGGCCCCCTCGAGATGGACAAGCAGAAAAATTAGCCGCCGAAATTAAAGAGAAAAGAAAATCTGCTTACACACAAAAACCAAGGGAAATTAAAAAAACGATGTCGTTTTAGTATTTAAAGTGAAAAAAGAAATTTCAAATTAAAATAAAAGCACTATTCACGGGAGACATCGCCTCTTATAGGTTTAATATATAAATTTGGACCAATTTGTATTTTTTCAAACATTTATTTTGTCTTATTTGCAAAATAACCCCTCTTCTTTATCACCTCACCCAATCTCTCATCACAAATTCCCTCTCCACCCAACACCACTTCTTTCCTCCAACTCCACCTTCCGCAATCTTCCACATACAAAAACACGGTTCATTCACGAATTGATTTCGGATCTGGAGAATTCATGGAATTTTTTTGAGATTTTTTTTTTGTTCATACCCATTTCAAAATATTAGAACAAAAAACTCTATTAATATCAAGAAATTCATGTCTCTCTCAAGTATGCCTAATCATGAAATATATACATAGATTGAGGAAGAAGATATATATTTTAGATAATTACACATTGGTCCACAATTTGAAATGTTCTTTTAATCAGTGTCTATAATTTATTTTTAATTCATATATTTGATGAAAATCAATTCTAAATATTCTTTATTAAATTTTGTAAAAATTATAATAAATATATTTCACTAAAAAGTTAATAATCGAGCTGTTTATCGATTTGAATTACAATTAGTTTAGTTATATAATACACCAAAATTGACTTCAATATTATAATCGCACAGATTAAAATAATTAGAATGTGAATTTATAAAATTATAAATCAATCTTAGGTTCCCAAATATTATCGAAATAGATATAATTTATATTTAAGTTAAAACTAATAAAAATATATATAAAAATTTGGACCAATGTGTATTTTTTCAAACATTTATTTGCCAAAAAAACCCTTCTTCTTCCTCATCTCACCCATCATCCCAAAGTCCCACCACCCACCCCCTCCCCACCCAGCGCCACCTCTTTCCTCCCACCCCACTTATCACCAGACTTACACGTAACAATTCATTGAGTTTATATATATTTGAAGAATTATTGAAGTTTTCGGATCTAATTTTTTTTTCATAACCCATTTCAAATTAGAACAAGAAATTATTGCATCTGCACATGTATTAACGCTATGGTACAACCCAAATTGACTAAAAATTGATTTGAGATTCGGAGGATTAATGAAATTTTCGAATCTAAGATTTTTTTTTCCATAACCCATTTCAGAAAATTAGAACAAGAAATTCTACATATTATAATTAAAAAAAAAAAAACTAACCTACCCCTACCCCCACCCCATTAACCACGCCACACCCCTCCCCCCAACAAAATCCCAGGCCTCCGGCGACGGCCTGGGATTTGGGTTGGTTGAGGTTATGGGGGTGGGGTGGGTGAGGCTACGGGGGTGGGATAATTTGGTCTGTTGAAGATAGATGGTAGGATATGATTGTTTATTTTTGTTTTGTCTTTAAGGTTAAAATTGACAATTAATAAATCATTTATGTGTAGAAGAAGGAGAATACATGGGCAATTGAGTCATTTCTTAAGTGTAAATAGTATAATTAATTGGGCAGGGTATAGAAGTCATTTCAATTTCTCCTATAGTGTAATAAACATCCGGTAACAAGTTACAAATTTGCCACATGGCAGTCAATGAGTGGAGTACTGTCCACAGTTCCTCCAAAGTGGAACTGCTATTAGCAAGCCCGTTAATACTAATCTTGAAAAAATATTTTTGAGTCTGGGTCTGACAAAACTTATTTAACCATAAAATAAATGTATTGCACTTGTTTTCTGATTTATCATTTTTCTAGAAATTACATTCAATCTCAATGACTCAATTCAATTTTATTGCACTTGCAAGTTTAGGTTCGACCAGCTCCGATCTGACATTATTTGCATTTGTTTGGTTGCATATTTTTTTTCAGATTTGTCAATATTTTAATTCTTTTCGAGACGCGTAAGACATATTATATAAAAACCTATTTGAACATGCATTCAAACTTGAGTTTATTATTTTATTTAACCAGACAAATCACCGGTTGCATATTGTTATTATCTTGCCAGCTATCGAATAAATTTAATCATGTAATAATATATTCATCCTTGGACTAAAAAAAATGTCTTATTAATTATCTTACCAGGTTGGTCATGTGTATATGTTATAGTATTACAAACAAACAAACGGTTAAATATAATTTAGTACCCTAAACTATGAACCACGTAACACAATAATCCTTGAAGTATCGAAGGGGACACTTTAGTCCCGCCCATCCATGACTATTTAAATTTTGATGGAGTTAACATGTTCAATTAAATACCCATTTTCCCTTAATATAAATTGTGTAATGCCGTTAGTACCACTCATTATCCATATACATCTATTTTACTCTATTCCCAATTGTAAAATAGTTAAATATTTAATCCTATTTAAGAAATTTGTATATTAGTACTAAAATTCTTAAACTACTTAGATTTTATATATAATATATATAAAATCTGGAAAAATAGATATCTATTAAACTTACTAGATTTTTTAAATTTCAAAAATAAATCTTTTATTCTAATTAGATTTTACATATAATATATATAAACTAAATAATATTTTATATAAAATCTGAAAAATAAATATCAATTAAACATATTAATTTTTTTAAATTTTCAAAAAAAAGATCTTTTTAACTAACTAGATTTTACATATAATATATATATATATATATATATATATATATATATATATAAATATTTTATTTAAAATCAGAAAAAATTAAAATGATAATTTTAAAATCAGAAAAAATTAAAATGAATTAGTCTAAAAGATTTGAAAGATTATTTAATTTATATATATTATATACAAAATCTAATTAGTTTATGAGATTTAATAATAATATATAAAATATGATTAATAATTAACTATTTTTGCAGTTGGGACTGAATTATTTCAGATTTGTGAATTATGGGGTAAATCTGTCGGCCAAAAAATATGTGGGGCATATTTCGTCGATAATTTTTAATTATAAGATCAATTCTAGAAATTCTCCATCAATTGTCCATCTGGAATGGGAATTTTCGTAAATATTTTCACAAAAATACCAAATGTATCAAGACCTGTTAACATGGTATCAAATATGTTGATTTTGTGATTTGTAATATATACCGTAACCTTAAAGTAATATCATTTATAATATCAAAACTGAAATTCTCTAATAGTTAAGGAAATAAATTGCACCCTTCTATGCTCAAAGTTATTGTGTGTTGTTGAAACATTTTTATTTTATAGGCTTAAACTCTAATTTTAGAGTATTGATTAAAATATTGAATTTTCTGGTTAAGATCTATTGACTCATTAGGTCATCTCCAGCCGAAGCATGCAATAGCCCCCTCATACTTGCCTGCATGCTTTCCTGCTTGTCTGTTTGTCTGCCTTACCTAGTTTGTCATCTCCAACCGAATCAACAATCCAAAATATTTATTTCATTTTCAAACTTTCCCCACTCTCACTTAACAATAACAATAACTATAACAGTAACAATAATAATAACAATAATAGTAATATTATTATTATCGGCAATAATAATAATAATAAAAATAATAATAAACACAATTAATGAAAAACAACAACAATTATTATGAATGGAAAACATAATTATATTTTTAAATTAAGTTGCAATAATAATAAGTTTTGTTAAGCCATAGTTATATAACAATAATTTATTTATTTAAAACTAAGTCGTAGTTTATCAAACACCAATTTTTTACAAACACACATAACTATTTTAATTTATTTTAAAAAAAAGTGACCAATTACATAAAACTCACTATTTTAAAAATATTTACACAAAATTTTTGAGGATTTTTACACACACATGGCGGCCACCAATTGGCCTGGGCCTTGCTTGCCCGGAGGCAGGCAGACAAGCAACCATTGCCTGTCTGCCTGCCTAGATGCCGCCCCGGTTGCCTTCATGCCTGCTTGCCCTTCAAAAAAAATTTCATCTCCAGCCGAAGACCCCCCTCATGCCTGTCTCCCCCCTTCGGCTGGAGATGTCCTTAGATTGATATTCTTGGTTTGTTCAATTAGCTACTAGGATATCTTTTAATTAGTTGCAATAGAAAATATTTCGTTTGTCTTGAAATTCTTTTATTTGTCTTTATTTGTAATATTTTTCTACCAAATTTTAGTAACGTTTCTGAATGTTTTCTTTTTTGATAAGTTTAAAATATTAACTTAACCTAAACACACTCTAGAAACAAAACTATGATGCATGATTATAACAATATCACAGTATATTGCATAATTTGTAGAAAAGTATAATAACCTATCAATTAAATCTAAGACCTTGTTGACCATAGCAATTAATTAACTGATAAAATGCAATGATTTGAAGTGTTGAAAATAATAATAAAAAAATTGAACGAGAGTATCAATGAAATGAGACAAGTGGATATTTTTTTTTATTTTTTTTTATTTTATAGTGAAATGATTAATAAATAATTACAACTATTTGTAGAGGCCAAAATTGTAGAATGGAAACAAAAATATCAAGGAGTACATCAATAACACAAAATAAACTACTCATTTAAGAATATGGATGAACGGGACTAAACTGTCTCGTTCCATACTTCAAAGACTATAATGATACTTGATTGATACTTTAGGGTACTAAATTGTATTAAACTCAAAAAGTAAATGCAATTGTATCCTTCAATGAATTTTATGTTACATTAGTTTACACGCTTAGATGTAAATTGACAATTTTATCAGACTTATTTTTTTTAGAGTAAATCGCTCTTTTGGTCCTCCTTATGGATTATTTTTGCACTTTCGTCCATTTTAATTTTTTTGTAGCAGATTAGTCCCTTTTATCAATGTAGTATATCACATTCCTCCCTCTTATAACACATTCGTTTCTCTTAATTTTTTTGTAGCAAATTCGTCCCTCTTATCAATGTAGTGTAACACATTAGTCCCTCTTAAATACAAAATACATCACTTAAATCCAAAATATATTCTAAAGTGGTCGAAAGTAAGAGGGACTAATGTGTTAGTCTACATTGATAAGAGGGACGAATTCGCTACAAAAAATTTAAGAGGGAATAATGTGTTATAAGATGGATGAATGTGATACATTAAATTGATAAGAGGGACCAATTTGCTACAGAAACTTTAATAGGGACGAAAAAATAAAATTTAACTTATAAGAAAGACCAAAAATGCTATTCACTCGATTATTTTATGATACGAATTTATATGTACATTCGTAGGAAAAGTCTTTCGAATTACAATACATGACGTCTTTTGTTAACAAAAATAACACATGATTTTTTCTATTAATTAAAAATAACACGGTGTGTTTTTGCATTCGACTCCATTTGCAATACGAGAATGAAATAGATTACCATATACTAAAGTAGAAGTAACTTTGTGGAATTAGTCTCACTTCGTAAAGAATCAAAGTTGATATCACCAAAAAATACCATACAAGATTATCTTATTAGGAGAGATTAAACATTCTCTCGTCCAAATAAAATTGACTTAATTATATTTTAGAAAATTAAAATTGAGCAAGGAAACATTCATCTCAATAGTTAGTGCTATTATGATTTATTGCTCATATTGTCTCTCCTCAGATTTTTTCCATGACAGATTTATCACATTATTAAACTATGATCCACGGATTCTTTAAAAAATTATAAAATGTCATATCGGATATTTAATTTATCGGATACGATACTCTTCAGATAATCGTGGGATACATATTCGATACTTCACGTGGCGTGTCACGTGGCGTGTCGATAATTAATCTAACTAAAAAGAAATATCGGATATTTAATTTATCGGATACGATACTCTTCGGATAATCGTGGGATACATATTCGATACTTCACATGGCGTGTCGATAAATATAACTAAAAAGAAAAATTGGACACGCGTATCGGATACTTATTTAGACGTATCCAACACCTTTCATATTCTAAATTTTGCCAAGTCATTGATCACAATTGGTAAGAACATTGTTAAAGGTCAAACCTCACTTTGTATAATATATAACTGCGATACAAGATAATTTGTCTATAACGGGACATATTTTATACTTCGTATAACATAATAAAATAATAAATATGATGTATAATTAGTAGTATTAAATTACTAAACAATTTTATTGTCTAGAAGTTATGCAATTAAATACTTATGAAACTTAACTTTATCTATTTTAAAATGCATGAATATATAAATATATTATTTTAAAAATTAGTAGTATTAAATTACTAAACAATTTTATTGTCTAGAAGTTATGCAATTAAATACTTATGAAACTTAACTTTATCTATTTTAAAATGCATGAATATATAAATATATTATTTTAAAAATTTCAATTCGTATAAATACATAATATAATATATATATATATATTTTAGATCCGTATTCATCTCTTATCGTAGTATACATATCGTGTCAACATATTAATTAAGTCATGTAACATTAAGACATTAAATACTATTTAAATGCAACTGTTACTTTTACATTCCAGACGACTAAGTGATGAAATTCATATGAAACTTCCCTTATGTTTTGTCAAACAAAAGAACACGTAAAAAAAAAATAAATAAATAAATAAAACACGTGGTTGGAAAACAGTGTACTTATTTGTCCTCTAAAAACCCTTTTCTTTTTAATTTCTTTCCTCTTCTCCACCAGCTCCCTATATATACATATTACTACCTAGTATTGTTTCCAATCATCCAATGTCACCCGAAGGTACAATATTATTAAAATCTCTTAAATATTAGAGAGAGATAAAAAAATAGAGAGAGAGAATAGAAAGGCAGAAACCAAATCTAACCCATTCTGCATTTCTGTATCATAATTTCAAGATCGAATTATTAAACCCCTCAAAATATATATATACATATATTATAGGTGATAGCTTTTTCAATCACATTGCGTTTATATCCAAGATTCTTGCATTCAATTGAGGTAAGATCATTTTTAGTCATATGAAAAGTTTTCCAATTGCCTAAATATGTTGAATTTATTTTTGTTATTTGTTAGACGACTAAGTGATGAAATTCATATGAAACTTCCCTTATGTTTTGTCAAACAAAAGAACACGTAAAAAAAAAAAAAATAAATAAATAAAACACGTGGTTGGAAAACAGTGTACTTATTTGTCCTCTAAAAACCCTTTTCTTTTTAATTTCTTTCCTCTTCTCCACCAGCTCCCTATATATACATATTACTACCTAGTATTGTTTCCAATCATCCAATGTCACCCGAAGGTACAATATTATTAAAATCTCTTAAATATTAGAGAGAGATAAAAAAATAGAGAGAGAGAATAGAAAGGCAGAAACCAAATCTAACCCATTCTGCATTTCTGTATCATAATTTCAAGATCGAATTATTAAACCCCTCAAAATATATATATACATATATTATAGGTGATAGCTTTTTCAATCACATTGCGTTTATATCCAAGATTCTTGCATTCAATTGAGGTAAGATCATTTTTAGTCATATGAAAAGTTTTCCAATTGCCTAAATATGTTGAATTTATTTTTGTTATTTGTTAGACGACTAAGTGATGAAATTCATATGAAACTTCCCTTATGTTTTGTCAAACAAAAGAACACGTAAAAAAAAAATAAATAAATAAATAAAACACGTGGTTGGAAAACAGTGTACTTATTTGTCCTCTAAAAACCCTTTTCTTTTTAATTTCTTTCCTCTTCTCCACCAGCTCCCTATATATACATATTACTACCTAGTATTGTTTCCAATCATCCAATGTCACCCGAAGGTACAATATTATTAAAATCTCTTAAATATTAGAGAGAGATAAAAAAATAGAGAGAGAGAATAGAAAGGCAGAAACCAAATCTAACCCATTCTGCATTTCTGTATCATAATTTCAAGATCGAATTATTAAACCCCTCAAAATATATATATACATATATTATAGGTGATAGCTTTTTCAATCACATTGCGTTTATATCCAAGATTCTTGCATTCAATTGAGGTAAGATCATTTTTAGTCATATGAAAAGTTTTCCAATTGCCTAAATATGTTGAATTTATTTTTGTTATTTGTTAGACGACTAAGTGATGAAATTCATATGAAACTTCCCTTATGTTTTGTCAAACAAAAGAACACGTAAAAAAAAAATAAATAAATAAATAAAACACGTGGTTGGAAAACAGTGTACTTATTTGTCCTCTAAAAACCCTTTTCTTTTTAATTTCTTTCCTCTTCTCCACCAGCTCCCTATATATACATATTACTACCTAGTATTGTTTCCAATCATCCAATGTCACCCGAAGGTACAATATTATTAAAATCTCTTAAATATTAGAGAGAGATAAAAAAATAGAGAGAGAGAATAGAAAGGCAGAAACCAAATCTAACCCATTCTGCATTTCTGTATCATAATTTCAAGATCGAATTATTAAACCCCTCAAAATATATATATACATATATTATAGGTGATAGCTTTTTCAATCACATTGCGTTTATATCCAAGATTCTTGCATTCAATTGAGGTAAGATCATTTTTAGTCATATGAAAAGTTTTCCAATTGCCTAAATATGTTGAATTTATTTTTGTTATTTGTTATAACCTCCTTTAATTAATTTCGTTTCTTAATTAATGTTTTATTTCGTGTTGAATCTCTCAATTGTTTTATGTATCTGAAAGGGGCTTTAATTTTGATCGAAATATGAAATATGTTAAGAATATATAGCAGAAGATTTTTTTTTTTTTAAATGTTGGATTTGTTATTTTATCATATTGCCTAAATATATTGAATTTATTTTTTGTAATTTTTTTCAGTCCAGGTGGTTAATTTTGTGAGGAATGGGAATGAGGTTTTCCTGTCCATTTGCAAATTTTGATGATTTGGATACCCAGCTCGAATCTTATTTGGTTCGATCAATCAGTTTTGGAGCTGATGATATTAATGAATTTAAGATTTCCCGATCTGTTAGTTTCAACGGTCGAGATTCGAAATTGAAATCTTTTGGTTCTGGAAAAGTGATTCTTGAAGGGTCCCTCAGCTTTAAAGGGAGAGAATTGGAGGCCAAAATCTCATTGCAATCGAACCCAGAGGAACAACATACAATGATAAGATCAATTAGCTTTAGAAGTAAAAATTTGTTTGAGAATAATACTAATAATGTACAAAAACCATTGCAAGATTCTGGTACAAATAGACATCTAGCCGCCTTAAAGTTGCAAAAGACGTATAAAAGTTTTCGAACACGAAGGCAACTCGCAGACTGTGCTGTTCTAGTCGAGCAAAGATGGTACATAATCATTAGGGTGATTTACACTGGGACCCCTAAGGTTTACCTTAATTACAGAATATCCTCGTGGTTCCAAAATTACAATTACACCCTTGAGGGGTTGTGGGGGGGGGGGGGGTATCCTCGTGATTTCTAAAATGTCAGGGGGTTTCTTGTAATACAACTAAACCTTAGGGGGTCCGTTCGTAAACTACTTTAATCTTTTTAACTATCTAAAAAGATGGTATTTGTCATATTTTTCCCATATATAATTTTTTTGTTTTAATTAATTTTAGTAACTTATAATGTTTTTTTCGTTATATAGGTGGAAGCTCTTGGATTTTGCTGAGCTTAAGCGTAGTTCTATATCGTTTTTTGACATCGAGAGACCTGAAACTGTCGTTTCACGCTGGTCAAGAGCAATGACTAAAGCTGCTAAGGTACCATATTCATGTTAGTTCAAATTAAGGCTTTTAAGCTTCATTTCGAGGGATTTTGAATATATTGAATTCCCAATTGATGCCTTATATTCATTATTAGGTGGGAAAAGGATTATCGAAGGATGACAAAGCACGTAAACTTGCTTTGCAGCACTGGCTTGAGGCTGTAAGTTTCATCACTCTTTCTGAAAAATTTGAAAATAATGAATTTTCATTTTTAACATTTAATTTTAATAATAACTATTCCTACATTTTCTTTTGCAGATTGATCCGCGACATAGATATGGTCACAACTTGCAGTTTTATTATGTCAACTGGCTACAATGTGACAGTAAACAACCTTTCTTCTACTGGTAAATAATAGCATGCCAAATCTTTCATTTTTTCGATATATACATCATTCATCTACCATGAATGCTTCATACTCATTCAACTTTGATCTTCAGGCTTGACATCGGAGAAGGTAAAGACGTTAATCTAGAACGATGCCATAGATCGAAACTCCAACAACAATGTATCAAGTACCTTGGTCCGGTACGCTCCATTATCTATCTCACATAGATATTCTTCAAATTATAATTTTCGACGTACCTTGAAATTGTCTTAATTAGATTCATATAATATGCAGACTGAGAGAAGTTTATATGAAGTTATTATAACGAATGGGAAGCTAATGTACAAGCAAAGCGAGGAGCTTATTGATACAAGGGAAGGACCCGAAGATGTAAAATGGATCTTTGTACTAAGTGTGTCCAAGATTTTGTATGTGGGGCAAAAAAGCAAGGGTACATTTCAACATTCGAGTTTCTTGGCCGGTGGTGCCACGCTATCTGCCGGAAGATTAGTTGCCGAAGATGGTATTCTAAAGGTATATAATATAACCATGTATATATTGTTTCTGAGCTAAATGCTAAAATAACCCTTAACCCCCCCCCCCCCTTTCTTTTTTAATTAGCAGAAAAACGCATTTGAAATTCCTTCATAAATTATGGGGAGGTTATTGTCAATTTTTTAAGTAAACATTGGGGTTATTTTCAATGTTAATAAGGATTATTGCCAATTATTTAGAAGAATATGGGTGTTTTTGCCATTTGGGGGGGGGGGGGGTATAATTGTTATTTGGCTTGAGAGGGGTTTTTTTGCTAATAAAAAATTAGCACAAGGAGGATTTTGGTAATAAAAATAACACAGGGGATTCTGATAATTAGACAAATTATAGTAGGGGTGGGCGCGGGTTGGGTATTCTTATCAGACAAATTATAGTAGGGGTGGGCGCGGGTTGGGTATTTCAGGTTTCAGGTCGGGTACTCGATTCGGCCGGTGTCGATTTTTCACACCCAAAACCCGTTACGTTTGGGTGGGTACCCAAAATTTTTGGGTACCTGCCTTTTCAGGTTCGGGTAACCCGAAATTTACATGTTTTTTTATAATTAAATTTTATTGATTTTAAATATATTATATTGTACATGAAATTCAATATATTTGACATAGTAACACATTTGATAATGAGAAGGGAGAATAAATTTGGACCACGACCATTCATATGTCATGTCATTTTATAATCTGTAATTGGGCCAAAATAAAAATTATTTAATACCCGACAGGTCCCGAAACACCCGTTGGGGTGTAAAATCAATACCCAAATTCAACCCGAATAAATATTTCGGGTATCGGTTCCCGACCCTAAATGTCAAAAAACCCTTTTTTGTCCCAAACGGGAAATACCCGATCGGGTTGGAATGGGTCCCGAAATACCCAACCAAGCGCCCACCCCTAAATTATAGGGGGTATTTTTGCATTTCATTCTTTAGTTTTTCCTTATTTAACCTACCTATTTTTGTAACATAGGCGGTTTGGCCTCACAGTGGGCACTACCTCCCAACAGAAGAAAATTTTGAAGAATTTATGGCATTTCTTATGGAACATAATGTTGATCTAAGTGTTGTTCAGGTGAGATGATACAAATTCATATTATCACTAACTTAATCTTTTTAATAATCAATCAAGTGATTTAATTTTTATTTGTTTTGCAGAGAGCACCTAGTAATGAAGAAGAAGTTAGCTTTTTGTATCATAACAATTCCAAGAAGGAAGAAGGAGATCAAAAGGAATCGAACCAAATATATTCTAAAGTCGATGAAAATATTGATATAAATCAAGAACCCGTATCAAGATGGTCGAGGAAACTACATTCAAAAATATCTCTACTCCAAATTCCGAAAAGAGAAGACATTGTCGAGGAGTTATTCAAGACTCCATTATATTCGAGTCCATTGGAGGATGGAGGATATGAGACAGCAGAGGAAAATTTATCAGACTCAGAAGAATTTTCAGTCTCGAAGCATAATTTATTCGATGATGAAGATGAAGAAGAAGAGTACGACCATGAGCCTATACCAAAAGAAAAGATTTTAAAGAGAATATATTCGCATAAAAAGATGAAGTCGTATCAGTTAGCGGATCAATTATCGTGTAAATGGACTACTGGAGCTGGTCCACGAATTGGATGTGTGAGAGATTATCCTTCCGAGCTTCAATTTCGTGCACTAGAGGAAGTATGTTTGTCTCCAAGAAGTGCGTTCTCGTCTCCTAGAAGAAGTGCTAGGTCAACTCTGGGGGTTCTTACCCCTTCAAGCTCGTCTACAGAAAGAAGCCCGCTTGCAAAATAATTGTCACATTTTCGTAGAGGAATTTATTCTTTTCTCTGATACTAACTTATCCGATTCTTTAGTATATTACACAGTATAAAGTTGGGAAGAAAGATCTCTTTAGAACTTAGTTGACTGATGTTTCCTGCAGGATGATTCTAACATCGGTTGTATGATCATGAGAAAGAAATAGTGATCACAATTCTACATCTTTGTGAGTTTAAGTCTTCCATGATATAAACATGGGTCATTTTATCATAACATCACGCCCTAAAAATATAAGTTTACGAAGAACGATGTGCCAAAACATGTCTAGTCGTAAAAGATAAGGCCGTTTTTACGATGTGCATCTTTGTTAGTTTAAGTCTTCCATGATATAAACATGGGTCATTCTATCATAACATCACGCTCTAAAATATATACGTTTACGAAGAACGAGGTGTCAAAACATGTCTATTCGTAAAAGATAAGGCTGTTTTTACGATGTGTTGGAGTGGTTTTAGAGCATCTCCCCCAAAACCTGGACCTCAATCAGTCATTTGCAATCTGTTATAGTGTTTTGCATTTTCTGAATAAGTTTTTTACTGCAACAATAGGCATATAAAAGGGAGGCCATTTTTAAAATTAATTTAAAAAATTACATTCATTTAATTAACATAAAATTAAACCCTATCAAAAATATTTTTTTAAAAATTTGTGAATATACGATAATTCTCAATTGTAGACAATAAACTCATTGATCGTGTCGTCATTATTATTTTCAAGTTGTGATTTATATTTTATGTTATAAATATTTTTATCTTATCAATGTGTCAAGTCAAGTATGATTATTAGGATTTTGGATTTGCTTTTTTATCCATTGATATCAACATGATTTTGCAAAATTTATTTCAATTAATGTAGTTGAAAAAAAATCTCCCCTTAGTTGAAGTAGTTGAAAAGAAATCTGAATAGAAATAAGAGTACATCCCGCTTTTGGTCTTTTTCATGGATTAACTTTTGCACTTTTATCCCTCTTAAATTTTTTGTAGCAGATTGATCTCTTATATCAATGTAGTGCATGTATTACATTCGTCCCTCTTAAATGATTTGTAGCAAATTCGTCCCTCTTATCAATGTAGTGTAACACATTAATTCATCTTAAATATAAAATACATCACTTGAATTCAAAATATATTCTAAAGTTGACGAAAGTTGGTGTATTTTGTATTTAAGAGGGTCTAATGTGTTACACTACATTGATAAGAGGGACGAATTTGCTACAAAAAATTTAAGAGGGAAGTATGTGTTATAAAAGGAATGAATGTGATACATTACATTGATAAGATGGACCAATCTGCTTCAAAAAATTTAAGAGGGACAAAAATACAAAATTTAATTACCCTCGTAAAATTTAGTGTGAAAATATTATTAGTTGGACTGGATCTCTTATGGGCTCTATTTCATATTATTTCATCTATGTTGTGGACTAGGACTGTTGTGTTCCACAATAACATTTTCTCTCTGTTAAAATACAAAACTTGTCAATTTAATACAAAACGTCTATTTTCAATTAACTCTTTAATTGAAACTTTTCCTTTCAACTAACTCTTTAATTGAAATATTGTTTAATTAATTAGACCTTCTAATCAATTAAACTTGTCAATACCTTTCTTAAGTGCAGTGGGATAATTTGATTTTAGGCTACTTGTGTTCTTTCCACTACCTTTATGTTCGCTTTGAAAGAGAACACTTTCTTCTTCCTTTTACTCTTCTTTGACTTTCCAGTCCTTGAAGTGTGAGCAATCATGACAGGTGTACGTTTTAAAAGGTTCCTATTTGCCTTTTACCAATACTTTGGTCAATTCATGAAACCTGATCAACTTATCGAATAAGTTCAGAACTTTTCACGAATCGTTTGAATGAGCGGGAGGAGAATTTAGGAGGAAATCAATGTTAAGATCACTTGCAGGCCTAAGTTTAATTTATCTAGTTTTCAACCAGATTGATAAAACAAGGACAGTGAACCTTGACATTAGTTCCTTCATTTATTCTCGAGTTTTAAACAACACCTTAGAAATCTCGAATCAAACAATTCAAATTGCTTCTCAAAACAAGCCTTTTGAGGTGGAGGTTTGTTTTAGAAGCTTCTGACATACTCCTATGTCGCTTCTTTAGCTCGTTCAATCTTGATGCTTATATGAGGCAACAATCATTGAGATTCCCATACTCTATAGGTGATTCGTTCCTCTTTTGAGACTCATCTCAAAATGCATCAGGAATAGGTTGATTACTATGAACACGATTCTGACTTTCGGAATTGAGGACTATCCTAAAGTTTCTAAGCCAATCAATATTTTAGTCCAGTTATTTTGTAAGTCCAGGATAAATTGTAAAAAATGGACAATTTAGATATATATATCTCAATATCTAATCTAAAGAGAAGACAAAAATCTAGAGGACTAGTTAATGAATAATAATATTTATAATCTATGAAGGTTCGACTTTCTACCGTAAAAGTTCTCCCACTATTTTATCGAAACAATTACCCCCTCAATTGTTCGGGAAATCCTATTTTCTAGTAGGTCTTGATGTCCCAGCAGACATTAATTGCACCCACGACTCGCGGCCATACAATTAATTCCCCAGGTAGGCATACTTATTGCCTTTGTGTCCCTACACAACCTTCAAGCTATTTTGCCTCGATTTTTGCACCCATCTAGCACTGCTACATCATGAGTGGTACTACTCGTTAAGTCTAACCCATCAATCTTGATGAGCAACTGGCCCTGTCATGAAATCCCCGTAACTGGTTATCGGTCGATGTTCATGTCCCGATCAGTCCCCACCGTTGTCAAGTTCAATTAAAAACGAGAATCAAGGAATTTCGTGTACTATCTCTTTCTTCGACTCGGGTGCCAGACTCTGGATCACTTTAATCGATAAGTGGACAACTCACGCTAGTTCCTATTGATGGAAGGCTTGGATTTATATAAATACTTCATTTTATTTTAACCCAATATGACTTAATATTATTTTCAAGAGGGGCTTTTCAGGTCTAAGAGTTTGAGGTAACTCTCCTCGAGATCTCACCGTTCCAGTTATTCTTTATCTTTTATTTACGATCCAAATTACTAGCACGCATAACTATATGCTAAAAGATAAATCAATAAATAAAACATACACACCTAGCAAGCATTCTACCACAATATGTTTTCGAGCGGGAGCCTCCTATGCGGGCCATCATCGAGCCAAAGATGTTGGCCCAATTGGTCAATCTAATTGGATTCTCAAGGACCTAGGCTATTCCATAAATAACCATGCATACATGGCCTTCACATTTCTTGGACTCCCACCTTGCTTGTAACGGGCCTCCATCCTAAACTATTTAAAACAGTAAAACCCTAATCTATTACAAAGGCTCAAAGTGGCCCAAAAACTTAAGGCTCGCAGGCCCAACAAAACCAACATAATTAAAATTAACCAATCACATCTACCCTAGGGTCAAGGCTCGGCGCAATTGAAAACCACGTAAACAGTTCACGAAGAGCAAAAAAGAAGCAAAGCTCATTTTCTTATTTCTTATCTTATTTTAAAACTTTGATCTTATGTATTTTTGTAGGCGTTCAATGTGCGTTATGATCGAGCCACAATGCAATATATATATAAAGGAGAAGATCAATAATATGTATATTCCGATCGTGAATGTACAATTTACAAAGGTCCTATTCGAGAACTATAGGATGTCGTACAAGCTAGAGGCTAAATACATACAAGGAATGATGTCTAATCTACTCTTCTATATATGTCCGAGCGGGAGCATCGAGCCTGGGGTGCATAGAAAAGCGCGCGTGTCGCCATAAATGCTTGTGGTATTTATAGTAGAGGCGGTCTGCTGGCTGAACCATCCTCAGGGGAGCATTCCTAGGCCCATAAGGCATGGGCCGGGGGTCGGCCCATTAATGATCTCCGACCGGGAAGTCTTTCCTGAGATCGGACAGGGACTGATACTTTTGAGATCGTCCTTACAGCTTTGAGGTCGGGGACGAAGGTCTTTCTTCTATACTAACCCGACATGAGATTCACCAAGTATGGAATCCAAAATACTCCTCATCAATACTCCCCCACTTCTCGAGCGTAAGAGAAGCTGAAGCTCGGAGAAGTAAGTGCATCTGTATGACGGGGACAAGTCATTACTTTAGTGCTTCGGATGGGCCTCATTAAAAACCTAGCTCGGAAAAACCCATTGAGATAAAAACCGAACCAGGGAAAAAGAGTGCGCATCTTGGAAACTCTAGAATGACTATTCGTCATGAATTAGATCGCGTTGAAGTTCTTGTTCTTCGTGATGATGGTTGATATTTGCTGAAGCTCGGGGAAGCAAATTTGTTTTGATAATAAATCCGGAAATCCCACCCATTAGGCAGGTAGTAATCTAAATTGACAAGGTATGGGGACCAAAAAAGCAATTTTGTCAGGAAGATAAATTTGAAATTATCATGGGGAAGTTCAAGCGTCGCGACTGTTCAGGGTCTGGGTTGCAATTCACCTTTTTCACCCTATATATATATTTTAACTGTTAGAGAAGTTTTTACTTAGTATTTATGTCATTGGGTCGGAGTATAGCGGTCAAACAAATCGTCTTTCTTCATCCGATCTTGCAAGTTCATTTTACTATAATGTCTAGCTCAAGAAGACTTTAGGCAAGGAGAAAGTCGTAGAAGAGCCGGACCCTGATCCTGACATGAGGCTTATCGATAACTTTAGATTTTCTGAAAGGGAGGACCCCGAGTTTGAAGAAGGAGAAATCCATTTAGAGCAAGAAGAAACCGAGCAAGTTGAGTATCTCGAGGAGAACGTAGTCGAGAAACGCAATATAGGTGAAAATGCTTTCGTCAGGATATATAGGCCGGTCGAAAGTTCGAACGTCGATGGTCCTCCGAAGAATGATCTTCCTGCCAGTGAAGTTTCCTGCATTTTTGTCAATAGTGATCATGCTTTTCAAGAAAAAGAGTTTGGGAAATTTCTGCCCGTGGGTTTTTCGATCGTGATCCCTACTTATCGTGATCGTGCAACTAATCCTCCGTCGGGTTGGCAGGCTTTTTACGACAGGAAAATTTCCTATGGGTTGCGCATTCCCTTCATCCCGTTGCTTAGGAATATTTTAACGAACTTTTCCCTTTCCCCTTCTCAACTTCTACCGAACTCTATTGCAGACATAGTTGCATTTAGTATCCTTATGGAAGCCAAGGGGGAAGAGGCCTCCTTTCGGAATTTTTGGCAAATATTTGGTATGAGCATGTCGACCGGCTCCAATGCTGGGTTCGCGTATGTCACACCAAGGTCGAAACAATCAATCCTCTCGAACGTAATCATGAAGAATCGAAGGGTTGGAAAAGGAGATTCTTTTTCGTTAAAGGACCCAATCTTCCTGTTTCGGACGGGAGTTCGAAGACCAGACCATACCAATGGGATGGGGTTGAGTCCTGGACCTATGGACGTCGTAATATCAGGTAGGGGTGGCAATATGGATCAGAAAATCCGATCCAAATCCAAAGGATCCGATCCATAAAGATCCACTAAATGTTCACTCAGATCGGATCTGGATCCAATATGGATACACACATACAAGTAATGGATTGTGATGGATCCATCAATGGATCCTCTGAATCCACGAATGGATCCACTAATGGACCCATCGGATCCAGTATTGGATCCAAATTTGGATAAATTCAAAAGTAAACGTTACCAAATTTGGATGAAAATTGCAATTTGACCCCAGATTTTTGAAGAACCCAGAAATTACAATTCAGTCCATAATTTAATAAATTAAAATTTTCAATTCGGACCCTGATTTTCATGAACAAAATTTGCACTTTTGGTCCCTCAATTTTTGGATATTGCAATTTTGACCCTAGATTTTCAAAAACTCAAGAATTGCAATTCAGTCAGTTTTTAACAAAATTAAAAATTTCAACTCGGCCCCTGATTTTTAGAAATTTAAATTTGCACTTTTGGTCCCTCAATTTTTTGGAAATTACAATTTGACCCCAGATTTTTTGAAAAACCAAGAATTGCGTTTTAGTTCAGAATTCTCATAAAATTTAAAAAAAATTCAATTTGGCCCCAAATTTTCAGAAATTCGAATTTACACTTTTGGTCCCTCAATTTTCAGAAATTACAATTTGACCTTAGATTTTTGAAAAACCCCAGAATTACAATTCAATTTATTTAGGAAGATTAAAATTTTCATTTTGGCCCCTGATTTTCAGAAATCCAAAATTCCACTTTTGGTCCCTTAATTTTCAAAAATTGCAATTTGACCCCATATTTTCAAAAAAATAAGAACTGCAATTCAATCCATAATTTACAGAAGATTAAAATTTTCAATTCGGCACCTGATTTTCAAATATCCAAATTTGCACTTTTGGTCCCTTAATTTTCAAAAATTGCCATTTGACCCCAGATTTTCAAAAAACCCAGAGTTCCAATTCAGTCCAGAATTTTCAAAAAATTAGGATTTTCAATTCGGCCCTAGATTTTCTGAAATCCGAATTTGCACTTTTGGTCCCTCAATTTTCAAAAATTATAATTTTGCCCCAAATCGATTTATGCGATTTCATCCCGATATCAACAACAAGAATTAACTCATAGAGCAAATTATAAGGCACGATTGAAAATTTCAAATAACACAAATGATATATAACAAACAATGAATTTTAAATGAATTTGTAAAAAAATTATCAAAACAAGAGATTACAAATGAATGGATTTCAAATCATTAGAATTTCAAATCCATTCATTTGAAATCCCTCTTCATATCAAATCCACCCATCCAAATGGGCCCTTATAGTTCTTAATTCTGTTATTCTGTATTTGATTCATGTCTCACTAAGTTACTATTTTTTTTTAAATAATCACTGATATTGCATATTTGATTGAATGCTAATTAAATGATACAAATTTATTATGTATTCATATAATAAAATAAATCTTAAAGCACCTTCATATTCTGTAAGTTCCGAACATAATTATTGGTTTATTATAAATAAATCTCTTGGCATTTCCATATAAATAATTGTATTATAACATTTGCAATTTTTAAATTAATGTCGATTTTCAACTATTTGTATGAATGAAAAATTCTTAAATTTTTGAATTTTCTCAATGATATCCCTTGATCCACAATCATGGATCCATGATGGATCCACAATTTATAAGTTTTGGTTTTCTTCCCATCTTAGTTGCATTAGTACACTTTCACTCTTTCAATAAGAATTTTGATTCTATGGGATCCCTTGATCCACAACCATGGATCCATGACGGATCCATGACGGATCCACTATGGATCCATGATGGATTCACGGACGGATCCATGACGGATCCACTGTGGATCCGTCATGGGTACACAATGAATCTATTCGAATCCATGATGGATCTGAATTTTTTTCACCCGGATCCGGTTTGGATCGGATCCTAAATGGATCCATCATTATCGATCCATTTAGGATCCGATCCACAATGATCCAATCCAGATCCGACCCGGGTGATCCATTTGCCACGTTATCAGGGAGAAAATAAAACCTCGTCTCTCTGATGGATTCCTGGAGCAACTAAAGTCCAGTCCTTACCAAACCATGCTCCTTGTTCAAGAAGGGGTTTTGAGGATGGCGGGTTTTAGTAATTGTACATACCCCGCTCCGGTGATCAAGCATTCTTTTCCTTCTTCAAACCAAGTACCTCTTATGTTAGGTGGGGTAATCGAGAGACTCAGGACATCCACCGTCGAGACCATAATAGCTATTGCTTCGCGGGAAGCTTCCAACCAGCTTCGACGGGAAGGGATCGGTAATCCGGCCCGAGGAATGAGAATAACCAACTTGATAGAGTGACATATCGAGGGTTCCTTAGCTTTCCCTCCACTGAGAGGGATTTGGGGCGCAAGTTCATCCAATCCCATCACGTCGGGCCCCTTGCGCAGCATATTCTCTCTCGACACCTCCAACCCTTCATCCGCCGGATATAGTTGGTACTCTTGGAATTGGATCCAGGGCACCCGGGAATATGAGGATCGTGCGTCTCAAAAAAAGAATAATGATCAACAGGAGCCTCCGAGGAGGGTTAAGCCTTTCGGTAGGAATTCCGAGGCGGTGCCTTGTCGAGCGGGGAGATCGGAACCAGATGTTGCTGACTTTATGGATGAACATTTTCAAGGCGGAAGGGCCGCCGGATACTCTGAAGAAGGGACTATTTCTACCGACCTTGATCCGGATGGTAAGAACGAATTTGACAAATCCATGAGGATCTTCTTGGCTGGGCGCTTCAAACGGGATTTACTTTATCCTTCTGTCAAGAGTGAATTTGAAATATTAAGCAACTACTCTCGAATGTATCAAGAGGTTTGTTTAAAATTCATTGTTTTATTCCTTTGAATGGTTTTCATTCTCTTGTATCTAGAAATATCTGCTAACTAGCCTTTCCTCTTTTTCTTTCATTTGTTTTTGAAAACAAGCCGGGGACTATTTCGCTCTTCAGACCTATCGACTATCCCTTTTGGAGCAAGAGTCACAGGAAGTTCATAATGCGCTTGCACAGACTAAGGACGAGAATAAGCTTCTTCGCTCCCAATTAGATGATGCAAATGAAAAATTAGCTGGTAGCCGACGCGAGATATCTAAAGTGAGAAAGGAGCTGAAAAATGCCAAGAAGGATAAATACACCCGTGCGACTCAGGAAGATCTAGTCGGTGGTTGAGGAGAAGAGCACCCTTGAGGAGGAACTTAAGAAGGTTAAGATAGAGCTGGAACAAGCCAAACAGGATTCCGAGTGTTCATACCACCAAGGACAAGAAGAAGCTAGATACTCGGTGATAAAGGAGTTCTTGGAGTCCCCAGTTCTCGATCCTCTAGTACGAAAATGGATAGGAGGGGTTCTCCAAACAATCTTCTATAAAGGAGTTCACCAGTTTATTGCGGCTAGGAGAATTCCAGATAATATGGAGGATTATCTCCTGTATATGGATCCGCTCAAGAATTTCCAGGGAAAAGATTACCAAGCTTCATCTTTACCTCGAGAAGTTGGTGACTGGCAAACCCATGAATTTGCCCCTTATGTTGAAGAATTTGTTACTCCGATGCCTAATCCAGATATCCTCGAGCAGGCTGTCGTCAATAGCCATTCAGCCTCGAGGGAAAATGAATTTGATGAGTATGTAGATATTGACGATGAATCTGAAGAGGAGAAAGATCATCCCGGTGATGTTCCGGCTAGGAGAATTCCGGATAACATGGAGAGAGATCAACCCGAGGATCGAGGCAAATCCTCAACTAGCGAAGATGAAGACAGTGGCAGTTCGGATAGCGAAGACGATAGCTCTGGAGAATGTGAATCCGATGAGGGACACGATGGAGATGATGGTAATTCCGAATCTGAAGGCTAGAAGTTCAATCCTTGATAATTTGTAATAGGAAGTTCTTAGTATTTTCTTCAATATTTCTTTCAGTAATTTGTAATCGAGACGTTTCTTTCTCTTTCTTTGAATTCACATGTATATGGTTGACTTCATTCCTTGTTGTTCGAAAACTTGATTCCTTATAATCGAATTCTACTATCTTAGCCCTGTTTTCTCTGGAGACGTAACGATTTATTTATTATTAAGGTAAAACGCTATCTGCATTATAAATACAAGTTCTATTCCAACTCATTTTATCGTAAGGCCTTAGCATTAGATCGGTGCTCCAAGCTTAGCATATAATTTCGGAGTTTAAACTCTTTCTTTTGACCATTATGGATAAAGTGCTGGGTGCCCCGATCGATCCCAAACTGTTATTAGGCGGTTCGAAAAATAAAGCTGTTGGTCCCAAGTGGTCAGAAGAGGTTTAGAGGGGGGGGGGTGAATAAACCTCTTTAAAAATTTTCTTCAAATTTAACTTTAAAACTTTTACTCTAACTGAACAGACTAAGCTGATCAGATTAGTTAGTTGCAATTCTGTTCGCGAACAAATCTTTGAACAACCTTGTTGACCACTCGTCTGATTGTTACTTAGCTGATTTTGTCAAAATCAGTTTTAATACTTAGAGTACTTGCAGCGGATTTTCAAAGTGTTTTTCACAAGTAAACTTAGCAGTTTGAAAAATGCTTCCCCAGATTTGTAAAATCTCTTTTTAGATCCTTTTTCAAACAGTTAACTTAATGTGTTTTATGCAACTGAAAATATGCAAGTAAAATGCAGATAAAAACACAAAAATTTTTTATAGTGGTTATATGGATTTGAATATCCTTTAGTCCACTCTTCCAAGTCACAAAGATCTTGGGTTATACTAAAAACACACAGTAATCAGTATACTCTGCTTACGCCTTACAACAAATGAACAGGCCGTAAGTTCGCAGTAAGAAATCACAAAGAAATCCTACTTCTCTGAAGTAATATCACTCACTAAGACGGATATCTACTTCTCACAACACTCTTGTTTACAAATTCACTCAGAAGATGTGTTTGGCTTGATTCTTCAACTCTGCTTTCGTCAACAAATGACTCAGCTGATGAGTGAGCTGTTCTTGAGACTTAAAGAATTCTGCTTCGAAAATTTCTCAGAGATTGTGTTGTTTTTTTCTTCTTCGTTTCTTTCAGCTATTTATACTTGAGGATTGAAAAGTGTCCGTTGAAGAGAGACAAGATTCAAATTCCTCGAGTACTGGTCCTTAAAATCCGCGAACGGCTCTTTTGCAGTCTGTCCGTACTGTGAACAGTACTATTCTGCAGGCAGCATTAAATGCACCCAGCTGATGCGAAGCAATTCTTCAATCATTTGTCTTTAATAACCTTGTACTTCAGCATTTATTACTCCAAGGGGCATTTATTACCGTTGCGAATACTTTATGATCTTCTTCACTTGGCTGATAAAAGTACACGTCTGATGGCGAACAAAGCTGATCTCATACTTGAACAAATCTGATTTGAGTCGGCTGATCTTCACCAGTCTGATAACTTTTCTTCAGCAGATCAGAAGTCTTGGACCTTGAAACTTTGACTCTTCTGATGTCTTCTTTACTTGGTCAAAATTCCTTGATAAGTTTATCAGCTAAGTTTCTCCATACTTAGCCAAATATGAAGTTTTGGAATGCATCAAAACCTCCCTTATCAAACTTCCTTTAGTGCCTTCATCTTCATCCTTATCCAACAATTTCCCCCTTTTTGATGATGACAAAACTTCGGCTAAGTACCTGTTGAATACCTAAACTAAAGAATGTAATCCTCAAAAATTTTCTGAGATAGAAAATAGTATGTTGGAATGAACTTGACTTTTTATTGATATGATAAGATTGTTACAAATACAAGTACAAGTTCTTCAGATGAGATGTCTGAAAGATAGATAAAAGCAAACTGATTACAAGATTTTATATATTCTAACTATCAGCTTCTTCATCTGATCCTTCAAGCACTTCTTCATACTCATAAGATGACTCTTCGTCATCTTCTTCTTCATCATCATCAACTTCATCATCCAAGTCCATGTTTGCTTTGGCAGCTTCCATTTTCTCTTTAAGTTTTTCTTCATTCAAAGCTTCCATGGCCTTCCTGGCTGATTCTGTGTTTTTGTACTTAGTCAAAGGCTCTGATTGATCAGCAGCAGAGTCTTTGGATTCAACCATTACTTCATCAGTTTTGGCTTTTTCCTTGGTCTCTTCTTCAGATTTGTCTTTGCCTTGTACTTTTCCAGATTCTTCAACAGCAGCAGCATTGGTTTCCCCTTTTTCTTCCCCCTTTTTGTCATTATCAGATCTGATGACTTCTGCAGGTTTAGCAGCAGGGTTGAGAGCAACTGTTGGAACCTTTAATTCAGCGCACAAAGCCTTCAGATTTTGATTTGTAATATCATGGCTTGCTGTAAGATGAAGAATATCAGTGCTGATGGCGTCAGTATGATCATTGAAGTAGTCAATGTTCAGGTTTATGGTTGCAATTTCAGTTTGTAGTTCTTGTGTAGCATGTGATACTTCTTGCAAGAACCCTAAGTTGACTGCCTTCTCTTCTTCACTGACTTTTATGAAGGTTGCAGTTAGATCAGCAATCTTGTGCTCAGCTGTTTTCAAAGCAGTATGAAGGTGATTCACATCGCCCTTCACATCTTCAACATTCTTGTTCAAATCTCTTAAGCTGTGCACTAACTGCAAGGAATGGTCTTCAGGAATAGGAATACTGTCAATTTCTTTCTTGATGATCTCTGCTGTTGATCCTTGAACAGTTTCCAGCTGAAGTCTGTTTGATTCTCCCAATTCTGCTTTAAGTTCATCCTTCAGCTCCTCTTTGACCTTTATCAGCTGTTGATTATGCTTCTGTTCCAGTTCCTTTAGTTGGTCTTCCAATAACACCTGGAGTGCTTCCATCAGTGATGAATGTTGATCAGCTGATGAAGCAGAAGCAGCAGCATCAGCTTCCTTCTCTTCAGTCGCCTGTTGAACAGGGACTTCTTCCAAATCTGTCATCTGATGGTCTTCAGAGTCCTTAGCATTCCAGTCTATTGCTAGAAGCTCTTCCGCTTTCTTTTCTTCAGTCTTCTTTTGTTCATCAGTGACATCTTCATACACCAGATTTGTGATGGTGCCATCATCATTGAAGCAAGTTGTCTGACGAATTTGCCTCACAATGATCCAAGGGTTGACAAAGGCGTTGTTACCCTCTGGCACTTCACTAAAATCTTTCATTTCTCTGCCAAAGATTACATGTTGAATACTTGGCAGTTGAGGGAGTTCACTTGAATGCCTTTGCTGATATCTGGATTTTTCTGCCCACTTGTTCAGTGCAGTGATAACAACAATCTTCACAGCCCTTTCTTCAACATCATCAGTTTTCTTCCTTTTGGCAGGCAGGGTGCTCTGTATCAGCTTAGCTTCCTCAAGGGCAAATTCCCTAGCATAATGATGCATAGCATCCCTAACATAGTGAGGATCCAAAGCTTTTTGGATGGAATCTGTCTTTAGCCACTCTAGTACCCATTTCTCTTCAGCAGCTAAATCCTTCAGATTCTGAAGTTCAATGATGGACCTGTTCAGCCTATTGTCTCTCCATCTGATATATCTAGGCTTCTCTTGAGTGAACATGGTCTTCAGCATTAACTTCTGATTGTAGTTGGCTAAGGACTTTTCAAACTTTTGGAAAAGCTCTTTGTTGTCATATATGATCTTGAAGGCTTTCTTAACTTCAAACTTTTCCTTTGGTTTTACTTCCCCAGCAGGCATCTTCACTTTTGGGGGTTCTTTTCCTCCTTCAGCCTCCTTAATCTTGATGCCACCTCCATGGACGGGTCCATAGGCATCAACTTTGCTCATTTCCAAAACCATGGCCATTTCAGCATCTTCAGCAGCTTTCCTTTCTGCTTCAGACATTTTCCTTCTGGCCTCATCCTTTGCTGCCTGAGCTTTGCTTAGCTCAAGAGCCTTCTTTTCTTCCAACTCATCCTGCTTTCTCTGTTCAGCAGCTTCCCTTGCCTTCTTGTCAGCCTTGGAAATTTTCTTTTTCCTCAACACTATCTTCCTTTTTCCTTTATCAGCAGGGGCTGGTCCAGCAGACGAGATAGGATTTGCAGCAATTGGATGTATGATTTGGACATCTGGATCTTCTTGAGACTTTGAAGTCTCAACTGATTGAGTAACTGATCTTGGCTGTTGCTTATCAGCTTTGTCAGTTGCATCAGCCTCGACTGTTGCGGCAGTCTCGACTGTTGTAGCAGGCTTAACAGTTTCAGCAGCCTTTTCAGCATTTTCAGGGCCTTCTCTAGCTATATTTTCTAACTCCGTGGGTTCTTCTATAAAAGTCATTTGCTTTCTAGCAGACTTTTTGGTTCTTCCTTCACGGTAAGTAGAAGTAGCTGTATCTCTCTGTTGGCTTCTTGTTCTTTGAGAGATACCTTCAGCAGGCCTCTCTACTGATGGAGTTCTTGATGGTGATGCAGGGGATCCAGTCCTTACATCAGCAGTTATATTTTCAATGATTTTAGTGGCTTCAGCAGCAGAAGTCACTTTCTCCATCTGCTTAGTTTCCTTCTTTTTAGGCTCATCAGCAGCCTTCTTCTTTTTAGTCTCAACAGCTAAGCTGGCTGTTTTGACTAATCTCCTTTGCCGTTTGGCAGGAGCCTCCTTAGCTCCCTCATCAGCAGCTTCCTCAGGCTCATCAGCCTTTCTCTTTTGAACTGGCAGGTATTTGTTCATGGCTTTGGACTTGTGAATTTCCTTGCCATTCGTCATAGTGCATCCCAGATGGGATAGCAGGTAGCTGAGAGTGATTCTGTGATTTGTGTGAGGTTCTTTTCCTTTCTTCACCTCAAAGAATTCAGCAAAGATGTACCACACAATCATGGACCAGTTGACCTCCAATCCATAGTAAATAGCAGCCATAATGCTGAACCTCTTCATAGTAACTGCATCGAGGGAAAAGGTGCAATTTTCTATCAGCTTTGCCACCATATCAGCCATCCGCTGATACTCGTCCTTCAGCTGTCTCTTCCTGATATTTCCAGACATTATCTCCCCTTCCTTGGCGCAGATCGCCCAAAATTCTTGGTGTTTGGCTTCAGTCATCACAGTGACGTCATGACGTCCACTGTTACGGAGGCCAAACTGCTCGTGAAGAACAGCAGGAGTGATGACAACAGATTTGTCACCTACTGTAGCTGTAATCTCCAGTTTTTCGAAATCAACAGATGCCGTCTTGTAGTATTTCATAACCTGGTCAGTCCAGATTATTCCTTCATTGTACTCCATGAAGTTCACCAAGGTTGCAGATTTGAACTTCTCCAAAATTTCCTTCATCAGATTTGTGCCAGATTGGTAATAGGAATCATACACAAGGTACATACCTTCAGCAGCCATTGTTGATCTGTAGAGATTAGAGAAAAACGAAGAGATTTTTGCAGAAAAATTGCTTAAATTTCTCACAAGTACTTTTGAAAATCTAGGGTTCGTAAAGAACTACACGACTGATCAGATTGAGATTTATAGAGTTGGGGTATGTTGGTTTCCGTTATACCAGCCAACCGTTAGATCCATTTTTCTGTCAGTGCTGATCGTGCGGCGTCAGTTACGACTTTTCAAATTCAAAAGATATTTAATGAGGAGCGGGAATATGTACCGCCCTTCAGTTGCTTATAAAAGCGTATTTTTGAATAAAACGTTTTAAATAGTTCCGCTTTTATATCAGTAATCAGATGAGTAAAATAAACACTTATCTGATGGACTACTGTCCTGATGACATAGTTGTTATCAGAGAATGCCAATAGCTGATAACCTTCCTCAGCTGTTTGTCAATCCAGCCATATAATATAACTTTATTCTTCAGTAGTTGAGTCTTCTGTTGAAAACATAACTTCAACTAACTGACATTAACAAAATTCATCTTTAATTCAGAAGTACCGCTAGTCGTACACGTTCCCCCTGAGTTTAAGAATTCATAAGTTAACTAGTCTGTTGAAAGTTAATCCTTGAAGATAACAATGATGATTAAGCTGTTGAACTTAAGTCTTCTGATAAGTTCCCCCTCAGCTTATGCATCCAAGTTAAGTAATCCTAGTTCAGCTCTTAAGGTTGAAAACCTTACTTCACTTAAAGGTTTAGTGAAAATATCAGCAATCTGATTGTCAGTATGAACATACTCAATCATAACATTGCCTTTTTCCACATGATCTCTAATGAAGTGATGCTTGATCTCAATATGCTTAGTTCTTGAATGACTTGTAGTGTTATGAGTAAGAGAGATTGCACTTGTATTGTCACAGTAGATTGGAATTCCACTGATTTTAATGTTGTAGTCTTCTAGTTGATGCTTCAACCATAATATTTGTGCACAGCATGCTCCAGCAGCTATATACTCAGCTTCAGCAATAGATATGGATACTGAAGTCTGTTTCTTACTCATCCATGAGATCAGGCGACTACCTAAGAACTGACAGGCACCTGTTGTGCTTTTTCTGTCAATCTTGCAGCCAGCAAGGTCTGAATCTGAATAACCAATAAGCTCAAATCCAGATTCTCTAGGATACCACAATCCCAATTCTTGAGTGCCTTTAACGTATTTCAATATCCTCTTGGCAGCTAAGAGATGAGATTATTTAGGATTTGATTGAAATCTCGCACAAACCCCGACTGAGTACATTATATCAGGCCTGCTTGCTGTTAGATATAACAGTGACCCAATAATGCCTCTGTATTTGGTTATGTCTACTGATTTGCCATCTTCATCTTTATCCAAACGAAGACTTGTAGACATTGGAATATTAGCAGTAGAGCTAGTTTCCATACCAAACTTTTTAAACAGATCTCTTGTGTATTTAGCTTGATTTATAAAGATTCCATCAGGCAACTGTTTAACTTGTAAACCAAGAATATAATTAAGTTCTCCCATCATGCTCATTTCAAACTTATTTTGCATCAGCTTAGAGAACTTGTCACACATCTGTTGGTTAGTTGAACCAAAAATAATATTGTCCATATATATTTGCACAATCAATATATGACTTTCCCATTCAATAGTGAACAAGGTTTTATCTACCTTACCTTTATGAAATCCTTTAATTAAAAGAAAATCAGATAGGGTATCATACCATGCTCTTGGAGCCTGTTTCAGTCCATAAAGGGCTTTCTTCAGACGATATACCTTATCCTCTTCTTGATAGACTTCAAATCCAGGAGGTTGTTCAACATAAACTTCTACTTGCAATTCTCCATTGAGAAATGCTGATTTCACATCCATCTGATAGACTGTGAAATTCTTGTGAGCAGCATAGGCTAGAAACAGTCTGATTGCTTTAAGTCTTGCTACAGGTGCAAAAGTCTCATCGAAGTCAATCCCTTCTTCTTGACAATATCCCTTGGCCACTAATCTTGCTTTGTTTCTGGTAACAATACCATCTTCATTCATCTTATTTCTGAATACCCATTTAGTGCCAATGACTCTTTGATGACTTGGTCTAGGAACTAAGTACCAGACTTCATTTCTTTCAAATTGATTCAACTCTTCTTGCATAGCTTCTATCCAGAAAGAATCACTTAGAGCTTCTTCAATTTGTTTAGGCTCTATTTGAGATAGGAAAGTGACAAACATGGCATCTTGTGCAGCAGCCCTTCTTGTTTTCACTCTATCTAAAGGATCACCAATCACTAACTCAGGTGGGTGATTTCTGAGCCATCTTAGATCAGGTTGCAGGTCTGAATGTTGTCCTCTGTTATGATCTTGCAACACTACTGTTGGAGTTGCAGTAGTAGTCTGTTGAACATTTGCAGTCTGTTGAACAGTCTCTGGTCTGTCAGCTGGTTGTAACTCGTCTGTTAGACAATCAGTGATCTGATTTTGAACAGCACTTGAGTTATCAGCTGGGTTGAGATCAGGTAGTATGATGGGAACATATTCTTCACTCCTTCCAACACTTAACTTCTGTAAATCAGTAGATAGATCTTGATTAGTGCTTTGATTCTTTTCAGAAGATTGGTTTGGTTCATCAAATACTACATGAATGGATTCTTCTACTAGTAATGTTCTTTCGTTAAAAACTCTATAAGCCTTACTAACAGTAGAATATCCTACAAAAACAGCTTCATCAGCCTTTTCTGCAAAAGCAGTAAGGTGATTTTTCCCATTATTCAATACAAAGCATTTACAACCAAAAATTTTAAAGTAATGAATGTTTGGTTTTCTGTTGTTCCAAACTTCATATGGAGTCTTGTTCTGATTTTTGTTGATCATGCATCTGTTTTGGGTAAAGCAGGCTGTATTTGTTGCTTCTGCCCAAAATCTTTGTGGCAGCTTAGCTTCAGCTATCATGGTTCTGACAGCTTCCTTCAGTGTTCGGTTTCTCCTTTCAGCAACACCATTCTGTTGAGGGGTTCTAGCGGCTGAATACTCATGATGTATTCCTTTCATGTTACAATACTCTTCAACAGTAGAGTTTGTGAACTCTGTCCCTCTATCTGATCTGATCTTCAATATCTTTATGCTTTTCTCATTCTGGATCAGTTCCATTAGATTAGTAAGATGTTCCTTGGTTTCACTTTTCTTCTTCATGAATATCACCCAAGTATATCTTGAATAGTCATCCACAACAGCTAGGCAGTATTTCTTTCCACCATTGCTGACTGGATCAATGGGTCCAAATAAGTCCATATGTAGTAGCTCCAAAATTCTTTCAGAAGATTGATGCTTCTTGCTCTTGAACGATGACTTAATTTGTTTACCCTTCTGACAGGCGTCACAGAGCTTGTCTTTGCTCATGACAGTATTTGGAATTCCTTCTACCAAATCATTCTTGATTAATCTGTTGATGGTCTTGAAGTTTAAATGATTCATCCTCTTGTGCCATAGCCAACTAACTTCACTTGGTGTAGAAGCCACCAGACAAACATTTGAATTCTTGTTAGCAGAATTCCAGTCGACTATGTAGATATTTCCTTGTCGTCTTCCAGATAAGATTACCTTCTTTGTGCCAATCTGTTCAACATAGCACTTATCTGTTGAAAAGATAACTGAATATCCTTTGTCACAAAATTGACTTATGCTCAGCAGGTTGTAATTTAGGCCTTTAACATATGAGACGTCAGCTATCTCAATGTTTCCTTTGATTATCCTTCCTTTAGCTACAATCTTGCCTTCTTTGCTGTCTCCAAATGTAGCACTTGGACCATCCACAACAACTGCATCAGTCAGCTCATGTATGTTTCCACACATGTGTCTTGAACATCCACTGTCCAAGTACCAAATCTTCTCTACTTTACTCCTACTCCTAATCCTAACCTACAAAACAAAAATAAAATTGTTTTAGGTACCCTTATTGAGAGGGTCCTGAAGGATTAGTTCCACCTTTGACAACCCAAGATGTTGATGTCTTAGGCTTCTTAGGCATCTGAGTTTTGACAGGAGCATGAACAGTTTCATTTTTATCATAATTATCAGATAAGTCATGTTGATGATCAGTATGATAAGAATAATGTTCATAAGCAGGGTAAGGTGCATGATAAGCATGATATTCATGCATTGGATGAGCAGGGTAAGGTGCATAGTAACTTGGAAATTGAGGTGCATGATACATAGGATGATATGCAGCAGGTTGCACATAATAAGACTCATTTCCATACCAAGCATTTTGATTTTTCTTGTTTTTATGCTTCTTTGGTTTACTACTTGCTTGCTCATTAACAGACGACTTAGTTTTACCAACAGTTTGATTCAGTTTAGCTTTATCAGCAGACTTCTTAGGACTCTGCTGTTTGGTCTTACTAGTCTTTTTACCTAAACTAGGCTCTTTGCTCTTTTCAGCCTTAGGAGTTTTCTTCTCCTTTACTACTTTCTCAGGTGAGGCAGGTTTAGTTGTCTGAACATAAAGAATGACTTTTCTGTTGTCAGCTGATACAAATTTTTCAGTATGATTCAGTTCAAACTTATCCTGTTCTAAAGGTATCTTCTGTTTACTAGATGTATGTTTACAGCACTGGCTTGAGGCTGTAAGTTTCATCACTCTTTCTGAAAAATTTGAAAATAATGAATTTTCATTTTTAACATTTAATTTTAATAATAACTATTCCTACATTTTCTTTTGCAGATTGATCCGCGACATAGATATGGTCACAACTTGCAGTTTTATTATGTCAACTGGCTACAATGTGACAGTAAACAACCTTTCTTCTACTGGTAAATAATAGCATGCCAAATCTTTCATTTTTTCGATATATACATCATTCATCTACCATGAATGCTTCATACTCATTCAACTTTGATCTTCAGGCTTGACATCGGAGAAGGTAAAGACGTTAATCTAGAACGATGCCATAGATCGAAACTCCAACAACAATGTATCAAGTACCTTGGTCCGGTACGCTCCATTATCTATCTCACATAGATATTCTTCAAATTATAATTTTCGACGTACCTTGAAATTGTCTTAATTAGATTCATATAATATGCAGACTGAGAGAAGTTTATATGAAGTTATTATAACGAATGGGAAGCTAATGTACAAGCAAAGCGAGGAGCTTATTGATACAAGGGAAGGACCCGAAGATGTAAAATGGATCTTTGTACTAAGTGTGTCCAAGATTTTGTATGTGGGGCAAAAAAGCAAGGGTACATTTCAACATTCGAGTTTCTTGGCCGGTGGTGCCACGCTATCTGCCGGAAGATTAGTTGCCGAAGATGGTATTCTAAAGGTATATAATATAACCATGTATATATTGTTTCTGAGCTAAATGCTAAAATAACCCTTAACCCCCCCCCCCCCCCCCTTTCTTTTTTAATTAGCAGAAAAACGCATTTGAAATTCCTTCATAAATTATGGGGAGGTTATTGTCAATTTTTTAAGTAAACATTGGGGTTATTTTCAATGTTAATAAGGATTATTGCCAATTATTTAGAAGAATATGGGTGTTTTTGCCATTTGGGGGGGGGGGGGGTATAATTGTTATTTGGCTTGAGAGGGGTTTTTTTGCTAATAAAAAATTAGCACAAGGAGGATTTTGGTAATAAAAATAACACAGGGGATTCTGATAATTAGACAAATTATAGTAGGGGTGGGCGCGGGTTGGGTATTCTTATCAGACAAATTATAGTAGGGGTGGGCGCGGGTTGGGTATTTCAGGTTTCAGGTCGGGTACTCGATTCGGCCGGTGTCGATTTTTCACACCCAAAACCCGTTACGTTTGGGTGGGTACCCAAAATTTTTGGGTACCTGCCTTTTCAGGTTCGGGTAACCCGAAATTTACATGTTTTTTTATAATTAAATTTTATTGATTTTAAATATATTATATTGTACATGAAATTCAATATATTTGACATAGTAACACATTTGATAATGAGAAGGGAGAATAAATTTGGACCACGACCATTCATATGTCATGTCATTTTATAATCTGTAATTGGGCCAAAATAAAAATTATTTAATACCCGACAGGTCCCGAAACACCCGTTGGGGTGTAAAATCAATACCCAAATTCAACCCGAATAAATATTTCGGGTATCGGTTCCCGACCCTAAATGTCAAAAAACCCTTTTTTGTCCCAAACGGGAAATACCCGATCGGGTTGGAATGGGTCCCGAAATACCCAACCAAGCGCCCACCCCTAAATTATAGGGGGTATTTTTGCATTTCATTCTTTAGTTTTTCCTTATTTAACCTACCTATTTTTGTAACATAGGCGGTTTGGCCTCACAGTGGGCACTACCTCCCAACAGAAGAAAATTTTGAAGAATTTATGGCATTTCTTATGGAACATAATGTTGATCTAAGTGTTGTTCAGGTGAGATGATACAAATTCATATTATCACTAACTTAATCTTTTTAATAATCAATCAAGTGATTTAATTTTTATTTGTTTTGCAGAGAGCACCTAGTAATGAAGAAGAAGTTAGCTTTTTGTATCATAACAATTCCAAGAAGGAAGAAGGAGATCAAAAGGAATCGAACCAAATATATTCTAAAGTCGATGAAAATATTGATATAAATCAAGAACCCGTATCAAGATGGTCGAGGAAACTACATTCAAAAATATCTCTACTCCAAATTCCGAAAAGAGAAGACATTGTCGAGGAGTTATTCAAGACTCCATTATATTCGAGTCCATTGGAGGATGGAGGATATGAGACAGCAGAGGAAAATTTATCAGACTCAGAAGAATTTTCAGTCTCGAAGCATAATTTATTCGATGATGAAGATGAAGAAGAAGAGTACGACCATGAGCCTATACCAAAAGAAAAGATTTTAAAGAGAATATATTCGCATAAAAAGATGAAGTCGTATCAGTTAGCGGATCAATTATCGTGTAAATGGACTACTGGAGCTGGTCCACGAATTGGATGTGTGAGAGATTATCCTTCCGAGCTTCAATTTCGTGCACTAGAGGAAGTATGTTTGTCTCCAAGAAGTGCGTTCTCGTCTCCTAGAAGAAGTGCTAGGTCAACTCTGGGGGTTCTTACCCCTTCAAGCTCGTCTACAGAAAGAAGCCCGCTTGCAAAATAATTGTCACATTTTCGTAGAGGAATTTATTCTTTTCTCTGATACTAACTTATCCGATTCTTTAGTATATTACACAGTATAAAGTTGGGAAGAAAGATCTCTTTAGAACTTAGTTGACTGATGTTTCCTGCAGGATGATTCTAACATCGGTTGTATGATCATGAGAAAGAAATAGTGATCACAATTCTACATCTTTGTGAGTTTAAGTCTTCCATGATATAAACATGGGTCATTTTATCATAACATCACGCCCTAAAAATATAAGTTTACGAAGAACGATGTGCCAAAACATGTCTAGTCGTAAAAGATAAGGCCGTTTTTACGATGTGCATCTTTGTTAGTTTAAGTCTTCCATGATATAAACATGGGTCATTCTATCATAACATCACGCTCTAAAATATATACGTTTACGAAGAACGAGGTGTCAAAACATGTCTATTCGTAAAAGATAAGGCTGTTTTTACGATGTGTTGGAGTGGTTTTAGAGCATCTCCCCCAAAACCTGGACCTCAATCAGTCATTTGCAATCTGTTATAGTGTTTTGCATTTTCTGAATAAGTTTTTTACTGCAACAATAGGCATATAAAAGGGAGGCCATTTTTAAAATTAATTTAAAAAATTACATTCATTTAATTAACATAAAATTAAACCCTATCAAAAATATTTTTTTAAAAATTTGTGAATATACGATAATTCTCAATTGTAGACAATAAACTCATTGATCGTGTCGTCATTATTATTTTCAAGTTGTGATTTATATTTTATGTTATAAATATTTTTATCTTATCAATGTGTCAAGTCAAGTATGATTATTAGGATTTTGGATTTGCTTTTTTATCCATTGATATCAACATGATTTTGCAAAATTTATTTCAATTAATGTAGTTGAAAAAAAATCTCCCCTTAGTTGAAGTAGTTGAAAAGAAATCTGAATAGAAATAAGAGTACATCCCGCTTTTGGTCTTTTTCATGGATTAACTTTTGCACTTTTATCCCTCTTAAATTTTTTGTAGCAGATTGATCTCTTATATCAATGTAGTGCATGTATTACATTCGTCCCTCTTAAATGATTTGTAGCAAATTCGTCCCTCTTATCAATGTAGTGTAACACATTAATTCATCTTAAATATAAAATACATCACTTGAATTCAAAATATATTCTAAAGTTGACGAAAGTTGGTGTATTTTGTATTTAAGAGGGTCTAATGTGTTACACTACATTGATAAGAGGGACGAATTTGCTACAAAAAATTTAAGAGGGAAGTATGTGTTATAAAAGGAATGAATGTGATACATTACATTGATAAGATGGACCAATCTGCTTCAAAAAATTTAAGAGGGACAAAAATACAAAATTTAATTACCCTCGTAAAATTTAGTGTGAAAATATTATTAGTTGGACTGGATCTCTTATGGGCTCTATTTCATATTATTTCATCTATGTTGTGGACTAGGACTGTTGTGTTCCACAATAACATTTTCTCTCTGTTAAAATACAAAACTTGTCAATTTAATACAAAACGTCTATTTTCAATTAACTCTTTAATTGAAACTTTTCCTTTCAACTAACTCTTTAATTGAAATATTGTTTAATTAATTAGACCTTCTAATCAATTAAACTTGTCAATACCTTTCTTAAGTGCAGTGGGATAATTTGATTTTAGGCTACTTGTGTTCTTTCCACTACCTTTATGTTCGCTTTGAAAGAGAACACTTTCTTCTTCCTTTTACTCTTCTTTGACTTTCCAGTCCTTGAAGTGTGAGCAATCATGACAGGTGTACGTTTTAAAAGGTTCCTATTTGCCTTTTACCAATACTTTGGTCAATTCATGAAACCTGATCAACTTATCGAATAAGTTCAGAACTTTTCACGAATCGTTTGAATGAGCGGGAGGAGAATTTAGGAGGAAATCAATGTTAAGATCACTTGCAGGCCTAAGTTTAATTTATCTAGTTTTCAACCAGATTGATAAAACAAGGACAGTGAACCTTGACATTAGTTCCTTCATTTATTCTCGAGTTTTAAACAACACCTTAGAAATCTCGAATCAAACAATTCAAATTGCTTCTCAAAACAAGCCTTTTGAGGTGGAGGTTTGTTTTAGAAGCTTCTGACATACTCCTATGTCGCTTCTTTAGCTCGTTCAATCTTGATGCTTATATGAGGCAACAATCATTGAGATTCCCATACTCTATAGGTGATTCGTTCCTCTTTTGAGACTCATCTCAAAATGCATCAGGAATAGGTTGATTACTATGAACACGATTCTGACTTTCGGAATTGAGGACTATCCTAAAGTTTCTAAGCCAATCAATATTTTAGTCCAGTTATTTTGTAAGTCCAGGATAAATTGTAAAAAATGGACAATTTAGATATATATATCTCAATATCTAATCTAAAGAGAAGACAAAAATCTAGAGGACTAGTTAATGAATAATAATATTTATAATCTATGAAGGTTCGACTTTCTACCGTAAAAGTTCTCCCACTATTTTATCGAAACAATTACCCCCTCAATTGTTCGGGAAATCCTATTTTCTAGTAGGTCTTGATGTCCCAGCAGACATTAATTGCACCCACGACTCGCGGCCATACAATTAATTCCCCAGGTAGGCATACTTATTGCCTTTGTGTCCCTACACAACCTTCAAGCTATTTTGCCTCGATTTTTGCACCCATCTAGCACTGCTACATCATGAGTGGTACTACTCGTTAAGTCTAACCCATCAATCTTGATGAGCAACTGGCCCTGTCATGAAATCCCCGTAACTGGTTATCGGTCGATGTTCATGTCCCGATCAGTCCCCACCGTTGTCAAGTTCAATTAAAAACGAGAATCAAGGAATTTCGTGTACTATCTCTTTCTTCGACTCGGGTGCCAGACTCTGGATCACTTTAATCGATAAGTGGACAACTCACGCTAGTTCCTATTGATGGAAGGCTTGGATTTATATAAATACTTCATTTTATTTTAACCCAATATGACTTAATATTATTTTCAAGAGGGGCTTTTCAGGTCTAAGAGTTTGAGGTAACTCTCCTCGAGATCTCACCGTTCCAGTTATTCTTTATCTTTTATTTACGATCCAAATTACTAGCACGCATAACTATATGCTAAAAGATAAATCAATAAATAAAACATACACACCTAGCAAGCATTCTACCACAATATGTTTTCGAGCGGGAGCCTCCTATGCGGGCCATCATCGAGCCAAAGATGTTGGCCCAATTGGTCAATCTAATTGGATTCTCAAGGACCTAGGCTATTCCATAAATAACCATGCATACATGGCCTTCACATTTCTTGGACTCCCACCTTGCTTGTAACGGGCCTCCATCCTAAACTATTTAAAACAGTAAAACCCTAATCTATTACAAAGGCTCAAAGTGGCCCAAAAACTTAAGGCTCGCAGGCCCAACAAAACCAACATAATTAAAATTAACCAATCACATCTACCCTAGGGTCAAGGCTCGGCGCAATTGAAAACCACGTAAACAGTTCACGAAGAGCAAAAAAGAAGCAAAGCTCATTTTCTTATTTCTTATCTTATTTTAAAACTTTGATCTTATGTATTTTTGTAGGCGTTCAATGTGCGTTATGATCGAGCCACAATGCAATATATATATAAAGGAGAAGATCAATAATATGTATATTCCGATCGTGAATGTACAATTTACAAAGGTCCTATTCGAGAACTATAGGATGTCGTACAAGCTAGAGGCTAAATACATACAAGGAATGATGTCTAATCTACTCTTCTATATATGTCCGAGCGGGAGCATCGAGCCTGGGGTGCATAGAAAAGCGCGCGTGTCGCCATAAATGCTTGTGGTATTTATAGTAGAGGCGGTCTGCTGGCTGAACCATCCTCAGGGGAGCATTCCTAGGCCCATAAGGCATGGGCCGGGGGTCGGCCCATTAATGATCTCCGACCGGGAAGTCTTTCCTGAGATCGGACAGGGACTGATACTTTTGAGATCGTCCTTACAGCTTTGAGGTCGGGGACGAAGGTCTTTCTTCTATACTAACCCGACATGAGATTCACCAAGTATGGAATCCAAAATACTCCTCATCAATACTCCCCCACTTCTCGAGCGTAAGAGAAGCTGAAGCTCGGAGAAGTAAGTGCATCTGTATGACGGGGACAAGTCATTACTTTAGTGCTTCGGATGGGCCTCATTAAAAACCTAGCTCGGAAAAACCCATTGAGATAAAAACCGAACCAGGGAAAAAGAGTGCGCATCTTGGAAACTCTAGAATGACTATTCGTCATGAATTAGATCGCGTTGAAGTTCTTGTTCTTCGTGATGATGGTTGATATTTGCTGAAGCTCGGGGAAGCAAATTTGTTTTGATAATAAATCCGGAAATCCCACCCATTAGGCAGGTAGTAATCTAAATTGACAAGGTATGGGGACCAAAAAAGCAATTTTGTCAGGAAGATAAATTTGAAATTATCATGGGGAAGTTCAAGCGTCGCGACTGTTCAGGGTCTGGGTTGCAATTCACCTTTTTCACCCTATATATATATTTTAACTGTTAGAGAAGTTTTTACTTAGTATTTATGTCATTGGGTCGGAGTATAGCGGTCAAACAAATCGTCTTTCTTCATCCGATCTTGCAAGTTCATTTTACTATAATGTCTAGCTCAAGAAGACTTTAGGCAAGGAGAAAGTCGTAGAAGAGCCGGACCCTGATCCTGACATGAGGCTTATCGATAACTTTAGATTTTCTGAAAGGGAGGACCCCGAGTTTGAAGAAGGAGAAATCCATTTAGAGCAAGAAGAAACCGAGCAAGTTGAGTATCTCGAGGAGAACGTAGTCGAGAAACGCAATATAGGTGAAAATGCTTTCGTCAGGATATATAGGCCGGTCGAAAGTTCGAACGTCGATGGTCCTCCGAAGAATGATCTTCCTGCCAGTGAAGTTTCCTGCATTTTTGTCAATAGTGATCATGCTTTTCAAGAAAAAGAGTTTGGGAAATTTCTGCCCGTGGGTTTTTCGATCGTGATCCCTACTTATCGTGATCGTGCAACTAATCCTCCGTCGGGTTGGCAGGCTTTTTACGACAGGAAAATTTCCTATGGGTTGCGCATTCCCTTCATCCCGTTGCTTAGGAATATTTTAACGAACTTTTCCCTTTCCCCTTCTCAACTTCTACCGAACTCTATTGCAGACATAGTTGCATTTAGTATCCTTATGGAAGCCAAGGGGGAAGAGGCCTCCTTTCGGAATTTTTGGCAAATATTTGGTATGAGCATGTCGACCGGCTCCAATGCTGGGTTCGCGTATGTCACACCAAGGTCGAAACAATCAATCCTCTCGAACGTAATCATGAAGAATCGAAGGGTTGGAAAAGGAGATTCTTTTTCGTTAAAGGACCCAATCTTCCTGTTTCGGACGGGAGTTCGAAGACCAGACCATACCAATGGGATGGGGTTGAGTCCTGGACCTATGGACGTCGTAATATCAGGTAGGGGTGGCAATATGGATCAGAAAATCCGATCCAAATCCAAAGGATCCGATCCATAAAGATCCACTAAATGTTCACTCAGATCGGATCTGGATCCAATATGGATACACACATACAAGTAATGGATTGTGATGGATCCATCAATGGATCCTCTGAATCCACGAATGGATCCACTAATGGACCCATCGGATCCAGTATTGGATCCAAATTTGGATAAATTCAAAAGTAAACGTTACCAAATTTGGATGAAAATTGCAATTTGACCCCAGATTTTTGAAGAACCCAGAAATTACAATTCAGTCCATAATTTAATAAATTAAAATTTTCAATTCGGACCCTGATTTTCATGAACAAAATTTGCACTTTTGGTCCCTCAATTTTTGGATATTGCAATTTTGACCCTAGATTTTCAAAAACTCAAGAATTGCAATTCAGTCAGTTTTTAACAAAATTAAAAATTTCAACTCGGCCCCTGATTTTTAGAAATTTAAATTTGCACTTTTGGTCCCTCAATTTTTTGGAAATTACAATTTGACCCCAGATTTTTTGAAAAACCAAGAATTGCGTTTTAGTTCAGAATTCTCATAAAATTTAAAAAAAATTCAATTTGGCCCCAAATTTTCAGAAATTCGAATTTACACTTTTGGTCCCTCAATTTTCAGAAATTACAATTTGACCTTAGATTTTTGAAAAACCCCAGAATTACAATTCAATTTATTTAGGAAGATTAAAATTTTCATTTTGGCCCCTGATTTTCAGAAATCCAAAATTCCACTTTTGGTCCCTTAATTTTCAAAAATTGCAATTTGACCCCATATTTTCAAAAAAATAAGAACTGCAATTCAATCCATAATTTACAGAAGATTAAAATTTTCAATTCGGCACCTGATTTTCAAATATCCAAATTTGCACTTTTGGTCCCTTAATTTTCAAAAATTGCCATTTGACCCCAGATTTTCAAAAAACCCAGAGTTCCAATTCAGTCCAGAATTTTCAAAAAATTAGGATTTTCAATTCGGCCCTAGATTTTCTGAAATCCGAATTTGCACTTTTGGTCCCTCAATTTTCAAAAATTATAATTTTGCCCCAAATCGATTTATGCGATTTCATCCCGATATCAACAACAAGAATTAACTCATAGAGCAAATTATAAGGCACGATTGAAAATTTCAAATAACACAAATGATATATAACAAACAATGAATTTTAAATGAATTTGTAAAAAAATTATCAAAACAAGAGATTACAAATGAATGGATTTCAAATCATTAGAATTTCAAATCCATTCATTTGAAATCCCTCTTCATATCAAATCCACCCATCCAAATGGGCCCTTATAGTTCTTAATTCTGTTATTCTGTATTTGATTCATGTCTCACTAAGTTACTATTTTTTTTTAAATAATCACTGATATTGCATATTTGATTGAATGCTAATTAAATGATACAAATTTATTATGTATTCATATAATAAAATAAATCTTAAAGCACCTTCATATTCTGTAAGTTCCGAACATAATTATTGGTTTATTATAAATAAATCTCTTGGCATTTCCATATAAATAATTGTATTATAACATTTGCAATTTTTAAATTAATGTCGATTTTCAACTATTTGTATGAATGAAAAATTCTTAAATTTTTGAATTTTCTCAATGATATCCCTTGATCCACAATCATGGATCCATGATGGATCCACAATTTATAAGTTTTGGTTTTCTTCCCATCTTAGTTGCATTAGTACACTTTCACTCTTTCAATAAGAATTTTGATTCTATGGGATCCCTTGATCCACAACCATGGATCCATGACGGATCCATGACGGATCCACTATGGATCCATGATGGATTCACGGACGGATCCATGACGGATCCACTGTGGATCCGTCATGGGTACACAATGAATCTATTCGAATCCATGATGGATCTGAATTTTTTTCACCCGGATCCGGTTTGGATCGGATCCTAAATGGATCCATCATTATCGATCCATTTAGGATCCGATCCACAATGATCCAATCCAGATCCGACCCGGGTGATCCATTTGCCACGTTATCAGGGAGAAAATAAAACCTCGTCTCTCTGATGGATTCCTGGAGCAACTAAAGTCCAGTCCTTACCAAACCATGCTCCTTGTTCAAGAAGGGGTTTTGAGGATGGCGGGTTTTAGTAATTGTACATACCCCGCTCCGGTGATCAAGCATTCTTTTCCTTCTTCAAACCAAGTACCTCTTATGTTAGGTGGGGTAATCGAGAGACTCAGGACATCCACCGTCGAGACCATAATAGCTATTGCTTCGCGGGAAGCTTCCAACCAGCTTCGACGGGAAGGGATCGGTAATCCGGCCCGAGGAATGAGAATAACCAACTTGATAGAGTGACATATCGAGGGTTCCTTAGCTTTCCCTCCACTGAGAGGGATTTGGGGCGCAAGTTCATCCAATCCCATCACGTCGGGCCCCTTGCGCAGCATATTCTCTCTCGACACCTCCAACCCTTCATCCGCCGGATATAGTTGGTACTCTTGGAATTGGATCCAGGGCACCCGGGAATATGAGGATCGTGCGTCTCAAAAAAAGAATAATGATCAACAGGAGCCTCCGAGGAGGGTTAAGCCTTTCGGTAGGAATTCCGAGGCGGTGCCTTGTCGAGCGGGGAGATCGGAACCAGATGTTGCTGACTTTATGGATGAACATTTTCAAGGCGGAAGGGCCGCCGGATACTCTGAAGAAGGGACTATTTCTACCGACCTTGATCCGGATGGTAAGAACGAATTTGACAAATCCATGAGGATCTTCTTGGCTGGGCGCTTCAAACGGGATTTACTTTATCCTTCTGTCAAGAGTGAATTTGAAATATTAAGCAACTACTCTCGAATGTATCAAGAGGTTTGTTTAAAATTCATTGTTTTATTCCTTTGAATGGTTTTCATTCTCTTGTATCTAGAAATATCTGCTAACTAGCCTTTCCTCTTTTTCTTTCATTTGTTTTTGAAAACAAGCCGGGGACTATTTCGCTCTTCAGACCTATCGACTATCCCTTTTGGAGCAAGAGTCACAGGAAGTTCATAATGCGCTTGCACAGACTAAGGACGAGAATAAGCTTCTTCGCTCCCAATTAGATGATGCAAATGAAAAATTAGCTGGTAGCCGACGCGAGATATCTAAAGTGAGGAAGGAGCTGAAAAATGCCAAGAAGGATAAATACACCCGTGCGACTCAGGAAGATCTAGTCGGTGGTTGAGGAGAAGAGCACCCTTGAGGAGGAACTTAAGAAGGTTAAGATAGAGCTGGAACAAGCCAAACAGGATTCCGAGTGTTCATACCACCAAGGACAAGAAGAAGCTAGATACTCGGTGATAAAGGAGTTCTTGGAGTCCCCAGTTCTCGATCCTCTAGTACGAAAATGGATAGGAGGGGTTCTCCAAACAATCTTCTATAAAGGAGTTCACCAGTTTATTGCGGCTAGGAGAATTCCAGATAATATGGAGGATTATCTCCTGTATATGGATCCGCTCAAGAATTTCCAGGGAAAAGATTACCAAGCTTCATCTTTACCTCGAGAAGTTGGTGACTGGCAAACCCATGAATTTGCCCCTTATGTTGAAGAATTTGTTACTCCGATGCCTAATCCAGATATCCTCGAGCAGGCTGTCGTCAATAGCCATTCAGCCTCGAGGGAAAATGAATTTGATGAGTATGTAGATATTGACGATGAATCTGAAGAGGAGAAAGATCATCCCGGTGATGTTCCGGCTAGGAGAATTCCGGATAACATGGAGAGAGATCAACCCGAGGATCGAGGCAAATCCTCAACTAGCGAAGATGAAGACAGTGGCAGTTCGGATAGCGAAGACGATAGCTCTGGAGAATGTGAATCCGATGAGGGACACGATGGAGATGATGGTAATTCCGAATCTGAAGGCTAGAAGTTCAATCCTTGATAATTTGTAATAGGAAGTTCTTAGTATTTTCTTCAATATTTCTTTCAGTAATTTGTAATCGAGACGTTTCTTTCTCTTTCTTTGAATTCACATGTATATGGTTGACTTCATTCCTTGTTGTTCGAAAACTTGATTCCTTATAATCGAATTCTACTATCTTAGCCCTGTTTTCTCTGGAGACGTAACGATTTATTTATTATTAAGGTAAAACGCTATCTGCATTATAAATACAAGTTCTATTCCAACTCATTTTATCGTAAGGCCTTAGCATTAGATCGGTGCTCCAAGCTTAGCATATAATTTCGGAGTTTAAACTCTTTCTTTTGACCATTATGGATAAAGTGCTGGGTGCCCCGATCGATCCCAAACTGTTATTAGGCGGTTCGAAAAATAAAGCTGTTGGTCCCAAGTGGTCAGAAGAGGTTTAGAGGGGGGGGGGGGGGTGAATAAACCTCTTTAAAAATTTTCTTCAAATTTAACTTTAAAACTTTTACTCTAACTGAACAGACTAAGCTGATCAGATTAGTTAGTTGCAATTCTGTTCGCGAACAAATCTTTGAACAACCTTGTTGACCACTCGTCTGATTGTTACTTAGCTGATTTTGTCAAAATCAGTTTTAATACTTAGAGTACTTGCAGCGGATTTTCAAAGTGTTTTTCACAAGTAAACTTAGCAGTTTGAAAAATGCTTCCCCAGATTTGTAAAATCTCTTTTTAGATCCTTTTTCAAACAGTTAACTTAATGTGTTTTATGCAACTGAAAATATGCAAGTAAAATGCAGATAAAAACACAAAAATTTTTTATAGTGGTTATATGGATTTGAATATCCTTTAGTCCACTCTTCCAAGTCACAAAGATCTTGGGTTATACTAAAAACACACAGTAATCAGTATACTCTGCTTACGCCTTACAACAAATGAACAGGCCGTAAGTTCGCAGTAAGAAATCACAAAGAAATCCTACTTCTCTGAAGTAATATCACTCACTAAGACGGATATCTACTTCTCACAACACTCTTGTTTACAAATTCACTCAGAAGATGTGTTTGGCTTGATTCTTCAACTCTGCTTTCGTCAACAAATGACTCAGCTGATGAGTGAGCTGTTCTTGAGACTTAAAGAATTCTGCTTCGAAAATTTCTCAGAGATTGTGTTGTTTTTTTCTTCTTCGTTTCTTTCAGCTATTTATACTTGAGGATTGAAAAGTGTCCGTTGAAGAGAGACAAGATTCAAATTCCTCGAGTACTGGTCCTTAAAATCCGCGAACGGCTCTTTTGCAGTCTGTCCGTACTGTGAACAGTACTATTCTGCAGGCAGCATTAAATGCACCCAGCTGATGCGAAGCAATTCTTCAATCATTTGTCTTTAATAACCTTGTACTTCAGCATTTATTACTCCAAGGGGCATTTATTACCGTTGGGAATACTTTATGATCTTCTTCACTTGGCTGATAAAAGTACACGTCTGATGGCGAACAAAGCTGATCTCATACTTGAACAAATCTGATTTGAGTCGGCTGATCTTCACCAGTCTGATAACTTTTCTTCAGCAGATCAGAAGTCTTGGACCTTGAAACTTTGACTCTTCTGATGTCTTCTTTACTTGGTCAAAATTCCTTGATAAGTTTATCAGCTAAGTTTCTCCATACTTAGCCAAATATGAAGTTTTGGAATGCATCAAAACCTCCCTTATCAAACTTCCTTTAGTGCCTTCATCTTCATCCTTATCCAACAATTTCCCCCTTTTTGATGATGACAAAACTTCGGCTAAGTACCTGTTGAATACCTAAACTAAAGAATGTAATCCTCAAAAATTTTCTGAGATAGAAAATAGTATGTTGGAATGAACTTGACTTTTTATTGATATGATAAGATTGTTACAAATACAAGTACAAGTTCTTCAGATGAGATGTCTGAAAGATAGATAAAAGCAAACTGATTACAAGATTTTATATATTCTAACTATCAGCTTCTTCATCTGATCCTTCAAGCACTTCTTCATACTCATAAGATGACTCTTCGTCATCTTCTTCTTCATCATCATCAACTTCATCATCCAAGTCCATGTTTGCTTTGGCAGCTTCCATTTTCTCTTTAAGTTTTTCTTCATTCAAAGCTTCCATGGCCTTCCTGGCTGATTCTGTGTTTTTGTACTTAGTCAAAGGCTCTGATTGATCAGCAGCAGAGTCTTTGGATTCAACCATTACTTCATCAGTTTTGGCTTTTTCCTTGGTCTCTTCTTCAGATTTGTCTTTGCCTTGTACTTTTCCAGATTCTTCAACAGCAGCAGCATTGGTTTCCCCTTTTTCTTCCCCCTTTTTGTCATTATCAGATCTGATGACTTCTGCAGGTTTAGCAGCAGGGTTGAGAGCAACTGTTGGAACCTTTAATTCAGCGCACAAAGCCTTCAGATTTTGATTTGTAATATCATGGCTTGCTGTAAGATGAAGAATATCAGTGCTGATGGCGTCAGTATGATCATTGAAGTAGTCAATGTTCAGGTTTATGGTTGCAATTTCAGTTTGTAGTTCTTGTGTAGCATGTGATACTTCTTGCAAGAACCCTAAGTTGACTGCCTTCTCTTCTTCACTGACTTTTATGAAGGTTGCAGTTAGATCAGCAATCTTGTGCTCAGCTGTTTTCAAAGCAGTATGAAGGTGATTCACATCGCCCTTCACATCTTCAACATTCTTGTTCAAATCTCTTAAGCTGTGCACTAACTGCAAGGAATGGTCTTCAGGAATAGGAATACTGTCAATTTCTTTCTTGATGATCTCTGCTGTTGATCCTTGAACAGTTTCCAGCTGAAGTCTGTTTGATTCTCCCAATTCTGCTTTAAGTTCATCCTTCAGCTCCTCTTTGACCTTTATCAGCTGTTGATTATGCTTCTGTTCCAGTTCCTTTAGTTGGTCTTCCAATAACACCTGGAGTGCTTCCATCAGTGATGAATGTTGATCAGCTGATGAAGCAGAAGCAGCAGCATCAGCTTCCTTCTCTTCAGTCGCCTGTTGAACAGGGACTTCTTCCAAATCTGTCATCTGATGGTCTTCAGAGTCCTTAGCATTCCAGTCTATTGCTAGAAGCTCTTCCGCTTTCTTTTCTTCAGTCTTCTTTTGTTCATCAGTGACATCTTCATACACCAGATTTGTGATGGTGCCATCATCATTGAAGCAAGTTGTCTGACGAATTTGCCTCACAATGATCCAAGGGTTGACAAAGGCGTTGTTACCCTCTGGCACTTCACTAAAATCTTTCATTTCTCTGCCAAAGATTACATGTTGAATACTTGGCAGTTGAGGGAGTTCACTTGAATGCCTTTGCTGATATCTGGATTTTTCTGCCCACTTGTTCAGTGCAGTGATAACAACAATCTTCACAGCCCTTTCTTCAACATCATCAGTTTTCTTCCTTTTGGCAGGCAGGGTGCTCTGTATCAGCTTAGCTTCCTCAAGGGCAAATTCCCTAGCATAATGATGCATAGCATCCCTAACATAGTGAGGATCCAAAGCTTTTTGGATGGAATCTGTCTTTAGCCACTCTAGTACCCATTTCTCTTCAGCAGCTAAATCCTTCAGATTCTGAAGTTCAATGATGGACCTGTTCAGCCTATTGTCTCTCCATCTGATATATCTAGGCTTCTCTTGAGTGAACATGGTCTTCAGCATTAACTTCTGATTGTAGTTGGCTAAGGACTTTTCAAACTTTTGGAAAAGCTCTTTGTTGTCATATATGATCTTGAAGGCTTTCTTAACTTCAAACTTTTCCTTTGGTTTTACTTCCCCAGCAGGCATCTTCACTTTTGGGGGTTCTTTTCCTCCTTCAGCCTCCTTAATCTTGATGCCACCTCCATGGACGGGTCCATAGGCATCAACTTTGCTCATTTCCAAAACCATGGCCATTTCAGCATCTTCAGCAGCTTTCCTTTCTGCTTCAGACATTTTCCTTCTGGCCTCATCCTTTGCTGCCTGAGCTTTGCTTAGCTCAAGAGCCTTCTTTTCTTCCAACTCATCCTGCTTTCTCTGTTCAGCAGCTTCCCTTGCCTTCTTGTCAGCCTTGGAAATTTTCTTTTTCCTCAACACTATCTTCCTTTTTCCTTTATCAGCAGGGGCTGGTCCAGCAGACGAGATAGGATTTGCAGCAATTGGATGTATGATTTGGACATCTGGATCTTCTTGAGACTTTGAAGTCTCAACTGATTGAGTAACTGATCTTGGCTGTTGCTTATCAGCTTTGTCAGTTGCATCAGCCTCGACTGTTGCGGCAGTCTCGACTGTTGTAGCAGGCTTAACAGTTTCAGCAGCCTTTTCAGCATTTTCAGGGCCTTCTCTAGCTATATTTTCTAACTCCGTGGGTTCTTCTATAAAAGTCATTTGCTTTCTAGCAGACTTTTTGGTTCTTCCTTCACGGTAAGTAGAAGTAGCTGTATCTCTCTGTTGGCTTCTTGTTCTTTGAGAGATACCTTCAGCAGGCCTCTCTACTGATGGAGTTCTTGATGGTGATGCAGGGGATCCAGTCCTTACATCAGCAGTTATATTTTCAATGATTTTAGTGGCTTCAGCAGCAGAAGTCACTTTCTCCATCTGCTTAGTTTCCTTCTTTTTAGGCTCATCAGCAGCCTTCTTCTTTTTAGTCTCAACAGCTAAGCTGGCTGTTTTGACTAATCTCCTTTGCCGTTTGGCAGGAGCCTCCTTAGCTCCCTCATCAGCAGCTTCCTCAGGCTCATCAGCCTTTCTCTTTTGAACTGGCAGGTATTTGTTCATGGCTTTGGACTTGTGAATTTCCTTGCCATTCGTCATAGTGCATCCCAGATGGGATAGCAGGTAGCTGAGAGTGATTCTGTGATTTGTGTGAGGTTCTTTTCCTTTCTTCACCTCAAAGAATTCAGCAAAGATGTACCACACAATCATGGACCAGTTGACCTCCAATCCATAGTAAATAGCAGCCATAATGCTGAACCTCTTCATAGTAACTGCATCGAGGGAAAAGGTGCAATTTTCTATCAGCTTTGCCACCATATCAGCCATCCGCTGATACTCGTCCTTCAGCTGTCTCTTCCTGATATTTCCAGACATTATCTCCCCTTCCTTGGCGCAGATCGCCCAAAATTCTTGGTGTTTGGCTTCAGTCATCACAGTGACGTCATGACGTCCACTGTTACGGAGGCCAAACTGCTCGTGAAGAACAGCAGGAGTGATGACAACAGATTTGTCACCTACTGTAGCTGTAATCTCCAGTTTTTCGAAATCAACAGATGCCGTCTTGTAGTATTTCATAACCTGGTCAGTCCAGATTATTCCTTCATTGTACTCCATGAAGTTCACCAAGGTTGCAGATTTGAACTTCTCCAAAATTTCCTTCATCAGATTTGTGCCAGATTGGTAATAGGAATCATACACAAGGTACATACCTTCAGCAGCCATTGTTGATCTGTAGAGATTAGAGAAAAACGAAGAGATTTTTGCAGAAAAATTGCTTAAATTTCTCACAAGTACTTTTGAAAATCTAGGGTTCGTAAAGAACTACACGACTGATCAGATTGAGATTTATAGAGTTGGGGTATGTTGGTTTCCGTTATACCAGCCAACCGTTAGATCCATTTTTCTGTCAGTGCTGATCGTGCGGCGTCAGTTACGACTTTTCAAATTCAAAAGATATTTAATGAGGAGCGGGAATATGTACCGCCCTTCAGTTGCTTATAAAAGCGTATTTTTGAATAAAACGTTTTAAATAGTTCCGCTTTTATATCAGTAATCAGATGAGTAAAATAAACACTTATCTGATGGACTACTGTCCTGATGACATAGTTGTTATCAGAGAATGCCAATAGCTGATAACCTTCCTCAGCTGTTTGTCAATCCAGCCATATAATATAACTTTATTCTTCAGTAGTTGAGTCTTCTGTTGAAAACATAACTTCAACTAACTGACATTAACAAAATTCATCTTTAATTCAGAAGTACCGCTAGTCGTACACGTTCCCCCTGAGTTTAAGAATTCATAAGTTAACTAGTCTGTTGAAAGTTAATCCTTGAAGATAACAATGATGATTAAGCTGTTGAACTTAAGTCTTCTGATAAGTTCCCCCTCAGCTTATGCATCCAAGTTAAGTAATCCTAGTTCAGCTCTTAAGGTTGAAAACCTTACTTCACTTAAAGGTTTAGTGAAAATATCAGCAATCTGATTGTCAGTATGAACATACTCAATCATAACATTGCCTTTTTCCACATGATCTCTAATGAAGTGATGCTTGATCTCAATATGCTTAGTTCTTGAATGACTTGTAGTGTTATGAGTAAGAGAGATTGCACTTGTATTGTCACAGTAGATTGGAATTCCACTGATTTTAATGTTGTAGTCTTCTAGTTGATGCTTCAACCATAATATTTGTGCACAGCATGCTCCAGCAGCTATATACTCAGCTTCAGCAATAGATATGGATACTGAAGTCTGTTTCTTACTCATCCATGAGATCAGGCGACTACCTAAGAACTGACAGGCACCTGTTGTGCTTTTTCTGTCAATCTTGCAGCCAGCAAGGTCTGAATCTGAATAACCAATAAGCTCAAATCCAGATTCTCTAGGATACCACAATCCCAATTCTTGAGTGCCTTTAACGTATTTCAATATCCTCTTGGCAGCTAAGAGATGAGATTATTTAGGATTTGATTGAAATCTCGCACAAACCCCGACTGAGTACATTATATCAGGCCTGCTTGCTGTTAGATATAACAGTGACCCAATAATGCCTCTGTATTTGGTTATGTCTACTGATTTGCCATCTTCATCTTTATCCAAACGAAGACTTGTAGACATTGGAATATTAGCAGTAGAGCTAGTTTCCATACCAAACTTTTTAAACAGATCTCTTGTGTATTTAGCTTGATTTATAAAGATTCCATCAGGCAACTGTTTAACTTGTAAACCAAGAATATAATTAAGTTCTCCCATCATGCTCATTTCAAACTTATTTTGCATCAGCTTAGAGAACTTGTCACACATCTGTTGGTTAGTTGAACCAAAAATAATATTGTCCATATATATTTGCACAATCAATATATGACTTTCCCATTCAATAGTGAACAAGGTTTTATCTACCTTACCTTTATGAAATCCTTTAATTAAAAGAAAATCAGATAGGGTATCATACCATGCTCTTGGAGCCTGTTTCAGTCCATAAAGGGCTTTCTTCAGACGATATACCTTATCCTCTTCTTGATAGACTTCAAATCCAGGAGGTTGTTCAACATAAACTTCTACTTGCAATTCTCCATTGAGAAATGCTGATTTCACATCCATCTGATAGACTGTGAAATTCTTGTGAGCAGCATAGGCTAGAAACAGTCTGATTGCTTTAAGTCTTGCTACAGGTGCAAAAGTCTCATCGAAGTCAATCCCTTCTTCTTGACAATATCCCTTGGCCACTAATCTTGCTTTGTTTCTGGTAACAATACCATCTTCATTCATCTTATTTCTGAATACCCATTTAGTGCCAATGACTCTTTGATGACTTGGTCTAGGAACTAAGTACCAGACTTCATTTCTTTCAAATTGATTCAACTCTTCTTGCATAGCTTCTATCCAGAAAGAATCACTTAGAGCTTCTTCAATTTGTTTAGGCTCTATTTGAGATAGGAAAGTGACAAACATGGCATCTTGTGCAGCAGCCCTTCTTGTTTTCACTCTATCTAAAGGATCACCAATCACTAACTCAGGTGGGTGATTTCTGAGCCATCTTAGATCAGGTTGCAGGTCTGAATGTTGTCCTCTGTTATGATCTTGCAACACTACTGTTGGAGTTGCAGTAGTAGTCTGTTGAACATTTGCAGTCTGTTGAACAGTCTCTGGTCTGTCAGCTGGTTGTAACTCGTCTGTTAGACAATCAGTGATCTGATTTTGAACAGCACTTGAGTTATCAGCTGGGTTGAGATCAGGTAGTATGATGGGAACATATTCTTCACTCCTTCCAACACTTAACTTCTGTAAATCAGTAGATAGATCTTGATTAGTGCTTTGATTCTTTTCAGAAGATTGGTTTGGTTCATCAAATACTACATGAATGGATTCTTCTACTAGTAATGTTCTTTCGTTAAAAACTCTATAAGCCTTACTAACAGTAGAATATCCTACAAAAACAGCTTCATCAGCCTTTTCTGCAAAAGCAGTAAGGTGATTTTTCCCATTATTCAATACAAAGCATTTACAACCAAAAATTTTAAAGTAATGAATGTTTGGTTTTCTGTTGTTCCAAACTTCATATGGAGTCTTGTTCTGATTTTTGTTGATCATGCATCTGTTTTGGGTAAAGCAGGCTGTATTTGTTGCTTCTGCCCAAAATCTTTGTGGCAGCTTAGCTTCAGCTATCATGGTTCTGACAGCTTCCTTCAGTGTTCGGTTTCTCCTTTCAGCAACACCATTCTGTTGAGGGGTTCTAGCGGCTGAATACTCATGATGTATTCCTTTCATGTTACAATACTCTTCAACAGTAGAGTTTGTGAACTCTGTCCCTCTATCTGATCTGATCTTCAATATCTTTATGCTTTTCTCATTCTGGATCAGTTCCATTAGATTAGTAAGATGTTCCTTGGTTTCACTTTTCTTCTTCATGAATATCACCCAAGTATATCTTGAATAGTCATCCACAACAGCTAGGCAGTATTTCTTTCCACCATTGCTGACTGGATCAATGGGTCCAAATAAGTCCATATGTAGTAGCTCCAAAATTCTTTCAGAAGATTGATGCTTCTTGCTCTTGAACGATGACTTAATTTGTTTACCCTTCTGACAGGCGTCACAGAGCTTGTCTTTGCTCATGACAGTATTTGGAATTCCTTCTACCAAATCATTCTTGATTAATCTGTTGATGGTCTTGAAGTTTAAATGATTCATCCTCTTGTGCCATAGCCAACTAACTTCACTTGGTGTAGAAGCCACCAGACAAACATTTGAATTCTTGTTAGCAGAATTCCAGTCGACTATGTAGATATTTCCTTGTCGTCTTCCAGATAAGATTACCTTCTTTGTGCCAATCTGTTCAACATAGCACTTATCTGTTGAAAAGATAACTGAATATCCTTTGTCACAAAATTGACTTATGCTCAGCAGGTTGTAATTTAGGCCTTTAACATATGAGACGTCAGCTATCTCAATGTTTCCTTTGATTATCCTTCCTTTAGCTACAATCTTGCCTTCTTTGCTGTCTCCAAATGTAGCACTTGGACCATCCACAACAACTGCATCAGTCAGCTCATGTATGTTTCCACACATGTGTCTTGAACATCCACTGTCCAAGTACCAAATCTTCTCTACTTTACTCCTACTCCTAATCCTAACCTACAAAACAAAAATAAAATTGTTTTAGGTACCCTTATTGAGAGGGTCCTGAAGGATTAGTTCCACCTTTGACAACCCAAGATGTTGATGTCTTAGGCTTCTTAGGCATCTGAGTTTTGACAGGAGCATGAACAGTTTCATTTTTATCATAATTATCAGATAAGTCATGTTGATGATCAGTATGATAAGAATAATGTTCATAAGCAGGGTAAGGTGCATGATAAGCATGATATTCATGCATTGGATGAGCAGGGTAAGGTGCATAGTAACTTGGAAATTGAGGTGCATGATACATAGGATGATATGCAGCAGGTTGCACATAATAAGACTCATTTCCATACCAAGCATTTTGATTTTTCTTGTTTTTATGCTTCTTTGGTTTACTACTTGCTTGCTCATTAACAGACGACTTAGTTTTACCAACAGTTTGATTCAGTTTAGCTTTATCAGCAGACTTCTTAGGACTCTGCTGTTTGGTCTTACTAGTCTTTTTACCTAAACTAGGCTCTTTGCTCTTTTCAGCCTTAGGAGTTTTCTTCTCCTTTACTACTTTCTCAGGTGAGGCAGGTTTAGTTGTCTGAACATAAAGAATGACTTTTCTGTTGTCAGCTGATACAAATTTTTCAGTATGATTCAGTTCAAACTTATCCTGTTCTAAAGGTATCTTCTGTTTACTAGATGTATGCGTGGATGCAACAGATGATTTCTCATGAGACTCGATAACTTTTTCAAGTTCCATGATTTTTCCTTTAAAAACTTCACATTCAGCTTTCAGAGATTCATGTTCTTGCTCAAGTTGTTTATATTCAGCTGATTCCTTTGGCTTTTCAGCTAAAAGTTTCAGTGAACTGTTTTGCTCTTTTAGCAATATCATCTCTTCCTTAAGCTTTTTGTATGCTTCAGCAATACCAGTATTGTTAAGCATCATTTGTTCAAATGAATTAAATAATTCATTGTCAAGAGGAGTTACCTCATCCTCAGAGTCATCAGATTCCTTTGCCATCAGGCACAGGAGAGCAGGGTTTCCTTCATCAGAAGATTCTTCATCAGACGTGTCTGAGTCTGAATCAGATGAGTAGACAGCAGCCAGCTTCTCTGCTTCCGCTATCATAGCCTTGCCTTTCTGATGCTTTCTTTCTCTTCTTATTTTCTTCTCTTCTTCAGTGTACTTTTCTGCTTTTGGATATGGGCAGTCTTTGATGAAGTGTCCCAATTTCCTGCAGTTGTAACACATTAGTTTTGCTTTATAATCATCTTTATCTTGAGAAGAAAAGTTAGGTTTAGAAGTAGAAGCATTGTTGTATTTGTTCTTCATTTTTCTTTTGTAGAACTTCTTGAAGTTATTTATCAACAGTGCAACATCTCCAGCAGTGTACTCCTTCTTGTTGAGTAGAATGGCTTCATCAGATGAGTCCACTTCTTTGCTTTTCTGTGCTGGTCTTCTGGTGTTTTCAGCAGCAACCAGTGCAGCTGTGGGTCCTGAAGTTGAGGTTTCTTCAATTCCCATTCTAGGCAGTTTATACTCGAATGCCTTGAGTACGGAAAACAGCTCAGTAAGAGAGATTTTTCCCAAATCCCTTGATTCTTCCATTGCTGTCACTTTCATGTTGAACTTTGGGGGTAGGGCCTTTAGTACTCTGACATTGATCTCTTTGTCAGTGAAGGTCTTTCCCAACTTTAAAACTTCATTCAGAGTTCTGGTGAATCTGGTATCCATCTGATCAATGGTTTCTCCAGACTTCATCTTGAAGTTGTCAAGTTTCTCCAAAGCAACTGTGAGCTGATGCTCCTTATTGCATCATTGCCTTCGCTCATGTCTCTGACTTTGTCCCACATTTCCTTTGCAGTCTTGCAATGTTTGACCTTGTCAAACCGATCATTGTCCAGGGCTTTAGTCATGATGAATCTCCCAACTTTGTCTAGATTGTAAAGCTTTATTTCTTCTGGAGTCATCTCATGAAGGTCTTTTTCCAAAACCGTGTCAACCTCATTTATCTTTATGGTCGTTGTGAATCTGAATGGACCTTTAATGATACATGTGTACATGTTGTCATTATAAGCAGCTAGGAAAATCTCCATTCTGATTTTCCAGTCCTCAAAGGACATACCAGCAATGTGGGGAACATGGCTGATACAATCCATTTTTCAAAAAGTTTTGATTTTTCAAAAAGATGCTCTTTTGAAAATTTTGAAATTTTTTGAAAAACACTTGGATCAAGCTCGTTGATCAGGCAGTTGATTCTAATGAACCACCTGCTCTGATACCACTTGTTGGTCCCAAGTGGTCAGAAGAGGTTTAGAGGGGGGGGGTGAATAAACCTCTTTAAAAATTTTCTTCAAATTTAACTTTAAAACTTTTACTCTAACTGAACAGACTAAGCTGATCAGATTAGTTAGTTGCAATTCTGTTCGCGAACAAATCTTTGAACAGCCTTGTTGACCACTCGTCTGATTGTTACTTAGCTGATTTTGTCAAAATCAGTTTTAATACTTAGAGTACTTGCAGCGGATTTTCAAAGTGTTTTTCACAAGTAAACTTAGCAGTTTGAAAAATGCTTCCCCAGATTTGTAAAATCTCTTTTTAGATCCTTTTTCAAACAGTTAACTTAATGTGTTTTATGCAACTGAAAATATGTAAGTAAAATGCGGATAAAAACACAAACAATTTTTATAGTGGTTATATGGATTTGAATATCCTTTAGTCCACTCTTCCAAGTCACAAAGATCTTGGGTTATACTAAAAACACACAGTAATCAGTATACTCTGCTTACGCCTTACAACAAATGAACAGGCCGTAAGTTCGCAGTAAGAAATCACAAAGAAACCCTACTTCTCTGAAGTAATATCACTCACTAAGACGGATATCTACTTCTCACAACACTCTTGTTTACAAATTCACTCAGAAGATGTGTTTGGCTTGATTCTTCAACTCTGCTTTCGTCAACAAATGACTCAGCTGATGAGTGAGCTGTTCTTGAGACTTAAAGAATTCTGCTTCGAAAATTTCTCAGAGATTGTGTTGTTTTTTTCTTCTTCGTCTCTTTCAGCTATTTATACTTGAGGATTGAAAAGTGTCCGTTGAAGAGAGACAAGATTCAAATTCCTCGAGTACTGGTCCTTAAAATCCGCGAACGGCTCTTTTGCAGTCTGTCCGTACTGTGAACAGTACTATTCTGCAGGCAGCATTAAATGCACCCAGCTGATGCGAAGCAATTCTTCAATCATTTGTCTTTAATAACCTTGTACTTCAGCATTTATTACTCCAAGGGGCATTTATTACCGTTGGGAATACTTTATGATCTTCTTCACTTGGCTGATAAAAGTACACGTCTGATGGCGAACAAAGCTGATCTCAAACTTGAACAAATCTGATTTGAGTCGGCTGATCTTCACCAGTCTGATAACTTTTCTTCAGCAGATCAGAAGTCTTGGACCTTGAAACTTTGACTCTTCTGATGTCTTCTTTACTTGGTCAAAATTCCTTGATAAGTTTATCAGCTAAGTTTCTCCATACTTAGCCAAATATGAAGTTTTGGAATGCATCAAAACCTCCCTTATCAAACTTCCTTTAGTGCCTTCATCTTCATCCTTATCCAACAAAAGCTCCTTCCAAAGATGAAAAGTTGACTATGGAGAAGATATCTGCCAAGGATTCTCCGAAGGCTTCCGAGCCTTCTTCCCAAATTTTCGTTGGTGAGAAAAATAAGAAAAAGAAGAAAATTGCTAAGGCCGAATCTAGCAAACCCATCTTTTCGTATGAATGCTCCGACGCGGAAACTGAGGGCTCTCCCTCTAGACCCCTTGATAATTCCAAACGAGCACTGGCTAGGCAAATGGCTTCGGAGCTCACTTCGAATAAAAGGCCCCATCCTGATGAGAGCGCCCCGACTGAGACATTGCAGAAACTTACTATCGAGGATATGCCTCTGCCTGATGCCCTTGTACCCATTTCCAAGAGCGAGGGGCCAAATAAGAAACTTAAGTCAATTGTTACTGGTGAAGATATTCAAGCTCAGGAAACCTTTGCCGAGTCCTTAGAGTCCAAAAATCCTCCGAAGCCTCTTTTTATCCCTGTTATTTCCGAGAAATTTTATTTGCCGTCTGGAGACTTGGAGGACAAGTCCCATTCTGAAGGTTTACTTGATAACCCCGTTCCGAGCCTTGTGCAGGCCCATATTTCTATTTTTGAGGCTGATCCCTCAAAAGGGAAGAGTCCTTCACAGTTGTTTCAATCAGGATCAAATCTTGTTGCTCAGGTAATTAATAGACGTCGCCCCCTCCCCCTTTTTTTATATATATAACCGACCCATGTGTTTGACAATAGGCCGGTCGAGACTTTTTAAAGCTCAAGATATTGGCTGAGCGGGAGATTGATCAGCACGCTGTATTTTTCCTTGAATTGGAGAAGAAGAAATTTAAGTTGGAAGGCGCCTTAGAGGCCAAGAAGTCGGCCGAGGAGAATTTGGCTGTGGAAATGGAAAAAACTGCTAAGGATAAAGGCGAGGAGTTTTATGTCTTGAAGAAGGAGCTCGAAGCGCTCCAAGGAGTCTATGAACAGGAGAAGAAGGAGTCCAAGCTTCGTGAGCAGGAAGCTTATGCTCGTTGGTATAATGACCGAAATACCGAGCTCCGGAAGATATTTGCTGATAACAAACTCCTTTAAATATACTTTACTATTTTTACTTTTGAGTTTTTGTCTTCTCAGATTCTGTAGTTTTGATTAATCTGTCTTGGCTGTTTTTATCTGAATCTTCGTACTTGGCTTCGACGTATTTTTCGCTTGATATATTGTTTTCTGATGCTCGGACTTTCTATGATATTTGCATGCTTTTCCATGATAGTATATGTGGTTGTGATTTCTTTTGTTGGGAATTTTGTTATTGCGAGGGAATTCCGGGCGTCAAGTAATAATTTTGCAGACTCTGTAACAGTTGTTTAAATTAGGCTGAACTCCTCGCGATTTTTCTTGCCAAACGTTCCCTATTCCTCGGGAAACGAGACGGTCATCGAATCTCAATCGTCCATCTGAGTGAATTTCAGTCGTCGGATCAAGTGCGACTGTTGCTATAAAGGGGTCTTCTTTGTTTGTTTACTTTCCTTCTTAACCAATAACCCGCTCCGAACATGATAGTCGAATACCTTCTTCTTTCGATCCAACTTTTTAAGTTTAGACTCCGAATTTTCTTTGATAATAACATTAGCGTTCTGTATCCGCTTAGAATATCGACCGGCTAATTTATTTCCGATCTTGAAGGCCAATATGCCCGATCCGGAAAACCAATGAACTACCGATCCTTGCCTGGGACCAATCGGCAGAGGACAATACTTTGGTATTGCTGACCACCTGGGATCCTGAGAACTTGCTCATCCTATAAAAGTGAAGGTTGAATATAAGCATCAAGTTCTTTAAGGATGGTCGGTAGTTTTTATCGTTTCTCTGGCATGGGTCTCTTTTCGGGGGACCTATTGCCACAATGCATTTTGGAAGACATGCTGGGGTGGTGGCGGAGGAGGAGGTCACCTAATAAAGGAAGCACTAGCCCTTGCGTCTTCGATATTGCATAAATAAAGACAAAAGCCTGCGGGTCGAAAGGAGATTCCAGACTCCCGCGCAGACTATATCGATTATCTGGTGGGAGAAGAAGCCGAAAATTTCATAGGATTGTGGAATGTAATAAGATTAGAATCTGATGTATCATATTTGAACGTATCTCTAGTATTTTTGAAGTTTTGTATATTTGTAACGAAATCAAGATTGTAAATAATTTCTTTACTCGAAACAAGATTCGTAAGTATCATTGATTCTGAATAGTTATGTTCGATCATAAGATGCTGATCGACCCCTTTTGTAATTGATTTAGCCGGATTTCGTCGGGTTAATTGACTATCAGTGAATTTGTGATATCGGGGGGTTTTCGATATTTATATATGTGTTATATAGGGCTCTGTTACTTTATTCCGGATGGATCGGTTACAAAGAAAAGCAATATTCAAGAACAAGAAGTAAAACCACAAAACAAAGCTAAGAACACACCGATATGAAGGTAAAAAGCTCTGTAATAATATTGAATATTATTGAGTTGTGCTGTTGTAAGCAGTGTTAAATCTTGTATTCTTAGAGTTCAGGAATTTTCGTAGTTGTCTAATACAATGATTAACTAGGTATTTAAATAATTTTAAACCTAGCGTTACAAGGAAACATAGTCCTAATAGGACTCGGCCCAAATATCCTTCTTGAGTCCGGAGTATAATCTTCTATCGAAGCGAGCTGCACTTGGCCGGGTCAGTAAGATAATTCCGATCTGTTTGAATTGGTCGAATCGATCTTATCTTCTTCATTCGATCCGAGTAGTATGTAGGGTGCGAAATAGCCCCCAGCAGTACTCCCTCACTTCTTCGAGCGTATAGATAATAGAAGCTCGTAGAAGTAGATAAATTTTTACGACTGTTTGTTTTCTATGAATGGAGCCTCGTTAAAAACCTTTCTTAAGAAAAAACCCTGTGGGAAAAAATCTTAAGTAAGGAAAAGAGTGCTACATATCATAGATAGTCGTTTTCTCTGTCCGATTACGAATCGCCACGCGTCTATTCAGGAGGCTTTTCGTATCCTTCCGTTTTTGGCGGGAATATGAGTAGCTGCGATGAGTTCGAAACGTCTTGTCTCATCTTATTATAAATAGGTGACTTTTGAGTTCGCCATTTCTCTTTTATACTTCCTTATAACTCGTAATCATTTTCCTGATTTGTCGTTCATCTCATAAAATTTTTCCTTTTATCGACCTTCATCTTCCGAGAACCAGAATATATGGCTTTTGTAAGAAGATCTTCTTCTTCTTTTAGAGAGATCGTCGCCCCCGATAACGAGGAGGAGTTGCATTCTAATCCTTTGGGCGAACAAACTACAGTATCTGACTTCGTCGTCCCTGTAGAAGATACTTTCAGCGTACGAATCCTTTCTGATGCAGATGTGGCTGCCCGAGCCAAAAAGGGCAAAGGTATTGTTCCTCAGATTTCCGAACCAATTGAGGACGTAACTTGTGCCTATACAGTGGAAACATTCCCGGAGGTTGTGAATAATTATACCAAATATTTTCCGGAAGGTTCTGAGATAATTCTTCCTTCCCCTACTGATAGGGTCACGTCTCCACCGGAGGGATGTCGAGCCTTTTATACGGCTCACTTCAATAGCGGACTGCGTCTTCCTTTGTCTCCCCTCTTCCTCGAAGTTTTGAAAACTTTCAGTGTGTGCTTGACACAGCTGGTTCCAAATTCCGTTGCTTTTGTGGTTTGTTTTTCCGTTTTGATGATCGCAAAGGGGTTTAAACCTTCTTTTCGTAATTTTACGCAACTTTTCCGCTTCAATATTTCTAGCTCTTCAAATCGTGGATATTTCTTCGCTAGTCAGCGGCCTAGTCGAGCAATCTTTGATGCCCCTGTTTCTAGTAATCCTTCATGGAAATCTCATTTCTTCTTTATTCGTCCTCCGTCTAATATTTGTTTGGCGGATGGTTCGACCATGCCTTTTTCATGGGATCATGGTTCCAGTTGGATTCCTGGAGGTCGCTTACCGAGTGGTGAACTTGTTCCTGACGATGTACAGTTTATCACTGAGATCCCCGAAATGCGTGCAAACAAATATCAAAGCGCTCTTCTGATCGGGGAGGCTTTCCTTCGTAAGGCGGGGTTAAGTGTTCATAACTTTCCCATCAGTTCATCATCTGAACCTCTTGGTTAGTACTTTATTTTATCTTAGTGCTGTAACTATACCTTTTATACGGAGAAACTAACTTTTATTTTGTTTCTTTTTCAGCCCATATGGTAGAAAACTCTCGACTTTCTTCGATGGGAAAAATGGTGCTGTCGAAATCTTCCAAATTCGTAGAGAACGCCCCTATCGAGCAGAGAGCGTCGCGAAAAAGGAAGCTGGAGTTGGGTCATGAATCTGAGGAGAATAGAGAGGAATCTCCAGATTCTTCTCGTGAGTCCCCTATTCGTCAGGGCACGGGATCTGGTTATCCTCCTCTTCATCTTAGATCCTCTTTGGGTATTCGAGGATGTCGCAGCTGGTCAATGCCTCATCCTACTAATAATCCAGTGGGTAGAAAAAGGAGTTACTATGGACGTTCTGGTGACGACCTTTCTTTACTCGGAGATAAACATCCAAAACCTACTCTGGTCGAAATGATCGAGGATCATTTAGAGGGAAGGAGGGCCGCTGGTTATTCCGAGAAGGATTCTCTTGTTCATGATGATAGTGAGAACGCGGTCGATAAGGCGACCCGTGTTCTTTTGTCTGGCGTTTTTACTCGCGATCTCAATAAGCTTCTTCATAAGGATCCTCTGGAGAAGTTCCAGCGAGCTTCTCTTTATGCTGAGAAGGTGATATCTTTTTCCTTCAATCATATTGACAAATAATTTTAAGGGTTTTCCTTAATTTACTAATCCATCTCTTTTTCTTGCTCTCTTTGTTCTTCCAGACTAAAACTTGTCTCGCGTCATACGCCTATGAGAATGCACTTTGGAAACAACAGTGCGAGTTCCTGGAAGAGAAGTATAAAGCTTTACTTCATAAATCCTCCGGTTCAGAGGTTGGTCCCTCAACATCTTCTTCCGTTCCCATCATAGAGACTCGTGCTACCGGGACCGAAGATCAAGAAATGATAGACAGGGTGATGGAGGTTTCTCGTGCTCAAGAGCAGGCCAATCAAATGGCTAGAAAGTTAGAGGAATTGCAGTTACAGAGCACGACTCGAATTATTGAGCTGGAATCTCAGGTATCAAACCTTGAAACTTCTTTAGAGGAGTACGAAAAGGATGTCCCACTTAGTGGGCTTAGGGATCGATATGGTAGGAATCCTGATGAAAGAGTTGTTCGTGAATTCCTTAATTCTCCTGTTCATACGGCGTTGGTGTATCGGATGGTCGGTCCTCTTCTTGAGAATACTTTTAAGAAGGCGATTCATCAGTTGGTCGCTTTAGAGATGATCGACGACCGTCGAAAGGAGTATTTTAAGGCGGCGCACATTCGGTTGAATCGCTATGGCAAACTTTATTCTTCTTCCGAGGTTCCAGATGTCGTATATCAAGGTTTTCCTCTGGCTCACCTTGTCGAAGAATTTGGAAATCCATTGCCGATTCCTCCTTCTGATGTTAACGATGAGCTCGATAATACTTTTATCGATCTAGAAGACGAAGAAGAAGAAGAAGACGATATATGCATGACTGAGGACGTCGGTAGCGAACAGAAGATTCCGGATAGCGACCAGGCTTCTTGAAATAGTGATTTATTTTTGAAATAATCTTTGTAATTATTCATTCGTAGGTTTTAATTGTAACTTTAGCTTTCCTTACTTTGTACGCTAAACGTTTCGTATTCTGACAGTCGTGTCTTTTCACATTCGCCGTAATAATTCAGACAAGTCATTTGATTTGCCGTAATCATTATGTGTGTGTCTTTTCAAATTCTAGCGTTTGCTCCAAGGTCAGTTTTCCCGTTTCGCGCCCTTTCTTTAGGTCTGTCGCGTCCTTTCGTGTAGTATAAATACGAAAGGTAAAAACTTGACTTGTTTTTTTACTGCTATACTCCTCTCTTAACAGAATACTCTTTCTTTAGCTAGTCGATAAACTTTCTCGATATTAATTTGTATTTTTCCATAATCCGATCATGAGTAACCTTTTTGGTAATACTTCGAAGCGACCATCCCGTGAGGGCGCTCGGGATAATAGATCCAAAAGATCTCGAAGAGATGGGCCGTCGATGGAGCCTCCTCGTTCGTCCCAAACAATTAGGTCGGAGATCGATACTCGTGTTATTGCTTCTGAACCTCTCTCCGTGGTAAACTCGTCGTTTTCAGAACCAATCTTTTCTGCTTCCACTCAAGTAGGAAGCATGCCTTCCCCTGGTCGAGTTGCTTTTGGCGATATGTCCAACGAGGAATCGGTTTATAATATAGCTGTTAGTTCAAATGCTTCTTCCTTTGAGCACGTTCTTCATGGAGGGGATTTTGCTATTTCCCTTCCTTTGTCTGCTTCTACTGCCCTGATTGCCAGTGAAGGGCAAGTTGGCGATGGTTTTTCTGTTAATCCTTCCGTAACGCAATCTATTTTGCAAGATTGTCCTGAATATTTGTTTCATGATACCACTGTAACGACTGCTTCTTTTGAATCTGGGGGACCTTCTGGGGGTCGGTTTGGGTCGAGGTCTGGTCGTCGAACCGTTATTTCTGCTTCGGGCAAGGAGACCTCCGTTAGCCCCAACGAGAGAGACTCTCCCCGTCCGTTAGACGATCGATGCATCCTTGAACAAGTTAAGGATATTATGCTGTCAGAGACTCCACGCCCTGATGGTGTCGCTTCTAATAGTGAATTGCCTGGCTCAGTTGAGCCTGATACTTTGTCTTGGGATCTGGGTTTGAGCACCATTCTGCCCGGAGAGTTGAAGAAACTTGAGGGTACTTCAAACGTACGCCTTGTTCAATCGCTAGTGAAGATATGCGAACAGGTGGATGAATCTTTCATTGTTTTATTTGTTTTTATTTTGACTGCCTTGTTACATAAAGGCTGTTTTCTTTTTCCAGGCTAAGTACTTTGCACTCCAGCTGGGTGTGCAAAACGATGAACTGTGGAATAGTAAGGATTCTTACCGAAAACGGTTGGCGTTGGAGTCGGCGAAGGTCGCAGGGCAGACTCTCCAGCTGCAGCTCGTCAATGATGATTTGAAAAAATTGCAGGAGGAGAAGTCTGTCTGGGAGAAGGAGAAAAACGACTTGGTTCGGGCTGCTGCCCTTGCAGAGGAGTCTCAACGGCGGTCCTATGAGGAAGGATATGACGCCGGTTATCTAAAGCGTCAAGAGGAGTTGATGGCGTTTGCTGGCAACTTGACTCCTCGGAGGACTGTTTCTAGTAGTCGACCTACTGACCGTTCTTCTCAGTGATCTTTGTTCGACCTGGCAGGCCTTGGACTGTCTATTTTTTTTTTTTTTTTTTTTTTTTTTTTGCTGCCCAATTTTTGTGCATATGTTTGGGCTGAAATTTTTGTAATGGGAGAAGTACTAAATTGGAAATTATGACCTTCTTGTAGGCAGATTCTTGCCTATATCTATTTTCTTCTCCTTGTTATGCACATTTTGCCTTTATGCATAAATATAATCATCATGAAATAATCAGAATTGTTTAGCACACGTATCTGAAATTGATCTTTGCGGAGAATATTTAGGATAGAGAAAAGCTATCTTGATCTTGATGTTTGCTCTGCAAATCAAATCTTTGTTGATCAACCCAGTATAGTCCCTTGGGTTATATTCAAAATCATGTTTGCGCATAATCATGCAGATAGTAGGTTTATTCGTATTGGATAGTCGATTGAATTGCTGTTAGGGAACGTTCAGCATTTTGGTCGATGTTCAATCCATGCCTTGTAAAATTGTCCTTTTGTGACACATACTTTTATATAAGGAGGCTTTTTATACCTTTTGTTGAACTCTTCTTTTCTTTTCATAAGACTAAGAGAAAATAACCCTTTCAGTATCCTCCAAAGCTTTATGTTTCTCATTATCAACTTCGAACTACTTGTTCTTCAACCAATGTTTCGTTTATAGCATATCTTTGATATGGGAGGAATTGGAAATTGTAGAAGTCTTAGTCAGATCTGACCTGTTCAGACCTCCTTAAGCAATTCTCTGGTATGTTAGGCAGTTACGTCCCTGCTGTTTTGAATAAGGAGGACTATTCTCCTGATTTCTATATCAGATATCTTGGATTCCCGAGGAGTTCCTGTATGGCTTAGTCAATGGTCATCCATATGATATATGAGGCAGTGACGTCCCTCGTATGGTGAAGGGTTTGGTCTTTTATCTTTTATCGAGCAACTGTCCTTTTCGTTGCGATTTTAAAGCTTGTATGACTTCGTTTGTGGATTCTAGGGTTGTAAGCCATCGACCATGAAGTATGATTGTGCCGGTATGTCTAATCCAAAGCTTTTTTAGGTTTGATCATTTCGATCTATGGCCTCTTTTGTTATCGACTAGTTGAGGCGATTAGATAGTGCCGTTCCAACTTACTAGCATTTATTGCGGGGAGTCAAGGGGTCGCATCTGTGTCCGTTGATCAAATGCTTTTTCAGCCGTTGGATTGTTTGAGTCTATCCCTATAAATAGGGTGGTGGTTTGCATTCTTCCTTTGCAATTTCCCAAAGAGAATGGAGATCTCAACTTCTTTGGATTTCATTCTGCCTTCAGATCCAATAATATTCAAAAAGTCACATTATCGTGATTCACTCTGTAATAACTTGATGTTCATCTACCTTGTACTGACGGGTCCCATGGAAGCCCTACCTTGTACTAACGGGTCCCATGAGGCCTCAAATGTTGTTTTCACAGATTTGAGGTCCGTGGTTTCTGTTTGCACATGGGGGGTTCATACTTACCAGGCATCCTTATTCTTGGATGTTACCTCAGGAGTGGTCGTCCACTGGGTTGCGCTGGTAAGTTTTATCCTTTACGACTCATCCAAAGAGATGCTGCTTCAGAGTAAAAGTCTACCCCATTATACAAGCAGTGTCTCGTTGTGGGTGAATGAGTATTGCCGGTTTATCTGGCTGGTAATGCTCATTTCGTCTGGAGGAACATTTGATCTTCAGAGCCTGGCCATCGAACCAAAGAAGTCGACCATCCTGAGCAGCGTGCTTCTTAGGTGGTTTATTATAATCGACGAGGTACTAGGGAGGAGATTGGTGTTTCCGTGGACATTGTCGTGAAGATAGCCGATCCTATAGGATCATTTTAACTAAATCATTGTAATGATCTTTAAGTAACAAGCAGATCTTTGTAACGTAGGATTTTTGTATGTAACTGATTTGATGAATAAAATATTACTTTTATCTCTTGCATCTTCTTTGTCGTTGATTCTGTCATAATTTTTATTTACGAGGAGCAATTTCCGAGCAGATGGAGTCATACTTGATTCATCTTCAAAACTTTAGGAATATCAGCAGATCTTTTAGATCGTTAGGAATAGATCGAGGAGTGTTTATTGAGCGGATCAATGTTTATTCAATTTGTTACAATTTAGACTTAGGTTTTTATCAGCTGAAATTTTTCTGATCGTTGTAAATATACCGAGGAGTTTTTATTGAGCGGATCAATGTATACTCGACTCTTTTTGATTAGACTTAGGTTTTTAACCCAAAAGTCTTTTTAGGATGTTGGATACGTATCGAGGAGTTTTTATCGAGCGGATCGATGTTTACTCGACTCTTTTTGATTAGACTTAGGTTTTTAACCCAAAAAGTCTTTTTGATCGTTGTAGATATATCGAGGAGTTTTTATCGAGCGGATCGATGTTTACTCAACTCATTTTGATTAGACTTAGGTTTTTAACCCAAAACGTCTTTTTGATCGTTGAAGATATATCGAGGAGTTTTTATCGAGCGGATCGATGTTTACTCAACTCGTTTTGATTAGACTTAGGTTTTTAACCCAAAACGTCTTTTTGATCGTTGAAGATATATCGAGGAGTTTTTATCGAGCGGATCGATGTTTACTCAACTCGTTTTGATTAGACTTAGGTTTTTAACCCAAAAAGTCTTTTTGATCGTTGAGGATATATCGAGGAGTTTTTATCGAGCGGATCGATGTTTACTCAACTCGTTTTGATTAGACTTAGATTTTTAACCCAAAAAGTCTTTTTGATCGTTGAAGATATGGGCGAGGAGTTTGTATTGAGCGGATCAATGTATACTCGACTCGCTTTTGAATATATCGAGGAGTTTTTATCGAGCGGATCGATGTTTACTCAACTCATCTGTAATTTAGACTTAGGTTCATCACCAAAAAGACCTTTTTGTCGTTGATATAAATCGAGGAGTGTTTATTGAGCGGATCAATGTATACTCGACTCGTTTCGTTCTAATTTTTATCAATATGATAGTGTAATTCCAAGGAGCGTTAACCGAAATAATCGATGTATAGAAAATGCTAAAAATCTTTACTAATTGAACTGTAGGCTAAGGCCTTTGTTACAAGGATTAAAACTTGATAAAGTAAAATAAAACAATGCAGTATAATCTGCTAAAATTTATTTACCATAGTATTTCCTAAGGTTGACCGCATTCCAGGTTCTTGGAAAGGCTGTTCCATCCAAGTGTGCAATTTTGTATGAACCTTTCTTTCCTACGCCAATGACGATGTAAGGTCCATCCCAATTTTGTTGTAACTTTCCCACATGCTTGGATACTTCTACCTTTTTCAAGACCAAGTCTCCTTCTTTGAAAGTTCAGATGCGTACTTTTTGATTGTATGCTTTCTCCATATTTGCTTTAGTGGCTTGTAGGCGTACGGCAGCTTTATCTCTTAAAGCTTCTGTTAAATCAATGTCATTTTCTCTCGCCTTTTCATTTTCTTGATCATCGAACATCTCTATTCTTGGCGTTGGGATTAAGGTTTCAACAGGAATAACAGCCTCCGACCCATATACCAAGCTAAATGGGGTTTCCCCGGTTGAGCTCCTTACTGTGGTTCGATTAGCCCATAGTACTCCTGGGAGTTCATCAAGCCATTTTCCTTTGGCCGATCCTAATCTTTTTTCCAAAGATTTTATTATTTCTCGGTTTGCTACTTCGGTTTGTCCGTTCGCTCTTGGATGCCCGACCGAAGTGAAATTTTGTTGAATTCCCAGTTTCGAACACCATTCTATTACTTGTTTTCCCGCGAATTGAGTTCCATTATCGGAAATTAGGATCCTCGGGATGCCAAATCGACAAACTATGAACTTCCATAGGAAGTTGATCACTTGGAATTGAGTTATTCGTGCGAGGGCGATGCATTCTATCCATTTGCTGAAATATTCTACAGCGACCAGGACGTAAGCTTTTTTGGATCTGGCCGCCGGGAACGGCCCCACGATGTCCATTCCCCATTGATCGAAAGGCCAACATACTGGAATTGGATGCATGTTTTCTGCTGGTCGATGACATATGTTAGCATGGATCTGGCAGTGATGACATTCTTGGACATATCGAGCGGCATCTTTATTGATGGTAGGCCAATAGTAACCTGTCCTGAGACATTTTAAGGCCAATGCCCTTGATCCGCTGTGATTTCCTGCATCTCCTTCGTGTATTTCTCGTAGTATATCAATGGTTTGTGATTCAGAGACGCATTTCAGAAGAATTCCTGATACTGATCTTCGGTAGAGTTTTCCTTCTACAAGTGTATACTTTGGAGCTCGATATCTTATTTTCCGAGCTTCATTTTGGTCAGGTGGTAATTTTCCTTCTCGAAGATAGTCTATCATCGGGGTCATCCAGTTTTCTTCGACTTCTTCGATTTCCATTATATCGACTACCGGTGTTTCATCGATATCGATTGCCGGCGTATTAGAGATCAACCAGTTGATTACCCGTTCGGTCTTTCCGTCATGGGATCCTGTGAACTTTGATAGCTGGTCGGCCCATTTATTTTCCGAACGCGGAATGTTCTGAATACTGAAGCTTTCAAATTTTTTAGCTAGTGTTTTCACTTTGGCGAGGTATTTGACCATATTGAATTCTTTAGCCTCGTATAGGCCTTCAATTTGTCTTTGCACTAACTCTGAATAAGTTAATACTTTAAGACTTTTTATGTTGGCTTTAATCGCCATTTCCATTCCCGCAATCAATGCTTCATATTCAGCTTCATTGTTTGTTACAACGAAGTCCAATGTTATCGCGTAATTCAAATCTTCCTTATTCGGTCCGGTGAAGTTGATTCCGGCGCCTCCTCCTTCTCGGCATGAAGCACCGTCGACATGCATTAACCAAGTTTGATCTTCTATGATCAAGACATCGTCGTTGAGGCTGCTCGATGATTCAGTTGCCTGTGTCGGTGTTTCTAATATAAAGTCAGCCAACACTTGTGCCTTAATTGCGATTCTTGGTTTGTAATCGATTTCGAACTGGCCTAGTTCGATCGCCCATTTAATTAGTCTTCCTGAGGCTTCTGGTTTTGCTAAGACTTGTCTTAGCGGTTGATTTGTCAAAACCACTATTTTGTAAGTTAAAAAGTAAGGTCGAAGTTTTCGTGCAGCCACTACTAAGGCCAGCGTGAATTTTTCTATTTCCAAGTAATTCTTCTCCGCCCCTTGCAATAACTTGCTGAGATAATAGACAGGCTTATGCTCTGAGCCCTCTATCTTAATTAGTACTGAACTAATGGCCGTATCGGAGATGGAGATGTAGATATACAACGGTTCCCCTTCCGTTGGTTTGGCTAACATCGGTGGTGTCGTCAAATATTCTTTGAGTTGTTCGAAGGCTCGTTCGCATTCTTCGGTCCAAGCGAATTTTTTTGCTTTTCGAAGCGTTTGGAAAAAGGGCAAGCTTCTGTCCGCAGATTTTGATATGAATCTATTCAATGCTACGATTTTCCCAACCAAGCTTTGTACTTGAGAGATGGTTTTGGGAGGTTTCATTTCAGTTATGGCTCATATTTTCTCTGGGTTGGCTTCTATTCCTCGCTGGTGTACCAAGTATCCCAAAAATTTTCCTGACTTAACACCGAAGGTGCATTTCGCAGGGTTCAACTTCATACGGTATTTTCTTAGGATTTGGAAACATCGATCTAGATGTTTTACGTGATCCGCTTCATTCATACTTTTGACTAACATGTCGTCTACATAGACTTCCATTATTTCTCCGATTAATTCTCTGAACATTAGGTTTACTAACCTTTGGTAAGTAGCCCCGGCATTCCTCAATCCGAATGGCATTACAATAAAGCAGTATACTCCCTGCTCGGTTATGAACGCGGTTTTCTCTTGATCCCGCTCGTCCATGTATATTTGGTAAAACCCTTGGAAGGCGTCCATCATGCTGAATATCGCGAAGCCAGCGGTCGAGTCGACCAATAAGTCAATCCTTGGGAGGGGGTATGGGTCGCGTGGACATAACTTGTCAAGGTCGGTGAAATCATTACACATTCTCCATTTGTTGTCCTTTTTATCCCCTTTTGCTACTAGTACAACATTACATAGCCATTCCGAGAAATGTATTTCTCGGATTTGTTTTGCTTCAAGCAGTCTTTCTACCTCGGCTTTGATAATTTTATCTTTTACTGGTCCATGATTTCTCTTCTTCTGTCTGGCGGGTTTTGCTGAAGGGTCAATTTTTAGGGTATGCTTGATTACCCGCGGATCGATTCCTTCAATGTCATTCGCGCTCCAGGTGAAGACGTCGGCATTGTCTCTGAGGAAGTCGATTAACATTATTTCCCCTTCTTTGCTTAGTTCTGTTCCTATTCTTGTTGTTTTCGACGAGTCGCCTTCTACTAGGATTATATCTTTATGTTCTGGGGGTTTCAAGGATAAGTCTAGTGGTTCTTTTCCCTTTTTATCTAATCGATCAGTAGTAGGAATTTCAACCTCATTTCTAATGAGATCGTCTTCGATCTTTCTCTTGCTCGGAGTAATAGACTTAGGGTGTTCTTTCAAAGTTAACGATGTGCTGTAGCAATCCCACGCCATACAGTGGTCGTTCGTTATTTCTCCGATGCCCATATCGGTCGGAAACTTTATCTTTTGATGATAGGTAGAGACTACAGCTCGGAAATGGTTAAGGGCTGGTCGCCCTAATATAGCGTTATAAGCGAAGGGTGTTTCTACCACTAGGAATTTTACTAACTTCACTGTCCGAAGTGGTTTCTTTCCAAGTGACACACTTAAAGATATTGTTCCGCTGGGGATGATCTCGGACCCTCCAAAGCCTACTAACGGCGTAGCTACTTTTTGTAGGTTTATTTGTCCTGATGGGGGCTATTTCGCACCCTACATACTACTCGGATCGAATGAAGAGGATAAGATCGATTCGACCAATTCAAACAGATCGGGATCATCTTACTGACCCGGCCAAGTGCAGCTCGCTTCGATAGAAGATTATACTCCGGACTCAAGAAGGATATTTGGGCCGAGTCCTATTAGGACTATGTTTCCTTGTAACGCTAGGTTTAAAATTATATAAATACCTAGTTAATCATTGTATTAGAGACTACGAAAATTCCTGAACTCTAAGAATACAGGATTTAACACTGCTTATAACAGCACAACTCAATAATATTCAATATTATTACAGAGCTTTTTACCTTCATATCGGTGTGTTCTTAGCTTTGTTTTGTGGTTTTACTTCTTGTTCTTGAATATTGCTTTTCATTGTAACCGATCCATCCAGAATAAAGTAACAGAGCCCTATATAACACATATATAAATATCGAAAACCCCCCGATATCACAAATTCACTGATATTCAATTAACCCGACGAAATCCGGCTAAATCATGTCCCAAGTTCATTTGGGCTAAAACCTCCCGGGAGATGATATTTGCAGAGCTTCCATTATCGATTAGGATTCTTCTTACATTATAATTCGCTATCTCTAACGATACTACCATAGGAAAATCGGGGTTATCCTCTTTTGTGTCCCAAATGATGTTTTTAGGTACTTCGCCTTCGTTAAAGCTGATCGGCTGGTGATTTGTCGACCTGTTTTCCAGAGTCCATATTTCTTTTGGATATTTAGAATTTCCAATTATGGATCGGGCTGTCCTTCGTCGTGCGTTACGACTATCTCCACCCGCGGGTCCCCCGGATATCGTATGGATAGTCCCATTGATCTGGTCGTGATTCAACTCCTGAGTAGGTCGACGTTCAGGCGACCTTCGATGAGAACTTCTCCTTTGATTACCGTTCCGAGGGCTTCTACTTCTTTCCCTTTTGCGATTATCTCGCTCTATGTATTCGTCTAATTTTCCTTGTTCGATCAGTTTTTCAACTTCTCTCTTAAGGTGAAAACAATTCTCCGTTCGGTGTCCATGTGCCCTATGGTACTTACAGTATTGATCGTAGTTTCGAGACCCTGGTCTTGGCTGAGCGATTTTCCTCGCCTCGGGAATCCAGTTATTTCTTTCTAGAACTTCCAATATTTCTTCCATTGGAGCATTTAACCTTGGGTGTTCCACTTGATTCACCCTGCTTCTGATTGGTTGTTCAGGGTTTCTTGGTTTTTGATAGAAATTAGGTTGCCTTTCTCGGTCGGTTTTGCTGTATTCCAATCGTTGGAAGACGTTACCTTTTCTGATAGATCGCTCATAATCCACGGACCTTTGGTCAGGAATCCTGTCATGTCGTTTAGAGCCCGAAGCTGTGGCTTTATTTTTGTTTTTGTCCTTAAAGGAATTCATCTCCTCTTGGGTCATATATTTAGACGCCAAGCTCATGATGTCGGCAAACGTTCTTGGTTGCTTTCTACTAAGAGCGTTTCCGAACTTCCTGTTTTTTGTGAGGTCAAAGAGAATAGAAATTATGTAATCGATATTCGGAGAATCGATCTTGAGTAGTTCTACATTAAATCTTGCCAACCAGTTCCTCAGGGATTCCCCTTCTTGTTGATGTATGGTTCCTAGGTAGCTCATCGGGAGTTTTTGCCTCTTCTGACTGGCAAACTGCTGCGTCAATTTATTGCATAATTCCCGAAAACTGAATATGGAGTTGGCAGGTTGTTTTGCGAACCAATCCAACGCTAGGCCCTCGAATGTGGTCACCATTAACTTGGCGGTGAATTCGGCAGAGTGGGCATATAAATTCATTATATTAGTGAAGCTAAAAATATAATCATCCGGGTCGGTGGTTCCGTCATATCGGGGTAGTCTACCCGGGACCTGTCCAATGGATTGCGCTTCTTTTATTTCTCTGCAGAAGGGAGAACATGCTGCAAGGCTCTCCTGGAGTTCCGCGGTTCGGGTCCACGGGTTTTGAACAGATCGTAGGCGTTGCTCCAGTCGTTCCTGTACTATTCTCTCGATTTCTCTTTCCGAGAATCGAGTCGCTCGTGGTCGATCTGGGATAGCATCATCTATGTCATCCTCGATAGGGATTATTGTTCGTTCCTTCGATCCGCTGCGACCCGCCTGTGGCCTTCTTCGACCTGGTTTTCTTCGGGGATGGTTATCGGAGGGTTTAGAATTGCCCTGCTGTGGGCTGTGTAGCGAGCGTCGCTCACTTGCTGGGTTGTCCGCTTGATGAGAGGTTTGTTCGTTTGGCCTTGGCATTCCTGGTGCAGGAGTTGTCCTGGGAACCGTAACGTTTCGAGGAATTTGGTCTAAAACTAGCAATTCTTCTGGAGAGAGTGATTTGAAGAGCATTGCTATTTGTCTCAGTTTTTCCTGAGCGCCTGGGAGAGGAACGGGTATTTCGGGGAGTTCCGGTTCTTCCTGTATTGCACCAGTAAGACCTCCTTGGTGTTCCTGCTGACGGGAACGGGTATCTGGGAGATTTTCATTGGTGTTGGGAATGTTGTTATCGTTGTTGTCTTGTGGATCTTCGGATGTGTTGTGGCCGGTGGTCGTATTACTTCTTGCTCCAATGCGAGCGCTTTTCCTTGGGCGAGCCATGTGTCGATCGAATAATTAACGTAGCCCCACGGTGGGCGCCAACTGATTTAGTCGGATTTCATCGGGTTAATTGACTATCAGTGAATTTGTGATATCGGGGTGTTTTCGATATTTATATATGTGTTATATAGGGCTCTGTTACTTTATTCCGGATGGATCGGTTACAAAGAAAAGCAATATTCAAGAACAAGAAGTAAAACCACAAAACAAAGCTAAGAACACACCTATATGAAGGTAAAAAGCTCTGTAATAATATTGAATATTATTGAGTTGTGCTGTTGTAAGCAGTGTTAAATCTTGTATTCTTAGAGTTCAGGAATTTTCGTAGTTGTCTAATACAATGATTAACTAGGTATTTATATAATTTTAAACCTAGCGTTACAAGGAAACATAGTCCTAATAGGACTCGGCCCAAATATCCTTCTTGAGTCCGGAGTATAATCTTCTATCGAAGCGAGCTGCACTTGGCCGGGTCAGTAAGATAATTCCGATCTGTTTGAATTGGTCGAATCGATCTTATCTTCTTCATTCGATCCGAGTAGTATGTAGGGTGCGAAATAGCCCCCATCAGTAATACCCCTTACTTACTTTGTTTATTTTTTTTATAGGTGTGTTAATTTTCATGGATGGAGGCAAAATAAATTTATATTTTCTAATTTGTGGAAATATTTGAGTTTGGGGTCAAAATGACATTATAAGAAAGTTTAAGGGTTAAAAATTATATATTTAAAAGTGCGAGGGCCAAAATGCAATTTTGGCAGAAATTTGAAAAACAAAATTTTTATTAACATAGTAGCAAGACGTGTCTTGCTGCTGTGATCGATGAAACCAGGTGGAGAAAAAATGAAACACCTCCAACACCCATCTAATTCTCTATAGAAATTGTGGGAGAATAAATTAAACAAAAACAATTTTCTTCTCTCTTTTTAACAAAACACAGCTGAGAGAGATAAGAGGAAGACAAGGGAGGAAGAGAGAGATCGATGGACTATGGGTGAAAAAGATTGGAGAAGAATTTGGTGCTTCTTTCCCCAATTTCCTTGAAGGTAAGATAAATTTATAACTTATTTTTATATATAATTCTCCTTTATGAATATAAATTAGGGATTGAAATTATTATTTCAATTTTTGGATTTGAATGATCGAATTTGGTTAGATTTGAATTGTGGAATTTTGACAGGGGTGTTCAAACTCCATGTTTAAGTGAATTTGCTAATATATTTCTCATGGGCTTGTTGGAATGCTATTAAAAATTGGTTTCAAGATTATGAATAAATATATGATTCTAGTTGAATTTTTTGTCAAACTTTGTAAATTATGATTTAATTCTATATTTAAGGTTGATTGTCAATTTGGGTCTTCATAAATAAGTTTTGGTGAAGTGTGTAACTATACGAATTATTGACTTTTAGTTGGTTTTATCTAATCTAGTTTAAGTTGGTTATAAACAAGCTTGCTTGATAAGAAGCTAAAACATTATATGTCTTGAATTAGAGATCTTTTGGATTTAATTGATTCATTAAGGTTATCTAATTAATGTATAGTTTAAATGTTACATAGATGTTGAGTTAATTATATTTAGATGACCAAATCTTTGATGCAAGTTTCGGCTTAGACTTGAAATTTAGAATTATTTTCTTATAACTTAAGTTAGGGACTGAACCTCCTAGAATAGGAAAATTATATCAAATTAATGTATTCTTGGAAGTAATATTTACTGTAAATGACAAGTTATGATAAACTAACCAAATGGAGACATGAATCCTTGTAACCTGTTATTCTATGAAATACTCCTATGCTAGAACTTCTTAAGACATTGAAAATGAACCATTAATTTTTTAAATTGTTTGTAACTAGATATTAAGAGCATATACGTGGTTGCACAGGTGTGGATGATGCTAATCAAGATTTTGGGTAATGAACTCAAAAGGTGAGAGCTGCATTCTTGCTTTCGTAATGTGTATAATTAGATTATTTGAATACTCAGTCGGTGATTATGTGTTATATTTAAGATTGCTAAATTATATGGAATGCTCTTATTTCTTGCTTTTGTGCTATGTGAATGGTATATGTACTTATATACTTGCAATGTGATTAATTGCGAGATTTTACAATTGTTGAAAATAGTTGTCTGCGATGTTCGCATTATTTGCTTACTTGAGTTATTTTAAGATTTCGAGAGAGATCAAATTTCGGTAGCCACAATAATTGTTAGCGTTGAATAGAATAGCTAATGTGCAATCTATGATGCTCGTATTGCTTACTCTTAAATAATTACTGTTAAGACAGGGCGTGTATTACTTTATCTCCCCTGTTTATAGTGAGCGATAGTGATAGGTTCGGATAAATCTGAAACAAGTGGAGACTTGTCAGGTTGACTCCGAAATCGATCATTATCTTGGTCTCATATATCTCGGTATACGTGACCTAAATTGGCAGCAATGCATTTAGTGAGGGATGGTAAGATTGGCCCCTTACCCTTAGTGATAAAGTGGGATTAAATATCCTTATAGTGAATGAGTGGTTATTTTTAAATTTAATGTTTTCTTATTTTCTTGAACATGCGGCTATTTATATAACTTATGGATGTGAAGAACGTGCTATGAATGTATTTCATGAGTGATGGCAAGATTGACCCCTTACCCTTAGTGATAAAATGAGTGTTTATTTTTAATGTTTTCTTATTTTCTTGAACATGTGGTTATTTACATAAATCAATGTGATAGACGTTTTATTAAATGTTTAAATTGTCATTTATTGTGTATTTATTTTTTTTATAACAAATCTTTTAGCAAAAGTGCATAAAATTCACTTATGCACGTGCACCAGCCTCACTAAGTTGATTTATTCAACTTACTCTTTCAAATTATTACTTTTCAGAGTTACAGGAGAGCGAAGATGTCGAGAATGGGTTTGTATCTTGGATGGTCTCGTGCTCTGATATCTTTTGAACCAGCGTTCTAGTTAGATATCAGTTTGTTGTGCGGATAATCCTTGACTAGATGTAGCATTGAAGTGAATTTTTGTCCATTCCATTTTGACTTGTAGTCATTCAAATTTCAAGTTTAAGTTTCGTTTGATTAAATTATAGTATATTTAGTATTGTTTCAGGGTCGCGACGACTTGAGGAGGGCCACTACGGGTCAATCTCGGGTTGGGCTGTTACAGATGGTATCAGAGCTTCGACTCATAAGCCAGGACAAGGTCCTCTGCCTAGAGCACCATTTAGTTAAGTTGTATCGAGTCTTTCTTCTCTAAAAGTATTAAAACTCATGTTTTGGCCTTTTGGAAAGAGTTTGAAGGACGTTTATTCAACTAGAGTTTCACACCTCCTAGAGTTCGATTGAAATAGTAACCTTAGGTTTAGTTTGCATCCTAATGACATGTTTTATTTTCTTGTTTCGTTGTGTTATTATCATCATAGACTCCTCTTAAACCTCATGCTTGTAACCATTTCAAAGTTCATTCTTTTGATAACATGTGAAATACGTACATGGGTATTTTGTAAATTGAGTAATCCATTTCCTATTGCAAGAAAAATTGCAAACTTGTGCCTATTATTACTTTGAAGTCCATAATTGAACTATGCTCATCTTCAACTTTGAACTTTTAATCTCATTGGAGCCATCCTTGTTGAATCCCATTTCATTCAAATGATTATGACTTCATTTCCTATTATAATCATCGTATTTGACTATTGTTTTATCTTTTTATTCTAATACAACTATAGCCAGTGTTATTTATAAGTGCTTCTAACATTTCCTTTATTTAAAAGGTATCAATCTTGCGTATGATTTTGGATAATACACTAGTCAAATCTAGTCCCAATGGAGTCTGGTCTATTATATACTTTATGGAGTCTTCTTGAAATCATTGTATTCGTGTTGCTAAATTTTCATGACCTTTATTGAACTTCCACCAATCTACTATGTCTTACATCTCTATATATCATGTTGGATTACATTCCAAGTTCTTGCCTTTGAAATGGTTCAACATGATTATCAATTGATATTCTTATTCATGCTGCTTCGTGAACCAAACTTCATTGAGTTAATAGCCTAAATTATCAAGCCTATTGAACATCTAGGTTACGTGAGGTAATAGCTAAGTTATTATTATTAATATTATTGTATTTTCGCATTAAGTTCGTGTTAGAACTTGTATACACACGACATATATATCAATGAAAATTCTTCCAAAGATGAAAAGATTGACAAAAGCGAAAGTCTTCCGAAATAAAGTGGCGCAACGGGAGTATGGAAATAGTTTAATCAACAAAGTGAATCATTTAAAGAATTTGAGGAAGCCATCAACCTTACACATGACTATTGGTCCAACTTCAACTCTAAAGAATAATCTTCGAGAAGAAAACCCCGATGTACTATAACATGAAGATTTTTGGTGGCGCTATATGATCAACTTCGTGAATTAGTTAGATTGGCATCGCATTCGCTCTTGGAACAAGAAGTACTATATTTTAAAGTCTAACAATATCTAATTTATCATTACATCATGGTGTACATCGAGAGTGAGGAAAAGCTTCAAGAATCGGAAGTATTTAGCGATGTTTGATTGTTATAGATCTACGAAAGAGGAGCTCAATAACACCGTCACCACTCTAACAAACTTGAAGAGATTAAGAAAGGAAGTGAAGCTGATCCGACGAAGAAGTGAAACATGGTCTTCTGGAAATTCGTGAGTATCTAAATCGATATAAGTTATGTGATAACTTCGTCCTTTCTTCTCACAGCTTGAGAGGCTTGAATGGTCTATAATTCTATTCATATGTATAATTCTTTGAGTCAATCATTTCATGTTTATTTGATTAATCTCATTTCTCTCGAAAATCTTTCTTGAACCTCCCTTCAAATTGTATTGTTTCGAACTTGTACTTTCTGTCCATTAGACTAATTCTTTGTAACACCTTCATGGATCAAACCATTTATACTATGAGTTGATTATCAATTGGCAAGAACTGTCTATTGTCCATCATTGATCCTCTTGGGTCTTAAATGACTCAGTATCTAATCTAAGCAAGTTAATGGAATTCATCTTGATTTATCGAACAACTCTATGCTTTATTCAAAAATCTTTCATCCGACTTTATTTTGAGAAATCTTTTAATTATTCTGAAAGGATAGAGTTCTTTTCTCGATTTTCTCTTAGACTTGAGACTTGTATCAAGTTCATTCTGAATTGGCCTCACAAATCAAATAGTTTCACTGTCTTTGGACCTTATTCTTCTTGAGCTTTATTCAACTTGGCATCTTGTACCATCGGTTACCTGCAAAATTCGATTCATGCTTTCTATCTTCGTTATACTCCTTACAAATTGGGCGAAAGTCTTGAAATTTGCACTGTTTAATTAGATTGTAAGATGAAAAAAAAAATCCTTGAAATGTTGTTATTATTTTAAGACTAGTGATTTAATTTTCACGTTATTCTTATTGATAAACCTCATTCGACTTCATTATTATTATCCTTGTCTAATCTTTTTTTTTTTTTTTTTTTTGAATCCTAATTTGATCTTATCATTGTTGTCATAGAAGCCTATAAATTGAATTGAAATTAGTGGTAATGGAAAAAAAAATGATCCTTAGAATTTTAGAAAACATGTAATCGGGGCGTACAAGCTAGTTTATCTTCAAGTCTTTGCAAGTACATGGCATTTTTGTGTTCTACTTATGAAGAAGTGCCACCCACATCCTTCTCTCGTGATTGAGTAACCCATAATAAGTTTAGAAGAATGTGAAAAACGTCTGCATACTCGACAAGCTGAAAAGTCATGAGAGACCAAATGATTCCCCACTTGAAGATTTTATGGCAATGCTAGAATTCTATAGAGACAACATGAGAACGAGAGAAATATGAATTTGGGGACCAAATTCTTTGAAGGAGGGAAGCATGTAATACCCCTTAATTACTTTGTTTATTTTTTTTAAAGGTGTGTTAATTTTCATGGTTGGAGGCAAAATAAATTTATATTTTCTAATTTGTGGAAATATTTGAGTTTGGGGTCAAAATGACATTATAAGAAAGTTTAAGGGTTAAAAATTATATATTTAAAAAGTGCGAGGGCCAAAATGCAATTTTGGCAGAAATTTGAAAAACAAAATTTATATTAACATAGCAGCAAGACGTGTCTTGCTGCTGTGATCGATGAAACCAGGTGGAGAAAAAATAAAACACCTCCAACACCCATCTAATTCTCTATAGAAATTGTGGGAAAATAAATTAAACAAAAACAATTTTCTTCTCTCTTTTTAACAAAACACAGCTGAGAGAGATAAGAGGAAGACAAGGGAGGAAGAGAGAGATCGATGGACTATGGATGAAAAAGATTGGAGAAGAATTTGGTGCTTCTTCCCCCAATTTCCTTGAAGGTAAGATAAATTTATCACTTATTTTTATATATAATTCTCCTTTATGAATATAAATTAGGGATTGAAATTATTATTTCAATTTTTTGATTTGAATGATCGATTTTGGTTAGATTTGAATTGGGGAATTTTGACAGGGGTGTTCAAACTCCATGTTTAAGTGAATTTGCTAATAGATTTCTCATGGGCTTGTTGGAATGCTATTAAAAATTGGTTTCAAGATTATGAATAAATATATGATTCTAGTTGCATTTTTTGTCAAACTTTGTAAATTATGATTTAATTCTATTTTTAAGGTTGATTGTCAATTTGGGTCTTCATAAATAAGTTTTGGTGAAGTGTGTAACTATACGAATTATTGACTTTTAGTTGGTTTTATCTAAACTAGTTTAAGTTGGTTATAAACAAGCTTGCTTGATAAGAAGCTAAAACATTATATGTCTTGAATTAGAGATCTTTTGGATTTAATTGATTCATTAAGGTTATCTAATTAATGTATAGTTTAAATGTTACATAGATGTTGAGTTAATTATATTTAGATGACCAAATCTTTGATGCAAGTTTCGGCTTAGACTTGAAATTTAGAATTATTTTCTTATAACTTAAGTTAGGGACTGAACCTCCTAGAATAGGAAAATTATATCAAATTAATGTATTCTTGGAAGTAATATTTACTATAAATGACAAGTTATGATAAACTAACCAAATGGAAACATGAATCCTTGTAACTTGTTATTCTATGAAATACTCCTATGCTAGAACTTCTTAAGACATTGAAAATGAACCATTAATTTTTTAAATTGTTTGTAACTAGATATTAAGAGCATATACGTGGTTGCACAGGTGTGGATGATGCTAATCAAGATTTTGGTAATGAACTCAAAAGGTGAGAGCTGCATACTTGCTTTCGTAATGTGTATAATTAGATTATTTGAATACTCAGTCGGTGATTATGTGTTATATTTAAGATTGCTAAATCATATGGAATGCTCTATTTCTTGCTTTTGTGCTATGTGAATAGTATATGTACTTATATACTTCCAATGTGATTAATTGCGAGATTTTACAATTGTTGAAAATAGTTGTCTGCGATGTTCGCATTATTTGCTTACTTGAGTTATTTTAAGATTTCGAGAGAGATCCAATTTCGGTAGCCACATAATTGTTAGCGTTGAATAGAATAGCTAATGTGCAATCTATGATGCTCGTATTGCTTACTCTTAAATAATTACTGTTAAGACAGGGCGTGTATTACTTTATCTCCCCTGTTTATAGTGAGCGATAGTGATAGGTTCGGATAAATCTGAAACAAGTGGAGACTTGTCAGGTTGACTCCGAAATCGATCATTATCTTGGTCTCATATATCTCGGTATACGTGACCTAAATTGGCAGCATGCATTTAGTGAGGGATCGTAAGATTGGCCCCTTACCCTTAGTGATAAAGTGGGATTAAATATCCTTATAGTGAATGAGTGGTTATTTTTAATTTTAATGTTTTCTTATTTTCTTGAACATGCGGCTATTTATATAACTTATGGATGTGAAAAATGTGCTATGAATGTATTTCACTTATGCACGTGCACCAGCCTCACTAAGTTAATTTATTCAACTTACTCTTTCAAATTATTACTTTTCAGAGTTACAAGAGAGCGAAGATGTCGAGAATGGGTTTGTATCTTGGATGGTCTCGTGCTCTGGTATCTTTTGAACCAGTGTTCTAGTTAGATATCAGTTTGTTGTGCGGATAATCCTTGACTAGATGTAGCATTGAAGTGAATTTTTGTCCATTCCATTTTGACTTGTAGTCATTCAAATTTCAAGTTTAAGTTCCGTTTGATTAAATTGTAGTATATTTAGTATTGATTCAGGGTCGCAACGACTTGAGGAGGGCCACTACGGGTCAATCTCGGGTTGGGCTGTTACACCTTTAATTTGAACAATGCGATCTGACTGGAATAATTAATCGAATAATGTTTTCTACATTGTCCTTTCGAGCATTAACTTTGACACATTGATTTTTTCTCATCGATCTCCCAAATTTTTCGTTCTTTAGCGCTTATTTCGCTGTAAATGGACTGATCCCGACCAAATCTCTTATAATTTGACCATTAGTGCTTAGTTGTAAATAGATGATAAGCACACTGGCTTTTGAGTGCAAGTCGTTGATCATTTTACTTGCATCAAGTCTTCCGAATCTGCGCTTGTTTATCGAATACAAAGGTCAAAAGATAGAATTTGAACGAACGTCTTGATTCGACCGTTGCCCATTTTGATCAATCAATAGATAAAAACTATCGAATCACTTTATGTTTAATATTTTACTTTTATCGTCCTAGGAAAGAATTTTGGTTGATTCGACTCAACGTCTACTGTCAACGTTTTTGCGATTGTCATAGATATCTTTCTTGGCTTTAAACCGTTTGATTTGGGTCGATTAATAATTCGATCAAGTTTTGGAAATTCCGATCGTATGTTTTATAAGAATACTCCTTTTTCCCACCAAACAAGACCGTATTTCTCGGGAAATGAAACTGTTATTGCATTTAATGCTGTGATCATAGCCGTCTGTGAGGTATCATCTGATCCGTCGATCGTAAACCTTTACTATTATAAATAGTTTCAATTTTACCGTCACATTTTTACCCATCGCAAATGCCTTGTCCGAACATTACTCCTCAATTTTCAAGTTCTTCTTGCAGCATGTTCCATAATACAATAATGAAAGAGTTTGAAATTAGGACTCAGACCCAATTTTTCGGTCTTTGATACAGCTTCACTCGCTGATCTTACGCGTTTTCGTTTGTTCGATCTAAGTGGTGTAAAATGCAGTGCTAATGTTTGTAAACAGAAGTAAAAGATCAATAGTGTTGTATTCGGAATGATTGAGTACAAATTACAAGTATCGAGAGTCCTACCCGAGCATTATGGGATGCCGTACAAACTAGAGGGTGAAATACACATAAGAAAGCCTATACTATTCTTCCTAAGTAGTTCCGAGCAGCAGCCTCGGAGGAAGAGCACCTGGGAAGTTATGTCGTCTCGTCATAAATGCGTGGGGTATTTATAGCTGAGATCTGGAGCTAGGTGATCCATCCGCAGATGTGCATTTCTCGGCCCAACAGTGATTTTGGACCCTAAGCTTCCTTTGTAGAATCAGCGTAGGATTCTTGAGCCTTGGGCTCGAATTCATGCTCATGAGATCGAGATTTGTGTCTTTCGACCTTGCCAGATCGTAGAAATGCTGAATCCAAGATACCCCTCATCAATACTCCCCCACTTCTCGAGTGTAAAGAGGAGCTTAAGCTCGAAGAAGTATAAATTGCTCCGAAAGTTGGGGTGAGATGAGCTATTTTTAGGATAAGTCTCGGATGTGCCTCATTAAAAACCTAACTCGGAAAAACCCTTTGGGATAAAAACCGAGCCAGGGAAAAAGAGTGCACATCTCGGAAACGATATATAATGGCATCATCTTGATGTTACCTTGGTTGTCTGTGGTTTACACAGGACTTCCAAATCAGGATCTTTTGGCTGTTATTTATTACGGTGCTTTAGTTGATTTTAGCAGTATCTCTTTATCCTTTTGATTTCAATCATGACGGATCGGTGGGATAATATGGAATTGCTATTTAAGAAAGGCATCTTTTCAAATGTTGGACTTCAGTTCATGATTCCGGAAAGTATAGGGGTCATGCATGCAATTATTGGAAATATGATTTTGAATTCACCCTGAGGGAGTCCTACCGTCGCGGTTACTCGGGGACCGGTTTGTAATTTCCCATTTTGTCCCTGTATATATATGTTGATCGTGGGCCGCTGATCTGCATAAGTTCTAAGAAAACCCTAGATCGGAGCGAGCAGATCGATAAGAGAATTTTAGTAACTTCTTCGACCAGTTTCTATACTTTCAATATGTCCAGCACCGCAGATCTGAAAGGCAAGTCCCAAATAATGGAAGGTCGAGAGAGTGGTCCTGAGGAGATGCGGACCGAGGATATTCGACCGCCCCTAGTGGAGAATCCGAGCCCCAATTCCGATTCCAACAGAGAGGAAGGAGAATCGGATAATGAAACAGAGGATAGCGGTTCTGGCGTGAAGGAATCTAGCCATTAATAATTATCATGTGATAGGGTTTACTTAGCGAACTATTGTAATTGCAAATTTGTTTTTATAGTCTCATGCCTTTCTTATTTGGTGGATGCTTGAATTTACACTTTTTCCTTTGTGCCATGTTTAATTTACTGCCAGTTGACCATTTTGTTGAACTTTATAACGTCATTCTTGCATACTTGGTCGCGTCATCGAATCTTTCTCGGGAGTGGTGATTTATCAATTATTGTGACTCGTATGATGCCGCGTCTCTTATAAATACTAAGGCCATTTTACTTTGCCTTTACGATAATATCATACCAGTGATCGGAGCTTCGGGAAATAAACCCAAATTCGATCTCCTAGACCCTTATTTTGATCACCTACGAATCCAATTTTTACGACCTCGAACCGTCGGAAGTTATTACGATCGGATAATTATCCGAAAGCCAAGAGATGAATAAAAATCAAATGTTCCCGTAATTCCTTCCAAACCTAATGACGGTAGAATTATAAAGAAAAGGAGACAAGCTCCGATTAAGTCCATTACTTCCGACGAGCTGATCCTCCATAACGGAGATAAATCTTCGACTGTCGCCCCTTCTTCATGCTTGAAAATCAGGGGCTCAAACAAGAAAACAAAGAAGGTTTCTTTTGAGGAGGATGTTTCTGCGCGCGCACCTTTTCCTGTTCACTCCGTGCCCTTGAAGGTGGGGGAAACTTTCAATTTATCATTTCCTTCTGGTGTCTTCCCGTTTAAGAGGGACATAATTCATTTTGACAAAGTATCACATGAGAAATCCGATCCGACCCTTCTTCGGGCCAATGTCTCTATCTCCGAGGCAATTCTATCAAAAGGAGAATATTCTTCGTTCTTGTTTCAGTCTGGGTCGGATTTCCTTGCCCAGGTAATTCTTGCTAACTTCCTTATCCTAGCTTTCCAGCTTCTTTATTTTAGCCTTGATATGTCTTCTTTCAAGTTCAGGCTGGCGAAGACTTTTCTAGGCTCTATGCGTTGGCAAAGCGTGAGATCGAGCAACGAGCTACTATTACTCTCGAGCAGGCCAGGAAGAAGATTGAGCTGGATCGCGCACTGGAAGCTAATAGATTCTTTAAGGAGAAATTAGAGAGACATAAAGATATCTACGAACGTGAGAAGAAAAATTTCGAGCTTCGTGAGAGGGAAGCTTATATCCGCGGGTATGCTGATCGCAGTGCTGAAGTTCGAAAAATCCTTTCCGAGAATAATTTCGTTCAGTTGTACTAAGATTTTCCTTCGTTGTAACATAAGCTTGCTAAGATTTTTCTTTGTTGTAACACAACCTTGTTGTAACGGTAATATTGTCGAAATGTTGTTCTTTCTTTCTTCCTCTCTCTCTTTTTTTTTTTGAATACATTAACTCTTCGGGTTTTCGGCCTTAGAGTTGAGCTTGATTCGTATATTCTTTAGCCCAAACAGTCCCTGATTTTTATGGGAAGTGGGACGGTCAGAGCGTTTAATGCTCGTATCGTGGCCGTTCATCCCACGAGATCTACACCGTTGGTGCGAAATTCCTCCCCTATATATAGTTCCAAAATTACCTTCATATTTTTACTTGTCTGTAAATGTTTCGTTCGATCGATATGGTTGTGTTTCTACTCCCATCGATCAACTCTATGTTCCACTTGATTTCTGCGATTAAAGCGTTCGAGATTCGAATTCGAACTTTCTTTCTCGACTTCCTCGGCGTCCCTGTATGGGAAACAATTTCGACTAGGGTATCAGCAGGCGAAAAGGATTGCGACTAGGGTACCGGCAGGCGACCTGCTCCTTTGTAGTCATCTCTCCTGAGATGGGTTAGAATTCCGATATCCTGTCGCTTCATCCGGTCGGTTAGTGGATTAATATCTAGAGGAGTTTTTACATCTCGAGCATCAACTTCTTCGAGATGCTTCTCGGGGAATGATGTCTTTGAGATCGCTCTTTAAGTACTCTAACTGGATATGCTTCCTTCTTCCCTTGACCGGACAATAGTCTTAGAGAGCCAGCGGGGGTCCAGTAGCAAGAATGCTGGAAAACTGTCTCCTCGCCGCTGGTTTTTCTTTTAAGCTCGTGATTGTCATTGTTTACGGACGAAGGTCTTGGATTTGCTATGAGTGCGGGAGGCAAACTCCAATCTTGTTTCCCTGTTTTTTCTCATTTGGCTCGAAGACCTCTAGCTTATTTGTAGCATTTGTAGTAGGATAGGAACAAATGTAACGTTTTTGAATTCGAATCTTCTTGTTGTATCTTTATCTCTGTATTTCGATCAATCCTTTGTAATTGTTCGAACAGCTTATAAATGCAGTTATTTATCTTTATATTTTTCTTTTCCTATCTTTACTTTAATGGATCCTGATTTCGATCTTCTGCCATTTTGTCGTTTCACGATTTCGTTAACTTATAAGGCAAGTCGAAAACCTTGACGGAAATGAACTTTTATCCCCGTCACCTAATGATTCACGGTCTTGTAACTTCATAGAACAACTTTCAAATAATATTACCTTTGTTGAACATAGAATTCTTGGGGATTCCCCAAGTTTGAAGGAATATTTTCTTTAGCTCGAATAATATTCTTGACCTTTAATTCAATGATCGCGTAGAAAGGATGTGATAGAATTTCGATCGATCCTGACTGTAATTTCGATCTAAGGGGCGTAGCAACGGCTTTAACCCTTAGTCGTTTCAGAGCATTTTTAGCCCGAGGGTCGTAGCAACAGTTTTCACCCATTCAATAATTTCGATCTAAGGGGCGTAGCAACGGCTTTCACCCTTAGTCGTTTCAGAGCATTTTTAGCCCGAGGGTCGTAGCAACAGTTTTCACCCATTCAATAATTTCGATCTAAGGGGCGTAGCAACGGCTTTCACCCTTAGTCGTTTCAGAGCATTTTTAGCCCGAGGGTCGTAGCAACAACTTTCACCCATTCAATAATTTCGATCTAAGGGGCGTAGCAACGGCTTTCACCCTTAGTCATTTCAGAGCATTTTTAGCCCGAGGGTCGTAGCAACAGCTTTCACCCATTCAATAATTTCGATCTAAGGGGCGTAGCAACGGCTTTCACCCTTAGTCGTTTCAGAGCATTTTTAGCCCGAGGGTCGTAGCAACAGCTTTCACCCATTCAATAATTTCGATCTAAGGGGCGTAGCAACGGCTTTCACCCTTAGTCGTTTCAGAGCATTTTTAGCCCGAGGGTCGTAGCCACAGCTTTCACCCATTCAATAATTTCGATCTAAGGGGCATAGCAACGACTTTCACCCTTAGTCGTTTCAGAGCATTTTTAGCCCGAGGGTCGTAGCAACAGCTTTCACCCATTCAATAATTTCGATCTAAGGGGCGTAGCAACGGCTTTCACCCTTAGTCGTTTCAGAGCATTTTTAGCCCGAGGGTCGTAGCAACATCTTTCACCCATTCAATAGTTGATGGAGAAATATAGAGATTGATAATAGATGAATAGGGATCGAGAATATCACGAATATAACGAATAAATAATAATTTTGGCGGAATGAACTTTCATTGAATAAATAACTCAGTCGAAATAAACTTTCATTGAACACATATTTTTCTTAATCACGAGAAACAAAGAAACAGAACGAGATGACTAAATAGTAGTGGCCTAGAATTTAACTATCCATCTTCATCTTCCATAATATCTTCTTAAATTAACAGCATTCCATGCTCGAGGTAGGACCTCTCCATTAGGATGAGCAATTTTGTAAGAACCTTTTTTTCCAACCTCAACGATCACAAAGGGGCCATCCCAATTAGGTTGAAGTTTTCCAACATGCTTCGACACTTCCACTTTCTTGAGCACTAAATCTCCCACTTTGAATGTTCGGATTCGAACGTTTCGATTATAAGATTTTTCCATGCTAGACTTGGTAGATTGAATTTTCAACTTTGCATGGTCCCTTCGACCGTCTGCGTGATCAACTTCCATTTCCCTTAGAGATCGATTCTCCTAAAGATCATAAAATTCGACCCTGGGAGAAGGTACGAGGTTCTCGACTGGAATAACAGCTTCCGATCCATAAACCAGACTGAAAAGAGTTTCTCCTGTTGCAGCTTTAACAGTAGTTCTATTGGCCCACAAAACTCCAGGCAGTTCGTCGAGCCATTTTCCTTTTGCCTCAGATAGACCTTTTTCCAGAGATCGAACGATCTCTCTGTTCATGACTTCAGTTTGTCCATTAGCTTGAGGATGCCCTACTGATGCGAAATTCTGCTGTATTCCAAACTTTTCGCACATTCTGTGATTCTTTTCCCGGCGAATTGCGTTCCGTTATCAGATATTAAGATCCTAGGAATCCCAAACCTGCAGACAATATTTTTCCATAAGAAATTAATAACTTGGAACTGAGTGATCTTTGTCCGAGCAACGCATTCGACCCATTTGCTGAAATATTCTACTGCAACCAATACATAATTTTTTTGGGCTCTTGCTGTTGGAAACGGCCCAACAATATCAATGCCCCATTTATCAAAAGGCCAACAGATCGTAATAGAGTGCAAATGTTCAGCCGGTTGATGGATCAAATTCGAATGAATTTGACAATGGTGGCATTTCTTCACATAATCAACAGAATCAGAGAAAAGAGTAGGCAAGTAATATCCTGACCTCGAGCATTTAAGAGCTAATGCTCGAGCACCGCAATGACTTCCTGCCTCTCCCTCGTGAACTTCCTTTAAAATAGCATTATAGTGCATTTCGGATATAAATTTTAATAAAATTCCAGAAGAGGATCTTTTATAGAGTTGATTATCAACTAGAGTGAACGATGGCGCTCGGTATTTGATTCTTCGAGCTTCGTTTGAGTTTTCTGGAAGCTTTCCTTCATTGAGATAGGCAATAAGAGGGTCGATCCAAGAGATCCTTGGCTCATCGATTTCCATGATGTCCACTGAGGGAGTCACATCCAGTTCGATAGCAAACGTATTCGATAATAGCCATGTGATTATCCTTTCATTCTTCCCATCGACAAGTCCTGTGAACTTCAATAATAGATCTGCCCATAGATTTTCCTCCCTCGGTATATGTTGAATATCAAACTTGTCGAATTCAGAGATCAACTTTTTTGTCTTGTTCAAATATTTGATCATATTGAACTCCCTGGCCTCTTAAGTGCCTTTCACCTGTCTATGAACGAGTTCAGAATCTGTTAACACAACAATTGATTTTACCTTTGCCTTTATGGCCATTTCTAATCCAGCGATCAGGGCTTCATATTCTGCTTCGTTGTTTGTAACGACGAAGTCCAAAGTAATAGCATAACTCAAGTCTTCACCATTGGGTCCTTGAAAATGAATTCCTGCTTCACCTCCTTCCCTGGTCGAGGAACCATCCACGTGCATCAGCCAGACCTGATCTTCGGCTTTTTCGACCATTCTTACCTCGGAGATCGCTCCTTCTTCCACATTCGATAGGCTTGTTGACTCGACTACGAAGTCAGCCAATACTTGGGCCTTTATAGCGACCCGTGGTTGATATTCAATCTCGTATTGACCCAGCTCGACCGCCCACTTTATCAATCTGCCTGATGCTTCTGGCTTTGATAGGACCTGTCTCAGAGGTTGATTCGTTAAAACGATGATCTTGTATGTCTGAAAATAAGGCCTTAACCTTCGTGCAGCTACCACCAAGCAAGCGCGAATTTTTCAATCTCCATGTAATTTTTCTCAGCACCCTGCAATAATTTGCTCAAATAGTAAACTGGTTTATGCTCAGACTTATCGAGCTTTACCAAAACCGAGCTAATAGCTTCTTCCGACACGGCTATGTATAAATATAGAGGTTCTCCCTCGGATGGCTTAGCTAACATTGGTGGTGAGGTTAAGTATGCTTTCAGCTCTTCGAAAGCTTTGTCACATTCTGCATTCCACTCAAAGTTCTTAGATTTACGCAATAGTTTGAAGAATGTTAAACTCTTGTCAGCAGATCTTGAGATGAATCTGTTCAACGAAATAATCTTCCCAATCAAGCTTTGGATATCTGAGAGCTTTCTTGGTGGTTGTAGATCGGTAATTGCTCGAATTTTTTCGGGGTTGGCTTTGATTCCTCTTTAGTGGACGAGATATCCGAGGAACTTTCCCGATCGCACACCAAAGGTGCACTTGGCAGGATTCAACTTCATTCCATATTTCCTTAAAATTCCAAAACATTGATCAAGATGGTTGATGTGGTTCTCCTCCGTCATACTCTTCACGAGCATGTCATCTACATACACTTCCATGATATCCCCTATCAAATCTTTAAACATCATATTGACTAATCTTTGATAGGTTGCGCCCGCATTCCTCAAGCCAAAAGGCATGACAATGAAGCAGTAGACTCCTCGCTCGGTGATGAACGCTGTTTTATCCTGGTCTCTTTCGTTAATAAAAATCTGATAAAATCCTTGGAAAGCATCCATCATACTGAAAAATACAAACCCCCGGTGGAATCTACAAGCATATCGATCCGAGGTAATGGATAAGGATCTCTTGGGCACAATTTGTTTAGGTCTGTAAAGTCATTACACATTCTCCATTTGTTTTCAATCTTTTCGCCCCTAGAAACTAGGACCACATTACACAACCACTCTGTGAACTTTATTTCCCTGATCTGGCCTGCTGCCAATAATCTATCGACCTCTGCGCTGATTATTTTGTCCTTTTCGCGGCCATGATTTCGCTTCTTTTGCCTTACAGGCTTTGCTTTTGGATCGATGTTCAATGAATGTGTTATCACCCTTGGGTCGATTCCAACTATATCATCTGAACTCCAGGCAAAAACATCCACATTTTTCTGTAAAAATTCAACGAGCATGGTTTCCATGCCCTCGCTTAACTCCGTTCCGATTTTGGTGAATTTCTCAGGGGATCCCGGAACTAAAGTTACTTTTTTATGGCCGGGTGCTTGCACACTCATGTCAACATTTTTCCCTTTCTTTCCTTGTAATTTCTCGTAGTCTGGAATTGGTGATTTTACGCCATACTCCAATTCGGCTTTTTTCCTCTTAATCGGGAGCTCGGGCTCCACTTTCTTTTTAATACTTAAAGATGAATTATAACATTCCCAGGCCATGTATTGGTCGTTCCTCATTTCTCCTACCCCTCCCTCGGTCGGGAACTTTATCTTTTGGTGATAGGTAGATACAACTGCTTGAAGATATTTAGAGCTGGTCTCCCTAATATAGCATTGTAAGCGAACGACGTATCCACCACTAGGAATTTGTGTTGGGATTCGTTAAGAAAAACAGCCCTAGGCACAGCGGAATATAAAAAACTTTTAGGGCCTCTTAAAGAATCTTGCCAGGATATTCTCTAGTTGTATATATATGAATATAATTAAATCGATAGTATAAGTTTTCTCGTTTATACCTATCTCCTTGCAAATCCTCGGCTAACAAGATGAGCTCTGAATTCTGCCTCGGTAAGATCGACCCACACCTTTGAGTAGCGCCCCACGTGTTGCGCCTCTACGAGTTGATACACCACAATATCACGAAAATTAATATATCCTAATCAACTGGAACATAGGGTATATTAATATCTAGGTTTTAGAACAACTTTGGAACGAAAAATTGAAGACGAAAAATTCTTCCAAAGTGGAAGTATGGTTCGGCCGATCTAGGGAGAGAGAGGGAGAGAATTTTTGCTCTTCTTAATTTTCTTGTAGAGTTGTATGTGAGATATGAGACCTAGTCTCTTATTTATAGATATCTCTCATATCCTAATCCTTCTAGGTTTAGGATACTAATTCTCCTACATGGGCCATGGCCCTCTTTAATTAGAAGACTAAGTCTTCTAATTAATTCATGGCCCATATTAATTAATCTTTCAGGGCTTTATTTAATCTCCCAATTAAATAGCCCAATTAATTAAATCATCTCCCAATTAATTAATTAAACTCCAAGTCTAATTAATTAATTATTCCATTATTAAATCCTAATTAATTAATTTAGTCATAAATTAAATTCCAATTTAATTTATAATCTTGATCTAATTCCAATTGGATCCAATTTCGTTCCACATGGGTCGACCCAGTCGACCCACCCATTTAATCGACCCAGTCGATTTTGACTCAGTCGACCCAGTCGACTCGTTCGTTCTTATTTCCTCGCTTTCGATTCATGTGTATTGTGTATGCCCCCGTAGGTTCACCACATAATTGGCCGTGGGTCATAATTAAATATTATTTAATTACTCGAGCAATTGATACTCTAAATTAATCGAACACTCTGTCGATTAATCATTCCAAAATTAGCACCCCTGCTAATTTGGGAATTCTCCCACACTCTACGGTCGATGTCCAGTCACAAGCCCATGGAGCCCAATCACTGGTGAATTAATTCAGTGAACCTTTTATCATTTATAATTTCCATATACGACATAATCTCTCCATTTATCAATCTCCCAGTCGAGACTTAAGGGTATGGTCTTTCATCGGTTTCCCTTTCGTTTCGTCTCGACTTTATGCATTCTGATCTCGAAATAAATTCTCTTTGACTTATTCTTTATGAGCTACTTACATAAAGTCGTCAGTTACCTTGGCCAAGGATTTCATCAGAATTAATTTCTCACAGAAATCCATAGGAGAATTTCTCGACCTATCAAGTCGAGTCAATGGATCCTTTGTTGATGATATGAATCTGCATACGAGTTCCTCTATACCCAATATGAATCCTCAGAGACTTTCTGGCGATCCCCAGTCAGTCGGAACTCATATCAAAGTATAGACGTTCTCGCACCAGATAAACCCTATCACCTCAAGTAGTTAGGGATCGTTCCTCGTATACTATTATAAATATGGAATAACTTCAACCCCGATATGCGACTACCGCTTCCATGGTGAGTTATTTCCTAATTGGGGTATTCAGTGCGCTTGCCATCCCAGCAAGCCACCCACTCATGTGTATCGACTATCCCAGTCACGCTCGTGGACCCCAGCGTCTTCCAGTTCATTGGAGTATACACAACAGTAAGACTCTATCCGAATCCAACGATGTCCTATCTCGATTGGATTCTACGACTCTTGAATATGTTCTAGATCACGGCCTTGGAGATCAGTCCACGGGTTGTCCCATAGCCCTGTGATCTAAGGACTTCTATCCTTATGCGTAGATAATTATTACATAAGATAAAGATGACCATTTAATAAAGTGCATTTATTAATCGAAATTGAATAGTTTCGCATTTATTACAATAAATACTAGCCATACAGCTGGCTTGCAGGACACTATTTCTATCAATTTGATCATCCTTGTTACATTCTTTGGCTTGCTTCCTAGAGTCGTGCTCAAGAGAATGGTCCCTAGCGGGACGATCTCCGATCCCCCAAAACCAACCAAAGGAGTGGTTACTCGATCCAGATGCGGGTGACAAAGATTCATCCTTGTGAGAGCTTCCGAAGAGATAATGTTTGCCGAGCTTCCATTATCGACCAGCACTCTCTTGACCTCAAAATTAGCAATCTTTAATGTCAATACCATGGAAAAATCCGGATCATCTTCATTTGTATCCCAATTAACATCCGAAGGTCGATCGGCCTCACTGAAACTTATAACTTGATTTTCCATGGAGGGAAACTCCAAGGATAGAATTTCCCTCTTTGTAGAGACCCCAGCCCTTATCGATCTCAACGTTCTTTTTCTAGCATTTTTGCTATCTCCTCCTGCTGGTCCACCAACAATCATGTTTATCACTCCATTTGACCGCTCTTCCGTCTGATTTCGAGCCTGCTTCTGATGAGTATTAAACTTTCGCGGGCTCCTGGACCTATAACGGTTGTTATAGTTATCTCCTTTGACAAATTCTTTGAGTTTTCCTTGTGCAATTAGTTTTTCTATCTCGACTTTCAGTTGGTAACAGTTTTCGGTGCTGTGCCCCCGAGCCCGGTCGTATCGACTGTATTGGTCATAACCCAATGCCCCTGGCCTAGCCTGAGTGATCCTTTGAGCCTCGGGAATCAAATTTCCTTCTTCTAACACAGTTAACACCTCTTCCTTTGAACTGTTAAGTTCGGTAAACTGAATTTTTCCCGGTCTTGGAGGTCGAGCTCGTTCATAGGGAGGTCCATAGGAATTCGACCCTTGGGGCGGCATATGTGGCTTGTAAGTGTTGATTCGTTGCCAAACAGACCCCCTGGTCGATCCTCCGTAATCACTAGGCTTTGGGATAGGAGCCCGATCTTGTTTCTTGTTAAGAGGAAGTTTCACAGTGTGCGAGCTTTTTAACTTATTCATCTCTTCCTGAATCATGTATTTCTCAGCAATCTCCATAATTCGCTCGAAGGATTTCGATTGTTTTCTGCACAAGGCGTTTCCGAACTGAGTGCTCCTTGTCAGCTCGAACATTAAAGAGGACAGATATTCGATCTGCGGAGTGTCAACTTTGAGAAGTTCGATACTGAACCTCGCTAACCATTGTCTCAACGTATCTCCTTCCAATTATTTTACGGTCCCCAAATGATTTGCCGGTAACCTTGGTTTTCTTTGACTAGAAAATTGGTGTTTTAGTTTGTCGCAAAATTCCTCGAAGGAAAATATGGAGTTAGGCGGCAACTTTCCGAACCAATCGAGGGCAATTCCCTCGAAGGTAGTAACCATGATCTTGCAACAAAAGTCCTCAGAATGTCCGTAAGTTCATCACATTAATAAAGCTATTGATGTGTTCCCCGGGATCGGTAGTCCCGTTATACCGTGGTAGCCTGGTCGGTACCGTTTCCGCGTTTTGAGCTTCGCGTATTTCTTGACAAAATGGCGAACAACGCATGATACTGTTCGAAACCTCCCTATCTCGTAGATTCTCTCTACTCGGAATGTTTTTGGCTCGCCTGGCAGCATGATTGCTGCGAGGGATCTCTATCAGCGTACCTTCCTTCTCCAACTTCTTAACTACTCTTTCTTGCACTATCCTTTCCAGTTCGGATTCAGTAATTCTTTTGTAAGGCGATTTTTTTGCCTCTCACTGCACCACCAGGGTGGCTCTCCCCTACTACTGAATCTTCCACATCATGTACTGATTTTGGCGGAATTTCTGATCGGGCGTTGATTTTCGATGGCACACCCCGAGGAGGGTTTGTTGCTGGCGCGTGCGATATGGATCGCAGTATACTGTTCTCCCTCTGGATGTTCAAAGATGGTATTTCAGGTCTCCCATGAACTGCTGGTTGATCTACAAGCGATTGATCAGCCCTTCCCCCGTTCAGAAATTCCCTACACATCGTGCCTATGATGGGCCTTAGATCTCCAACGGTCGTGTGAATTGGAACATTATCCTGCGGAACAACCGGTGGAACCTCTGGTTGTTGAGCCGCACGCGACAGATTATCGGGCTCATTATTGACCGAATTCTGCGCTCCTGCTGCATGGGAAGGTTCTCCTCGGTTATATGTATTCCTCCTCGTAGTAGGCATATTTCGATCTAATACTCGAATAAGGCCCCACGGTGGGCGCCAATTGATCTTACGCGTTTTCGTTTGTTCGATCTAAGTGGTGTAAAATGCAGTGCTAATGTTTGTAAACAGAAGTAAGAGATCAATAGTGTTGTATTCGGAATGATTGAGTACAAATTACAAGTATCGAGAGTCCTATCCGAGCATTATAGGATGCCGTACAAACTAGAGGATGAAATACACATAAGAAAGCCTATACTATTCTTCCTAAGTAGTTCCGAGCAGCAGCCTCGGAGGAAGAGCACCTGGGAAGTTGTGTCGTCTCGTCATAAATGCTAGGTGTATTTATAGCTGAGATCTGGAGCTAGGTGATCCATCCGTAGATGTTCATTTCCCGGCCCGTAGGCCTGGGCCTGAACTCGGCCCAACAGTGATTTTGGACCCTAAGCTTCCTTTGTAGAATCAGCGTAGGACTCTTGAGCCTTAGGCTCGAATTCATGCTCATGAGATCGAGATTTTTGTCTTTCGACCTTGCCAGATCGTAGAAATGCTGAATCCAAGATACCCCTCATCACTCGCTTATAATATCGTCAGGCAAAGTAAATGGCGCTTAGAGTATCGGCAGGCAACCTGCTTCTTTGGATTCATCCAATTTGAGGCTGTTTGGTTTTCTGATCTTATGACGCCTTACCCCTCGAACTCATTGGATACCCCCTTTAGGATTCCCCTTGATCCCGAGCAGCAGCTTCTTCATTGTATTTCTTGAAGAAAAATTTGCCTTGACTAGCTCGGAGGAATGGAGGAAATTTACGAAAATTGTGGGATCCTGGGTATAGGTTTTTATTCTGCTCTTCTCTGCTCTGAGGCTCGATCGGAGACAAATTGGTCCCGTACATAGAATTTGTAGTAGGGTAGGAGTGAATGTACTATTCCTTTTTTTAAGTTCGAAGTTCACCATTGTACTCGAAAATTCATTTGTAATTTGTTCGAAGAATGAATAAAGACTTTGTTTCCTGCTTATCTTCGTTGCATGTTTTCTCGTCTTCGTTGGTCAAATAACAAATTGTAGCTTACTTGTGAAATTAGCTTGAAGTTATTGAAAACTTTTCGTTCGGAAATAAATTCCTTTGGCGATAGAATAACCTTCGAAATAGGTTCGAACTTTAAAGACTTGTATAACCCATTACCGCTATACCGATCAAATTGCGAATCATTCTATCGATCATGGGATCGGCTCCATTTGAAGTATTTATCGAACGGGAAGATCGAATTAGATCTATATATCGAGTAAAGTATCTGACAAACTTTTTCCTTGAACATTTATATTGGTCGTCCCATATCCTTAGCGGCTTGACCGGATAAATAACAGGAAATCATCGATGATGAATGGGTTAATAACTGGAAAGTAATAAATAACCCAATAGTTTATTGAATAATACGAGTATAGATAAGTGATTTTTCATCTTATCTTCGAAATTGTTTGATTTAATCCTTGATGTTCTTTTCGCAAATTCGATCTAAGAGGTATATTGACAGCTTTCATCCTTAGTCAATTTTTAAATCAGTCACAGCAACGGCTTTCATCCTTAGTCGTAGCAACGGCTTTCACCCTTTACGTTTTTATCGGTCATAGCAATAGCTTTCACCAATAGCTTTCACCTGAAGGTCGTAGCAACGGCTTTCACCCTTTACATTTTTATCGGTCATAGCAATAGCTTTCACCTGAGGGTCATAGCAACGGCTTTCACCCTTTTCATTTTGATCGGTCATAGCAATAGCTTTCACCTGAGGGTCGTAGCAACAGCTTTCACCCTTTTTATTTTTCTCGACCTAAGGGGCATAGCAATGGCTTTCACACTTAGATCGATTTTAGAAGAGAGGCCGAGTGCCTATTCTGAAGTTAATATATAGCTTGTAGAGATGCATAGAATAGACGAGAGAATTTCGAAAATAGAAGTATCTTGTTTATTTTCTTAATAATAGGAGATATAATAGGTTCCCATGAAGAATAAAGATCGATAGACAACCCGAGAAACCAAATACATAATTTCCACTTCCCGCAATGCTTCCTAAGATTGATTGCATTCCATGTTCGGGGAAAGATTTCCCCATTTTATAAGTAACTTAGTGCGAGCCTTCCTCCTCAATTTCGATTACAACATAGAGACTAGCGAAATCGAGTTGGAATTTTCCTTCCATGTTTTGTAATCCGTATCTTGCTCAAGAGTAAGTCATCGACTATAAAGGTTCAGATCTCGACTTTCTGTTCGTATATTTTTCCTTCATATTACTTTGAATCAGAATATCGTCCCGGGTATGGTTGGAATAACTTCTAGCTGTTGAGCCATTCAAGATAGATTAGTTGAAATTGTGATAGACTAAATTGTGCACTCCAGCTACGTGAGAAGACTTTCCTCGAATGTACGTATCTCGCCTCGTAGTAGACATTTTTCGATCTAACACCCGAATAAGCCCCTCAGTGGGCGCCAATTGATCTTACGTATTTTCGTAGGCATTCAATGTGCATTATGATCGAGCCACAATGCAATATATGATAGGATAGTGCCCAGCAAGCCAATTCAATAAGCTTGTAATAGGTCTATTCTGTATGAGACAATCTTTAATTTTATAATAATACGCATGTTTATTTATATATGTATAAGGATAAACAATGGCCAACTTCATCTCTCGCGAATACATTTAAGCGATTGGATGAAATCCTTAGATTACATTTGACTATGGGACGATTCACTTCAGTATTGAGTGCAATTATGAAACAGTCTCTAAGGTCGTAATCTTAAAACTGTTCCAAGTCATAGATTCCGAACGAGACGGGGTATCGTAGGAATCGCCAAGACTTGTACGAGTATGCGTGATTCACATGGAGTGAATTTGTAGCGTTTCATGAGCAAGGCATTTGAGGCCAGTGCATATGAGTAGGTGGTTCAATGGAGAATTGAACGTATCGAACGACCCGAACTGAGAAACCCATTGTGGAAGTGCATAACGCATATCGATGATGGGATGTTTCTCAAAGGATTATAATAGTGTATGATTTAGTCCTTTGACTTGAGGTGCTAGGGCGAATTCGGTACATGAAAGTGCGTGCTTAGATCTAGATATAGGTCACTTAGCTTGATCATAACATGCATAGGTTGGGTGCGTATGGACATGTACGCGGGTGGTTAGCACCAATATGGAATCTTTTGACTCATCGTAATGGATGAAAGAATTTCCTATACGATTCTTAGATAATATATCCGAGGAATCTGCGGCCGCAGTCGGTGACGGATTTGGAAAGGGGTTTCCAAATTTAGCAGTCACACTGGAATATTATCCTGAATTAGAAAGTATAGTTAGGGAGACAAATTTAGAGGTGCCGATCAATTCACACACCCTAAGTCTCTATCGAGAATATTGGTCGATAGAAGGACCGTATGTACATGGTAATTATAAGAGACGAGGTTCACAAATATCAATTCACCTGATGTTGGGCTTCATGGGCTTGTGGCTAGACATCGACCATGAAGTGTGGGTACTCCTGAGTTAATAGAGGATTTGATTCTAGGAGTGGTCAATTAAAGGTTGTTTAATTGACCGGAGCAATTTATTGTTCATAAATTAAATCACGAGGAATTCGTGGGCCTGCTGCCAATTGTGAACCCAGAGGGTCACACACAATACAATTGGACAGTGACTGTTATAAAAGGACATGAAAGGAATTAATTGATTTAAAGGTAATTAAATCAATTAAATGAGTTAAAGTATTAATTCAAGTGGGAGATTAATTAATTAGTTAATTAAATTGCTAATTAATTAATTAAAGGAAATATTAATTTATTAATATGGATTGGGTTTTAATTAAAGAAGTTAATTAAAAGAAGGCTTGCAAGACATGGACTTTTAATTAAAAGCCCATAAGAAGTCTTGCAAACCTAGGTCAAGTAGAGGATTATAAAATGAGTTCTACCAGAGCTCAAAATGAAAACACCCCAGCAAAAACCCTAGCCTCTCTCTCTCTGACCTAGCGCCGCCAATTGCAAGCCGCCGCCACCTCTGGCCGTGAGCTTCCAACCGCCGCCGCACTTCCTCCCTTGTTCCACCGTGCTAGATCTTGCCCTGTCAAGTAGATCCGCACAATCCTGCATTAACAAATCTCCTAGATCCAGTTCTGAGCCTAAGACTAGGAGGTGTTACCAGAATCCAGTTGGTGTGGACTAAACTCTGGAGGTGAGACATTTGGATCACTCCCGTGAACCAGAATAAGAATTAGAGTTGGAAGTTGCCACCACCTTGCCTGTGGTGAGGTAAAAATCGAAACCCCCTTGTTTTTATACATTGTGTGTTTTGTTTCATGCTTTCGTATACACAATATGGAGATCTTATATATGGGACCTTGGGTTCTTCGAAAAATTTTAAAATTCCGCACTTTGTTGTTCTGACAATCGAGGCAAACCCAACAGTGGTATCAGAGCCAACTCCATACTTATTATACGAAAAGCCTGAACATAATGTGTGTTCACCGTATATGTTTAATTATGTATATGTAAACACGTGATAATTATGTTCTGTAAATTGATTCTTGCTTGTTATGACTGGATCTATGATTGGTTAAAACTGCTTTTTCAGATCTGTGGCGCATTTATAGTTTTTGAAAACTTCAGGACTTTTATGCAAAGAAATCACATACTAGGGTTTTGAAGGGCTAAAAATTCGAATTTTTTAGAATCTGAAAATTTCAAAAATACTGGACTGTTTTGCAAATCTGGTCGCATAGCTTTTTGGGGTCATTTTGTAATTTTTGAAAGTTTGGGGACTGTTTTGCAATTACCGAAACTTCAGGGGTCTGTTTGAAAAATTCTAAATTTTCAGAATTCAAAATTTTATTTTCTGGTCTGTTGCCTGAATCTGTTCTGGGGTGTTTTTGTAACTTTTTAAAAGTGTTGGGGTCAAACTGCAATTTTTGAAAGTTGAGGGGCGGAAATGCAATTTTCAAAAGTTGTAAAACAAAATCTGAATTTGAGCAGAAAATTTATTTTTGTTTACCCGAATATTTATTTTGTCGTAATTAGTAGTGACTGAAAAGTAAGAATTATAGGAAGTTAGTTTTAAAAGGTTGTTTTAAAATTAAGAAAGAAATAGGTAAAGGATGTTTGCATGTTTCTTGCTCTACGTGAACTGTTTACGTGGTTTTCGATCGAGACGAGCCTTGACCTTAGGGTAGATGTGATTGGGTTAATTTAATGTTTGGTTTTTAATTGGGCCTGCGAGCCTATTATTTTTTTTTTGGGCCACTTTGAGCCTTTGTAATAGAATAGGGCTTTACTGCATTCCTAGTTTAGGATGAAGGCCCGTTTACAAGCAAGGTGGGAGCCCAAGAAGAAATGAAGGTCATGTATGCATGGTACATTGTGTAATAGCATAGGCCTGTTTGCAAACCCTTTAGATTGACCAATAGGGCCAACATCATTGGCTCGATGATGGCCTGCATAGGAGGCTCCCGATTGAAAACATATTGTGGTAGTATGCATCCTAGGCTTGTATGGCTTTTATTTATTTGTCGATTTATATTTAGCTTGTTTGAGATGCGCGCTAGAATCTAGATCGTAATAAAAGATAAAGCATAATTGAATCGGTGAGATTTCGAGGAGAGTTAGTATAACTTTCATACCAGAAATTTCCCTATCGAATTTAATATTAAGTCTATTGGGTACATTTAAAATGAAGTTTTAAAGATCCAAGCCTTCCATCAATAGGAACTAGTGTATGTTATCTACTTATTGACAGAGGTGATCCAGAGTCTGGCACTCGAATCAAAGAAAGGGACAATACACGAAATTCTTTGGCTCGTATGTTTAACTAAACTCGACAAGGGTGAGGACTGGTCGGGATGTGAAGATCGACCGATAACTAGTTACGGAGAATTCACGACCGGGCCCGTTGCTCATCATGATTGATGGGTTCTACTTAACGATTAGTAGCATTTATGATGTAGCAGTGCTAGATAAATGTGAAAACCGAGGCAAAATAGCTTGAAGGTTGTGAGGTGCCACAATTGGTAAAAGTATACCTACCTGGAGAATTAATTGTATGGCCATGAGTCGTGGGTGCAATTAATTGCTGCTGGGACGTCAAGACCTACTAGGAATTAAATTTCCCGAGCAATCAAAGGGGTGATTGTTTCGATAAAATAGTAGGAGAACTTTTTCGAAAACAAGTCCAAAATTCGATAATTATAAGTATTAGACATAAGATCAGTTAGCTAAACGTTGTCTTCTTTCCGTTTGTAGATATTAAGTACAATGTCTAAGAATCCATTATCTGTTATCCTCGACGTAAACAAGTTGAATGGCTCAAATTTTGTCGACTGGCTGAGAAATCTCAGAATTGTCCTCGACTCCGAGCGACGAAGCTATGTGCTCGACCCACCCATGCCTGCTGCACCCGCAACACGAGCTAATGAGGAACAACGAACCGCCCATGCTAAAAGGGTTGATGATGATCTTCAGGTTCGATGCCTCATGCTAGCCTCGATGTCGAATGAACTGCAGAAACAACATGCTGAAATACCGCTTGCTAGAGATATACTTCTCCATCTCCAGCAGATGTTTGGAGAGAGGTCTCGCACCGAAAGGTTCGCGACCACTAAGGAGCTGTTTTATCTCAAGATGGCTGAGGGAAGCAGTGTCAAGGATCACTGTCTGCGTTTCATCAACCTGGTTGAAAAACTAGGACGATTGGACGTGGACTTGCACGCTGATCTTAGCACTGACCTCCTTCTCCATACGCTGCCCCATTCTTTTGACCAGTTCGTGTTGAATTTCAACATGGAGGATAGAACCCTCGCTCTTCACGAACTGACCAATTTGTTGGTAACGGCAGAATCGACTCTCAAGAAAGAGAAGCCGGTAATGATTGCACACCAATCGAAGGCTGCAAAGCCCAAGAGAGGTAAGAAGAAGAAGAAGGTGTTTTCTTCGAATGCAGTCACAAAGGTGGTCGAAAAGAAGCACAAAAGCCCAGAAGACGAATGCTGCAAGAAAGCAGTGTACTGGAAAAGGAATTGCCCAGACTACCTAAAGATGAAACTGGTAGCCATAGGTATTTTCTTGGTTGAAGTTAATATTTCTATTAACTGTGCATCGTGGGTGTTAGACACCGCAGCAGGTTCTCATATCTGCAATGATTTGCAGGTGATGGGAGCAGTAAGATACCTGAAGCCCGGGGATAGAATCCTGCATTTTGGAAACGGAGCTAGGATCGCCGCTGAGCATGGAATTAGTTTTAGGGAATTTTACTTTGGTTTTAAGAGACTGTTTGTACGTAGCGACAATAATTAAGAACATCATTTCAATTTCGATGTTAGACATTGATGGTTTTAATTTTTCCATTGAAAATGGATCCTTTTGCATATTTAAAGGTGGTTTAATGTATGCTCGTGGTACTTTGATAGATGATCTGTATTCCTTAGAACCTATAAATTCCAACGTCATGCACATTCAATCTAGAAAAAGGAAATATGATAATCAAACTCCACAACTTTGGCACGCTAGACTTGGACATATTTCCAAGAGTAGGATTCAAAAGCTGGTTTCATCTAAGGCTCTTGAAATAAAGAACTTGGATGAACTCCCAACTTGCGAATCTTGTCTCAAAGGAAAGATGACCAAATCGCACTTCACAGGGAATCCCGAGCGAATCAAGCAAACATTGGATTTAATCCATATTTACGTTTGTGGATCATTCAGTGTCAACGCGAGAGGAGGATTCTCGTACTTCGTAACATTCACCGACGATTTTAGTCGTTATGGATATGTGTATCTTATGAAACACAAGTCCGAAACTTTTGAGAAATTCAAAGAGTTTCGAATGGAAGTTGAGAACCAACTTGGACATAGTAATAAAGCACTTCGATCTGACAGAGGTGGTGAGTACTTAAGCCAAGAATTCCTTGATTATCTGAAAGAGAATGGAATTCTCGCACAGCGAACTCCCCCTAGGACGCCCCAACTCAATGGAGTGTCTGAGCGGAGGAACCGAACTTTGTTAGACATGGTTCGTTCCATGATGAGCTTCGCTGATCTCCCCTTTTTGTTTTGGGGCCTAGCCCTATTAACTGCCTCGAAGATACTGGACATAGTACCTTCGAAGTCAGTGCAAACAACACCGCACCAAGTATGGTATGGTAAACCACCCGTGTATTCGTACTTACGAGTATGGGGATCTCCAGCGTATGTAAAGAACAAGAAGGGAGATAAGCTAGATAGTAGATCTAGTTTGTGCAAATTTGTGGGGTATCCAAAGGTATCCATTGGATACCTGTTCTTCGATCCTAAAGAATGTAATACGTTTGTGTCTAGGAACGCCCACTTCATGGAAGAGGATTTCCTCACCAATCGAAATGGGACAATCGTAGAACTTGATGAAGTCCAGGAATCGGACCCATCCTCACAAATAGTGGGAGCTGAACCAGAATTTACTGAACCTACTAGTACACCTACTCTTCGAAGGTCTGATCAAATTCACATTGTTCCGTCTTCTTCTCTATATTGAATCTTGCCTTTTCATGTATCTGCTTAACAAATTCAGCCTTTTTCTTTCTGTCCAAGTTAACTCTTTCAGACAAAGGTAATGGTGTTAAATCCAATGGAGTTAAGGGGTTAAAACCATAAACTATTTCAAATGGAGAAAACTTAGAAGCAGAATGAATGGTACGATTGTCAGCAAACTCAACATGTGGTAAACATTATTCCCATGTTTTGATGTTCTTTTTAATTATAGCCCTCAACAAAGTAGATAAAGTCCTATTTACTACTTCAGTTTGACTATCAGTTTGTGGATGACAAGTGGTGGAAAATAACAACTTAGTCCCTAACTTACACCACAAGGTTTTCCAAAAGTAACTCAAAAACTTAGTATCTCTATCTGAAACAATGGTTCGAGGCATTCCATGTAATCTAACAATTTCTCGCAAGAATAAGTCAGCAATATTAGACGCATTCTCAGTTTTCGTACATGGAATGAAATGTGCCATTTTAGAAACCTATCTACAACCACAAAAATAGAATCCCTACCTCGTTTAGACCTAGCTAAACCTAAAACGAAATCCATTGAAATATCAATCTAGGGATCACTAGGAATTGGTAGTGGCATGTATAAACCATGAGGTTGTACTCTAGATTTTGCTTGCTTACAAGTGACACATCTCTCACACATTCTCTCAACATCCTTTCTCATATGAGGCCAATAAAAATGTTCTTGCAAAATCGCTAAGGTTTTTATAACTCCAAAATGTCCCATTAGACCTCCACCATGTGATTCCCTTACTTACAACTCACGCAAAGAACAATTAGGAACACATAACTTATTTTCTCGAAACAAGAAACCCTCATGTCTAAAGAACTTACCCACTACATTTTTCTCACAATTTCGAAATTCCACAGAAAAATCATAGTCTAAAGGATATAATTCTTTAATATGCTCAAAACCAAGTAATTTTGCATCAAGAGTGGAGAGTAAGACATACCTTCAATAAGTGCATCAACAACAACATTCTCTTTACCTTTCTTGTATCGAATGACATAGGAAAATTTTTCAATGAATTCCACCCATCGTACATGTCTCCTACTCAATTTTTGTTGACTCTTCAAATGTTTCAACGACTCATGATCTGTGCGAATCACAAACTCCTTAGGCCAAAGATAGTGTTGCCATGTTTGCAAACCTCGCACCAATGCATACAACTCTTTGTCGTAAGTTGGGTAGTTTAGAGATGCCCTGCTTAGTTTCTCGCTAAAAGAAGCAATTGGTTTTCCTCCTTGATGAGGACTGCTCCAACACCTAATTCTGATGCATCACATTCAATTTCAAATGTTAATGTAAAGTTAGGCAGAGCTAATAAAGGAGCATTAGTTAATTTCTCTTTGAGCAATTGTGATCGGGGCTATTTCATACCCCTTATTATAGTAGGATCGACTCGAGGACATCAGATCGGTTCGACCATACAAGCTCATTTGGGATCATCTATCGACCTGATCAAAGACGATTCTCCTCGGCGGCCAGACTACCATCCGGACTCAAGAAGGAAAGATATGTCGAGTCCTAGTAGGATTGTGTTTCCTTGTATGCTTAGGGTTTATATCTTATAAATACCTAGATCAACATTGTATTACACACACAAGAATAGAGCTTAATATGCCCTCAAATCTAATCCGATAATATTGATTGAACCTAACGAAAATCGGTTAAATCAGTTGGCGCTCAACGAGGGGGTAGGTTAATTGCTCGAACGACATATGGTCGATCCAAGGAAAAAGATCACTTCTCTCCCCGAACTGTGTGCGAATAAATCGCTAGTATGTGAAATTTCACATATTCTGCCATATCCATTCACCTTGCTCACTCAATTCTTAGCAAAACTTTGCAAGCTTATACTTGTTTTAATTGTCACTATCCGGCGATCAAGAATCTCAATTCAATTCTTCATATGCTTCGTTCCTTTTGCCAATTACGATTAAAACTCAAAAAACCCTAAAATATTAAGTTTTAGAGATTTCTGATTTCTCTTCGGATTTGTGCAATTCCTCTTCGTCACTCACCTCCTGGAGACACATAAGAATTGAGTAAAATCGATTCAAATCGATAGACACTCTTCGATCTCGCGACAGACTTACTGGTTAAAACAAATAATTGGTAAACAACCTATGTCAAAGATTTGACTAAAATCGATCCGCTCGATAAACACTCTTCGATCTCCAAAGCGACAGACTTACTGGTTAAAACCAATAATTGGTAAACAACCTAAGTCAAAGAATTGAGTAAAATCAATCCGCTCGATAAACACTCTTCGACTTCCAAAGCGACAGACTTACTGGTTAAAACCAATAATTGGTAAACAACCTAAGTCAAAAAATTGAGTAAAATCGACCTGCTCGATAAACACTCTTCGATCTCCAAAGCGACAGTCTTACTGGTTAAAACCAATAATTGGTAAAAAACCTAAATCAAAGAATTGAGTAAAATCGATCAGCTCGATAAACACTCTTCGATCTCCAAAGCGACAGACTTACTGGTTAAAACCAATAATTGGTAAACAACCTAAGTCAAAGAATTTAGTAAAATCGATCCGCTCGGTAAACACTCATCGATCTCCAAAGCGACGGACTTACTGGTTAAAACCAATAATTGGTAAACAACCTAAGTCAAAGAATTGAGTAAAATCGATCCGCTCGATAAACACTCTTCGATCTCGAAAGCGACAGTCATACTGGTTAAAACCAATAATTGGTAAACAACCTAAGTCAAAGAATTGAGTAAAATCGATCAGCTCGATAAACACTCTTCGATCTCCAAAGCGACAGACTTACTGGTTAAAATCAATAATTGGTAAACAACCTAAGTCAAATATTTGAGTAAAATCGATCCGCTCGATAAACACTCTTCAATCTCCAAAGCGACGGACTTACTGGTTAAACCCAATAATTGGTAGACAACCTAAGTCCTAAATTTCGTAAATCGATTCAAATCGATAAACACTCACCGATCTCCAAAAAGAAGACTTAAAAAGGTTAAAGCCTGTTATTGGTAAACAACCTAAGTACTAAATTCAGTAAAATCGACCTGTTCGATAAACACTCACCGATCTCGAAAAAGAAGACTTAAAAAGGTTAAAACCAATAATTGGTAAACAACCTAAGTCAAAGAATTGAGTAAAATTGATCCGCTCGATAAACACTCTTCGATCTCCAAAGCGACAGAGTTACTGGTTAAAACCAATAATTGGTAAACAACCTAAGTCAAAGAATTGAGTAATATCGATCCGCTCGATAAACACTCTTCGATCTCCAAAGCGACGGACTTACTGGTTAAAACCAATAATTGTTAAACAACCTAAGTCAAAGAATTGAGTAAAATCAGATTCAAATCGATAAACACTCTTCGATCTCCAAAGCGACGGACTAACTGGTTACAACCAATAATTGGTAAACAACCTAAGTCAAAGAATTGAGTAAAATCGATTCAAATCGATAAACACTCTTCGATCTCCAAAGCGACGGACTTACTGGTTACAACCAATAATTGGTAAACAACCTAAGTCAAAGAATTGAGTAAAATCGATTCAAATCGATAAACACTCTTCGATCTCCAAAGCGACGGACTTACTAGTTAAAACCAATAATTGGTAGACAACCTAAGTCCTAAATTGAGTAAAATCGACCTGCTCGAAAAACACTCACCGATCTCTAAAAAGCAGACTTAAAAAGGTTAAAGCCAATTATTGGTAAATAACCTAAGTCCTAAATTGAGTAAAATCGACCTGCTCGATAAACACTCACCGATCTCCAAATTTACGAAAGAAACGGTTAGAGCCAATTATTGGTAAACAACCTACTTATTACATCGAGTAAAATCGACCTGATCGATAAAACACTCAGCGATCTCCAAAATTAAAGAAAATAAAGAGTAAAACCATTAATTTGGTATAAACTCTTATATGAAATATGAGTAAAACCATTAATTTGGTATAAACTCTGAAATCAAAAATAAAGAGTAAAACCATAATTTGGTATAAACTCTTAAATGAAAAATAAAGAGTAAAACCATTAATTTGGTATAAACTCTTACATGAAATATGAGTAAAACCATTGATTTGGTATAAACTCTGAAATAAAAAATAAAGAGTAAAACCAAAAATAAAGAGTAAAACCATAATTTGGAATAAACTCTTAAATGAAAAATAAAGAGTAAAACCATTAATTTGGTATAAACTCTTATATGAAATATGAGTAAAATCGTTAATTTGGTATAAACTCTTAAATCGAAAATATGAGTAAAACCATTAATTTGGTATAAACTCTGAAATCGAAAATAAAGAGTAAAACCATTAAAATTGGTATAAACTCTTAAATAAAAAATATAGAGTAAAGCCAATAATTTGGTATAAACTCCTGATCGAAAAATATAGAGTAAAACCATTAATTTCGTAAAACTTCCCCAAGTACATATTAAGCATGAACCATCGATTGATAAAGCTCGATCTGCGATCAACGATCTATGATGGATAAAGGAACAAAGCCATTAAGTTGATAAAAATTCTAATTTTATGAGCATAAACCATCAATCGGTAAAGCTCGATCTACAATCTTCGATCTTATTTCTACAATCTTAGATCTTATTTCATCAATCGGTAAAGCTCGATCTACAATCTTAGAAACCATCAATCATGTACAAAAGGTTAAAACCGATAATTAGTTTACCATCCAAATACAAAATTAAAAGCTCAGACCATGGTTTAAAAGGATCGAAAAATTACTGTATGGGATTTTTAACTGCTCCGATCTCCTTGCTGATTATGGTTATGGAGAATTGCAAATTCAACCATTGAAGAAATTATGCTATACTCAGAGATCCATACGACACAATACCCATGCATTGACAAACCCTAATATCACGAAGGATATGTACTCTTTTTTTCCTTGATCGCCTTTATCACTATGGGTTTTTCCAAGCAAGGTTTTTAACGAGGCATGTTCGATATACATCAGGAAGCAATTCAAAGGCATAATTTTACTTTTCCGAGCTACATATACACTTCCGCTTGAGAAGCGGGTTTCGTACTGACGGCTGCTATTTCGTATTTAGCCTGGTCGGATTCTTCGACCTGATCAATATCGATCTGGAGCATTTCAATCTCGATCTAGAGCGTCTCAATCTTGGTCAATCCTCATCATTATCGATCGATTCAAGCTGAAGTACACATCAACGCTTTATGCGTCGCAAATATTTATCGATAAAGCTCGATCTAGGATCTATAATCTACGATCTCTGATGGGATAAAACCCTTAAGCTGGTAAAAATTTCGATTTTATGAGCATAAATTGTCGATCAGAAAACCTACTGAATTTATTACCAAATTGTCTCGACCAAGACTGAAAGTTGTTGCTACGACTCTTTGATCGGAAAAGGCTTGAGAAATAAAGCAGCTTGAGTAAAATCTCCTTTTATAACCCTTTGCTTGGGAATGTCTAAAAGCAAGAGAGAAATCCGTTGATATGACTCTATGCTCGAAAAAGACTTAATAGAAAATTTGAGCAGAACCATTCATTTGGTATAAACTCAGTGCTCGAAAAAGTATAATAGTATGGGTAATATCTGTTGATATAATTCTTTGCTCGATAAGGATTTAATATAAAAGGGCATATTGGGCCCCTCAACTTTGAAGAAGTGGCTTTCCAGTTCAAAAGCATCTGATTTTATTAAGCGTCTCTCATGGATATATACTCTTTTTCCCTTGTGATTTAGTCGGATTTCGTCGGGTTAATTGAATATCAGTGAATTTGTGATATCGGGGGGTTTTCGATATTTATATATGTGTTATATAGGGCTCTGTTACTTTATTCCGGATGGATCGGTTACAAAGAAAAGCAATATTCAAGAACAAGAAGTAAAACCACAAAACAAAGCTAAGAACACACCGATATGAAGGTAAAAAGCTCTGTAATAATATTGAATATTATTGAGTTGTGCTGTTGTAAGCAGTGTTAAATCCTGTATTCTTAGAGTTCAGGAATTTTCGTCCTCTCTCTAATACAATGATTAACTAGGTATTTATACAATTTTAAACCTAGCGTTACAAGGAAACATAGTCCTAATAGGACTCGGCCCAAATATCCTTCTTGAGTCCGGAGTATAATCTTCTATCGAAGCGAGCTGCACTTGGCCGGGTCAATAAGATGATCCCGATCTGTTTGAATTGGTCGAATCGATCTTATCTTCTTCATTCGATCCGAGTAGTATGTAGGGTGCGAAATAGCCCCCATCAGTACTCCCTCACTTCTTCGAGCGTATAGATAATAGAAGCTCGTAGAAGTAGATAAATCTTTACGACTGTTTGTTTTCTATGAATGGAGCCTCGTTAAAAACCTTTCTTAAGAAAAAACCCTGTGGGAAAAAATCTTAAGTAAGGAAAAGAGTGCTACATATCATAGATAGTCGTTTTCTCTGTCCGATTACGAATCGCCACGCGTCTATTCAGGAGGCTTTTCGTATCCTTCCGTTTTTGGCGGGAATATGAGTAGCTGCGATGAGTTCGAAACGTCTTGTCTGATCTTATTATAAATAGGTGACTTTTGAGTTCGCCATTTCTCTTTTATACTTCCTTACAACTCGTAATCATTTTCCTGATTAGTCGTTCATCTCATAAAATTTTTCCTTTTATCGACCTTCATCTTCAAAGAACCAGAATATATGGCTTTTGTAAGAAGATCTTCTTCTTCTTCTAGAGAGATCGTCGCCCCCGATAACGAGGAGGAGTTGCATTCTAATCCTCTGGGCGAACAAACTACAGTATCTGACTTCGTCGTCCCTGTAGAAGATACTTTCAAAGTACGAATCCTTTCTGATGCAGATGTGGCTGCCCGAGCCAAAAAGGGCAAATGTACTGTTCCTCAGATTTCCGAACCAATTGAGGACGTAGCTTGTGCCTATACGGTGGAAACATTCCCGGAGGTTGTGAATAATTATACCAAATATTTTCCGGAAGGTTCCGAGATAATTCTTCCTTCCCCTACTGATAGGGTCACGTCTCCACCGGAGGGATGTCGAGCCTTTTATACGGCTCACTTCAATAGCGGACTGCGTCTTCCTTTGTCTCCCCTCTTTCTCGAAGTTTTGAAAACTTTCAGTGTGTGCTTGACACAGCTGGTTCCAAATTCCGTTGCTTTTGTGGTTTGTTTTTCCGTTTTGATGATCGCAAAGGGGTTTAAACCTTCTTTTCGTAATTTTACGCAACTTTTCCGCTTCAATATTTCTAGCTCTTCAAATCGTGGATATTTCTTCGCTAGTCAGCGGCCTAGTCGAGCAATCTTTGACGCCCCTGTTTCTAGTAATCCTTCATGGAAATCTCATTTCTTCTTTGTTCGTCCTGCGTCTAATATTTGTTTGGCGGATGGTTCGACCATGCCTTTTTCATGGGATCATGGTTCCAGTTGGATTCCTGGAGGTCGCTTACCGACTGGTGAACTTGTTCCTGACGATGTACAGTTTATCACTGAGATCCCCGAAATGCGTGCAAACAAATATCAAAGCGCTCTTCTGATCGGGGAGGCTTTCCTTCGTAAGGCGGGGTTAAGTGTTCATAACTTTCCCATCAGTTCATCATCTGAACCTCTTGGTTAGTACTTTATTTTATCTTAGTGCTGTAACTATACCTTTTATACGGAGAAACTAACTTTTATTTTGTTTCTTTTTCAGCCCATATGGTAGAAAACTCTCGACATTCTTCGAAGGGAAAAATGGTGCTGTCGAAATCTTCCAAATCCGTAGAGAACGCCCCTATCGAGCAGAGAGCGTCGCGAAAAAGGAAGCTGGAGTTGGGTCATGAATTTGAGTCCCCTATTCGTCAGGGCACGGGATCTGGTTATCCTCCTCTTCATCTTAGATCCTCTTTGGGTATTCGAGGATGTCGCAGCTGGTCAATGCCTCATCCTACTAATAATCCAGTGGGTAGAAAAAGGAGTTACTATGGACGTTCTGGTGACGACCTTTCTTTACTCGGAGATAAACATCCAAAACCTACTCTGGTCGAAATGATCGAGGATCATTTAGAGGGAAGGAGGGCCGCTGGTTATTCCGAGAAGGATTCTCTTGTTCATGATGATAGTGAGAACGCGGTCGATAAGGCGACCCGTGTTCTTTTGTCTGGCGTTTTTACTCGCGATCTCAATAAGCTTCTTCATAAGGATCCTCTGGAGAAATTCCAGCGAGCTTCTCTTTATGCTGAGAAGGTGATATCTTTTTCCTTCAATCATATTGACAGATAATTTTAAGGGTTTTCCTTAATTTACTAATCCATCTCTTTTTCTTGCTCTCTTTGTTCTTCCAGACTAAAACTTGTCTCGCGTCATACGCCTATGAAAATGCACTTTGGAAACAACAGTGCGAGTTCCTGGAAGAGAAGTATAAAGCTTTACTTCATAAATCCTCCGGTTCAGAGGTTGGTCCCTCAACATCTTCTTCCGTTCCCATCGTAGAGACTCGTGCTACCGGGACCGAAGATCAAGAAATGATAGACAGGGTGATTGAGGTTTCTCGTGCTCAAGAGCAGGCCAATCAAATGGCTAGAAAGTTAGAGGAATTGCAGTTACAGAGCACGACTCGAATTAGTGAGCTTGAATCTCAGGTATCAAACCTTGAAACTTCTTTAGAGGAGTACGAAAAGGATGTCCCACTTAGTGGGCTTAGGGATCGATATGGTAGGAATCCTGATGAAAGAGTTGTTCGTGAATTCCTTAATTCTCCTGTTCATACGTCGTTGGTGTATCGGATGGTCGGTCCTCTTCTTGAGAATACTTTTAAGAAGGCGATTCATCAGCTGGTCGCTTTAGAGATGATCGACGACCGTCGAATGGAGTATTTTAAGGCGGCGCACATTCGGTTGAATCGCTATGGCAAACTTTATTCTTCTTCCGAGGTTCCAGATGTCGTATATCAAGGTTTTCCTCTGGCTCACCTTGTCGAAGAATTTGGAAATCCATTGCCGATTCCTCCTTCTGATGTTAACGATGAGCTCGATAATACTTTTATCGATCCAGAAGACGAAGAAGAAGAAGAAGACGATATATGCATGACTGAGGACGTCGGTAGCGAACAGAAGATTCCGGATAGCGACCAGGCTTCTTGAAATAGTGATTTATTTTTGAAATAATCTTTGTAATTATTCATTCGTAGGTTTTAATTGTAACTTTAGCTTTCCTTACTTTGTACGCTAAACGTTTCGTATTCTGACAGTCGTGTCTTTTCACATTCGCCGTAATAATTCAGACAAGTCATTTGATTTGCAGTATTCATTATGTGTGTGTCTTTTCAAATTCTAGCGTTTGCTCCAAGGTCAGTTTTCCCGTTTCGCGCCCTTTCTTTAGGTCTGTCGCGTCCTTTCGTGTAGTATAAATACGAAAGGTAAAAACTTGACTTGTTTTTTACTGCTATACTCCTCTCTTAACAGAATACTCTTTCTTTAGCTAGTCGATAAACTTTCTCGATATTAATTTGTATTTTTCCATAATCCGATCATGAGTAACCTTTTTGGTAATACTTCGAAGCGACCATCCCGTGAGGGAGCTCGGGATAGTAGATCCAAAAGATCTCGAAGAGATGGGCCGTCGATGGAGCCTCCTCGTTCGTCCCAAACAATTAGGTCGGAGATCGATACTCGTGTTATTGCTTCTGAACCTCTCTCCGTGGTAAACTCGTCGTTTTCAGAACCAATCTTTTCTGCTTCCACTCAAGTAGGAAGCATGCCTTCCCCTGGTCGAGTTGCTTTTGGCGATATGTCCAACGAGGAATCGGTTTATAATATAGCTGTTAGTTCAAATGCTTCTTCCTTTGAGCACGTTCTTCATGGAGGGGATTTTGCTATTTCCCTTCCTTTGTCTGCTTCTACTGCCCTGATTGCCAGTGAAGGGCAAGTTGGCGATGGTTTTTCTGTTAATCCTTCCGTAACGCAATCTATTTTGCAAGATTGTCCTGAATATTTGTTTCATGATACCACTGTAACGACTGCTTCTTTTGAATCTGGGGGACCTTCTGGGGGTCGGTTTGGGTCGAGGTCTGGTCGTCGAACCGTTATTTCTGCTTCGGGCAAGGAGACCTCCGTTAGCCCCAACGAGAGAGACTCTCCCCGTCCGTTAGACGATCGATGCATCTTTGAACAAGTTAAGGATATTATGCTGTCAGAGACTCCACGCCCTGATGGTGTCGCTTCTAATAGTGAATTGCCTGGCTCAGTTGAGCCTGATACTTTGTCTTGGGATCTGGGTTTGAGCACCATTCTGCCCGGAGAGTTGAAGAAACTTGAGGGTACTTCAAACGTACGCCTTGTTCAATCGCTAGTGAAGATATGCGAACAGGTGGATGAATCTTTCATTGTTTTATTTGTTTTTATTTTGACTGCCTTGTTACATAAAGGCTGTTTTCTTTTTCCAGGCTAAGTACTTTGCACTCCAGCTGGGTGTGCAAAACGTTGAACTGTGGAATAGTAAGGATTCTTACCGAAAACGGTTGGCGTTGGAGTCGGCGAAGGTCGCAGGGCAGACTCTCCAGCTGCAGCTCGTCAATGATGATTTGAAAAAATTGCAGGAGGAGAAGTCTGTCTGGGAGAAGGAGAAAAACGACTTGGTTCGGGCTGCTGCCCTTGCAGAGGAGTCTCAACGGCGGTCCTATGAGGAAGGATATGACGCCGGTTATCTAAAGCGTCAAGAGGAGTTGATGGCGTTTGCTGGCAACTTGACTCCTCGGAGGACTGTTTCTAGTAGTCGACCTACTGACCGTTCTTCTCAGTGATCTTTGTTCGACCTGACAGGCCTTGGACTGTCTATTTTTATTTTTTTATTTTTTTATTTTTTTTGTGCTGCCCAATTTTTGTGCATATGTTTGGGCTGAAAATTTTTTGTAATGGGAGAAGTACTAAATTGGAAATTATGACCTTCTTGTAGGCAGATTCTTGCCTATATCTATTTTCTTCTCCTTGTTATGCACATTTTGCCTTTATGCATAAATATAATCATCATGAAATAATCAGAATTGTTTAGCACACGTATCTGAAATTGATCTTTGCGGAGAATATTTAGGATAGAGAAAAGCTAGCTTGATCTTGATGTTTGCTCTGCAAATCAAATCTTTGTTGATCAACCCAGTATAGTCCCTTGGGTTATATTCAAAATCATGTTTGCGCATAATCATGCAGATAGTAGGTTTATTCGTATTGGATAGTCGATTGAATTGCTGTTAGGGAACGTTCAGCATTTTGGTCGATGTTCAATCCATGCCTTGTAAAATTGTCCTTTTGTGACACATACTTTTATATAAGGAGACTTTTTATACCTTTTGTTGAACTCTTCTTTTCTTTTCATAAGACTAAGAGAAAATAACCCTTTCAGTATCCTCCAAAGCTTTATGTTTCTCATTATCAACTTCGAACTACTTGTTCTTCAACCAATGTTTCGTTTATAGCATATCTTTGATATGGGAGGAATTGGAAATTGTAGAAGTATTAGTCAGATCTGACCTGTTCAGACCTCCTTAAGCAATTCTCTGGTATGTTAGGTAGTTACGTCCTTGCTGTTTTGAATAAGGAGGACTATTCTCCTGATTTCTATATCAGATATCTTGGATTCCAGAGGAGTTCCTGTATGGCTTAGTCAATGGTCATCCATATGATGTATGAGGCAGTGACGTCCCTGTTGGGATATGCCTCGATTGTCAATACAACAAAGTGCGGAAATTAAAATTTTTCAAGGCACACCCACAGGTCCCATAATAATATCTCCAAGTTATATATACGAAAGACACAAAACAAAGCACAGAAATAATCTAACAAAGGGGGTTTTCGATTTTTACCTCACCACAGGCAAGGTGGTGGAAACCTCCAACTCTGATTCTGAACTCTGATTAAGGTTCTGGTTCACTGGAGTGATCCAAGCGTCTCACCTCCAGAGAAAAGTCCACACCAACTGGATTATGATGACACCTCTTAGTCTTAGGCTCAGAACTAGATCTAAGAGGTTTGTTGATGAAGGATTGTGCAGATCTATTTGACAGATCAAAATTCTGCACAAAAGGAATGAGGGAGAAGATATGCGGCGGCGGCGCTAGGGCTTTCACGGCGGCGGTGCGGCGGTGTTACGGCAGCACACGGCGGCGGCGCTAGGGCTTGGGCTGCGCAGGGTGGGGCGGATTTCTTAGGGCAAGAGAAGACTAGGGTTTTTGCTTAGGTGTTAGTTCTCTGAGTTCTGTCAGAGCTCTATTTATAAGCACTCCTCAAGACCTAGGGTTACAAGATTCCTAATGGGCTTAGGAGTCCATCTCTTGCAAGCCCACCTTAATTTAATTAATTACTTAATTAAATATCCAGCCCATATTAATTAATTACTTAATTAATATTTAGTTTAATTAATCAATTGTCATTTAAATCAATTAAATCAATTAATTAATTTATCTCCCACTTGAATTAACACTTTAATTCACTTAATTGATTTAATTACTTTTAAATCAATTAATTCCTTTTATATTCCTACAGAACAGTCACCGTCCAATTGTATTGTGTGTGACCCTCTGGGTTCACCATCAATTGGCAGCAGGCTCACGAAACCTCGTGATTTAATTTATGAACAATAAATTGCTCCGATCAATTAAACTACCTTTAATTGACCACTCCTAGAATCAATTCCTCTACTAATTCAGGAGTACCCACACTTCATGGTCGATGTCTAGCCACAAGCCTATGAAGCCCAACATCAGGTGAATTGATATTTAGTGAACCTCACCTCATATAATTACCATGTACATACGGTCCTTCTGTCGACCAATTTCCCGATCAAGACTTAGGGTGTGTGAATTGATCGGCACCTCTAAATTTGTCTCGATAACTATACTTTCTAATTCAGGATAATGTTCCAGTGTGACTGCCTAATTTGGAAACCCCTTTCCAAATCCGTCACCGACTACGGCCGTAGATTCATTGGAAACATTATCTAAGAATCGTATAGGAAATATTCTCATCCATTACGATGAGTCAACAGATTCCATCTTGGTACTAACCACTCGCGTACATGTCCATACGCACCCAACCTAGGCATTTTTATGACCAAGCTAAGTGGCCTATACCTAGATCTAAGTACGCACTTTCATGCACCGAATTCGCCCTAGCACCTCAAGTCATAGGACTAAATCGTACACTATTATAATCCTTTGAGAAACATCCCATCACCGATATGCGTCATGCGCTTCCACAATGGGTTTCTCTGTTCGGGTCGTTCGATGCATTCGATCCTCCATCGAATCACCTAGTCATATGCACTGGTCTCAAATGCCTTGTTCATGAAACTACAACAAATTCACTCCGTGTGAATCATGCATAATCGTACAAGTCTTGACGATTCACTCGATACCCCTTCTCGATATGAATCTATGACTTGGAACATTTTCGAGATCACGACCTTTGAGACTGTTTCATGATAAGTGCACTCAGTACTGAAGTGTATAGTCCCATAGTCATGAGTGATCTCAGGGTTTCAACCAATCGCTTAAATGTATTCGCGAGAGATGAAGTTTGGCCATTGTTTATCCTTATACATATATAAATAAACATGCGTATTATTATAAAATCAAAGATTGTTATATACAAGATAGATCTATTACAAGCTAATTGAACTGGCTTGCAGGGCACTATCCTATCAATCTCCCACTTGCCCTAAAGCCATTCACAAACGTTTCTTAGACCCATCTTATCTAGATGTCCCTCGAACACCTTTTGCGAAAGTGGCTTAGTTAGTGGGTCAGCTATGTTGTCTTCTGATTTGACATACTCCATATGCATATCTCCTCTACCAATGATCTCTCTGATCCCGTGGTACTTCCTCAGTACGTGTTTGGATTGATGGTGTGATCTCGGCTCCTTTGCTTGAGCTATTGCCCCGTTGTTGTCACAAAAGACGACTACAGGTTCAGCAATGCTAGGAACAACATCCAATTCCTGGACGAAGTTTCTCATCCATACACTTTCTTTTGCTGCATCTGATGCTGCGATATATTCTGCTTCTGTGGTTGAGTCGGCAGTGGTAGACTGTTTACAGCTTTTCCAACTGACCGCTCCTCCATTGAGGCGGAATATGTATCCAGAGTTGGATTTGAAATCATCCACGTCAGACTGGAAACTCGAATCAGTGAATCCTTCAAGTTTCAGTTCTCCACTACCACCGTAGACCAAAAACATATCCTTAGTCCTTCGCAGGTACTTTAGGATTGCTTTTACGGCAGTCCAGTGCTTCTCGCCTGGATTTGACTGATAGCGGCTCGTTACACTTAGAGCGTGTGCTACGTCTGGTCGAGTACACAACATTGCATACATTATACTCCCTATAGCAGAGGCATAAGGTATGATAGACATTCTCGTCTTTTCTTCGTCGGTTGTAGGGCACATAGACTTAGAAAGAGAGATACCATGTCTCATTGGAACAAATCCTTTCTTAGATTCTTCCATACTAAATCTCTTCAAGATCGTGTTGATGTACTGAGATTGGGAGAGTCCTATCATCTTCTTCGATCTATCCCTATAGATACGTATTCCCAATACGTAAGATGCGTCTCCCATATCTTTCATAGAGAACTGCGCGGATAACCACGCTTTAGTCTGCGCTAACATCTTGATATCGTCTCCGATTAACAAAATGTCATCGACGTACAAAACAATGAATTGTATTGAGCTCCCACTATTCCTTTTGTACACACAAGGTTCATATACGTTTTTGATAAAGCCAAAAGCTTTGACTGTCTCATCAAATCGTATGTTCCAGGTTCGGGACGCCTGTTTGAGGCCATAGATTGACCTTTGAAGCTTACACAGTTTGTGCTCACTTCCTTTGGACGCAAAACCTTCAGGTTGTTGCATAAAGATCTCCTTATCAATGTCTCCATTGAGAAAGGCGGTCTTTACGTCCATTTGCCATATTTCGTAGTCATGCCACGCGGCTATAGCAAGTAATATCCGAATGGATTTTGACATCGCCACGGGAGAGAAGGTTTCCTCATAGTCTATACCAGGCCTTTGAGAATACCCTTTCGCCACTAAGCGAGCTTTATGAGTAATTACCTCTCCATTCATTCCAAGCTTACGCTTGAAGATCCATTTACATCCTACAGGGATAGTTCCCTCAGGTGGATCGACCAAGGTCCAAACCTTGTTGGAATGCATGGAATCCATTTCGGATTGCATGGCTTCGAGCCACGCACCCGAATCTATGTCAGACATCGCTTCTTGATAGGTCCTTGGATCAGCATCAACTTTCTCGTTTTCGTGAATGAGACCGAATCGCTCTGGCTCCTTACGAATTCGATTAGACCTTCGAAGCATAGGTGTACTAGTAGGTTCAGTTAATTCTGGTTCAGCTCCCACTGTTTGTGGGGATGGGTCCGATTCTTGGACTTCATCAAGTTCTACGATTGTCCCATTTCGGTTGGTGAGGAAATCCTCTTCCAAGAAGTGGGCGTTCCTAGATACGAATGTATTACGTTCTTTAGGATCGAAGAACAGGTATCCAATAGAGTCCTTTGGATAACCCACAAATTTGCACAAACTAGATCTACTATCTAGCTTATCTCCCTTCTTGTTCTTTACATACGCAGGAGATCCCCATACTCGTAAGAACGAATACACGGGTGCTTTACCATACCATACTTGGTGCGGCGTTGTTGGCACTGACTTTGAAGGCACTATGTTTAGTATCTTCGAAGCAGTTAATAGGGCTAAGCCCCAAAACGAAAAGGGAAGGTCAGCAAAGCTCATCATGGAACGAACCATGTCTAACAAAGTCCGGTTCCTCCGCTCAGACACTCCATTGAGTTGAGGTGTCCTAGTGGGAGTTCGCTGTGCGAGAATTCCATTCTCTTTTAGATAATCAAGGAATTCTTGGCTTAAATACTCACCACCTCTATCAGAACGAAGTGCTTTAATACTATGTCCAAGTTGGTTCTCTACTTCCATTCGAAACTCTTTGAATTTCTCAAAGGTTTCGGATTTGTGTGTCATAAGATACACATATCCATAACGACTAAAATCGTCGGTGAATGTTACGAAGTAAGAGAATCCACCTCTCGCATTGACACTCAATGGTCCACAAACGTCAGTATGGATAAGATCCAATGTCTGTTTGGTTCGCTCGGGATTCCCGGTGAAGGGTGATTTGGTCATCTTTCCTTTGAGACAAGATTCGCAAGTCGGGAGTTCATCTAAGTTCTTTATTTCAAGAGCCTTAGAGGAAACCAACTTTTGAATCCTACTCTTGGAAATATGTCCAAGTCTAGCGTGCCAAAGTTGTGGAGTTTGATTATCATATTTCCTTTTTCTAGATTGAATGTGCATGACGTTGGAATTTATAGGTTCTAGGGAATATAGACCATCTATCAAAGTACCACGAGCATACATTAAATCACCTTTAAATATGCAAAAAGATCCATTTTGAATGGAAAAATTAAAACCATCAATGTCTAACATAGGAATAGAAATGATGTTTTTAATAATGTTTGGTACGTACAGACAATCCCTTAAAATTAAAGTAAAATTCCCTAAGACTAATTCCACGTCTCCTATAGCCTCGGCGGCGATCCTAGCTCCGTTTCCAAAACGCAGGATTCTATCCCCGGGCTTCAGGGTTCTTACTGCTCCCATCACCTGCAAATCATTGCAGATATGAGAACCTGCTGCGGTGTCTAACACCCACGATGCACAGTTAATAGAAATATTAACTTCAACCAAGAAAATACCTTTGGCTACCAGTTTCATCTTTAGGTAGTCTGGGCAGTTCCTTTTCCAGTGCCCTGCTTTCTTGCAGTGGAAACATTCGTCTTCTGGGCTTTTGCGCTTTTTCTCGACCACCTTGGTGACTGCCTTTGAAGAAAATACCTTCTTCTTTTTCTTACCTTTCTTAGGCTTTGCAGCCTTCGATTGGTGTGCAATCATTACAGGTTTCTCTTTCTTGAGAGTCGATTCTGCCGTTACCAATAAATTGGTCAGTTCGTGAAGAGCGAGGTTTCTATCCTCCATATTGAAGTTCAACACGAACTGGTCAAATGAACGGGGCAGCGTATGGAGAAGGAGGTCAGTGCTAAGATCAGCGTGCAAATCCACGTCCAATCGCCCCAGTTTTTCAACCAAGTTGATGAAACGCAGACAGTGATCTTTTAAACTGCTTCCCTCAGCCATCTTGAGATTAAACAACTCTTTAGAGGTCGCGAATCTTTCAGCGCGAGACCTTTCCCCAAACATCTGCTGGAGATGGAGAAGCATATCTCTAGCAAGCGGCATAGCAGCATGCTGTTTCTGCAGTTCGTTTGACATCGAAGCTAGCATGAGGCAACGAACCTGAAGATCATCATCAACCCTTTTAGCATGGGTGGTTCGTTGTTCCTCATTAGCTCGTGCTGAGGGTGCAGCAGGCATGGGTGTGTCGAGCACATAACTGCGACGTTCGGAGTCTAGGACTATCCTCAGATTTCTCAGCCAGTCGACAAAGTTTGAACCATTCAATTTGTTTGCGTCGAGGATAACAGATAATGGATTCTTAGACATTGTAATTAATATCTACAATAGGAAAGAAGACAACATTAAGCTAACTGATCTTATGTCTAATACTTATAATTATCGAAGTTGGACTTAGTTTCGAAAAAGTTCTCCCACTATTTTGTCGAAACAATCACCCCTTTGATTGCTCGGGAAATTCTATTTCCTAGTAGGTCTTGACGTCCCAGCAGCAATTAATTGCACCCACGACTCGTGGCCATACAAGTAATTCTCCAGGTAGGTATACTTTTACCAATTGTGTTACTCCACAACCTGATGGAATAGTGCCCAGCAAGCCAATGTTAATTAGCTTGTTGAAGTACTATTTTCTTATGGTTTATAAATAATACGCCGTTCATTCATAGTATGTGAAACTGAACAATGGCCAACTTCATCTCTTGCGAACCTATCTAAGCGATTGGATGAAATCCTGAGGTCACAATAGACTATGGGACGATTCACTTCAGTACTGAGTGCAATCATGAAACAGTCTCAAAGGTCGTGATCTTAAAACCGTTCCAAGTCATAGATTCCGAACGAGACGGGGTATCGTAGGAATCGTCAAGACTTGTACAAATATGCATGATTCACATGGAGTGAATTTGTAGAGTTTCATGAGCAAGGAATTTGAGTCCAGTGCATATGAGTAGGTGGTTCAATGGAGGATTGAACGCATCGAACGACCCGAACAGAGAAACCCATTGTGGAAGCGCATGACGCATATCGGTGATGGGATGTTTCTCAAGGCTTATAATAGTGTACGATTTAGTCCTTAGACTTGAGGTACTAGGGCGAATTCGGTACATGGATGTGCGTACTTAGATTTAGGTACTGGTCACGTAGCTTGGCCGCAAAGTGCCTAAGTTGGGTGCGTACAAAAGTGTACGCGAGTGGTTAGTACTAAGAGAGGATCTAACACCTCATCCTGATAAGATGAGAGCATTTCCTGTACGTTCTTCGATAATATGTTCCTAGAAACCCATGGCCATGGTTGGTGACGAATTTGGAAGGTATTTCCAAATTAGGCAGTCACACCGGAATTATTATCCAGAATTAGAAAGTACAGAATCGAGATAATTAGAGGTGTCGATCAATTCACACACCCTAGGTCTCGATCGGGAAATCAGTTGTAGAAGGACCGTATGTACATGGAAATTATAAGAGGTGAGGTTCACAATAAATCAATTCACCTTTAATTGGGCTTCATGGGCTTGTGGCTAGACATCGACCATGAAGTGTGGGTACTCCGGAATTAATAGAGGATTTAATTCTAGGAGTGGTCAATTAAAAGTAGTTTAAATGATCGGAGCATTTAATTGCTCGTTAATTAAATCACGAAAGTCGTGGGCCTGCTGCCAGTTGATGGTGAACCCAGAGGGTCACACACAATACAATTGGACGGTGACTGTCTTAAAGGAAAGAGAACTGATTTAAAGTTGTTAAATCAAGATAATTGAATTATGGTATTAATTCAATTGGAGATTATTAATTAGATGACTAATTGATTAATTGATAATTAATTAATTAGAGTATCTGATTAATTATGGAATTAATTAAAGTAGTTAATTAATTGGAAGAATAAATAATTAACCAATTTGAGTATTGGATAATTATGGGTTGATTTTGGAATTATCTAAAATTAGGGGGCATGGGCGATTTCTAGTAATTAAAAGGAAAAGAGTTTTGTTTCTTGAAAAGCAAGTTTGAAGAGATTTATCAAATCTCATATTCCTAAGGATAAGGAATAAAGATTTGATAAACAAGGAAAGGAGATCTTTTTGGAGAAGGACTCTTCTCCTATAAATACTCCTTCTCTTCTCTTCATTCATAACACAAGTTTTTGCACAAGTTTTGAAACCCTAAAAAAGCTTTTGAGAGAAAAATATTTTTGCTGAAAATTGAGAGGAAAAATCGAGTAAGATTGTTTTTCGAGCAAAAAGTTTTAATTACAAAATCGCCCCCATAGTTTCCGCCCCAAAACCCTAGTCGCCCAATTAGACTTGGCCGAACCCAAATCGGACCAGATCTAACCCTGGCCGAACCCTGCTCGACCACATAAGCTCTGTGGGTCGATTCTTCCATTGGTGTCTCCCGTTCCTTTGCTGACAAACCTGCGAGATCCAGTTCGTAGCCTAAGACTCGTAGGTGTCACTACAATCCGATTGGTGTGGACTAGCTTTGGAGGTGAGACATATGGATCACTCTATCTGTGGATCGAACCAAACACTTGGAGGACACGGCAACCACAACTTGGTGGTCAGGTAATTTGCGATTAACCCCCTTCGTGTTTTGTTGATGTTTGATTCATCCCTATTCGTATAATAACTATGGAGAAAGAATTCATGGGACTATTAGGGACTCGAAAAATTTTAAAATTCCGCACTCTGTTGTATTGACAATCGAGCCCTAGCCTAGATATCCCAACAGTGGTATCAGAGCCAACTCCATACGTTTTTATACGAAAAGGCCTGAACATAATGTGTTTTCACTGTATATGCTTGATTGTATGTATGAGAACGCATGTTAATTATGTTCTAGTGATTGATTCTTGCTTGTTATGACTAGATCTATGATTGGGTAAAACTGCTTTTTTAGATCTGTGGCGAATTTATAGTTTTTCGAAAAATCAGGGCTTTTATGCAAAAATCGCAAAACACGATAATTAGGGCCGAAAATTTAATTTTCTGTTTCTGGAAATTTTTGAAAAATCTGGGTGTTTTCTGAAAATCTGATCGCACACTATTTTGGACCATTTTGCAATTTTCGAAAATTCAAGGACTGTTTTGTAATTTCCGAAACTTCAGGGGTCTGTTTGCAAATTCGAAAATTTTCTGGATTTCAAAATTTTAATTTTCTGCTCATTCTGTCCGAAAACTGTTTTGGGGGTATTTTGTAACTTTTCAAAAGTTTTGGGGTCAAAAGTGCAATTTCCGAAAGTATAGGGGCCGAACTGCAATTTTCAAAAGTTGAAAAATCAGAATCTGAAATTAAGGCAGAAAAGTTGTTTTGTTTATCCGAGAATTTATTTTGTCATAATTAGTAGTGACTAAAAAGCAAGAATCATAGGAAGTTAGTTTTAAAAGGTGTTTTAAAATTAAGATAGAAGAAAGTAAAAGTTGTTTACATGTTTCTTTGCTCTACGTGAACTATTTACGTGGTTTTCGATCGCGACGAGCCTTGCCCTTAGGTTAGATGTGATTGGTTTAATTTAATGCATGGTTTTTATTGGGCCTGCGAGCCTGTTATTATTTTTGGGCCACTTTTGAGCCTTTGTAAAAGAATAGGGCTTTACTGCTTTCCTAGTTTAGGATGGAGGCCCATTTACAAGCAAGGTGGGAGCCCAAGAAGAATTGAAGGCCATGTATGCGTGGTACATTGTGTAATAGCATAGGTCCTTTGAGAACCCTTTAGATTGACCAATTAGGCCAACATCATTGGCTCGATGATGGCCCGCATAGGAGGCTCCCGATCGAAAACATATTGTGGTAGTATGCATGCTAGGCTTGTATGGCTTTTATTTATTAGTCGATTTATGATTGCTTGTGTGTTTGCGCGCTAGAATCTAGATCGTAAATAAAAGATAAAGCATAATTGAAGCGGTGAGATCTCGAGGAGAGTTTCTTCAAACTTTCAAAACGAAAATTCCCCTCTCGAATAAATATTAAGTCATATTGGGTTAAATATAAAATGAGGTTTTATAAAATCCAAGCCTTCCATTAATAGGGACTAGTGTATGTTGTTTACTTATCGATAGAGGTGATCCAGAGTCTGGCACCCGAGTCGAAGAAAGGAGCAATGCACAAAATTCCTTGATTCTAGTTTTAATAAAACTTGACAAGGGTAGGGACTGGTCGGGACGTGAAGATCGACCGATAACTAGTTACGGAGAATTCATGACCGGGCCCGTTGCTTATCATGATTAATGGGTTAGACTTAACGCGTAGTAACATTTATGATGTAGCAGTGCTAGATAAATGCGAAAAACGAGGCAAAATAACTTGAAGGTTGTGTAGTAGACACAATTGGTAATATGTATACCTACCTAGGGAATTAATTGTATGGCCACGAGTCGTGGGTGCAACTAATTGCTGTTGGGACGTCAAGACCTACTAGGAAATAGACTTTTCCCGAAACTAGAATGGGTTACTGTTTCGATAAAATAGTGGGAGAACTTTTTCGATAAAAAGTCCAAATTTCGTTAATTATAAGTATTAATATTAAACATGTCTGCTTATAGTTTTCTGTTTTTAAATGTTAGCCATTTACCATCCACTGTCCAATCCTTGATGCGTTTAAGAACCGAACCAACTTGGAAAAAGGAGATGTGCAATTTCCTCTACGAAACCGACATGGCTAAGTTTGACAATGTTAGGGAATATTGTTCTTACTTAAGCAAGACATTCGAGCTGATCAAAGGGTTTGGAGCCCAATTGACTCTCGAAGATGAGATAACGATAACCCTTCAAGGATTATCTGAGACCTTCATTCATTTTATGCAACATTGCGTTATTCCGCCTGATGGAATACAAACAAAACAATTGCATGAGTTGTTAGACAAATATGAAGAAGCTCATCAACGTGGTTTTGGTCTATATGATTGGAATTGCCCTCTGTGTAAGTACGAAGAGAAAATAAGGAAGCTTGTTGAAAAGGATTTCCTGGAAAGACTTGACTACGGTATGACTTTTTAAGTTATACACTTGTTGAATCTTTTTGATGTAAGACATCTGATTAAAACTTTCATTTCTGTAAAAGCATTTACAGGCGATGATAGTCTTCCCGCTCAACCTAAAAGGAGGAAAATCCTTGAAAGGGAGATGCAAGTAGTGCAGAGCGAGATGAGGAAACTGGAATTCCGGGACTGGGTCAAGGAAGAATTGTACCTAGACATTCCTTTTTAGCAAAGAAGTTTTTCTTAGTTTTTCGTATTAGCATGAGTTTTAAGTTTTAGTTTACTTTGAGTATTATTTCACATTTTGTACGAGACGTTATTGCTTTACCATTGAGAAATGGAATTTATTTAATTAGAGCAATTTAACTTTGTACAAATGTTGATGTTTTGAAACATAGAAATAAACAATGATAAACAAATCAAAAACTTTGAAAAACTATGTGCTAAATCGAAAACAAGCAAAACAAACGAGATAATCGTTTACGCTTGAAATGTTCATTCTGGACATTCTTCCTAAAGAGAGATGCGAAAGGGAAGTTTTATTTACTGTTCCTGAGATAATGAACTTGAGTAAAATCGGAACTTTCAAATCTTGAAGGAATGATAACCAAAGTGAAGGATTGCTAAGGCATTCCAAAACATTTCAATTGACATGAACTAAAAGCACTAGTTCAAAAGAAATCTACTTCATATATACTTACGACTTCAATCGTTAAAGTATATGTGTACTTGGCTGAAGTGCAATTCTGAAACTATTGAAGTAATTCAATAGACGTTTTGGAAATGAAGTAACTAGATGCATTATGTCGAAAGCAATTTGATTTAATCAAACCTGCTGAAACATAAGCAACTTAACACCTCGATTATCTAAGACGAGAATAGAATTCTCATGAAGCAAATCAAAGAAGAAATCGAACTTTGTTTGATTCTCGACTCTGATCTTGCTGAGTTTCCTTCATTCAAATTAGGGGATACCTCCCCTTGACTCTTCAAAGATACTTGGTATAGTATATTTCGAAGTAAGTCCTTACATCGCCATGTCTTTTAAGACATAGCAGAACACCCTTATATGAGAAATTAGATGGTAGATCTAGTTCATATAGAGTTTATGGGGTATTCAATAAAACCCATTGAATACCTGTTCCACGACAACGAGAAACGAAAAGCATCTCGTAAGTAGCTTATTCCTCTGTTGACAAGACCTTGTCAAAGGAAATAAGGAATGTCGTAGAACTTGATGAAGTCCAAGGAGTGGACCCGTCCCCATGAACAGTGGGAGTAAACACTGAAAACTGCTGAATCAATCCATGCACAAAGAAATCATAATCTGATCAAATTCGTAAGGAACTCAAAATTCCATTTTACGAAATTGAGAAATTGGATTCTAATCAAAGATTACAAAGAGATTATGTTAAACGTGATCTAAGGGATATGGCACATAGCCATAAGATTCGAAGTTGAAAACTTTGACTCACTTAATGGCAATAGGTCATTATTCAAAAGTCCTTTTTAGGATTGATGAAAATACCTTATATCCATTAGCAAGTCAAAATTCATTTCGAAACTATTAGCCATAGAAAGGTAGTTTTGACTACCAAGGCATGACTATTGGATATGAATCCTGCATCTCACAATTGAAAATTGATGAGAAGATCTCTATTCTAATCCAAAGGTCAATCTATGACTTTTTCCCAAATTTGGAACATGCAACTTGATAGTTGATCAAGAATGTTGAAGTTGTCAAAAGGCATATAGATTCCAAATGTGCAAAAGAATCAGTGGGAGTGTAGTTGAGTTCGAAACGCAACAAGATGATGAACAGTACATCAAGTAAGATATAAGAATATCAGAAAAGCACAGACGAAAGCGTGTTCTTCACGCAATTCTCCATGATAAGATTTGGAATTACATCTCACGTACTGGCAATACGTATCTATGGTAGATAGAAGGAAGAAGATGTAGTGATTTACCAAATCAAAGTACAAAGACTATATTGATTGAATTCAATATGGAAGAATCCAAGAAAGGATTGTTTCCAAAGAGACAAAATCTCTCTCACTTATTTAATGAGCCCTAAATTAATGAGTGAAGAAGCAACTGTCTCAAGAAGCCTTATGCTTGCCATTTGGATTGCATGTAGCATGCAAAGTCTTGTACTAGACCTGACTCGTCAAAATGCTTTGAACGAGCTACTGATAGTCAAACACCAGTAAAGGACACTGGTCTACCATAAAAGCAAATCCTCGAAGATAATTAAAGGATGCAACGCTGGTCTATGGTAGTAGTGGAGAATTGAAACTCGAAGGATTTTTTGAAATTCGAGATTTCCAGTCTGAAGTGGATAATTTATTCTGTCTCGATAGAGCAAAGGTAAATTGGAAGGAATTCCAATAATATACCATTGCCGATTCAAACAAGAATAAAAGGGCACCATTATGATGCTGCACAAAAGAAAGTGTTTAGATGAGAAATTTTCATCCAACGACTGGATGAAATACCTAGCATGACATTTGCCCATCATAATCTTAGCCGATTTAGATGAGGCAATTGCTCAATGAAAGGAAATCGAGATCTCACCTATAATCTGAACGCAACACCGTATGATTGAACAAGTCAAAGGTGGTTGAGACGAGTAGAAGTATTACTTCATCTCGACGAGGACAAACTTAGCAGATCCACTAATTAAGCTCTCTCACAAATAGTTCGAGGGACATCTTGGTATAGATGGGTCTTAGAAATGTTGTGATTGGCTTTAGGGCAAGTGGGAGATTGATGGAATAGTGCCCAGCAAGCCAATGTTAATTAGCTTGTTGAAGTACTATTTTCTTATGGTTTATAAATAATACGCCGTTCATTCATAGTATGTGAAACTGAACAATGGCCAACTTCATCTCTCGCGAACCTATCTAAGCGATTGGATGAAATCCTGAGGTCACAATAGACTATGGGACGATTCACTTCAGTACTGAGTGCAATCATGAAACAGTCTCAAAGGTCGTGATCTTAAAACCGTTCCAAGTCATAGATTCCGAACGAGACTGATTTAACCGTTTTTCGTCGGGTTAATTTAATATCAGTGAATTTGTGATATCGGGGGTTTGGATATTGAATTATTCAGTATATTGGGTTCTGTTACTTTATTCTGGATGGATCGTTTACAAAGAAAAGCAATAATCAAAGGCAAGAAGTAAAACCATTAACGAAATTAAGAACGCAATGATATGGAGGTAAAGTTCTGCAACAATAATGGATATTATTGAGTTCTATTGTTATCAATGTATTCTTGTGTAATCTCAGAATTAAGAGAATTCGTAGTTGTCTTATACAACGAATAACTAGGTATTTATATTATGCTAAACCTAGTATTACAAGGAATCATAGTCCTAGTTGGACTCGGCCCAACCTATCCTTCCTGGGTCCGGAGTGTAATCTTTACTCGGAGCGAGCGGCATCAGGCTGGGTCAGTAAGAAAATCCCGATCCTTTGTAATTGGTCGAACCGGTCTTATAATCTCTGTTCGATCTGATCAGTATGTAGGGTGCGAAATAGCCCCCATCAGTACTCCCTCACTTCTTCGAGCGTATAGATAATAGGAGCTCGTAGAAGTAGATAAATCTGATCGACTGTTTCTTTTCTATGAACGGAGCCTCGTTAAAAACCTTACTTAAGAAAAAACCCAGTGGGAAAAAATCTTAAGTAAGGAAAAGAGTGCTACGTATCATAGATAGTCGTTTCTTCTGTCTAATCGTGGATCGCCACGCGTCTATTCAGGAGGCTTTTTGTATCCTTCCGTTTTTGGCGGGAATTTGAGTAGCTGTGATAAGTTCGAAACGTCTTTTCTCATTTCCTTATAAATAGGTGACTTTCGAGTTTGCCATTTCTCTTTTATATTTGCTTTTAGATCGCAGTCATTTTCTAGTTTGGTCGTTCGTCGTATAAAATTTTCCTTTCATCGACCTTCTTCTTCCGAGAACTAGAATATAGATGGCTTCCGTTAGAAGATCTTCTTCTTCTCCTATAGAGATCATTGCCCCCGATAACGAGGAGGAGTTACATTCTAATCCTCTGGGTGAACAGACTACGGTATCTGACCTTGTTATCCCTGTAGAAGATACTTACAAGGTACGAATCCTTTCCGATGCGGATGTAGCCGCCCTAGCCAAAAAGGGCAAAGGTACTGTTCCTCAGATTTCTGAACCAATTGAGGATGTAGCTTGCGCATATACAGAGGAAACGTTCCCCGAAGTCGTGAATAACTATACCAAATATTTTCCGGAAGGTTCTGAAATGATTCTTCCATCCCCTACTGATAGGGTCACTTCTCCACCGGAGGGATGTCGAGCCTTTTACACGGCTCACTTTAATAGCGGACTGCGTCTTCCTTTATCTCCCCTTTTTCTGGAAGTTCTAAAAACTTTCAGCGTGTGCTTGACACAACTGGTTCCAAATTCTGTTGCTTTTGTGGTTTGTTTTTCCGTTCTGATGATTGCAAAGGGATTTAAACCTTCTTTCCGTAATTTTACGCAACTTTTTCGTTTTAATATTTCTAGTTCTTCAAACCGTGGATACTTCTTCGCTAGTCAGCGGCCCAGCCGAGCAATCTTTGATGCTCCGGTTTCTAGTAATCCTTCTTGGAAATCTCATTTCTTCTTTGTTCGTCCTCCGCCTAATCTCCGTTTGGCGGATGGTTCGATCACGCCTTTCTCGTGGGATCATGGTTCCAGGTGGATTCCCGGAGGTCGCTCACCGACTGGTGAACATGTTCCTGACGATGTACAGTTTATCACTGAGATTCCCGAGATGCGTACAAACAAATATCAAAGCGCTCTTCTGATTGGGGAATCTTTTCTTCGTAAAGCGGGGTTAAGCGTCCATAATTTTCCCATCAGTTCATCATCTGAGCCTCTAGGTTAGCATTTTATTTGATCTTTAGTATTGTCACTATACTTTTTATATGGAGAAACTAACTTTATTTTGTTTCTTTCTCAGCTCATATGGTAGAAAGCTCCCGACACTCTTCGAAGGGAAAAATGGTGCTGTCGAAATCTTCCAAGTCAGTGGAGAATAATCCTATCGAGCAGAGGGCGTCTCGAAAGAGGAAATTGGAATTGGGTCACGAATCCGAGGAGAATAGAGAGGAATCTCCGGATTCTCCACGCGAGTCCCCTATTCGTCAGGGCATGGGATCCGGTTATCCTCCGCTTCATCTTAGAACATCTTTGGGTATTCGAGGATGTCGTAGCTGGTCGATGCCTCATCCCACTAATAATCCAGTTGATAGAAAGAGGAGTTACTATGGACGTTCTGGTGACGACCTTTCTTTACTCGGGGATAAACATCCAAATCCTACTCTGGTCGAAATGATCGAGGATCATTTAGAGGGAAGGAGGGCCGCTGGTTATTCCGAGAAGGATTCTCTTATTCATGATAATAACGAGAATGCGGTCGATAAGGCGACCCGTATTCTTTTATCTGGCGTTGGCTTGTGGCTAGACATCGACCATGAAGTGTGGGTACTCCGGAATTAATAGAGGATTTAATTCTAGGAGTGGTCAATTAAAAGTAGTTTAAATGATCGGAGCATTTAATTGCTCGTTAATTAAATCACGAAAGTCGTGGGCCTGCTGCCAGTTGATGGTGAACCCAGAGGGTCACACACAATACAATTGGACGGTGACTGTCTTAAAGGAAAGAGAACTGATTTAAAGTTGTTAAATCAAGATAATTGAATTATGATATTAATTCAATTGGAGATTATTAATTAGATGACTAATTGATTAATTGATAATTAATTAATTAGAGTATCTGATTAATTATGGAATTAATTAAAGTAGTTAATTAATTGGAAGAATAAATAATTAACCAATTTGAGTATTGGATAATTATGGGTTGATTTTGGAATTATCTAAAATTAGGGGGCATGGGCGATTTCTAGTAATTAAAAGGAAAAGAGTTTTGTTTCTTGAAAAGCAAGTTTGAAGAGATTTATCAAATCTCATATTCCTAAGGATAAGGATTAAAGATTTGATAAACAAGGAAAGGAGATCTTTTTGGAGAAGGACTCTTCTCCTATAAATACTCCTTCTCTTCTCTTCATTCATAACACAAGTTTTTGCACAAGTTTTGAAACCCTAAAAAAGCTTTTGAGAGAAAAATATTTTTGCTGAAAATTGAGAGGAAAAATCGAGTAAGATTGTTTTTCGAGCAAAAAGTTTTAATTACAAAATCGCCCCCATAGTTTCCGCCCCAAAACCCTAGTCGCCCAATTAGACTTGGCCGAACCCAAATCGGACCAGATCTAACCCTGGCCGAACCCTGCTCGACCACATAAGCTCTGTGGGTCGATTCTTCCATTGGTGTCTCCCGTTCCTTTGCTGACAAACCTGCGAGATCCAGTTCGTAGCCTAAGACTCGTAGGTGTCACTACAATCCGATTGGTGTGGACTAGCTTTGGAGGTGAGACATATGGATCACTCTATCTGTGGATCGAACCAAACACTTGGAGGACACGGCAACCACAACTTGGTGGTCAGGTAATTTGCGATTAACCCCCTTCGTGTTTTGTTGATGTTTGATTCATCCCTATTCGTATAATAACTATGGAGAAAGAATTCATGGGACTATTAGGGACTCGAAAAATTTTAAAATTCCGCACTCTGTTGTATTGACAATCGAGCCCTAGCCTAGATATCCCAACACAACCATCAAGCTATTTTGCCTCGATTTTCGCACCTATCTAGCACTGCTACATCATAGATGTTACTCCTCGTTTAAGTCTGACCCAGTCAATCTTGATGAGCAACAGGCCCGGTCATGAAATCCCCGTAACTAGTTATCGGTCGATTTTCACATCCCGACAAGTTCCCACCCTTGTCTTGTTTAGTTAAAAACAAGAATCGAGGAATTTCGTGTATTGTCCCTTTCTTCGACTCGGGTGTCAGACTCTGGATCACCTCTATCGATAAGTAGACAACATACACTAGTCCCTATTGATGGAAGGCTTGGATCTATAAAACTTCATTTTATAGTTTACCCAATATGACTTAATATTTTATTTCGAGAGGGGTATTTCTGGTTTGAAAGTTATACTAACTCTCCTCGAGATCTCACCGTGTAAGTTATGCTTTATTCTTTTATTACGATCTAGATTCTAGCGCGCATCACATACAAGCTAAATATAAATCGACAAATAAATTAAAAACCATACAAGCCTAGCATGCATTCTACCACAATATGTTTTCGATCGGGAGCCTCCTATGTGGACCATCATCGAGCCATGATGTTGGTCCTATTGGTCAATCTAAAGTGTTCTCAAACAGGCCTATGCTATTACATTAATCACCATGCATACATGGCCTTCATATCTCCTTGGGCTCCCATCTTGCTTGTAACGGGCCTCCATCCTAGACTAGGAAAGCATTAAAGCCCTATTCTATTACAAAGGCTCAAAGTTGGCCCAAAAACATAAAAAGCTCGCAGGCCCTAATAAAAACCAAACATTAAATTAAACCAATCACATCTACCCTAAGGTCAAGGCTCGGCTCGATCGAAAATCACGTAAACAGTTCACGTAGAGCAAGAAACATGTAAACAACATTTTACTTTCTCCTTTCTTTAATTTTAAAACATCCTTTTAAAACTAACTTCCATTGATTCTTACTTTTAGTCACTACTAATTATGACAAAATAAACTTTCGGGTAAACAAAATAAATTTTCCTTCTGAAAATCAGATTCTGTTTTTCAACTTTTGAAAATTGCATTTTCGGCCCCTCAATTTTCGAAAATTGCACTTTGACCCCAAAACTTTTAAAAAGTTACAAAAACACCCAAAGCAGTTTCGGCCAGCATTCCAGAAAATAAATTTTGAATTCTGAAAATTTTCGATTTTTCCAAACAGATCCTTGAAGTTTCGGTAATTGCAAAACAGTCCCTAAACTTTCGGAAATTACAAAATGACCCCAAAAAGCGTGCGACCAGTTTGCGAAAACAGTCCAGAATTTTTGAAATTTCCAGATTCTAAAATTTCGAATTTTTAGCCCTTTAAAACCCTAATTTGCGATTTTTGCCCAAAAAGTCCTGAAGTTTTCAAAAACTATGAAAACGCTATAGATCTGAAAAACAGTTTTACCCAATTGTAGATCTAGTCATAACAAGTAAGAATCAATCGACAGAACATAATTATCATGCGTTTTAATATACATAATTAAACATATAATATAGACACATATTATGTTCAAGCCTTTCGTATAATAATCATGGAGTTGGCTCTGATACCACTGTTGGGATATGCCTCGATTGTCAATACAACAAAGTGCGGAAATTAAAATTTTTCAAGGCACACCCACAGGTCCCATAATAATATCTCCAAGTTATATATACGAAAGACACAAAACAAAGCACAGAAATAATCTAACAAAGGGGGTTTTCGATTTTTACCTCACCACAGGCAAGGTGGTGGAAACCTCCAACTCTGATTCTGAACTCTGATTAAGGTTCTGGTTCACTGGAGTGATCCAAGCGTCTCACCTCCAGAGAAAAGTCCACACCAACTGGATTATGATGACACCTCTTAGTCTTAGGCTCAGAACTAGATCTAAGAGGTTTGTTGATGAAGGATTGTGCAGATCTATTTGACAGATCAAAATTCTGCACAAAAGGAATGAGGGAGAAGATATGCGGCGGCGGCGCTAGGGCTTTCACGGCGGCGGTGCGGCGGTGTTACGGCAGCACACGGCGGCGGCGCTAGGGCTTGGGCGGCGCAGGGTGGGGCGGATTTCTTAGGGCAAGAGAAGACTAGGGTTTTTGCTTAGGTGTTAGTTCTCTGAGTTCTGTCAGAGCTCTATTTATAAGCACTCCTCAAGACCTAGGGTTACAAGATTCCTAATGGGCTTAGGAGTCCATCTCTTGCAAGCCCACCTTAATTTAATTAATTACTTAATTAAATATCCAGCCCATAATAATTAATTACTTAATTAATATTTAGTTTAATTAATCAATTGTCATTTAAATCAATTAAATCAATTAATTAATTTATCTCCCACTTGAATTAACACTTTAATTCACTTAATTGATTTAATTACTTTTAAATCAATTAATTCCTTTTATATTCCTACAGAACAGTCACCGTCCAATTGTATTGTGTGTGACCCTCTGGGTTCACCATCAATTGGCAGCAGGCTCACGAAACCTCGTGATTTAATTTATGAACAATAAATTGCTCCGATCAATTAAACTACCTTTAATTGACCACTCCTAGAATCAATTCCTCTACTAATTCAGGAGTACCCACACTTCATGGTCGATGTCTAGCCACAAGCCCATGAAGCCCAACATCAGGTGAATTGATATTTAGTGAACCTCACCTCATATAATTACCATGTACATACGGTCCTTCTGTCGACCAATTTCCCGATCAAGACTTAGGGTGTGTGAATTGATCGGCACCTCTAAATTTGTCTCGATAACTATACTTTCTAATTCAGGATAATGTTCCAGTGTGACTGCCTAATTTGGAAACCCCTTTCCAAATCCGTCACCGACTACGGCCGTAGATTCATTGGAAACATTATCTAAGAATCGTATAGGAAATATTCTCATCCATTACGATGAGTCAACAGATTCCATCTTGGTACTAACCACTCGCGTACATGCATACGCACCCAACCTAGGCATTTTTATGACCAAGCTAAGTGGCCTATACCTAGATCTAAGTACGCACTTTCATGCACCGAATTCGCCCTAGCACCTCAAGTCATAGGACTAAATCGTACACTATTATAATCCTTTGAGAAACATCCCATCACCGATATGCGTCATGCGCTTCCACAATGGGTTTCTCTGTTCGGGTCGTTCGATGCATTCGATCCTCCATCGAATCACCTAGTCATATGCACTGGTCTCAAATGCCTTGTTCATGAAACTACAACAAATTCACTCCGTGTGAATCATGCATAATCGTACAAGTCTTGACGATTCACTCGATACCCCGTCTCGATATGAATCTATGACTTGGAACATTTTCGAGATCACGACCTTTGAGACTGTTTCATGATAAGTGCACTCAGTACTGAAGTGTATAGTCCCATAGTCATGAGTGATCTCAGGGTTTCAACCAATCGCTTAAATGTATTCGCGAGAGATGAAGTTTGGCCATTGTTTATCCTTATACATATATAAATAAACATGCGTATTATTATAAAATCAAAGATTGTTATATACAAGATAGATCTATTACAAGCTAATTGAACTGGCTTGCAGGACACTATCCTATCAGTCCCTCGTATGGTGAAGGGTTTGGTCTTTTATCTTTTATCGAGCAACTGTCCTTTTCGCTGCGATTTTAAAGCTTGTATGACTTCGTTTGTGGATTCTAGGGTTGTAAGCCATCGACCATGAAGTATGATTGTGCCGGTATGTCTAATCCAAAGCTTTTTTAGGTTTGATCATTTCGATCTATGGCATCTTTTGTTATCGACTAGTTGAGGCGATTAGATAGTGCCGTTCCAACTTACTAGCATTTATTGCCGGGAGTCAAGGGGTCGCATCTGTGTCCGTTGATCAAATGCTTTTTCAGCCGTTGGATTGTTTGAGTCTATCCCTATAAATAGGGTGGTGGTTTGCATTCTTCCTTTGCAATTTCCCAAAGAGAATGGAGATCTCAACTTCTTTGGATTTCATTCTGCCTTCAGATCCAATAATATTCAAAAAGTCACATTATCGTGATTCACTCTGTAATAACTTGATGTTCATCTACCTTGTACTGACGGGTCCCATGTCAGCCCTACCTTGTACTAACGGGTCCCATGAGGCCTCAAATGTTGCTTTCACAGATTTGAGGTCCGTGGTTTCTGTTTGCACATGGGGGGTTCATACTTACCAGGCATCCTTATTCTTGGATGTTACCTCAGGAGTGGTCGTCCACTGGGTTGCGCTGGTAAGTTTTATCCTTTACGACTCATCCAAAGAGATGCTGCTTCAGAGTAAAAGTCTACCCCATTATACAAGCAGTGTCTCGTTATGGGTGAATGAGTATTGCCGGTTTATCTGGCTGGTAATGCTCATTTCGTTTGGAGGAACATTTGATCTTCAGAGCCTGGCCATCGAACCAAAGAAGTCGACCATCCTGAGCAGCGTGCTTCTTAGGTGGTTTATTATAATCGACGAGGTACTAGGGAGGAGATTGGTGTTTCCGTGGACATTGTCGTGAAGATAGCCGATCCTATAGGATCATTTTAACCAAATCATTGTAATGATCTTTTAGTAACAAGCAGATCTTTGTAACGTAGGATTTTTGAATGTAACTGATTTGATGAATAAAATATTACTTTTATCTCTTGCATCTTCTTTGTCGTTGATTCTGTCATAATTTTTATTTACGAGGAGCAATTTCCGAGCAGATGGAGTCATACTTGATTCATCTTCAAAACTTTAGGAGTATCAGCAGATCTTTTAGATCGTTAGGAATAGATCGAGGAATGTTTATTGAGCGGATCAATGTATACTCAACTCTTTTATAATTTGACTTAAGTTTTTATAACAAAAGCCTTTGGGGATAGATCGAGGAGTGTTTACTGAGCGGATCAATGTATACTCAACTCTTTTTTATGATTTAGACTTAGGTGTTCTTACCAAAAGTCTTTTTATCGTTGTAAATAGTTCGAGGAGTGTTTATTGAGCGGATCAATGTATACTCGACTCGTTATAGTTTAGACTTAGGTTTTTCGTACCAAAAGTCTTTTTCTCGTTGAAATCGATCGAGGAGTGTTTATTGAGCGGATCAATGTATACTCGACTCGTTATTATTTAGACTTAGGTTTTTATACCAAAAGTCTTTTTCTCGTTGAAATCGATCGAGGAGTGTTTATTGAGTGGATCAATGTATACTCGACTCGTTATTATTTAGACTTAGGTTTTTAGTACCTGAAGTCTTTCAATCGTTGTAGATATATCGAGGAGTTTTTATCGAGCGGATCGATGTTTACTCAACTCGTTTTGTTTAGACTTAGGTTTTTAGTACCTGAAGTCTTTCAATCGTTGTAGATATATCGAGGAGTTTTTATCGAGCGGATCGATGCTTACTCAACTCGTTTTGTTTAGACTTAGGTTTTTCATACCAAAAGTCTTTTAATAGTTGTAGATATATCGAGGAGCTTTTATCGAGCGGATCGATGTTTACTCAACTCGTTTTGTTTAGACTTAGGTTTTTCATACCAAAAGTCTTTTAATAGTTGTAGATATATCGAGGAGTTTTTATCGAGCGGATCGATGTTTACTCAACTCGTTTTGATTAGACTTAGGTTTTTAACCCAAAAAGTCTTTTTGATCGTTGAAGATATGGGCGAGGAGTTTGTATTGAGCGGATCAATGTATACTCGACTCGCTTTTGAATATATCGAGGAGTTTTTATCGAGCGGATCGATGTTTACTCAACTCATCTGTAATTTAGACTTAGGTTCATCACCAAAAAGTCCTTTTTGTCGTTGATATAAATCGAGGAGTGTTTATTGAGCGGATCAATGTATACTCGACTCGTTTCGTTCTAATTTTTATCAATATGATAGTGTAATTCCAACGAGCGTTAACCGAAATAATCGATGTATAGAAAATGCTAAAAATCTTTACTAATTGAACTGTAGGCTAAGGCCTTTGTTACAAGGATTAAAACTTGATAAAGTAAAATAAAACAATGCAGTATAATCTGCTAAAATTTATTTACCATAGTATTTCCTAAGGTTGACCGCATTCCAGGTTCTTGGTAAGGCTGTTCCATACAAGTGTGCAATTTTGTATGAACCTTTCTTTCCTACGCCAATGACGATGTAAGGTCCATCCCAATTTTGTTGTAACTTTCCCACATGCTTGGATACTTCTACCTTTTTCAAGACCAAGTCTCCTTCTTTGAAAGTTCGGATGCGTACTTTTTGATTGTATGCTTTCTCCATATTTGCTTTAGTGGCTTGTAGGCGTACGGCAGCTTTATCTCTTAAAGCTTCTGTTAAATCAATGTCATTTTCTCTCGCCTTTTCATTTTCTTGATCATCGAACATCTCTATTCTTGGCGTTGGGATTAAGGTTTCAACAGGAATAACAGCCTCCGACCCATATACCAAGCTAAATGGGGTTTCCCCGGTTGAGCTCCTTACTGTGGTTCGATTAGCCCATAGTACTCCTGGGAGTTCATCAAGCCATTTTCCTTTGGCCGATCCTAATCTTTTTTCCAAAGATTTTATTATTTCTCGGTTTGCTACTTCGGTTTGTCCGTTCGCTCTTGGATGCCCGACCGAAGTGAAATTTTGTTGAATTCCCAGTTTTGAACACCATTCTATTACTTGTTTTCCAGCGAATTGGGTTCCATTATCGGAAATTAGGATCCTCGGGATGCCAAATCGACAAACTATGAACTTCCATAGGAAGTTGATCACTTGGAATTGAGTTATTCGTGCGAGGGCGATGCATTCTATCCATTTGCTGAAATATTCTACAGCGACCAGGACGTAAGCTTTTTTGGATCTGGCCGCCGGGAACGGCCCCACGATGTCCATTCCCCATTGATCGAAAGGCCAACATACTGGAATTGGATGCATGTTTTCTGCTGGTCGATGACATATGTTAGCATGGATCTGGCAGTGATGACATTCTTGGACATATCGAGCGGCATCTTTATTGATGGTAGGCCAATAGTAACCTGTCCTGAGACATTTTAAGGCCAATGCCCTTGATCCGCTGTGATTTCCTGCATCTCCTTCGTGTATTTCTCGTAGTATATCAATGGATTGTGATTCAGAGACGCATTTCAGAAGAATTCCTGATACTGATCTTCGGTAGAGTTTTCCTTCTACAAGTGTATACTTTGGAGCTCGATATCTTATCTTCCGAGCTTCATTTTGGTCAGGTGGTAGTTTTCCTTCTCGAAGATAGTCTATCATCGGGGTCATCCAGTTTTCTTCGACTTCTTCGATTTCCATTATATCGACTACCGGTGTTTCATCGATATCGATTGCCGGCGTATTAGAGATCAACCAGTTGATTACCCGTTCGGTCTTTCCGTCATGGGATCCTGTGAACTTTGATAGCTGGTCGGCCCATTTATTTTCCGAACGCGGAATGTTCTGAATACCGAAGCTTTCAAATTTTTTAGCTAGTGTTTTCACTTTGGCGAGGTATTTGACCATATTGAATTCTTTAGCCTCGTATAGGCCTTCAATTTGTCTTTGCACTAACTCTGAATCAGTTAATACTTTAAGACTTTTTATGTTGGCTTTAATCGCCATTTCCATTCCCGCAATCAATGCTTCATATTCAGCTTCATTGTTTGTTACAACGAAGTCCAATGTTATCGCGTAATTCAAATCTTCCTTATTCGGTCCGGTGAAGTTGATTCCGGCGCCTCCTCCTTCTCGGCATGAAGCACCGTCGACATGCATTAACCAAGTTTGATCTTCTATGATCAAGACATCGTCGTTGAGGCTGCTCGATGATTCAGTTGCCTGTGTCGGTGTTTCTAATATAAAGTCAGCGAACACTTGTGCCTTAATTGCGATTCTTGGTTTGTAATCGATTTCGAACTGGCCTAGTTCGATCGCCCATTTAATTAGTCTTCCTGAGGCTTCTGGTTTTGCTAAGACTTGTCTTAGCGGTTGATTTGTCAAAACCACTATTTTGTAAGTCAAAAAGTAAGGTCGAAGTTTTCGTGCAGCCACTACTAAGGCCAGCGTGAATTTTTCTATTTCCAAGTAATTCTTCTCCGCCCCTTGCAATAACTTGCTGAGATAATAGACAGGCTTATGCTCTGAGCCCTCTATCTTAATTAGTACTGAACTAATGGCCGTATCGGAGATGGAGATGTAGATATACAACGGTTCCCCTTCCGTTGGTTTGGCTAACATCGGTGGTGTCGTCAAATATTCTTTGAGTTGTTCGAAGGCTCGTTCGCATTCTTCGGTCCAAGCGAATTTTTTTGCTTTTCGAAGCGTTTGGAAAAAGGGCAAGCTTCTGTCCGCAGATTTTGATATGAATCTATTCAATGCTACGATTTTCCCAACCAAGCTTTGTACTTGAGAGATGGTTTTGGGAGGTTTCATTTCAGTTATGGCTCGAATTTTCTCTGGGTTGGCTTCTATTCCTCGCTGGTGTACCAAGTATCCCAAAAATTTTCCTGACTTAACACCGAAGGTGCATTTCGCAGGGTTCAACTTCATACGGTATTTTCTTAGTATTTGGAAACATCGATCTAGATGTTTTACGTGATCCGCTTCATTCATACTTTTGACTAACATGTCGTCTACATAGACTTCCATTATTTCTCCGATTAATTCTCTGAACATTAGGTTTACTAACCTTTGGTAAGTAGCCCCGGCATTCCTCAATCCGAATGGCATTACAATAAAGCAGTATACTCCCTGCTCGGTTATGAACGCGGTCTTCTCTTGATCCCGCTCGTCCATGTATATTTGGTAAAACCCTTGGAAGGCGTCCATCATGCTGAATATCGCGAAGCCAGCGGTCGAGTCGACCAATAAGTCAATCCTTGGGAGGGGGTATGGGTCGCGTGGACATAACTTGTTAAGGTCGGTGAAATCATTACACATTCTCCATTTGTTGTCCTTTTTATCCCCTTTTGCTACTAGTACAACATTACATAGCCATTCCGAGAAATGTATTTCTCGGATTTGTTTTGCTTCAAGCAGTCTTTCTACCTCGGCTTTGATAATTTTATCTTTTACTGGTCCATGATTTCTCTTCTTCTGTCTGGCGGGTTTTGCTGAAGGGTCAATTTTTAGGGTATGCTTGATTACCCGAGGATCGATTCCTTCAATGTCATTCGCGCTCCAGGCGAAGACGTCGGCATTGTCTCTGAGGAAGTCGATTAACATTATTTCCCCTTCTTTGCTTAGTTCTGTTCCTATTCTTGTTGTTTTCGACGAGTCGCCTTCTACTAGGATTATATCTTTATGTTCTGGGGGTTTCAAGGATAAGTCTAGTGGTTCTTTTCCCTTTTTATCTAATTGATCAGTAGTAGGAATTTCAACCTCATTTCTAATGGGATCGTCTTCGATCTTTCTCTTGCTCGGAGTAATAGACTTAGGGTGTTCTTTCAAAGTTAACGATGTGCTGTAGAAATCCCACGCCATATAGTGGTCGTTCGTTATTTCTCCGATGCCCATATCGGTCGGAAACTTTATCTTCTGATGATAGGTAGAGACTACAGCTCGGAAAAGGTTAAGGGCTGGTCGCCCTAATATAGCGTTATAAGCGAAGGGTGTTTCTACCACTAGGAATTTTACTAACTTCACTGTCCGAAGTGGTTTCTTTCCAAGTGACACACTTAAAGATATTGTTCCGCTGGGGATGATCTCGGACCCTCCAAAGCCTACTAACGGCGTAGCTACTTTTTGTAGGTTTATTTGTCCCAAGTTCATTTGGGCTAAAACCTCCCGGGAGATGATATTTGCTGAGCTTCCATTATCGATTAGGATTCTTCTTACATTATAATTCGCTATCTCTAACGATACTACCATAGGAAAATCGGGGTTATCCTCTTTTGTGTCCCAAATGATGTTTTTAGGTACTTCGCCTTCGTTAAAGCTGATCGGCTGGTGATTTGTCGACCTGTTTTCCAGTGTCCATATTTCTTTTGGATATTTAGAATTTCCAATTATGGATCGGGCTGTCCTTCGTCGTGCGTTACGACTATCTCCACCCGCGGGTCCCCCGGATATCGTGTGGATAGTCCCATTGATCTGGTCGTGATTCAACTCCTGAGTAGGTCGACGTTCAGGCGACCTTCGATGAGAACTTCTCCTTTGATTACCGTTCCGAGGGCTTCTACTTCTTTCCCTTTTGCTATTATCTCGCTCTATGTATTCGTCTAATTTTCCTTGTTCGATCAGTTTTTCAACTTCTCTCTTAAGGTGAAAACAATTCTCCGTTCGGTGTCCATGTGCCCTATGGTACTTACAGTATTGATCGTAGTTTCGAGACCCTGGTCTTGGCTGAGCGATTTTCCTCGCCTCGGGAATCCAGTTATTTCTTCCTAGAACTTCCAATATTTCTTCCATTGGAGCATTTAACCTTGGGTGTTCCACTTGATTCACCCTGCTTCTGATTGGTTGTTCAGGGTTTCTTAGTTTTTGATAGAAATTAGGTTGCCTTTCTCGGTCGGTTTTGCTGTATTCCAATCGTTGGAAGACGTTACCTTTTCTGATAGATCGCTCATAATCCACGGACCTTTGGTCAGGAATCCTGTCATGTCGTTTAGAGCCCGAAGCTGTGGCTTTATTTTTGTTTTTGTCCTTAAAGGAATTCATCTCCTCTTGGGTCATATATTTAGACGCCAAGCTCATGATGTCGGCAAACGTTCTTGGTTGCTTTCTACTAAGAGCGTTTCCGAACTGCCTGTTTTTTGTGAGGTCAAAGAGAATAGAAATTATGTAATCGATATTCGGAGAATCGATCTTGAGTAGTTCTACATTAAATCTTGCCAACCAGTTCCTCAGGGATTCCCCTTCTTGTTGATGTATGGTTCCTAGGTAGCTCATCGGGAGTTTTTGCCTCTTCTGACTGGCAAACTGCTGCGTCAATTTATTGCATAATTCCCGGAAACTGAATATGGAGTTGGCAGGTTGTTTTGCGAACCAATCCAACGCTAGGCCCTCGAATGTGGTCACCATTAACTTGGCGGTGAATTCGGCAGAGTGGGCATATAAATTCATTATATTAGTGAAGCTAAAAATATAATCATCCGGGTCGGTGGTTCCGTCATATCGGGGTAGTCTACCCGGGACCTGTCCAATGGATTGCGCTTCTTTTATTTCTCTGCAGAAGGGAGAACATGCTGCAAGGCTCTCCTGGAGTTCCGCGGTTCGGGTCCACGGGTTTTGAACAGATCGTAGGCGTTGCTCCAGTCGTTCCTGTACTATTCTCTCGATTTCTCTTTCCGAGAATCGAGTCGCTCGTGGTCGATCTGGGATAGCATCATCTATGTCATCCTCGATAGGGATTATTGTTCGTTCCTTCGATCCGCTGTGACCCGCCCGTGGCCTTCTTCGACCTGGTTTTCTTCGGGGATGGTTATCGGAGGGTTTAGAATTGCCCTGCTGTGGGCTGTGTAGCGAGCGTCGCTCACTTGCTGGGCTGTCCGCTTGATGAGAGGTTTGTTCGTTTGGCCTTGGCATTCCTGGTGCAGGAGTTGTCCTGGGAGCCGTAACGTTTCGAGGAATTTGGTCTAAAACTAGCAATTCTTCTGGAGAGAGTGATTTGAAGAGCATTGCTATTTGTCTCAGTTTTTCCTGAGCGCCTGGGAGAGGAACGGGTATTTCGGGGAGTTCCGGTTCTTCCTGTATTGCACCGGTAAGACCTCCTTGGTGTTCCTGCTGACGGGAACGGGTATCTGGGAGATTTTCATTGGTGTTGGGAATGTTGTTATCGTCGTTGTCTTGTGGATCTTCGGATGTGTTGTGGCCGGTGGTCGTATTACTTCTTGCTCCAATGCGAGCGCTTTTCCTTGGGCGAGCCATGTGTCGATCGAATAATTAACGTAGCCCCTCGGTGGGCGCCAACTGATTTAGCCGGATTTCATCGGGTTAATTGAATATCAGTGAATTTGTGATATCGGGGGGTTTTCAATATTTATATATGTGTTATATAGGGCTCTGTTACTTTATTCCGGATGGATCGGTTACAAAGAAAAGCAATATTCAAGAACAAGAAGTAAAACCACAAAACAAAGCTAAGAACACACCGATATGAAGGTAAAAAGTTCTGTAATAATATTGAATATTATTGAGTTGTGCTGTTGTAAGCAGTGTTAAATCCTGTATTCTTAGAGTTCAGGAATTTTCGTCCTCTCTCTAATACAATGATTAACTAGGTATTTATACAATTTTAAACCTAGCGTTACAAGGAAACATAGTCCTAATAGGACTCGGCCCAAATATCCTTCTTGAGTCCGGAGTATAATCTTCTATCGAAGCGAGCTGCACTTGGCCGGGTCAATAAGATGATCCCGATCTGTTTGAATTGGTCGAATCGATCTTATCTTCTTCATTCGATCCGAGTAGTATGTAGGGTGCGAAATAGCCCCCATCACCTTGCTTGGTTTTTATCCCACAGGGTTTTTCCGAGCTAGGTTTTTAATGAGGTATATCCGACGCATCCCAATTTTGAGGTCGATCAGCACCTCCGCTCGGTTTACTTCTACGAGCTTCAGTTACACTTGCACTCGAGAACGGGGGAGGGTATTGATGAGGGACATTCCGATTAATATCTACTTCTCCGAGCTTCATCATTACCGATGTTCTTTGTTCTTTATTCGTAACAATTAATCATTTTGAGTTTTCTAAGATGTGCACTCTTTTTCCCTTGCTCGGTTTTTATCCCAATGGGTTTTTCCGAGCTAGGTTTTTAATGAGGCATATCCGAAGCACAAAAATAATAAAAGCCCTTCATCGACCTTGAGGCAATATCTACTTCTCCGAGCTTCAGCTTCACTTACGCTCGAGAAGTGGGGGAGTATTGATCGGGGATGTTTTACACCTCTTATTATACTAGGATCGACTCGAGGACATCAGATCGGTTCGACCATACAAGTTCATTTGGGATCATCTATCGACCCGATCAGAGACGATTCTCCTCGACGACCAGACTACCATCCGGACTCAAAAGGGACAGATATGCCGAGTCCTAGTAAGATTATGCTTCCTTTTATGCTTAGGGTTTATATCTTATAAATACATAAATCAACATTGTATTACAGACACAAGAATAGAGCTTACGCCTACATACTTTGTACAGAGCATTGTAATATCTTTACTCTAATAAGATAGCTTTTGCTCTCCATTAATTATACGTTATTATCATTGTTCTTACTTTACTTTTTCTTGTATTGCACCATCCCGAGTAACTTAATCTGCGGCTAAAATTCAATTCTGGTACCATAGAACTGGGCAAATTTCATTTTTAATACCAAAAGTTCAAAAATCATACAGTCGTTAAGTTTTTCCACGGCCGTTTAGTCTCCTCCGTTAAGTGCATGTGAGGGGCACGTGGGGCACTAATCTGCCCGTTTAATTTTGGTACTAATCTGCCCGTTCAATTTTGGTACCGTAGAATTTGGGAATTTTCAATTTTCATACCAAAAGTCCAAAAATCATACCAATTCTCACTCAGCCGTTTCAAAATAGGGGGAATGAAATTGTCTAAAATTGAGCAGGTTGTTTTTGCAATTATTGCCTTTTTCCTCCTATGGACGATCGCCGGCTTCCAGTGGCCGTTTGTCGAAATTGGTTGAAGATTTTTGTTCCTCTTGTCATGGGCGGAGCTCAACCGTCTATGAAAGCTACAATAAATCTATGGAAAATGATGCCCACGGTCAGGGAAAACTAATGCAACAAGAATTATGAAGTTTGGTTAAGAATCGAAGAAGAAATCACGATTTGAAATTTCGAAAATTTTGACCTACAATTCGAAAATTAGATCTCAAAATTCGATTAGATTACTCAAAGGATTGAAAAGATCTTTATATGTACGAGTTCTCCACGACAAGGGGAACATAAACCCTCAACCAATTCCGACCAAAAGCTACCGGAGTCGGCGGTCGTAGGGATGGGATCGGGACTGGTTTTCGGGAATTCGTGTATTTCGGGACGGGATTTTGGGTTTCGGGATTTCAAATTTAAGTCCCGAAACCCGGTAGATCAACCAAGGTCCCGTGGGTTTCGGGTACCCGATTTAATTTCGGGATTTCGGGACGGGTTCGGGAGTCCCGGGAATCCAAGTTGCAAATTCAAATTGTGCAAATTAATTTTTTTTAAACTTATTGTTAAAATGAAATGAAAAAAAAAGTAACATGACTACTAGTCTACTGTAGAACAAACCAATTCAAACATATCACCACAACCATTTCAAAAAAAGAAAAACATAACGAAATTTGGTATGAAATATGAAATTTGCCCAGTTCTATGGTACCAAAATTGAATTTTATGTTCCAACGGGCAGAATCCGACCCACGTGCTCAGCCCGCCCACGAAGACTTAAAGGACACATGGCATAAATGTTAAGAAAATTAACGGAAGTGCCTTTTTTGAAACGGCTGAGTAGGAACTGGTGTTATTTTTGAACTTTTGGTATGAAAAATGAAATTTGCCCAGTTCTATGGTACCAAAATTGAATTTTTTCCCTTAATCTGCCTTCAAATCTAATCCGATAATATTGATTGAACCTAACGAAAATCGGTTAAATCAAATTGGAAAGCCCTTTCTTGCTTGTCTTCCCACTTAAACCCAACATTGTTCTTGATAGCCTCAGTAAGTGGTGCTGCAATGCTGCTAATGTTCTTCACAAATCTCCTATAGAAGCTAGCAAGTCCATGGAAGCTCCTAACTTGTCCTACACTTGTGGGACTCGGCCATTCTTTAATTGTTCAAATTTTATCCTCATCAACATGTATACCATGTGCACTCACAACAAAACCAAGAAACACAAGCTTATCGGTGCAAAAAGTGCACTTCTTCATGTTAGCAAATAATTTCTCCTTTCGTAATACTTCAAGAACAGAATGTAAATGCTTAACATGATCATCTTGGTTTTTGCTATAAATAAGAATATCATCAAAATAAACAACTACAAATTTTCCTATGAAAGCACATAAAACATGGTTCATTAATCGCATGAAAGTACTTGGTGCATTAGTTAGACCAAATGGCATAACCAACCACTCATATAAACCAAACTTTGTTTTAAAAGTTGTTTTCCATTCATCACCTTCTTTCATTCTTATTTGATGATAGCCACTTTTCAAATCAATTTTAGAAAATACACAAGAACCATGCAATTCATCAAGCATATCATCAAGACGAGGAATAGGATGGCCATACCTGATTGTTATATTGTTGACGGCTCGGCAATCAACACACATTCTCCATGTCCCATCCTTTTTAGGAACCAAAATTACTGGAACAGCGCATGGACTCATGCTTTCTCTTACGGAACCCTTTTCCATCAATTCACTAACTTGCCGTTGTAGCTCTTTTGTTTCTTCAGGGTTGCTACGATAGGCTGGTCGGTTTGGAATGGAAGCACCGGGTACAAAGTCATTTTGATGTTCAATCCCTTGAATAGGTGGTAAACCAGGTGGAATTTCCTCGAGAAAGACATCCTCAAATTCCTGCAAAAGAGATGCAACTGAACTAGGCAAAAAAGAGTTAGAGTTGTTATTATTCAATGCCTCTTTGTACACAAGAACAATTATTGGTTGACTTGAGAACATCGCTTTTTTAATGTGACCCACTCACGCATAGATATTGCTTTTTGTCCTCTCATTCTTTTGTTCATTCATTGAAACCTCTCCATTTTTTCTACTCTTTTTTTCTCGTTCACTCTTTGTATTTCTTGTCTCTCGATTTTTTTTCCTACAACACTCTTTTTTTCTTGCTCACTCTCTTTTTGTAACCTCACTTAATCTTCATAAACTTGTCTTGGAGTCAAAGGTACTAGAGTGATGGTACGCTATTCATGTACAAATGAGTACTTGTTAGTGAAACCATCATGCTTAACACGTCGATCAAACTGCCATGGACATCCTAGTAACAAATGTCCAGCTTGCATAGGTACAACATCGCACAAAACTTCATCTTCATATTTTCCTATGCAAAAAGGAACAAGGACTTGTTTTTCAACCCTTATTTCACCAGTATTATTAAGCCATTGCAGTTTGTAGGGTTGTAGATGTTTGGTAGTCAGCAATCCTAACTTTTCAACCATAGTTGTGCTAGCAACATTAGTACAACTCCCTCCATCAATAATCAATACTACATACTTTGTTTTGGACATGGCATCTAGTATAAAAAATGTTTTCCCTCTGTACTTCGTCACTCTCTTTGACTTGCACACTTAACGCTCTTCTTGCAACCAACAACTCCCCATGGACAATGTATTCTTCCTCATTAGCATCCTCCAACGGTGGCATAGATTCAGTGTCCTCCTCACTATCGGTTTCAACTTCTCCATTATCTCGTATCACCATAGCTCTTCTATTTGGGCATTAGTTTGCTATGTGTCCCCTACCTTGACAATTAAAACACTTAATATCACGATTTCGAGTAGTAGAGTAATTAGTTTTACCTTGATTGCTACGAGTTGGTTGCTCTTGTTTTGACTCAAATCTAGCCTTGGTTGAGACTTGCTTCTCCTCTTTCTTGAATGTATTCTGTTTCCACGAATTAGCACCCCTTCTCTTAAGTTGGCTCTCAATTTTAATAGCTATATGCAGCATGTCCTCTAACTCCACATAATGCTGCAACTCTACTCGATTGGCAATTTCTTGATTCAAGCCAGCTAAAAATCGTGCCATAGTAGCCTCTTGGTCCTCCTCTATGTTTGCTCGGATCATGGCTAACTCCATCTCTTGGTAGTAGTCTTCGACACTCCGATTTCCTTGTACCAGCCCTTGCAACTTCTTGTACAAATAACGATAATAGTGGCTAGGTACAAAATGCTTTCTCATTACTGTTTTCATCACCTCCCAAGTGTCCACCGGTTGTTCTCCATTTCGTCTCCTGTTTAACAACAATTGATCCCACCAAACATTAGCATGATCAGTAAACTCAGTGGCTGCTAGTTTTACCTTTTTTATCTCAGAGTAGTCGTGGCAATCAAAAACTCGCTCCAGTTTCTTTTCCCACTCAAGATAGGTTCCAGGGTCGTTTCTCCCTTGCAACGAAGGAATGTTTATCTTAATATTACTCAAGTTATTATCCTCCCTATTCCTAACTTATCTACCCAAACCACGATTTCTCCTATGGCGACTAGATGACCCTTGATCTTCTTCACTAAACCTATCATCATAGTCTTCCTCATTCTCATCTCTTAAGTCCCTAGGTTGAACTCTCCCCCTCCTATTCATATTAGAAGTTGTTTTTCGATGTCCCTCAGTTACACTTTCTACCCTATCCAACCTTTCATGAATTTGTTCCAATTCCGTCCTCAATAATCTCTTCATCTCTCCCATTAAAGCTTCAGACAGAAACTTCATATCAAACTTTCCCGACTGTTCTCCAGAGATGTTTTTGTTATTGGGATCAGACATGATTTGCTGCAAGAAAAAGGTTAGAACAAATATAAATAAAATAAAGGACCTCACAATTCACACCCTTACGTGTTTCACTCAAATTAATGATTCACTCAACACTCGTGTTTTCGCACAAAAATTATGGCTTTTACCCTCAAATAATCTAACTCTCTTGCCTTTTTCCACTCTTGGAATTCTCTTTGCTTCTTTTTGAACTAATTTAAAACAACACAAAGATATTCAATGTGAACAAACTCTAGGACAAGAAAACTATCAAACCAAATCTAGGAAGATTCTTTCAATAAGGCAGGTGCAAAACTTAGAAGAATTTTCAGTGTGAACACACTCTAAGTCTAGAAAACTATCAAACTCAAACTAGGAAGCTGAATAAAGAAAAGTTTGTTTAAATTTTCGGATTTTTTTTTTGGCGAACTCTTTCTTTTTTTTTGTTCGACCTCTTTTTTTTTCGAACTTTTTTTTTGTTCGACTTTTTTTTTCCCGAAAAAACTAGAAAATTATAAAGATACGCAAACCTGAGACTAGACCTGGCTCTGATACCAAATGATACGAACCACATTAAGAAAAATGAGACCCGCATTATAAGGAATTGAAAGATCGTTTACAATTAGGTTTAGGATGGATGAACGCCACAAGTCGCCTTGATAAGTTCACGGGGACCCCACAAATGATATTGACTGAATCATTTGATAAGTCGATGCTGAACGCCACAAGTCTTCTTGATAAGTTCGGTAGGACGCCACAAACGATGATGGATGAATTGTTTGATAAGTCGATGAATGAACGCCACAAGAATTAGACAAATTGAAAAATCCTTGATATGTTCAAAAGAGTTCTTCAAAGAAACTAGAGAATTCCTTCTCACTAAAATAATAAGAATCAAGTTGTGTCTTCTATTACATATTATGCCTATATATAAGCTGAAAATTAAGTCCTATCAGGACTAGGAATAGGACTTCTAGAGTAATCTACTTAGACTAGGAAATAAATCCCCCTAAACAACTAGGAAACAAAAACCCTACTAATAATTTCGAATTTATTACTATACTAAATATGCTATTCATCTTATCCACTCCCTTCTTGAGAAATTGCATTTAGTTGGACTTGTATAATGTTGACAAAATTCGGTTGTTCATTTCCGAACACATCCAATTCCTTTCGTTGCGCTTGATTTATTAACTCATTGAGTTTTTCTTCCTTGAAACGTTTGGCTCTTGCTCTCGTCACTGGACCATATGGAACTTTGATTGGTTTTTCAAAGTGCGATTTTCCATTTATCTCCTCATCAGGTGGAGCTTCGTTTGTCGATATTTTAGACGAGTAAAGTCTTTCTTGAAGAATTGAAGGTTCGAAAAAAAGTGTGCGAGTTCGGATTTCGAACATCTTTATTTGAAACTTAAAGTTCATGATTTGGTTTGAAGAAAGTAAGAGTACGATCACAAGGATAAGACGAAACATTTTACTGAAAGTAAAAAATGAAGAGGTAAATTGACGACTATTTATAGTGGAAGGAAATTGATCTCAACGGCTCAGATCTTAGTGCGCGAATGGTCAGGATGAGAGTGGTAAATGCACTATCTTTTCGCTTCCCGAAGAATAGGGATCTGTTTGGGCATGCCATACAAAAGTCATCAGGACTTAGTCCAAAGAGGGACATCAAGTCATGCTCGGAAAGTATCAGGACGATCGAATATAAAATCGATCATGCTTATGTATCTCACAATTAACTGGATGGAATCAGATGTTCGGAACACACTATTGAACTAGTACTTGGTCCGAAATTACTTAAAGAAAACTTCATTGATTATCTCCCTGGTCAAATTTTATGATCGTATAGTTTCTGCAATGAATGGAGCAATAAACCATATTTCTTAGTTAACTTAGAAAACTACGCAAGGAAATATTGGATCTCGGTTCGAGAATCTCCAAAAGTGTTGATATTACACAATAGATTGTTTCAAGTTATTCGACCTTAACAGTTGCTTCGTGTATTAATTTTCGATCATCTGATTGAGTTTGATTCAACAGCGTAAGAACATAAGTAAGGCAGCCAAGTGAATTGAAGAGTTAATCGAGACTTATTATTTCGAACAACAATAAAGTACAACAGAGCATAAGTAAATACATCATGTGTTTTATTTCGAATCCTATCTCCAGGACTTCTAACCGATCTAAGATATTCATCCGCGAACATAAGCCTCGGACTCTTCATCGATCAGTTGGAGCCCCGCTTTGAAGTTAGACAGTTTGAATTACAGAACGAGGATTTGTAATTTCAAAATCGCCCTTTTCTTGATGCCGCCTACTGCTGGTTTATTTAAAACCTTTTTTGAGCCGAAGTTACAGGGATCAGTTCCCGTTTGATCCCTACTAGCAATCTCGGAGGCACCATTCTTCAAAAAGCACCTTGAAGAAGCTGATGCTCGAGATTGGAGCTGCGCACGAGGGAATTGATCAACTATTGGGCCGAATTGACCTTGAGAATACCGTAATGCGAACCCATCTCAGACAAGGTATATCTGAGAGGCCACGTCATTTTTCGGTATTCTAGATGGGTGGAGCTTTGTTTGTCGATATTTTAGACGAGTAAAGTCTTTCACGAAGAATTGAAGGTTCGGAAAAAAGTGTGCGAGTTCAGATTTCGAACATCTTTATTCGCGACTTAAAGTTCATGATTTGGTTGGAAGAGTGTAAAAGTACGATCACAAGGATCGGACAAAACATTTTACTGAAAATAAAAAATGAAGAGGTAAATTGACGACTTTTTATAGTGGAAGGAAATTGATCTCAACGGCTTGGATCTTAGTGCGGGGACGGTCAGGATACGAGCGGAAAATGCACCGATCGTTCTGCTTCCCGAAGAATAGGGGTCTGTTTGGGCATGCCATACAAAAGTCATCAGGACTTACTAAAAAAAGGGATATCAAGTCATGCTCGGAAAGTATCTGGATGATCGAATACAAAATCGATCGTGCTTATATATCTCACAAGTAAATGGATGGAATCAGATGTTCGGAACACACTATCGAACTGGTACTTGGTCGGAAATTACTTAAAGAAAATTTCATTGATTATCTCCCTGGTCAAATTTTATGATCGTATAGTTTCTATAATGAATGGAGAAATAAACCATGTTTCTTAGTTAACTTAGAAAACTACGATAGGAAAGATTGGATCTCGGTTCGAGAATCTCCAAAAGTGTTGATATTACACAATAGATTATTTCAAGTTATTCGGCCTTAACAGTTGCTTCATGTACTAATTTTCGATCATCTGATTGAGTTTGATTCAACAACGTAAGAACATAAGTAAGGCAGCCAAGTGAATTGAAGAGTTAATCGAGACTTAATATTTCGAACAAGAATAAAGTACAACAGAGCATGAGTAAATACATCATGTGTTTTATTTCGAACAAGATACAATATTACAAAAATATTACAAATATCTCCATATTACAAGTTTACAAGATCGGATTTTTTTTCCTACTACATTTCGATCATACTACATTTCGATCCTATTACATTCTAGATCCTATGAAATTTTCGACTCAATCTTCTTCTCCCGCCGACCGCTCGGTGTGGCCCTTCCTTGAACTTGGATCGTTAAACCCGCAGGTTTTCTATTTTTGTTTATCATTATTCCGAAGACAGGAGGGTTAAGACATCTTTTTCCAGTTGTGATCTTGGTCTTAGACGCCACCCTATCACATCTTCGAAAATAATTGTGGCAACAGGTCCCTCACTATGAGGACCGTGCCAGAGGAATGATAAATAGCCACCGATCATCCTTGGAGAACTTGTTGCTCGAATTCCACCAACACTCTGTGGGATCGAGTTGTTCCTCGGATCGTGGGTGGTCAGCAATACCAAGGTTTTTGTTTCGCCGAGCTCAGGCTATGATCGGCAGCTTATTGGCCGTCCAGATCAGCTTATTGGCCTTCAGGACCGGAAAGACTTTCGTTTGTCGATATTATAGACGAAATTGAGAGTGTTGAAGTTCGTAAAAAGGTGTGAAGTCGGATTTCAAAATTTTGGGGCGAAAGATGGAGTCTTCCAATCATCATCATCAGAGCAAATCTATCTCAAAAAAGGAGAATGAACAAAACTATGAAAGTTATGGGAGAACCCCTTTTATAGTAACATCCAGCCTAATCCGACGGCTATCATGCAACGAGGATGGACATACGAGATAGAATGACTGTTCCATTTCCCGAGGAATAGGGATTGTTTGGCGGAAGAAATCTCGAATATGTCATTGAAATTCGGGAGAATAGTTATTGAATTGGTTAAAGATATTACTCATGTTCGAAATTCACATTTTATCAATTATGAGTTCGAGATTTTGAATGAATAAAGAGCATCAGTTTAACAGAATTATTCAAGAAGACAAACATGAAATATCAATTCAAATAAGGAAGGAAAAGCTGAACACAACGATCAGAAATCAAGAGTCGAAACATAAACAAATTATTCAAAGTTACGAATAACTTGCAGAATGAAAACATAAAATTACAACAAGCCTGGAGGAATAAGTTACAGCCTTCAAAGAAGTTTATTCTCGGAAAAGATCTTTCGAAGCTTCGCACTATGGTCCTCATAACCATGAGCATACGCCTCTTTCTCGCGGAGGTCGAAATTCTTCTTCTCCTGCTCACCTCCTTGTTCAGCTTATCGTGGACTTCTTCTCCTTTATCCTTTGCGGCATTTTCCTTCTCCATGGCCAACTTTTCCTCGAAAGACTTGCTCACTTCCAAAGAACATTCCAATGCAGCCTTGTTTGTCTCACGCTCAAACGCAATAGCAGTCTCGCGCTCGGCCTCTCGTTCTGCCATCAGTCCGCGCTCAAGGACAGTCTCAAGCTCGAGCGCAATAGCAGTCTGGCGCTCATTAATAATGTGCATTTATTAATCTAAATTGAATAGTTCCTTCATTTATTACATTAAATGACAGCCATAAAGTTGGCTTGCCGGACACTATTTCTATCACAGAGCTGAGGAGAGCAGGTTTGAAGCCTATCTCCAGGACTTTTAACCGATCTAAGATCTTCATCCGCGAACATAAGACTCGGACTCTTCATCGATTGGTTGGAACCCGGCTTTGAAGTTAGACCGTTTTAATTACAGAACGAGGATCTGTAAATTCAAAATCGCCCTTTTCTTGATGCTGCCTCCCGCTGGTTTATTTATACCCTTTTCTGAGCCGAGGTTGCAGGGATCAGTTCCCGTTTGATTACTCCTAGCAATCTCGGAGGCACCATTCTTCAAGAAGCACCTTGAAGAAGATAATGCTCGAGAGCTGAGCAGCGCACGAGGGAGTTTATCAACAATCGGGCCGGATTGACCGTCAGAATACCGTAATGCGAACCCATCTTAGAAAAGGTATATCTGAGAGGCCATGTCGTTTGCCGTTATTCTAGACGGGTGGAGCTTCGTTTGTCGATATTTTAGACGAGTAAAGTCTATCTCGAAGAATTGAAGGTTCGGACAATAGTGTGCGAGTTCGGATTTCGAACATCTTTATTCGTGACTTAAATTTTAGGATTTGGTTAGAATAAAGTAAATGTACGATCACAAGAATCGGACGAAACATTTTACTGAAAGTAAAAATGAAGAGGTAAATTGACGACTATTTATAGTGGAAGAAAACTGATCTCAACAGCTCAGATCTTAGTGCGGGGACGATCAGGATGCGAGCGGTAAATGCACCATCGTTCCGCTTCCCGAAGAATAGGGGTCTGTTTGGGCATGCCATACAAAAGTCATCAGGACTTAGTCAAAAAAGAAATATCAAGTCATGCTCGGAAAGTATCTGGACGATCGAATATAAAATCGATCATGCTTATATATCTCACAAGTAACCGGATGGAATCAGATGTTCGGAACACACTATCGAACTGGTACTTGGTCGGAAATTACTTAAAGAAAATTTCATTGATTATCTCCCTGGTCAAATTTTATGATCGTATACTTTCTTCAATGAATGGAGCAATAAACCATGTTTCATAGTTAACTTAGAAAACTACGCAAGGAAAGATTGGATCTCGGTTCGAGAATCTCAAAAGTGTTGATATTACAAAATAGATTATTTCAAGTTATTCGACCTTAACAGTTGCTTCGTGTATTAGTTTTCGATCATCTGATTTAGTTTGATTCAACAACGTAAGAACATAAGTAAGGTTGCCAAGTGAATTGTAGAGTTAATCAAGAATTATTATTTCGAACAAGAATAGAGTACAACAGAGCATAAGTAAATACATCATGCGTTTTATTTCTAACAAGATACAATATTACAAATATCTCCATATTACAAGGTTACAAGATCGGATTTTTCATCCTACTACATTTCGATCCTATTAAATTTTCGGCGCAATCTCCTTCTCCCGCCGACCGCTCGGTGTGGCCCTTCCTTGAACTTGGATAGTTAAACCCGCAGGTTTTCTATTTTTGGTTATCATTATTCCAAAGATAGGAGGGTTAAGACATCTTTTTCAAGGTGTGATCTTGGTCTTAGACGCCACCCTATCACATCTTCAAAAATAATTGTGGAAACAGGTCCCTCACTATGTGGACCGTGCCAGAGGAATGATAAATAGCCACTGATCATCCTTGGAGAACTTGATGCTCAAATTCCACCAAGACTATGTGGGATCGTGTTGTTCCTCGGATCGTGGGTGGTCAGCAATACCAAGGTTTTTGTTTCGCCGATCCCAAGCTATGATCGGCAGCTTATTGGCCTTCCAGATCGGCTTATTGGCCTTCAGGACCCGAAAGACTTTCGTTTGTCGATATTCTAGTGAAATTGAGAGTGCTGAAATTCCAAAAAAGGTGCGAAGTCGGATTTCAAAAATTTGGGTCGAAAGGGGGAGTCTTCCGATGATCATCATTAGAGAAAATATATCTCAAAAAAGGAGAATGAACAAAATTATGAAAGTTAAGGGAGACCCCTTTTATAATAACATCCAGCCTAATCCGACGGCTATCATGCAACGAGGATGGACGTACGAGATTGAATGACTATTCCATTTCCCTAGGAATAGGGATTGTTTGGCGTAAAAAATCTCGAAGATATCAGTTAAATTCGGTAGAATAGTTATTGAATTGGTTAAAGATATTACTCATGTTCGAAATTCACATTTTATCAATTATGAGTTCGAGATTTTGAATGAATAAAGGGCATCAGTTTAACATAATTATTCAAGAAGGCAAACATGAAATATCCATTCAAATAACAAAGGCAAAGCTGAATACAACGATCGGAAATCAAGAGTTAAAAAAAAAAATTATTCAAAGTTACAAATAACATGCAGAATGAAAACATAATATTACAACAAGTCTGGAGGAATAAGTTACAGCCTTTAAAGAAGTTTATTCTCGGAAAAGATCTTTCGAAGCTCCACACGGTCCTCATAACCATAAGCATAGGCCTCTTTCTCGCGGAGCTCGAAATTCTTCTTCTCCTGCTCAACTCCTTGTTCAGCTTATCGTGGACTTCTTCTCCTATATCCTTTGCGGCTTTTTCCTTCTCCATGGCCAACTTTGCCTCGAAAGTCTTGTTCACTTCCAAGGAACGTTCCAATGCAGCCTTGTTTGTTTCAAGCTCGAGCGCAATAGCAGTCTGGCGCTCGGCCTCTCGTTCCGCCATCAGTTTGTGCTCAAGGAACTCTTTTCCTGCCTATTATACATGAAAAAAAAAATGAAAAAAAGAAGCAAAATAATATTTAGACTCCAAGTATAGTTATATATATTGCGGGAAATATTTTTAAAAAAAAAGTATTACCTGAATAAGGAAGTTTGATCCCGACTGGAATGACTTCCAGGCACTTTTCCTTCTGACGAGCCAAGTCCAGAATCCGAATGACGAGATCGAAAGAGCTTCAAAACAAAGTCTTCAAGTGTTACCTTGTAAGGAAGCTTATTCTTCAACTCTTCGAGAAGGGAGGACAAGTTGCGTCGAGCTTCCAAAGCAGGTTGTGAACTGGCAGGATTTCCGACCTTCAATGCCTCCCTTTGTGCTTCTACCAATGGTAAGGCCTGCGCAGACGTTCCTTCATTGATGCGTGAAGTAGTCTCCGACCTGGAAAGAAAATAAAATCATTAATTTATAGTTAGAGATATCAAAAGGGAACTATGGAGATCGTAATTCCATTACCTCCTGGTATGATCGAGAAAAGTTGCCCATGATTTCAAAATCACTCATCGCGAAGTGCTCGGACATATCACTCTTGAACCGCCCCGCCAAGAGGATCCTAAATGACTTGTCCACTTCATTCCAGCCATTCTGACCGAAATAACTGAATATGGTCTCGTCCTCCGGGAACCTCGTGGCTCTTTGACCTCTGAGATGATCGTCTATATAGTCAGCTAGGTCCGATTCCTTTACTCCGGCTCGGTGAGGGACTTTCCCTGGATGCCGACCAAAGGGCCTCACTCTTCTTGATGACTCAGGAACATCGCTATTCCATTTTCGAGCCATCCGTTCTTCTAATATATGATGCCCTTGAATCTTCTTGAATGTATATGAGCTATATCCAGCAACATTTGGGTCGAAAGTATTGATTGGAAACACTGTGCGTAAATGTCCGTTGACCTCGGCATTGGAAGTAACTTCAGCCTCATTCCGCGGCAAGGTCAGAGCCATGATCGGAATCATGGCCATAGTCACATTCGAACCGATAGTCTCAGTAACTCGACTTGCTTTGCATTTTTTCTGTTTTCGTGGCTTGCCTTGGGCTTTCTTAGAGGAGGAAGCCACGGTCGGACCAGCTACGGATGTCCGAAACTTTTCGACAATCTCACCTGTTAGGAAAAAACTTATGTGAGTGAACTGATATAGTTGAAAAACTTATGTTAAGTAAACGAGGATGAAGTAACATACTTAGAGTGAGAGGTACTTGGGCAAGAGCGGCCTCTCCTGGCGCGTTCTCAATCTGCTGATTAGGCTGTGCTGCGCTTTGACTTCCCGAAGATTGGCCGAATTCAATCTCCGGAATAGGGTAATGGCATTCGCTGACGCCAGCCATCCTTAAGACCCGTTCCTGGGTAAGACGTTCAGTTTGGTAAGGGTCAGACCACAACGATTTCAGGAATTCTTCCGTGACCTGGTGCCTAATCTTCTCCTTGATTCGACGTCGGCCGTATATTCAAGTCCAGCTCCATTCCATTAGTATGGTTTGGTTTTCGAACTCCCATCGGAGGCAGGAACATCCGGGCCTTTGACAAAGAAGAATTTTCTTTTCTAGTCATTGGTATTGCTCGTTGTCATCGTCGAGAGGATCGACTGATTCAACCTCTGCGAAAACTATACGAACCCAGCGTTCGAAGCCGTCAATGTGCTCAATTGGAATATTTGCCAGAAGTTCCGAAAAGAAGTTTTGATTTAACCGTTTTTCGTAAGGTTAGATTAAATCAATAGTGCATGTTTAGGGAGAGGTTTATATTATGATTATAGGGCTTAGTTACTTTATTCCGGATGGATCAATCTCAAGGAAGAACAATACGTAACGAGATTAATGAATAAATATCATAAAGATCAATAAATATAGCAAAAGCTCTTGTATTAATGTAATCTCAGATTGTACAAGTATGTAGGCGTAAGCTCTAATCTTGTGTGTGTGTGTTATACAATGTTGATCTAAGTATTTATATGATACAAACCTTAGCCATACAAGGAAACATAATCCTATTAGGACTTAGGATATTTATCCTTCTCATGTTCGGATTAGCAGCCTGGTCGCTGTGGAGAGTTGTCACTGATCGGATCGAACAGCGATAGCGAATGAGCTTTATTGTCGAGCATATCCAATATATCTGAGTAGATCCGAGTGTCATATATGGTATAAAATAGCCCCCATCAGTACTCCCTCGCTTCTTCGAGCGGATATGTAATAGAAGCTTGTAGAAGTATTAGGCTTTGTTCGACTGACTTGTCTATGAATTGTGCCTCATTAAAAACCTTACTCGGAAAAAACCCTATTGGAAAAAATCCTGAGCAGAGAAAAGAGTGCGACGTTTCATAGAGAGTCGTTATGTCATTTTCGAGCCTTTTCGTTATCCTGTTTTGAGGAGGCAGTTCTCTTCGTTTAAAGGCGGGAACGTGTATAGTCGCGAAAGGGATTAAAGCATCATTTCAGCTTCGTATATATAAATGCGTTCCTGGTTTTACCCACATTTTTTACTTTCTGCCTTCTGTCACCTAGCAGTAAATCTCTTCGTCGATAATTCACCAAAATATCGTATTTATTGACCATCACTTTTCGAGGATCCTTATCATGGCTTCAAATTCGAGAAATCCCACCTCCTCCTCCACCGAGGACACTAATCCTGTAATCGATATGGAGGCTTCTCCTAGCCCTCCTCCGGGGCAAATGGGGATGTCCGAAGTAAATATCCCCGAGGATGATACGTTCAAGGTGAAAATTCTTTCCGATGCCGAAGTGGCTGCTAAGGCTCAGAAGAGTAAGGGTGCCAACCCTCAGATATCTGATCCGGTTGAAGCATTGCATGTGCTTATACTGATGAGAACTTTCATGAGGTACTGGATAATTATACAAAGTATTTCCCTGAGGGCTCTCAAATTTTTCTCCCATCCCCTACTGATAGGGTTACCTCCCTTTCGGCAGGCTGTCGTGCCTTTTACACGGCCCATTTCAATCACGGCCTTAGGCTTCCATTGTCCCCTTTATTTTTGGAGATACTAAAAATATTTAGTGTTTCTCTGACACAATTGGTCCCTAATTTTGTGGCCTTTGTCGTTTCTTTTTCTGTCTTGATGATTGCAAAAGGGGTCCAGCCTTCCTTCCGTAATTTTAGTCAGTTATTTTGGTTTAACATTTCCAGCTACTCTAACCATGGTTATTTTTTCACGAGTCAATGATCTGGTCGATCTATCTTCGATTCTCCCATTTCCAGTTATTCCGACTGGAAGTTTCGCTTTTTCTTTGTTCGCCCTCCGACTCATATGACCTTAGTAGATGGTTCTAAGGAACCTTTCACATGGGATCATGAGTCCACATGGACCTTTGGTGGTCGTTCCGTCGAGGGTCAAATGATTCATGATGATCCGGACTTGTTGAATAAAATAGAGAAAATGCGTTCGGATAAATACCAATGCGCTATCCTTATTGGTGAGGTTTTTCTCTGCAATTCCGGCTTAAGTTCACATACATTCTCCATCTCTTCCTCTCCTCAATCACTTGGTAAGTTTATCTCTTATACTTTGCTATATTTTTCCTATCTTTGTTTTACTAAAATTTATAACAAATTCTTTTTTATTCTCTCAGCCTCTTGATTGGAAATTCAAGGCGTTCCAAGAAGGGAAAAATGATTCTTTCGAAATCCACCAAAACTGTAGAGAATCACCCTATATAGCAAATGGTTTCTAGGAAAAGGAAATTGGATCAGAGTGATGACTCTGATGACAATAGAGAGGAGAGCTAGGAACCTTCTCAAGAGATTCCTGATGAACCTTCTTCATCACAGATTCCAGCTTCTACACGGCCCGGGCAAGGTTATCCTCCCCTACAACTCAGATCTACTTTGGGTATTCGTGGCTGCCGTATGTGGTTGATGCCCAATTTAACTGGTCCTGTGGCGAAGAGAAGGAAACAGGTCTATGACCGCTCTGGCGAAGACCTCACATTACTTGGTGAACCGCACCCCAAACCTAGCCTTGTCGAGATGATTGAAGACCACCTCGTAGGGAAAATAACTGCGGGTTATTCTAATCTTGATTCTTTGATCAATGATGAGAAAGAGAGTGCTGCAGATAAAGCTACTCAGATTCTCCTTTCTTCCATTTTTACGCGTGATATTCAGAAAATGCTTAACAAAGATCCATTGGATAAGTTGCAGAAAGCCTCTCTCTCCGTCGAAAGGGTAAATAATTTTATTCATCACCTTTTTTTTTATTTACTACGTTCAAGAGGATTTTACTGATATTGCTTATTCTCTTGATTCTTCAGACTAGCACTTGTATGCTATCCTCCATTTATGAAGCAGCCCTTCTAAGGCAGCAGTGTGAATTTCTGGAGGAGAAGAACAAAATCATGCTTCGGAAAGTGACTGACTTGGAATGTGGTGCGACAGGAGCTGGTCCTTCTACTTCATCTTCTCGTCCATCTCAAGTTGATAGCGAGCAGGGTATGCGGACAGATAATCCTCATATTTTAAACAGTATTTTGGAAACGCCTCGTGCCCAGGAGCGAGTCGAACAGTTGGAAAAGGCCTTGGACGACCATCAGGTTCAATACACGACTCGTATCAGCGAGCTGGAATCACAAGGTTCAATCATTCTCATCCTCGAACTACCGCCAACTCGGGGGCACAAGTATTTACTGTCACTCCGAGTGGGTCTAGAGATACAAGCGATGCTAATGCTCGCTCAAACCCTTCTCAACAAATCTCCCTTTCATCTTCAGATCTTCAAAAGAGACCTTCTCAAGGTTGGATTGCCTTCGGGGATATGTCTAATGAGGAGCAATCCTTCGATATTCCCCTTTCGTCATCCATTCCTTCCTCCAAGCATGAACTTCATAATCATGCTCATGATGATTCAAGTTTTCCAAACTCTTCTGCTGACCCGATCGTTAGCCAGGATCAAGTAAGCGATACTGTTGGGCCGGTAAGCAGTAGCCTGTTCTTAGGTCCTCCCTTGGGTAGTTCCATCGCGCAATCTGTCACCCAAAGTTTCATGGATTTTTTATTATCTGATACCACGACAATGATCGCTTCTTACGAGGCTGGTGGTCCTTCCGGAGGTCAGGCCGGGCTTAGGTCTGGTCGGAGGACTGTAATCTCCTCCTCGGAGAAGGAAACTTCTGTGAGCCCTAACGAGAGGGAATCCCCACGTCAGTTGGATGATCGTTGTATCCTAGAGCAGATTAAAGATATAACTGAGTCTGAAGTTCCCCGTCATGATAAGATTCCTCTTGATTCTGTTCTGCCCGATTCTTGTGAACCCAATCCTCTACCCTGGGATCTGGGTTTTAGTACCATTTTGCCAGGCGAGTTGAAAAAACACGCGGGTACTTCTACCCTTCGTCTCGTTCAGTCTATCTTCAAACAATTTGAGCAGGTACTCATTTATTTGAGCTTATTCTCGTATTGCTTTTCGTTGCTTGTCGCTTATATCTTCTTTCCTTTAAGGGGAAGTACTATGCTCTGCAACTGGGTGCCCAGTATGATGAGTTGTGGTTCAGCAGAGAGAACCTGAGGCTTCGACTGGACGCGGAGACATCAAAGGCCGGTGGGCTTGCCCTTCAAATTTAGCTTCTTAATGATGATCTCTAGAAGTTACGTGATGAAAAATTGGCTCTTGAGAAGGAGAGGGATGATCTGGCTCAATTGAATGCCAATTCGGAGGAGTCTCATCAACGTTATTTTGAAGAAGGCTATGATCAAGGTTACCAGAAGCGTCAGGAGGAGCTGATGGCGTTTATGGGTACGCCCACTCCCCGAAAGGTGCTTCCTCGAGCAAGCTTACCGGTCCCGATCAGCACTAAAGCTTCAACCTAGCCTTGCTTTTTTTTTTTTTTTTTTTAGTAGTGGTAAGAAGGGAAGGCTTATAACCGACTGTTAAGGAATAATATTTCCTTAATATTTTTGTATCACCATATTATATTTTGGTGTAAGTATATTTTTGTTATTTTCAATCTTTATCGAGAAGTAATTTAGATTACCTGATCGATTAGACATAAGTTGATAGTAAGATATATCTATCACTTTAACTGTTCAAGCTATTTTAGATGCTCGTTAGTAAACGATTCATGCATAGAGCTCAGTAAAAGCTTATCCTGATGGACTTAACATATATTGCTTCAGTTATTTCCAAGTATTTGCCTTGTAGCGACCAACCTTATAGGTCGGGAATAAGTAAGATGTCATCGTCGACTAGACATGAGTCTTCGTTGGATATCGAGAAGTTTCTTGTGATGTTTCGCCTGTTCTTTATAATTTTATATGTGCTTATATATACGCAGGTTCCAGATAACTTATCTATAATGGCTCCACATGTGTTTTCACTCGTTCCTTCTGTTTTCAGTATTTCGTTCGATTGTGGCGATTGTCATATGTGGGAGAGATGAAGTGTTGATTACTATTATCTTCCTCCGTCAACCTTGCAAAAGCCCTTGTTGAAAATGTATGCCCCTCTGGGCAGGGGTGCATAATCAGCGAGGGGTATTCTCTTCTGATCCAGAAGGATGCTTTCTTTTCGAGGTGCCGGTCTGAGGAGGCGCAACATCAAGTCGAAGATTTAGTTGATCGTAGCTGTAGAATGACACTAGTCATTTGTAATAGATGTAATAGGGAAGTTTTTCCTATAACAATGCTGAATGTAATAGGGAAGTTTTTCCTATAACAACTTATGAGCTTTGTTTAGATCCCTGTCGTATATTTCATCTCAAAACTGAAAGTTGTTGTAGGGTAATCTGATTTTGCTGATTTCTATTGGTATTGGAATATGCCAACTAAAATCCATGTACGCCATTTAGCTGAGTTATGTAGGTCATTATAATTATGAGTTTTTGACCTTTACTATTTATGCGAGCAGGACATTCATTTGTTCAAATCCTTGAGTTGTCCGTTAATGGAGCAGTTATCCTTCTCGATAGTCAATCTGTCAAAAATCTCAGGCATTATTTTGTCTTTTATGGAGATCTATATATAAAAGCTTCTTTGTAACTCTTTCGCAAACATTATTCTCATCAGCGTTAATCTCTTAGTATAGCTTGTCTGTTATTTTCGGAGTCAATGTTTCTGTGTACTGACTGCAAGCTCCATACTCCTGAGATAAAATAACCGTTTATACTACCATGTCTTATTTTTGGTGTGGGAGGAATTGGAAAATGTAAAACCCTTGGTTAGATCCGGCTTGTCAAGACCTCCTTAAGTAATTCTTTGGAATATGAGGCAGTGACGAGCTCATATGCCATAGTAAGGAAAACTGTCCCTCCTAGTATTCCGGAAGATTCCTTGGACTCTTAGAGGAAAGCTAGATTATGTGTTGTTGGGTTCTCATAAACTATTCAAAACGATCAACTATTTTGTGATCTCATCATTTTCTCTTTGTATTAGATCGTAAGAACAATAGATCTTGCATTTTGAGTAGGAATGCTTGTCCTTTACTGTATTTATCTTCTCTCTAGAGGTTTTGATCGTCAGTCATTTACTGTTCTTAAGTTACTAAGTTGTTAGTCGTCAGATCCACTTGATTGTGTATCGATTCTGACATGTTAGTCGTTTCGATCTCAATTGCTCATTCTCGTCAAGCAGCTTTTATCGACTTTCCTTGTGCCGTTACAACTTACTCGCATTAAATAGGGGAAGTCAATTAGTCCTTTTCACGTCCATTGATTTAAGCATTATCCAACCGTAGGATCAAATTACAGTTCTTTATAAATAGGTAACAATTCTTTTCACCGTTCCAACTTATACCGTACAAAATGGAGAATTTCGCTTCCTCATGCTTCACTTTACCAAGTGATCCCATAAACTTTAAGAAGTCTCTTTACCATGATCAACCATGTTATGATTACCCACTCACCGTCTTGCCCAGTGCTGACAGGTCCCATTGATGCCCTACCTAGTACTGACGGATCCCATGTGGCCTCAACCTTAGTTTTCATGGAGTTGGGGTCCATGGAATTTGATTAGCACATGGAGGGTTTATATCTATCAGGCATCCTCGTTCTTGGATGTTACCTCCGGAGTAATTCTTCGACGGGTTGTGCTGGTAGATTTTCACTTTTGCGACGGTTTACGCGGGATCATGCTTTGGACGAACAACTGCAGCAATCTCTCAAACGAGATCCCATTTTGGTCGAATGGCCGCTACAAGAAGTCGACCATCCTGAGCAGCATACTTCTTAGGTGGTTGAAGAAGAACGTTGAGGCACTAGGAAGGAGATTGATGTTTCCGTGGACATTGTCGTGAAAAATTCCGATCTATCGGATAGGAGTTTCCACTCTTGTATTTGTAACTATCTGTAATTCAAAAGATGTACTTTGTATACAAATGAATAAAATCTTTATATTTTTATATGTCGTCTCATATGTTTATTCTTGCTTGTTTAACTCAATAGTTGGCTTTAACTTTTTCTTCCGTAAATTTGGCGATCGGTGAGTGTTTATTGAACAGGTCGATTTTACTCAATATAACAATTAGGTTGTTTACCAATAGATGGCTTTAACCTTCGCTTTTGTAAATTTGGCGATCAGTGAGTGTTTATCGAACATGTCGATTTTACTCAATATAATAATTAGGTTGTTTACCAATAATTGGCTTTAACCTTTGCTTTTGTAAATTTGGAGATCGGTGAGTGTTTATCGAACAGGTCGATTTTACTCAATATAACAATTAGGTTGTTTACCAATAATTGGCTTTAACCTTAGCTTTCGTAAATTTTGAGATCGGTGAGTGTTTATCGAATAGATCGATTTTACTCAATATAACAATTAGGTTGTTTACCAATAATTGACTTTAACCTTAGCTTTTGTAAATTTTGAGATCGGTGAGTGTTTATCGAACAGGTCGATTTTACTCAATTTCGGACTTAGGTTGTTTACCAATTATTGGTTTTAACCTTTTTAGTCTACTTTTTGGACATCGGTGAGTGTTTATCGATCAGGTCGATTTTACTCAACTTTTGACTTAGGTTGTTTACCAATTATTGGTTTTAACCTTTTAATTCTTCTTTTTGGAGATCGACGATTTACTGAGCCAATCGGTTTTACTCAGTCTAATTTTTAGGTTGTATACCAATTATTGGTTTTAACCTCTTCTCTTGCAATTTTGGAGATCGATGAGTGTTTACCGATCTAGTTGATTTTACTCAATCCTTCACTTAGGTTGTTTTACCAATAATTGGCTTTAAACTTTTTTCTTGCAAATGGCTAATAATGTATATCCGTGAATGATATTTTGAAAGAACTTAAGTAAGGCAGCCAAGTGAATTGAAGAGTTAATCGAGACTTATTATTTCGAACAAGAATAAAGTACAACAGAGCATGAGTAAATACATCATCTGTTTTATTTCGAACAAGATACAATATTACAAAAATATTACAAATATCTCCATATTACAAGTTTACAAGATCGGATTTTTCTTCCTACTACATTTCGATCATACTACATTTCGATCCTATTACATTCTAGATCCTATGAAATTTTCGGTGCAATCTTCTTCTCCCGCCGACCGCTCGGTGTGGCCCTTCCTTGAACTTGGATAGTTAAACCCCCAGGTTTTCTATTTTTGGTTATCATTATTCCAAAGATAGGAGGGTTAAGACATCATTTTCAAGGTGTGATCTTGGTCTTAGACACCACCCTATCACATCTTCAAAAATAATTGTGGCAACAGGTCCCTCACTATGTGGACCGTGCCAAAGGAATGATAAATAGCCACTGATCATCCTTGGAGAACTTGATGCTCAAATTCCACCAACACTATGTGGGATCGAGTTGTTCCTCGGATCGTGGGTGGTCTGCAATACCAAGGTTTTTGTTTCGCCGATCCCAAGCTATGATCGGCAGCTTATTGGCCTTCCAGATCGGCTTATTGGCCTTCAGGACCCGAAAGACTTTCGTTTGTCGATATTCTAGTGAAATTGAGAGTGTTGAAATTCCAAAAAAGGTGCGAAGTCGGATTTCAAAAATTTGGGTCGAAAGGGGGAGTCTTCCGATGATCATCATTAGAGAAAATATATCTCAAAAAAGGAGAATGAACAAAATTATGAAAGTTAAGGGAGACCCCTTTTATAATAACATCCAGCCTAATCGGACGGCTATCATGCAACGAGGATGGACGTACGAGATTGAATGACTATTCCATTTCCCTAGGAATAGGGATTGTTTGGCGTAAAAAATCTCGAAGATATCAGTTAAATTCGGGAGAATAGTTATTGAATTGGTTAAATATATTACTCATGTTCGAAATTCACATTTTATCAATTATGAGTTCGAGATTTTGAATGAATAAAGAGCATCAATTTAACAGAATTATTGAAGAAGGCAAACATGAAATATCCATTCAAATAAGAAAGGCAAAGCTGAATAAAACGATCGGAAATCAAGAGTCGAAAAACAAAAAAATTATTCAAAGTTACAAATAATATGCAGAATGAAAACATAATATTACAACAAGTCTGGAGGAATAAGTTACAGCCTTTAAAGAAGTTTATTCTCGGAAAAGATCTTTCGAAGCTCCGCACGGTCCTCATAACCATAAGCATAGGCCTCTTTCTCGCGGAGCTCGAAATTCTTCTTCTCCTGCTCAACTCCTTGTTCAGCTTATTGTGGACTTCTTCTCCTATATCCTTTGCGGCTTTTTCCTTCTCCATGGCCAACTTTTCCTCGAAAGTCTTGTTCACTTCCAAGGAACGTTCCAATGCAGCCTTGCTTGTTTCAAGCTCGAGCGCAATAGTAGTCTGGCGCTCGGCCTCTCGTTCCGCCATCAGTTTGTGGTCAAGGAACTCTTTTCCTGCCTATTATACATGGAAAAAAAAAAAGAAAAAATGAAAAAAAGAAGCAAAATAATATTTAGACTCCAAGTATAGTTATATATATTGCGGGAAAAATTTTCAAAAAAAAAAGTATTACCTGAATAAGGAAGTTCGATCCCGACTGGAATGACTTCCAGGCACTTTTCCTTCTGACGAGCCAAGTTCAGAATCCGAATGACGAGATCGAAAGAGCTTCAAAACAAAGTCTTCAAGTGTTACCTTGTAAGGAAGCTTATTCTTCAACTCTTCGAGAAGGGAGGACAAGTTGCGTCGAGCTTCCAAAGCAGGTTGTGGACTGGCAGGATTTCCGACCTTTAAGGCCTCCCTTTGTGCTTCTACCAATGGCAAGGCCTGCGCAGACGTTCCTTCATTGATGCGTGAAGTAGTCTCCGACCTGGAAAGAAAATAAAATCATTAATTTATAGTTAGAGATATCAAAAGGGAACTATGGAGATCGTAATTCCATTACCTCCTGGTATGATCGAGAAAAGTTGCCCATGATTTCAATATCACTCATCGCGAAGTGCTCGGACATATCACTCTTGAACCGCCCCGCCAAGAGGATCCTAAATGACTTGTCCACTTCATTCTCGCCATTCTGACCGAAATCACTGAATATGGTCTCGTCCTCCGGTGATTTGGCCGGATTTCGTCGGGTTAATTGAATATCAGTAAATTTATAATATCGGGGGGTTTTCGATATTTATATATATGTTACATAGGGCTCTGTTACTTTATTCCGGATGGATCGGTTACAAAGAAAAGCAATATTCAAGAACAAGAAGTAAAACCACAAAACAAAGCTAAGAACACACCGATATGAAGGTAAAAAGCTCTGTAATAATATTGAATATTATTGAGTTGTGCTGTTGTAAGCAGTGTTAAATCCTGTATTCTTAGAGTTTAGGAATTTCGTAGTTGTCTCAATACAATGATTAACTAGGTATTTATATAATTTTAAACCTAGTGTTACAAGGAAACATAGTCCTAATAGGACTCGGCCCAAATATCCTTCTTGAGTCCGGAGTATAATCTTCTAACGAAGCGAGCTGCACTTGGCCGGGTCAATAAGATAATTCCGATCTGTTTGAATTGGTCGAATCGATCTTATCTTCTTCATTCGATCCGAGTAGTATGTAGGGTGCGAAATAGCCCCCATCAGTACTCCCTCACTTCTTCGAGCGTATAGATAATAGAAGCTCGTAGAAGTAGATAAATCTTTACGACTGTTTGTTTTCTATGAATGGAGCCTCGTTAAAAACCTTTCTTAAGAAAAAACCCTGTGGGAAAAAAATCTTAAGTAAGGAAAAGAGTGCTACATATCATAGATAGTCGTTTTCTCTGTCCGATTGCGAATCGCCACGCGTCTATTCAGGAGGCCTTTCGTATCCTTCCGTTTTTGGCGGGAATATGAGTAGCTGTGATGAGTTCGAAACGTCTTGTCTCATTTTATTATAAATAGGTGACTTTTGAGTTCGCCATTTCTCTTTTATACTTCCTTACAACTTGTAATCATTTTCCTGATTAGTCGTTCTTCTCATAAAATTTTTCCTTTTATCGACCTTCATCTTTCGAGAACCAGAATATATGGCTTTTGTAAGAAGATCTTCTTCCTCTTCTAGAGAGATCGTCGCCCCCGATAACGAGGAGGAGTTGCATTCTAATCCCTTGGGCGAACAAACTACAGTATCTGACTTCGTCGTCCCTGTAGAAAATACTTTCAAGGTACGAATCCTTTCTGATGCAGATGTGGCTGCCCGAGCCAAAAAGGGCAAATGTACTGTTCCTCAGATTTCTGAACCAATTGAGGACGTAGCTTGTGCCTATACGGTGGAAACATTTCCGGAGGTTGTGAATAATTATACCAAATATTTTCTGGAAGGTTCTGAGATAATTCTTCCTTCCCCTACTGATAGGGTCACATCTCCACCGGAGGGATGTCGAGCCTTTTATACTGCTCACTTCAATAGCGGACTGCGTCTTCCTTTGTCTCCCCTCTTTCTCGAAGTTTTGAAAACTTTCAGTGTGTGCTTGACACAGCTGGTTCCAAATTCCGTTGCTTTTGTGGTTTGTTTTTCCGTTTTGATGATCGCAAAGGGGTTTAAACCTTCTTTTCGTAATTTTACGCAACTTTTCCGTTTCAATATTTCTAGTTCTTAAAATCGTGGATATTTCTTCGCTAGTCAGCGGCCTAGTCGAGCAATCTTTGACGCCCCTGTTTCTAGTAATCCTTCATGGAAATCTCATTTCTTCTTTGTTCGTCCTCCATCTAATATATGTTTGGCGGATGGTTCGATCATGCCTTTTTCATGGGATCATGGTTCCAGTTGGATTTCTGGAGGTCGCTTACCGACGGGTGAACTTGTTCCTGACGATGTACAGTTTATCACTGAGATCCCCGAAATGCGTGCAAACAAATATCAAAGCGCTCTTCTGATCGGGGAGGCTTTCCTTCGTAAGGCGGGGTTAAGTGTTCATGGCTTTCCCATCAGTTTATCATCTGAACCTCTTGGTTAGTACTTTATTTTATCTTAGTGCTGTAACTATAGCTTTTATACGGAGAAACTAACTTTTATTTTGTTTCTTTTTCAGCCCATATGGTAGAAAACTCTCGACATTCTTCGAAGGGAAAAATGGTGCTGTCGAAATCTTCCAAATCCGTAGAGAACGCTCCTATCGAGCAGAGAGCGTCGCGAAAAAGGAAGCTGGAGTTGGGTCATGAATCTGAGGAGAATAGAGAGGAATCTCCAGATTCTTCTCGTGAGTCCCCTATTCGTCAGGGCACGGGATCTGGTTATCCTCCTCTTCATCTTAGATCCTCTTTGGGTATTCGAGGATGTCGCAGCTGGTCAATGCCTCATCCTACTAATAATCCAGTGGGTAGAAAAAGGAGTTACTATGGACGTTCTGGTGACGACCTTTCTTTGCTCGGAGATAAATATCCAAAACCTACTCTAGTCGAAATGATCGAAGATCATTTAGAGGGAAGGAGGGCCGCTGGTTATTCCGAGAAGGATTCTCTTGTTCATGATGATAGTGAGAACGCGGTCGATAAGGCGACCCGTGTTCTTTTGTCTGGCGTTTTTACTCGCGATCTCAATAAGCTTCTTCATAAGGATCATCTGGAGAAATTCCAGCGAGCTTCTCTTTGCTGAGAAGGTGATATCTTTTTCCTTCAATCATATTGACAGATAATTTTAAGGGTCTTCTTTAATTTACTAATCCATCTCTTTTTCTTGCTCTCTTTGTTCTTCCAGACTAAAACTTGTCTCGCGTCATACGCCTATGAAAATGCACTTTGGAAACAACAGTGCGAGTTCCTGGAGGAGAAGTATAAAGCTTTACTTCATAAATCCTCCGGTTCAGAGGTTGGTCCCTCAACATCTTCTTCCGTTCCCCTCGTAGAGACTCATGCTACCGAAACCGAAGATCAAGAAATGATAGACAGGGTGATGGAGGTTTCTCGTGCTCAAGAGCAGGCCAATCAAATGGCTAGAAAGTTAGAGGAATTGCAGATACAGAGCACGACTCGAATTAGTGAGCTTGAATCTCAGGTATCAAACCTTGAAACTTCTTTAGAGGAGTACGAAAAGGATGTCCCACTTAGTGGGCTTAAGGATCGATATGGTAGGAGTCCTGATGAAAGAGTCGTTCGTGAATTCCTTAATTCTCCTGTTCATACGGCGTTGGTGTATCGGATGGTCGGTCCTCTTCTTGAGAATACTTTTAAGAAGGCGATTCATCAGCTGGTCGCTTTAGAGATGATCGATGACCGTCGAAATGAGTATTTTAAGGCGGCGCACATTCGGTTGAATCGCTATGGCAAACTTTATTCTTCTTCCGAGGTTCCCGATGTCGTATATCAAGGTTTTCCTCTGGCTCACCTTGTCGAAGAATTTGGAAATCCATTGCCGATTCCTCCTTCTGATGTTAACGATGAGCTCGATAATACTTTTATCGATCCAGAAGACGAAGAAGAAGAAGACGATAAATGCATGACTGAGGACGTCGGTAGCGAACAGAAGATTCCGGATAGCGACCAGGCTTCTTGAAATAGCGATTTATTTTTGAAATAATCTTTGTAATTATTCATTCGTAGGTTTTAATTGTAACTTTAGCTTTCCTTACTTTGTACTCTAAACGTTTCGCATTCTGACAGTCGTGTCTTTTCACATTTGCCGTAATAATTCAGACAAGTCATTTAATTTGCCGTAATCATTATGTGTGTGTCTTTTCAAATTCTAGCGTTTGCTGCCAGGTCAGTTTTCCTAGTTCGCGCCCTTTCTCTAGGTCTGTCGCGTCCTTTCGTGTAGTATAAATACGAAAGGTAAAAACTTGACTTGTTTTTTTACTGCTATACTCCTCCTTTAACAGAATACTCTTTCTTTAGCTAGTCGATAAGCTTTCTCGATACTAATTTGTATTTTTCCATAATCCGATCATGAGTAACCTTTTTGGTAATACTTCGAAGCGACCTTCCCGTGAGGGCGCCCGGGATAACGGATCGAAAAAATCTCGAAGAGACGGGCCTTCGATGGAGCCTTCTCGTTCGTCCTTGATTAGTAGTTCGATGATCGATAGTCCTGCTATCACGTCCCAACCTCTTTCAGAAGTTAGTTCGTCGCTTCTTCAACCAAATTTTCCTTCTTCCACCGGGGTAGGTAGTAGGCCTTCCCCTGGTCGATTATCTTTTGGGGATCCATCCAACATGGAGCATGTTTACGACACACCTGTTTCTTCAGGTTTTTCTTCTTATGAGCATGGGTCTCATGGAGGGGATTTTGTTAGTTCCCTTCCTTTTTCTACTTCTACTGCCCTGAATGCCAGTGAAGGGCAAGTTGGAGACGGTTTTCCTGTTAATCCTTCCGTAACGCAATCTATTTTGCAAGATTGTCCTGAATATTTGTTTCATGATACCACTGTAACGACTGCTTCTTTTGAATCTGGGGGACCTTCTGGGGGTCGGTTTGGGTCGAGGTCTGGTCGTCGAACCGTTATTTCGGCTTCGGGCAAGGAGACCTCTGTTAGCCCCAACGAGAGAGAATCTCCTCGTCTGTTAGATGATCGTTGTATTCTCGAGCAGGTCAAAGATATTATGTTGTCAGAGACTCCGCGGCCTGACGGTGTTCCTTCTAGTAGTGAATTGCCTGGCTCAATTGAGCCTGATGCTTTGTCCTGGGATCTGGGTTTGAGCACCATTTTGCCTGGTGAGCTGAAGAAACTTGAGGGTACTTCAAATGTACACCTTGTCCAGTCTCTCGTTAAGATGTGCGAGCAGGTAGACATATCTTTCGATAATTTTCCCTATTTTTATTTCGACTTTCATGTCTTGAGAGGATTTTTCTCATTGTTTTTCTTTGTAGGCCAAATATTTTGCACTTCAGCTGGGTGTGCAAAATGACGAACTGTGGAGTAGTCGGAGAGCTCATCAAGGTCAGTTGGAGTCAGAAAAAGCTAAAGCCGCAGGGCTGTCTTTGCAACTGCAGCTTGCCCAAGATGACCTCCAAAAATTAGAGGCTGACAAAGTTGTTCTTGAGAAAGAGAAAAGTGACTTAGTTCAGGCCGCCGCTTCGGCAGAGGGATCTCGTCAGCAGGCTTATGAGGACGGTTTTGATGCCGGTTATCTCAAGCGTCAGGAGGAGTTGATGGCGTTTGCTTGTAACCTGACTCCTCGGAGGCCTATCTCAGCTGGTCGCCCCTCTGGCGATTCTTCTCAGTGATCTTTATTTGACCTGGCAGACCTTGGACTGTCTCTTTTTTTTTTTTTTTTTTTTTTTTTTTTTTTTTTTTTTTGGTGCCCAACTTTTGTGCATATGTTTGGGCTGAAAATTTTTTTTGTAATGGGAGAAATACTAAATTGGAAATTATGACCTTCTTGTAGGCAGATTCTTGCCTATATGTATTTTCTTCTCCTTGTTATGCACATTTTGCCTTTATGCATAAATATAATCATCATGAAATAATCAGAATTGTTTAGCACACGTATCTGAAATTGATCTTTGCGGAGAATATTTAGGATAGAGAAAAGCTAGCTTGATCTTGATGTTTGCTCTGCAAATCAAATCTCTGTTGATCAACCCACTATAGTCCCTTGGGTTATATTCAAAATCATGTTTGCGCATAATCATGCAAATAGTAGGTTTATTCGTATTGGATAGTCGATTGAATTGCTGTCAGGAACGTTCAGCATTTTGGTCGATGTTCAATCCATGCCTTGTAAAATTGTCCTTTTGTGACACAAACTTTTATATAAGGAGGCTTTTTATACCTTTTGTTGAACTCTTCTTTTCTTTTCATAAGACTAAGAGAAAATAACCCTTTCAGTATCCCCAAAGCTTTATGTTTCTCATTATCAACTTCGAACTACTTGTTCTTCAACCAATGTTTCGTTTATAGCATATCTTTGATATGGGAGGAATTGGAAATTGTAGAAGTCTTAGTCAGATCTGACCTGTTCAGACCTCCTTAAGCAATTCTCTGGTATGTTAGGCAGTTACGTCCTTGCTGTTTTGAATAAGGAGGACTATTCTCCTGATTTCTATATCAGATATCTTGGATTCCAGAGGAGTTCCTGTATGTCTTAGTCAATGGTCATCCATATGATGTATGAGGCAGTGACATCCCTCGTATGGTGAAGGGTTTGGTCTTTTATCTTTTATCGAGCAACTGTCCTTTTCGCTGCGACTTTAAAGCTTGTATGACTTCGTTTGTGGATTCTAGCGTTTTAAACCATCGACCATGAAGTAGGATTGTGCCGGTATGTCTAATCCAAAGCTTTTTTAGGTTTGATCATTTCGATCTATGGCCTCTTTTGTTATCGACTAGTTGAGGCGATTAGATAGTGCCGTTCCAACTTACTAGCATTTATTGCGGGGAGTCAAGGGGTCGTATCTGTGTCCGTTGATCAAATGCTTTTTCAGCCGTTGGATTGTTTGAGTCTATCCCTATAAATAAGGAGACGGTTTGCATATTCCATTTGTCATTTCTCAAGAAGGATGGAGATCTCAGTTTCCTTAGATTTTGTTTTGCCTTCAGATCCCATAATATTCAAAAAGTCACATTATCGTGATTCACTCTGTAATAACTTGATGTTCATCTACCTTGTACTAACGGGTCCCATGAGGCCTCAACTTTTGTTTTCATCAATTAGAGGTCCGTGGTTTCCGTTTGCACATGGGGGTTTCATACTTACCAGGCATCCTCGCTCTTGGATGTTACCTCCGGAGTGATAGACCACTGGGGTGCGCTGGTAGGTTTACTGTTTCGCGACCGCCCCGAAGAGATGCTGCTTTATAGTAAAATGTTTTATTTTTAAAGTAAAAGCAGTATCTTGTTGTGGGTGAATGAGTATTGCCGGTTATCTGGCTGGTAATGCTCATTTAGTCTGGAAGAAAATTCGATCTTCAGAGCCTGGCCATCGAACCAAAGAAGTCGACCATCCTGAGCAGCATGCTTCTTAGGTGGTTTATTATAATTGACGAGGTACTAGGGAGGAGATTGGTGTTTCCGTGGACATTGTCGTGAAGATCGTCGATCTTATAGGATCATTTCATCTAAATCATTGTAATGATCTTTAAGTAGTATGTAGACCTTTGTAACGTAGGACTTTTGTATGTAATTGATTTGATGAATAAAATATTACTTTTATCCCTTGCATCTTCTTTGTCGTTGATTCAGTCATATTTTTTATTTATGAGGAGCAATTTCCGAGCAGATGGAGTCATACTTGATTCATCCTCAAAACTTTAGGAGTATCAGCAGATCTTTTAGATCGTTAGGAATAGATCGAGGAGTGTTTATTGAGCGGATCAATGTTTACTCAACTTGTTACAATTTAGATTTAGGGTTTTATCAGCTGAATTTTTTTCCAATCGTTGTAAATATACCGAGGAGTTATTATTGAGCGGATCAATGTATACTCGACTCTTTTTTATTAGACTTAGGTTTTTAACCCAAAAGTCTTTTTAGGATGTTGGATACGTATCGAGGAGTTTTTATCGAGCGGATCGATGTTTACTCAACTCGTTCTGATTAGACTTAGGTTTTTATCCCAAAAAGTCTTTTTGATCGTTGAACATATATCGAGGAGTTTTTATCGAGCGAATCGATGTTTACTCAACTCATTCTGATTAGACTTAGGTTTTTAACCCAAAAAGTCTTTTTGATCGTTGAACATATATCGAGGAGTTTTTATCGAGCGGATCGATGTTTACTCAACTCGTTTTGATTAGACTTAGGTTTTTAACCTAAAAAGTCTTTTTTGTCGTTGATATAGATCGAGGAGTGTTTATTGAGCGGATCAATGTATACTCAACTCATTCTGATTAGACTTAGGGTTTTAACCCAAAAAGTCTTTTTTGTCGTTGATACAGATCGAGGAGTGTTTATTGAGCGGATCAATGTATACTCGACTCGTTTCGTTCTAGTTTTTATCAATGTGATTGTGTAATTCCAAAGAGCGTTAATCGAAATAATCGATGCTAAAAATCTTTACTAATTGAACTGTAGGCTAAGGCCTTTGTTACAAGGATTAAAACTTGATAAAATAAAATAAAACAATGCAGTATAATCTGCTAAAATTTATTTACCATAATATTTCCTAAGGTTGACCGCATTCCAGGTTCTTGGTAAGGCTGTCCCATCCAAGTGTGCAATTTTGTATGAACCTTTCTTTCCTACGCCAATGACGATGTAAGGTCCATCCCAATTTTGTTGTAACTTTCCCACATGCTTGGATACTTCTACCTTTTTCAAGACCAAGTCTCCTTCTTTGAAAGTTCGGATGCGTACTTTTTGATTGTATGCTTTCTCCATATTTACTTTAGTGGCTTGTAGGCGTACGGCAGCTTTATCTCTTAAAGCTTCTGTTAAATCAATGTCATTTTCTCTCGCCTTTTCATTTTCTTGATCATCGAACATCTCTATTCTTGGCGTTGGGATTAAGGTTTCAACAGGAATAACAGCCTCCGACCCATATACCAAGCTAAATGGGGTTTCCCCGGTTGAGCTCCTTACTGTGGTTCGATTAGCCCATAGTACTCCTGGGAGTTCATCAAGCCATTTTCCTTTGGCCGATCCTAATCTTTTTTCCAAAGATTTTATTATTTCTCGGTTTGCTACTTCGGTTTGTCCGTTCGCTCTTGGATGCCAGACCGAAGTGAAATTTTGTTGAATTCCCAGTTTCGAACACCATTCTATTACTTGTTTTCCCGCGAATTGGGTTCCATTATCGGAAATTAGGATCCTTGGGATGCCAAATCGACAAACTATGAACTTCCATAGGAAGTTGATCACTTGGAATTGAGTTATTCGTGCGAGGGCGATGCATTCTATCCATTTGCTGAAATATTCTACAGCGACCAGGACGTAAGCTTTTTTGGATCTGGCCGCCGGGAACGGCCCCACGATGTCCATTCCCCATTGATCGAAAGGCCAACATACTGGAATTGGATGCATGTTTTCTGCTGGTCGATGACATATGTTAGCATGGATCTGGCAGTGATGACATTCTTGGACATATCGAGTGGCATCTTTATTGATGGTAGGCCAATAGTAACCTGTCCTGAGACATTTTAAGGCCAATGCCCTTGATCCGCTGTGATTTCCTGCATCTCCTTCGTGTATTTCTCGTAGTATATCAATGGTTTGTGATTCAGAGACGCATTTCAGAAGAATTCCTGATACTGATCTTCAGTAGAGTTTTCCTTCTACAAGTGTATACTTTGGAGCTCGATATCTTATTTTCCGAGCTTCATTTAGGTCAGGTGGTATTTTTCCTTCTCGAAGATAGTCTATCATCGGGGTCATCCAGTTTTCTTCAACTTCTTCGATTTCCATTATATCGACTACCGGTGTTTCATCGATATCGATTGCCGGCGTATTAGAGATTAACCAGTTGATTACCCGTTCAGTCTTTCCGTCATGGGATCCTGTGAACTTTGATAGCTGGTCGGCCCATTTATTTTCCGAACGCGAAATGTTCTGAATACCGAAGCTTTCAAAATTTTTTAGCTAGTGTTTTCACTTTGGCGAGGTATTTGACCATATTGAATTCTTTAGCCTCGTATAGGCCTTCAATTTGTCTTTGTACTAACTCTGAATCAGTTAATACTTTAAGACTTCTTATATTGGCCTTAATCGCCATTTCCATTCCCGCAATCAATGCTTCATATTCAGCTTCATTGTTTGTTACAACGAAGTCCAATGTTATTGCGTAATTCAAATCTTCCTTATTCGGTCCGGTGAAGTTGATTCCGGCGCCTCCTCCTTCTCGGCATGAAGCACCGTCGACATGCATTAACCAAGTTTGATCTTCTATGATCAAGAATCGTCGTTGAGGCTGCTTGATGATTCAGTGGTCTGTGTCGGTGTTTCTAATATAAAATCAGCCAACACTTGTGCCTTAATTGCGATTCTTGGTTTGTAATCGATTTCGAACTGGCCTAGTTCGATCGCCCATTTAATTAGTCTTCCTGAGGCTTCTGGTTTTTCTAAGACTTGTCTTAGCGGTTGATTTGTCAAAACCACTATTTTGTAAGTTAAAAAGTAAGGTCGAAGTTTTCGTGCAGCCACTACTAAGGCTAGCGTGAATTTTTCTATTTCCAAGTAATTCTTCTCCGCCCCTTGCAATAACTTGCTGAGATAATAGACAGGCTTATGCTCTGAGCCCTCTATCTTAATTAGTACTGAACTAATGGCCGTATCGGAGATGGAGATGTAGATATACAACGGTTCCCCTTCCGTTGGTTTGGCTAACATCGGTGGTGTTGTCAAATATTCTTTGAGTTGTTCGAAGGCTCGTTCGCATTCTTCGGTCCAAGCGAAGTTTTTTGCTTTTCGAAGCGTTTGGAAAAAGGGCAAGCTTCTGTCGGCAGATTTTGATATGAATCTATTCAATGCTACGATTTTCCCAACCAAGCTTTGTACTTGAGAGATGGTTTTGGGAGGTTTCAATTCAGTTATGGCTCGAATTTTCTCTGGGTTGGCTTCTATTCCTCGCTGGTGTACCAAGTATCCCAAAAATTTTCCTGACTTAACACCGAAGGTGCATTTCGCAGGGTTCAACTTCATACGGTATTTTCTTAGGATTTGGAAACATCGATCTAGATGTTTTACGTGATCCGCTTCATTCATACTTTTGACTAACATGTCGTCTACATAGACTTCCATTATTTCTCCGATTAATTCTCTGAACATTAGGTTTACTAACCTTTGGTAAGTAGCCCCGGCATTCCTCAATCCGAATGGCATTACAATAAAGCAGTATACTCCCTGCTCAGTTATGAACGCGGTCTTCTCTTGATCCCGCTCGTCCATGTATATTTGGTAAAACCCTTGGAAGGCGTCCATCATGCTGAATATTGCGAAGCCAGCGGTCGAGTCGACCAATAAGTCAATCCTTGGGAGGGGGTATGGGTCGCGCGGACATAACTTGTTAAGGTCGGTGAAATCATTACACATTCTCCATTTGTTGTCCTTTTTATCCCCTTTTGCTACTAGTACAACATTACATAGCCATTCCGAGAAATGTATTTCTCGGATTTGTTTTGCTTCAAGCAGTCTTTCTACCTCGGCTTTGATAATTTTATCTTTTACTGGTCCATGATTTCTCTTCTTCTGTCTGGCGGGTTTTGCTGAAGGGTCAATTTTTAGGGTATGCTTGATTACCCGAGGATCGATCCCTTCAATGTCATTCGCGCTCCAGGCGAAGATGTCAGCATTGTTTCTGAGGAAGTCGATTAACATTATTTCCCCTTCTTTGCTCAGTTCTGTTCCTATTCTTGTTGTTTTCGACGAGTCGCCTTCTACTAGGATTATATCTTTATGTTCTGGGGGTTTCAAGGATAAGTCTAGTGGTTCTTTTCCCTTTTTATCTAATCGATCAGTAGTAGGAATTTCAACCTCATTTCTAATGAGATCGTCTTCGATCTTTCTCTTGGTCGGAGTAATAGACTTAGGGTGTTCTATCAAAGTTAACGATGTGCTGTAGCAATCCCACGCCATACAGTGGTCGTTCCTTATTTCTCCGATGCCCATATCGGTCGGAAACTTTATCTTCTGATGATAGGTAGAGACACAGCTCGGAAAACATTAAGGGCTGGTCGCCCTAATATAGCGTTATAAGCGAAGGGTGTTTCTACCACTAGGAACTTTACTAATTTCACTGTCCGAAGTGGTTTCTTTCCAAGTGACACACTTAAAGATATTGTTCCGCTGGGGATGATCTCGGATCCTCCAAAGCCTACTAACGGCGTAGCTACTTTTTGTAGGTTTATTTGTCCTAAATTCATTTGGGCTAAAACCTCCTGGGAGATGATATTTGCTGAGCTTCCATTATCGATTAGGATTCTTCTTACATTATAATTCGCTATCTCTAACGATACTACCATAGGAAAATCGGGGTTATCCTCTTTTGCGTCCCAAATGATGTTTTTAGGTGCTTCGCCTTCGTTAAAGCTGATCGGCTGGTGATTTGTCGGCCTGTTTTCCAGAGTCCATATTTCTTTTGGATATTTAGAATTTCCAATTAAGGATCGGGCTGTCCTTCGTCGTGCGTTACGACTATCTCCACCCGCGGGTCCCCCGGATATAGTATGGATAGTCCCATTGATCTGGTCGTGATTCAACTCCTGAGTAGGTCGACGTTCAGGCGACCTTCGATGAGAACTTCTCATTTGATTACCGTTCCGAGGGCTTCTACTTCTTTCCCTTTTGCGATTATCTCGTTCTATGTATTCGTCTAATTTTCCTTGTTCGATCAGTTTTTCAACTTCTCTCTTAAGGTGAAAACAATTCTCCGTTCGATGTCCATGTGCCCTATGGTACTTACAGTATTGATCGTAGTTTCGAGACCCTGGTCTTGGCTGAGCGATTTTCCTCGCCTCGGGAATCCAGTTATTCCTTTCTAGAACTTCCAATATTTCTTCCATTGGAGCATTTAACCTTGGGTGTTCCACTTGATTCACCCTGCTTCTGATTGGTTGTTCAGGGTTTCTTGGTTTTTGATAGAAATTAGGTTGCCTTTCTCGGTCGGTTTTGCTGTATTCCAATCGTTGGAAGACGTTACCTTTTCTGATAGATCGCTCATAATCCACGGACCTTTGGTCAGGAATCCTGTCATGTCGTTTAGAGCCTGAAGCTGTGGCTTTATTTTTGTTTTTGTCCTTAAAGGAATTCATCTCCTCTTGGGTCATATATTTAGACGCCAAGCTCATGATGTCGGCAAACGTTCTTGGTTGCTTTCTACTAAGAGCGTTTCCGAACTGCCTGTTTTTTGTGAGGTCAAAGAGAATAGAAATTATGTAATCGATATTCGGAGAATCGATCTTGAGTAGTTCTACATTAAATCTCGCCAACCAGTTCCTCAGGGATTCCCCTTCTTGTTGATGTATGGTTCCTAGGTAGCTCATCGGGAGTTTTTGCCTCTTCTGACTGGCAAACTGCTGCGTCAATTTATTGCATAATTCCCGGAAACTGAATATGGATTTGGCAGGTTGTTTTGCGAACCAATCCAACGCTAGGCCCTCAAATGTGGTCACCATTAACTTGGCGGTGAATTCGGCAGAGTGGGCATATAAATTCATTATATTAGTGAAGCTAAAAATATAATCATCCGGGTCGGTGGTTCCGTCATATCGGGGTAGTCTACCCGGGACCTATCCAATGGATTGCGCTTCTTTTATTTCTCTGCAGAAGGGAGAACATGCTGCAAGGCTCTCCTGGAGTTCCGCGGTTCGGGTCCACGGGTTTTGAACATATCGTAGGCGTTGCTCCAGTCGTTCCTGTACTATTCTCTCGATTTCTCTTTCTGAGAATCGAGTCGCTCGTGGTCGATCTGGGATAGCATCATCTACGTCATCCTCGATAGGGATTATTGTTCGTTCCTTCGATCCGCTGCGACCCGCCTGTGGCCTTCTTCGACCTGGTTTCCTTCGGGGATGGTTATCGGAGGGTTTAGAATTGCCCTGCTGCGGGCTGTGTAGCGAGCGTCGCTCACTTGCTGGGCTGTCCGCTTGTTGAGAGGTTTGTTCGTTTGGCCTAGGTATTCCTGGTGCAGGAGTTGTCCTGGGAGCCGTAACGTTTCGAGGAATTTGGTCTAAAACTAGCAATTCTTCTGGAGAGAGTGATTTGAAGAGCATTGCTATTTGTCTTAGTTTTTCCTGAGCGCCTGGGAGAGGAACGGGTATTTCGGGGAGATCCGGTTCTTCCGGTATTGTTCCGGTGAGACCTCCTTGGTGTTCCTGCTGATGGGAACGGGTATCTGGGAGATTTTCATTGGTGTTGGGAATGTTGTTATCGTTGTTGTCTTGTGGATCTTCAGATGTGTTGTGGCCGGTGGTTGTATTACTTCTTGCTCCAATGCGAGCGCTTTTCCTTGGGCGAGCCATGTGTCGATCGAATAATTAACGTAGCCCCACGGTGGGCGCCAACTGATTTGGCCGGATTTCGTCGGGTTAATTGAATATCAGTAAATTTATAATATCGGGGGGTTTTCGATATTTATATATATGTTATATAGGGCTCTGTTACTTTATTCCGGATGGATCGGTTACAAAGAAAAGCAATATTCAAGAACAAGAAGTAAAACCACAAAACAAAGCTAAGAACACACCGATATGAAGGTAAAAAGCTCTGTAATAATATTGAATATTATTGAGTTGTGCTGTTGTAAGCAGTGTTAAATCCTGTATTCTTAGAGTTTAGGAATTTCGTAGTTGTCTCAATACAATGATTAACTAGGTATTTATATAATTTTAAACCTAGTGTTACAAGGAAACATAGTCCTAATAGGACTCGGCCCAAATATCCTTCTTGAGTCCGGAGTATAATCTTCTAACGAAGCGAGCTGCACTTGGCCGGGTCAATAAGATAATTTCGATCTGTTTGAATTGGTCGAATCGATCTTATCTTCTTCATTCGATCCGAGTAGTATGTAGGGTGCGAAATAGCCCCCATCATCCGGGAACCTCGTGGCTCTTTGACCTCTGAGATGATCGTCTATATAGTCAGCTAGGTCTTATTCCTTTACTCCGGCTAGGTGAGGGACTTTCCCTGGATGCCGACCAAAGGGCCTCACACTTCTTGATGACTCAGGAACATCGCTATTCCATTTTCGAGCCATCCGTTCTTCTAATATATGATGCCCTTGAATCTTCTTGAATGTATATGAGCTATATTTAGCAACATTTGGGTCGAAAGTATTGATTGGAAACACTGTGGGTAAATGTCCGTTGACCTCGGCATTGGAAGTAACTTCAGCCTCATTCCGCGGCAAGGTCAGAGCCATGATCGGAATCATGGCCGTAGTCACATTCGGACCGATAGTCTCAGTAACTCGACTTGCTTTGGATTTTTTCTGTTTTCGTGGCTTGCCTTGGGCTTTGTTAGAGGAGGAAGCCACGGTCGGACCAACTACGGATGTCCAAAACTTTTCGACAATCTCACCTGTTAGGAAAAAAACTTATGTGAGTGAACTGATATGTTTGAAAAACTTATGTTAAGTAAACGAGGATGAAGTAACATACTTAGAGTGAGAGGTACTTGGGCAAGAGCGGCCTCTCCTGGCGCGTTCTCAATCTGCTGATTAGGCTGTGCTGCGCTTTGACTTCCCGAAGATTGGCCGAATTCAATCTCCGAAATAGGGTAATGGCATTCGCTGACGCCAGCCATCCTTAAGACCCGTTCCTGGGTAAGACGTTCAGTTTGGTAAGGGTCAGACCACAACGATTTCAGGAATTCTTCCGTGACCTGGTGCCTAATCTTCTCCTTGATTCGATGTCGGCCGTATATTCAAGTCCAGCTCCATTCCATTGGTATGGTTTGGTTTTTGAACTCCCATCGGAGGCAGGAACATCCGGGCCTTTGACAAAGAAGAATTTTCATTTCTAGTCATTGGTATTGCTCGTTGTCATCGTCGAGAGGATTGACTGATTCGACCTCTGCAAAAACTATACGAACCCAGCGTTCGAAGCCGTCAATGTGCTCACTTGGAATATTTGCCAGAAGTTCCGAAAAGAAGTTTTGATTTAACCATTTTTCGTAAGGTTAGATTAAATCAATAGTGCATGTTTAGGGAGAGGTTTATATTATGATTACAGGGCTTAGTTACTTTATTCCGGATGGATCAATCTTAAGGAAGAACAATACGTAACGAGATTAATGAATAAATATCATAAAGATCAATAAATATAGCAAAAGCTCTTGTATTAATGTAATCTCAGATTGTACAAGTATGTAGGCGTAAGCTCTAATCTTGTGTGTGTGTGTTATACAATGTTGATCTAGGTATTTATATGATACAAACCCTAGCCATACAAGGAAACATAATCCTATTAGGACTTAGGATATTTATCCTTCTCATGTTCGGATTAGCAGCCTGGTCGCTGTGGAGAGTTGTCACTGATCGGATCGAACAGCGATAGCGAATGAGCTGTATTGTCGAGCCTATCCAATATATCTGAGTAGATCCGAGTATCATATGGGGTATAAAATAGCCCCCATCAGTACTCCCTCACTTCTTCGAGCGGATATGTAATGGAAGCTTGTAGAAGTATTAGGCTTTGTTCGACTGACTTGTCTATGAATTGTGCCTCATTAAAAACCTTACTCGGAAAAAACCCTATGCGAAAAAATCCTGAGCAAAGAAAAGAGTGCGACGTTTCATAGAGAGTCGTTCTGTCGTTTTCGAGCCTTTTCGTTATCCTGTTTTGAGAAGGCAGTTCTCTTCGTTTAAAGGCGGGAACGTGTATAGTCGCGAAAGGGATTAAAGCATCATTTCAGCTTCGTATATATATATGCGTTCCTGGTTTTACCCACATTTTTTACTTTCTGCCTTCTGTCACTTAGCAGTAAATCTCCTCGTCGATAATTCACCAAAATATCGTATTTATTGACCATCACTTTTCGAGGATCCTTATCATGGCTTCAAATTCGAGAAATCCCACCTCCTCTTTCAACGAGGACACTAATCCTGTTATCGATGTGGAGGCTTCTCCTAGCCCTCCTCCGGGGCAAATGGGGATGTCCGATGTAAATATCCCCGAGGATGATACGTTCAAGGTGAAAATTCTTTCCGATGCCGAAGTGGCTGCTAAGGCTCAGAAGAGTAAGGGTGCCAACCCTCAGATATCTGATCCGGTTGAAGCATTGCATGTGCTTATACCGATGAGAACTTTCATGAGGTACTGGATAATTATACAAAGTATTTCCCTGAGGGCTCTCAAATTTTTCTCCCATCCCCTACTGATAGGGTTACCTCCCCTTCGGCAGGCTGTTGTGCCTTTTACACGGCTCATTTCATTCACGGCCTTAGGCTTCCATTGTGCCCTTTATTTTTGGAGATACTAAAAATATTTAGTGTTTCTCTGACACAATTGGTCCCTAACTTTGTGACCTTTGTCGTTTCTTTTTCTGTCTTGATGATTGCAAAAGGGTTTCAGCCTTCCTTCTGTAATTTTAGTCAGTTATTTCGTTTTAACATTTCCAGATACTCTAACCATGGTTATTTTTTCACGAGTCAATGATCTGGTCGATCTATCTTCGATTCTCCCATTTTCAGTTATTCCGACTGGAAGTTTCGCTTTTTCTTTGTTCGCCCTCCGACTCATATGACCTTAGTAGATGGTTCTAAGGAACCTTTCACATGGGATCATGAGTATACATGGACCTTTGGTGGTCGTTCCGTCGAGGGTCAAATGATTCATGATGATCCGGACTTGTTGAATAAAATAGAGAAAATGCGTTCGGATAGATACTAATGCGCTATCCTTATTGGTGAGGTTTTTCTCTGCAATGCCGGCTTAAGTTCACATACATTCTCCATCTCTTCCTCTCCTCAATCACTTGGTAAGTTTATCTCTTATACTTTGCTATATTTTTCCTATCTTTGTTTTACTAAAATTTATAACAAATTCTTTTTTATTCTCTCAGCCTCTTGGTTGGAAATTCAAGGCGTTCCAAGAAGGGAAAAATGGTTCTTTCGAAATCCACCAAAACTGTAGAGAATCACCCTATAGAGCAAATGGTTTCTAGGAAAAGGAAATTGGATCAGAGTGATGACTCTGATGACAATAGAGAGGAGAGCTAGGAACCTTCTCAAGAGATTCCTGATGAACCTTCTTCATCACAGATTCCAGCTTCTACACGGCCCGGGCAAGGTTATCCTCCCCTACAACTCAGATCTACTTTGGGTATTCGTGGCTGCCGTATGTGGTCGATGCCCAATTCAACTGGTCATGTGGAGAAGAGAAGGAAACAGGTCTATGACCGCTCTGGCAAAGACCTCACATTACTTGGTGAACCGCACCCCAAACGCAGCCTTGTCGAGATGATTGAAGACCACCTCGCAGGGAAAATAACTGCGGGTTATTCTGATCTTGATTCTTTGATCAATGATGAGAAAGGGAGTGCTGCGGATAAAGCTACTCAGATTCTCCTTTCTTCCATTTTTACGCGTGATATTCAGAAAATGCTTAACAAAGATCCATTGAAGAAGTTGCAGAAAGCCTCTCTCTCCGTCGAAAGGGTAAATAATTTTATTCATCACCTTTTTTTTTTATTTACTACGTTCAAGAGGATTTTACTGATATTGCTTATTCTCTTGATTCTTCAGACTAGCACTTGTATGCTATCCTCCATTTATGAAGCAGCCCTTCTAAGGCAGCAGTGTGAATTTCTGGAGGAGAAGAACAAAATCATGCTTCGGAAAGTGACTGACTTGGAACGTGGTGCGACAGGAGCTGGTCCTTCTACTTCATCTTTTCGTCCATCTCAAGTTGATAGCGAGCAGGGTATGCGGACAGATAATCCTCATATTTTAAACAGTATTTTGGAAACGCCTCGTGCCCAGGAGCGAGTCGAACAGTTGGAAAAGGCCTTGGACGACCATCAGGTTCAATACACTACTCGTATCAGCGAGCTGGAATCACAAGGTTCAATCATTCTCATCCTCGAACTACCGCCAACTCGGGGGCACAAGTATTTACTGTCTCTCCGAGTGGGTCTCGAGATACAAGCGATGCTAATGCTCGCTCAAACCCTTCTCAACAAATCTCCCTTTCATCTTCAGATCTTCAAAAAGAGACCTTCTCAAGGTCGGATTGCCTTCGGGGATATGTCTAATGAGAAGCAATCCTTCGATATTCCCCTTTCGTCATCCATTCCTTCCTCCAAGCATGAACTTCATAATCATGCTCATGATGATTCAAGTTTTCCAAACTCTTCTTCTGACCCGATCGTTAGCCAGGATCAAGTAAGCGATACTGTTGGGCCGGTAAGCAGTAGCCTATTCTTAGGTCCTCCTTTGGGTAGTTCCATCGCGCAGTCTGTCACCCAAAGTTTCATGGATTTTTTATTATCTGATACCACGACAATGACCGCTTCTTACGAGGCTGGTGGTCCTTCCGGAGGTCAGGCCGGGCTTAGGTCTGGTCGGAGGACTGTAATCTCCTCCTCGGAGAAGGAAACTTCTGTGAGCCCTAACGAGAGGGAATCCCCACGTCTGTTGGATGATCGTTGTATCCTAGAGCAGATTAAGGATATAACTGAGTCTGAAGTTCCCCGTCATGATAAGATTCCTCTTGATTCTGTTCTGCCCGATTCTTGTGAACCCGATCCTCTACCCTGGGATCTGGGTTTTAGTACCATTTTGCCAGGCGAGTTGAAAAAACACGCGGGTACTTCTACCCTTCGTCTCGTTCATTCTCTCTTCAAACAATTTGAGCAGGTACTCATTTATTTGAGCTTATTCTCGAATTGCTTTTCGTTGCTTGTCGCTTATATCTTCTTTCCTTTAAGGGGAAGTACTATGCTCTGCAACTGGGTGCCCAGTATGATGAGTTGTGGTTCAGCAGAGAGAACCTGAGGCTTCGACTGGACGTGGAGACATCAAAGGCCGGTGGGCTTGCCCTTCAAATTTAGCTGCTTAATGATGATCTCTAGAAGTTACGTGATGAAAAATTGGCTCTTGAGAAGGAGAGGGATGATCTGGCTCAATTGAATGCCAATTCGGAGGAGTCTCGTCAACGTTCTTTTGAAGAAGGCTATGATCAAGGTTACCAGAAGCGTCAGGAGGAGCTGATGGCGTTTCTGGGTACGCCCACTCCCCGAAAGGTGCTTCCTCGAGCAAGCTTACCGGTCCCGATCAGCACTAAAGCTTCAACCTAGCCTTGCTTCTATTTTTTTTTTTTTTTTTTTTAGTAGTGGTAAGAAGGGAAGGCTTATAACCGACTGTTAAGGAATAATATTTCCTTAATATTTTTGTATCACCATATTATATTTTGGTGTAACTATATTTTTGTTAATTTCAATCTTTATCGAGAAGTAATTTAGATTACCTGATCGATTAGACATAAGTTGATAGTAAGATATATCTATCACTTTTACTGTTCAAGCTATTTTAGCTGCTCGTTAGTAAACGATTCATGCATAGAGCTCAGTAAAAGCTTATCCTGATGGACTTAACATATATTGCTTCAGCTATTTCCAAGTATTTGCCTTGTAGCGACCAACCTTATAGGTCGGGAATAAGTAAGATGTCATCGTCGACTAGACATGAGTCTTCGTTGGATATCGAGAAGTTGCTTGTGACGTTTCGCCTGTTGTTTATAATTTTATATGTGCTTATATATACGCATGTTCCAGATAACTTATCTATAATGGCTCCACATGTGTTTTCACTCGTTCCTTCTGTTTTCAGTATTTCGTTCGATTGTGGCGATTGTCATATGTGGGAGAGATGAAGTGTTGATTACTATTATCTTCCTCCGTCAACTTTGCAAAAGCCCTTGTTGAAAATGTATGCCCCTCTGGGCAGGGGTGCATATTTAGCGAGGGGTATTCTCTTCTGATCCAGAAGGATGCTTTCTTTTCGAAGTGCCGGTCTGAGGAGGCGCAACATCAAGTCGAAGATTTAGTTGATCGTAGCTGTAGGATGACACTAGTCATTTGTAATAGATGTAATAGGGAAGTTTTTCCTATAACAATGCTGAATGTAATAGGGAAGTTTTTCCTATAACAACTTATGAGCTTTGTTTAGATCCCTGTCGTATATTTCATCTCAAAACTGAAAGTTGTTGTAGGGTAATCTGATTTTGCTGATTTCTATTGGTATTGGAATATGCCAACTAAAATCCATGTATGCCATTTAGCTGAGTTATGTAGGTCATTATAATTATGAGTTTTTGACCTTTACTATTTATGCGAGCAGGACATTCATTTGTTCAAATCCTTGAGTTGTTCGTTAATGGAGCAGTTATCCTTCTCGATAGTCGATCTGTCAAAAATCTCAGACATTATTTTGTCTTTTATGGAGATATATATATAAAAGCTTCTTTGTAACTCTTTCGCAAACATTATTCTCATCAGGGTTAATCTCTTAGTATAGCTTGTCTGTTATTTTCGGAGTCAATGTTTCTGTGTACTGACTGCAAGCTCCATTCTCCTGAGATAAATTAACCGTTTATACTACCATGTATTATTTTTGGTGTGGGAGGAATTGGAAAATGTAGAACCCTTGGTTAGATCCGAATTGTCAAGACCTCCTTAAGTAATTCTTTGGAATATGAGGCAGTGACGAGCTCATATGCCATAGTAAGGAAAACTGTCCCTCCTAGTATTCCGGCAGATTCCTTGGACTCTAAGAGGAAAGCTAGATTCTGTGTTGTTGGGTTCTCATAAACTATTCAAAACGATCAACTATTTTGTGATCTCATTATTTTCTCTTTGTGTTAGATCGTAAGAACAACAGATCTTGCATTTTGAGTAGGAATGCTTGTCCTTTACTGTATTTCTCTTCTCCCTAGAGGTTTTGATCGTCAGTCATTTACTGTTCTTAAGTTACTAAGTTGTTAGTCGTCAGATCCACTTGATTGTGTATCGATTCTGACATGTTAGTCGTTTCGATCTCAATTGCTCAATCTCGTCAAGCAGCTTTTATCGACTTTCCTTGTGCCGTTACAACTTACTCGCATTAAATAGGGGAAGTCAATTAGTCCTTTTCTCGTCCATTGATTTAAGCATTATCCAACTGTAGGATTAAATTACAGTTCCTTATAAATAGGTAACAATTCATTTCACCGTTCCAACTTATACCGTACAAAATGGAGAATTTCGCTTCCTCAGGCTTCACTTTACCAAGTGATCCCATAAACTTTAAGAAGTCTCATTACCATGATCAACCATGTTATGATTACCCACTCACCGTCTTGCCCAGTGCTGACAGGTCCCATTGATGTCCTACCTAGTACTGACGGGTCCCATGTGGCCTCAACCTTAGTTTTCATGGGGTTGGGGTCCATGGAATTTGATTAGCACATGGAGGGTTTATATCTATCAGGCATCCTCGTTCTTGGATGTTACCTCCGGAGTAATTCTTCGACGGGGTGTGCTGGTAGATTTTCACTTTTGCGACGGTTTACGCGGGATCTTGCTTTGGACGAACAACTGTAGCAATCTCTCAAACGAGATCCCATTTTGGTCGAATGACCGCTACAAGAAGTCGACCATCCTGAGCAGCATACTTCTTAGGTGGTTGAAGAAGAACGTTGAGGCACTAGGAAGGAGATTGATGTTTCCGTGGACATTGTCGTGAAAAGTTCCGATCTATCGGATAGGAGTTTCCACTCTTCTATTTGTAACTATCTGTAATTCAAAAGATGTACTTTGTATACAAATGAATAAAATCTTTATATTTTTATATGTCGTCTCATATGTTTATTCTTGCTTGTTTAACTCAATAGTTGGCTTTAACTTTTTCTTCCGTAAATTTGGCGATCGGTGAGTGTTTATTGAACAGGTCGATTTTACTCAATATAACAATTAGGTTGTTTACCAATAGATGGCTTTAACCTTCGCTTTTGTAAATTTGGCGATCAGTGAGTGTTTATCGAACATGTCGATTTTACTCAATATAATAATTAGGTTGTTTACCAATAATTGGCTTTAACCTTTGCTATTGTAAATTTGGATATCGGTGAGTGTTTATCGAACATGTCGATTTTACTCAATATAACAATTAGGTTGTTTACCAATAATTGGCTTTAACCTTAGCTTTCGTAAATTTTGAGATCGGTGAGTGTTTATCGAATAGATCGATTTTACTCAATATAACAATTTGGTTGTTTACCAATAATTGGCTTTAACCTTAGCTTTTGTAAATTTTGAGATCGGTGAGTGTTTATCGAACAGGTCGATTTTACTCAATTTCGGACTTAGGTTGTTTACCAATTATTGGTTTTAACCTTTTTAGTCTACTTTTTGGAGATCGGTGAGTGTTTATCGATCAGGTCGATTTTACTCAACTTTTGACTTAATTTGTTTACCAATTATTGGTTTTAACCTTTTAATTCTTCTTTTTGGAGATCGACGATTTACTGAGCCAATCGGTTTTACTCAGTCTAATTTTTAGGTTGTATACCAATTATTGGTTTTAACCTCTTCTCTTGCAATTTTGGAGATCGATGAGTGTTTACCGATCTAGTTGATTTTGCTCATTCCTTCACTTTGGTTGTTTTACCAATAATTGGCTTTAAACTTTTTTCTTGCAAATGGTTAATAATGTATATCCGTGAATCATATTTTGAAAGAACTTAAGCAAGAGCTTTATTGCATAAGACTGTATTGATTCTTTGAATAAACAAAATAAATGACCACTATTATATAAATAATAAAGGAAAATAAGGAGGGTAAATTGTAGGGGTTAACGCCCATAGTATCTTCTCAGGTTGACAGCATTCCAAGTTCTAGGTAGGGGTGTTCCATCCATATGCGCAATTTTGTATGAACCTTTCTTTCCTACACCAACAACGATGTAAGGTCCATCCCAATTCTATTGTAGTTTCCCGACGCGCTTGGATACCTCCACCTTTTTTAGTACTAAGTCCTCTTCTTTGAAGGTTCGTATAAGCACCTTTTGATTATAGGCTTTTTCCATGTTCGTTTTGGCGACCTGCAAACATATTGCTGCTTTTTCTCTTAAAGCTTCAGTCAGGTCGACATCATCTTTTCTAGTCTTTCAATTTTCCTCGTTGTCGTACATCTCAATCCTCGGGGTTGGGATTAATGCTTCGATCGGAATAACAGCCTCCGAGCCACAAACTAAACTGAATGGGGTCTCACCAGTTGAGGCTTTGACAGTTGTCCTGTTAGCCAAGAGTACACCAAGAAGCTCATCTAACCATCTTCCCTTTGCTGCCCCCGGTCTTTTTTCTAAGGATTTGACTATTTCACGATAAGCCACTTCAGTTTGTCCATTTGCCCTCAGGTGTCCTACCGAGGTAAATTTTGTTGGATTCCAAACTTAGAGCACCAGTCTAATACTTGTTTTCCCGCGAATTGAGTTCCATTGTCTGAGATTAGGACTCGGGGGATGCCGAATCGACATACTATAAATTTCCACAAGAAATTAATCACTTGAAATTGTGTTATCCGTGCAAGGGCGACACATTCTATCCACTTGCAGAAATACTCTACAGCGACTGAAACATAGCTTTTCTTTGATCTGGCGACCGGGAAAGGGCCAACAATATCTATCCCCCATTGATCAAAGGGCCAGCAGATAGGTATTGGATGCATCTTCTCAGCAGGTTGATGACTTATGTTCGCATGTACTTGGCAGTGATGGCAGTTCTTTACATATTCAATTGCATCATTGTTTAAATTTGGCCAGTAGTATCCTGTTCGTAGACACTTCAAAGCTAATGCGCTGGCTCCACTGTGATTTCCTGCCTCCCCCTCATGTATTTCTCGAAGTACCTCATCGATTTGGGATTCGGAAATGCATTTTAGTAGGATTCCGGAGACCGATCTTCTATAAAGTTTTCCCTCCAATATCGTGTACCTCGGTGCTCGATATTTTATCTTTCAAGCCTCATCCTGATCGGTTGGAAGGTTTCCTTCCAGAAGAAAATCCATTATTGGAGTCATCCAGCTTTTTTTTGCTATCTCGATTTCCATCATTTCAGCGATGGGTGTGTTGTCGATGTCAATCGCAGGAGTATTTGAGATCAACCAAGTAATTACTCTTTCTGTTCTTCCATCTCTCGATCCCGTGAATCTGGAGAGTTGGTCCGCCCACTTGTTTTCTGAACAGGGAACGTTCTGTATTTCGAACTTCTCGAATCTTTCCGCCAGTTCTTTTACCTTGGCGAGGTACTTGACCATGTTGAATTCTTTTGCTTCGTATACACCATCTATCTGCCGTTGTACCAATTCCAAGTCAGTTAGTACTTTAAGGCTTCTAAGGTTTGCTTTTACTGCCATTTCCAGGCCTGCAATTAACGCTTCATACTCCGCCTCGTTATTGGTCACCATGAAATTTAAAGTTATTGCATAATTCAAATCTTCCTTCTCTGGTCAGGCGAAATTGATTCCGGCTCCGCCTCCTTCCCTGTTTGAGGCACCGTCGACATGCATCAACTAGGTGTGATTTTCGACAATCATGACATCATTATCACTGTGATGAAGGGTATTTTCGGAGTATATCTTTATGAGTCCAAGTGAGGTCGAGCGTCATCAGCCCCCGACCATTCAGAAGTAAAATCATGCTCGGGTCACAGATATTCCGATCCAAACTTTCGTAGAAAAATTTTATGATCTATTATTACTGTTGGGCCGACCGCAGGCCCGGGCCTATGAACCGTGTAATATATGCGTACGGACGGTCCAGGAAGCTCATCTCCTCAGCTATAAATACTACAAGCATTAATGAAGAAATACACGCTTTCCCAGGTGCACACCATTCGAAGCTGCTGCTCGGAAAGATAGTTTAGGCCACTTTATATGTATTTCGCACTCTAGCTTGTACGGCATCCTATAATGCTTAAATAGGACCCCCCAATTCTTGTAATCTATATACCTACGATCGCAATATACGTTATTGATCTATTCTCCATTTAGTTCAGTTTGTGTTTACGTTGGTTGTGTTTTAATCTCGATCATACCAAGAAACCGTGCTAGATCAATTGGCGCCCACCGAGGGGCCTTATTTGGGTGTTAGATCGAAAAATGCCTACTACGAGGAGGAATACATATATTCGAGGAGAACCTTCCCATGCGGCGGGGGTTCAGAATTCAGTTAACGGTGAGCCCCATAATCTATCCAGAGCGGCCCAACAACCAGATGTTCCGCAGATCCTTCACCAGGACAATGCTCCGACCCACACGGCCCTCGCCGATCCGAGGTCGAAAATAGCATTGTACGATGCTCCAACTAGGTTACCGCCGTATAATGGAACTACCGACATCGCGAAAGATATCAACAGTCTTATCATTATAATGAATTTATGTGACCCTTCCGAGGGATTCCTATTGTAAAATTATAGTCACCGCCTTCGGGAAAACTGCTCTTGATCGGTATGAAAAAACTGCCACCGAACTCTATTTTATCTTCTCTTAGACTCAATTTAACAAGTAGCATGGTTCGGAAATGCGTTATTATGGACAATGAAGACTATTCGTCGATTTCTAGCATATCTATTATCTTATTATCCTGTCTACGTTTATCTCATGTTGTAAAGGATTATCTATTCAATGAAAGTCTTATTCGCCAGAGATATTATCAATTCATCATATTCGAGAACTTATTATGGCTAATCTCTATGTATATTATTCAAAACGAGTAAGGGTGAAAGCCGTTGCTATGCCCCTTAGATCGGAACAAATGAAAAGGGTGAAAGCCGTTGCTAAGACCCTCAGGTGAAAGCTGTTGCTATGACCGATCAAAACGACTAAGGGTGAAAGCCGTTGCTATGCCCCTTAGATCGGAACAAATGAAAAGGGTGAAAGCCGTTGCTAAGACCCTCAGGTGAAAGCTGTTGCTATGACCGATCAAAACGACTAAGGGTGAAAGCCATTGCTATGCCCCTTAGATCGGAACAAATGAAAAGGGTGAAAGCCGTTGCTAAGACCCTCAGGTGAAAGCTGTTGCTATGACCGATCAAGACGACTAAGGGTGAAAGCCGTTGCTATGCCCCTTAGATCGGAACAAATGAAAAGGGTGAAAGCCGTTGCTAAGACCCTCAGGTGAAAGCTGTTGCTATGACCGGTCAAAATGACTAAGGGTGAAAGCCGTTGCTATGCCCCTTAGATCGGAACAAATGAAAAGGGTGAAAGCCGTTGCTAAGACCCTCAGGTGAAAGCTGTTGCTATGACCGATCAAAACGACTAAGAGTGAAAGCCGTTGCTATGCCCCTTAGATCGGAACAAATGAAAAGGGTGAAAGCTATTGCTAAAACCCGTAGAGTGAACTTTTGAGAAGAGAATATCAGCAATTGAATCAAAGGATCTCAGAAAGATCATTTTCTATACCTTATCGATCTGAAAATTGTTGGATTTATTTCCATTTAATTGGTTCGTTTATCATCGAAGATTCCCATTATTTATCCGATTGAAGCATTTCCAGCCGAGGAACGATCAATTCATAAATGGACCAGAAAAAGTTTCTCAGATATTTTTTCTCGATCAACCAATACAGAGTGAAACCAATCAACTTAATCATTAGCTATTCTAAAGGAAAATATTGGTCGATCTATTGGAGTAATGACAATAGATTATGCAAATCTTTAAAGTTGCAGCCTATTCATGATCCAAATTTATTTTCCCGAATATCAGGTATAATAATTTCGGAATGATTACACGAATCACTCACAACCGGAATTTATTTTTCCGAGGGTCAGGTTCGACAACTTCGAAATGGTTATATAAGTTATTTACAATCGTCCCAGTTCCTTTTTGTTCGATCACATAGTTTATATACTATTCGACCAACGAGATCAAGAAAGCATCCAACAAGGTTAAAAAAAGATGCGCAGTAAAAATAACAAGGAAACAAAGTTTTATTTCAATCCTTCGAGCATAATACAAATGAAGTCTCGAGTTCAATAGTGAAATTCGAGCTCAAAAAGAATAGTACAATCGCTTCTACCCTACTACAAATCCTACAAGCTAGACTAAGCATGCTCGATCCACATGCGTCGGCACCAGATACAAAACTCAGCAAAGGTTCTTCGTGTAAATCACTCGCCACGTGTCGCACATCCACGGGCGTGCTGCAGAAAAGAGCAGAAGCCGGATCGGAGTCCATTTCTTGGGCTTTTAACCGATCTTAGATCTTCATCTGTAAATAATGATTATTATGCACGATCATTATTCACACCCTGATCCGATCTAGAACAACGGGAAGTTACCCCAACGGTGTTATCCAGACCAGCCTCGAAGGAACTATACTTCAAGAAAGTCCTCGAAGAAGCCGGTGCTCGAGATTTAAAGAACTCCTCTGAGGTTGAGCCGTTGTCTGACCGAACACAGTGCCAGAAAACCAGAATTATAACCCGTCTCAGAGGGATTATATCTAAGAAAGCAGGTTGCCTGCCGGTATTCTAGGTGCAATTTCTTTTGCCTGTCGATATTCTAAGCGAGGAAAGCTTTACCAAAGTGACTGCGATCGGAAAAATAGGATCCGAGTTCTAATTTCAAACTTTTCTATTTCAGAAATCATGTGGAATATTTTACTATGAGAGTTAATAACTCGAGCTGTAGTGATCGGACGAGGCATTGGTGAAAAGTGAAAAATGTGAAAGTAAGTTGGAGCTATTTATAACAGCAAAGGGTCAAGACCGACGGATGAGATAACATCACATGAACGGTTATGATTACAACAATAAATGTACTGACCGTTGTGATTCCCAAGGAAGGAGATCCTGTTGGTAGAAAAAGGAAATAAGTCTTATAAACACAAGTCTGGAACCTCTAAAAAATGGTAAAAATTATTAATTACGCAAAGGGATCTACCTGTCACGATCAAATATTTTCTAAAGAAGTGGTTGTGAAAAGCATGAAGATAATCTAGTATCTCTTATCTGTGGACTGATCTAAAGGACAACGCCCGAATCCAAGATATCTACCTATATTCGATCTTTTGAACATGTAAGATATGGGTTCGGAAGACTCAATGCAAGTATTGTGAGCAACAAAGCGCACTCAAATACTAACTTGGTTATCGACAGTATGAAAACATTTATTAAAACTCGAATTCGAAAAATTTGGGTGGGTAGTGAGAAAGAAGCAATTCATGCTCAAGACACAAGTGCGAAATTATCATTCAGTTTAGGAAAGAATTGGTCAATTTAAAGGAAGGTTAGTCAGTCGTTCTAGGTCAAAAATGACCATACAATTGGGGAATACTCACGCATCTTGTTTAAAATAAAGAAATTTATTACAGTCTCGATTTCGTTACAAGGGCACAAAACTTAGACAATAAGAAAATTTCGATCCTATTACAAGCTATTAGAAGAAAGTTTCGATCCTATTACAAGTTACAAGAAGAAAATGCGGATCCTATTACAAACCAGGCACAATCCATCTCAATTATATCTCGTGATCCCAGTAAGATATCCAGCTGGTCCTACCTTCCAGGCCAAGAGATCGAATAGGCTCGTCTTTAGGCTTGACTAGTGGGAGCTACTGACCTCTTTGATCGGTTAGTCATTGTTGGTCCCAAGTGGTCAGATGAGGTCTAGAGGGGGGGGGGGGGTGAATAGACCTCTGAAAATTTTTGAACTTAAAAACTTTTCAGTCTTCTGTCAGCAGACTAAGCTGATGAAGAACAGTAAGCAGACTAGTCTGATCGTGAACAAATCTTGAACAGACGACTGACCACTCTTCTTACAAAGACTTAGCTGTTTTATCAGCAAAACAGTTTTCCAAGAGTATACTTGCAGCGGATTGTTTTAAAAGTGTTTTTCACAAGTAAACTAAGTTCCAAAAGATTTTATCCCCAGTTTTCAAACTCCTTATAAAATCTTTTGTTTGATTCAAAGTGTTTAAAATGCAAACTTTAAAATATGCAAGAAAACCTTAAATGCAAGATAACACAAAGAATTTTTATAGTGGTTATATGGATAAAAATCCTTTAGTCCACTCTTCCAGATCACACAGATTCTGGGTTATACTATAATCACAAAGATTACAATATTTCTCCACTTACACCTAAACAACTAATGAGAAGGCTGTAAGCTCACAATAGGAATTCACAAAGAAAACCTATCCTCTAATGTAGAATCACTCACACAGATGGATTCTCACTTCGCACAACACTTAGCTATCACAAAATCACTCAGATAATGTTTTTCTGATTTCTTCAACTGGGTTTCTGTCAACAGATGACTTCCACCAGACGAGTGAGCTGTTCGAGCTTTTGAGACTTAGAGAAATTCTGCTTCAAAATTTCGATCTCTGATTGTTGTTGTGTGTTGCTCGATTTGAAATTCAGCTCTATTTATACATGGAGATGAAATTATGACCGTTGAAGGCAAGTCACAAATCAAATCCATCCTTCAGCTCTTTTTGAAACGGCTCCCTGCAGCATTCCGTACTGTGTACAGTACCTTTCTGTCCATCGCATTTAATGCTGCATTTAATGCACTCTGCTGATCCGAGGATATCTTCAATCATTTGCCATTACTACCCTTCTCTTACAGCATTTATTACACCAAGTGCATTTATTACCGTTGGACTAATCTCTTGACCTCTTCTACTCTGCTGATCAAAACGACTCTGCTGATAGATACTCTGCTGATCAAATACTGAACTCATCTGATTTGACTCGGCTGATGATCTACCCTTCTGTTCGCTGTTTCAGCAAGAGATCACTAGTCTTCTGAGCTTTGAACTTTGAACTCTTCTGATGTCTTCTTTTACTTGTTCAAAATTCTTCTAAGGGAACTAAGCTTACCATACTTAGCTGATTATGATGTTTTGGAAATCATCAAAACCTTCCCTTAATTACTTGTCTTCTTTCATCTTCATCTTCATCCAACAATTTCCCCCTTTTTGATGATGACAAAACTCCAGCTAAGTACCTGTACCTAAACTAAAGTTTTGATCCTCAAAAATTTCTGAGATAGAAATGATGTGTTGGAGTCAAACTTGCAATTTTATAGATAATGAACTGATTACATTTTACAAGTTGAAAGATGAAAAGTACAAAATACTTTAAAAGATTACAAGGATTTTTAACATAAAGAAAATCTAGCCAAGGCTAGTCTTCTGTCTTCTTTTCTTCCTTAGTTTCCTTGTCTTCTTTCTCAGATTCTTCTTCAAATAATTTAGAAGTCTCAGCTTCCAAATTTTCAATGAATCTTTTCTTCAGCAGCTCTAACTTCCTTTTCTTGGCATCTGGATCAAGCTGTTCTTCAGCTGAATCTTTGGCAGCAGCTAGTTCTTTGTCTGACTTGGCTTTTGCTTCAGATTCTTCCTCATCAGCTTGGTCTTCTTCTTCTGTGATCTTCTCATCTGTTGGTCTGCTTGATTCTGCAACATTTCTTTCAGTCTCACCAGCAGATTCTTCTAACACTTCAGTTTCTTCATCTTGGTTGTCTTCTTCCTCTTCAACAGATCTTCTGACTCTTTCATAGGAAGTTCCAACTCTCATCTGTCCAAATATCCTTTCTTCCCCCTTTTTGTCATCATCAGCAGGGACAGGTGGATATTGTGGTACAACTGGTGTAATTAGAAGAGAATCACATAGAAGTTTGATGTTCTCCTCCATTGCATTGATCTGAGCTTGCTGTCTGAGTTGATTGGCTTTGAATGCTCTCATCTCCTTGAGCAGATCTTCTCCTTGATCACCTAATTGGATTTGAGTTCCCAGAATCCAATTTGATGAAGCCTTGAAGTCGTTCATCATGTTGCCCATGACTTCATCTTCTGCTTGGAGTGCCAATTCAACAGTCTGTTCAATGTTTTTCCAACCTTCAGTAGTGCTTTGTGTCCTTCTCCTTAGTATATCCATATCCTGACATATAGATTGTACATTCTGAGCAGTATCTTTCATTAAATCAGTAGGAACAGCAGCAGCAACCTTCTGAATAGGTTGATGAACAGCAGCTAACACTTCTGCTTTTAACTCTTCTTTCATCTCCTTCATGGATTTGGTAAACATTTGATGAATGGAGTCTAACAGATTTGTCTCTGTTGTAGCAGCAGGTGTTTCTTTGGTAAGTTGCTCTGTTGGTTGAGTTGTCAGTGCAAGAGACTGATCTGCTGAGCTATCAGCAAGGCTTGGAGTGCTTTCCTTCTCCTTAGCTTGATCATCATCTTCAGTAGCAACTTCTTTCTCCTTTAACTGATCTGCTGGAATTTCTTCTTCCTTCTTTGATTCATCAGCAGCATCAGACTTATCATCCTGCACTTTGTCTTGATCAGATGGGTCTGAAGTACCCTCAATTTGCTTTGGTTGATCAGAAGACTTGTCTTTCTCTTCATTAGCAGGTGATATTATCTTCTTGACAGTTTCAACTGTCTGCATCAGTCCTTCATTGTCCACTGCTGACCTGTTACAAATCCAAGTAAAGTTGTCAAGAGGAATAAAAGTAGTTGTTGGTTCCTCTGGCAGCTCTTCATAGGGTTTGATGTTTGGTCCATAGACAATGTGCTTGATGTTAGGAAGTGGGACCAGTGAGCTTGGTTGTCCCCTTAACTTCCTTGCTTTCTTGGCCCAAAGCTCCATTGCTTGAGCAATAGCCAACTTAATAGATCTTTCTTTGAGATCTACTGAGTCATCAAAATCCTCAGAAATGGATGCAAAGATCTTCTTAGCCTCTTCCTTGACTATGTGACATATCCTCATCCTTAACCTGTCCAGAAAGAATTCTGAATCAAGTGCTTGAATGAGAGAGTCTGTTTCAAGCCACTTAAGTAACCATTCTTCTGTAGCCTTGAATTCTTTCCACTTGGCCATTTCAGCAGGACTCTTTGTTAATCTGAATTCTCTCCATCTGTTGTATTTAATCTTTTCAGAATGGAAGAGTGTCAGACGGTTGACTCTTTCATTTTCAGCGTCTAGTCTTCTGAGAAATTCTTCAAAAATTGCAGGGTCTTCCCTGACAATTTCAAGAGATAATCTTATTTCTTCTCTTCTCTTTTCCTTAATCTTAGGTGCAGGCATAGCTGGTATTGGTTTATTTGGATCTCTTTGCTCACCAATAACTATCCCACCAGTACGCTGAGGACCATGAGCATCCTTGATGCTTGCTTCAATGACAGCAGCCAACTCTGCTGCCTCAAAAGCATCTCTCTGCTCTTGAGTCATTTTGCTGGCTTCTTCTTCCAGCCTTTTTAACTCTAGGCTTTTCAGCCTATCTTCTTCTGCTTTCTCTGCAGCAATCCTTTGCTTTTCAGCAGCGTCCAGTCTCATCTTCTCTGCAGCAGTCACATAAGTTGAGGTTTTGCCTAACCTCTTTCTTCTAGATTCAGGGCTTTCAACTGCTTGGATAGGTGTTGCAGCAACTGGATTAGGATGCAGCAACATAATTTTTCCCTCTAGTGATGTACTAGTCTGCTGTTCCTTTTCTATATCAGCAGATAGTGCAGCAGTTGAGGCTTCTGTTGTCACTTCAACTGTAGGAACACTTTCAGGCTCAGCAGTAGCAGCCTTAGCAGCTTCAACAACTGGTTCTTCAACATTTAATGGCCTTTCTGCATCAGTTGTTGTTTTTCTTACAGTTTCAACAGGCTCTTCAGGGAAAGTGACCTTTCTCTTGGCCTTTGACTTAGGAATTTTCTTGACAGCAGGGGGGTTGGCAGTAGGAGGTCCCCTTGCCTCACTCCTAGTCCTTAGTCTCTTCAACCTTTGAAGTGGAATTTCCTCTTCAGATTCAGTTTCTTCAGAGGATGACCCTGTCTTCATATTTTCAATTTCAACAGTGAAGTCATCTACCACCTTCTTAGAGACTTCAATTTCGGGTTCTGCTGATCCAGCCACAACAGCAGACTGTGCTGTTGGCTCAGCAGACTGACTAGTCTGACCTTCCTTCTTGCTTTTCTTAGAAGGAGTCTTCTTAGACTGTTTGGGGGCTTTTCTCTTTGGTTTTTCCACCAGTTGCCTCACTGGTTCGTAGAGTTTGAATTCTTTGCTTCCATGGGTTTGTTTTCCTCCACCCATAGGGCATTGCAGAGAAGCAAACAAGTTACTCAGCAGAATGGCATGAGAATGCCTTTTGTCACTTAACAGCTCATAAACATGAGCAGCCCAGTTCACTTTCATCCCATAGTAGATGCATATCATGGTGTAGAGTCTTCTTCTGGGTAAACCATCCAGAGAACCCGTAGCACAATCCAAAACCTTTGCTATGATATCAGCAAATCTTTGGTATTCATCCTTCAGCTGGGTCTTCATCAAAGTCCCAGTCATTTTCTCTCCTTTCTTAGCACAAATTTCCCAAAATTCCTCTTCTTTTTCTGACCCTAACGAGGTCACATCTCCTCCCTTGTCTGTCAACTTATAAACTTCATTAAGAACAGCAGCAGATACAGCGATTTTCTTACCACCAATGACAGCAGTCATAACAGTGTCATCATCGTTGAATTTTCTGGTCAGGTAGAAGTGGTAGACATCCTCTAAGTAGACTCTATCTTCGTGAGCCTCCAAAACAGGAACCAGTGATGCTTCTTTGATCTTTACCAGTAGAGAGCGCATCAAATCGGTGCCAGAGAAATGAAATTTGCTGTAGTTGAAGTATCTTCCCTCAACAATCTTGTCCATTTTCAGAGATTAGAGAGTAGATTCTGCAAAAGAACAGTGAACTTTCGAAGCAGTAGGGTTTGAGAGTTAGAGAGTTTGAGAGTTTTTGAGTGCGTAAGATGACTATTCTGTTCAGATCGGATTTTATAGGTTTCCTTTTGATTTGGTTTTCGTGATTCATCTAAACCGTTGATCTAATCTGACAGTTTTTAATCGTGCGGATGAGAGTCGCGGATTTCAATTTTATTATTTTAATGTCAGATGGGCGGGAAACTCTATCGACACTAATCTGTTTACTTATAAAAGCGCGTTTTTAAAGTGCGATTTATGACCATGCTTATATAAGATATCAGATGAGTAGAGTTTAACTTATCTGACAGACGAGTGATCTGTTATCTGATATTACTAGAGAATGCCAATAGCTAGTAATCTTCCTCTGCTGTTTGTCAATCCAGCAAGATAAAATAATCTTCAATCTTCAAGAATTAAGAACACATCTTCATGATAACATAACTTCAACTAACTGTCATTAACAGATTTCATCTTTTAGAGCAGAAGTACCGCTAGTCTTACACGTTCCCCCTGTCTTTAAGAATTCATAAGTTAACTAGTCTGTTGAGAGTTAATTCTTGAATAAAATAATCTGATGACAAAGCTGTTGAACTCCAGTCTTCTGATGAGTTCCCCCTCAGCTTATGCATCCAGGTTAAGTAATCCTAACTCAGCTCTTAGAGTTGAGAACCTTGCTTCACTTAGAGGTTTGGTGAAGATATCAGCAATCTGATTATCAGTATGAACATACTCAATCAAAACATTGCCTTTTTCAACATGATCTCTAATGAAATGATGTTTAATCTCAATATGTTTAGTCCTTGAATGACTTGTAGTGTTCTGAGTAAGTGAGATTGCACTTGTATTGTCACAGTAGATTGGAATTCCACTGATCTTGATGTTGTAGTCTTCTAGTTGATGCTTCAACCAAAGTATCTGTGCACAGCAAGCTCCAGCAGCTATATATTCAGCTTCAGCAGTAGATATAGAAACTGAGGTTTGCTTCTTACTCATCCATGAGATCAGACGACTGCCTAAGAACTGACAGGCACCTGTTGTGCTCTTTCTGTCAATCTTGCAGCCAGCAAGGTCTGAATCTGAATAGCCAATTAGTTCAAATCCAGATTCTCTAGGATACCACAATCCCAATTCTTGAGTGCCTTTAACATACTTCAATATCCTCTTGGCAGCTAAGAGATGAGATTCTTTGGGGTTTGATTGAAATCTTGCACAGACTCCAACTGAGTACATTATATCAGGTCTGCTTGCTGTTAGATACAACAATGAACCAATAATGCCTCTATATTTGGTTATGTCCACTGAATTGCCATCTTCATCTTTATCCAAACGAAGACTTGTAGACATAGGAATGGTAGCTGTTGAGCTAGTTTCCATACCAAATTTCTTGAACAGATCTCTTGTGTATTTTGCTTGGCTGATGAATATCCCATCAGGCAACTGTCTAACTTGCAATCCAAGAAAATAGTTAAGTTCACCCATCATGCTCATTTCAAACTTATTCTGCATTAGCTTGGAGAACTTATCACACATCTGTTGGTTAGTTGAACCAAAAATAATATCGTCCACATATATTTGCACAAGTAATATATGATTTTCCCATTCAATTGTGAACAAGGTTTTATCTACCTTACCTTTACGAAATCCTTTAATTAAAAGAAAATCAGATAGGGTATCATACCATGCTCTTGGAGCCTGTTTCAGTCCATAAAGGGCTTTCTTCAGACGATATACTTTGTCTTCTTCTTGATAGACTTCAAATCCTGGAGGTTGTTCAACATACACTTCTTCTTGCAATTCTCCATTGAGAAAAGCAGACTTCACATCCATCTGATAGACAGTGAAGTTCTTATGAGCAGCATAGGCAAGAAACAGTCTGATTGCTTCAAGTCTTGCTACTGGTGCAAAAGTTTCATCAAAGTCAATTCCTTCTTCTTGACAATAACCCTTGGCCACTAGTCTTGCTTTGTTTCTGGTGACAACACCATCTTCATTCATTTTATTTCTGAATACCCACTTAGTGCCAATTACTCTTTGATGACTTGGTCTAGGAACTAAGTACCAGACTTCATTCCTTTCAAATTGATTCAACTCTTCTTGCATAGCTTCTATCCAGAAGGAGTCATTTAGAGCTTCTTCAATTTGTTTAGGCTCTATTTGAGATAGGAATGTGACAAACATAGCATCTTGTGCAGCTGCTCTTCTTGTTTTCACTCTATCTAAAGGATCACCAATGACTAACTCAGGGGGGTGATTCTTGAGCCATCTGAGATCAGGTTGCAAATCAGGATGTTGTCCTCTGTCTTGATCTTGCAACACTACTGTTGGAGTTCCAGTAGTAGTCTGTTGAACATTTGCCGTCTGTTGAACAGTCTCTGGTCTGTCAGCTGTTTGCAACTCGTCTGTTAGACAATCAGCACTGTGATTATGAACAGCACTTGAGTTAGCAGCTGAACTTAGATTAGGTAGTATGATGGGAACATATTCTTCATTTCTTCCAACGTCTAACTTCTGTAAATCAGCAGACAGATCTTGATTTACACTTTGATTCTTTTCAGAAGATTGACTTGGCTCATCAAATACTACATGGATAGATTCTTCTATTAGTAATGTTCTTTTGTTAAAAACTCTATAAGCCTTACTAACAGATGAGTATCCTACAAAGACAGCTTCATCAGCCTTTTCTGCAAATGCAGTAAGGTGATTTTTCCCATTATTCAATACAAAACATTTACAACCAAAAATCTTAAAGTAATGAATGTTTGGTTTTCTATTGTTCCAAACTTCATATGGAGTCTTGTTCTGATTTTTGTTGATCATACATCTGTTTTGGGTGAAGCATGCTGTGTTTGTTGCTTCTGCCCAAAATCTTTGAGGCAGCTTAGCTTCAGCTATCATGGTTCTGACAGCTTCTTTTAGTGTTCTGTTTCTCCTTTCAGCAACACCATTCTGTTGAGGGGTTCTTGCAGCAGAATACTCATGATGTATTCCCTTCAAGTTACAGTACTCTTCAACAGTAGAGTTTGTAAACTCTGTCCCTCTATCTGATCTGATCTTCAATATCTTAATACTCTTTTCATTTTGGATCAGTTCCATCAGATTGGTAAGATGTTCCTTGGTTTCACTTTTCTTCTTCATGAAAATCACCCAAGTATATCTTGAATAATCATCCACAACAGCTAGGCAGTATTTCTTTCCACCATTGCTGACTGGATCAATGGGTCCAAATAAGTCCATATGCAACAGCTCCAATATTCTTCCAGAAGATTGGTGCTTCTTTTCTTTGAATGATGACTTGATTTGTTTACCCTTCTGACATGCATCACAGAGCTTGTCTTTGCTCATGACTGCTTTTGGAATCCCTTCTACCAAATCATTCTTGATTAATCTGTTTATGGTCTTGAAGTTTAAATGATTCATCCTCTTGTGCCATAGCCAACTGACTTCACTTGGTGCAGATGCCACCAAACAAACACTTGAATTCTTGTCAACAGAATTCCAGTCAACTATGTAGATATTTCCTTGTCGTCTTCCAGATAAAATTACCTTCTTTGTACCAATCTGTTCAACGTAGCACTTATCTGTTGAGAAGATGACTGAATATCCCTTGTCACAAAATTGACTTATGCTCAGCAGATTATATTTTAGGCCTTTAACATAGGAGACGTCAGATATCTCTATGTTTCCCTTGATTAATCTTCCTTTAGCTTTGATCTTGCCTTCTTTGCTGTCTCCAAAAGTGACTTTTGGACCATCCACAGCAACTGCATCAGTCAACTCATGTATGTTTCCACACATGTGCCTTGAACATCCACTGTCCAAGTACCAAATCTTCTCTACTTTACTCCTACTCCTAATCCTAACCTACAAAACAAAAATAAAATTGTTTTAGGTACCCTTATTGAGAGGGTCCTGAAGGATTAGTTCCACCCTTGACAACCCAAGATGTTGAAGTCTTAGGCTTCTTAGGTTTCTGAGTTTTAGGAGCATGAACAGTTTCATTTTTATCATAGTTATCAGATAAGTCATGTTGATGATCAGTATGATATGAATAATGTTCATAAGCAGGGTAAGGTGCATGATATGCAGGATATGCATGCATTGGATGAGCAGGGTAAGGTGCATAGTAATTAGGAAACTGAGGTGCATGATACATAGGATGATATGCAGCAGGATGCACATAATATGACTCATTTCTATACCAAGCATTTTGATTTTTCTTATTCTTATGCTTCTTTGGTTTACTAGATGCTTGCTCAACTTGTTTAGACTTAGCTTTACCAACAGACTGGTTCAATTTAGCTTTATCAGCAGACTTCTTAGGACTCTGCTGTTTGGTCTTACTAGTCTGATTTCCTACACTAGGCTCTTTGCTCTTTTTAGCCTTAGGAGATTTCTTCTCCTTTACCACTTTCTCAGTTGAGGTAGGTCTAGAGGTTTGAACATACAGAATGACCTTACTATTGTCAGCAGAAATAAATTTTTCAGTATGATTCAATTCTAGCTTATCCTTTACTAAAGGTGTCTCCTGTTTCTTAGATGTATGCGTGGATGCAACAGTAGACTTATCATGAGACTCAATAATTTTCTCAAGTTCCATGATTTTTCCTTTATAAACCTCACACTCAGCTTTCAGAGATTCATGTTCTTGCTCAAGCTGTTTATATTCAGCTGATTCTTTTGGCTTCTCAGCTAAAAGTTTCAGTGAACTATTTTGCTCTTTTAGCAGGATCATCTCTTCCTTAAGCTTTTTATATGCTTCAGCAATACCAGTATTGTTAAGCATCATTTGTTCAAATGAATTAAATAATTCATCATTAAGAGGAGTTACCTCATCCTCAGAGTCATCAGAGTCCTTTGCCATCAGGCACAGGAGAGCAGGTTTTTCTTCATCAGAAGATTCTTCATCAGACGAGTCTGAGTCTGAATCAGATGAGTAGACAGCAGCTAGCTTTTCTGCTTCTGCCATCATTGCTTTCCCTTTCTGATACTTTCTTTCTTTTCTTATTTTCTTCTCCTCTTCAGTGTACTTCTCTGCTTTTGGATATGGGCAGTCTCTTATGAAGTGTCCCAATTTCCTGCAGTTGTAACACATCAGTTTTGATTTATAATCCTCTTTATCTTGAGAAGAAAAGTTAGGTTTAGAAGTAGAAGCAGCATGATTGTATTTGTTTTTCATCTTTCTCTTATAGAACTTCTTGAAGTTGTTCATCAATAATGCTACATCTCCAGCAGTGTACTCCTTTTTGTTGAGTAGAGTGGCTTCATCAGATGAGTCCACTTCTTTGTTTTTCTGGGCTGGTCTTCTGGTGTTTTCAGCAGCAACAAGTGCAGCTGTGGGTCCTGAAGTTGAGGTTTCTTCAATTCCCATCCTTGGCAGTTTATACTCATAAGCCTTGAGTACGGAGAACAGCTCTGTTAGAGAAATCTTGCCCAGATCTCTTGATTCTTCCATTGCTGTCACCTTCATGTTGAACTTGGAAGGTAGGGCCTTCAGTACTTTGACAGAGATTTCTTTGTCAGTGAAAGTCTTTTCCAGCTTCAAAACTTCGTTCAGAGTTCTGGTGAATCTGGTATCCATCTGATCAATGGTTTCTCCAGACTTCATCTTAAAGTTGTCCAGCTTTTCCAATGCAACACTGAGCTGATGCTCTTTAATAGCATCATTTCCTTCACTCATGTCTCTGACCTTGTCCCACATCTCCTTTGCGGTTTTGCAATGTTTGACCTTGTCAAACCGATCATTATCCAGGGCTTTGGTCATGATGAATCTCCCAACTTTATCAAGATTGTAAAGCTTTATCTCTTCTGGAGTCATCTCATGAAGGTCTTTCTCCACAACCGTATCTACTTCATTTATCTTTATGGTCTTTGTGAATCTGAATGGACCTTTAATGATACATGTGTGCATGTTGTCATTATAGGCAGCAAGGAAAATCTCCATTCTTATTTTCCAGTCCTCAAAGGACATACCAGCAATGTGGGGAACATGGCTGATACAATCCATTTTTCAAAAAGTTTTTATTTTTCAAAAAGATGCTCTTTTGAAAAGTTTTGAAAACCTTTGAAAAAACACTCGGATCAAGCTCGTTGATCAGGCAGCTGATTCTAATGAACCACCTGCTCTGATACCACTTGTTGGTCCCAAGTGGTCAGATGAGGTCTAGAGGGGGGGGGGTGAATAGACCTCTGAAAATTTTTGAACTTAAAAACTTTTCAGTCTTCTGTCAGCAGACTAAGCTGATGAAGAACAGTAAGCAGACTAGTCTGATCGTGAACAAATCTTGAACAGACGACTGACCACTCTTCTTACAAAGACTTAGCTGTTTTATCAGCAAAACAGTTTTCCAAGAGTATACTTGCAGCGGATTGTTTTAAAAGTGTTTTTCACAAGTAAACTAAGTTCCAAAAGATTTTATCCCCAGTTTTCAAACTCCTTATAAAATCTTTTGTTTGATTCAAAGTGTTTAAAATGCAAACTTTAAAATATGCAAGAAAACCTTAAATGCAAGATAACACAAAGAATTTTTATAGTGGTTATATGGATAAAAATCCTTTAGTCCACTCTTCCAGATCACACAGATTCTGGGTTATACTATAATCACAAAGATTACAATATTTCTCCACTTACACCTAAACAACTAATGAGAAGGCTGTAAGCTCACAATAGGAATTCACAAAGAAAACCTATCCTCTAAAGTAGAATCACTCACACAGATGGATTCTCACTTCGCACAACACTTAGCTATCACAAAATCACTCAGATAATGTTTTTCTGATTTCTTCAACTGGGTTTCTGTCAACAGATGACTTCCACCAGACGAGTGAGCTGTTCGAGCTTTTGAGACTTAGAGAAATTCTGCTTCAAAATTTCGATCTCTGATTGTTGTTGTGTGTTGCTCGATTTGAAATTCAGCTCTATTTATACATGGAGATGAAATTATGACCGTTGAAGGCAAGTCACAAATCAAATCCATCCTTCAGCTCTTTTTGAAACGGCTCCCTGCAGCATTCCGTACTGTGTACAGTACCTTTCTGTCCATCGCATTTAATGCTGCATTTAATGCACTCTGCTGATCCGAGGATATCTTCAATCATTTGCCATTACTACCCTTCTCTTACAGCATTTATTACACCAAGTGCATTTATTACCGTTGGACTAATCTCTTGACCTCTTCTACTCTGCTGATCAAAACGACTCTGCTGATAGATACTCTGCTGATCAAATACTGAACTCATCTGATTTGACTCGGCTGATGATCTACCCTTCTGTTCGCTGTTTCAGCAAGAGATCACTAGTCTTCTGAGCTTTGAACTTTGAACTCTTCTGATGTCTTCTTTTACTTGTTCAAAATTCTTCTAAGGGAACTAAGCTTACCATACTTAGCTGATTATGATGTTTTGGAAATCATCAAAACCTTCCCTTAATTACTTGTCTTCTTTCATCTTCATCTTCATCCAACAGTCATTCTAAAGAAAAAAGACGAAATTCGCGGTATAAGTCTAAATGAGCGATAATGCCCTTACTCGAAAGATTTACAAGGATAGTGAATATTGGGTGTTGGTTGATAATAGGAAGGGGAAATTGAAGAGCTAGTTTGATGCAGGTAATCGAGTAACTCAATTCGAACGCCACTCCATTCATTAAGTCCGCACCCTTCCACACCCTCGATGGGCATTGTGGCAATAGGTCCCTCATTATGAGAACCATGCCTGAGGGATAATGACCTATCCTTTAACACCCCTGAAGACCTCATGCTGGGACCCTTCCAACCCTTTGCAGGGCCGACGGGGTTATTAGGGCCGTGGGTGGTCAGCAATACACCGTGTTGGCCTTCAAGGGCGAATATTTCTTCGTGTACAGATATCCTAATCGATATTTAATTACTCAATACTTTATCACTCACGAAATACGTTCTAGCTCGAATTTTGAAGTATTGGGATGCAAAAGGGTATTCCTTGATCAACATGGTCGGAGAAAACTCTACTAAAGGGAAGAATATCTGTTTAAGAAGATAGGAAAAGGCCCATTTATAGAAGTAGCTTAAATGTGGTCCAACGGATGAGATGTAACGATTTATGCTGTCAAGATTTAATAACCGATCAGTTTCCCGAGTAATAAGGTAGTGTTTGGTAAAAAAAAAAAAAAATTCATCATGAAAACCACCACGAAGGAAAGGAAATTGCTAAATCAGCCCATTATACCCTCAAAAATTCGGAAATCGTTTATATCAACAAAATATTCGAACATCAAAACACATAGCAATACCAACAGAGATTTGGTTGCATATTGAAAACAACTTATCAATCAAGGTATATCGCAAGGCCTAGGGCAGAAGAGTAAAACCACTATCGGTCAAGATTACATTACAACATAATAAATCAAATTACACCTACAGAAGTTTATGCTCGGAGAAAATCTTCCGAAGCTCAATGCTACTGATGGGGGCTATTTCACACCCCTTATAATGTGCGGATCGACTGAAGAATAAAAGATCGGTTCGACCAGACAAGTCAGTTCGGGATCATCTTATCGACCCGGCCAAATACAACTCTCATCGACAAGAAGACTACACTCCGGACTCAAGAAGGACAATTGGGCCGAGTTCTATTAGGATTATATTTCCTTGTAAAGCTAGGTTTTGTATGATATAAATACCTAGTTAGTCATTGTATTAGGGGGACTTTTTCGAATACACAGCAAATACGCTACCACATTCTGCATATCAGCAAAATCCTAGATTATTCAATAAAGAAAAGAGCTTTCTTTTCATATTCAAGTTATTTTTTACGTTGATTATAATAATTACTAATTGTTCCCTTCAAATAGTTCTTCTTTGAGTTTGATCCATCCTGAATAAAGTAACAGAGCCCTTAAAAATAAATTGAGAATCCCCATATTCACTGATATAATTAACGAGATGAAATCCGGTTAAATTAGTTGGCGCCCACCGTGGGGCTAGGTTAATTATTCGATCGACATATGGCTCGACCAAGGAAGAGCGCTCGTAATGGAACAAGAAGTAACACGACCAACCAACGTGACGCGTCTGAGGATCTACAGGGCAATCCCGATAATAACGCCCGTGTATCCAACGACAACCAGCAACAGAATGAGCATCATCAGAATCAGGAGGAACCACAAGGGATCCCTACTGGCACAATACCGGAAGAACATGTGGCTCCAACGATCCCAGTTCCCCTGTCAGATGCTCAGGAGAAATTTTGACAGATCGCTATGCTCCTTAAATCACTCTCCCCAGAGGAATTACTCGTACTCGAACAAGTTCCTCGAAACGTTAGAACTACTAGGGTAAATCCCACTCAAAGAACGCCGAGGCAGAACGATCAAATCTCTCAACAAGCTGACAGCCCGGCGAGCGAGCGACGCTCGCTACACAGCCCGCAGCAAGGGAATTCTAAACCCTCCGATAACAACGACCGAAGAAAAGCGGATCGAAGGAGACCACAACGCAACGAATCAAAGGAACACACCATTATCCTTATAGAGGATGACGCTGGCGAGGAGAACCCGAATCGATCAAGAACAATGCGATTCTCGGAAACAGAAATCGAAAAAATGGTACAAGAACGACTCGAGCAACGATTACGATCCGTTCAAAACCCGTGGACTAGAACCAAAGAACTCCAGGAGAGCCTAGCAGCGTGCTCCCCCTTTTGCAGAGAAATAAAAGAGGCACAGTCAATCGGACAGGTTCCGGGTAGACTACCCAGATACGACGGAACCACCGATCCAGATGACTATATCTTTAGTTTCACAAACATAATGAACTTGTATTCACACTCGACGGAGTTCACCGCTAAGCTGATGGTGACCACATTAGAAGGTTTAGCTTTGGACTAGTTCGCCAAACAACCAGCCAACTCCATATTCAGTTTTCGAGAATTATGCAACAAGCTAACACAGCAATTCGCTAGTCAGAAAAGACAAAAATTGCCGACGAGCTATTTAGGAACCATTTATCAACAAGAAGGTGAATCTTTAAAGAACTGGTTGGCAAGATTTAATGTCGAATTACTCAAAATCGATTCCCCCAATATTGATTACATAATCTCGATTCTCTTCGATCTCACAAAGAATAGGCAGTTCGGAAACGCCCACAGCCGAAAACAACCAAGAACGTTCGCGGACATCATGAGCTGGCGTCTAAGTATATGACCCAGGAAGAGAGGAATTCTTTTAAAGATAAGAACAAGAATAAAGTTTCGGGCTCAGGCCCCAAACGGCAAGATAGAATCCCTACCCAAAGATCCATAGATTATGAAGGGACATTTAGAAAAGGCAATGTTTTCCAGCGGTTGGAGTACAACAAGAATGATCAGGATAGACGATCAAACATCTATCAGAGGCCTAGAACCGCGGAACCGGCGATCAGGAACAGGATTAATCAAGTAGAACACTCAAGATTAACTATTCCGATAGAAGAAATTCTGCCCGTCCTGGAAAGGAATAATTGGATCCCGGAAGCAAAGAAAATCGCTCAACCTAGACCTGGCGCCCGAAACTATGAGTGGTACTGCAAATATCACAGGGCGCATGGGCACCGCACCGAAGATTGTTTTCACCTCAGGATGGAAATAGAAAAACTAATCGAACAAGGAAAACTAGACGACTATTTAGAACGGGATAACCGCAAAAGAGGAAGAAGTAGGAGCCCTCGGAATAATAATCGAAGGAGAAATTCCCGTCGAAAGTCACCCGAGGATGGCCCTGCGCAGGAGTTAAAACATGACCAGGTCAATGGTACCATCCATACAATTTCCGGAGGACCCGCCGGCGGGGATAGTCGTAATGCTCGACGAAGGACTGCTCGATCCATAATTTGGGGTTTGAAATATCCAAGAGAAGTTTGGACTCTAGAAAGTAAGTCATCAAACAACCGGCTGATCAGTTTTAACGAGGGTGAAGTACCCAAGAGTCTAGTTTGGGACACTAAAGAAGATAGCCCCGATTTCCCGATGGTGGTCTCGCTAGAGATAGCGAACTACAACGTCAAAAGAATCCTGATCGATAACGAAAGCTCAGCAAATATCATTTCTAGAGAGGTCCTAGCCCAAATGAACTTGGGGCAAATAACATTCCAAAAGGTAGCTACAGCGTTGGTGGGGTTCGGAGGATCCAAAATTGTTCCCAGTGGAACAATAACCCTGAGTGTCTCACTCGGAAAGAAACCATGTCGAACAGTAAAACTGGTAAAATTTTTAGTAGTAGAAACTCCATTCGCCTACAACGCAATTTTAGGGCGACCTGCCCTCAACCTATTTCGAGCTGTTGTCTCAACTTATCATCAGAAGATAAAATTTTCGACCGACACAAGTATCGGGGAAATAGTAAATGACCATTGTATGGCATGGGATTGCTACAGCACATCGTTAACTTTGAGAAACCCCCCTGAAGCAATCACCCCGAGCAAAAGAAAGCTCGAAGACGCTGTTGGTAGAAACGAGGTTGAAATCCCTAGCACTGACCGAATAGATAAAAAGGGAAAGGAGCCGCTGGATTTAGCCTTAAAGCCACCAGAAAATAAGGACGTCATTCTGGTACAGGGAGACTCATCGAAAACAACAAGAATAGGTACCGAATTAAGCAAGGAAGGGGAAGTAATGTTGATCAACTTTCTCAGAAATAATATGGATGTCTTCGCTTGGAGTGCGAATGACATCGAAGGGATTGACCCTCGAGTAATCAACCATTCGCTAAAAATCAACCCTTTAGCAAAACTAGCTAGACAAAAGAAGAGAAATCATGGGCCAGTGAAAGATAAAATCATCAAAGCAGAAGTAGAAAGACTACTCAAAGCAAAACAAATTCGGGAAATACACTTCTCGGAATGGCTATGTAATGTTGTTCTAGTAGCAAAAGAGGATAGAAAAGATAACAAGTGGAGAATGTGCAATGATTTTACCGACCTTAATAAATTGTGTCCGCGCAATCATTATCCGCTCCCGAGGATTGACTTACTAGTCGACTCAACCGCTGGTTTTGCAATCTTCAGCATGATGGACGCCTTCCAAGGTTTTTATCAAATATACATGAATGAGCAAGACCAAGAGAAAACTGCATTCATAACCGAGCAAGGAGTATATTGCTTCATAGTTATGCCATTTGGGTTAAGGAACGCCGGGGCCACTTACCAAAGGTTAGTAAACCTAATGTTTAAAGAATTAATTGGAGAAATAATGGAGGTCTACGTGGATGACATGCTAGTCAAAAGTATGAATGAAGCGGATCACATAAGACATCTTGATCGATGCTTCCAAATATTGAGGAAATACCGCATGAAGCTAAATCCTGCAAAGTGAACCTTCGGTGTTAAATCAGGAAAGTTCTTGGGCTATTTAGTACATCAACGAGGAATAGAAGCCAACCCAGAAAAAATTCGAGCAATAACTGAAATGAAGTCGCCCAAAACCATCTCCCAAGTACAAAGCTTGGTAGGGAAGATAGTAGCATTGAACAGATTCATATCCAAATCGGCTGACAAAAGTTTGCCTTTCTTCCAAACCCTTCGTAAGGCAAAAAACTTTGTTTGGACAGAAGAATGCAATCATGCTTTCGACCAACTAAAAGAATATCTGACGACATCCCCGTTGTTGGCCAAACCAACCGAAGGGGAACCATTATATATCTACATCTCGATCTCCGATGTGGCTGTTAGCTCAGTCTTGGTCAAAATAGAAGATTTGGAACATAAGCCTATCTATTACTTAAGCAAATTATTACAAGGGGCGGAGAAGAACTACTTGGAGATTGAAAAATTCGCTTTGGCCTTAGTAGTAGCAGCACGAAAACTCTGACCTTACTTTTTGACCTACAAAATCGTGGTTTTAACAAACCAACCACTAAGACAGGTCTTAGCAAAGCCAGAAGCCTCTGGAAGACTAATCAAATGGGCAATCGAACTTGGTCAATTCGAAATCGAGTACAAACCAAGAATTGCAATTAAAGCCCAAGTATTAGCTGACTTCCCACTGGAAACTCCGACACAAGTGACCGAACCAATGAACAGCCTTGACGACGATATATTGATCATAGAAAGCCAGACCTGGTTAATGCATGTTGACGGTGCTTCGTGCCGAGAAGGAGGAGGTGCCGGAATCAACTTCACCGGACCAAATAAAGAGGATCTAAATTATGCGATAACATTGGACTTTGTTGTAACAAACAATGAAGCGGAATATGAAGCACTGATCGCAGGAATGGAAATGGCAATTAAGGCCAACATTAAAAGACTTAAAGTATTAACTGATTCAGAGTTAGTACAAAGACAGATAGAAGGCCTATATGAGGCTAAGGAGTTTAACATGGTAAAATACCTCACCAAAGTAAAGAAGTTGGCTGAAAAATTCGAATGTTTCGGTATACAGAACATCCCACGTTCGGAAAATAAATGGGCTGATCAACTTTCTAGGTTCACTGGATCCCAGGACGGAAAAACCAAAAGGGTGATCAACTGGTTAATTTCAACGCACCAGCAATCGATATCGATGAAAAACCAGTCCTCGAAATAATGGAAATCGAAGAAGCTGAAGAAAACTGGATGACTCCAATGATAGACTATCTTCAAGAAGGAAAATTGCCACTTGAACATAATGAAGCTCGAAAAATAAAATATCGGGCTCCAAAATATACGTTGGTAGAAGAAAAACTTTACCGAAGATCGGTATCAGGAATTCTTCTGAAATGCATCTCCGAATTGCAAACCACCGATATCATACGAGAAGTATATGAAGGAGATGCAGGAAATCACAGCGGAGCAAGGGCATTAGCTTTAAAATGCCTCCGAACAGGTTATTATTGGCCTACCATCAACAACGATGCCATCCAATATGTCCAAAGATGTCATCACTGCCAAGTCCATGCTAATATATGTCATCAACCAGCAGAAAACATGCACCCAATACCGGTATGTTGGCCGTTCGATCAATGGGGAATGGACATTGTAGGACCGTTCTCAGCAGCTAGATCCAAGAAAGCTTATGTCCTGGCCGCTGTTGAATACTTCAGCAAATGGATAGAATGCATCGCCCTTGCACGGATAACTCAGTTCCAAGTGATTAACTTTCTTTGGAAATTCATAGTATGTCGATTTGGCATCCCGAGAATTTTGATTTCTGATAATGGAACCCAATTCGCGGGAAAACAGGTAATTGAATGGTGTTCAAAACTAGGAATTCAGCAAAATTTCACTTCGGTCGGAGATCCTAGAGCGAACGGACAGACCGAGGTAGCTAATCGAGAAATAATAAAATCTTTGGAAAAAAGATTAGGAGCAGCCAAAGGAAAATGGCTAGATGAACTCCCAGGAGTGGTTTGGGCCAATCGAACCACAGTCAGAACTTCAACCGGGGAGACCCCATTCAGTCTAGTATATGGCTCGGAAGCTGTTATTCCTGCGAAACGTTAATTCCAACGCCAAGGATTGAAATGTACGACGACCAGGAAAATGGAAAGATAAGAGAAAATGATATTGATTTGACTGAAGCTCTAAGAGAAAAAGCGGCCGTACGATTGCAAGCTACCAAATCAAATATGGAAAAGGCTTACAATCAAAAGGTACGCATCCGAACCTTCAAAGAAGGGGATCTGGTCTTGAAAAAGGTAGAAGTATCCAAGCATGTGGGAAGTTACAACAAAATTGGGATGGACCTTACATTGTCATTGGTGTAGGAAAGAAAGGTTCATACAAAATTGCACACTTGGACGGAACAGCCTTACCAAGAACCTGGAATGCAGTCAACCTTAGAAAATACTATGGTAAATAAATTTTAGTAGAACATGCTGCTTTACTTTGTTTTATTTTAGTAAGTTTTATTCCTTGTAATAAAAGGCCTTAGCCTACAGTTCGAATTATTAAAAAGATTTTTTAGCGATTTTTAATCAAGATCGAGTATAAATCGATTGATTCGGTAAACACTCCTAGCGATCCTACGATAAGTATTCGTCAAATTTAAAATACAAACGAGTCGAGTATACATTGATCCGCTCAATAAACACTCCTCGATCTAACTACAAACGAGTCGAGTATACATTGATCCGCTCAATAAACACTCCTCGATCTAAACAAACGAGTCGAGTATACATTGATCCGCTCAATAAAAACTCCTCGATCTACACTTAACGATTACAAGACTCTGGTATTAAAAACATAAGTCTAAACAAAACGAGTCGAGTATACATTGATCCGTTCAATAAAAACTCCTCGATCTACACTTAACGATTACGAGACTCTGGTATTGAAAACCTAAGTCTCAGTAAAGCGAGTTGAGTATACATTGATCCGCTCAATAAAAACTCCTCGATTATTTTTCAACGATTAAAGGACTTCTGGTACGATAACCTAAGTCTAAACAAAAAGAGTCGAGTATACATTGATCCGCTCAATAAAAACTCCTCGATTATTTTTCAACGATTAAAGGACTTCTAGTACGATAACCTAAGTCTAAACAAAAAGAGTCGAGTATACATTGATCCGCTCAATAAAAACTCCTCGATCTACATTTATTGATTACAAGACTCTGGTATTGAAAACCTAAGTCTCAATAAAGCGAGTCGAGTATACATTGATCCGCTCAATAAAAACTCCTCGATCTACATTTAACGACTAACAAAGAGTTGAGTATACATTGATCTGCTCAATAAACAATAAAGAGTTGAGTATACATTGATCCGCTCAATATTAATCGTTAATAGGCTTTGATATAAAAAAACCTAGGTCTAAACAATAAAGAGTTGAGTATACATTGATCCGCTCAATAAACACTCCTCAATTATTCTTAACGATTATAAGGCTTTTGGTATAAAAACCTAAGTTAAACAAAAAGAGTTGAGTATACATTGATCCGCTCAATAAACACTCCTCGATCTGTCTTAACGATCAATAAGAATTGGTAAACACACCTAAATCATGGAAATGAGTTGAGTATAAATGAATTTGCTCGATAAACGCTCCTCATAAACAAGATTAAAATAATATCAATGACAAGAAGAATGAAAAGAATAATAGTAAAGTTTTATTCACCTATGTTCAAGGAACATGTAATAAATTACATACAAATAGCTCTGATTAGATTACAAAGGTCTATATATGATTTACACATCGTTACAACTATTAAACGATCCTATCCTATGGATCTGGGTTCTTCACGACAATGTCCACGGAAACAGCAATCTCCTCCCTAGTGCCTCGATGGTTGTAACTGACCACCTAAGAAACATGCTGCTCAGGATGGTCGACTTCTTTGGTTCGACGGCCAGGCTCTGAAGATCAATGTTCTTCCAGATGAAATGAGCATTACCAGCCAGATAACCAGCAATAATCATTCACCCACAACAAGATACTGCTTTTACATTAAGAGTTAAAACATTTTACTCTGAAGTAGCATCTCGCAAGGACCGTCGCGGTGAGCACTTTACCAGCACACCCCGGTGGTCTATCAATCCGGAGGTTACATCCAAAAGCGGCGGTGCCTGGTAAAAATGAACCCTCCATGTGCAAACAGGAAACCACGGACCTCAAACCCGTAAATACAAGATTCGAGGCCTCATGGGACCCATCAGTACAAGGTAGGGATTCCATGGGACCCGTCAGTACAAGGCAGAAGAAAATTAAGTTATTATGATATGAATCACGATAATGTGATTTTTTGAATATTATGGGATCAGAAGGCAAAATGAAATTTAAGGAAACTGAGATCTCCATCTTTTCTGAGAAGAAAATAAAAGATATGGAAACTGCCTACATATTTATAGGCGCTCGTGCAAATGATCCTACGACTGAATAGAAACCTAATCGAGGGACGAAAATGCGACTTTTCGATTTCCCGTAATAAATGCAAGTAAGTTGGAACGCACCTCACTGGTCGAATCGTCGAATCGTCGATAAATGCAAAAGAAGATCGCTTCGATCAATGCACTAGAAAGCAGATCTAAAAGAGCTCCAGATATTACATCAAGATGTTAGTTCGACTAAAAGAATCAAGAACTTCATAATCCGACCTATGAGGTCGTAACTGCCTCATATGTCACAGAGAATAATTATTAGCTAACCATGTTCGGGCCTCATTTGGAATCCATGAAATCTGACATGGAAATCAGGAGAATAGCCGTCATAACTCAAGACTTCAACAAAGTCACTGCCTAACATTCCAAAGAATTGCTGAAGGGGGTCAGAACATGCTAGATCTGGCTAATAATTCTACGTTTTCCAATTCCTCCCATATCAAAGAAATGATATATTGGTTGCTTTATTCGAAGAACAAGGAACTCACAAGCACTACAGAGAAACATGGATCTTAAGAACTTATCTAGAACGACTTTGCAGTTTAAAAAAAAAAAAAAAGAGCAGAGCTCAACAGCGGAAGTAACCGCGTCTTTAAATAAGATATCTTTAACTAAAAGACAAATTTACAAGGGACTGGTCGAACAGCGACGGCAAAGCTGAGAACTTCTTTAAAATATTCGATCAACTATCTACATGGATGCCTTGCTATTCATATTTTTATGTCTAACACGACTTCTGGAAGACCATAAGGGATCATGCTCAGGTTGATCATCATTCTTATACTTCATTTTAAAGAATTTGATTTGCAGAAACAAACGTTGAATCATTCAGTTACTTGAACATTGATCAAGCAAGACTAAAGCTACATTTTCAAAGACTAGACGTCCTCCGAGAAGACCAACATGAGATAAGTATACTAATCTATACTGATTATTTCATGATGTTATATTTATGCATAACAGCAAAACGTGCATAACAAATTATATCTACAAAATAAAATTGATCAAGGCAAGGATCTGCCTGCAAAAGATCATAGTTTTTAATTGAGTCGTTCTCCCAATACAAAAAATTCACCCCAAGCAACTACACAAAAAAGTTGTGCACTAAAAAAAAAAAAAAAAAAAAAAAGAGGAGAGGGGAAACAGCCCTAGGCCTGCCAGGTCGAACATATCACTGAGAAGAATTATTAACATGCCGACTAGCAGAAACAGTCCTCCGAGGAGACAAGTTACCAGCAAACGCCATCAACTACTCCTGACGCTTTAGATAACCGGCATCATAACCTTCCTCATAGGACCGCCGTCGAGACTCCTCTGCTAGGGCAGCAGCCCGAACCAAGTCACTTTTCTCTTTCTCCCAGACAGACTTTTCTTCTTGCAATTTTTGCAGATCATCATTAACAAGCTTCAGTTGGAGACTCTGCCCTCTGACCTTGGCCGACTCTGATTCCAAACGACGTTGATAAGCATCTCTGCTTATCCACAGATCATCATTTTGCACACCCAGCTGGAGTGCAAAGTACTTAGCCTGGAAAAAGAAAGCAGTCTTTATGTAACAGGGCAATCAAATTGAAAGCGGGAAAAATAATGAAAGATAGGTCTACCTGCTCGCACAACTTCACTAGTGATTGTACAAGGCGTACATTGGAAGTACTCTCAAGCTTCCTCAACTCACCGGGCAAAATAGTGCTCAAGCCCAGTTCCCAAGACAAAGCATCGGGCTCAACAGAGCCCGGCAGTTCACTGAGAAGAGGGACATTGTCAGGGTGGGGAGTCGCTGACCGCAAGATATCCTTAACCTGCTCAAGGATACAACGATCATCTAACAAATGAGGGGATTCCCTCTCATTGGGGCTAACCGAGGTTTCCTTACCCGAAGCAGATATAACGGTCCGGCGACCAGGCCTTAACTCAGTTCGACCTCCAGAAGGACCACCAGATTCAAAAGAAGTAGTCATCACAGTAGTATCATTAAACAAATAATCAGGACAATCTTGGAAAATAGGTTGTGTTGCGGAGGGATTGACAAAGGAGCCATCATCAACTTGGCCTCCGCTGACGACCGGGGCAGTAGAGGTAGAAAAAGGAAGGGAATTAACAAAATCCCCTCCATGAAAACCATGCTCAAAAGAAGAAACGCCTGAAGAAACAGGTATATCAAAAGTCTGCTCCACATTGGACGAATCACCAAAAGCCACCCGACCAGGGGAAGGCCTACTTCCTACTTTAGTAGAAGAAGAAAAATTTGGTGGTACAAAAGACGAACTAATTACATAAAAAGGTTCAGAAGGGATAACAGGAGTATCGATCACCGACCTAGTAATTGAAGACGAACGAAGAGGCTCTATCGAGGGCCCCTCTGTTCGAGACTTTTTCGGTCTAGTATTCCTAGCGCCCTCACGAAAAGGACGCTTCGAAGTGTTGCCAAAAAGATTACTCATGATCGGATTTTCAAAAAGAACAATTTAAATATCGAGAAAGCTTATCGACGAGCTGAAGAAAGAGTATTCTATTAAAGAGATAAGTACAGCGGTAAATAGCGAGTCAAGTTTTTTTTACCTTTTATATTTATACTATACGAAAAGACGCAATAGACCCAAAGAAAGGGCGCGAAACACAGAAATCAGCTTTGGAATAAACACTAGAAGTTGAAACGACATACGCATAATGATTACGGCGAAGTTAATGACTTGTCAGAATTATTACAGAGAACACGAAAGGATGTGACGGATAGAATACAAAACGTTTATTTAACAAAGGGGTGAAAAAGTAATGTTACAGTTAAACCTATAGTGAATAGTTACGAAAGTTATTTCAGAGATTCTAAATATATCATACAGCTTGGTCGCTATCTGGAATTTTCTGTTCGCTACCGACTTCTCTCTCCTCCGATGTGTCAATATCTTCTTCTTCATCATCTTGATCGATGGAATTGTTATCGAGCTCATCATTGATATCTGAAAGAGGAATTGGCAACGGTTTCCCAAACTCTGTAACAAGGTGAGCCAAAGGAAAATTTTGATAAACAACGTCCGGAAGCTCGGAGGAGGAATATGCTTCGCCATAATGGTTCAGCCGAATATGTGCCGCTTTAAAATATTCCTTTCGACGATCATCTATCAATCCTAAGGCGACCAACTGATGAATTGCCTTCTTGAACATATTTTCTAAGAGCGGACCGACCATTTGATTTACCAGCGCCATATGAACAGGAGAACTGAGGAATTCACGAATCACTTTTTCATCGGAATTACGACCATAACGATCCCTGAGTCCACTAAGAGGAGTATCCTCCTCATACTCCCCTAAAGAGGCTTGAAGACTTGATACTTGAGATTCCAACTCGCTAATCCGAGCAGTACTCTGAAATTGAAACTCCTCTAACTTTTTAGACATTTGGTTAGCTTGTTCTTGAGCACGGGAAATCTCCAGAACCCTGTTTATAACCTCCTGGTCTTCAGTCCCCGTGGCCCTAATCTCTACGACCGGAACAGTAGAAGCCGTTGAGGGACCGGCCTCTGAACCAGAAGTCCTGCCAAGCAAAGTTTTATACTTCTCTTCCAGGAAATCACACTGTTGTTTCCAAAGAGCAGTTTCGTAAGCATATGACGCCAAACAAGTCTTAGTCTGAAAGAACAAAGGGAGTAGAAAGAAAAAGATTAGCGAATTAAAATGATCCTCAAAGAAAATTACTTTGTTAGCGCAATCAAAAAAGATATCACCTTTTCAGCATAAAGAGAAGCTCGCTGAAATTTCTCCAAGGGATCCTTCCGAAGAAGCTTATTCATGTCACGAGTAAAAACGCCGGACAAAAGAACACGAGTGGCCTTATCCACTGCGTTTTCGCTCTCATCATGGACCAAAGAATCATTCTCGGGATAGCCAGCAGCTCTTTTTCCCTCTAAATGATCCTCGATCATTTCAACCAAAGTAGGTTTTGGATGATTATCACCAAGTAAAGAAAGATCGTTACCAGAACGACCATAATAACTCCTTTTCCTATCCACCGGGTTGTCATTGGGATGAGGCATCGACCAGCTGCGACATCCACGTATACCTAAAGATGTCCTAAGCTGGAAAGGGGGATAACCAGATCCAGTTCCCAAACGAACAGGGGATTCTTGAGAAAAGTCTGGAGATTCCTCTCTATTCTCCTCAGACTCATGACTCAACTCCAATTTTCTCTTCCGAGATGCTCTCTGCTCGATTGGAACGTTCGCTATTGTCTTTCTAGATTTAGACAACACCATTTTTCCTATTGAAGAATGTCTGGAATTTTCTACCATATGAGCTGAAAAAGGAAACAAGATAAAGGTTAAATTCTCTGTAGAAAAGGTATCATCTCAACACTAAGCTGAAATAAAATGCTTACCAAGTGATTCAGATGATGAACTGATTGGAAAATCTTGAGCACTCAATCCCGCTTTACGAAGGAAAGCTTCCCCAATCAGAAGAGCACTCTGATATTTGTTGGTACGCATAGCATGGATTTCACCAATAAACCGAGCATCATCAGGAATGAGTTCACCAGTCGGCAGGCGACCTCCGTAAACCCATTTGGAGCCATGATCCCACGAGAAGGGCATGGTCGAACCATCCACCAAATGAAGACGAGGTGGGGGCGAACAAAGAAAAAATGAGATTTCCATGAAGGGTTGCTAGAAACTGGGGAATCAAAGATTGCTCGACTAGGCCTCTGACTAGCGAAGAAATATCCGCGATTGGAGGAACTGGAAATATTAAATCGAAAAAGTTGTGTAAAGTTACGAAAGGAAGGTTTGAACCCTTTCGCGATCATTAAGACAGAAAAACAAACCACGAAGGCCACAGAATTAGGAACTAATTGTGTCAAGGACACACTGAATATTTTTAGAATATCAAGAAAGAGGGGAGACAACGGAAGACGTAAACCACTATTAAAATGGGCCGTGTAAAAAGCTCGACATCCATCCGGTAGTGATGTAACCCTATCAGAAGAAGAAGGGAGAACTATCTCAGAACCCTCCGGGAAATATTTTGTATAGTTGTTCACAACCTCGGGGAAAGTATCAACCGTGTAAGCACAAGCTAAGTCCTCAATTGGTTCAGAAATTTGATGAGCGGTACCTTTGCCCTTTTTGGCCCGGGCAGTGACATCTGTATCGGAAAGAATTTGTACCTTAAAGGTATCTTCAACAAGAACAACAAATTCAGAAACTCCGATTTGCTCGCTCAAAGGATTAGAATGCAACTCTTCCTCGTTAGTGGGAGCAACATTCTCCCTAGAGGAGGAAGAAGATTTTCTTAAAGTGGCCATGTTTTTGGACTCTCAGAGGATATAAGTCGATAAAAGGAAAACTTTTTATGATGAACGACTAAGCAAGCAAATGACTACGAACTATAAGGAAGTATGAAGGAGAAAATGACGAACTCAATAGTCACCTATTTATACTGAGAAGAAAAAAGACGTTTCGAACTCGTCACAACTAATCACATTCCCGCCAAAAACAGAAGAAGATAAAAAGCCTCCCCGAAGGGACGCGTGGCGATTCATAATTGGAAAGAGAAAACGACTATCTATGATGCGTAGCACACTTTTCCTTACTTAAGATTTTTTCCCACTGGGTTTTTTCTTAAGTAAGGTTTTTAACGAGGCACCATTCATAGAAGATAACAGTCGTAAGAAATCGTCTACTTCTACGAGCTTCTACTGCCTATACGCTCGAATAAGTGAGGGAGTACTGATGGGGGCTATTTCACACCCCTTATAATGTGCGGATCGACTGAAGAATAAAAGATCGACTGATGGGGGACTTTTTCGAATACACAGCAAATACGCTACCACATTCTGCATATCAGCAAAATCCTAGATTATTCAATAAAGAAAAGAGCTTTCTTTTCATATTCATGTTATTTTTTACGTTGATTATAATAATTACTAATTGTTCCCTTCAAATAGTTCTTCCTTGAGTTTGATCCATCCTGAATAAAGTAACAGAGTTCTTAAAAATAAATTGAGAATCCCCATATTCACTGATATAATTAACCCGACGAAATCCGGTTAAATCAGCTACGGTCTTTGTACCCGCGAACATAGGCTTTTTGTTCACGAAGCCCGGACTCCTTCTTTTCCCGTTCGTAGATACACCTGAGCCCCTCTAGCTCTTTGCTCAGCTTCTCCAAGATCTCCTCTCCTCGATTACAGGCAACCTTTTCTTTCTCCAGAACCAGCCTATCCTCAAGGGATCTATTGGCTTCAAGCAGGCGACCAAGCTCAATCTTATTCTTTGCCAACTCGAGGGATACAGCAGCTTGGTGTTCGATCCAGCGCTCTGCAAGCATCCTGAGCTCAAAAAAGTCCTGACTGGACTGAGATGTAAGCGATTAAAAAAAAAAAAAAGAGAGAGATAGAGAAGGGAGAGAAGGAGAAAAGAAAGGTTTAAGAAAGTAACCTGAGCAAGAAAATTCGACCCCGATTGAAACAGGTACAAAGGACTTTTCCCTTTCAACATGATAGTCTCAAACATAGAGATATCAGCACGCAAAAGGTTCGGAACAGATTTTCCGATCTCAAGAGAAAGAGCCTTAGATGAAGAGGCAGAAGTTGGATCGAAAGGTTTTTCGACCTTAGACGGTTCTAATGGCATGAGAGATTCTTCGCGCCTAACGATATCTTCTCCTGAGGAGATCAATTTAGCCTTTTTGTTGGGACCCCCACCGGAAGAGTTCAACTTGCCAGAGGTAGCGGATTTAACCAGAGCTTGTTTTTCCGCCCATCTTTCCTTTTTCAAAGACTTGGAGTTTCTATTCCCTTTATTCATTTTTTGGCCTTTTGCTCGAGTCTTATTTGTGGCACCATGAAAAATTCAAAGAAAAAGTCAGAAGTTCGAATTTATATATAATTGAGGAAGCTCCGATCCCAGTATTTGATATTACGATGAAATGAAGTGAGATGGCCCTAGTATTTTATAGCAAAGAAGGCATCCTGTTAGAACAATAATATAATGGTCGTCGCCCATAGGAAAGATTCGATATAAGGTAACAAAAGCTCTCACTAAGATAACAGTTTGATTTAAGAAATGCAAGAACAAAAATGTACGTACGATTGAGAAAGCGAGAAGTACATGGATCTAAAAACTACAAATTAAGAATCAGTAAAGTCCTATTACATAATATTCATCAGTGATCAGATTCTTCAGCACTAGAATCACGACCTCCTCCGCCTTTTCGCCATCTTCCTCGGAATCACCTTCCGAACTGTCATCAACAATGCTACTCGAGCTATCGTTCCCTTCGCCGCTACTTTGATCATCAGAACTGGAGTTATTTGTCCTAGGGGAATTGATATTTTCTCCTTCCCGATCATCGGATTCACCCTCGATATCCACTTCCTCATCCTCTTCCCCCGAACTCTCCGCTTAGAGCATATCAGGATTGGGCATAGGAACACCGAATTCAGCAAGGAACGGAGCATACTCATGGCCTTCTAGACCCTCAATTTTGGGAGGAAGGGACGAGGCTTTGTAATTCTCCCCAAGGATATTTTTATAGTCGTTCATAAAGGGAAGATATTCGGCGAGAGCTCCCGGGATTCTTCCGGCCACGATGAGCTGCTGAACTCCTTTATAAAAGAAAGCTTGATTGATGGGGCCCGAACATAACCGAACCAAGGCCTCAAGAAAGGGGGACTCTAAAAACTCCCTTATAGCTGGAAGCTTGCCTTCTTCTCGACCTCGAACATATGCCTGGTCGGACGATGCCTTAGCCTGCTCAAGATCCGACTTTAATTTCACTACCTCTTCCTCGAGGGCCCTCTTTCCTTCGAGCTCTTTCCTAGCCTCCCCGAGCTCCTTCTCGACCTCAGAAAGCTTGGCGTTAGTCTCTCTCAACTGACCGGCCGTAACAGCTTCCTCTTTCAGAATGTCATGGAAAGCAGTATGAGTTTGTCGAGACTCCTCTTCTAAAATGGCTAATCGATGAGACTGATGAGTAAATAAATCTCCAGCCTGCAAAAGGACATCAGTAATAAGGCGAGATTTCGAAAAAAGTTAATACATTCGAAGAAAACATGTACCCTCTGATGTGCATAAGCGTAATCGCCCATGATCTGAAAACCGTCTTTCTGGACAAGCTCGGTATTATCATCCTTAAACCTTTCGGCCATCAGAATTCGGAAGGACTTGTCCACTGTATGTTCACCGTTGGGGCCAAAGTTGGACTCGATGGTCCCGTCCTCGGGAAACCCAGCGGCCCTCGGTCCGCGAAGATGATCTTCTATAAAATCTACCAAATCTGGTTCTGTGCGACCTGGTCGATATTGAATCGGGCCTGGACTCCGACCAAATGGCGTTACTCTTCTTGAGGACTCGGGATCCTCGTTATTCCTTTTTCGGGCCATTCGAGCTTCAATTATCTCTTGGGATTGGATCCCCTTTAACGTATAATAGTTATACCCCGCCGCGTTCGGATCAGACGCACCAATCGAGAATACCGATTGCAAAGGGCCGGAAGCTCGAGATTGTGAAGTTGCTTCGGCAGCAATTTGATGAAAACCTGTAGTTATGCTCGGAACTGCAGAAGTATCAGTTCCATGAATGGTTCCTCTAATCATCAAAGTAGCCCTTGATTTCTTCTGTTTGCGAGGTTGGCCTTGGGACCCTGTAGAAAATGAAGCAACGTTCGAACCGACTACGGAGGTTCGAAACTTCTCAACAATCTCAGCTGTAAATCGAGAATGGGTTTAATTTAGAACCAAGTAAAATCAATTGAATTATATGAAAAGAAATAGTATACCTAAGGAGGGAGGAGCAATTACAGCGGCATCCTCCTCATCAGTTCTAGCAACCTGGTTAGTTGGGTCGTCCGAAGGCGCGGTTGAAGATTCGCCAAAATTGATAGCAGGGGCAAGGTAAGAACATCCGCTGAGCCCTGCCATTCTCAAGACCCTCTCTTGGGTCAATAAAGCGGTTTGGTAAAGATCAGGATGGAGGGTCTGCAAAAATTTATCCGGGAGCTCGTGATTCATTCGTCCTGTGAGTTTCCACCTACCGAAAATCCAAGACCTCTCTCCGGGCCATTCATAAGGGGTCGGTTCTGGAGTCTCTGCAGAAGGTGGAGTATCGGGGCCTCGGACAAAAAAGAACTCCTTTTTCCAACCCTTTATGTTGCTCGAGACATTGCTTGACAGTATTGATCGATTCGACCTTTGCGAGAAATATACGTGCCCAGCATTCGAAGATGTCGACGAACTCACTTGGAAAACCCGCCAGAAGTTTTGAAAGGCTGCTTTCTTCCCTTTGGCCTTCATCAGCGCGTTGAAGGCGACGATATACCCGATCGAATTCGGAAGAATTTGGGATGGAGCGAGATGAAAAGCCTCTAAAATGCTACAAATTAAAGGAATAAAGGGGATGCGTAGACCGTAAAAGAATTGCCTAGTGTAAAAAGCTTGGCACCCCGTAGGAGGGTAGGTGACACGCTGCTCAGGAGTCGGAACGACGTCGAAAATCCGTCGCCTAAGTACTTACCAAATTCGGTTTCCAAGTATTCTTGATGCTTTTCAGTATAATGGCAAATAATTTGGTCGGCCTTCTCCTCGGTTTTATTAAGCCGTACACTGGTTGAAGGTTCCGTCCACTCAAAAATTGTAACGACAACACTTTTACCTATTCTGTACTTGGCTTGCTCATTCTTTCCTAAGGGAAGATCATCGTCATCCGCAGCCTCTTCGTCGGTGGCCTCGCTCGAGGTATCACTTTCACTGCTCTCCGAACCCGAGTTTGACTCCTCTCTCACCTCATCAGAACTAGAATTAGGGCTCGGGACCCTTGAAATCTCAGCTCTAGAGGATCGAGTATCCACGACCCACATCTCATCGGGACCACTATCTTGTTCTTCCACTACCTTGGTCTTGCCTTTGGGATCTGTTGAACTAGACATTATATGCTCAGGACGATCGGACAGGTATTAGGGTTTTCTTAGCGATCTATACGCTCCGATCTAGGGTTCTTTGAGAGTCTTGTAAAAATGAACCTCCAACGATCAGCTTATATATACAAGGTCAAAATGGTAAATTGCAAACCGGTCCCCGAGTAGTCGCAACGATTGAACTCCCTCAGGGTAATTTCAAATCTACTTTCCCTTTAATTGCGCGTTAGACCCCTATACTCTATGGAATTATGGGCCGCACTCCAACACATGAAGGGACACAACGCTTGGACTTCCATGTTCGTTTACTACTATATGATCGGAGAAGCATGATCGGAAAAGGAACAAGGCAGTATTAATAAGGAGTCGATCACGGCATTATGAATTATAAGGCGATGGGACACTTTTTGAAAGCCTGTCAATCATTATCGACGAGAAAATTTATATATCACAACAGTCATTATGGTGTTTCCATGATATGCACTCTTTTTCCCTGGTTCGGTTTTTATCCCAATGGGTTTTTCCGAATTAGGTTTTTAACGAGGTTTATCCGAGATATCATAATAAGACTCGCCCATCCCGATGTAACGCATACTTCTCCGAACTTAAGCTTCACCTTGCGCTCGAGAAGTGGGGGAGTATTGATGAAGGGCATTTTTGGAGTATATCTTTATGAGTCCAAGTGAGGTCGAGCGTCATCAGCCCCCGACCATTCAGAATTAAAATCATGCTCGGGTCACAGATATTCCGATCCAACCTTTCGTAGAAAAAGTTTATGATCTATTATTACTGTTGGGCCGACCGCAGGCCCGGGCCTATGAGCCGTGTAATATATGCTTACGGACAGTCCAGGAAGCTCATCTCCTCAGCTATAAATACTACAAGCATTAATGAAGAAAGACACGCTTTCCCAGGTGCACACCATTCGAAGCTGCTGCTCGGAAAGATAGTTTAGGCCACTTTATATGTATTTCGCACTCTAGCTTGTACGGCATCCTATAATGCTCAAATAGGACCCCCCCCCAATTCTTGTAATCTATACACCTACGATCGCAATATACATTATTGATCTATTCTCCATTTAGTTCAGTTTGTGTTCACATTGGTTGTGTTTTAATCTCGATCATACCACGAAACCGTGCTAGATCACACTGCTGGTCGAGTCATGAGGTTCTTGTATCGAGGTCGGAGTTTCTAATAGGAAGTCAGCCAGAACTTGAGCCTTAATCGCAGTCCCTAGCTTATATTCAATCTCGAATTGTCCTAATTCGATTGCCCATTTAATCAATCTTCCAGAGGTTTCTGGCTTTGCCAAGACTTGTCTTAGTGGTTGATTTGTAAGCACCACAATTTTATACGTCAAGAAATATGGCCGGAGCTTCCTGATGGAATAGTGCCCAGCAAGCCAATGTTAATTAGCTTGTTGAAGTACTGTTTTCTTATGGTTTATAATTAATACGCCGTTCATTCATAGTATGTGAAACTGAACAATGGCCAACTTCATCTCTCGCGAACCTATCTAAGCGATTGGATGAAATCCTGAGGTCACAATAGACTATGGGACGATTCACTTCAGTACTGAGTGCAATCATGAAACAGTCTCAAAGGTCGTGATCTTAAAACCGTTCCAAGTCATAGATTCCAAACGAGACGGGGTATCGTAGGGATCGCCAAGACTTGTACAAGTATGCATGATTCACATGGAGTGAATTTGTAGAGTTTCATGAGCAAGGAATTTGAGTCCAGTGCATATGAGTAGGTGGTTCAATGGAGGATTGAACGCATCGAACGACCCGAACAGAGAAACCCATTGTGGAAGCGCATGACGCATATCGGTGGTGGGATGTTTCCCAAAGGCTTATAATAGTGTACGATTTAGTCCTTAGACTTGAGGTACTAGGGCGAATTCGGTACATGGATGTGCGTACTTAGATTTAGGTACTGGTCACGTAGCCTGGCCGCAAAGTGCCTAAGTTGGGTGCGTACACGACTGTACGCGAGTGGTTAGTACTAAGAAAGGATCTATCGACTCATCCTGATAAGATGTTGGTCCCAAGTGGTCAGAAGAGGTTTAGAGGGGGGGGGTGAATAAACCTCTTTAAAATTTTCTTTCAAATTTAACTTTAAAACTTTACTCTAACTGAACAGACTAAGCTGATCAGATTAGTAAGTTACAATTCTGTTCGCGAACAAATCTTTGAACAGTCTTGTTGACCACTCGTCTGATAGTTACTTAGCTGATTTTGCAGAAATCAGTTTTAATACTTAGAGTACTTGCAGCGGATTTTCAAAGTGTTTTTCACAAGTATTCTTAGCAGTTTGAAAAATGTTTCCCCAGTTTTATAAACTCCTTTTTGTCCTTTTTCAAACAGTTAACTTAATGTGTTTTTATGCAAACAGAAGATATGCAGTTTTGAAACAATGTAAAAACACAAGTAATTTTTATAGTGGTTATATGGATTTAAATATCCTTTAGTCCACTCTTCCAAGTCACTCAGATCTTGGGTTATACTATAATCACAAAGTTTACAGTATACTCTGCTTGCGTCGAACAACAAATGAAACGACCACAAGTTCGCAATAGGAGATCACACAGAAAACCTATCCTCTGAAGTTTGATCACTCACAAAGATGGATCACAACTCCGCACAACACTCTTGTTTACAAAATCACTCAGAAGATGTATTTTTCTTGATTCTTCAACTCTGCTTTCGTCAACAAATGACTCAGCTGATGAGTGAGCTGTTCTTGAGACTTAAAGAATTTTGCTTCAGAAGTTTCTCTCAGAAAGTGTGTTGCTTACTTCTTCTTCGTCTCTAGCAGCTATTTATACTTGAGGATTGAAAAATGTCCGTTGAAGAGAGACAGGATTCAAATTCCTCGAGTACTGGTCCTTAAAATCCGCGAACGGCTCTTTTGCAGTCTGTCCGTACTGTAAACAGTACGATTCTGCAGGCAGCATTAAATGCAGCATTAAATGCACTCGGCTGATGCGAAGCTTTTCTTCAATCATTTGTCTTAAATATCCTCGTACTTCAGCATTTATTACACCAAGGGGCATTTATTACCGTTGGGAACACTTCATGATCTTCTTCACTTGGCTGACAGAAGTATACGTCTGATGGTGAACTCGGCTGATCTCAAACTTGAACAAATCTGATTTGAGTCGGCTGATCTTCACTAATCTGATAACTTTGCTTCAGCAGATCAGAAGTCTTGGACCTTGAAACTTTGACTCTTCTGATGTCTTCATTACTTAGTCAAAATTCCTTGATAAGCTTATCAGCTAAGTTACTCCATACTTAGCCAATTTTACGAAGTTTTGGAATGCATCAAAACCTCCCTTATCAAACTTTCTTCAGTGCCTTCATCTTCATCTTCATCCAACAATTTCCCCCTTTTTGATGATGACAAAACTTCAGCTTAGTACCTGTTGAATACCTAAACTAAAGATTGAAATCCTCAAAATTTTCTGAGATAGAAAAAGTTTATTGGATTGAACTTGACTTTTCATTAATATTGAAAATGAGTTACATGTACAAATTCATCAGATGGGATTTCTGAAAAAGTAAACTGATTACAATTGATTTTTCAATTTCTAACTATCAGCTTCTTCATCAGATTCGAGCACTTCTTCATATTCATATGATGATTCTTCATCATCATCTTCTTCATCAACTTCTTCTTCCAGAATTGCTTTGGCAGCTTCCATCTTCTCCTTAAGTTCTTGCTCTTGTAGAGCTTTCAAGGCTTCCATGGCTTTCCTGGCAGATTCAGTGTTTTTGTACTTGGTATCTTCTTCTTCTATCTTTTCTTCTTCTTCTACCTTTCCAAGCACTTCAGCTTTGTCAGTAGTGTCTTCAGTTTCCTTGGCTTGAATGGTTGCAGCAGCAGTTTCTTCCTTAGTTGATTCTTCAGCAGCAGATTCCTTTGCTGGTTCTTCAGCAGCAGTTTCCTTAGCTGGTTCTTCCCTTTTATCTTCCCCCTTTTTGTCATCATCAACTCTGATGACATTAGAAGGTTCAACAGTAGGGTTGAGAGCAACTGTTGGAATCTTCACTCCAGCACACAAAGCCTTTAGATTCTGATTAACCACGTCATGACTAGCTGTCAGATGATGAAGGTCAGTGCTGATGACATCAGTCTTATCATTGAAGTAGTCAATGTTGAGGTTGATAGTTGCAATTTCATTTTGAACTTCCTGTGCAGCCTTTGCAACTTCTTGCAACATTCCCAGATTGATTTCCTTCTCTTCATGACTGACTTTAATGAAGGTTGCAGTTAAGTCAGCAATCTTGTGCTCAGCTGATTTTAAAGCAGTGTGAAGATGATTCACATCACCCTTCACATCTTCCACGTTCTGGTTCAGCTCTCTCAAACTGTGCACTAACTGCAATGAATGATCTTGAGGAATTGGAATACTGTTGATCTCCTTTTTGATGATTTCTTCTGTCGATCCTTGAACAGTTTCCAGCTGAATTCTGTTGGTTTCTGCCAACTCTGCTTTCAGCTCCTCCTTAACCTTTAATAGCTGTTGCTTGTGCTTGTCTTCCAGTTCCTTAAGTTGGTTTTCCATCAGCATCTGGATTGCTTCCATCAGTGATGAGTGCTTATCACCTGATGAAGCAGAAGCAGCAGCTACATCCCTTTCATCAATTTCCTGGTGGACAGGAATATCTTCCATCTTTTCGTCTTGATGATTTCCAGAGTCCGTAGCCTTCCACTCAATGGCCAGGGGATCATCAGCAGCCTTTTCAGCAGACTTGTCTTCAGTCTGATCAGCAGACTTATCAGCAATTTGATCAGCAGGCTTGTCAGCAGTCTGATCAGCAGGCTTGTCTTCAGTCTGATCAGCAGACTTGACATCAGGCTTGTCCGCAGCTTTAGGCTCATCAGTAACATCATCATAGACTAAGTTGGTGATAGTGCCATCGTCATTGAAGCAAGTGGTTTGTCTGATTTGCCTCACAATGATCCAGGGGTTAACAAAAGCATTATTCCCCTTTGGCATTTCATAATAAGGTTGTACTTCCTTGCCAAAAATGATTTGCTGGATACTTGGCAGTAGTGGCAAATCACTTGAACAGCCTTGCTGATAATTTGACTTTTTAGCCCATCTCTTCAGGGCAGTCATAACAGCAAACTTAATTGCTCTTTCCTCAGCATCTTCAGATTTCCTCTTCTTTTCAGGCAAGGTGCTCTTGATTTTCTTGGCTTCCTCCAATGCAAAGCCTTTTGCATAGCTATGCATGATATCTCTCACATAGCTTGGATCAAGAGCCTTTTGGATGGAGTTTGTCTTCAGCCAACTTAGAACCCATCGTTCTTCATCAGCTAACTCCTTCATATCTTGAAGTTCAGTAATTGACTTGTTCAGCCTGTTGTCTCTCCAACTAATATATCTTGGCTTTTCTTGGTTGAACAGAGTCTTCAGCATCAACTTCTGATCATAGTATGCTAATGACTTCTCAAATTTCTTGAACAATTCCTTATCAGCATAGACTATCTCAAAAGCTTTTCTGACTTCAAACTTGTCTTTGGACTTGGCTTTGGGAGCAGGCAGTAGTATCTTCTTTTTGTCTTCTTCAGTCTGCTCTTCACCAATCTTGATGCCACCTCCATGGACAGGTCCATAGGCATCAACCTTGCTCAATTCAATCACCATAGCCATTTCAGCATCCTCAGCAGCTTTTCTTTCTTCTGCAGACATGCGTCTTCTGGCTTCATCCTTTGCTTCTTGAGCTTTGCTCAACTCAAGAGCCTTCTTCTCTTCAAGCTCATCCTGCTTCCTCTGTTCAGCTTCTTCCCTTGCTTTCTTATCAGCTTTGGAGACTTTCTTTCTCCTTAGCACTATTTTTCTCTTGCCTTTATCAGCAGGTGCTGGTCCAGCAGATGATATGGGAGCAGCAGCTATAGGATGGATGATTTGAACATCTGGATCTTCTTGAGGTTGAGCAACCTCAGCTGTAGAAGTGACTTGACTTGGCTGTTGCTCATCAGCTTTGTCAGTCTCAACAGTCTCAACTGTTTCAATAGGCCTTTGAGTAGCTTCAGGATCCTCCCTAGCTACATTTTCCAGATCAGTAGGTTTTTCAATGAATGTCATCTGCTTTCTAGCAGACCTCTTTGTTCTACCTTCACGGTAAGTGGTAGCAGCTGTACTTCTCAGTTGACTTCTTGTCCTTTGAGAAATATCCTCAGCAGGCCTCTCTGCTGATGGAGTTCTTGATGGTGATGCAGGGGATCCAGTCCTTACATCAGCAATAATGTTCTCAACAATCTTAGTGGCTTCAGCAGAAGTCACTCTCTCCAACTGCTTTGATTCTTTCTTCTTGGGCTCATCAGCAGCCCTCTTCCTTTTAGTCTCAGCAGCCAGACTTGCTGTTTTGACTAATCTCTTTTGCCTTTTGGCAGGAACCTCCTTTGGTTCCTCAATATCAGCTTCCTCAGGCTCACCAGCCTTCCTCTTTTGAACAGGCATGTATTTGGACAATGCCTTAGATTTGTGAATTTCCTTTCCATTCTTCATATCACAGCCCAGCTTTGACAGCAGATAGCTGAGTGTGATCCTGTGGTTGGTAGTGGGGCCTTTTCCTTTCTTATCATCAAGAAAGTCAGCTAATATGTACCATACTATGATGGACCAGTTGATATCCATTCCATAGTATATGGCAGCCATGATGCTGAACCTTTTCATGGTAACAGCATCTAGTGAGAATGTGCAGTTCTCAACCAGCTTGCACACCATATCAGCCATCCGCTGATATTCATCCTTCAGTTGTTTCTTCCTGATATTTCCAGACAATGTTTCTCCTTCTTTGGCGCAGATCGCCCAGAACTGTTGGTGCTTATCCTCCGTCAGAACAGTGACGTCATGTCGTCCTCTGTTAGGAAGCCCAAACGTCTCGTGAAGAACAGCAGGAGTGATAGTGATAGATTTGCCTCCCACTGAAGCCTTAATCTCCAGTTTGTTGTAGTCAGCTTTTGCAGAGTTGTAGTACTCCATCACTTGGTCAGTCCAGATAATTCCTTCGTGGTATTCCATGAAGTTTACCAGCGAAGCAGCTTTGAACTTTTCGAGCAGTTCTTTCATCAGATTCGTACCAGATTGGTAGTAAGAATCATAAACGAGAAACATACCTTCGGCGGCCATTGTAGATCTGTTGAAGGTTAGAAAAACAAAGGAAAGTATGCAGAGAATTTGCAGAAATTTTCTCACAAGTACTTTTGAAAGTTTAGGGTGCGTAAAGAGCTACTCGACTGATCAGATGAGGATTTATAGAGTTGGGGTTTTTCGGTTTTCGTGAAATCTGCCAACCGTTAGATCCGTTTTTCTGTCAGTGCTGATCGTGCGGCGTCAGTTACGACCTTTCAAATTCAAAAGATATTTTAGTGAGGAGCGGGAATATGTACCGCCCGACAGTTTACTTGTAAAAGCGTGTTTTGGATAAAACGTTTTTAAATAGTTCGCTTTTATTTAAGTAATCAGATGAGTATAATAAACACTTATCTGATGGACTACTGTCCTGATGACAATGCTGTTATCAGAGAATGCCAATAGCTGATAACCTTCCTCAGCTGTTTGTCAATCCAGCTAGATAAAATAACTTCAATCTTCGATAGTTGAGTCTTCTGATGAAAACATAACTTCAACTAACTGTCATTAACAAATTTCATCTTTAATTCAGAAGTACCGCTAGTCTTACACGTTCCCCCTGAGTTTAAGAGTTCATAAGTTAACTAGTCTGTTGAGAGTTAATCCTTGAAGATAATGACGAATTACTAAGCTGTTGAACTCCAGTCTTCTGATGAGTTCCCCCTCAGCTTATGCTTCCAAATTAAGTAATCCTAACTCAGCTCTTAGAGTTGAGAACCTTACTTCACTTAGAGGTTTGGTGAAGATGTCAGCAATCTGATTATCAGTATGAACATACTCAATCATTACATTGCCTTTTTCCACATGATCTCTAATGAAATGATGCTTGATCTCAATATGCTTAGTCCTTGAATGACTTGTAGTGTTCTGAGTAAGAGAAATTGCACTTGTATTGTCACAGTAGATTGGAATTCCACTGATCTTGATGTTGTAGTCTTCTAGTTGATGCTTCAACCAAAGTATCTGTGCACAGCAGGCTCCAGCAGCTATATATTCAGCTTCAGCAGTAGATATAGAAACTGAGGTTTGCTTCTTACTCATCCATGAGATCAGACGACTGCCCAAGAACTGACAGGCACCTGTTGTGCTCTTTCTGTCAATTTTGCAGCCTGCAAGGTCTGAATCTGAATATCCAATGAGTTCAAATCCAGATTCTCTAGGATACCATAATCCCAATTCTTGAGTGCCTTTAACATACTTCAATATTCTCTTGGCAGCTAAGAGATGAGATTCTTTGGGGTTTGATTGAAATCTTGCACAGACTCCAACTGAGTACATTATATCAGGTCTGCTTGCTGTTAGATACAACAATGAACCAATAATGCCTCTATATTTGGTTATGTCCACTGATTTGCCATCTTCATCTTTATCCAAACGAAGACTTGTAGACATAGGAATGGTAGCTGTTGAGCTAGTTTCCATACCAAATTTCTTGAACAGATCTCTTGTGTACTTTGCTTGGCTGATGAATATTCCATCAGGCAACTGTCTAACTTGCAATCCAAGAAAGTAATTAAGTTCACCCATCATGCTCATTTCAAACTTATTCTGCATCAGCTTGGAGAACTTATCACACATCTGTTGGTTAGTTGAACCAAAAATAATGTCGTCCACATATATTTGCACAAGTAATATATGATTTTCCCATTCAATTGTGAACAAGGTTTTATCTACCTTACCTTTACGAAATCCTTTAATTAAAAGAAAATCAGATAGGGTATCATACCATGCTCTTGGAGCTTGTTTTAGTCCATAAAGGGCTTTCTTCAGACGATATACTTTGTCCTCTTCTTGATAGACTTCAAATCCTGGAGGTTGCTCAACATACACTTCTTCTTGCAATTCTCCATTGAGAAAAGCAGACTTCACATCCATCTGATAGACAGTGAAGTTCTTGTGAGCAGCATAGGCAAGAAACAGTCTGATTGCTTCAAGTCTTGCTACTGGTGCAAAAGTTTCATCAAAATCAATTCCTTCTTCTTGACAATAACCCTTGGCCACTAGTCTTGCTTTGTTTCTGGTGACAACACCATCTTCATTCATTTTATTTCTGAATACCCACTTAGTGCCAATTACTCTTTGATGACTTGGTCTAGGAACTAAGTACCAGACTTCATTCCTTTCAAATTGATTCAACTCTTCTTGCATAGCTTCTATCCAGAAGGAGTCATTGAGAGCTTCTTCAATTTGTTTAGGCTCTATTTGAGATAGAAATGTGACAAACATAGCATCTTGTGCAACAGCTCTTCTTGTTTTCACTCTATCTAAAGGATCACCAATAACCAATTCAGGAGGGTGATTCTTGAGCCATCTGAGATCAGGTTGCAAATCAGGATGTTGTCCTCTGTTATGATCTTGCAACACTACTGTTGGAGTTCCAGTAGTAGTCTGTTGAACATTTGTGGTCTGTTGAACAGTCTCTGGTCTGTCAGCTGTTAGCAACTCGTCTGTTAGACAATCAGCACTGTGATTTTGAACAGCACTTGAGTTAGCAGCTGAACTTAGATTAGGTAGTATGATGGGAACATATTCTTCATTTCTTCCAATGTCTAACTTCTGTAAATCAGCAGACAGATCTTGATTTACACTTTGATTCTTTTCAGAAGATTGACTTGGCTCATCAAATACTACATGGATAGATTCTTCTATTAGCAATGTTCTTTTATTGAAAACTCTATAAGCCTTACTAACAGATGAGTATCCTACAAAGACAGCTTCATCAGCCTTTTCTGCAAATGCAGTAAGGTGATTTTTCCCATTATTCAATACAAAACATTTACAACCAAAAATCTTAAAGTAATGAATGTTTGGCTTTCTGTTGTTCCAAACTTCATATGGAGTCTTGTTCTGATTTTTGTTGATCATACATCTGTTCTGGGTAAAGCATGCTGTATTTGTTGCTTCTGCCCAAAATCTTTGTGGCAGCTTAGCTTCAGCTATCATGGTTCTGACAGCTTCTTTTAGTGTTCTGTTTCTCCTTTCAGCAACACCATTCTGTTGAGGGGTTCTGGCAGCAGAATACTCATGATGTATTCCTTTGATATTACAATACTCTTCAACAGTAGAGTTTGTAAACTCTGTCCCTCTATCTGATCTGATCTTCAATATCTTGATGCTCTTTTCATTCTGGATCAGTTCCATCAGATTGGTAAGATGTTCCTTGGTTTCACTTTTCTTCTTCATGAAAATCACCCAAGTATATCTTGAATAATCATCCACAACAGCTAGGCAGTATTTCTTTCCACCATTGCTGACTGGATCAATGGGTCCAAATAAGTCCATATGTAACAGCTCCAATATTCCTCCAGAAGATTGGTGCTTCTTTTCTTTGAATGATGACTTGATTTGTTTACCCTTCTGACAGGCGTCACAGAGCTTGTCTTTGCTCATGACTGCTTTTGGAATCCCTTCTACCAAATCATTCTTGATTAATCTGTTTATGGTCTTGAAGTTTAAATGATTCATCCTCTTGTGCCATAGCCAACTGACTTCACTTGGTGCAGATACCACCAAACAAACACTTGAATTCTTGTCAACAGAATTCCAGTCAACTATGTAGATATTTCCTTGTCGTCTTCCAGATAAAATTACCTTCTTTGTACCAATCTGTTCAACGTAGCACTTATCTGTTGAGAAGATGACTGAATATCCCTTGTCACAAAATTGACTTATGCTCAGCAGATTATATTTCAGGCCTTTAACATAGGAGACGTCAGATATCTCTATGTTTCCCTTGATTAATCTTCCTTTAGCTTTAATCTTGCCTTCTTTGCTGTCTCCAAAAGTGACTTTTGGACCATCCACAGCAACTGCATCAGTCAACTCATGTATGTTTCCACACATGTGCCTTGAACATCCACTGTCCAAGTACCAAATCTTCTCTACTTTACTCCTACTCCTAATCCTAACCTACAAAACAAAAAATAAAATTGTTTTAGGTACCCTTATTGAGAGGGTCCTGAAGGATTAGTTCCACCCTTGACAACCCAAGATGTTGAAGTCTTAGGCTTCTTAGGTTTCTGAGTTTTAGGAGCATGAACAGTTTCATTTTTATCATAGTTATCAGATAAGTCATGTTGATGATCAGTATGATATGAATAATGTTCATAAGCAGGGTAAGGTGCATGATATGCAGGATATGCATGCATTGGATGAGCAGGGTAAGGTGCATAGTAACTAGGAAATTGAGGTGCATGATACATAGGATGATATGCAGCAGGTTGCACATAATATGACTCATTTCCATACCAAGCATTTTGAATTTTCTTGTTCTTATGCTTCTTTGGTTTACTAGATGCTTGCTCATTTGATTTTGACTTAGTTTTACCACTAGTCTGATTGACTTTAGCTTTATCAGCGGACTTCTTAGGACTCTGCTGTTTGGTCTTACTAGTCTGATTTCCTACACTAGGCTCTTTGCTCTTTTTAGCCTTAGGAGATTTCTTCTCCTTTAACACATTCTCAGATGAGGTAGGTTTAGAAGTTTGAACATACAGAATGACCTTACTGTTGTCAGCTGATATGAATTTTTCAGTATGGTTCAACTCTAGTTTATCCTTTTCTAAAGGTGTCTCCTGTTTCTTAGGTGTATGCATGGATGCAACAGTTGACTTATCATGAGACTCAATGATTTTCTCAAGTTCCATGATTTTTCCTTTATATACCTCACATTCAGCTTTCAGAGATTCATGCTCTTGCTCAAGCTGTTTATATTCAGCTGATTCTTTTGGCTTTTCAGCTAAAAGTTTCAGTGAACTATTTTGCTCTTTTAGCAAGTTCATCTCTTCCTTAAGCTTAACAAACTCTCCAGCAATAGTAGTATTATTCAACATCATTTGCTCTAGAGAATTAAACAGTTCATTTTCTTGAGGAGTTACCTCATCCTCAGAGTCATCAGATTCCTTTGCCATCAGGCACAGGAGAGCAGGTTTTTCTTCATCAGACGATTCTTCATCAGACGAGTCTGAGTCTGAATCAGATGAGTAGACGGCAGCTGGCTTTTCTGCTTCAGCCATCATTGCCTTGGCTCTCTGATGCTTTCTTTCTTTTCTCATTTTCTTCTCTTCCTCAGTGTACTTCTCTGCTTTTGGATATGGACAGTCTCTTATGAAGTGTCCCAATTTCCTGCAGTTGTAACACATTAGTTTTGATTTATAATCCTCTTTATCCTGAGAAGAAAAGTTAGGTTTAGAAGTAGAAGCAGCATGATTGTATTTGTTTTTCATCTTTCTCTTATAGAACTTCTTGAAGTTGTTCATCAATAATGCTACATCTCCAGCAGTGTACTCCTTTTTGTTGAGTAGAGTGGCTTCATCAGATGAGTCCACTTCAGCATTTCTTTGAGCCGGTCTTCTTTGATTTTCAGCAGCAACCAGTGCAGCTGTGGGTCCTGAAGTTGAGGTTTCTTCAATTCCCATCCTTGGCAGTTTATACTCATACGCCTTGAGTACGGAGAACAGCTCTGTAAGAGAAATCTTGCCCAGATCTCTTGATTCTTCCATTGCTGTCACCTTCATGTTGAACTTGGGAGGTAGAGCCTTCAGTACTCTGACAGTGATTTCTTTGTCAGTGAAAGTCTTTCCCAGCTTCAAAACTTCATTCAGAGTTCTGGTGAATCTGGTGTCCATCTGATCAATGGTTTCTCCAGACTTCATCTTGAAGTTGTCCAGCTTCTCCAAGGCAACACTGAGCTGATGCTCTTTAATAGCATCATTGCCTTCACTCATGTCACGAACTTTATCCCACATCTCCTTTGCAGTTTTGCAATGCTTGACTTTGTCAAACCGATCATTATCCAGGGCTTTGGTCATGATGAATCTTCCGACTTTGTCCAGGTTGAACAGCTTTATTTCTTCTGCTGTCATTTCTGTTAAGTCTTTTTCCACCACTATTTGAGCTTCATCTACGATGATGGTCTTGGTGAATTTGAATGGACCTTTAATGATACATGTATGCATGTTGTCATTATAGGCAGCAAGGAAAATCTCCATTCTGATTTTCCAGTCCTCAAAGGACATACCAGCAATGTGGGGAACATGACTGATACAATTCATTTTTCAAAAAGTTTTTGTTTTTCAAAAAGATGCTCTTTTGAAAAGTTTTGAAAACCTTTGAAAAACACTCGGATCAAGCTCGTTGATCAGGCAGCTGATTCTAATGAACCACCTGCTCTGATACCACTTGTTGGTCCCAAGTGGTCAGAAGAGGTTTAGAGGGGGGGGGTGAATAAACCTCTTTAAAATTTTCTTTCAAATTTAACTTTAAAACTTTACTCTAACTGAACAGACTAAGCTGATCAGATTAGTAAGTTACAATTCTGTTCGCGAACAAATCTTTGAACAGTCTTGTTGACCACTCGTCTGATAGTTACTTAGCTGATTTTGCAGAAATCAGTTTTAATACTTAGAGTACTTGCAGCGGATTTTCAAAGTGTTTTTCACAAGTATTCTTAGCAGTTTGAAAAATGTTTCCCCAGTTTTATAAACTCCTTTTTGTCCTTTTTCAAACAGTTAACTTAATGTGTTTTTATGCAAACAGAAGATATGCAGTTTTGAAACAATGTAAAAACACAAGTAATTTTTATAGTGGTTATATGGATTTAAATATCCTTTAGTCCACTCTTCCAAGTCACTCAGATCTTGGGTTATACTATAATCACAAAGTTTACAGTATACTCTGCTTGCGTCGAACAACAAATGAAACGACCACAAGTTCGCAATAGGAGATCACACAGAAAACCTATCCTCTGAAGTTTGATCACTCACAAAGATGGATCACAACTCCGCACAACACTCTTGTTTACAAAATCACTCAGAAGATGTATTTTTCTTGATTCTTCAACTCTGCTTTCGTCAACAAATGACTCAGCTGATGAGTGAGCTGTTCTTGAGACTTAAAGAATTTTGCTTCAGAAGTTTCTCTCAGAAAGTGTGTTGCTTACTTCTTCTTCGTCTCTAGCAGCTATTTATACTTGAGGATTGAAAAATGTCCGTTGAAGAGAGACAGGATTCAAATTCCTCGAGTACTGGTCCTTAAAATCCGCGAACGGCTCTTTTGCAGTCTGTCCGTACTGTAAACAGTACGATTCTGCAGGCAGCATTAAATGCAGCATTAAATGCACTCGGCTGATGCGAAGCTTTTCTTCAATCATTTGTCTTAAATATCCTCGTACTTCAGCATTTATTACACCAAGGGGCATTTATTACCGTTGGGAACACTTCATGATCTTCTTCACTTGGCTGACAGAAGTATACGTCTGATGGTGAACTCGGCTGATCTCAAACTTGAACAAATCTGATTTGAGTCGGCTGATCTTCACTAATCTGATAACTTTGCTTCAGCAGATCAGAAGTCTTGGACCTTGAAACTTTGACTCTTCTGATGTCTTCATTACTTAGTCAAAATTCCTTGATAAGCTTATCAGCTAAGTTACTCCATACTTAGCCAATTTTACGAAGTTTTGGAATGCATCAAAACCTCCCTTATCAAACTTTCTTCAGTGCCTTCATCTTCATCTTCATCCAACATAAGATGAGAGTATTTCCTGTACGTTCTTCGATAATATGTTCCTAGAAACCCATGGCCATGGTTGGTGACAAATTTGGAAGGGGTTTCCAAATTAGGCAGTCACACCGGAATTATTATCCAGAAATAGAAAGTACAGTATTGAGATAATTAGAGGTGTCGATCAATTCACACACCCTAGGTCTCGATCGGGAAATCATCGTAGAAGGACCGTATGTACATGGCAATTATAAGAGGTGAGGTTCACAATAAATCAATTCACCTTTGATTGGGCTTCATGGGCTTGTGGCTAGACATCGACCATGAAGTGTAGGTACTCCGGAATTAATAGAGGATTTAATTCTAGGAGTGATCAATTAAAAGTAGTTTAATTGATCGGAGCATTTAATTGCTTGTTAATTAAATCACGAAAGTCGTGGGCCTGCTGCCAGTTGATGGTGAACCCAGAGGGTCACACACAAAACAATTGGACGGTGACTGTCTTAAAGGAAAGAAAGTGATTTAAGGTTGTTAAATCAAGGTAATTGAATTATGGTATTAATTCAATTGGAGATTATTAATTAGATGACTAATTGATTAATTGATAATTAATTAATTAGAGTTATCTGATTAATTATGGAATTAATTAAAGTAGTTAATTAATTGGAAGAATAAATAATTAACCAATTTAAGTATTGGATAATTATGGGTTGATTTTGGAATTATCTAAACTTAGGGGCTAGGGGGCGATTTTAGTAGCTAAAAAGAAAAGGAGTTTTGTTTCTTGCAAATCAAGTTTGAAGAGATTTATCAAATCTCATATTCCTAAGGATAAGGAATGAAGATTTGATAAACAAGGAAAGGAGATCTTTTTGGAGAAGGACTCTTCTCCTATAAATACTCCCTTTCCTCTTCATTCTGAAAATGCTATGAGAATAAGTTTTTGCACAAGTTTTGAAAAACCCTAAAAGCTTTTGAGAGAAAAGTTGCTGAAAATTTTGAGAGGAAAAATCGAGAGAGTTAGATTTTTCAAACAAGAATTTTTAATTACAAAATCGCCCCAAAAGTTTTTTCGCCCCTAAACCCTAGCCGCCCAATTAGATTCGGCCGAACCCAAATCGGTCCAAACCTGACCCTGGCCGAACCCTGCTCGGACCAGATCTGTACTTGGCCGAACCCTGCTCGACCGCATAAGTCCTGTGGATCGAATTCTTCCATTGTTGTCTCCGTTCCTTTGCTGACAAACCTGCGAGATCAAGTTCGTAGCCTAAGATTCGTAGGGGTCGCTACAATCCGATTGGTGTGGACTAGCTTTGGAGGTGAGACATATGGATCACTCAATTTGTGGATCAAACCAAATGCTCGGAGGACACGGGAATCCCAATGGTGACAGGTAATATGCGATTAAACCCCTCGTGATTAATTGATGTTTGATTCATACCTATTCGTATAATAAACTATGGAGAAAAGATTTATGGGACATATAGGAACTCGAAAAATTTTAAATTCCGCACTTCGTTGTATTGACAATCGAGCCCTAGCCCAAATATCCCAACAGTGGTATCAGAGCCAACTCCATACGTTTTTATACGAAAAGGCCTGAACATAATGTGTTTTCACTGTATATGCTTGATTGTATGTATGAGAACACATGTTAATTATGTTCTAGTTATTGATTCTTGCTTGTTATGACTAGATCTATGATTGGGTAAAACTGCTTTTTTAGATCTGTGACGAATTTATAGTTTTTCGAAAAATCAGGGCTTTTATGCAAAAATCGCAAAACATGAAAATTAGGGCTGAAAATTTAATTTTCTGTTTCTGAAAATTTTTTGAAAAATCTGGGTGTTTTCTGAAAATCTGATCGCACGCAATTTTGGACCATTTTGCAATTTTCGAAAATTCAAGGACTGTTTTGTAATTTCCGAAACTTCAGGGGTCTGTTTGCAAATTCGAAAATTTTCTGGATTTCAAAATTTTAATTTTCTGCTCATTCTGTCCGAAAACTGTTTTGGGGGTATTTTGTAACTTTTCAAAAGTTTTGGGGTCAAAAGTGCAATTTCCGAAAGTATAGGGGCTGAACTGCAATTTTCAAAAGTTGAAAAATCAGAATCTGAAATTAAGGCAGAAAACTTGTTTTGTTTATCCGAGAATTTAGTTGTCATAATTAGTAGTGACTAAAAAGCAAGAATCATAGGAAGTTAGTTTTAAAAGGTGTTTTAAAATTAAGATAGAAGAAAGTAAAAGTTGTTTACATGTTTCTTTGCTCTACGTGAACTGTTTACGTGGTTTTCGATCGCGACGAGCCTTGCCCTTAGTTAGATGTGATTGGTTTAATTTAATGCATGGTTTTTATTGGGCCTGCGAGCCTGTTATTATTTTTGGGCCATTTTGAGCTTTTGTAATAGAATAGGGCTTTACTGCTTTCCTAGTTTAGGATGGAGGCCCATTTACAAGCAAGGTGGGAGCCCAAGAAGAATTGAAGGCCATGTATGCGTGGTACATTGTGTAATAGCATAGGTTCTTTGAGAACCCTTTAGATTGACCAATTGGGCCAACATCATTGGCTCGATGATGGCCTGCATAGGAGGTTCCCGATCGAAAACATATTGTGGTAGTATGCATGCTAGGCTTGTATGGCTTTTATTTATTAGTCGATTATGATTGCTTGTGTGTTTGCGCGCTAGAATCTAGATCGTAAATAAAAGATAAAGCATAATTGAAGCGGTGAGATCTCGAGGAGAGTTTCCTTAAACTTTCAAAACCGAAAATTCCCCTCTCGAATAAATATTAAGTCATATTGGGTTAAATATAAAATGAGGTTTTATAAAATCCAAGCCTTCCATTAATAGGGACTAGTGCATGTTGTTTACTTATCGATAGAGGTGATCCAGAGTCTGGCACCCGAGTCGAAGAAAGGGGCAATGCACGAAATTCCTTGATTCTAGTTTTAATAAAACTTGACAAGGGTAGGGACTGGTCGGGACGTGAAGATCGACCGATAACTAGTTACGGAGAATTCATGACCGGGCTCGTTGCTTATCATGATTAATGGGTTAGACTTAACGCGTAGTAACATTTATGATGTAGCAGTGCTAGATAAATGCGAAAAACGAGGCAAAATAACTTGAAGGTTGTGTAGTAGACACAATTGGTAATATGTATACCTACCTAGGGAATTAATTGTATGGCCACGAGTCGTGGGTGCAACTAATTGCTGCTGGGACGTCAAGACCTACTAGGAAATAGACTTTTCCCGAAACTAGAAGGGGTTACTGTTTCGATAAAATAGTGGGAGAACTTTTTCGATAAAAAGTCCAAATTTCGTTAATTATAAGTACTAATATTAAACCTGTCTGCTTATAGTTGTCTGTTTTTAAATGTTAGCCATTTACCATCCACTATCCGATCCTCGATGCGTTTAAGAACCGAACCAACTTTGAAAAAGGTGATGTGCAATTTCCTCTACGAAACCGACATGGCTAAGTTTGAAAATGTTAGGGAATATTGTTCTTACATAAGCAAGACATTCGAGCTGATCAAAGGGTTTGGAGCCCAATTGACTCTCGAAGATGAGATAACGATAACCCTACAAGGATTATCTGAGACCTTCACTCATTTTATGCAACATTGCATTATTCCGCCTGATGGAATACAAACAAAGCAATTGCATGAGTTGTTAGACAAATATGAAGAAGCTCATCAACGTGGTTTTGGTCTGTATGATTGGAATTGCCCTCTGTGTAAGTACGAAGAGAAAATAAGGAAGCTTGTTGAAAAGGATTTCCTGGAAAGACTTGACTACGGTATGACTTTTTAAGTTATACACTTGTTGAATCTTTTTGATGTAAGACATCTGATTAAAACTTTCATTTCTGTAAAAGCATTTACAGGCAATGATAGTCTTCCCGCTCAACCTAAAAGGAGGAAAATCCTTGAAAGGGAGATGCAAGTAGTGCAGAGCGAGATGAGGAAACTGGAATTCCGGGACTGGGTCAAGGAAGAATTGTACCTAGACATTCCTTTTTAGCAAAAGAAGTTTTTCTTAGTTTTTCGTATTAGCATGAGTTTTAAGTTTTAGTTTACTTTGAGTATTATTTCGCATTTTGTACGAGACCTTATTGCTTTACCATTGAGAAATGGAATTTATTTAATTAGAGCAATTTAACTTTGTACAAATGTCGATGTTTTGAAACATAGAAATAAACAATGATAAACAAATCAAAAACTTTGAAAAACTATGTGCTAAATCGAAAACAAGCAAAACAAACGAGATAATCGTTTACGCTTGAAATGTTCATTTTGGACATTCTTCCTAAAGAGAGATGCGAAAGGGAAGTTTTATTTACTGTTCCTGAGATAATGAACTTGAGTAAAATCGGAACTTTCAAATCTTGAAGGAATGATAACCGAAGAGAAGGATTGCTAAGGCATTCCAAAACATTTCAATCGACATGAACTAAAAGCACTAGTTCAAAAGAAATCTACTTCATATATACTTACGATTTCAATCGTTAAAGTATATGTGTACTTGGCTGAAGTACAATTCTGAAACTATTGAAGTAACTCAATAGACGTTTTGGAAATGAAGTAACTAGATGCATTATGTCGAAAGCAATTTGATTTAATCAAACCTGCTGAAACATAAGCAACTTAACACCTCGATTATCTAAGACGAGAATATAATTCTCATGAAGCAAATCAAAGAAGAAATCGAACTTTGTTTGATTCACGACTCTGATCTTGCTCAGTTTCCTTTATTCAAATTAGGGGATACCTTCCCTTGACTCTTCAAAGATACTTGGTATAGTATATTTCGAAGTAAGTCCTTACATCGCCATGTCTTTTAAGACATAGTAGAACACCCTTATATGAGAAATTAGATGGTAGATCTAGTTCATATAAAGTTTATGGGGTATTCAACAAAATCCATTGAATACCTGTTCCACGACGACGAGAAACAAAAAGTATCTCGTAAGTAGCTTATTCCTCTGTTGACAAGATCTTGTCAAAGGAAATAAGAAATGTCGTAGAACTTGATGAAGTCCAAGTAGTGGACCCGTCCCCATGAACAGTGGGAGTAAACACTGAAAACTGCTGAATCTATCTATACACAAAGAAATCGTAATCTGATCAAATTCGTAAGGAACTCAAAATTCCATTTTACGAAATTGAGAAATTGGATTCTAATCAAAGATTGCAAAGAGATTATGTTAAACATGATCTAAGGGATATGGCACATAGCCATAAGATTCGAAGTTGAAAAATTTGACTCACTTAAATGGCAATAGGTCATTATTCAAAAGTCCTTTTAGGATTGATGAAAATGCCTTATGTCCATTAACTACGTCAAAATTCATTTCGAAACTATTAGCCATAGAAAGGTAGTTTTGACTACCGAAGGCATGACTATTGGATATGAATCCTGCATCTCACAATTGAAAATTGATGAGAAGATCTCTATTCTAATCCAAAGGTCAATCTATGACTTTTTCCCAAATTTGGAACATGCAACTTGATAGTTGATCAAGAATGTTGAATTTGTCAAAAGGCATATGGATTCCAATTGTGCAAAAGAATCAGTGGGAGTGTAGTTAAGTTCGAAGCGCAACGAGATGATGTTCTGTACATCAAGCAAGATATAAGAATATCAGAGAAGCACAGACGAAAGCGTGTTCTTCACGCAATTCTCCATGATAAGATTTGGAATTACATCTCGCGTACTGGCAATACGTATCTATGGTAGATAGAAGGAAGAAGATGTAGTGATTTACCAAATCAAAGTACAAAGACTATATTGATTAAATTCAATATGGAAGAATCCAAGAAAGGATTAGTTCCAAAAGAGACAAAGTTTCTCTTACTTATTTAATGAGCCCTAAATTAATGAGTGAAGAAGTAACTGTCTCAAGAAGCCTTATGCTTGGCATTTGGATTGCATGTAGCATGCAAAGTCTTGTACTAGACCTGACTCGTCAAAATGCTCTGAACAAGCTACTGATAGTCAAACACCAGTAAAGGACACTGGTCTACCATAAAAGCAAATCCTCGAAGATAATTAAAGGATGCAACGCTGGTCTATGGTAGTAGTGGAGAATTGAAACTCGAAGGATTTTTTGAAATTCGAGATTTCCAGTCTAAAGTGGATAATTTATTCTGTTTTGATAGAGCAAAGGTAAATTGGAAGGAATTCCAATAATATACCATTGCCGATTCAAACAAGAATAAAAGGGCACCATTATGATGCTGCACAAAAGAAAGTGTTTAGATGAGAAATTTTCATCCAACGACTGGATGAAATACCTAGCATGACAAAAGCCCATCATAATCTTAGCCGATTTAGATGAGGCAATTGCTCAATGAAAGGAAATCGAGATCTCACCTATAATCTGAACACAACACCGTATGATTGAACAAGTCAAAGGTAGTTGAGACGAATAGAAGTATTACTTCATCTCGACAAAAACAACTTAGCAGATCCACTAATTAAGCTCTCTCACAAATGGTTCGAGGGACATCTTGGTATAGATGGGTCTTAGAAATGTTGTGATTGGCTTTAGGGCAAGTGGGAGATTGATGGAATAGTGCCCAGCAAGCCAATGTTAATTAGCTTGTTGAAGTACTGTTTTCTTATGGTTTATAATTAATACGCCGTTCATTCATAGTATGTGAAACTGAACAATGGCCAACTTCATCTCTCGCGAACCTATCTAAGCGATTGGATGAAATCCTGAGGTCACAATAGACTATGGGACGATTCACTTCAGTACTGAGTGCAATCATGAAACAGTCTCAAAGGTCGTGATCTTAAAACCGTTCCAAGTCATAGATTCCAAACGAGACGGGGTATCGTAGGGATCGCCAAGACTTGTACAAGTATGCATGATTCACATGGAGTGAATTTGTAGAGTTTCATGAGCAAGGAATTTGAGTCCAGTGCATATGAGTAGGTGGTTCAATGGAGGATTGAACGCATCGAACGACCCGAACAGAGAAACCCATTGTGGAAGCGCATGACGCATATCGGTGGTGGGATGTTTCTCAAAGGCTTATAATAGTGTACGATTTAGTCCTTAGACTTGAGGTACTAGGGCGAATTCGGTACATGGATGTGCGTACTTAGATTTAGGTACTGGTCACGTAGCCTGGCCGCAAAGTGCCTAAGTTGGGTGCGTACACGACTGTACGCGAGTGGTTAGTACTAAGAAAGGATCTATCGACTCATCCTGATAAGATGAGAGTATTTCCTGTACGTTCTTCGATAATATGTTCCTAGAAACCCATGGCCATGGTTGGTGACAAATTTGGAAGGGGTTTCCAAATTAGGCAGTCACACCGGAATTATTATCCAGAAATAGAAAGTACAGTATTGAGATAATTAGAGGTGCCGATCAATTCACACACCCTAGGTCTCGATCGGGAAATCATCGTAGAAGGACCGTATGTACATGGCAATTATAAGAGGTGAGGTTCACAATAAATCAATTCACCTTTGATTGGGCTTCATGGGCTTGTGGCTAGACATCGACCATGAAGTGTAGGTACTCCGGAATTAATAGAGGATTTAATTCTAGGAGTGATCAATTAAAAGTAGTTTAATTGATCGGAGCATTTAATTGCTTGTTAATTAAATCACGAAAGTCGTGGGCCTGCTGCCAGTTGATGGTGAACCCAGAGGGTCACACACAAAACAATTGGACGGTGACTGTCTTAAAGGAAAGAAAGTGATTTAAGGTTGTTAAATCAAGGTAATTGAATTATGGTATTAATTCAATTGGAGATTATTAATTAGATGACTAATTGATTAATTGATAATTAATTAATTAGAGTTATCTGATTAATTATGGAATTAATTAAAGTAGTTAATTAATTGGAAGAATAAATAATTAACCAATTTAAGTATTGGATAATTATGGGTTGATTTTGGAATTATCTAAACTTAGGGGCTAGGGGGCGATTTTAGTAGCTAAAAAGAAAAGGAGTTTTGTTTCTTGCAAATCAAGTTTGAAGAGATTTATCAAATCTCATATTCCTAAGGATAAGGAATGAAGATTTGATAAACAAGGAAAGGAGATCTTTTTGGAGAAGGACTCTTCTCCTATAAATACTCCCTTTCCTCTTCATTCTGAAAATGCTATGAGAATAAGTTTTTGCACAAGTTTTGAAAAACCCTAAAAGCTTTTGAGAGAAAAGTTGCTGAAAATTTTGAGAGGAAAAATCGAGAGAGTTAGATTTTTCAAACAAGAATTTTTAATTACAAAATCGCCCCAAAAGTTTTTTCGCCCCTAAACCCTAGCCGCCCAATTAGATTCGGCCGAACCCAAATCGGTCCAAACCTGACCCTGGCCGAACCCTGCTCGGACCAGATCTGTACTTGGCCGAACCCTGCTCGACCGCATAAGTCCTGTGGATCGAATTCTTCCATTGTTGTCTCCGTTCCTTTGCTGACAAACCTGCGAGATCAAGTTCGTAGCCTAAGATTCGTAGGGGTCGCTACAATCCGATTGGTGTGGACTAGCTTTGGAGGTGAGACATATGGATCACTCAATTTGTGGATCAAACCAAATGCTCGGAGGACACGGGAATCCCAATGGTGACAGGTAATATGCGATTAAACCCCTCGTGATTAATTGATGTTTGATTCATACCTATTCGTATAATAAACTATGGAGAAAAGATTTATGGGACATATAGGAACTCGAAAAATTTTAAATTCCGCACTTCGTTGTATTGACAATCGAGCCCTAGCCCAAATATCCCAACACTTCCGTGCTGCCGCCACTAAAGTCAAAGCAAAGTTTTCTATCTCCAAGTAATTCTTCTCGACTTCTTGTAGCAATTTACTTAGATAATAGACAGGCTTATGTTCCGCGCCTTCTATCTTTACCAATAACGAACTAATGACAACCTCGAAGATAGATATGTAAATATATAACGGCTCTCCTTCAGTTGGTTTGGCCAGTAATGGAAAAGAAATCAAATACTGTTTTAGTTGGTTGAAAGCTTGATCACATTCTTCTGTCCAAACAAAGTTATTTGCCTTCCGCAAGGTTTCAAAGAAGGGCAAACTCTTGTACGCTGATTTGGATATGAATCTGTTTAGTTCGACAATCTTGCCTACTAAACTTTGCACTTGGGAGATCGTTCTACGTGATTTCATCTCCGTTATGGCTCGGATCTTTTCGGGATTCGCTTCAATTCCTTGTTGATGAACCATATATCCCAGGAATTTTCCTGACTTGACCCCAAAGGTGCATTTTGCGGGGTTGAGTTTCATGCGGTATTTTCTTAAAATTTTGAAGCATCAATCAAGGTGTTTAACGTGGTCGGCTTCATTCATGCTTTTTACCAACATGTCGTCTACATAGACTTCCATTATTTCTCCGATTAGCTCTCGGAACATCAGGTTAACTAATCTTTGGTAGGTTGCGCCTGCATTCCTTAATCCAAACGGCATCACAATAAAGCAGTATACTCCTTGTTCTGTGACAAAAGCAGTCTTTTCTTGGTCTCGCTCATCCATGTAGATTTGGTAGAAACCCTGGAAGGCGTCCATCATGTTAAAAATAGCAAATCCTGCAGTTGAATCGACTAAAAGGTCGATTCTGGGGAGAGGGTAAGGATCTCGTGGACATAGTTTGTTGAGGTCGGTGAAATCGTTACATATCCTCCACTTGTGATATGAACCTGGCCACGAATAACGAGACCCGGACAATTAGGATTCCTAGGATCGTTCTACAATCAAGTTTAGGTGGATTTATAGAAGACGCCACAAACGATGATGGATGAATCGCTTGATAAGTCGATGGATGAACACCACAAGTCTTCTTGATAAGTTCATGAGGACGCCACAAACGATATTGACTGAATCGCTTGATAAGTCGGAAAGCCACAAGAATGCTTGATAAGATCGGTAGGACGCCACAAACGATGATGGATGAATCGTTTGATAAGTCATGGAACGCCACAAAGATTTTACTGACCTTTGATAAGTTCATGAAGAAGAATTCTTCAAAGAAGGTGGAGAATACTCAACACATATTAATTGAAGACTAAATCTTAAATTCATTAAAAAAAAAGATCCTTTAAATAGGACAAGATTACATCTTGAAAATAACTAGGATACTAAGAAATAGTAAACAAACCTAATACCAAAAGGAAACTAAATCCTAGTGAAGAATAAACTAATCCTACAAACACAAGGAGCTAAATTCGAAATTAAACATTACTAAATTAAAATGTCCCACATGACAAGTAAATATGGACTAGATCTTCTTCAATCTTGATAAGCAAGTAATCCTTTTTGACCTAACAACTTGTCTTCAATTAATTCTTTCAAGTCTATTTTTGGACACTTCCTGATCACATCATTCTCCTCCTCTTAAAAGAGATTTGTCCTCAAATCTTCCCCAACCTTGTAGATCTAACATGTAAACATTCAAAAAACATTTTTTTTTATTTTTTTTTTTGAACTTTTTCTTTTTTCGTTGTTTTTCCATCTCATTTTTTTTCTCACAATTTTTTTTCGTTTTTTTTTCAACTCTTTTTTTTTCCGTTTTTTTTTTTTTGCAAGAAAATAAAGGATAGGCAAACCTGAGACTAGAAGAAAGCTCTGATACCAAAAGATAATAATCTCACCACGAATAACGAGACCCGAACAATTAGGATTCCTAGGATCGTTCTACAATCAGGTTTAGGTGGATTTATTGAAGACGCACAAACGTTGATGGATGAATCGCTTGATAAGTCGATGGATGAACACCACAAGTCTTCTTGATAAGTTCATTAGGACGCCACAAACGATATTGACTGAATCGCTTGCTAAGTCGGAACGCCACAAGAATGCTTGATAAGTTCGGTAGGACGCCACAAACGATGGTGGATGAATCGTTTGATAAGTCATGGAACGCGACAAAGATTTTACTGACCTTTGATAAGTTCATGAAGAAGAATTCTTCAAAGAAGGTGGAGAATACTAAACACATATTAATTGAAGACTAAATCTTGAATTCATTAAAGAAAAAAATCCTTTAAATAGGACAAGATTACATCTTGAAAATAACTAGGAAACTATGAAATAGTAAACAAACCTAATACCAAAAGGAAACTAAATCCTAGTGAAGAATAAACTAATCCTACAAACACAAGGAGCTAAATTCGAAATTAAACATTACTAAATTAAAATGTCCCACATGACAAGTAAATATGGACTAGATCTTCTTCAATCTTGATAAGCAAGTAATCCTTCTTGACCCAACAACTTGTCTTCAATTAATTCTTTCAAGTCTATTTTTGGACACTTCATGATCACATCATTCTCCTCCGCTTAAAAGAGATTTGTCCTCAAATCTTCCCCAACCTTGTAGATCTAACATGTAAACATTCAAAAACCATTTTTTTTTATTTTTTTTTGAACTTTTTCTTTTTTCGTTGTTTTTCCATCTCACTTTTTTTCTCACAATTTTTTTTCGTTTTTCTTTCAACTCTTTTTTTTTTTTTTGCAAGAAAATAAAGGATAGGCAAACCTGAGACTAGAAGAAAGCTCTGATACCAAATGATATGAATCTCACCACGAATAACGAGACCCGAACAATTAGGATTCCTAGGATCGTTCTACAATCAGGTTTAGATGGATTTATTGAAGACGCACAAACGATGATGGATGAATCGCTTGATAAGTCGATGGATGAACACCACAAGTCTTCTTGATAAGTTCATGAGGACGCCACAAACGATATTGACTGAATCGCTTGATATGTCGGAACGCCACAAGAATGCTTGATAAGTTCGGTAGGACGCCACAAACGATGGTGGATGAATCGTTTGATAAGTCATGGAACGCCACAAAGATTTTACTGACCTTTGATAAGTTCATGAAGAAGAATTCTTCAAAGAAGGTGGAGAATACTCAACACATATTAATTGAGACTAAATCTTGAATTCATTAAAGAAAAAGATCCTTTAAATAGGACAAGATTACATCTTGAAAATAACTAGGAAACTATGAAATAGTAAACAAACCTAATACCAAAAGGAAACTAAATCCTAGTGAAGAATAAACTAATCCTACAAACACAAGGAGCTAAATTCGAAATTAAACATTACTAAATTAAAATGTCCCACATGACAAGTAAATATGGACTAGATCTTCTTCAATCTTGATAAGAAAGTAATCCTTCTTGATCCAACAACTTGTCTTCAATTAATTCTTTCAAGTCTATTTTTGGACACTTCATGATCACATCATTCTCCTCCTCTTAAAAGAGATTTGTCCTCAAATCTTCCCCAAACTTGTAGATTTAACATGTAAACATTCAAAAACCATTTTTTTCTTTATTTATTTTTTTGTTGTTTTTCCATCTCACTTTTTTTCTCACAATTTTTTTTCGTTTTTTTTTCAACTCTTATTTTTTCCCTTTTTTTTTTTTTGCAAGAAAATAAAGGATAGGCAAACCTGAGACTAGAAGAAAGCTCTGATACCAAATGATACGAATCTCACCACGAATAACGAGACCCGAACAATTAGGATTCCTAGGATCGTTCTACAATCAGGTTTAGGTGGATTTATTGAAGACGCACAAATGATGATGGATGAATCGCTTGATAAGTCGATGGATAAACACCACAAGTCTTCTTGATAAGTTCATGAGGACGACACAAACGATATTGGCTGAATCGCTTGATAAGTCGGAACCCCACAAGAATGCTTGATAAGTTCGGTAGGACGCCACAAACGATGGTGGATGAATCGTTTGATAAGTCATGGAACGCCACAAAGATTTTACTGACCTTTGATAAGTTCATGAAGAAGAATTCTTCAAAGAAGGTGGAGAATACTCAACACATATTAATTGAAGACTGATCTTACGTGGTTTCGTTGGTTCGATCAAGGGTGGGGAAATAACACGATGACAATAATGTTAAAAGGAAAGTAAAGACCAAATATAATTGTATTCGAGTAAATTGAGTACAAGTACAAATATTAGGGGTCCTATTCGAGCATTATTGGATGCCGTACAAGCTAGAGGGTGAAATATGTATAAAGAAGCCTAAAGTATACTAGTAAACCCGAGCAGCAGTCTCAAGTTTTGTGCGCCTAGGAAGTTGTGTCCAGTATAATAAATGCATGGAGTATTTATAGCCAAATTGGAGGGCTTGGGCCTGGGCTTGGCCCAACAGTGTCCTTCGATCTATGGTTCTCTAATGCGCTCGAAACAATCATCTTCATGCTTTGGTTCGGCTTTTGGTCCCTGGCGACAGGGTTCGGTGCTATTCGAACCGCATTGAGGCTGGAAAAACAGGGGATCCGAATTACCCCTCATCAATACTCCCCCACTTCTCGAGTGTAAAGCGAAGCAAGCGCTCGAAGAAGTACAGAATACGTTTCCAAGCTACAATGAGACGAGCCGTTCAGAATATCTTTTGGATATGCCTCGTTAAAAACCTAACTTGGAAAAACCCATTGGGATAAAAACCGAGCTAGGGAAAAAGAGTGCATATACAAGAAAACATGCATCGGTGTGTTCTGTAGTCGCCCTTGTCAGAGGATGTTGAAGTAATAATATCCTTTTTGGTTCCAAGATGTGTTGTTCGATCCCCAGATGGATGCTTTCCCGAATTTCCGGTTATAATAAGCAGGGCCTCCGAGATCTTTAGGGATGAACCGTAAAGACAAATTCCGCAATTCTAGAAAATGAAGGACCAAAAAGGCTATTTTGAGTAGAATAACTCGAAGTTTTTACCCTTGGTAAGTTCAACCGTCGCGGTTACTCGGGGACCTCTTTGCAATTTACCTTTTTAACCCCGTATATATATGTTGACCCGTTGAAAAATTACTTCCATGTTAAATTTTCTCTTGAGCTCGAAGTGTTTTAATCGAAAAAGGTAGTTACGTTAGTATAGTCATTTTCGAATTCATGATGTCAAGCTCTAGAAGTTCAAAGGGCAAGAATAAGATCGAAGAGAGTCAAGAATCTGATCCCTTGTTTAAGCTTGTAGATGACTTCGAAGATGGGGAATTTCATCAAGACGGCGAAGACGACGATCCGAGCGAGGATCTCGAAGAGAACGAGGTCGACAAACGTAGTATCGGCGAAGGTGCTTTTGTTAGGATCTTTAAACATACGCAAGCCCCACAAGCCGTAATCTCGGGTAAGTCAGAGCTTCCCGCTAGTCAAACTTCCTGTTGTTTCTCGAAAAAGGATCACGCTCGCCTCGAGGCGGATTTTGGGAAATTTCTTCCCAAAGGTTTTTTGATTGTCATTCCTTCCTATACCGAGCGTGCCACTGAGCCCCCCGCTGGATGTCAAGCCTTTTACGAGGGACAATTTTCCTGTGGCTTGCGTATTCCGTTCGTTCCACTTATCAGAAACATCCTGAATTTCTTTTCACTTTCCCCGGCTCAGCTTCTCCCACACTCCATTGCATACATACTCGCGTTTTGCGTTCTTATGGAGACAAAGGGAGAAGAGGCTTCCTTCAGTAACTTTTGGCAGATTTTTCGAATGGACCCGTGCAAGGGTTCGAACATGGGGTTTGTCTCTGTCCATCCGAGATCTAAACGGCCTTTTCTTACTAGAATTACAACAAAGAAGACTTTAGGTTGGAAGAGGAGATTCTTTTTTGTGAAGGGTCCTGACGTTCCTATCTCAGAGGGTAGTTCGAAAACAAGACCTTATCGATGGGATGGCGCAAATACTTGGACATATGGTTCTCGCAGGATTAAAGAAAAACTCAGCCATCGTCTTTCTGATGAAGTCTTGGGGCAACTGCAGTCTAACCCCTTCCAGACTAGATTCCTGATCCAAGAAAGCGTTTTGCGATTGGCTGGGTTGAGCCAATGTAACTACCCAGTTCCGGCGATCAGATACCCTAACCAGTCCTCCGAAGGGCCTCTTAAGCGAACCGATGTCCTGCCAACCTCCAGTGCTTCGAATACTGCTCCACTTTCTTTGGGTATGCCTCTCATCTTTAACTTACTTTTGTGTCTTTATTAAACAATTTTCCTTGTTTGAACTTGTGCCCGATTCGTATTATCCTCGCAGGTCGAATTGTTGAGAAATTTCGGGTATCCTCTGCCGGCTTGGTCGGAGATAAACAGTTTTATTTCGACCCGTTGCCTTATGCTTCCGAAAGAAAAACAGACGCAAGTAACTTAGGTGGGAATCCAGTTGTCATACCGTCTTTGATTCCTGCCTTAAGGGGGGTTGGCACTATGAGTTCCCTGAATTCTGCCACGTCCGGACCTCTTCGATCGATATTCTCTCCTGACACTTCCCTGAAGGGTCCTGACGTTCCTATCTCAGAGGGTAGTTCGAAAACAAGACCTTATCGATGGGATGGCGCAAATACTTGGACATATGGTTCTCGCAGGATTAAAGAAAAACTCAGCCATCGTCTTTCTGATGAAGTCTTGGGGCAACTGCAGTCTAACCCCTTCCAGACTAGATTCCTGATCCAAGAAAGCGTTTTGCGATTGGCTGGGTTGAGCCAATGTAACTACCCAGTTCCGGCGATCAGATACCCTAACCAGTCCTCCGAAGGGCCTCTTAAGCGAACCGATGTCCTGCCAACCTCCAGTGCTTCGAATACTGCTCCACTTTCTTTGGGTATGCCTCTCATCTTTAACTTACTTTTGTGTCTTTATTAAACAATTTTCCTTGTTTGAACTTGTGCCCGATTCGTATTATCCTCGCAGGTCGAATTGTTGAGAAATTTCGGGTATCCTCTGCCGGCTTGGTCGGAGATAAACAGTTTTATTTCGACCCGTTGCCTTATGCTTCCGAAAGAAAAACAGACGCAAGTAACTTAGGTGGGAATCCAGTTGTCATACCGTCTTTGATTCCTGCCTTAAGGGGGGTTGGCACTATGAGTTCCCTGAATTCTGCCACGTCCGGACCTCTTCGATCGATATTCTCTCCTGACACTTCCGCTCTTTCGTCGGTCGGCTACAGTCAACATTCCTGGAATCGGATTCAGGGTATTCAGGAACATGAGAGGCTTTTGGGCCAGAAAAGAAATGCCGAACACCCAGGGCCTTCGAGGAGGATAAAACCCTTTGGCGTGAGTTCTGCTTTTGTCCCATGTCGAGAAGGTAGGTCGGAGCCTGATGTGGCAGACTTTATGGACGAGCATCTTCGTAGTAGCAGAACCGCAGGATATCCTGAGGATGGTACCATTATGACCGATCTGGATATAAATGGGGAGAACGAATTTGACAAAGCCACTAGAATCTTTATGGCCAGTCGATTTAAGCGGGATATCCTGCTTCATTCCATCAAAGGGGATTTTGAGGTTTTAAGTGATTTCTCCAGAACGTATCACGAGGTAAAAATTCGTCTTTTGACTGTGTTATTTTTTCAGAAGTCCTAGTTTTACTGATGCTCGAAAATGTCATATAGGTCGGAGATTTATTCGCCCTTCAATCCTATCGTTTGGCGTTATTAGAGCAGGAATCGCAGGACGCTCATGATGCATATGCCCAGATTTTTGCTGATAACCAGGTCATTCGATCTCAGCTGGCGGAGAGTCAGCGAGAATTATCCCAAGTAAAGAAGGAACTCGAGACAGTGAGTACGAAACGTTCCTCCTCAGTGGAAGAGGACTTGCTGGCGTCCGTCAAAGAGAGGAGTGCCCTCGAGGAAGAGTTGAAGAAAGTAAAGATAGAACTTGAATTGGCGAAGCAAGACTCCGAGCGTGCGTATGCCCAGGGCCGAGAAGAAGCCGAGATCCCTGCCATACGAGACTTCCTGGAATCCCCTGTCTTAGACCCCTTAGTTCAAAGGAAAATGGGGGAAATCCTTCAGACGATCTTTTACAAAGGGGTTCAACAGTTGGTCGCGGCCAAGAAGATTCCAGATGATATGGATGAGTACTTTAAGCACATGAACCCTTTTAAGAATGCTGAAGGGAAGGATTACAAAGCTTCTTCTATACCCAAGATGGATATCAATTGGCGAAATCATCGCTTTGCCCCCTTAGTCGAGGAGTATGGCATTCCGATGCCTAACCCTGATGTGCTCGAGTATTCCTGCGACGATCCTTCTAATGTGTCCGGGGAGGAAGATAAAGATGTCAATATAGGCAACGCCCCGGATAAGGGAGACGGTCGATCTTTCGACCAAGCTGGGTAATTGTCCATCTTCAAATATCGCCTGATTTTCAGCTTAGCGAGTTTTTGGGGTTGAGTAAGCCGGAGGGGGCGATTCAAGGTTCTCTAGTTAGGAAATCAATTGTATTTACCTATGTAACCCAATTTTGTAAACGAGTTGACCTTATATTTCTTGATCTGATTCGTGTAACTCGTGAATTCTAACTTTATAAAGATCGATAATTTTTACACTTTCTGCTCGGACTTTGTTTATCCGAGTGGGATTCTACTCCATGGTCGCGTCGATTTACTATCACAATCGTAGTGCGTAGCGTCTATAAATATTAGGATTTCTTTTCATTATTCATACGATATCCTTCCTTACAGAGATCGGAGCTCTCCCTATATTTTCTGCACTTTCTGAACTTCCTCAAAAGGTAAAGATCCTAGCTCATCGATCCCTGATTCTCTTATTATGGAGAATGTATTAGGCAAAGCTATCGATCCCAGATTGATATTTGGTGGTTCGAAGAATAAGAAATCGAACAAAGAGCGAAAAGCTGACAAGGAGGCCAAACCCTCCAAATCTTCTTCTAAGACCTCTGTGTCTTCCCCGAAAGCTCCTGAAGGGGGAGAAGATAAGAAAGAGAAAAGCGCCTCCTCGAAACCAAACAAGGGTGATGAAAAGCTCGAGGCTAAGCTCGGAGGTTCCTCCCCGAAAGTGATTGATTCTAACAGTGAGGATCCTGTCGAAGAAAAGATTCCTGTTCCTTCTTCGAATAAGAGGCCTTATTCCGATGAGGTTACACCCCTTGAGGCTTTACAAAATCTTGCTATTGGTAGCAAGTCATCCTCCGATACTTCAATCGTTCCTTCCTCAGGGAATCCCAGCAAAAAATCCAAGTTAGAGATTGAGAGTGGTGGGGGGGCCTCTGCTGAAGCTTTAGGAATTGATAATCCTCCTCGACCTTTTGCCGATTCCACTCCTCAAAAAGTTGCTTCTTCCCTGCACGAGGAGTTGAAAGATGGATCTCCTTCTAAGGTTGATCCCATGGGTAACTTGTTGCAAGCTACCTTTACTTCTTCAGAGACTGACATACCCAAGGAGAGGAACATGTCCAAAGAGAGAAACATAGAAGAGTTGTTCGAGTCTGGGCAGCACTTCCTTTTTCAGGTGTACTCTCCCCTTCCTTTTTTTTTTTTTTTTTTAACGCTGCTGATCCTTTTAACAGGCCGGACAAGATTTTATCGAGCTTAAAACATTTGCTGAGCGGGAGACCAGTCAGCGTACTGCTATTTCTTTCGAGCTGGAGGAGAAGAAAGTCGAGCTCGACCGCGTCCTCGCAGAGAAGCTTGCTTTAGAGAGGGAGAAGGCTGCTATCGAGCGTGGAGAAGAGATCCATAATCAGCTGAACGAGAAAATCGAGAAACTGAAGAACCTTCATGAGCAGGAGAAGCAAGATTTCATACGTCAAGAGAAGGAGGCTTATGATCGTGGGTTCGCAGCAGGATATGAGGCTCGTAGCGCTGAGCTTCGAAAGATTCTTTCTGATAATAAGCTTGTTTAGATGTCGTCTCTAATTTTCTCGGGCTTGTAATATGTCCATACTGTTTTTATTTGTGCAATCATGAATACTTTATTTCCCATGGCTTGTAATACCTTACTCTTCTTTTCGAATTGTATGTTCTCCTTATGTGCTCTTTCTTTGATCATGCTTTAGTTTGCCTTCTCAATTTTTCGACCTTTGGCGTAGTAATTCCGCTTATTTTCCAAAAGTAGTATCACTTTCTCTTCCTGGTGAAATTCTCGGGAAGCGCAACAGTCTTTTGATCTTGACCGTTCCTTTCGTTTTTCGCTAGCCGTTGGATTTTGAGAATAGTACTTATAAATAGGGTTCTTCAATTTGTATCCTTATAAAATTATCTTTAAAGCAGACTCCTTCACCATGCTGGTTAAACGATCTTGTTGCATGGCCCAATATTTTAAATTTCGAGTTAGGACCTATTCTGCAGGTCATAGACTAACTGGTACTTCGACCTCGACTAGGGTATCTGCAGGCGAACATTATTCCGACCTTGGAGTCTGGCCAGCTTTATCGCTGACCACCCACGACCCGGGCACTCCCCACGACCTTCCGTGGTTTAGGAGAAGTTCAAGCATCAAATCTTTTAGGGGTCTCCAGCGGTTTGTTCGGTTCTTCCTCGAGGATGTAAGGGGTGGAGCTTCGAGGGTCGAGGCCCTCGATAAAGTATTCACGTTACACCTAGAAAAGGATGCCTTACCCTTCTCCTTTTTGAGGAATCATAAATAAAGATAAAAGCCTGTTGGCTCGACAGGCTCCTCCAATCCGAGTAAGGACATTATCGTTCGCCGAAAATTTCATAGGAAGCTTTGTAGGTGTTTGTAGAATTATAAAATGTAACAGGAGTTGATATCTTTGTAATTTGTAACTTTTCAATGTATCGAACTCTGGAAATAATAATTTCTTGATTAATTTCTTACATTCGTTCTTATCTGCTTAAATAAAGCTCTTTACCGATCTTGGTCCATCCTCGGACGAGTTCTTGATAATGGTTCCTTGATCAGTTATAGTCCGACTTTTTCTTTGTGACTTTCTTTAACGATCGGGAATTAAACTATAATTATTTCGAGCATTGTTGAATTTTACCGTTTCTTTGAATTTTACTGTTTCTTCATTTATCCGCACGGTTCCTGAATTTTTGGGAAGTGGAACGGTCGCTGCATTTACTGCTTATATCTCAGCCGTTAGTACCATCAAATCTGAGTCGTTAATTGCCTTTTCTTTTCACTATATATAGTTCCGTAGTTACCTTCAAGCTTTTCATTTCAGTAACATTTCTGATCGGCTCTATGATTGAGATTTTACTCTTTCTAGCCGCCATGTTCCGTTTGCTATCCCCGATTGAACTGTTCGAGGTTTTCCTCCGAACTATTTATAAATTTCGCTATCTCCTGATGGCTACTTATTTCGACTAGGGTATCGACAGGCGAAAATTAATGCGACTGGGGTACCGGCAGGCGACCAGCTCTCTTTGATTTCAAGTCTTTGAGGCAGGTTCGATCTCCTGTATCCTGTCAATCCACCCGGTCGGATAGTGGGTCAACTGCTGGAGGAGTTTTCCTGCACTCGATCTCTACTTCTTCAAGATATTCCTTGAAGAATGTTGCCTTCAAGATTGCGTGGAATAATTTCTCTAGGGATTGCCTCCCTGTCTCTCGGCCTGCTCCAGCACGGAGCGATTATTGAGGAAGCGATGGATTAAGGGTAGAAGTGTTATCCCAGCCTCGTCTTCCGTCCTCAGTTATGAGAACATTCTAGCGTAGGGTTAATTTGTAATAGGGTTACATTAAATGTAAAGTTTTTGCTCGACTTATCATTGTAATTTTGAACTCTTTTGTAACTGTTTGTAATGTCATGAATGAGATATTTATTTCTCTTATCATCCTTACTCGTTATCTTATAGAATTGCTTTTGTATACTGTTGTCGAGCATCCATCTCTCTGTCTCAAGAATACGAATAAGAGCTATTCTTTAAAAACTTTGACAAATATTCAGACGATGGATAACAACCGACATTCCTCGATTTTGAATTTTACCTGTCGGAGACCTTTGTACCCCCATCAAATACATAATAATTAAGAGATCGAATAGAAGAATCCCGAGATGATCCTTGAGTAACAAATTTAATCCGAGGGGCCAAATTCCCTAGTCAGACAAATAATCGCGAAGTAATAATCGAAAAAGGGTTTTGACCGATCTTGAATAATAATTTTGATATAAACGTCGCGATGATGGCTGTTATCCTTAGACGAATGAATAATTATGGAGAGAAAAGAATAGAAATGCTGGTTGATCTTGATTGATCGATGAAAATAATTTCGATCTAAGGGGCATAGCAGAGGCTTTCACCCTTAGTCGTTTTCAGAACATTTTTAGTCCTCGGGTCGTAGCAGAGGCTTTCACCCTTTAACAATTTCGATCTAAGGGGCATAGCAGAGGCTTTCACCCTTAGTCGTTTTCAGAACATTTTTAGTCCTCGGGTCGTAGCAGAGGCTTTCACCCATTCAATAATTTCGATCTAAGGGGCATAGCAGAGGCTTTCACCCTTAGTCGTTTTCAGAGCATTTTTAGCCCTCGGGTCGTAGCAGAGGCTTTCACCCTTTAACAATTTCGATCTAAGGGGCATAGCAGAGGCTTTCACCCTTAGTCGTTTTCAGAACATTTTTAGTCCTCGGGTCGTAGCAGAGGCTTTCACCCTTTAACAATTTCGATCTAAGGGGCATAGCAGAGGCTTTCACCCTTAGTCGTTTTCAGAACATTTTTAGTCCTCGGGTCGTAGCAGAGGCTTTCACCCTTTAACAATTTCGATCTAAGGGGCATAGCAGAGGCTTTCACCCTCAGTCGTTTTCAGAGCATTTTTAGCCCTCGGGTCGTAGCAGAGGCTTTCACCCATTCAATAATTTCGATCTAAGGGGCATAGCAGAGGCTTTCACCCTTAGTCGTTTTCAGAGCATTTTTAGCCCTCGGGTCGTAGCAGAGGCTTTCACCCATTCAATAATTTCGATCTAAGGGGCATAGCAGAGGCTTTCACCCTTAGTCGTTTTCAGAGCGTTTTTAGCCCTTGGGTCATAGCAGAGGCTTTCACCCATTCAATAATTTCGAAAATAATTGAGATCGATATTAGATAAATGCTGATCTTGAGTACCAGAATAATTGCTAAATAGAGATTGAGCATATTAGCACCCGACGAGCAGGTGGGCATATTACGTGTCGAAACCACTCGACCTTTTCCAAACGGTTCCCTCCTTTATCGGGAAACGCAACAGTTCTTAGATCTGGTTCCTTCGTGACGTGAAATCTCTGCCGTTAGATTCCACTTATTTTTCCTATAAAAAGCTGTCATTCCTTAGAAGCCATCTTACTCATTGTATTGGCATCTCTTCCGTCCCCTCATGGCGACTAAGATTATTATTTCAATAATTCGCTTATTCGAGGTCAGATTTCGAACAATTTTTAAGTGGAGGGATATCCGAGCAGAGATAATATCATTTTAACCTTCGCTTAGAGTATCGGCAGGCAAATATAATCTCCATCTTGAAGGCCAATAAGCCAGATTTATGGAGCTTGTAGGTTATGGCATAGGTTTTCGATTAGGGACCTATTGCCACAATGCATTTAGGAAGACGTACAGGGGTAGGAGTTCTGCAGAGCTCGCTTACTCGATGAATCGCACCCTCGAGTCTTCATCTTTGGAGAATCGTAAATAAAGTTAAGAGCCTGCGGATCCGAAGGAGATTCCATGGTCGGAGCTAAGTTAGTCTTAATAGACGGTAGGAGAAGAGACCGAAAATTTCATAGGATTGTAGGGAGTAATAGTGTTCTTGATGTAATATGAATGTTTGATCTATGCTCGATACGTATTTCCCAGCTTTTGTATTTTCCAAGATAATATAAATACACTTCCTCTTTGTTTTGTTGATAACATCAAATATAAATAGAATAGAGTTTATCTTTCGTAACTCCATTATGATCTTCTAATATCGATAGAGAAATAATCGAATACCAGTTGCCTGATCGGATAATAGATAAATATTTTAGCGGCCCTGAAATTGATAAGGGAAATGATGCCATAAATCCTTATCACTGCTGAACTTCCATAATTGTATAATTCCCAGGTCGAGAATTCTGTTCGACTAAACCGATTATATTTCTTCTTAGTTGGTAATGTAAAAGCATAACAATGAATACTTGAGTGTAAAAACATCTAAATAAACCGAATACGAATCCGACATGCCATCCTTCGATATAATGTTATGAACGCGTCGTGACTGTTCGATATTTAGAATGTCATAATTCTTCTATACTCCCCATTGAATTATGTGTCCTTCATTACCAAACAGGGCCCTATTTCTCGGGAAACGTAACGGTCCTTCCATTTATTACGGACATCAAACCGTTCGTAGCCTGTTATCTGGGCCGTTGATTAAAAATCCTTCACCACTATAAATAGGTCCCTTCGTGTATACAGCATTTCTTGCTTTTTTCCTTATGCTCCTCCGATCACCATGGGTCGAATTTCATATTTGATTCGTATTTTCTCCCAGATAAAAGAGATTGAGATTAGAGTTCGAACTTTGTTTTTCGATCTTGTTTCCTTTTATATAAGCTTTTCGCTTAGAATATCGACAGGCAAAAGACATTACGCCTAGAATACCGGCAGGCAACCTGTTTTCCCAGACATATCATGTCTGTGACGGGTTTGAATTCCGGTCTTCTGGCGCAGTACCTGATCGGGCAGTAGGTTACTCCGAGTGGAGTTCTTTAAGTCTGAGGTACCAGCTTCCTCGAGGGCTTTCTTACGAGATAGTTCCTTCGAGTTCCCTTGGAGCGCCTCTGCTGAGATAAACCTCTGCTGCGCCGGTTTGGATCGGTCGGCATACAATGAATGATTTCCACAATCATTGTTTACCGACGAAGACCTCAGGCCGGTTTGGAGTCTCGAAGAGAAATTCCGATCCGGCTTTCGCTTGGTATGAAGACGGATGTGCGACACGTGGCGAGTGATTTCCAAATAGAGTCACCGATGAGTTCTGTATCTGGAGCGAGCTTAAGGGAGGAAGATCGAGTATATTACCTCACGAAATTTGTAATAGAGTAGGAGTGATTGTATTGCATTTCTTGAGCTCGAATTATATTCGAAGCTTTACTTTGTAACTTGTTCGAAGATTATTAATGATAAAGCTTCCTTTCTGATTGAATTTTATCACTTGAATTCCGTTATTGGTCGAAATGATAGCCAATATTCCGTCCATTAGCTCGAGAATTTATCTAATCGATTACAGATATTCAATCAATCAACTTATCCCGATTAACTTTGAGAAAAAACACCACAGTCTATAAATAGTATATAGAGATTTCGTAAATGGTCTTCTAAATAACCGATTCGAAAGAACTTGTCATTGAAGTTAATAAACGCGAAGATCGGAAAAATAAATTCCGATCGTCAATAATAAGCTGCACTTTATAGATCTTCTAAGCCTTCGATGATACCTGCTGAACTTCTTAATCGCTCCTAAAAATAAATTCGTTGAAGAAATAAAAGAGTTGTGCGACCATAGGCTTGACCATTATCCTTAAGCTTTTCTGGCATACATTTTTCTCCTCGTATTAGGCATATTTCGATCTAATACTCGAATAAGGCCCCACGGTGGGCGCCAATTGATCTTACGTGGTTTCGTTGGTTCGATCAAGGGTGGGGAAATAACACGATGACAATAATGTTAAAAGGAAAGTAAAGACCAAATATAATTGTATTCGAGTAAATTGAGTACAAGTACAAATATTAGGGGTCCTATTCGAGCATTATTGGATGCCGTACAAGCTAGAGGGTGAAATATGTATAAAGAAGCCTAAAGTATACTAGTAAACCCGAGCAGCAGTCTCAAGTTTTGTGCGCCTAGGAAGTTGTGTCCAGTATAATAAATGCATGGAGTATTTATAGCAAAATTGGAGGGCTTGGGCCTGGGCTTGGCCCAACAGTGTCCTTCGATCTATGGTTCTCTAATGCGCTCGAAACAATCATCTTCATGCTTTGGTTCGGCTTTTGGTCCCTGGCGACAGGGTTCGGTGCTATTCGAACCGCATTGAGGCTGGAAAAACAGGGGATCCGAATTACCCCTCATCAAAGACTAAATCTTGAATTCATTAAAGAAAAAGGTCCTTTAAATAGGACAAGATTACATCTTGAAAATAACTAGGAAACTATAAAATAGTAAACTAACCTAATACCAAAAGGAAACTAAATCCTAGTGAAGAATAAACTAATCCTGCAAACACAAGGAGCTAAATTCGAAATTAAACATTAGTAAATTAAAATGTCCCACATGACAAGTAAATATGGACAAGATATTCTTCAATCTTGATAAGCAAGTAATCCTTCTTGACCCAACAACTTGTCTTCAATTAATTCTTTCAAGTCTATTTTTGGGCACTTCATGATCACATCATTCTCATCCTCTTAAAAGAGATTTGTCCTCAAATCTTCCCCAACCTTGTAGATCTAACATGTAAACATTTAAAAACCATTTTTTTTCGATTTGTTTTTTTGAACTTTTTTTTTCCCTCTCATTTTTTTTTCTCTCTCAATTTCTTTTTCGTTTTTTTTTCAACTATTTTTTTTTCGTTTTTTTTGCAAGAAAATAAGGGATAGGCAAACCTGAGACTAGATGAAAGCTCTGATACCAAATGATACGAACCTCGCCACGAATAACGAGACCCGGACAATTAAGATTCCTAGGATCGTTCTACAATCAGGTTTAGGTGGATTTATTGAAGACGCCACAAACGATGATGGATGAGTCGCTTGATAAGTCGATGGATGAACGCCACAAGTCTTCTTGATAAGTTCATGAGGACGCCACAAACTATATTGACTGAATCGCTTGATAAGTCGGAACGCCACAAGAATGCTTGATAAGTTCGGTAGGACGCCACAAACGATGGTCGATGAATTGTTTGATAAGTCATGGAACGCCACAAAGATTTTACTGACCTTTGATAAGTTCATGAAGAAGAATTCTTCAAAGAAGGTGGTGAATACTCAACACATATTAATTGAAGACTAAATCTTGAATTCATTAAAGAAAAAGGTCATTTAAATAGGACAAGATTACATCTTGAAAATAACTAGGAAACTATAAAATAGTAAACTAACCTAATACCAAAAGGAAACTAAATCCTAGTGAAGAATAAACTAATCCTACAAACACAAGGAGCTAAATTCGAAATTAAACATTACTAAATTAAAATGTCCCACATGACAAGTAAATATGGACTAGATATTCTTCAATCTTGATGAGCAAGTAATCCTTCTTGACCCAACAACTTGTTTTCAATTAATTCTTTCAAGTCTATTTTTGGGCACTTCATGATCACATCAACTTGTTTTCCTTTTTATCTCCCTTTGCTACTAAGACAACATTGCATAGCCATTCTGAGAAGTGTATCTCTCGAGTTTGTTTGGCTTTGAGCAGTCTCTCGACCTCTGCTTTGATTATTTTATCTTTTGTAGGTCCATGATTCCTCTTCTTTTGTCTTGCGGGTTTCGCCATCTATCTTTAGGGAATGAGTAATTACCCTTGGGTCGATACCCTCAATGTCATCTGCACTCCATGCAAATATGTCCACATTCTTTCTGAGGAAGTTTATCAGCATTACTTCTCCTTCTGGGCTGAGTTCGGTCCCGAATCTGGTCGGTTTTAACGGATCTCCTTGCACCAGCATTATATCTTTGTGTTCTGGTGCTTTTATGGCTAAATCGACCGGCTCCTTCCCCTTTCGATCTATTCTGTCAGTGCTGGGGATCTCGATTTCAGCCCTTTTGACATCATTCTCAAGTTTCCTTTTGGCTGGAGTAAAGGATCTGGATTTGTTTCACAGCGTTAGGGATGTATTATAACAATCCCACACCATGCAGTGATCGTTCACTATTTCTCCAATCCCAAAAGTCGTCGGAAACTTTATCTTCTGATGGTATGTTGATACTACATCGCGAAATAGATTGAGCGCTGGTCGTCCTAATATCGCATTGTATGCAAATGGAGTTTCTATGACTAGGAACTTTATCATTTTTACTACTCGTTCGGGTCTTTTTCCCAATGAGACACTCAAGTTCACGGTCTCGGAGGGGACTATTTCTGAACCTCCAAAGCCCACTAAAGGAGTGGCTACTTTCTGAAGCGTTATTTCCCCTAGGTTCATCTGTGTTAAAACTTCCCTGGAAATGATGTTCGCTGAACTGCCATTATCGATTAAGATTCTTTTCACATTGTAGTTCTCTATCTTGAGTGACATTACCATTGGGAAGTCAGGGTTGTCTTCTTTCAAATCCCAAACGATATTTCTTGGTACTTCGCTTTCATTGAAGCTAATAAGTTGTTCCTTCGGTAATTTGCTTTCGAGAGTCCATTCTTCCCTTGAATGTCTAAGATTTCCTTCGATCGATCTGGCGGTTCTACGTCGGGCATTACGACTATCTGCCCCTGCTGGTCTCCAGAGATCGTATGGATGGTGTCGTTGACTTGATCGTCGTTCAGTTCTTGAGGTGGACCATCGTTTGGAGTTCTTCTCCCGGGGGTTCTTCTCTGATTATGAGTCCGAGGACTCCTACTTCTATTTTTCTTTCGGTCGTTTCGTTCGACATAGTCATCCAACTTTCCTTGTTCAATTAGCCTTTCGATTTCCTGCTTCAGGTGGAAACAATCCTCTGTCCGCTGTCCATGGGCCCGATGGTATCTACAATATAAATTGTAGTTTCGAGCTCCTGGCTTTGGTTGTGTAATTCTTTTTGCCGGTGGAGTCCAATTGTTTCTCTCGAGCACTACCAGGATTTCTTCAACATGAACAGTCAGTTTGGGGTGTTCCACGTGGTTTACTCGATTTATGTAGGGTAGTTCGGCCGATCTCGATCTAGTATAGACATTAGGTCTTTTATCCTGATTGCTTCGATTATAATCCAATCATTGAAAAACATTTCCTTTCCTGAAGGATCGATCGTAATCCGTTGGCCTTGAAATAGGAGTTTTATCCTGTCGCCTTGGGCCGGAAGTAGAGGCTTTATTCCTACTCTTATCCTTAAAAGAGTTCATCTCTTCTTGAGTCATGTATTTTGACGCCAAGGTTATAATTTCCGCGAAAGTCCTTGGTTGTTTTCTACTCAGCGCATTCCCAAACAACCTGTTTTTGGTGAGATCGCAAAGGATAGAGATTATGTAATCAATGTTTGGAGAATCAATTTTAAGTAGCTCCACATTAAACCTCGCCAACCAGCTTTTCAAGGATTCCCCTTCTTGTTGATGTATTGTTCCAAGGAGGCTCATAGACAGTTTTTGTCTTTTCTGGCTGGCAAATTGTTGGGTCAGCTTGTTGCATAGCTCATGAAAACTGAATATGGAATTGGTAGGTTGTTTTCCAAATCAATCCAATGCCAACCCTTCAAATGTAGTGACCATCAGCTTGGCGGTATACTCCGCGGAATGTGCATATAAATTCATTATGTTCGTAAAGCTGAATATGTAATCGTTCGGATCGGTTGTTCCGTCATATCGTGGTAGTCGTCCTGGAACTTGCCCGGATGATTGGGCTTCTTTTATTTCCCTGCAGAATGGGGAACATGCTGCTAAGCTTTCCTGGACTTCCGTACTCCTTTCCCATGGATTTTGAGCAGACAGTAAACGTTGTTCAAGACGTTCTGTTAGCCGAATGATTAATGATTAACAAACAACTTGATATTTGAGCTTGGTTCTTGAGTTTGATCTTAACAGAAATTCTTGAGAAGCTTATTATTTGAAGAAAGGCTCGTTGAACAGTAATGCTCAATTGAGAAGAAAAAGCCCAATAAAGATATCTAAAGTCCAAACAATGAAGAAGGACAAATTTGGAAGAAATGGCTTTGTATGAAATTGGAAGATAGCTCATGAGAAGGCCAATTAGCTAAAGGCTCGTTATGAATGAAGATCAAGATCGAAACACCTAGCACCCCTGAAGGGCCCAATTTCCGATTCAAGAAAATTGTGGTCAACTTAGTAAGTATTTTCAATTGATTAAAAGAGCAAGAAAATTCATAGCCCTAACTTTTTAATTACTCTTGACCCAACATTTTTGGCCTTATTCTAAAAATTGTTTTATATCAATTGCCTGCCTACCCATTTTAAAAAAATGAGCCGCAAAATTTTTTAATAAATTATGGCCGAAAATCATTTTGTTGTTAAGTATAATTACTCTTGAAAATTTAATTAATTTTGGCCATTGAATTTGAATTCCAAATCAAATCAACTTTTAAAGGGAAGATTTATTTCAAATCCTTTGACTTAGCTAGCAAGATAATTTGTCTCTAATTTGTCTAGCTAATTATCATACCCTATTTATTTAAAATCAATTCTTTTGGAAAGATTTTGTCTTCATCTAATTACTAAGCAAGATTCGAAAGTCGATTACTATGTACATCATCCCAGTCAAGCTCGACCCAGTCGAGCTCAGTCTTTGAATCTTTTAATTCGGAAATATGTTTTAGTATTCGTGTATCGCCTTTCGGTTTTTACAACGACTCAAGTGTGTGAAATCTTGATTATTTATATTTTATTGACTATGCATATTATATTTAGTCGATATATGAGTATCCATACTCATTTGCTTATGTACACCTTTTGCGTATAAATCTTATAGCGCAATCATTTCCAACCATTATGGAACTATCACATCCCTTAAGACAAGGGATGGTATAAGCAAATTCTAATGATCTAAATAATTCATGGCTTTAGATGCATTGAATGCATCAATGAGTGCTTCATCGGGCATCCAACACCCTTATGCATTACTTTAACCATAAGGTTAAGTTCAATAAAATTTAATCATCCCTTATGGGATGAATAGGTTCAATTCCCTCTTTCCCTTGATCTTAATCCATGGAAGAACCATTTTGATTGACTTTACAACTTATCATCCTTACAGAAAAACCTCCAAGGTTATTTCCCTTTAGAGAGGATTCATTCCTCTACTTTCATCTCGTAAGTCTTTTGAGCTTTTCAACGAGATGTTACTTCCCATTCATGGGAGACTTCATGTTTGCCTTCAAGAAAATTTGGGCTTGAGAACCATCCTCAACCCTCTGGTGAAACTTATCACCTTTCTTATTTGAAGAGTAACTTCGAAAAAGGCAGCCTGGTGAAACCTATCACCATTCCAGTCGAAGTGTAACTTCGAAAGGAAACACAATGAAATCTTTGTAAGGAGATTAGTCCTTGCTTGGACTTGAGAATAATTTCTCAAGTTTTGAAGTCATTCAAAATTCATTTAGGTTCAGTCAATTTATTTGATTCAAGTATGATGGTAAATATTCATGGATACATAACTTATGAAAAACTATCATAAACATGACGATAAATACACGACAGATTAATATCAATGCATAATTTACAAACATGGTTTTCATTTGTAAATTACTCCCACTATTTTTGTCGAATACTTATGCCCCCACATAAGGTTCGGGAAATAAAAATTTCCTAATGGGCTCAAGGCCCAAATGCAATCGCTCAGTACCCACGACTCGTTGGCCATACCAATTGATCCACTTGGTGGGCGATCACGTCGCCGGTTAACATCCCAGCTAACCCTTGAGTTCATTTAGCCTCGGTTTTCGTTATGGACCCACGACTCGTGAGACATCCATACTTACTCGCGTTAAATCATGTCCAATACTCGTGAAGAGAAATAGTTCAATCCTATATGCCCCACGACTCGTGAGACAGCGCCTAGAACCTTGCTATCCCCTCCCTTGGCACTAAACTGTGCATCGAGGCAATAGACATACCATATTCCTATAACTCGACCCACGACTCGTGAGACATCGAGATATATTCGTACAATATGCCTAAGACCTAGTAATTGGATAGGCTCGGACCATAGACACCATTCATATGCGCCCGTTATTCGATTTAATAGTCTAATTGATTTTAAATTCAATTGGAGGTTTTAAGTTTTCCTTGTGCGAGGTCTCATCAGATTATGCTTTATCTTGTTTACGTGTTTCTATCCTAAGCATGCATCTCATACATCAAAGAATAATTACGAAAAAGTAAATATTCATCACCTATCATGATATGATTGATCGATTGCCCATCCTATGCGATCCATCACGAGCCACATGATGGACCAATTGGTCAGTCTAGGTTGGAAATTAAATGTCCTAACTACTACAATTTACAAACACATACATCATGGGCCTTCTTGTAATATCCACCTTGATTGGGCCTACATGTAATGAATTGGGCCTTCATGTCCTCCAAGGTTACGGGCCTCCATGTGGATCTCCAAGTTTTCATGAGGTCTTCTCGGCTCCAAGCCTAATCTAAGCCTAGCTTACAAATTTAAATGGCCCTATTCTATTACATTCGTTTGCTCAAGCAAGGGCACCAATCAGGCCCATTTAATTACAACCCATAAAATAAATAAACCAAAACTACACAGGGCTTAAGGGCAAAATCGACCAATCCACATATTCACTCGAGAACATGCATAAATTCACATAAGGGCATAAATGTAAATTTACCGGCTCCTTTAATTTTAATTCATAAAAATTATCCAAGTTAATTTAATTTTGAATTAACAATTAATCTATAAGATTAATTAACTCTTACTTGAGTTCTAAGTAATCCACAACTCTTATCTTGATAAAGTTGGTTAATTAAGATAGTTACAAATCTTCCAAGATTACTATCTTATCCAAAACTCTAAGTTTCCCAATTTTACAAATCTCTAAGACTCTCAAGATAATCCTATTTTGATTAGATTAGTTAATTAAGGTAGTGTCCAAATCTTCCAAGATTTATACCTTATCCAAAACTCCAAGTTTCCCAATTTAATAAGATCTCTAAGATCTTTAATCTTGGTAACTTACTAGAAGAGATTAATTTTAATTAAATCTCTTATCACAATTGAAACTCTAAGTTTCCTTGTTTAATAAGATCTCTATGATCTTTTAATCTTGGTAACTTACTAGACATTAATTCTAATTAAATGTCTTATCACAAATGAAACTCTAAGTTTCCTTGTTTAACAAAATCTCTAAGATCTTTTAATCTTGGTAACTTACTAGACATTAATTCTAATTAAATGTCTTATCACAAATGAAACTCTAAGTTTCCTTGTTAATTAGATCTCTAAGATCAATCCAAGATTCACCAAGATTCCATAACAACCAAATCTCCAAGATTTTCAGGACTTCCAAAATAGGTGAGTTTGAGATCAACCAAAATTCAGCCACGAAGTGACGAATTGAACGCTGCCACGTGGCAGCGCACACATGGCCACGGAAGCCGCGCGTGAGCCCCACGCAGTGGCTGCTGCTGCGCGTTGCCAACACGCGGCAAACTACCCGAGAGCAGCTGCCGTGTGCTGCACGCGCAGACAGCGCGCTGTTCACGCGCTGCCGCGTACGGCAGCACGCGGTGGCTGCCTAGCCGCGGTGCGCTGCTGTGCACCACCGCGTGCCACCGCGGTTGATCCCAAAAATATATAATTTTTCTTGTTCGATTACTTTTGATTTAATTAAACAGATCCAATTAATTAAATCCCAATCCAAAATAAAAATTAACACGATAAAATTTCGAATCAAAATTTTTACATTAACTCTAAGTTAACAGATCTATGTTCTAAAACATGCAAAGTTAAAGAACTAGCCACATAAATCAAACATATGATTTAAAAACACAGAATTTGCAAATTCATATATATACAAAGCCTAGAGTTGGCTCTGATACCACTGTTGGGATTCGATAAGATAAACAGCCCTAGGCACAGCGGAATATAAAACTTTTTAGGACCTCTTAAGGAATCTTGCCAGGATATTCTCTAGTTGTATATATATGAATATAAATAAAACGATAGTATAAGTTTTCTCGTTTATACCTATCTCCTTGCAAATCCTCGGCTAGCAAAATGAGCTCTGAATTCTGCTCCGGCAAAATCGACCCAGACCTTTTGAGTAGCGCCCCACGTGTTGCGCCTCTACGGGTTGATACACCACAATATCACGAAAATAATATATCTCGATCAGCTAGAACACGAAATATATTATAAACTAGGAATTAGGAACGATTTAGGAACAAAACTCGAAAACGAAAAATTCTTCCAAGTGGAAGAAGGGTTCGGTCGATATAGCTAGGGAGAGGGAGAGAGAATTTTTGCTCTTGCTCAATTTTGAATATGGAGTTGTGTGAAAATCAACTATAAGAAAGCTACTTATAGTTTTCTCTCTAACCTAGTCCTATTAGGACTAGGTCTTCTCTCTCCTACATGGGCCATGGCCCTCTTTAATTAGAAGACCAAGTCTTCTAATTAATTCATGGCCCAGTTAATTAATTTGACCAGGACTAATTTAATCTCCCAATTAAATAGCCCAATTAATTAACTTAATCTCCCATTTAATTAAATCACACTCTAAGTCTATTTAATTAAAATCATTTTCTAATTAATTAAATCCAACTTAATTAATTAATTCACAAATTAAATTCCAATTTAATTTATGATCCTGATCCAATTCCAATTGGATCCCATTTTGTTCCAATTGGGTCGACCCAGTCGACCCACCCAATATAATCGACCCAGTCGATTTTTCACCCAGTCAACCCAGTCGACTCGATCATTCTTATTTCCTCGCTTTCGCTTCATGTGTATTGTGTATGCCCCCGTAGGTTCACCACATAATTGGCCGTGGGTTATAATTAATTATTATTTAATTATTCGAGTAAGACTTACTCTAAATCAATCGAACACTCTGTCGATTGATCATTCCAAAATTAGCACCCCTGCTAATTTGGGAATTCTCCCACACTCCACGGTCGATGTCCAGCCACAAGCCCATTGATGGGGGCTATTTCGCACCCTACATACTACTCGGATCGAATGAAGAAGATAAGATCGATTCGACCAATTCAAACAGATCGGGATCATCTTACTGACCCGGCCAAGTGCAGCTCGCTTCGATAGAAGATTATACTCCGGACTCAAGAAGGATATTTGGGCCGAGTCCTATTAGGACTATGTTTCCTTGTAACGCTAGGTTTAAAATTATATAAATACCTAGTTAATCATTGTATTAGACAACTACGAAATTCCTGAACTCTAAGAATACAGGATTTAACACTGCTTACAACATCACAACTCAATAATATTCAATATTATTACAGAGCTTTTTACCTTCATATCGGTGTGTTCTTAGCTTTGTTTTGTGGTTTTACTTTTTGTTCTTGAATACTGCTTTTCTTTGTAACCGATCCATCCGGAATAAAGTAACAGAGCCCTATATAACAAATATATAAATATCGAAAACCCCCCGATATCACAAATTCACTGATATTCAATTAACCCGACGAAATCCGGTTAAATCAGTTGGCGCCCACCGAGGGGCTACGTTAATTATTCGATCGACACATGGCTCGCCCAAGGAAAAGCGCTCGCATTGGAGCAAGAAGTAATACAACCACCGGCCACAACACATCTGAAGATCCACAAGACAACAACGATAACAACATTCCCAACACCAATGAAAATCTCCCAGATACCCGTTCCCGTCAGCAGGAACACCAAGGAGGTCTTACCGGTGCAATACAGGAAGAACCGGAACTCCCCGAGATACCCGTTCCTCTCCCAGGCGCTCAGGAAAAACTGAGACAAATAGCAATGCTCTTCAAATCACTCTCTCCAGAAGAATTGCTAGTTTTAGACCAAATTCCTCGAAACGTTACGGCTCCCAGGACAACTCCTGCACCAGGAATTCCAAGGCCAAACGAACAAACCTCTCAACAAGCGGACAGCCCAGCAAGTGAGCGACGCTCGCTACACAGCCCACAGCAGGGCAATTCTAAACCCTCCGATAACCATCCCCGAAGAAAACCAGGTCGAAGAAGGCCACAGGCGGGTCGCAGCGGATCTAAGGAACGAACAATAATCCCTATCGAGGATGACATAGATGATGCTATCCCAGATCGACCACGAGCGACTCGATTCTCGGAAAGAGAAATCGAGAGAATAGTACAGGAACGACTGGAGCAACGCCTACGATCTGTTCAAAACCCGTGGACCCGAACCGCGGAACTCCAGGAGAGCCTTGCAGCATGTTCTCTCTTCTGCAGAGAAATAAAAGAAGCGCAATCCATTGGACAGGTCCCGGGTAGACTACTCCGATATGACGGAACCACCGACCCGGATGATTATATTTTTAGCTTCACTAATATAATGAATTTATATGCCCACTCTGCCGAATTCACCGCCAAGTTAATGGTGACCACATTCGAGGGCCTAGTGTTGGATTGGTTCGCAAAACAACCTGCCAACTCCATATTCAGTTTCCGGGAATTATGCAATAAATTGACGCAGCAGTTTGCCAGTCAGAAGAGGCAAAAACTCCCGATGAGCTACCTAGGAACCATACATCAACAAGAAGGGGAATCCCTGAGGAACTGGTTGGCAAGATTTAATGTAGAACTACTCAATATCGATTCTCCGAATATCGATTACATAATTTCTATTCTCTTTGACCTCACAAAAAACAGGCAGTTCGGGAACGCTCTTAGTAGAAAGCAACCAAGAACGTTTGCCGACATCATGAACTTGGCGTCTAAATATATGACCCAAGAGGAGATGAATTCCTTTAAGGACAAAAACAAAAATAAAGCCACAGCTTCGGGCTCTAAACGACATGACAGGATTCCTGACCAAAGGTCCGTGGATTATGAGCGATCTATCAGAAAAGGTAACGTCTTCCAACGATTGGAATACAGCAAAACCGACCAAGAAAGGCAACCTAATTTCTATCAAAAACAAAGAAACCCTGAACAACCAATCAGAAGCAGGGTGAATCAAGTGGAACACCCAAGGTTAAATGCTCCAATGGAAGAAATATTGGAAGTTCTAGAAAGAAATAACTGGATTCCCGAGGCGAGGAAAATCGCTCAGCCAAGACCAGGGTCTCGAAACTACGATCAATACTGTAAGTACCATAGGGCACATGGACACCGAACGGAGAATTGTTTTCACCTTAAGAGAGAAGTTGAAAAACTGATCGAACAAGGAAAATTAGACGAATACATAGAGCGAGATAATCGCAAAAGGGAAAGAAGTAGAAGCCCTCGGAACGGTAATCAAAGGAGAAGTTCTCATCGAAGGTCGCCTGAACGTCGACCTACTCAGGAGTTGAATCACGACCAGATCAATGGGACTATCCATACGATATCCGGGGTACCCGCGGGTGGAGATAGTCGTAACGCACGACGAAGGACAGCCCGATCCATAATTGGAAATTCAAAATATCCAAAAGAAATATGGACTCTGGAAAACAGGTCGACAAATCACCAGCCGATCAGCTTTAACGAAGGCGAAGTACCTAAAAACATCATTTGGGACACAAAAGAGGATAACCCCGATTTTCCTATGGTAGTATCGTTAGAGATAGCGAATTATAATGTAAGAAGAATCCTAATCGATAATGGAAGCTCAGCAAATATCGTCTCTCGGGAGGTTTTAGCCCAAATGAACTTGGGACAAATAAACCTACAAAAAGTAGCTACGCCGTTAGTAGGCTTTGGAGGGTCCGAGATCATCCCCAGCGGAACAATATCTTTAAGTGTGTCACTTGGAAAGAAACCACTTCGGACAGTGAAGTTAGTAAAATTCCTAGTGGTAGAAACACCCTTCGCTTATAACGCTATATTAGGGCGACCAGCCCTTAACCGTTTCCGAGCTGTAGTCTCTACCTATCATCAGAAGATAAAATTTCTGACCGATATGGGCATCGGAGAAATAACGAACGACCACTGTATGGCGTGGGATTGCTACAGCACATCGTTAACTTTGAAAGAACACCCTAAGTCTATTACTCCGAGCAAGAGAAAGATCGAAGACGATCTCATTAGAAATGAGGTTGAAATTCCTACTACTGATCGATTAGATAAAAAGGGAAAAGAACCACTAGACTTATCCTTGAAACCCCCAGAACATAAAGATATAATCCTAGTAGAAGGCGACTCGTCGAAAACAACAAGAATAGGAACAGAACTAAGCAAAGAAGGGGAAATAATGTTAATCGACTTCCTCAGAGACAATGTCGACGTCTTCACCTGGAGCGCGAATGACATTGAAGGAATCGATCCTCGGGTAATCAAGCATACCCTAAAAATTGACCCTTCAGCAAAACCCGCCAGACAGAAGAAGAGAAATCATGGACCAGTAAAAGACAAAATTATCAAAGCCGAGGTAGAAAGACTGCTTGAAGCAAAACAAATCCGAGAAATACATTTCTCGGAATGGCTATGTAATGTTGTACTAGTAGCAAAAGGGGATAAAAAGGACAACAAATGGAGAATGTGTAATGATTTCACCGACCTTAACAAGTTATGTCCACGCGACCCATACCCCCTCCCAAGGATTGACTTATTGGTCGACTCGACCGCTGGCTTCGCGATATTCAGCATGATGGACGCCTTCCAAGGGTTTTACCAAATATACATGGACGAGCGGGATCAAGAGAAGACCGCGTTCATAACCGAGCAGGGAGTATACTGCTTTATTGTAATGCCATTCGGATTGAGGAATGCCGGGGCTACTTACCAAAGGTTAGTAAACCTAATGTTCAGAGAATTAATCGGAGAAATAATGGAAGTCTATGTAGACGACATGTTAGTCAAAAGTATGAATGAAGCGGATCACGTAAAACATCTAGATCGATGTTTCCAAATCCTAAGAAAATACCGTATGAAGTTGAACCCTGCGAAATGCACCTTCGGTGTTAAGTCAGGAAAATTTTTGGGATACTTGGTACACCAGCGAGGAATAGAAGCCAACCCAGAGAAAATTCGAGCCATAACTGAAATGAAACCTCCCAAAACCATCTCTCAAGTACAAAGCTTGGTTGGGAAAATCGTAGCATTGAATAGATTCATATCAAAATCTGCGGACAGAAGCTTGCCCTTTTTCCAAACGCTTCGACAAGCAAAAAAATTCGCTTGGACCGAAGAATGCGAACGAGCCTTCGAACAACTCAAAGAATATTTGACGACACCACCGATGTTAGCCAAACCAACGGAAGGGGAACCGTTGTATATCTACATCTCCATCTCCGATACGGCCATTAGTTCAGTACTAATTAAGATAGAGGGCTCAGAGCATAAGCCTGTCTATTATCTCAGCAAGTTATTGCAAGGGGCGGAGAAGAATTACTTGGAAATAGAAAAATTCACGCTGGCCTTAGTAGTGGTTGCACGAAAACTTCGACCTTACTTTTTAACTTACAAAATAGTGGTTTTGACAAATCAACCGTTAAGACAAGTCTTAGCAAAGCCAGAAGCCTCAGGAAGACTAATTAAATGGGCGATCGAACTAGGCCAGTTCGAAATCGATTACAAACCAAGAATCGCAATTAAGGCACAAGTGTTGGCTGACTTTATATTAGAAACACCGACACAGGCAACTGAATCATCGAGCAGCCTCAACGACGATGTCTTGATCATAGAAGATCAAACTTGGTTAATGCATGTCGACGGTGCTTCATGCCGAGAAGGAGGAGGCGCCGGAATCAACTTCACCGGACCGAATAAGGAAGATTTGAATTACGCGATAACATTGGACTTCGTTGTAACAAACAATGAAGCTGAATATGAAGCATTGATTGCGGGAATGGAAATGGCGATTAAAGCCAACATAAAAAGTCTTAAAGTATTAACTGATTCAGAGTTAGTGCAAAGACAAATTGAAGGCCTATACGAGGCTAAAAAATTCAATATGGTCAAATACCTCGCCAAAGTGAAAACACTAGCTAAAAAATTTGAAAGCTTCGGTATTCAGAACATTCCGCGTTCGGAAAATAAATGGGCCGACCAGCTATCAAAGTTCACAGGATCCCATGACGGAAAGACCGAACGGGTAATCAACTGGTTGATCTCTAATACGCCGGCAATCGATATCGATGAAACACCGGTAGTCGATATAATGGAAATCGAAGAAGTCGAAGAAAACTGGATGACCCCGATGATAGACTATCTTCGAGAAGAAAAATTACCACCTGACCAAAATGAAGCTCGGAAAATAAGATATCGAGCTCCAAAGTATACACTTGTAGAAGGAAAACTCTACCGAAGATCAGTATCAGGAATTCTTCTGAAATGCATCTCTGAATCACAAACCATTGATATACTACGAGAAATACACGAAGGAGATGCAGGAAATCACAGCGGATCAAGGGCATTGGCCTTAAAATGTCTCAGGACAGGTTACTATTGGCCTACCATCAATAAAGATGCCGCTCGATATGTCCAAGAATGTCATCACTGCCAGATCCATGCTAACATATGTCATCGACCAGCAGAAAACATGCATCCAATTCCAGTATGTTGGCCTTTCGATCAATGGGGAATGGACATCGTGGGGCCGTTCCCGGCGGCCAGATCCAAAAAAGCTTACGTCCTGGTCGCTGTAGAATATTTCAGCAAATGGATAGAATGCATCGCCCTCGCACGAATAACTCAATTCCAAGTGATCAACTTCCTATGGAAGTTCATAGTTTGTCGATTTGGCATCCCTAGGATCCTAATTTCCGATAATGGAACCCAATTCGCAGAAAAACAAGTAATAGAATGGTGTTCGAAATTGGGAATTCAACAAAATTTCACTTCGGTCGGGCATCCAAGAGCGAACGGACAAACCGAAGTAGCAAACCGAGAAATAATAAAATCTTTGGAAAAAAGATTAGGATCGGCCAAAGGAAAATGGCTTGATGAACTCCCAGGAGTACTATGGGCTAATCGAACCACAGTAAGGAGCTCAACCGGGGAAACCCCATTTAGCTTGGTATATGGGTCGGAGGTTGTTATTCCTGTTGAAACCTTAATCCCAACGCCAAGAATAGAGATGTTCGATGATCAAGAAAATGAAAAGGCGAGAGAGAATGACATTGATTTAACAGAAGCTTTAAGAGATAAAGCTGCCGTACGCCTACAAGCCACTAAAGCAAATATGGAGAAAGCATACAATCAAAAAGTACGCATCCGAACTTTCAAAGAAGGAGACTTGGTCTTGAAAAAGGTAGAAGTATCCAAGCATGTGGGAAAGTTACAACAAAATTGGGATGGACCTTACATCGTCATTGGCGTAGGAAAGAAAGGTTCATACAAAATTGCACACTTGGATGGAACAGCCTTACCAAGAACCTGGAATGCGGTCAACCTTAGGAAATACTATGGTAAATAAATTTTAGCAGATTATACTGCATTGTTTTATTTTACTTTATCAAGTTTTAATCCTTGTAACAAAGGCCTTAGCCTACAGTTCAATTAGTAAAGATTTTTAGCATTTTCTATACATCGATTATTTCGGTTAACGCTCCTTGGAATTACACTATCATATTGATAAAAATTAGAACGAAACGAGTCGAGTATACATTGATCCGCTCAATAAACACTCCTCGATTTATATCAACGACAAAAAGGACTTTTTGGTGAAGAACCTAAGTCTAAATTACAGATGAGTTGAGTAAACATCGATCCGCTCGATAAAAACTCCTCGATATATTCAAAAGCGAGTCGAGTATACATTGATCCGCTCAATACAAACTCCTCGCCCATATTTCAACAATCAAAAAGACTTTTTGGGTTAAAAACCTAAGTCTAATCAAAACGAGTTGAGCAAACATCGATCCGCTCGATAAAAACTCCTCGATATATCTTCAACGATCAAAAAGACTTTTTGGGTTAAAAACCTGAGTCTAATCAAAAAGAGTCGAGTAAACATCGATCCGCTCGATAAAAACTCCTCGATACGTATCCAACATCCTAAAAAGACTTTTGGGTTAAAAACCTAAGTCTAATCAAAACGAGTTGAGTAAACATCGATCCGCTCGATAAAAACTCCTCGATATATCTTCAACGATCAAAAAGACTTTTTGGGTTAAAAACCTAAGTCTAATCAAAACGAGTTGAGTAAACATCGATCCGCTCGATAAAAACTCCTCGATATATCTTCAACGATCAAAAAGACTTTTTGGGTTAGAAACCTAAGTCTAATCAAAACGAGTTGAGTAAACATCGATCCGCTCGATAAAAACTCCTCGATATATCTTCAACGATCAAAAAGACTTTTTGGGTTAAAAACCTAAGTCTAATAAAAAAGAGTCGAGTAAACATCGATCCGCTCGATAAAAACTCCTCGATACGTATCCAACATCCTAAAAAGACTTTTGGGTTAAAAACATAAGTCTAATAAAAAAGAGTCGAGTATACATTGATCCGCTCAATAAAAACTCCTCGGTATATTTACAACGATCAGAAAAATTTCAGCTGATAAAAACCTAAGTCTAAATTGTAACACATTGAATAAAACATTGATCCGCTCAATAAACACTCCTCGATCTATTCCTAACGATCTAAAAGATCTGCTGATACTCCTAAAGTTTTGAAGGTGAATCAAGTATGACTCCATCTGCTCGGAAATTGCTCCTCGTAAATAAAAATTATGACAGAATCAACGACAAAGAAGATGCAAGAGATAAAAGTAATATTTTATTCATCAAATCAGTTACATACAAAAATCCTACATTACAAAGATCTGCTTGTTACTTAAAGATCATTACAATGATTTAGTTAAAATGATCCTATAGGATCGGCTATCTTCACGACAATGTCCACGGAAACACCAATCTCCTCCCTAGTACCTCGTCGATTATAATAAACCACCTAGGAAGCACGCTGCTCAGGATGGTCGACTTCTTTGGTTCGATGGCCAGGCTCTGAAGATCAAATGTTCTTCCAGACTAAATGAGCATTACCAGCCAGATAACCGGCAATACTCATTCACCCACAACAAGATACTGCTTTTACTTTAAAGATAAAACATTTTACTCTAAAGCAGCATCTCTTCGGGGCGGTCGCGAAACAGTAAACCTACCAGCGCACCCCAGTGGTCTATCACTCCGGAGGTAACATCCAAGAGCGAGGGTGGCTGGCAAGCATGAACCCTCCATGTGCAAACAGAAACCACGGACCTCAAATCTGTGAAAACAACATTTGAGGCCTCATGGGACCCGTTAGTACAAGGTAGGGCTTCCATGGGACCCGTCAGTACAAGGCAAGTGAAATCCAAGCCATTGTGATACAAATCGCGATAATGTGACTTTTTGAATATTATGGGATCAGAAGGCAGAATGAAATCTAAAGAAACTGAAATCTCCATCTGTTATGAATAAAAGAGAAGGAAAATGCCTAGTTATTTATAGGCGCTCGTGAAAATGATCCTACGGATGATAGGAATTTGATCAAGGGGCGAAAATGTGACCCTTTGACTCCCCGAATTAAATGCAAGTAAGTTGGAACGGCACCCGTCTGACCAACTCAACCAGTCGATAAGAGAAGAATCTGCAGTTCGAAGCGATCAATAAAATAATCCAAGTGGGCTTAAAGAAGCCCCAGCCCAGAAAAGTCTCCACGATCAATATGATGGTCGCCCGACAGAAAAATTTAAAGATCATCAACAAAGGCTTGCAAGCTTAAACTGTTGAAGAAAGGATACATACTTTTCTGGAGACAAAAAGACCAAACCCTCCACCATACGAGGGCCGTCACTGCCTAATACATCATATAGGCAACCATTAACAAAGCCATACAAGAATTCCTTCGGAGTCCAAGACATTTGACATAGAAATCAGGAGAATAGTCCTCCTTATTCGAAACAGCAAGGACGTAACTGCCTAACATACCAGAGAATTGCTTAAGGAGGTCTGAACAGGTCAGATCTGACTAAGACTTCTACAATTTCCAATTCCTCCCATATCAAAGATATGCGATAAACGAAACATTGGTTGAAGAACAAGTAGTTCGAAGTTGATAATGAGAAACATAAAGCTTTGGAGGATACTGAAAGGGTTATTTTCTCTTAGTCTTATGAAAAGAAAAGAAGAGTTCAACAAAAGGTATAAAAAGCCTCCTTATATAAAAGTATGTGTCACAAAAGGACAATTTTACAAGGCATGGATTGAACATCGACCAAAATGCTGAACGTTCCCTAACAGCAATTCAATCGACTATCCAATACGAATAAACCTACTATCTGCATGATTATGCGCAAGCATGATTTTGAATATAACCCAAGGGACTATACTGGGTTGATCAACAAAGATTTGATTTGCAGAGCAAACATCAAGATCAAGCTAGCTTTTCTTTATCCTAAATATTCTCCGCAAAGATCAATTTCAGATACGTGTACTAAACAATTATGATTATTTCATGATGATTATATGCATAAAGGCAAAATGTGCATAACAAGGAGAAGAAAATAGATATAGGCAAGAATCTGCCTACAAGAAGGTCATAATTTCCAATTTAGTACTTCTCCCATTACAAAAATTTCAGCCCAAACATATGCACAAAAATTGGGCAGCAAAAAAAAAAATAATAAAATAAAAAAAAATAGACAATCCAAGGCCTGCCAGGTCGAACAAAGATCACTGAGAAGAACGGTCAGTAGGTCGACTACTAGAAACAGTCCTCCGAGGAGTCAAGTTGCCAGCAAACGCCATCAACTCCTCTTGACGCTTTAGATAACCGGCGTCATATCCTTCCTCATAGGACCGCCGTTGAGACTCCTCTGCAAGGGCAGCAGCCCGAACCAAGTCGTTTTTCTCCTTCTCCCAGACAGACTTCTCCTCCTGCAATTTTTTCAAATCATCATTGACGAGCTGCAGCTGGAGAGTCTGCCCTGCGACCTTCGCCGACTCCGACGCCAACCGTTTTCGGTAAGAATCCTTACTATTCCACAGTTCATCGTTTTGCACACCCAGCTGGAGTGCAAAGTACTTAGCCTGGAAAAAGAAAACAGCCTTTATGTAACAAGGCAGTCAAAATAAAAACAAATAAAACAATGAAAGATTCATCCACCTGTTCGCATATCTTCACTAGCGATTGAACAAGGCGTACGTTTGAAGTACCCTCAAGTTTCTTCAACTCTCCGGGCAGAATGGTGCTCAAACCCAGATCCCAAGACAAAGTATCAGGCTCAACTGAGCCAGGCAATTCACTATTAGAAGCGACACCATCAGGGCGTGGAGTCTCTGACAGCATAATATCCTTAACATGTTCAAGGATGCATCGATCGTCTAACGGACGGGGAGAGTCTCTCTCGTTGGGGCTAACGGAGGTCTCCTTGCCCGAAGCAGAAATAACGGTTCGACGACCAGACCTCGACCCAAACCGACCCCCAGAAGGTCCCCCAGATTCAAAAGAAGCAGTCGTTACAGTGGTATCATGAAATAAATATTCAGGACAATCTTGCAAAATAGATTGCGTTACGGAAGGATTAACAGAAAAACCATCGCCAACTTGCCCTTCACTGGCAATCAGGGCAGTAGAAGCAGACGAAGGAAGGGAAATAGCAAAATCCCCTCCATGAAGAACGTGCTCAAAGGAAGAAGCATTTGAACTAACAGCTATATTATAAATCGATTCCTCGTTGGACATATCGCCAAAAGCAACTCGACCAGGGGAAGGCATGCTTCCTACTTGAGTGGAAGTAGAAAAGATTGGTTCTGAAAACGACGAGTTTACCACGGAGAGAGGTTCTGAAGCAATAACACGAGTATCGATCTCCGACCTAATTGTTAGGGACGAACGAGGAGGCTCCATCGACGGCCCATCTCTTCGAGATTTTTTGGATCTATTATCCCGAGCGCCCTCACGGGATGGTCGCTTCGAAGTATTACCAAAAAGGTTACTCATGATCGGATTACGGAAAAATACAAATTAATATCGAGAAAGTTTATCGACTAGCTAAAGAAAGAGTATTCTGTTAAGAGAGGAGTATAGCAGTAAAAAACAAGTCAAGTTTTTACCTTTCGTATTTATACTACACGAAAGGACGCGACAGACCTAAAGAAAGGGCGCGAAACGGGAAAACTGACCTTGGAGCAAACGCTAGAATTTGAAAAGACACACACATAATGATTACGGCAAATCAAATGACTTGTCTGAATTGTTACGGCGAATGTGAAAAGACACGACTGTCAGAATACGAAACGTTTAGCGTACAAAGTAAGGAAAGCTAAAGTTACAATTAAAACCTACGAATGAATAATTACAAAGATTATTTCAAAAATAAATCACTATTTCAAGAAGCCTGGTCGCTATCCGGAATCTTCTGTTCGCTACCGACGTCCTCAGTCATGCATATATCGTCTTCTTCTCCTTCTTCGTCTTCTGGATCGATAAAAGTATTATCGAGCTCATCGTTAACATCAGAAGGAGGAATCGGCAATGGATTTCCAAATTCTTCGACAAGGTGAGCAAGAGGAAAACCTTGATATACGACATCTGGAACCTCGGAAGAAGAATAAAGTTTGCCATAGCGATTCAACCGAATGTGCGCCGCCTTAAAATACTCCTTTCGACGGTCGTCGATCATCTCTAAAGCGACCAGCTGATGAATCGCCTTCTTAAAAGTATTCTCAAGAAGAGGACCGACCATCCGATACACCAACGCTGTATGAACAGGAGAATTAAGGAATTCACGAACAACTCTTTCATCAGGATTCCTACCATATCGATCCCTAAGCCCACTAAGTGGGACATCCTTTTCGTACTCCTCTAAAGAAGTTTCAAGGTTTGATACCTGAGATTCAAGCTCACTAATTCGAGTCGTGCTCTGTAACTGCAATTCCTCTAACTTTCTAGCCATTTGATTGGCCTGCTCTTGAGCACGAGAAACCTCCATCACCCTGTCTATCATTTCTTGATCTTCGGTCCCGGTAGCACGAGTCTCTACGATGGGAACGGAAGAAGATGTTGAGGGACCAACCTCTGAACCGGAGGATTTATGAAGTAAAGCTTTATACTTCTCTTCCAGGAACTCGCACTGTTGTTTCCAAAGTGCATTTTCATAGGCGTATGACGCGAGACAAGTTTTAGTCTGGAAGAACAAAGAGAGCAAGAAAAAGAGATGGATTAGTAAATTAAGGAAAACCCTTAAAATTATCTGTCAATATGATTGAAGGAAAAAGATATCACCTTCTCAGCATAAAGAGAAGCTCGTTGGAATTTCTCCAGAGGATCCTTATGAAGAAGCTTATTGAGATCGCGAGTAAAAACGCCAGACAAAAGAACACGGGTCGCCTTATCGACCGCGTTCTCACTATCATCATGAACAAGAGAATCCTTCTCGGAATAACCAGCGGCCCTCCTTCCCTCTAAATGATCCTCGATCATTTCGACCAGAGTAGGTTTTGGATGTTTATCTCCGAGTAAAGAAAGGTCGTCACCAGAACGTCCATAGTAACTCCTTTTTCTACCCACTGGATTATTAGTAGGATGAGGCATTGACCAGCTGCGACATCCTCGAATACCCAAAGAGGATCTAAGATGAAGAGGAGGATAACCAGATCCCGTGCCCTGACGAATAGGGGACTCACGGAAAGAATCTGGAGATTCCTCTCAGATTCATGACCCAACTCCAGCTTCCTTTTTCGCGACGCTCTCTGCTCGATAGGGGCGTTCTCTACGGATTTGGAAGATATCGACAGCACCATTTTTCCCTTCGAAGAATGTCGAGAGTTTTCTACCATATGGGCTGAAAAAGAAACAAAATAAAAGTTAGTTTCTCCGTATAAAAGGTATAGTTACAGCACTAAGATAAAATAAAGTACTAACCAAGAGGTTCAGATGATGAACTGATGGGAAAGTCATGAACACTTAACCCCGCCTTACGAAGGAAAGCCTCCCCGATCAGAAGAGCGCTTTGATATTTGTTTGCACGCATTTCGGGGATCTCAGTGATAAACTGTACATCGTCAGGAACAAGTTCACCAGTCGGTAAGCGACCTCCAGGAATCTAACTGGAACCATGATCCCATGAAAAAGGCATGGTCGAACCATCCGCCAAACAAATATTAGACGGAGGACGAACAAAGAAGAAATGAGATTTCCATGAAGGATTACTAGAAACAGGGGCGTCAAAGATTGCTCGACTAGGCCGCTGACTAGCGAAGAAATATCCACGATTTGAAGAACTAGAAATATTGAAGCGGAAAAGTTGCATAAAATTACGAAAAGAAGGTTTAAACCCCTTTGCGATCATCAAAACGGAAAAACAAACCACAAAAGCAACGGAATTTGGAACCAGCTGTGTCAAGCACACACTGAAAGTTTTCAAAACTTCGAGAAAGAGGGGAGACAAAGGAAGACGCAGTCCGCTATTGAAGTGAGCCGTATAAAAGGCTCGACATCCCTCCGGTGGAGACGTGACCCTATCAATAGGGGAAGGAAGAATTATCTCAGAACCTTCCGGAAAATATTTGGTATAATTATTCACAACCTCCGGGAATGTTTCCACCGTATAGGCACAAGCTACGTCCTCAATTGGTTCGGAAATCTGAGGAACAGTACCTTTGCCCTTTTTGGCTCGGGCAGCCACATCTGCATCAGAAAGGATTCGTACCTTGAAAGTATCTTCTACAGGGACGACGAAGTCAGATACTGTAGTTTGTTCGCCCAGAGGATTAGAATGCAACTCCTCCTCGTTATCGGGGGCGACGATCTCTCTAGAAGAAGAAGAAGATCTTCTTACAAAAGCCATATATTCTGGTTCTCGGAAGATGAAGGTCGATAAAAGGAAAAATTTTATGAGATGAACGACAAATCAGGAAAATGATTATGAGTTGTAAGGAAGTATAAAAGAGAAATGGCGAACTCAAAAGTCACCTATTTATAATAAGATGAGACAAGAAGTTTCGAACTCATCGCAGCTACTCATATTCCCGCCAAAAACGGAAGGATACGAAAAGCCTCCTGAATAGACGCGTGCCGATTCGTAATCGGACAGAGAAAACGACTATCTATGATATGTAGCACTCTTTTCCTTACTTAAGATTTTTTCCCACAGGGTTTTTTCTTAAGAAAGGTTTTTAACGAGGCTCCATTCATAGAAAACAAACAGTCGTAAAGATTTATCTACTTCTACGAGCTTCTATTATCTATACGCTCGAAGAAGTGAGGGAGTACTGATGGGGGCTATTTCGCACCCTACATACTACTCGGATCGAATGAAGAAGATAAGATCGATTCGACCAATTCAAACAGATCGGGATCATCTTACTGACCCGGCCAAGTGCAGCTCGCTTCGATAGAAGATTATACTCCGGACTCAAGAAGGATATTTGGGCCGAGTCCTATTAGGACTATGTTTCCTTGTAACGCTAGGTTTAAAATTATATAAATACCTAGTTAATCATTGTATTAGACAACTACGAAATTCCTGAACTCTAAGAATACAGGATTTAACACTGCTTACAACAGCACAACTCAATAATATTCAATATTATTACAGAGCTTTTTACCTTCATATCGGTGTGTTCTTAGCTTTGTTTTGTGGTTTTACTTTTTGTTCTTGAATACTGCTTTTCTTTGTAACCGATCCATCCGGAATAAAGTAACAGAGCCCTATATAACAAATATATAAATATCGAAAACCCCCCGATATCACAAATTCACTGATATTCAATTAACCCGACGAAATCCGGTTAAATCACCCATGGAGCCCAATCACTGGTGAATTAATTCAGTGAACCTTTTATCATTTACAATTTCCATATACGACATAATCTCTCCATCGATCAATCTCCCAGTTGAGACTTAAGGGTATGGTTTTTCATCGGATTCCCTTTTAATTCGTCTTGACCTTATGTACTCTGATCTTGAAATAAATTCTCTTTGACTTAACCTTTATGAGCTACTTACATAAAGCCGTCAGATACCTTGGCCAAGGATTTTACCAGAATTAATTTCTCACAGAAATCCATAGGAGAATTTCCCAACCTATCAAGTCGGGTCAATGGATCCTTTGTTGATGATATGAATCTGCATACGAGTTCCTCTATACCGAATATGAGTCCACAGAGACTTTCTGGCGATCTCCAGTCAGTCGGGACTCATATCAAAGCATAGACGTTCTCGCACCAGAAAAACCCAATCATCTCAAGTAGTTAGAGATCGTTCCTCGTATACTATTGTAAATTGGAATAACTTCAACCCCGATATGCGACTACCGCTTCCATGGTGAGTTATTTCCTAATTGGGGTATTCAGTGCGCTTGCCATCCCAGCAAGCCACCCACTTATGTGTATCGACTATCCCAGTCACGCTCGTGGACCCCAGCGTTCTCCAGTTCATCGGAGTATACACAATAGTGAGAGTCTAACCGAATCCAATGATGTCCTATCTCGATTGGATTCTACGACTCTTGAATATATTCTAGATCACGGCCTTGGAGATCAGTCCACGGGTTGTCCCATAGCCCTGTGATCTAAGGACTTCTATCCTTATGCGTAGATAATTATTACATAAGATAAAGATGACCATATAATAATAAAATGCATTTATTAATCCAATTGAATGGTCCTTTCAATTAAATGCAGCAAAAATAGTTGGCTTACAGGACACTATTCTATCAACCCCGTCTCGTTCGGAATCTATGACTTGGAACGGTTTTAAGATCACGACCTTTGAGACTGTTTCATGATTGCACTCAGTACTGAAGTGAATCGTCCCATAGTCTATTGTGACCTTAGGATTTCATCCAATCGCTTAGATAAGTTCGCGAGAGATGAAGATGGCCATTGTTCAATTTCACGTATTATGAATGAACGGCGTATTAATTATAAACCATAAGAAAATAGTACTTCAACAAGCTAATTAATATTGGCTTGCTGGGCACTACTCTATCAAGTGATAGTAGATATAATAGAACCGTATAATGAACTTCGATCGATAGATAATTCGAAAAGCCAAATACATAATCTTCGTTCATCGTAATACTTTTTTAAGATCGATCGCATTCCATGTTCGGGGAAAGATTTTTCCCTGATGAGGGGTATTTTGGGACTCTACATTGGAAAGCCCGGGCGAGATCGAAGAATGTAGAATCCGACCTCGCCAATGTAAAACTGAGCCCAAGTCGCGGCCTTTACAATCCGATCACCCAGGGAATGCTCGTGGTCGGAGTTTACTGTTGGGCCGATCACAGGCCCAAGCCCTTGGGCCAAAGAAATGTATCCCTGCGGATGGAGTAGCTAGCTCACCACTTTTTGCTATAAATACCACCTGCATTTATGAAGCCAGACACGCTTTTCCAGGTGCACTCCGCTCGAAGCTGCTGCTCGGATTGATAGATTTGGCCATTTTATATGTATTTCACCCTCTAGCTTGTACGGCATCCTATAATGCTCAAATAGGATCCTCAATACTTGTAATCTACATCTCAAATATACATATACATTGATCTTTCCTTTATTTTATAGCGTTAACATTATTTATATTATTGATATCGATCATACCACGAATCTGTGTAAGATCAATTGGCGCCCACCGAGGGGCTTTATTTGGGTGTTAGATCGAAAAATGCCTACTACGAGAAGGAATACATATAACCGAGGAGAACCTTCCCACGCTGCGGGGGTTCAGAATTCAGTTAACAATGAGCCCGACAATCTATCCAGGGCGGCTCAGCAACCAGAAGTTCCGCCAATCCCTCCCCAGGACAATGCTCCGATCCACACAACTATTGCTGATCTGAGATCCATCATAGGCACTATGTGCAGGGAATTTCTGAATAGTGGAAGGGCTGACCAATCTCCCGTAGACCAGCCACCTGTCTATGGGAGACCAGAGATCCCTTCTTCGAACATCCAGAAGGAAAATAGTGTGTTACGAGCCACAGCGAATGCACCCGCACAAAACTTGCCTCGAGCTGCTCCCGCGAAAACTAATGTCCGCTCGGAAAACCTGATGCGATCAGTACATGATGTGGAGGACTCAGTAGTAGGAAAAAGTCACCCTATAGATATGGCAAGAAAGAAAATATCGACCTACAAGAGAATTACAAAGTCCGAGCTTGAAAGGATAGTGCAGGAGCGAGTTGCAAAAAAGTTGGATAGGGAAGAAGTAGTGATAGAGGTCTGCCGTGCCGCCACAGCTGTTAGGGGCAATGAAATCAACCAAAATAGAGGAATCATCCAAGGAAATATCAGATATAGAGAGATCGAAAATAGCATCATGCGATGCTCGCCGTTCTGCCAAAAGATACGTGAAGCCAGGAATACAGAGACAGTACCAACAAGGTTACCACGCTATAACGGGACTACAGACCCCGGGGAACATGTCAACAATTTTGTTAATGTGATGAATTATATGGACATTCGGAAGATTTCTGCTGCAAAATTATGGTCACGACCCTTGATTGGTTCGGAAAATTACCGCCGAATTCTATATACTCTTTCGATGAATTTTGTGACAAGTTTAAACATCAATTTGCGAGCCAGAGAAAACCTAAGTTACCGGCAAATCACTTGGGAACGGTCAAGAAGTGGGAAGGAGAGACCTTGAGGCAATGGTTATCGAGATTTAGTATCGAGATATTGAAAGTCGATACCCCTCAAATCGAATACTTATCTTCTCTGATGTTCGAATTAACTAGAAGCATCCAATTTGGAAATGCATTATGTAGGAAGCAACCGAAGTCTTTTGAACGAATAATGGAGATTGCTGAGAAGTATATGATTCAGGAGGAGATGAATAGATTAAAAAATGCACATAGCCCAAAGCTCCCTCTTAACAAAAAGCAAGATCGAGCCCCCATACCAAAACCAAGTGATTATGGAGGGTCGAATAGAGGATCGGTATGGCAGCGACTCAACGCATATAAGCCGCATGTACTAGTGCAAAGGCCGAATGCCTACTGTCCACCTTATGATCAAAACCGGCCCCCCCGACCTGAAAAAATTCAGTTCACCGAGTTGAATATCCTAAAAGAGGAAATTTTGACTGTATTGGAAGAAGGAAATTTAATTCCCGAAGCCCAGAGGATTACCCAGGCAAGACCAGGGGCAATGGGATACGACCAATACTGCATATACCATAGAGCTCGGGGGCACAGTACTGAGAATTGTTATCAACTGAAAGTTGAGATCGAGAAGTTAATTGCGCAAGGAAAACTTAAGGAGTTTGTCAAAGGAAATAACTACAAAGGCCGATATAGATCCAGGAGTCCACGAAGATTTAGTAATCAGCGAAAGGAGGTTCAGAATCAGGGAGATGAGCAGTTGAACGGAGTAATAAACGTGATCGCAGGCGGACCAGCAGGAGGAGATAGCAAAAACGCTAGAAAAAGGACGATGAGGTCAATAAAATCATCCGTTTCGACTAAAAGGGAAATCTTTTCTTTGGAATTCCCATCCATAGAAAATCAAGTCATAAGCTTTAGCGATGCTGATCGACCTTCGAATGTTACCTGGGACACAAATGAAGATGATCCGGATTTTTCCATGGTGTTGACGCTAAAAATCGTTAATTAAAAAGTCAAAAGAATTTTGGTCGACAATGGAAGTTCGGCTAACATTATCTCCTCAGAAGCCCTCGCTCGAATGAATCTTCAGCATCCTCATCTCGATCGAGTAGCCACTCCTTTAGTCGGGTTCGGAGGCTCAAAGATTGTTCCATTAGGAACAATTCTATTAAGCACAACTCTCGAGAAAAAAAACCCAATAGCATAACAAGGATGATAAAATTTCTGGTGGTCTAAACACTTTTTGCCTACCACGCTATATTGGGAAGACCTGCTCTAAATACCTTCAAGGCAGTAGTGTCTACTTACCATCAAAAAGTAAAATTCCCAACGGACGGTGGAGTAGGGGAGGTGCGAAACGATCAACACATGGCTTGGGAATGTTATAACTCATCTTTAAGCATAAAAAAGAAAGTGGAGCCCGAAATTCCAGCAAAAAGAAAGTTGGTTGATTTGGAGTCAGGCCCGGCCTCGAATTTACCAATTCCCAAAACTGAAAAATTGCAGGGAAAGAAAGGAAAGAATGTAGACATGAGCATACAAGCACCTGCTCAGAAGAAGGTGATATTGGTTCCAGGATCCCCGGAGAAAGTTACTGATGGGGGCTATTTCGCACCCCTTATAATGAACGGATCGACTGAAGAATAAAGGATCGGTTCGACCAGACAAGTCAGTTCGGGATCATCTTATCGACCCGACCGAATACAACTCTCTTCGACAAGAAGATTACACTCCGGACTCAAGAAGGACAATTGGGCCGAGTCCTATTAGGATTATATTTCCTTGTAAAGCTAGGTTTTGTAGGATATAAATACCTAGTTAGTCATTGTATTACGGACACTTTTTGAATACACAGCAAATACGCTACCACATTCGGCATATCAGCAAGAATCCAAGATTATTCAATAAAGAAAAGAGCTTTCTCTTCATATTCATGTTATTTTTTTACGATTGGTTATGATAATTACTTGTTGTTCCCTCAAAATTGTTCTTCTTTGAGATTGATCCATCCTGAATAAAGTAACAGAGCCCTTTAAATGATATATATTGAGAATCCCCAATAACCCATATTCACTGATATAATTTACCCGACGAAATTCGGTTAAATCAGTTGGCGCCCACCGAGGGGCTAGGTTAATTATTCGATCGACATATGGCTCGCCCAAGGAAGAGCGTGTGTAACGAAACAAGAAGTAACACGACCAACCAACGTGATGCGTCTGAGGATCTACCAGGCAATACCGATAATAACGCCCGTGTATCCAACGACAACCAGCAACAGAATGAGCATCATCAGAATCAGGTGGAACCACAAGGGATCCCTACTGGCACAATACCGGAAGAACATGTGGCTCCAATGATCCCAGTTCCCCTGTCAGATGCTCAGGAGAAAATTCGACAGATCGCTATGCTCCTTAAATCACTCTCCCCAGAGGAATTACTCGTACTCGAACAAGTTCCTCGAAACGTTAGAACTACTAGGGTAAATCCCACTCAAAGAACGCCGAGGCAGAAAGATCAAATCTCTCAACAAGCTGACAGGCCGGCGAGTGAGCGACGCTCGCTACACAGTCCGCAGCAGGGGAATTCAAAACCTTCCGATGACAACGTCCGAAGAAAATTGGATCGAAGGAGACCACAACGCAACGAATCAAAGGAACACACCATTATCCCTATAGAGGATAACGCTGGCGAGGCGATCCCGAATCGACCAAGAACAATGCAATTCTCGGAAACAGAAATCGAAAAAATGGTACAAGAACGACTCGAGCAACGCTTACGATCCGTTCAAAACCCGTGGGCCAGAACCACAGAACTCAAGGAGAGCCTAGCAGCGTGCTCCCCCTTCTGCAGAGAAATAAAAGAGGCACAGTCAATCGGACAGGTTCCGGGTAGACTACCCAGATACGACGGAACCACCGATCCAGATGACTATATCTTGAGTTTCACAAACATAATGAACTTGTATTCTCACTCGGCGGAGTTCACCGCTAAGCTGATGGTGACCACGCTAGAAGGATTAGCTTTAGACTGGTTCGCCAAACAACCAGCCAACTCCATATTCAGTTTTCGAGAATTATGCAACAAACTAACGCAGCAATTCGCCAGTCAAAAAAGACAAAAATTGTCGATGAGCTATTTAGGAACCATTTATCAACAAGAAGGTGAATCTTTAAGGAACTGGTTGGCAAGATTTAATGTCGAATTACTCAAAATCGATTCCCCCAATATTGATTACATAATCTCGATTCTCTTCGACCTCACAAAGAATAGGCAGTTCGGAAACGCCCTCAGCCGAAAACAACCAAGAACGTTCGCGGACATCATGAGCCTGGCGTCTAAGTATATGACCCAAGAATAGATGAATTCTTTTAAAGATAAGAACAAGAATAAAGTTTCGGGCTCAGGCCCCAAACGGCAAGATAGAATCCCTACCCGAAGATCCATAGATTATGAAGGGACATTTAGAAAAGGCAACGTTTTTCAGCGGTTGGAGTACAATAAGAACGATCAGGATAAATGACCTAACGTCTATCAAAGGCCTAGAACCGCGGAACCGGCAATTGATGGAATAGTGCCCAGCAAGCCAATGTTAATTAGCTTGTTGAAGTACTGTTTTCTTATGGTTTATAATTAATACGCCGTTCATTCATAGTATGTGAAACTGAACAATGGCCAACTTCATCTCTCGCGAACCTATCTAAGCGATTGGATGAAATCCTAAGGTCACAATAGACTATGGGACGATTCACTTCAGTACTGAGTGCAATCATGAAACAGTCTCAAAGGTCGTGATCTTAAAACCGTTCCAAGTCATAGATTCCAAACGAGACGGGGTATCGTAGGAATCGTCAAGACTTGTACAAATATGCATGATTCACATGGAGTGAATTTGTAGAGTTTCATGAGCAAGGAATTTGAGTCCAGTGCATATGAGTAGGTGCTTCAATGGAGGATTGAACGCATCGAACGACCCGAACAGAGAAACCCATTGTGGAAGCGCATGACGCATATCGGTGATGGGATGTTTCTCAAAGGCTTATAATAGTGTACGATTTAGTCCTTAGACTTGAGGTACTAGGGCGAATTCGGTACATGGATGTGCGTACTTAGATTTAGGTACTGGTCACGTAGCCTGGCCGCAAAGTGCCTAAGTTGGGTGCGTACACGACTGTACGCGAGTGGTTAGTACTAAGAAAGGATCTATCGACTCATCCTGATAAGATGAGAGTATTTCCTGTACGTTCTTCGATAATATGTTCCTACAAACCCATGGCCATGGTTGGTGACAACACTACAACAAAAGTGTTTTTCAGTGACACTCTGATATTGACATTTTTTTCAAAATGTCAGAACAACTTGATAACATAACATCCTTAGCAGATGTCACGATAGTCAACTCATTGGTGGCATTAGCCTGTTAATATTGTGACATTTGATATGATAATGTCATGCAAATTCGATAAGATAATATTTCTAAAAAATGCCATATTAGTTGGTCATTTAGTGGCATTAACATTAGTGATATTTTCCATGAAATGTCATAATTTATAAGAAGTTATCCATGGCATTTAGACTTAAAATGCCAGTAGTAGATTTTTTTTTTAAAATGTCACCTATCATGGTTATTTTGTGACATTAACTTATTTAGTAGCATTTTTATATAATTTTATATATCTTAACAGAAGTATTGATGACATTTAGTCTAAAAAGGTCACAATTATTTTTTTATCCTTGACAGACTATTTATAGTTTGTTTGGTTGTCAAGAAAATAAGGGAAAACCCTTTTCGACGTTATTTTTTTACGGAGCATGCCGACGTCATCAAAAAAGACATTTTGTAAAATTAGTATAAAAAAAGGTTGAAATTGGGTTAGTCAATGAAAAAATGGTTAAAATCGGTGAAAATATGGGTGAAATCATTGGTAAAACAAGTGAAGACGGTTTGTCACCCTTGATCTAGTGATAACTTTGGAATTCAATTTTTTTTGATGAAATTAACACCGTAGGAGTGTGATTGTAATGAATTCAAGTCATAAGCGATAATTTTAGTATTTTATCAAATATGGAGGTGGTCAAAGTAATTATACTAAATCTCATGATAGTTCAATTAATTTCTCCCAATATTTACAAGATCTTGATTTTTCTTGAGAAAATATTTTAAGATGCTTATAAATTTATTATTTGTTAAAAAAGAAGAATATAATGAAATTTTAAACTCTAAAAATCTTTTTTTTTAAAAAAAAGAAAAAAAAAAGAAAAAGGCCATAAGAAGAAATGATCAACAATTACATGACACGTTTTTAATGTAAATCTAAGAAAAAAAATGGAATAAACGCTTTATGTCTATGCAAAATCAGCCCTAATATCATTACATTAATCATAATTGGGAGCGGGGGGCCTAACCAAAGGGGAAGGAAACAGGGGGTGCAAAATCTTGCGCAATTATGTACTTGGTGAAAACCATATCAGCAGTTCATGATGGAAATCAATTTCAAAACTTCATATTTCATCCTAATTCACTAGAAATCTGAAAGTATTCGAGAGAAATTATCCGAATTTTGGGCGGACTATGATAACTAAAAAAGGGAAATCCCTAGGGCTTAAATCTATGAGTATCCTGAATTTTTCCACTCACACACTTCTTTCAGTTCGATTCTTCAACAGGTGAGCTTTTCTTTAGTTCCAGTGTTTGATATATTTTGAGGTAGTAAATAGTAAACACACTAATGAATTGATATATATTTTCACATTTTTTCTTTTTTTGTAAAGAATTGGCATAGGTTGAAACATAGACATTCGACACTATTGGAATGATTCAAAAATCATAGAATTGGTATGTTAATCTATTTTTTGGTTTTTACACTATAATGTAAATCTTGCCATTGGACCCTTGGAGGCCTGAGCTTTAAGGCTAAGTTTTTTCCCAATATAATTTCTTATATTCCAATATAGATTAATGGCTCATTTTTGCCCTTGGTTTTGATGTATGATTATAGTTACCTTATAGTGCTGTTTTTGAATCATGAAATCCATAGAAATGTGATCTTGATTGATTTCTTCATACGATTGTAGAAAGACCAACTTAAGTTCAACTCAGTAAATTTTGTTTCTTCGTTGTTTCACAAAGAAAAATTGCACTCAGTCTGAAACTGTGAAAAATGCAATTGTAAGTCTTTAACTAAAGTTAAAGTTTTTGTGATAATTAACTTAGTGATATAGATTTGCTTATATTATACTCTATAATTGATTGTAAACTTTATTTGTATGTTGGATAAGATGCATGAGAAGGAAAATGATAGTTTTGATGTGTCCGATAAAATTTTCCCAAGAACGCTCGTATACGCAAGGGTAGAGAAAAAAATTGGCAAGTGCGTATGTACGATGCTGGTGTTTGATCATCACTCGAATTAATTGGTATATCAATTTGTGGAGCAAAGTAACGTGGTCAAAACTTTGCAGGAGCAGAACAACTAGTCAAGGACTGAGCTTCATCAACTTAAATCTCGAGGTATGCTGAAGACAAGTCAAGAGAGTTTGATAATGATTCCACACAGGTTACAATTTTTTCCTTTTGATTAAAATTATTTTAGTTTTTTCTTCGGATTATATTTTTCTTGCATGGACTTATTATATTTATCCGAGTACACTGACGATCATCAATCCTTTCTGTTGTATGGTTCACTCCGTGTGAGATCCTAAATGATCCAGTCGTAGTAGTAAATGTTTTTTCTTTGCTTTCTAAAGTAACTTAACATAGGTGAATTCTTTGCACACGCTTGTAAATGTTTATATTCTAATTCATTATATTAGAATTTGGCTTTGTCAACTGATTTTGGTGCATGGTTTTATAATTGGTTTGTTGAACTTGACAACTTTTCTATTTCGATCTAAACATTTATATGATTCTATCGTAGAGGACGGTGGCCTGAATGGCTACCCTTCATACTTTTTAACATATAATACTCCGTATAGATTAGTAGAGTATATAATGACATTTATTTAAAAAAAATTCTCAGATTGGAGATGCAGTTTGTTTGAAAAACATCATAAAATCGGTGGAAACAATTGCTTGATCATTGGGAAATATATGTACAAGTCGAAGTGAAGTCTGATGAGCACTTGGTAGGATCATGTAAACAATACGAGATTATCGAAGACGCAGATGGGAGGTCAAATATTTTGTGGTAACCATTTTAATCTATAAAACGTTAATATTACTACTTCAAATACAATAAAATATTAGTTGTGATAGTAATGTATTTTTTATTGTTGTGATATACATGTAGATGTCGAAGAAAAAGAAAATAGAGTCTCATCCTTTTGATGATTATGATTATTTGGAGGATGCATTATTGGAAGACTTTGGGTATTGAGGATGCATATGGTTTCAAAGGATAACTTTCTTAGATAGATATCAATTTAGTTGGAAATGTAGAGTGTTCTTTTTTTTTTTTTTTCTTTTCTCGACATTTGAATAATATTATTATGAATGACAGTCTCCTGTATTACATTCGTTATAATGATCAGATTTGGATTTATTAATTGGCTATTTATTTTATTCATATTTTGAGATTTTTATTCATATTTAAATTTTAAATTATTATTTGCGCATTAAATATAAATATTTTAAATGATTTGATGTTTCACTTTATTAATAAGGTTTAAGTGACACTGTAAAATGCCATTGGAATATTATTTTGTGGCATTGTAGGAGGTCATTATTAACATAGTAAGTGACATTGCTTGAGGTCATTAATAACATTGCAAGTGGCATTGTAAAATGTCTTTCAATTATCTTTTCATGTCACTTAGAAATGCAATAATTGACAACATTTATTGACATTTTGAAGTAACACAAAATTATTCTATTATGACATTTTAAAATGCAATAAATTATACTTATTATGTTATTGTAAAATGTCAAGAAAATTAACATTTTATGGCATTTTATTATGTCAATTCACTTAATTATAATGTCATCCCATAATGTCATGTTTTTTAAAGTTATGTGGCATTTTATTTGTGCAACTAAAGAGACATTATAATGACATTATACTTTTAGCTACATCGCTGTAAATGGCACTTACTAAAAATGCCATTATATTTTAAAGTGTCACACAATATCTTTTGTATGACATTTTTTAATGTCTGTAAAACACATATTTGTTGTAGTGCAAATTTGGAAGGGGTTTCCAAATTAGGCAGTCACACCGGAATTATTATCCAGAAATAGAAAGTACAGTATTGAGATAATTAGAGGTGCCGATCAATTCACACACCCTAGGTCTCGATCGGGAAATCAGTTGTAGAAGGACCGTATGTACATGGCAATTATAAGAGGTGAGGTTCACAATAAATCAATTCACCTTTGATTGGGCTTCATGGGCTTGTGGCTAGACATCGACCATGAAGTGTAGGTACTCCGGAATTAATAGAGGATTTAATTCTAGGAGTGATCAATTAAAAGTAGTTTAATTGATCGGAGCATTTAATTGCTTGTTAATTAAATCACGAAAGTCGTGGGCCTGCTGCCAGTTGATGGTGAACCCAGAGGGTCACACACAATACAATTGGACGGTGACTGTCTAAAAGGAAAGTAAGTGATTTAAAGTTGTTAAATCAAGGTAATTGAATTATGGTATTAATTCAATTGGAGATTATTAATTAGATGACTAATTGATTAATTGATAATTAATTAATTAGAGTTATCTGATTAATTATGGAATTAATTAAAGTAGTTAATTAATTGGAAGAATAAATAATTAACCAATTTAAGTATTGGATAATTATGGGTTGATTTTGGAATTATCTAAACTTAGGGGCTAGGGGGCGATTTTAGTAGCTAAAAAGAAAAGGAGTTTTGTTTCTTGCAAATCAAGTTTGAAGAGATTTATCAAATCTCATATTCCTAAGGATAAGGAATGAAGATTTGATAAACAAGGAAAGGAGATCTTTTTGGAGAAGGACTCTTCTCCTATAAATACTCCCTTTCCTCTTCATTCTGAAAATGCTATGAGAATAAGTTTTTGCACAAGTTTTGAAAAACCCTAAAAGCTTTTGAGAGAAAAGTTGCTGAAAATTTTGAGAGGAAAAATCGAGAGAGTTAGATTTTTCAAACAAGAATTTTTAATTACAAAATCGCCCCAAAAGTTTTTTCGCCCCTAAACCCTAGCCGCCCAATTAGATTCGGCCGAACCCAAATCGGTCCAAACCTGACCCTGGCCGAACCCTGCTCGGACCAGATCTGTACTTGGCCGAACCCTGCTCGACCGCATAAGTCCTGTGGATCGAATTCTTCCATTGTTGTCTCCGTTCCTTTGCTGACAAACCTGCGAGATCAAGTTCGTAGCCTAAGATTCGTAGGGGTCGCTACAATCCGATTGGTGTGGACTAGCTTTGGAGGTGAGACATATGGATCACTCAATTTGTGGATCAAACCAAATGCTCGGAGGACACGGGAATCCCAATGGTGACAGGTAATATGCGATTAAACCCCTCGTGATTAATTGATGTTTGATTCATACCTATTCGTATAATAACTATGGAGAAAGAATTCATGGGACGATTAGGAACTCGAAAATTTTTTAAATTCCGCACTTTGTTGTATTGACAATCGAGCCCTAGCCAAGATATCCCAACAGTGGTATCAGAGCCAACTCCATACGTTTTTATACGAAAAGGCCTGAACATAATGTGTTTTCACTGTATATGCTTGATTGTATGTATGAGAACGCATGTTAATTATGTTCTAGTGATTGATTCTTGCTTGTTATGACTAGATCTATGATTGGGTAAAACTGCTTTTTTAGATCTGTGACGAATTTATAGTTTTTCGAAAAATCAGGGCTTTTATGCAAAAATCGCAAAACATGAAAATTAGGGCTGAAAATTTAATTTTCTGTTTCTGGAAATTTTTTGAAAAATCTGGGTGTTTTCTGAAAATCTGATCGCACGCAATTTTGGACCATTTTGCAATTTTCGAAAATTCAAGGACTGTTTTGTAATTTCCGAAACTTCAGGGGTCTGTTTGCAAATTCGAAAATTTTCTGGATTTCAAAATTTTAATTTTCTGCTCATTCTGTCCGAAAACTGTTTTGGGGGTATTTTGTAACTTTTCAAAAGTTTTGGGGTCAAAAGTGCAATTTCCGAAAGTATAGGGGCTGAACTGCAATTTTCAAAAGTTGAAAAATCAGAATCTGAAATTAAGGCAGAAAACTTGTTTTGTTTATCCGAGAATTTAGTTGTCATAATTAGTAGTGACTAAAAAGCAAGAATCATAGGAAGTTAGTTTTAAAAGGTGTTTTAAAATTAAGATAGAAGAAAGTAAAAGTTGTTTACATGTTTCTTTGCTCTACGTGAACTGTTTACGTGGTTTTCGATCGCGCCGAGCCTTGACCTTAGGTTAGATGTGATTGGTTTAATTTAATGCATGGTTTTTATTGGGCCTGCGAGCCTGTTATTATTTTTGGGCCACTTTGAGCCTTTGTAATAGAATAGGGCTTTACTGCTTTCCTAGTTTAGGATGGAGGCCCATTTACAAGCAAGGTGGGAGCCCAAGAAGAATTGAAGGCCATGTATGCGTGGTACATTGTGTAATAGCATAGGTTCTTTGAGAACCCTTTAGATTGACCAATTGGGCCAACATCATTGGCTCGATGATGGCCCGCATAGGAGGCTCCCGATCGAAAACATATTGTGGTAGTATGCATGCTAGGCTTGTATGGCTTTTATTTATTAGTCGATTATGATTGCTTGTGTGTTTGCGCGCTAGAATCTAGATCGTAAATAAAAGATAAAGCATAATTGAAGCGGTGAGATCTCGAGGAGAGTTTCCTTAAACTTTCAAAACCGAAAATTCCCCTCTCGAATAAATATTAAGTCATATTGGGTTAAATATAAAATGAGGTTTTATAAAATCCAAGCCTTCCATTAATAGGGACTAGTGCATGTTGTTTACTTATCGATAGAGGTGATCCAGAGTCTGGCACCCGAGTCGAAGAAAGGGGCAATGCACGAAATTCCTTGATTCTAGTTTTAATAAAACTTGACAAGGGTAGGGACTGGTCGGGACGTGAAGATCGACCGATAACTAGTTACGGAGAATTCATGACCGGGCCCGTTGCTTATCATGATTAATGGGTTAGACTTAACGCATAGTAACATTTATGATGTAGCAGTGCTAGATAAATGCGAAAAACGAGGCAAAATAACTTGAAGGTTGTGTAGTAGACACAATTGGTAATATGTATACCTACCTAGGGAATTAATTGTATGGCCACGAGTCGTGGGTGCAACTAATTGCTGCTGGGACGTCAAGACCTACTAGGAAATAGATTTTTCCCGAAACTAGAAGGGGTTACTGTTTCGATAAAAATAGTGGGAGAACTTTTTCGATAAAAAGTCCAAATTTCGTTAATTATAAGTATTAATATTAAACATGTCTGCTTATAGTTGTCTGTTTTTAAATGTTAGCCATTTACCATCCACTGTCCGATACTCGATGCGTTTGAGAACCGAACCAACTTTGAAAAAGGTGATGTGCAATTTCCTATACGAAACCGACATGGCTAAGTTTGACAATGTTAGGGAATATTGTTCTTACTTAAGCAAGACATTCGAGCTGATCAAAGGGTTTGGAGCCCAATTGACTCTCGAAGATGAGATAACGATAACCCTTCAAGGATTATCTGAGACCTTCACTCATTTTATGCAACATTGCATTATTCCGCCTGATGGAATACAAACAAAGCAATTGCATGAGTTGTTAGACAAATATGAAGAAGCTCATCAACGTGGTTTTGGTCTATATGATTGGAATTGCCCTCTATGTAAGTACGAAAGGAAAATAAGGAAGCTTGTTGAAAAGGATTTCCTGGAAAGACTTGACTACGGTATGACTTTTTAAGTTATACACTTGTTGAATCTTTTTGATGTAAGACATCTGATTAAAACTTTCATTTCTGTAATAGCATTTACAGGCGATGAGAGTCTTCCCGCTCAACCCAAAAGGAGGAAAATCCTTGAAAGGGAGATGCAAGTAGTGCAGAGCGAGATGAGGAAACTGGAATTCCGGGACTGGGTCAAGGAAGAATTGTACCTAGACATTCCTTTTTAGCAAAGAAGTTTTTCTTAGTTTTTCGTATTAGCATGAGTTTTAAGTTTTAGTTTACTTTGAGTATTATTTCACATTTTGTACGAGACATTATTGCTTTACCATTGAGAAATGGAATTCATTTAAATTAGAGCAATTTAACTTTGTACAAATGTTGATGTTTTGAAACATAGAAATAAACAATGATAAACAAATCAAAACTTTGAAGACTATATGCTAAATCGAAAACAAGCAAAACCAACAAGATAATCGTTTACGCTTGAAATGTTCATTTTGAACATTCTTCCAAAAGACAGATTTGAAAGGAAAGTTTTTATTTACTGATTCCTGAAATAATGAACTTAGGTAAATTCGGAACTTTCAAATCTTGAAGGAATGATAACCAAAGTGAAGGATTGCTAAGGCATTCCAAAACATTTCAATCGACATGAACTAAAAGCACTAGTTCAAAGGGAAATCTACTTCATATATACTTACGATTTCAATCGTTAAAGTATATGTGTGCTTGGCTGAAGTACAATTCTGAAACTATTGAAGTAATTCAATAGAAGTTTTAGAAATGAAGTAACTGGATGCATTGTGTCAAAAGCAATTTGATTTAATCAAACCTGCTGAAACATAAGCAACTTAACACCTCGATTATCTAAGACGAGAATAGAATTCTCATGAAGCAAATCAAAGAAGAAATCGAACTTCGTTTGATTCACGAATCTGATCTTGCTCAGCTTCCTTCATTCAAATTAGAGGATACCTTCCCTTGACTCTTCAAAGATACTTGGTATAGTATATTTCGAAGTAAGTCCTTACATCGCCATGTCTTTTAAGACATAGTAGAACACCCTTATATGAGAAATTAGATGGTAGATCTAGTTCATATAAAGTTTATGGGGTATTCAACAAAATCCATTGAATACCTGTTCCACGACGACGAGAAACAAAAAGTATCTCGTAAGTAGCTTATTCCTCTGTTGACAAGATCTTGTCAAAGGAAATAAGGAATGTCGTAGAACTTGATGAAGTCCAAGGATTGGACCCGTCCCCATGAACAGTGGGAGTAAACACTGAAAACTGCTGAATCTATCTATACACAAAGAAATCGTAATCTGATCAAATTCGTAAGGAACTCAAAACTCCATTTTACGAAATTAAGAAATTAGATTTTTGATCCAAGATTACAAAAGGATTATGTTAAACATGATCTAAGGGATATGGCACATAGCCATAAGATTCGAAGTTGAAAAATTTGACTCACTTAAATGGCAATAGGTCATTATTCAAAAGTCCTTTTAGGATTGATGAAAATGCCTTATGTCCATTAACTACGTCAAAATTCATTTCGAAACTATTAGCCATAGAAAAGTAGTTTTGACTACCGAAGGCATGACTATTGGATATGAATCCTGCATCTCACAATTGAAAATTGATGAGAAGATCTCTATTCTAATCCAAAGGTCAATCTATGACTTTTTCCCAAATTTGGAACATGCAACTTGATAGTTGATCAAGAATGTTGAATTTGTCAAAAGGCATATGGATTCCAATTGTGCAAAAGAATCAGTGGGAGTGTAGTTAAGTTCGAAGCGCAACGAGATGATGTTCTGTACATCAAGCAAGATATAAGAATATCAGAGAAGCACAGACGAAAGCGTGTTCTTCACGCAATTCTCCATGATAAGATTTGGAATTACATCTCGCGTACTGGCAATACGTATCTATGGTAGATAGAAGGAAGAAGATGTAGTGATTTACCAAATCAAAGTACAAAGACTATATTGATTGAATTCAATATGGAAGAATCCAAGTAAGGATTAGTTCCAAAGAGACAAAGTTTCTCTTACTTATTTAATGAGCCCTAAATTAATGAGTGAAGAAGTAACTGTCTCAAGAAGCCTTATGCTTGGCATTTGGGTTGCATGTAGCATGCAAAGTCTTGTACTAGACCTGAATCGTCAAAATGCTCTGAACGAGCTACTGATAGTCAAACGCCAGTCAAGGACACTGGTCTACCATAAAAGCAAATCCTCGAAGATAATTAAAGGATGCAACGCTGGTCTATGGTAGTAGTGGAGAATTGAAACTCGAAGGATTTTTGAAATTCGAGATTTCCAGTCTGAAGTGGATTATTTATTCTGTCTCGATAGAGCAAAGGTAAATTGGAAGGAATTCCAATAATATACCATTGCCGATTCAAACAAGAATAAAAGGGCACCATTATGATGCTGCACAAAAGAAAGTGTTTAGATGAGAAATTTTCATCCAACGACTGGATGAAATACCTAGCATGACAAAAGCCCATAATAATCTTAGCCGATTTAGATGAGGCAATTGCTCAATGAAAGGAAATCGAGATCTCACCTATAATCTGAACACAACACCGTATGATTGAACAAGTCAAAGGTGGTTGAGACGAGTAGAAGTATTACTTCATCTCGACGAGGACAAACTTAGCAGATCCACTAATTAAGCTCTCTCACAAATGGTTCGAGGGACATCTTGGTATAGATGGGTCTTAGAAATGTTGTGATTGGCTTTAGGGCAAGTGGGAGATTGATGGAATAGTGCCCAGCAAGCCAATGTTAATTAGCTTGTTGAAGTACTGTTTTCTTATGGTTTATAATTAATACGCCGTTCATTCATAGTATGTGAAACTGAACAATGGCCAACTTCATCTCTCGCGAACCTATCTAAGCGATTGGATGAAATCCTAAGGTCACAATAGACTATGGGACGATTCACTTCAGTACTGAGTGCAATCATGAAACAGTCTCAAAGGTCGTGATCTTAAAACCGTTCCAAGTCATAGATTCCAAACGAGACGGGGTATCGTAGGAATCGTCAAGACTTGTACAAATATGCATGATTCACATGGAGTGAATTTGTAGAGTTTCATGAGCAAGGAATTTGAGTCCAGTGCATATGAGTAGGTGCTTCAATGGAGGATTGAACGCATCGAACGACCCGAACAGAGAAACCCATTGTGGAAGCGCATGACGCATATCGGTGATGGGATGTTTCTCAAAGGCTTATAATAGTGTACGATTTAGTCCTTAGACTTGAGGTACTAGGGCGAATTCGGTACATGGATGTGCGTACTTAGATTTAGGTACTGGTCACGTAGCCTGGCCGCAAAGTGCCTAAGTTGGGTGCGTACACGACTGTACGCGAGTGGTTAGTACTAAGAAAGGATCTATCGACTCATCCTGATAAGATGAGAGTATTTCCTGTACGTTCTTCGATAATATGTTCCTACAAACCCATGGCCATGGTTGGTGACAAATTTGGAAGGGGTTTCCAAATTAGGCAGTCACACCGGAATTATTATCCAGAAATAGAAAGTACAGTATTGAGATAATTAGAGGTGCCGATCAATTCACACACCCTAGGTCTCGATCGGGAAATCAGTTGTAGAAGGACCGTATGTACATGGCAATTATAAGAGGTGAGGTTCACAATAAATCAATTCACCTTTGATTGGGCTTCATGGGCTTGTGGCTAGACATCGACCATGAAGTGTAGGTACTCCGGAATTAATAGAGGATTTAATTCTAGGAGTGATCAATTAAAAGTAGTTTAATTGATCGGAGCATTTAATTGCTTGTTAATTAAATCACGAAAGTCGTGGGCCTGCTGCCAGTTGATGGTGAACCCAGAGGGTCACACACAATACAATTGGACGGTGACTGTCTAAAAGGAAAGTAAGTGATTTAAAGTTGTTAAATCAAGGTAATTGAATTATGGTATTAATTCAATTGGAGATTATTAATTAGATGACTAATTGATTAATTGATAATTAATTAATTAGAGTTATCTGATTAATTATGGAATTAATTAAAGTAGTTAATTAATTGGAAGAATAAATAATTAACCAATTTAAGTATTGGATAATTATGGGTTGATTTTGGAATTATCTAAACTTAGGGGCTAGGGGGCGATTTTAGTAGCTAAAAAGAAAAGGAGTTTTGTTTCTTGCAAATCAAGTTTGAAGAGATTTATCAAATCTCATATTCCTAAGGATAAGGAATGAAGATTTGATAAACAAGGAAAGGAGATCTTTTTGGAGAAGGACTCTTCTCCTATAAATACTCCCTTTCCTCTTCATTCTGAAAATGCTATGAGAATAAGTTTTTGCACAAGTTTTGAAAAACCCTAAAAGCTTTTGAGAGAAAAGTTGCTGAAAATTTTGAGAGGAAAAATCGAGAGAGTTAGATTTTTCAAACAAGAATTTTTAATTACAAAATCGCCCCAAAAGTTTTTTCGCCCCTAAACCCTAGCCGCCCAATTAGATTCGGCCGAACCCAAATCGGTCCAAACCTGACCCTGGCCGAACCCTGCTCGGACCAGATCTGTACTTGGCCGAACCCTGCTCGACCGCATAAGTCCTGTGGATCGAATTCTTCCATTGTTGTCTCCGTTCCTTTGCTGACAAACCTGCGAGATCAAGTTCGTAGCCTAAGATTCGTAGGGGTCGCTACAATCCGATTGGTGTGGACTAGCTTTGGAGGTGAGACATATGGATCACTCAATTTGTGGATCAAACCAAATGCTCGGAGGACACGGGAATCCCAATGGTGACAGGTAATATGCGATTAAACCCCTCGTGATTAATTGATGTTTGATTCATACCTATTCGTATAATAACTATGGAGAAAGAATTCATGGGACGATTAGGAACTCGAAAATTTTTTAAATTCCGCACTTTGTTGTATTGACAATCGAGCCCTAGCCAAGATATCCCAACAGCAATCAGGAGCAGGATTAATCAAGTAGAACACTCAAGATTAACTATTCCGATAGAAGAAATCCTGCCCGTCTTGGAGAGGAATAATTGGATCCCGGAAGCAAAAAAAATCGCTCAACCTAGACCTGGCTCCCGAAACTATGAGTGGTACTGCAAATATCACAGGGCGCATGGGCACCGCACTGAAGATTGTTTTCACCTTAGGAGGGAAATAGAAAAACTAATCGAACAAGGAAAACTAGACGACTATTTAGAACGGGATAACCGCAAAAGAGGAAGAAGTAGGAGCCCTCGGAATAATAATCAAAGGAGGAATTCCCTTCGAAAGTCACCCGAGGATGGCCCTGCACAGGAGTTAAACCATGACCATGTCAATGTACCATCCATACAATTTCCGGAGGACCCACCAACGGGGATAGTCGTAACGCTCGACGAAGGACTGCTAGATCCATAATCGGGGGCTTGAAATACCCAAGAGAAGTATGGACTCTAGAAAGTAAGTCATCGAACAACCAGCTGATCAGTTTTAACGAGGGCGAAGTACCCAAGAGTCTAGTTTGGGACACTAAAGAAGATAGCCCCGATTTCCCGATGGTGGTGTCGCTAGAAATTGCGAACAACAGCGTCAAAAGAATCCTGATCGATAACGGAAGCTCAGCGAATATCATTTCTAGATAAGTCCTAGCCCAGATGAACTTGGGGCAAATAACATTCCAGAAGGTAGCTACACTGTTGGTGGAGTTTGGAGGATCCGAAATTGTTCCCAGTGGAACAATAACTCTGAGTGTCTCACTCGGAAAGAAACCATATCGAACAGTAAAACTGGTAAAATTTTTAGTAGTAGAAACTCCATTCGCCTACAACGCAATTTTAGGGCGACCTGCCCTCAACCTATTTCTAGCTGTTGTCTCAACTTATCATCATAAGATAAAATTTCCGACCGACACAGGTATCGGGGAAATAGTAAATGACCATTGTATGGCATGGGATTGCTACAGCACATCGTTAACTTTGAAAAACCCCCCTGAAGCAATTACCCCGAGCAAAAGAAAGCTCGAAGACGCTGTTGGTAGAAACGAGGTTGAAATCCCTAGCACTGACCGAATAGATAAAAAGGGAAAAGAACCGCTGGATTTAGCCTTAAAACCACCAGAACATAAGGACGTCATTCTAGTACAGGGGGACTCATCGAAGACAACAAGAATAGGTACAGAATTAAGCAAGGAAGGGGAAGTAATGTTGATCAACTTTCTCAGAAATAATATGGATGTCTTCGCTTGGAGTGCGAACGACATCGAAGGGATAGACCCTCGAGTAATCAACCATTTGCTAAAAATCGACCATTTAGCAAAACCAGCTAGACAAAATAAGAGAAATCATGGGCCAGTGAAAGATAAAATCATCAAAGCAGAAGTAGAAAGACTACTCAAAACAAAACAAAATCGGGAAATACACTTCTGGGAATGGCTATGTAATGTTGTTCTGGTAGCAAAAGGGGATAAAAAAGATAACAAGTGGAGAATGTGCAACGATTTTACTGACCTTAACAAATTGTGTCCACGCGATCCGTATCCGCTCCCAAGGATCGACTTATTAGTTGACTCAACCGCTGGCTTTGCAATCTTCAGCACGATGGACGCTTTCCAAGGTTTTTATCAAATATACATGAATGAGCAAGACCAAGAGAAAACTGCATTCATAACCGAGCAAGGAGTATATTGCTTCATAGTTATGCCATTTGGGTTAAGGAACGCCGGGGCCACTTACCAAAGGTTAGTAAACCTAATGTTTAAAGAATTAATTGGAGAAATAATGGAATGAAGCGGATCACATAAGACATCTTGATCGATGCTTCCAAATATTGAGGAAATACCGCATGAAGCTAAATCCCGCAAAGTGCACCTTCGGTGTTAAATCGGGAAAATTCTTGGGCTATTTGGTACATCAACGAGGAATCGAGGCCAACCCAGAAAAAATTCGAGCAATAACTGAAATGAAGCCGCCCAAAACATCCCACGCTGAGAAATTCGAAAGTTTCGGTATACAGAACATCCCACGCTCGGAAAATAAATGGGCTGATCAACTTTCTAGGTTCACTGGATCCCATGACGGAAAAACCGAAAGGGTGATCAACTGGTTAATCTCCAACGCACCAGCAATCGATATCGATGAGACACCAGTCGTCGAAATAATGGAAATCGAAGAAGCTGAAGAAAACTGGATGACTCCATTGATAGACTATGTTCGAGAAGGAAAATTGCCACTTGAACAAAATGAAGCTCGGGAAATAAAATATCGGGCTCCAAAATATACGTTGGTAGAAGGAAAACTTTACCGAAGATCGGTATCAAGAATTCTTCTGAAATGCATCTCCGAATCGCAAACCACCGATATCCTACGAGAGGTACATGAAGGAGATGCAGGAAATCACAGCGGAGCAAGGGCATTAGCTTTAAAATGCCTCCAAACAGGTTATTATTGGCCTACCATCAACAACGATGACATCCAATATGTCCAAAAATGTCATCACTGCCAAGTCCATGCTAATATATGTCATCAACCAGCAGAAAACATGCACCCAATACCGGTATGTTGGCCGTTCGATCAATGGGGAATGGACATTGTAGGACCGTTCCCAGCAGCTAGATCCAAGAAAGCTTATGTCCTGGTCGCTGTTGAATACTTCAGCAAATGGATAGAATGCATCATTCTTGCACGGATAACTCAGTTCCAAGTGATTAACTTTCTTTGGAAATTCATAGTATGTCGATTTGGCATCCCGAGAATTTTGATTTCTGATAATGGAACCCAATTCGCGGGAAAACAGGTAATTGAATGGTGTTCAAAACTAGGAATTCAGCAAAATTTCACTTCGATCGGACATCCTAGAGCGAACGGACAGACCGAGATAGCTAACCGAGAAATAATAAAATCTTTGGAAAAAAGATTAGGAGCAGCCAAAGGAAAATGGCTTGATGAACTCCCAGAAGTGCTTTGGGCCAATCGAACCACAGTCAGAACTTCAACCGGGGAGACCCCATTCAGTCTAGTATATGGCTCGGAAGCTGTTATTCCTGTCGAAACGTTAATTCCAACACCAAGGATTGAAATGTATGACGACCAGGAAAATGGAAAGATAAGAGAAAATGATTTTGATTTGACTGAAGCTCTAAGAGAAAAAGCGGCCGTACGATTGCAAGCCACCAAATCAAATATGGAAAAGGCTTATAATGAAAAGGTACGCATCCGAACCTTCAAAGAGGGGGACCTGGTCTTGAAAAAGGTAGAAGTATCCAAGCATGTGGGAAAGTTACAACAAAATTGGATGGACCTTACGTTGTCATTGGCATAGGAAAGAAAGGCTCGTACAAAATTGCACACTTGGATGGAACAGCCTTACCAAGAACCTGGATTGTAGTCAACCTTAGAAAATACTATGGTAAATAAATTTAAGTAGAACATGCTGCTTTACTTTGTTTTATTTTAGTAAGTTTTATTCTTTGTAATAAAGGCCTTAGCCTACAGTTCGATTATTAAAAAGATTTTTAGCGGTTTTTAATCAAGATTGAGTATAAATCGATTGATTCGGTAAACACTCCTCGCGATCCTACGATAAGTATTGGTCAAATTCAAAATATGAACGAGTCGAGTATACATTGATCCGCTCAATAAACACTCCTCGATCTAACTACAAACGAGTCGAGTATACATTGATCCGCTCAATAAACAGTCCTCGATCTACATTTAACGATTACAAGACTCTGGTATTGAAAACCTAAGTCTCAATGAAACGAGTCGAGTATACATTTATCCGCTCAATAAACACTCCTCGATCTACATTTAACGATTACAAGACTCTGGTATTGAAAACCTAAGTCTCAATAAAGCGAGTCGAGTATACATTGATCCGCTCAATAAACACTCCTCGATCTACATTTAACGATTACAAGACTCTGGTATTGAAAACCTAAGTCTCAATAAAGCGAGTCGAGTATACATTGATCCGCTCAATACACACTCCTCGATCTACATTTAACGATTACAAGACTCTGGTATTGAAAACCTAAGTCTCAATAAAGCGAGTCGAGTATACATTGATCCGCTCAATAAACACTCCTCGATCTACATTTAACGATTACAAGACTCTGGTATTAAAAACCTAAGTCTAAACAAAAAGAGTTGAGTATACATTGATCCGCTCAATAAACACTCCTCGATTTTTTTTAAACGATTAATAGACTTCTGGTATTAAAAACCTAAGTCTAAACAAAAAGAGTTGAGTATACATTGATCCGCTCAATAAACACTCCTCGATTATTTTTCAAACGATTAAAAGACTTCTGGTATTAAAAACCTAAGTCTAAAAGAGTTGAGTATACATTGATCCGCTCAATAAACACTCCTCGATTATTTTTCAACGATTAAAAGACTTCTGGTATTAAAAACCTAAGTCTAAACTAAAGGAGTTAAGTAAACATTGATCCGCTCAATAAACACTTCTCGATTAAGTCTACAAAAGACTTTTGGTTAAAAAAAAAAAACCTAAGTCTTTAACAAAAAAGAGTTGAGTATATATTGATCCGCTCAATAAACACTCCTCGATGACAATCATAAATAAGATTAAAGCCGAATACAACAACAGGAAAAATGCAAGGAATAAAAATAAAGTTTTATTCATCTATGAACATGTAAAAGAGTTACAAAAGCTGAATTACAAAGTCTATATACGATTACATTGGTTTAGATAAAACGATCCTACACTATAGATCGGTAATCTTCACGACAATGTCCACGGAAACATCAATCTCCTCCCTAGTGCCTCGATAGTGGTAATTGACCACCTAAGAAGCATGCTGCTCAGGATGGTCGACTTCTTTGGTTCGATGGCCAGGCTTTGAAGATCAATGTTCTTCCAGATGAAATGAGCATTACCAGCCAGATAACCAGCAATACTCATTCACCCACAACAAGATACTGCTTTTACAATAAGAGTTAAAACATTTTACTCTGAAGCAGCATCTCGCAAGGACCGTCGCGGTGAGCATTTTACCAGCACACCCCGGTAGTCTATCATGGGACCCGTTAGTACAAGGTAGGGCTTCCATGAGACCCGTCAGTACAAGGCAGATGAAATTTAAGTCATTATGATATAAATCGCAATAATGTGACTTTTTGAATATTATGGGATCAGAAGGCAAAATGAAATCTAAGGAAACTGAGATCTCCATCTTTTCTGAGAAAAAATAAAAGATATGGAAACTGCCAACATATTTATAGGCGCTCGTGCAAATGATCCTACGGCTGGATAGAAATCTGATCAAGGGACGAAAATGCGACTTTTTGATTTCCCGTAATAAATGCAAGTAAGTTGGAACGGCACCTCACTGGTCGACTAATCGAATCGGTGATAAATGCGAAAGAATATCGCTTCGATCAATGCACTAGAAAGCATATCTAAAAGAGCTCCAGACTAGGAAAATTTACACACTCACATATGCTATTCGCTTGGTAAAAAACCAAAAAATCCCCGATATTACATCAAGATGTTAGCTCGACTAAAAGAATGAAGAACTTCGTAATCCGACCTACGAGGTCGTAACAACCTCATATGTCACAGAGAATAATTATTAGCTAACCATGTTTGGACCTCATTTGGAATCCAAGAAATCTGACATGGAAATCAGAAGAATAGCCGTCATAACTCAAGATTTCAAAAAAGTCACTGCCTAACATTCCAAAGAATTGCTGAAGGGAGTCTGAACAAGCTAGATCTGGCTAATAATTCTACGTTTTCCAATTCCTCCCATATCAAAGAAATGATATATTGATACACTGGTTGCTTTATTCGAGAAACGAGGAACTCACAAGCACTACAGGGAAACATGGATCTGAAGAGCTTATCTCTCCACGATTTTCTAGTTTCAGAAAAAAGAAGAGCAGAGCTCAACAGTAGAAATAACAACGTCCTTAAATAAAATATCTTTAACTAAAAGACAAATTTACAAGGGACTGGTCGAACAGCGACGACAAAGCTGAGAATTTCTTTAAAATATTCGATCAACTATCTACATGGATGCCTTGCTATTCATATTTTTATGTCTAACACGACTTCTGGAAGACCATAAGGGATCATGCTCTGTTGATCATCATTCTTATACTTCATTTTAAAGAATTTGATTTGCAGAAACAAACGTTGTATCATTCAGTTACTTGAACATTGATCAAGCAAGACTAAAGCTACATTTTCAAAGACTAGATGTCCTTCGAGAAGACCAACATGAGATAAATATACTAATCTATACTGATTATTTCATGATGTTATATTTATGCATAATAGAAAAATGTGCATAACAAAATATATCTAGAGAATAAAATTGATCAAGGCAAGGATCTGCCTTCAAGAGATCATAGTTTTTAATTGAGTCGTTCTCCCAATACAAAAAATTCAGCCCAAGCAACTACAAAAAAAAAAAAAAAAAAAAAAAAAAAAAAAAAAAAATAATGGAAACAGCCCTAGGCCTGCCAGGTCGAACAGATCATTGAGAAGAGTTGTCAACAGGCCGACTAGCAGAAATAGTCCCCCGAGGAGTCAAGTTACCAGCAAACGCCATCAACTCCTCCTGACGCTTTAGATAACCGGCATCATAACCTTCCTCATAGGACCGCCGTCGAGACTCCTCTGCTAGGGAAGCAGCCCGAACCAAGTCACTTTTCTCTTTCTCCCAGACAGACTTTTCTTCTTGCAATTTTTGCAGATCGTCATTGGCAAGCTGCAGTTGGAGACTCTTCCCTCTGACCTTGGCCGACTCTGATTCCAAACGACGTTGATAAGAATCTCTGCTTATCCACAGATCGTCATTTTGCACACCCAGCTTGAGTGCAAAGTACTTAGCCTGGAAAAAGAAAGCAGTCCTTATGTAACAGGGCAATCAAAATGAAAGCGGGAAAAATAATGAAAGATAGGTCTACCTGCTCGCACAACTTCACTAGCGACTGTACAAGGCGTACATTGGAAGTACTCTCAAGCTTCCTCAACTCACCGGGCAAAATAGTGCTCAAGCCCAGATCCCAGGACAAAGCATCGGGCTCAACAGAGCCCGGCAGTTCACTAAGAAGAGGGACATTGTCAGGGCGGGGAGTCGCTGACCGCAAGATATCCTTAACCTGCTCAAGGATACAACGATCATCTAACAGACGAGGGGATTCCCTCTCGTTGGGGCTAACCGAGGTTTCCTTACCCGAAGCAGATATAACGGTCCGGCGACCAGGCCTTGACACAGTTCGACCTCCAGAAGGACCGCCAGATTCAAACGAGGCATTAACAATAGTTGTATCATGGAATAAAAAATCAGAAAAATCATGAGACATAGATTGTGTCATAGACGAATTCAAAAAAGAATCTTCACCAACCGCCCCCGTTGCATCTCCCCTTAAGGGTCCGCTCACAAGCTGTGTGGAAGAAAGAGAGCAAGAAACGGAGCTGTTAGATCTCCGTGAAAAGAATGCTCAAAGGAAGAAACACCTGAAGTAACGGGTATATTATAAGTCTGTTCCTCATTGGACATATCGTCAAAAGCCACCCGACCAGGGGAAGGCATACTTCCAACGTCAGCGGAAGAAGGAAAGATTGGTTCTGCAAACGATGAACTAACTACAGGAAAAGGTTCGGAGGGGACGACAAAGGAATCGATCACCGACCTACTAACAGAAGATGAACGAGGAGGTTCCATCGAGGATCCTTCTGTTCGAGACTTCTTCAGTCTGGGATTTCTAGCGTTCTCACGGGAAGGACGCTTTGATGTATTACCGAAAAGATTAGTCATGATCGGAATTCAAGAAGTAAAGTTAAAATATCGAGAAAGCTTATCGACCTAACAAAGAAGGAGTATTCAGTTGAGAGATAAGCAAAGCGGTAAATAGCGAGACAAATTTTTACCTTTTATATTTATACTATACGAAAAGACGCGATAGACCCAAGGAAAGGGCGCGAAATAGAACAACTGACCTTGCAATGAACACTAGAATTTGAAAAGACACACGCATAATGATTACGGCGAAGTTAATGACTTGTCTGAATTGTTACGGCAAAGATGAAAAGACGCGACTGTCAGAATATGAAACGTTTAACGTACAAAGGGGCGAAAGAGTAATATTACATTTAGTTCTACGATAGATAATTACAAAGATATTTCCATGAATGAATATATCATACAGCCTGATCGTCCTCCGGAATCGTATGGTCGCCAGCGACGTCTTCTCCTTTTGCTGTCTCAATAACCTCTTCCTCTTCCTCTGGATCGATAAAATTGTCATCGAGCTCATCATTAACATCAGAAGGAGGAATCGGCAATGGGTTTCCGAACTCTTTGACAGGGTGAGCCAAAGGAAAATTTGATATACGATGCCTGGAAGCTCGGAAGGAGAGTATACTTCGCCATAACGATTTAACCTAATGTGTGCCATTTTAAAATATTATTTTCGACGATCCTCTATAATTTCAAAAGCAACCAACTGATGAACCGCCTTCTTGAATGTACTTTCTAGGAGCGGACCGACCATTTGGTATACCAACGCCGTGTGGACAGGAGAATTAAGGAATTCCCAAATCACTTTTTCGTCAGGATTCCTGCCATAGCGATCCCTGAGTCCACTAAGAGGAGTATCCTCCTCATACTCCTCTAAAGAGTCTTGAAGACTTGATACTTGAGATTCCAACTCGCTAATCCGAGCAGTACTCTGAAATTGGAACTCCTCTAACTTTTTAGCCATTTGGTTGGCTTGTTCTTGAGCACGGGAAATCTCCAGAACCCTGTTTATAATCTCCTGGTCTTCGGTCCCCGTAGCCCTTGTCTCTAAGACCGGAACGGAAAAAGACGTTGATGGACCCACCTCTGAACCAGAAGATTTATGAAGTAAAGCTTTGTATTTCTCATCCAGAAACTCACATTGTTGTTTCCAGAAAGCAGTTTCATAGGCATATGAGGCTAAACAAGTCTTAGTCTGAAAAAGTAAAGGGGTAAAACAAGAAATGAGTTAGCAAACTGAAAGATCTTCGAAGGAAAATATCCTATAAAGCAAACTTAAAATAGAGGTTACCTTTTCAGCATAAAGAGAAGCTCGCTGAAATTTCTCCAGAGGATCCTTCCGAAGAAGCTTATTCAGATCGCGAGTACAAACGCCGGACAAAAGAACACGAGTTGCCTTATCAACCGCATTCTCGCTATCGTCATGAACAAGTGAATCATTCTCGGAATAGCCAGCGGCCCTCTTTCCCTCTAAATGATCCTCGATCATTTCGACCAAAGTATGTTTTGGATGATTGTCGCCGAGTGAAGAAAGATCGTTACCAGAACGACCATAGTAGCTCCTCTTTCTCTCCACTGGATTATTATTAGGATGAGAAATCGACCAGCTGCGACATCCACGAATACCCAAGGATGTTCTAAGCTGAAGGGGGGGATAACCGGATCCTGTCCCCTGATGAATAGGGGACTCTTGAGAAGAATCCGGAGATTCCTCTCCATTCTCCTCGGACTCATGACTCAACTCCAGCTTTCTCTTCCGAGACGCTCTCTGCTCGATAGGGACGTTCTCTATGGATTTGGAGGATTTGGACAACACTATTTTTCCCTTTGAAGAATGTCTGGAATTTTCTACCATATGAGCTGAAAAATAAACAAGATAAAAGTTATATTCTCTGAAGAAAAGGTATCATCTCAACACTAAACTGAAATAAAATGCTTACCAAGTGATTCAGATGATGAACTGATTGGAAAATCATGAGCACTCAATCCCGCTTTACGAAGGAAAGCTTCCCCAATCAGAAGAGCACTCTGATATTTGTTAGCGTGGATTTCACCAATAAACTGAGCATCATCAGGAATGAGTTCACCAGTCAGCAGGCGACCTCCATAAACCCATTTGGAGCCATGATCCCACGAGAAGGGCATGGTCGAACCATCCGCCAAACGAAGACGAGGTGGGGGGCGAACAAATAAAAAACGAGATTTCCAAGAAGGGTTGCTAGAAACTGGGAAATCAAAGATTGCTCGACTAGGCCCCTGACTAGCGAAGAAATATCCGCGACTGGAGGAACTGGAGATATTTAATCGAAAAAGTTGTGTAAAGTTACGAAAGGAAGGTTTGAACCCTTTCGCGATCATTAAGACAGAAAAACAAACCACGAAGGCCACAGAATTAGGAACTAATTGTGTCAAGGACACACTGAATAATTTTAGAATATCAAGAAAGAGGGGAGACAACGGAAGACGCAGACCACTATTAAAATGGGCCGTGTAAAAGGCTCGACATCCTTCCGGTGGTGATGTAACCCTATCGGAAGGAGAAGGGAGAACTATCTCAGAACCCTGCGGGAAATATTTGGCATAGTTGTTCACAAACTCGGGGAAAGTATCCACCGTGTAAGCACAAGCTAAGTCCTCAATTGGTTCAGAAATTTGAGGAGCAGTACCTTTGCCCTTTTTGGCTCGGGCAGCGACATCTGTATCGGAAAGGATTTGTACCTTAGAGGTATCTTCAACAGGAACAACAAATTCAGAAAATCCAGTTTGCTCGCTCGAAGGATTAGAATGCAACTCTTCCTCGTTAGTGGGAGCGACATCCCCCCTAGAGGAGGAAGAAGATTTTCTTAAAGAGGCCATGTTTTTGGACTCTCGGCGGATATAAGTCGATAAAAGGAAAACTTCATATGATGAACGACTAAGCAAGAAAATGACTACGAACTATAAGGAAGTATAAAGGAGAAATGACAAACTCAATAGTCACCTATTTATACTTAGAAGAAAAAAGACGTTTCGAACTCGTCACAACTAATCACATTCCCGCCAAAAACGGAAGAAGATAAAAGCCTCCCCGAAGGGATGCGTGGCGATTCATAATTGGAAAGAGAAAATGACTATCTATGATGCGTAGCACTCTTTTCCTTAAGATTTTTTCCCATTGGGTTTTTTCTTAAGTAAGGTTTTTAACGAGGCACCAGTCATAGAAGATAACAGTCGTAAAAAATTGTCTACTTCTGCGAGCTTCTACTACTTATACGCTCGAAGAAGTGAGGGAGTACTGATGGGGGCTATTTCGCACCCCTTATAATGAACGGATCGACTGAAGAATAAAGGATCGGTTCGACCAGACAAGTCATTTCGGGATCATCTTATCGACCCGGCCGAATACAACTCTCCTCGACAAGAAGATTACACTCCGGACTCAAGAAGGACAATTGGGCCGAGTCCTATTAGGATTATATTTCCTTGTAAAGCTAGGTTTTGTAGGATATAAATACCTAGTTAGTCATTGTATTACGGACACTTTTTGAATGCACAGCAAATACGCTACCACATTCGGCATATCAGCAAGAATCCAAGATTATTCAATAAAGAAACGAGCTTTCTCTTCATATTCATGTTATTTTTTTACGATTGGTTATGATAATTACTTGTTGTTCCCTCAAATTGTTCTTCTTTGAGATTGATCCATCCTGAATAAAGTAACAGAGCCCTTTAAATCATATATATTGAGAATCCCCAATAACCCATATTCACTGATATAATTTACCCTACGAAATTCGGTTAAATCAGTTACCAAAATCGGAACGGGACTAAGTGAAGGAATGGAGTTCATGCTCCTGGAATTCTTGCAAGAGAATGTAGAAGTATTTCCCTGGAGCTCGGATGATATAGTGGGAATCGATCCGCGTGTAATAACCAACTCTTTGAACATCGATCCTAAGGCTAAGCCAGTGAGACAGAAGAAGCGTAACCACGAACGCGAAAAGGATAAAATAATTAAGGCAGAAGTCGATAGGTTACTGGCTGCTGGTCAAACTAAAGAAATCAAGTTCACCGAGTGGCTATGTAATGTGGTTCTGGTCTCCAAGGGTGACAAAGCCAAGAATAAGTGGAGGATGTGTAACGATTTTACTGACTTAAACAAGTTATGCCCAAGGGATCCTTACCCGCTACCTAGGATTGATATGTTGGTAGATTCCACTGCAGGTTTTGTGTTTTTTAGCATGATGGATGCTTTCCAGGGATTTTACCAAATTTTCATGAACGAGAAGGATCAGGACAAAACCGCATTCATTACCAAGCAAGTAGTGTATTGCTTCATAGTTATGCCGTTCGGACTGAGGAACGCGGGCGCAACATATCAAAGGCTGGTCAATATGATGTTCAAAGAATTGATAGGAGAGATCATGGAAGTTTATGTGGACGATATGCTTGTAAAGAGCATGACAGAAGAAGACCACATTAAGCATCTTGGCAGATGCTTCGAAATATTGAGAAAATATGGAATGAAATTGAACCCAACAAAATGCACTTTCGGGGTACAATCGGGAAAGTTCCTTGGATATCTTGTCCACGAGAGAGGGATCGAAGCAAACCCAGAGGAGATCCGAGCAGTTACCAATCTTCAACCACCAATAAAACTTTCGGATGTTCAGAGCTTGATCGGAAAAGTCATTTCGTTAAATAGATTTATCTCTCGATCCGCCGACAAGAGTTTGCCATTTTTCAAGTTGTTGCGCAAATCGAAGGACTTCAAGTGGAATGCTGAATGTGACAAGGCTTTCGTAGATCTAAAAACATACTTGACTTCACCTCCTATGCTGGCCAAGCCTACGGATGGAGAGCCTTTGTAACTCTACATAGCCGTTTTGGAGGAGGCTGTTAGTTCGGTACTGGTGAAGTTAGAAGAATCCGTGCAAAAACCGGTCTATTACTTGAGCAAATTGTTGCAAGGTGCCGAAAAGAATTATATGGAGATCGAAAAATTCGCACTTGCTTTGGTAGTGGCTGCGCGAAGACTGAGACCCTATTTTCAAACTTATAAGGTTATTGTCTTAACTAACCAACCCTTGAGGCAGGTCTTATCTAAGCAAGAAGCATCTGGTCGACTAATTAAATGGGCAATCGAATTGGGGCAATTCGAGATTGAGTACTTGCCACGAACAGCAGTAAAGGCTCAAGTGCTAGCCGATTTCCTGGTGGAATCCACTAGTTTGAAGAGCTCAGAGAATGAGGAAAGTTCTGAAATAAACATGCTAACAGAGGTTGAGGACCCAACATGGTTGATGCACGTGGATGGCTCTTCGACCAGGGAAGGAGGCGGAGCAGGAATTCATTTTCAAGGACCCAATGGCGAAGATTTGAGTTATGCAATAACCTTGGATTTTGTCATTACAAACAAAGAAGCGGAGTACGAAGCCTTGATTGCAGGATTAGAGATGGCCGTAAAGGCAAAGGTAAGATCAGTTACTGTGCTGACAGATTCCGAACTTGTTCGTAGGCAGGTGAAGGGCATTTACGAAGCAAAGGAGTTCAATATGATAAAATATTTAAACAAGGCAAAAAGTCTGATATCGCAATTTGAAAAGTTCGATATTCAGTCTGTTCCTAGATAAGAAAATTTATGGGCTGACTTACTGTCAAAATTCACCGGTGTAGCGGATGGTAAGAAGGAAAGGATTATTACATGGCTGTTATCGAACACATCCGCTATCGATCTGGATGTCACCCCTGGCATACGTCATGGAAATTGACAAACAAAAGATCTCTTGGATCGACCCCATCGTCGATTATCTAAAGAAAGGAAAGCTGCCAAAAGATGCTAATGAAGCCAGAAGGATTAAGTATCTGATCTTACGCAATTTCGTAGTACGATCGATATTTATAGAATAAATACGACAAACACTATAAAATAGAATAAAGATCAATGTGTATATTCCGACGTTGGGATATAGATTACAAGTATTGAGGACCCTACTCGGGCATTATAGGATGCCGTACAAGCTTGAGGGTGAAATACATATAAAATGGCCGAGCTAATCTATCCGAGCTATAGCTTCGAACATAGCGCACCTGGGAAAACGTGTCTGTCGTCATAAATGCAAACGGTATTTATGATGAGGAATGCTGGGCTAGCTACTCCATCCACAGGGATACATTTCCTTGGCCCAAGGGCTTGGGCGTTTGATCGGCCCAACAGTAATCCGACCATGAACACTTTATGGTTGATCGGATGGTAAAGGCCGTGATTCAAACTTGATTCTACCTCGGCGAGGTCGGATTTTTATATTCTTTTCTCTCGTTCGAACTTTCCAAAGTAGAATCCAAAATATCCCTCATCAATACTCCCCCACTTCTCGAGCGAAAAGAGAAGCTTAAGCTCGAAGAAGTTGATATCGAACGTTATGATGAGCCAATTTTATAATGTTACTTTGGATATGCCTCGTTAAAAACCTTATTCGGAAAAACCCTTTGGGATAAAAACCGAATTAGGGAAAAAGAGTGCATATCCTTAGAACCATATGATGGATTATTTTGCCTCGGTATAAATTCTGATGTTAAAAGATTCCTCGCCCTTTTCTTGAAATAACTCTTCGGCAGTGAAGTCTTATCGCATCGTCCAGTGTGATATCCGCGAATTCAGTAGCTATAGGGGTCTAAGATGTAAATATTTGGTGGATAAATTTGAATTTTCTTTGGGGAAGCTTAACCGTTGTGACTATTCGGGGGCCGGTTTGCAATTCACCCTTTTTACCTTATATATATGTCAAATTGCTGAAAATTACCTCCAGAGCCATTTATTCTGGAGATCTAAGCGTTCAGATCGCATATGCTGTCTTTTTCATTCAATCACCTCTGTTTCTAATGTCCAGTTCAAGAAAACCAAGGGGTAAGGGCTTAATCGGAGAGGATATTGAATCCGATCCTGACTTTAAGCTCATTGATGACTTTGAAGAGGGGGAAATCAATCCCGAGCGTGAAGATACTAATCAGGTTGTGGATCTTGAGGAGAACGAAGTAGAAAAACGCAACATCGGTGATAATGTTTTTGTCATGATATACAGGTCTGAGGCTCCTTCCGGATCGGGCGGTCATAACCGGACTGACCTTGGTGCAGAAGTAACTTCTTGCATCTTCGTTCAGGAAGACCGTGCTAGTTTGGAAAAAGAGTTTGGCAAATTTCTTCCGGAGGGGTTTTCGATCGTCGTCCCCTCCTATCGTGATCGTGTGACTTCTCCTCCGCCTGGGTTCCAGGCTTTCTATGAGAAACAATTTTCTCATGGGTTGCGCATCCCTTTTATTCCTTTATTAAGAAACATTCTTTCCTTTCTCTCTCTGACCCCTGCTCAAATCCTTCCGAATTCTATAGCATATATTATCGCGTTCAGCGTCCTCATGGAGGCCAGAGGAGAGGAGGCCTCTTTTCAAAATTTTTGGCAGGTATTTCAAATGAGCATGTCTAGGGGTTCCAACGCGGGGTTCGTCTCATTCTCGCATGGGTCGATTCAACCTATTCTTTCGACCGTGGCTATGGACAAAACCAAAGGTTGGAAAATAAGATTATTTTATGTTAAAGGTCCCGACGTTCGTTCTGCGGGTAGTTCCAAGGCTAGGCCGTACCGATGGGATGGTGAAGGGCTTTGGTTGTACGGTCGTCGCAAAATCAAAGAAAAGGTTAATCCTCAATTTTCTGACGAATTTTTGAACCAGCTTCGATCCGATCCTTTTCAGACCACGCTCCTTGTACAAGAAAAGATTTTAAGATTAGCCGGTCTGAGCAAGTGTAACCACCCTACACCATCGCTCGAATTCTCTCCTCCGTCCATTCTACCGCCTGGCGGGATTATCCGATCCTTCAGAGACATAAGCGAGTCAACCACTTCGTCCCAAGCTTTGCCTCCTTTGAGTAAGTTATTAATAAGTTTTTCGCTTGATTCCGTTGTATAATGTATATGTTCGCTCAAAGTTATGAGCACGTTGACTTTCTTCTCGTAGGTCAACTTGTTGAGGAGTTTCGAACATCCGCTATTAGGTCGATCGGGACTTCTCGGCCCGAAAATACGCGAAGCCAGTTCCAACCTCCTACGAAGAGGAGGAAGATAGAACGAGGAACGGGAGCGGATAATCTTATCCCTAACCCAATTGATAACCCAGACGTATACCCAACTTTGAGAGGGGTTGGGAGCTCGAGTTCCTCAAATCCAGTAGTAGCTGGCCCTTTACGTAGTGTATTCTCGATTAATACTTCTAATCCATCCTCCGCTGGTTACAGTCACTATTCATGGACCCGCATTCTGGGCAAGCAAGAACATGAGAGGCGTATGAATCAGATACAGTACGCCGAACATCCAGGTCCTTCGAGAAGAGAAAAACCATTCGGTAGGGGTTCAGACTCAGTTCCATGTCGACCAGGCAGGTCGGAGCCGGACGTTGCTGACTTTATGAACGATCATTTTCACAGGCACAGAGCTACTGGTTATCCAGAAGAAGGAACCATCTCCTCCGATCTTGGCCAAGATGGTGAGAATGAGTTCGACAAGGCCACTCGGATTTTTATGGCTGGACGTTTTAAACGGGATCTTCTTGATCACACCGTTAAAAGCGATTTTGAGATCCTGAGTAATTTTTCTCGAACATACCAGGAGGTAATAATTGGATTTAGATCTGAATATCCCATTTGACTTCTTGGCTGTTAATCTAATACAATTTTTTCTTCGTAGGCCGGGGATTATTTTGCACTGCAGACATATCATTTGTCTTTGTTAGAACAAGAGTCGCAAGAAGCCCATAATGCGCTCGCACAGGCTTCGTCCGAGAATAGTACCCTTCGAGCTCAATTAGATGATGTCATAAGCAAATTATTTGCTAGTCGTCGAGAATTGTCGAAGGTGAAGGAGGAGTTGGAGACTGTCAAAAGGAAACATACTCCTTCGGTAGAAGAAGATTTGTTATCTGCTATTAAAGAGAAAGTGCCCTCGAGGAAGAACTCAAGAAGGTGAAGATTGAACTTGAGCAAGCGAAACAAGATTCCGAGCGAGCATATGCCCAAGGCCGAGAAGAAGCCATAATTCCAGCTATTCGAGAGTTTTTGCAGTCCCCTGTGCTTGATCCCTTAATTCAGAAAAGGACAGGTGGAATTCTTCAAAGGATCTTCTACAAAGGGGTTCAACAGCTAATTTCGGCCAAGAAGATTCCGAACAAGATGTATGAATACCTTAAATATATGAACCCTTATAAGAATGAGAAAGGGAAGGATTATAAAGCTTCTTCTTTGCCTATGGTGAATATAAATTGGCAGGACCATCACTTTGCCCCTCTTGTCGAGGAGTTCGGCTTTCCGATGCTGAACCCTGATGATCTTGAGTCGTCCGACGATGATCCCGAGTCTTCTTTAGGATGCATGTCGGATGATGAGCCTAACGACCACCCGTGTTTCGAATCTTAGGGGTAGATTGTTTACAATAGTTATGTAATAGGGGTAGCATTTTTTGTAATAGGGTCTTCTTCCTGCGATTTTGTTTTATAACCTGTATATCCTTCTCAATTTGTAGAGGCTATCGTATGAATGAATTTTGTTGTTTTTCGATCGAATGTTTATCGTTCCCTTATCAGTCGCGACGGTTCAATTATCGCTGGAATAAGATGTCGCTTCTATAAATATCTGGGTTGTTTCATGTCATTTATCTATCACTTCTTAATTACTAGGATCGGAGCTTTGCGCTTAGTTTCTTATTCCGAGCATTCAAATTTACTTCTTCGCTTGCTATGGATCAGATATTGGGTAAGTCTATCAACCCTAAATTGTTATTGGGTGGCACCAAGAGTAAAGGTCCATCCAAAGATCAAAAACTATCCAAAGAGAATAAGCTTTCCAAGGCTTCCCCAAAAACAACTGCCACTTCCCCCAAAACTTCCAAAGGCAGGAAGACAAAAAAGGAGAAACAGGCTTCATCAAAACATTCCAAAGTTGGTCTTAACCAATCAATTTTGGATGAGGAACTTGACGAGGAGCTCGGGGCTTCTTCACCGAAAGATCTTGACACTTCCCATCGGGCAGTAGCTAGACAAAAGGCATTATCCCTTTCTTCCGATAAAAGGTCTTATTATGAGATAACCACCCCCATCGAGAACTTGCAGGATCTTGTTACTGGGAATGAAGGTTCCTCGATAGGAGGTTTGGGTAAGAAACCTAAACTGACCCCTACTGGAGATGGTTCTTTAGCTTTTGGAGCACCTGTCGAGCCTTCAAAGCTTGAAACTGAATTTCAGAAGGATGAGACTGAGTCCTTGAAGACTGAGAATTCTTCTGGCCTTCATATCTCTGGATCCCCTCCTCGAGAATCGAAGGATGAGTCTGCTCGGGATGAGCCTGCTTGGGAAGTGGAGCTCGAGAATTTCGTTAAGAATGCATTGGAGGCTGACCCTCCTATTCCTGAGGCCGAGGCATCCAAGGGGAAAAGTCCCTCGGATCTGTTTCAGTCTGGGTCTAATTTTCTATCTCAGGTTCTCCTTTCTACCCTCCTTTCTATCTGTCTTTTTTTTTTTTTTTTTTTTTTAAGGAGACCTAACTCTTTTAAATATAGGCTAGGCAAGACTTGCTCGAATTGAAGGTGTTAGCTGAGTGGGAGTTGAGTCAGCATGCTACTATTACCCTCAAGCTGGAAAAAATGAACGGTGAGTTGGGTCGCGTTATCGAGGAAAAATTGGCTCTAGAGAAAGAGAAGGCTGACAAGGCACAGGGAGAAGGGCTCTTCCAACAATTGAGCAAGGAGCTCGAGGTGCTCAAAGGGCTTTACGAGCAGGAGAAGAAGGACTCCGTCCTTCGCGAAAAAGAGGCTTATGATCGTGGTTATGTAGCCCGTAGTGCTGAGTTTCGAAAGGCTCTTCAAGATCATAACTTTCTGTAACTTTTCCCAGAACAATGTTGTCGTAATTCTATTTTATTTTCCTTGATTGTGCTGTATTCTGAATAATTTCTTTGTTTCTGCCCTTTATCTTCGAATTTGGATGATGAATTGGGCCTTGTGCCTTTTATAATTGTTATGCCCTTCTGTGATGCTTGGCTTCTTATTTAAATATTTACTATTGTCAGAGTTCGACCCTTGCAATTAGAATGTTATTTGATTACCGTCAACGTACAGATATTTTATCCCCGATCAAAAATTCTTTGATAGCATAGCTCCCCTTATCTTGAGTATGAAATATTCAATCCTAACCAATCAGTCCCTTATTTCTCGGGAAGTGCAACGGTTGGTGCATTTATCGCTCTCATCGCGGCCGTTCCCTATGGTAAATCTGAGCCGTCAATGTCTGTTTCCTCTTCCTATAAATAGTCTAGGATGGTTCTTTTTTACCATCGCCTTTTTACTTTTCTGTGAAAATATATTCGAAGCTTGTCCTCGAGTGATTTTCTCTTTTATTGGACGATAGTATGTTTTTAGTAATGACATCCCATATTCGAATTCGATCCCCAATAGTTATATTTGAGATCCGTACCCGAACTCTTTTCTCTGATTTTCTTGTCTCCAAATTAAACTTTACTTCGACTAGGATACCGGTAGACGACCTGCTCTCTCTGATTCCAAATCCTTTGGGCAGGGTCGAATCCCTGTATCCTGTCGTCCATCCAGTCGAGATAGTGGGTCAACTGCTGGAGGAGTTTTCCTACACTCGATTTCAACCTCTTCATGATGCTTCTTGAAGGACGTTGTCTTCGGAATCGCTAGAGATGATTCCTACTGTGGTTGCTTTCCTGCTTTTCGACCCGGTCGTGCGCGGACCGATCAGCGCGGATGCATTGGATGAAGGGTAGAAGTGTGTTAGCTTCCCTTTTCTCCTTTGACTACTCAAGTGTCTTAGCGTAGAGTTGAATATTTGTAACTGGATCCCTTTGGATATAAACTCGACCTTCCTTATTTTAATCGAGAATTCTCTTGTAACTAGTAAAAATATAGGAATGAAATATTTTTAATTATTATCCTTGCTTGTTAATCTATAACTTGCTTCTGACCATAGTAATCGATCATTAATTCCTTCCCCCGGGAAGCATGGGCAATCAGCGTTACTCTTTGCACATCTTGATAACCGATAGGATAATAATTAATGGGATAATGGTCGAACACGAACTATGTAATTATCATCAAGCCGAATCGTTGTTCGAAACATGATATAGTCGGACTTTTAGGATAACTGATAATTTGAATTTACTTCGATCCAAGGGGCATAGCAACGGCTTTCACCCTTAGTCGTTTTGATCGGTCATAGCAATAGCTTTCACTTGAGGGTCGTAGCGACAGCTTTCACCCTTTAATTTATTTCGATCTAAGGGGCATAGCAACGGCTTTCACCCTTAGTCGTTTTGATCGGTCATAGCAACAACTTTCACAAGAGGGTCGTAGCAAAAACTTTCACCCTTTAATTTATTTCGATCTAAGGGGCATAGCAACGGCTTTCACCCTTAGTCGTTTTGATCAGTCATAGCAACAGCTTTTACTTGAGGGTCGTAGCAACAGCTTTCACCCTTTAATTTATTTCGATCTAAGGGGCATAGCAACAACTTTCACCCTTAGTCGTTTTGATCGGTCATAGCAACAGCTTTCACCTGAGGGTCGTAGCAACAGCTTTCACCCTTTAATTTATTTCGATCTAAGGGGCATAGCAACGGCTTTCACCCTTAGTCGTTTTGATCGGTCATAGCAACAGCTTTCACCTGAGGGTCATAGCAACAGCTTTCACCCTTTAATTTATTTCGATCTAAGGGGCATAGCAACGGCTTTCACCCTTAGTCGTTTTGATCGGTCATAGCAACAGCTTTCACCTGAGGATCGTAGCAACAACTTTCACCCTTTTTTTATTTCGATCTAAGGGGCATAGCAACGGCTTTCACCCTTAGTCGTTTTTCGAGGGTCATCACCAATTTTGTTGATTCGAGGGGTATAGCAACAGCTTTCACCCTTATTCGATATTTGAGTAATATATATAGAGATTGGCTATGATAACTTTTCAAACGTAACGAATAGATAACATCTCTGCAAAATAAACTTTTCATTGAATAGATAGTCTTCGAAAACATGAGAAGTAGAGAACACAACTTGACAATAAGTTAAAAGATCGGCAAGAAATTGTTAAATAATCTTCATCTCCCATAATATCTTCTCAGGTTAATAGCATTCCAAGATTGAGGCAAGACTTCTCCATTTAGATGTGCTATCTTGTAAGATCCTTTCTTCCCTATTTCGATCACTACATAAGGACCATCCCAGTTGGGCTGAAGCTTTCCGACATGTTTTGAGACTTCTACTTTTTTCAGTACTAGATCTCCGACCTTAATGGTTCGGATTCTAACCTTTTGATTGTACGCCTTTTCCATGTTGGATTTTGTGGCCTGAATTTTTAGCTTTGCTCGATCCCTTTTGCCATCTGCATGATTGACTTCCAATTCCCTCAACGATTTATTTTCTTCGAAATCATAAAATTCAGTTCTGGGAGAAGATATCAAATTCTCCACTGGAATAACCGCTTCCGATCCGTATACTAAGCTGAAAGGAGTTTCCCCTGTGGCTGCTTTTACGGTGGTTCTATAAGCCCATAAAACTCCTGGGAGTTCATCAAGCCATTTTCCCTTTGCATCAAATAATCGCTTTTCTAGAGATCGAACGATCTCTCTATTCACAACCTCTATTTGTCCATTGGCCTGAGGATGCCCTACCGATGCGAAATTTTGTTGTATCCCGAACTTCTCACACCAATCTGTTACCTTTTTTCCAGAAAATTGCGTTCCATTGTCGGAGATTAAGATTCTGGGAATTCCGAATTGACAGACAATATTTTTCCACAGAAAATTTGTAACTTGAAACTGCGTGATCTTGGTCAGAGCTACAGATTCGACCCATTTACTGAAATATTCGACTGCGACCAATACATAATTCTTCCTTGACCTGGCGGTCGGGAAAGGACCGACAATATCGATACACCACTTATCGAACGACCAACAGATTGGGATAGAGTGCATCTGCTCGGCTGGCTGATGGATCAAATTTGAATGAATTTGACAATGATGACACTTCTTCACATAATCTACCGCGTCATAAAAGAGGGTAGGCCAATAATATCCTGTCCTCGAACATTTTAGGGCTAATGCTCGAGCTCCGCCATGACTTCCTGCTTCTCCATCGTGAACTTCCCTTAGAATCATATCATATTGATTTTCAAAGATACACTTTAATAGAATTCCAGAGGAGGATCGTTTATAGAGTTTATCATCGATCAGGGTAAATGAGGGGGATCGATACTTAATCCTTCTGGCTTCATTAGCGTCTTTAGGCAGTTCTACTTTCTTTAGATAATTGATGAAGGGGTCGATCCAAGAGTTCTTTTGTTCGTCGATTTCCATGATGTCGATTCCAGGAATGACATCCAGATCGATGACAGATGTGTTCGACAATAGCCATGTAATATTCCTTTCCTTCTTTCCGTCCGCTATACCAGTGAATTTTGACAACAGATCAGCCCACAAATTTTCTTCTCTAGGAACGGGCTAAATGTCAAACTTTTCAAATTGTGATATCAGGCTTTTTGCCTTGTTCAAATATTTTATCATGTTGAACTCCTTTGCTTCGTAAATTCCCTTCACCTGCCTGTGGACAAGTTCAGAATTTGTCAGCACAGTAATTGATCTTACCTTTGCCTTCAAGGCCATATCTAACCCCGCAATCAAGGCTTCGTACTCCGCTTCATTGTTTGTAACGAAAAAATCCAAAGTTATTGCGTAACTCAAATCTTCGCCATCGGGTCCTTGAAAATGAACTCCTGCTATGCCTCCTTCCCTGGTTGATGAGCCATCGACGTGCATTAACCATGTTGGGTCCTCAACCTTTGTTAGCAAGTTTATTTCGGAATTTTCTTCGTTCTCTGTGCTTTTCGGACTAGTGGATTCCAAAAGGAAGTCAGCTAGCACTTGCGCCTTTACTGCCGTTCGCATCAGGTATTCGATCTCGAATTGCCCCAATTCGATTGCCCATTTAATTAATCGACCGGACGGTTCTGGCTTAGATAAGACCTGCCTCAAAGGTTGGTTTGCCAAAACGATAACCTTATAAGTTTGAAAATAGGGCCTCAGTCTTCGTGCAGCAACTACCAAGGCAAGCGCAAACTTTTCGATCTCCATATAATTCTGATAGGATAGTGCCCTGCAAGCCAGTTCTGTTAGCTTGTAATAGATCTATCCTGTATGAAACGATCTTTGATTTTATAATAATACGCATGTTTATTTATATATGTATAAGGATAAACGATGGCCAACTTCATCTTTCGCAAATACATTTAAGCGATTGGTTGAAACCCTTAGATTACATTTGACTATGGGACGATTCACTTCAGTACTGAGTGCAATCATGAAACAGTCTCAAAGGTCGTAATCTTAAATCTGTTCCAAGTCATAGATTCCGAACGAGACGGGGTATCGTAGGAATCGCAAAGACTTGTACGAGTATGTATGATTCACATGGAGTGAATTTGTAGTGTTTCATGAGCAAGGAATTTGAGTCCAGTGCATACGAGTAGGTGGTTCAATGGAGGATTGAACGCATCGAACGACCCGAACAGATAAACCCATTGTGGAAGCGCATGACGCATATCGGTGATGGGATGTTTCTCAAGGAATATAATAGTGTACGATTTAGTCCTTTGACTTGAGGTACTAGGGCGAATTCGGTGCATGGAAGTGCGTACTTAGATCTAGGTATAGGCCACGTAGCTTGGTCATAACATGCCTAGGTTGGGTGCGTATAGACATGTGCGCGAGTGGTTAGTACCGATATGAAATCTATTGACTCACTGTAATGGGTGAGAGAATTTCCTATACGATTCTTAGATAATATATCCAAGGATTCTGCGGCCGCAGTCGGTGACGGATTTGGAAAGGGGTTTCCAAATTTAGAAGGTCACAAAGGTATATTATCCTGAATTAGAAAGTATAGTTATCGAGACAAATTTAGAGGTGCCAATCAATTCACACACCCTAAGTCTTGATCGGGAATATTAGTCGATAGAAGGACCGTATGTACATGGCAATTATATGAGACGAGGTTCACAAATATCAATTCACCTGAAATTGGGCTTCATGGGCTTGTGGCTAGACATCGACCATGAAGTGTGGGTACTCCTGAATTAATAGAGGATTTAATTCTAGGAGTGGTTAATTAAAGGTTGTTTAATTAACCGGAATAATTTATTGTTCATAAATTAAATCACGAAGGATTCGTGGGCCTGCTGCCAGTTGATGGTGAACCCAGAGGGTCACACACAATACAATTGGACGGTGACTGTTATAAAAGGACATGAAAGGAATTAATTGATTTAAAGGTAATTAAATCAATTAAATGAATTAAAAGTATTTAATTCAAGTGGGAGATTAATTAATTGGCTAACTTAATTAATAATTGAGTTGCTAGTTAATTAAAAGAAATATTGATTTAATTGGACTGGGCATTTAATTAAAGTAGTTAATTAAATAAAGGATTGCAAGACATGGGCTTCTATTAATTAAAGCCCATAAGGAGTCTTGCAAACCCTAGGTCAGAAGGAGTCTATAAAAGGGGAACTACATGAGCTTAAAAGCTAACACCCTGAAAAGAAAACCCTAGCCTCCCTCTGCCCTAAGTAGCCGCCCCCTCTCCAAGCTAACCCTAGCTAGCCGCCGCCGCCACCTCAAGCCGCCGCCACCTGCTGCCGTGGACTGCTTGGTGCCGCCGCCGCCATCTCCCCTGTTCCATTGTATTAGATCTTGATCTGTCAAGAGATCTAATACAATCCTGCAATAACAAATCTCCTGAATCAAGTTCTGAGCCTAAGATCTTGAGGTGTTGCCAGAATCCAATTGGTGTGGACTATCCCTGGAGGTGAGACACTTGGATCACTCCTGTGAACCAGATCAGAATCAGAAACGAAGCCGGAGGTTTCCACCACCTTGCCTGTGGTGAGGTATATCGCAAAAACCCCCTTTGTTAATTCATTGTGTGCGTTTTTGTTCTTGCTTTTGTATACATAATATGGAGACATCTTTTATGGGACCATTGGATACCTCGAAAAATTTTAAATTCCGCACTTTGTTGTCTGACAAATCGAGCTATATCCCAACAGTGGTATCAGAGCCAACTCCATTATTATTATACAAAAGCCTGAACATAATTGTGTTCACCGTATATGTTTAATTATATGTATGAGAACACATGATAATTATGTTCTGTAAGTTGATTCTTGTTTGTTATGACTAGATCTATCAATGGGTAAAACTGCTTTTCAAGATCTGTGACGTTTTTATAGTTTTTGAAAACTTCAGGACTTTTGGGGTAGAAATCGCAAATCAGGGTTTTTGAGGGCTGAAAATTCGAAATTTTTGAAATCTGAAAATCTGAAAATTCTGGACTATTTTTGCAATTCTGGTCGCACGGTTTTTGGGGTCATTTTGCAAATTCTGAAAACTTAGGGGCTGTTTTGCAATTACCGAAACTTGAGGGGTCAATTTGAAAAATCGAAAATTTTCAAAATTCAAAATTTTATTTTCTGGAATCTGCCCAAATCTGCCCAGGGGTGTTTTTGTAACTTTTTAAAAGTTTTGGGGTCAAAGTGCAATTTTCGAAAGTTGAGGGGTCGAAAATGCAATTTTCGAAAGTTGAAAAACAGATTCTGAAATTGAGCAGAAAATTAATTTTTGTTTACCCGGATATTTATTTTGTCATAATTAGTAGTGACTAAAAAGCAAGAATCATAGGAAGTTAGTTTTAAAAGGATGTTTTAAAATTAAGATAGAAGAAAGTAAAAGATGTTTACATGTTTCTTGCTCTACGTGAACTGTTTACGTGGTTTTCGATCGAGACGAGCCTTGACCTTAGGGTAGATGTGATTGGTTTAATTTATTGCTTGGTTTTTATTGGGCCTGCGAGCCTATTATTATTTTTGGGCCACTTTGAGCCTTTGTAATAGAATAGGGCTTTACTGCTTTCCTAGTTTAGGATGGAGGCCCATTTACAAGCAAGGTGGGAGCCCAAGAAGATAAGAAGGCCATGTATGCATGGTACAATGTGTAATAGCATAGGGCCTATTTGAGAACCCTTTAGATTGACCAATTGGGCCAACATCATTGGCTCGATGATGGCCCACATAGGAGGCTCCCGATCGAAAACATATTGTGGTAGTATGCATGCTAGGCTTGTATGGCTTTTATTTATTTGTCGATTTATATTTAGCTACGCTCTAGAATCTAGATCGTAATAAAAGATAAAGCATAACTGAATCGGTGAGATCTCGAGGAGAGTTAGCATAACTTTCAAAACCAGAAAACCCCTCTCGAATTAAATATTAAGTCATATTGGATTAAAATAAAATGAAGTATTTATATAAATCCAAGCCTTCCATCAATAGGGACTAACGTATGTTGTCTACTTATCGATAGAGGTGATCCAGAGTCTGGCACCCGAGTCGAAGAAAGGGACAATACGTGAAATTCCTTGACTCCTGTTTTTAACTAAACATGACAAGGGTGAGGACTGGTCGGGATGTGAGGATCGACCGATAACTAGTTACGGAGAACTCACGACCGGGCCCGTTGCTTATCACGATTGATGGGTTAGACTTAACGATTAGTAACACTTATGATGTAGCAGTGCTAGATAAGTGCGAAAGCCGAGGCAAAATAAGCTTGAAGGTTGTGGAGTAACACAATTGGTAAAATGTATACCTACCTGGAGAATTGGTTGTATGGCCACGAGTCGTGGGTGCAATTAATTGCTGCTGGGACGTCAAGACCTACTAGGAATTAAATTTCCCGAGCAATCAAAGGGGTGATTGTTTCGATAAAATAGTGGGAGAACTTTTTCGAAAACAAGTCCAAATTCGATAATTATAAGTATTAGGCATAAGATCAGTTAGCTAAATGTTGTCTTCTTTCCAATTGTAGATATTAAGTACAATGTCTAAGAATCCATTATCTGTTATCCTCGACGCAAACAAATTGAATGGCTCAAACTTTGTTGACTGGCTGAGAAATCTCAGAATCGTCCGCGACTCCGAGCGACGTAGCTATGTGCTCGACACACCCATGCCTGCTGCACCCGCAGCACGAGCTACTGAGGAACAACGAACCGCCCATGCTAAAAGGGTTGATGATGATCTTCAGGTTCGATGTCTCATGCTAGCCTCGATGTCGAATGAACTGCAGAAACAGCATGCTGCTATGCCGCTTGCTAGAGAGATACTTCTCCACCTCCAGCAGATGTTTGGAGAGAGGTCTCGTACCGAAAGGTTCGCGACCACTAAGGAGTTGTTTCATCTCAAGATGGCTGAGGGAAGCAGTGTCAAGGATCACTGTCTGCGTTTCATCAACCTGGTTGAAAAACTGGGGCGATTGGACGTGGATTTACACGCTGATCTTAGCACTGACCTCCTTCTCCATACGCTGCCCCGTTCTTTTGACCAGTTCGTGTTGAACTTCAACATGGAGGATAGAACCCTCGCTCTTCACGAACTGACCAATTTGTTGGTAACGGCAGAATCGACTCTCAAGAAAGAGAAGCCGGTGATGATTGCACACCAATCGAAGGCTGCAAAGCCTAAGAGAGGTAGGAAGAAGAAGAAGGTTGTTTCTTCGAAGGCAATCACCAAGGTGGTTGAAAAGAAGCGCAAAAGCCCAGAAGACGAATGTTTCCACTGCAAGAAAGCAGGGCACTGGAAAAGGAACTGCCCAGACTACCTAAAGATGAAACTGGTAGCCAAAGGTATTTTCTTGGTTGAAGTTAATATTTCTATTAACTGTGCATCGTGGGTGTTAGACACCGCAGTAGGTTCTCATATCTGCAATGATTTGCAGGTGATGGGAGCAGTAAGATACCTGAAGCCCGGGGATAGAATCCTGCGTTTTGGAAACGGAGCTAGGATCGCCGCTGAGGCTATTGGGGACGTCGAATTGTTTTTAGGAAATTTTACTTTGGTTTTAAGGGATTGTCTGTACGTACCAACGATAATTAAGAACATCATTTCTATACCAATGCTAGACATTGATGGTTTTAATTTTTCCATTGAAAATGGAGTTTTTAGCATATTTAAAGGTGGTTTAATGTATGCTTGTGGTACTTTGATAGATGGTCTTTATTCCCTAGAACCTGTTAAATTCATGCACATTCAATCTAGAAAAAGAAAATATGATAATCAAACTCCACAACTTTGGCACGCTAGACTTGGACATATTTCCAAGAGTAGGATTCAAAAGTTGGTTTCCTCTAAGGCTCTTGAAATAAAGAACTTGGATGAACTCCCAACTTGCGAATCTTGTCTCAAAGGAAAGATGACCAAATCACCCTTCACAGGGAATCCCGAGCGAACCAAACAAACATTGGATTTAATCCATACTGACGTATGTGGACCATTGAGTGTCAATGCGAGAGGAGGATTCTCTTACTTCGTAACATTCACCGACGATTTTAGTCGTTATGGATATGTGTATCTCATGAAACACAAATCCGAAACTTTTGAGAAATTCAAAGAGTTTCGAATGGAAGTTGAGAATCAACTTGGACATAGTATTAAAGCACTTCGTTCTGATAGAGGTGGAGAGTACTTAAGCCAAGAATTCCTTGATTATCTAAAAGAGAATGGAATTCTCGCCCAGCGAACTCCCCCTAGGACGCCCCAACTCAATGGAGTGTCCGAGCGGAGGAACCGAACATTGTTAGACATGGTTCGTTCCATGATGAGCTTTGCTGACCTTCCCTTTTCGTTTTGGGGCTTGGCCCTATTAACTGCATCGAAGATACTAAACATAGTACCTTCGAAGTCAGTGCCGACAACACCGCACCAAGTATGGTATGGTAAGGCACCCGTGTATTCGTATCTGCGAGTATGGGGATCTCCTGCGTATGTAAAGAACAAGAAGGGAGATAAGCTAGATAGTAGATCTAGTTTGTGCAAATTTGTGGAGTATCCAAAGGAATCCATTGGATACCTGTTCTTCGATCCTAAAGAACGTAATACGTTCGTATCTAGGAACGCCCACTTCTTGGAAGAGGATTTCCTCTCCAATCGAAATGGGACAATCGTAGAACTTGATGAAGTCCAGGAATCGGACCCATCCTCACAAACAGTGGGAGTTGAACCAGAATTTACTGAACCTACTAGTACACCTACTCTTCGAAGGTCTGATCGAATTCGTAAGGAGCCAGAGCGATTTGGTTTCATTCACGAAAACGAAAGAGGTGATAATGATCCAAGGACCTATCGAGAAGCGATGTCAGACATAGACTCGGGTGCATGGCTCGAAGCTATGCAATCCGAAATGGATTCCATGCATTCCAACAAGGTTTGGACCTTGGTCGATCCACCTGAGGGAACTATCCCTGTAGGATGCAAATGGATCTTCAAGCGTAAGCTTGGAATGAATGGAGAGGTTTTAACTCACAAGGCACGCTTAGTGGCGAAGGGGTATTCTCAAAGGCCTGGAATAGACTATGAGGAAACCTTCTCTCCCGTAGCGATGTCCAAATCCATTCGGATATTGCTTGCCATTGCCGCATGGCATGACTATGAGATATGGCAAATGGACGTAAAGACCGCCTTCCTCAATGGAGACATTGACAAGGAGATCTTTATGCAACAACCTGAAGGTTTTGCGTCCAAAGGAAGTGAACACAAATTATGTAAACTTCAAAGGTCGATATATGGCCTCAAACAGGCATCCCGAACCTGGAACATACGATTTGATGAGACAGTCAAAGCATTTGGCTTCATCAAAAATGTATATGAACCTTGTGTGTACAAGAAGAATAGTGGGAACGCAGTACAATTCATTGTTTTGTACGTCGATGACATTTTGTTGATCGGAGATGATATCAAGATGTTAGCACAAACTAAAGCGTGGTTATCCGCGCAGTTCTCTATGAAAGATATGGGAGACGCATCTTACGTATTGGGAATACGTATCTATAGGGATAGATCGAAGAAGATGATTGGACTCTCCCAATCTCAGTACATTAACACAATCTTGAAAAGATTCAAGATGGAAGAATCCAAGAGAGGATTGCTTCCAATGAGACATGGTATCTCTCTTTCTAAGTCTATGTGCCCTACAACTGACGAAGAAAAGACGAGAATGTCTCTCATACCTTATGCCTCTGCTATAGGGAGCATAATGTATGCGATGTTGTGTACTCGACCAGACATAGCACACGCTCTAAGTGTAACGAGCCGCTATCAGTCAAATCAAGGCGAAGAGCACTGGACTGCCGTAAAAGCAATCCTAAAGTACCTGCGAAGGACTAAGGATATGTTTTTGGTCTACGGTGGTAGTGGAGAACTGAAACTTGAAGGATTCACTGATGCAAGTTTCCAGTCTGATGTGGATGACTTCAAATCCAACTCTGGATACATATTCCGCATCAATGGTGGAGCAGTTAGTTGGAAGAGCTGTAAACAGTCTACCACTGCTGATTCAACCACAGAAGCAGAATATATTGCAGCATCAGATGCAGCAAAAGAAAGTGTATGGATGAAAAACTTCATCCAAGAACTGGATGTTGTTCCTAGCATTGCTGAACCTGTAGTCGTCTTCTGTGACAACAACGGGGCGATAGCTCAAGCGAAGGAGCCGAGATCACACCATCAATCCAAACACGTACAGAGGAAATACCACGTGATCAGGGAGATCATGGGTAGAGGTGACATGCACATGGAGTATGTCAAATCGGAAGACAACGTAGCTGACCCACTAACTAAGCCACTTTCACAAAAGGCGTTCGATAGTCATCTAGAGAAGATGGGACTTAGAACCATAGGTGAATGGCTTTAGGGCAAGTGGGAGATTGATAGGATAGTGCCCTGCAAGCCAGTTCTGTTAGCTTGTAATAGATCTATCCTGTATGAAACGATCTTTGATTTTATAATAATACGCATGTTTATTTATATATGTATAAGGATAAACGATGGCCAACTTCATCTTTCGCAAATACATTTAAGCGATTGGTTGAAACCCTTAGATTACATTTGACTATGGGACGATTCACTTCAGTACTGAGTGCAATCATGAAACAGTCTCAAAGGTCGTAATCTTAAATCTGTTCCAAGTCATAGATTCCGAACGAGACGGGGTATCGTAGGAATCGCAAAGACTTGTACGAGTATGTATGATTCACATGGAGTGAATTTGTAGTGTTTCATGAGCAAGGAATTTGAGTCCAGTGCATACGAGTAGGTGGTTCAATGGAGGATTGAACGCATCGAACGACCCGAACAGAGAAACCCATTGTGGAAGCGCATGACGCATATCGGTGATGGGATGTTTCTCAAGGAATATAATAGTGTACGATTTAGTCCTTTGACTTGAGGTACTAGGGCGAATTCGGTGCATGGAAGTGCGTACTTAGATCTAGGTATAGGCCACGTAGCTTGGTCATAACATGCCTAGGTTGGGTGCGTATAGACATGTGCGCGAGTGGTTAGTACCGATATGGAATCTATTGACTCACTGTAATGGGTGAGAGAATTTCCTATACGATTCTTAGATAATATATCCAAGGATTCTGCGGCCGCAGTCGGTGACGGATTTGGAAAGGGGTTTCCAAATTTAGAAGGTCACAAAGGTATATTATCCTGAATTAGAAAGTATAGTTATCGAGACAAATTTAGAGGTGTCGATCAATTCACACACCCTAAGTCTTGATCGGGAATATTAGTCGATAGAAGGACCGTATGTACATGGCAATTATATGAGACGAGGTTCACAAATATCAATTCACCTGAAATTGGGCTTCATGGGCTTGTGGCTAGACATCGACCATGAAGTGTGGGTACTCCTGAATTAATAGAGGATTTAATTCTAGGAGTGGTTAATTAAAGGTTGTTTAATTAACCGGAATAATTTATTGTTCATAAATTAAATCACGAAGGATTCGTGGGCCTGCTGCCAGTTGATGGTGAACCCAGAGGGTCACACACAATACAATTGGACGGTGACTGTTATAAAAGGACATGAAAGGAATTAATTGATTTAAAGGTAATTAAATCAATTAAATGAATTAAAAGTATTTAATTCAAGTGGGAGATTAATTAATTGGCTAACTTAATTAATAATTGAGTTGCTAGTTAATTAAAAGAAATATTGATTTAATTGAACTGGGCATTTAATTAAAGTAGTTAATTAAATAAAGGATTGCAAGACATGGGCTTCTATTAATTAAAGCCCATAAGGAGTCTTGCAAACCCTAGGTCAGAAGGAGTCTATAAAAGGGGAACTACATGAGCTTAAAAGCTAACACCCTGAAAAGAAAACCCTAGCCTCCCTCTGCCCTAAGTAGCCGCCCCCTCTCCAAGCTAACCCTAGCTAGCCGCCGCCGCCACCTCAAGCCGCCGCCACCTGCTGCCGTGGACTGCTTGGTGCCGCCGCCGCCATCTCCCCTGTTCCATTGTATTAGATCTTGATCTGTCAAGAGATCTAATACAATCCTGCAATAACAAATCTCCTGAATCCAGTTCTGAGCCTAAGATCTTGAGGTGTTGCCAGAATCCAATTGGTGTGGACTATCCCTGGAGGTGAGACACTTGGATCACTCCTGTGAACCAGATCAGAATCAGAAACGAAGCCGGAGGTTTCCACCACCTTGCATGTGGTGAGGTATATCGCAAAAACCCCCTTTGTTAATTCATTGTGTGCGTTTTTGTTCTTGCTTTTGTATACATAATATGGAGACATCTTTTATGGGACCATTGGATACCTCGAAAAATTTTAAATTCCGCACTTTGTTGTCTGACAAATCGAGCTATATCCCAACAAATTCTTCTCTGCACCTTGTAACAGTTTGCTCAAGTAATATACCGGTTTTTGCACGAATTCCTCTAGTTTTACCAGTACTGAACTAACAGCCTCGTTTGAAACGGCTATGTAGAGGTACAAAGGTTCTCCATCCGTGGGCTTGGCCAGCATAGGAGGTGAAGTCAAGTAGGTTTTTAGATCTTCGAAGGCCTTGTCACATTCGGCTTTCCACTTGAAATCCTTCGACTTGCGCAGAAGCTTGAAAAATGGCAAACTTTTGTCGGTGGATCTAGAGATAAATCTATTCAACGAAATGATTTTTCCGACCAAGCTCTGAACAACTGAAAGTTTCTTTGGTGGTTGAAGATTGGTTACCGCTCGGATCTTCTCTGGGTTAGCTTCGATCCCTCTCTCGTGGACAAGATATCCAAGGAATTTCCCCGATCGTACCCCGAAAGTGCATTTTGCTGGGTTCAATTTCATTCCATATTTTCTCAATATCTCGAAGCATCTGCCTAAATGTTTAATGTTGTCTTCTTCTGTCATTCTTTTTACCAGCATATCGTCCACATAAACTTCCATGATTTCACCTATCAATTCTTTGAACATCATATTGACTAACCTCTAATAAGTTGTGCCCGCGTTTCTCAGACCGAACGGCATAACTATGAAGCAATATACTCCCTGCTCGGTGATGAATGCGATTTTGTCTTGATACTTCTCGTTCATGAAAATTTGGTAAAAACCCTGAAAAGCATCCATCATGCTAAAAAACACGAAACCTGCAGTGGAATCTACTAACATATCAATTCTGGGTAGCGGATAAGGATCCCTTGGGCATAATTTGTTCAAATCAGTAAAGTCGTTACATATTCTCCACTTATTTTCGGCTTTGTCTCCCTTGGAAACCAGAACCACATTACATAGCCACTCGGTGAACTTGATTTCCTTGATTTGACCGGCAGCTAGTAACCTATCGACTTTCGCCTTGATTATTTTGTCCTTTTCGCGTCCGTGGTTACGCTTCTTTTGTCTCACCGGCTTAGCCTTAGGATCGATGTTCAAAGAGTGTGTAATTACGCGCGGATCGATTCCCACAATATCGTCCGAGCTCCAAGCAAACACGTCTACATTTTCTTGCAAGAATTCCAAGAGCATGGACTCCATCCCTTCACTTAGTTCTGTTCCAATTCTGGTGACTTTCTCCGGACATCCTGGGACCAATATCACCTTCTTATGATCAGGTGCTTGTATGCTCATGTCTACATTCTTCCCTTTCTTTCCTTGCAACTTTTCAGTTTCGGGAATTGGTAAATTCGAAGCCGGGCTTGATTCCAAATCAACCAATTTTTGTTTTGCTGGGGTTTCGGGCTCCAATTTCTTTTTTATGCTTAGAGATGAGTTGTAACATTCCCAAGCCATGTATTGGTCGTTCCGTACTTTCCCCACTCCTCCGTCCATTGGAAAATTCACCTTTTGATGGTAAGTAGACACTATTGCCTTGAAGGTATTTAGAGCAGGTCTTCCCAATATAGCATTGTAGGCAAAAGGCGTTTCGACCACCAGAAATTTTATCATCCTTGTTACGCTTTTGGGTTTTGTTCCTAAGGTTGCGCTTAACAGAATGGTTCCTAAAGGAACAATCTCTGAACCCCCGAACCCTACTAAAGGAGTGGCTACTCGATCGAGATGGGGATGCTGAAGATTCATTCGAGCGAGGGCCTCTGAGGAGATGATGTTTGCCGAACTTCCATTATCAACCAAAATTCTTTTGACTTCATAATTAGCTATTTTCAGCGTTAGCACCATGGAAAAATCCGGATCATCCTCATTTGTATCCCAGGTTACATCTGGAGGTCGATCGGCATCACTAAAGTTTATGACTTGATTCTCTATTGATGGGAATTCCAAAGAAAAAATTTCCCTTTTGGTTGAAATAGATGATTTTATCGACCTCATCGTCCTTTTTCTAGCGTTTTTGCTATCTCCTCCTGCTGGTCTGCACGCAATCACGTTTATTACTCCGTTCAATTGCTCCTCTCCCTGGTTCCGAACCTCCTTTCGCTGATTGTTAAATTTCCGGGGACTCCTAGATCTATATCGGCTTTTGAAGTTATTTCCTTTGAAGAACTCCTTAAGTTTTCCTTGGGCAATTAACTTCTCGATCTCAACCTTTAGCTGATAACAATTCTCAGTACTGTGCCCCCGAGCTCTATGGTACCTGCAGTATTGGTCATATTCCATTGCCCCTGGTCTTGCCTGGGTAATCCGCTGGGCCTCAGGGATTAGATTTCCTTCTTACAATACCGTTAAAATTTCCTCTTTTGGGATATTCAATTCTGTGAATTGAATTTTTTCAGGTCGAGGTGGCCGGTTTTGATCATAAGGTGGGCCATAGGCGTTCGGCCTTTGTACTGGTACATGCGGCTTATATGCGTTGAGTCGCTGCCATACCGCTCCTCTATTCGTCCCTCCATAGTCGCTAGGTTTTGGTATGGGGGCTCGATCTTGCTTCTTGTTAGGAGGGAGCTTTGGGATATGTGCATTTTTTAATATATTCATCTCCTCCTGAATCATATACTTCTCAGCAATCTCCATTATTCGTTCAAAAGACTTTGGTTGCTTCCTACATAATGCATTTCCAAACTGAACGCTCCTAGTTAACTCGAACATCAGAGAGGACAAGTATTCGATTTGAGGGGTATCGACTTTCAATAGCTCGATACTAAATCTGGATAGCCATTGCCTCAAGGTCTCTACTTCCCATTGTTTGACCGTTCCCAAATGATTTGCCGGCAACTTAGGTTTTCTCTGGCTCGCAAATTGATGCTTAAATTTGTCACAAAATTCATCGAAAGAGAATATTGAATTCGGCGGTAATTTTCCGAACCAATCAAGGGCAATTCCTTCAAAGGTTGTGACCATAATTTTGCAGCAGAAATCTTCCGAATGTCCATATAAGTTCATCACATTAATGAAACTGTTGACATGTTCCCTGGGGTCCGTGGTCCTGTTATATCGTGGTAACCTTGTAGGTATTGTCTTTGTATTTCTAGCTTCACGTATCTCTTTGCAGAATGGCGAACATCGCATGATACTATTGCCGATTTCTCTATCTCGGATATTCCCCGGTATAATTTCCCTGTTTTGGTTCATTTCGGTGCCCCTAGCAGCAGTAATGGCACGACGAACCTCTATCACCGCCTCCTCCTGGTCTAACTTCTTTGCAACCCGCTCTTGCACTATCCTCTCAAGCTCGGATTTTGTGATCCTCTTGTACGCTGATTTTTCCTTTCTGTCCATATCCATAGGGTGACTTTCCCCGACCACTGAGTCCTCCAGATCTTGTATTGATCGCCCTGGATTTTCCGAGCGGAGATTAGATTTCATGGGAGCAGTTCGAGGCAAGTTCGGTGCGGGTGCATTCGATGTAGCTCGTAACATACTATTTTCCTTCTGTATGTTCGAAGAAGGGATTTCTGGCCGCCCATAGGCAGGTGGCTGGTCCACGAGAGATTGGTCAGCCCTTCCACTATTCAGAAATTCTCTGCACATTGTGCCTATGATGGATCTCAGGTCAGCAATTGTTGTGTGTATCGGAGCATTATCCTGCGAAGGGATTGGCGGAACTTCTGGTTGTTGAGCCGCCCTAGATAGATTGTCGGGCTCATTGTTAACTGAGTTCTGAACCCCCGCAGCGTGGGATGGTTCTCCTCTGTTATATGTATTCCTCCTCGTAGTAGGCATTTTTCGATCTAACACCCAAATAAGGCCCCTCGGTGGGCGCCAATTGATCTTACGCAATTTCTTAGTACGATCGATTTTAATAGAATAAATACGGCAAACACTATAAAATAGAATAAAGATCAATGTGTATATTCCGACATTGGAATATAGATTACAAGTATTGAGGATCCTACTCGGGCATTATAGGATGCCGTACAAGCTAGAGGGCGAAATACATATAAAATGGCCGAGCTAATCTATCCGAGCTATAGCTTCGAACATAGCGCACCTGGGAAAACGTGTATGTCGTCATAAATGCAAACGATATTTATAATGAAGAATGCTGGGCTAGCTACTCCATCCACAGGGATACATTTCCTTGGCCCAAGGACTTGGGCCTTTGATCGGCCCAACAGTAATCCGACCATGAACACTTTACGGTTGATCGGATGGTAAAGGCCATGATTCAAACTTGATTCTACCTCGGCGAGGTCGGATTTTTAAATTCTTTTCTCTCGTCCGAACTTTCCAAAGTAGAATCCAAAATATCCCTCATCAGTATCGATCCCCATCATTTACCCTGATTGATGATAAGCTCTGCAAACGATCCTCCTCTGGAATCCTATTAAAGTGTATCTCCGAAAATCAATATAATATGATTCTAAAGGATGTTCACGAGGGAGAAGCAGGAAATCATGGTGGAGCTCGAGCATTAGCCCTAAAATGCTCGAGAACTGGATATTATTGGCCAACTCTCTTTTCTGATTCGGTAGATTACGTGAAGAGGTGTCATCATTGTCAGATTCATTCAAACTTGATTCATCAGCCAGCCGAATAGATGCACTATATTCCAATCTGTTGGCCGTTCGATAAATGGGGTATCGACATGTGTCGGTCCTTTCCCGACCGCCAGGTCCAGGAAGAACTATGTATTCGTCGCGGTCGAATATTTCAGTAAATGGGTCGAATGCGTGGCTCTGACCAAAATCAATCAGTTTCAGGTTATAAATTTTCTATGGAAAAATATTGTCTGCCGATTCAGAATTCCCAGAATTTTAATCTCCGACAATGGAACACAATTCGCTGGCAAGAGGGTCACGGATTGGTGTGAGAAATTCGGGATTCAACAATTCTTTGCATCAGTGGGGCACCCGCAGGCCAATGGACAGACATAGGTCGTGAATAGAGAGATTGTTCGATCTCTAGAAAAGCGATTATCCGACGCAAAAGGAAAATGGCTTGATGAACTTCCGGGAGTTTTATGGGCTTATGGAACCACTACGAAAACAGCTATAGGGGAGACTCCTTTCAGCTTGGTTTACGGATCTGAAGCAGTTATTCCAGTCGAAAATCTGATATTTTCTCCCAGAATTGAATTCTATGATTCCGAAGAGAATAAATCGTTGAGGGAAATAGAAGTCGATCATGCGGACAGCAAGAGGGATCGAGCTAAATTGAAAATTCAGGCCATGAAGTCCAACATAGAAAAGGCGTACAATCAAAATGTTAGAATCCGTACCTTTAAGGTCGGAGATCTAGTGCTGAAAAAAGTAGAGGTCTCAAAACATGTCAGAAAGCGTCAGCCCAATTGGGATGGTCCTTATGTAGTGATCGAAGTAGGGAAGAAAGGTTCTTACAAGATAGCTCATCTAAATGGAGAAATCTTGCCTCGATCTTGGAATGCTATAAATTTGAGAAGATATTATGGAAGATGAAGATTATTTAGCAGTTTCTTGCCTATCTATTAATTTATTGTCTCGTTGTGTTCTCTATTTCTCATGTTCTTGAAGACTATCTATTCAATGAAAGTTTTATTTGCAGAGATATTATCTGTTCGTCATACTCGAAAAGTTATTATCGCCAATCTCTATGCATATTAATCACATATCAAATAAGGGTGAAAGTTGTTGCTATGCCCCTCGGATCAACAAAATGGGTGACGACCCTCGAAAAACGACTAAGGGTGAAAGTCGTTGCTATGCCCCTTAGATCGAAATAAATTAAAGGGTGAAAGGTGTTGCTAAGACCCTCAAGTGAAAGTTGTTGCTATGATCGATCAAAACGACTAAGGGTGAAAGTCGTTGCTATGCCCCTTAGATCGAAATAAATTAAAGGGTGAAAGTTGTTGCTAAGACCCTCAGGTGAAAGCTGTTGCTATGACCGATCAAAACGACTAAGGGTGAAAGCCGTTGCTATGCCCCTTAGATCGAAATAAATTAAAGGGTGAAAGATGTTGCTAAGACCCTCAGGTGAAAGCTGTTGCTATGACCGATCAAAACGACTAAGGGTGAAAGTCGTTGCTATGCCCCTTAGATCGAAATAAATTAAAGGGTGAAAGTTGTTGCTAAGACCCTCAGGTGAAAGTTGTTGCTATGACCGATCAAAATGACTAAGGGTGAAAGACGTTGCTATGCCCCTTAGATCGAAATAAATTAAAGGGTGAAAGCTGTTGCTATGACCCTCAGGTGAAAGCTGTTGCTATGACCGATCAAACGACTAAGGGTGAAAGCCGTTGCTATGCCCCTTAGATCGAAATAAATTAAAGGGTGAAAGTTGTTGCTAAGACCCTCAGGTGAAAGCTGTTGCTATGACCGATCAAAACGACTAAGGGTGAAAGCCGTTGCTATGCCCCTTAGATCGAAATAGAATAAAGAGTGAAAGTTGTTGCTAAGACCCCTCAGGTTAAAGCTGTTGCTATGACCGATCAAAACGACTAAGGGTGAAAGCCGTTGCTATGCCCCTTAGATCGAAATAAATTAAAGCGTGAAAGCTGTTGCTAAGACCCTCAGGTGAAAGCTATTGCTATGACCGATCAAAACGACTAAGGGTGAAAACCGTTGCTATGCACCTTAGATCGAAATAATTTAAAGGGTGAAAGATGTTGCTAAGACCCTCAGGTGAAAGCTGTTGCTATGACCGATCAAAACGACTAAGGGAGAAAACCGTTGCTATGCCCCTTAGATCGAAATAAATTAAAGGGTGAAAGCTGTTGCTAAGACCCCAAGTTCAAATTATCGATTATCCAAAATCCTGACAATATCATGTTTCGAACTACGATGATCAAGATCTGCTAAGGATGCCAATTTTCTTTGAATTATTATTAATCTTCGATTACTCTATCAATGAGTGACTCTATCGATGAATGAGATAGGCTGAAAACGTCAATCATTGTTTATATTTGGCTATTAAAAGTTGAGGTTCAAATATTATATTCAAGGACAATTACATAGTTGATGTTCGATCATTATCCTATTAGTTATTATCCTATCAGTTATCAAGATCTGCAAAGAATAACACTTGTCGCTCGTGCTTCCGGGGCAAAGGAATTGATGATCGGTTGCTATGGACAGAAGCAAATTTATAGATTAACAAGCAAGGATAATAAAGGAAAATAAATATTTCATTCATACGTTTTCAAATATTTACAAGAGAATTCTCGATTACAATAAGGAAAGTCGAGCTAAACTAAAAGTTTACATCCAGAAATATCTAGTTACAAGTGTTTAACCCTACGCTAAGATACTTGAGTAGTCAAAGGAGGAAATTGAAGCTAGTACACTTCTACACTTCATCCAATGCATCCTCGCTGATCGGTCCACGCATGACCGGGTCGAAAAACAGGGAAGCAACTCCAGTTGGAATCGTCCCTAGCAAATCCGAAGACAACATCCTTCAAGTTGCATCTTGAAGAGGTTGAAATCGAGTGCAGGAAAACTCCTCCAGCAGTTGACCCAGTATCCCGACTGGATGGACGACAGGATATAGGAATTCGAGCCTGCCCCAAGGATTTGGAATCAGAGAGAGCAGGTCGTCAACGGGTATCCTAGTCGCAATCTTTTTCGTCTATCTATATCCTAGTCGAAGTAAAGTTTTATTTGGAGACAAGAAAATCAAAGAAAAGAGTTCGAATACGAATCTCGAACATAATTATTGGGGATCGAATTCGAATAAGGGATGTCATTACTAGAGACATACAATCGTCCACTAAAGAAGGAGGCCACTCGAGTGCAAGCTTCGAATGAATTTTCACAGAAAAGTAAAAATGCAATGGTAAAAACAAGAACCATTCAAGAGTATTTATAGGAGGAGGAAATATACATTGACGGTTCAGATTTACCATAGGGAACGGCCCCGATACGAGCGATTAATGCGCCGACTCTTTCGCTTCCCGAGAAATAAGGGACTGATTGGTTAGAATAAATTATTTCAAACTCAAGATAGGAGAGCTATGCTATCAAAGAGTTATTGATCGGGGATAAAATATCCATACGATGACATTAATTCAGTAGCGTTCGAACTGCAAGGGTTGAACTTTGAAAATAACAAATATTTAACAAAGAAGCCAAGCATCACAGAAGGGCATAACAATTATAAAAAGGCACGCGGCCCAATATATCATCCAAGTTCGAAAATGAAAAGCAGAAACAGAAAAGATTATTCAGAATACAGCACAACTGAGGAAAATAAAATAGAGTTACAACAACACCGTTCGGAAAAAGTTACACAAATTTATGATCATGAAGAGCCTTTCGAAGCTCAGCACTATGGGCTTCATAACCACGAGCATAAGCCTCCTTTTCACGAAGTTCGGAGTCCTTCTTCTCCCGCTCGAAAAGCCCTTTGAGCACTTCAAGCTCCTTGCTCAATTGTTGATGGAGCTCTTCTCCTTGTACCTTAGCAGCCTTCTCTTTCTCTAAAGCCAATTTTTCCTCAAGGACACGACCCAACTCACCGTTCTTCTTCTCCAGCTCGAGGGTGGCAACAGCATGCTGACTCAACTCCCGCTCAGCTAACACCTTCAATTCAAGAAAGTCTTGTCTAGCATATATATGAAAGAGTAAGCGCTCTCTCTAAAAAAAAAAAAAAAAAAAAAAAAAAAAAGGTAGAAAGAAGGACCTGAGATAGAAAATTCGATCCAGACTGAAACAGCTCCGAGGGACTCTTTCCCTTAGACGCCTCAGCATCAGGAATAGGAAGATCGGCCTGCCATGGATTCTCAACAAAATTCTCGAGCTCCACTTCCCGAGCAGACTCATCCTTCGACTCTCGAAGTGGGGAAGGAAAGGTAACAGGGGATCCAGAAGTATAAGGGTTAGAAAAAATTTCAGTCTTTCAGGGCTCAGTCTCAGTCTTCGAAGGTTCAATTTCAAGCTTTGAAGGCTCGACAGATCCTCCAGAAGCTAAAGAGCCATCTCCAGTGGGGGTCAGTTTAGGTTTCTTACTCAAACCTTACATCGGGGAACCTTCATTCCCAGAGACAAGGTCCTACAGGGTCTCGATTGGGGTAATTATGTCAGAATAAGGCCTTTTATCAGAAGAAAGGGATGATGCTTTTAGCGTGGCTAATGCCCGATGTGAAGTGTCAAGATTTTTTGGTGAAGAAGCCTCGAGCTCCTCATCAAGTTTCTCATCCAAAATTGATTGGCTTGGAACAACTTTGGGATGTTTTACTGAAGCCTGTTTTTCCTTTTTAGTCTCCCCACCCTTGGAAGTTTTGGGGGAAGTTGCAGTTGTTTTTGGGGAAGCCTTGGAAGATTTGTTCTCTTTGGTTGATCTTTGGTCTTTAGATGGACCTTTACTCTTGGTACCACCCAATAGCAATTTGGGATTGATGGACTTACCCAATATCTGATCCATAGTAAGCAAAAAAGTAAGTTTGAAAGTTCGAAAATAGATACTAAGCGTAAAGCTCCGATCTCGATGATTAAGGATTTTAGATGAATGATTTGAAACAACCCCTATATTTATAGAAGCGACATCTTATTTCTACAGTAATTGAACCATTGCGACTGTTAAGAAGCTCAAAAAAGGGAATGATAAAGATTCGATCGCAAACATTAGCTTCTACAAAATGAGAAGGATATACGGTTATGAAAAGGAAATCGCTAGAAAAGGACCCTATTACGAAAATGTTACCCCTATTACGAAAATGTTACCCCTATTACATAACTATTATAAACAGTCGACCCCTAATTTTCGAACTATGAATTGGTTCTTTTCGAGGAATCGGATCCATTGCCTAAATCAGCGCCGAAGGCCGTACTCAACTACAAGAGTAATCATTCGGCTCACCATCTGACTCACCTCCTAAAGTAGATTCGGGATTATCATCGGACATCAGGGTTCGGCATCGGGAAGCCAAACTCCTCGACAAAGGGGGCAAAGTGATGGTCCTGCCAATCCGTATTTGCCTTCGGCAAAGAAGAAGCTTTATAGTCCTTCCCTTCTTCATTCTTATAAGGGGTCATATATCGAAGATATTCATACATCTTATCTGGAATTCTCTTGGCCGAAACTAGCTGTTGAACCCCTTTGTCGAAAATCGTTTGAAGAATCCCACCAATTCTTTTCTGAATTAAGGGATCTAGCACAGGGAACTTCAAAAAATCTCGGATAGCTGGAATTACGGCTTCTTCCCGGCCTTGGGCATATGCTCGCTCGGAATCTTGCTTCGCTTGCTCAAGTTCGATTTTCACTTTCTTGAGTTCTTCCTCGATGGCACTTTTCTCTTTAACTGTGGATAACAAGTCCTCTTCCACAGATAAGGTATGTTTCTTATTAGCGATCTCCAACTCCTCCTTCACCTTTGAAAGTTCTCGACGACTAGCCGATAATTTGCTTATGACGTCATCTAATGAGCTCGAAGAGTTCTATTCTCGGACGAAGCCTGTGCGAGCGCATTATGAGCTTCTTGCGACTCTTGTTCCAACAATGACAAACGATATGTCTGAAGCGCGGAGTAGTCCCCGGCCTGCGAAGGAAAGATGGTATCAGCATAATAGCCAAGAAGTCATATGGGATATTCAGACCTAAACAATTATTACCTCCTGGTAAGTTTGAGAAAAGTTACTCAGGACTTCAAAGTCGCTTTTAACGGTGTGATTAAGCAGATCCTGTTTGAAACATCCAGCCATAAAAATCCGGGTGGCCTTGTCGAACTCGTTTTCACCATCTTGTCCGAGATCGGATAAAATGGTTCCTTCTTCTGGATAGCCAGCAGCTACATCCGGCTCCGATCTGCCTGGTCGACATGGAACCAAGTCTGAACTCTTGCCGAATGGTTTTACTCTTCTCAAAGGCCCTGGATGTTCGGCGTATCGAATATGATCCATGCATCTCTCGTGTTCTTGTTTGCCCAAAATGCGGGTCCAGGAATATTGACTATAACCAGCGGAGGACGGGTCAGAAGTGTCGATCGAGAATACACTGCGCAGAGGACCAGCTACTGCGGGATTCAACGAAGTCGAGCTCCCAACCCCTCTCAAAGCTGGGTATACTTCAGGGATATCGGTCGGGTCAACAACCAGTTTATCTGCTCCCGTTCCTCGTTCCATTTTCCTCTTCTTCGATGGATGAAAGAACTGGCTATGCGTGTCCCTGGGGCGAGCAGTCCCAATTGACGTAACAGCGGATAGTCGAAACTCCTCAACGAGTTGACCTGTATGAAAAAGGACGACATGCTCAGAATATTGAGCGAACATGTGTAACCCACAACACAGTTAGGCAAAAAAAGATTAATAGCATACTTAAAGGAAGCAAGGCATGGGACAAAGCGGCTGATTCGGACATGCGTCTGAAGGATTGAGTAGACCCGCCAGATGATTGAATGGACAAAGGAAGAGAAAATTCGACTGTTGGGGCTGGATAATTACATTTGCTTAGACCGGCCAATCTCAAAATCCTTTCTTGTACAAGGAGCATAGTCTGAAAAGGATCGGATCGGAGCTGGTTCAAAAACTCATCAGAAAATTGAGGATTGACCTTTTCCTTGATCTTGCGACGACCGTACACCCAAGGCCCTTCACCATCCCATCGATATGGTCTATTCTTCGAACTACCTGCGGAACGAACATCAGGACCTTTAACAAAGAAGAATCTTTTCTTCCAACCTTTGGTTTTATCCACAACCACGGTCGAAGGATAGGCCGGTTCGACCCCTGTGAGAAAGAGACGAACCCCGCATTGGAACCTCTGGACATACTCATCTGAAATACCTGCCAAAAATTTCAAAAAGAAGCCTCATTTCCTTTGGCCTCCATGAGGACGCTGAACGCGACAATATAGGCTATAGAGTTCGGAAGGATTTGGGCGGGGGTGAGAGAGAGAAAGGATAGGATGTTTCTTAATAAAGGAATAAAGGGAATGCGCAACCCGTACGAAAATTGTTTCTCGTAAAAAGCCTGGCACCCAGGCGGAGGAGCGGTTGCGCGATGGCGATAAGAGGGAACGACGATCGAGAACCCCTCTGGAAGAAATTTTTCGAACTCTTTTTTCAAATAAGCACGGTCTTCCTGAACAAAACTGCAAGAAGTTTGTTCTACTCCGAGCTCAGCCCGGTTGTGACCAACTGGTCCGGAAGAAGCTTCAGATCTATATATCCTAACAAAAACATTGTCATCGATATCACATTTCTCTACCTCATTCTCTTCGAGATCCTCAACCTGATTAGCATCTTCGCGCTCGGGATGGAATTCCCCCTCTTCAAAGTCATCGATAAGCCTAAAGTCGGGATCATAATCGGGATCCTCTCCGACTATGCCCTTTTCCCTTAAATTTCTCGAACTGGACATTATAAACAGATATAGTAGAATGAAAAGGATAGCTTACGCGATCTTGACGCTCCGATCTCGAATAGAAATGGTTCTGGAAGTAATTTTCAGCAATATAACGTATATATAAAAGGTAAAAAAGGTGAATTGCAAACCGGTCCCCGAGTGATCACGACGGTTGAGCTCCCTCAAAGAAAATTCAAAACTACCTTCTAGATATTTACATCTTAGACCCCTATACCTAATGTAATTGCGAGTATCACGGTGAACGATGCGAAAAGACATCACGGCTGGAGATTCATTTCAAGGACAGGGCAAGAAACTTTTTAACGTAAAAATTTATATCAAGACAAGTTCATCATATGGTTTTCAAGATATGCACTCTTTTTCCCTAATTCGGTTTTTATCGCAATGGGTTTTTCCGAATAAGGTTTTTAACGAGGCATATCCGGAGAAACATAAGAATGATTTGCTCCTCACGACGTTCGAAATAAACTTCTTCGAGCTCAAGCTTCACTTTGCGCTCGAAAAGTGGGGGAGTATTGATGAGGGGTATTTTGGGACTCTACATTGGGAAGCCCGGGCGAGATCGAAGAGTGTAGAATCCGACCTCGCGAATGTAAAACCTAGCCCAAGTCGCGGCCTTTACAATCCGATCACCCAGGGAATGCTCGTGGTCGGAGTTTACTGTTGGGCCGATCACAGGCCCAAGCCCTTGGGCCAAAGAAATGTATCCCTGCGGATGGAGTAGCTAGCTCACCACTTTTCGCTATAAATACCACCTACATTTATGATGCTATACACGCTTTCTCAGGTGCACTCCGCTCGAAGCTGCTGCTCGGATAGATAGATTTGGCCATTTTATATGTATTTCACCCTCTAGCTTGTACGACATCCTATAATGCTCAAATAGGATCCTCAATACTTGTAATCTACATCTCAACGTTCGGAATATACATACACGTTGATCTTTCTCTTATTTTATAGTGTTAACATTATTTATATTATTGATATCGATCATACCACGAATCCGTGTAAGATCATTCCCCTTTTTAGAGACTAGCGAAATCGAGTTGCAATTTTTCTTCTATGTTTTAAAATCTGTATCTTACTCAAGATTAAGCTGTCGACCTTGAAGGTTCAAACTTTGAATCCTGGTTATTAAGCCGTTCGAGATAGATTTGTTGAGCTCTTCGTTGAATAAACTCTACACCCCAACTATGCGAGAAGACTCTCTTCGAATGTACGTACCTTGCCTCGTAGTAGACATTTTTTGATCTAACACTCGAATAAGGCCCCACGGTGGGCGCCAATTGATCTTACGGGTTTTCGTAGGGGTTCAATGTGTGATATTATCGAGCCACAATACAATATGTATACATGAAGACCAATAATATGTATATTCCGATCGTGAATGTACAATTTACAAAGGTCCTATTCGAGCGCTATAGGATGTCGTACAAGCTAGAGGCTAAATACGTACATGGAATAATGTCTAATCTACTCTTCTATATATGTCCGAGCCGGAGCATCGAGCCTGGGTGTCCGTCAAAAAAGCCCCCCGTTGTCATAAATGCTTGTAATATTTATAGTAGCGGCGGTGAGCTGGTTGAGCCATTAGCAATGGAGTTTATCTCGGCCCATAGGATTGGGCCTAGGATAGGCCCATAAAAGGTCATCGACCAGGGGCCTTTAGTCTTGCTATCGCACTAGACTTGTACCACTTGGAGATCGGCTTTATGCCTCCGAGGTCGGAATCTGAGCTCTTCCATTTCTCTTATCCCAGCAAGGATTATGGTAAATAGCGAATCCAAAGTACCCCTCATCAAAATCCTTCGAAACTTGTTGTTCCAATATACTGTTGCTTTGAATAATCAAATGTTTGAATTGTTCATCTTGGAAAATGTTCTTAAACTATGCTCAACTGAATTCCTCTGAAGATATATTGTTACTCTGATTGAAGAACTTTTCTAAGTGGGGAATAAAAAGAATATGTTTGATTGACAAAAAAGGGGGAGGAGTTATTTGATGCATTAACTTGATATAATTGCCTTAACACTTGTTATAATTACCTCATTATAATTGCTTCATGAATGCATACATTGAGGGTGAGTTCCTCCTAATAATTTATCTTGTTGCATCAAAGTTGTTTGTCAATGAAGGTGGAGATTGTTAGCCGAATGATTAATTATTAACAAAACTTGAAATTTGAGCTTGGTTCTTGAGTTTGATCTTAATAGAAATTATTGAGAAGCTTATTATTTGAAGAAAGGCTCGTTGACGAATAATGCTCAATTTAGAAGAAAAAGCCCAATAAATATATCTAAAGTCCAAACAATGAAGAAGGACCAATTTGGAAGAAATGGCTTTGTACGAAATTGGAAGATAGCTCATGAGAAGGCCAATTTTAGCTAAAGGCTCGTTATGACTGAAGGTCAAGATCGAAGCTCCTAGCACCCCTGAAGGGCCCAATTTTCGATTCAAGAAAATTGTGGTCAACTTAGTAAGTATTTTCAATTGATTAAAAGAGCAAGAAAATTCCTAGCCCAAACTTTTTAATTCCTCTTGACCCAACATTTTTGGCCCTATTCTAAAAATTGTTTTATATCAATGGTCTGCCTACCCATTTTAAAAAAATGAGCCGTAGACTTTTTTAATAAATTATGGCCGAAAATCATTTTGTAGTTAAGTATAATTACTCTTGAAAATTTAATTAATTTTGGCCATTGAATTTGAATTCTAAATCAAATCAACTTTTAAAGGGAAGATTTATTTCAAATCCTTTGACTTATCTAGCAAGATAATTTTTCTCTAATTTGTCTAGCTAATTACCATACCCTATTTATTTAAAATCAATTCTTTTAGAAATATTTTGTCTTCATCTAATTACTAAACTTTGTCCACATTCATTGAAAAGTTAGTCACATGTTTTAATCTTGCAAAATCATTTTAAATGTGACAAAATAATTTTTGAATTTCAATATCCTTTCCTATTAAACCAACTCCAATCAACTATAAATAGTGGATCATTTCTCATGGCTAAAACACAACTCATTTCTCTAAAATTTCACTTGCTAAATCATTTCTCCTAGTCAAAGCTTTTGAGTGCTCTTAATTTTGCTAAAATCGTTTTTCTCAAAAATGCTATTAAAAACATCTTTTCTTCTTGCTCTTGAAATCTTGAATATACTCTAAGTAATAGAAGAAAAAGATCAACGTTTACTCCTTTGCAAAATCAGCTCACTTTTGAGCATTTATTTGTAATCATAATTTAACTATTGTTTTTGGGCGAAAGTTTTTGTACTTGCAAGCTCGTAGTGCTATAGGACTGAGTGTTCTCGCAAGCACTATTTTTGTGCGATAGGTAGGGACCTAGCAAGCACGATTTTTGTTGAGCGATAGGTGAGGCCTAGCAAGCTCGTTTCGAGAAAAAGAATTGATATCTTGTAATCTCGAGTGGCGAAGGTTTGTCCTGCAAGCCACGATCTATTAGTGGATTTTACCCAGGGGTGCTGGAAGAGAGGAAGTAGGCTGTTGGGGCGCGAACCTCTATAAATTGTGTTTGCTTTCTTACTCCTTTTATAATTTGCACTTTACTTCTAATCGTAACTTTCATCTTAAAATCATTGGAACAATTAATTTTTATTTAAAGTTACTGGAACTTTTCACTAATTGTCTTCTGGGGAAAAACTCATTGAAAAAGTTATATACCTAATTCACCACCCCCCCCCCTTTTAGGTATCAATTGGTACCAGAGCAGGTGCTCTATTATTTATTTAATTGTGCAGGTTAATCCCAGAGAGCTAACGATCTAATGTCTACCTTTAGCAATGATGTTTTCGCAGAAGGACAATCACATAACAGGCCTCCACTATTTGATGGAACTGCATACTCAATATGGAAGAACAGAATGGAAGACTTTATGATTTCCATCGATTGCGATCTGTGGAATGTGATTCTTGAGGGACCATCCATACCTATGAAAACCGAAGGTAAAAATCAAATCCCTAAGGCGTGGAAAGAACTCACCGATGTAGATAAAAGAATGGTGTTAATAAACTCAAAAGCCAAAAATTTGTTGGCATGTGCCCTCACCTAATCGGAGTACAATCGGGTATGTTCGTGCCCTACCGCAAAAGATATGTGGGAGATGCTTCAAGTCACTCACGAAGGTACAAACCAAGTAAATGAGCAACGCATCACTATTCTCGTACACCAATACGAGATGTTCACCATGGAAACCGATGAAACTATCAGTGACATGTATGCTCGGTTCATGGAGATTATCAACCCTATGTCCGCACTTGGAAAAGTCTACCCTCAAAGTGAACAAGTAAAGAAAATACTAAGATCTCTTCCTAGAGAATGGACACTAAAGGTTACTGCAATACAAGAGGCGAAAGATCTTAATAACATGTCGATGGCTGAACTAATTGGATCTCTCATTTCTCATGAGCTAACTATCTTTCTAAGGATGAGGTAAAACAAATTAAAGATAAAAATATTGCGTTTAAAAATAACAATGTGCAGGAAGACGATAGTTACATTGAAATGATCGACGAAAAAGAAAGAAAAGAGGAAATGTCGACAACAATCAGAAGATTAAATCAGTTGGCCAATCGAAGGTTTCACAAAAGGTTCTCAAAAGATCCCAAGAGAACATTCAAGATCAAATGTTATGAGTGCAATGAAGATGGACACTTGAGGTCCGTGATAGGATAGTACCCAGCAAGCCAGTTCAATAAGCTTGTAATAGGACTATTCTGTATAAGACAATCTTTGATTTTATAATAATACGCATGTTTATTTATATATGTATAAGGATAAACAATGGCCAATTTCATCTCTCGCGAATACATTTAAGCGATTGGATGAAATCCTTAGATTACATTTGACTATGGGACGATTCACTTCAGTACTGAGTGCAATCATGAAACAGTCTCTAAGGTCGTAGTCTTAAAACTGTTCCAAGTCATAGATTCCGAACGAGACGGGGTATCGTAGGAATCACCAAGACTTGTACAAATATGCATGATTCACATGGAGTGAATTTGTCGCGTTTCATGAGCAAGGCATTTGAGGCCAGTGCATATGAGTAGGTGGTTCAATGGAGGATTGAACGCATCGAACGACCCGAACAGAGAAACTCATTGTGGAAGCGCATGACGCATATCGGTGATGGGATGTTTCTCAAGGCTTATAATAGTGTACGATTTAGTCCTTTGACTTGAGGTGCTAGGGCGAATTAGGTGCATGAATGTGCGTACCTAGATCTAGGTATAGATCACTTAGCCTGATCATAACATGCCTAGGTTGGGTGCGTATAGTTATGTACGCGAGTGGTTAGTACCAATATGGAATCTACTGACTCATCGTAATGGATGAGAGAATTTCCTATAGGATTCTTAGATTATATATCCGAGGAATCTACGGCCGTAGTCGGTGACGGATTTGGAAAAGGGTTTCCAAATTTAGCAGTCACACTGGAATATTATCCCGAATTAGAAAGTATAGTTATCGAGACAAATTTAGAGGTGCCGATCAATTCACACACCCTAAGTCTTGATCGGGAATATTAGTCGATAGAAGGACCGTATGTACATAGCAGTTATAAGAGAGACGAGGTTCACAAATATCAATTCACCTGAAGTTGGGCTTCATGGGCTTGTGGCTAGACATCGACCATGAAGTGTGGGTACTCCTGAGTTAATAGAGGATTTAATTCTAGGAGTGGTCAATTAAAGGTTGTTTAATTGACCGGAGCAATTTATTGTTAATAAATTAAATCACGAGGAATTCGTGGGCCTGCTGCCAATTGATGGTGTGAACCCAGAGGGTCACACACAATACAATTGGACGATAATTGTTATAAAGGATATGAAAGGAATTAATTGATTTAAAGGTAATTAAATCAATTAAATGAATTAAAGTGTTAATTCAAGTGGGAGATTAATTAATTAGTTGATTTAATTAATTAATATAATTAATTGAATTGCTAATTAATTAATTAAAGGAAATATTAATTTATTAATATGAATTGGATTTTAATTAAAGTAGTTAATTAAAAGAAGGCTTGCAACACATGGGCCTTTAATTAAAAGCCCATAAGGAGTCTTGCAAACCTAGGTCAAGTAGAGGCTTATAAATAGAGTTCTATCAGAGCTCAAAGAGGATAACACCTAAGCACAAAAACCCTAACCTCTCTTGCACCTAGCCGCCGCCCAACCCTAGCGGCGCCGCCTATAGCCGCCGCCTCCTTGTAGCCGTGAGCTGCTATACCGCCGCCGCACTTCCTCCCTCGTTCCACCGTGTTAGATCTTGACCTGTCTAGTAGATCTACACAATCCTGCAATAACAAATCTTCTAGATCCAGTTCTGAGCCTAAGACTAGGAGGTGTTGCCAGAATCCAGTTGGTGTGGACTTAACTCTGGAGGTGAGACATTTGGATCACTCCCGTGAACCAGAATCAGAATCAGAGTTTGAGGTTGCCACCACCTAGCCTGTGGTGAGGTAAATCGCAAAACCCCCTTTGTTTTATTACGTTGTGTGTTTTGTTTCGTGCTTTATTATATATAATATGGAGATCTAAAATATGGGACCTTGGGTGCTTCGAAAAAATTTAAAATTCCACACTCTATGTTGTTCTGACAATCGAGGCAACTCAACAGTGGTATCAGAGCCAACTCCATACTTATTATACGAAAAGCCTGAACATAATGTGTGTTCAGCTTATATGTTTAATTATGTATATGTAAACACGTGATAATTATGTTCTGTAAATTGATTCTTGCTTGTTATGACTTGATCTATGATTGGGTAAAACTGCTTTTTCAGATCTATGGCAAATTTATAGTTTTTGAAAACTTCAGGACTTTTATGCAATAAAATCGCATACTAGGGTTTTAAAGGGCTGAAAATTCGAATTTTTAGAATCTGGAAATTTTAAAAATACTGGATTGTTTTGCAAATCTGGTCGCATAGCCTCACTACAAGAAAATGCACTTGTAGTAAAGAAAAAATTTGTTACAATAAGTGTCTTTTTCCTTACAAAAAGTTTTTGTAACGACAGCAATCGTCGCCCTTTCTCGTCCCATAAACTTGGTCGCTAAAAGTTATTGTAAGGAACTTTCTTCAGTCGTTACAAATACATCATATTATTTGTAACGCATCAAATTTTCCTTACAATATATATGGTACTAGTAAGGACAATGTCCTTACAATAGCTAGCCAACATCCTTACAAAAAATATATGTCGTTACAAATGGTTGAATCATGAAGCATTCTTTATTCAATATCTGTAACAATAATTTCGTTACAAATATAATTTATGACAAAATAATGTCCTCACAAATAACCGAGTGATTATTATTATTATTATTATTATTGTTATTATAAAACTAGTTATTTCTTTGTAAATCCATTCCGCAAAAATAACTAAATTACAAAAAGCAATATATAAGAGAATGTTTCATTAGCTAATCCAAAGATACAATATTATTACATAAACTAATTGGAATAATAGCTAATCCAAAGATACAATATTATTACAGAAACTAATTGGAATAATTTCAAAATATATAGCAGCTCAAATAAGATAATATAAATTGCAATTGCAATGTTCCAAAAAAAAATTATCATGTTCAATTGAGAAAAAAAATGTGAGCCTTCGAAATATCATCTTGAATGTCCAACAATTATCTTTTGCTTCACAAACCTGCAAATAGCAATGTCAGAATCAATTCATTATTAAACTTATTACATTCTAAAAGAAAAAGTAAATAATTTCTTCAACTTTTGTATTAGAAATGTCAACGAAATCAAAAACTTTGATCAAGTGGAATCATACATATTGCAATAACTCAAAATGCATACATAATTGAACAACTAGGGCAGATGTATGAAAGTTCAAATCTGGTATAAGATATGAGTGTTAATACTTCTATATCAAACTAATGTTGCAAGAGATAGGAAATATTCTTATATTGATTGATTGACATTCAAAGGCTTTCTATTTAGAGTCAATTGGTATCATAAGAAGTAACAAATCAATGCATTATCACCCAACAATTCAACCTTCAGAGGAATGTATGTTTCATACAATTTATACACTATTGTCTCAAATGTAGAATTCATTTTAAACTTAAAATAGTGTTAGTGTACAAAGATAAAAATCATAATAGTCACATATAAACTTTACATACCCATAATAAAGTGAAGTGTCACCTCAGACTTAAATATATATAACAAGAAAAAAATCTCTCTTCAATCTAGGCAACACCAACATTCATGCTCAATATTAAATCTGGAAACCTGTTGATAGCTTGCCTGCAAAAAAGAAGTTTGAAAGATCGCCATATAATCAATCATAATTACTATAGCAAATATTTTTAAAAGGCTCCTTTTCTTTTGCTTCAAAATGTTTCCAAAAACAGAACAAAACAATTTTTGAGATGTTTTTCTTCTCTCAAATTCATCATCCAACCTAACATTTAAGAATCCCAACAAAATTTCATCGATAAGTTTGGACGCAGGAATTCTAATGCAACAATCAAGTCAGTCAATCTCCTTAAAGCTTTCCTTTGTTTCTTATCGCAAATATTCACATCGTTGCTGCGTCTATTCAACGTATACCACAATGAAAAGCAAGATGCTTACATAAGCTTGAACAAGTCTGCTAATTTGAAGTAATATATGCTTACAGAATGAAGAATTCCTTTTGTTGTGATATCAAAAGCACAGGAGTTCAATTTGTAGCATTAATCCAATCGACAATTCTCTGCCTATATTCTTCTTGATTGTAATCCAACTGGCCATGTGACTATGTAAGGGAATCCCATAACTCACCCACAACAATGTAAGGATCACGAGATACCACTAGTCTTTCACAAGCCACCCCACAAAGTCAAGTCTCCATCTTACATAACCAATTTCACCTAAGCATGCTTAATAAATATCCAGTTTAGAATATATATAATTTCAAGATAGCTTAAGAAGCATTGCTGGAACAAAGAAAATAAATTCTTGGGGCTAGAATGCACATATGTGTTTGCTCTCAGTTTCAGGTTCAGATTACCAAGTTTTGCAAGCTTTCAAACATTAAATCCAAATGGTTTTTTTGTTGGGATAGTGGTTGGGATGCCTCGATTGTCAGAACAACGACAGTGCGGAATTTAAAATTTTTCGAAGCACCCAAGGTCCCATATTGATTCTCCATATTAATTATACGTAAGCAAGAACAAAAACACACATAGTAATTAAACAAAGGGGATTTTTGCGATATACCTCACCACAGGCAAGGTGGTGGAAACCTTCAGTTCTGGATCTGATTTGGATCTGGTTCACAGAAGTGATCCAAGCGTCTCACCTCCAAAGTTAGTCCACACCAATCGGATTCTGGCAAAACCTCAAGATCTTAGGCTCAGAACTGGATTCAGGAGGTTTGTCGAAGCAGGATTGTGTAGATTCTCTTGACAGGTCAAGATCTAACACAGAGGAACAAAGGGAGAGGGGTGGCGGCACCAGAGCAGCCCACGGCAGCAGGTGGCGGCGGCGGCTAGGGTTTCTAGCACAAGGGGGCGGCGGCTAGGGTTGAGAGGAGAGGCTAGGGTTTTCTTCTTAGGGTGGTAGCTTTTTGAGCTCAAGTAGAACCCCTTTTATAGACTCCCTCTTGACCTAGGTTTTGCAAGACTTCTTATGGGCTTTTAATTAAAGGCCCATGTCTTGCAAGCCTTTTCATTTAATTAATTACTTAATTAAATGCCCAGTCCAATTAAATTATTATTTCTTTTATATAATTAATTAGCAACTGAATTAAGTATTTAATTAATCAAGTTAGCCAATTAATTAATCTCCTACTTGAATTAAATACTTTTAATTCATTTAATTGATTTAATTACCTTTAAATCAATTAATTCCTTTTGTATCCTTTTCAACAGTCACCGTCCAATTGTATTGTGTGTGACCCTCTGGGTTCACCATCAATTGGCAGCAGGCCCACGAATTCCTCGTGATTTAATTTATGAACAATAAATTGCTCCGGTCAATTAAACAACCTTTAATTGACCACTCCTAGAATCAATTCTTCTATTAACTCAGGAGTACCTACACTTCATGGTCGATGTCTAGCCACAAGCCCATGAAGCCCAACTTCAGGTGAATTGATACTTGTGAACCTCGTCTCATATAATTACCATGTACATACGGTCTTTCTATCGACTAATATTCCCGATCAAGACTTAGGGTGTGTGAATTGATTGGCACCTCTAAATTTGTCTCGATAACTATACTTTCTAATTCAGGATAATATTCCATTGTGACCTTCTAAATTTGGAAACCCCTTTTCCAAATCCGTCACCGACTGCGGCCGCAGATTCCTTGGATATATTATCAAAGAATCGTATAGGAAATTCTCTCACCCATTACAGTGAGTCAATAGATTCCATATCGGTACTAACCACTCGCGTACATGTCCATACGCACCCAACCTAGGCATGTTATGACCAAGCTACGTGGCCTATACCTAGATCTAAGTACGCATTTCCATGCACCGAATTCGCCCTAGTACCTCAAGTCAAAGGACGTAATCGTACACTATTATAATCCTTGAGAAACATCCCATCACCGATATGCGTCATGCGCTTCCTCAATGGGTTTCTCTGTTCGGGTCGTTCGATGCATTCAATCCTCCATTGAACCACCTACTCGTATGCACTGGCCTCAAATGCCTTGCTCATGAAACGCTACAAATTCACTCCACGTGAATCATGCATACTTGTACAAGTCTTGGCGATTTCTACGATACCCCGTCTCGTTCGGAATCTATGACTTGGAACAGTTTTAAGATTACGACCTTTGAGACTGTTTCATGATTGCACTCAGTACTGAAGTGAATCGTCCCATAGTCAAATGTAATCTAAGGGTTTAATCCAATCGCTTAAATGTATTCGCGAGAGATGAAGTCGGCCATTGTTTATCCTTATACACATATAAATAAACGCGCGTATTATTATAAAATCAAAAGAATGTTTCTTACTGAATAGACCTATTACAAGCTAATTAAACTGGCTTGTTGGGCACTATTCTATCAATCTCCCACTTGCCCTAAAGCCATTCACCTATGGTTCTAAGACCCATCTTCTCTAGATGACTATCGAACGCCTTTTGTGAAAGTGGCTTAGTTAGTGGGTCAGCTACGTTGACTTCCGATTTGACATACTCCATGTGCATGTCACCTCTACCAATGATCTCCCTGATCACATGGTATTTCCTCTGTACGTGTTTGGATTGATGGTGTGATCTCGGCTCCTTTGCTTGAGCTATCGCCCCGTTGTTGTCACAGAAGACTACTACAGGTTCAGCAATGCTAGGAACAACATCCAGTTCTTGGATGAAGTTTTTCATCCATACACTTTCTTTTGCCGCATCTGGTGCTGCGATATATTCTGCTTCTGTGGTTGAGTCGGCAGTGGTAGACTGTTTACAGCTTTTCCAACTGACCGCTCCTCCATTGATGCGGAATATGTATCCAAAGTTGGATTTGAAGTCATCCATGTCAGACTGGAAACTCGAATCAGTGAATCCTTCAAGTTTCAGTTCTCCACTACCACCGTAGACCAAAAACATATCCTTAGTCCTTCTCAGGTACTTTAGGATTGCTTTTACGGCAGTCCAGTGCTCTTCGCCTGGATTTGACTGATAGTGGCTCGTTACACTTAGAGCGTGTGCTATGTCTGGCCGAGTACACAACATCGCATACATTATACTCCCTATAGCAGAGGCATAAGGTATGAGAGACATTCTCGTCTTTTCTTCGTCAGTTGTAGGGCACATAGACTTAGAAAGAGAGATACCATATCTCATTGGAAGCAATCCTCTCTTGGATTCTTCCATTTTGAATCTCTTCAAAATAGTGTTGATGTACTGAGATTGGGAGAGTCCTATCATCTTATTCGATCTATCCCTATAGATACGTATTCCCAATACGTAAGATGCGTCTCCCATATCTTTCATGGAAAACTGCACGGATAACCACGCTTTAGTCTGCGCTAACATCTTGATATCGTCTCCGATTAACAAAATGTCATCGACGTACAAAACAATGAATTGTATCGAGCTACCACTATTCTTCTTGTACACACAAGGTTCATATACGTTTTTGATGAAGCCAAATGCTTTGTCTGTCTCATCAAATCGTATGTTCCAGGTTCGGGACGCCTGTTTGAGGCCATAGATTGACCTTTGAAGTTTACACAATTTGTGCTCACTTCCTTTGGACGCAAAACCTTCAAGTTGTTGCATAAAGATTCCTTGTCAATGTCCTCCATTGAGAAAGGCGGTCTTTACGTCCATTTGCCATATTTCGTAGTCATGCCACGAGGCTATGGCAAGTAGTATCCGAATGGATTTCGACATCGCCACGGGAGAGAAGGTTTCCTCATAGTCTATTCCAGGCCTTTGAGAATACCCTTTCGCCACTAAGCGAGCTTTATAAGTTAATACCTCTCCATTCATTCCAAGCTTGCGCTTGAAGATCCATTTGCATCCTACAGGGAAATTTCCCTCAGGTGGATCGACCAAGGTCCAAACCTTGTTGGAATGCATGAAATCCATTTCGGATTGCATGGCTTCGAGCCACGCACCCGAGTCTATGTCTAACATCGCTTCTTGATAGGTCCTTGGATCATTATCACCTTTTTCGTTTTCGTGAATGAAACCAAATCGCTCTGGCTCCTTACGAATTCGATCAGATCTTCGAAGAGTAGGTGTACTAGTAGGTTCAATAAATTCTGGTTCAGCTCCCACTATTTGTGGGGATGGGTCCGATTCTTGGACTTCATCAAGTTCTACGATTGTCCCATTTCGGTTGGTGAGGAAATCCTCTTCCAAGAAGTGGGCGTTCCTAGATACGAACGTATTACGTTCTTTAGGATCGAAGAACAGGTATCCAATGGATTTCTTTGGATACCCCACAAATTTGCACAAACTAGATCTATTATCTAGCTTATCTCCCTTTTTGTTCTTTACATACGCTGGAGATCCCCATACTCGTAGATACGAATACACGGGTGCTTTACCATACCATACTTGGTGCGGTGTCGTTGGCACTGACTTCGAAGGTACTATGTTTAGTATTTTCGATGCAGTTAATAGGGCTAAGCCCCAAAACGAAAAGGGAAGGTCAGCGAAGCTCATCATGGATCGAACCATGTCTAACAATGTTCGGTTCCTCCGCTCGGACACTCCATTGAGTTGGGGCGTCCTAGGGGGAGTTCGCTGGGCGAGAATTCCATTCTCTTTTAGATAATCAAGGAATTCTTGGCTTAAGTACTCACCACCTCTATCAGAACGAAGTGCTTTAATACTATGTCCAAGTTGATTCTCAACTTCCATTCGAAACTCTTTGAATTTCTCAAAAGTTTCGGATTTGTGTTTCATAAGATACACATATCCATAACGACTAAAATCGTCGGTGAATGTTACGAAGTAAGAGAATCCTCCTCTCGCATTGACACTCAATGGTCCACAAACGTCAGTATGGATTAAATCCAATGTTTGCTTGGTTCGCTCAGGATTCCCGGTGAAGGGTGATTTGGTCATCTTTCCTTTGAGACAAGATTTGCAAGTTGGGAGTTCATCCAAGTTCTTTATTTCAAGAGCCTTAGAGGAATCCAGCTTTTGAATCCTACTCTTGGAAATATGTCCAAGTCTAGCGTGCCAAAGTTGTGGAGTTTGATTATCATATTTTCTTTTTCTAGATTGAATGTGCATGACGTCGGAATTTGTAGGTTCTAGGGAATACAGACCATCTATCAAAGTACCACGAGCATACATTAAACCACCTTTAAATATGCAAAAAGCTCCATTTTCAATGGAAAAATTAAAACCATCAATATCCAACACAGGTATAGAAATGATGTTCTTAATAATGTTTGGTACGTACATACAATCCCTTAAAATTAAAGTAAAATTTCCTAAAACCAATTCGACGTCCCCAATAGCCTCAGCGGCGATCCTAGCTCCGTTTCCAAAATGCAGGATTCTATCCCCGGGCTTCAGGTATCTTACTACTCCCATCACCTGCAAATCATTGCAGATATGAGAACCTGCCACGGTGTCTAACACCCACGATGCACAGTTAATAGAAATATTAACTTCAACCAAGAAAATACCTTTGGCTACCAATTTCATCTTTAGGTAGTCTGGGCAGTTCTTCTTCCAGTGCCCTGCATTCTTGCAGTGGAAACATTCGTCTTCCGGGCTCTTGCGCTTCTTTTCAACCACCTTTGTGACTGCCTTCGAAGAAAATACCTTCTTCTTCTTCTTCCTACCTCTCTTGGGCTTTGCAGCCTTCGATTGGTGTGCAATCATTACCGGCTTCTCTTTCTTGAGAGTTGATTCTGCCGTTACCAACAAATTGGTCAGTTCGTGAAGAGCGAGGGTTCTATCCTCCATGTTGAAGTTCAACACGAACTGGTCAAAAGAACGGGGCAGCGTATGGAGAAGGAGGTCAGTGCTAAGATCAGCGTGCAAATCCACGTCCAATCGCCCCAGTTTTTCAACCAGGTTAGTGAAACGCAGACAGTGATCCTTGACACTGCTTCCCTCAGCCATCTTGAGATGAAACAACTCCTTAGAGGTCGCGAACCTTTCGGTACGAGACTTCTCTCCAAACATCTGCTGGAGGTGGAGAAGTATCTCTCGAGCAAGCGGCATAGCAGCATGCAGTTTCTGCAGTTAATTCGACATCGAGGCTAGCATGAGACATCGAACCTGAAGATCATCATCAACCCTTTTAGCATGGGCGGTTTGTTGTTCCTCACTAGCTCGTGCTGCGGGTGCAGCAGGCATGGGTGTGTCGAGCACATAGCTTCGTCGCTCGGAATCGAGGACAATTCTGAGATTTCTCAGCCAGTCAACGAAGTTTAAGCCATTCAATTTGTTTGCGTCGAGGATAACAGATAATGGATTCTTAGACATTGTACTTAATATCTACAAATGGAAAGAAGACAACGTTTAGCTAACTGATCTTATGTCTAATACTTATAATTAACGAAGTTTGGACTTGTTTTCGAAAAAGTTCTCCCACTATTTTATCGAAATAATCACCCCTTTGATTCCTCGGGAAATTTAATTCCTAGTAGGTCTTGACGTCCCAGCAGCAATTAATTGCACCCACGACTCGTGGCCATACGACCAATTCTCCAGGTAGGTATACTTTTTACCAATTGTGTTACTCCACAACTTTCAAGTTATTTTGCCTCGGTTTTCGCACTTATATAGCACTGCTACATCATAAGTGTTACTAATCGTTAAGTCTAACCCATCAATCATGATGAGCAACGGGCCCGGTCGTGAGTTCTCCGTAACTAGTTATCGGTCGATACTCACATCCCGACCAGTCCTCACCCTTGTCGTGTTTAGTTAAAAACAGGAGTCAAGGAATTTCACGTATTGTCCCTTTCTTCGACTCGGGTGCCAGACTCTGGATCACCTCTATCGATAAGTAGACAACATACGCTAGTCCCTATTGATGGAACGCTTGGATTTATATAAATACTTCATTTTATTTTAATCCAATATGACTTAATATTTAGTTCGAGAGGGGAATTTCTGGTTTTGAAAGTTATACTAACTCTCCTCGAGATCTCACCGATTCAGTTATGCTTTATCTTTTATTACGATCTAGATTCTAGCGCGCATCTCATACAAGCTAAATATAAATCGACAAAATAAATAAAAGCCATACAAGCCTAGCATGCATACTACCAAAATATGTTCTCGATCGGGAGCCTCCTATGTGGGCCATCATCGAGCCAATGATGTTGGCCCTATTGGTCAATCTAAAGGGTTTGTAAATGGGCCTATGCTATTACACAATGTACCATGCATGCATGGCCTTCATACGTTCTTGGGTTCCCACCTTGCTTGTAAACGGGCTTCCATCCTAAACTAGGAAAGCAGTAAAGCCATATTCTATTACAAAGGCTCAAAATGGCCCAAAAACATAATAGGCTCGCAGGCCCAATAAAAACCAAACAATAAATTAAATCAATCACATCTAACCTAAGGTCAAGGCTCGGATCGATCGAAAACCACGTAAACAATTCACATAGAGCAAGAAACAAGCAAACATCCTTTACCTATTTCTTTCTTAATTTTAAAACTACCTTTTAAAACTAACTTTCTATGATTCTTACTTTTTAGTCACTACTAATTATGACAAAATGAATATTCGGGTAAACAAAAATAAATTTTCTGCTCAAATTCAAATTCTGTTTTTCAACTTTTGAAAATTGCATTTTCGCCCCTCAACTTTCGAAAATTGCACTTTGACCCCAAAACTTTTGAAAAGTTACAAAAACACCCCTGGGCAGATTTGGGCAGATACCGGAAAATAATATTTTGAATTCTGAAAATTTTCAATTTTTAAATTGACCCCTCAAGTTTCGGTAATTGCAAAACAGCCCCAAAGTTTTCGGAAATTACAAATTGACCCCAAAAACCGTGCGACCAGATTTGCAAAAATAGTCCATGATTTTGAAATTTCCAGATTTCAAAAATTTGAATTTTTCAGCCGACAAAAACCCTAATCTCGATTTTTTGCATAAAAGTCCTGAAGTTTCAAAATACTATAAAAACGGCACAGATCTAAAAAAGCAGTTTTACCTAATCATAGATCCAGTCATAACAAGTAAAAATCAACTTACAGAACATAATTATCACGTGTTTACATATACATAATTAAACATATACGGTGAAAACACATTATGTTCAGGCTTTTCGTATAATAATAATGGAGTTGGCTCTGATACCACTGTTGGGATAGTGGTTGGGATGCCTCGATTGTCAGAACAACGACAGTGCGGAATTTAAAATTTTTCGAAGCACCCAAGGTCCCATATTGATTCTCCATATTAATTATACGTAAGCAAGAACAAAAACACACATAGTAATTAAACAAAGGGGATTTTTGCGATATACCTCACCACAGGCAAGGTGCTGGAAACCTTCAGTTCTGGATCTGATTTGGATCTGGTTCACAGAAGTGATCCAAGCGTCTCACCTCCAAAGTTAGTCCACACCAATCGGATTCTGGCAACACCTCAAGATCTTAGGCTCAGAACTGGATTCAGGAGGTTTGTCGAAGCATGATTGTGTAGATTCTCTTGACAGGTCAAGATCTAACACAGAGGAACAAAGGGAGAGGGGTGGCGGCACCAGAGCAGCCCACGGCAGCAGGTGGCGGCGTCTCTAGGTGGCGGCGGCGGCTAGGGTTTCTAGCACAAGGGGGCGTCGGCTAGGGTTGAGAGAAGAGGCTAGGGTTTTCATCTTAGGGTGGTAGCTTTTTGAGCTCAAGTAGAACCCCTTTTATAGACTCCCTCTTGACCTAGGTTTTGCAAGACTTCTTATGGGCTTTTAATTAAAGGCCCATGTCTTGCAAGCCTTTTCATTTAATTAATTACTTAATTAAATGCCCAGTCCAATTAAATCATTATTTATTTTATATAATTAATTAGCAACTCAATTAAGTATTTAATTAATCAAGTTAGCCAATTAATTAATCTCCCACTTGAATTAAATACTTTTAATTCATTTAATTGATTTAATTACCTTTAAATCAATTAATTCCTTTTGTATCCTTTTCAACAGTCACCGTCCAATTGTATTGTGTGTGACCCTCTGGGTTCACCATCAATTGGCAGCAGGCCCACGAATTCCTCGTGATTTAATTTATGAACAATAAATTGCTCCGGTCAATTAAACAACCTTTAATTTACCACTCCTAGAATCAATTCTTCTATTAACTCAGGAGTACCTACACTTCATGGTCGATGTCTAGCCACAAGCCCATGAAGCCCAACTTCAGGTGAATTGATACTTGTGAACCTCGTCTCATATAATTACCATATACATACGGTCCTTCTATCGACTAATATTCCCGATCAAGACTTAGGGTGTGTGAAATGATCGGCACCTCTAAATTTGTCTCGATAACTATACTTTCTAATTCAGGATAATATTCCATTGTGACCTTCTAAATTTGGAAACCCCTTTTCCAAATCCGTCACCGACTGCGGCCGCAGATTCCTTGGATATATTATCAAAGAATCGTATAGGAAATTCTCTCACCCATTACAGTGAGTCAATAGATTCCATATCGGTACTAACCACTCGCGTACATGTCCATACGCACCCAACCTAGGCATGTTATGACCAAGCTACGTGGCCTATACCTAGATCTAAGTACGCATTTCCATGCACCGAATTCGCCCTAGTACCTCAAGTCAAAGGACTAAATCGTACACTATTATAATCCTTGAGAAACATCCCATCACCGATATGCATCATGCGCTTCCACAATGGATTTCTCTGTTCGGGTCGTTCGATGCATTCAATCCTCCATTGAACCACCTACTCGTATGCACTGGCCTCAATTGCCTTGCTCATGAAACGCTACAAATTCACTCCATGTGAATCATGCATACTTGTACAAGTCTTGGCGATTTCTACGATACCCCGTCTCGTTCGGAATCTATGACTTGGAACAGTTTTAAGATTACGACCTTTGAGACTGTTTCATGATTGCACTCAGTACTGAAGTGAATCGTCCCATAGTCAAATGTAATCTAAGGGTTTAATCCAATCGCTTAAATGTATTCGCGAGAGATGAAGTCGGCCATTGTTTATCCTTATACACATATAAATAAACGCGCGTATTATTATAAAATCAAAAGATTGTTTCTTACAGAATAGACCTATTACAAGCTAATTGAACTGGCTTTCTGGGCACTATTCTATCATTTTTAACAAGATGTAATGACAACCACAGCAGGGCATATTAATCACGAAAAGAAGATAACAATACCAGAACATTTTTATCATAAAATAAAGGGGCAGATTAATTAACATGATTATACATCTAATAATACCTTTTTTTCTCAAACTCCCTGGCACCCACTTTATTTGGGATATAAATATGGGGTGGATTACCCCTTGTGATATGATATAGATTGAACCAAAAATCTAGTGGAACATTTCTCACATCAGAATTTAGATCCAAGCTTTTGTAGGGTGCCTTTGAAGAAGATAAAGAGATTAACAAAACATTTAGGAAATACAAAAGAAGAACTTAGAGAAAACCCGCATCGAGTTTGCAATTGAAATCAACAAGAATTTTCAGTTAGGGTTTACGATCTCAAACTTCAAAATTTTAGATAGAAAAATAGTGAAAATTTACATTTACCTACATTGAATTCGCCCTTTGTTGGAGAGTAGGGAGACATATCTTGGAAGATTGAGAGATCTGGAGAAGACACTGGTGCGTGGGTGCTCTCTTTCTTGCAGAGACCATTTTCATTTTCTTTTTGTTGAATCTGAAAATTTGGGGGCAAAAATAGGGAAAATTTTTAGTTTGGCGCTCAGCATATGTTATAGGTAACGACTTCTCTTGTTACAAAACTTTTTTTAGAGTAACGACTTAAATGTTGTTACAAATGATGACTGAAGTTGTTACTAATTGATCTTATTTGTGACGAGTGTTACTTTATGGTAACGAGTATATTCGCTTTGTTACAAAAAAAAAGCTTTTTTGTAAGGACATTTCATTTTTTGTAATGATTTTTCAAGTTCGTTACCAAAATAGGATGTTTTTAATTTGTAAGAACTAGTAAGTTTTCTTACAATAAAACTAGTTCTTGTGACAAGTAAAGCTTTTGTTACAAATGTTTTGTCATAAGAAATGCATTTTCTTGTAGTGCCTTTTGGGGTCGTTTTGTAATTTCCGAAAGTTTGGGGACTGTTTTGCAAATACCGAAACTTCAGGGGTCTGTTTGAAAAATCAAAAATTTTCAGAATTCAAAATTTTATTTTTGGTCTGCTGCCCGAATCTGTTATGGGGTGTTTTTGTAACTTTTTAAAAAGTTTTGGGGTCAAAGCGCAATTTTTGAAAGTTGAGGGACGAAAATTCAATTTTTAAAAGTTGAATAAACGAATCTGAATTTGAGCAGAAAATTTATTTTTGTTTACCCGAATATTTATTTTGTCATAATTAGTAGTGACTAAAAAGTAAGAATCATAGGAAGTTAGTTTTAAAAGGTTGTTTTAAAATTAAGAAAGAAATAGGTAAAGGATGTTTGCATGTTTCTTGCTCTACATGAACTGTTTACGTGGTTTTCGATCGCGCCGAGCCTTGACCTTAGGGTAGATGTGATTGGTTTAATTTAACGTTTGGTTTTTATTGGGCCTGCGAGCCTATTATATTTTTGGGGCCACTTTGAGCCTTTGTAATGGAATAGGGTTTTAATGCTTTCCTAGTCTAGGATGGAGGCCCGTTTACAAGCAAGATGGGAACCCAAGAAGATATGAAGGCCATGTATGCATGGTACATTGTGTAATATCATTGGCCTGTTTGCCAACCCTTTAGATTGACCAATAGGGCCAACATCATTGGCTCGATGATGGCCTGCATAGGAGGCTCCCGATCGAAAACATATTGTGGTAGTATGCATGCTAGGTTTGTATGGCTTTTATTTATTTGTCGATTTATATTTAGCTTGTATGAGATGCGCGCTAGAATCTAGATCGTAATAAAAGATAAAGCATAACGGAATCGGTGAGATCTCGAGGAGAGTTAGTATAACTTTCAAACCCGAAATTCCCCTCTCGAATTTAATATTAAGTCTATTAGGTACATTTAAAATGAAGTTTTACAGATCCAAGCCTTCCGTCAATAGGAACTAGTGTATGTTGTCTACTTATTGACAGAGGTGATCCAGAGTCTGGCACCCGAGTCAAAGAAAGGGACAATACACGAAATTCCTTAACTCTTGTTTTTAACTAAACTAGACAAGGGTGAGGACTGGTCGGGATGTGAAGATCGATCGATAACTAGTTACGGAGAATTCATGACCGGGCCCGTTGTTCATCATGATTGATGGGTTCTACTTAACGATTAGTAGCATTTATGATGTAGCAGTGCTAGATAAATGTGAAAACCGAGGAAAAATAGCTTGAAGGTTGTGAGGTGCCACAATTGGTAAAAGTATACCTAACTGGAGAATTAATTGTATGGTCACGAGTCGTGGGTGCAATTAATTGCTGCTGGGACGTCAAGACCTACTAGGAATTAAATTTCCCGAGCAATCAAAGGGGTGATTGTTTCGACAAAATAGTGGGAGAACTTTTTCCAAAACAAGACCAAAATTCGATAATTATAAGTATTAGGCATAAGATCAGTTAGCTAAACGTTGTCTTCTTTCCATTTGTAGATATTAAGTACAATGTCTAAGAATCCATTATCTGTTATCCTCGACGCAAACAAGTTGAATGGCTCAAACATTGTCGACTGGCTGAGAAATCTCAGAATTGTCCTCGACTCCGAGCGACGAAGCTATGTGCTCGACACACCCATGCCTGCTGCACCCGCAGCACGAGCTAGTGAGGAACAACAAACCGCCCATGCTAAAAGGGATGATGATGATCTTCAGGTTCGCTGTCTCATGCTAGCCTCGATGTCGAATGAACTGCAGAAACAGCATGCTGAAATACCGCTTGCTAGAGATATACTTCTCCACCTCTAGCAGATGTTTGGAGAGAGGTCTCGCACCGCAAGGTTCGCGACCACTAAGGAGTTGTTTCTTCTCAAGATGGCTGAGGGAAGAAGTGTCGAAGATCACTGTCTGAGTTTCATCAACCTGGTTGAAAAACAGGGGCGATTGGACGTGGACTTGCACGCTGATCTTAGCACTGACCTCCTCCTCCATACGCTGTCCCGTTCTTCTGACCAGTTCGTGTTGAACTTCAACATTGAGGATAGAACCCTCGCTCTTCACGAACTGACCAATTTGTTGGTAACGACAGAATCGACTCTCAAGAAAGAGAAGCCGGTAATGATTGAACACTAATCGAAGGCTTTAAAGCCCAAGAGAGGTAAGAAGAAGAAGGTGTTTTCTTCGAAGGCAGTCACAAAGGTGGTCGAAAAGAAGCGCAAGAGCCCAGAAGACGAATGTTTCCACTGCAAGAAAGCAGGGCACTGGAAAAGGAATTGCCCAGACTACCTAAAGATGAAACTGGTAGCCAAAGGTATTTTCTTGGTTGAAGTTAGACTTTCTATTAACTGTGCATCATGGGTGTTAGACACCACAGCAGGTTCTCATATCTGCAATGATTTGCAGGTAATGGGAGCAGTAAGATACCTGAAGCCCTGTGATAGAATCCTGCGCTTTGGAAACGGAGCTAGGATCGCCGCTGAGGCTATAGGAGACGTGAAATTAGTTTTAGGGAATTTTACTTTAGTTTTAAGAGACTGTTCGTACGTACCGACAATAATTAAAAACATCATTTCAATTCCGATGTTAGACATTGATGGTTTTAATTTTTCCATTGAAAATGGAGCTTTTTGCATATTTAAAGGTGTTTTAATTTATGCTCGTGGTACTTTGATAGATGGTCTGTATTCCCTAGAACCTATAAATTCCGACGTCATGCACATTCAATCTAGAAAAAGGAAATATGATAATCAAACTCCACAACTATGGCACGCTAGACTTGGACATATTTCCAAGAATATGATTCAAAAGCTGGTTTCCTCTAAGGCTCTTGAAATAAAGAACTTGGATGAACTCCCAACTTGCGAATCCTGTCTCAAAGGAAAGATGTCCAAATCACCCTTCACAGGGAATCCCGAGCGAACCAAGCAAACATTGGATTTAATCCATACTGACGTTTGTGGACCATTGAGTGTCAATGCGAGAGGAGGATTCTCGTACTTTGTAACATTCACCGACGATTTTAGTCGTTATGGATATGTGTATCTTATGAAACACAAATCCAAAACTTTTGAGAAATTCAAAGAGTTTCAAATGGAAGTAGAGAACCAACTTGGGCATAGTATTAAAGCACTTCGATCTGACAGAGGTGGTGAGTACTTAAGCCAAGAATTCCTTGATTATCTTAAAGAGAATGGAATTCTCGCACAGCGAACTCCCCCTAGGACGCCCCAACTCAATGGAGTGTCTGAGCGGAGGAACCGAACTTTGTTACACATGGTTCGTTCCATGATGAGTTTCGCTGATCTCCCCTTTTCGTTTTGGGGCTTAGCCCTATTAACTGCCTCGAAGATACTAAACATAGTACCTTCGAAGTCAGTGCCAACAACGCCGCACCAAGTATGGTATGGTAAAGCACCCGTGTATTCGTATTTACGAGTATGGGGATCTCCAGCGTATGTAAAGAACAAGAAGGGAGATAAGCTAGATAGTAGATCGAGTTTGTGCAAATTTGTGGGGTATCCAAAGGAATCCATTGGATACCTGTTCTTCGATCCTAAAGAACGTAACACTGTTGAGTTGCCTCGATTGTCAGAACAACAAAAGTGCAGAATTTTTAAAAAAATTTGAAGCACCCAAGGTCCCATATATTAGATCTCCATATTATGTATACGAAAGCATGAAACAAAACACGCAATGTATTAAAACAAGGGGGTTTCGATTTTTACCTCACCACAGGCTAGGTGGTGGCACCCTCCAACTCTGATTCTGATTCTAGTTCACGGGATGATCCAAATGTCTCACCTCCAGAGTTTAGTCCACACTAACTGGATCTGGCAACACCTCCTAGTCTTAGGCTAAGAACTAGATCTAAGAGGTTTGTTAATGTAGGACTGTGCAGATCTACTTGGCAGGGCAAGATCCAGCATGGAGGAACAAGGGAGAACTCACGGCGGCACTATAGCAGCTAACGGCTAGCAGGAGGCGGCGGCTATTTGTGGCGGCGCAGGGTTTGGGGCGGCGGCTACTAGGGCAGAGAAGACTTCGGGTTTTGTGCTAGGGTGTTAGCCTTGTTCTACTTCTTTGAGTTCATGTAGAACTCTATTTATAAGCCTCCTTCTTGACCTAGGTTTGCAAGACTCCTTATGGGCTTTTAATTAAAGGCCCATGTCTTGCAAGCCTTCTTTAATTAACAACCTTAATTAAATGCCCAGTCCATATTAATTAATAAATTAATATTTCCTTTAATTAATTAATTAGCAATTTAATTAAATCTACTAATTAATTAATCTTCCACTTGAATTAACACTTTTAACTCATTTAATTGATTTAATTACCTTTAAATTAATTAATTCCTTTTATATCCTTTTATAACAGTCACCTTCCAATTACATTGTGTGTGACCCTCTGGGTTCACCATCAATTGGCAGCAGGCCCACAAATTCCTCGTGATTTAATTTATGAACAATAAATTGCTCTGGTCAATTAAACAACCTTTAATTGACCACTCCTAGAATCAAATCCTCTATTAACTCAGGAGTACCCACACTTCATGGTCGATGTCTAGCCACAAGCCCATGAAGCCCAAATTCAGGTGAATTGATATTTGTGAACCTCGTCTCTTATAACTGCCATGTACATACGGTCCTTCTATCGACTAATATTCCCGATCAAGACTTCTCTAAATATGTCTCGATAACTATACTTTCTAATTCGGGATAATATTCTAGTGTGACAGCTAAATTTGGAAACCCCTTCCAAAATCCGTCACCGACCACGGTCGTGGATTCCTCGGATATATTATCTAAGAATTGTATAGGAAATTCTGTCATCCATTACGATGAGTCGGTAGATTCCATATTGGTACTAACCACTCGCGTACATAACTATACGCACCCAACCTAGGCATGTTATGTTCAAGCTAAGTGATCTATACCTAGATCTAAGTACGCACAGTTATGCACCGAATTCGCCCTAGCACCTCAAGTCAAAGGACTAAATCGTACACTATTATAAGCCTTGAGAAACATCCCATCACCGATATGCGTCATGCGCTTCCACAATGGGATTCTTTGTTCGGGTCGTTCGATGCGTTCAATCCTCCATTGAACCATCTACTCATATGCACTGGCCTCAAATGCCTTGCTTATGAAACGCTACAAATTCACTCCATGTGAATCATGCATACTTGTACAAGTCTTGGCGATTCCTACGATACCCCGTCTCGTTTGGAATCTATGACTTGGAACAGTTTTAAGATTACGACCTTAGAGACTGTTTCATGATTGCACTCAGTACTGAAGTCAATCGTTCCATAGTCAAATGTAATCTAATAATTTCATCCAATCGCTTAAATGTATTCGCGAGAGATGAAGTTGGCCATTGTTTATCCTTATACACATATAAATAAACGTGCGTATTAAGTCATTTGTACTAAAGAAATATAATGATAGTTCCAGTACAAGCTAAATGTATTGGCTTGCAGGGCACTATCCCATCAATCTCCCACTTGCCCTAAAGCCAATCACAAAAGTTTCTAGAACCCATCTTTTTAAAGATGTTCTTCGAACTCATTTCATGATATAGCCTCTTTTGGTGGATCCGCTAAGCTGTCTTCTGAGTCGACGCGATTCATTATGTGCGTTAACTCTGCCAATGATTTCTCTAATCAAATAGTACTTTTCTTTCAATTGTGTTTAGATTTCTAATGAGATCTCGAATGCTTTGCTTTAGCAATAGCTCTAATGTTATCATAGAAGATAACCATGAGCTTTGCAATGCTAGGCACTCCATCCAACCATAGGATGAAGTTTTATATCTAAACACTTTCTTAAGCCGCATTTAATGCTACATTTAATGCTGCAATATATCTCGCTTCAGTGGTTTAGATGGTTACGGTGATTTGCTTGGAACCCTTTCAAATTTACCATTACCCCATTGATGCAGGATATGTATCCAAAAATGGATATACTTAATTCATCCACATCAGACTGAAAAATTCGAATCAGTGAATCCTTCGAATTCTTAATTCTCCACTACCACCGTAGACCAAGAACAAATCCTTAGTCTTTGTCAAGAGCTTAAGGATATCTTTTACGGTGGTCCAGTACTCTTCACTGGAGTTTGACTAGCAACTACTCGCGACACTTGAGCATGTTCTACGTCTGGTCTAGTACATAGTAAAGCATGCCACACGCAATCTTTTGTTTGAAACATAAGGTATTTGAGACATTCTCCTTTATTCTCATTTGATGTAGGGCACATCGATTTTGGAACAAGGGATACAGTGTCTCACTGGAAGCAATCCTTTCTTGGATTCTTCATACTGAATATTTTCAGTATTGATTCTATGTACTTAGATTTAGAGAGTGTCAGCATCTTTTCTGATCTACTTCTACAGATACGTATCCCAATACGCAAGATGCTTCTCCTAAATCTTTCATGGAGAATTGCATGGACAACCATGCTTTCGTCTGTGCTAACATTCCGATATCATCCCAGACAACCAAAATATTATCGACATATAAAATATGAGCTTCCTCGCGCTCCCACTAATCTTCTTATACACTTATGGTTCATACTCGTTTTGATGAAGTCAAATGCCTTGACTGTCTCATCAGAACAAATGTGAATCTTGAATGGATTCAGATATTGCTACAGGAGAAAAAGGGTTTCATTAAAGTCTATTCCAGAACTTTGTGAATAGCCTTTTTACCACTAGTAGATTCTTAGAGGCAACACCTCTCCATTCATTCCAAGTTTGAATATCCACTGACAACTTATTGCCATCTTATAGGGATAAATCCCTCGGGTAGATCAATCAAGGTTATACCTTGTTGGAATGGATGGGATCCATTTCGGTTTGCATGAATTCCAGTCATGCAAGTGCGTCTACTTCCAAATGTAGCTTCTTCGTATATGGTGAAACCATATATTTCAAGCTCTTCATGAACTTGATTAGATCTACGAAGTATTGGTGTACTTGATGGTTTAGTAGTTTCTGGATTAACTCCCACTGTTTGCGGGGCTGGGTCCAAATCTTGGACTTCATCAAGTTCCATGACATTTCCATTTCCTTTGACGAGAAATTCATCAACAGAGGAACTGGTATTTATAAGAAACGATTGTTTCTCATTGTCGTGGAACAGGTATCCAATGGATTTCGTTGGATACCCCACAATTACATACAAATTGGATCTACTAGCCAATATATCTCCTTTATCGTTTCTACCATCGGCAGGAGATCTCCATACTCAGAAGTAAGAGCATAGAGGTATTTTGCCATACCTTTCTTGGTAAAGCTCTGTAGGCACGAACTTTTGAAGGTACTTTGCTCAGTATCTTCGATGCAGTCAGGAGGACCAACTCCTAGAATGCATAAGAAAGCTTAACAAAACTCAATATGGATCGAACAATGCCTAACAATGTTAGATTCCATCTCTTTAGACACTTCAATAAGTTGAGGCGTCTTAGGAGGAGTTTGTTGTATGAGAACCACATTCTCATTGAGATAATTGAGGAATCCTTGACAAGTATTTGCTATCTCGATTAGATCAAATGGTCGTAATACTATGTCTTTGTTGATTCTCTACTTCGTATTGAAATACCTTTCTTGGTTTTTCGGATTTCTATCTCACTAGATACATTTTTCACTAACGACCAAGGTCATCAGCAAAAAGATACAAAGTATGAGTAATCTCCTCTCACACTAACTTTTAGTGGTCCATATTCATGGATTAAATCCCGATTTTGTTTGGTTCGCCTGGATTCCCTATGACGGGAGATCTGGTCATCTCTCCTTTGAGACATGATTCGCAGGTTGGAAGTTCATCCAAGTTCTATTTTTCAAGAAGCTTAGGCGAAACCAACTTTTGAATCCTACTCTTGGAGATGTGTCCAAGTCTAGCGTACCAAAGTTATGGATTATTATCTTTATATTAATTTGAATATCACACATTAATTTAATAAAATTGAGTTAATGGTTTAATTCAATTAATTTACTTCCTTTCAATTAACTTATTTAATTGATTCCTTTTCCTTTTCAATTGACCCTTTAATTGAAACGTTGCTTAATTAATTAGATCATCTAATCAATTAAACATATCAGTGCCTTTCTTAGATGCAGTGGGATAATTCGACTTTTAGGCTACTTGCGTTCTTTTGACAACCTTTATGGTCGAATTTAGAAGAGAATAAATTCTTCTTCATTTTACTCTTCTTTGACTTTGCAGTCCATGAAGTGTAAACGATCATGACAGGTTTATCCTATTTGCCTTTAACCAGTACTTTGGTTGATTCATGAAATGTGATCAACTTATCAAATAAGATCAGTGTATTTCAAGAGTCATTTGAATGAGCCGGAGGAGAATTTAGGAGGAAGTTAATCTTAAGATCACTTGCAGGCCTACGTTTAATTGATCCAGTTTCAACTAGATTGATAAAACAAAGACAGTGATCTTTGACACTAGTTCATTCCTTTATTCTCGAGTTTTGGAACAATTCTTTAGAAGTCTCGAATCAGATCGATTCAAAACTACTCCTCAAAACAAGGCTTTTGAGGTAGAGGTTTGTTTCAAAAGACTGGTCCTCAAAACAGGCCTTTTGAGGTTTGTTTCAGAAGCTTCAGACATGCTCCTCATGTTGCTTCCATGGCTCGTTCAATCTTGATGCTTATTTGAGGAAACGATCATTAAGATTCCTATACTCTATAGGTGATTCGTTTCACTTTTGAGATTCATCTTTATAAGAAGGAACGATCATTAATATTCCCATACTCTACGGGTGATTCGTTTCTTATATTTTGACTTAACTCGGAAGCGCATAAGGCATAGGCTCGTCGTTTAAGAACATCATTCCCCTTTTTGGAATTTAAGACAATTATCAAGTTTCTTGCCTAGTCGATATTTTGATCCAGTCATTTTATTTGTCGAGAATAAATGGTTAAATGGATAATTACAGATATCTCAGTATCCCAAAGAGAAGACAAACATTCAGGGGACTAGTTAATGAATAATACTTATAATCTACGAAGATTGGACTTTCTATCGTAAAAGTTCTCCCACTATTTTATCGAAATAATTACCCCTTCAATTGTTCGGGAAATTCTATATCCTAGTAGGTCTTGACGTCCCAGCGACAATTAATTGCACCCACAACTCGTGGCCATACAATCAATTCCCCAGGTAGGCATACTTATTGCCAATTGTGTCACTACACAACCTTCAAGTTATTTTGCCTCGGTTTTTGCACTTATCTAGCACTGCTACATCATAAGTGTTACTAATCGTTAAGTCTAACCCATCAATCATGATGAGCAACGGGCCCGGTCGTGAACTCCCCGTTACTGGTTATCGGTCGATATTCACATCCCGACCAATCCTCACCCTTGTCATGTTTTAGTTAAAAATAGGAGTCAAGGAATTTCGCGTATTGTCCCTTTCTTCAACTCGGGTGCTAGACTTTGGATCACCTCTATCGATAAGTAGACAACATACGCTAGTACCTATTGATGGAAGGCTTGGATTTATCTAAATACTTCATTTTATTTTAATCCAATATGACTTAATATTTAATTCAAGAGGGGATTTACTGGTTTGAAGGTTATACTAACTCTCCTCGAGATCTCACTGTGTTAATTATGCTTTATCTTTTATTACGATCTAGATTCTAGCGCGCATCTCATACAAGCTAAATATAAATCGACAAATAAATAAAAGCCATACAAGCCTAGCATGCATACTACCACAATATGTTTTCGATCGGGAGCCTCCTATGTGGGCCATCATCGAGCCAATGATGTTGGCCCTATTGGTTAATCTAAAGGGTTTGCAAACAGGCCTATGCTATTACACAATGTACCATGCATACATGGCCTTCATATCTTTTGGGCTCCCACCTTGCTTGTAAACGGGCCTCCATCCTAAACTAGAAAAGCAGTAAATCCCTATTCTATTATCAAAGCTCAAAGTGGCCCAATAATATAATAGGCTCGCAGGCCCAATAAAAACCAAACATTAAATTAAACCAATCACATCTACCCTAAGGTCAAGGCTCGGCTTGATCGAAAATCACGTAAACAGTTCACGTAGAGCAAGAAACCTGCAAACATCCCTTACCTTTTTCTTTATTAATTTTAAAACATCCTTTTAAAACTAACTTCCTATGATTCTTACTTTTTAGTCACTACTAATTATGACATAATAAATATACTGGTAAACAAAAATAAATTTTCTGCTCAAAATTCAGATTCTGTTTTTCAACTTTTGAAAATTGCATTTTCGGCACCTCAACTTTCGAAAATTGCACTTTGACCCCAAAACTTTTTAAAAGTTACAAAAACACCCCAGATCGGGCAGCAGTCCAGAAAATAAAATTTTGAAATCTGAAAATTTTTGATTTTTCAAACAGACCCTTGAAGTTTCGGTAATTGCAAAACAGTCCACAGACTTTCAAAAATTACAAAACGACCCCAAAAAAGAAACTATGCGACCAGATTTGCAAAACAGTCCAGTATTTTTTTTTTGAAATTTCCAAATTATAAAATTTTAAATTTTCAGCCCTTTAAAACCCTAATATGCGATTTTATTGCACAAAAGTCCTGAAGTTTTCAAATACTATAAATTCGCCACAGATCTGAAAAAACAGTTTTACCCAATCATAGATCTAGTCATACTCAAATTCATCTTTTGTGCATATCTCGGTGATAACAAGCAAGAATCAATTTACAGAACATAATTATCACGTGTTTACATATACAAAATTTAACATATACGATGAACACACATTATGTTCAGGCTTTTCGTATAATAATTATGGAGTTGGCTCTGATACCAGTGTTGGGTTGCCTCGATTGTCAGAACAACAAAAGTGCGGAATTTTTAAAAAAATTTGAAGCACCTTAGGTCCCATATATTAGATCTCCATATTATGTATACGAAAGCATGAAACAAAACACGCAATGTATTAAAACAAGGGGGTTTCGATTTTTACCTCACCACAGGCTAGGTGGTGGCACCCTCCAACTCTGATTCTGATTCTAGTTCACGGGAGTGATCCAAATGTCTCACCTCCAGAGTTTAGTCCACACCAACTGGATTCTGGCAACACCTCCTAGTCTTAGGCTAAGAACTAGATCTAAGAGGTATGTTAATGTAGGACTGTGCAGATCTACTTGGCAGGGCAAGATCCAGCATGGAGGAACGAGGGAAAACTCACGGCGGCACTATAGCAGCTAACGGCTAGCAGGAGGCGGCGGCTATTGGTGGCGGCGCAGGGTTTGGGGTGCGGCTACTAGGGCAGAGAAGACTTAGGGTTTTGTGCTAGGGTGTTAGCCTTGTTCTACTTCCTTGAGTTCATGTAGAACTCTATTTATAAGCCTCCTTCTTGACCTAGGTTTGCAAGACTCCTTATGGGCTTTTAATTAAAGGCCCATGTCTTGCAAGCCTTCTTTAATTAACAACCTTAATTAAATGCCCAGTCCATATTAATTAATAAATTAATATTTCCTTTAATTAATTAATTAGCAATTTAATTAAATCTACTAATTAATTAATCTCCCACTTGAATTAACACTTTTAATTCATTTAATTGATTTAATTACCTTTAAATCAATTAATTCCTTTTATATCCTTTTATAACAGTAACCGTCCAATTGTATTGTGTGTGACCCTCTGAGTTCACCATCAATTGGCAGCAGGCCCACGAATTCCTCGTGATTTAATTTATGAACAATAAATTGCTCCTGTCAATTAAACAACATTTAATTGACCACTCCTAGAATCAAATCCTCTATTAACTCAGGAGTACCCACACTTCATGGTCGATGTCTAGCCACAAGCCCAAATTCAGGTGAATTGATATTTGTGAACCTCGTCTCTTATATCTGCCATGTACATACGGTCCTTCTATCGACTAATATTCCCGATTAAGACTTAGGGTGTGTGAATTGATCGGCACCTCTAAATATGTCTCGATAACTATACTTTCTAATTCAGGATAATATTCCAGTGTGACTGCTAAATTTGGAAACCCCTTCCCAAATCCGTCACCGACCACGGCCGTGGATTCCTCGGATATATTATCTAAGAATTGTATAGGAAATTCTGTCATCCATTACGATGAGTCGGTAGATTCCATATTGGTACTAACCACTCGCGTACATAACTATACGCACCCAACCTAGGCATGTTATGATCAAGCTAAGTGATCTATACTTAGATCTAAGTACGCACACTTATGCACCGAATTCGCCCTAGCAACTCAAGTCAAAGGACTATATCATACACTATTATAAGCTCTGAGAAACATCCCATCACTGATATGCGTCATGCGCTTCCACAATGGGTTTCTCTGTTCGGGTCGTTCGACACGTTCAATCCTCCATTGAACCATCTACTCATATGCACCGGCCTCAAATGTCTTGCTCATGAAACGCTACAAATTCACTCCATGTGAATCATGCATACTTGTACAAGTCTTGGCGATTCCTATGATACCCCGTCTCATTTGGAATCTATGACTTGGAACAGTTTTAAGATTATGACCTTAGAGACTGTTTCATGATTGCACTCAGTACTGAAGTGAATCGTCCCATAGTCAAATGTAATCTAAGGATTTCATCCAATCGATTAAATGTAATCGCGATAGATGAAGTTGGCCATTGTTTATCCTTATACACATATAAATAAATGTGCGTATTAAGTCATTTGTACTAAAGAAAGATAATGATAGTTCCAGTACAAGCTAAATGTACTGGCTTGCAGGGCACTATCCCATCAAACACGTTCGTATCTAGGAACGCCCACTTCTTGGAAGAGGATTTCCTCACCAACCGAAATGGGACAATCGTAGAACTTGATGAAGTCCAGTAATCGGACACATCCCCACAAATATTGGGAGCTGAACCAGAATTTACTGAACCTACTAGTACACCTACTCTTCGAAGGTCTGATCGAATTCGTAAGGAACCAGAGCGATTTGGTTTCATTCACGAAAATGAGAAAGTGGAAAGTGATCCAAGGACCTATCAAGAAGCGATGTCAAACATAGACTCGGGTGCGTGGCTTGAAGCCATGCAATCCGAAATGGATTCCATGCATTCCAACAAGGTTTGGACCTTGGTCGATCCACCTGAGGGAACTATCCCTGTAGGATGCAAATGGATCTTCAAGCGCAAGCTTGGAATGAATGGAGAGGTATTAACTCATAAAGCTTGCTTAGTGGCGAAAGGGTATTCTCAAATGCCTGGAATAGACTATGAGGAAACCTTCTCTCCCGTGGCGATGTCGAAATCAATTCGGATACTGCTTGCCATAGCCGCGTGGCATGACTACGATATATGGCAAATGGACGTAAAGACCGCCTTTCTCAAGGGAGACATTGACAAGGAGATCTTTATGCAACAACCTGAAGGTTTTGCGTCGAAAGGAAGTGAGCACAAACTCTGTAAGCTTCAAAGGTCAATCTATGGCCTCAAACAGGCGTCCCGAACCTGGAACATACGATTTTATGAGACAGTCAAAGCATTTGGCTTTATCAAAAACGTATATGAACCTTGTGTGTACAAGAAGAATAGTGGGAGTTCGATACAATTCATTGTTTTGTACGTCGATGACATTTTGTTAATCGGAGACGATATCAAGATGTTAGCGGAGACTAAAGCGTGGTTATCCGTGTAGTTCTCCATGAAAGATATGGTAGATGCATCTTACGTATTGGGAATACATATCTATAGGGATAGATCGAAGAAGATGATAGGACTCTCCCAATCTCAGTACATCAACACAATTTTGAAGAGATTCAAAATGGAAGAATCCATGAGAGGATTGCTTCCAATGAGACATGGTATCTCTCTTTCTAAGTCAACGTGCCCTACAACCGACGAAAAAAAGACGAGAATGTCTCTCATACCTTATGCCTCTGCTATAGGGAGCATTATATATGCAATGTTGTGTACTCGACCAGACATAGCACACGCTCTAAGTGTAACGAGCCGCTATCAGTCAAATCCAGGTGAAGAACACTGGACTGCCGTAAAAGCAATCCTAAAGTACCTGCGAAGGACTAAGGATATGTTTTTGGTCTACGGTGGTAGTGGAGAACTGAAACTTGAAGGATTCACTGATTCGAGTTTCCAGTCTGACGCGGATGACTTCAAATCCAACTCTGGATACATATTCCGCATCAATGGTGGAGCAGTCAGTTGGAAAAGCTGTAAACAGTCTACCACTGCCGACTCAACCACAGAAGCAGAATATATTGCAGCATCAGATGCAGCAAAGAAAAGTGTAAGGATGAAAAACTTCATCCAAGAACTGGATGTTGTTCCTAGCATTGCTGAACCTGTAGTAGTCTTCTGCGACAACAACGGGGCAATAGCTCAAGCGAAGGAGCCGAGATCACACCATCAATCCAAATACGTACAGAGAAAATACCACGTGATCAAGGAGATCATTGGTAGAGGAGACATGCACATGGAGTATGTCAAATCAGAAGACAACATGGCTGACCCACTAACTAAGCCACTTTCACAAAAGGCGTTCGATAGTCATCTAGAGAAGATGGGTCTTAGAAATATCTGTGAATGGCTTTAGGGCAAGTGGGAGATTGATAGGATCGTGCCCAGCAAGCCAGTTCAATAAGCTTGTAATAGGACTATTCTATATAAGACAATCATTGATTTTATAATAATACGCATGTTTATTTATATATGTATAAGGATAAACAATGTCCAACTTCATCTCTCGTGAATACATTTAAGCAATTGGATGAAATCCTTAGATTACATTTGACTATGGGACGATTCACTTCAGTACTGAGTGCAATCATGAAACAGTCTCTAAGGTCGTAGTCTTAAAACTGTTCCAAGTCATAGATTCCGAACGAGACGGGGTATCGTAGGAATCGCCAAGACTTGTACAAGTATGCATGATTCACATGGAGTGAATTTGTAGTGTTTCATGAGCAAGGCATTTGAGGCCAGTGCATATGAGTAGGTGGTTCAATGGAGGATTGAACGCATCGAACGACCCGAACAGAGAAACCCATTGTGGAAGCGCATGACGCATATCGGTGATGGGATGATTCTCAAGGCTTATAATTGTGTACGACTTAGTCCTTTGACTTGAGGTGTTAGGGCAAATTCGGTGCATGAATGTGCGTACTTAGATCTAGGTATAGATCACTTAGACTGATCATAACATTCCTAGGTTGGGTGCGTATAGTTATGTACGCGAGTGGTTAGTACCAATATGGAATCTATTGACTCATCGTAATGGATGAGAGAATTTCCTATACGATTCTTAGATAATATATCCAAGGAATCTACGGCCGTAGTCGGTGATGGATTTGGAATAGGGTTTCCAAATTTAGCAGTCACACTTGTGATGGAATAGCGCCCAGCAAGCCAATATTAATTAGCTTGTTGAAGTACTATTTTCTTATGGTTTATAATTAATACGCCGTTCATTCATAGTATGTGAAACTGAACAATGGCCAACTTCATCTCTCGCGAACCTATCTAAGCGATTGGATGAAATCCTGAGGTCACAATAGACTATGGGACGATTCACTTCAGTACTGAGTGCAATCATGAAACAGTCTCAAAGGTCGTGATCTTAAAACCGTTCCAAGTCATAGATTCCAAACGAGACGGGGTATCGTAGGAATCGCCAAGACTTGTACAAATATGCATGATTCACATGGAGTGAATTTGTAGAGTTTCATGAGCAAGGAATTTGAGTCCAGTGCATATGAGTAGGTGGTTCAATGGAGGATTGAACGCATCGAACGACCCGAACAGAGAAACCCATTGTGGAAGCGCATGTCGCACATCGGTGATGGGATGTTTCTCAAGGCTTATAATAGTGTACGATTTAGTCCTTAGACTTGAGGTGCTAGGGCGAATTCGGTGCACGAGTGTGCGTACTTAGATTTAGGTACTGGTCACGTAGCCTGGCCACAAAGTGCCTAAGTTGGGTGCGTAGACGACTGTACGCGAATGGTTAGTACTAAGAAAGGATCCATCGACTCATCCTGATAAGATGAGAGAATTTCCTATACGTTTCTTAGATAATTGATTCTGAGAAATCTATGGCCATAGTCGGTGATGCATTTGGAAGGGGTTTCCAAATTTGGCAGTCACACTGGAATCATTGTCGGAAAATAGAAAATATAGTTATCGAGATAATTAGAGGTGCCGATCAATTCACACACCCTAGGTCTCGATCGGGAAATCATCATGGAAGGACCGTATGTACATGGCAATTATAAGAGGTGAGGTTCACAATAAATCAATTCACCTTTAATTGGGCTTCATGGGCTTGTGGCTAGACATCGACCATGAAGTGTGGGTACTCCGGAATTAATAGAGGATTTAATTCTAGGAGTGGTCAATTAAAAGTAGTTTAATTGATCGGAGCATTTCATTAATTAAATCACGAAAGTCGTGGGCCTGCTGCCAGTTGATGGTGAACCCAGAGGGTCACACACAATACAATTGGACAGTGACAGTCATAAAGGGAAATAAGTGATTTAAAGTTGTTAAATCAAAGATATTGAATTAAGGTATTAATTCAATGGGAGAATATTAATTGGATATTTAATTGATTAAAGTTTAATTAATTAATTAAGATTATCTAATTGATTATAAATAATTAAAGTTGTTAATTGGTAAAGAAGGAAGAATAAATAATTAGCAATTTTCGGATTGGCTAATTAAAGGCAAGGGGCGATTTTTTGGAGAGGAAAAGAAGGGAAGAGTTTGTTACTTGGTCATCAAGCTACAAACAAGAGATTTGGTCAAATCTTGTTTCCTATTATGATAAGGAAAAGATTTGCCATATCTTGAAGAGATATCTTATAAGAGAAGAACTCTTCTCCTATAAATACAACTCTTCATAGATCTTCCATGAGTAGAGAAAATAGTTTTACACAACATAAGAAGAAAAGAAATTGCCAACTCCAAAAACCGCCCCTAGCCCCTAGTTCTCGGCCAAACCCTAGCCGCCGCCCTAGGTGGATCCGAAGCCTAGCCGCGCCGCCCTTGGTCGATCCAACCTAGCCGCATAAGTCCTGTGGTCGTGGTTGTCTTCCTGCAACTCTCCTAATCCAGATCCAAATCGATATCCTGATATAGATCTGCTCATTCCTTTCTTGACAATCTTCAAGATCTAGTTCTTAGCCTGTGACTTGGAGACGTTGCTACAATCCAATTGGTGTGGATACATTCTGGAGGTGAGACACTTGGATCACTCCGTTGTGAATCGAACAAAGAAGCCCGGAGGTAACCACCACCAAGCTGTGGTGAGGTAAATTGCGAAAACTCCCTTTTGATAATTATGTTATTGTTTGATTCAACCTATTCGTATAATAACTATGGAGAAAGAATTCATGGGACTGTTAGGAACTCGAAAAATTTTAAAATTCCGCACTTCGTTGTATTGACAATCGAGCCCTAGCCAAAATATCCCAACAACATGAATATTATCCCGAATTAGAAAGTATAGTTATCGAGACAAATTTAGAGGTGCCGATCAATTCACACACCTTAAGTCTTGATCGGGAATATTAGTCGATAGAAGTACCATATGTACGTGGCAGTTATAAGAGAGACGAGGTTCACAAATATCAATTCACCTGAAGTTGGGCTTCATGGGCTTGTGGCTAGACATCGACCATGAAGTGTGGGTACTCCTGAGTTAATAGAGGATTTAATTCTAGGAGTGGTCAATTAAAGGTTGTTTAATTGACCGGAGCAATTTATTGTTCATAAATTAAATCACGAGGAATTTGTGGGCCTGCTGCCAATTGATGGTGAACCCAGAGGGTCACAAACAATACAATTGGACGGTGACTGTTATAAAGGATATGAATGGAATTAATTGATTTAAAGGTAATTAAATCAATTAAATGAATTAAAGTGTTAATTCAAGTGGGAGATTAATTAATTAGTTGATTTAATTAATTAATATAATTAATTGAATTGCTAATTAATTAATTAAAGGAAATATTAATTTATTAATATGAATTGGGTTTTAATTAAAGTAGTTAATTAAAAGAAGGCTTGCAAGACATGGGCCTTTAATTAGAAGCCCATAAGGAGTCTTGCAAACCTAGGTCAAGTAGAGGCTTATAAATAGAGTTCTATCAGAGCTCAAAGAGGATAACACCTAAGCACAAAAACCCTAGCCTCTCTTGCACCTAGCCGCCGCCCAACCCTAGCGCCGCCGCCTCCTTGTAGCCGTGAGCTGCTATATTGCCGCTGCACTTCCTCCCTCGTTCCACCGTGTTAGATCTTGACCTGTCAAGTAGATCTACACAATCCTGCAATAACAAATCTTCTAGATCCAGTTCTAAGCCTAAGACTAGGAGGTGTTGCTAGAATCCAGTTGGTGTGGACTTAACTCTGGAGGTGAGACATTTGGATCACTCCCGTGAACCAGAATCAGAATCAGAGTTGGAGGTTGCCACCACCTAGAATGTGGTGAGGTAAATCGCAAAACCCCCTTTGTTTTATTACGTTGTGTGTTTTGTTTCGTGCTTTCGTATATATAATATGGAGATCTAAAATATGGGACCTTGGGTGCTTCGAAAAAATTTAAAATTTCGCACTCGATGTTGTTCTGACAATCGAGGCAACCCAACAGTCCGAATGTCCCCTACTCAAGAAATCCGAGAAAAATTTCAAAAAGGGAAAAAACAAGGGGATGATAGCATCATGGGATGATCCAGAATCCGAAGAAGAACAATTGGAAGACGAATCCATAAACCTATGTTTCATGACTAACGAAGAGGTACACGATTTTGAATGTTGTGATGATTTAGATGATGATTTCGATTGTGAAGATGAATGGAATAAAATATTAATCGAATTTAAAAAGGATCTCGAAAATCTTGCTTCTAAAAATGAAAAACTTAAAAAGAAGATTTTCTCATTGAATAAAGAAAAAGATGGGTTTGATATAAAATTACAAGAAAGTTTTGAAAAGCTTGAAAATTTGAAAAAGGAAAATTCTTCTCTTTCGAAAGAAAATTTAAGTCTCAAAGCAAAAGTGGTTGATTTAACTAGAAGCTTAGAAAAATTTACGAAAGGAAAAGAGAACCTTGATAAACTTCTTGGCATGCAAAACGTTTCTCTAAATAGAGCCGGAATTGGATATGGACATTCATATGATAAACTAAGTAAACTTGCTAAAAACTCTTCATTGTCGTATCATACTTGCAACTTCTGTGGAAAAACCGGTCACAAATCCTTTAATTGCATTTACAAAAGAAATACCGCAAATAAACTTATATGGATGCCTAAAGATATTTTGACTAACCAGCAAGGACCCAAGAAAATTTGGGTACCAAAAATGCGAAAATGATTTTCTCTTAACAGGTACAAAAGGCCCCTTATTGTAGATTTTGAAATATGGTCGCCTTGATTAAATAAAAATCAATGGAATGAGCAGTGGTATCAATTTCGAAACAAATAATGAAGATCACTGATTTGCTGAAACCGGTAAGGGAACTTGATTTGAGAGTCCAGAACATAATCCCTTGGTAACATATTTTTTTCATAATCATCTTTAAGGTAAAGTTGTATGGTAAGCTAACTATCCCTGTGATTAATTTGCTTGAATGTCTTATGTGCACATCTAAATTACAAAATGACTTATATTGCAAGTTGAACATTACACGACCTTAAATGATTCACAAGCACTTCGCTTACATAATGATAAATGTTTTTGTGCAATTATTTATGAAGAAAATTCCACACATGCTAATACTTGACATATTCTATTGTGGATTTGATAATCACTATGAGATTAATTGCTAAATTGAAATTATATTGATGATTATCATTCTTGTATGAAGACATATAATTGAGGGGGAGCATTATATGCTTATCTGATCTATCTTTGAACTTTATTATCATTAGATTGTTATATGTGCTACACGTGATATTTGAGCTTCCTAAGTTGAAACTAAAAATCTTTCGAAACTTCTTGTTCCAATATAACGTTGCTTTGAATAATCAAATGTTTGAATTGTTCATCTTGGAAAATGTTCTTAAACTATGCTCAACTGAATTCCTCTGAAGATATATTGTTACTCTGATTGAAGAACTTTTCTAAGTGGGGAATAAAAAGAATATGTTTAATTGACAATAAAGGGGGAGGAGTTACTTGATGCATTAACTTGATATAATTGCTTAAACACTTGTTATAATTACCTCATTATAATTGCTTCATGAATGCATACATGAGGGGAAGTTCCTCCTAATAATTAATTTTTATTGCATCAAAGTTGTTTGTCAATCAAGGGGGAGATTGTTAGCCGAATGATTAATGATTAACAAACAACTTGATATTTGAGCTTAGTTCTTGAGTTTGATCTTAACAGAAATTATTGAAGCTTATTATTTGAAGAAAGGCTCGTTGACGAATAATGCTCAACTGAGAAGAAAAAGCCCAATAAAGATATCTAAAGTCCAAACAATGAAGAAGGACCAATTTGGAAGAAATGGCTTTGTACGAAATTGGAAGATAGCTCATGAGAAGGCCAATTTTAGCTAAAGGCTCGTTATGAATGATGATCAAGATTGAAGCCCCTAGCACCCCTGAAGGGCCCAATTTTCGATTCAAGAAAATTGTGGTCAACTTAGTAAGTATTTTCAATTTATTAAAAGAGCAAGAAAATTCCTAGCACAAACTTTTTAATTCCTCTTGACCCAACATTTTTGGCCCTATTCTAAAAATTGTTTTATATCAATTGCCTGCCTACCCATTTTAAAAAAATGAGCCGTACGTAGACTTTTTTAATAAATTATGGCCGAAAATCATTTTGTAGTTAAGTATAATTACTCTTGAAAATTTAATTAATTTTGGCCATTGAATTTGAATTCTAAATCAAATCAACTTTTAAAGGGAAGATTTATTTCAAATCCTTTGACTTAACTAGCAAGATAATTTGTCTCTAATTTGTCTAGCTAATTATCATACCCTATTTATTTAAAATCAATTCTTTTGGAAAGATTTTGTCTTCATCTAATTACTAAACCCTGTCCACATTCATTGAAAAGGTAGTCACATGTTTTAATCTTGCAAAATCATTTTAAATGTGACAAAATAATTTTTGAATTTCAAAATCCTTTCCTATTAAACCAACTCCACTCAACTATAAATAGTGGATCATTTCTCATGGCTCAAACACAACTCATTTCTCTAAAATTTCACTTGCTAAATCATTTCTCCTAGTCAATGCTTTTGAGTGCTCTTAATTTTGCTAAAATCGTTTTTCTCAAAAAGGCTTTTAAAAACATCTTTTCTTCTTGCTCTTGAAATCTTGAATATACTCTAAGTAATAGAAGAAAAAGATCAGCGTTTACTCCTTAAATCAGCTCACTTTGGAGCATTTATTTGTAATCATAATTTTACTATTGTTTTTGAGCGAAAGTTTTTGTACTTGCAAGCTCGTAGTGCGATAGGACTGAGTGTTCTAGCAAGCACTGTTTTTGTGTGATAGGTAGGGACCTAGCAAGGCCTAGCAAGCTCGTTTCGAGAGAATGAATTGATAAATTGTAATCTCGAGTGGCGAAGGTTTGTCCTGCAAGCCACGATCTATTAGTGGATTTTACCCAGGGGTGCTGGAAGAGAGGAAGAAGGCCGTTGGGACGCGAACCTCTATAAATTGTGTTTGCTTTCTTACTCCTTTTATTATTTGCACTTTACTTCTTATTGTAACTTTAATCTTAAAATCATTGGAACAGTTAATTTTTATTTAAAGTTACTGGAACTTTTCACTAATTGTCTTCTGGGGAAAAACTCATTGAAAAAGTTATATACCTAATTCACCCCCCTCCCTCTTAGGTATCACGTTCTTGTACTATTTTTTCGATGTCCCTTTCTAAGATGCGGACAGTCGGTGACATCATCATCAATGGGAATTAAAGTGTTTTCTTTTGATCCCCGACGTGCTAGGTGTATCTTTGTTCGATCTATTTTTCTTCGGACCCGGTTGTCTGTAGGTTTCGCGTTGCTCCTTTGCGGACTAGGTAGTGATCGTTACTCGGTCATAGGGCTATCTGCTTATTCCGATATTTGATCGAGCTGTCTCGGAGCTTTTCTGCCTGAATGCGCCTTAGTTGCTCTTGGGTCCCTGAGCTCATGTTCAGGAATTAATAGTCCTCCTGGGCACAGAGAGTTAAATAGCATCACAATTTGTCTCAATTTCTCCTCTGTTTCTGCCAGAGGGACAGGGATTGTAGGAACCCTAGGGACTTCAGGTATCGCATCGGTAGCAATTTCTTGCTGTCCTTGAGAATTAAGGACATTAACCTCCTGGCGTTCTTCCTGATTTGTTAGTTGATCGTTTTCTTGCTGATTATCGCCATCGTTGACGATTGGTTCGTTATTCGTTGCATTGTATTGTAAGTCGTCCGACGTTATAGGCGGGTGCGTCGTGTTGCTTCTTGCGTCGTTGCGAGCGTTCTTCCTCGGGCGAGCCATGTGTCTATCGAATAATTAACTCAGCCCACGGTGGGCGCCAACTGATTTAACCGTTTTTCATAGGGTTAGATTAAATCAATAGTGTATGTTTCGGGAATTAAAGTGTTTTCTTTTGATCCCCGACGTGCTGGGTGTATCTTTGTTCGATCTATTTTTCTTCGGACCCGGTTGTCTGTAGGTTTCGCGTTGCTCCTTTGCGGACTAGGTAATGATCATTGCTCGGTCACAGGGCTATCTTCTTGTTCCGATATTTGATCGAGCTGCCTCGGAGCTTTTCTGCCTGGATGCGCCTTAGTTGCTCTTGGGTCCCTGAGCTCATGTTCAGGAATTAACAGTCCTCCTGGGCACAGAGAGTTAAATAGCAGCGCAATTTGTCTCAATTTCTCCTCTGTTTCTCCCAGAGGGACAGGGATTGTAGGAACCCTAGGGACTTCAGGTATCGCATCGGTAGCAATTTCTTGCTGTCCTTGAGAATTAAGGACATTAACCTCCTGGCGTTCTTCCTGATTTGGTAGTTGATCGTTTTCTTGCTGATTATCGCCATCGTTGATGATTGGTTCGTTATTCGTTGCATTGTTTTGTAAGTCGTTCGACGTTATAGGCGGGTGCGTCGTGTTGCTTCTTGCGTCGTTGCGAGCATTCTTTCTCGGGCGAGCCATGTGTCTATCGAATAATTAACTCAGCCCACGATGGGCGCCAACTGATTTAACCGTTTTTCGTAAGGTTAGATTAAATCAATAGTGTATGTTTATGGAGAGGTTTATATTATGATTATAGGGCTTAGTTACTTTATTCCGGATGGATCAATCTCAAGGAAGAACAATACGTAACGAGATTAATGAATAAATATCGTAAAGATTGATAAATATAGCAAAAGCTCTTGTATTATTGTAATCTCAGATTGTACAAGTATGTAGGCGTAAGCTCTAATCTTGTGTGTGTGTTATACAATGTTGATCTAGGTATTTATATGATACAAACCCTAGCCATACAAGGAAACATAATCCTATTAGGACTCAGGATATTTATCCTTCTCAAGTTCGGATTTGCAGCCTGGTCGCTGTGGAGAGTTGTCACTGATCGGATCGAATAGTGATAGCTAATGAGCTATATGGTCAAGTCGATCCAATATATCTGAGTAGATCCGAGTATCATATGGGGTATAAAATAGCCCCCATCAAGTTTCTTCCCCCTTGGCTTTCATAAGTGCGCTAAACGCAACTATGTACGCGATAGAGTTCGGGAGAATTTGAGCAGGAGAGAGCGAGAAAGCTGTCAAGAGACTGCTGATCAGCGGGATGATGGGGATGCGTGGCCCATAAGAGAATTGTCTATCGTAAAATGCTTGACATCCCGCTGGAGGATCAGTAACCCGTTGTCTGCTGGTAGGAATGACAATCGAGAAACCCTCAGGGAGAAATTTCCCGAACTCCCCCTCTAGATGCGCGACTATCCTTATTAAAGGCGCTGGAGGTTTGATAAGCCCTTAGTTCGATTCTATGGTGGTTGGTGCTGGTCGAATGTTCTTCCTGTTTGTATATTCTGACGTAAACATTACCGCCGATGCTATACTTGTGGGTTACATTCTCCTCCAACTCCACTTGTTCGGCTTGCTCCTCATCTTCGTTCTCGGACCGAGCCTCATCCTAGTTCGGAGATCCTTCGCGGAGTTCTCCTTCTTCAGTATCAGAGCCAGAGGTATCGTTCGAGCTGCAGGAGTTTTCCACCTCAGAAGCTCTATAGTTTTCAACTAATTGCAAATCGGGGTGGGATTCCGATCCTTCAACAACTTTGCCTTTCCCCTTCAAGAGCTAGACGTTATGGATATATAAACTATAGGAGATCAACTAAGCTCTTTCGTGAATGAATCTTCAACGGTCAACGTATATATATAGGGTTAAAAAGGTAAATTGCAATTTGGACCCTAAGTAACCGCGACAGTTGAGCTCTCTCACAGTAAATTCAAAATTATCTTCCCGATAGTTGCGTTTTTTGTCCTTATACTCTATAAATTTTGTCCGTACCCTGCCTATTAAGAAAAATATGTCTCTTCAACTTCGAAATATGTCTACTTCTCCGAGCTCCGGCTTCACTTACGCTCGAGAAGAGGGGGAGTATTGATGGGGAATCAACTATTGCAAGTACACCGATCAGATCAAAATTCAAGCAGGAACAATTATTAATTCAAGCAAGAACAAAGGACAATAATTTCGACACTGCAGCCATTAGTTATTTTTTAGGTTTTCGAGATATGCACTCCTTTTCCCTGGTTCAGTTTTTATCCCACTGGGTTTTTCCGAATCAGGTTTTTAATGAGGCATATCCGAAACACGTGATAATGATGCATGCCGATCTTAAGGCAATTTCTACCTCTCTGAGATTCAGCTTCACTTACGCTTGAGAAGTGGGGGAGTATTGATGAGGGGTACTTTGGATTCTCTCTATTTTGGGAATTATATATGATCAAATACCAGAAAATCCGACCTCGAAGACATAATATCGATCCCAACTACACAGTTTCCAATCTGTTCAGCCCGATCGCCAGCAAAGGAGGTCAAGATCAGATTCGCTGCTGGGCTGACCCCAGGCCCAGGCCATTGGGCCAAGAAATATATCCCATTGGATGGTTCACCTAGCACACCGCCTCAAGTATAAATACCACTCGCATTTATGATGCCAGACACGCTTTCCTAAATGCTCTCAGCTCGAAGCTACTGCTCAGAATCTTCTCCGAAGTTAGATTAGGTCACTTTGTACTGTATTTAGTCTCTATCTTGTACGGCATACTGTAATGCTCAAATAGGCCCCATATTGTAACCTTTACATTCGTGTTCGGAATATACGTGTTTGAGCCCATACTATCACATACATTTGTCTTTACTTTCCTTTATTGATCCCGTACGAAACCACGTAAGATCAATGAATCATTGTAGCTTATGTCTATTCATGAAAAGATGTATTCTAAATCATGGTTAAAATGCATTATTTCATTAATTAACCGTCCAAATGAATTAAAAATGCATTGTTCATAAAGGTATGCATTGTTTCATTAATTAACCGTTCAAATGAATTAAGCCACATGTCCATTAGACATTTCATGATTTTAAATTAGTTACTACAACCCCACTACTTATCATAATATAATATGTATTATTTAATATTATAATTTATATAAATTCCAACAATCCTCCATTTAGATTATAATATTAATGTTTTAAAGCATATAATAGTATCATGAATACAAGAAGGTGTCTTTCGACTTTAACCATCAATTAGCATAAACATTTCAAAGTTTCAACGAAGTCAAAGGTGTCGAAACTTAAACCAATACTCCAAAGTGTCAAAACCGGAAATGTCATACACATGGTACTATTCAATTCTACTGAGAAATTTTTCAAAGTATACTAGCACTATTACAGCCTTGTGCTCGATCCTAGATTTCATGAACATTTATAAAAGATAATCCCAAATCTTTTATTAGTAGCGGCACCACCTCTTATGTTCATATATGTGAAGTCCCCTTAAGTTCGCTGCTACTAAAGACACCTTTAACTTACCTTGAGTAATGGGCTTCATTAAGAGTACAAACCCATCCTACAACTTGTAGCAGCATGCGCACTGAATGTTTTTCTATATTTTGTGGAATGTAATTTTCAGTGCTCGTGGTCATGTCTAGTAACTTGTTTTTACCCTTTTTACCCTGTAAACATTAACACTAGTGTTTTCCTTGTATAAATGAAGATCAACAGACAAGTAATTTAAAGATTGAAGGGAGGTTTTGATGATTTCCAAAACATCATAACCCGCTAAGTTAGAAAAGCTTAGTTAAAATCCCTTAGAAGAATCTTGATTGAAGTTAAAGTATTATCAGACAAGTCAAAACTCAAAATGGTCCAAGAAGACTACTGATCTGCTGTTGAAAGAAGAAATCAGCTTGATGAAGATCAGTCGACTCAAATCAGATTTGTTCAAGTTTTGGATCAGCTCTGTTCATCATCAGACTAGTGTTCTCATCAGCCAAGTGGAAAGGATCAGAAAGTCTCTCCAACGGTAATAAATGCACTTGGAGTGATAAATGTTGAATACTTAGGGTATTAATGACAAATGATTGAAGAAAAACCTCGTATCAGCTAGGTGTATTAAATGTTCTCTGACAGACAGTACTGATACTGTGCAGAGAGCCGTTCGCAGAAATTAAGGACCAGTACCCGAGGAATTTGAATTGTGTCTCTCTTCAACGGACATTTTTCAAATCCTGGAGTATAAATAGTTCAAGAGACTGAAGAAGAGATATACAACAACACAATCTCTGAGAGATAAATCCGAAGCAAAATCTCTAAGTCTCAAGAACAACTCACTCATTAGCTTAGTCATGTGTTGACAAAAGCCGAAGTTGAAGATCAAAAAGATAAACATTTTTCTGAGTGAAAAACTGTAAGGAGTGTTGTGCGAAGTGTAGATCCATCTATGTGAGTGACCTAGCTTCAGTGGATAGGTCTTCTTAGTGATTTCCTATTGTGAGCTTACGGCCAGATTCATTTGTTGTCTTGGCGTAAGTGTTGTATACTGTAAACTTTGTGATTATAGTATAACCCATGATCTAAGTGACTTGGAAGAGTGGACTAAAGGATTTTTATCCATATAACCACTATAAAAATTCTTTGAGTTTTAACTTGCATTTTTTCTTGCATATTTTCTCAGAGTTGCATAAAACTGTCAAAGAAACTGTTAAAAGATTTTAAAAAGGAGTTTATTTAAACTGGGGATAAAATCTTTTCAAATAGACTAAGGATACTTGTGAAAAACACTTTAAAATATCCGCTGCAAGTGCTCTGTTTTAAAAGCTTGCTGAAATCATCTAAGTAGTATAAAGAGAAGTGGTCAACTGTGCTGTTCAAGGATTTGTTCAACGATCAGCTTAGTCAACTTACTGACCTATAACAGCTTAGTCTGCTGACAGACGAGTGAAAAGTTTTAAAGTCAAAAAAATTTCAGAGGTCTATTCACCCCCCATCCCTTCTAGACCTCATCTGACCACTTGGGACCAACAAGTGGTATCAGAGCGGGTGGTTCATTAGAATCAGCCGCCTGATAAACGAGCTTGATCCGAGTGTTTTTCAAAGGTTTTCAAACTTGTTCAAAAGAGCATATTCTTGAAAAATCAGAACTTTTGAAAATGGATTGTATTAGCCATGTTCCCCACATAGTTGGTATGAGCTTCGAAGACTGGAAGATCATAATGGAGATCTTCTTAGCTGCCTATAATGATAACATTTACACATGTATCATAAAAGGTCCATTCAAATTCACCAAGACTATAAAGGTTGATGAAGTAGACATACTGGTGGAGAAAGATTTGCATGAGATGACAGCTGAAGAAATTAAGCTGTACAATCTGGACAAAGTTGGCCGTTTCATCATGACCAAAGCCCTGGACAATGATAGATTTGACAAAGTCAAGCATTGCATGACTGCCAAAGAGATGTGGTATAAGGTTCGTGACATGAGCGAAGGAAACGACGCCATCAAAGAGCATCAGTTGAGTGTTGCTCTGGAAAAGCTGGATAATTTCAAGATGAAGTCTGCGGAAACCATTGACCAGATGGATACAAGGTTTACAAGGACATTAAATGAAGTTCTCAAGCTTGGAAAAACCTTCACGGATAAGGAGATATCCGTCAGAGTGTTGAAGGCTCTACCTCCGAAGTTCAACATGAAGGTGACAGCCATGGAAGAGTCAAGAGATTTGGGAAAGATCTCACTCGCCGAGTTGTTCTCAGTACTCAAGGCGTATGAGTATAAACTGCCTAGAATGGGCATTGAAGAAACCTCAAATTCAAGTCCCACAGCTGGCCTGGTTGCTGCTGAAAATCCAAGAAGACCGGCACATAAAAGCAAAGAAGTGGACTCATCTGATGAAGCCACAATACTCAACAAAAAGGAGTACACAGCTGGAGACGTTGCATTGCTGATGAACAACTTCAAGAAGTTCTATAAAAGAAAAATGAAGAACAAATACAACAACGCTTCTACTTCTAACCTTACTTCTTCTTCTCAAGATAAAGATTCTTATAAATCCAAACTAATGTGCTATAATTGCAGGAAATTGGGCCATTTCATCAGAGACTGCCCATATCCTAAAGTTGAGAAGTATACAAAAGAGGAAAAGAGAATTAGAAAGTAAAGAAAGCATCAGAAAAGCAAGGTGCTGTTAGCAGAAGCGGAGAAGCGGGCTTCTATCTACTCATCTGATTCAGATTCAGACACTTCTGATGAAGAGTCTACTGAAGAAGAGAGTCATGCACTCATCTGCCTGATGGCCAAGGAATCTGATAACTCTGAGGATGATGAGGTAACTCCTCTTGAAAATGAATTATTCAATTCATTTGAGAAAATGGTAGTTAATAATACAAGTATTGTTGATGCATTTGCTAAGCTTAAGGAAAAGATGATATTGCTAAGAGAGCAAAATAGTTCACTGAAACTTAAGGTTGAAAAGCCAAAAGAATCAGCTGAATATAAACTGCTTGAGCAAGAGAATGAATCTCTGAAAGTTGAATGTGATGTTTATAAGGAAAAAATCCTGGAACTTGAAAATATAATTGAGTCTCATGAGAAATCATCTGTTGCATCCACTCACATGTCTAGTAAACAGAAGATACCTTTAGAACAGGATAAGTTAGAACTGAACCATACTGAAAATTTTGTTTCAGCTGACAACAGTAAGGTCATCCTGTATGTTCAGACTACTAAACCAGCTTCACATGAGAAAGAATTAAAGGAGAAGAAAACTCCTAAGGCTAAGAAGAGCAAAGGGCCTAGTATAGGAAAACAGACTGGTAAGACCAAACAGAAGAGTCCTAGGAAGTCTTCTGATAAGGCTAAAACCAATCAGACTAGTGGTAAAACTAAGTCGTATGTTAATGAGCAAGCATCTAGTAAGCCAAAGAAGAATAAGAACAAGAAAAATCAAAATGCTTGGTATGGAAATGAGTCATATTATGTGCAACCTGCTGCATATCCTCCTATGTATCATGCACCTCAATTCCCACCTTACTTTGCACCATATCCGGCTCATCCAATGCATGCATATCCTGCTTATCATGCATCTTATTCTGCTTATGAACACTATCCTTATCATACTGATTATCAACATAACACATCTGATGGACGGGATGAAGATAAACATGTTCATACTCCTGCCAAAACTCAGAAGCCTAAGAAGCCTAAGACTTCAACATCCTGGGTTGTCAAGGGTGGAACTAATCCTCTAGGACCCTCTCAATAAGGGTACCTAAAACAATCTTTATTTTGTTTTGTAGGTTAGGATTAGGAGTAGGAGTAAATTAGAGAAAATCTTGTACTTGGACATTGGCTGTTCAAGACACATGTGTGGAAGCATACATGAACTGACTGATGTTGTTGCTGTGGATGGTCCTAAAGTAACTTTTGGAGACAGCAAAGAAGGCAAGATTGTAGCAAGTGGAAGATTAATCAAAGGCAACATTGAGATATCTGACGTCTCTTATGTTAAAGGCCATAAATACAATTTGTTGAGCATAAGTCAATTTTGTGACAAGGGATTTGCAGTCATCTTCTCATCAGATAAGTGCTACGTTGAACAGATTGGTACAAAGAAGGTAATTTTATCTGGAAGATGACAAGGAAATGTCTACACAGTGGACTGGAATTCTGTTGACAAGAGTTCTAATATTTGTTTGGTGGCATCAACACCAAGTGAAGTCAATTGGATGTGGCACAAAAGAATGAACCATGTGAATTTCAAGACCATAAACAGACTGATCAAGAATGATGTGGTAGAAGGAATTCCAAAGACAGTCATGAGCAAAGACAAGCTTTCTGACGCCTGTCAGAAGGGTAAACAAATCAAGTCATCTTTCAAAAGCAAAAAGCACCAATCATCTGGAAGGATTTTGGAGCTGCTACACATGGACTTATTTTGGAGCTGTTGTGGTTGATTATTCAACAAGATACACTTGGGTGATTTTCATGAAGAAGAAAAGTGAAACCAAGGAGCATCTTACAAATCTGATGGAACTGATCCAGAATGAGAAGAGCATGAAAATATTGAAGATCAGATCAGATAGAGGGACTTAATTTACAAACTCAATTGTTGAAGAGTATTGTAACATCAGAGGCATCAGCCCTGAGTACTCTGCTGCCAGGACCCCTCAACAAAATGGAGTTACTGAAAGGAGAAACGGAACTCTAAAAAAAGCTACCAGGACTATGATAGTTGAAGCAAAGCTGCCCCAAAGATTCTGGGTAGAAGCCACAAATACAACATACTTTACCCAAAACAGATGCATGATCAACAAGCACCAAAACAAGACTCCATATGAAGTTTGGAACAACAGGAAGCCAAACATTCATTACTTTAGAATTTTCGGTTGTAAATGCTTTGTTCTAAATAATGGGAAAAATCACCTCACTGCCTTTGCAGAAAAGGCTGATGAAGTTGTTTTTGTAGGATACTCTACTGTCAGTAAAGCTTATAGAGTCTTTAACAAAAGAACTTTACTTGTAGAAGAATCCATTCATGTAGTATTTGATGAGCCAAATTAGTCTTCTGAAAAGAATCAAAACACTGATCAAAATCTGTCTACTGATTTTCAGAAATTGAGTGTTGAAAGAAATGAAGAGTATATACCCATCATACTACCTGATCTCAACTCAGCTGCTAACTCAAGTGATGTTCAAATCACACTGCTGATTGTCTAACAGATGAGTTGCAAACAACTAACAGACCAAAGACTGTTCAACAGACAACTGTTGTTCAACAGACTACTACTGGAACTCCAACAGTAGTATTGCAAAATCAAAACAGAGGACTACATTCAGATATGCAACCTGATCTCAGATGGCACAAGAATCACCCACCAGAGCTGGTGATTGGTGATCCTTTTGATAGAGTAAAGACAAGGAGAGCTGCTGCAAATGATGCAATGTTCGTCAGCTTCCTATCTCAAATAGAGCCTAAACAGATTGAAGAAGCTCTTAGTGATTCAAATTGGATTGAAGCCATGCAAGAAGAGCTAAATTAATTTGAAAGGAATGAAGTCTGGTACTTAGTTCCTAGACCAAGTCATGAAAGGGTAATTGGCACTAAATGGGTATTCAGGAATAAAATGAATGAAGATGGTATTGTCACCAGAAATAAAGCAAGATTAGTGGCCAAGGGATACTGCCAAGAAGAAGGAATTGACTTTGATGAAACTTTTGCACCAGTAGCAAGATTAGTGGCAATCAGACTGTTTCTCGCCTATGCTGCTCATAAGAATTTCACAGTCTATCAAATGGATATGAAATCTGTCTTTCTCAATGGAGAATTACAAGAAGAAGTTTATGTTGAACAACCACCTGGATTTGAAGCTTACAAAGAAGAAGACAAGGTGTATCGTCTGAAGAAAGCCCTCTATGGACTGAAACAGGCTTCAAGAGCATTGTATGATACCCTATCTGATTTCCTTTTAATTAAAGGATTTCGTAAAGGTAACGTATATAAGGCCTTGTTCACTGTTGAATGGGAGGATCATATATTGCTTGTGCAAATATATGTGGAAGATATTATTTTTTGTTCAACTAATCAACAGACGTGTGACAAGTTCTCCAAGCTGATGCAAAACAAGTTTGAAATGAGCATGATGGGTGAACTAAACTATTTTCTTGGTTTGCAAGTAAGACAGTTGCCTGATGGAATATTCATTAACCAAGCAAAATACACAAAAGGATCTGTTCAAGAAATTTGGTATGGAAACTAGCTCAACTGTTAATGTTCCTATGTCTACTGGACTTCGTTTGGATAAAGATGAAAATGGAAAATCAGTAGATATAACCAAGTACAGAGGCATTATTGGGTCACTACTGTATATAACAGCAAGCAGACCTGATATCATGTACTATGTTGGGGTTTGTGCGAGATATCAATCAAATCCTAAGGAATCTCATCTCCCAGCTGCCAAAAGGATACTTAGATACCTTAAAGGCATTTAAGATTTGGGATTATGGTACCCTAGGGAATCTGGATTCGAGCTAATAGGTTATTCAGATTCTGACCTTGCTGGCTGTAAGATTGATAGGAAGAGCACAGCAGGTGCCTGTCAATTCTTAGGTAGTCGCCTGATCTCATGGATGAATAAGAAACAGACTTCAGTATCCATATCTACTGTTGAAGCTGAGTACATAGCTGCTGGAGCATGCTGTGCACAAATACTATGGTTGAAGCATCAACTAGAAGATTACAACATTAAAATCAGTGGAATACCTATCTACTGTGACAATACAAGTGCAATCTCTCTTACTCAGAACACTACAAGTCATTCAAGGACTAAGCATATTGAGATCAAACATCACTTCATAAGAGATCCTGTGGAAAAAGGAAATGTTATAATAGAATATGTTCATACTGACAATCAGATCGCTGACATTTTCACTAAACCTTTAAGTGATGTGTTGGATGAAGATGAAGTGCAAAGAAGTTAAGAAGATAAGGGAAGGTTTTGATGATTTCCAAAACATCAAAATCAGCTAAGTATGGAAAGCTTAGTTCCCTTAGAAGAATTTTGAACAAGTAAAAGAAGACATCAGAAGAGTTCAAATTTCAAAGCCCAGAAGACTACTGATCTCATGCTGAAACAGCAATCAGAAGGGTAGGTCATCAGCTGACTCAAATCAGATTTGTTCAGTATTTGATCAGCAGAGTATCTATCAGTAGAGTTGCCTCGATCAGCAGAGTAGAATAGATCATGAGATAAGTTCAACGGTAATAAATGCACCTTGTGTAATAAATGCTGCAAGAGAAGGGTAGTAATGACAAATGATTGAAGAATATTCTCGGATCAGCAGAGTGCATTTAATGCAGCTACAGGAAAGTACAACAGAAATAGTACTGTAGCAGGGAGCCGTTCTGAATTTGGGCTAAGGCTATGGATTTGAAGTGTGATTTTCTTCAATGGTCATATTTTCAAATCCAAGTATAAATAGAGCTGATTTCGAAGAGAGAGATACACAACAACATTCTGAGATTCCGTTTTTGAAGCAGAAATTTGTCTAAGTCTCAAGAAGCTCGAACAGCTCACTCGTCTGGTGGAAGTCATCTGTTGACAGAGACCAAGTTGAAGTCAAATAGAAAATACATTCTGAGTGATTTTGTATTTAGCTGAGTGTTGTGCGAAGTTTAAATCCGTCTTTGTGAGTGATTTAACTTCAGAGGATAGGTTTTCTGAGTGATTTCCTATTGTGAGCTTATAGCCTTCTCATTTGTTGTTTAGGTATAAGTGGAGAAATATTGTAAACTGTTTGTTTATAGTATAACCCAGAATCTAAGTGATCTGGAAGAGTGGACTAAAGGATTTTTATCCATATAACCACTATAAAAATTCTTTGTGTTATTCTTGCATTTAAGTTTTCTTGCACATCTTGAAATTGCATAAGTTTACACTTTAAATTGTTAAAAGATTTTAAAAGGAATTTTAAAACTAGGGATAAAATCTTTTAAAGGACTTAGTCTACTTGTGAAAAACAATTTCAAACATCCGCTGCAAGTATACTCTTGATAAAACTGTTTTGCTGAAAAACAGCTAAGTAATTGTAAGAAGAGTGGTCACTCTGATGTTCAAGATTTGTTCACGATCAGCATAGTCATCTTACTGTTCTTCATCAGCTTAGTCTGCTGACAGAAGACTGAAAAGTTTTTAAGTCTAAAAATTTTCAGAGGTCTATTCACCCCCCCCCCCCCTCTAGACCTCATCTGACCACTTGGGACCAACAAGTGGTATCAGAGCAGGTGGTTCATTAGAATCGGCTGCCTGATCAACGAGCTTGATCCAAGTGTTTTCAAAGGTTTTCAAAACTTTTCAAAAGAGCATCTTTTTGAAAAATCAAAACTTTTTGAAAAATGGACTGTATCAGCCATGTTCCCCACATTGCTGGTATATCATTTGAAGACTGGAAAATCAGAATGGAGATTTTCCTAGCTGCTTATAATGATAACATGTACACATGTATCATAAAAGGTCCATTCAGATTCACCAAGACGATAAAGATAAATGAAGTTGATACCTGGTGGAGAAAGATCTTCATGAGATGACTCCAGAAGAAATAAAGCTATTTAATCTGGATAAAGTCGGAAGATTTATCATGACTAAAGCCCTGGATAATGATCGGTTTGACAAGGTCAAACATTGCAAGACTGCAAAGGAGATGTGGGATAAAGTCAGAGATATGAGCGAAGGAAACGACGCCATTAAAGAGCATCAGCTGAGTGTTGCTCTTGAAAAGTTGGACAACTTCAAAATGAAGTCTGGAGAGACCATTGATCAGATGGATACCAGGTTCACCAGAACACTCAATGATGTTCTAAAGTTGGGAAAAACCTTTACTGACAAAGAAATCATAGTCAGAGTACTAAAGGCTTTACCTCCTAAGTTCAACATGAAGGTGACAGCAATGGAAGAATCAAGGGATCTGGGAAAGATCTCTCTTACAGAGCTGTTCTCAGTACTCAAGGCTTATGAGTATAAACTGCCTAGAATGGGAATTGAAGAAACCTCAACTTCAGGACCCACAACTGCCTTAGTTGCTGCTGAAAACCGAAGAAGACCAGCACAGAGAAGTAAAGAAGTGGACTCATCTGATGAAGCCACACTACTCAACAAAAAAGAGTACACAACTGGAGATGTAGCATTGCTGATGAACAATTTCAAGAAGTTCTACAAGAGAAAAATGAAGAACAAATACAACAATGCTTCTACTTCTAAACCTAATTTTTCTTCTCAAGATAAAGATGATTATAAAGCCAAACTAATGTGTTATAACTGCAGGAAATTGGGACACTTCATCAAAGATTGTCCATATCCAAAAGCAGAAAAATACACTGAAGAGGAGAAGAAAATCATAAAAGAAAGAAAGCATCAGAGAGGCAAGGCAATGATGGCTGAAGCAGAAAAGCTGACTGCTGTCTACTCGTCTGATTCAGATTCAGACACGTCTGATGAAGAATCTTCTGATGAAGAGAAACCTGCCCTCCTTTGCCTGATGGCCAAGGAATCTAATGACTCTGATGATGAGGTAACTCCTTGATAGGATAGTGCCCAGCAAGCCAACAAATATAAGCTTGTTAAGGAACTTCCTTTAGAAGCAATCTTATGATTTATAAGATAATACGCCCGTTTATTCATATTACGTGAATTAAACAATGGCCACCTTCATCTCTCGCGAACTTATCTAAGCGATTGGTTGAAACCCTGAGATCACTCATGACTACGGGATTATTCACTTCAGTATTGGGTGCGATTAATCATGAAACAGTCTCAAAGGTCGTGATCTCAAAAATGTTCCAAGTCATAGATTCATATCGAGACGGGGTATCGAATGAATCGTCAAGACTTGTAGGATTATGCATGATTCACATGAAGTGAATTTGTTGTCGTTTCATGAACAAGGCATTGAATGCTAGTGCATATGACTAGGTGGTTCGATAGGGGATCGAACGCATCGAACGACTCGAACAGAGAGACCCATCGTGGAAGTGCGTTAAGCATATCGGTAATGGGATGTCTCTCAATACTTATAATAGTGTACGATTTAGTCCTTTGACTTGAGGTACTAGGGCGGATTCGGTACACGGGAATACGTACTTTGATTTAGGAGCCGATCACATAGCTTGGTCATTGTGCGACTACTTTGGGTACGTATGAACGTGTGCGCGGATAGTTAATACTAATAAAGGATCTATCGACTCATCTAGATAAGATGAGAGAATTTCCTGTACGTTCTTAGATAATAAAACCGAGGAATCTACGGCCGTAGTCGGTGACGGATTTGGAAAGGGGTTTCCAAATTTAGCAGTCACACTGGAATTATTATCCTGAATTAGAAAGTACAGCATTGAGATAATTAGAGGTGCCGACCAATTCACACACCCTAGGTCTCAATCGGGAAATTAGTTGATAGAAGGACCGTATGTACATGGCATTTATAAGAAGTGAAGGTTCACGAAATCAATTCACCTGAAGTTAGGCCTCATGGGCTTGTGGCTAGACATCGACCATGAGGTGTGGGTACTCCTGAATTAATAAGGAAATTAATTCTGGAGTGGTCAATTAAAGTGGTTAATTGATCGGAGCAATTAATTACATATTAATTGCTCACTAATTAAATCACGAAAGTCGTGGGCTTGCTGCCAATTGATGGTGAACCTAGATGGTCACACACAATACAGTTGGAAAGTGACAGTCTAAAAGGAATCAATTGATTTAAGGAATTAAGTCAATATATGAATTAAAGTATTAATTCATGAAGAAGAATAATTAATTAGAAGTAACTAATTAATTAATCAAGAATTAAAGTATTAATTCAAAATGGAGAATCATTAATTAGGAGTAACTAATTAAAGTGTTAATTGGAAAAGGATTAATTAATTAATAGTGGATTAATTAATTAAAACACATGGGCCGATCCATATGAAAGTTAATTGATCTTTGATTAATTAATTTAAGCATATGGGCCAATTATTGTAAAGATAAATTAGTCTGGGATTAATTAATCTTGCATGGGCCGATTTTGGGAACAATGATCAAATTAATTTGGGATTAATTAAAAAGCATATGGGCCGATTTCATTTAAATGAGGTGGCCGATTTTTTGCTTGGGGAATAAGTCTTGAATTGATAAATGATCATGTTTGATTATGATAAGGATTAGGAGAGATTGTGTTATCTTGTGTAACTAGGAAAGAGATTGTGACAAATCTTGTTTCCTAAGATGAAAAGGATCTTGTGTATCTTGTTTCTTGATAAGGAGAGATCATTTCAAGATTAGATAGCTATTAGGAGAAGGAGTCTTCTAATTAGATATCTATAAATACTAGATACACATAATCTTTTCAGAGAGAGAGTTGAAAAACCTAAAAGATTTATTCTAAGCAAGAAAGAAAATCAAAACACAAGAAAACAAGAGAGGCCGAAAATTTCAGCCCCCTTCTCGCCACTTGCATAACCGAACCCTGTCAAGAAAAATCGCCCCTCCCTGTGTAGGATTTTTCTCCAAGTTTTCTTCCCGGATCTGAATCCAATTTCTGACGAGACAATTCCTTAATCCTAGTTCTGAGCCTGGGGATTTCGCGAAGTCACTCAAATCCATCTGGTGTGGACTTTCTCTAGAGGCACAACACTTGGGGTGCTCTAGTGAACAATTGAAGACCGGAGGAAAACCACCACCTTGCCTGTGGTGAGGTAAAATAGCTTTTACCTTCTCATTTAATTTTAGTATATGCTTGCTGAAATTAATTTCAACCTTTTTCATATGTGCTAATAAGTGTTCCCTGGGATTTGGTGTATAAATAAAAATTTTAAATTCCGCACTGTTGTAGTTGACAATTATACCCATAAAATCCCAACAGTGGTATCAGAGCCAGGTTATTATGCACATATGAAAAAGGCCTGAACACTTCGAATTTTCGTGAATATGTTTATTTGTCGTGTTCTATGCATGGATCTTGCTGATTATGATTAATTATGTGTTCGGGTAAATAGCATAATTCTTATTTGGGCCAGATCTGCAATTTACGAATTTTATAGGACTAAAACTGCAATTTGCGATTTTTATAAAATCTGGACAGAATCTGAAATTTTAATTTTCTGGAAATTTTGGGCTGAAATTGAAAATCTGTTTTTCTTAGCGATAGGGGTCTGTTTTGCAATTTCCATAAGTTGTGGGGCTGTTTTGCAATTTACAAAAACTTCAGGGGCTGTTTTGTGATTAACAAAAGTTTCTGGAAATAAAATATTAATTTCTGTTTTCTGGGCCAATTTGCAAGTTCTGGAATTTTTGGGGCTGATTTGTTATTTCTGAAAGTTTTGGGGTCAAAAGTAATTTTCGAAAATTGAAGGACCAAACTGTAATTTTCAAAATTTGAAATTTCCAGAACCTGAATTATGTTTAAAAGGTGTTTTATTATCCGGAGGATTAATTTTTCATAATTAGTAGTGGACTAAAGTAAGAACCATGAGATATTTTAAAAGGGGTTTTAAAATAGAAATAGTGATTTAATTTTAAAAGGGGTTTTAAAATAAAATCAAAGGGTCATTTTAAAAGGGGGTTTTAAAATGATAATTAAGAGATTGTTTTAGAAAGGGGTTTTTAAAACTAGAATCTAAAGTTATTTTGAAAGGTAGTTTTAAAATAATATAAGAAATAAGAAAATTATATTTTTGCTTGTTTCTTGCTCAACGTGAAATTGTTTACGTGGTTTTCGATCACGACGAGCCTTGACATTTAGGTTAGATGTGATTGGTTGATTTTTAATCTTATTGGTTTTATTGGGCCTGCGAGCCTTAAGTTTTTGGGCCACTTTGAGCCATTGTAATAGATAGGGCTTTACTGTTTTATTAGTTTAGGATGGAGGCCCGTTACAAGCAAGGTGGGAGCCCAAGAAGACTAAAGGCCATGTATGCATGGTAAAATGTGTAATAGAGTAGGTCTCTGTGAAACCCAATAGATTGACCAATAGGACCATCATCTTTGGCTCGATGGTGGTCCGCATAGGAGGCTCCCGATCGAAAACATACTGTGGTAGCATGCATGCTAGGTATGAATGTTTTATTTTTATTTGTTGATTTATTTTAGGCTTGCGCCCTAGAATTTAGATCACTAAATAAATAATAAAGCATAATTAATGCGGTGAGATCTCGAGGAGAGTTGCCTCAAACTTCCTAAAATCGAAAATCCCCTCTCGAATTAAAATATTAAGTCATATTGGGTAAACTGTAAAATGAAGTTTTATAGATCCAAGCCTTCCATCAATAGGGACTAGTGTATGTTGTCTACTTATCGATAGAGGTGATCCAGAGTCTGGCACCCGAGTCGAAGAAAGGGACAATACACGAAATTCCTTGATTCTTGTTTTTAACTAAACTCGACAAGGGTGGGGACTGGTCGGGACGTGAAAATCGACCGATAACCAGTTACGGGGATTTCATGACCGGGCCTGTTGCTCATCAAGATTGACTGGGTTAGACTTGAACGAGTAGTAACATTTATGATGTAGCAGTGCTAGATAAATGCGAAAATCGAGGCAAAATAGCTTGAAGGTTGTGGAGTAACACAATTGGTAAAAGTATACCTACCTAGGGAGTTAATTGTATGGCCGCGAGTCGTGGGTGCAATTAATGTCTGCCGGGACGTCAAGACCTACTAGGAGATAGAATTTCCCGAACAATGCAAGGGGTTATTGTTTCGATAAAATAGTGGGATAACTTTTTCGATAGAAAGACCAATCTTCGTTAATTATAAGTTTTATCTTAAATCTGTCTGCTTATTGTTGTCTATTATTTATATTTAGCCATGCCAATATTCACTGTCAATTGCGAACAAACGATATTGCAAATCTGGATATCATCACTCCACGATGAAGGCATGACTGGGTTCAAAAATATTAGTGAATATTGCACTTACCTAATCAAGAGGCTAAATCGAATCAATGAGCTTGGAGCTAAATTGACTCTAGATGATAAAATGGTAATCATCACAAATGGGCTGCCTGAATCATTCTCTCATTTTATCGATCATTGTGAAGTTCCAAGTAAAGGAATTGAGACCAATGATTTGCATAAGTTGTTAGACAAATATGAGAAAGCCCTCGAAAGAGGACAAGGATTGATCGAAGGAAAGAATTGTCCCTTATGTAAGAAAGATGAGGAACTGAGGAACATGACTGATGAGGAATTCCGAAACATACTTGACCAAGGTATAACCTAAGTTATTTCCTTTGATGAAAAACATCTTAAGATTTTCTTTTGATGTAAAACATCTAACATTTCTGGTTCCTGTAAAAGTGTTTACAGAGGATGACTGGAACGTGCTGCATGTAACCAAGTTTGGGTTTCGACTGCACATGAGGGAAACATACTTCAGGGAGTGGGTCAAGGAGCATCTGGATTTTTCTTATTAGCATATGTTTTTCTTTAATTCTGAATTTAAGCATTAGTTAGAGTTTTTCTATTTATTTCGAACTCTGTACGAAACTTCTTAGCTTTACCATTATGAATGGAGTTATTTTAATTAAAGCTTTTAATTCGTACACAATTGCTTTACTGTTGTAAATAAAGCAAAGAAATAAGCATTGATAAAACTTAAACAATTATGCTAAATCAAGAAAAGAAAAACAAATTAGATAATAATCCACATTCGATCATAATTCCTAAAAGAAGGAATCGATGAATTGTTTTCAATCATGGCTCTTGAAAAATAGAAGATTGATGAAATCAAGAACATGTGAATCCTATCTGAATAAGAAATCAATCGATTAAAGGTATTTTGAAATACCAAGTGTTTAATGGATGAAAAACCATTTATATATATGTGGATCACTAAAGCATTAGTGCGAGTAATTAATTGCTTAATAAAATATCCTAATGGCATTTAGGATATGTGTACTTTGGAGGTACAAGTTTTTGGAAAGGTTGAAGGGTTCAAAGTATTTCATAAAGGCACTAAGTAAAGTGCAAATATGAAAATGTTGAAAGGATTCAAAGGATTCCAAAACCGAAGCAATTAAGGGCATTAAAGTATGATCATTCGATGTAATCGAAATGGTTAATACATAAGCCCTAAACTACTCAAAATTATCTAAATCAAGAAAAAAATTCTTGAATAGCGAGTTAAATCTAGTAAAAGGAATCGAACTATGAAAGACTAGATTCATTCCTTAAACTAGTATTGCTAAAACTCCTCAATCAATTCTGGGGTTCAACTCCATGACTCTGGAAGGATACTTAGACTTCTAACCTTCTTAAGTCAATTCCTACGAAAAACCGTACTAACCCTAGTATGGTATATCATCCATGAATGATAAAATTGGATAGTGGATTCAATTGAGAAAATTTGTAGGGTATTCAACGAAATCCATTGGATACCTGTTCCATGATCCTATAGAACGAAAGGAGTCCGTTGCTAAGGATACCCAATTCTTAGAGGGTGGTTCCCTCGCTAATAGAAATGGGATTTTACCATGGCACTTGATGAAGTCCTAGACTTGGACACATCCCTACAAATAGTGGGAGTGTATTTTCAAACCTACTGAACCAAAATTTTGTACACCAAATTTCGAAGATTCGATCGAATTCGAAAAGAACTAGTACGTTCACGAATATGATCGATTAGGTAGTGATCCAAGGACTTTTGAAATATCTATATATAACATAGATTAGGGCACATAGCTTAAACACCATGTGATCTAAATGGATTGTAAATAATCCGTTTGGAAACAACGAATTATAGAAGCTTCGTATGACTACGAAGCATATCCATTGGATTTAAATCCAAAGGTGAATCTATAATTCTAGACCAGTATCCCAAAGCTGGAACATGCAACTAGATGAGACAGTCAAGGCGGTTGACTTTATCAAAATTGCATGTAAATCTCAATGTACAAAAGAATCAGTGGGAGTTTTTGCATTGTTCGTAATATAAACACTAAAGTTGACATAGATGTTGTAAGAGTGTTAAACGCAGACGAAAGCGTGTTCATTCACGAAATTCTTCGTTAAAAGATTTAAGGGATACATCTCACGTATTGGCAGTACGTATCTATTGTGATAGATTAGAGAGATGTTTGAAATCCCAAATCTTAGTACATGGACAAAAACTGAATGAAATCAGTATGGAAAGTCATAGAGAGGACAGTTTCCATGGAGATATAAAATCTCTCTCAAAGTCAATGAGCCCTACATTTGATGAGTAAAGAGGATAATATCTCTGTACGCCTTCAAACTAAAAGGTGGCATAGTATATGCAATGTCATGTACAAGACCAGACTAAACACATGCTATGAGTATCATAAGCTGATGTTAGTCGAACACCAGTAAGGAGTACTGGATCACCGAAAATAGCATTCCTTAAACAACTCTGGGAGTTCTGAGGATATATTGCTGGTCAACGGTAATAATGAAGAAATGGAACTCAAAGGATTTAGTGATTCGAGTTTCTCGTCTGAAGTGAATATAATATTCTGGTTTTATGGGGCAACGATGATTTGAAAGAAGTTCAAAAGACAATCGATGCTGGGTTAACCAATAAAACAGAATATTTCGCAGTATTAAATACAGCGAAGGAAAGTGTTTGGACGAAAAACTTCTTCCAATAAATTGGAAGTAGTACCTAGCATTGCGAGGCCTATAGTTATCTTCAATGATAACCTAAGGCAATTGCTTTAGCAAAGGAATCGAGATCTCACCCATGATCTAAACACAAATATATCATATGATCTGGAAAATCATAGGTAGAATAAGACGTGGGGGCACGTCAAGAGACAACATAGCAGATCCACTAATTAAGTCATAATCACAAAAGGGTTCGACGGACATCTGGAGTGAGATGGGCCTTAGAAACCTATGTGGTTGGCTTTAGGGCAAGTGGGAGATTGATAGGATAGTGCCCAGCAAGCCAACAAATATAAGCTTGTTAAGGAACTTCCTTTAGAAGCAATCTTATGATTTATAAGATAATACGCCCATTTATTCATAGTACGTGAATTAAAAAATGGCCACCTTCATCTCTCGCGAACTTATCTAAGCGATTGGTTGAAACCCTGAGATCACTCATGACTACGGGATTATTCACTTCAGTATTGGGTGCGATTAATCATGAAACAGTCTCAAAGATCGTGATCTCAAAAATGTTCCAAGTCATAGATTCATATCGAGACGGGGTATCGAATGAATCGTCAAGACTTGTAGGATTATGCATGATTCACATGAAGTGAATTTGTTGTCGTTTCATGAACAAGGCATTGAATGCTAGTGCATATGACTAGGTGGTTCGATAGGGGATCGAACGCATCGAACGACCCGAACAGAGAGACCCATCGTGGAAGTGCGTTAAGCATATCGGTAATGGGATGTCTCTCAAGACTTATAATAGTGTACGATTTAGTCCTCTGACTTGAAGTACTAGGGCGGATTCGGTACACGGGAATACGTACTTTGATTTAGGAGCCGATCACATAGCTTGGTCATTGTGCGACTACTTTGGGTACGTATGAACGTGTGCGCGGATAGTTAATACTAATAAAGAATCTATCGACTCATCTTGATAAGATGAGAGAATTTCCTGTACGTTATTAGATAATAAAACCGAGGAATCTACGGCCGTAGTCGGTGACGGATTTGGAAAGGGGTTTCCAAATTTAGCAGTCCTACTGGAATTATTATCCTGAATTAGAAAGTACAGCATTGAGATAATTAGAGGTGCCGACCAATTCACACACCCTAGGTCTCAATCGGGAAATTAGTTGATAGAAGGACCGTATGTACATGGCATTTATAAGAAGTGAAGGTTCACAAAATCAATTCACCTGAAGTTGGGCCTCATGGGCTTGTGGCTAGACATCGACCATGAGGTGTGGGTACTCCTGAATTAATAAGGAAATTAATTCTGGAGTGGTCAATTAAAGTGGTTAATTGATCGGAGCAATTAATTACAAATTAATTGCTCACTAATTAAATCACGAAAGTCGTGGGCCTGCTGCCAATTGATGGTGAACCTAGAGGGTCACACACAATACAGTTGGACAGTGACAGTCTGAAAGGAATCAATTGATTTAAGGAATTAAATCAATATATAAATTAAAGTATTTATTCATGAAGAAGAATAATTAATTAGAAGTAACTAATTAATTAATCAAGAATTAAAGTATTAATTCAAAATGGAGAATCATTAATTAGGAGTAACTAATTAATGAATCAATTGAAATTTCTGATTGATTAAATCCTCAATTAAAGTGTTAATTGGAAAAGGATTAATTAATTAATAGTGGATTAATTAATTAAAACACATGGGCCGATCCATATGAAAGTTAATTGATCTTTGATTAATTAATTTAAGCATATGGGCCAATTATTGTAAAGATAAATTAGTCTGGGATTAATTAATCTTGCATGGGCCGATTTTGGGAACAATGATCAAATTAATTTGGGATTAATTAAAAAGCATATGGGCCGATTTCATTTAAATGAGGTGGCCGATTTTTTGCTTGGGAAATAAGTCTTGAATTGATAAATGATCATGTTTGATTATGATAAGGATTAGGAGAGATTGTGTTATCTTGTGTAACTAGGAAAGAGATTGTGACAAATCTTGTTTCCTAAGATGAAAAGGATCTTGTGTATCTTGTTTCTTGATAAGGAGAGATCCTTTCAAGATTAGATAGCTATTAGGAGAAGGAGTCTTCTAATTAGATATCTATAAATACTAGATACACATAATCTTTTCAGAGAGAGAGTTGAAAAACCTAAAAGATTTATTCTAAGCAAGAAAGAAAATCAAAACACAAGAAAACAAGAGAGGCCGAAAATTTCAGCCCCCTTCTCGCCACTTGCATAACCGAACCCTGTCAAGAAAAATCGCCCCTCCCTGTGTAGGATTTTTCTCCAAGTTTTCTTCCCGGATCTGAATCCAATTTCTGACGAGACAATTCCTTAATCCTAGTTCTGAGCCTGGGGATTTCGCGAAGTCACTCAAATCCATCTGGTGTGGACTTTCTCTAGAGGCACAACACTTGGGGTGCTCTAGTGAACAATTGAAGACCGGAGGAAAACCACCACCTTGCCTGTGGTGAGGTAAAATAGCTTTTACCTTCTCATTTAATTTTAGTATATGCTTGCTGCAATTAATTTCAACCTTTTTCATATGTGCTAATAAGTGTTCCCTGGGATTTGGTGTATAAATAAAAATTTTAAATTCCGCACTGTTGTAGTTGACAATTATACCCATAAAATCCTAACACTCCTCTTGACAATGAATTATTTAATTCATTTGAACAAATGATGCTTAACAATACTACTATTGCTGAAGCATACAAAAAGCTTAAGGAAGAGATGATATTGCTAAAACAGCAAAATAGTTCACTGAAACTCACAGCTGAAAAGCCTAGAGAATCAGCTGAATATAAACAGCTTGAGCAAGAACATGAATCTCTGAAAGCTGAATGTGAAGTTTATAAAGGAAAAATCATGGAACTTGAAAAAGTTATTGAGTCTCATGAGAAATCATCTGTTACATACTATCTAGTAAACAGAAGATGCCTTTAGAACAGGATAAACAAGAATTGAACCATACTGAGAAATTTATATCTGCTGACAATAGTAAGGTCATTCTGTATGTTCAAACTGCTAGACCTCCTTCACCTGAGAAAGTGGTAAAGGAGAAGAAATCTCCTAAGGCTAAAAAGGGCAAAGAGCCTAGTGTAGGAAAACAGACTAGTAAGCCCAAACAGCAGAGTCCTAAGAAGTCTGCTAATAAAGCTAAACTGAATCAGATTAGTGGTAAAACTAAGTCGTCTGTTAATGAGCAAGCATCTAGTAAACCAAAAAAGCATAAGAATAAGAAAAATCAAAATGCTTGGTATGGAAATGAGTCTTATTATGTGCAACCTGCTGCATATCCTCCTATGTATCATGCACCTCAATTTTCAACTTACTATGCACCTTACCCTGCTCATCCAATGCATGCATACCCTGCTTATCATGCACCTTACCCTGCTTATGAACATTAGTCTTATCATACTGATCATCAACATGACTTATTCTGCTAACTATGATAAAGATGAAACTGTTCATGCTCCTGTCAAAACTCAGAAGCCTAAGAAGCCTAAGACATCAACATCTTGGGTTGTCAAAGGTGAAACTAATCCTTCAGGACCCTCTCAATAAGGGTACCTAAAACAATTTTATTTTTGTTTTGTAGGTTAGGATTAGGAGTAGGAGTAAAGTAGAGAAGATTTGGTACTTGGACACTGGTTGTTCAAGGCACATGTGTGGAAGCATACATGAGCTGACTGATGCAGTTGCTGTGGATGGTCCAAAGGTTACTTTTGGAGACAGCAGGCAAGATTTTAGCTAAAGGAAGAATAATCAAAGGAAACATAGAGATATCTGACGTCTCATATGTTAAAGGCCTAAAGTACAACCTGCTGAGCATAAGTCAATTTTGTGACAAAGGATATTCAGTCATCTTCTCAACAGATAAGTGCTATGTTGAACAGATTGGTACAAAGAAGGTAATTTTATCTGGAAGAAGACAAGGGAATGTCTACATAGTCGACTGAAATTCTGTTGACAAGAATTCAAGTATTTGTTTGGTGGCATCAACACCAAGTGAAGTTAGTTGGCTGTGGCACAAAAGGATGAATCATTTAAACTTCAAGACCATAAACAGATTGATAAAGAATGATCTGGTAGAAGGGATTCCAAAAACAGTCATGAGCAAAGATAAGCTTTGTGACGCCTGTCAGAAGGTAAACAAATCAAGTCATCATTCAAAAGCAAGAAGCACCAATCTTCTGAAAGAATCTTGGAGCTGCTACACATGGACATATTTGGACCCATTGATCCTGTCAGCAATGGTGGAAAGAAATACTGCCTAGCTGTTGTGGATGACTATTCAAGATATACTTCGGTGATATTCATGAAGAAGAAAAGTGAAACCAAGGACCATCTTACTAATCTGATGGAACTGATCCAGAATGAGAAAAGCATAAAAATATTGAAGATCAGATCAGATAGAGGGACAGAGTTCACAAACTCTATTGTTGAAGAGTATTGTAATATCAAAGGAATACATCATGAGTATTCAGCTGCTAGAACCCCTCAACAGAATGGTGTTGCTGAAAGGAGAAACAGAACACGAAAAGAAGCTGTCAGAACCATGATAGCCGAAGCTAAGTTGCCACAAAGATTTTGGGCAGAAGCAACAAATACAGCCTGCTTTACCCAGAACAGATGCATGATCAACAAAAATCAGAACAAGACTCCATATGAAGTTTGGAACAACAGGAAGCCAAACATTCATTACTTTAATATTTTTGGTTGTAAATGCTTTGTGTTAAATAATGGGAAAAATCACCTTACTGCATTTGAAGAGAAGGCTGATGAAGCTGTTTTTGTAGGATACTCTACTGTTAGTAAGGCTTATAGAGTTTTTAACAAAAGAACATTGCTAATAGAAGAATCTATCCATGTAGTATTTGATGAGCCAAGTAAATCTTCTAAAAAGAATCAAAACACTAATCAAGATCTGTCTACTGATTTACAGAAGTTGAATGTTGGAAAGAATGAAGAATATGTTCCCATCATACTACCTAATCTCAATTCAGCTGCTAACTCAAGTGCTGTTCAAAATCACAGTGCTGATTGTCTAACAGACGAGTTGCAAGCAGCTGACATACCAGAGACTGTTCAACAGACTACTACTGGAACTCCAACAGTAGTGTTGCAAGATCAAAACAGAGGACAACATCCAGACCTGCAACCTGATCTTAGATGGCTCAGAAATCACCCACCAGAGCTAGTGATTGGTGATCCTTTGGACAGAGTGAAAACAAGAAGAGCTGCTGCACAAGATGCTATGTTTGCTAGTTTTCTATCTCAAATAGAGCCTAAACAAATTGAAGAAGCTCTCAGTGATTCCTTCTGGATTGAAGCTATGCAAGAAGAGTTGAATCAATTTGAAAGGAATGAAGTCTTGTACTTAGTTCCTAGACCAAGTCATCAAAGAGTAATTGGCACTAAATGGGTTTTCAGAAATAAGATGAATGAAGATGGTTTTGTCACCAGAAATAAAGCAAGATTAGTGGCCAAAGGTTATTGTCAAGAAGAAGGAATTGACTTTGATGAAACATTTGCACCAGTAGCAAGACTTGAAGCAATCAGACTGTTTCTAGCCTATGCTGCTTACAAGAACTTCACTGTCTATCAGATGGATGTGAAGTCAGAATTTCTTAATGGAGAATTGCAAGAAGAAGTGTATGTTGAACAACCACCTGGATTTGAAGCTTATCAACAAAAAGACAAGGTGTATCGTCTAAAGAAAGCCCTCTATGGACTGAAACAGGCTCCAAGAGCATGATATGATACCCTATCTGATTTTCTTTTAATTAAAGGATTTCGTAAAGGTAAGGTAGACAATACCTTGTTCACAATTGAATGGGAGAATCATATATTAATTGTGCAAATATATGTAGACGATATTATTTTTGGTTCAACTAACCAACAGATGTGTGACAAGTTCTCCAAGCTCATGCAGAATAAGATTGAAATGAGCATGATGGGTGAACTAAATTATTTTCTTGGTCTGCAAGTTAGACAGTTGCCTGATGGAATATTCATCAACCAAGCAAAGTACACAAGAGATCTGTTTAAGAAATTTGGTATGGAAACCAGCTCTACTGCTACAGTTCCTATGTCTACTAGTCTTCGTTTGATTAAAGATGAATATGGCAAATCAGTGGACATAACCAAATACAGAGGCATTATTGGGTCTTTGTTATATCTAACAGCAAGTAGACCTGATATCATGTACTCAGTTGGGGTTTGTGCAAGATTTCAATCAAATCCCAAGGAATCTCATCTCTTAGCTGCCAAGAGAATACTGAAATATATTAAGGGCACTCAAGAATTGGGATTGTGGTATCCTAGAGAATCTGGATTTGAGCTTATTGGATATTCAGATTCCGACCTTGCTGGCTGCAAAATTGATAGGAAAAGCACAACAGGTGCTTGTCAATTTTTGGGTAGTCGTCTGATCTCATGGATGAGTAAGAAACAGACTTCAGTATCCATATCTACTGCTGAAGCTGAGTATATAGCTGCTGGAGCTTGCTGTGCACAGATACTTTGGTTGAAGCATCAACTAGAAGATTACAATATCAAGATCAGTGGAATTCCAATCTACTGTGACAATACAAGTGCAATATCTCTTACTCAGAATACTACAAGTCATTCAAGGACTAAGCGTATTGAGATCAAGCATCACTTCATTAGAGATCATGTGGAAAAAGGGAATGTAATGATTGAGTATGTTCATACTGACAATCAGATTGCTGATATTTTCACTAAACCTTTAAGTGAAGTAATGTTCTCAAATCTAAGAGCTGAGCTAGGACTACTAAATTTTGATGCATAAGCTGAGGGGGAACTTATCAGAAGACTGAAGTTCATCAGCACAGTCATCCATTATTATATTCAAAGATTAACTTTCAACAGACTAGTTAACTTATGAATTCTTAAAGTCAGGGGGAACGTGTAAGACTAGCGGTACTTCTGATTAAAAGATGAAATTTGTTGATGACAGTTAGTTGAAGTTATGTTATCAGAAGATCTGTTATTAATTCTTGAAGATTGAAGATTAAATTATCTTGCTGGATTGACAAACAGCAGAGGAAGATTACTAGCTATTGGCTTTCTCTAGTAATAACAGATAACAGATCACTCGTCTGTCAGATAAGTAAAACTCTACTCATCTGATACATTATATAAGCATGGTTATAAATCGTATCTTTGGAAACACGCTTTTATAAGTAATAGATAGGTGTCGATAGAGTTTCCCGCCCGTCTGACATTAAAATAATAGTTTTGAAATCCGCAATTCTCACCCGCACGATTTAAAACTGTTAGATCAATCCTACGTATCAGATTAATCACGATAACCAAAACCTAAGGAAACGTATAAAATTCGATCTTAACAGATCAGTCGTCTCACGCACACAAAATTCCTAAACTCTCTAACTCTCTAAGCTCTCTGCTCTCTAGCTCTCTGTTTTCCACAGGTTTTCATCACTTAATCACAAAATGGATGTCGTTGAAGGAAGATATCTAAGCTACGACAAATTCTTCAAAACTGGTACTGATTTGATGAGGGAAATCATGACAAAGATCAAGGAAGCATCTCTAGTACCTATTCTGGAAGCTCATGAGGAGCGTGTATACCTTAAAGATGTAAATGATTTTTACACAACCAAAAAGATCAACAATGAAAAGACTGTTATGACTGCCTCAGTTGGGGGCAAAAAGATCTGTATCTCTGCTGCTGTATTAAGTGAAGTGTACAAACTGACTAATGAGGGAGGAAATGTGACAGACCTAGGGTCTGAAAATTAAGAAGAATTTTGGGCAATTTGTGCTAAGGAAGGGGAGGAGATGACAGGAACTCTGATGAAGACTCAATTGAAAGATGAGTATCAGAGGTTCGCTGACATCATTGCGAAGGTACTGGACTGCAGTACAAGTTCTTTATATGGTTTACCAAGAAGGAGGTATTACACCATGATTTGCATATATTATGGTTTGAAAATCAACTGGGCTGTTCATGTATTTGACCTGCTATGTGACAAGAAGGCCAAGTATGGTATTCTGCTAAGTCATCTGTTCATGAGCCTAGGATGTCCTATGGGAAGTGGAAAGACTATCCATGGTGGCAAAGAATTCAAGCTATACGAGCCTGTTAAAAGTGTGGGAACTTCAAAAAGAAAGGCTTCTTCTAAGGCTGCCAAAGTCCCTGCAAAGAAGGGAAAGAAGACTGGTGTAGCAACAAAATTTCAAGTCTAAAATAAATTAAACAAGAAATAATTGCACAAATTAAGATTTATTTATTTAAATAAAGTGGTTACAATCTCTATAATTCCCCTGATTCTAATCTTAAGGAAAATTAAATGTTTCTTGCACTTGATCTTGAAGAACGTTGATTTGATCTTCTCGAAAATGAATTTATGCTTGAATAACGTTAATCCAGGGGCAAATTTGCTTAATCCTGGATCAAACGTGAAATGATTTGAATTTCTTCGACGAACGTCTTGAACTTCGTCTTGGATTTCTTGAATTTGGGAGAATTTGATCTTCTTTGGATCGTCGTAGATCTCCAATAACGTTTGAATGAGGGCTTCTTAGCTTGTTCTCGAATCAAACGCCGGATTTTCCTTTGATCTTTGAAGAATATCTTGAGTTAATGAAAAAGGTTTTGAAGAACGCCTCGTAGAGAGAATTTGCTCCTTCAACTTGTGCTCCTTCAGAAATGTCTGTTTTTCTTCTAAGAGAGGACCCCTATTTATAGTGGTAGAATGAAGAGTCCATGTAGAATTAGTTAATTGAATGGTGCAATTTGATTGGTTCTTAGTAGTAGAAGACCAATATACTTCTCTTTGTAAAAGAGGTATGAACTCTTTTAAATGTTTATCACTTGTAGGAGATATGCCTTCATTTGATTGGTCCTGACACATCATCTTGTACACTTGGCATGATTTAATTGGCTCTTTTTATGAAGAGTCAAACACTCTTTTGATTGGTTTAAACACTTCAATTTGACACTTGGCACTATTTTATTGGCCAATAAAATGTAGGTGAAATTTAATCAAATTAACTATTTATTTTGGAATTTAATTTAATAAAAGTCCCAAAAATAGCAAATTTAAATTAATTTCCCTTTTAATATTTCGGAACAAATTTATGTGTCTACAAATTGCCCCCTCGTGACTTGATCGCGTGTTGTACTATTTAAAGTATGTTCGAAAGCGAATAAGTCGCGACATTTTTTTTTTTTTTTTTATCATCACCAATTATCTAAATGTTTCAAGAATAGAAATTGGTGGACATATTGTGCATATATGTTTACGGTCACATTGTCTCAACAGCCTTGGACATTTATTTTGATCGCACTAATTGAGCCCATCTAAAGCCCATATTCATCAAATATAACTTTGGTGTTTGTAGACCACCCACATGCAATTAAATCCCTAAGTCTTCTTCTCCAATTTGGCGTCTACTGGCAGAGCTATAGTTCGATTTTTTTTTTTTCTTTTAATTTAGCGCAAATCAGATTTCTCCTTCCCTCTTGGACTCTAGTTCATGGCACCCATTGAGTTTTAATCGAACTAATTCTTACAAATCCTACTTGAACTCTAACAAAGTCTTCTCAATTCTTCTTGGACTCCAACTCCTTCTTGTGTGCTTATAAAAGACACTCGATCTTCTTGATTTTCAGAACACACAATCATTCAATCGAGTATTAGCAGTTGCCGGAGAAAAAAAAAATTCTCCTTTCTTTGATTTTCTTGGACTCGATTTTTTTTCTTCTCTTCAATTTTGCCGAAACTTGTTATCTTCTTTGTTTAAGTCCACCTCTTCAAAACAGATTTGCTGTCTGGTTTGTTTAAATTTTTTTTTCGTTCATATATATAGCTATGTAATGTATCATGCCCCACTATAATATATATATATATATATATATATATATACACATAATTGTCAATATGTATATATAAAGTGGGTCTACTTTTTTTTTTTTTTTTTTAGATATAAACTTTCTCCCTCTTTTCGTATGTCTTAGCAGGACTCGATATGGTTTTGTTCAAGGGTACTCGTTCTCCTACTGGTACAGAAATTTTGACGATTCTTGACGATAAGAATCAACCCAAAGAAAACGGTACCATTTTGACTGTTGGTACGCCTCTTATTGGTAGATATGCGAAAAGATGGCCAACATTGAGAAACTCACTCCACATGGCGCAATGGACGCAGGAATATGCGGAAGCTCCCAAGAAGACACAAAAACATTTAACCTTGCTTTCTGCTCATCATAAATCAACGAATGACATTATTCCTTTCCCAACTTTGGGTCGTCAACTCATTGATGATAAGATGAAATGGGGCAATGGTCTCTTTGAAGTGCCTGGAGAATTTCATTATTTCAAGGGATATTGGGAGTGGACCGAAGACGTTTTGAGCCGATGCAAGAGTACATTACATGCAGCCAAGATTACCCATTCGGTGCAAGCTTCCTTGTACACTTATGATCATAACACAAACATTTTTAAGGCCTTTTGTGAAGCATGGAGTCCTCAAACAAATACTCTACTATCTTCTTGGGGTGAATTGTCAATATCGTTGTGGGATCTTAATTCGATCGCCGGTCTCCCTATCTTAGGTCTCCTTTATGATGAAGTAATCCCTAGTGAAAAGGAGTTGGATGGTGTAGATGAAACGGGAGAACCATTTGTGCCTCGATCTTGTAAGTACTTGTTTCACGCTTTTCATTTACTTCAGGCAGGTGACAAAGGTAACAAACATTCCCAAGTTTCCATTGAGAGATGGATTCAATTTTGGTCCAAGAAAGGAAAGAAGTATGGGCCCCCTCCCCAACGTAAAGAAAAGAAGAGTGTTCGCCCTAAATTGACCCATAATCCTCTTGATGATGTTAAAGATCATAAGGCCTGGTCTCATGTGGAAGAAGGCGTGTTCTCAAAGCTCAGGGTTAGAGGTAACATGAAAGATGAGACATATTTGGCAGCGCATTTGGCATGTTGGCTTTGTATTTTCGTTCTTCCTGTCGAAAATATAAACTCAATACGTCCGAGTACTTTTAAGGTGGCCAGTCTTATGGCGAGCGGTCGTCGAGTGAGCCTTGCTGTTCCAGTGTTGGCGGCTATTTACAAAGGCCTTAATTCCATATCGAAGAATTCGGAATCCTCAAAACTTTGTGCAAATTTTCCATTTCCAGTCCATTTTGTTCATGGATGGCTCGCGCAATATTTCAAGACTCATTTTGACGTTTACCAAACATTACGTGGTCCTAGCATGGTATCTTATTCCGGCGAGGGGGGTGCGAAATATTATGACCAAGTAGAAGCTCGCAAGAGAATTCATAAAGGAGACTATACCCTTTGGACGTGCAACATTGATCCAAAGATTGTGGATTGCTTGTATGTTGACAACATTAATATTTCTAAGTCCAGTCAAAATTACTTTATTAGCATTCGATCGAGCTACCTCACTTTGAGACAAGGTGAAAAATTTATTATCGAGCCTTACAGTCCCCATCGATTCAGTCGTCAATTTGGATATTTCCAAGATATTCCAGGTGTTCTTAGGCACGACATTCGTGAGGCTTCTTTAGATGATGGTTTGCGTAATTGGCGAATTAGCACTTTGTCTAAGTCTAAAACCACAGCTTGGTTTCCTGGCGTACCTTCTGGTGTGAAAAGATTATATTCGAAAGATTATGGAAAATGGTGTGCCAAAGCTCATGGACGATATCTTGAGGACAATATTGAACACTTAGTCATTGTGGAGTCGAGCGAAGTCTCTCCTAAAGACAAAGGAGATTCTAAGGGACATATCCAAGGTAATTTGACCTCCATATATAATTTATGATAAAGTTAGAACTTTTATGATAAAGTTAAAACTTTTATGCGTATTTTCTAATATGTTGGAATATTTATTGCAGAGAATCTAGCGTATCGCCATAGCTCCCCAGTTGATGAAAACCTCCAAAAAGACTTTGATATTTCGACACAAAGCAAAAGAAAGATTGCCCCCATCGATTTGGAAGAAAGTCATAGCAGTACTATGGATCGTCATTGGAAAAGGCAAAAGATTCCACAATTTTCGGATCAAAATTTTGTGGATATCGTCAGCAAGTCATCAGATGATAGACCTTCATTGGTGAACTTTGCAGAAGAGGTATTTATTTACTTGTTCATCCATTTCATATACCCTTTTTTTAATTTTGTACTTTGATTTTACTCTCAGTTGGAAGAGGGGATTTCTCCGGTTGGTAAAGATGACGTTCAATCTCAAGCTATCACTGAACCAGTTGTTGATTCTCCTTCGCGAGAGATAGTTCTAAGAAGTAAAGTGTCTCCTCAAGCAGCTTGTTCGGTCTTTGTGGGTAAAGAGTTCGTACGTGAGCATCAAGTGAGTTTTTTGAGTATGATGTGGAGTAAGCTTAGTCAGAAAATAGCAAGGACCCCTCTTGATTCAATTTCCTCCATAAAAGATGAAGTTCAGTTTGTGTTGGAGTCGATGAATGATTTTAAAGACGTTGACATCTCCCACGTGGAAAATTCGTTGACTTCACTTTTTGAGAAGGCAGCTATATATGATGGTTCTAGGTCAAAAGTTGTTGAAGGGTCGTCTAAAGAGTTACTTGCAAAGCAAATTATCGAAGCACAAGATCGTCTTCGTGAGGCCCAACTCAAAGAAGGCAAGGAAGCTAGCCATGTTAAATCTACTGAGGATGATCTTGCGAAATTAAATCAAAAGAAGAAAAAATTATCTTCATCATTGAAACGTCAACAAAAGTTGCTTCGAATTGCTCAAGCTGACGTGTCGAATATTGAAAAAGAGATCGCTGCCTTGAAGGACACTCCACCATTGGATGATAAACTAGAGGGACTCTTGGAGGCTTCACGCGCAGAGTTGGCAAATTCTCAAGAGGAATTGAAGCATTGGAAACCTTTTGTTTGAGATGTTTCTCCTTTCTTAGTTTAGGATTTTAGTTGGATATATTTCACTTTCTTTGCTTTAGGAGTTATTTTTTTTTTTTTTAATATGTAAATAACTCCACTAGTTTTGATATGAATAACATAATTGCTTTTGTTTCCACATATCTCTTTCGTAATCCTTCGATTAGAATATATATATATATATATATATATATATATATATATATATATATATATATATATTTTATGTATGACTGAACTTAGAAAATGACTAAGCTGCCTACGTATCCATAAAGGAATCGAGTCAAAACGTAGTTCAAAGTTGGAGAGATTTTTTTTTTTTTGTATGACTGAACTTAGAAAATGACTAAGCTGTCTACGTATCCATAAAGGAATCAAGTCAAAACGTAGTTCAAAGTTGGAGGAATTTTTTTTTTTTTTTTTGTATGACTGAACTTAGAAAATGACTAAGCTGCCTACGTATCCATAAAGGAATCAAGTCAAAACGTAGTTCAAAGTTGGAGGATTTTTTTTTTTTTTTTTTTTTTTGTATGACTGAACTTAGAAAATGACTAAGCTGTCTACGTATCCATAAAGGAATCAAGTCAAAACGTAGTTCAGAGAGAAGATTTTTTTTTTTTTTTTTTTTTTTTTTTTTGCCGTACACATTTTATACTCATGTGGGCCAGGAGTGACATGCAGTTTAGGCTCATGCGTCATGGAGCTTTCTTCAAGATTCAGGGGTAATATCGTTTCAAGAACTTTCCATTTATGGGCCCAACTCTTAAGCCATCTTCAGCGGTCAATTTGTATGCACCATTTGTGTAAACTTCTGTAATGACATAAGGACCATCCCATTTTGATGTAAACTTATTCTTCGTCTTATGGGTGATAATGATAGGTCTTCTTACTGCCAGTACCAAATCACCAAGTTGAAAAGAGCGCGGGCGAACTTTTTTATTGAACGCTTTTGAAATACGAGCCTGATAACACTCAAGATTCTGCTGGGCTTCCAATCTTTTCTCATCGAGGGCCTCTAATTCTTCAAGACATAAACGAGCGTTTTCCTCATTCGTGAGTCCTTCTTGTATTGCAATTCTGAGCGATGGAATTTGTTGCTCGAGTGGGAGAACCGCTTCCACTCCATATACCAGTGAATAGGGAGTTGCTTGGGTTGGCGTTCTATAAGTGGTTCTATATGCCCATAAGGCTTCCCCAATCTTTTCATGCCAATCTCTTCTTGATTTTGAAACAATCTTTTTCAATAAATTGCACAATGTCTTGTTGAATGCTTCAGCGAGGCCATTAGCCGCAGCGTAATACATGGAAGAGTTTCTTTGCTTGAACTTGAACTTCTCGCATAATTTGTTGATCAAACTGTTGCAAAAAGGTTTCCCATTGTCAGTGATGATGTATCGAGGTACTCCATAACGATAAATGATGTTGGTGCGAATGAAGTCGGCAACATTTTCTTTCTTCATTTCCTTGAGAGGTATTGCTTCTGCCCATTTGGAGAAATAATCAGTAGCGGCCAAGATGTACAAATGTCCTTTGGGAGACTTAGTCAAAGGGCCAACAACATCTAATCCCCAAGCATCGAAAGGCCAAGAAGCAACAGTTGGATGCAGAGGTTCAGGTGGTTGATGAATGAAATTCGCGTGAAACTGGCAAGCTTGACACCTTTAAGCGTAGTCCATACAATCTTTAACCATTGAAGGCCAATAGTAACCCATCCTTTTGATTCGAAAATGTAACTTGGGGCCAGATTGATGAGCGCCACAGATTCCAGAGTGAGCTTCTTCTATGGCTTGAACAGCTTCATCGTTACCTAAGCAACGCAAGAACACCCCATCAAATGATCGTCTATATAGAGTCCCTTTAAAATAAATGAAACGAGCTGCCCGACGTCGAATATCAGTTCTTTGTCTTGGGTTATCGGGCAATTTCTCATACTCCAAATAATTTATGAGTGATTGTCGCCAGTCGTCATTTTCAATCTCATATACTTCTACGACGTGATTTTCCTCCTCTTCTTCATCATTTTCATTGAAAATGGGTGGCACCACCCAATTTTGACATATTGGAACAATAACTTCTTTTCCAGGCATGATAATTGTGGAAGCAAGTTTCGCCAGGGCGTCAGCTTGTCCATTGTCACTTCTTGGCACATGTTCAAGCGTCACATCTCCCAACCATCCAATTAACCTTTTGGCGTATTTGAAGTAAGGAAGTAAGTCCGCCTTTTTGACATCATAATCTCCAAGAAGTTGACTGATTACCAATTTAGAATCTCCATACACATTTAAGCACGACCTTTTTGTTTCAACAGCCATCTCTAACCCAAGTATAAGAGCTTGATACTCAGCAACATTGTTTGAACAATTTTGGGTTAAAGTAAATGAGTAGGGGAGTACTTTTCCATCAGGGGTAAGAAATATAACTCCTGCACCAGCTCCTTTTCTATGGGAAGCTCCATCGAAGTACATTTTCCATGGAGGAACAATATCAATAACAAAAGCATCTTCGTCGGGTAAATCATTGGACAGTTCCCATTCAGCAGGAATAGGATGGTCGGCTAAGAAATCAGCCAAGACTTGTCCTTTTACAGCCTTTTGGGGAACATATGTGATGTCAAATTGCTGCAGTTGAAGATACCATCGTGCTAGCCTATCAGAAAGCACTGGTTTTGACATGACGAATTTTAATGGGTTTGCCCTTGAAATGAGACGAACTGTGTGGGCTTGGAAGTAATGTTTCAACTTTTGGATTGCGAAGACAAGAGCTAAACACATTTTCTCTATCGGAGAATACTTTACTTCATGAGGCGTCATCATTCTACTCAGATAGTATAATGCTTTTTCTTTTCCTTCATCATTTTCTTGGGCTAGTAATGCCCCCACTGAACGTTCTTGCGCAGCGATATATAGAATCAATGGGCGCCCAGACATCGGGGCTACCAAGACAGGAGGCTTCATCAGATATGATTTTATGCTTTTGAAAGCATTATCGCAAGCTTCGTCCCATTTGAAGGGAGCATCTTTCTTCATGAGGCGACTGAATGGTTGACATCGTCCAGCTAAATTTGAAATAAACCTCCGAAGGTATGCTATTTTCCCTTGGAAACTCTTGAGCTCATGTATATTACTTGGCTCAGGCATTTTCACGATTGCATCGATCTTAGCTTGCTCAATTTCTATGCCTCGTTGGCGAACAATAAAGCCCAAAAATTTTCCCGATTTCACACCAAATGCACATTTCAAAGGATTCATCCTTAATTGATATCTTCGAAGTCGTTCGAAGACTTTCCTTATGTCATGGAGATGGTTTCTCTGGTCCTTTGTCTTAACAACTAAATCGTCCACATAACATTCAACATTCTTGTGAAGCATATCATCAAATATCTTTTGCATTGCTCTTTGGTATGTTGCACCGGCATTCTTGAGTCCAAAAGGCATCACCTTGTAACAATATATTCCTTTGGGAGTGCGGAATGCCGTAAGCTCTTCGTCTCTAGGAGACATGCGAATTTGATTGTATCCAGATGACCCATCCATGAATGACAAAGTTTCGTGGCCCGTAGTGGCATCGATCATTAGTTCAGGAATAGGCAATGGGAAATCATCTTTAGGACATGCAGCATTAAGATCTCTAAAATCAACGCAAACTCGGATTTGACCATTCTTCTTTCTGACAGGTACAATGCTAGAGATCCAAGTGGGATACTTGACTTCACGGATAAAACCAGCTTCGATGAGTCTATTTACTTCGGCTTCGATTATTGGGACTAAGTCAGGTCGAAATCTTCGTTGAGCTTGCTTAACAGGACGGGCTCCATTCTTGATGGACAAATGATGAACAGCTACTTTTGGGTCTAGGCCAGGCATTTCTTTGTATGACCAAGCGAACACATCTATGAATTCACGCAATAGGTTGACGTATGCCTCCTCTTCTTCGATTGTCAATAATGCGCTTATATAAATTGGCCTAGGGTTACTGTTATCGCCTAAGTTGATTTCTTTTAATTCATCAATAGTGGCTTTAACATCTTCTTCAAGTTCGGGGGGAGCATCTTTGGCATCTTCTTCCTCAACTTCTCCCTCGTTTGTGGTAATGTGATATGAAGAAGCGATACTCTCCTTATCATCTTCGTCGTTGCGTTGAGTTTTTGTGAAGATTCTAGTCTGCGTTTTACCCTTCACGATTTTACCAGATGATAACACCAAGTCATCGTAGTGCTTCATTCGAGATGGAACCAAGTTTCCTAACCTCTTGAAGACGGACTCCTTTCCAGTTTTCTTTGGATGTCTTGATGTACTGGAAACACCCAATCTCCTATAGTCGAACTTGCGCACCAACGGCCTTTTGCAAGGGCCAAGTCTATCAAAGACTGATATTCTTGGTACTTTATTTCCATGTTGATCAAATATATCATTTGTGGAAGAAAATTCCATCTCAGAAATTTGATTGATACTCACTCTTTTTATAGCAATACGGATGGGGCTCGGTGGCGTAAACCCAAGGCCACCTCGAGAATTTGGGATAGAGGGCTCTTTTTGTTTCAACATGTTTTGGGTAGCATTTGACCCAATTGTCGTTTCTCCAATAGCTTCTTGAGGGAGTCTTCCTAGATTAGAATTTTCTTGGGGGTCATATCCAGCTTTAACTAAAAGCTTGAAAGCATTAGGACCAAAGCATTGCTCGACTCTAGGCTTTGATAGTGTCCCATGTTCCACTTTAGCTCCTTGAGTTGGTCGAACAAATCCTTCCAATGGGGGATAAGAAGGAGTTCTTGTATTGAGGCTCGTTAAAGGGAATGTGAGTTCTTTGAGTGACTCAGGCTTTACAAAATGTGACTCATTTTGTTTTCCTTCTAAGTTATCCTTATGACGAAGGTTTTCTTCTTCAACCTTTTCATCTAGTTGCTCAAAATCCTTAGGCGATGAATTTCTTTCAGCTTCCTCCTTATTCACGATATAGTACTTGGCGTCAGCGAAGTGTGATTCAGCCTCAGTAAATGGTTTTGTATCACCAAACACTTTTTTCACTATTCCATCTTGTGAATATCCAAAGCATTGATGGAGAGTCGATGGAACCACGTTATTTTCATGTATCCACGGTCGACCAAGAAGTATATTGTAAGTCGTTTTGGCATCAATAACATGGAATAGCGTAGTTGATAGCATACCATCTATTAGTAACTCCAATCGTACAGCACCAATAGCTCTTTGCCCTCCTTGGTTAAAGCCTTGAATCATCAAGCGACTATTCGAAAGTTCATCCATAGGGATTCCGATCTCCTTTATCGTGTGAAGCGGTAAAATATTCACTGCTGAACCTCCATCAATCAAAATTCTATTAACCTTTTGTTCTCGAACGTATCCAGTCACAAATAACGGTCGATTATGGATATTGGAGCCACATAATAAGTCTTCATCAGTGAAACAAATAGTAGTCATGCAGTAGTCATCGGCTACATAAGTTTTCTCTTTTGATAAACTTTTCTTGCTAAAAGAAAATCCTTCTTTGTGGGTTTCGCTGCACGCAATGATATTACAAGTCATTTTCTGAGATTGGCTAGATGGTCTCCCCATATCTATTATGGCGTCAAAACTCCCAAATGACATAGTGACAAGGTTCGCAGTCGCACTATCTTCTTCAAGTGAGATTTTTCCTTCACGAGCCAATTGCATGATTTTATCCTTGAACACAAAGCAATCACAAAGAGAGTGTCCAACAAGACGGTGATATTTGCAATACTTTGGATCATCGGAACGACCAGCTTCTTCAGGTCTCTTCATTTCAGGTAATTCAATAAGATTTGCGTCGAGCAAATCATCAAAAATACCAGGTACATCAGAATCGAGAAAAGGGTATTGCCTTGCTTGCATCTCCTTTAATGTCAACTTTCTTTGTCCTCTTCCTTGTGGGGCATTCTTCTTTTCAACGTTTCCTTCCATTTTCTTTTCAGCTGCTTTAGTTAGTACCTTAAGAGGTGAAATATTTACTGCCATAGATTCTTGAGTTGGGGCTTTTGAAAAAGGTTTGCCCCCTTTCTTGGCTTCAAATTTATCCTTGAATTTTCGAGGATCTTGAATAGGTGGTCCATCAGCTCCACTTGCATTCATACTTAACTCCATATCGTGAGCTCGAGTGGCTAGCTCCTCAAACGATCTTGGTTATATTCCTTGAAGAATGTAACGAAGACCCCAATGAATTCCTTGAATGCACATCTCAATTGCTGAAGATTCGGAAAGTCGATCTTTGCAATTTAGACTCAAATTCCTCCAACAGTTGATATAGTCAATAACAGCTTCTTCATTCCATTGGCGGGTGTTTGTAAGTTCGATCATACTGACTGTCCTTCGAGTGCTATAAAAGCGGTTGAGGAATTCTTGCTCAAGTTGATCCCAACTATCAATGGAACACGCCTCCAAGTCAGTGTACCAGTCAAATGCATTTCCTTTGAGTGATCGAACGAATTACTTTACAAGATAATCTCCATAGGTTCCAGCGTTGTTGCATGTTTCGATGAAATGAGCCACATGTTGCTTTGGGTTGCCCTTGCCATCAAATTGTTGGAACTTCGGAGGTTGGTAGTCAATTGGCATCTTCATTCTATCAATCCTTTGATTATAAGGTTTGGTATAAGCGAGAGATGATTTGAGGCCTCCCTCTAACTTGCAGTTGATGGTTCCCATAATAAATTCCTTTAGTTGATCTATAGGGATCATGCCATCGGATGAAATTTGAAGTTCTTTAGATTTACCCTTTGAATTTGATTTTTTTATAGGCATTTCATCTTCTTCAGACTCCTCGAATTGTTCATCCTTTATGTAGCTAGACTCAACATTTCTCTCTTTCCTTAGGAATTTTTCAATCTTCGAGTCTTGTTCTTGAGCTCGTTTGGTGAGCAATTCCATGGCCTTCGTCAATGCCGCCAGTTGTTCCTCCATACTAGTCGGCTTCACTTTCAAACGAGGAGATTTTTCTGCGGATTCCCCGCTAGATGATTCTGCATCCTTGTGGTGATCGTCAGAAAGGGTAGAATTCCCTTGATTCTTTTGGGTATCATCTTGATTTTCTGCCATCTTTGTGTTTGGGTCTGCCAATAATCCAGCTATTGTTCGAACCCTCTTCGGAGGCATAGAGTTGATTTAGCTTTGAAAGAAAAGAGATGAGGGGTAGAGAAGGTCCCACTGGGCGTGCCAGAAATTTGTAGCAACAAAATTTCAAGTCTAAAATAAATTAAACAAGAAATAATTGCACAAATTAAGATTTATTTATTTAAATAAAGTGGTTACAATCTCTATAATTCCCCTGATTCTAATCTTAAGGAAAATTAAATGTTTCTTGCACTTGATCTTGAAGAACGTTGATTTGATCTTCTCGAAAATGAATTTATGCTTGAATAACGTTAATCCAGGGGCAAATATGCTTAATCCTGGATCAAACGTGAAATGATTTGAATTTCTTCGACGAACGTCTTGAACTTCGTCTTGGATTTCTTGAATTTGGGAGAATTTGATCTTATTTGGATCGTCGTAGATCTCCAATAACGTTTGAATGAGGGCTTCTTAGCTTGTTCTCGAATCAAACGCCGGATTTTCCTTTGATCTTTGAAGAATATCTTGAGTTAATGAAAAAGGTTTTGAAGAACGCCTCGTAGAGAGAATTTGCTCCTTCAACTTGTGCTCCTTCAGAAATGTCTGTTTTTCTTCTAAGAGAGGACCCCTATTTATAGTGGTAGAATGAAGAGTCCATGTAGAATTAGTTAATTGAATGGTGCAATTTGATTGGTTCTTAGTAGTAGAAGACCAATATACTTCTCTTTGTAAAAGAGGTATGAACTCTTTTAAATGTTTATCACTTGTAGGAGATATGCCTTCTTTTGATTGGTCCTGACACATCATCTTGTATACTTGGCATGATTTAATTGGCTCTTTTTATGAAGAGTCAAACACTCTTTTGATTGGTTTAAACACTTCAATTTGACACTTGGCACTATTTTATTGGCCAATAAAATGTAGGTGAAATTTAATCAAATTAACTATTTATTTTGGAATTTAATTTAATAAAAGTCCCAAAAATAGCAAATTTAAATTAATTTCCCTTTTAATATTTCGGAACAAATTTATGTGTCTACAACTGGTCAGACCCGTAAGTCTGCTGATCAAACAGCAACCACTACTGTTGAAGCTGGATCAGCACGGCCTGAATTTGTGATCCCTGAGAAAGTCATTGATGACTTTACTAAAGAGATTGAAAGGATGGAGACTGGATCATCTCCAAAGAGAACAGAATCTGAAGAAGTTGTTCCTATTCAACCCAAAAAGAGAATGAGGACAAGGAGTGCTGCTAAAGGACCTCCTAAATCTGAACGTTCAAAAAGAATTGTCAAGTCTAAGGCAAAAAGAAAAGTAACATTCTCTGAAGAATCAACAGAAACAGTGAGGGAAACACCAGCAACAGCAGAGAGACCGATCATCATTGAAGAACCTGCTGCTGAGCCTGCTGGAGACTCATCTGTTGGAGTGTCTGCTGAAAGTGGAAAAGAACAGCAGACTGGCACAACAAGTGAAGGAAAGGTACTCCTTTTGCATCCTACTCCAGTTGCTGCCACTCCACTTCAAACTGTTGAGAGTCCTGAAACTAAGAAGCTAAGGACTGGTAAAATTACAATTCCTTATGTCACTGCTCCTGAAAAGAAGAAATTAGATGAGGCAGAAAGACAAAGGAAAGCTGAAGAAAAGGCAGAAGAAGATCGCCTTAAAGCCCTTGAGCTCAAGAGACTGGAAGAAGAGGCCAGTAAAATGACTCAAGAGCAAAGGGATGCTGTTGAGGCAGCAGAGTTGGCTGCTGCTATTGAAGCAAGCACTAAGGACTCACATGGTCCAAAGCACACTAGTGGCATTGTAATTGGTGAACAGAGAGATCCCACCAAGCCTAAACCAGTTATGACTACTCCAGCAATTCAACCTAAAAGAAGAGAAGAGGTCAAACTGGCATTGGAGATTGTCAGAGATGACCCTGATGCTTTTGAAGAGTTCATCAAAAGGTTGGATGCTGAAAATGCAAAGATCACTCGTCTGACGATGTTCAACAAAGAGAAGATCAGATATAATAGATGGAGAGACTATCGTCTGACAAAGAGCAAAGATCAAACTGCATGCTGGAAGCCTTTTGCTGATGAAGAAGCCTGGGTGCTAAAGTGGATTGAGACAGGTTCTCTTACTCAAGCACTAGACTCAGAGTTCTTTTTGGACAAGCTAAGACTGAGGATCAGTCATGTTGTCAAGGCTGAAGCAAAGAAGATTTATGAATCTGTTCCTGAGGAGTTTGCTGAAGATGAAGACCTCAAGGAAAGATCAATCAGACTGGCAGTTTCCCAGACAATGGAAACATGGGCCAAGAAGACTAGGAAGATGAGGGGACAACCAAGCTCCATGATTCCCCTTCCAAGTCTGAAGCAGATTGTGATGAGGGGTAATTTAGACCCCGCTATCTTCCCCGATTCAACACCGATCGAGTGGCTTCAACTCCCCAATACAGAGGGAAGTTGCCGAACTCGAGCTCATGATCATATATCCACGGCTTGCTCGAGAAGATCAATCAGGGGGTACTGTTGGGCTGAAGGCAGGCCCAAGCCCATCTGTTCAGCTATAAATACCCGCGCATTTATGATGTTAGAAACAACTTCCCAGGTGCTCTCTTCTCGAAGCTACAGTTCATAGCAGCTCGGGATTATAGCTCTAGATCGAACATATGTATTTCACCCTCTAGCTTGTACGGCATCCTATAATGCTCGGATAGGACCCTAGAAATATTTGTACTTGTACTCATTTAATTCGAATACAATTACATTTAATCTTCACTTTACTTTATTTGTGATTATTGTGATACATCCACACCCTTGATCGAACCAACGAAACCACGTAAGATCAATTGGCGCCCACCGTGGGGCCCTATTCGAGTATTTGATCGAAAAATGCCTACTACGAGGAGAGGTACATGTGTTAGCAGAGAGCCTCACTAACCAGAAACTCCGCAATTCACTATCCAGGTTGAACCTCCGACCAGCGGAGCATTCGTCAGTTTGAGTTAGAAGATAAGGTCTATGGGACGAATTTCCGACCTTAAGATCGACGGTTATTTTACGATTACCAAGCTTATTTGTTACCTCATTGGATTTATTTTCTATGAGTGATCCATTCTCAACTAACATAAGCAAGCAAGAAGTGAAAGGATATCGTCCACAGAAAACTAATACAGAATTAGCCCAATCGATTCAATCATCAACTTAAAGAATAAGGGAAAAGGAAATCTATAGATGTACAGGTTATTAATGGTCGGAATTTATTTTTCCGATCATGGTATCGATTAATTTCGAGAATGAAATTTATGGGAATTCTCAAATCAATTGGGAGTAATTAAATGAAGTTATGCGAAGTTATGCGAATCCTCGAAAATTACACAAAGTTCATTCAAGAGCAAATTTTTATTATTGATGTCATTCAAACAAATTACAAATGCGTAGCTTCGAATACGGAATTCGAGCTCCAGAAATAAAGTACAACTATTCCTACTCTATTACAAATTCTCCGAATAATTCTGTGCTATTACGACTTGGTCTCCCATCCCTAAGATCGCCCCAGATGCAGAACTCAGCAGTGATTTTTCCTGGCAATCACTTGCCACGTGTCGCACATCCGTCTTCGTACGGGATAAAGGCCGGATCGGAGCTCCTTTCCAGGACTTTAAACCGATCTTAGGTCTTCGTCGGTAAACAATGATGGTCGAAATCAACCCATCCTTACTTCAATTAGAGTTATATATTCAATGAAAACTGGTTTAGTCAATATCCGTATTCATTCATCTCTCCCTGATGTTATTGATCTCTCTTATTCTGTCTGTGCTTGTCTCAATCTACTATTATACAAGGGTGAAAGCCTCTGCTATGACCCTCGAGCTAAAAATGCTCCGATACGACTAAGGGTGAAATCCTCTGCTATGCCCCTTAGATCGAAATTATTGAACGGGTGAAAGCCTCTGCTATGACCCTCGAGCTAAAAATGCTCCGATACGACTAAGGGTGAAAGCCTCTGCTATGCCCCTTAGATCGAAATTATTGAACGGGTGAAAGCCTCTGCTACGACCCTCGAGCTAAAAATGCTCCGATACGACTAAGGGTGAAAGCCTCTGCTATGCCCCTTAGATCGAAATTATTGAACGGGTGAAAGCCTCTGCTATGACCCTCGAGCTAAAAATGCTCCGATACGACTAAGGGTGAAAGCCTCTGCTATGCCCCTTAGATCGAAATTATTGAACGGGTGAAAGCCTCTGCTATGACCCTCGAGCTAAAAATGCTCCGATACGACTAAGGGTGAAAGCCTCTGCTATGCCCCTTAGTTCGAAATTATTGAACGGGTGAAAGCCTCTGCTATGACCCTCGAGCTAAAAATGCTCCGATACGACTAAGGGTGAAAGCCTCTGCTATGCCCCTTAGATCGAAATTATTGAACGGGTGAAAGCCTCTGCTATGACCCTCGAGCTAAAAATGCTCCGATACGACTAAGGGTGAAAGCCTCTGCTATGCCCCTTAGATCGAAATTATTGAACGGGTGAAAGCCTCTGCTATGACCCTCGAGCTAAAAATGCTCCGATACGACTAAGGGTGAAAGCCTCTGCTATGCCCCTTAGTTCGAAATTATTGAACGGGTGAAAGCCTCTGCTATGACCCTCGAGCTAAAAATGCTCCGATACGACTAAGGGTGAAAGCCTCTGCTATGCCCCTTAGATCGAAATTATTGAACGGGTGAAAGCCTTTGCTATGACCCTCAAGTTAAAAATGCTCTAATACGACTAAGGGTGAAAGCTGTTGCTACGCCCCTTAGATCGAAACTATTACCCTCGATCAACCAAGATCAACCGGTACTCTATTCTATTATTATTCGATCGTCTAAGGCTAGTAGCCATCTTCACAACACTTAAATCAAAGCTATTATTCGAGATTGAACAAGACCCTGTTCAATTATTACCTCACAATTATTTGTCCAAAGTACAGAATTTGGCCCTTCAAATTAGAATTTGTCACTCGAAGAGCATTTTGTATTCCTCTACCTGGATGTCTTAATTATATGGCGAGAGAATAAAGGCCTCTTACAAGTTATACTCAAAAGTCGAGGGATATCGATTATCATCTATCATCTAAGTATTATTCAAAGTAGATAAAGAATGTCACTTGATCATATTTTGGAGGCATGAAAAATTGACGCTCGATAACAACATACAGAAGCAATTCCACAGACAATAAGGAAGGGTGATAAAGAAAAAAATATTTTATTCGTGTCATTCCAAACAGTTACAAAAGAATTCGAAATTACAAGGATAAGAGAAGTCAAGCAAAGACTTTACATTTAGTGTAACCCTATTACAAATAAATCCTACACTAGATTTTCTCCGTGGTTGAAGGAGTAAGACTGGGCCAGAACAACGCTTCTACCCTTCATTCATCACTTCCTCAGTACTTGCTCCACACCGGTCCAGATCGAAAAATAGCGAGGCAACCCCTAGAAAAATTATTCCACGTAGTCTCGAAGGTAACATTCTTCAAGAAATATCTTGAAGAAGTAGAGATCGAGAGCAGGAAAACTCCTCCAGCAGTTGACCCACTATCCAACTGGATGGAGATCAGGGTACCGGAATTCTAACCCATCTCAGGAGGGATGAATCCAAAGAAGCAGGTCGCCTGCCGGTACCCCAGTCGCAATTATTTTCGCCTGTCGATACCCTAGTCGAATTGAGTTGCCATCATGAGATAGAGGAATTTAAAAATAGTTCGAAGGAGAACTTCGAACAATTCGATCAAAGAAAGGAAACGAGGCATGATGGCTAGAAAGAGTAAATCCTCAGTCATTGAACTGATCAAAATTGTTACTGAAATGTAAAATCTGGGGGTATCCGCGGAACTATATATAGTGAAGAGAAAGAGCAATTAACGACTAAGATTGGATGGTGCTAACGGCTGAGATATGAGCAGTAAATGCACTGACCGTTACGATTCCCGAAATTGCAGAAACCGTTCCGGAAGAGAAATGAAGAAAATGTCAAAATTATTCTACTCGAGTTCATTCCTATCCGAATTCATTGTAGTCCCAGTTCCTATCATCCAAGAGAAATCATAAAGAGATCAAAATACAGCGTATAAAGAAAGCGTCATCAGATAATGGCACGAGGATAAGTAAAGCCGTCGAAATATTGATAAAAAGTATTTTCCGAGCTTGACATAGGAAGTAATTACAAGATAAAAGATATCAACCCCCATCACATCTTCGTAACTGACCGACCATCACATTTTCGGCGGACGATAATGTCCTTACTCAACCAGGAGACGCCTATCGAGCCAACAGGTCTTCGACTGTGGTCATACTTTTTCGAAAAGGAGAAGGGCAATACATCTCTTTACCAGGAGAAATGTGAACATTTTATAAAGGACGTCAATCTCCGAAGCAATGCCCGAAACATTTTCAAAAGAGAGACTAGCAAATTGCATCATACCCTAAACCACAAAGGGTCGAGACTTTCAGGGTTGAAATAGTTTCGCCTGCAGATGCCCTAGTCGAAATTAAAGTATAAATCTGACTATAATACGCAAAGTAGCTCCTAACCCGAAATTCGAAATATTGAGGCATGCAACAAGATCTTCTATTCAGCATGATCGAAGGAATCTGTATTCGGAAAATATTATAAGAATGCAAAACGAAGAAAATACTATTCTCAAAAATCCATCGGCCATAAGAAAACGATCCAGGTCAAAAGATTTTCACGACTCCCAAGAACTTCACCAGGAAAAGAAAGTGATATTACTTTTTGGATTTAAGCGGAATTACTACGCCAAGATCGAAAATTCAGGAAAGCAAACTAAAGAATGATAAAAGAAAGAACACACAAAAGAAGCATACGATTCGAGAAGAAAGTAAATTACTGCAAACCATAGAAAATAAAATGTCTGAAAATTATTCAGGATTACACAACAGGTAAAAAACATTTCAGCTGTACTACAAGTCCGAGAAAATAAAAGACAACGCCTAGAGGAGCTTATTGTCAGATAAAATCTTCCGAAGCTCGGCACTACGAGCCTCATATCCAGCTTTATATCCACGATCGAAAGCTTCCTTTTCTCGACGAGTGAATTCCTGCTTATCCTGCTCGTGAAGACTTTTCAGTTTTCCGAGCTCTTCGCTCAGCTGCTTATGGATCTCCTCTCCACTTTCTCTAACAGATTTCTCTCTCTCTAGAGCGAGCTTCTCCGCAAAGACACGGTCGAACTCGGTTTTCTTCTCCTCCAGCTCCTGAGAAATAGCAGCACGATAATTGATCTCCCGCTCAGCAAATGTCTTAAGCTCAATAAAATCTTGCCCGGCCTGCCAAAGAAGTTGGACATTTTTCAAATTTCCCTCATAAAAAAAAAAAATAAATAAATAAATAAATAAATAAATAATATATATATATATATATAAATAGATATACCTGAAATAGGAAATGCTGCCCGGACTCGAACAACTCCTCTATATTCCTCTCCTTAGACGCATTTCTCCCTTTGGGCATGTTAGTCTCCGAAGAAGTAAAGTTAACCTGCAACAGGCTATCCAAGGGATCGGACCCATCTTTCGACTCTTCAGCCCCGAAAGAAGCAACTTTTGGATGATCGGGATCGACCCGGGATTCCGGAGGATTATCAGTTTTTAAAGCGTCAGCAGAAGCCCCCTCATCGGTTCCTACTCTGAATTTCTTACTAAAACCTCCTTCGGGAGGAACAGTCGAAGTGTCGGGAGACGATTTACTCCCAATGGCAAGATTTTGCAAGGCCTCAATGGGAGCGGGCCCATCAGGGTAAGGCCTCTTGTTGGAAGAAGGAACAAAAGGATTTTCTCCCGCGGGATTCTTGTTCGATGAATCGATAACTTTTGGAGAAGAACACTCGTACGCAGCTTCGAGTTCTTCATCCAAGATGGACTTGCGGGAACCACCTTTGTTTTGTTTTGAAGAGACACCTTTCTCCTTCTTGTCCTCTCCTTCTTTAGCGGTTCTCGGGGAAGACGCAGAGGCCTTAGAAGAAGACTTGGATGTTTTGGTTTCCTTAGCAATTTTATGCTCCTTACTTGGATTCTTAGTCTTCGAGCCGCCAAATAGCATTTTGGGGTTGATAGGCTTCCCTAGTGTGTCTTCCATGATGAGCGGATTGGAGGTCGATAGTTCGGACTATTACTCTGGAAGGGATTCAAAGAAGGAGTGGCAAAAGGCGGAACACTAGGGATTGGAAGGTCATCGACCTGCAGAAGCGATCCTTCGGAAGTTTGGTTGGGATATTTAATCGCGGGGGCAAGATAGTCGCAATGGCTCAATCCAGCCAATCGCAAAACGCCTTCCTGAACTAGGAACCTGGTATGGTAAGGATTGGACCTCAGCTGCTCGAGAAATTCATCGGAAAGACATTGTCTAAGCTTCTCTTTGATGCTACGATAACCATATGACCAAGAGGTTGCACAATCCCATCGATATGGTCTTGTCCTCGAACTACCTTCGGACGTTGGAACATCAGGACCTTTCACAAAGAAGAACCGCCTTTTCCAACCTTTGTCCTTTTTCGTCGTTATGTTGGTAAGAAAAGGCCGTTTCGACCTCTGACGGATGGATACGAATCCCGCATTCGAACCTTTGCCTAGGTCCATTCGGAAGGTGTCCCAAAAATTGCTAAAGGAGGCCTCTTCTCCTTTCGCCTCCATGAGAACACTGAATGCTGCTATATAAGCAATAGAGTGCGGAAGAAGCTGAGCGGGGGACAGCGAAAAGAAAGAAAGTATACACCTTAAGAGGGGACTGAATGGAATGCGCAAACCACACGAAAATTGACCTTCATAGAAGGATTGACAGCCAGTCGGGGGCTCGGTGGCACGTTCGGAATAAGAGGGAATTACGATGGAAAACCCTTTGGGAAGAAATTTCCCATATTCCCCCTCAAGATGAACACGATCCTTCTTCGAAAAACAACAGGAAGTCTCTTTAACGGGGAGTTCCGACCTGTTTGAGGCCATTGTCTCGGGGGCTGGCACAGGTTTGAAAATTCTGACAAAGGCTCCCTCACCGATGCTGCGCTTCTCAACCTCATTTTCTTCGAGATCCTCGCTTGGATCATCATTCTCGCCTCCTGGATGAAATTCTCCATCTTCATAATCGTCAACGAGCTTTAACAGAGGATCAGATTCTTGACTCTCTTTGACCTTACTCTTGCCCTTGACGTTCCTAGAGCTTGACATAACGAATTGAAAGACAAATATATAATGTAGATGCTGTTTCGAACCCAAATACTTCGAGCTAAAGAGGGAATATAATATGTAAATAAATTTTCAACGAGTCAACTTATATATATGGGGTTAAAAAGGTAAATTGCAAACTGGTCCCCGAGTAACCGCGACGGTTGAACTTACCATGGATAAAAACTCAAAGCTATTTCTCTGAAAATTGCATTTTCAGTCCTTCGTTTCTTAAGACTGGGGAATATACCATGGAAGTCGCTTCCGGAAAATATTGTTGGCCCTCTAGGTCTGTGCTCGGAAATAAGGAAAGCATTCGAAGAAAGTCTCATGACAATTCACAGCTAAGGGCATTTCAATTGAGGGGCTCTACTAAAACGATGGACGTCTAAGTATTCCCTCCGCACTCCTAAACGATATTTCTAGCATATGCACTCTTTTTCCCTGGCTCGGTTTTTATCCCAATGGGTTTTTCCGAGTTAGGTTTTTAATGAGGCATATCCGAAACACATTCCCAACGACTCATTTCAATCCAACGGACAACGCAACTTAAACTTCTTCGAGCGCAAGCTCCTCTTTACGCTCGAGAAGTGGGGGAGTATTGATGAGGGGTAATTTAGACCCCGCTATCTTCCCCGATCCAACACCGATCGAGTGGCTTCAACTCCCCAATACAGAGGGAAGTTGCCGAACTCGAGCTCATGATCATATATCCACGGCTTGCTCGAGAAGATCAATCAGGGGGTACTGTTGGGCTGAAGGCAGGCCCAAGCCCATCTGTTCAGCTATAAATACCCGCGCATTTATGATGTTAGAAACAACTTCCCAGGTGCTCTCTTCTCGAAGCTACAGTTCATAGCAGCTCGGGATTATAGCTCTAGATCGAACATATGTATTTCACCCTCTAGCTTGTACGGCATCCTATAATGCTCGGATAGGACCCTAGAAATATTTGTACTTGTACTCATTTAATTCGAATACAATTACATTTAATCTTCACTTTACTTTATTTGTGATTATTGTGATACATCCACACCCTTGATCGAACCAACGAAACCACGTAAGATCAGATTGTCTATGGTCCTACCATTAGGCCATATGAAGAGTTACCTGAGGATCCAATCTCACCATTTGTTCCTATTGATGATTTAACTTGGATCACTCACAGGTCAATTGTGGATAATGCAGGTTTGATGCGTACTGTTACATCTGTTAAGAAGGTTCAACCACCTTCTGATCAGAATAAGGGAAAAGAAGGCACTTATGCTCCTGATGATAAGACTAAAGAAAAAGAAGGAAATTCTGACCTTGCTGATCAATCCAAAGAAAAAGATGACAAGTCTGAACTAGCTGATAAATCAAAGGAAGAGGAAATCACTCCAAATCAAGCTGATCAGATTAAAGAAAAGGAGGATACTGCTGAGCAAAATGATCAAACTAAGGAGAAGGAAAGCACTCCTAGTCAAGCTGATGAGACCAAGGAACAAGAACCTGTTTCTGGTCCAGGAGATCAGATTATTGAAGAAACAGCTCCTGCAGCAGATCAGATTACTGAAAAGGCAACTCTTGCTTTACCTCCAATTTCATCTGAAGTTGACTCTACTTCTCAAAACTTACAACAAACATCTCTGTTGGATTCAATTCAGCAGATGATTTCAAAATCAATGAAGGAGTTAGAAGAAAAGGTGACTGCTAATCTGTTGACTGCAGTGAGTCAACCAACTCAGAAAGCTGCTGCTGTTCCAACCTCTCTGATAGAAGACACTGCTCAGAATGTGAAATCTATCTGTCAAGATATGGATATTATCAGAAGAAGAACTCAAAGTACAGCTGCTGGTTGGAGGGATATTACAGAAACAGTTGAGATGGCTATTCAAGCTGAAGATGAAACTCTGCAACATATGATGAAGGACTTCAAGGAATCTACTGATATGGTTCTGGCAACTCAGATTCAGTTAGGTGACTAAGGAGAAGTTGTGTTAAACAGAATGGAAGCATTTGAAGCCAATCAACTCAGACAACAAGCTCAACTGGATGCTATGGAAGAGAACATCAAACTTCTCTGTGATTCACTTCAGATCACACCAGTCTTACCAAAATATCCAATCAACCCTGCTGATGATGACAAAAAGGGGGAATATAGGGTACTTAGGGAAGATAAGGCACCTTGTGATGAAGAACAAATGCTGAATTAGAAGGAACTGAAGTTCTGGAGGAATCTGCTGAAAATGAAAAGACTGGTGAAGATAATGAAGGCACAAGCAGACCAACAGAGAAGAAGATCACAGAAGAGGAAAAGGAAGCTGAGGAAACTGAAGCTGAAGCAAAAGCTAAATCTGACAAAGAAATAGCTGCTGCTAAGGACTCACCTGAAGAACAGCTTGATCCTGATGTTAAGAAGAAGAAGTTGGAGCTGTTAAAACAGAAGTTCTTTGAGGAATTGGAAGCTGAGACTTCCAAACCTGCTGAAGAAGGAGAAGAAAACAAGGAAGTAGAAGACAAGACAGTAGACTAGTTTAGTCTAGGTTACTTATGTTTAAATCCTTGTAATCTCTTATTTTTGCACATATCATCTACCAAACTTGTAACATGTAAAATGTAATCTTTTCAGAATCTATAAAAAGTTCAAGTTTGAAATCCAATAGACTATTTCTATCTCAGAAATTTTTGAGGATCAAAACTTTAGTTTAGGTACAGGTACTTAGCTGAAGTTTTGTGATCATCAAAAAGGGGGAAATTGTTGGATGAAGATGAAGTGCAAAGAAGTTAAGAAGATAAGGGAAGGTTTTGATCATCAGCTGACTCAAATCAGATTTGTTCAGTATTTGATCAGCAGAGTATCTATCAGCAGAGTTGCCTCGATCAGCAGAGTAGAAGAGATCATGAGATAAGTTCAACGGTAATAAATGCACCTGGTGTAATAAATGCTGCAAGAGAAGGGTAGTAATGACAAATGATTGAAGAATATTCTCGGATCAGCAGAGTGCATTTAATGCAGCTACATGAAAGTACAGCAGAAATAGTATTGTAGCAGGGAGCCGTTCTGAATTTGGGCTAAGGCTATGGATTTTAAGTGTGATTTTCTTCAACGGTCATATTTTCAAATCCAAGTATAAATAGAGCTGATTTCGAAGAGAGAGATACACAACAACATTCTGAGATTCCGTTTTTGAAGCATAAATTTGTCTAAGTCTCAAGAAGCTCGAACAGCTCACTCGTCTAGTGGAAGTCATATGTTGACAGAAACCAAGTTGAAGTCAAATAGAAAATACATTCTGAGTGATTTTATATTTAGCTGAGTGTTGTGCGAAGTTTAAATCCGTCTTTTTGAGTGATTTAACTTCAGAGGATAGGTTTTCTGAGTGATTTCCTATTGTGAGCTTATAGCCTTCTCATTTGTTGTTTAGGTTTAAGTGGAGAAATATTGTAAACTGTGTGTTTATAGTATAACCCAGAATCTAAGTGATTTGGAAGAGTGGACTAAAGGATTTTTATCCATATAACCACTATAAAAATTATGTGTGTTATTCTTGCATTTAAGTTTTCTTGCACATCTTGAAATTGCAAAGTTTACACTTTAAATCGTTAAAAGATTTTAAAAGGAATTTTAAAACTGGGGATAAAATCTTTTAAAGGACTTAGTCTACTTGTGAAAAACACTTTCAAACATCCGCTGCAAGTATACTCTTGATAAAATTGTTTTGCTGAAAAACAGCTAAGTAATTGTAAGAAGAGTGGTCACTCTGTTGTTCAAGATTTGTTCACGATCAGCATAGTCATCTTACTGTTCTTCATCAGCTTAGTCTGCTGACAGAAGACTGAAAAGTTTTTAAGTCTAAAAATTTTCAAAGGTCTATTCACCCCCCCCCCCTCTAGACCTCATCTGACCACTTGGGACCAACATGATGCAAGGATTTCAACTTTGAGAGCTGAACTAGTTCTATTAAATTTAGATGCATAAGCTGAGGGGGAACTCATCAGAAGACTGGAGTTTATCAGCTTACTCATCTTATTATCTTCAAGGTTAACACTCAACAGACTACTTAACTGATGGATTCTTAAAGTCAGGGGGAACGTGTAAGACTAGCGGTACTCCTGATTAAAAGATAAAATTTGTTGATGAAAGTTAGTTGAAGTTATATTTTCATCAGAAGATCTTAATTCTTGAAGACTGAAGTTTAATTATCTAGCTGGATTGACAAACAGCCGAGGAAGATTACTAGCTATTGGCTTTCACTAGTAATAATCTGTCATCAGGACACTCGTCTGATCAGATAAGTATTAAGCTTACTGATCTGATTACTTATGTAAAAGCTTTGTTATTTAAAAACGTTTTATCTAAAACATGTTTTTACTAGTCGACTAAGGCGGTTCGTATTCCCGCCTATCAATAAATGCTTTTTGAATTTTGAACTGCGTAACTGACGGCCCACGATCAATGCTGAATCAAAACTGATCTAAGGGTTAGCGTGTAACACGGAAACCGACGCACCTAAACTCTTTAAAACCAGATCTGATCAGCTCACTGATCCTTTACGTACCCAAATACTTTCTAAAGCATTCTAAGGATTTCTGCTTTCATTTTCTGCAAAAATCCTCTCTCGTTTCACTAACCTTTTCAGAATCATCATGACTCCCCAACAAGAAGCTAAGGCAGAGGGTATGTATCTCGTTTACGATACATATCACAAGACCGGTACTGACGTGATGAAGGCGATCCTTGAGAAATTCAAAGCTGCAACTCTAGTGAACTTCATGGAAGCTCACGATGAGATGGTGTACAAGGATCAAGTTCTGGAGTATTACAAAGCTAAGGAAGCTGTTGATTTCAACAAGCTTGAAATCAAGGCAACAGTCGAAGGAAAGGAAATCGTCATTACTCCTGCTCTGCTCCATGAGAGGTTTAGACTGTCCAACCAAGGAAGAACAGACCTAACCACCATGGCAGAAGACAAGATGCACGAATTCTGGAGCATCTGTGCTCAGGACGGGGAAATTCTTTTAGGTAATATTAAGAAAAACCAGCTTAAGGATGAATATCAGCGTATGGCTGATATGGTAGCTAAGTTGATAGAGAACTGTACGTTTTCCTTGGATAGTGTTACTATGAAACGTTACTTTATGATGATGGCTATCTATTATGGTTATGAAGTGAATTGGTCTGTGATTGTGTGGTACATTTTGGCAAACTTCCATAAGAAGAAACAGACTAATCATAGGATCTCTCTGAGTTATCTGTTTGTGATTTTGGGTTGTGGTGTAACAAATGGGAAAGTTATTCACAATGCCAAGGCAATGGCTAATTATCAAGCTGTTAAGGGAGGTTCAAAGAGGAAGACGGATGAAGAAGAGGTTGATGAGCCTAAGGAAAAGGCTCCCAGCAAGAAAAGAAAAACGTCTGTTCAAACAGCTAAGCCAGTTGTTCAAGCCAGAACAGATGATAAAAAGCAAGCTGCTGCAGATGAAATTATAAAGAAAACAACTGAAGAAATTCTGGAGATGTCAGCTGATTCACCCTCCAGAACTATATCAGAGGAGCAACCTGCTGAGAATGTTGCTAAGAGGACTAGGAGTCAACTCAAAGACACTGCAACTTCAAGGCAAGAAAAGGAGAAAGTTGCACCGAAAAAGACTGCTAAGAGGAAGATCGTCTTTGAACCATCTCCTACTAAGTCTGAGGATTTAGTCAGAGAAGGCCCTCAAACAGCTGAGAGGCCAGTTGAAGCTGATAAACCTGCTGATGTTGCTGCTGCTAAGATGACTTCTGATGCTGATGCAACAGCTGCCCAAGAGCAAGCTTCAACAGCTGAGGCATCTGAGCCTCAACCTGATCCAGAAGTAATGATCATAGAACCAACAGCAGCATTCCTATCTCTATTGCTGCTCCAGAGCCTACTACTGCTGCTGATAAGTCAAAGAAGAAGAAAATTGTGAAAAGAAAGATATCTGCAGCTGAAAGGAAGAGAAGGGAAGATGCCCTTGAGGAAAGAAGGCCAAGGAGGAACTTGCTGAAGCCATCAGGCTTAGCAAGATTGAAGCATAAAAAGAAGAAAGGAGAAGGAAAATGACACATGATGAACGCCAAGCTGCTGAGGATGCTGAATTGGTTATGGTTCTTGAAATGAGCAAGAAGGATGCTCATGGGCCTCGCCATGCTGGTGGTATAAGGATTGGAGAATCCTTAAAGGCAAGACGGATTCTGCCACCAGGCATGAAAGTGAGAGTGGAGAAGTGCCCCTTTAATGTCAAATGGGCTTTGAATATTGTCAAGGGACATTCTGGTGCCTTTGCCAGATTTGAAGCTGCCTTTGTGGAATTTGACTGACAGCTACAACAGGCCACTTTGTTCGTCCAGGAGAAGATTAGATACAATCAGTAGAGGACTTTCAGAGTTGACAAATCTGTTGCAGAGCTGAAGGCTTGGAAAGAGTTTGAAACAGAAGAGAAGTGGGTTTTGGACTTCATTCAAACTTCATCCATATCACAAGCCTTGAATCCTGATCACATTAGGGATGTCTTCCACGACCTTGCAACAGGAATTGTCTATTAGGAAGCAAAGAAGATTGAGAAGTCCCTAGCTGCCAAGAGAAGAAAAAGTGATGACCCTGTTCAAAGGGCTGTCAAGATTGTTGTCTATCAAGCGTTGGAGAAATGGTCAGAATGCTTAAGATACTTCAAAGGATCTCCAAGTGATCTGCCTTCACTACCAAGTGTTCAACAGATTGCTTTTGGCGCTGAAGTCAGTACTTACAAGGAAGTGATCAAGGCACTAGCTCAGGGATCTATGCCTAAGATCACTCAGGTACTCCATCAGACCATAAGAATATATGATGATGGAACACCTGAAACTGTTAAGGTGGAAGAACAGTCAACTGTTCAACAAGCTGCTGTCAAGCATGATGAAGAAAAGGCCCCAGAAAATGTTCAAGTAGAAGCTGGCACAATTGTTGTTCATCCAACTGTTCAGGAGTCTGCTAAGACTGAGCAAAATGAGGAAAAAGAAGATGAAGACTTAGCAGATATTGAAGTTCACTAAATTGAGCCATCAACTTCTACCTCCATTCCAACAGCTAATAAACATTCAAGTCTGATGGAATCCATTCAGCTGCTGCTGGAACAGACCTTGGAGGATAAAATTGGAAAGCTGATGAAGGAAATGAAGGCTGAAAACAGAGAAGTTCAAGAAGAAAATAGAAGATTGCAGGAGGAGAACAAGATATTGCTTATGGATACAATGGATAACCTTCCTGCTGATAATTCTCTTCAATTGATCCAGAGTCTGAACAATCTGAATGGGAATATTGAAGACGTTAAGTCTGATGTGAATCATCTTCACACAGCTCTTCAACGTAATGAAGCTGATATTGCAAATGCCATTCGGTCAATCACCAAGCTTGTTGATGCTGAAACAAAACTGAAAAGGGGATGGGCAGCACACTTGGATGGAATTGCATCAAAAGTCCATGCTGAAGTAGCCACTCTGCAACTGAACATTGATTATTTGAATGATCAGACCAGCACTCAAGGATCAACACTGAATCAACCATTAAAGCTTACCATCATGGATGCAAACATAAAGAGGATCTGCACTACTATAAATCTGCCAGTTACTGATTCTCTCCCTGCGGATGATGACAAAAACGGGGAAGAGAAGACAGTTTCTGAGAAGGAAGAAGCTGCTCCAGTACCTGAAACCGCTCAAGTACCTGAAAACTATGCTGTTGAGAAAGCTGCTGATGAGAAGCAAACAGAGTTAGTACTTGAACCAGTCAAAGTAGCTGAAGAGAAGGCTGAAGCTGATAAGGATGCAGAAGCTGCTGAAGAAAAGGCTGCTGATGCAAAGGAAGCAGATGCTGAAGAATAAATTGCTGATCAAGAAGAAGAACATAAGGAACCAGTCAAGTCTGACAAAGAATTGGCTGCAACTAAGGACACATCAGAAGAGCAACTAGATCCTGAAGTGAAGAAGCAGAACTTAGAACGCATCAAAAAGAGGCTTGAGGAAGCTGATGCAGCTGAGGCAGAAAGACTTAAGAAAATGGAAGCTGCTCAGAAAAATCTCCTTGATGATGAAGCTGATGGTGATGATGATGATGAAGTGGAAGATGAAGAAGATGAAGAACTTTTTGAAATTGAAGAAGAAGTGACTGATGAAGAATCAGATCACTAGCACTTAAACTTCTTGTAATCTATTTTTTGTATTTTCTCATCTGTCAGAAAAGTTGTAACTTGTACTCACAATTCTGAAATTAATAAAGGTTCAAGTTTTTCATCAAACATATTATTTCTAACTCAGAAATTCTTGAGGACAAAAACTTTAGTCTAGGTACAGGTACTTAGCTATTAGGTTTTGTCATTATCAAAAAGGGAGAAATTGTTGGATGAAGATGAAGATCAATAGACAAGTAATTTAAAGATTGAAGGGAGGTTTTGATGATTTCTAAAACATCATAACCAGCTATGGTAGAAAAGCTTAGTTAAAATCCCTTGGAAGAATTTTGATTCAAGTTAAAGTATTACCAGACAAGTCAAAACTCAAGATGGTCCAAGAAGACTACTGATCTGCTGTTGAAAGAAGAAATCAGCTTGATGAAGATCAGCCGACTCAAATCAGATTTTTTCAAGTTTGGGATCAGCTCTGTTCATCATCAGACTAGTGTTCTCATCAGTCAAGTGGAAAGGATCAGAAAGTCTCTCCAACGGTAGTAAATGCACTTGGATTAATAAATGCTGAAGACCGAGAGTATTAATGACAAATGATTGAAGAAAAACCTTGTATCAGCTAGGTGCATTAAATGCTGTCTGGCAGAAAGTACTGTTGACAGTACTGACACTGTGCAGAGAGCCGTTCGCAGAAATTAAGGACCAGTACCCGAGGAATTTGAATTGTGTCTCTCTTCAACGGACATTTTTCAAATCCTGGAGTATAAATAGTTCAAGAAACTGAAGAAGAGATATACAACAACACAATCTCTGAGAGAAAAATCCGAAGCAAAATCTCTAAGTCTCAAGAATAGCTCACTCATCAGCTTAGTCATTTGTTGACAAAAGCCGAAGTTGAAGATAAAAAAGATAAACATTTTTCTGAGTGAAAAGCTGTAAGGAGTGTTGTGCGAAGTGTAGATCCATCTTTGTGAGTGATCTAGCTTCAGTGGATAGGTCTTCTTAGTGATTTCCTATTGTGAGCTTACGGCCAGATTCATTTGTTGTCTTGGCGTAAGTGTTATATACTGTAAACTTTTTGATTATAGTAGTATAACCCAAGATCTAAGTGACTTGGAAGAGTGGACTAAAGGATTTTTATCTATATAACCACTATAAAAATTCTTTGAGTTTTAATTTGCATTTTTTCTTGCATATTTTCTAAGAGTTGCATAAAACTTTCAAAGAAACTGTTAAAAGATTTTAAAAAGGAGTTTATTTAACTGGGGATAAAATATTTTCAAATAGACTAAGGATACTTGTGAAAAACACTTTAAAATATTCGCTGCAAGTGCTCTGTTTTAAAAGCTTGCTGAAATCAACTAAGTAGTATAAGGAGAAGTGGTTAACTGTGCTGTTCAAGGATTTGTTCAACGATCAGCTTAGTCAGCTTACTTACCTATAACAGCTTAGTCTGCTGACAGACGAGTGAAAAGTTTTAAAGTCAAAAATTTTTCAGAGGTCTATTCACCCCCCCCCCTTCTAGACCTCATCTGACCACTTGGGACCAACAGACTAAAAGGGATTCAAATCCATTCCACTTGTTGTTGTTTTAACTAAATCTCTCGAGAGTGAATCTGTAAAAGGATCGGCTAAGTTGTTCTTTGATCTTACATACACAACAGCTATAATTCCATCTTTTAATAATTGTTTGATGTAATTATGTCTTAGACTAATATGTCTTGATTTACCATTATATACCGAACTATGTGCTCTACACAAAGTTGATTCATTATCGCAACTTAAGGAAATGGCTGGCATTGGTTGTGGCCACAACTCTGTATCAAACAATAAATTCCCCAGCCATTCTGCTTTCTTTCCTGCTGCAGCTAATGCTACAAATTCAGATTCCATAGTTGAATGTGAAATGCAAGTTTGGTTCTTGGATGCCCAAGATATTGCTCCTCCTCCAAGAGTAAATATCCATCCAGAAGTGGATTTACTAGAACTATCACTAGTAATCCAATTTGCATCAGTGTAACCTTCTAGTGGAGCTGGAAAACTATTATAAAACAATCCTAAATTGATTGTTCTTTCTAAATATCCAAGAACCCTTTCGATTCCTTTCCAGTGGTCTACACTTGGTCGACTAGTGTATCTTGAAAGTTTACAAACAGAGAATAATATATCTGGCCTAGTTCAATGCATTGCATACATTAAACTTCCTATTGCACTAGCATATTCCAAAGGAGCAATTTTCCTTCCAATATTTTCAGTTATTTTAAAAGAAGAATCATATGGGGTGTTTGCTTCCTTTATATTTAAAAGCTGGAACTTATTAATGACTTTCTTAATATAATGAGATTGACATAATGCATAACCCCCACCATGTTTCTTAACTTTGATGCCTAAAATAGTATCTACTTCATTTAAGTCCTTCATCTTAAATTTTGAAGTTAAATACTTTTTAGTTTCTATTATCCATAAATTATTAGTTGAGAATATTAACATGTCATCCACATAGAGACAAATAATAACACCATATTCATCAGTAAACTTTGAATAAATACACTTATCAGCATTATTATGTTTGAATCCATAATACAATATTACAGTGTCAAACTTTTCATGCCACGACTTTGGCGCTTGCTTTAATCCATAAAGCGATTTAACTAATTTGCACACTTTATTTTCATGTCCATGCATAGCAAATCCTTCAAGTTGTTCCATATATAATTCTTCATAAAGATCACCATTTAAGAAGGCAGTTTTAACATCCATTTGATGAACATATAAATTATAAATTGAAGCTAATGTCATAAGTACTCTAATAGATGTTATTCGTACAACAGGTGCATATGTATCAGAGTAATCTATGCCTTCCTTTTGTGTAAAGCCTTTAACTACCAATCTAGCTTTAAAAGTTTGGATTGACCCATCAGTGTTATATTTTCTTCTAAACACCCACTTACATCCAATAGGCTTGGAACCTTGAGGCAGATCAACAAGAATCCATGTATTGTTAGACATAATCGAATCAATTTCATCGTTAATTGCCTCTTTCCAGTAAGCTGCATCTCTGGATATCATAGCTTCACTAAATGTTTTTGGATCATCTTTCACATGTAATAAAATAGGTGTTTTCTTAATAATAGAGTTTATATCTCCTTCAGTTAAAAATACTAGAGCTAGTGATGTAATAAAATCAGGAAAATCCTTTTATTTTCTAACTATTTGACTTCTTCTAGGTTCCAAAGTTGTATGATCATTCTTTCTCTTTAAACTTTGATAAGTAATAGGAAAATTATCAAGTTTTTATGGTGATGATGATTCTGTGTCATTGCGAAATTTATTTTCAAGAAACTCATCTCTTGATTTCACAATAAACATTTGAACTTCGATCCAATAATCTATAAGCTTTAGAATTTTTAGCATACCCAACAAAAACACTTTTACAAGCTCTTGGACCTAATTTAGATCTATTTGGATCAGTAACTCTATAGAATGCAATGCAACCCCAAACCTTTAGGTAATCTAGATTAGACTTTCTTCCTTTCCATATTTCATATGATGAAATGTGAGCTTTTCTTGAAGGAATTCTATTGTCTATATGACAAGTTGTAAGTAATGCTTCACCCCATAAATATAAAGAAAGTTTGGCGTTTAAAATCATTGCATTAGTCATATATATCAACTAACGTTCTATTTTTTCTTTCAGCCAAACCATTTTGTTGTGCAGTGTAAGCTATAGTAGTTTGGTGTACTATGTCATTTTCTTCACAAAAAGCATTAAAGTTATTCAAAAGGTATTCACCTCCATTATCACTACGTGAAATTTTAATTTTCCTATTTTTTTGATTTTCAACAAGTGATTTATAACCCTTGAACATATCAAATGCTTGATCCTTGCTTTTCATTAAATACACATATCTAAATATAGAACAATCATCAATAAAAGTAATAAAATATCTATTGCCTACTCTACTTAATTTTCCATTCAATTCACATATATTGGAATGTAGGAGCTCAAGGATTTCAGTCTTACGTTCAACACTAGGAAATGGCTTTTTAATTATTTTGGTTTGTATATATATCTCACATTTAGGATTATCATATTCATGACACGAAATCAAACCATGCTTTGACATATATTTTAAATACTTACAATTTAAATATGCAAGACGCGCATGCCATAAATTAAAAGAATAAACAACAGAGTAAGCAAAACTATTATTTTATTAATACTTAATTTGAACATTCCATCACAAGAGTACCCTTTTCCAACAAACATTCCACCTTTAGTCAAAATCAAACTATTAGACTCTAAAACGACTTTTATTCCGTTTTTACAAAGCAAATTGGCATATACAAGATTTTTCTTAATTTCTAGGATATGTAAAACATTAACAAGAGTAAGTTTCTTCCCAGAAGTGAATTCCAGTTCGACTTTTCCTTTTCCTAAGACCTTTGCTGCTTATGTTTTCCCATAAGCACTTCTTGATCTTCCGTTGCAACTTCCTATTTTTCAATTGAGATTTATCGTTGCAGACATGAATAGTCGCACCACAATTGTACCACCAATCAAATGATTGTGGTGTAGTAGTCATATGTAGTTGAGTCACCATTCCAATATGCATTCAAGAAACCATGGCAATTAAATTTTCAACTTCATTTTCATTAAACATGTTTGCTACTTTATTGGGATTATTCGCAACATTTTCCATCTCTCTTTTCTTGATTCTACATTGACGAATCAAATGCGCTTTTTTGCCGCAATGGTGACACTTTCTTGTTTCTTTGACATTTTGCTTCTTGTTGGAACCATTGTTATTATTATCAAAATTCTTCCTCTTGTTTCCATGACTTTGATTGTTGAATGTCTTCTCATCCGCAACATTTACATTAGAAGAATCAAACTGCACTCTATCGATCTTTTTAAGTGCTCGAGTTTCATCCTCTATTCTCAAATGTGTCTCAAGTTGTTCCAAAGTGAAATTTTCCGATGAATGTAAAAGTTTCTTTTGATAATTTGTCCAAACGGGTGGAATTTTAGCAATTATCGCACCAACTTCGAAACTTTCGGGAAGTTCAACTTTCAAGTCTTTGAGTTTAATTACCAAGACTTGCAAGTCATGTACTTGGTTCAAAATCGGCAGACTATCATTCATAGAAAATTGTAAAAACTTCATGATCAAAAACTTATCCGTACCTTTCCTTTTCGATTTGTACTTGTTCTGTAATGCATTCCAGATCTCTCTTGGTGATAAGATTGAAATGAATAAGTCATAAAGTCGATCAGAAATAGTGTTCAAAATATGGCCACGACAAACCAATTCATCTTCTTCACGTTTCTTTCGTTGCTCTTTAATAGCATCATCTTCACCTTCTTTTGGTTCCCTACTTGGTTGTAAATCCGGACTTAACACATAGAAGATCTTCAAAGCGGTCAAGAGAAACTTCATTTGTTTGGCAACGGGAGAAAGTGCCATCAAACTTATCCAATTTCACAAAGTCTTGATTCATGACCTTAAAAGCAATTAACGTATGTAGTCGATTCCATAATATCACTTTAAAATTGTTGAGAAATTTATTTGTGGGGAACTAAATATATCAAGAACTTTGTGGCCTTGAGGCTTGTTTAAAGACAATATCTTAAAAGTGATATTTGCCCCCACTCGATTGAGTTTGCTAATGGGTTTGAAGTAGCAAATCACTCCCAGAATACAACAAACCACTTAGAAAGATAGATAGCAATTTTAAACTTTCTCTATAAATTTCTCTAATAATTGTGTGCTTTAGGAGAGGAAATAAATTGGGGGAGAGAGTAGTAATAATTTCGTGGGGGATTCTAGGGTGCCGCTACGTTAGGTGCCGCTAATACCACATTAGGTGGTATTATCACACAATGTGTATCACATTGTATGGTATAAGGAGTATAATTTATACCATAGAATGTGACACACATTGTGTGGTAATACCACTTAATTTGGAATAAATACTACATGATATGGGGGTCATACTAAATATATGGGGTTAATACTATGTAATATGATCATGTACCATAGAATGTGATACACATTGTGTGGTAATACTACCTAATGTGATATTAGCGACACCTAACGTAGCGGCACACTAGAATTTTCCTAATTTCGTTTATATAAATTTTCTGCACTACAACTCTATTTATAATATTCTTAGAGTTGTAATGTTCAATGAATCATTGTAGCTTATGTCTATTCATGAAAAGATGCATTCTACTTCCTAGTTAAAATACATTATTTCATTAATTAACCGTTCAAATGAAGTAAAAATGCATTGTTCATAAAGGTATGCATTGTTTCATTAATTAACCGTCCAAATGAATTAAAAGTCACATGTCCATTAGACATTTCATTATTTCAAATTAATTACTACACCCTACCCCCACTACTTATCATAATACAATAAGTACTATGTAATATTATAATCTATATAAATTCCAACAACATTTATCATTTTATTAATTACACATTGGAATGAAAAATTCTACAAATTCGAATGATGTGGTAATTTAAAGTTAGGGTCGTCAATAAGTCGGATTCTAATTAAATTAGGCTAAACTCAAATTCAATTACGTTTAAATTGGATTGGAATCGGGTTTAGTGTGAGTCTCTTTCGAATCTAGAATTTTCATGTTCATCAAATCTTTTTCGAATATAGTTTTAAAACTTCTCCAAATTAGTCGAACTTAAAATCCAGTAAAATTTCAAATCTCAAAAGTATCACATATAGTACTTTCATTCAAGTTAGCTTACGTGTACAAACTTTTTTTCATAATTCACTAAGTTGCAACATATTTTCTTGTAGCATTTAACCACTCAATCCAGATAGTTTAATTCATCGTCTTGAAAAACAGTTAAATTGAAATTTATTATCAAAATCAGTTCGTCATGCAAAATAAACATTGCATAAAATGAGTTAATAAATGAAATGTAAACTCATGTCTTATTAAATTGATGGTAAAATATTATTTATTGTAATTAAAATATTATGCATATACTCGATTTACTATTTATTATCTAACTTATATTAACATAGATGTTTAATGGATAGGGTTAATCAAAACTGTCAAATCTTACCAACAGGTGATTGGTCTGGTGGAAGGGACTAGTCACTACAAAGTAGCGGATTCAGGTTCGAATCCTATTGGAAAAGGTTCTCACTTAATGTGCCCGACCCGCCTCGATAATGATTAAACCATTGAGAAACAAAAAAAAAAAAAAAAACTACCAAATCTCTAATAAGATAAATCATAAAAGTCCAAATCCGAATCAAAATCTGCCTCGCTGATAGCCTTAATTAAATCTTAGTTTTTTTTGGGAGTGAATAGTATTTTTGTCCTCCTTATGGGTTAAATTTTGTAATTTTGTCCCTCTTAAATTTTTTTGTAGCAGATTGACCCCTCTTATCAATGTATTGTATCACATTCGTCCCTCTTATAACACATTCTTTCCTCTTAAATTTTTTGTAGTAAATCCGTCCCTCTTATCAATCTAGTGTAAAACATTACTCCTTCTTACATACAAAATACTAAAGTGGACGAAAGTTGATGTACTTTGTAAGAGGGACTAAAGTATTACATTACATTGATAAGAGGGACGAATTTGCTATAAAAAATTTAAGAGAGACGAATATGATATACTACATTGATAAGAGGAGCTAATCTGCTATGAAGAATTTAAGAAAGGTGAAAGTGCAAAAATTAATCCATAAGGAAGACCGAAAGCGCGATTTACTTTTTTTTTTTCTTCTTATTATAAAATTTCAAAAGACGAGTTTTTAACATAAGGTTGTTTTACCGAAGCCCATACACCATAGCCCACATATCTTGCTTTGTAGAGAAGGGCATTTTTGTCATATCTGGACCAAGCCGAAGGAGTCCTTTTATATCTTCTCTTCCCCAAATTGTCTTCCCGGAAGGGAATCTGCGACTAGGGTTCATTGCCCATCTTCTTCATCTCTTAATTAAGCAGCAGCTGCTCACTCTCCAATCCAGCTCCATACGCCGTCGTATCCTAACGTTCGTATTTCCATACTACCTCTCTTTCTCTCTGTGTCTTTGTTATCATTCTTTAATTATATGTAGTGACGGCGGTGAATTATTATCTCAAGAAATCATACATACGTTAACATGTATTTGTAAATGTGAAATTTCTTGGTACGACGCTAGATAATACAATGAGGACAAGAGTATTGTGAATGTGATAATTCCGAAAGGGAAGTGGTGAACATCTTATTAGTGTCTTATTTTTCATTAATCATGAATATATTTCTTGTTTTAATTCTTTAGAATACTGGCATAAGGTGCTCCCATGTTAATTTTCCTATGAGGTTGAGTTGCATTATAGTGTGCTTTTCTTTGTTTTAATTCTTCAGAATAATCTGGTCCATTTCTCCCTTTCTTTTTTCAGTTCTTACAAATAAGTAGTCTTTTCTGTAGTTGTCCCAATATTTTTTTTGAATTGCTATGAATTAGTCAAAACTCAAATGAGACTAGAAAATGTTGTTGGATGACTAAGATTTGTTTAGCTATTGTTTGCTCAAATCCTAGACGAAAAAACTTGGCATCAATTTCTAGAGTTATTGGCAGAACCCTCTCCTCAGTCCGTTTTAATTCACGTGAAAGAATTTCAGATTGGGCTTGCGTTGTGCTTCTATATGGAATTAAATTTTTTTGTTTGCTTTGTTGTTATGTTTAGGGTTTCTTTATTTATTGACTTAGGGGTAAATTAGTGGTGGAAACTTTTTTTCTTTTTGTAAGTGGTAGCCATGTTATTGCAAGGGTAATGATTTGGGAGAGTTTTCATCACTTGTTTCTTAATTTTTTTTTTAAATTATTGTCAAGTCTAATAGTATTAGTAAGATTTTCATTCGGTTGATCATATGGAAAGTTGGTTTGTTGTTAGAAGTGTTATATTTTAGCAAATATTTATAATGAACATTTATTATTAAGAAGAAGTGTTTTCCTTTTGCAATTTATCTTCCCTCTTCCCTGATTGTTATTTGTTGCAAATACATGATAATGTTTTTATGGTAACTTGTTAAAATTTCTTGATTTTGATCAGAAAATACACTTCACAATGGCCATGACAACTCTCTGCCGCCTCCTCTTCCGGCAATACTCCTCCTCCTCCACCAGGTATATATACAAGGCCTCCCTGACACCACTAATGACCTAGTTGATGAATGCCTCAACTTCCACGTCGGCGTTCAATCCCTCATCAGCGCTGGTGACCTCGATTTCGCCGCCACCAGCACCATGAAATATTGTTCTATTGGCTGACCCACTCCCACTGTTTTCACTTGTAATGCCATCAGTTCAGCCATGTATCGGGCCAAGAGGTACAGGGATGTCGAAACTCTGTTTACCTGGTTTTTCCACAAGAAGGAAATCGTACCTAATCTTTTTTCTTATAATAACCTTATTGTGTCCCATTGTGACTCCAATAAGATTGATGATGCTTTGATGGTTTATGAACACATTCTTGTTAATGCGCCCTTCCGATCCTCTGCTACGACCTATAAGCACCTCACCAAGGGGCTCATTGATGCGGAACGCATCGATGAAGCTGTGAGGTTGCTTCGTAAAATGTTGAACAAGGGCCATGCTGCGGATTCTTTGGTTTTTAATAACGTCATTCTTGGTTTTCTCAATTTGGGCAAGTTAGACAAGGCTAATGAGTTGTTTGACGAGCTGAAGGAGCGTTGCACGATTTATGATGGGGTGGTGAATGCGACTTTCATGGATTGGTTTTTTAATTAGGGGAAACCCAAGGAAGCAATGGAGTTGTACAGGGATTTGATGTCAAGGAATTATAGGATGGTGCCTGCTACGCGAAACGTGTTGTTGGAAACGTTGTTGAGGCATGGGAAGAAGACAGAAGCTTGGAATTTGTTTCACTACATGAGTACATGTTGGAGGATCACACCCCACCCTCCTTCAGGGCAGTGAATACTGACACCTTCAATATGATGGTTAACGAGTGCTTTAAGGAAGGGAAGGTTGAGGAAGCAATGGAGGTTTTCAAGAGGTCCGGAAAGGGACTCAAGTCGAAGCCTTTCCAAATGGATCTTGCCGGGTTTAATAATATGATTGCTAGACTGTGTGAGCTTGATATGATGGAGGAAGCGGAGCAGTACTTTAAGCAGTTGTCGTTAAAGTCAGCGTCGTATCCGGATGTTAACACATATAGAACTTTGATTGATGGATATATTAAAGCCGACAGGATCGATGAAATGTTGAAGAAGTACTCGGAGATGGTTGAAGCAGGTTTGAGGGTTATCCCGCCAGATGCCAATAAATGGTTCAAGTTCTTGATTGAGAAAGGGAAGGTTCCTGAATGTTTAAGTCTTTTGTTCATGATGGGTGCTCCAATAAATGAATTAGTTATGTTTGGTTAATTATCATCATGTGAAGCCTAATATGACTACTTATGAAATTGTGATAAAGACCTTAGTAAAGGAAGGTTATTACGATGCAGCCTTCGATGTGTTAACATGTATGAGATTCCAAGGGCGACGTGAAGATATTCAGATAGTATTGAACAAATGAGTAGCATACCTAGTCCTTTTGAACACGTCTGTCATGTGTCATGAAGAATGGAAGGTACATATTTATTTCTCCATTTGGGGCATTATTTTTCTCTCCACAGTTGGTTGATCTGAAAATGATCATGAAATTTTGAGAGTTTTACTTGGTGCTCTTAGGTTGTAGTCAATAAGCTTTTGAGAGTTGCATGCATGATTCTTTCCTTCCTGTTTCTTCTTCTTTCTAAACAAATTTTCTATTTTGGTTCTGCTTCTTCCACGAGCTCCTTCTTTGGTTCTCCCAACGTTTGTAATGACTGCTTCCAATGTCTGCAGTTGTTTTCCGCTTTCTTTCTTTATTTATTTTATTTGAGATTTTTAGGCTACTCTATTAAATTAATTTTTTTTGGTTTTCACATTGATTTCATTTTCAATCTTAGTTTAAATCAATTGTTTTGAAAAATTAGTTCTTCATGTGTGTAGTTGGGTATTTATTTAAATTAAATTATATTTAAAAAAAATTGGGGGTAGGAGACAATTTCTTATAAAAACATGTCTACTTTTGTTGAAGGGATGCCACCTGCTTATACTGTCAGTTATATTCTGCTCTTTTGGCCACTTAATACTTCCTTCTTACCCAGTTTATAGTTATATTATTTTGGGCTCAATTTCTTGGGGTGCGAGGAGTTACTTTTATGTTTCTTAATATTACTTTCCTTCGTCTTCTGCTCTGTTTAGGTTGGTTTGTTGTTTCAATATGCTGTTTTGGTTTATTGTTATGGCTTCTCATGTGTTCTCTTTTTTGTTTTTTTCGCTGGTTTGTTTCTCTGTGGTTTATTCGTGGCCTGGTATGCAATTTTTTTATTGGTTCTGAACTTTTATTTTTATGTGGGTTTGAGGTGTTGGTTGCTCATGATATACTTTTATTTGTTACAGGTTCTTGGGTTTCTTCTTGCCTGCCCTGTTGGATTACCTCACATATGTTTCTTTTTTTATTGTTTTGGTGTTGTAAAGAGGGAATGCTTTAGTTTAATGTAAATTGTACACTTGTTTTTCTGATTGTAAGGAATTTAGCTTCGACTTTTTGGTCTTGTCAGATATGGTTTTTAGTTTATGATATAATATGCAGCGGTTGTTGTGTCAGATATAATTTTGGGCTTATGACTTTTATTCTTAGGAGTTTAGCTTAGATTTTTGGACTTGTCATATATGGTTTTCAGTTTATAATATAAGACGCAGTTGTTATGTTAGATATGATTTTGAACCTGTGATGTAACATGTATTGGGTATTATGCGATGGAATGTTTGAGAATTGCCGAGTGTTTCATATTAGAATCTTCTTATTAAAAGATAGTGGAATATTTTAAGCGCTTCGTTTACTTTGCTTTTCTTCGATTCTCTAACGGTGTAAACATACTTGAATAGTTGTCTAATATTTTTTGTGGGTTTTGTACTTTTTGACTGTTCTTTGGAGGGAAGGCTTTTTTTTAAATGGATGTTGGTGGTGGTTTTGAGATGAGTAGTAAAGGAAAGACTAGGCCTAGATCGGAACGTGATGGTGTGGAGAGGGAGGATGACTTGGTTATTCATAAGCGATCGTGTAGTAGTTTGGTAATTGGATCTGTTTCTGAATGTGTGACTTTGTCCGCGATATGCTTCTATGAGTTCTGAGAACAAGGAAGTGTTGTTAAGCAAGCGCCGTGCTCGGCGTGTAGCGCGGATGTATTTGAATTGTCCGCCTAATTCTATAGGTGGTGTTTGTTCTTCTTCTTGCATTGTTCCGCTTGCTGGGCCATCTTGTTTGCTGGATAGGGGTTCACCAGTGTCTTATTAGGGTCTTCTGGATGTTCCTACCTTGTCGTGCGCTTTGGCTGTGTCTTCTTCTCAGTGTTCGACTCCCTGTCCTGTGGTATGTTTGCTTCTTTATTTTTCCTTTTTTTATCTTCTTTATTCTTACAGATGATGTTTGGTAAATATATGCTATGCTTTGTTTGTTAGTGACTATTAGTTTTTCATTATTGCAGTCCCATGTTCCTTTTCTCAAGAAAAGGCGAAATCTAAACTGGGTTTTCGAAATTTGATGGAAGGAGTGAGTTTTGGAAGCAGATTACCTCCCTATTTGAAAAAGTGGAAAAGACTTTCATTTCAGCTTTATGATTCCTAAAGCTCAATTTAAGGAGTGAGTTTTGTAAATGTGTTCATTTGATGTCAAATTGGGTGAATTTAATTAATTTTAGTGGTATTATGTATGCTTTACTATGTTATTTCTTCTTCTTATGCTACAAGCCTACGAGTATAATATTTTTTATTCAATCTTGGTTTTTAGATGCCTTAAATTTGAAAATTGATACATTCACCCCCTATTGAATATAACAAAAAAATTAAGAAAAATATGAATATGCCCTTAGGGTTAATTGCGTCTGTTCATTATTATAAATCTGAAAATAACACCTCAAGGGCAAAATAAAAAATTCAGGAAATTCTCTCAAGTGTCGAAGAAAATTGTTGTGCAAGTGAGTCAATGGTAGTGATATACCTGAGATGAATTTTTGTAAAATCAAATGTCAATAAATTTTTTATATTTGAGATACTCAAATATACTCAAATATAAAAAATTTATTGACATTTGAGACTGCCAGGCATTGCGGGCCTAGAGATGGGGAAGGGAGGCTATAGCCCCGCGAAATTTTCTGGGTTATATATTAGGCCATCTCCAATGGAGATGGCCGGGCTAGGGGCGGGGTCGGGCTTGGGAGGAAAAACCGCTGGAGACTGCTGCGGGGCGGGGTGGCACTGGGCTGGAACGGGCCCTGGCCCGGGGCGCGCGTCAGATTTGGAGAAGATCCTTTCCCTCTTTTTTTTTTTATTTTCTTTTAAGTGTATTCATTTTAATTAAAGTAATTAATGTGATTATAATTAAGTGGCCTAATAAATGTGATATTTATGCATAATTAATGAGCCTTAATTAATGTGATATTTATGTTAGTTAGTTGTATAATTAATGTGTTACTTTATTTAATGTTATATATTTTAATTAATGTGGTATATACTATATATAATTAATGTGTTACTTTATATAATTATGATATACTTATATATATAAATATTCAGTTACTATTACCTAATTAAACCCGTAATTTATGCCAACACAATGATTTTATTATGCATGGTAAGAAAATCATAAAAACAATCTATTACTAATTAAACCTGAATTTTTTGCCATCAACCTTAAAATTAAAATTTTTACCATGATAACAAAATATAATAAGTAATTGCATTTAACATAATATGAATATTAGCTTCAAACTAGGATGTTTCCTTTTTCTTTTGGTACATTATTTTTTAATAAAATTGACTTGATAATTAATGACTTTTAAAATTATAAAATGACTTAATATATTTTAATATAATTATTAATTTAATTACAAGTACTTTCGATTACCGGGGAGAAATCAGTAAAATGTTATATTTTCATATGTTTCCTTTCTTGTATTTTCCGTATTTTCGATTTCTTATATTTCCTTTGTTGTCTGTTGTATTTCCTTTCTTATATTTCTTCCATATTATAAAAATATTTGTTTGCATATTATGTATTAATTTAAGTTACTTTAATTAAATATTCTATTTAATATTAATATTTTAATATAATTAATAATTAAATTACGAGTACTAATATAATTACTATTATTAATATTAATATTAAAAAATTATAAATCTATAATATTAATAGGTGAGAGTGGGCAAAGGAAAAAAATGGAATTAATTCCCCCACGGAGCCCCAACCATTGGAGACGACCAGCAGGGCCCCGGGCTGGCCCTGGGCTAGCCCTCAACCATTGGAGATGGCATTAGTATTGATCAAATTTTTGCAAAAAAAAATTGTAGTGGTCAATTTGTGATGCTGATGAAAGAAACATCTTGAGATTTGGAGTTTAAACCTTCGATGGATTTTTTTTGTGTTCTTTTAATTTTTTGTCCTTTTCAATATATCTTATGTTTTCTTTAATAATTCCTTAATAATATTTTCAATATTTAATGTAAAAAAATTGCCTTCAAGAAATAATATATTTTAATGTTTTATGTGTTTTTAGCCACTGTTTTAAAAATTGGACCGAACATCGAATCGATAGTCTTACTAGTTACTGGTTAGATCGGTTTAATCGTTTTAACAACTGGTTCAATCTGTGTGATGTCATTATAATATAATATTTTAATTTTAATTTTAATATATGTAATCAACTATTTAAAAAATATATATATTATTCATTTTTTCAAGTTTATTTTCATAAACTAAATGTTTATCTCGTGATCAATTATTTTTCCTACAAATTTTGAATTAAGAATGAATGATAACAACAAAATTACAAGTATGATAACATTATATCAACGCAATAATTCAAATTATAATAAACATCATATCAAAAACAATAATTTTATTACTAATCACCTATGAAAAGAGAAATATATTATTGAAGAATTTTGTCATTGAATTATATATAAAAAAAAAAAAAAATTGAAGTTTGTGAAAAAATGACTTTTCTAACAAATTTGATACTCAAATATATTTATATAACTTATTATATATAAGATTTTTTTGTTTCTTGTTGATTTTGTCTAATTCAAAGTGAAAAATAGAAGAAGAGATGTGAGAGTATTGTTAAAGTTTAAAGGTCGCGGAAGAGAAATAAAAATCCGTAGCGTAAGCTTTTAATTTTTATAAGTGAACCAATGGTTCAATCAGTTCACTGGTTTATTGGTTTTACCGATTTTTGATCGGTTTTTCTCGGTTCAAGCTGGTCAGGAACAAAGCTGATTTTGGAGGGTTAATCAGATCGGATTGGCAACTGGTTACTAATTAAACCGATCGAACCGACTGATCTGGTCCGGTTTTTAAAACACTGTTTTTAGCAAAAAAAAATTCTTCTTAATAATATTTCGATATTAAGTGTTTTTTAAAATTTTAATTATAAAAACAATATGAACTATCATTGTTTTTGTAGTTCAATTTTATTTTTCTTTATTCAAAGTACTCAGTTGAATAACAAAATCTCCATATTTTCTTTATAATACTGTTTTACCATCATAACGGGATATCATATGTAACAAAAATAATTTAACGGGTTCATATTTTGTCAAATTTCACCTCCTATTTTTCTTCATATATTTTATCGTGAATAAATTTAATGTTGACAGTTTTGTTGAACTTTTTTTAATTATACTTTAGTCCCCTGCCTAAAATTCCTGGACACTCCTCCTGTAAGTTACATGAGGGGTTGGAAAATTCTTATCCAGAACGGGTTTGGCCGATCCCAAAGTAACTACATGGCAAGTTACACTTTCTTTGGGATTTGATGTAACTCCCAGGAAAGTGACCAATCACAAAGCAAGTACAATACACTTGCTTGATAGTTGGATGGGTTTGACCAAGTCAGACTTGGACAAGAATTTTCCTAAGGGGTTATTTGTATTTTACCCAGATACAGTAATTTCCTTTTTATTCCATTTCAACATAAACAACCCTGAAAACTAGTTACTTAATTCATCCCCCAAAATCCTTCAAAAGATATCTATAACGTTAAACCCAAAAATAAATTTTAAAGTAGAAAATTCTACATTTGCCTCCCAACTTGATTTAGGATGAATGGCATTTTCCAAATTATTTATCACGAGCTGGCCTGAACCCAAAATAAAACTAAAAATTGAAACGGCCATCTACCCAATCTTTAACATTAGTTCCAACTTAAAACCAGAATAATTCTTGGTTCGTATCAATTAATACACTAAGGACCCGTTTGGTAGGTATTATGTCATATTATATGTGTTAATATGGATTAATACAATGTTTGATATCATTGTTCTAATACCGTGTTAAATGGATTAAATCATTATGACCCTATATTGAGACTATATTATAATCCACTCACGCAAGGGTGGATTAATTAATCCAGGTGAATATGGATTCTGTGAAATGTCACTTATAACCTCAATTTACATATTACCTATTTTAACATATCATAAATTCTTTTTATAACTTTGAATAATATGTTCAATTAAATAATGAAAAATATATTAATATATGTCTAAGTTCGTAACTCCACCAAACATATTGCAATTGACTGTTTTAATGTAAAATGACTCAATCAAATTTACCGAATGTATTTTTAATATGATATTCAATCTGACTTCGATATAATCCACCTTAATTTCATACACCCTATCAAATGACCCCAAGTGTTGTTAGGACGATAAGACGATCAAATAGTTTTTCGTAAGAAAGATGGAATCCATGTGCGAACCCTTACTATAATGGGTCAAATAATTCAAACCATTAATTTTATTTAAATTAATTTAAAACATTGTGATTTTTGCATAATAATTCAAATTTAAGTTTATTTATAATATTCATTTTGATTAAAGAAGTGCATAGGATATTTCGAAGAAAAATTTCAAGTTTGTCGTCGTCCGACACACTCTTGCTGTCGTCAATTATGTATGAACCTGGAATTTTTCAAAAGTAATCCCCTTGTATTTCAAATGATGCTACACACTCTCCCATTAAATTATTATTTGTGTTAGATGGAAAGTCCCAAAAATTACGGATTATTTTGATTGGATTTTTAACCTAATTTCATTTGCCACATTTTATTTTTTATGTTAAGCATAAATTTGAACTAAAATATTTAATTTAATTAAATCTTGTGACCTTATGAACTTTGAAAATATAAAAGTTAGGTAAAATTGCAAAAATCGTTCCAAACTGATCACTGAATTTAGATTTTCGTCCCAAACTATTAAACTTGGCGAATTTCGTCTCGTAATTTAACATTTTTTTGGAGTATCGTCCCATCGTAAATTGTGAACTATGAAACTTCGTTAGCTAAGTTGGTTCACTCATTGTCTTGCTACGAACGAATTTGAGGATAGTTGTTGGTCCCAAGTGGTCAGATGAGGTCTAGAAGGGGGGAGGGGGGGTGAATAGACCTCTACAAATTTTAGCTTTAAAACTTTTTACACGACTGTCAGCAGACTAAGCTGTTATAGAGCAGTAAGCTGACTAAGCTGATCGCGAACAAATCTTTGAACAGCACAGTAGACCACTAATCTAATAATCACTTAGCTGATTTAGTCAAAATCAGTTTTAACATCAGAATACTTGCAGCGGATATTTTAAGTGTTTTACACAAGTAAACTTGGTAGATTAAAAGATTTTATCCCCAGTTTTATCAAACTCCTTTAAAAAAAATTTCAAATAGTTTTTCAAGTGTTCTTATGCAGTTTAGTAAATATGCTAGAAAATAATGCAAGTTTGAACACACAGAATTTTTATAGTGGTTATATGGATTTAAATCCTTTAGTCCACTCTTCCATGTAACTTAGATCTTGGGTTATACTATAATCACAAAGTTTACAATATACTCTGCTTGCGCCAATCAACAAATGAAAAGGCCACAAGTGCGCAATAGGAAATCACAAAGAAGACCTATTCTACAGAGTCTTATCATTCACAAAGACGGATAAGAACTCCTCACAACACTCTCTTTACACAGATTCACTCAGAAAATGTATTCGTTTTGCTTCAACAAGCTTCTGTCAACAAATGACTTCAGCAGGCGAGTGAGCTGTTCTTGAGCTTCTTGAGACTTAGAAAATATTATGCTTCGTAAATAACCTCTCAGTTGTTGTGTTTATTTTCTCTTCGTCTCTTCAGCTATTTATACTCACAGATTCAAAAAGTGTCCGTTGAAGAGAGACACAATTCAAATTACTCGGTTACTGGTCCTTAATTTTTGCGAACGGCTCTCTGCACAATGACAGTACTGCAGACTGTACTTTCTGTCAGGCAGCATTTAATGCACCTAGCTGATACGAGGTATTTCTTTAATCATTTATCATTAATATCCTCGGTCTTCAGCATTTACTACTCTAAGGGCATTTATTACCGTTGGGCAGACTTTCTGATCCTTCCACTTGGCTGATGAGAACACAAGTCTGATGGTGAGCAGAGCTGATCCCAAACATGAACAAATCTGATTTGAGTCGGCTGATCTTCACCAGTCTGATTTCTTTCCTTCAGCAGATCAGTAGTCTTCTGGACCTTGAATATTTGACCCTTCTGATTTGTCTTCTTATTTGGTCAAAATTCTTCAAAGGGTTTTAACTAAGTTTTCCCCACTTAGCTGATCTTGATGTTTTGGAAATCATCAAAACCTCCCTTAACTTCTTTATTTTTAATGCACTCTATCTTCATCTTCATCCAACAATTTTTCCCTTTTTAATGATGACAAAACTTCAGCTAAATACCTGTTACCTATACTAAAGTTTTAATCCTCAAGATTTCTGAGATAGAAATATATGTTGGAGTAAAAACTTGAACTTTTATATATGATTGAAAATGATTACAAGTTACAAGCTTTTATCAGATGAGATAACTGAAAAGTAAAGTAAACTGATACAATGATAAAACAGTCTATACTATTCATCAGCTTCTTCACTAGTTTCTTCTTCAACTTCCTCATACTCATATTCAGATTCATCATCTTCTTCCTCCTCATCATTTATGTCATCAGTTAGAAAATTTTTGCTGAGCAGCTTCCATCTTTTACTTCATTTCTTTTTCACGCTCTAGTTCCTTTTCTGCTTCATCAATTCTTCTCTTCAGACGTTCTACATTTTTGTTCTTGGTGAATTGATCCAGTTGCTCTTCAGGAGTGTCCTTTTCTGCAGCCAATTCTGTAATCTGATTCAGTGGTTAGGAATATTTCATTATCCTTATTCCCTGAACCTAATTATTGAATTGCGAAAGGTTCAAAAAAAGTCTCTTCGATTTCATATTATTCCTGCTTGTTATTCTAGAAGAAATGTACAGTCAACTTCATATTTGTATCATGTTCTTTCTAAAGTTGTTTCATCCTATTTGTTATCATTACCTTGTAAATTGGACCATTTTATTTTTCCGTGTCTTGTCCTTGAACCTTATTCGCTTTGTCTCTAGTATGATCATTGCACTTATTGCTTCTTTAAATGAACCATTGAATGGTCCATTCTGGCTTGAAATGATCTTCAGATGTTCAAAGACACTTTAACGTTCTGATTATTTATACCAAAACCTCTTTATTGATATCCCTGATGATAGAAATAGTGTCCTGCAAGCCAGCTGTATGGTTAGCATTAATTGTAATTAATGAGGAACTATTCAATTTTGATTAGTAAATGCACTTTTATTAAATGGTCAACTTTATCTTATGTAATATTTGTCTACGCATAAGGATAGAAGTCCTTAGATCACAGGGCTATGGGACAACCCGTGGACTGATCTCCAAGGCCGTGATCTAGAATATATTCAAGAGTCGTAGAATCCAATCGAGATAGGACATCGTTGGATTCGGTTAGACTCTCACTATTGTGTATACTCCGATGAACTGGAGGACGCTGGGGTCCACGAACGTGACTGGGATAGTCGATACACATAAGTGGGTGGCTTGCTGGGATGGCAAGCGCACTGAATACCCCAATTAGGAAATAACTCACCATGGAAGCGGTAGTCGCATATCGGGGTTGAAGTTATTTCAATTTACAATAGTATACGAGGAACGATCCCTAACAACTTGAGATGATAGGGTTTATCTGGTGCGAGAACGTCTATGCTTTGATGTGAGTTCCGACTGACTGGGGATCGCCAGAAAGTCTCTGTGGACTCATGTTGGGTATAGAGGAACTCGTATGCAGATTCATATCATCAACAAAGGATCCATTGACTCGACTTGATAGGTCGAGAAATTCTCCTATGGATTTCTGTGAGAAATTAATTCTGATGAAATCATTGGCCAAGGTAACTGACGACTTTATGTGAGTAGCTCATAAAGAACAAGTCAAAGAGAATTTATTTCGAGATCAGAGAACATAAGGTCAAGACAAAAGATAAGGGAATCCGATGAAAGACCATACCCTTAAGTCTCGACTGGGAGATTGAATGATGGAGAGATTGTGTCGTATATGGAAATTGTAAATGATAAAAAGGTTCACTGAATTAATTCACCAGTGATTGGGTTCCATGGGCTTCTGACTGGACATCGACCGTGGAGTGTGGGAGAATTCCCAAATTAGCAGGGGTGCTAATTTTGGAATGATTGATCGACAGAGTGTTCGATTAATTTAGAGTATTAATTGCTCGAGTAATTAAATAATATTTAATTACAACCCGCGGTCAATTATGTGGTGAACCTACGGGGGCATACACAATACACATGAAGCGAAAGCGAGGAAGTAGGAACGAACCAGTTGACTGGGTCGACTGGGTCGATTAAATGGGTGGGTCGACTGGGTCGACCCATATGGAACGAAGATGGATCCAATTGGAATTGGATCAAGATTATAAATTAAATTGGAATTTAATTTATGAGTAAATTAATTAATTATGATTTAATTAATTAATGGAATAATTAATTTAATTAGACTTGGAGTTTAATTAATTAATTGGGAGATGATTTAATTAATTGGGCTATTTAATTGGGAGATTAAATAAAGCCCTGAAAGATTAATTAATATGGGCCCTGAAAGATTAATTAATATGGGCCATGAATTAATTAGAAGACTTAGTCTTCTAATTAAAGAGGGCCATGGCCCATGTAGGAGAATTAGTATCCTAATCCTAGAAGGATTACGTTTTATGAGATATCTATAAATAAGAGACTAGGTCTCATATCTCACATACAACTCCACAAGAAAAATCAAGAAGAGCAAAATTCTCTCCCTCTCCCTCCCTGGATCGGCCGAACTCACTTCCACTTTAGGAAGAATTTTCGTCTTCGATTCTTCGTTCTAAAGTTGTTCTAAAACCTAGATATTAATATACCCTATGTTCCAGTTGATTAGGATATATTAATTTTCGTGATATTGTGGTGTATCAACTCGTAGAGGCGCAACACGTGGGGCGCTAAACAAAGGTGTGGGTCGATCTTACCGAGGCAGAATTCAGAGTTCGTCTTGCTAGCCGAGGATTTGCAAGGAGACAGGTATAAACGAGAAAACTTATACTGTCGTTTAATTATATTCATATATATACAACCAGAGAATATCCTGGCAAGATTCTTTAAGAGGCCCTAGAAATTTTTTTTATATTCCGCTGTGCCTAGGGCTGTTTTTCTTACCGAATCCCAACAGTGGTATCAGAGCCAACTCTAGGCTTTGTATATATATGAATTTGCGAATTCTGTGTTTATTAAATCATATGTTTGATTTATGTGGCTAGTTCTTTAACTGTGCATGTTATAGGACGTATGTTTAATTAACTTGGAGTTAATGTTTATTTAGGATTCGAAAATTTTATCATGTTGATGTTATTTTGAATTAGGATTTAATTGACTGGGTTTGTTGAATTAAATCTGTGGGTAATCGAAGAAACAAAAAAAAAATTTTATTAGATCCGACTCGCGGTGGCACGCGGCCGCGCACCGCGGCTGGGCGGCCACCGCAAGCCGCTGCCAATGGCAGCGTGCTGGCAGCACGCTAGCCTCACACGCTGCGCGCAGCAGCAGCCTTCGGGCTGCTGTTTACGCGCTGCTGTGCGCGGCTGCTCGCTGCCGCACGCAGCCGCGTGCAGCGGCTGCTGCCGCAGGCAGCTCACGCGCCGCCTTGGTGGTCGTGCGTGGGCTGTCCTACGTGGCAGTCCGTGATTGGCCTCGTCTGGTTGATTTCTGGTTGGACTCTAATTCTGCCTATTTTGAAAGTCCTGAAAATCTTGGAGAATTTTGGAAGATTAGGAAACTTGGAGTTTTTGGATAAGGTAGTTACTTTGTTAAACTTAAACACTACCTTAATTAACTAATCTAGTCAAAATAGGATTATCTTGAGAATCTTGGAGATTTGGGAATTTTGGGAAACTTAGAGTTTTGGATAAGGTAAGAATCTTAGAGATTTAGATTACCTTAATTAACCAATTTAATCAAGATAAGAATTGTAGATTACTTAGGGCTCAAGTAAGAGCTAATTAATCTTAGAGGTTAATTGTTAATTCAAAATTAATTAACTTGGATGAATTTTTGCGAATTAAAATTAATGAAGCCGGTAAATTTACATTATTGCCCTTATGTGAATTTATGCATGTTCTTGAGTGAATATGTGGATTGGTCGATTTTGCCCTTAAGCCCTGTGTTGTTTTTGGTTTATTTAATTTTGGGTTGTAATTAAATGGGCCTGATTGGTGCCCTTGCTTGCGCAAACAAATGTAATAGAATAGGACCATTTAAATTATGTAAGCTAGGCTTAGATTAGGCTTGGAGCCGAGAAGACCTCATGAAGACTTGGAGATCCACATAGAGGCCCATTTACCTTGGAGGACATGGAGGCCCAATCAAGCTGGATATTACAAGAAGGCCCATGATGTATGGGTTTAAAAATTGTAATAGTTAGGACATTTAATTTTCACCCTAGACTGACCAATTGACACATCACGTGGCTCGTGATGGATCGCATAGGATGGGCAATCGACCAATCATATCTTGCTAGGTGATGAATGTTTACTTTTTCGCAAATTATTCTTTGATGTATGAGATGCATGCTTAGGATAGAAAACGTAAACAAGATAAGCATAATCTGATGAGACCTCGCACACTTAGAAACCTCCAATTGAACTTAAAATTCAATTAGAATATTAAATCGAATAACGGGCGCATATGAATAGTGTCTATGGTCCGAGCCTATCCAATTACTAGGTCTTAGGCATATTGTACGAATATATCTCGATGTCTCACGAGTCGTGGGTCGAGCTATAGGAAGATAATATGTCTATTGCCTCGATGCACGAGTTTAGTGCCAAGGGAGGGGATAGCAAGGTTTTAGGCGCTGTCTCACGAGTCGTGGGGCGTCTAGGATTGAACTATTTCTCTTCACGAGTATTGGACATGATTTAACGCTAGTAAATATGGATGTCTCACGAGTCGTGGGTCCATATCGAAAAACGAGGCTAAATGAACTTAAGGGTTAGCTGCGATGGTTAACCGTTGACATAGTCGACCACCAAGTGGATCAAATAGTATGGCCAACGAGTCGTGGGTACTAGGAGATTGCATTTGGGCCTTAAGCCCGCTAGGATATTTTAAATTCCCGAAACTTATGTGGGGGCATAAGATTTTGATTAAAATAGTGGGAGTAATTTGCAAATGAAATCCATGTTTGTGAATTGTGCATTTTAAGTTAATCTTTCGCGTATTTATTTCTTCTATCGTCGTTTTATAGATATGATGTCAAAAGAGCTTAGAGCACTTAGAGATTTATCCATCTCATCACTTGAACGTAATATTTTAACTGGACCCAACTTGCATTTCTGGACGCATCATTTGAATGGATTATTTGAAGCTGAAAACATATCCTATGTTTTGTCTGTGCCACCACCCATTACTATTTCACATGACGTTCCTGATGAGCTCCGTAAAAGCATCACCAAATGGAAACTGGATGATGGCTTAGCTCGTGAATACATGTTGGAATATATGTCACTTGATCTGCGTTTGCAACATGAGCATATGGCATCCGCAAAAGAGATTCTCTCAAATCTCAAATTCCTTTATGGGATTAGAGATGGTCGTCGCAGATTCGCGATCACGAGGGAACTCTTGCAAGCAAGAAAGAGAAGGGAAACTCCTGTCGGAATCCACGTACTCAAGATGATTCGACTTCTTTCTGAACTCGATGATATGGGTGTCGTGATGGACAATGATTTCCGAGTAGATCTCATTCTACAATCTCTTCCAAGATCATATGACAGATTTATCGCGGACTTGAATCTCCAGAGGCGAGAGATTACTGTACATGTCCTGCGACAAATAGGGCTGAAAATCAAATCAAGCTACTCGATACTCGACTCGAGCTCGTTTGATAAATGCTCGTTTGAGCTCGGTTCGTCACACTAATCAAACAAGCTTGAACATCTTTTTTCGTTCAATAACTTTTGAAGCTCGGCTCGAGCTCGACTCGATAAACTAAAAATTGAAAAAACACATGTAAAATATCAAGCTACTCGATACTCGGCTCGAGCTCGTTCGATAAAAGCTCGTTTGAGCTCGGCTCGATTGAAAATCAAACCAAGCTCAAACACAAAATTTCAAGCTCGATAAAAATCGAACCAAGCTTGAACAGTGTGTCGTTCGGTACTACTCGGCTCGATTACAGCCCTAGCGACAAATGCTCGAGGAACACGAAGCTTCTTTTGGAAAGAAAGCGAGGGTTGGCGAAAGGACTGGGCGGCGTTCAAAACCAAAGCAAATGGAAACCAGAGCTCCTTACTGCACAAGGTCAAGGGAAAGGATTAAATTCGAACCTATGGAGAGTTCGAACAGGTATATTCCTTGTTGAAGTTAATTTTACAATTAACTGTGCATTTTTGGTGTTAGACACTGACTGGAGTTCTCATCCTTGTAGGTGATGGGAGCATTAAGGAAACTGGAGCCTGAGGATTGGATCCTTGAATAAAGGCAATGGAGCTGGAGCTGCTACCAAGGCCGTAGGCAAAAGTAGATTTAGGTGGTTTGATAAAGTCATTAGGAAACTTTCATTTATGTACCTAGTTTTTTAATGAAAAACCTTTTTATTCATGTTAATGAATAATGTTGATTTTAAATAAAAGCTCCTGTTTTTGTTTTTCATTTGGTACATTAAATTATTGACTTTACATTATAAAACCACCTAAGTTAGTCATGCACGTACAACAAAACAAAAGGAAACAAGATAATGAAATATCTGCCCAATTATGGCACGCTAGACTTGGACATATATCTAAGTCAAGGATTCAAAAGTTAGCATCATCTGGCGCGATTGAAATCAATCGCATTAATGAAATGCCAACATGTGAACCATGTTTAAAGGGTAAAATGGCTAAGTTGCCGTTTAAGGGAAACCCTGAGCAAGCCAAGCAAACATTGGACTTAATACATACTGACGTATGTGGACCACTAAGAAAAAGCGCCCGAGGTGGCTATGACTACTTCATCACTTTCACTGACGACTTTAGTCGTTATGGATATGTGTTCTTGTTGAAACACAAGTCTGAAGCCTTTGAGCGATTCAAAGAATTCAAGATGGAAGTAGAGAATCAACTTGGTCATACGATAAAGGCTCTTCGTTCTGACCGAGGTGGAGAATTTCTTAGTAACGAATTTCTGAATTATCTTGTAGAGCATGGAATACTATCGCAGTGGACTCCTCCTGCAACACCCCAGTTAAATGGAGTAGCAGAGAGAAGGAATCGAACCTTGATGGACATGGTTCGATCCATGATGAGTGCCACTGACTTACCTCTTTCATTTTGGGGACATGCCCTCCTCACGGCAACGAAGATACTGAATATGGTACCTTCGAAATCCGTAGAAAAGACACCATACGAACTATGGTTTGTCAAGGCACCCTCATACGCATTCATGCGCATATGGGGATCTCCCGCTTACGTTAAAAAGCTAGTGGGAGATAAATTGGAAACTAAATCCACTTTGTGCAAATTCGTGGGGTATCCGGAAAACTCAATAGGATACGAGTTCTACGATCCTACAAGACAAACAACGTTTGTCTCGAGGAACGCTCACTTCTTGGAGAAGGATTTCTTGGTGGACAAGAAAGAAAATAACGTAGAACTAGATGAGGTCACTGAAGCTGAAAAGACCTTAGAGGTCGATCGAGCTGACCCGTCACCACAGGCAGTGGGAGAACAAGAGCATGAAGGTGCACCAGAAAGTACACCGATACTTCGTAGGTCAAAAAGACAACGTAGAGAACCCGAGAGGTACTACGGTCTGCTGCATGAGACTGGACAGTCTCTAACCGACCCAAGGACTTACGAAGAGGCTATGCTAGACATAGACTCGGGAAAGTGGCGCGAAGCCATGGAATCCGAACTGGACTCCATGCACTCAAACAAGGTCTGGGCCTTGGTAGATCCACCAGTGGGAGTTGCTCCCGTGGGTTGCAAGTGGATCTATAAGCGAAAGCTTGGAGTGAACGGAGAGGTGATTACCTACAAGGCGCGACTAGTGGCAAAAGGATACACTCAAAGACCAGGTATCGACTTTGAGGAGACCTTCTCGCCCGTCGCAATGCCCAAATCCATTCGGATCTTGCTGGCCATAGCTGCGTGGTATAACTACGAGATATGGCAGATGGATGTAAAGACTGCCTTTCTCAATGGAGACATTGATAAGGAGATCTACATGGAGCAACCAAAAGGATATGCATCCAAAGGAGATGAACACAAGGTGTGCAAACTCCAGAGGTCCATTTATGGACTGAAGCAAGCTTCCCGAAGTTGGAACATTCGTTTTGATGATACAATCCAAACTTTTGGATTCATCAAGAACATGTTCGAACCTTGCGTGTACAAGAAGATAAGTGGGAGTACAGTTAAATTTTTGGTGCTTTACGTTGACGACATTCTTCTCATTGGAAACAATGTAAAAGCATTGTCTGAAACTAAAGCATGGTTGTCTACACAATTCTCAATGAAGGATATGGGAGAAGCATCCTTTGTACTAGGTATAAAGATCTACCGAGATAGATCAAAAGGACTGCTGGGCCTCTCCCAATCCCAGTACATAGACAAAATCTTGAAAAGATTTAGTATGGAAGAATCCAAGAGAGGATTGCTTCCAATGAGACATGGAATTGCACTCTCCAAGTCTATGGCCCCAAAGACGCCAGAGGAGAGAAGCAATATGTCTCGAGTACCGTATGCATCCGCGATAGGAAGCATAATGTATGGTATGCTGTGTACGAGACCAGACGTAGCGTACGCTCTAAGCGTTACAAGTCGCTACCAGTCTGACCCAAGTGAGCAGCACTGGATAGCCGTAAAGGCAATTCTGAAGTACCTGAGAAGGACTAAGGAATTGTTCTTGGTATACGGTGGAGGAGAATTGAAATTGGAAGGCTATACAGACTCAAGCTTCCAATGTGATGTAGACGACTTCAAGTCGACATCAGGATATGTTTTCTGCCTCAATGGTGGTGCGGTTAGCTGGAAGAGCTCCAAGCAGGAAACAACCGCGGATTCAACCACTGAAGCAAAATACATTGCCGCGAGTGACGCAGCAAAGGAAAGTGTTTGGATAAGGAACTTCATCCAGGAACTGGATGTGATACCTAGCATTGCTGAGCCCATTACTATATTCTGCGATAATAATGGGGCAATAGCGCAAGCAAAGGAGCCGAGATCTCATCAGAAATCCAAGCACGTACAGAGACGATACCATGTGATAAGAGATATCATTGGTAGAGGAGACATTAAGATGGAACGTGTCGACTCAGAAGATAATACGGCGGACACACTAACGAAGCCTCTGCCTCAAAAGGCATTTGAGAAACATCTGCATAAGATGGGACTCAAGAACATAAAAGACTGGCTTTAGGACAAGTGGGAGATTGATAGAAATAGTGTCCTGCAAGCCAGCTGTATGGTTAGCATTAATTGTAATTAATGAGGAACTATTCAATTTTGATTAGTAAATGCACTTTTATTAAATGGTCAACTTTATCTTATGTAATATTTGTCTACGCATAAGGATAGAAGTCCTTAGATCACAGGGCTATGGGACAACCCGTGGACTGATCTCCAAGGCCGTGATCTAGAATATATTCAAGAGTCGTAGAATCCAATCGAGATAGGACATCGTTGGATTCGGTTAGACTCTCACTATTGTGTATACTCCGATGAACTGGAGGACGCTGGGGTCCACGAGCGTGACTGGGATAGTCGATACACATAAGTGGGTGGCTTGCTGGGATGGCAAGCGCACTGAATACCCCAATTAGGAAATAACTCACCATGGAAGCGGTAGTCGCATATCGGGGTTGAAGTTATTTCAATTTACAATAGTATACGAGGAACGATCCCTAACAACTTGAGATGATAGGGTTTATCTGGTGCGAGAACGTCTATGCTTTGATGTGAGTTCCGACTGACTGGGGATCGCCAGAAAGTCTCTGTGGACTCATGTTGGGTATAGAGGAACTCGTATGCAGATTCATATCATCAACAAAGGATCCATTGACTCGACTTGATAGGTCGAGAAATTCTCCTATGGATTTCTGTGAGAAATTAATTCTGATGAAATCCTTGGCCAAGGTAACTGACGACTTTATGTGAGTAGCTCATAAAGAACAAGTCAAAGAGAATTTATTTCGAGATCAGAGAACATAAGGTCAAGACAAAAGATAAGGGAATCCGATGAAAGACCATACCCTTAAGTCTCGACTGGGAGATTGATCGATGGAGAGATTGTGTCGTATATGGAAATTGTAAATGATAAAAAGGTTCACTGAATTAATTCACCAGTGATTGGGCTCCATGGGCTTGTGACTGGACATCGACCGTGGAGTGTGGGAGAATTCCCAAATTAGCAGGGGTGCTAATTTTGGAATGATTGATCGACAGAGTGTTCGATTAATTTAGAGTATTAATTGCTCGAGTAATTAAATAATATTTAATTACAACCCGCGGCCAATTATGTGGTGAACCTACGGGGGCATACACAATACACATGAAGCGAAAGCGAGGAAGTAGGAACGAACCAGTTGACTGGGTCGACTGGGTCAAAATCGACTGGGTCGACTGGGTCGACCCATATGGAACGAAGATGGATCCAATTGGAATTGGATCAAGATTATAAATTAAATTGGAATTTAATTTATGAGTAAATTAATTAATTATGATTTAATTAATTAATGGAATAATTAATTTAATTAGACTTGGAGTTTAATTAATTAATTGGGAGATGATTTAATTAATTGGGCTATTTAATTGGGAGATTAAATAAAGCTCTGAAATATTAATTAATATGGGCCATGAATTAATTAGAAGACTTAGTCTTCTAATTAAAGAGGGCCATGGCCCATGTAGGAGAATTAGTATCCTAATCCTAGAAGGATTAGGTTTTATGAGATATCTATAAATAAGAGACTAAGTCTCATATCTCACATACAACTCCACAAGAAAAATCAAGAAGAGCAAAATTCTCTCCCTCTCCCTCCCTGGATCGGCCGAACTCACTTCCACTTTAGGAAGAATTTTCGTCTTCGATTCTTCGTTCTAAAGTTGTTCTAAAACCTAGATATTAATATACCCTATGTTCCAGTTGATTAGGATATATTAATTTTCGTGATATTGTGGTGTATCAACTCGTAGAGGCGCAACACGTGGGGCACTAAACAAAGGTGTGGGTCGATCTTACCGAGGCAGAATTCAGAGTTCGTCTTGCTAGCCGAGGATTTGCAAGGAGACAGGTATAAACGAGAAAACTTATACTGTCGTTTAATTATATTCATATATATACAACCAGAGAATATCCTGGCAAGATTCTTTAAGAGGCCCTAGAAATTTTTTTTATATTCCGCTGTGCCTAGGGCTGTTTTTCTTACCGAATCCCAACACCTGATTCAACCTTCTTGTTAACTCTATTGAGACTTCTGATGTGATAGTCTTATAACCCTTAGTGATACTTATTATTTGATTACATTGTTCAAATTGAGCTTTTTATTCGAATATCTATTATTATCATTACAACTCATATTTTTCATTCATTTTCATAATCCTTGTTAAGATTCCTATTCGATTGTGCCTTATCGCATTCATTGAAAATACTTAATCGACCACTTTCAGGTTATATTATTTGGACATTCCTTGACTCGATCGACTTCAGAGGTCTATAAACTCAATTGCTTCATTTTTCATGGGCAAAATTTCTGGTTCAATTGTCCTTTATGATCCTTATAAAAGATTTATCGTTTCGATGTTGCTTGATACTTTATTGAACCCCTTTTCTAATATATGGTCGTTCTTGAATCGTCTCTTTGACTTCATATCATCCATACTTGATGACTTCATTGACCATGCAGCATTTTCACTCAGTCATCGACTTTCTTTTGAACTCCACACTGTTATCTTGTTCTTTCTAAACATGTTCTTTCATCGTGGTTAGTTTCTCGAATATGATGTTCTCATTTTTCCTGGAACTCGTCCTTGAACTTTATTCGCTTTCTACGTTGTACTTTTGCTACATTCATTACTACTTAAAATGAATCTTTGAGTAGCGAATTTTATCATAGCTCAATTTTTAAATAATCAAAGACATTTCAAAGCTTTGATTACTATTGACAGAACTCTTGGTTCAATTTCTATTATCCTTATTGATGTGTCACATTTATTTTTCTTGTTACTCCGATCTCTTTACTTGATTATCATTGTTACTGTTATTCTGTTTTGTTTGCAATCTTCATCGATCTTCTTTTCGTTACCGTTATTCAGTTTGACCTTATTATCTACATCAATTGACTCGGTCATCTTTTACAATCTTTATCAAGGCACTTCATTGGACTGTCATTTTTTATTCCTGCTGAGAATATCAATTCAAATGTCTTCCATTATCTTTTGAATTTCATTGGCAAAAATCAAATTTTTGTGTTATAACGTGAAAGTTTTCCTTTTTGGGAAAATCTAACTACGGCATGTGAGTTTGATTATTCGTCGAACTTTGATTTATCGCGTAAAATTCCACGTATGAAGTTCCAGAAGGATTTTTCCTCATGCTCGCGACTGCGTATCATCAGACTCCAGAAACATCTAGAGTTAGAGGAAAGATTTGTTCGCATACTCGTCCAAATCAAGAAACCAATGGACTCCATCGTTTAAAGCCTCACGGTGCTGTCAAAGTATACAAGAAAAGACTTGGAAAATACAAAGAGAGGTACAACAACATCACTCGAACTTTTCAAAACTCAAGAGTGAATTTGTGGACCAAATTCTTTTAAGGGGGGAAGAATGTAAAACCCCAAAAAAATTCATTTATAAATTTTCTTTCCTATATTTTAATTTACTTGAAATTGATAATTTTAATTATGTAGATTTAATAATTGAAATTAAAATTCATATCTATGTTAAAAAATTCAACGAGTGAGCATATTTTTAAATTTGAAGTGCTTTAAATTAATATTCACTTGAACTATTATTGTTGTGCAAATTATGAATTATAAATACTCACTCTTGTGTTATTTTGAGGATTTAAATGCAAGAATAAAATAAAAAGAGGAATTGATGTATTGTCCCAAGACTTTGAGAACTAAAATGTAATACCCACATATTGAAGGTGTTAAATGCAAAACACCCATTAACTATGAATAAAAGTCTACCCATTTCCCTGATTTCTCTTCTTCTTCAAGTTTTACACACACTAAAATATATGACTTGATAATTAAATTTTGATAGAGTTAAATGAGGTTATATGATGAAAAGTTATTAAAACTTGTGATTAATTTTGATTTTATAGTGAATTTTGGCTTAAATATTTTTAAACGTTCTTGTGATATTTGGTCTTGAATTATTTTTTTGCAAGAAAGTGAATGTTTTAATGTTTTCGAAACTTTTGGAGTATACTTTGAATGTTTTCAAAAGAAAAAGGTGTTTAATTATTAACTTGTTAAATATTTTGGATTTTCTCAAATCTTAAAGTTTTAGAAAAAAAAAATGAATACTTTAGAAACATAAAGTTATTTAAAGGTAATAACTTAACGTAAAACCTTTAATTAAACATTTTAAAGCTCAATTAGAACGGTCTTGTTCTAGTTTAACTCTATCGTGGCTATGTTTACCACGCTTTATGAACAAACCATAGAACCTTTAGATCGGACATAAATGTCCAAGTTTTGATCGTGGTTTCGTTATTGAACAACCGTGATTCAATTGTTTGCTCAACTAAAGCATTGCTTTAGTCACTCTGGAATCCTTATGGAGTAATTAGATTCTAAGATCGTTACATAAACGTGTACAGGAACCGAAAACGCTACTTTTCCGCATTTCATCTAGGATCGTAAGCTACACAGGTGAGTGATGTGTGTTACTTGTGTGTAAGTCCGAATGTGCTAGTAAGTCGAGTCATAACTTTAACTTAGTCCCTAAACAAACAAGCATATGATATATGATATTGGATACAACTCGACTACTAGGACAAACAATTCATGTTATATTTAATATATATACCACATATGATACAATGAAAAACTCAACTGTAGGACAAACTAAACACCTTGAATTAATATGATAATGCCTATGTGCTTACGAGACCTTGATATCATATATTGAACCGTTTTGATGATTGTTATTGAGTTGTTTGCTGATTTCATGTTACTGGAATGTTACTATTCTGTATTGATATTGGATTGTTACTGTACTGAACTGTTACTATCCTGTACTGTTTACTGTTACTGTGTGGGCCCCTATTCTTGGTGTGCGGAATCGTGGTAACTTGGAAGGTTAGGGCCGGAGGGTTACTTCGATCCACCGTAGACCCGCTTCACGAGCTAAGTGTGGAGGTTACACTTGGGGAGTGAATGTCAAACTCCTGGCATTTGACGTCAATGCGCACTGTTATGTAAGGTCGCACCTTACTTGGAGTGTTCGGTGGTGGTTTCCTGACTAGGGATTGGAGGTTAAGAGGAGGACGGCATCAACAAATATTGGTTACTAGTTTGACGTGGTTAAATTGTTATAGCATATGTTCACTTTCTGTACTGTTGTATATGCTCATGTATATTATGTTGCATCCACGCACATGTGCACTACAGTCTCACTAAGTTGGACGATCAACTTATGCATTCCGTGTTTCAATATTTTCAGTTACAGATGTTTGGGTAAGTGATAGTTCATGTTGCGGTTAGGTCATCACGGTTGCGGTCCCACCCTAGTCCCAGAGAGTAATTGAACTTTTGTTTAAATTCTTATTTGATTTTAAGATTTTCGTTTGAACTCATGTTTTAAATCTCCTATAATGTTTAAGTTCATTTTTATTATATCTTATTAAATATCTTGGTATTTTAGCTAATTTTGTAAAATTGGAATATCCATCTAAAATAATTTTATATTTTATCAAATATTAATCTTAATCTTCTTGTATTTTCTTTGGGTCCCACAAGTTGTTTCACTATGTCATGTCATCCACTAGAATTTATTTTAATTGCTTCCGCATTAAACTTAGTATTTTAAAATGTTATTATTTCGTATTAAACCGCTTCCGCTTTTAAACTTTTAATATATCATTTCTTTTAAAAATGTTTCGATATTTTAACTCTTTTTTAAAATAAAAAAAAATTCGACCGTTATCCGACGGACCCACGGAGTCGGGCCGTCACAGATGGTATCAGAGCTTCGGGTCATGGCCAGGATAGGGTCCTCGGAATTTTACCGAGATGCTAGTAATGTGGGACTCACCGGCAAGACTTTAGGGTGTCTACCCACAATGTGTATTTCACTTTTAGGACAAGATCGCAACCAAAACATAGGTATTGTGTGTGTTCTCGGGGGAAAGGGTTATGTTTGATTATTAATGTGATTTCTTGATTTGTTGTTTTATTGTTGGTGTCCAGAATATACTTGACGTTACTTTGACTGAACTATTTGAATTATTGTCTGAATATGATTGTAGATGAATATCGTCCTTGATTTCATGTTTAGTGAATTACTTAAATCAAGTGACCTTACTTGAAGTGCATATAAAATGACTAATATATCCCTAACCCTTTTCGAATTTCATCATCGCATGAGTTTTCCTTATTCAGAATTCATGTTGATGACTACGGACATTTACTCTCCAAATTAATTTATCTACTTTAGTAAGCTCTATTCATCTTCTTTCTTTTTAATTAACTGTTTCACCCTTACTATAATGTTCGTACTTTTTTTATTTTGAGCTTGTGATCCTTATATGTATGTTTTTCGTCAGTGTGGTGAACCAATTGTTACTTATCGATTCCTTTCTTTTCTATCATCGACGAGTCTTCATATTCTTATCCAACATAAACCTTGAGATTTAACTCGTTCTCCTGATTTCAAACATTACTCTTTCGTAATGATCCATCGAATCTGAATATATTTGGATTCTCCTTGAGCTTCGTTCTTTGATTTTAACTCATTCTCGAATCCATCATGTTTTTGAGTTTTGTGTATGGGTTATTCTTGATAGTTTGAAATCGATATACGTTTTTGGTGATTTACTATAAATTTCTTCCCTCACATACAATTCTTAAAAATCATAGTTCCTTTGAACCTTCAGATCGATTTACTCATTGTTATAATGACTTTATTTACTATTTTTATGTTCATGACTAACTATGATTCATCTCGCTAGTTCGTGCTCCATGGAAACTCTTTCTTAGTCATTGTTCGTTTAATTGATAATGACTATTTTGTACCTAGTACTTCAAGTGTGTCTCATTCTTCAAATATCCATGTTTCTACTTTTCCTCGAGGTTGAAATTTACTTTCATCTGAACCTACATTTGAAGGTACTTCCTAAATACGAAGTATTAATTATTTGATCTTTATTACTATGAATTGCCACTATTGATTCTGGCATACTCCTTGTATGTTGACCAAAATATGTGACCCCTACTTGTTATATACGCGTCTTGATGATGTATTATATAAAATCTTGGGAAACGTAATTAATGGAGTGTGGCGACAACCAAATAGTCTTTAACATCAAGACTTGCTATCGAGGATTCAGATAGAATGAAGGACAAGGGTCTAAAAGAAACAAAAGGGTCTATCAAGACGATCAAAATTCCTCTCTCTATTGAATCTATCGGCATGTTGAAATTTCGAGAAAGGATGTTTACACAAAAGTTAAGTGTATCGATGAACAAGTCATTTGAAGAAGCCTACTCATCCCATTGTAGTGTTTTCCCTGGAGAAATCGAGTGTAACAAATATTATTGGTTGAAGAAAAACGTTGCAACCATCTTTGTCATCTAGTAAATCAGCTATCAACTAAGGAAATAAGCCGAAGATACCTTCTTTGTTACACAAGAATTTCAAAGATCCGCAATCACTCAAAAGTGAATTAAATCCCAACTCTATAATATTTCGATGACGTGAGAGAATTCATCTCTTAACATCTTCTACTCATTTCTATTAGACGAATATCTCTAATTGAGCTCCAGAATTGTTCCTTGTTTATTTTTCCATATGCGCTAATGTTTTTTCCTTCGCTTCCATATGCGATAGTCACATTCTTTCTCTCAATTTTAATTCTGAATTGACCAAAACTTCTTTGATCCTTTCTTAAGCTTTATTCTTGAACTTGCTTACCTTGATCTCATATTTTTAAATATTATTTCTCACAATTTCTTGAATTTGACAGTTTCTTCTTGAACTGATTGCCATTCTAATTAAAACCCCTCCCTTCATAGTTTATTGACAGTTTTAATTCAACTTCTTGTTGTCCGATCGAAGCTTCCAATTTGATATTTAAGTTTTATATTTGTTCGGAGTGTGTACTCCCTTTTTCTTTCACGAGCTACTTCTTCATAGTGAACTTGTGAATCAGATGCTTACCTTAATCTGATTCAGTGGTTAGGAATATTTCATTATCCATATTCCCTGAACCTAATTATTGAATTGCGAAAGGTTCAAAAAAAGTCTCTTCAATTTCATATTATTCCTGCTTGTTATTCTAGAAGGAATGTACAGTCAACTTCATACTTGTATCATGTACTTTCTAAAGTTGTTTCATTCTATTTGTTATCATTACCTTGTAAACTGGACCATTTTATTTTTCCGTGTCTTGTCCTTGAACCTTATTCACTTTGTCTCTAGTATGATCATTGCACTTACTGCTTCTTTAAATGAACCATTGAATGGTCCATTCTGTCTTAAAATGATCTTCAGATGTTCAAAGACACTTTAACGTTCTGATTATTAATACCAAAACCTCTTTATTGATATCCCTGATTCAACCTTCTTGTTAACTCTATTGAGACTTCTGATGTGATAGTCTTACAACCCTTAGTGATACTTGTTATTTGATTACATTGTTCAAATTGAGCTTTTTATTCGAATATCTATTATTACAATTACAACTCATATTTTTCATTCATTTTCATAATCCTTGTTAAGATTCCTATTCGATTATACTTATCGCATTCATTGAAAATACTTAATCGACCACTTTCTGGTTATATTATTTGGACATTCCTTGACTCGATCGACTTCTGAGGTCTATAAACTCAATTGCTTCATTTTTCATGGGCAAAATTTCTGGTTCAATTGTCCTTTATGATCCTTATAAAAAATTTATCGTTTCGATGTTGCTTGATACTTTATTGAACCCCTTTTCTAATATATGGTCGTTCTTGAATCGTCTCTTTGACTTCATATCATCCATACTTGATGACTTCATTGACCATGCAGCATTTTCACTCAGTCATCGACTTTCTTTTGAACCTTTCTAAACATGTTCTTTCATCGTGGTTAGTTTCTCGAATATGATATTCTCATTTTTCTTGGAACTCGTCCTTGAACTCTATTCGCTTTCTACGTTGTACTTTTGCTACATTCATTACTACTTAAAATGAATCTTTGAGTAGTGAATTTTATCTTAGCTCAATTTTTAAATAATCAAAGACATTTCAAAGCTTTGATTACTATTGACAGAACTCTTGGTTCAATTTCTATTATCCTTATTGATGTGTCACATTTATTTTTCTTGTTACTCCGATCTCTTTCTTGATTATCATTGTTACTGTTATTCTGTTTTCTTTGCAATCTTCATCGATCTTCTTTTCGTTACCGTTATTCAGTTTGACCTTATTATCTACATCAATTGACTCGGTCATCTTTTACAATCTTTATCAAGACACTTCATTGGACTGTCATTTCTGATTCCTGCTGAGAATATCAATTCAGATGTCTTCCATTTTCTTTTGAATTTCATTGGCAAAAATCAAATTTTTGTGTTATAACGTGAAAGTTTTCCTTTTTGGGAGAATCTTACTACGGCATGTGAGTTCGATTATTCGTCGAACTTTGATTTATCGCGTAAAATTCCACGTATGAAGTTCCAGAAGGATTTTTCCTCATGCTCGCGACTGCGTATCATCAGACTCCAGAAACATCTAGAGTTAGAGGAAAGATTTGTTCGCATACTCGTCCAAATCAAGAAACCAATGGACTCCATCGTTTAAAGCCTCACTGTGCTGTCAAAGTATACAAGAAAAGACTTGGAAAATACAAAGAGAGGTACAACAGCATCACTCGAACTTTTCAAAACTCAAGAGTGAATTTGAGGACCAAATTCTTTTAAGGGGGGAAGAATGTAAAACCCCGAAAAAATTCATTTATGAATTTTCTTTCCTATAATTTTAATTTACTTGAAATTGATAATTTTAATTATGTAGATTTAATAATTGAAATTAAAATTCATATCTATGTTAAAAAATTCAACGAGTGAGCATATTTTTAAATTTGAAGTGCTTTAAATTAATATTCACTTGAACTATTATTGTTGTGCAAATTATGAATTATAAATACTCACTCTTGTGTTATTTTGAGGATTTAAATACAAGAATAAAATAAAAAGAGGAATTGATGTATTGTCCCAAGACTTTGAGAACTAAAATGTAATACCCATATATTGAGGGTGTTAAATGCAAAATACCCATTAACTATGAATAAAAGTCTACCCATTTCCCTCATTTTTCTTCTTCTTCAAGTTTTACACACACTAAAATATATGACTTGATAATTAAATTTCGATAGAGTTAAATGAGGTTATATGATGAAAATTTATTAAAACTTGTGATTAATTTTGGTTTTTTTTTTTTTTTTTTTTGGGTTTCCCAAGGGTTTAATAATCCCTTTCGAGGCGCGTCGGGCACATAAAGTGGGAACCTCTCCCAACAGGGATTCGAACCTGAGTCCGCTAATTTTGGTTTTATAGTGAATTTTAGCTTAAATATTTTTAAACGTTCTTGTGATATTGGGTCTTGAATTATTTTTTTGCAAGAAAGTGAATGTTTTAATGTTTTCGAAACTTTTGGGGTATACTTTGAATGTTTTCAAAAGAAAAAGGTGTTTAATTATTAACTTGTTAAATATTTTGGATTTTCTCAAATCTTAATGTTTTAGAAAAAAAAATGAATACTTTAGAAACATAAAGTTATTTAAAGGTAATAACTTAACGTAAAACCTTTAATTAAACATTTTAAAGCTCAACTAGAACGGTTTTGTTCTAGTTTAACTCTATCGTGGCTATGTTTACCACGCTTTATGAACAAACCATAGAACCTTTAGATCGCACATAAATGTCTAACTTTTGATCGTGGTTTCGTTATTGAACAACCGTGATTCAATTGTTTGCTCGACTAAAGTATTGCTTTAGTCACTCTAGAATCGTTATGGAGTAATTAGATTCTAAGATCGTTACATAAACGTGTACAGGAACCGAAAATGCTACTTTTCCGCATTTCCTCGAGGATCGTAAGCTACACAGGTGAGTGCTGTGTGTTACTTGTGTGTAAGTCTGAATGTGCTAGTAGGTCGAGTCATAACTTTAACTTAGTCCCTAAACAAACAAGCATATGATATATGATATTGGATACAACTCGACTACTAGGACAAACAATTCAGGTTATATTTAATATATATACAACATATGATACAATGAAAAACTCGACTGTAGGACAAACTAAACATCTTGAATTAATATGATAATGCCTATGTGCTTACGAGTCCTTGATATCATATATTGAACCGTTTTGATGATTGTTATTGAGTTGTTTGCTGATTTCATGTTACTGGAATGTTACTATACTGTTTTCATATTGGATTGTTACTGTACTGAACTGTTACTATCCTGTACTGTTTACTGTTACTGTGTGGGCCCCTATTCTTGGTGTGCGGAATCATGGTAACCTGGAAGGTTAGGGCCGGAGGGTTACTTCGATCCACCGTAGACCCGCTTCACAAGCTAAGTGTGGAGGTTACACTTGGGGAGTGAATGTCAAACTCCTGGCATTTGATGTTAATGCGCACTGTTATGTAAGGTCGCACCTTACTTGGAGTGTTTTGTGGTGGTTTTCCTGACTGTGGATTATAGGGTAAGAGGAGGACGGCATCAACAAATATTGGTTACTTGTTTGACGTGCTTAAATTGTTATAGCATATTTTCATTTACTGTACTATTGTATATGCTCATGTATATTATGTTGCATCCACGCACATGTGCACTACAGCCTCACTAAGTTGCACGATCAACGTATGCATTCCGTGTTTCAATATTTTCAGCTATGTTATCCACTAAGTTGTTTCAACAAATAGGGGTCCCACATGTTGTTTCACTATGTTATGTCATCCACTAAAATTTATTTTAATTGCTTCCGCATTAAAGTTAGTATTTTAAAATGTTATTATTTCGTATTAAACCGCTTCCGCTTTTAAATTTTTAATTTATCGTTTCTTTTAAAAATGTTTCGATATTTTAACTCTTTTTCAAAATAAAAAATAAATCGACCGTTATCCGACGGACCCACGGAGTAGGGCCATCACAAATTCTTTATCAGACTTGACTGATTCCTTAGTTTCTTCTTCAGCATCCTGTTCATCAGTTTCCTTCTTGTCAGCTCTTCCATCTCCTTCACCTTTCTCTTCAAGTACTTGTTCCTCTGGCTCTTTTGGTTTCTCTTGAGCAGCAGCAGAGTCTTCTTGAGTACTTTGAACAGTTGGCTCTTCCCTTTTCTCTTCCCCCTTTTTGTCATCATCAGCAGGGTTAACAATAGGGTTGAGTTCAACAGCTTGGATTTGGACAGCAGCACATAAGTTTCTGATGTTCTGATCCATTACATCCTGTCTTGTGTTGAGATGATTCAGAGTAGATGTGATAGTTCCAGCTTGATCATTGACGCAATCAACATTAAGTTGTAAAGTAGAGACTTCTTGATGGACTTTGTTTGTAGAGTTTTGAACTTATGCAATCAACAACATATTCTTTGCAGTCTCTTCATTACTAACTTTGATGAATGTGTTAGTCAAATGAGCAATTGTGACTTCACTTCTCTTAAAAACAGCATGAAAATGACCAACATCAGCTTTGACATCTTCAATGCTTCTGTTCATGTCCAGAATGTTGTTGGTCAGCATAAGTGAATTGTCTTGAGGCAATGCGAAGTTGTCAATGGCATCCTTGACCACTCTTGCATTTTCTTCATGCATTTCCTTCATCAGCATCCTATTCCTCTCTTCCATCTCCTTAAGAGAATTCTCAAGCATTAGCTGGAAGGATTCCATCAGTGATGAGTGCATATCAGCTGTTGGAATAGAGGGTGATGCAGTCTGAGCTTCTTCCTGGTGGACAGGAGTGTCTTCTAGAACACCACTCAATAGTTAAAGACTCATTTGCATCAGCAGTCTGTTCTTTGACATCTTCAAAGATCTTGGTAACAACAGTTCCATCTTCAGTGAAAACAGTAGTCTGGCGGATTCTCTTTATAATAGGTAGACTACTTGCAGCAGGTGTCTTCACCTTAGGCAACTCTTGATACTGGTTCATTTCTTTGCCAAATGTAATCTGCTGTACATTGGGTAGGCTAGGCAGATCACTTGGAGATCCTTGTTTATACCTTGAACATTCAGCCCATCTCTCCAAGGCAGTATGAACAGCAATTTTCAAAGCTCTCTTGATAGGATCATCTTGCTTTCTTCTCTTGGTTGGCAATGCATCAGATGATCTTGGCTTCAGCAGCAGCAAATTCTTGTGCATATTTATGCATTACATCTCTAACATAATCAGCATCCAGTGCTTTGTTGACTGAAGCAGTCTGCAACCAGCTGAGGACCTATTTTTCCTCACTTGCAAACTCTTTCCAGCTCTGAAGCTCTTCAACAGATTTGTTCATCCTGTAATCTCTCCATCTTATGTATCTCTCCTTCTCTTGGATGAACAAGGTTCTACACTGCAGCTTTTTCTCAGTGTAAGCCAGGGCAGCTTCGAATCTGTTGAAAACAGAAAGATCAGAGTTGACAATTTCAAAGGCTTTTCTCATTTCAAAACTTTTCTTTTCTGGTATTATGCTAGAAGGCATTTTTGGATTGGTATTCATTGATTCACCAATCTTTATGCCACCAGATATGTTTGCAACATGAGAATCCTTCTTGCTTAGCTCAATAGCTGATATACCAAGTCTTCGTCGAGCATAAATCCATGTCGGCGATCGATTACCCAGTATATCAAGGATCGAGATACGTCGATCTACTCATATGAAGACACCAACTTATCCCCTTATCGATGTTTCGTCTGTCGACATGGATAATGTCGACATCTGCAATACCATTTGTCCATAAGGGTCGAACCTAATAAAGAAAATCCGATCCTGACCTAGAGTGTCCTATCATAACCCATTTGCTATAACCGGGAGGTTTTGTCAGGATCCGACCCACCAACCCGTGCGAAAAACTATAAATAGCCCTCATTAATTACAGAAAAGGTATGCACTCTTTGACCTAAGCATTAATACCATTTCATCCATATCGAACTCGACACTTACTTAAGCATCGGAGGGTTATCGCCGGGTAACCACCGGCATTAACCTAACGAGGTTGTCTTTGACTGCAGGTTACGATCCCAAAGAACAAGTAGAAGAGAGGTTTGATCGATCTACCTATCTTCACATTGACGAGATGTGTTAAACCCGATACCGCATCACTCGATTATTCTAAACACCAATCCACCTAAAACACACTCATCAATTGGCGCCGTCTATGGGAAACTATAACTCTGAATCGAATAAAGATGACCACACGTTCAATGGCCGCTCTTGCTCGAGAACGAAATGGAAATCGAGACCAACTCAGGGAGGAGCAAGGAGATAGCATGCCTCCCAGGAATCAAGATCACCTGTCAGGGGAGGAAGGAGAACCTTCGAGACCCCCTGTTCCGGAGGTCGTTCAAATGACGAGGAAAGATGTGAAAGCCCTACTCGACGAAGCGAGAAAATAATGGATAGCTGAAGCTATTAAGGGAAATGTCGAGGTTCCTCAAGGACGACCAAGGAAGAAATGACCATTTGCAGAAGCAAGGACGGACATGGATGAAGCCAATAGCAGTAATGATCGAGACGACGAGAGAGATTCTCATCGACACGGTTTGGAAGAACACTCTGTAAGAGTCTGTAAGAGAAGTAAACAAGTTAGCTTCCGAAGTAAGATCGCTGCATCAGAAATTGGAAAGACACGAGAATAAGAACGAAATACCTGTGTCTAATTCTCGACTCAGGAAATCTACTTTCTGCGATGAAATATTCTTTGAGAAATTGCCACTGGATAAGAGGTTACCGACTCAGCTCCCTCGATATTTCGGTACCGAGGACCCCGAGGAGCATCTCGCCTCATTCAATTTACAAATGCAGCTGCACGGCATTTCGGATAATGTGGCGGCTAAGGCATTTTGAACGACTTTATCGGGAATGGTGCAATATTGGTTTGGAAGATTGGAAGAAAAATCGATCTTTGACTTTGATCAACTTTGTGACAAATTCATGAGTCAATTCGGAAGCAAAAGGGCGGTCCGACCTCCAGCCAATCATTTGTATTCCGTTATACATACTCCCGAGGAAACCTTCAGAGCATTTAGGGGCAGATTCAATAACGAGCTCCTAAAAGTAGAAGTACCGAGGGTAGATTTTTTGATAACGGTCCTATTCCAGAATACTCTGAATCGAGGATTCGCGAGCGCCAACGTCATAGAAAATCCCTCCACTTACAAAAAACTGATGGAAATGGCGAATCAATACATGAACGAGGAAGAAATGACTAAGCTCCGAGGAAGCTTTTTTGGAATTGCCAAAGCGGAAGAGAAGCCCCAAGCCCCTGTTATAGATCGTCCTGTAGAAAGAACATCGAACAATCGATACAATGATAACGGGACTAGAAGAAGATATCGAGAGGAGGAAAGAAATTTCGACGCAAGAAGAATGAGGACGAGGAGGTCTAATAAAGAATATCTTGATAATTACACTCCACTCAAGAAATCCAGATCGGAAATCTTGTTCGCCATACAGGATAAGAATTTACTGAGGCGACCTCCCCCACAGAGGGAAGCCCCTAATTCAAAGAAATACTGCAGATTTCACCGACAAAAAAGACATGACACTGATGATTGTTATCAATTAAAAAACGAAATCGAAAGGCTTATTGCTGAAGGATATTTGACGGGATATGTGAAAACGACGGGGAATACTCAAGGAGATAACAGACCCGCCAACAGTCCTCGATCTAGATCTCCACCCGGGAGGAATCAAAATTGAGAGAAAAAGGAGGAACCAAGAAGAGCACAGCCGGGAACGATCATAAATATGATTTCAGGTGGCCCGGCAGGCGAAGATATCGAGAAGAACGGTTTCTCGAGCTCTTTTGCAGGTAGATCGACATGAATACCATGAATTGTTGTCGATCAGCAAATCGATAGGATTTGATGATTCGGATCTCCAGCCGAGATACGTTCCCCGACTACTCTATGGTTATCACGGCGCAAATAGCGGGCGCGACGGTAAAAAGAATCTTGATCGATACGGGGAGTTATGCCAATATCCTTTTCCTCGACGCATTGGAAAGGATGGACTTGGGACAAGTCCCCTTCAGTCCCGTGGGAACCCCTCTAATCGGGTTTGGTGGAGCTCAAGTTATTCCTATGGGAACGTTGACCCTGTCATTGACAATGGGCCGAGAGGGTAACTCAAAAATCAGGATGGTTAAATTTTTTATAGTCGATGCACCTTGCGCTTACAATGTCATCCTTGGGAGACCAGCTCTCAATAGTTTCCAAGCAATCATCTCCACCCATCATCAGAAGTTGAAATTCCCTACTTCCAAGGGAATAGGAGAAGTGATCGGTAATGCTAAGGATGGACGGGATTGTTATACCGTTTCCATCGACAAACGGGAAAAAGCGGAAACACCTCACTCGAAGGTGCGGAAAATCATTGAAGTGAATATAGCTGCATCGACACAATCGATCGTTGCTGACGACCCATTGGAAAAGGAAGTCAAGGAGAACAGAAAAGAGATGCAAGAGGAAGTAAACAATCGAAAAAGGATGTTCGAGAGAATCGAGCCGTCTGAGGGTCACAAAATGATAGAGCTGATACCTGGGGACTCCTCTAAAATTACTAGGGTTGGAACACAACTCTCGGAAGGACTCGAAACCCAACTCATCGAGTTCTTGAGGGAAAATATGGACGTATTTGCATGGTCCACCACTGACCTGCAAGGAATAGATCCGAAAATCATAGTCCATAGACTCAATATTGACCCTGCTGCTAGACCAGCCAGATAGAAGAAAAGAAACTTCAGACCGGAAAGAAACAGAATAATTAAGGAAGAAGTCAATAAGTTGCTCGATGCCGACTATATTGTCGAGATTCAATTTACCGAGTGATTGTGTAATGTAGTCCTGGTGTCCAAAGGAGGAGGAAAATGGAGAATGTGCAACGACTTCACCGACCTTAATAAGTTTTGTCCAAGATACCCTTATCCCCTTCCAAGGATTAAGTTTTGTCCAAGATACCCTTATCCCCTTCCAAGGATTGATTCACTTGTCGATTCCAATATAATGGATGCCTTTCAAGGATTCTATCAAATCTTTATGGCACTAGAAGACCAGGAGAAAACTGCGTTTGTGACCGAGATGGGAGTTTACTTCTTCAAAGTAATGCCATTTGGTCTGAGGAATGCAGGAGCGACGTACCAATGCCTAGTCAACAAGATGTTCGAGACCCTAATAGGCAAATCAATGGAGGTATACGTCGATGATATGTTGGTTAAAAGCCTAGACGAAAATGATCACCAAGGCCAATTCAAATTTCTACTTCCTTTGCCAATCAATTTAATTTGAATCCTAATTTTTCATGAAAATTTACTTCTGATGGTGAAAGGCTCAACAAGGTAATTCTTATTTTTTTACCATCTCTGCATGAACTTATTTTTTCTATTATTTGGGTTTTGCTTTTTGGTCTTCAATATTCGATTGTAATTTTTAGTGTGATTAATTTATGATATCGTTTTTCTTAATGTCAGTGGGGCAGGAAAGAAAGAGACTTCAAAATTGGGTAAACAGGAACAAGATGACCAAAATATGAATGAGAAACGGCCTGAATTAGGGGTTACGTGGAAAGTACCCAATCTCTCACCTATGTCAAGTCCAAGAATGTTTACAATGTTTCCTTCACAACAGTTGGGAAATAATAATTTGAACCGGATGGGTGTCTCTTCTCGATTGCGAGAAAACGTAAGTGATGTGCTTAAATTAATTATATATATACACACACACATATATATATATATATATATATATATATATATATATATATATATATATTTCTTAATCCAATATACTTTTAACTTTCTTTTATCGATGATGGAATAATAAAAAATACAGGGAGCAAAATTGCAAAACGATGTAAAGCACAAGTTTTTTGGTGGGGACGATGGAACAAGTCCAATGAATTTAAAGGTATATATATATATAAACTACCGTCTTTTTCTTAATTCGTTTGAATTATAATTATCATAAAAGATTGTAGTAATGGATTATTAGCAATGACTTTTAGTCTTCTGGGAAGTGATAATGGATAGAAAGGATTATTGGAGGGGGGTGCAATAGAAAGAACTATTTTACGTGATTCATTTTGTGAAGTATTAATTGAGTACTGGACAAAATTATCACTACATTCTTGTATGTATAAGTATAAAACTAGAAAGTCCAATCGTGATATATTTTCGAGTAACTCACTCGTAAAGCAGTCTCAATAATTAACTATTGACAATATTTAAAAATTAAGTATCTAGCTAATTATTTTTTAGTTTGAATCAAGTTTTTTTTTTTTTTGAATTTTTGATTGTTTGCTTAAATTTTTACTTGAATTTTTTGTGGTCACTAGTAATCAATAGTAATATAATTTTCGCTGAAAAAAAATATATAGTCTATATGGTATTATAGTGGCCCCACTGAGATTATATTCGGACTAAGTCATTGTGTGCTTCAGAAGCATTTAATAAAAGCAACTCATTTTGACGCAGGCTTCAAAATTGGAACATTGTACTTCGCTACCCAAATTGTTGAACATCAACCAAACGCTCACCCTGGCCTAGCAAAATTCAGGCCGTAGATTCCATGGGATTCAAATCAATGACTAAAGTCGGGTTGAATACAATAGATAAAGGTTTGTTAAATTGGTTAGTAGATTCTTTTAACACACAAACAATGACTATGAAGGTACATGGTCATAAGGCACATATAACAACTGAGATTGTAAGGAGGGTATTTGGCATTCCAGCTAAGGATGATTCTCTCCCTGATGAGGGGGATGAATCTAGAGGAATCAACATGTATAACATATTGTTTGCAAGCAACAATGGAAATATTGACTTGCCGGGATTGATTGACAAAATAAAAAAGGAAGCTAACGACGGACCAGCTTTCAAAGTTTTATATATGATGCTTCTGTTTGCTACTATATTTTTTCCGGGATATGGGAATACACTTGATATGGCCAACTTAGATCTGCTTGTCCATTTAAATGAGATTGACAAATACAATTGGGCGGCAATCGTTTTAGATAGGCTTGTAGAAAGCATAAAGAAATACAAGACGTCGCAGAGCCATAAATTCATTATCGGTTTTGTGCTTTTGTTGAAGGTAAATTGCATGAATAGTTATTTTATTAATGTACTCAACTATTGATACTATATTTACTAACCTTTTAATACTGACAATTTGATGATCCAATTTTCAGATGGTATTTTTATCTATTCTAGTGGAAGCATACCCTGACTATGGGAAAAAACTTGATCCAACGTGTGCATTGATTGAACAATGGACACAACTTGAAGTGATTGAAATTCTTAAGTTTTATAAAAGCAAGGGCGGATATTGGAACAATGTGGTGAGTTATTAGAAAATAATCCCCATTTATAATTTGTACGTATATTCAAATTTCTTTGAAGTATATCTAAGTGATTATGCATGTAGATTTGGCACGGAATTGGGGAAAACATAGATCCACCAACAAATTCAAAAACCTATGAAGTCAAAGGGGTTCTGGATGAAGAGCTCCAGCCACCAAATATATGTATCCAATGCTCGAAACAATTGTATGAAAGGGGCTCGACAATAACGGTTGACACAACTATGAAATACCTTGGCGAGCAATATGCTATGTTAAACCAAAGAATGACACATTTAGAATCCACTTTTGGTCAAATATTATGTGACGGGCTCTTGCATAAAAAAACGAGAGATTCGAATCAATTTGAAGATCTAGTGAAGCTTGTAGAAACATTGAGAACAATGGTGACTAACCTACAGAGTGTGCAACAAACATGGAGTTCAAATGGTAAGAAGGTGAGGGAGCATGTTCAAGAACATACAAGCAAGCAAGACGAACTATGCAAAAATGAATTCATGAGCATGAAAAGTCCATCAACTGATGATAAAATAAATTCAACGAAAGAAACAACTTTCATGCCAAGGCAGTTAGACTTCGAAGATTCATACAATATCAAAATGGAGTCTCCACATAATGGCTTCGGTACAACACCTGCCAAAACATCAAGTTTAGTGCTATCAAAATTGCACTTTGGGGATTCATATGAGCTTGAAAAAGAAGGGTTGACTCATTTTCATGAGATTGAATCGGATCTTTTCAATCTTATTATCTCAAAATTGCCGGAAGACTACACCGCGATTGTCTATCTCTTCGATAGAACTCTTAACCCCAAGTAAGATCTAGTTATTAGTCGATATTTTTTAAGTTTTATTATGTGTTATAGGATTAACAATTTCGGAATTGCTTTTATAGTTTCATGGCTGTGGATTTCGGGAATTGGACGCTTTGCAGGGCAGCTATAAGTACACTGGATAAAAAAGAATGGATCATCAGCGGAGTAAGTACATTGTAAAATGCATTTTGGTTACAATTATGTTTTATGTGTGATGGTGATCATATTTGTTATTTAAGGTCATTGATTGTGTTGCGTATCTATGTTGGGCTAAATGTGGGACATTACAACAACCCACAGTAAATTGGTATCTTCCGGCCATGTTCAGTGTAAGTGCCGAATAAGTTATGAGTTATGTAAATATAAATTTATTTTCTTCAAATATATTTATTTGTGATTCAATTGTAGAACATGGTCGAAAATACATACACGGATGAAAAAATAAATAAGATGATATTTGGTTCAGACGCATGTTTCCGTGGTCGCCCATGTATGTGTCAATCCATAAGTGTACCAATGAATGACTCCAGTAAACATTGGTACATGTGTACCGTGGATTTCATTATGGAAGAGATTATAATTGCTGACACACTATATCGTGAAGATATCGGCGAGAAAAGGAAAAAAAGTATACTCAATGTGGTACGTGTTACTTTTAAAAGTTATATATATAATTAAACTTGCATTTCATTAGTTGTATTTTATGCACACAATAACTCTCAAAATTATCATAATAAAAATAGTGTCAAAGATTAGAAAGATTGTCTACTTCATGGAATGATCCACCATTCAAGAAAAAGAACTGGACGTCACAATTCAAGTATGTGAATTCAGATTTCGTACAACAACATAATGGGTATGTAATGTTGATGGCTAAAACTGGTGATACTAGTAAAATCTTATAGTCTTATAAAATATTTTTTATTTTGTTTTTTTCTTCTTCATGAAAATCACCCAAGTATATCTTGAATAGTCATCCACAACAGCTAGGCAGTATTTCTTTCCACCATTGCTGACTGGATCAATGGGTCCAAATAAGTCCATATGTAGTAGCTCCAATATTCTTCCAGAAGATTGGTGCTTCTTTTCTTTGAATGATGACTTGATTTGTTTACCCTTCTGACATGCGTCACAGAGCTTGTCTTTGCTCATGACTGCCTTTGGAATCCCTTCAACCAGATCATTCTTGATTAATCTGTTTATGGTCTTGAAGTTTAGATGATTCATTCTCTTGTGCCATAGCCAACTGACTTCACTTGGTGCAGATGCCACCAAACAAACACTTGAATTCTTATCAGCAGAATTCCAGTCGACTATATAGATATTTCCTTGTCGTCTTCCAGATAAGATTACCTTCTTTGTAACAATCTGTTCAACGTAGCACTTATCTGTTGAGAAGATGACTGAATATCCTTTGTCACAAAATTGACTTATGCTCAGCAGATTATACTTTAGGCCTTTAACATATGAGACGTCAGATATCTCTATGTTTCCCTTGATTAATCTTCCTTTAGCTTTAATCTTGCCTTCTTTGCTGTCTCCAAATGTAACACTTGGACCATCCACAGCAACTGCATCAGTCAGCTCATGTATGTTTCCACACATGTGTCTTGAACATCCACTGTCCAAGTACCAAATTTTCTCTACTTTACTCCTACTCCTAATCCTAACCTACAAAACAAAAATAAAATTGTTTTAGGTACCCTTATTGAGAGGGTCCTGAAGGATTAGTTTCACCTTTGACAACCCAAGATGTTGATGTCTTAGGCTTCTTAGGCTTCTGAGTTTTAACAGGAGCATGAACAGTTTCATTTTTATCATAAGTGTCAGATAAGTCATGTTGATAATCAGTATGATAAGGAAAATGTTCATAAGCAGGGTAAGGTGCATGATAAGCAGGGTATGCATGCATTGGATGAGCAGGGTAAGGTGCATAGTAACCTGGAAATTGAGGTGCATGATACATAGGATGATATGCAGCAGGTTGCACATAATAAGACTCATTTCCATACCAAGCATTTTGATTTTTCTTGTTCTTATGCTTCTTTGGTTTACTTGATGCTTGCTCATTTGGTTTTGACTTAGTTTCACCAACAGATTGATTAACTTTAGCTTTATCAACAGACTTCTTAGGACTCTGCTGTTTGGTCTTACTAGTCTGATTTCCTATACTAGGCTCTTTGCTCTTTTTAGCCTTAGAAGATTTCTTCTCCTTTAATTCTTTCTCAGTTGAGGTAGGTCTAGCGGTTTGAACATACAGAATGACCTTACTATTGTCAGCAGATATAAATTTCTCAGTATGATTCAACTCTTGCTTATCCTGTTCTAAAGGCATCTTCTGTTTACTAGACATGTGATTTAATGCAGCAGATGATTTTTCATGAGACTCAATAATCTTTTCAAGTTCCATGATTTTTCCTTTATAGACCTCACATTCAGCTTTCAGAGATTCATGTTCTTGCTCAAGCTGTTTATATTCAGCTGATTCCTTTGGCTTTTCAGCTAAAAGTTTCAGTGAATTATTTTGCTCTTTTAGCAATATCATCTCTTCCTTAAGCTTTTTATATGCTTCAGCAATACCAGTATTGTTAAGCATCATTTGTTCAAATGAATTAAATAATTCATTGTTAAGAGGAGTTACCTCATCCTCAGAGTCATCAGATTCCTTTGCCATCAGGCACAGGAGAGCAGGTTTTTCTTCATCAGACGATTCTTAATCAGACGTGTCTGAATCTGAATCAGATGAGTAGACAGCAGTCAGCTTTTCTACTTCAGCCATCATTGCCTTGCCTCTCTGATGCTTTCTTTCTTTTCTCATTTTCTTCTCCTCTTCAGTGTACTTTTCTGCTTTTGGATATGGGCAGTCTTTGATGAAGTGTCCCAATTTCCTGCAGTTGTAACACATTAGTTTTGCTTTATAATCATCTTTATCTTGAGAAGAAAAGTTAGGTTTAGAAGTAGAAGCATTGTTGTATTTGTTCTTCATTTTTCTTTTGTAGAACTTCTTGAAATTGTTCATCAACAGTGCAACATCTCCAGCAGTGTACTCCTTCTTGTTAAGTAGAGTGGCTTCATCAGATGAGTCCACATCTTTGCTTTTCTGTGCTGGTCTTCTAGTGTTTTCAGCAGCAACAAGTGCAGCCGTGGGTCCTGAAGTTGAGGTTTCTTCAATTCCCATTCTAGGCAGCTTATACTCGAATGCCTTGAGTACAGAGAACAGCTCAGTAAGAGAGATTTTTCCCAAATCCCTTGATTCTTCCATTGCTGTCACTTTCATGTTGAACTTTGGGGGTAGGGCCTTTAGTACTCTGACAGTGATTTCTTTGTCAGTGAAGGTCTTTCCCAACTTTAAAACTTCATTCATAGTTCTGGTGAATCTGGTATCCATCTGATCAATGGTTTCTCCAGACTTCATTTTGATGTTGTCAAGTTTCTCCAAGGCAACAGTGAGCTGATGCTCTTTTATTGCATCATTGCCTTCGCTCATATCTCTGACTTTGTCCCACATCTCTTTTGCAGTCTTGCAATGTTTGACTTTGTCAAACCGGTCATTGTCCAGGGCTTTAGTCATGATGAATCTCCCAACTTTGTCTAGATTGAAGAGCTTTATCTCTTCTGGGGTCATCTCATGAAGGTCTTTTTCCACAACCGTATCAATCTCATTTATTTTTATGGTCTTTGTGAATCTGAATGGACCTTTAATGATACATGTATACATGTTGTCATTATAAGCAGCTAGGAAAATCTCCATTCTGATTTTCCAGTCCTCAAAGGACATAGCAGCAATGTGGGGAACATGACTGATACAATCCATTTTTCAAAAAGTTTTGATTTTTCAAAAAGATGCTCTTTTGAAAAGTTTTTGAAAACCTTTGAAAAACACTTGGATCAAGCTCGTTGATCAGGCAGCTGATTCTAATGAACCACCTGCTCTGATACCACTTATTGGTCCCAAGTGGTCAGATGAGGTCTAGAGGGGGGGGTGAATAGACCTCAGAAAATTTTTGAACTTAAAAACTTTTCAGTGTTCTGTCAGCAGACTAAGCTGATGAAGAACAGTAAGCAGACAAAGCTGATCGTGAACAAATCTTGAACAACAGACTGACCACTCTTCTTACAATGACTTAGCTGTTTTTCAGCAAAACAGTTTTCCAAAGAGTGTACTTGCGGCGGATTGTTTGAAAGTGTTTTTCACAAGTAAACTAAGTTCTTAAAGATTTTATCCCCAGTTCTTAAACTCCTTATAAAATCTTTTTGTAATTCAAAGTGTGTAAATATGCAAGCTTTAAAGTATGCAAGAAAACTTAAATGCAAGATAACACAAAGGATTTTTATAGTGGTTATATGGATAGAAATCCTTTAGTCCACTCTTCCAGATCACTTAGATTCTGGGTTATACTATAATCACAAAGATTACAATATTTCTCCACTTATACCTAGACAACTAATGAAAAGGCTATAAGCTCACAATAGAAAATCACTAAGAAATTCTACTCTCTGAAGTTTGATCACTCACAACAACTCCTCACAACACTCAGCTATTACAAGATCACTCAGATCGTAATTTTCTGTTTTCTTCAACTGGGTTTCTGTCAACAGATGACTTCCACCAGACGAGTGAGCTGTTCGAGCTTTTGAGACTTAGTAAAAATTCTGCTTCAAGAACGAAATCTCTGATTGTTGTTGTGTTATTTGCTCGATTGAAATTCAGCTCTATTTATACATGGAATTGAAAATATGACCGTTGAAGTCAAGTCACAATTCAAATCCATTCTTCAGCTCATTTGAAACGGCTTCCTGCAGCAGTCCGTACAATGTACAGTACTTTCTGTCCATCGCATTAAATGCACTCTGCTGATCCGAGAATATCTTCAATCATTTGCCATTACTGCCCTTCTCTTTCAGCATTTATTACACCAGGTGCATTTATTACCGTTGAACTGATCTCATGATCTCTTCTACTCTGCTGATCGAAGCAACCCTTCTGATAGGCACTCTGCTGATCAAATACTGAACTAATCTGATCTGACTCGGCTGATGACCTATCCTTCTGTTTGTTGTTTCAGCAAGAGATCACTAGTCTTCTGGTCTTTGAACTTTGAACTCTTCTGATATCTTCTTTGCTTGTTCAAAGATCCTTCTAAGGGAACTAAGCTTTCCACACTTAGCAGATTATGATGTTTTGGAAATCATCAAAACCTTCCCTTAATAACTAACTTATTTTCTCTTCATCTTCATCCAACAGTAAAGTAACAGAGCCCTATAAACCATATATATGGAGAATCCCCAATACCACAATTCTACTGATACCTTTAACCCGACCAAATCCGGTTAAATCAGTTGGCGCCCACTGAGGGCCTAGGTTAATTATTCGATCGACATATGGCTCGCCCAAGGAAAAGCGCTCGTGTTGGAGCAAGAAGTAACACAACCACCGGTCATAACACATCTGAAGATCCACAGGATAATAATGATAATAACGCCCACGACACCAACGAGAATTTGCAGGGTCCTCTTCCTCATCAGCAGGAACCCCAAGGAGATCTTCCCGGTACCATACCGGAAGAACCGGAAGTCCCTGCGATCCCCGTTCCTCTCCCGGGCGCTCAGGAGAAATTGCGACAGATTGCTATGCTCGTTAAATCACTCTCCCCAGAGGAATTGCTCGTACTTGAACAAGTTCCTCGAAACGTTAGGACTGCTAGGGCAATTCCTGCTCAAGGAGCGCCAAGGCAAAACGATCAAACCTCTCAACAAGCTGACAGCCCGGCGAGCGAGCGGCGCTCGCTACACAGTCCGCAGCAGGGCAATTCAAAACCCTCCGATAACCATCCCCGAAGGAAACCATGACAAAGAAAACCACAGCTGGGGCACAGCGGGTCCAAGGAACGTACAATAATCCCTATCGAGGATGACATAGATGATGCAATCCCAGATCGACCACGAACAAAGCGATTCTCGGAAAGAGAAATCGAAAGGATGGTGCAGGAACGACTCGAACAACGCCTACAATCTATTCAAAACCCGTGGGCCCGAACCACGGAACTCCAGGAGAGCCTTACGGCCTGTTCTCCTTTCTGCAGAGAAATAAAGGAGGCACAGTCAATCGGACAGGTCCCGGGTAGACTACCCCGATACGACGGAACCACTGATCCAGATGACTATATTTTTAGCTTCACCAATATAATGAACTTATACGCTCCTTCGGCGGAATTCACCGCCAAATTAATGGTGACCACATTTGAAGGACTCGCTTTGGACTGGTTCGCCAAGCAACCTGCCAACTCCATATTCAGTTTTCGGGAATTATGCAATAAATTGACACAGCAGTTTGCCAGTCAGAAGAGGCAAAAACTTCCAATGAGTTACTTAGGAACTATACACCAACAAGAGGGAGAGTCCTTAAGAATCTGGTTGGCGAGATTTAACGTAGAATTACTTAAAATCGATTCCCCAAATATCGATTACATAATTTCTATTCTCTTCGACCTCACGAAGAATAGGCAGTTCGGAAATGCCCTCAGTCGAAAACAACCAAGAACGTTTGCCGACATCATGAGCTTGGCATCTAAATATATGACCCAAGAAGAGATGAATTCCTTAAAAGATAAAAACAAAAACAAAGTCACAACTTCAGGCTCCAAACGGCATGATAGAATCCCTGCCCAAAGATCCATGGATTATGAACGATCTTTTAGAAAAGGCAACGTTTTCCAGCGATTGGAATACAATAAAACCGACCAAGAAAGACAACCTAATTACTACCAAAGACCAAGAAACCCCGAACTAACGATCAGAGGCAGGGTTAATCAAGTAGAACACCCAAGGCTGAATGCTCCGATAGAAGAAATATTGGAAGTACTAGAAAGGAATAATTGGATCCCTGAAGCGAAGAAAATCGCTCAGCCCAGACCAGGATCTCGAAACTATGAGTTATACTGCAGATACCATTGGGCACACGGACATCGAACAGAAAATTGTTTTCACCTTAAAAAAGAAATTGAAAAACTAATCGAACAGGGAAAACTAGACGACTATCTAGAGCGAGATAACCGCAAGAGGGGAAGAAGTAGAAGCCCTCGGAATAATAATCAAAGAAGGAGTTCTCGTCGAAGGTCACCCGAGCATGGTCCTACACAGGAGTTGAACCATGACCAGATCAATGGAACCATCCATACAAATTTCGTAGGACCCGCAGGATGGGATAGTCGTAACGCCCGACGAAGGACAGCTAGATCCATAATTGGAAGCTTAAAATACCCAAAAGAAATATGGACTCTAGAAAACAAACCAACAAACGACCAGTTGATCAGCTTTAACGAAGGCGAAGTACCCAAAAACATTGTTTGGGACACGAAAGAGGATAACCCCGATTTCTTGATGGTGGTGTTGGGATTCGGTAAGAAAAACAGCCCTAGGCACAGCGGAATATAAAATTTTTCTAGGGCCTCTTAAAGAATCTTGCCAGGATATTCTCTAGTTGTATATATATGAATATAAATAAATGACAGTATAAGTTTTCTCGTTTATACCTGTCTCCTTGCAAATCCTTGTTGGCTAATACGAACTCTGAACTCTCCTCCACAGAAATCGATCCAAGCTCTGCAGTAGCGCCCCACGTGTTGCGCCTCTACGGATTGATACACCACAATATCACGAAAATAATATAACCTAATCGACTAGAACATAGGCTATATTAATTCAGGACATTAAGAACGACTTTGGGAACTAAAAGATCAAAACCGAAAATTCTTCCTAATTTTGCACAGGATTCGGCCGATCACACTTGGGAGGGGAGAGAGAATTTTTGCTTTTCTTATTTTGCTTGTAGAGTTGTGTTTGAAATATGAGACCTAGTCTTTTATTTATAGATATCTCCCATACCCTAATCCTTCTAGGATTAGGATACTAATTCTCCTACATGGGCCATGGCCCTTTTAATTAGAAGACTAAGTATTCTAATTAATTCATGGCCCACTTTAATTAATCTTTCAGGGCTTTATTTAATCTCCCAATTAAATAACCCAATCAATTAAATCATCTCCCAATTAATTAACTAAACTCCAAGTTTAATTAATTAATTATTCCATTAATTAATTAAATCCTAATTAATTAATTTACTCATAAATTAAATTCCAATTTAATTTATAATCTTGATCCAATTCCAATTGGATCCAATTTCGTTCCACATGGGTCGACCCAGTCGACCCACCCATTTAATCGACCCAGTCGATTTTGACTCAGTCGACCCAGTCGACTCGTTCATTCTTGTTTCCTCGCTTTCGCTTCATGTGTATTGTGTATTCCCCCGTAGGTTCACCACATAATTGGCCGCGGGTTGTAATTAAATATTATTTAATTACTCGAGCAATTAATACTCTAAATTAATCGAACACTCTGTCGATCAATCATTCCAAAATTAGCACCCCTGCTAATTTGGGAATTCTCCCACACTCCACGGTCGATGTCCAGTCACAAGCCCATGGAGCCCAATCACTGGTGAATTAATTCAGTGAACCTTTTATCATTTACAATTTCCATATACGACATGATCTCTCCATCGATCAATCTCCCAGTCGAGACATAAGGGTATGGTCTTTCATCGGATTCCCTTTTCTTTTGTCTTGACCTTATGTACTCTGGTCTCGAAATAAATTCTCTTTGACTTAATCTTTATGAGCTACTTACATAAAGTCATCAGATACCTTGGCCAAGGATTTACCAGAATTAATTTCTCACAGAAATCCATAGGAGAATTTCCCAACCTATCAAGTCGGGTCAATGGATCCTTTATTGATGATATGAATCTGCATACGAGTTCCTCTATACCCAACATGAGTCCACAGAGACTTTCTGGCGATCCCAGTCAGTCGGAACTCATATCAAAGCATAGACGTTCTCGCACCAGATAAACCCTATCACCTCAAGTAGTTAGGGATCGTTCCTCGTATACTATTATAAATATGGAATAACTTCAACCCCGATATGCGACTACCGGTTCCATGGTGAGTTATTTCCTAATTGGGGTATTCAGTGCGCTTGCCATCCCAGCAAGCCACCCACTTATGTGTATCGACTATCCCAGTCACGCTCGTGGACCCCAGCGTCCTCCAGTTCATCGGAGTATACACAACAGTGAGAGTCTAACCGAATCCAACGATGTCCTATCTCGATTGGATTCTACGACTCTTGAATATGTTCTAGATCACGGCCTTGGAGATCAGTCCACGGGTTGTCCCATAGCTCTGTGATCTAAGGACTTCTATCCTTATGCGTAGATAATTATTACATAAGATAAAGATGACCATTTAATAAAGTGCATTTATTAATCGAAATTGAATAGTTCCGCATTTATTACAATAAATACTAGCCATACAGCTGGCTTGCAGGACACTATTTCTATCAATCTCCCACTTGTCCTAATGCCAGTCTTTTATGTTCTTGAGTCCCATCTTATGCAGATGTTTCTCAAATGCCTTTTGAGGCAGAGGCTTCGTTAGCGGGTCCGCCGTATTATCTTCTGAGTCGACACGTTCCATCTTAATGTCTCCTCTACCAATGATATCTCTTATCACATGGTATCGTCTTTGTACGTGCTTGGATTTCTGATGAGATCTCGGCTCCTTTGCTTGCGCTATTGCCCCATTGTTATCACAGAAGATAGTAATGGGCTCAGCGATGCTAGGTATCACATCCAATTCCTGGATGAAGTTCCTCATCCAAACACCTTCCTTTGCTGCATCACTCGCAGCAATGTATTCTGCTTCGGTGGTTGAATCTGCGGTTGTTTCCTGCTTGGAGCTCTTCCAGCTAACCGAACCACCATTGAGGCAGAATACGTATCCTGATGTCGACTTGAAGTCGTCTACATCGCATTGGAAGCTCGAGTCTGTATAGCCTTCCAATTTCAATTCTCCTCCACCGTATACCAAGAACAATTCCTTAGTCCTTCTCAGGTACTTCAGAATTGCCTTTACGGCTATCCAGTGCTGCTCACCTGGATCAGACTGGTAGCGACTTGTAACGCTTAAAGCGTACGCTACGTCTGGTCTCGTACATAGCATACCATACATTATGCTTCCTATCGCGGATGCATATGGTACTCGAGACATATTGCTTCTCTCTTCTGGCGTCTTTGGGGCCATAGACTTAGAGAGTGCAATCCCATGTCTCATTGGAAGCAATCCTCTCTTGGATTCTTCCATACTAAATCTTTTCAAGATTTTATCTATGTACTGGGATTGGGAGAGGCCCAGCAGTCCTTTTGATCTATCTCGGTAGATCCTTATACCTAGTACAAAGGATGCTTCTCCCATATCCTTCATCGAGAATCGTGTAGATAACCATGCTTTAGTTTCGGACAATGCTTTCACATTGTTTCCAATGAGAAGAATGTCGTCAACGTAAAGCACCAAAAATTCAACTGTACTCCCACTGATCTTCTTGTACACACAAGGTTCGAACATGTTCTTGATGAATCCAAAAGTTTGGATTGTCTAATCAAAACGAATGTTCCAACTTCGGGAAGCTTGCTTTAGTCCATAAATGGACCTCTGGAGTTTGCACACCTTGTGTTCATCTCATTTGGATGCATATCCTTTTGGTTGCTCCATGTAGATCTCCTTATCAATGTCCCCATTGAGAAAGGCAGTCTTTACATCCATCTGCCATATCTCGTAGTTATACCACGCAGCTATGGCCAGCAAGATCCGAATGGATTTGGGCATTGCGACGGGCGAGAAGGTCTCCTCAAAGTCGATACCTGGTCTTTGAGTGTATCCTTTTGCCACTAGTCGCGCCTTGTAGGTTATTACCTCTCCGTTCACTCCAAGCTTTTGCTTATAGATCCACTTGCAACCCACGGGAGCCACTCCCACTGGTGGATCTACCAAGGCCCAGACCTTGTTTGAGTGCATGGAGTCCAGTTCGGATTCCATGGCTTCGCGCCACTTTCCCGAGTCTATGTCTAGCATAGCCTCTTCGTAAGTCCTTGGGTCGGTTAGAGACTGTCCAGTCTCATGCAGCAGACCGTAGTACCTCTCGGGTTCTCTACGTTGTCTTTCTGACCTACGAAGAATCGGTGTACCTTCTGGTGCACTTTCATGCTCATGTTCTCCCACTGCCTGTGGCGACGGGTCAGCTTGATCGACCTCTTCGGCCTTTTCAGCTTCAGTGACCTCATCCAGTTCTACGTTATTTTCCTTCTTGTCAACCAAGAAATCCTTCTCCATAAAGTGAGCGTTCCTCGAGACAAACGTAGTTTGTCTTGTAGGATCGTAGAACTCGTATCCTATCGAGTTTTCCGGATACCCCACAAATTTGCACAAAGTGGATTTAGTTTCCAATTTATCTCCCACTAGCTTTTTAACGTAAGCGGGAGATCCCCATATGCGCATGAATGCGTATGAGGGTGCCTTGCCAAACCATAGTTCGTATGGTGTCTTTTCTACGGATTTCGAAGGTACCATATTCAGTATCTTCGTTGCCGTGAGGAGGGCATGTCCCCAAAATGAAAGAGGTAAGTCAGTGGCACTCATCATGGATCGAACCATGTCCATCAAGGTTCGATTCCTTCTCTCTGCTACTCCATTTAACTGGGGTGTTGCAGGAGGAGTCCACTGCGATAATATTCCATGCTCTACAAGATAATTCAGAAATTCGTTACTAAGAAATTCTCCACCTCGGTCAGAACGAAGAGCCTTTATCGTATGACCAAGTTGATTCTCTACTTCCATCTTGAATTCTTTGAATCGCTCAAAGGCTTCAGACTTGTGTTTCAACAAGAACACATATCCATAACGACTAAAGTCGTCAGTGAAAGTGATGAAGTAGTCATAGCCACCTCGGGCGCTTTTTCTTAGTGGTCCACATACGTCATTATGTATCAAGTCCAATGTTTGCTTGGCTCGCTCAGGGTTTCGCTTAAACGGCAACTTAGCCATTTTACCCTTTAAACATGGTTCACATGTTGGCATTTCATCAATGCGATTGATTTCAATCGCGCCAGATGATGCTAACTTTTGAATCCTTGACTTAGATATATGTCCAAGTCTAGCGTGCCATAATTGGGCAGATATTTCATTATTTTGTTTCCTTTTGTTTTGTTGTACATGCATCACTAACTTAGGTGGTTCAATGGTATATAGTCCATCTTTTAATGTACCAGTGAAAAACATATTATCATTCATGAATAACGAAAAGGAACCTTTATTAATAGTAAAATTAAAACCTTCATTATCCAAAACAGGAATTGAAATAATGTTTTTCACCAAACCAGGTACATAAAGAACGTTCCTAAGGACTAATTTATTACCACCTAAATCTAACTCCACTTCTCCTATGGCCTCGGCAGCAGCTCTAGCTCCATTGCCAAATCTCAGGATCCAATCCCCTGGCCTAAGTGGCCTTGTTGCTCCCATCACCTGTAAATCATTACAAAGATGAGAACCACAAGCAGTGTCTAGCACCCATGATGCACAGTTAATTGATAAATTAACTTCAACAAGGAATATACCTTTCGAGCTCTCCAAGAACTCTTTGCAGTTCCTCTTCCAGTGTCCAGGTTTCTTGCAGTAGAAACATTTCTGTTCACCAGACGAAGCTTTACGCTTCTTTCCCTTCCCTATGAGCCCAGATGGTGCTTTGCCTTTGCTTGAAGAAGCATTTCCTTTCCCCTTCCCTATCTTTGTCCTTTTGGACTTGGATTGGGTCGAGGTAGCAACCATCACTGGCTTCTCTTTTCTCATGGAAGCCTCGGCAGTGGCGAGCATATTAGCCAACTCGTGAAGTTCCACATTCATCTTGTGCATGTTGTAGTTCACTACGAATTGCTCGAATGATCTTGGCAATGACTGGAGGATTATATCCTGGCAGTAGGTCTTGTCCATCTTTACGTCAAGATGACTAAGCTTTTCAATTAGCCCAATCATCTTGATGCAGTGAGATCGAACATCAGCACCTTCAGCCATCCTCGTTTGTTGCAAAGTCTTAGCAGTTTCATACCGCTCATATCTACTTTGCACCCCAAATAGACCATTCAGGTGCGTGTAGATTTCAAAAGAAGACTTCATATGCTCGTGCTGCTTTTGAAGCTCATTCGACATGGATGCCAACATGAGACAACGTGACTGCAAGTCATCGTCAAGCCATAAATCAACGGCTTCTTTCTCAGTGTCGTTGGCATCCTTAGCAAGTACGGGAGGGGGCCCATCAAGGACAAAACCTCGCTTTTCATAAGCGAGAATGATCTTAAGGTTCCTGACCCAGTCATGGAAGTTTGGTCCAGTCAATTTTTTATGTTCAAGTATGATGGAAATCGGATTCTTAGACATTATATCTACAAAACGACGACAGAAGAAATAAATACGCGAAAGATTAATTTAAAATGCACAATTCACAAACATGGATTTTATTTGCAAATTACTCCCACTATTTTAATCAAAATCTTATGCCCCCACATAAGTTTCGGGAATTTAAAATATCCTAGCGGGCTTAAGGCCCAAATGCAATCTTCTAGTACCCACGACTCGTTGGCCATACTATTTGATTCACTTGGTGGTCGAATACGTCGACGGTTAACTATCGCAGCTAACCCTTAAGTTCATTTAGCCTCGTTTTTCGATATGGACCCACGACTCGTGAGACATCCATACTTACTAGCGTTAAATCATGTCCAATACTCGTGGAGGGAAATAATTCAATCCTAGACGCCCCACGACTCGTGAGACAGCGCCTAAAACCTTGCTATCCCCTCCCTTGGCACTAAACTCGTGCATCGAGGCAATAGACATATCATCTTCCTATAGCTCGACCCACGACTCGTGAGACATCGAGATATATTCGTACAATATGCCTAAGACCTAGTAATTGGATAGGCTCGGACCATAGACACTATTCATATGCGCCCGTTATTCGATTTAATATTCTAATTGAATTTTAAGTTCAATTTGGAGGTTTTAAAGTTTTCTTGTGCGAGGTCTCATCAGATTATGCTTATCTTGTTTACGTTTTCTATCCTAAGCATGCATCTCATACATCAAAGAATAATTTGCGAAAAGGTAAACATTCATCACCTAGCAAGATATGATTGGTCGATTGCCCATCCTATGCGATCCATCACGAGCCACGTGATGAATCAATTGGTCAGTCTAGGGTGAAAAATTAAATGTCCTAACTATTACAATTTTCAAACCCATACATCATGGGCCTTCTTGTAATATCCAGCTTGATTGGGCCTCCATGTAATGAATTGGGCCTCCATGTCCTCCAAGGTAAATGGGCCTCCATGTGGATCTCCAAGTCTTCATGAGGTCTTCTCGGCTCCAAGCCTAATCTAAGCCTAGCTTACATAATTTAAATGGTCCTATTCTATTACATTTGTTTGCGCAAGCAAGGGCACCAATCAGGCCCATTTAATTACAACCCAAAAATAAATAAACCAAAAACAACACAGGGCTTAAGGGCAAAATCGACCAATCCACATATTCACTCAAGAACATGCATAAATTCACATAAGGGCAAAAATGTAAATTTACCGGCTCCTTTAATTTTAATTCATAAAATTTATCCAAGTTAATTAATTTTGAATTAACAATTAACCTCTAAGATTAATTAGCTCTTACTTGAGCTTCAAGTAATCTACAAATCCTATCTTGATTAAGATTGGTTAATTAAGGTAATCTAAATCTCTAAGATTCTTACCTTATCCAAAACTCTAAGTTTCCCAATATTCCCAAATCTCCAAGATTCTCAAGATAATCCTATTTTGTTTAGATTAGTTTAATTAAGGTAGTGTTTAATTCTAACAAGATAACTACCTTATCCCAAAACTCCAAGTTTCCTAATCTTCCCAAAATTCTAAATTTCCAGAATTTTCAAAATAGGCAGAATTAGAGTCCAACCCAAACATGACCAGTCGAAGCTAATCAGGAGCTGCCACGCGGACAACCCACGCGCGATCACGCAGGGGCGCGTGAGCTGCCACGGGCAGCAGCCGCGGCGCGTGACAGCGCGCGGCAGCAGGCTGCCGCGCACAGCCACGCGCAGACAGCAGCCCGTGGGCTGCTGCTGTGCGCAGCGTGCGCGGACAGCATGTTGTCCGCATGCTGCCGCATGCCGCGGCTTGCGGTGGCCGCCCAGCCGCGGTGCGCTGCCGCCGCGTGCCACCGCAGGGTTGGTTCTAAAAAAAAATTTTTTTTTTTGTTTTTGATTACTTTTATGATTTAATTAAAACAGTCCCAATTAAATCACAATCCAAAATTAAAATAACATGATAAAAATACGAATCTAAAATTTCCCATTAACTCTAAGTTAACAATAAAGTCCTAAAACATGCAAAGTTATAGAACTAGCCACATAAATCAAACATATGATTTAATAAACACAGAATTTGCAAATTCATATATATACAAAGCCTAGAGTTGGCTCTGATACCACTGTTGGGATTCGGTAAGAAAAACAGCCCTAGGCACAGCGGAATATAAAATTTTTCTAGGGCCTCTTAAAGAATCTTGCCAGGATATTCTCTAGTTGTATATATATGAATATAAATAAATGACAGTATAAGTTTTCTCGTTTATACCTGTCTCCTTGCAAATCCTTGTTGGCTAATACGAACTCTGAACTCTCCTCCACAGAAATCGATCCAAGCTCTGCAGTAGCGCCCCACGTGTTGCGCCTCTACGGATTGATACACCACAATATCACGAAAATAATATAACCTAATCGACTAGAACATAGGCTATATTAATTCAGGACTTTAAGAACGACTTTGGGAACTAAAAGATCAAAACCGAAAATTCTTCCTAATTTTGCACAGGGTTCGGCCGATCACACTTGGGAGGGGGGAGATAATTTTTGCTTTTCTTATTTTGCTTGTAGAGTTGTGTTTGAAATATGAGACCTAGTCTCTTATTTATAGATATCTCCCATACCCTAATCCTTCTAGGATTAGGATACTAATTCTCCTACATGGGCCATGGCCCTTTTAATTAGAAGACTAAGTCTTCTAATTAATTCATGGCCCACTTTAATTAATCTTTCAGGGCTTTATTTAATCTCCCAATTAAATAGCCCAATCAATTAAATCATCTTCCAATTAATTAACTAAACTCCAAGTTTAATTAATTAATTATTCCATTAATTAATTAAATCCTAATTAATTAATTTACTCATAAATTAAAATCCAATTTAATTTATAATCTTGATCCAATTCCAATTGGATCCAATTTCGTTCCACATGGGTCGACCCAGTCGACCCACCCATTTAATCGACCCAGTCGATTTTGACTCAGTCGACCCACTCGACTCGTTCGTTCTTGTTTCCTCGCTTTCGCTTCATGTGTATTGTGTATGCCCCCGTAGGTTCACCACATAATTGGCCGCGGGTTGTAATTAAATATTATTTAATTACTCGAGCAATTAATACTCTAAATTAATCGAACACTCTGTCGATCAATCATTCCAAAATTAGCACCCCTGCTAATTTGGGAATTCTACCACACTCCACGGTCGATGTCCAGTCACAAGCCCATGGAGCCCAATCACTGGTGAATTAATTCAGTGAACATTTTATCATTTACAATTTCCATATACGACATGATCTCTCCATCGATCAATCTCCCAGTCGAGACTTAAGGGTATGGTCTTTCATCGGATTCCCTTTTCTTTTGTCTTGACCTTATGTACTCTGGTCTCGAAATAAATTCTCTTTGACTTAATCTTTATGAGCTACTTACATAAAGTCGTCAGATACCTTGGCCAAGGATTTACCAGAATTAATTTCTCACAGAAATCCATAGGAGAATTTCCCAACCTATCAAGTCGGGTCAATGGATCCTTTATTGATGATATGAATCTGCATACGAGTTCCTCTATACCCAACATGAGTCCACAGAGACTTTGTGGCGATCCCCAGTCAGTCGGAACTCATATCAAAGCATAGACGTTCTCGCACCAGATAAACCCTATCACCTCAAGTAGTTAGGGATCGTTCCTCGTATACTATTATAAATATGGAATAACTTCAACCCCGATATGCGACTACCGCTTCCATGGTGAGTTATTTCCTAATTGGGGTATTCAGTGCGCTTGCCATCCCAGCAAGCCACCCACTTATGTGTATCGACTATCCCAGTCACGCTCGTGGACCCCAGCGTCCTCCAGTTCATCGGAGTATACACAACAGTGAGAGTCTAACCGAATCCAACGATGTCCTATCTCGATTGGATTCTACGACTCTTGAATATGTTCTAGATCACGGCCTTGGAGATCAGTCCACGGGTTGTCCCATAGCCCTGTGATCTAAGGACTTCTATCCTTATGCGTAGATAATTATTACATAAGATAAAGATGACCATTTAATAAAGTGCATTTATTAATCGAAATTGAATAGTTCCGCATTTATTACAATAAATACTAGCCATACAGTTGGCTTGCAGGACACTATTTCTATCAGGTGGTGTCGCTAGAAATAGCAAATTATAATGTCAAAAGGATCCTAATCGATAACGGGAGCTCGGCGAATACCATCTCCCGGGAGGTTTTAGCCCAGATGAACTTGGAACAGATAAACCTACAGAAAGTAGCTACGCCATTAGTAGGGTTTGGAGGATCCGAAATCATCCCCAGCGGAACAATAACCTTAAGTGTATCACTCGGGAAAAAACCGCACCGGACAGTGAAGCTAGTAAAATTTCTAGTGGTAGAAACACCCTTCACTTATAACGCAATATTAGGACGACCAGCCCTCAACCTATTCCGAGCATTTGTCTCTACTTATCATCAGAAGATAAAATTTCCGACCGACAGAGGTATCGGGGAAATAATGAATGATCACTGCATGGCATGGGATTGCTATAGCACCTCATTAACTTTGAAAAACCACCCCAAATCAATTACCCCGAGCAAATGAAAGCTCGTAGGTTGAAATCCCTAGTACTGATCGAATAGATAAAAAGGGAAAAGAACCGCTAGATTTAGCTTTGAAGCCACCGGAATATAAGGATGTAATTCTAGTGCAAGGGGACTCGTCGAAAACAACAAGAATAGGTACTGAATTGAGCAAAGAAGGGGAAGTAATGTTGATTGACTTTCTCAGAGATAATGTCGACGTCTTCGCTTGGAGCGCGAATGACATTGAAGGAATTGATCCTCGAGTAATCAAGCATTCGCTAAAAATTGATCCCTTGGCAAAACCCGCTAGACAAAAGAAGAGAAATCACGGGCCAGTAAAAGATAAAATCATCAAATCAGAAGTAGAAAGGCTACTTGAAGCAAAACAAATCCGAGAAATACACTTCTCAGAATGGCTATGTAATGTCGTTCTAGTAGCAAAAAGGGATAAAAAGGATAACAAGTGGAGAATGTGTAATGATTTTACCGACCTTAATAAATTATGCCCACGTGATCCGTATCCCCTCCCAAGGATCGAATTATTAGTTGACTCAACCGCTGGCTTCGCGATCTTCAGCATGATGGATGCTTTTCAAGGGTTTTATCAAATATATATGGATGAGCGGGACCAAGAGAAGACTGCGTTCATAACCGAGCAGGGAGTATATTGCTTTATAGTAATGCCATTCGGCTTAAGGAATGCCGGGGCTACTTATCAAAGGTTAGTAAACCTAATGTTCAAAGAGTTAATCGGAGAAATAATGGAAGTCTATGTAGACGACATGTTAGTCAAAAGCATGAACGAAGCAGATCACATAAAACATCTTGATCGATGTTTCCGAATATTGAGAAAATACCGCATGAAGTTAAATCCCGCGAAATGCACTTTCGGTGTTAAGTCAGGAAAATTCTTGGGCTATTTGGTACATCAACGAGGAATCGAAGCCAACCCAGAAAAAATTCGAGCCATAGCCGAAATGAAGCCTCCCAAAACCATCTCCCAAGTACAAAGCTTGGTAGGAAAAATCGTAGCGCTGAACAGATTCATATCAAAATCAGCAGACAGAAGTTTGCCCTTCTTCCAAACACTTCGAAAAGCAAAAAACTTCGTTTGGACCGAAGAATGCGATCATGCCTTCAACCAGCTCAAAGAATATTTAACAACATCCCCGTTGCTGGCCAAACCGACCGAGGGGGAACCATTGTATATCTACATCTCGATCTCCGATGCGGCCGTTAGTTCAGTACTGATCAAAATAGAAGGATCAGAACATAAGCCTGTATATTATTTAAGCAAATTGCTACAAGGGGCGGGGAAGAATTACTTGGAAATTGAGAAATTCGCGTTGGCCTTAGTAGTGGCAGCACAAAAACTTCGACCTTACTTTTTAACCTACAAAATCGTGGTTTTAACAAACCAACCACTAAGACAAGTCCTAGCAAATCCAGAAGCTTCCGGAAGACTAATCAAATGGGCGATCGAACTCGGTCAATTCGAAATCGACTACAAACCGAGAATTGCGATTAAGGCCCAAGTATTAGCTGATTTCCTACTGGAAACTCCCACACAAGCAACCGAACTATCGAGCAGCCTCAACGACGATATCTTAATCATAGAAGATCAAACTTGGTTAATGCATGTTGACGGTGCTTCGTGCCGAGAAGGAGGGGGCGCTGGAATCAACTTCACCGAACCGAATAAAGAGGATTTAAATTATGCAATAACATTGGACTTCGTCGTAACAAACAATGAAGCAGAATATGAAGCGTTAATCGCAGGAATGGAAATGGCGATCAAGGCCAACATTAGAAGCCTTAAAGTATTAACCGATTCAGAGTTAGTGCAAAGACAAATAGAAGGCCTATATGAGGCTAAGGAATTTAATATGGTTAAATACCTTGCCAAAGTGAAAACACTAGCGGAAAAATTTGAAAGCTTCGGTATACAGAACATTCCACGATCGGAAAACAAATGGGCCGATCAACTATCTAGGTTCACAGGAGCCCATGACGGAAAAACTGAAAGGGTGATCAACTGGTTAATCTCTAGTACACCGGCCATCGACATCGATGAAGTACCGGCAGTCGATGTAATTGAAATCGAAGAAGCAGAAGAAAATTGGATGACTCCAATGATAGACTATCTTCGAGAAGGAAAATTGCCGCTTGACCAGAATGAAGGTCGGAAAATAAAATATCGGGCTCCAAAATATACATTAGTAGGAGAAAAACTCTACCGGAGATCAATATCAGGAATTCTTCTGAAATGCGTTTTTGAATCACAAACCACTGATATTTTACGAGAGGTACATGAAGGAAACGCAGGGAATCACAGCGGAGCAAGGGCATTGGCTTTAAAATGCCTCCGAACAGGTTATTATTGGCCTACCATCAAAAATGATGCCGCTCAGTATGTCCAAAAAAGTCATCACTGCCAAGTCCATGCTAATATATGTCATCGACCAACAGAAAATATGCACCCTATGCCGGTATGTTGGCCTTTCGACCAATGGGGAATGGACATCGTGGGACCGTTCCCAGCGGCTAGATCCAAGAAAGCTTATGTCCTGGTCGCTGTAGAATACTTCAGCAAATGGATAGAATGCATTGCCCTTGCACGAATAACTCAATTCCAAGTGATCAACTTCCTATGGAAGTTCATAGTTTGTCGATTTGGCATCCCAAGGATCCTAATTTCTGATAATGGAACCCAATTCGCGGGAAAACAGGTAATAGAATGGTGTTCGAAACTTGGGATTCAACAAAATTTCACTTCGGTCGGGCATCCTAGAGCGAACGGACAAACTGAAGTAGCAAACCGAGAAATAATAAAATCCTTGGAAAAAAGGTTAGGAGCGGCCAAAGGAAAATGGCTCGATGAACTCCCCAGGAGTACTTTGGGCTAATCGAACCACTGTCAGGAGCTCAACCGGGGAAACCCCATTTAGCTTGGTATATGGTTCGGAAGCTGTTATTCCTGTTGAAACTCTAATTCCAACACCAAGAATTGAAATGTACGATGATCAAGAAAATGAAAAGACAAGAGAAAATGATATCGATTTAACAGAAGCTTTAAGAGAAAAAGCCGTTGTACGATTGCAAGCCACTAAAGCAAATATGGAAAAGGCATACAATCAAAAGGTACACATCCGAACCTTCAAAGAAGGAGACCTGGTCTTGAAAAAGGTAGAAGTATCAAAACATGTGGGAAAATTACAACAAAATTGGGATGGACCTTACGTTGTCATTGGCGTAGGAAAGAAAGGTTCATATAAAATTGCACACTTGGATGGAACAGCCTTACCAAGAACCTGGAATGCAGTCAACCTTAGGAAATACTATGGTAAATAAATTTTAGCAGATTATGCTGCTTTATTTTATTATTAAGTCTTTTTAATAAAGGCCTTAGCCTACAAGTCAATTATTAAAGATTTTAGCAATTTTAAATATTAAGTCAAGATTGGGTATAAATCGACTCTTTCGGTAAAACACTCCTTGAAATTCCACTATCATATTGGTTGAAGATCGGGACAAAAGGAGTTAAGTATACATTGATCCGCTCAATAAACACTCCTCGATCCAACCATACAAACGAGTCGAGTATACATTGATCCGCTCAATAAAAACTCCTCGGTCAATTTTTTTTTCAACGATCAATAGACTTCTGGTATTAAAAACCTAAGTCTAAACAAAACGAGTTGAGTATACATTGATCCGCTCAATAAACACTCCTCGATCTAATTTTCAACGATTAATAGACTTCTGGTATTAAAAACCTAAGTCTAAACAAAACGAGTCGAGTATACATTGATCCGCTCAATAAACACTCCTCGATCTGCTTATGACGGTTAAAAGACTTCTGGTACTAAAAACCTAAGTCTAAATCATAAAGAGTTGAGTATACATTGATCCGCTCAATAAACACTCCTCGATCTAATTTTCAACAATTAATAGACTTCTGGTATTTAAAACCTAAGTCTAAACAAAACGAGTCGAGTATACATTGATCCGCTCAATAAACACTCCTCGATCTACTTATGACGGTTAAAAGACTTCTGGTACTAAAAACCTAAGTCTAAATCATAAATAGTTGAGTATACATTGATCCGCTCAATAAACACTCCTCGATCTGTTTTCAACGATCTAAAAGACTTTTGTTATAAAAACCTAAGTCTAAATCATAAAGAGTTGAGTATACATTGATCCGCTCAATAAACACTCCTCGATCTGTTTTGAAAGACCAAAATAGGCTTTTGGTATTAAAAACCTAAGTCGAGACAAAAAAGAGTTGAGTATACATTGATCCGCTCAATAAACACTCCTCGATTATATTTAACGATTATATGACTTTTGGTATTGAAACCTATGTCTAAATAAAAACAAACGAATCGAGTATACATTGATCCGCTCAATAAACACTCCTCGTTTATTCTTCAACGATTTATAAAGCTTATGGGTTAAAAACCTAAGTCTAGACAAAAAAGAGTTGAGTATACATTGATCCGCTCAATAAACACTCCTCGATTATATTTAACAATTATAAGGCTTTTGGTATAAAAACCTAAGTCTAAACAAAAAGAGTCGAGTAAACATTGATTCACTCAATAAGCACTCCTCAATCTGTTTTAAACGACCAATAAGAATTGGTAAAAACATCTATATCTTGGAAATGAGTAGAGTGTAAATGTATCTGCTCGATAAACGCTCCTCAAAAACAAGATTAAAACAATATCAATGACAAGAAGAATGAAAAGAATAATTGTAAAATTTTATTCATCTGTGTTCAAGGAACATGCAATAAATTACATACAAATAGCTCTGATCAGATTACAAAGGTCTATATACGATTTACACATCGTTACAACTATTAAACGATCCTATCCTATGGATCTGGGATCTTCACGACAATGTCCACGGAAACATCAATCTCATCCCTAGTGCCTCGATGGTTGTAACTGACCACCTAAGAAGCATGTAGCTCAGGATGGTCGACTTATTTGGTTCGACGGCCAGGCTCTGAAGATCAAATGTTGTTGGTCCCAAGTGGTCAGATGAGGTCTAGAGGGGGGGGGGGGTGAATAGACCTCTGAAAATTTTTGAACTTAAAAACTTTTCAGTCTTCTGTCAGCAGACTAAGCTGATGAAGAACAGTAAGCAGACTAGTCTGATCGTGAACAAATCTTGAACAGACGACTGACCACTCTTCTTACAGTGACTTAGCTGTTTTTCAGCAAAACAGTTTTCCAAGAGTATATTTGCAGCGGATTGTTTGAAAGTGTTTTTCACAAGTAGACTAAGTTCTAGAAAGATTTTATCCCCAGTTTAAAACTTCTTATAAAATCTTTTGATTGATTCACAGTGTTTAAAATGCAAACTTAAAAATATGCAAGAAAACTTTGAATGCAAGATAACACAAAGAATTTTTATAGTGGTTATATGGATAAAAATCCTTTAGTCCACTCTTCCAGATCACTTAGATTCTGGGTTATACTATAATCACTTAGATTACAATATTTCTCCACTTACACCAAGACAACAAATGAAATGGCTATAAGCTCACAATAGGAAATCACAAAGAAAACCTATCCTCTAAAGTAGAATCACTCACAAAGATGGATTCTCACTTCGCACAACACTCAGCTATTACAAAATCACTCAGATAATGTTTTTCTGATTTCTTCAACTGGGTTTCTGTCAACAGATGACTTCCACCAGACGAGTGAGCTGTTCGAGCTTTTGAGACTTAGAGAAATTCTGCTTCAAAATTTCGATCTCTGATTGTTGTTGTGTATTTTTGCTCGATTGAAATTCAGCTCTATTTATACATGGAGATGAAAATATGACCGTTGAAGGCAAGTCACAAATCAAATCCATTCTTCAGCTCTTTTGAAACGGCTCTCTGCAGCAAACCGTACAGTGTACAGTACTTTTCTGTCCATCGCATTAAATGCTGCATTAAATGCACTCTGCTGATCCGAGGATATCTTCAATCATTTGCCATTACTACCCTTCTCTTCCAGCATTTATTACACTAAGTGCATTTATTACCGTTGGACTAATCTCTTGATCTCTTCCACTCTGCTGATCAAAACGACTCTGCTGATAGATACTCTGCTGATCAAATACTGAACTAATCTGATTTGACTCGGCTGATGATCTACCCTTCTGTTCGCTGTTTCAGCAAGAGATCACTAGTCTTCTGAGCTTTGAACTTTGAACTCTTCTGATGTCTTCTTTGTTTGTTCAAAGATCTTTCTAAGGGAACTAAGCTTTCCATACTTAGCTGATTATGATGTTTTGGAATCATCAAAACCTTCCCTTAAATTCTGACTTCTTTCAACTTCATCTTCATCTTCATCCAACAATTTCCCCCTTTTTGATGATGACAAAACTCCAGCTAAGTACCTGTACCTAAACTAAAGTTTTGATCCTCAAAAATTTCTGAGATAGAAATAGTATGTTGGATTTAAACTTGCAATTTTATAAATGATTGAACTGATTACATATTACAAGTTTTGAAGAGTAAAAGATGCAAAGTAAAAGATTACAAGGTTTTAAAGATAAAGAAATCTAGTCTAAACTAGTCTTCTTTCTTCTTTTTTTCTGCAGCTTCCTTGTCTTCTTTTTCAGACTCTTCATCAGATGACTTGGAAGACTCAGCTTCCAAATTTTCAAAGAATCTTTTTCTTAGCAGCTCTATCTTTTTATATTTTACATCAGGGTCAAGCTGTTCTTCAGCTGAATCTTTGGCAGCAGCTAGTTCCTTGTCAGACTTGGCTATTGCTTCAGATTCTTCAAATTCAGCTTGCTCTTCTTCTTCTGTAATTCTCTTATCTGTTGGTCTACTTGATTCTCCCATATCTCTTTCAGTCTCACCAGCAGATTCTTCTAACACTTCAGTTTCTTCAGCATCTTGATTTCCTTCTATCAACCCTTTGCTGTCCAAATATCCTTTCTTCCCCCTTTTTGTCATCATCAGCAGGGACAGGTGGATATTGTGGCACAACTGGTGTAATCAGAAGTGAATCACAGAGAAGCTTGATGTTCTCTTCTATAGCATTAATCTGAGCTTGTTGTTTAAGTTGATTGGCCTTAACAGTTTTGACTTCCTTGAGCAAGTCTTCTCCTTGATCACCCAATTGAATTTGAGTTCCCAAAATCCAATTTGATGAAGCAGTGAAGTCTTTCATCATGTTGCCCATGACTTCATCTTCTGCTTGGAGAGCCAATTCAACAGTTTGTTCAATCTGCTTCCAACCTTCAGTAGTGCTCTGAGTCCGTCTTCTAAGTATATCCATATCTTGACAGATGGATTTAACATTCTGAGCAGTGTCTTCTATCAGATCTGTTGGGACAGCAGCAGCTTTCTGACTTGGTTGTTTAACAGCAGCTATCACTTCTGCAGCTAATTCTTTCTTCATATCCTTCAGAGAATTGGTGATCATTTGTTGGATGGAGTCCAACAGATTTGTTTGAACACCATGAGAGGTTGAAGGCATATCTGAAGTAGCAGCAGGTGTATCTTTCATAAGTTTCTCTGATGATTGAGTTGTCAATGCAAGAGATTGATCTGCTGATCCATCAGCAAGGCTTGGAGTGCTTTCCTACTCCTTAGCTTGATCATCTCCTTCAGCAGCAACTTCTTTGTCCTTGGTCTGATCTGCTGGAATTTCTACTTCTTTCTTTGAGTCATCAGCAGCATCAAACTTATCACCCTGTGCAGTGTTCTGATCAGATGGGTCTGAAGTACCCTCTCTTTGCTTTGGTTGATCAGAGGACTCTGCTCTTCCTTTATCAGCAGGTGATATAATCTTCTTGACAGTTTCAACTGTCTTCATCAATCCTTCATTGTCCACTGCTGACCTGTTAGAAATCCAAGTAAAATTATCAAGTGGAATAAAAGTGGATGTAGGTTCCTCAGGCAGCTCTTCATAAGGTTTGATATTTGGCCCGTAGACAATATGTTTGATGTTGGGAAGAGGGACCAATGAGCTTGGTTGTCCCCTTAACTTCCTTGATTTCTTTGCCCAAAGCTCCATTGCTTGAGCAATAGCCAGTTTGATAGATCTTTCTTTGAGGTCTACTGAATCATCATAGTCCTCATCAATAGACTCAAAGATCTTCTTGGCTTCAGCTTTAACTAAGTGACTTATCCTCATTCTCAACCTGTCCAGAAAGAATTCTGAATCAAGTGCTTGAATGAGAGAACCCGTCTCAAGCCACTTCAGTACCCATGCTTCTTCAACAGCAAAGGCTTTCCATTTGGTCATTTCAGCTGGACTCTTTATCAGTCTGAATTCCCTCCACCTGTTGTATCTGATCTTCTCATTAGTGAACTGTGTCAGGCGGTTGACCCTTTCATTCTCAGCATCAAGCCTTTTTAAGAATTCTTCAAAGATAGCAGGATCTTCCCTGACAATCTCCAAAGACAGTCTAATTTCTTCTCTCCTCTTTGGCTTTGTCTTAGGTGCAGGCATAGCTGGTATTGGTTTGTTTGGATCCCTTGGTTCACCAATAACTATCCCACCAGTATGCTGATGTCCATAAGCATCCTTGGTGCTTGCTTCAATAGCAGCAGCCAACTCTGCTGCCTCAAGAGCATCCCTCTGCTCCTGAGTCATCTTGCTGGCTTCATCTTCCAGCCTTTTTAATTCTAGGCTCTTCAGCCTTTCCTCTTCTGCTTTCTCTGCAGCCTTCCTTAGCTTTTCAGCATCATCTTGTCTTTTCTTTTCTGCAGCAGTCAGATAAGTAGCAATTTTGCCAGTCCTTCTTCTCGTTGTTTCAGGACTCTCAATTGCTTGAAGAGGAATTGCAGCAACTGGAGTAGGATGCAACAAAGGTGCATCTCCTTCATGTGTTGTACTAATCTGCTGTGCTCCTTCACCTTCAGCAGATGGTACAGCAGATGAGTCTTCTGTTGATACTCCAGCATCAGAAACAACTTTAGCTTCAGCAGCAGCAACTTTAGCAGCTTCAACAGCAGGCTCTTTAATTTTCAATGGTCTTTCTGCTTCTGATGTTGTTTCTCTAACAGTTGCAACAGGTTCTTCAGAGAAAGTGACCTTTCTCTTAACCTTTGACTTTGCAATCTTTTTGACAATGGGGTTGGCAGTAGGAGGTCCCCTTGCCTCACTCTTTGTTCTCATCCTCTTCAACCTTTGAAGAGGAATTTCTTCCTCAGATTCTGTTCTTTCAGGAGAGGAGTCAGTCTTCATCTGCTCAATCTCCTTTGTGAAATCTTCAATTATGTTTTCTGGAACTTCATCCTCAGGTTGTGCTGATTCAGTCTCAACAGCAGACTGTGCTGTTGGCTCAGCAGACTGACTAGTCTGACCTTCCTTCTTGCTCTTCTTAAAAGGGGTCTTTTTAGATTTTGCAGCAGCCTTCCTCTTTGGAGCAGCCACTAACTGTCTCACTGGTTCATAGAGTTTGAACTCTTTGCTACCATGGGTTTGCTTTCCACCTCCCATAGGGCATTGTAGGGATGCAAACAGATTGCTCAATAAAATGGCATGTGAAGGCCTTTTGTCACTCAGCAGCTCATACACGTGAGCAGCCCAGTTAACCTTCAACCCATAATAGATACACACCATTGTGTAGTATCTTTTCCTTGGCAACCCATCCAAAGAACCTGTAGCACAATCCAGAACCTTTGCTATGATATCATCAAATCTCTGGTATTCATCCTTCAGCTGGGTCTTCATCAAAGTCCCAGTCATCTTCTCTCCTTTCTTAGCACAAATGGCCCAGAACTCCTCTTCCTTTTCTGACCCTAACGAGGTCACATCTCCTCCCTTGTCTGTTAGTTTATAGATCTCACTGAGAACAGCAGCCGAGATCGCAATCTTCTTTCCACCTATTTCAGCAGACATGACCGTGTCATTCTTAGAGAATTTCCTGGTTATATAGAAGTGCTCAACATCTTCTAAGTAGACCCTTTCTTCGTGAGCCTCTAAAACAGGAACTAACGAAGCTTCTTCAATCTTTTCCAGTAACGAGCGCATCAGATCAGTGCCCGAGAAATGGAATTTGCTGTAGTTGAAGTACCTTCCTTCGATAATCTTCTCCATTTCTGAAATTTTGAGAGTAGAAATCTACAAAGATGCAGTTAACTTTTTCGCAACAGAAGGGTTTGAGAGTTAGAGAGTTTTGAGAGTATTTGGGTGCGTAAGACGACTGTACTGTTTAGATCGGATTTTATAGGTTTCCTTTTGATTAGGTTTCCGTGATTTATCAGAACCGTTGATCTAATCTGACAGTTTTTAATCGTGTGGACAGGAGAGACGGATTTCAATTTTATTATTTTAATGTCAGATGGGCGGGAAACTCTATCGACACTAATCTGTTACTTATAAAAGCGCGTTTCTAAAGATACGTTTTATGACCATGCTTATATAAGATATCAGATGAGTAGAGTTTAACTTATCTGACAGACGAGTGATCTGTTATCTGATATTACTAGAGAATGCCAATAGCTAGTAATCTTCCTCTGCTGTTTGTCAATCCAGCAAGATAAAATAATCTTCAATCTTCAAGAATTAAGAACACGTCTTCTTGATAATCTTAACTTCAACTAACTGACATTAACATATTTCATCTTTTAGAGCAAAAGTACCGCTAGTCTTACACGTTCCCCCTGTCTTTAAGAATTCATAAGTTAACTAGTCTGTTGAAAGTTAATTCTTGAAATAAATAACTGATGACTAAGCTGTTGAACTCCAGTCTTCTGATGAGTTCCCCCTCAGCTTATGCATCCAAATTAAGTAGTCCTAACTCAGCTCTTAGAGTTGAGAACCTTGCTTCACTTAGAGGTTTGGTGAAGATATCAGCAATCTGATTATCAGTATGAACATACTCAATCAAAACATTGCCTTTTTCCACATGATCTCTAATGAAATGATGTTTGATCTCAATATGCTTAGTCCTTGAATGACTTGTAGTGTTCTGAGTAAGTGAAATTGCACTTGTATTGTCACAGTAGATTGGAATTCCACTGATCTTGATGTTGTAGTCTTCTAGTTGATGCTTCAACCAAAGTATCTGTGCACAGCAAGCTCCAGCAGCTATATATTCAGCTTCAGCAGTAGATATAGAAACTGAGGTTTGCTTCTTACTCATCCATGAGATCAGACGACTACCTAAGAACTGACAAGCACCTGTTGTGCTCTTTCTGTCAATCTTGCAGCCAGCAAGATCTGAATCTGAATAACCAATAAGCTCAAATCCAGATTCTCTAGGATACCACAATCCCAATTCTTGAGTGCCTTTAACATACTTCAATATCCTCTTGGCAGCTAAGAGATGAGATTCTTTGGGGTTTGATTGAAATCTTGCACAGACTCCAACTGAGTACATTATATCAGGTCTGCTTGCTGTTAGATACAGCAATGAACCAATAATGCCTCTATATTTGGTTATGTCCACTGATTTGCCATCTTCATCTTTATCCAAACGAAGACTTGTAGACATAGGAATGGTAGCTGTAGAGCTAGTTTCCATACCAAATTTCTTGAACAGATCTCTTGTGTACTTTGCTTGGCTGATGAATATTCCATCAGGCAACTGTCTAACTTACAATCCAAGAAAGTAATTAAGTTCACCCATCATGCTCATTTCAAACTTATTCTGCATCAGCTTGGAGAACTTATCACACATCTGCTGGTTAGTTGAACCAAAAATAATGTCGTCCACATATATTTGCACAAGTAATATATGATTTTCCCATTCAATTGTAAACAAGGTTTTATCTACCTTACCTTTACGAAATCCTTTGATTAAAAGAAAATCAGATAGGGTATCATACCATGCTCTTGAAGCCTGTTTCAGTCCATAGAGGGCTTTCTTCAGACGATATACTTTGTCCTCTTCTTGATAGACTTCAAATCCAGGAGGTTGTTCAACGTACACTTCTTCTTGCAATTCTCCATTTAGAAAAGCAGACTTCACATCCATCTGATAGACAGTGAAGTTCTTATAAGCAGCATAGGCTAGAAACAGTCTGATTGCTTCAAGTCTTGCTACTGGTGCAAAAGTTTCATCAAAGTCAATTCCTTCTTCTTGACAATATCCTTTGGCCACTAGTCTTGCTTTGTTTCTGGTGACAACACCATCTTCATTCATCTTATTTCTGAATACCCACTTAGTGCCAATTACTCTTTGATGACTTGGTCTAGGAACTAAGTACCAGACTTCATTCCTTTCAAATTGATTCAACTCTTCTTGCATGGCTTCTATCCAGAAGGAATCATTGAGAGCTTCTTCAATTTGTTTAGGCTCTATTTGAGATAGAAATGTGACAAACATGGCATCTTGTGCAGCAGCTCTTCTTGTTTTCACTCTATCTAAAGGATCACCAATAACTAATTCAGGAGGGTGATTCTTGAGCCATCTGAGATCAGGTTGTAGATCAGGATGTTGTCCTCTATCTTGATCTTGCAACACTACTGTTGGAGTTCCAGTAGTAGTCTGTTGAACATTTGCAGTCTGTTGAACAGTCTCTGGTCTGTCAGCTGTTTGCAACTCGTCTGTTAGACAATCAGCACTGTGATTTTGAACAGCACTTGAGTTAGCAGCTGAACTTAGATTAGGTAGTATGATGGGAACATATTCTTCATTTCTTCCAATGTCTAACTTCTGTAAATCAGCAGACAGGTCTTGATTAATACTTTGATTCTTTTCAGAAGATTGACTTGGCTCATCAAATACTACATGGATAGATTCCTCTATTAGTAATGTTCTTTTATTGAAAACTCTATAAGCCTTACTAACAGATGAGTATCCTACAAAGACAGCTTCATCAGCCTTTTCTGCAAATGCAGTAAGGTGATTTTTCCCATTATTCAATACAAAACATTTACAACAAAAAATCTTAAAGTAATGAATGTTTGGTTTTCTGTTGTTCCAAACTTCATATGGAGTCTTGTTCTGATTTTTGTTGATCATACATCTGTTTTGGGTAAAGCATGCTGTGTTTGTTGCTTCTGCCCAAAATCTTTGAGGCAGTTTAGCTTCAGCTATCATGGTTCTGACAGCTTCTTTCAGTGTTCTGTTTCTCCTTTCAGCAACACCATTCTGTTGAGGGGTTCTTGCAGCAGAATACTCATGATGTATTCCTTTGATATTACAATACTCTTCAACAGTAGAGTTTGTAAACTCTGTCCCTCTATCTGATCTGATCTTCAATATTTTGATACTTTTCTCATTCTGGATCAGTTCCATCAGATTTGTAAGATGTTCCTTGGTTTCACTCTTCTTTTTCATGAAAATCACCCAAGTATATCTTGAATAATCATCCACAACAGCTAGGCAGTATTTCTTTCCACCATTGCTGACTGGATCAATGGGTCCAAATAAGTCCATATGCAACAGCTCCAATATTCTTCCAGAAGATTGGTGCTTCTTTTCTTTGAATGATGACTTGATTTGTTTACCCTTCTGACATGCATCACAGAGCTTGTCTTTGCTCATGACTGCTTTTGGAATCCCTTCTACAAAATCATTCTTGATTAATCTGTTTATGGTCTTGAAGTTTAAATGATTCATTCTCTTGTGCCATAGCCAACTGACTTCACTTGGTGCAGATGCTACAAAACAAACACTTGAATTCTTGTCAACAGAATTCCAGTCAACTATGTAGATATTTCCCTGTCGTCTTCCAGATAAAATTACCTTCTTTGTACCAATTTGTTCAACATAGCACTTATCTGTTGAGAAGATGACTGAATATCCCTTGTCACAAAATTGACTTATGCTCAGCAGATTATACTTTAGGCCTTTAACATAGGAGACGTCAGATATCTCTATGTTTCCCTTGATTAGTCTTCCTTTAGCTTTAATCTTGCCTTCTTTGCTGTCTCCAAAAGTAACTTTTGGACCATCCACAGCAACTGCATCAGTCAACTCATGTATGTTTCCACACATGTGCCTTGAACATCCACTGTCCAAGTACCAAATCTTCTCTACTTTACTCCTACTCCTAATCCTAACCTACAAAACAAAAATAAAATTGTTTTAGGTACCCTTATTGAGAGGGTCCTGAAGGATTAGTTTCACCTTTGACAACCCAAGATGTTGATGTCTTAGGCTTCTTAGGTTTCTGAGTTTTAGGAGCATGAACAGTTTCATTTTTATCATAGTTATCAGATAAGTCATGTTGAGGATCAGTATGATATGAATAATGTTCATAAGCAGGGTAAGGTGCATGATATGCAGGATATGCATGCATTGGATGAGCAGGGTAAGGTGCATAGTAACTAGGAAATTGAGGTGCATGATACATAGGATGATATGCAGCAGGTTGCACATAATATGACTCATTTCCATACCAAGCATTTTGATTTTTCTTGTTTTTATGCTTCTTTGGTTTACTAGTTGCTTGCTCATTTGATTTTGACTTAGTTTTACCACCAGTCTGATTGACTTTAGCCTTATCAGCAGACTTCTTAGGGCTCTGCTGTTTGGTCTTACTAGTCTGATTTCCTACACTAGGCTCTTTGCTCTTTTTAGCCTTAGGAGATTTCTTCTCCTTTACTACTTTCTCAGATGAGGTAGGTTTAGAAGTTTGAACATACAGAATGACCTTACTATTGTCAGCTGATATGAATTTTTCAGTATGATTCAATTCTAATTTATCCTTTTCTAAAGGTGTCTCCTGTTTACTAGATGTATGCATGGATGCAACAGTAGACTTATCATGAGACTCAATAATTTTCTCAAGTTCCATGATTTTTCCTTTATAAACCTCACACTCAGCTTTCAGAGATTCATGCTCTTGCTCAAGCTGTTTATATTCAGCTGATTCCCTTGGCTTTTCAGCTAAGAGTTTCAGTGAACTATTTTGCTCTTTTAGCAGGATCATCTCTTCCTTAAGCTTTTTGTATGCTTCAGCAATACCAGTATTGTTAAGCATCATTTGTTCAAATGAATTAAATAATTCATCATTAAGAGGAGTTACCTCATCCTCAGAGTCATCAGAGTCCTTTGCCATCAGGCACAGGAGAGCAGGTTTTTCTTCATCAGAAGATTCTTCATCAGACGAGTCTGAATCTGAGTCAGATGAGTAGACAGCAGTCAGCTTTTCTGCTTCAGCCATCATTGCTTTTCCTCTCTGATGCTTTCTTTCTTTTCTCACTTTCTTCTCTTCTTCAGTGTACTTTTCTGCTTTTGGATATGGGCAGTCTTTGATGAAGTGTCCCAATTTCCTGCAGTTGTAACACATTAGTTTTGATTTATAATCATCTTTATCTTGAGAAGAAAAGTTAGGTTTAGAAGAAGAAGCATTGTTGTATTTGTTCTTCATTTTTCTTTTGTAGAACTTCTTGAAATTATTCATCAACAGTGCAACATCTCCAGCAGTGTACTCCTTCTTGTTGAGTAGTGATGCTTCATCAGATGAGTCCACTTCAGCATTTCTTTGAGCTGGTCTTCTTTGGTTTTCAGCAGCAACCAGTGCAGCTGTGGGTCCTGACGTTGAGGTTTCTTCAATTCCCATTCTAGGCAGTTTATACTCGAATGCCTTGAGTACAGAAAACAGCTCAGTAAGAGAGATTTTTCCCAAATCCCTTGATTCTTCCATTGCTGTAACTTTCATGTTGAACTTTGGAGGTAGAGCCTTTAGTACTCTGACAGTGATCTGTTTGTCAGTGAAGGTCTTTCCCAGCTTTAAGACTTCATTCAGAGTTCTGGTGAATCTGGTATCCATTTGATCATTGGTTTCTCCAGACTTCATCTTGAAGTTGTCCAGCTTCTCCAAGGCAACAGTGAGCTGATGCTCCTTTATAGCATCATTGCCTTCGCTCATATCTCTGACTTTGTCCCACATTTCCTTTGCAGTTTTGCAATGTTTGACCTTGTCAAACCGATCATTATCCAGGGCTTTAGTCATGATGAATCTCCCAACTTTATCTAGATTGTAAAGCTTGATTTCCTCTGGAGTCATCTCGTGAAGGTCTTTCTCCACAACCGTATCTACTTCATTTATTTTTATGGTCTTTGTGAATCTGAATGGACCTTTAATGATACATGTGTACATGTTGTCATTGTAGGCTGCTTGAAAGATTTCCATTCTAATATTCCAGTCTTCAAAAGACATACCAGCAATGTGGGGAACATGGCTGATACAATCCATTTTTCAAAAAGTTTTGGTTTTTCAAAAAGATGCTCTTTTGAAAAGTTTTAAAAACCTTTGAAAAACACTTGGATCAAGCTCGTTGATCAGGCAGCTGATTCTAATGAACCACCTGCTCTGATACCACTTGTTGGTCCCAAGTGGTCAGATGAGGTCTAGAGGGGGGGGTGAATAGACCTCTGAAAATTTTTGAACTTAAAAACTTTTCAGTCTTCTGTCAGCAGACTAAGCTGATGAAGAACAGTAAGCAGACTAGTCTGATCGTGAACAAATCTTGAACAGACGACTGACCACTCTTCTTACAGTGACTTAGCTGTTTTTCAGCAAAACAGTTTTCCAAGAGTATACTTGCAGCGGATTGTTTGAAAGTGTTTTTCACAAGTAGACTAAGTTCTAGAAAGATTTTATCCCCAGTTTAAAACTTCTTATAAAATCTTTTGATTGATTCACAGTGTTTAAAATGCAAACTTAAAAATATGCAAGAAAACTTTGAATGCAAGATAACACAAAGAATTTTTATAGTGGTTATATGGATAAAAATCATTTAGTCCACTCTTCCAGATCACTTAGATTCTGGGTTATACTATAATCACTTAGATTACAATATTTCTCCACTTACACCAAGACAACAAATGAAATGGCTATAAGCTCACAATAGGAAATCACAAAGAAAACCTATCCTCTAAAGTAGAATCACTCACAAAGATGGATTCTCACTTCGCACAACACTCAGCTATTACAAAATCACTCAGATAATGTTTTTCTGATTTCTTCAACTGGGTTTCTGTCAACAGATGACTTCCACCAGACGAGTGAGCTGTTCGAGCTTTTGAGACTTAGAGAAATTCTGCTTCAAAATTTCGATCTCTGATTGTTGTTGTGTATTTTTGCTCGATTGAAATTCAGCTCTATTTATACATGGAGATGAAAATATGACCGTTGAAGGCAAGTCACAAATCAAATCCATTCTTCAGCTCTTTTGAAACGGCTCTCTGCAGCAAACCGTACAGTGTACAGTACTTTTCTGTCCATCGCATTAAATGCTGCATTAAATGCACTCTGCTGATCCGAGGATATCTTCAATCATTTGCCATTACTACCCTTCTCTTCCAGCATTTATTACACTAAGTGCATTTATTACCGTTGGACTAATCTCTTGATCTCTTCCACTCTGCTGATCAAAACGACTCTGCTGATAGATACTCTGCTGATCAAATACTGAACTAATCTGATTTGACTCGGCTGATGATCTACCCTTCTGTTCGCTGTTTCAGCAAGAGATCACTAGTCTTCTGAGCTTTGAACTTTGAACTCTTCTGATGTCTTCTTTGTTTGTTCAAAGATCTTTCTAAGGGAACTAAGCTTTCCATACTTAGCTGATTATGATGTTTTGGAATCATCAAAACCTTCCCTTAAATTCTGACTTCTTTCAACTTCATCTTCATCTTCATCCAACAAATGTTCTTCCAGACGAAATGAGCATTACCAGCCAGATAACCAGCAATACTCATTCACCCACAACAAGAGACACTGCTTTTACATTAGAGTTGATTTTACTCTAGAGCAGCATCTCTTCGGGGCGGTCGTGAACATTAACTTTTACCAGCACACCCCGGTGGTCTATCAATCCGGAGGTAACATCCAAAAGCGGCGGTGCCTGGTAAAAATGAACCCTCCATGTGCAAACAGGAAACCACGGACCTCAAACCCGTAAATACAAGGTTCAAGGCCTCATGGGACCCGTCAGTACGAGGTAGGGCTTCCATGGGACCCGTCAGTACAAGGCAGAAGAACATTAAACTATTATGATGTGAATCACGATAATGTGACTTTTTGAATATTATGGGATCTGAAGGTAAAATAAAATCCAAGGAGACTGAGATCTCCATCCTTTTAGAGAAATTGCAAATGAAGCATGCAAGTCACTTCCCTAAGTCACTTCCCTATTTATAGGGATAGACCTAAGCAATCCAACGGCTGAAAAAGTATTTGATCAAGGGACGTAAATGCGACCGTCTGACTTCCTATAATTAATGCAAGTAAATTGGAACGGCACTATCTAATCGACTCAACCAGTCGATAACAAAAGAAGCCGTAGATCGAAGCGATCAACAAGATAATCCAAGCAGACTTGAAGAAGCTCCAGACCAGAAAGCTCTGTATGCTCACATATGATAGTCGCTCAACAGAAAAACTTAAAGATCCTCAACGAAGGCATGCAAGTTTAAACCGTTGTAAAAAGGATACTTGCTCGCCTAGAGATAAAAGACCAAACCTTCCACCATACGAGGGTCGTCACTGCCTTATGCATCATATGAGGAACTATTAAATTAGCCATACAAGAACTCCATTGGAGTACAAGAAATCTGACGTCGGTACTAGAACGATTAAATACGACCATGCTAGACTGCAAAGTCGTCACTGCCTAAAATTCCAAAGAATTGCTGAAGGAGGTCTGAGCAGGCCAGATCTGGCTAATAATTCTACATTTTCCAATTCCTCCCATATCAAAGAAATGATATAATGATACACTGGTTGAGGAACATATAGTTCACAGTTAATGCAGAGAAACATAAAGTTTAGGAAGATACTGAAAGGGATATCTTCTCTTAGTCTTATGAAAAGAAAAGTAGAGTTCAACAGAAGGAATAATAGCCTCCTTATATTAGATATACATCACAAAAAGACAAATTTACAAGGCATGGATAGAACATCGACCAAGATGTTGAGCGTTCCTTAACTGCTAATCAATCGATTATCGATACGAATGACCTACTATCTACATTTTGATGAACAACGTGGTTTTGGGTATAACCCAAGGGACTATACTGGGTTGATCAACAAAAAAATTTATTTTGCAGAGCAAACAGTATATCATTCAGTTACTTATATAGTGACCGAGCAAGATTAAGCTACCTTTTTCTCTATTCTCAGTATCCTCCGCAAGGATCAATATAAGATAAGTATGCCAATCTATGCTGATTATTTCATATTTATGCATAACAGCAAAATGTGCATAACAAAATATATCTACAGAATAAAATTGATCAAGGCAAGGATCTGCCTACAAAAGATCATAATTTCCAATTTAGTCGTTCTCCCAATACAAAAATTCAGCCCAAACAACTACACAAAAAGTTGGGCACTAAAAAAAAAAAAAAGAGACAGTCCAAGGCCTGCCAGGTCAAACAAATCACTGAGAAGGGTTGTTATCAACAGGCCGACTAGCGAAAACAGTCTTCTGAGGAGTCAAGTTACCAGCAAACGCCATCAACTCCTCTTGACGCTTTAGATAACCGGCGTCATAACCTTCCTCATAAGACCGCCGTCGAGACTCCTCTGCTAGGGCAGCAGCCTGAACCAAGTCACCTTTCTCTTTCTCCCAGACAGACTTTTCTTCTTCCAATTTTTTCAAATCATCATTGGCAATCTGCAGTTGGAGACTCTGCCCTCTGACCTTGGCCGACTCCGATTCCAAACGACGTTGATAAGCATTTCTGCTTATCCACAGATCGTCATTTTGCACACCCAGCTGGAGTGCAAAGTACTTAGCCTGGAAAGAGAAAAAACACTCCTTATGTAACAAGGCAATCAAAATGAAAACAAAAAAATAATGAAAAGACAGGTCTACCTGCTCGCACAACTTCACTAGCGACTGAACAAGGCGCACATTGGAAGTATTCTCAAGTTTCCTCAATTCACCGTGCAAAATAGTGCTCAAGCCCAGATCCCAAGACAAAGCATCAGGCTCAACAGAGCCCGACAGTTCATTAAGAAGAGGGACATTGTCAGGGCGGGGACTCACTGACCGCAAAATATCTTTAACCTGCTCAAGGATGCAACGATCGTCTAACGGACGAGGAGATTCCCTCTCATTAGGACTAACCAAGGTTTCCTTCCCCGAAGCAGAAATAACAGTTCGGCGACCAGACCTTGACTCACTTCGACCTCCAGAAGGCCCGCCAGATTCGAAGGAAGTAGTCATCACAGTAGTATCATGAAACAAGTAATCAGGAAAATCTTGAGAAGTAGGCTGTGTTGAGGAGGGATTTACGAAGGAGCCTTATTCAGTTTGGCCCCCGCTGACGACCGGGGCAGCAGAGGTAGAAAAAGGAAGGGTATTGACAAAATCCCCTCCATGAAACCCAGGCTCAAAAGAAGAAACACCTGAAGAAACAGGTATATCGAAAAACTGCTCCACATTGGACGAATCTCCAAAAGCCACCCGACCAGGGGAAGGCCTATTTCCTACTTCTGTAGAAGAAGAAAAATTTGGTTCTACAAAAGACGAACTAATTACGGAAAATGGTTCAGAAGGGACAACAGGAGTGTCGATCACCGACCTAGTTATTGAAGACAAACGAGGAGGCTCTATCGAGGGCCCCTCTCTTCGAGATTTTTTGGGTCTGGTATCCCTAGCGCTCTCACGGGAAGGTCGCTTCGAAGTATTGCCAAAAAGATTACTCATGATCGGATTGTTGAAAAGTACAAAGTAAATATCGAGAAAGTTTATCGAGTAGTCAAAGAAAAAGTATTCTATTAGAAGAGACGAGTATAACGGTAAATATCAAGCCAAGTTTTTACCTTTTGTATTTATACTACACGAAAAGACGCGACAGACCTAAAGAAAGGGCGCGAAATACTGAAGATAGCCTTGGAATAAACAATAGAATTTGAAACGACATACGCATAATGATTACGGCGAAGTTAATGACTTGTCTGAATTATTACATCAGAACACGGAAGGACGCGACTGTCAGAATACGAAACGTTTATTTCAAAGGGATGAAAGGGTAAATTTACAATTAAACCTACGGGTAAAAAAGTTACAAAGATTATTTCAATTGATCGATATATCATATAGCTTGGTCGCTATCTGCAATATTCTGTTCGCTACCGACGTCCTTTTCCTCGGCTATGCCAATATCTTCTTCTTCTTCTTCATCTTCTGGATCGATGAAGGTATTGTCAAGCTCATCATTGATATCGAAAGGAGGAATCGGCAATGGTTTCCCGAACTCTTTGACGAGGTGTGCCAAAGGAAAATTTTGATAAACAACATCTGGAAGCTCGGAAGGAGAATATACTTCGCCATAGCGATTCAACCGAATATGTGCCGCTTTAAAGTATTCCTTTCGACGATCATCTATCATGTCGAAAGCGACCAACTGATGGATTGCCTTCTTGAATGTATTTTCTAAGAGCGGACCGACCATTTGATTTACCAACGCCGTATGAACGGGAGAATTAAGGAATTCACGAATCACTTTTTCATCATAATTACGACCATAACGATCCCTGAGTCCACTAAGAGGAATGTCCTTCTCGTACTCCTCTAATGATGCTTGAAGACTTGATACTTGAGATTCTAGCTCACTAATCCGAGCAGTACACCAAAACTGGAATTCCTCTAACTTTTTAGCCATTTGATCGGCTTGCTCTTGAGCACGGGAAGTCTTCAGGGCCCTGTTCATGATCTCCTGGTCTTCAGTCCCCGTAGCCCTAGTCTCTACGACCGGAACGGAAGAAGACGTTGAGGGGCCTACCTCTGAACCAGAGGACTTATGAAGTAAAGCTTTGTATTTCTCCTCCAGAAACTCACATTGTTGTTTCCCGAGAGCAGTTTCATAAGCATATGAGGCTAAACAAGTCTTAGTCTGAAAAAAGTAAAGAAGTAAAATAAAAAATAAGTAAGCAAATTAGAAAGACCTTCGAAAGGAAATATTTTATAAAGCAAACTTAAAAAGACGTTACCTTTTCAGCATAGAGAGAAGCTCGCTGAAATTTCTCCAGAGGATCCTTTCGAAGAAGCTTATTCAGATCGCGAGTAAAAACACCGGACAAAAGAACACGAGTCGCCTTATCGACCGCGTTCTCACTCTCATCATGAATAAGAGAATCTTTCTCAGAGTAACCTGCAGCCCTTTTTCCTTCTAAATGATCCTCAATCATTTCAACCAAAGTAGGCTTTGGATGATTGTCGTCAGGTAAAGAGAGATCGTGACCAGAACGACTGTAGCAACTCCTCTTTCTCCCCACCGGATTATCGTTAGGATGAGGCATCGACCAGCTGCGACATCCACGAATATTTAAGGATGTCCTAAGCTGAAGGGGGGGATAACCGGATCCAGTCCCTTGACGAATAGGGGAATCTTGCGAAGAATCTGGAGACTCTTCTCCATTCTCCTCGGAGTCATGACTCAACTCTAGCTTTCTCTTTCGAGACGCTCTCTGCTCGATAGGGACGTTCTCAATGGATTTGGAGGATTTGGATAACACCATTTTTCCCTTTGAAGAATGTCGGGAGTTTTCTACCATACGAGCTGAAAAAGAAACAAGATGAAAGTCAGTTTCTCTGTATAGAAGGTATCATCACAACCCTAAGCCATAATGAAGTACTTACCAAGAGATTCAGACGATGAGCTGATTGGAAAATGATGAGCACTCAATCCCGCTTTACGGAGGAAAGCTTCCCCAATCAGAAGAGCACTCTGATATTTGTTGGCACGCATAGCGGGGATTTCACCGATAAACTGAGCGTCATCAGGAATGAATTCACCGGTCGGCAGTCGACCTCCGTAAACCAATTTGGAGCAGTGATCCCACGAGAAGGGTATAGTCTAACCGTCCGCCAATCGAAGATGAGGTGGGGGGCGAACAAAGAAAAAATGAGATTTCCATAAAGGGTTGCTAGAAATGGGGGAATCGAAAATTGCTCGGCTAGGCCTCTGACTAGCGAAGAAATATCCACGATTGGAAGAACTGGAAATATTGAACCGGAAAAGTTGTGTAAAGTTACGAAAAGAAGGTTTGAACCCCTTTGCGATCATCAAGACTGAAAAACAAACCACAAAGGCCACAGAATTTGGAACTAATTGTGTCAGGGACACGCTGAATATTTTTAGAATATCAAGGAAGAGGGGAGGCAACGGAAGACGCAGACCGCTATTAAAATGGGCCGTGTAAAAGGCTCGACATCCTTCAGGTGGAGATGTAACCCTATCAGAAGGAGAAGGGAGAATTATCTCAGAACCCTCCGGGAAATATTTAGCATAATTATTCACAACCTCCGGAAAAGTGTCCACCGTATAAGCACAAGCTAGGTCCTCAATTGGTTCAGAAATTTGAGGAGCAGTACCTTTGCCCTTTTTGGCTCGGGCAGCGACATCTGTATCGGAAAGGATTTGTACCTTAAAAGTGTCTTCAACAGGAACGACAAATTCAGGAACTGCAGTTTGTTCACCCAAAAAATTAGAGTGCAACTCCTCCTCGTTATTGGGAGCAACATTCTCCCTAGAGGAAGAAGAAGATTTTCTTAAAGAAGCCATATTTTCAGATTCTCGGAGGATATAGGTCGATAAAAAGAAAACTTTATATGATAAACGACTAAGCAAGAAAATGACTACGAACTCTAAGCAAGTATAAATGAGAAATGACGAACTCAAAAGTCACCTATTTATACTGAGAAGAGAAAAGACGTTTCGAACTCGTCAGAACTAATCGCATTTCCGCCAAAAACGGAAGAAGATCAAAAGCCTCCCGAAAGGACGCGTGGCGATTCATAATTGGAAAGAGAAAACGACTATCTATGATGCGTTGCACTCTTTTCCTTACTTAAGATTTTTTCCCACAGGGTTTTTTCTTAAGATAGGTTTTTAATGAGGCACCATTCATAGAAGATAAACAGTCGTATAAAATTATCTACTTCTACGAGCTTCTATTATCTATACGCTCGAAGAAGTGAGGGAGTACTGATGGGGGCTATTTCGCACCCCTTATAATGTGCGGATCGACTAAAGAACATAAGATCGGTTCGACCAAATCAGACAGTTCGGGATCATCTTATCGACCCGGCCGAATACAGCTCTCTTCGACAAGAAGACTACACTCCGGACTCAAAAAGGATATTTGGGCCGAGTCCTATTAGGACTATATTTCCTTGTAATGCTAGGTTTAGTGTAATATAAATACCTAGTCAATCATTGTATTAAACAACTCTGAATCATAAGGCAAAATACGCCATTAAATTCTGCATAAACGGCAGAACCCACTATTATTCAATAAAGAAAAGAGCTTTCTCTTCATATTTGTGTTATTCTAACGTTGGTTACGATATTTACTTATTGTTCTTACGAAATTGCTCTTCCTTGAGATTGATCCATCCTGAGTAAAGTAACAGAGCCCTATAAATCATATATATTGAGAATCCCCAATACCACAATTCTACTGATACCTTTAACCCGACCAAATCCGGTTAAATCATATACATATATATATCACTACATATCTATATATATACTTATATATATTAGTTCTACAATAGTTAATTGAGTAACTAATTTAATGGACTCAATTGGAACTAAATTGGACTTGAAAATCATTGGACCCTTAATTGGATATTTGAATTGCATTAAGGTTATAATTAAAGTAATTCAATTAAGTATTAAATTACAGTTATTTGACTACTAATGATTATTAGTTTAATAAGATGAAATTGTGAGATACAATATTAGGATGATAAGGTTAACGTGAATTGAATAATTCTTATAAGTTATTTTAATTAAGATAATGATTTAATAATTAATCTTTTCTAGTGTCAATATTGAATCACGTTACCTTTTATTAATTAGTTGTTCTTAAAGTAAATTGGTAGTACCATATAAACTTTGTGTACGTCTATCCATTTGAGGATTGCTTTGGTAAATTCGAAATCATAGCTAATTATTCTAACTGCAGTAGTTGATTTTAAAAATAATCAAGTAATGTTGGGGTCGTCTTATTTAATTAAACTTAATTAAATTACTTTAATAGACGTTTTATATTACAAACAAGACAATAAATAATAATAGAGCAACATATGGAGTTTGAAGAGTTGTTGATCCTAGAATCCTTATTTATAGAGTTTGGGACGTTGACTGTAGGTAACTCGAGAATAATCGGTATGACTATTCGACTATTGAATCAAGTCATGAAATAAAAGAGACCGAGCTCATTCTTCTACAAAGACATGCTAGAAGGTTTAAATTGAATAGCAGGACTTGAGGTCAGCTATCTACCGTTGAGTTGCATCCCTGCCCTGAGAAAGGTGAGCGCCTCAATAAAACGTTTTTAAAACTGAAAGAGTTTTCAAGAAAATTATATCATATATATGTATTTCTCATTTGAAATAATTACAGTTGTTATATCTCTGTTTATAATTGTCTGCAATGCTTGCAGCATGTACTACTTATTCATAGTAGAACTGATAACTCTATACTTATTTGCATTTCTCGCATCATATGATATTTGTTGAATAATGGGGTGTAGTACTTTATCTCACCTCATATTGATGAATGGTACCAAGGTGTAGTACTTTATCTCACCTATGTACCAATTGCATATGTATGATTATTTGCGCGCTCATCTGCTCTAGTTTGATGGTATTCTCTGGATAATTCTGGGTAGCAGGGGGCTACAGGGTTACCAGAGCTCTGCCATTGATCGGGCTCACAAACCAAGGATTAGAGCACCTTGGGGAGTGACTCACATTATCCGGCTAAGACATGTCAGTGCCACCGAGAAGGGAAAGGTAGCACCTTCTCCCTTATCTAACCGGCGTACTAACTATTGATCCATTATGTGATCATTGTATCCTTTTGAAGTGGAGGAGTTGTTTAGCCCGTTTTGCCGGGTAATTGAACGTGATTTCATATGTGATATCAATATAATTGTTATACTATTGTGGATTGATTTTATAATTTAAATAGGCAGTTCATGGAGTTCTAAATCGTTTTCTGCATAAAATTCAATTGCACCCTGGCATAGGCCTCACTAACTTGTTTTTACCAATGTTTTCAGAACCGGACCGGACAGTGAACCGGTGAGCCGACTGGTTACTGGTTTTACTGGTCGAACCGATCGAACCACTGGTCCGACCGGATGACGTCATAATAATATATTTAAATATATTTAATTTTAAAATATATGTAATGTTCGTAAAATTTAAACATTATCCTACAATTTATTAAAAATATAAATTTTGTTATATTATATTAAAACTAATGTTGGATAAGGATGAAGATGAAGAACACTGAAGACAATTAGTAAAGGGAGGTTTTGATGCATTCCAAAACTTCAAAATCTGCTAAGTATGGATAAACTTAGCTGATGGTCCCTTGTGAAGAATTTTTGACTAAGTAAAGAAGACATCAGAAGAGTCAAAATTCAAGATCCAAGACTTTTGGTCTGCTGAAGGAAAGTTATCAGACTGATGAAGATCAGCCGACTCAAATCAGATTTGTTCAAGTTTGGGATCAGCCTAGTTCGCCATCAGACTTGCACTTTCGTCAGCCAAGTGGAAAGGATCATATAGCCTTCCCAACGGTAATAAATGCCCCTGGAAGTAATAAATGCTGAAGTACAAGGTTATTAAAGACAAATGATTGAAGAAATGTTCGCATCAGCTGGGTGCATTTATTGCTGCATTTAATGCTGCCTGCAGAAAAGTACTGTTGACAGTACGGACAGACTGCAAAAGAGCCGTTCGCGGATTTTAAGGACCAGTACTCGAGGAATTTGAAACTTGTCTCTCTTCAACGGACATTTTTCAAACCTCAAGTATAAATAGCTGAAAGAGACGAAGAGAAAACAACAACACAATCTCTGAGAGAATTTTCGAAGCAGAACTCTTTAAGTCTCAAGAACAGCTCACTCATCAGCTTAGTCATTTGTTGACAAAAGCAGAGTTGAAGAACAACGAAAAATACATCTTCTGAGTGATTTTGTAATCGTGAGTGTTGTGAGAAGTAGATATCCATCTTTGTGAGTGATAATACTTCGGAGAGTAGGAGTTTCTGAGTGATTTCCTACTGCGCACTTGTGGCCTTTTCATTTGTTGACTGGCACAAGCAGAGTATACTGTAAACTTTGTGATTATAGTATAACCCAAGATCTGTGCAACTTGGAAGAGTGGATTAAAGGATATTCAAATCCATATAACCACTATAAAAATTACTTGTGTTTTTACTTTGCTTTCAAACTTGCATATTGTCAGATTGCATAAAAACACTTTAAGTTAACTGTTTGAAAAGTTTTCTAAGAAAAGGAGTTTTGTAAAACTGGGGAACAAACTTTCAAACTGCTAAGTTTACTTGTGAAAAACACTTTATAAATCCGCTGCAAGTACTCTAAGTATTAAAACTGATTTTAACCAAATCAGCTAAGTGACTGTCAGTTTAGTGGTCTACGAAGCTGTTCAAAAATTTGTTCGCGATCAGCCAAGTAACTTACTGTTGATAACAGCTTAGTCTGCTTAAGTTATAACAAAAAGGTTTTAAAGTTAAAAATTAGAAAAAGTTTAGAGGTCTATTCACCCCCCCCCCCTCCTCTAGACCTCATCTGACCACTTGGGACCAACAACTAAATTATCTAACTTATATCATAATGGTAATATGGTACTAATTTATATGGTTATGTATAAAAGTCTAAATTATATTCATAAATTTTAAAATATGGTAATGTATAAAAGTCTAATATTCAAAGTCAAACTTGCATATTATATCGATTTGACTCTTTATCCTAAAGATAATATTGAAAATAAATATTTTATAGAATAAATTTTAATAAAAATATATTATTTGAGTATTAATTTTCATTCATAATGTGTAAAATATTTATTTGAGTTAATTATCTAATTTATAATAAATTTGGCTACAAGTTTCTGTAATTTATAAACTTTAATTTGTATTAAAAATTCAACAAAAGTGAAGTAGCTCAAATGATAAGGAACTCATGTTTTACTCTAAAGGTCAGGTGTTCAAATCCCAAATTTTACAAGAATTTTTAACATTAAAAAATTAAAAAAAAAAGGAAATTCAAAACCGGGTTGAACCGGTCCATACCGGTTCGGCGGTTTCGGACCGGTTCAACCCGGTTCAAACTGGGTTTTAGGAGGTAAACCGGACCGGACCAGGCTCCGGTCCGCGGTCCAACAAGTCGGACCGGCCGGTCCGGTCCCGTTTTAATAACATTGATTTTTACAACTTACGCTTTCAAATTATTACTCTTTCAGAATCTCACCAAAGGGCAGGATGGGCCACATCAGACTAAGGGATTTCAGTTGGGCGTCTACCATAGAGTTTCTAGAATCTTTCAGGTGAATGTTGGTTTCGTCATGATTAGTTAAGTGTAATGAGATAAATGGGAAGGATTATTATATTGTAATAGATAGTTAGAGCTCTGAACTGCAATTATTGGAAATTATCATGGTTATTTTATTATGTATATATGTCTTAGCAGGCAGGTGCCGGTTTCGGGCCGTTACATTGAGTCTCCAAGACTCCTTTTTATAGAAGATTTCAAACCATATCGCTAACCCTATCTTCTCTTAGCTAATGGGCCATCAGATAAGTTGGCCATCCCTCTATTTAATTAGTTCCTTTAATTAAATAGCCCAAGTCATTTAATTAACCACTTTAATTATATGGCCCATTTATTTAATTAATACTTTAATTAAATAAACCAATAAATCTAATTAAAGATTTAATTTAATTTAATTAATTAGATAAATCTAATTAATTTTCTCTCTCCAAGAATTAACCCTTTAATTCTTTACTTTGATTTAACTCCTTTAAATCAATTCGTTCTACAACTGACTATCACAGTTCCAGCTTTTGTGTGTGACCCTCTAGGTTCACCATCAATTGGTCGCAGGCTCACATTTCTGCGATTTAATTAATGAGCAATTAATTAAATAATTAATTGCTCCGATCAATTAAACTACTTTTAATTGACCACTCCAGAATTGATCTTCCATCAATTCAGGAGTACCCACCTCATGGTCGATGTCTAGCCACAAGCCCATGAGGCCCAACTTCAGGTGAATTGACTTTAGTGAACCTTAAACCTCTTATAAGTACCATGTACATACAGTCCCTCTAACGACTAATTTCCCGATCGAGACCTAGGGTGTGTGAATTGGTCGGCACCTCTAATCATCTCGATTCTGTACTTTCTAATTCAGGATAATACTTCTAGTGTGACTGCTAAATCTGGAAACCCTTTTCCAAATCCGTCACTGACCATGGCCATGGATTTCTCTCGGAATGTATCATCTAAGAATGTACAGGAAATTCCTTCATCCATTACAATGAGTCGGTGGATCCTATATGGATGCTAACCATCCGCGCATACGACTATACGTACCCAACGTAGGCGCACAATGGACAAGCTATGTGACCGGCTCCTAAATCAAAGTACGCACACCCGTATACCGAATTCGCCCTAGCACCTCAAGTCTAAGGACTAAATCGTACACTGTTATAAGTCTTGAGAGACATCCCACCACCGATATGCTTTTTACGCACTTCCACAATGGGTCTCTCTGTTCGGGTCGTTCGATGCGTCCGATCCCCTATCGAACCACCTAGTCATATGCACTGACATTAACAATGTCTTGTTCATGAAACAACAACAAATTCACTTCAAGTGAATCATGCATAATCGTACAAGTCTTGACGATTCATTCGATACCCCGTCTCGACATGAATCTATGACTTGGAACATTTTCGAGATCACGACCTTTGAGACTGATTCATGATAGATCGCACTCAGTCCTGAAGTGTATAGTCCCGTAGTCACGTGTGATCTCAGGGTTTCAACCAATCGCTTAAATGTGTTCGTGAAAGATAAAGTTGGCCATTTGTTTATATTATGAATTCTCAATAAAATAAACAATTCGTATTAATTGATAAATCAAAGATTCTTTCAAGATAAAATAATGTTCCTATTACAAGCTATTTTGTTGGCTTGCAGGGCACTATCCTATCAAAGGCATGTGGTAAAAAAAAAAAAAAAAGAGTTGGGACCAAAAGTGCTACTTGAAAGTGCGGGGTGTCGAGTGTCCTCCTGTGAATTCAATTTTGCCAAATATATAGATAAAACATTCTCCACCTGCCTTCTCAATTCTAGCTCTTGCAGTCTCAGTGAACCTCATAGCAGTGACCTTAATTGCAGGGACTTCATATGAACGGATATCATCAGTAACAGTTCCAACAAGCACTGCAATCATGTCATCCTAATGTATCACAAAATAATCATGATATCAGACTAAAATCATTCATAAAATCCAATTGTGCCCTACTACAAAGAGAATGATTGAAAGGAAACATGAAACAATATAGAGAGTGGAAAAACAAGTATCTACAAAATGGATGAAGAAATCATAATTAGAACACAGGACTGTGACCAATAAAACAAAGAGGCATTAGAAGCAGTCTATATGCAAGATAAACAATTTCAAATTCAACAAATCCATGCACCTAAAAATGTCAAAGAATTGTATTGTGTTTTAGGATCCTGTTATATTAGGAGAGATGGTCACCACAAAAAAGTAATCAGGCACAGTTTACATTTCGTCAAGCATGTTATTTCATTTTCCCAGAATTCCCAACAACAATACCTCACCAATTACATAATCCTATAGCAAAAATCAATGAATTATTAACAATCTTTATAAAACTTAAGTGACACATCTACCTCATAAATTAGATATAAAAATTGTACCTTGCCCTTCATCAGAGCTACGAGACGTGAAAGAGAGAGTGGGGCCTTGTTAACCTTACTCATGAACAATCTCTTCAGTACCACAGCATTAAAGCTGCTCCCAGTTCTTCTCACCAAAATTATGTAAAGCTATCATTACATATCACATATATCAGATCAACTGATTTGTAACATCAAGATGGAAGAAGTGCTAAGAATTTAAAAAAAAAAATTAAATAAATATAAGAAAGAAGAGAAAACCTTGACGAGGAGTTTGAGGTAAATATCATTTGATTTAGGCGTTGTGCGCTTCATCTTCTTGCTCTTACCTCCGGTCTCTAAATCAATACCCTAGATTACAACACGAAAAATCATGCATAACAAATTTTCTTGCAAGGCTTCGAGGATTTCTGTTGACTCAAACAATTCTAGTATATCCACAATGATTAATTGAATTAAAACAAGCAACATCAATCCCAAACATGAAGAACAAAATCGAATTTAACTCTTTATTATGAAAGCTCGATATAAGCCCTAATTAATACAAAATTATCACAAGGATTGCAATAATATATATTTGGAACTTTTTTATGAAATTTAATTGAACAAGAAACATGATAACAATGCTTAATTTTGACAAAAAGCCGCCATAGCTAGAGCTTCAAAGTACCATACGAACACATACCAGCAAGTATTCTCTTCGACACAAGTATAACCTAATTTTCTTTTACAACAGGTACATCTTCGTACTTTCTTCTAAGACTCAAATAAGATCATCAACTCAAAGAAAGAACAGTGCAGTTTTGATTCAAAAACTAATCATAACCTAACCGAACCTAACTAATCTTGATTTAAGTCAATATACAAAACACTAACGTTCTGATTCAATTCAAAATAAATAAGTCGATTGAGAACCTAAAGGCTAAACAAGAAAAAGAAATCATAAATTTATACCTTGATCAAGATAGTGTCGCCACGAAAAAGCTGGACCTTCTCCATAGTTTCAGGATGAAGAGACACAACGGAATTATCGTCGTTGATAGCCTCATCCACTACAAGTCGATTCGCCGCCTTTTTCCTCTCCAGAATCGCCATACTAAAAAATTTCTTACCCTTTCTACAACATCACAATAATTCGAAAAGAAAAAAAACAAATTAAAAACCCCAAGAATGACGAAAATATTAATTAATAGAAGTATTGGAAAGATCTGAAACATCAAATTAAAGCTTGAAACGATAGGAACAAAAACCCTAGTTTGTCAAATTTAATCGAAACCAAAAACCTCATGAAATCAAACACGCCTATTTCTGGTAGTTTTAAACGATATAAAATAAAGAAGATAAAAATGATTTTTTTTTTTAACTAGAAAGGTAATTGTGTAGTTGAAAAGGTAAAAAATTTGTCCAACTCAATCACCTACTTAATAGGTAATCGGTTCAATTTTTTAAAGGTTGAGATTGAAATCTCATTTCTCATTTTTAATCCAATGACAAAGAGAGGGGTTCCTTATATGTACCTAACACAACATGTAGTAACTTAAGACCTCCCCTTGTAACTATATACTGTGTTGTTGTGTTGCGTACAAGTGGAGATCATAACCCCTTATTTATAATAACCTATTAAGGTTAGTATATCTTCCATTGTTTTCAATTCGGTCCTTCATCAAATTGAAAATCACAAACTGGTATCTACACTTTTATTCCATAATAAACTTAATACCCATAGTTTAAAAGTTATCATAATTAAACCACATAATTATGGACTTTACTTTATAATAGTAATACACACTAAATTAACATATTATGCCCAGATAACCATTGAAATTTTCCATCAAGTAATTGAGCGATGTGGAATATTGTGTGGTTGTGATTTATTAACTGTTTTTCTAAGCTGATTCGATCACCCTGCAAGAATCATGAAACAAACACAGAAGACTGAAAAAAAAAAAATTGGACTTTACCCAATGTCTGAATTTTCATATTATTTAGATATCCCATGCAAGACCAATCAACAAAAGGAAAAAAAAATCACATACAAGATTATATGGCTCTAACCTAAGTGACTAATTCGCTGAGCGGGAGCGTACAGCGTGTGCGAGAGCGCGAAGCGTCATATTCGAGAAAAAAGGATATTATGAGAGCGTGAAATATTAAATTTTATTTATTTATATATTACCGTTTACCACTTCAAAAAATTATTAAATATATATACTTTATAATTAAATTAAGTATGTTAAGTATTCTTAATTTCATTCCAGGTTTTTAGATGCTCTGAAACAAGGTTTTCTTAACTGCCATTTAAAATTCTGTTTAAACAAATTATGAATTATTTACATTAAATTAAAATTGATTTAGAATAAAATTGATTTAAGGTTCCGAATCTCACTTTTGCGCTTGGAGCGCGCAACAAGGTAGGAAGCACGAATTTAGTTACCTAGTTCAAACGAGTTTTAAACTGTTTTGACTTTTGAGCTAGTCCATATAAAAGTAAATGATTCTAATTAAATTAAGTTCAACCCAAATTCGGGTTTAGTGTGAGTATTTTTTGAATCTAGAATTTTCAAGTCCATCAAGTCTTTTTCAAATATAGTTTTAAAACTTCTCCAAATCAGTCGAACTTCGAATCCAATAAAATTTCAAAATCTCAAAACTATCACATACAGTACTTTAATTCAAGTTAACTTACGCGTACAAACTTTTTTTCATAATTCACTAAATTGCAACATATTTTGTTGTAACATTTAACCACTCAATCCAGATGGTTTAATTGATTGTGTTCAAAAACAGTAAAATTGATATTTATCATCAAAATCAATTCATCATGCAAAATAAAGATATGCATAAAATAAGTTAATAAATGAGATGTTAACTCATGTCTTATTAAATTGATGATAAAATATTATTTTATTGTAACTAAAATATTATGTATATACTCGATTTACTATTTATTTATCGAACTCATATTAAAATATCGTATTAACTTAGATGTTTAATGGATAGGGTTAATTAAATCTTATTTTTTTTCCTTATTTTAGGATTCCATATAAAAAGTAAAGCTTGTTTTACCGAAGCCCATATACCATAGCCCATATCTTGCTTGGTAGAGAAGGGCATTTTTGTCATATCAGGACCAAGCCCAAGGAGTCCTTTTATAGCTGCGACTAGGGTTTATTGCCCATCTTCTTCATTTCTTAATTAAGCAGCAGCTGCTAACTCTCCAATCCAGCTCCATACGCCGTCGTATCCCCAACGTTCGTATTTCCATACACCTCTCTTTCTCTCTGTATCTTTGTTATCAGTATTTTAGATAAGATATTTTTTTAATATTCTTGGGATCTAATCAATTCACTTATTCTAGATTGGGCAAATTGAAATAATGAAGAATGGGGATTTGTTTTATTTTTTCATGTAGGTGATATTTTTATCCGAAATTGGGGATTTAATTCTTTCTAGATTAATATTACTTGTGTTGTTAATTTTAAGATTATTTAGAAACCATGTAATTCTGCACACATGATTGTATTTAGGACCAAAGTTCAAATATCTGTTCTGGATTGAATCTTCAGTTGGGTAATGTTGTATTTGTAAATGTGAAATTTCTTGGTACTAAACTAGATATTAAAACGAGGACGAGTATTGTGAATGTGATAATTCCGAAAGGAAAGTGGTGGACATTTTATTAGTCTCCTATTTTTCTTTAATCATGAATACGTTTCTTGTTTTAATTCTTTAGAATACTGGCATAAGGTGCTCCCATGTTGATTTTCCTCTGATGTTGAGTTACATTATAGTGTGCTTTTCTTTTTCCCGCTCTTCGTAGCTATGAGTTGTGGGTTGTTAATTAATTAGGTCGAACTAAATAAATTTTTAATCAAATCCTTGAAAACTCAAACTTGATATATGTGCTTTCCTCTAAAGCTCAGATTTAATAAAATTGAAAACAAATTTGCTACATTTCGAGAAATGAGCTAAATGCCTTGTGCTTGCCTAACTATAAAAAGAAAGTTTCTTGTAACTTTAATTGGCAAAAACCCCGTGTTCTTTTTTTATTATTATTAGCAAAAAAAATCTATTTGAAATTCTTTCATAAATTATAGGGAGCTTTTTGTCAAAAAAGGGGGGTTATTGCAAATTTTCAATGTTAACAGGGGGTTATTTATATTTTTTAGGTTAAGAAGTGTGTTTTTCCATCATTTGGTAGGGGTATAGTTGTCATTTTGGATGCTAATAAAAAATAAGCAAAGGGGTTTTTTTTCTAATAAAGTTAACACGGGATTTTTTTATAGTTAGGAAAAGCACGAGGGGTATTTTTGCATTTCACTTGGTAAAATTTTTAATTTATTTTGCATCTTTGCCCCAAAAGTATTCTTGAAATTATTATTTGATCATGGGGTGCTGCACGAATGATTAATATAAAATCCTTGACACAACTCAAACTTGCTATGCATTTTTTCCTCGTTAGCTACCAATTTGTTTTATTTCAAGAAATTGATGTCATATGTTGGTACACCTGTTACTTGAGCAGAATGGAATCACAAATCAAGCATGCGATTGTGGTGAAGGTTATAGGCAGGACCGGCTCCCGTGGTCAAGTCACTCAAGTGAGAGTAAAATTTATTGACGACCAGAACCGTTTCATCATGAGGAATGTCAAGGGACCTGTTAGAGAAGGTGATGTTCTGACCTTGCTCGAGTCTGAAAGAGAGGCCCGAAGGCTGCGTTGATTGATGCCTATTTATGCCAAGTCTCTTCTTTTTAAGTATTTTTGTAGTGTGAGATTATGTTTTGTGCAATTGGCAAATTCTTACTAGGCTTTGGATATGACATTGTTCTTCAAGTGACTTAGTATTTTGTTGATGATTTTTGGAACATGGAGTAATCTTTGCTGTGCTGTTTACCGCTGACATTATATCTTTGCTGTGTTTGCAAACTATGTTGCAAACAGTTTATCAGCCTTTTTTTACCTCTAATGTAGCAATCTAGTGTTTACAAAATTAGCTTTAGCTTCTCTCAAAATAAGCTAATTTTTATCTCAGAAGTTGTAAGCTTTCTCGTGAAGTGTTTTTGCTTGTACTGAATTTAACTTACAAACTCTTGCTTTAGTTTATTTGCTAGATCTTGCAAACACATTCTAAGTATCCATTTTAATCGGTTCCTATAGTTTTACAAACATGAAAATTGTTTTTATTACAAACTACGGGTTTGCTAATGGTAGTTCAGCTTTGACTAAATTATCGATAGTTTTCCACTCACTTGTTGCCATGTGGTAACAAAGTGACTTGAAACCGGCCAAATTATTTTACTATTAGGACTTGAAAAATATCCTAAATGCCCTTCTTCTACACAATTAAATTTTTACTCTTCTTTTTTTTTTTTTGAAACTAAATTTTTACTCTTCTTCAATTACACAGAAGCTTCTCTCCCAAATTTCTCCACCTTGAAGACACAACTAACCGCTTTCTCTCCACTTTGAAGAAACTCCTTCTTCAATTAGTAAAAAGGCTATTCTTCTCCAACCCCAACCCCTTTCCAGAACCCTAGCCGCCCCACTCCCCTCCTCCCTCCATAACCGTGCTCGGAGCAGAACTGCGGCACAGTCTCGTCGCTGGGATTTGCTTATTAAATTTTCAAGAGTCGTATTTATGGAATGATTATGTTTGTTCTTATGCCTTAATTGAACCCAAAAATGAGCTTGATTGTGCAGCTGTTCTGGTCCTAACAATTACCCTTATGCCTTAATTGTTTTCAAGAGTCGTATTAATATTTTGCCCTTATGCCTTAATTGAACCCAAAAATGAGCTTGACTTTTTGGGTTCTTATGGAATGACTATGTTTGTTCTTCAAGTATAAAAGGGGTTTTTGAGGGGGAGTAGGTAGCATAAATTGATTGAAAAATTAGAGGAAGAAAAAGGATTTTTGATTTGAGAAAGGACAAATGGATTTTTTGGCAGCGATCCAATTGCCGGCGAAGTGCCGCCTCTGCATTTCACCGCCGTTCCCCGGTGAAGCTTTGTAGAAGACGACAACTTTTTTTTTTTTAATTTTTTTAATTTTCTATCATTTAAAATTCAATTTTTAAAAATAGAGAAAGATATTTAAATATTTAATGATACAAATGTTTAATAAGAAAAAATGTGTCTTTTTAAATTAACCATGTTCAATTTAATTTTATATTATAGACAAAAAAATTAAAATTTGATTTAATTATTTTTAATGTTCTTGTATTTGGCTTGAAAAATTAAATATAATTTCAATGAATTTCAATATATTTTTAAAGTTTCACAATTCAATTAACTTGAACTTTTTGGGAAGACTTTGAAATCCTAATAGATGTTTTCTTTTAATTAAGGCATAAGAGCAATATTAATAAGGGGCAGGGTATATAAGTAATTAAACAATTACTTATAACTACATGACCGGCAAAATGCAACTTGAAGGGCCGGTCATGTTTATATTAATAAAATATTATTTCAGTTCAAATTGTGGAAATATTGTTGAGAGTTTTCCACAAGATGAACTGTTATTAGCATTCCCCTACAAACTATAAGATATACTATGAAGATCATGTTAAAAATATGTTTAGTAGATTTGATTGATTCATATTACATTAAATATCATGTTAATTGTAAACTGATATAGATTTTAATTTGTGATTTATTTATGTAACATGTGTTTTCATTTCAGAAATTTGAGAATAATTTATAATATTTAATGATATGTTAAAATAAAAAATATATAAATTTGAGGTTATAAGTGACATTTTACCTATTTCATATTTATCCAATCTTAATACTGGGTCGTAAGGATTTAATACATTTGATCCGGTATTAGAGCAATGCCACCAAATATTATATTAGCCCATATTAATTTTCACATGACCTAATACCCCTTATTAGGTCCTACCAAACAGCCCCTAACAATATACTGATAAACCTACTCCCTAGTTTCATAACAAAGGACATTTAATCCATTTGACCCGGTATTAGAGCAATGCCACCAAATATTGTATTAACACATATTAATATGACCTAAAACCCTATTAGGTAAACGGCCCCACTGATAAACTTACTCCCTAGTTTCATGACAAAGGACAATTATGTCTACTTGTAATTGAATTGGCTACTTAAATTCCTTTTTGGGTTTGTTTAGCCAAACTTATGTGGGTTAGTTTATTATAAGATACCTCAAAAAACTATCTCCCATAAGATAGTTAATCTTTACCATTAAAATTTGTCAAAATTAAATCTAGACCACACAATTTTATCCAAAGAAAATTTGATCAATTGGACCCTTTTTTTTGGACAAATCTAAAAATAAAATTTTACTTTTATACCCTTGCATATATATATATATATATATATATATATATATATATATATATATATATATATATATATATATATATATATATATATATATATATATATATACTAGGTGTATTGATATCGCGCAAGGCGCGGTGTTTGACGCCCATTGTTTATGTATTTTTGTTTATACATTTGTTGCTTTTATGATTTCGTAGAAGTATATTTATGTTGTAAATTGTAAAAATAAAAAATTCCATAAAGATAAGTGTTTATTCTTTTACATGCTAAACATTATTTCTATTATAGAAAGGCAAAATATAATACAAAAATCGTCACAAACTAATCATTGATTTTGGATTTTCGTCCCAAATTATTTAACTTGGGGAATTTTGTTCCGTAATTTAATATTTTTTTGGAATATCATGCCACCATTAATTATAAGACAGAAATTGCGTATTTGCCATTAAATTACCACATAGCTGTTTACGTATCATGTCGTGGTAAATTTTAACATGAATAATTATATGATATTGCAAAAATCATCCCAAACTAATTACAAGATTGAACCGTCATTTCCATTAAATTAGAAATTTAATATTGGGACTAAATTCATACAAAATGGTAAATAAATTGTGTATCTATTGTATGAGTATCACAATTAATACAAACGAGTGTCTACTCTGTATTTGGCTTTTTTCTGAGATGGGATTATAGAATTGAGCAGATAAGCAAATGTAGATTTATAAATTGGATTCTGGGAATAGAATTGTTTCATTAAAGTTTATGTGGGGGAGTTTTTTTTTTTTTTTACTGAGAATTGCAAATGCTTTTATTAGGTCTAGATATATGCTTTATGATCAATATGTATGAGAATTATGCTTTGTGTTTGAAAATATGGGTAAAATATGTTAGTATGTTTTCTTACGAAGATATAACCTGTATTGTTTATGTAATACTCCTAACTCCTTGTTAATAATTTAAATTGATTGTCCCCAGGGGCATAGCGGAGTTGGTAAGGCTTGGGGTGATGTGGGGAATCTTTTCCTCCGGCAACGCAGGTTCGAACCTCGTGTGGCACAATTCTCCATTGAAATATTATGGAGGTTGTGTTGGGGTTGGTATCCTGTTGGCTCTCTCCCTCAAAACCCTGTCATCCGGCACATCCCTCGATTAACCCTTCCTGGTCAAGGGACCTCTGATGCAGGAGGGGGGTTTTCTCCTTCGGGATAAACCTTGTAAAAAAAAATAATTTAAATTGATTTAATCGATTATTCACAAAGCCACACACTTCAATCTATTATTAGGACAGGTGGCCAAGAACTGCGGATTCTATGTTTATCATGCAAAATTGAGTCATCTATATTTTGGATACAGGAAATTATTTTTCGTCATTTATATGTAGTTATAAATAGGATAATGTAACTAAAGTTATTAGTGTGTATTTTGATTTATGTTTAAATTTTGATTTGGTTATTTTTTTTTTCGAGATGTCTATCTTTGTACGATAATTATAAAATAATTTTTCCCACATGTAATTTACCACATGAAATATAATAATATATTGTTTTGCCCAGTGAAATGGTTAATGTGTAGTAATATTTTCATAATCGAGATTGTAGAATGTATTTATGGAGCAGGGTATATTTCGGAAAAGTTGTAAGTGGTATTTTTTGAGTTTGAAGTTTCTTTTTTTGTGTTTTATGTATTGTAATGTAGATTTGATGAGTTGGCGAATTGATAGAATCTCTTAATTTTTGATTTTCTTGAGACCCTCCGAATATAGGGGAATGATCCCAAATAGTCATATATCACTTAGCCAATTCAGTCCTGTAATTTTATATTTTTTGGAATATCAGCTCACTTGCCACATGGATGCTTATATGTCATGACGTGACAAATTATATTATAAACAATTATATAAGATTGCAGAATTCGTCCCAAACTAATTATAAATTTTGATTTTTCGTCCCAAACTACATTAATTTGCCGAATTTCGTCTCACAATTTGTAATTTGGCATGAATTTAGTCCATTATTAAATTTCTAATTTTATGGAAATAACGATTCATCTTTTACTTTTTAAGGGACTAATGACAATTTATCCCCTATGATATTCATTATGTTCAATTTACCTCTTATAATTTGAAAAGAAACAATTTAAGGTAAATTGAATATTATGAATATTACATGGAAGTAAATTTCCATTAATTATTTTTTTTAACAGAAAAAAAAGTATTGATTTTGAAATTCATGTGCACTTTTGAGAAAAAAAATCCTATTTTAGTTCATTGGGAAAAAGTTGTGTATTTTTTTTATTAGTAAATAATAAATAATTATAATTAGTTTGGAACAATTTTTTTCCCATGTCTTTTCAATTACGGGACAGAAGTTGGCTTATTGATATAGCTTGGGACGAAAATCCAAAATCACTAATAAGTTTGGGACCTTTTTTGCAAATTTTCCTTAAATTGGGTTTGATCGAATTTATCCAAGTATAAAATAAATACAATTCACTTATTTTGTGATCAGTTGAGTTTTATCCAATATTTAATCAAATCTATTGTATTAGTGAATATTTTGGTCGGCTAAACCTGATTCGAGCAAGAATTACATGTATAGTATGAACCAAATAAATATTATAAAATGAGAAATAGAGTTGCAAGTTGTAATTAATTGATTGTTGTGTTTAGAATATAAACATCTCAAGAATTTAATTTTTGCATTTAATTCTTCAAATTAAAATGATGGACTTATAGTCGCGAAGTCTTTTTTGTCAATTTTTTTAGACGGTGAATATTACATTAATTAAATTACCAAATCTACTATATTGATAACAAGTAACAAAGATAAATTAACAACAAATATTTGTATTAAACTAAAGAAAATATCCACACTAGTGAAAGCTGAACCCATTTCCTCTTGGTCATGGAACCTCATCCTCAGAATGCCCTATTTTATTAACTCTTAAAGTACATTAATTAATTATGGTAAAATTGCAGAAAACGTCCAAAACTAATTAGTGATTTTGGATTTTCGTCCCGAACTATTTAACTTTGCGAATTTCGTCCCGTAATTTAATAGTTTTTTGGAATATCGTCCCAAACTAATTACTAATTTTGATTTTTCGTCCCAAACTATATCAACTCACCAAATTTCGTCCCATAATTTATCATTTTGTATGAATTTAGTCCCAAAATTAAATTCTTAATTTAATGGAAATGATCATTTACCATGTCATAACGGTTCAATTTTGTAATTAGTTTGGGACGAACTCTGCAATATTATATAATTATTCATGTTAAAATTTACCATGTCATGACACTTAAGCAACCATGTAATAATTCATCGGAAAATGCGCAATTTTCGTCTTATAATTACGGTGGGACGATATTCCAAAAAAATATTAAATTACGGGACGAAATTCGCCAAGTTAAATAGTTTGGGACGAAAATCCAAAATCAGTGATTAGTTTGGAACGATTTTTGCAATTTTGCAATTAATTATTTTCAGTTGTGCGACCTATGATGCACGGATACTTCAAAAAATTATAATATGCCGTGTCAGACTCTTTTCGGATACGATACTCGTGGGATACTTATTCGACACTCCACGTGGCATGTCGGTAAATATAATTAAAAAGAAAAGTTGGACACACGTATCGGATACTTATTTAGACGTATCCAACACATTTTATATTGTGAATTTTGCTAAGTTACCACAATTGGTAAGAACAATCAACAATGTAAGGCGTCAAATCACATTTTGTATTATATACAACTGCAATACAAGATAGTTGTCTAAAACGGGACATGTTTTATCTAACATTATAAAACAATGAATATTATGTATAATTAATAGTATTAAATTACTAAATATTTTTTTTCGGAAATTATGCAATTTAGTATTATGAAACTTAAGTTGATTTATTTCAATATATATGAATATAAACATTTACTATTTTACTTATTTCAATATGCATAAATATATAAATTTATATTCTTTATATTCGTATCCATGTCGTATCGTATCCAATAAATTTTTTAAAATCCGCGTCGCCGTATCCGTATCCGTATCCGTGCAACATAGTGTGCAACCAATCGTGTAGATAAATTATGCAACTTAACGACATTTTTAAATTGAAAAATCTGATTATAAAAGATAGTGCAAGTTAAACGAATTAATTTGCATAATTCATAACAGAGAATTCAATTGCGAACATATTCTTTTTCTTTTTAATGGACGACTGCAAACAAAATTATACTTTATTAACGAGCATATGGGATATTAAACAAAATAGATGTTCAAGTGGCAATATTTTTTATGTAGAAAGAGAATTTAATTCAAAAGTCAAAACATTAAGGTTTAGATGATTAAGTGCAAACTGATCTTCCTCGAAAAAGAACCAAAAAAATAAGTGTAAATGTGTAAAGATCAAAAATCAAATAGTAAGAACTAAAATTAATCATCAAAGAAATTTGGCCAAACTCTACTTTCAACAAATAAACTGAAACTTTTTAAACTATATATATCTCCAGTTCTCCATCACATTTCATACATCATGTTCATGTAAAGAAATTCAACTGGTCTATTTAAAAGGTAATGAATAACGCTGGACTCAACAGTCCTAGCCCTATCATCATATACTCTAAAAATTTCTCTAATCTATCATCATATGGCAGCATACATATATAAAAGCAATAAAGTTGAGATGTGGTGCTAACCAGTGCTCATCTCTCAATTGATACACCATATTAAACCATATAGAATGTGAAGTAAACTGAATATTGCAGGATGAATAAAACTTAGCTAAGTATTACAATAAGGTTTAGCTGTCTCGATAAAGCCCTCATCTTCTAGAGTCGCCCAGAAAATGGTCTGCACAGCGTTGAAAAATGGTGGTTGAGGTTTATATTAATTTATCTTACATTAATAAAAATTAGTCATTTATTTTACCGTGTTCATCTTCATCACCACCGTGAGTTGTAAAAAAAGGGGTAAGGTAGTTGTTATCCAATGCAGTAAAAGATGAAGTGTCACAACAAGGATTGACAGTAAGAAACAATGAAGGAGCAAAAATAAAATTGGAATTACAGAAGTAATATTTTTCTACCTATTATGGAACTCTTTAAGTTTCATCTTCAACCGGTTTCCAGATGATGATTCACCATCATAAGTAGGTGCTATGTAGCCATTGTTCGCCTCAAAGCTCTGAAAATGAAAAGAAGTAAAAAAGACTATAACTGCTAAATAATTAAACAAAAAATTGCTCAATTTCAAGCTTTCCAGTATATGAAGCTATCCTAGTCCTTAAAAGTAATCTAATCTAGCAGCTATTTTGAAGCATATCAAAATACATGGAATCAATCAGTTGGGCAACTCATCCCTTTGCATGGATATCTTTCCCAAAGTAACTTCTATGCCTTAATAGAAACGTAAGACAATGAACAGAATGCAGAAACAAAGTTACATGGCTTTCCATTTGAGGTGAAATCTATCAGATAATTCCACCTAATATTAATTGCACCAGTGCAAAACCTTCTGCAGTTTGCAAGGATGAATTATGACTTCAGATGAAGATATATATACCGCTTTTGAAATCATATTGATTTAGTTAGGTACGAGTCTAAGACCATAAAGCAGTAACTAAGTACAGAACACAGCGAGTGTAACAAATTTTCACTAATGAAATGCATGAAAGGACACAACTAATCTATGGTGTTAAACTTACTTCACCCAATGGGCCATCATGCTCATTACCCAAAAATTGTAAATTTTCCAGCATGGTTCCTTTTGATCCTCCTATCAACAAAACCTGGAAATCCAACAATTGGATAAATGTTAAGAATTCTCAACCAAATATACATTCCACGAGTAGTACCATAAATTTTACTGCAATTTAGCTTTCTATGGTTGAAATACAATTATCTTCAGATAGTGTAGGTAAGATATGTAAATAAAAAAATTCAGATAAACAAAGCAGATAAAGGTGGCATTGTGCGATATACATTCTTACAGAATAATAAATGAAATATTTACAAGCTTGTAAGCCTTAAGTAATAATAAGAACTCAGAGGAAATACTCTAATAAGTCGATGAAATTGATTGCTTACCGTCAAAACAACTATTGCGGTTGTGGCAGTGAATATTGTCTGGCCATGTCCTTCTTGGAGATCATGAACTGATTGTAGAGCAAGGGCAAAAGCCATAGGCCCTCGGAGCCCTGTGATGAAAATTGTATAAGTTTGAGCACTCAGAGAGAGTTTGTATGGGTATGAAGGTGGGGGTGGTGGGGGTAAATCTACAGAAAAGAAAGAGCGATAAAAAAAGTCTTATTCACTTACCACTATACCAAAGTGCTTTCTGATGCTTCATGGGTATTTTTCTATGTGCAGGTCTTACCATATTCACCAAATAAGCGCAGGAGAATACATTTGCAGCTCTTCACAGAACAATAACAAGAAGGTTTAATAGGAATTACACAATCGTTTCAACTAATCACAAAAACAGATAGAGAAAAATACTGGGCTACGTATTTGCCTGCCTTATGTAAAGAAAAACTCAGAGAAAGCAGAAACAGCCTAAAAATAATCCAACATAATTTCAAATGTCAACATACAGAATAAAGCAAAGTATGCATACCTTGCTATTCAAGTAAGAAGGAAAATAGCAGTTAAAATCAGGAAATTAAAGCAGTATTTTCGTCTAGACTCAAGGATACAATTGAAAAAAAGATAAATCCAATGTGGGACCAGATGTGCTGTTCCATGACAATGTCAAATCCCATGTATATAAATCTGCACGATAAACAAAAACTAAGAATGTCGCTGAAGAAACAATAGTAACAATTCAAAAATTAACAAGAAGAATTTCTTACACGAAAGTTTTTGCCATGAAATAGAATTTTTGTTCACATTTTGTGACCCTTGCATGTACTTCCACTGTAAATTTGTCAACCTGGAATATTAAGCAGATACAACATTGTCATACATAATCATAAAAATCAGGAAATCGCATGTCATTTATTTCTAACCATAAAAATTGAGACATTGGCTGTTTTCAAACAAGTCATAAAAATCAGGAAATCTCATGTCATTTCTTTCAAACCATAAAAATTGAGACATTGGCTGTTTTCAAACAAGTCATAAAAATCAGGAAATCTCATGTCATTTCTTTCAAACCATAAAAATTGGGACATTGGCTGCTTTCAAACAAGTCGTACTAAAGAATGTCACAACAACAATTTTCATGTATCCTAAAGTAAAGTTGGAACAAAAATTTAAAGAAAGTTAGCTTTCATACTTTTTCATCAGCCCCAGCATTAGCAATAAGCGAAACATTGTCAGTTGAAAATACACCAAAAGATTCTATTTGTTCAAAATGATCTTTCGTAGCAATTGTTTCGACAATGAATTTCAGATTATTTGATCAGCTATAAAAAAATACACAAGTGAATTACTAAGCATTTATACAAGCAAATAAAAATGAAGCAATTGTAAAACCAAATCAGGCTTACTCTTGGTCTATCATTGCGAACTCATGAAATGTGAACTCTTTCCCATCTTTCGTAAATGAATTCATGTCACCGTTCTGAATTACAATTCCCAACACATCTATTGAAGTAATATCCATCAAAATATTTAATATGTATATTAGTATACCAAAAATGCTGTAACAATTTATACAGTATTCAACATGAATTCGAAAATACATGCCTACTAAAACATTATACAATAATCAACATGAATTCGAAGATACACACGTACTAAAAATTCTGGCCAATCAAACTTCTCAGAGATGTAAGAGATGCATGTTCAATTTTTACAATAGAATGTGAAATACTGAGGTCTGGATCTGCACCGCAAGCTGTTTTTGCATTGATTATCCATTGATAATTGATAAGGATATCCGAACTTGTCATATTTGTCCTCACTTTTGGTCTAGTGCTTGGAGGCAAGGTGGTCGTAGGACTCCTTCAGCAAGGTCCACAGGAAGATTTTGCCTAAAGAAGAAAGAGTGAATTTATAGCCCCCATGAAGAATATTGTTCTAATTGGTATATCGAGGCATCAAAAAGATACCTGAGTTCATTTGACATTTGAGGGAGCACATGTCGAACAACACAATCAAGTTAACCGGCTGCCTTTGAAAAAAACATCAACAGAAGATCGCCTGCTCCCTGTTGGAAAAAGACACATATAACCTCAGAAGTAAAGCAAATTATTAAAATCATACAATTCGAAAAAGGTACGTATACTAAGCTAAAGAAAGCAACTGCACTTACCTTCTGATACCTTAGATTGATAACCATCATTTGATGTTCTTGGAAGAAGCAACAAATTAGCTTGTGACAATGCTAGTGTTGCCATCAAGTGAAAAACGGATAATACTTCATACCAAGCATTATACATTGCCGTTTCCTGAATGTATATAATAAAATTGATAATGAGATGAACAGGACTCTAAATTATTTTGAGTAAACAGGTAAGAAAGGTTATGCTTGACAAGTTGAAATCCTAGTTTGACCTCAGCTTCATCCTCTTGATTGATCCAAGCAAATGGTACCTTGAGTTGCATAGGACTCCCTGCAAAATGCAAAGGAGTAGTAACACTTAGAAATATGAACATGAACATGTGATCTAGAGATCAAAATAAAGCCAAGCTACTCGATATTCATCTCGAGTTCAACAATAAAAGATTGTTTGTGCTCAATTGATTGTCATATAAAATCAAGATGGAACAATATATTTTGTGTCATAGCTTCTGAAATTCGTTTCTAATTCGATTTGTATAAGCTTGAAATGATAATATACATATAAAAATGGCAAGCTAATCGACTCGAATAAAGCTTGTTTAGAGTTTAATATGTCACCTCGTTTAACCCATAGCACACAGTATTCGGCCTATTAACTACTATGTTTACACCCCTAATCAGAACTGGATTAGAATTGAACATACTTACCATCTTTAACCAATCCCAATGAACCGGCAAATAGTCTTCTAAGGCATGAGGAAGATCACCCAACGTCGAACCTCCTGTAAGAAAAGGACAATGCAACATTAACATCATACAGCATCAATGAAAACAAAACATTTCAAGAGAACACATTTATAGTACTACTAACCGTGCTACTTCACAAAGAGTCTAGACGCCTCTCTGATATCATTAGATCATTCCTGATGTCACAACCAGAATTTACGAGGTGGTTCAGTTTATAGTTTCATAAGGGTCCATGTGAAGGTACACATACAGGACATAAAAATTATCTTGACTAATCGTGTTTGTTATTCTCAACGGAATAAAGACTACTATATGCTTTACCAGATTTTAAAACACCATATTCTTGGTGTAAGCGTGCCATTATGAAGTTAAAGTGTAGTGAATTAAATAAAACAATGAAAAAGATAACAGTTAGAAAGATTACTTTGGGAATGTGCTTGTAAGAGGGCTTTAATACACCTGAATTTTTTCAAGCAGCAGTCACAACCTCTCTTTCACAAATAAAATCAAAATAAAGGAAAAAAAATGAAAGCTAGGTCCACAATGAAAAGGAACCTGTCGATTTAGATGGTGCTCCGGGTACATAAGCACTAGCTGAATCATTAAAAAGAAGAGAGAAGTAGTTAATGTGAGTGGTGCGTCAAATCTAACTCCCAAATTTTAGTGACCTCATACACTTATTTTTAGCTTACAGCCAGTGAAGGGGTCTCGAAGTAATGGATCTGGAGTAAAATCTCTTTGTCCTGTATTTTGCAGAATAAATTCCACAATTTGCTGCCGATAAGAAAGAGGTAAGTTTTCATTGAGTAACCACTTATCAGCCACGTCATATGCACTATCTGCAAATTTGTGCACAATGTCAATAAAAAATAAGACTCCGATAAGGGTTATGTAAACAAAAGAAAAAAGATATAAACAAAAGATGTAATATGAACAAAAGAAATACTCCAGAGGAACTGCTTACAAAGAAAAATAAAAAACTGTATAATTTGTATATCAAACTCACATTCAGTAACACGCATGATTTTGATTACCCGAAATTATAAAGATGCTTGTATAGTTTCTCAAATTTTTCCATCACGAATAGTCATACCTGAGCGATTGTAAGGCAATTTCCGCACAGGTTCACCATCTCCAATGTCAACATCAAACACTGAAACAACACATAACACAGATTGTTGTTGACAAGGAAAAGGAATGTACAGATGAATCAAAAAGTAAGTTAAGAGTAGAAAAGGCAAACCTTAGTCATATTGAACACCATCAAGCACAGGACTCTTCAAATTATCATCAGTTCCGTCAACAACTTCACCAATCTATATGAAATGTGAAGGTCAATTGTCATGAACAAAACAAAAGATGTTGGACAATATGAAATGTTATAAGCTTTTTTTAAATAAAATCACATATCAGTTAGTAAAGTACAATACAACCAACGAGACTAACAAAGAAAGAACAAAAATGGAATATCAAGAATCATATTTTTTTTTGAAACAAAACACTTGTATTAATAAGGAAAAATACAAGGGGAAAGTGCAGAGGATGTACTAAGAAGAAAGTAAAACAAACAAGACAGACCAAGATGTAATCATTTCTACAATGCTAGCCAATCAGTAAGTAACATAAAGAATGGGATGCCTTTAAAAAGCTTAGAGTTAAACAACCACATGGCTGTCCAGAATCTAATCTTTTCCCATAGATCTTCAACACTATGCTCGTTCTCTTCAAAGATTCTTTCATTTCTTTCAAGCCATACATTCCACCATAAAGATTGCACCGCTGCTTTCCATATCTCACTTCTTTTTCTACCTTCTGGAATCTGTACTGTAATAGCTTCGGAACAGTTTAGTGGAGTAGACCACGTTATATTAAATATATCCGTCAATTTCCTCCACAGTAGTGAGGTAAAGCTACACTGAGAGAAAAGGTGATCCACTGATTCCTTATTATTCTTACATAACACGCACCAGCTTGGTGATAAGGAATGAAAGGGTCTTCTTTTTTGCATTACTGTAAACACATTCACCCGGTCGAGTAGCACCAGCCAAGAAAATATCTTTACTTTAGAAGGTACTATAGAACTCCACACAAAATCAGTCCAAATAACATTTTGAAGCCCAGGTCTAGTGATCAGATTTTCAAATGTTGATTTACATGTGAACATTTTCGAAGAATTACACAACCAAATTCTCCTATCTTCAAGCAACTTGTTCACCGATATGTTCCTTAATAGGTTGATTAGGTGCATCAGTTCTTGGGTCTCAGGTTCATTCAAATTTCTCCTGAAGTGAAAATTCCAGTTCGTACTTTCTAACTCTTCATCATTCACCACAAATTCCTCTATACAACCATCTTCTTTAGATGAGATTCTTGCTAGCCGGGGGAAATGAGCTTCTAGGGAGAAGTCCCCCAGCCATTTTTCTTTCCAAAAACGAATTCTTTTCCCATTGCCAACTTTGAATTTAACCAAATTGATATAAACATTATGCAGGGCTGAAATTACTTTCCAAGGACACCTTGATGATTTGTTACCTACCAATCTCGAATCCCACCTATTATCCATCAACCCATACTTACTTCTAATGATTTTGTGCCAAAGAGTTTCTTTTTCTAAAGGGAATCTCCAAAGCCATTTCATTAGTAAAGCGGTATTTCTTTCTTTCAAGTTTCCAATACCCAATCCGCCTTTGCTTTTGGGTTTACACACAACCTCCCAAGAAACTAAATGGTCACCGCCATTTAAATCCCCTCCATCCAAAAGAAATCCCTCATCAATTTTTCTATATTCTCCAGGATAGAGATAGGTGCTTTAAAGTGTTTACCGTGTTTTCAATATTTAGATCATCAGCTTCCATAAATAGCAAAGTATCATCTGCAAATTGCAAGTGAGTTATCTCAACCTTCTCTCTACCAATCACAAATCCTTTCACAAATCTTCTCTCTTTCGCATGATCAAGGAGTCTTCCCAAGGCATCAGCAACACAAGTAAAGAGAAAAGGAGATAGGGGATCACCTTGTCTCAGTCCTCTAGTACTTTTGAACTTTTTTCTCGGCCTCCCATTAATAAAAACCGAGAAAGACACATTATTTAAGCATCCCTTAATCCACCTCCTCCAAGTTTGCCCGAAACCCTTCTGTTGCAAGACAAAATCAAGGAAGTTCCATTCTACATAGTCATAAGCTTTCTCAAAGTCTAATTTAAGTACGACTCCTTTCTTTCTCTTGTTGTTATACTCATCCACTACTTCATTGGCTATAAGAATGTCATCCAAAATTTGTCTTCCAGCTACGAAGGCTCCTTGTGCTTCAGATATTGTTTCTCCAAGCAATTCCTTAAGTCTTGAAGCTAGTGCTTTTGATATCATCTTGTAGAGACAAGTGACGAGGCTAATAGGACGAAAATCTCTGATTTTGCAAGAATTGAACTTCTTAGGGATTAAGCATATGTACGTTTCATTGGTAATTCCATTAATGATTCCGCTTTTTTCAAATTCTTTGAATACTTTTATGACGTCATTCTTCACTACTTCCCAATTTTCTTGGAAAACTGCCATGGTGAACCCATCTGGTCCTGGGGCTTTATCTCCATCACAATCAAACACCGTTTTTTTAATTTCTTCCTCCTCAAATGGTCTCTCCAACCATATGTGATGTGATCATGAAGTGCCCAAAAATAGACTTGAAAGAATTAATTGAGGACAAGTTGTTGGGTCAAGAAGGATTACTTGGTCAGCAAGATTGAAGAAGATCTAGTCCATATTTACTTGTCATATGGGACATTTTAATTTAGTAATCTTTAATTTCGAAATTAGCTCCTTGTTTTTGTAGGATTAGTTTATTCTTCACTAGGATTTAGTTTCCTTTTGTTATTAGGTTAGTTAGGTTTAATTTCGAATTTATTGTCCATATTTTTGTAGGATTAGTTTATTCTTTGCTAGGATTTAGTTTCCTTTTGATATTAGGTTAGTTTACTATTTTAGAGTTTCCTAGTTCTTTTCAAGATGTAATCTTGTCCTATTTAAAGGACCTTTTTCTTTAATGAATTCAAGATTTAGTCTTCAATTAATTTGTGTTGAGTATTCTCCACCTTCTTTGAAGAGTTCTTCTTCATGAACGTATCAAAGATCAGTAAAATCTTTGTGGCGTTCAATGACTTATCAAACGATTCATACACCATCGTTTGTGGCGTCCTACCGAACTTATCAAGCATTCTTGTGGCGTTCCGACCTATCAAACGATTCAGTCAACATCGTTTGTGGCGTCCTCATGAACTTATCAAGAAGACTTGTGGCGTTCATCCATCGACTTATCAAACGATTCATCCATCATCGTTTGTGGCGTCTTCATTAAATCCATCTAAACCTGATTGTAGAACGCTCCTTGGAATAACGAGATTCGAATAATTAGGATTCCAAGGATCGTTCTACAATCAGGTTTAGATGGGTTTAATGAAGACGCCACAAACGATGATGGATGAATCGCTTGATAAGTCGATGGATGAACGCCACAAGTCTTCTTGATAAGTTCATGAGGACGCCACAAACGATGTTGACTGAATCGTTTGATAAGTCGGAACGCCACAAGAATGCTTGATAAGTTCGGTAGGACGCCACAAACGATGGTGGATGAATCGTTTGATAAGTCATGGAACGCCACAAAGATTTTACTGACCTTTGATAAGTTCATGAAGAAGAATTCTTCAAAGAAGGTGGAGAATACTCAACACAAATTAATTGAAGACTAAATCTTCCCCAACCTTGTAGATCTAACATGTGAACATTGAAAAACAATTTTTTTTCGATTTTTTTTTAACTTTTTTTTTTTCCGTTTTTCTTCCCTCTCAATTTTTTTTTGCCTCTCTCAATTTTTTTTTTCAACTCTTTTTTTTTTCGTTTTTTCCTCTCATTTTTTTTTTCTCTCTCAATTTTTTTCTTTTGTTTTTTTTTATACAAGAAAATAAAGGATAGGCAAACCTGAGACTAGAATTTGGCTCTGATACCAAATGATACGAACAACGTTACGAATAACGAGATTCGAATAATTAGGATTCCAAGGAGCGTTCTACAATCAGGTTTAGATGGATTTAATGAAGACGCCACAAACGATGATGGATGAATCGTTTGATAAGTCGATGGATGAACGCCACAAGTCTTCTTGATAAGTTCATGAGGACGCCACAAACGATGTTGACTGAATCATTTGATAAGTCGGAACGCCACAAGAATGCTTGATAAGTTCGGTAGGACGCCACAAACGATGGTGTATGAATCGTTTGATAAGTCATTGAACGCCACAAAGATTTTACTGATCTTTGATACGTTCATGAGGAAGAACTCTTCAAAGAAGGTGGAGAATACTCAACACAAATTAATTGAAGACTAAATCTTGAATTCATTAAAGAAAAAGGTCATTTAAATAGGACAAGATTACATCTTGAAAAGAACTAGGAAACTCTAAAATAGTAAACTAACCTAATATCAAAAGGAAACTAAATCCTAGCAAAGAATAAACTAATCCTACAAAAATATGGACAATAAATTCGAAATTAAACCTAACTAACCTAATAACAAAAGGAAACTAAATCCTAGTGAAGAATAAACTAATCCTACAAAAACAAGGAGCTAATTTCGAAATTAAAGATTACTAAATTAAAATGTCCCATATGACAAGTAAATATGGACTAGATCTTCTTCAATCTTGCTGACCAAGTAATCCTTCTTGACCCAACAACTTGTCCTCAATTAATTCTTTCAAGTCTATTTTTGGGCACTTCATGATCACATCAATATGCTTATCTGATTCGTAATTGGTTTCCAAGATAAACCCATCACCTTAAAAAAAGGTCTTCTAGCAGAACGATATAGTTCACTGTAAAACTTCACTACTTCCTCCTCAATATCTTCTTCATTTGTCAGCACTGTTCCATCGTCTTTTTCTAGTTTTGTTATGGCATTCTTGGCTTTCCTGCCATTCATCAAACTATGAAAAAGTTTAGTGTTAGCATCCCCTTCCTTAGCCTATTTGAATTTTGACTTAATTCTCAAAGCCTGCTCATCATCAATAATAATTTGTTGCCAATCTGACTTCGCTTTGACCCTTTCCTCTTTCAAGGCTTCGTTCCAACTACCTCTAGCTTCTAAATGATCCAATTCCATAATCCTTTTCTCCAGGGCTGATTTCTTCAAACTTCGGTCTCCGAATACCACTTTACTCCAATCTTGGACTTTAACTTTGATATTCTTCAAATGACTCATAAACTTAAAGCCTTCCCACCCAAAAGCATTTGTTTCTGACCACCATTTTCCATATTATATATTGTATTATCATTATTCCTAATCTATTTAGGAATCCTTCCTTAGATAGAGTTCCTAGATTGTATATATATATATATATATATATATATATATATATATATATATATATTGTAGATGTATCTTAATTTCATTCAGAAATATATGAAATACTTTTCCACATTTGTTAACATGGTATCCAGAGCCTTAGAGTTTCTTAGGTCTGAAAATTTCGTGTAGGAAAATTAGGGTTCTTCAAAATAATTAGGGTTTATCTTAGGCCGATATCCATAGTGCCTATTTGTTGTCACCGCCGCTACAGGACAATTACCCACTGTCCGGTCGACGTTCCCCCAGATTCCGGCAGTCAGATTCGCAGCGCGTGAGGCTCACGTGCCTGATTTCGATTTCGCCGTCAGTCCACGCGCAGGCGCGTGAAGGCGCGTCCGTACCGGCACGACTCTCCGGTAACTACCTCCGTCATCGCCTGACTCTTTACAGCACGTCTCTGCGTCTGTTTGTGGTAAACTGCTGCGGATTTGTTCCTTTTGGTTCGATTTGGTTGGGTTTGGTCTTTTTTGGTTGGATTTAGACTTTTGGTATATTTCCCTTTGGTATTATGGGTGATCAGAAAGTTATTTTGCCGGGTGTGGTTCCGGTAATGTCCAAAATCACGGAACATAAACTTAATGGCTCCAATTTTTTGGATTGGAGTAAATCTGTGCGACTATATTTACGGAGTATTGACATGGATAGTCATCTAGTTGATGACCCCCCCAAGGATGAGTCGAAACAAAAATGGATGAGGGAGGATGCTCGATTATTTCTGCAAATACGAAACTCCATTGACACTGAGGTAATTGGTATGATCACTCACTGTGAATTTGTTAAAGAATTGATGGAGTATTTGGATTTTTTGTACTCATTTGGATTTTTTGTACTCAGGAAAGAATAATGTTTCTCGTATTTTTGAGGTGGGCAAAGCTTTTTATCGAGCGGAAAAACATGACAAGTCTCTAACGAACTACTTTATGGATTTTAAGAGAACTTATGAGGAGCTTAATATGTTGCTGCCATTTAGTACAGATGTGAAGGTTCAACAACAACAACGAGAGAAGATGGCTATCATGAGTTTTCTTGGTGGTCTTCCTTCTGAATTTGAGACCGCAAAGTCGCAAATTCTATCGAGTTCTGATATCTCCTCCTTACAAGAAGTCTTTAGTAGGGTACTTCGTACAGAAAGTACTCCATCTGTTGAGTTTAGTGGTGCCCTTGTGACCCGTAATACTAATGATTTTGGGCGATCACCTTCCAGAAATAACAACACAGGGGGGGATCAAACAACAATTTTGAACCTCGTGCACAGGATTCAGGAGTGATTGTGTGTCATTATTGCCATAAACCCAGGCATATTAAAAGTCAGTGTAGAAAGCTTCGTTTTAGAAATAAAAAAAAACCCCTACTGTTACTTTAGCTGATGGATCACAATCTTGTGTTCTTGGGTCTGGAAAAATTACCCCTACTCCTCTGCTTCCTTTGTCCTCTGTCTTACATTTACCTCATTTATCCTTCAATTTAATTTCTGTAAGCCAACTAACTCGCAATCTTAATTGTTGTATCTCATTTTTTCCTGATTATTGCTTATTTCAGGATCTTATGATGAAGAAGATTATTGGTAGAGGACATGAGTCTGGAGGTCTCTACATTCTTGACACACATATACCGAGACCTGTTGCCTGTTCTAGTATGACGTCCCCTTTTAAAGAACATTGTCGGTTGGGTCATCCATCTCTTCCGCTACTCAAGAAACTTTGTCCGCAGTTTAGGAAAGTGTCCTCATTAGATTGTGAGTCATGTCAGTTGGCTAAACACCATCGTCTTAGTACTAGTCCTAGATTAAATAAAAGAGCCAGTTTTCCGTTTGAATTAGTTCATTCTGATGTATGGGGTCCATGTCCTGTTCCTCCAAAACTGGATTTAAATACTTTGTTACTTTTGTTGATGACTATTCTCGTGTTACTTGGTTATATCTAATGAAAAGTCGGTCTGAAGTGTTTTCTCATTTTTATGCGTTTTGTGTTGAGATAAAAACACATTTTAATGTTTCTGTTAATACATTACGAAGTGATAATGCCAAAGAATATTTGTCTGCATCTTTCCAAACTTATATGACTCAAAATGACATTCTTCATCAAACTTCTTGTGTTGATACACCTTCTCAAAATGGAGTGGCAGAGCGAAAAAACCGACATCTTTTAGAAACTGCACGAACTTTATTATTCCAAATGAATGTTCCTAAAACCTTTTGGGCTGATGCCGTGTCCACTGCATGTTTTTTAATTAATCGTATGCCTTCGTCTGTTCTTCATGGTGGCACTCCTTATGGTACCATTTTTCCCACTAAATCGTTGTTTCCTATTGAGCCTGGGATATTTGGTAGCACTTGTTTTGTTAGGGATCATCGTCCATGTGTTACTAAATTAGATCCAAAGTCTTTGAAGTGTATCTTCCTTGGTTATTCCCGCCTTCAGAAAGGTTATAGATGTTATTGTCCTACCCTCCATAAGTATCTCGTTTCAGCTGATGTTACCTTCTTGGAAGAAACACCATACTTTCCATCTTCTACTACAGAACATCAGGGGGAGGATGATGATTTGCTAGTCTATACTATCACTTCATCTGAACCTGTTTTGGAACCGCCTCCTAACAAGCCTCCTATTCTTCAGGTATACTCCAGACGTCGACCCTCTCCCGACTCATGTCCTGCACCAGCGCCTTCGGCATCAGATCCCGTTTCAAGTGATAGTCTTCCTATTGCTTTGCGTAAAGGTAAACGTCAGTGTACTTATCCTGTTTCTTCTTTTGTTTCCTATAACCACTTGTCACCCGCCTAATGTTCATTTATCGCATCTCTTGATTCTATCTCTATACCTAAAACTGTTCATGAAGCCATATCTCATCCTGGGTGGCGTGCAGCCATGATAGAGGAAATGAATGCTTTAGATGATAATGGTACTTGGAACTTGGTGGATTTACCTTCAGGGAAACATGCTATTGGATGTAAATGGGTTTTTACAGTTAAGGTAAATCCTGATGGGTCAGTTGCTCGGTTGAAAGCCCGTCTTGTTGCTAAGGGATATGCTCAAACCTATGGAGTGGATTATTCAGATACTTATTCCCCTGTTGCTAAATTGACGTCTGTCAGATTGTTTATTTCTATGGCAGCGACTCATAATTGGCCTTTGTATCAGCTAGATATCAAGAATGCTTTTCTTCATGGAGATCTTCGGGAGGAAGTTTATATGGAGCAACCTCCTGGTTTTGTTGCTCAAGGGGAGTATGGGAAAGTTTGTCGTCTTCAAAGTCTTTGTATGGCTTGAAACAAAGCCCTCGTGCTTGGTTTGGCAAGTTTAGTCAGTCAGTTCAGAGTTTTTGTATGATTAAATGTAAGTCTGATCACTCTGTTTTCTTTAAGCAATCTGAATCTGGCATTATCCTTTTAGTTGTATATGTGGATGATATTGTCATTACTGGGAGTGATACTACAGGGATCTCATCCCTGAAGTCTTTTCTTCACACTCAGTTTCACACCAAAGACTTAGGGGTGCTAAAATATTTCTTGGGTGTTGAAGTAATTAGGAGTAAGAAGGGAATCTTCCTATCTCAGTGGAAATATGTACTTGATTTATTGACCGAGACTGGAAAATTGGGGCAAAGCCGAGTAGTGCTCCGTTGATTTCGAATCTGCAACTGACATCAGATGGAGAATTGTTTGGAGATCCTGAGAGGTATAGACGATTGGTAGGAAAACTAAATTATCTTACAGTGACTCGTCCAGATATTGCTTACTCGGTCAGTGTTGTGAGTCAGTTTATGTCGTCTCCAACAGTTCATCATTGGGATGCTTTAGAGCAGATTCTATGTTACTTGAAAGGGGCACCTGGACGTGGTATCTTGTATGCGAATCATGGACACACTCATATTGAATGTTACTCGGATTCAGATTGGGCAGGGTGCAAAGTGAGTAGAAGATCCACTACAGGCTATTGTGTTTTTGTTGGAGGGAATTTAGTCTCTTGGAAAAGTAAGAAGCAGAATGTTGTGTCACGATCATCTGCAGAATCATAATATAGAGCTATGGCACAATCTGTGTGTGAAATAATGTGGATATATAACCTCTTTAATGAAGTAGACCTTAAAACTTCAGTACCTGCGAAGTTATGGTGTGATAACCAAGCAGCTCTTTATATTGCATCCGAGCCCGTGTTCCACGAACGAACAAAGCACATAGAGATCGATTGTCATTTTATCCGTGAAAAGATACAACAAGGGTTAATTACTACGGGATATGTGAAGACTGGAGAACAATTGGGAGATATCTTCACGAAAGCTCTAAATGGGGTTCGGATTGATTATCTTTGTAACAAGTTGGGCATGATTAATATCTATGCTCCAACTTGAGGGGGAGTATTATATATTGTATTATTATTATTCCTAATCTATTTAGGAATCCTTCCTTAGATAGAGTTCCTAGATTGTATATATATATATATATATATATGTGTTGTAGATGTATCTTAATTTCATTCAGAAATATATGAAATACTTTTCCACATTTGTTAACATTCCAAATTCAGATTTGAACTCCTTGTTATTAAGCCAAATATTATCAAATCTAAAAGGTGCTGGCCCCCAATTTTGCTTAGTTGTGTCGAGCACAATCGGATGATGATCTGATACCGGTCTAACCTCTAGGATTTGCCTAGTAATCGGGAACATTTCGGTCCAATTATTAGTAAAAAGGAATCTGTCAAGTCTGCAATAGGTCGCTTCATCTCTGAAATTGGACCACGTGTGTTGTCCATTAAGTAGCGGAGGATCCCTCAGATTTAATTCCCTAATCAGAGCTTCAAACATCTTCATGCTCCTTGTGTTGGAAACGCTGTTAAACTTTTCTTGCACGTTCCTGACAACGTTAAAATCCCCACCTAAGCACCAATTTGGACCACAAATGCTACTCAACCCGGCAAGTTCATCCCAAAAACAATCCCGATTATGGTAGCTACTGTAACGGCCCACAACCGGCACCTGCCTGCTCATCTTGTTGTTAGATCCTTCAAGCGAATATATGTATGGAGCGAAATTTTAATCCATGACAGATCAAGAAATGTTGATCTCCACTTCCTGCATGCACTGAAGGGCTGTATATGTAGTTTGTTTTCTTATTTTTCTATTTGTAAGTGACCGTGTGTTTCTCCGGTAAAGGAATGAGATCATGTCATGGCATTATGGTTTGATAATTTTAATGGTCTCCCTAAATTAATGGTTGGACACGTTTTTATGTTATATAATAGCCTTGCCTACATGGAACTCAACCACATATGATTAGTCATATATGTTGCTACGTGGGTGAATAAATAAGAATTGGAAGAAATTGAATTATTGCATAAGTCCTGTTGTTACTAATATCTCAATTGAGTCCTATATTTTCTCAACTCTAATAAAACTTACCACTTAGTCCTAGACTTTTAGTACTTAAATATTAACCCTAAAACTTCAACTTTATAATTTATAGTTGACTTCTTAACTTTTATAATTGATCAATTAAGTCTTTTACGTTTCAAAAATACCTTCACTTTAATCCTCGACTACAGCTTGACATTTTATTTCATTTCTAATGTTGTCAACTAAATAAATTAAATTTCTTGTTCAACTTAAATTTGAATTTAAAATTCATTCTACACTTATTTAAAATATTACGGGGTATTACACTCACCCCTCCTTCAAAGAATTTGGCCCCCAAATTCTCTTTCACTTATTTGGTTCTGGTTATGATAAGAATTGATGGAAGACAGAGTAGTAGTGATGATACAAATTGAACATTGATTTCGAATAATATGAGCTCGAGAAGTTATTAGATGTTTAAAAGTTTATGATGAACAAAAAGAAGTCATTATTTCATCTCATGGTAGCAAGAAGAGGATCAGATGTAAGAGTTTGGAGATCAAGATATGAAATATACAAATTTCAGAGTTTCTAAAGAGGATGATTAAGTGGGAACTTATTAACCAAGTGAAATTTAGATCAAGTGTCCAAAACTATTTTTTTTTTTAATGGAAAATACGAATTTCAAACAATAAGCATCCCGCATGTCAGTAAGATTATAGGAGATTCCCTCGGGATGTGCCCTCTAATTTAAATTTAATAAAAGGGGACCCAAAATTTGGGTTTGTTGATGCTGCACTACACGAACCACGAAATGCATTGACCGGTCATTGCCACGAAAAATTTATCACTCACGAATCACGAAATGCATTGACCGGTCGCTGCCACGAAAAATTTATCACTCACGAATCATGAAATGCATTGACCGGTCGCTGCCACGAAAAATCTTGTATACCAATAGCATTATCCCCTTGATGAAAGATCAAGTTTTACCCAAACCGACCACCATCACACGAACATTATTTTAACCTCTATCTCCAATTAAAAGAAGTATGATGAACAAGTAGTCACTATAACCTATACGAGCACCTGTCACTTGAACCATCCTTACAGAAAATGAATCTACAAGCAATTAAAGCCAAAAACCTTACACCGAAAGATGAGCCAAAATTACCACCCGATTCTCCTTTGTGCCTAAAACACCATTTTGGAGCCTAATCATTGGAAGGGTGGTCGGAAAACCTCCATGCAAGAAGGCCCACTTTGAAGCCGTCACTTGCCTCCACCACCGTTTCTTTTCCGGCAATAGTTTTTGACGAATAGTGGTACCAATGGAAAGCTCTAGTCCGAGGAACCTATCCTGGATTTTGAGCCGAAGCTCTGATACCATTTGTAACGGCCCACAACCGGCACCTGCCTGCTCATCTTGTTGTTAGATCCTTCAAGCGAATATATGTATGGAGCGAAATTTTAATCCATGACAGATCAAGAAATGTTGATCTCCACTGCCTGCATGCACTGAAGGGCTGTATATGTAGTTTGTTTTCTTATTTTTCTATTTGTAAGTGACCGTGTGTTTCTCCGGTAAAGGAATGAGATCATGTCATGGCATTATGGTTTGATAATTTTAATGGTCTCCCTAAATTAATGGTTGGACACGTTTTTATGTTATATAATAGCCTTGCCTACATGGAACTCAACCACATATGATTAGTCATATATGTTGCTACGTGGGTGAATAAATAAGAATTGGAAGAAATTGAATTATTGCATAAGTCCTGTTGTTACTAATATCTCAATTGAGTCCTATATTTTCTCAACTCTAATAAAACTTACCACTTAGTCCTAGACTTTTAGTACTTAAATATTAACCCTAAAACTTCAACTTTATAATTTATAGTTGACTTCTTAACTTTTATAATTGATCAATTAAGTCTTTTACGTTTCAAAAATACCTTCACTTTAATCCTCGACTACAGCTTGACATTTTATTTCATTTCTAATGTTGTCAACTAAATAAATTAAATTTCTTGTTCAACTTAAATTTGAATTTAAAATTCATTCTACACTTATTTAAAATATTACGGGGTATTACAGCTACTTGGGCCATAAATCCCGGAAAACCACCAAAGCCTCCCATCTTCCCTTTTAATTAGAATAGAAGCTGAGAATTCTCCCAATAAAGAATCAACTACCTTGATAGTTCTGGAATCCCACATGATTGCTATTCCTCCTGATCGACCCACCGAGGGAAGAACTATCCACTCTTTAAATCTAGATTTCCAAAGACTTCCAACGAATCTTCTATCCATATTTTCTCTCTTTGTTTCTTGCAATACTACAATATCAGGATTAATCTTACAAATGACTTCTTTAATGGCCCTTCTTTTATGAGGTGAACCACTCCCTCTCACATTCCACGAGAAAATCTTCATTGTGAAAACAGGTTCTTCCTTCTACTTCCATTTCTCTTCTCATAATTGACAGAGGAGGATAACTTGTGTAATTCCCTCTGCCTCCTGCTCTTCTTAGAAGAAATTGTCTCTCTAATCTCAACATCTGATTCTAATTGCAGGTTTAGTTTTGATACACAATTCTTGATTTTATCCCATTGAACATCTTCTGACTTTCGATCAGCCCCTTCTTCACCCAATCCAATGTTGGAGGCTACCTCTGTTTCTATGGTTTTGTCAAGAAGCATCCGACCTTCCTCGACATTAAAGTGTTCCATAGTACTGGTTGTTTGATTGGAGTAATTATCAAACAAATCCTTAATTCCTTCCAAAAACGTTTCCTTATCTTCAATGACTGTTGTTTCGGAATAAAAAGAGGCCTCGGAATCTGAGCTACTTGAATCGGCCTCAGGAATTGAATAATCTTGCCAATTATCATCGTCGTTGGCTTTTGGAAAGTGATCTTCACAAGGCTTAATGAAGGCCGCATCCTCTGATGACTCTCCTGACTCTCCTTTGTTGTTCTCTTTGATCCTTCTGTATACTTTCAAAGACTGTTGTTGAATATTGGGACTTACTAATGAGCCAACAACGTCGTCATTCTCTTGAATGTGTAACACATAATTTTGTGGGATCTTTCTAGGTGGGTCAAATTCGGACCAGAGATTGATTTTAGCTTCCCAGAAATTAATTCAAGAATCATATTAACCATTAGAATATTTTCAGTCAATAGCATTAACATACGAAGGACAAGTAGTAGCATACTATACAATCATCAATAAATATAATTTAAGACGAGCACAGATCAGAAAATGCGATAGATTAGTACCTTGTCCCATTTGTATTCTTTCATATTCCATGCATAAGCCACACCATTGTCTCATTCTCGAACAACTTTTGTCTGCCCATCACTAGTTCCTGATCATTTTAGTCATAGAAACAATTTTGCATGTTAAGTTAGATATAAAAGAATTTTTCTGGTAAAAAGTCTACATCCTTTAATTGCGGGTCGAGCAACACTACTAAACCATTTCTATTCTCATTACCCCTGTTCCATAAAAGCTAGGAAATACTACCGCAAGTCATCATACCTGGAGTCTTTAGGGCATCTAGACCTGGTAAATCTTCCAATTTCGGCCCTCCAACTCTCTTGCTGGTGCAAAATGAAATACACATGATAGTGAGATAAAGCAGCGAATTAGATATTCCAAAGTGACTCAATAAGTTATTCAATAATAATTACACTTGACTACAAAGGTCCAATATCTTGTCATTCAATTAAATTCTAGCTATATATACCAACTCAGTTCATGAGATACATAGGAAAGCATAAAAAAGCAGTCCACAAGAACTAAACTAAACCCAAAGTAAAACAGAGCTGAAAAATTCCATCAAGCAAGAAACTTTAACAAGCAAACAGATTTAAGCCTTCACAAGAACTAAACTAAACCCAATACCCTGAAGAAATAAGAGAGAAAGGAAAGAACCCAGTTCAATTATTGCAAATTACAACAGAAAGAATGAGTCAATTTAGTTGAATATTAGAAAAGGGGAAAGTAAGTCAATATATCATACCTCAAAGTAAAACAGAGTTGAGGCCGTCTCCCTTTGTCCCTCTATCTCCGCTTACTTTCTGTAATTAGAAAACTATGAACATTAGAAAGAAAGAACATAATGGAGAAAATGGAAGAGAGAGAAAAGTGATGAATGGCTGCTTTATCAATTTTGACGATTTCGATTTGGGAAAAAACTGAATTTTTCGGGAACAAGTTGAACTTACAGAAATTGAGAAACAATGGGGGAAATTGAGATTTCTTAGATTTTTGTAGGTTAATTTTTGCTTGTGGAGAGATAAGCTCTTGAAAGAGAATGGAGAATGGATAATGGCGGGAATAATAGGGAGGAAACCCATGATTTGGGTTTTTGTCAGAAACTAAGGTGGTGAGAGCAGCTGGAGAGAGGATGACACAAGCAGGTCGGTAATTGCAACTCAAAATTTAACAGCCGCTGTTAAGCATCCAGCACAAAGTTTTAATTAATCGGGAAAAATGAATGGTGGAAGAAGGATAGCACTGGGGGAAAAAGAATTGAGTCGTGGAAGAAGGAGAGAGCATTTGGGAAAAAGAATTGAGTCGTGGAAGGAGGAGAGCAAAACTAATTTCGAAGAAATCAATTGAAAATGCAGCAAGAAGGAGGTGGGAATCGAAATTTACAGCTGAATTGAGGTGCCACTGTTCACGATTTGGAATTGCAAAGGAAATCGACGAAAATGGGCAAGGCGAAAATTAAAGAGGAATTGAAATTCAGCGCAGAACAAAAGAGGGGGGGAATTGATCTAAACGACGCCGTTTTATTAATAGATTGGCAAAATTAAAATCAAAACTAAAATCAAGAACATTGTTTGGAAATTTATTGCCCCTTATCTTATATAATATACTTAACAAACTCAAAAGTAAATTAAAGTCATTTATTTCTTTATCTCCATCTTCCATCTTTCCATCTCCCTTCTCCTTCAAAACTCTATCAACACCGACCCACCACGACCTACTTCAAACATTGGTTTTGTAATAAATCCGGTAACGGGAAGGCCATTTTTGGCCGTCGGATTGCCGGAACTGGCCTTCGCATGGCTGGTTTCGGCCATTAAGAACCCAATTCCCATCCCTACTGTAGACTTAGATTTTGTTTCCGGATGGAGACGTGAGGGGTGTGTTTTGGGGTTTATGGTGGTGGCGGCGGCGGGGTGGCGACGGCTAGGGTTTGTGTTAGTGGAGGAAGAAGATAAAGTTAGGGTTTGGGGGTTTGGGCTTGAGTGTTGGGCCCTAGGGTGTTTGAAATATTACATTATTACAATTTGTGCCCTCTAATTTTTATGTTGAATATATTGGGTATAATTGAATTATTCAAGTAACAATTGAATCTTTAATTTTCATCTCAATGTAGCCTATAACATCTTACATTCTTCATTATTTTAATTAAAATATATCAAGAAATATATACATATTTCACTAATATTAGTGAAAAATCAATATTATATATTTTCATTTATTTTGAGATTACATAATTATATCTCAATTCAATATTCATAAAATATTATAACTATTAAAAATAATATTATGACTATTGTAACTCTTCATTTATTTTGGGACCGTATATTAATGAAATTATTAATACTTTATATAGCCTATTTTTGTTTTCTCAATTTATATTGAAAGAATAATCTTCTTGTCATTTTTACAAATGTTTATTGGAGCACAAATTAAAGAAGAAAAAAATTATAATCCAAAATCATAACATCATTAATCAACATAATTGTTCTTAGGGTAATGTAAAATTAGATTAATTATAATCAAAATTAATAATTGTATCGATTAATTAACCAAATCCAATGAGCTTATATTAATGTATAATTATATTAATCGAAATCGAAATCAATAATTGGCCAGATTAATTGACCAAAGTCAGCACTATTTACCTTAGGTACTTACTGCATAATTAAGTTAATCATAATCCATATTGATAATTGTCCCGATTAATTGACCAAAATCAATCGTGTTGACCTCATGACAATGTATAAATAAGCTAATTGTAATCTTAGTCTATAATTGGTTTGAGGAATTATATATAACCCTAAAGTCAACAATTTTAATTTTGTCAATTAATCAGAACAGTTGTCGTTTAGGATTAAGATTTACTTAATTATACATTACTCTATGGTCAATAACATGTTTTTGGTAAATTAATTGGGAGAATTATCAATAACTAATCACGATTAATCTAATTCTACATACATTACCTTAAGGTCAATAATGTTGACTTTGATCAATTAACCGAGCCTATTATCGATCTGAATTACGATTAACTTAATTATACATTATTTTAAGGTTAACACATTTGACTTTGATCAATTCGTTGAGCCAATTATCGATTTGAATTATGATTAGCCTAACTATACATTACCCTAAGGTATATAAAGTTGACTTTGGTCCATTACTCATTGCAATCATCGATTTCAGTTTCGATTAACGTAATTATACATTACCCATAAGTCCAATAACATTGGCTTTGATCAATTAGTCGAGCTAATTATTATTTTGAATTATGGTTAACATATTTATACATTACCTAAGTTCAATAATGTTGACTTAGGTAAATTAATCGAGACAATTATTGATGTCGGTTACGATTAAATTAATTATACTATTAAAGTCAATAAAGTTGACTTTGGTCAATTAATCTAAACATTTATCAATTTTGGTTATAATTAACCTAATTGTATATTATTCTAAGGTCAATATTTTGATTTTGACTAATTAGTCGAACCTAATAATGCATTACCCTAAAATAATATAATTAAATTGAACAACGAAAGCACAATGAATTATTAGTTCAATTGATATTCCACGAGTCATTTTATGTTAGTTTAAGAACAATCTGAATGTTCAAATCTAAGCTTATTTATTTTCATATGAATTCAATTTATATATTATATAAATTGTCACACCCTTGAATTCCAATATTCAAAAGATTTTCATAAATTAATAAAAACTTTTATTTTGTCGATATTTGAAAAACATTCTTAGAGGAATTCAAAACTAAAAATATTTAGGATCTTAAGAATTAAAAGTTTATAATTTGAGGTAGACTAAATAGAACAAATACATAAGATTTGAGGGTAAATTTAGAACTTTTAGAAATTGCATCATATTTCATATAAAAATAATTAGGAATCGATCTATAATTAAACTCGGACTAAATTAAGTAAATATGTAAGATTAAGGGGTAAATTTGAAATTATAATTTTTTTAGCTTTATTAATAAAAATAGATTAAATTCCACAAATTGTATTAATTAACAAGTTTGAATAAAAACAATAAAGTTATGCTTAATTAGATAATATAGCCAGAAGGACTATAAAAATTAAAATCATACGAGGATTCAGAGAATTAAATATTTAATGTATTAATAATTAAATTAAACATGAGTTTGAAAAGTCAATTAACAATTCAAATTAGACCCCAATTAAATAAATATCTAAAATGTGGGGGTCAATGTGTAATTTTCCAAAATTTAAGAAATCTTCAATTCATCATCATCTTGCACCCATCTTCCCGTAGCAGAGGTGGCACCACTAGTCTCCGACAGCACTCGCAGCCTAACCATCGCCATCAACAACGGTTCGCACAGGCTGTCGATCAAAAACCTCCCATCGCGCAGAAACCATGGCGTTCTCCTTCCCTGCGTAACCCCGCCCGTCGCCGCCTGCGCGACGGCCGTCCTCCTTCCTCCCCCATTCCCGAAGAACTCGGATTCTTTACACTCCCCTCCCCGTCGCACAACAGCGGCAATAATCAGATCTAGTGCATTAAATATTTAATTGAAGAAATTACAGTCCAAGAATGTTCTTTTTTACAAACATGTTGCATACACAATTTAAGAAATCTTCAATTCATCATCATCTTGCACCCATCTTCCCGTAGCAGAGGTGGCACCACTAGTCTCCGACTGATGGGATAGTGCCCAGCAAGCCAATATTAATTAGCTTGTTGAAGTACTATTTTCGTATGGTTTATAATTAATACGCCCGTTCATTCATAGTACGTGAAATTGAACAATGGCCAACTTCATCTCTCGCGAACTTATCTAAGCGATTGGATAAAATCCTAAGGTCACAATAGACTATGGGACGATTCACTTCAGTACTGAGTGCAATCATGAAACAGTCTCAAAGGTCGTGATCTTAAAACCATTCCAGGTCATAGATTCCGAACGAGACGGGGTATTGTAGGAATCGCCAAGACTTGTACAAGTATGCATGATTTACATGGAGTGAATTTGTAGCGTTTCATGAGCAAGGCATTTGAGGCCAGTGCATATGAGTAGGTGGTTCAATGGAGGATTGAACGCATCGAACGACCCAAATAGAGAAACCCATTGTGGAAGCGCATGACGCATATCGGTGATGGGATGTTTCTCAAGGCTTATAATAGTGTACGATTTAGTCCTTAGACTTGAGGTGCTAGGGCGAATTCGGTGCACGAGTGTGCGTACTTAGATTTAGGTACTGGTCACGTAGCCTGGCCGCAAAGTGCCTAAGTTGGGTGCGTGCACAACTGTACGCGAGTGGTTAGTACTAAGAAAGGATCTATCGACTCACCCTGATAAGGTGAGAGTATTTCCTGTACGTTCTTCGATAACATGTTCCTAGAAACCCATGGCCATGGTTGGTGACAAATTTGGAAAGGGGTTTTCCAAATTAAGTAGTCACACCGGAATTATTATCCAGAATTAGAAAGTACATAATCGAGATAATTAGAGGTGCCGATCAATTCACACACCCTAGGTCTCGATCGGGAAATCATCGTAGAAGGACCGTATGTACATGGCAGTTATAAGAGGTGAGGTTCACAATTATCAATTCACCTTTGATTGGGCTTCATGGGCTTGTGGCTAGACATCGACCATGAAGTGTGGGTACTCCTTAATTAATAAGGAAATTAATTCTGAAGTGGTCAATTAAAAGTTGTTTAATTGGTCGGAGCATTTAATTGCTCGTTAATTAAATCACGAAAGTCGTGGGCCTGCTGCCAGTTGATGGTGAACCCAGAGGGTCACACATAATACAATTGGACGGTGACTGTCTTAGAGGAAAGCAAGTGATTTAAAGTTGTTAAATCAAAGTAATTGAATTATGGTATTAATTCAATTGGAGAATATTAATTGGATATCTAATTAATTAATGTTCAATTAATTAATTTGAGTTATCTGATTAATTATGGAATTAATTAAAGTAGTTAATTAATTGGAAGAAGAAATAAATTATGGGTAGATTTTGCAATTATCTTGAAGTAGGGGATAGGGGCGATTTTTAGTAAATAAAAGAAAAGGAGTTTTTACTTGGAGAACAAGTTAAAAGAGATCTATCAAATCTCACATTCCTAAGTTGATAAGGAATGAAAGATTTGGAGATTTGATAGATGAGGAAAGAAGATATCTATCAAGAGAAGGATTCTTCTCTTATAAATACTCTTCCCTCTTCTCTTCATAAAAGACTAGACTTTGCACAAGATTCACAACCCAAAAAGCTTTTGAGAGAACAAAACCTTTGCTAAAAATTGAGAGAGAAAAATCGATTACACAAGTGAGGAAAATCAGATTTTTCGACAAGAATTTTTAATAGCAAATCGCCCCCTTTACTTTCGCCCCAAACCCTAGTCGCCCAAGATCAACCTTGGCCGAACCAAAACTCGACCAGATCTGCCCTGGCCGAACCCTGCTCGATCACACAAGTCCTGTGATTCGATTCTTCCATCTGTATCTCCTAATCTCGATCAAGATCTTAAGTCCAGATCCAAAGTCCTTTGCTGACAAACCTGCGAGATCCAATTCTGAGCCTAAGACTTGTAGGCGTCACTATAATCCAGTTGGTGTGGACTAAACTTTGGAGGTGAGACACATGGATCACTCAAGCTGTGGATCGAACCGAACACTTGGAGGAAACCACCACAAATCCGTGGTGAGGTAAATTGCGATTAACCCCCTATGTTTAATTGATTGTTTGATTCAACCTTTTTGTATAATAAACTGTGGAGAAAGATTTATGGGACTATTAGGGACTTCGAAAAATTTTAAATTCCGCACTTTGTTGTATTGACAATCGAGCCCCATGATAGAATATCCCAACAGTGGTATCAGAGCCAACTCCATACGTTTTTATACGAAAAGGCCTGAACATAATGTGTTTTCACTGTATATGCTTGATTGTATGTGTGAGAACGCGTGATAATTATGTTCTGTTGATTGATTCTTGCTTTTTATGACTGGATCTATGATTGGGTAAAATTGCCTTTTAAGATCTGTGGCGAATTTATAGTTTTTCGAAAAATCAGGACTCTTTGTGCAATTAATCGCAAATCTCAAAATTAAGGGCTGAAAATTAATTTTTCTGTTTCTGGAAATTTTTGTAAAATCTGGACTGTTTTTGAAAATTCAATCGCACGGGTTTTTTGGGCTGTTTTTCAATTTTCGAAAATTCAAGGACTGTTTTGTAATTTCCAAAAGTTCAGGGGTCAATTTGCAAATTCGAAAATTTTCTGGATTTCAAAATTTTATTTTCTGGTCCTTCTGTCCGAAAACTGTTTTGGGGGTAATTTGTAACTTTTCAAAAGTTTTGGGGTCAAAAGTGCAATTTCCAAAAGTATAGGGGCCGAAATGCAATTTTCAAAAGTTGAAAAATCAGAATCTTTATTTGAGGCAGAAAACTTGTTTTATTTATCCGAGAATTTATTTGTCATAATTAGTAGTGACTAAAAAGCAAGAATCATAGGAAGTTAGTTTTAAAAAGTAAGTTTTAAAATTAAGAAAGAAATACGTAAAAGTTGTTTGCATGTTTCTTGCTCTACGTGAACTTTTTACGTGGTTTTCGATCGCGCCGAGCCTTGACCTTAGGTTAGATGTGATTGGTTTAATTTATTGTTTGGTTTTTATTGGGCCTGCGAGCCTGTTATTATTTTTGGGCTACTTTGAGCCTTTGTAATAGAATAGGGCTTTACTGCTTTCCTAGTCTAGGATGGAGGCCCATTTACAAGCAAGGTGGGAGCCCAAGAAGAATTGAAGGCCATGTATGCATGGTACATTGTGTAATAGCATAGGTCCTTTGAAAACCCTTTAGATTGACCAATTGGGCCAACATCACTGGCTCGATGATGGCCTGCATAGGAGGCTCCCGTGTTTGCGCGCTAGAATTTAGATCGTAAATAAAAGATAAAACATAATTGAAGCGGTGAGATCTCGAGGAGAGTTTCCTTAAACTTTCAAAACCGAAAATTCCCCTCTCGAATAAATATTAAGTCATATTGGGTTAAATATAAAATGAAGTTTTATAAATCCAAGCCTTCCATTAATAGGGACTAGTGTATGTTGTCTACTTATCGATAGAGGTGATCCAGAGTCTGGCACCCGAGTCGAAGAAAGGGGCAATACACGAAATTCCTTGATTCTAGTTTTCTAAAAACTCGACAAGGGTAGGGACTGGTCGGGACGTGAAGATCGACCGATAACTAGTTACGGAGAATTCATGATCGGGCCCGTTTCTTATCATGATTAAATGGGTTAGACTTAACGCGTAGTAACATTTATGATGTAGCAGTGCTAGATAAATGCGAAAAACGAGGCAAAATAGCTTGAAGGTTGTGTAGTAGACACAATTGGTAAAATGTATACCTACCTAGGGAATTAATTGTATGGCCACGAGTCGTGGGTGCAACTAATTCCTGCTGGGACGTCAAGGCCTACTAGGAAATAGATTTTTCCCGAAACTAGAAGGGGTTATTGTTTCGATAAAATAGTGGTAGAACTTTTTCGATAAAAAGTCCAAATTTCGTTAATTATAAGTATTAATATTAAACCTGTCTGCTTATAGTTGTCTATTTTATTGTTAGCCATTTACCATCCACTATTCCGTTCAAACGAGTATTGATGAATGTTAGAAGCGAAAATACCTTGGGGGCTATGATGTGCTATTATCTTCAAGAAAAGACCATGGCTGAGTTTAAGAATGTTAGAGAATATTGTTCTTACTTAACCAAGATGTTCAAGCGAATCAAAGGGTTTGGAGCCCAAGTGATTCACGAAGATGAGATAGAAATTACCACGCATGGTCTTTCTGACATCTTCACTCATTTCATGCAACACTGTGAAATTCTGCTTGATGGAATTAAAACAAAGCAATTGCATGAGTTGTTAGACAAATATGAACAATCTCATCTAAAAGGTCTTGGTCTATATGAAGAAAATTGCCCATTGTGTAAGCACGAAAAGAAGATAGGAAAGCTTAATGAAAAGGAATTCCTGGATAGACTTAACTACGGTATGATTTTTAAATTATACATTTGTTAAATCTTTTTGATGTAAGACATCTGATATAAAACTTTCATTTCTGTAAAAGAGTTTACAGCGGATGAAACTATTCCCTCTCCAACTACAAGGAGGAAATTCCTTGAAAGGAAGATGCAAGCAGTGCAGAGAGAGTTGAGGGAAAACGAATTCAGGGACTGGGTCAAGGAAGAACTGAACCTAGACATTCCTTTTTAGAAGAAGTTTTACTTAATTTTTCGTATTAGCATGAGTTTTTAGTTTTAGTTTATTTTGAGTATTATTTCAAATTTTGTACAAGACATTATTGCTTTACCATTAAGAATGGAATTTATTTAATTAGAGCGATTTAACTTTGTACAAATATTGATGTTTTGAAACATAGAAATAAACAATGATAAACTAATCAAAACTTCGAAGACTATATGCTGAATCGAAAGACTAGATAATCGTTCTCATTGAAATGTTTATTTTGGACATTCTTCCTAAAGAAAGATTCGAAAGGAAAGTTTTTATCTACTGTTCTTGAAATAAGGAACTTGGATAAAACTCCGAACTTTCAAATCTTGTCTTAAAGGAATAATAACCGAAATAAAGGATTGCTAGGCATTCCAAACATTTCAAATCAATTAGAACTAAAAGCACTAGTTCAAAAAGGATACTATTTCATATATACTCGCGATTCTCAATCGTTAAAGTATATTTGTACATTGTAGAAAGTACAAATCTAAAACTGTTGAAGTAACTCAATAGACGTTTTGGAAATGAAGTAACTAGATGCATTATGTCAAAAGCATTTTGATCTAATCAAACTTGCTGAAACATAAGCAACTGAATCCTCGATTATCTAAAGGAGAATAGAATTCTAAACAAAGCAAATCAAAGGAGAAGATCGAACTTTGATGAAACTTGGTTCGACTCTCGACTGTGATCTTGCTAAATTCCTATATTCACATTAGGGGATATCCTCCCCTGACTCTTCAGAAGTACTTGGTCTAGTATTTTTCGAATTAAAGTTCTTACACCGCCATGTCATCTAAGACATAGCAACACACCCTTATATGAGAAATTAGATGGTAGATCTGATTCATATAAAGTTTGTGGGGTATCCGACGAAATCCATTGGATACCTGTTCTACGACAAAGAGAAACGAAAGTATCTCGTAAGAAGCTTGTTCCTCTGTTGACAAAACTCTTGTCAAAGGAAATAAGAATGTCATAGAACTTGATGAACTCCAAGAAACTGGACCCATCCCCACAAACAGTGGGAGAAAACCCCGAAACCTACTGAACCGATCCATACACAAATTAGTGATCTAATCAAATTCGTAAGGAACTCAAAATACTATTTTACGAAATTGAGAAATTGGATTCTAATCCAAGATTACAAAGAGACTAAGGGATATGGCATGAAGCCATAAGATTCAAAGTGGAAACTTTGACTCACCTAATGGCGATAGGTCACTTCTCAAAAGTCCCTCTAGGACCAATGAAAGTACCTTCTCCGTTTGCTACGTCAAAATCCATTTTGAAACTATTAGCCATAGAAAGGTGGTTCTTACTGCCGAAGAATGACTATTGGAGATGAATCCTGCATCTCACAATTGAAAATTGATGAGAAGATCTCTATTCAAATCCAAAGGTCAATCTGTGACTTTTCCCCGAACGTGGAACGTGCAACTTGATAAGTCAAACAAGAATGTTGAAATTGTCAAAAGGCATATGGATTCCAATTGTGCAAAAGGATCAGTGGGAGCATAGTTAAATTCGCAACACAACGAGATGATGATCTACACATCAAGAACGATATGAGAATATCAGAGAAGCACAGATGAAAGCGTGTGATTCACGCAATTTTCCATGATAAGATTTGGGAACTACATCTCACGTACTGGCAATACGTATTTATGGAGATAAAAGCGAAGTAGATGTTGCAAATTCACCAAATCGAAGTACAAAGACTGTATATTGATTAAATTCAATATGGAAGAATCCAAGAAAGGATTGGTTCCAAAGAGACAAAATTTCTCTTATTTATTTAATGAGCCCTACATATAAATGAGTAAAGAAGTAAATGTCTCAAGAAGCCTTATGCTTTAGCATTTGGATTACATGTAGCATGCAATGTCTTGTACTAGACCTGACTCATCAAAAGCTCTGACCTTTCACGAGCCACTGATAGTCGAACACCAGTAAAGGACACTGGACTACCATTAAAGCAATCCTCGAAGATAATTAAAGGATATAATGCTGGTCTGTGGTAGTAATGGAGAATTGAAAAACTCGAAGGATTTAAAGATTCGAGAATTCCAGTCTGAAGTGGATGATTTATTCTGTCTCGATAAAGCTAAGGTAAATTGGAAGAAAATCCAATATTATACCATTGCCGACTCAATCAGAATAATCGCACCATTATGATGTTGCACAAGAGAAAGTGTTTAGATGAGAAACATTCGTCCAACGATTGGATGAATTACCTAGCATGGCAAAAACCTGTCATAATCTTAACCGATTTAGACAAGGCAATTGCTCAATGAAAGGGAAACGAGATCTCACCGATGATCTGAACACAATATCATATGATTGAACAAGTCATAGATAACTGAGACGCGTAAAAGTACTACGTTATCTCAAAAAGACAAACTTAGCAGATCCACTAATTAAGCTCATTCACAAATGGGTTCGAGGGACATCTTGGTATAGATGGGTCTTAGAAATGTTGTGATTGGCTTTAGGGCAAGTGGGAGATTGATGGGATAGTGCCCAGCAAGCCAATATTAATTAGCTTGTAGAAGTACTATTTTCTTATGGTTTATAATTAATACACCCGTTCATTCATAGTACGTGAAATTGAACAATGGCCAACTTCATCTCTCGCGAACTTATCTAAGCGATTGGATGAAATCCTAAGGTCACAATAGACTATGGGACGATTCACTTCAGTACTGAGTGCAATCATGAAACAGTCTCAAAGGTCGTGATCTTAAAACCATTCCAGGTCATAGATTCCGAACGAGACGGGGTATTGTAGGAATCGCCAAGACTTGTACAAGTATGCATGATTTACATGGAGTGAATTTGTAGCGTTTCATGAGCAAGGCATTTGAGGCCAGTGCATATGAGTAGGTGGTTCAATGGAGGATTGAACGCATCGAACGACCCAAATAGAGAAACCCATTGTGGAAGCGCATGACGCATATCGGTGATGGGATGTTTCTCAAGGCTTATAATAGTGTACGATTTAGTCCTTAGACTTGAGGTGCTAGGGCGAATTCGGTGCACGAGTGTGCGTACTTAGATTTAGGTACTGGTCACGTAGCCTGGCCGCAAAGTGCCTAAGTTGGGTGCGTACACAACTGTACGCGAGTGGTTAGTACTAAGAAAGGATCTATCGACTCACCCTGATAAGGTGAGAGTATTTCCTGTACGTTCTTCGATAACATGTTCCTAGAAACCCATGGCCATGGTTGGTGACAAATTTGGAAAGGGGTTTTCCAAATTAAGTAGTCACACCGGAATTATTATCCAGAATTAGAAAGTACAGAATCGAGATAATTAGAGGTGCCGATCAATTCACACACCCTAGGTCTCGATCGGGAAATCATCGTAGAAGGACCGTATGTACATGGCAGTTATAAGAGGTGAGGTTCACAATTATCAATTCACCTTTGATTGGGCTTCATGGGCTTGTGGCTAGACATCGACCATGAAGTGTGGGTACTCCTTAATTAATAAGGAAATTAATTCTGAAGTGGTCAATTAAAAGTTGTTTAATTTGTCGGAGCATTTAATTGCTCGTTAATTAAATCACGAAAGTCGTGGGCCTGCTGCCAGTTGATGGTGAACCCAGAGGGTCACACACAATACAATTGGACGGTGACTGTCTTAAAGGAAAGCAAGTGATTTAAAGTTGTTAAATCAAAGTAATTGAATTATGGTATTAATTCAATTGGAGAATATTAATTGGATATCTAATTAATTAATGTTCAATTAATTAATTTGAGTTATCTGATTAATTATGGAATTAATTAAAGTAGTTAATTAATTGGAAGAAGAAATAAATTATGGGTTGATTTTGCAATTATCTTGAAATAGGGGATAGGGACGATTTTTAGTGAATAAAAGAAAAGGAGTTTTTACTTGGAGAACAAGTTAAAAGAGATCTATCAAATCTCACATTCCTAAGTTGATAAGGAATGAAAGATTTGGAGATTTGATAGATGAGGAAAGAAGATATCTATCAAGAGAAGGATTCTTCTCTTATAAATACTCTTCCCTCTTCTCTTCATAAAAGACTAGACTTTGCACAAGATTCACAACCCAAAAAGCTTTTGAGAGAACAAAATCTTTGCTGAAAATTGAGAGAGAAAAATCGATTACACAAGTGAGGAAAATCAGATTTTCGACAAGAATTTTTAATAGCAAATCGCCCCCTTTACTTTCGCCCCAAACCCTAGTCGCCCAAGATCAACCTTGGCCGAACCAAAACTCGACCAGATCTGCCCTGGCCGAACCCTGCTCGATCACACAAGTCCTGTAATTCGATTCTTCCATCTGTATCTCCTAATCTCGATCAAGATCTTAAGTCCAGATCCAAAGTCCTTTGCTGACAAACCTGCGAGATCCAGTTCTGAGCCTAAGACTTGTAGGCGTCACTATAATCCAGTTGGTGTGGACTAAACTTTGGAGGTGAGACACATGGATCACTCAAGCTGTGGATCGAACCGAACACTTGGAGGAAACCACCACAAATCCGTGGTGAGGTAAATTGCGATTAACCCCCTTTGTTTAATTGATTGTTTGATTCAACCTTTTTGTATAATAAACTGTGGAGAAAGATTTATGGGACTATTAGGGACTTCGAAAAATTTTAAATTCCGCACTTTGTTGTATTGACAATCGAGCCCCATGATAGAATATCCCAACACCGACAGCACTCGCAGCCTAACCATCGCCATCAACAACGGTTCGCATAGGCTGTCAATCAAAAACCTCCCATCGCACAGAAACCATGGCGTTCTCCTTCCCTGCGTAACCCCGCCCGTCGCCGCCTGCGCGACGGCCGTCCTCCTTCTTCCCCCATTCCTGAAGAACTCGGATTCTTTACACTCCCCTCCCCGTCGCACAACAGCGGCAATAATCAGATCTAGTGCATTAAATATTTAATTGAAGAAATTACAGTCCAAGAATGTTCTTTTTTACAAACATGTGAAGCGTACCGAAATACGAATCCATGGATCAAAGGAAATACAAGCTTGAATTACAAACTAAGCTAAGAATTACAAGGAAATATAGTAAGGATTGTGTAGGATTGAACCTAATCAATCGGACACAATCAATCTGAAATTGTGATCCCCATAGACATGAAATGGAGATGGACAAAATCAAACCAACATCTCACAAAAGGAGGGAAAATACAGAGAGGATTTTGGGGAGAAGACACTACACAACATTCAACATTCTGCTCCTCTTCACTGCCCGTTCCCAATTTATTAAAATCTGATTTCCTGCCAAATTACTAAAACACCCCTGACTTTCTGCAAAATAACAAAAACACCCCTCTTTAAAAAACATATTCTCCGTTTCACGTTTTGGCATGTAACAAATTCGCCCCCATAAAATGGTCCTTGTTCTCAAGGACATGATGGCGGACAACCAAGTAAATAGCGGAGTAAATAAGCCAAAAACTGTGGTATAAAAGCTAAGTGGCAGCGGAGTAAGTAACATTTGGGTAGCAGCGGAATCATCAACATCGGAGTGAATAGCAGCTGAGTGAACAGCCGACAGCTAAGTGACAGTCAGGTCAGCAGAGTGCATTTGCCATCAGCAGAGTGCACTTTTCCTTCGTCCAGCAGCAAGGTGCATTTTCCAACAGCAGAGTACACTTTTCAAGCAGCAGAGATTGAACACAAACAACTCCGGAATACCTTTCCATTGATATTGAATATGATGCAAAAAGTAGGAGCACTATAGTCCGCCTTTTATAGACTTTCAAAGTAAGTGACTTATTGCAATCCAAGGAGGATGTAAACCTTGGCGGTGGTTCTGGCGGAGGTACAGGCAGCTCCGGCCAAGCTATCCATGATTGTTTAAGCCCCCTTAGTACTGATAGAAGATTAAACATCATACCAACATGTTTTAGTAACTGATCCTTAACCACATTATCCATCAATATTCCACTTCCTTCATCACATAACCATAGTTCTTTTGAGGTCAGCAATACAATCATACATTCAAGTGCAACCTCTAATGTTCCCAACTTCTCAAATTTAGAACATATAGTATAAACCACACTTTTTTCAGTTATATTCACAAGTGTATTCTTCTCACACATTTTATCAAACACTTGTAATTCATTAGTCTTTACTATGTAATTTTTTCCTAGAGCTTCACTTGACTCCCAATTTTCAGTCCCATCCTCACACGTGACATTTTCTACACAATCCTCTATCAACTTCGTTTCACAGTGAGATACCTCTTCATCAACAAAAGTAACATCAACTCGTGATTCAATAGGATCATTTTCGTTCACCTCAATTGCATCATCTACATCAATATCGAACACATAGAATTTCTTATTTTTGCAACAATCATGTCCGATATACCAAAATTTATCACACCAAATGCATAATCCTCTATCTCTCCGATAATCTAACTCAACCGCACTATAAATGTTGTATTTCTTGTATGAATTGGAATTACCGGATTGAGAAGATACTTGGTAATTTTGTACTGATTTTGTGCAAAAGAGCTGCTGCGATTCTGGATCGGAAATTCTTTGTTGATGTGAAGCTGACTTTGATGAGAAATCGAAGTGATTGCTCTGTTTCGACTTCATGTCGGCAATCATCCTACTAATTTCAATCATCTTTTGGTCGATACTCTCGTGAATATTCGACGGCTCACGCAAATTTTCCATTGATTTTTCTTCTTTGTAACCTCCTGTTTGATTACTGAAATTCTTCAAATCAGTGCCTTAAATTCCAGAATTTCGCCAAGGTTGGTTGTAATGGCGCGAAGGATAATTTTCAGTTTCAATTTCAATCTCTTTTTCATTTTTTTGTAGAACAGCCGAGGATCGACTGCTCTGATACCACTGAAGCGTACCGAAATACGAATCCATGGATCAAAGGAAATACAAACTTGAATTACAAACTAAGCTAAGAATTACAATGAAAATAGTAAGGATCGTGTAGGATTGAACCTAATCAACCGGACACAATCAATCTGAAATTGTGATCTCCATGGACATGAAATGGAGATGCGTACCGTAATATGAAGCCATTGATCGATTACAATAAAATGATAATACAACTGAAAATTACACAAACTAAAGATAAGGATTGTATAGGATTGAATCAATAGATCAACCGGATACAATCAACCAAACTCCTGACCTCCATGGATTTGAAAAGGAGATGAAGGTAGCTTGATTTGGGGAGAATTCACTCACTCAACGATGTACAGAGAATTGGGGGAGAAGACGATTAAACTGAACAATTTCCATTCTGCCTTCTATCCACTGTTACTGTCTATTTATTAAAATCTGGAATTGCTGCAAAATTACGAAAACACCCCTGGCCACTTAAAGTTGCAACACGCTTTTAATACTCCCACTTTTAGGCATGTATCAAATCCGCCCCCATAAAATGGTCCTTGTCCTCAAGGACATGAATTAGAAAGCCAAGCTTATTAATAAGCACACATGTACAACAGCTGCGTATTATAACAGCTGAGTGGATAGCTGAGTAACAGCGGAGTATATAAGCCAACAGCTGAGTGAACAGCCGACAGCTAAGTGACAGCAAGGTGGCAACAGAGTGCAATTGCCATCAGCATAGTGCACTTTTCCTTCTTCCAGCAGCAAGGTGAATTTCCATTAGCTGAGTGCAATTTTCCAGCAACAGGGGACTGGAGTCTTCATCATCTACTGCTCAACTAAGGCTCATATTTGGCACACCATATATGAATTAAAGGATGCATTCTTCTAGCAACTACAACCCAAAATATATGTTTTTCCCATAATCCTTTTAATCCATGAAATCACTGTCAAAAGCTCTTTTGCATCACTCCACTCTAATTTCACTCTTGATTTTATTTTCTATCTTATTTTTATAAACTCAAACATACTTAAATCATCCTTGGAGGTGGTTCCGGTGGAGGTAAAGGTGGCTCCGTCCATTCTACTACCCAAGATTGAGCCCCTAACATCTCATGGAGTTTATGCAGCGAGCCGACGCCTTTTGATGACGGATTTGTGATTAAAAAAACCATCCCTTCTCCACTACAAACATCATCTAAGCACACAACCTTTGTGGTAGTAGACACAACCAAACACCAAGGTATAACATCATCTAATATCCTCAACCTTTTATTGTCAAAATCTTTACAATTAATCCCACACTTTTCATCCATATTCTCTAGAGTATAACTCTTACACTTTTCAGTGACATTTTGAGGCAAATCCTTGTTAGGCAATTCCTCAAACACCTGCAACTCTACATTTTCTGCCTTATGATCAATGTCTCCTACTCTATCCATTCCCTCCCCTTCAATTTTGTTTATAGATATTAAATTCTTCACCAAAATGGAATCAGATTGAATGCCATGCCCTGTCAACTTCTCATCAAAATCGGCTACCTTCTTTTCCACTAACTCCACATTTACAGGTGATTCACTAACATTGCACTCAATCATCCACATCAATTTCGAAGACATAAAATTTCTTTGTCTTACAACATTTATGCCCTTGATACATGTATTCATCACACAAAAGGCATATACCTATATCTCTCTTTTCATTTAATTCATACGAAGAATAGACCGTGTACTGTTTGTGTAATTCGGTTTTACCAGAGTCGAGAGGTACCTGAAAATTCCACCTCGATTTGGTGTCGAAGAGATGTTGCGATTCTCGATCAAAGGTACTTTGTTGGTTTGAAACTGAATTTGATGAGAAATCGGAGTAATTGCTCTTTTTCGAAGTCATGTCTGCGATCATCCTCCTAATTTCAGTCATCGTTTGGTCGATACGCTCGTGAATATTCTTCTATTTTTCTTCCTTGGTAACTCTTGGACTGTAATTCTTCGAATATATGCCACAAATTTCAGAATATCCCCGATGTTGGTTATGATGGCGCAATGGATAATTTCCAGTTTCAACTTCAATTTCTTTTTCATTTTTTTTGTAGAACAGCCGAGGATCGACTGCTCTGATACCACTGATGGGTACCGTAATATGAAGCCATTGATCGATTACAATAAAATGATAATACAACTGAAAATTACACAAACTAAAGATAAGGATTGTATAGGATTGAATCAATAGATCAACCGGATACAATCAACCAAACTCCTGACCTCCATGGATTTGAAATGGAGATGAAGGTAGCTTGATTTGGGGAGAATTCACTCACTCAAAGATGTACAGAGAATTGGGGGAGAAGACGATTAAACTGAACAATTTCCATTCTGCCTTCTATCCACTGTTACTGTCTATTTATTAAAATCTGGAATTGCTACAAAATTACGAAAACACCCCTGGCCACTTAAAGTTGCAACACGCTTTTAATACTCTCACTTTTAGGCATGTATCAACATGTTGCATACACAATTTTAATCTTAAATGACAAATCATAAATACGCAATCTTTTGTAATATATTCAGATCTCAAGATTTATAGAAGTCCAAATGTTATTTTCAATTATCAGGTGAGTTTGACTTTTCCGGCGAGGTGCAAGTTTTTCGGCGAAAGGGGTGAGTTTTCAGGGGAGATGGAAGTTAGTAGAGATGAATTGAGGGAAGAATAAATGTAAAAATAATAAAAGGGTAAAAGAGTATTTTAGTAATTAATTTGTTTGTTCTTAAATTTTGAAGGACACTTGTCATTCATTGAGATGGTATCTCAATTACACAATCACCAAGAAAATCTTGTAATAGAACGCCCCAACTTATGTCATGACAAAGTGGATTAAATCCACCGGGGTAGGAACTAATTTTCCCTCGAAAGGGGTTAACTGGATCTAAATATTCATGTAAGGAACTGAAAAATAAATTCAATTTAATTGTAAATATGGTGAACTCATATTTGTGATCCCATTTGAAACGTGCTAGTGCATTGAAAAAATGAAGTCTGATCTAAAGTATGAATATTTTATAAGAGAAAAAAACAATTTTATTTTCAACAATTCAATTGTATATTCTTAGTAACAAATTTGTCAATGAAACAATAGTTGTGAACAATTAGGGTGCATATGTTTTAATAAATTTTGGTTTCAGAATATTGATTTGGATAGATATGGCGAAATATTTGAAATACGAATTAGATTTGTTTTCAATGTTTGTGTTTGTATTGTATGTTGACGTTTGGCCAAAAAATATAGATTTTAATTGTCAAACAATTATTTTTATGTAGTTTTAAATGAGAAAATGTAGATAGTAAATATAAAATGAATGATTTTAAATTGAGTTCCATTAGAGCCTTGTTCAAATACGAGTTCAATTGATTCAAACACAAATTCGCGGTTTGGTAAAACTAAGTAAAACCAGATCCACAAGAATAAGTATTGAGAAGACTTTTCACACATTTCGTCATGAATTAGTCACAAAATTTATTTATAATATGTTTGACTATCATCTACCATTTTATTAATCACATATTTGAAGAGGGAATTGCACTTTTTATGCCAAATCTTTACCTACTTTATACATTTCATACCATACCTTTCATAATTGCACATTTCATACCAAAATCAATCAACCTTTTTCAATTTACATACCACCGTTAAATTTTGGACGGAACTGGACACGTGCGCCGCACGTGTCCGTTAACTTTAAATAAAAAAAAAAGTTCTGAATTTCACTTTTCATACCAAACATTTACCTACTTTATACATTGCATACCACACCTTTCAGAATGACACATTTCATACCAAAATCAATCAACCATTTTCAATTTTCATACCGACGTTAAATCACAAAAAAAAAACCTCGCGGGCACTGTACTACCACATATGCTATTCTTAATTTGAGGAAACTGTAAAAAAATCATATGATAGATGACATTCCCGTTTCTTTTTCGAAAGGGTAAGTATCTCAGCTTCGTCACTTTTTTATAATTAACCCCTTGCCCCCTAAAATGATCCAATTTTACCCTTGGGTGTTATTAGTACTAATAAATATGTAAAAAATTGAAATAATTTTTAAATTTATGGGCAATTATAAATTATATCAATTAATGAATATGATGATTTTGAATTGAAACAGTAGTACCACATTGATAGCGAAGACCGTATTTTATTATATTTGTACCCTTTCGAAAAAGAAGCAAGAATGTTATCGATCATATGATTTATTACGGTTTTCTCAAATTGAGAAGACCCTATGTGGTACTACTGTTTCAATTCAAAATCATCATATTCATTAATTGGTATAATTTATAATTGCCCATAAATTTAAAAATTATTTCAATTTTTTACGTATTTATTAGTACTAATAACACCCAAGGGTAAAATTGGATCATTTTAGGGGGCAAGGGGTTAATTATAAAAAAGTGACGAACCTGAGATACTTACCCTTTCGAAAAAGAAACGGGAATGTCATCTATCATATGATTTTTTACAGTTTCCTCAAATTAAGAATAGCATATGTGGTAGTACAGTGCCCGCGAGGTTTTTTTTTTGTGATTTAACGTCGGTATGAAAATTGAAAAATGTTGATTGATTTTGGTATGAAATGTGTCATTTGGAAAGGTGTAGTATGCAATGTGTAAAGTAGGTAAATGTTTGGTATGAAAAGTGAAATTCAGATCTCTTTTTTTTTTTTTTTTTAGAGTTAACGGACACGTGTGGCGCACGTGTCCAGTTCTGTCCAAAATTTAACGGTGGAATGTAAATTGAAAAAGGTTGATTGATTTTGGTATGAAATGTGCAATTATGAAAGGTGTGGTATGAAATGTATAAAGTAGGTAAATGTTTGGTATAAAAAGTGCAATTCCCAGAAATATCTATAAAATTCAAATGTATTAGTCTTAATAAATAGGGATGCGAACATGCCCGATTCGAGTCAGATTAAGCTCTTTTTCAAATCTAAAATTTTCATGTCCATCAAGTCTTTTTCGAATATAGAATTTTTAAGTATTTCCAGAAACCAGTCCAAATTCGAATTCAAAAAAATCCTAAATTTGAGAATTATCACATATATTTATTTTATAATAGGTTTGTTCTCATTAATTTTTCATTCGACTTAACTTACTTGTTCGATTTTTTTTCCATAATTCACTAAGATGCAACATATTTTGTTGACTTAACCTCTCAGTCCAGAAAATTTAACAAATCGTGCTGAAAACAGTTAAATTGATATTAATTTTTAATATCAGTTCATATTGTTAGATAAAATAAATGCCCAAAAATGAAATCATGAATGAAATATTGACTCATGTCTTTTTAAACTGACGCTAAATTATTATAAATGCTATATAGTACTAAACTATTTTGTATATACACAATTTTCTATTGTTTAGTAGATTCGTATTTTTAGGATATGAAATTAACATAGATGTTTGATGTGTTGTGTATTACTTAAATCCACTAAACCTTTAATAAGATAAAAAATCATAAAAAAATCCGAGTTAAAAACCTTCCCGGTTGACAACCCTAATTAAATTATTTTTTGTTCTCAAAATTCAAAAGATGAATAAAAGGTTATTGGTCACTAGTACCCCCATAGTGGCGTCCAAGTTCGAATCCAATGTATAGAAAAATGGATTAAACACTTGATAAACGAAAAGGCAATAATAGTCCTTTAACTTTGACAGGGGTTTTGAAAATAGGACATTTGTAGTTTCGTAAGCAATTTATATCCTTCTATGTTTTAAATTGCTGCAATTTTAGTCCTCTTATCTGTAATTTTAGTCCAAAGTTTGCCGAAATTAAAAATAGTTATATAAATTTTTATACAAGGAAACAAATTGAGGATTATAAGCTTTGCCCTAATAATTAGTTACAGGAAAGAAATTAAGGAAAATAAAGTATTATTTTCCCTCCAATTTAAGCTAGTTTGATAAGGTGACGTTGTGGATTATCCCCTTGTGGCAGCCATAATACAAAACCCATAAATTTATTTGCTTGCGTAGCAATTTAAGGACACTATTTTAAAATTTAACAAATTTAGGACTAAAACTGCGAGTAAGAAGAATAGAATTACGACAATTTAAAAAATAAAATAAAGAATGTAAATTACTTGTCAAATCTATATATGTCCCACTTTCACGTCTCTATAAAAGTTAAAGGACTAAAATTACTTTTTTGCCCCTTGATAAACCAAGAAAAAAAATTCAAATGATCTTTTTGTTTTTACATATTAATAAGAATTTGAAAAATATAAATTCAATAGACGAGTTTTAAAAGTAAAGTTTGTTACACCGAAGCCCATATACCATAGCCCATAGAGAAGGGCATTTTTGTCATATCCGGACCAAGCCCAAGGAGTCCTTTTATAGCTGCGACTAGGGTTTATTGCCCATCTTCTTCATCTCTTAATTAAGCAGCAGCTGCTCACTCTCAATTCTAGTTCCACGCGCCGTCGTAACCTAACGTTTGTATTTCCGCACCACCTCTCTTTCTCTCTGTATATATGTTATCATTCTTTAATTATATGTGGTGACGGCGGTGAATTAATTAATTTACTGATTATATGTGGTTGGTGCAGGTGAACCAGAAGATATGGCAACCGAAGTTGTGGCACCGGCGGTTATTGAAGGAGATAAGATTCAAACCGGCATCATGCTGTTCAATCGCTGGTCCTACGACGAAGTTCAGGTCTTCATTTTATTCGAGTTTATATGGTTAATTATTTATTCATTTATTTTATTTTATATGAAGTGTTTGATGGTAAGGGCAGAGAGTGAATTCTGATAGAAATGCTTAATTCCATTTTTATTTTATTTTATTTGTATTTTTTATGGCTATTTAATACTGTATATTATAAGTGTATAATGTTTTATGACACAAGTTAACAATTTCATTTGCAGTTTTGACATTATCTTAGCTGCATTATGCCAGCTTAAATGGTCTAACTAATTATTATGATGAAGTGCTCTGTGTGTGTGATGAAAAACTGATTAAGGGCTTAAAATAAGTTGTTCTTGGTTTTACAATTATTTTGTATTTTTATCGAATCTAATGTTCCTTGGGCCCGATTTTTTATGGTGGTGAAAACATGGTCAAGCTTCAGTTCTAAAGCCCAAATACTTCTGCCAGTAATAATACAATATTATTCTCTGTTGACACCTAGTGGCAGTGCAGCTACTTTGTATGTCCATAATTTCTTTTTTCTTGCAAGTTAAATTATTTTCTCATAAAATAAAATAAAAAAACTTATAAAGTTATTATAACACTTCTTCTCTGCCAATATGGCCCAATATTATCAAAACCAATATTATGAAACACCTCTGCTCTACTGATATTATCAGAACCAACCTTCTGAAAACACCTCTGCTCGACCAATATTATTGGAACCAACATTCTGAGTTTGTGTTTCTGTATTCAGTTTAGAATTAATTTTGAAAAGGATAATTACCTTCAGACGCCCTCAGGTGAACCCTAATCACCAAAAAAACCATAGGTGGTGTTTTTGTATCACATTCTTAACTAGAAGGGCTGTTGTAAAACATGCTAAACTAGAAGTGGTGGTATTGTAGTTTTTAAAATAGTAAGGGTGGTCCTTGTAATTAGGGTTTACCCGAGGGTGTCTGAGCTTTAATTACCCTTTTGAAAATCCAATATATGTTTTTAGGCGTTGGCTAATATTTATATTGATTTGTACTGTGAGGAAACGTTTCTAAAACATTATTGAACTGGTGATTTTATTCAATGGCTGGCTACTTTGAAATATTCTTTTTGTTAATTTTGAACTTTTTGTATTGTGTTATAGATCAGTGACATATCCGTGGAAGATTACATCACTGCAACAGCATCCAAGCATCCAACATATATGCCTCATACCGCTGGAAGGTACCAACAGAAGCGTTTCAGGAAGGCTCAGTGCCCTATTGTTGAGAGGTTGACCAACTCTCTTATGATGCACGGGCGCAACAATGGAAAGAAGCTCATGGCAGTTCGGATCATTAAGCATGCCATGGAGATCATCCATTTGCTAACTGATCTCAACCCAATTCAAGTCATTGTTGATGCTGTTATCAACAGGTCTCAAATTTGCTTTTTATCATATATTAGATTTCTTCTTGTTACAATTTTTTAGGCAATTACTTTGTCCAAGTTCCATAGATTCTGAGCTTTTTTGGCCTAACGCTGAGTTATGATGTTAGCAAAATCCGCTTCTGCTTTTGTTAAAGTAAGTTATTTTAAGCTCGTAAGCTAGAAGCACATCATGAGGAGGTCTGATGGCAGATTTGTAATTAATAAGTTGTTTTCTAGAATTTGAGACTAATTTGTCCTTGTGAAATTTTCAATATTCCAAAATTGTTGAAACCATTTTAAACCTTAACATGTTTTCTTTCCTGAACCCTATTGACTAATTTATAATTTATAATAGCTCAGCAAATGTTCTTGCTGAAAGAGTGTTCATTAATTTTGGCCTAAAAGTGCTACTTTATTGTGGGTACGTGGGACATTTTGGTGAAACTATTGAAATCAGTTGACCAAAAACTGCTTTAAATTTATAAATTATAATAGCTTAGCAAACATTCTTGAATAAATAGTGTTCATAAATTTTGCCTTAAAAGTGCTGCTTTATCGAGGGTACATGGGACATTTTGGTGAAAACATTTAAATATGTTAGTGCTCAAACTGCTTTAAGTTGATGTTTAAGTGAGTTTGCAATGCCTTCACTTGTTGTATTATCATCTATTTTTCTTGTTACTATAATTAAAGGCAATTAATGTCAAAGTTCCGTAAAATTATTTTGTGGTGTTTGTATTTTCTCTGTAGCATCTGCTTTCTGTTCACTCATTGCTATATTTTTTGTATGTAGTGGGCCAAGGGAAGATGCCACCCGTATTGGGTCTGCTGGAGTTGTAAGAAGACAGGCAGTCGATATCTCTCCTCTGCGCCGTGTTAATCAGGCTATTTATCTGCTCACAACTGGGGCCCGTGAAAGTGCTTTCAGGAATGTCAAGACCATTGCTGAGTGCCTTGCAGATGAACTTATCAATGCAGCGAAAGGCTCATCAAACAGGTGAGGAATCTTGATTTTGTAGTATTTTTTTTTTATGCCTTTTCGTAATTAATAGTTGAAAATCCATGTTTGCAGCTATGCTATTAAGAAGAAGGACGAGATTGAGAGAGTTGCCAAGGCCAACCGTTGAGTGGAAGATTTCAGTTTTCCGAAACATTTCTATTTGCACCCTCAGTTGTCTCTTCTCCTTAATGTAGTTTTAGTAAGTTACCAAAACATGATGGTTAGCGTGAACAAAGAATGTTTGGTTTAATTAATGTTTTTGACTGCAGTTCAGTTGGATTCTGTCTGTTATATTAATTTTCAATAGAAATGAGAACTTGTTGGTTTGCACCTTATAATGTTGTTTCTTAATAAATTAATTAGACATTTTTTCAGTGTCTTTTTCGGGTTGGATGATGGGGTTTGTGCAAGTTGTATTTAGGCTATACTTTCTGCGATCATAGGTTGAAAGCCAAATAGTTTTAGGTTGATTTCCATGCGCCTATTAAGGCAAAATTGTAAAAATCCTTCCAAACTAATCATTGATTTTGGATTTTCGTTCCAAACTATTTAACTTGGCGAATTTCGTTACGTAATTTAATATTTTTTTGGAACATCATTCCATCGTTAATTATAAGACGAAAAGTGCACATTTGCTATGAAATTATTACATGACTGCTTACGTGTCATGACGTGATAAATTTTAACATGAATAATTATATACTATTGTAGAATTCGTTCCAAATTAATTACAAGATTGAACCGTCATTTTCATTGAATTTGGGACTAAATTCATACAAAATGGTAAATTATTGGAATAAATTCGGCGAGTTGATATAGTTTCGGACGAAAAATCCAAATTATTAATTAGTTTGGGACGATATTTCAAATAAATATTAAAATGCTGGACGAAATTCGGTGAGATAATATAATTTATGACGAAAATTCAAAATCACAAATTAGTTTGAGACGTTTTCTGTAATTTGAACCAAGACTTTAGGCATTCTGGTCCGTGGCTGGTTTATATGAATGGCTTGTGAAACTCATTTCGGTTCTCGATTATTCAGCTAGTATGCTCATTTAGTATATATGGGAGTTGTCAAGAGTAATCTTGAAATTCCTAAAGAATATTTTCTTGATGTTTTAAATGTATGGTCCATGATGTAATTGATTCTGATGTATGATGAATCAGATGTCTTTTTTAGTTTGTTACAAATAAGCGACAAGCTACAACTACATCACATCATCTTAAAACAAGTACAAAAGATTCTAAGGCACCTCATCCCAAGTTCCCTGTATTCCGTCACCCATTTGTGCCACAGCATTGGTACATTTCTCATTTTTAACCTGTGAACGATCTGGCTTTCCAACGGCTTCTCCAACAAATACATACAATCGTCATTCGTCAGTAATCCTCTCAAGCAGAGACAATCGGTGTTGGCTTTACGAATAAGCTCCCGAGCAATTTGTATTGATTTTGACCCGACCCCTATCCTGTTTCATCAACCGGGACAGCCTTGTAGCCGCATCAGTATGTTTTATAAATGCCTTACAATTTTGATACCATAAGTCAACCCACTTTAAGGGTATGGTATCATAAATTTTTTATCCTACACAGTTCATACCATTACTTAACAGCCAATTACACATTTAGTATTTTCGTTCAATAATTGACGGAATTCCCAATTTTGTACAGAAAATGGATGAAAAATTTGCAAAATTGGTCCCATAATTAAAGCTTGATGGCAAAGTTTGCCCCACATATTTTTAGGCCATCAAATATACCCCACAATTTATAAGTTTGAAGCATTTCACTCCCAAGTATAAAAATAGTTCAATTATTAATACTATTTGATAAATTTATTTTAATTAAATCTTTTAAGATAATTAGACTTTATATTTAGATTTTATAAATAATATATGTAAATTAAATGATATTTTATATAAAACCTGAAAAAATAAATATCTATTAAACTTATTAGATTTTTTAAATTAGAGAAAATAATTTAAGCTAATTAGATTTTACATATAATATAAATAAATATGATTTTATATAAAATCTGGAAAAAAATCTTTTAAAATTACATATATATTATTAATCCTATTTAATAAAAAATAAAATGAATTGCAAAATTTCTCTCTCTAATTTTTTTTCTTCTCTCAAACTAAACCTATCTTGAACATTCACTCCGTATCAGTTTGATAGGATAGTGCCCAACAAGCCAGTTCAATTAGCTTGTAATAGGTCTATACTATAAATAACAATCTTTGATTTTATAATAATACGCACGTTTATTTATATGTTTCACGAATACATTTAAGCAACTGGATGAAACCCTTAGATTACATTTGACTATGGGACGATTCACTTCAGTACTGAGTGCAATCATGAAACAGTCTCTAAGGTCGTAATCTTAAAACACGTTCCAAGTCATAGATTCCGAAACGAGACGGGGTATCATAGGAATCGCCAAGACTTGTACGAGTATGCATGATTCACATGGAGTAAATTTGTAGCGTTTCATGAGGAAGGCATTTGAGGCCAGTGCATATGAGCAGGTGGTTCGGATAGAGGATCGAACGACCCGAACAGAGAAACCCATTGTGGAAACGCATGTCGCATATCGGTGATGGGATGTTTCTCAAGACTTATAATAGTGTACGATTTAGTCCTTTGACTTGAGGTGCTAGGGCGAATTCGGTACATGAGTGTGCATACTTAGATCTAGGTATAGATCACATAGCCTGATCATAACATGCCAAGGTTGGGTGCGTATAGTTATGTACGCGAGTGGTTAGTACCAATATGGAATCTACCGACTCATCGTAATGGATGAGAGAATTCCCTATACGATTCTTAGATAATATATCCGAGGAATCTGCGGCCGCAGTCGGTGACGGATTTTGAAAGGGGTTTCCAAATTTAGCAGTCACGCTGGAATATTATCCCGAATTAGAAAGTATAGTTATCGAGACAAATTTAGAGGTGCCGATCAATTCAAACACCCTAAGTCTTGATCGGGAAAATTAGTCGATAGAAGGACCGTATGTACATGGCAATTATAAGAGGTGAGGTTCACAAATATCAATTCACCTGAAGTTGGGCTTCATGGGCTTGTGGCTAGACATCGACCATGAAGTGTGGGTACTCCTGAGTTAATAGAGGAATTGATTCTAGAAGTGGTTAATTAAAGGTTGTTTAATTGATCGGAGCAATTTATTGTTCATAAATTAAATCACGAGGAATTTGTGGGCCTGCTGCCAATTGATGGTGAACCCAGAGGGTCACACATAATACAATTGGACGGTGACAATTATAAAAGGGTATAAAATGAATTAATTGTTTTAAAGGTAATTAAATCAATTAAATGAATTAAAATATTAATTCAAGTGGGAGACTAATTAATTAGTTTATCTAATTAATTAAAATAATTAATTAAAGTGTTAAATATTTAATTAAAGGAATTATTAATTTATTAATTAATATGGACTGGGATTTGATTAAGGTGGTTAATTAAAATGAAGGTTTGCAAGACATGGACCTTTAATTAAAAGCCCATAAGGAGTCTTGCAAACCTAGGTCAAGAAGGAGTCTTATAAATAGAGTTCTGCATGAGCTCAAACTAACACCCTAGCAAAAAACCCTGGCCGCCCCCTCTGACCTAGCCGCCCCCTATCCTGCGCCGCCTCTCCTTGGCCGTGATCTGCTCTTGTGCCGCCGTAGCTCTTCTCCTACTCACCTTGTGCTAGATCTTGGTCTGCAAGCAGATCTACACAGTCCTTTAATAACAAACCTCCTAGTTTGTAGCCTAAGATTAGGAGGTGTTGCCATAATCCAATTGGTGTGGATTAATCTCTGGAGGTGAGACACTTGGATCACTGCCTGTGAATCGAAACTGCATTGGAGGTTTGCCACCACCTTGCCTGTGGTGAGGTAAAAATCGAAACCCCCTATGTTTTAATACTTTATGTGTTTTGATTCATGCTTTTCGTATACATAATATGGAGAATTAACTATGGGACTGTGGGTGTCTTGAAATTTTTTTAAACTCTTTGTTGTTCTGACAGTCGAGGCATCCCAACAGTGGTATCAGAGCCAACTCCATACTTATTATACGAAAAGGCCTGAACATAATGTGTGTTTACGTATATGTTTGATTATATATAAAAACGCGTGGTAATTGTGTTCTGTAAATTGATTCTTACTTGTTATGACTGGATCTATGATTGGGTAAAACAGCTTTTCAAGATCTGTGGAGAATTTATAGTTTTTGAAAACTTCAGGACTTTTTATGCAAAAAATCGCAAATCAGGTTAAAGAGGGCTGAAAAATTCAATTTTTCTGAATCTGGAAATTTCAATAAATCTGGACTGTTTTGCAATTCTGATCGCACGCGCTTTTGGGGTCGTTTTGTAATTTCCAAAAGTTTAGGGACTATTTTGCAATTACCGAAAGTTCAGGAATCTGTTTGAAAATCGAAAATTTTCAGAATTCAAAATTTTATTTTCTGATCTGCTGGCCGATTTGGTTTTGGGGTGTTTTTGTAATTTTTTCAAAACTTTGGGGTCAAAGTGCGATTTTCGAAAGTTGAGGGGCCGGAAATGCAGTTTTCAAAAGTTTAAAAATAGAATCTGTTTTTAAGCAGAAAATTTATTTTTGTTTACCCGAAAATTTATTTTGTCATAATTAGTAGTGACTAAAAGTAAGAATCATAGGAAGTTAGTTTTAAAAGGTTGTTTTAAAATTAAGAAAGAAATAGGTAAAAGTTGTTTGCATGTTTCTTGCTCTACGTGAACTGTTTAAGTGGTTTTCGATCGCGCCGAGCCTTGACCTTAGGGTAGATGTGATTGGTTTAATTTAATGTTTGGTTTTTATCGGGCCTGCGAGCCTGTTATTTTTTTTGGGCCACTTTGAGCCTTTGTAATAGAATAGGGCTTTGCTGCTATTCTAGTCTAGAATGAAGGCCCGTTACAAGCAAGGTGGGAGCCCAAGAAGATATGAAGGCCATGTATGCATGGTAGATTGTGTAATAGAATAGGGCCTGTTTGAGAACCCTTTAAATTGACCAATTGGGCCAACATCATGGCTCGATGATGGCCCACATAGGAGGCTCCCGATCGAAAACATATTGTGGTGTAGTATGCATGTTAGGCTTGTATGGCTTTTATTTATTTGTTGATTTATATTTAGCTTGTATGAGATGCGCGCTAGTATCTAGATCGTAATAAAAGATAAATCATAATTTACACGGTGAGATCTCGAGGAGAGTTAGTATAACTTTCAAACCCGAAATTCCCATCTCGAATTCAATATTAAGTCTATTGGGTACATTTAAAATGGAGTTTTAAAGATCCAAGCCTTCCATCAATAGGAACCAGTGTACGTTGTCTACTTATTGACAGAGGTGATCCATAGTCTGGCACCCGAGTCAAAGAAAGGGACAATGCGCGAAATTCCTTGACTCTTGTTTTTAACTAAGCTCGACAAGGGTGAGAACTGGTCGGGATGTGAAGATCGACCGATAACTAGTTACGGAGAATTCACGATCGGGCCCGTTGCTCATCATGATTGATGGGTTATACTAACGATTAGTAACATTTATGATGTAGCAGTGCTAGATAAATGTGAAAACCGAGGCAAAATAGCTTGAAGGTTGTGAGGTGCCACAATTGGTAAAAGTATACCTACCTGGAGAATTTATTGTATGGCCACGAGTCGTGGGTGCAATTAATTGCTGCTGGGACGTCAAGACCTACTAGGAATTAGATTTCCCGAGCGATCAAAGGGGTGATTGTTTCGACAAAATAGTGGGAGAACTTTTTTCAAAACAAGACCAAAATTCGTTAATTATAAGTGCATAAGATCAGTTAGCTAAAAATTGTCTTCTTTCCATTTGTAGATATATAAATACAATGTCTAAGAATCCATTATCTGTTATCCTCGACGCAAACAAACTGAATGGCTCAAACTTTGTTGACTGGCTAAGAAATCTTAGAATTGTCCTCGACTCCGAGCGACGAAGCTATGTGCTCGACACACCTATGTCTGCTGCACCCACATCACGAGCTATTGAGGAACAACGAACCGCCCATGCTAAAAGGGTTGATAATGATCTTCAGGTTCGCTGCCTCATGCTAGCTTCAATTTCGAATGAACTGCAGAAACAGCATGCTGAAATACCGCTTGCTAGAGATATACTTCTCCACCTCCAGCAGATGTTTGGAGAGAGGTCTCGCACCGAAAGGTTCGCGACCACTAAGGAGTTGTTTTATCTCAAGATGGCCGAGGGAAGCAGTGTCAAGGATCACTGTCTGCGTTTTATCAATCTGGTTTAAAAACTAGGGCGATTGGACGTAGAATTGCACGCTGATCTTAGCACTGACCTCCATCTCCATACGCTGCCTCGTTCCTTTGACCAGTTCGTGTTGAATTTCAACATGGAGGATAGAACCCTCGCTCTTCACGAACTGACCAATTTGTTGGAAATGGAAGAATCGACTCTCAAGAAAGAGAGACCAGTGATGATTGCACACCAATCGAAGGCTGCAAAGCCCAAGAGAGGTAAGAAGAAGAAGAAAGTGTTCTCTTCCAAGGCAGTCACCAAGGTGGTCGAAAAGAAGCGCAAAAGTCCCGAAGATGAATGCTTCCACTGCAAGAAAGCAGGGCACTGGAAAAGGAATTGCCTAGGCTACCTATAGATGAAACTGGTAGCCAAAGGTATTTTCTTGGTTTAAGTTAATATTTCAATTAACTGTGCATCGTGGGTGTTAGACACCGCATCAGGTTCTCATATCTGCAATGATTTGCAGGTGATGGGAGCAGTAAGATACCTGAAGCCCGGGGATAGAATCCTGCGTTTTGGAAACAGAGCTATGATCGCCGCTGAGGCTATAGGAGACGTGGAATTAGTTTTAGGGAATTTTACTTTTGTTTTAAGAGACTGTTTGTACGTACCGACAATAATTAAGAACATTATTTCTATACCTATGTTAGACAATGATGGTTTTAATTTTTCCATTGACAATGGATCTTTTTGTATAATTAAAGGTGGTTTAACATATGCTCGTGGTACTTTGATAGATGGTTTGTATTCCCTAGATCCTATAAATTCCAACGTCATGCACATTCAATCTAGAAAAAGGAAATATGATAATCAAACTCCACAACTTTGGCACGCTAGACTTGGACATATTTCCAAGAGTAGGATTCAAAAGCTGGTTTCATCTAAGGCTCTTGAGATACAGAACTTGGATGAACTCCCGACTTGCGAATCTTGTCTCAAAGGAAAGATGACCAAATCACCCTTCACAGGGAATCCCGAGCGAACCAAACAGACACTGGATTTAATCCATTCTGATGTTTGTGGACCACTGAGTGTCACTGCGAGAGGAGGATTCTCCTACTTCGTAACATTCACTGACGATTTTAGTCGTTACGGATATGTGTATCTTATGAAACACAAATCCGAAACTTTTGAGAAATTCAAAGAGTTTCGAATGGAAGTAGAGAACCAACTTGGGCATAGTATTAAAGCACTTCGATCTGACAGAGGTGGTGAGTACTTAAGCCAATAATTCCTCGATTATCTAAAAGAGAATGGAATTCTCGCGCAGCGAACCCCCCCTAGGACGCCTCAACTCAATGGAGTGTCTGAGAGGAGGAACCGAACTTTGTTAGACATGGTTCGTTCCATGATGAGCTTTTCTGACCTTCCCTTTTCGTTTTGGGGCTTAGCCCTATTAACTGCTTCGAAGATACTAAACATAGTACCTTCAAAGTCAGTGCCGACGACACCGCACCAAGTATGGTATGGTAAAGCACCCGTGTATTCGTATTTACGAGTATGGGGATCTCCTGCGTATGTAAAGAACAAGAAGGGAGATAAGCTGGATAGTAGATCTAGTTTGTGCAAATTTGTGGGGTATCCAAAGAACGTAATACGTTCGTATCTAGGAACGCCCACTTCTTGGAGGAGAATTTCCTCACCAACCGAAATGGGACAAGCATAGAACTTGATGAAGTCCAAGAATCTGACCCATCCCCACAAACAGTAGGAGCTGAACCAGTAATTTCCTGAACCTACTAGTACACCAACTCTTCGAAGGTCCCATCGAATTCGTAAGGATCCAGAGCGATTTGGTTTCATTCACGAAAATGAGAAATTGGAAAGTGATCCAAGGACAAATGAAGAAGCGATGTTAGACATAGACTCGGGTGCGTGGCTCGAAGCCATGCAATCCAAAATGGATTTCATGCATTCCAACAAGGTTTGGACCTTGGTCGATCCACCTGAGGGAACTATCCCTGTAGGATGCAAATGGATCTTCAAGCGCAAGCTTGGAATGAATGGAGAGGTATTAACTCATAAAGCTCGCTTAGTGGTGAAAGGGTATTCTCAAAGGCCTGGAATAGACTATGAGGAAACCTTCTCTCCCGTGGCAATGTCGAAATCCATTCGGATACTGCTTGTCATAGCCGCGTGGCATGACTACGGAATATGGCAAATGGACGTAAATACCGCCTTTCTCAATTGACACATTGACAAGGAGATCTTTATGCAACAACCTGAAGGTTTTGCATCCAAAGGAAGTGAGCACAAAGTGTGTAAGCTTCAAAGGTCAATCTATGGCCTCAAACAGGCGTCCCAAACATGGAACATACGATTTGATGAGACAGTCAAAGCATTTGGCTTCATCAAAAACGTATATGAACCATGCGTGTACAAGAAGAATAGTGGGAGCTCGGTACAATTCATAGTATTATACGTCGATGACATTTTGTTAAACGGAGACGATATCAAGATGTTAGCGCAGACTAAAGCGTGGTTATCCGCGCAGTTCTCCATGAAAGATATTTGAGACGCATCTTACGTATTGGGAATACGTATCTATAGGGATAGATCGAAGAAGATGATAGGTCTCTCCCAATCTCAGTACATCAACACAATTTTGAATAGATTCAAAATGGAAGAATCCAAGAGAGGATTGCTTCCAATGAGACATGTCATCTCTCTTTCTAAGTCAATGTGCCCTACAACCGACGAAGAAAAGACGAGAATGTCTCTCATACCTTATGCCTCTGCTCTAGGGAGCATAATGTATGCAATGTTGTGTACTCGACCAGACATAGCAGACGCTCTAAGTGTAACGAGCCGCTATCAGTCAAATCCAGGCGAAGAGCACAGGACTGCCATAAAAGCAATCCTAAAGTACCTGCGAAGGACTAATGATTTGTTTTTGGTCTGCGGTGGTAGTGGGGAACTGAAACTTGAAGGATTCACTGATTCGAGTTTCCAGTCTGACGTGGATGAATTCAAATCCAACTCTGGATACATATTCCGCCTCAATGGTGGAGCGGTCAGTTGGAAAAGCTGTAAACAGTCTACCACTGCCGACTCAACCACAGAAGCAGAATATATTGCAGCATCAGATGCAGCAAAGGAAAGTGTATGGATGAAAAACTTCATCCAAGAACTGGATGTTGTTCCTAGCATTGCTGAACCCGTAGTGGTCTTTTGTGACAACAGCGGGGCGATAGCTCAAGCAAAGGAGTCGAGATCACACCATCAATCCAAACACGTACAGATGAAATACCACGTGATCAGGGAGATCATTGGTAGAGGAGACATACACATGGAGTATGTCAAATCAGAAGACAACATGACTGACCCACTAACTAAGCCACTTTCACAAAAGGCGTTCGAGGGACATCTGGAGAAGATGGGTCTTAGGAACATCTGTGAATGGCTTTAGGGCAAGTGGGAGATTGATAGGATAGTGCCCAGCAAGCCAGTTCAATTAGCTTGTAATAGGTCTATTCTGTAAATAACAATCTTTGATGTTATAATAATACGCACATTTATTTATATGTGTATAAGGATAAACAATGGCCAACTTCATCTCTCGCGAATACATTTAAGCGATTGGATGAAACCCTTAGATTACATTTGACTATGGGACGATTCACTTCAGTACTGAGTGCAATCATGAAACAGCCTCTAAGGTCGTAATCTTAAAACACGTTCCAAGTCATAGATTCCGAAACGAGACGGGGTATCGTAGGAATCGCCAAGACTTGTACGAGTATGCATGATTCACATGGAGTGAATTTGTAGCGTTTCATGAGCAAGGCATTTGAGGCCAGTGCATATGAGTAGGTGGTTCGATAGAGATAGAACGTATCTAACGACCCGAATAGAGAAACCCATTGTGGAAGCGCCTGTCGTGTGACGGCCCAGCTCCGCGGGTCCATCGGATAACGGTCGAAAAGTTATTATTATTTTGAAAAAGCATTAAAATACTGAAACATTATTTATTTATTTGTACGGAAAACGATAAATTAAAAGTTTAAAAGCGGAAGCGGATTAATACGAAATAAACATATTTTAAAATACTAAGTTTAAAGCGGAAGTAATTAAAATAAATTTTAACGGATGACATGACATGGTGAAACAACTTGTTGGACCCAAAAGGAATACAAGAAGATTAAGATTAATATTTGATAAAATCTAAAATCATTTTCGATAGATATTCCCATTTTATAAAATTAGCTAAAATACCAAGATATTTAGCAAGATATAATAAGAATCAACCTAGACATTATAGGAAATTTAAAACAAACGAAAATCTTAAAATAAAATAAGAATTTAAACGAAAGTTCTACTACTCTCTAAAACTAGGGTGGGACCGCAACCGTGATGACCTAACCGCAACATGAACTATCGCACCTGTAGCTGAAAAGATTGAAATATGGAATACATAAGTTGATCGTCCAACTTAGTGAGGCTGTAGTGCACATGTGCGTGTGATGCGTGGATGCCACATACTATACGTGAGCATATATAACATTGCAGTAAATAAACATATGCAATAACAATTTTAAGCACGTAAACAAGTAACCAATAGTTGCTGATACCGTCCTCCTCTTACCCTCCAGTCCATATTATGACGCCCCCACCGAACACTCCAAGTAAGGAGCTACCTTACTAATTGTGCGCATAGTCGTCTCATGCCAGGAGTTTGACATTCACTCCCCAAGTGTAATTGGCTCGTGAAACGGGTCTACGGTGGATCGAGGTAACCCTCCGCCCTAACCTTTTGGGTTATCCACGATTCCGCACACCAAAATAGGGCCTACATAATAATGACAAACAATACAGTACAGTAATAATCCAGTAACAATACAGTACAATAACAATCGAGTAACATGAAATCAGCAACCAACTCAATAACAATAATTAAAATGGTTCAATATATGATATCAATGACTAGTAAGCACATAAGAATTATCATAATAATTCAAGGTGTGTATAGTTTGTCCTAACAGTCGAGTTTTTCATTGTATCATACGTCACATGATCGTTCGTTTAGGGACTAAGTTACAGTTATGACTCGACCTACTAGCACATTCAGACTGACACACAAGTAACACACAACACTCACTTGTGTAGCTTACGATTCTCGAAGAAATGCGGAAAAGTAGCGTCTTCAGTTCCTGTACACGTTTATATAATGATCTTAGAATCTTAATACTCCACAATGCTTCTAGATTGACTAAAGCAATGCTTTAGTCGAGCAAACGATTGAATCGTGGTTGTTCAATAACGAAACCATGATCAAAACTCGAACATTTACGTTCGATCTAAATGTTCTATGGTTCGTTCGCAAAGCGTGGTAAACATAGCCACGAGAAAGTTAAACTAGAACAAAACCATTCTAATTTAGCTTTAAAATATTTAATTAAAGGTTTTAAGTTAAGTTATTATTTCCAAGTAACTTTATATTCCTCAATGAAATGTATCCGAAACCTGAGCATATGCGTATACGACTAATAAATTATCTTATAATGTTACTTAAATATAATTAAAGAAAATCCTATCACAATGATTTTCTAAATTAACATCTCAGATTTTTCCCTTCATTTTTCAGATTTACAAAACAACCCCTAAATTTTTTAAAAACATCCATTTTTCCGAAAATTTGCAACGAACTTTAAATATTAAGATTTTTAACTAGATTCATATAAAAAATCAAATAAAAAATAGAGTATTAAGTATCTTGTTACTTCAAAAGTCAAAGCTTTAAAAACCCCACATGTTTAAAACTTTTCAAAAACACCCTCATAGTTTTGAAAACTTAAGAAAATCAACTTTCTTGAAAAATAATTCAAGATCCAAGCATTTAAGCAATATTTAAAAATAATCATACATAATTTAAATATAAAACTGAGATTAACAATAAGGTTTAATAACTTTTTACAAACTAACAATGAGAAACAAAAAGTTCTTTATTTATAAGTTTTCTTTGGAAAATTTTACGAAGTTTCAATCTTAAAACACAAGTGACCAAAGCACTACTTCAAATTAATAAATCAAAAGATGATAAAATTAACAATGTAAAATAGCGACAAAACAGCGCCTTTGCCCCCTTATTTTCAGAATTGTAAAACTAACCCCAAAAGTTTCGAGAACTCCCTTTTTGCAAACAAACATGGAGCAACTTTAAAACAAATAATTTTTAAGTAAACTCATATCAAATATCAAACAAAGTAGAGATTCTCAGTCCATTATACTCCTAAAATTTTCGCATTTCTAACCCTTCAACTTTTAATAAATTCTTTCAAAAATACCCCCCCAAAGTTTCGAAAATTATAAACAATAACTTTCTTACAAAAATAAATCAAGATCCAAATATCTAATAAACATTTATTTAAACCAAGCAAAACTACATTAAAAATCTGATGTTGAATATAAACTAAACAACTTTTCATAAAAATAAAATGGATAAAATAAAGTTCTTCAATATTCATATTTTGTGCAAATGAACACAAATTTCTAAGTCTTGAAATAAGATCCATAAACCCAACCCAAACATGAAAATGAAATCTGTTTTATAATGTAATGTTGGGATTCGGTAAGATAAACAACCCTAGGCACAGCGGAATTTAATATTTTAGGACCTCTTACAGAATCTTGCAAGGATACTACTCTAGTTGTATATATATGAATATTAAATAAACGATAGTATAAACAGTTGCACGTTATACCTATCTCCTTGCAAATCCAAGTTGGCAGACGAAGTCAAGTTTCTCTCTCGGTTGATCGATCCTATGCCCTGCAGCAGCGCCCCACGTGTTGCGCCTCTATGGGTTAATACACCACAATTACACGAAAATAATATATCCTGATCGGCTAGAACACAAGATATATTAAGATCTAAGGTTAGGGAACAAGATTGGAACGAAGAACGAAATCGAAAAATTCTTCCTAAGGAAGAAGGTGTTTGGTCGAGAGGGAGAGTTTTTCTTGACTTAACTTTTTGGCTCTCAAAAGTTGTATATGAGATGTGAGACCTAGTCTCTTATTTATAGTTATCTGATTAACCTAATCCTCCTAGGATTAGGACTCCAATTCTCCTACATGGGCCATGGCCCTTTTAATTAGAAGACTAAGTCTTTCTAATTAATTCATGGCCCAGTTAATTAATTTAATCTCCCAATTAAATAGCCCAATTAATTAACTATTCTCCCAATTAATTAAATCAGACTCCAAGTCTATTTAATTAAATCTTTCTATAATTAATTAAATCCAACTTAATTAATTAACTTACAAATTAAATTCCAATTTAATTTATAATCTTGATCCAATTCCAAATGGATCAAATTTGTTCCAATTGGGTCGACCCAGTCGACCCAGTCACCAATCGACCCAGTCGATTTTTTCAGACCCGGTCGACCCAATCGACCCAGTCGATTCGGTCGACCCATTTGTTTCCTTTTCCTTCGCTTTCGCTTCATGTGTATTGTGTATGCCCCCATACGTTCACCACATAATTGGCCGTGGGTTATAATTAAATATTTATTAAATTATTCAAGTATTAAATACTTTCTAAATCAGTCGAACACTCTGTCGACTGACCATTCCACAATTCGCACCCCTGCCAATTTAGGAATTCTCCCACACTCCACGGTCGATGTCTGGCCACAAGCCCATGGAGCCTAATCACTGGTGAATTAATTCAGTGAACCTTTTATCATTTACAATTACAATATACGCCACAATCTCTCCATCAACCAATCTCCCAGTCGAGACTTAAGGGTATGGTCTTTCATCGGTTTCCCTTTTTCTTTTGTCTTGACCTTATGCATTATGGTCTCGAAATAATTCTCTTTGACTTAATCTTTATGAGCTACTTACATAAAGCCGTCAGATACCTCGGCCGAGGATTTTACCAGAATTAATTTCTCACAGAAATCCATAGGAGAATTTCCCAACCTATCAAGTCGGGTCAATGGATCCTTTGTTGATGATATGAATCTGCATACGAGTTCCTCTATACCCAATATGAGTCCACGGAGACTTTCTGGCGAACTCCAGTCAGTCGGAACTCATATCAAAGTATAGACGTTCTCGTACCAGATAAACCCTATCACCTCAAGTAGTTAGGGATCGTTCCTCGTATACTATTGCAAATTGGAATAACTTCAACCCCGATATGCGACTACCGCTTCCATGGTGAGTTATTTCCTAATTGGGGTATTCAGTGCGCTTGCCATCCCAGCAAGCCACCCACTTATGTGTATCGACTATCCCAATCACGCTCGTGGACCCCAGCGTCCTCCATGCTAAATCTTTTCAAGATTTTATCTATGTACTGGGATTGGGAGAGGCCCAGCAGTCCTTTTGATCTATCTCGGTAGATCCATGTACCTAGTACAAAGGATGCTTCTCCCAAATCCTTCATTGAGAATTGTGTAGATAACCATGCTTTAGTTTCGGACAATACTTTTACATTGTTTCCAATGAAAAGAATGTCATCAACGTAAAGCACCAAAATTCAACTGTACTCCCACTGATCCTTTTTGTACACGCATGGTTCAAACACGTTTTTGATGAATCCATAAGTTTGGATTGTTTCATCAAAACAGATGTTCCAACTTCGGGAAGCTTGCTTTAGTCCATAAATGGACCTCTGGAGTTTGCACACCTTGTGTTCATCTCCTTTAGATGCATATCCTTTAGTTGCTCCATGTAGATCTCCTTGTCAATGTCCCCATTGAGGAAGGCAGTCTTTACATCTATCTGCCATTTCTCGTAGTTATTCCACACAGGTATGGCCAGCAAGATTCGAATGGATTTAGGCATTGCGACGGGCGAGAAGGTCTCCTCAAAGTCGATACCTGACCTTTGAGTGTATCCTTTTCCCACTAGTCGCGCCTTGTAGGTTATTACCTCTCCGTTCACTCTAAGCTTTCGCTTATAGATCCACTTGCAACCCATGGGAGCCACTCCCACTGGTGGATCTACCAAGGCCCAGACCTTGTTTGAGTGCATGGAGTCCAATTCGAATTCCATGGCTTCGCGCCACTTTCCCGAGTCTATGTCTAGCATAGCCTCTTCGTAAGTCCTTGGGTCTGTTAGAAACTGTCCAGTCTCACGCAGCAGACCGTAGTACCTCTCGGGTTCTCTACGTTGTCTTTCTGACCTACGAAGTATTGGTGTACTTTCTGGTACACTTTCATGCTCTTGTTCTCCCACTGCCAGTGGTGATGGGTCAGCTTGATCGACCTCTTCGGCCTTTTCAGGTTCAGTGACCTCATCTAGTTCTACGGAGTATTCCTTCTTGTCCACCAAGAATCCTTCTCCAGGAAATGTGCATTCGTTGAGACAAACGTAGTTTGTCTTGTAGGATCGTAGAACTCGTATCCTATTGATTTTTCTGGATACCCCAAGATTTTGTATAAGATGGACTTTACATCCAGCTTTTCTCCTACTAGCTTATTCACATAAGTGGGAGACCCCATATGCGCATGAATGCATATGAAGATACAATACCAAAACTGATATCTCGTGATATTTTTTGGAACTGGCTTCAGAGATACTTAGCCTAGTATCTTCGATTTTCTCGATCAAGTTTTTATTTGATTGAATAAGGAATTTCATGTAAGATTTCTTAATGGACATTTACATGTCCAAAATGCTCAACAACTGACAATGTTTTGAGCGAGTCTTACATTTCGAGAATCTAATTCTCTATTAAATAATCAATTGCGTGCATGTTCGATTTTGAATTGGTCCAAATCTCTTACATGCTTTCATTGATTAGGCTCGCTTCTTTATTCCAAAAAATAATTTGGAATTGTACATCACAACGTAGTTTTACCCATGAGGGTACAAGAGACGCCTTATCTCCCACTAATGCTTTAGTGTTTCTCCACATTTTTAAATGGATTGAATCCATTGCAATTGTTCATGCCTCTTGGTTGCCTAGCAACCAACTACTAAATTTAATTTCCGTTAAGCAAGATTCGAAAGTCGGTTACTATGTACAGCATCCCAGTCGAGCTCGACCTAGTCGAGCTCATTCTTTGAATCTTTAATTCGGAAATATGTTTTAGTGCTCGTGTATCGCCTTTCGGTTTTTACAACGACTCAAGTGTGTGGAATCTTGATTATTTATATTTCATTGACTATGCATATTGATGAGGGGTAATTCGGATCCCCTGTTTTTCCAGCCTCAATGCGGTTCGAATAGCACCGAACCCTGTCGCCAGGGACCAAAAGCCGAACCAAAGCATGAAGATGATTGTTTCGAGCACATTAGAGAACCATAGATCGAAGGACACTGTTGGGCCAAGCCCAGGCCCAAGCCCTCCAATTTGGCTATAAATACTCCATGCATTTATTATACTGGACAACTTCCTAGGCGCACTAACCTTGAGACCTCTGCTCGGGTCACTAGAGAGTATTAGCATAGGCTTTCTCATACATGTTCACCCTCTAGCTTGTACGGCATCCAATAATGCTCGAATAGGACCCCTAATATTTGTACTTGTACTCAATTTACTCGAATACAATTACATTTGGTCTTTATTTTCCTTTTAAAATTATTGTCATCGTGTTATTTCCCCACCCTTGATCGAACCAACGAAACCACGTAAGATCAATTGGCGCCCACCGTGGGGCCTTATTCGAGTATTAGATCGAAATATGCCTAATACGAGGAGAAAAATGTATGCCAGAAAAGCTTAAGGATAATGGTCAAGCCTATGGTCGCACAACTCTTTTATTTCTTCAACGAATTTATTTTTAGGAGCGATTAAGAAGTTCAGCAGGTATCATCGAAGGCTTAGAAGATCTATAAAATTGCAGCTTGTCAATTGACGATCGGAATTTATTTTTCCGATCTTCGCGTTTATTAACTTCAATGACAAGTTCTTTCGAATCGGTTATTTAGAAGACCATTTACGAAGTCTCTATGTACTATTCGTCGACTGTGGTGTTTTTTCTCAAAGTTAATCGGGAAAGGTTGATTAGATAAATTCTCGAGCTAATGGACGGAATATTGGCTATCATTTCGACCAATAACGGAATTCAAGTAATAAAATTCAATCAGAAATGAAGCTTTATCATTAATAATCTTCAAACAAGTTACAAAGTATAGCTTCGAATATAATTCGAGCTCAAGAAATGCAATACAATCACTCCTACTCTATTACAAATTTCATGAGGTAATATACTCGATCTTCGTTCCCCAAGGTCGCCCCAGATGCAGAACTCAGCAGTGATTCTTATTGGCAATCACTAGCCACGTGTCGCACATCCGTCTTCGAACGGGATGAAAGCCGGATTGGAGCTCCTCTCCGGGGCACCAGACCGACCTTAGATCCTCATCAGTAAACAATGATTGAAATGCGCGATCATTGTTTACTGGATAATCCGAACCGGAGCAGCAAAGGGTTATCCCAGCAGAGGTGCTCCAAGGGAACTCGAAGGAACTATCTCGTAAGAAAGCCCTCGAGGAAGTTGGTGCCTCAGACTTAAAGAACTCCACTCGGAGTAACCTACTGCCCGATCAGGTACTGCGCCAGAAGACCGGAATTCAAACCCGTCACAGACAAGATATGTCTGGGAAAACAGGTTGCCTGCCGGTATTCTAGGCGCAATTTCTTTTGCCTGTCGATATTCTAAGCGAAAAGCTTTTACAAAAGGAAACAAGATCGAAAAACAAAGTTCGAACTCTAATCTCAAACTCTTTTATCTGGGAGAAAATACGAATCAAATCTGAAATTCGACCCATGGTGATCGGAGGAGCATAAGGAAAAAAGCAAGAAGTGCTGTATACACGAAGGGACCTATTTATAGTGGTGAAGGATTTTTAATCAACGGCCCAGATAACAGGCTACGAACGGTTTGATGTCCGTAATAAATGGGAGGACCGTTACATTTCCCGAGAAATAGGGCCCTGTTTGGTAATGAAGGACACATAATTCAATGGGGAGTATAGAAGAATTACGACATTCTAAATATCGAACAGTCACGACGTGTTCATAACATTATATTGAAGGATGGCATGTCGGATTCGTATTCGGTTTATTTAGATGTTTTTACACTCAAGTATTTATTGTTATGCTTTTACATTACCAACTGAGAAGAAATATAATCGGTTTAGTCGAACAGAATTCTCGACTGGGAATTATACAATTATGGAAGTTCAGCAGTGATAAGGATTTATGGCATCATTTCCCTTATCAATTTCAGGGCCGCTAAAATATTTATCTATTATCCGATCAGGCAACTGGTATTCGATTATTTCTCTATCGATATTAGAAGATCAAAATGGAGTTACGAAAGATAAACTCTATTCTATTTATATTTGATGTTATCAACAAAACAAAGAGGAAGTGTATTTATATTATCTTGGAAAATACAAAAGCTGGGAAATACATATCGAGCATAGATCAAACATTCATATTACATCAAGAACACTATTACTCCCTACAATCCTATGAAATTTTCGGTCTCTTCTCCTACCGTCTATTAGGGGTAACTTAGCTCCGACCATGGAATCTCCTTCGGATCCGCAGGCTCTTAACTTTATTTACGATTCTCCAAAGATGAAGACTCGAGGGTGCGATTCATCGAGTAAGCGAGCTCTGCAGAACTCCCACCCCTGTACGTCTTCCTAAATGCATTGTGGCAATAGGTCCCTAATCGAAAACCTATGCCATAACCTACAAGCTCCATAAATCTGGCTTATTGGCCTTCAAGATGGAGATTATATTTGCCTGCCGATACTCTAAGCGAAGATTGAAATGATATTATCTCTGCTCGGATATCCCTCCACTTAAAAATTGTTCGAAATCTGACCTCGAATAAGCGAATTATTGAAATAATAATCTTAGTCGCCATGAGGGGACGGAAGAGATGCCAATACAATTGAATAAGATGGCTTCTAAGGAATGACAGCTTTTTATAGGAAAAATAAGTGGAATCTAACGGCAGAGATTTCACGTCACGAAGGAACCAGATCTAAGAACTGTTGCGTTTCCCGATAAAGGAGGGACCGTTTGGGAAAGGTCGAGTTGTTGCGACACATATTATGCCCACCTGCTCGTCGGGTGCTAATATGATCAATCTCTATTTAGCAATTATTCTGGTACTCAAGATCAGCATTTATCTAATATCGATCTCAATTATTTTCGAAATTGTTAAAGGGTGAAAGCCTCTGCTATGACCCTCGAGCTAAAAATGCTCTGAAAACGACTAAGGGTGAAAGCCTCTGCTATGCCCCTTAGATCGAAAATATTAAATGGGTGAAAGCCTCTGCTATGACCCTCGAGCTAAAAATGCTCTGAAAACGACTAAGGGTGAAAGCCTCTGCTATGCCCCTTAGATCGAAAATATTAAATGGGTGAAAGCCTCTGCTATGACCCTCGAGCTAAAAATGCTCTGAAAACGACTAAGGGTGAAAGCCTCTGCTATGCCCCTTAGATCGAAAATATTAAATGGGTGAAAGCCTCTGCTATGACCCTCGAGCTAAAAATGCTCTGAAAACGACTAAGGGTGAAAGCCTCTGCTATGCCCCTTAGATCGAAAATATTAAATGGGTGAAAGCCTCTGCTATGACCCTCGAGCTAAAAATGCTCTGAAAACGTCTAAGGGTGAAAGCCTCTGCTATGCCCCTTAGATCGAAAATATTAAATGGGTGAAAGCCTCTGCTATGACCCTCGAGCTAAAAACGCTCTAAAAACGACTAAGGGTGAAAACCTCTGCTATGCCCCTGGCTACGCCCCTTAGATCGAAATTATTTTCATCGATCAATCAAGATCAACCAGCATTTCTATTCTTTTCTCTCCATAATTATTCATTCGGCTAAGGCTAACAACCATCATCGTGACGCTTATATCAAAATTATTATTTAAGATCGGTCAAAACCCATTTTTCGATTATTATTTCGCGATTATTTGTCTGACTAGGGAATTTGGCCCCTCGGATTAAATTTGTTACTCAAGGATCATCTCGGGATTCTTCTATTCGATCTCTTAATTATTATGTATTTGATGGGGGTACAAAGGTCTCCGACATGTTAATTCGAAATCGAGGAATGTCGGTTGTTATCCATCGTCTGAATATTTGTCAAAGTTTTTAAAGAATAGCTCTTATTCGTATTCTTGAGACAGAGAGATGGATGCTCGACAACAGTATACAAAAGCAATTCTATAAAATAACGAGTAAGGATGATAAGAGAAATAAATATCTCATTCATGACATTACAAACAGTTACAAAAGAGTTCAAAATTACAATGATAAGTCGAGCAAAAACTTTACATTTAATGTAACCCTATTACAAATTAACCCTACGCTAGAATGTTCTCATAACTGAGGACGGAAGACGAGGCTGGGATAACACTTCTACCCTTAATCCATCGCTTCCTCAATAATCGCTCCGTGCTGGAGCAGGCCGAGAGACAGGGAGGCAATCCCTAAAGAAATTATTCCACGCAATCTTGAAGGCAACATTCTTCAAGGAATATCTTGAAGAAGTAGAGATCGAGTGCAGGAAAACTCCTCCAGCAGTTGACCCACTATCCGACCGGGTGGATTGACAGGATACAGGAGATCGAACCTGCCTCAGAGACTTGAAATCAAAGAGAGCTGGTCGCCTGCCGGTACCCTAGTCGCATTCATTTTCGCCTGTCGATACCCTAGTCGAAATAAGTAGTCATCAGGAGATAGCGAAATTTATAAATAGTTCGGAGAAAAACCTCGAACAGTTCAATCGGGGATAGCAAACGGAACATGGCGGCTAGAAAGAGTAAAATCTCAATCATAGAGCCGATCAGAAATGTTACTGAAATGAAAAGTTTGAAGGTAACTACGGAACTATATATAGTGAAAGGAAAAGGCAATTAACGACTCAGATTTGATGGTACTAACGGCTGAGATATAAGCAGTAAATGCGCCGACCGTTACGATTCCCGAAAATACAGAAGCTATTTCGGGAAAAAAGTGAAGAAAATGTCAAAACTGTTCTACTCGAGCCCATTCCCATCCTAGTTCATCGTAGGTTCAGCTCCAATCACCGCAGAAGAATAATAAATAAATCTAAATACTTTATGTAGAGAAAGCTTTGTCAGTAATCGGCCTAAGGGTAAATAAAGCCATCGTAAAGGTCGATAAAAAAGTATTTTTCGAGCTTAATAAATAAGACAATTGCAAAATACAAAGACATCGAACCCTATTACATCTTCATAACTGGCTGATCCTATGAAATTTCCGGCGAACGATAATGTCCTTACTTGACCAAGAAGCGCCCATTGAGCTAGCGAATCTTCGGATACGGCCGAAAAGGAAAAAGGCAATACATCTCTTTCCCGGAAAAAATATGAACATTCAATGAAGGACGTCAATCTCCGAGTCACTACCTGAAACGTTTTCAAAAGAAAACCTAGCAAATTACATCATACCCTCGAAAAAGCTTGACGCCAGAATCTCCCTAAATCACAAAAATACCATGGGCCGTCGGGGTCGTGGATGGTCAGCAATAAAGCTCATCGGCCTTCAAGATTGATATAGCGTGCGCCTGCAGATACCCTAGTCGAGATAGAAGTATGAATTTTACTATGAGGCGCAATACAATTCCTAAATCGGATTTCGAAACGTGGAATAATGCAACAAGATCTTTTAATCAGCATGATCGAAGGAATCTATTTTCGAAAAATGTTAAAGGAATACAAAACAAAGAACCCCATTTATAGACACTATTTTCAAAAATCCAACGGCTACCAGAAAACGAACGGTCGAAATCAAAAGATTGTCACGACTCCCGAGAACTTTGCCGGAAAAAGGAAGTGGTATTATTTTTGAAATTTAAGTGGAATTACTACGCCAAGATCGAAGATCAAGAAAGCAAAATAAAGCATGATCAAAGAAAGAGCACATAAGAGGAACATGCGATTCGAGAAGGAAATAAATTATTACAAGCCATAGAAAATAAAATATCTGAAAATTATTCATGATCGCACAAATAAAAACAGTATGGACATATTACAAGCCCGAGTAAATTAGAGACGGCATCTAAACAAGCTTATTATCAGAAAGAATCTTTCGAAGCTCAGCGCTACGAGCCTCATATCCTGCTTCGAATCCACGATCATAAGCCGCCTTCTCTTGACGTATGAAATCTTGCTTCTCCTGCTCGTGAAGGTTCTTCAGTTTTTCAATTTTCTCGTTCAGCTGATTATGGATCTCTTCTCCACGCTCGATAGCAGCCTTCTCCCTCTCTAAAGCAAGCTTCTCTGCGAGGACGCGGTCGAGCTCGACTTTCTTCTCCTCCAGCTCGAGAGAAATAGCAGTACGCTGACTGGTCTCCCGCTCAGCAAATGTTTTAAGCTCGATAAAATCTTGTCCGGCCTGTTAAAAGGATCAGCAGCGTTAAAAAAAAAAAAAAAAAAAAAAAAAAAAAAAAAAAAAAGAGAGTACACCTGAAAAAGGAAGTGCTGCCCAGACTCGAACAACTCTTCTATGTTTCTCTCTTTGGACATGTTCCTCTCCTTGGGTATGTCAGTCTCTGAAGAAGTAAAGGTAGCTTGCAACAAGTTACCCATGGGATCAACCTTAGAAGGAGATCCATCTTTCAACTCCTCGTGCAGGGAAGAAGCAACTTTTTGAGGAGTGGAATCGGCAAAAGGTCGAGGAGGATTATCAATTCCTAAAGCTTCAGCAGAGGCCCCCCCACCACTCTCAATCTCTAACTTGGATTTTTTGCTGGGATTCCCTGAGGAAGGGACGATTGAAGTATCGGAGGATGACTTGCTACCAATAGCAAGATTTTGTAAAGCCTCAAGGGGTGTAACCTCATCGGAATAAGGCCTCTTATTCGAAGAAGGAACAGGAATCTTTTCTTCGACAGGATCCTCACTGTTAGAATCAATCACTTTCGGGGAGGAACCTCCGAGCTTAGCCTCGAGCTTTTCGTCACCCTTGTTTGGTTTCGAGGAGGCACTTTTTTCTTTCTTATCTTCTTCCCCTTTGGGAGCTTTTGGGGAAGACACAGAGGTCTTAGAAGAAGATTTGGAAGGTTTGGCCTCCTTGTCAGCCTTTCGCTCTTTGTTCGATTTCTTATTCTTCGAACCACCAAATATCGATCTGGGATCGATAGCTTTGCCTAATACATTCTCCATAATAAGTGAATCTGGGATCGATAAGCTAGGATCTTTACTTTCTAAGGAATTCAGAAAATGCAGAAAATAAGGGGAGAGCTCCGATCTCTGTAAGGGAGGATATCGTATGAATAATGAAAAGAAATCCTAATATTTATAGACGCTACGCACTACGATTGTGATAGTGAATCGACGCGACCATGGAGTAGAATCCCACTCGGATAAACAAAGTCCGAGCAGAAAGTGTAAAAATTATCGATCTTTATAAAGTTAGAATTCACGAGTTACACGAATCAGATCAAGAAATATAAGGTCAACTCGTTTACAAAATTGGGTTACATAGGTAAATACAATTGATTTCCTAACTAGAGAACCTTGAATCGCCCCCTCCGGCTTACTCAACCCCAGAAACTCGCTAAGCTGAAAATCAGGCGATATTTGAAGATGGACAATTACCCAGCTTGGTCGAAAGATCGACCGTCTCCCTTATCCGGGGCGTTGCCTATATTGACATCTTTATCTTCCTCCCCGGACACATTAGAAGGATCGTCGCAGGAGTACTCGAGCACATCAGGGTTAGGCATCGGAATGCCATACTCCTCGACTAAGGGGGCAAAGCGATGATTTCGCCAATTGATATCCATCTTGGGTATAGAAGAAGCTTTGTAATCCTTCCCTTCAGCATTCTTAAAAGGGTTCATGTGCTTAAAGTACTCATCCATATCATCTGGAATCTTCTTGGCCGCGACCAACTGTTGAACCCCTTTATAAAAGATCGTCTGAAGGATTTCCCCCATTTTCCTTTGAACTAAGGGGTCTAAGACAGGGGATTCCAGGAACTCTCGTATGGCAGGGATCTCGGCTTCTTCTCGGCCCTGGGCATACGCACGCTCGGAGTCTTGCTTCGCCAATTCAAGTTCTATCTTTACTTTCTTCAGCTCTTCCTCGAGGGCACTCCTCTCTTTGACGGACGCCAGCAAGTCCTCTTCCACTGAGGAGGAACGTTTCGTACTCACTGTCTCGAGTTCCTTCTTTACTTGGGATAATTCTCGCTGACTCTCCGCCAGCTGAGATCGAATGACCTGGTTATCAGCAAAAATCTGGGCATATGCATCATGAGCGTCCTGCGATTTCTGCTCTAATAACGCCAAACGATAGGATTGAAGGGCGAATAAATCTCCGACCTATATGACATTTTCGAGCATCAGTAAAACTAGGAGTTCTGAAGAAATAACACAGTCAAAAGACGAATTTTTACCTCGTGATACGTTCTGGAGAAATCACTTAAAACCTCAAAATCCCCTTTGATGGAATGAAGCAGGATATCCCGCTTAAATCGACTGGCCATAAAGATTCTAGTGGCTTTGTCAAATTCGTTCTCCCCATTTATATCCAGATCGGTCATAATGGTACCATCCTCAGGATATCCTGCGGTTCTGCTACTACGAAGATGCTCGTCCATAAAGTCTGCCACATCAGGCTCCGACCTACCTTCTCGACATGGGACAAAAGCAGAACTCACGCCAAAGGGTTTTATCCTCCTCGAAGGCCCTGGGTGTTCGGCATTTCTTTTCTGGCCCAAAAGCCTCTCGTGTTCCTGAATACCCTGAATCCGATTCCAGGAATGTTGACTGTAGCCGACCGACGAAAGAGCGGAAGTGTCAGGAGAGAATATCGATCGAAGAGGTCCAGACGTGGCAGAATTCAGGGAACTCATAGTGCCAACCCCCCTTAAGGCAGGAATCAAAGACGGTATGACAACTGGATTCCCACCTAAGTTACTTGCGTCTGTTTTTCTTTCGGAAGCATAAGGCAACGGGTCGAAATAAAACTGTTTATCTCCGACCAAGCCGGCAGAGGATACCCGAAATTTCTCAACAGTTCGACCTGCGAGGATAATACGAATCGGGCACAAGTTCAAACAAGGAAAATTGTTTAATAAGACACAAAAGTAAGTTAAAGATGAGAGGCATACCCAAAGAAAGTGGAGCAGTGTTCGAAGCACTGGAGGTTGGCAGGACATCGGTTCGCTTAAGAGGCCCTTCGGAGGACTGGTTAGGGTATCTGATCGCCGGAACTGGGTAGTTACATTGGCTCAACCCAGCCAATCGCAAAACGCCTTCTTGGATCAGGAATCTAGTCTGGAAGGGGTTAGACTGCAGTTGCCCCAAGACTTCATCAGAAAGATGATGGCTGAGTTTTTCTTTAATCCTGCGAGAACCGTATGTCCAAGTATTTGCGCCATCCCATCGATAAGGTCTTGTTTTCGAACTACCCTCTGAGATAGGAACGTCTGGGCCCTTCACAAAAAAGAATCTCCTCTTCCAACCTAAAGTCTTCTTTGTTGTAATTCTAGTAAGAAAAGGCCGTTTAGATCTCGGATGGACAGAGACAAACCCCATGTTCGAACCCTTGCACGGGTCCATTCGAAAAATCTGCCAAAAGTTACTGAAGGAAGCCTCTTCTCCCTTTGTCTCCATAAGAACGCAAAACGCAAGTATGTATGCAATGGAGTGTGGGAGAAGCTGAGCCGGGGAAAGTGAAAAGAAATTCAGGATGTTTCTGATAAGTGGAACGAACGGAATACGCAAGCCACAGGAAAATTGTCCCTCGTAAAAGGCTTGACATCCAGCGGGGGGCTCAGTGGCACGCTCGGTATAGGAAGGAATGACAATCGAAAAACCTTTGGGAAGAAATTTCCCAAAATCCGCCTCGAGGCGAGCGTGATCCTTTTTCGAAAAACAACAGGAAGTTTGACTAGCGGGAAGCTCTGACTTACCCGAGATTACGGCTTGTGGGGCTTGCGTATGTTTAAAGATCCTAACAAAAGCACCTTCGCCGATACTACGTTTGTCGACCTCATTCTCTTCGAGATCCTCGCTCGGATCGTCGTCTTCGCCGTCTTGATGAAATTCCCCATCTTCGAAGTCATCTACAAGCTTAAACAAGGGATCAGATTCTTGACTCTCTTCGATCTTATTCTTGCCCTTTGAACTTCTAGAGCTTGACATCATGAATTCGGAAACGATTATACTAACGTAACTACCTTTTTCGATTAAAACACTTCGAGCTCAAGAGAAAATTTAACATGGAAGTAATTTTTCAACGGGTCAACATATATATACGGGGTTAAAAAGGTAAATTGCAAAGAGGTCCCCGAGTAACCGCGACGGTTGAACTTACCAAGGGTAAAAACTTCGGGTTATTCTACTCAAAATAGCCTTTTTGGTCCTTCATTTTCTAGAATTGCGGAATTTGTTTTTACGGTTCATCCCTAAAGATCTCGGAGGCCCTGCTTATTATAACCGGAAATTCGGGAAAGCATCCATCTGGGGATCGAACAACACATAATGGAACCAAAAAGGATATTATTACTTCAACATCCTCTGACAAGGGCGACTACAGAACACATCGATGCATGCTTTCTTGTATATGCACTCTTTTTCCCTAGCTCGGTTTTTATCCCAATGGGTTTTTCCAAGTTAGGTTTTTAACGAGGCATATCCTCAAGATATCCGAACGGTTCGTCTCATTGTAGCTTGGAGACGTATTCTGTACTTCTTCGAGCGCTTGCTTCGCTTTACACTCGAGAAGTGGGGGAGTATTGATGAGGGGTAATTCGGATCCCCTGTTTTTCCAGCCTCAATGCGGTTCGAATAGCACCGAACCCTGTCGCCAGGGACCAAAAGCCGAACCAAAGCATGAAGATGATTGTTTCGAGCACATTAGAGAACCATAGATCGAAGGACACTGTTGGGCCAAGCCCAGGCCCAAGCCCTCCAATTTGGCTATAAATACTCCATGCATTTATTATACTGGACAACTTCCTAGGCGCACTAACCTTGAGACCGCTGCTCGGGTCACTAGAGAGTATTAGCATAGGCTTTCTCATACATGTTCACCCTCTAGCTTGTACGGCATCCAATAATGCTCGAATAGGACCCCTAATATTTGTACTTGTACTCAATTTACTCGAATACAATTACATTTGGTCTTTATTTTCCTTTTAACATTATTGTCATCGTGTTATTTCCCCACCCTTGATCGAACCAACGAAACCACGTAAGATCACATATTATATTTAGTCGTTATACGAGTATTCATACTCATTTGCTTATGTACACCTTTTTCGTATAAATCTTACAGCGCAATCAGTTCCAACCATTATGGAACTATCACATATCTTTAGACAAGGGATGGTATAAGCAAAATCTAATGATCTAAATAATTCATGGCTTTAGATGCATTGAATACATCAATGAGTACTTCATCGGGCCTCCAACACCCTTATGCATTACTTTAACCATAAGGTTAAGTTCAATAAAATTTAATCATCCCTTATGGGATGAATAGGTTCAATTCCCTCTTTCCCTTGATCTTAATCCATGGAAGAACCATTTTGATTGACTTTTCAACTTATCATCCTTACAGAAAAACCTCCAAGGTTATTTCCCTTCAGAGAGGATACATTCCTCTTCTTCCATCTCTCGAGCCTTTTGAGGCCTTTTAACAAGATGTTACTTCCCATTTGTGGGAGACTTCATGTTTGCCTTCAAGAAAATTTGGGCTTGAGAACCATCCTCAACCCTCTGGTGAAACTTATCACCTTTCTTATTTGAAGAGTAACTTCAAAAAGGCAGCTTGGTGAAACCTATCACCATTCCAGTCGAAGTGTAACTTCGAAAGGAAAAACAATGAAATCTTTGTATGGAGATTAGTCCTGGCTTGGACTCGAGAATAATTTCTCAAGTTTTGAAGTCATTCAAAATTCATTTGGGTTTAGTCAATTTATTTGATTTAAGTATGATGGTAAATATTCTTGGATACATAACTTATGAAAAACTGTCATAAACATGACAATAAATACGTGGCAGATTAATATCAATGCATAATTTACAAACATGGTTTTCATTTGTAAATTACTCCCACTATTTTTGTCGAATACTTATGCCCCCACATAAGATTCGGGAAATAAAAATTTCCTAATGGGCTCAAGGCCCAAATGCAATTGCTCAGTACCCACGACTCGTTGGCCATACCAATTGATTCACTTGGTGGGCGATCACGCCGCCGGTTAACCATCCCAGCTAACCCTTGAGTTCATTTAGCCTCGTTTTTCGTTATGGACCCACGACTCGTGAGACATCCATACTTACTCGCGTTAAATCATGTCCAATATTCGTAAAGAGAAATAGTTCAATCCTAGACACCCCACGACTCGTGAGACAGCGTCTAGAACCTTGCTATCCCCTCCCTTGGCACTAAACTGTGCATCGAGGCAATAGACATACCATCTTCCTATAACTCGACCCACGACTCGTGAGACATCGAGATATATTCGTACGATATGCCTAAGACCTAGTAATTGGATAGGCTCGGACCATAAACACTATTCTATGCGCCCGTTTTACGATTTAATATTATAATTGAATTTTAAGTTCAATTGGAGGTTTCATGAAATGTTCAAGTACGAGGTGTCATCAGATTATCAATTATCTTGTTTACGTTTTTCTATCCTAAGCAAGCATCTCATACATCAAAGAATAATTACGAAAAAGTAAACATTCATCACCTAGCATTGCACATACGATTGATCGATTGCCCATCCTATGCGATCCATCACGAGCCACATGATGGACCAATTGGTCAGTCTAGGGTGGAAATTAAATGTCTTCACTATTACAATTTTCAAACCCATACATCATGGGCCTTCTTGTAATATCCACCTTGATTGTGCCTCCATGTAATGAATTGGGCTTCCATGTCCTCCTAGGTAATGGGCCTCCATGTGGATCTCCAAGTCTTCATGAGGTCTTCTCGGCTCCAAGCCTAATCTAAGCATAGCTTATAAAAATAAAGGCCCTATTCTATTACATTTGTTTGCGCAAGCAAGGGCACCAATCAGGCCCATTTAATTACAACCTATAAAAATAAATAAACCAAAACCACACAGGGCTTAAGGGCAAAATCGACCAATCCACATATTCATTCAAGAACATGCATAAATTCACATAAGGGCATACATGTAAATTTACCGGCTCCTTTAATTTTAATTCACAAAAATTATCCAAGTTAATATAATTTTGAATTAACAATTAATCTCTAAGATTAATTAACTCTTACTTGAGTTCTAAGTAATCTACAACTCTTATCTTGATAAAGTTGGTTAATTAAGATAGTTACAAATCTGCCAAGATTACTATCTTATCCAAAACTCTAAGTTTTCCAATTTTACAAATCTCTAAGATTTTCAAGATAATCCAATTTTGAATAGATTAGTTAACTAAGGTAGTGTCCAAATCCACCAAGATTTCTACCTTATCCAAAACTCCAAGTTTCCTAATTTAATAAGATCTCTATGATCTTTAATCTTGGTTACTTACTAGAAGAGATTAATTTTAATTAAATCTCTTATCACAATTGAAACTCTAAGTTTCCTTTATTAATAAGATCTCTATAATCTTTAATCTTGGTAATTAACTAGAAGACATTAATTCTAATTATATGTCTTATCACAAATGAAACTCTAAGTTTCCTTGTCAATTAGATCTCTAAGATCAATCCAAGATTCACCAAGATTCCATAACAACCAAATCTCCAAGATTTTCAGTGAGTTTGAGATCAACCAAATTTCAGCCTCGAAGTGACGAATTGAACGTTGCCACGTGGCAACACACACATGGCCACGGAAGCCGCGCGTGATCCCCACGCAGTGGCTGCAGCCGCGCGTGACAGCGCGTAGCAGCGTGCTGCTGCGCGTTGCCAGCACGCGGCTAACTGCCCGAGGGCAGCTGCCGTGTGCTGCACGCGCAGACAGCGCGCTGTTCACGCGCTGCACGTACGACATCACGCGGTGGCTGCCTAGCCGAGGTGCGCTGCTGCGCACCGCCGCGTGCCACCGTGGTTGATCCAAAAAATATATAATTTTTGTTGTTCGATAACTTTCGATTTAATTAAACAGATCCAATTAATTAAATCCCAATCCAAAATAAAAATTAACACGATAAAATTTCGAATCAATTTTTTTTTACATTAACTCTAAGTTAACAGATCTACGTCCTAAAACATACAAAGTTAAAGAATTAGCCACACATAAATCAAACATATGATTTATAACACAGAATTTGCAAATTCATATATATACAAAGCCTAGAGTTGGCTCTGATACCACTGTTGGGATTCGGTAAGATAAACAGCCCTAGGCACAGCGGAATTTAATATTTTAGGACCTCTTACGGAATCTTGCCAGGATACTACTCTAGTTGTATATATATATATGAATATTAAATAAACGATAGTATAAACAGTTGCACGTTATACGTATCTCCTTGCAAATCCAAGTTGGCAGACGAAGTCAAGTTTCTCCCTTGGTTGATCGATCCTATGCCCTGCAGAAGCGCCCCACGTGTTGCGCCTCTATGGGTTGATACACCACAATTACACGAAAATAATATATCCTGATCGGCTAGAACACAAGATATATTAAGATCTAAGGTTAGGGAACAAGATTGGAACGAAGAACGAAATCGAGAAATTCTTCCTAAGGAAGAAGGTGTTTGTTCGATTTCTACTTGGGAGAGGAGAGGGAGAGTTTATCTTGACTTAACTTTTTGTCTCTCAAAAGTTGTATATGAGATGTGAGACCTAGTCTCTTATTTATAGTTATCTGATTAACCTAATCCTCCTAGGATTAGGACTCCAATTCTCCTACATGGGCCATGGCCCTTTTAATTAGAAGACTAAGTCTTCATAATTAATTCATGGCCCATTTAATTAGAAGACTAAGTCTTCCTAATTAATTCATGGCACAGTTAATTAATTTAATCAGGCTTTATTTAATCTCCCAATCAAATAGCCCAATTAATTAACTATTCTCCCAATTAATTAAATCAGACTCCAAGTCTATTTAATTAAATCTTTCTATAATTAATTAAATCCAACTTAATTAATTAACTTACAAATTAAATTCCAATTTAATTTATAATCTTGATCCAATTCCAATTGGATCCAATTTGTTCCAATTGGGTCGACCCAGTCGACCCAGTCACCAATCGACCCAGTCGATTTTTTCAGACCCGATCGACCCAATCGACCCAGTCGATTCGGTCGACCCAGTTGTCTCCTTTTCCTTCGCTTTCGCTTCATGTGTATTGTGTATGCCCCCATAAGTTCACCACATAATTGGTCGTGGGTTATAATTAAATATTTATTCAATTATTCAAGTATTAAATACTTTTTAAATCAGTCGAACACTCTGTCGACTAATCATTCCACAATTAGCACCCCTGCCAATTTAGGAATTCTCCCACACTCCACGGTCGATGTCTGGCCACAAGCCCATGGAGCCCAATCACTGGTGAATTAATTCAGTGAACCTTTTATCATTTACAATTACCATATACGCCACAATCTCTCCATCAACCAATCTCCCAGTCGAGACTTAAGGGTATGATCTTTCATCGGTTTCCCTTTTTCTTTTGTCTTGACCTTATGCATTCTGGTCTCGAAATAATTCTCTTTGACTTAATCTTTATGAGCTACTTACATAAAGCCGTCAGATACCTCGGCCAAGGATTTTACCAGAATTAGTTTCTCACAGAAATCCATAGGAGAATTTCCCAACCTATCGAGTCGGGTCAATGAATCCTTTGTTGATGATATGAATCTGCATACGAGTTCCTCTATACCCAATATGAGTCCACGGAGACTTTCTGGCGAACTCCAGTCAGTCGGAACTCATATCAAAGTATAGACTTTCTCGCACCAGATAAACCCTATCACCTCAAGTAGTTAGGGATCGTTCCTCGTATACTATTGCAAATTGGAATAACTTCAACCCCGATATGCGACTACCGCTTCCATGGTGAGTTATTTCCTAATTGGGGTATTCAGTGCGCTTGCCATCCCAGCAAGCCACCCACTTATGTGCATCGACTATCCCAGTCACGCTCGTGGACCCCGGCGTCCTCCAGTTCATCGGAGTATACACAATAGTGAGAGTCTAACCGAATACAACGATGTCCTATCTCGATTGGATTCTACGACTCTTGAATATGTTCTAGATCACGGCCTTGGAGATCAGTCCAAGGGTTGTCCCATAGCCCTGTGATCTAAGGACTTCTATCCTTATGCGTAGATAATTATTACATAAGATAAAGACGACCATATAATAAAATGCATTTATTAATCCAATTGAATGGTCCTTTCAATTAAATGCAGCCAAAATAGTTGGCTTGCAGGACACTATTCTATCAATCTCCCATTTGTACTAAAGCCAACTTTTCATACTTCTGATTCTCATCTTAGGCAGATGTTTTTTTCGGATGCCTTTGAGGCAATGGCTTAGATAGCGGGTCCGTCGTATTAACCTTTGAGGTGACACGTTCCATCTTTATGTCTCCTCTACCAATGATATAACATATCAAATAGTATCGTCTTAGTACGTGCTTGGATTCTGATGAGATCTCGACTCCTTCGCTTGCGAGATAGCTCCATTATTATCACGGAAGATAGTAATGGCTCGACAATGCTAGGCATCACATCCAATTCCTGGATGAAGTTTTTCATCCAAACACCTTCCTTTGCTTCTTCACACGCGGCAATGTATTCTGCTTCGGTGGTTGAATCTGTGGTAGTGTCTTGCTTGGAGTTCTTCCAGCTAACCGCACCACTATTGAGGCATAACACGTATCCAGATGTCGACTTGAAGTCGTCTACATCACATTGGAAACTAGAATCAGTATAGCCTTCCAATTTCAATTCTCCTCCACCGTATACCAAGGACAATTCCTTAGTCCTTCTCAGGTACTTCAGAATTCCCTTTACGGCTATCCAGTGCTGCTCACCTGGATCAGACTGGTAGCGACTTGTAACGCTTAAAGCGTATGCTACGTCTGGTCTCGTACATAACATACCATACATTATGCTTCCTATTGCGGATGCATATGATACTTGAGACATATTGCTTCTCTCTTCAGGCGTCTTTGGGGCCATAGACTTAGAGAGTGCAATTCCATGTCTCATTGGAAGCAATCCTCTCTTGGATTCTTCCATGCTAAATCTTTTCAAGATTTTATCTATGTACTGGGATTGGGAGAGGCCCAGCAGTCCTTTTGATCTATCTCGGTAGATCCTTGTACCTAGTACAAAGGATGCTTCTCCCAAATCCTTCATTGAGAATTGTGTAGATAACCATGCTTTAGTTTCGGACAACACTTTTACATTGTTTCCAATGAGAAGAATGTCATCAACGTAAAGCACCAAAATTCAACTGTACTCCCACTGATCCTTTTTGTACACGCATGGTTCAAACACGTTTTTGATGAATCCATAAGTTTGGATTGTTTCATCAAAACAGATGTTCCAACTTCGGGAAGCTTGCTTCAGTCCATAAATGGACCTCTGGAGTTTGCACACCTTGTGTTCATCTCCATTGGATGCATATACTTTTGGTTGCTCCATGTAGATCTCCTTGTCACTGTCCCCATTGAGGAAGGCAGTCTTTACATCCATCTGCCATATCTCGTAGTTATACCACACAGGTATGGCCAGCAAGATTCGAATGGATTTAGGCATTGCAACGGGCGAGAAGGTCCCCTCAAAGTCGATACCTGGCCTTTGAGTGTATCCTTTTCCCACTAGTCGCGCCTTGTAGGTTATTACCTCTCCGTTCACTCTAAGATTTCGCTTATAGATCCACTTGCAACCCACGGGAGCCACTCCCACTGGTGGATCTACCAAGGCCCAGACCTTGTTTGAGTGCATGGAGTCCAATTCGGATTCCATGGCTTCGCGCAGTTAGAGTCCTTGGGTCAGTTAGAGACTGTCCAGTCTCACGCAGCAGACCGTAGTACCTCTCGGGTTCTCTACGTTGTCTTTCTGACCTACGAAGTATTGGTGTACTTTCTGGTGCACTTTCGTGCTCTTGTTCTCCCACTGCCTGTGGTGATGGGTCAGCTTGATCGACCTCTTCGGCCTTTTCAGCTTCAGTGACCTCATCTAGTTCTACGGAGTAATCCTTCTTGTCCACCAAGAATCCTTCTCCAAGAAATGTGCATTCCTTGAGACAAACGTAGTTTGTCTTGAAGGATCGTAGAACTGTATCCTATTGATTTTTCTGGATACCCCACGATTTTGTATAAGATGGATTTTACGTCCAGCTTATCTCCTACTAGCTTATTCACATAAGCGGGAGACCCCATATGCGCATGAATGCATATGAAGGTACAATACCAAAACTCATATCTCGTGATATGTTTTGGAACTGGCTTCAGAGATACTTAGCCTAGTATCTTCGATTTTCTCGATCAAGTTTTTATTTGATTGAATAAGGAATTTCATGTAAGATTTCTTAATGGACATTTACATGTCCAAAATGCTCAACAACTGACAATGTTTTGAGCGAGTCTTACATTTCGAGAATCTAATTCTCTATTAAATAATCAATTGCGTGCATGTTCGATTTTGAATTGGTCCAAATCTCTTACATGCTTTCATTGATTAGGCTCTCTTCTTTGTTCCATAAAATAATTTGGAATTGTACATCACAACGTACTTTTACCCATGAGGGTACAAGAGACGCCTTATCTCCCACTAATGCTTTAGTGTTTCTCCACATTTTTAAATGGACTGAATCCATTGCAATTGTTCATGCCTCTTGGTTGCCTAGCAACCAACTACTAAATTTAATTTCCGTTAAGCAAGATTCGAAAGTCGGTTACTATGTACAGCATACCAGTCGAGCTCGACCTAGTCGAGCTCATTCTTTGAATCTTTAATTCGGAAACATGTTTTAGTGCTCGTGTATCGCCTTTCGGTTTTTACAACGACTCAAGTGTGTGGAATCTTGATTATTTATATTTTATTGACTATGCATATTATATTTAGTCGTTATACGAGTATTCATACTCATTTGCTTATGTACACCTTTTGCGTATAAATCTTATAGCGCAATCAGTTCCAACCATTATGGAACTATCACATCTCTTAAGACAAGGGATGGTATAAGCAAAATCTAATGATCTAAATAATTCATGCCTTTAGATGCATTGAATGCATCAATGAGTACTTCATCGGGCATCCAACACCCTTATGCATTACTTTAACCATAAGGTTAAATTCAATAAAATTTAATCATCCCTTATGGGATGAGTAGGTTCAATTCCCTCTTTCCCTTGATCTTAATCCATGGAAGAACCATTTTGATTGACTTTTCAACTTATCATCCTTACAGAAAAACCTCCAAGGTTATTTCCCTTCAGAGAGGATACATTCCTCTTCTTCCATCTCTCGAGCCTTTTGAGGCCTTTTAACAAGATGTTACTTCCCATTTGTGGGAGAATTCATGTTTGCCTTCAAGAAAGTTTGGGCTTGAGAACCATCCTAAACCCTCTGGTAAAACTTATCACCTTTCTTATTTGAAGAGTAACTTCAAAAAGGCAGCTTGGTGAAACCTATCACCATTCCAGTCGAAGTGTAACTTCGAAAGGAAAAACAATGAAATCTTTGTGAGGAGATTAGTCCTGGCTTGGACTCGAGAATAATTTCTCAAGTTTTGAAGTCATTCAAAATTCATTTGGGTTCAGTCAATTTATTTGATTCAAGTATGATGGTAAATATTCATGGATACATAACTTATGAAAAACTGTCATAAACATGACGATAAATACGTGGCAGATTAATATCAATGCATAATTTACAAACATGGTTTTCATTTGTAAATTACTCCCACTATTTTTGTCGAATACTTTTGCCCCCACATAAGGTTCGGGAAATAAAAATTTCCTAATGGGATCAACGCCCAAATGCAATCGCTCAGTACCCACGACTCGTTGGTCATACCAATTGATTCACTTGGTGGGCGATCACGCCGCCGGTTAACCATCCCAGCTAACCCTTGAGTTCATTTAGCCTCGTTTTTCGTTATGGACCCACGACTCGTGAGACATCCATACTTACTCGCGTTAAATCATGTCCAATACTCGTAAAGAGAAATAGTTCAATCCTAGACGCTCCACGACTCGTGAGACAGCGCCTAGAACCTTGCTATCCCCTCCCTTGGCACTAAACTGTGCATCGAGGTAATAGACATACCATCTTCCTATAACTCGACCCACGACTCGTGAGACATCGAGATATATTCGTACGATATGCGTAAGACCTAGTAATTGGATAGGCTCAGACCATAAACACCATTCTATGCGCCCGTTTTACGATTTAATATTATAATAGAATTTTAAGTTCAATTGGAGGTTTCATGAAATGTTCAAGTACGAGGTCTCATCAGATTATCAATTATCTTGTTTACGTTTTTCTATCCTAAGCAAGCATCTCATACATCAAAGAATAATTACGAAAAAGTAAACATTCATCACCTAGCATTGCACATACGATTGATCGATTGCCCATCCTATGCGATCCATCACGAGCCACATGATGGACCAATTGGTCAGTCTAGGGTGGAAATTAAATGTCTTCACTATTACAATTTTCAAACCCATACATCATGGGCCTTCTTGTAATATCCACCTTGATTGTGCCTCCATGTAATGAATTGGGCTTCCATGTCCTCCTAGGTAATGGGCCTCCATGTGGATCTCCAAGTCTTCATGAGGTCTTCTCGGCTCCAAGCCTAATCTAAGCCTAGCTTATAAAACTAAAGGCCCTATTCTATTACATTTGTTTGCGCAAACAAGGGCACCAATAAGCCCCATTTAATTACAACCCATAAAAATAAATAAACCAAAAACTACACAGGGCTTAAGGGCAAAATCGACCAATCCACATATTCATTCAAGAACATGCATAAATTCACATAAGGGCATAAATGTAAATTTACCGGCTCCTTTAATTTTAATTCACAAAAATTATCCAAGTTAATATAATTTTGAATTAACAATTAATATCTAAGATTAATTAACTCTTTCTTGAGTTCTAAGTAATCTACAACTCTTATCTTGATAAAGTTGGTTAATTAAGATAGTTACAAATCTGCCAAGATTACTATCTTATCCAAAACTCTAAGTTTCCCAATTTACAAATCTGCCAAGATTACTATCAACCAAAATTCAGCCACGAAGTGACGAATTGAACGCTGCCACGTGGCAGCACACACATGGCCACAGAAGCCGCGCGTGAGCCCCACGCATTGGCTGCTGCCGCGCGTGACAGCGCGTAGCTGCGTGCTGCCGCGCGTTGCCAGCACGCGCAGACAGCGCGCTGTTCACGCGCTGCCGCGTACGGCATCACGCGATGGCTGCCTAGCCGAGGTGCGCTGCTGCGCACTGCCGCGTGCCACCGTGGTTGATCCCAAAAATGTATAATTTTTCTTGTTCGATTACTTTCGATTTAATTAAACAGATCCAATTAATTAAATCCCAATCCAAAATAAAAATTAACACGATAAAATTTCGAATCAAATTTTTTTTACATTAACTCTAAGTTAACAGATCTACGTCCTAAAACATACAAAGTTAAAGAACTAACCACACATAAATCAAACATATGATTTATAACACAGAATTTGCAAATTCATATATATACAAAGCCTAGAGTTGGCTATGATACCACTGTTGGGATTCGGTAAGATAAACAGCCCTAGGATCAGCGGAAGTTAATATTTTAGGACCTCTTACGGAATCTTGCCAGGATACTACTCTAGTTGTATATATATGAATATTAAATAAACGATAGTATAAACAGTTGCACGTTATACCTATCTCCTTGCAAATCCAAGTTGGCAGACGAAGTCAAGTTTCTCCCTCGGTTGATCGATCCTATGCTCTGCAGCAGCGCCCCACGTGTTGCGCCTCTATGGGTTGATACACCACAATTACACGAAAATAATATATCCTGATCGGCTAGAACACAAGATATATTAAGATCTAAGGTTAGGGAACAAGATTGGAACGAAGAACGAAATCGAAAAATTCTTCCTAAGGAAGAAGGTGTTTGATCGATTTCTACTTGGGAGAGGAGAGGGAGAGTTTTTCTTGACTTAACTTTTTGGCTCCCAAAAGTTGTATATGAGATGTGAGACCTAGTCACTTATTTATAGTTATCTCATTAACCTAATCCTCCTAGGATTAGGACTCCAATTCTCCTACATGGGCCATGGCCCTTTTAATTAGAAGACTAAGTCTTCCTAATTAATTCATGGCCCAGTTAATTAATTTAATCAGGCTTTATTTAATCTCCCAATTAAATAGCCCAATTAATTAACTATTCTCCCAATTAATTAAATCAGACTCCAAGTCTATTTAATTAAATCTTTCTATAATTAATTAAATCCAACTTAATTAATTAACTTACAAATTATATTCCAATTTAATTTATAATCTTGATCCAATTCCAATTGGATCCAATTTGTTCCAATTGGGTCGACCCAGTCGCCCCAGTCACCAATCGACCAAGTCGATTTTTTCAGTCCCGGTCGACGCAATCGACCCAGTCGATTCGGTCGACCCAGTTGTCTCCTTTTCCTTCGTTTTCGCTTCTTGTGTATTGTGTATGCCCCCATAGGTTCACCACATAATTGGCCGTGGGTTATAATTAAATATTTATTCAATTATTCAAGTATTAAATACTTTCTAAATCAGTCGAACACTCTGTCGACTGACCATTCCACAATTAGCACCCCTGCCAATTTAGGAATTCTCCCACACTCCACGGTCGATGTCTGGCCACAAGCCCATGGAGCCCAATCACTGGTGAATTAATTCAGTGAACCTTTTATCATTTACAATTACCATATACGCCACAATCTCTCCATCAACCAATCTCCCAGTCGAGACTTAAGGGTATGATCTTTCATCGGTTTCCCTTTTTCTTTTGTCTTGACCTTATGCATTCTGGTCTCGAAATAATTCTCTTTGACTTAATCTTTATGAGCTACTTACATAAAGCCGTCAGATACCTCGGCCGAGGATTTTACCAGAATTAGTTTCTCACAGAAATCCATAGGAGAATTTCCCAACCTATCGAGTCGGGTCAATGAATCCTTTGTTGATGATATGAATCTGCATACGAGTTCCTCTATACCCAATATGAGTCCACGGAGACTTTCTGGCGAACTCCAGTCAGTCGGAACTCATATCAAAGTATAGACTTTCTCGCACCAGATAAACCCTATCACCTCAAGTAGTTAGGGATCGTTCCTCGTATACTATTGCAAATTGGAATAACTTCAAACCCGATATGCGACTACCGCTTCCATGGTGAGTTATTTCCTAATTGGGGTATTCAGTGCGCTTGCCATCCCAGCAAGCCACCCACTTATGTGTATCGACTATCCCAGTCACGCTCGTGGACCCCGGCGTCCTCCAGTTCATCGGAGTATACACAATAGTGAGAGTCTAACCGAATACAACGATGTCCTATCTCGATTGGATTCTACGACTCTTGAATATGTTCTAGATCACGGCCTTGGAGATCAGTCCAAGGGTTGTCCCATAGCCCTGTGATCTAAGGACTTCTATCCTTATGCGTAGATAATTATTACATAAGATAAAGACGACCATATAATAAAATGCATTTATTAATCCAATTGAATGGTCCTTTCAATTAAATGCAGCTAAAATAGTTGGCTTGCAGGACACTATTCTATCATGTAATAACTTAAATCTATTACTCTTTGTAAATGCATGAATGTTTTTCTCCATTTTCTTCTTTGAAGAACACTTTTAAAAGAGAATAAAATAAAATCCAATCAATTAAAGAACACAAGCATAGGTAGATCTTGATGGAATAGTGCCCAGCAAGCCAATGTTAATTAGCTTGTTGAAGTACTGTTTTCTTATGGTTTATAATTAATACGCCGTTCATTCATAGTATGTGAAACTGAACAATGGCCAACTTCATCTCTCGCGAACCTATCTAAGCGATTGGATGAAATCCTGAGGTCACAATAGACTATGGGACGATTCACTTCAGTACTGAGTGCAATCATGAAACAGTCTCAAAGGTCGTGATCTTAAAACCGTTCCAAGTCATAGATTCCAAACGAGACGGGGTATCGTAGGGATCGCCAAGACTTGTACAAGTATGCATGATTCACATGGAGTGAATTTGTAGAGTTTCATGAGCAAGGAATTTGAGTCCAGTGCATATGAGTAGGTGGTTCAATGGAGGATTGAACGCATCGAACGACCCGAACAGAGAAACCCATTGTGGAAGCGCATGACGCATATCGGTGGTGGGATGTTTCTCAAAGGCTTATAATAGTGTACGATTTAGTCCTTAGACTTGAGGTACTAGGGCGAATTCGGTACATGGATGTGCGTACTTAGATTTAGGTACTGGTCACGTAGCCTGGCCGCAAAGTGCCTAAGTTGGGTGCGTACACGACTGTACGCGAGTGGTTAGTACTAAGAAAGGATCTATCGACTCATCCTGATAAGATGAGAGTATTTCCTGTACGTTCTTCGATAATATGTTCCTAGAAACCCATGGCCATGGTTGGTGACGAATTTGGAAGGGGTTTCCAAATTAGGCAGTCACACCGGAATTATTATCCAGAAATAGAAAGTACAGTATTGAGATAATTAGAGGTGCCGATCAATTCACACACCCTAGGTCTCGATCGGGAAATCATCGTGGAAGGACCGTATGTACATGGCAATTATAAGAGGTGAGGTTCACAATAAATCAATTCACCTTTGATTGGGCTTCATGGGCTTGTGGCTAGACATCAACCATGAAGTGTGGGTACTCCGGAATTAATAGAGGATTTAATTCTAGGAGTGATCAATTAAAAGTAGTTTAATTGATCGGAGCATTTAATTGCTTGTTAATTAAATCACGAAAGTCGTGGGCCTGCTGCCAGTTGATGGTGAACCCAGAGGGTCACACACAATACAATTGGACGGTGACTGTCTAAAAGGAAAGTAAGTGATTTAAAGTTGTTAAATCAAGGTAATTGAATTATGGTATTAATTCAATTGGAGATTATTAATTAGATGACTAATTGATTAATTGATAATTAATTAATTAGAGTTATCTGATTAATTATGGAATTAATTAAAGTAGTTAATTAATTGGAAGAATAAATAATTAACCAATTTAAGTATTGGATAATTATGGGTTGATTTTGGAATTATCTAAACTTAGGGGCTAGGGGGCGATTTTAGTAGCTAAAAAGAAAAGGAGTTTTGTTTCTTGCAAATCAAGTTTGAAGAGATTTATCAAATCTCATATTCCTAAGGATAAGGAATGAAGATTTGATAAACAAGGAAAGGAGATCTTTTTGGAGAAGGACTCTTCTCCTATAAATACTCCCTTTCCTCTTCATTCTGAAAATGCTATGAGAATAAGTTTTTGCACAAGTTTTGAAAAACCCTAAAAGCTTTTGAGAGAAAAGTTGCTGAAAATTTTGAGAGGAAAAATCGAGAGAGTTAGATTTTTCAAACAAGAATTTTTAATTACAAAATCGCCCCAAAAGTTTTTTCGCCCCTAAACCCTAGCCGCCCAATTAGATTCGGCCGAACCCAAATCGGTCCAAACCTGACCCTGGCCGAACCCTGCTCGGACCAGATCTGTACTTGGCCGAACCCTGCTCGACCGCATAAGTCCTGTGGATCGAATTCTTCCATTGTTGTCTCCGTTCCTTTGCTGACAAACCTGCGAGATCAAGTTCGTAGCCTAAGATTCGTAGGGGTCGCTACAATCCGATTGGTGTGGACTAGCTTTGGAGGTGAGACATATGGATCACTCAATTTGTGGATCAAACCAAATGCTCGGAGGACACGGGAATCCCAATGGTGACAGGTAATATGCGATTAAACCCCTCGTGATTAATTGATGTTTGATTCATACCTATTCGTATAATAAACTATGGAGAAAAGATTTATGGGACATATAGGAACTCGAAAAATTTTAAATTCCGCACTTCGTTGTATTGACAATCGAGCCCTAGCCCAAATATCCCAACAGTGGTATCAGAGCCAACTCCATACGTTTTTATACGAAAAGGCCTGAACATAATGTGTTTTCACTGTATATGCTTGATTGTATGTATGAGAACGCATGTTAATTATGTTCTAGTGATTGATTCTTGCTTGTTATGACTAGATCTATGATTGGGTAAAACTGCTTTTTTAGATCTGTGGCGAATTTATAGTTTTTCGAAAAATCAGGGCTTTTATGCAAAAATCGCAAAACATGAAAATTAGGGCTGAAAATTTAATTTTCTGTTTCTGGAAATTTTTTGAAAAATCTGGGTGTTTTCTGAAAATCTGATAGCACGCAATTTTGGACCATTTTGCAATTTTCGAAAATTCAAGGACTGTTTTGTAATTTCCGAAACTTCAGGGGTCTGTTTGCAAATTCGAAAATTTTCTGGATTTCAAAATTTTAATTTTCTGCTCATTCTGTCCGAAAACTGTTTTGGGGGTATTTTGTAACTTTTCAAAAGTTTTGGGGTCAAAAGTGCAATTTCCGAATGTATAGGGGCTGAACTGCAATTTTCAAAAGTTGAAAAATCAGAATCTGAAATTAAGGCAGAAAACTTGTTTTGTTTATCCGAGAATTTAGTTGTCATAATTAGTAGTGACTAAAAAGCAAGAATCATAGGAAGTTAGTTTTAAAAGGTGTTTTAAAATTAAGATAGAAGAAAGTAAAAGTTGTTTACATGTTTCTTTGCTCTACGTGAACTGTTTACGTGGTTTTCGATCGCGCCGAGCCTTGACCTTAGGTTAGATGTGATTGGTTTAATTTAATGCATGGTTTTTATTGGGCCTGCGAGCCTGTTATTATTTTTGGGCCACTTTGAGCCTTTGTAATAGAATAGGGCTTTACTGCTTTCCTAGTTTAGGATGGAGGCCCATTTACAAGCAAGGTGGGAGCCCAAGAAGAATTGAAGGCCATGTATGCGTGGTACATTGTGTAATAGCATAGGTTCTTTGAGAACCCTTTAGATTGACCAATTGGGCCAACATCATTGGCTCGATGATGGCCCGCATAGGAGGCTCCCGATCGAAAACATATTGTGGTAGTATGCATGCTAGGCTTGTATGGCTTTTATTTATTAGTCGATTATGATTGCTTGTGTGTTTGCGCGCTAGAATCTAGATCGTAAATAAAAGATAAAGCATAATTGAAGCGGTGAGATCTCGAGGAGAGTTTCCTTAAACTTTCAAAACCGAAAATTCCCCTCTCGAATAAATATTAAGTCATATTGGGTTAAATATAAAATGAGGTTTTATAAAATCCAAGCCTTCCATTAATAGGGACTAGTGCATGTTGTTTACTTATCGATAGAGGTGATCCAGAGTCTGGCACCCGAGTCGAAGAAAGGGGCAATGCACGAAATTCCTTGATTCTAGTTTTAATAAAACTTGACAAGGGTAGGGACTGGTCGGGACGTGAAGATCGACCGATAACTAGTTACGGAGAATTCATGACCGGGCCCGTTGCTTATCATGATTAATGGGTTAGACTTAACGCATAGTAACATTTATGATGTAGCAGTGCTAGATAAATGCGAAAAACGAGGCAAAATAACTTGAAGGTTGTGTAGTAGACACAATTGGTAATATGTATACCTACCTAGGGAATTAATTGTATGGCCACGAGTCGTGGGTGCAACTAATTGCTGCTGGGACGTCAAGACCTACTAGGAAATAGATTTTTCCCGAAACTAGAAGGGGTTACTGTTTCGATAAAAATAGTGGGAGAACTTTTTCGATAAAAAGTCCAAATTTCGTTAATTATAAGTATTAATATTAAACATGTCTGCTTATAGTTGTCTGTTTTTAAATGTTAGCCATTTACCATCCACTATCCGATCCTCGATGCGTTTAAGAACCGAACCAACTTTGAAAAAGGTGATGTGCAATTTCCTATACGAAACCGACATGGCTAAGTTTGACAATGTTAGGGAATATTGTTCTTACTTAAGCAAGACATTCGAGCTGATCAAAGGGTTTGGAGCCCAATTGACTCTCGAAGATGAGATAACGATAACCCTTCAAGGATTATCTGAGACCTTCACTCATTTTATGCAACATTGCATTATTCCGCCTGATGGAATACAAACAAAGCAATTGCATGAGTTGTTAGACAAATATGAAGAAGCTCATCAACGTGGTTTTGGTCTATATGATTGGAATTGCCCTCTATGTAAGTACGAAAGGAAAATAAGGAAGCTTGTTGAAAAGGATTTCCTGGAAAGACTTGACTACGGTATGACTTTTTAAGTTATACACTTGTTGAATCTTTTTGATGTAAGACATCTGATTAAAACTTTCATTTCTGTAATAGCATTTACAGGCGATGAGAGTCTTCCCGCTCAACCCAAAAGGAGGAAAATCCTTGAAAGGGAGATGCAAGTAGTGCAGAGCGAGATGAGGAAACTGGAATTCCGGGACTGGGTCAAGGAAGAATTGTACCTAGACATTCCTTTTTAGCAAAGAAGTTTTTCTTAGTTTTTTCGTATTAGCATGAGTTTTAAGTTTTAGTTTACTTTGAGTATTATTTCACATTTTGTACGAGACGTTATTGCTTTACCATTGAGAAATGGAATTTATTTAATTAGAGCAATTTAACTTTGTACAAATGTCGATGTTTTGAAACATAGAAATAAACAATGATAAACAAATCAAAAACTTTGAAAAACTATGTGCTAAATCGAAAACAAGCAAAACAAACGAGATAATCGTTTACGCTTGAAATGTTCATTTTGGACATTCTTCCTAAAGAGAGATGCGAAAGGGAAGTTTTATTTACTGTTCCTGAGATAATGAACTTGAGTAAAATCGGAACTTTCAAATCTTGAAGGAATGATAACCGAAGAGAAGGATTGCTAAGGCATTCCAAAACATTTCAATCGACATGAACTAAAAGCACTAGTTCAAAAGAAATCTACTTCATATATACTTACGATTTCAATCGTTAAAGTATATGTGTACTTGGCTGAAGTACAATTCTGAAACTATTGAAGTAACTCAATAGACGTTTTGGAAATGAAGTAACTAGATGCATTATGTCGAAAGCAATTTGATTTAATCAAACCTGCTGAAACATAAGCAACTTAACACCTCGATTATCTAAGACGAGAATATAATTCTCATGAAGCAAATCAAAGAAGAAATCGAACTTTGTTTGATTCACGACTCTGATCTTGCTCAGTTTCCTTTATTCAAATTAGGGGATACCTTCCCTTGACTCTTCAAAGATACTTGGTATAGTATATTTCGAAGTAAGTCCTTACATCGCCATGTCTTTTAAGACATAGTAGAACACCCTTATATGAGAAATTAGATGGTAGATCTAGTTCATATAAAGTTTATGGGGTATTCAACAAAATCCATTGAATACCTGTTCCACGACGACGAGAAACAAAAAGTATCTCGTAAGTAGCTTATTCCTCTGTTGACAAGATCTTGTCAAAGGAAATAAGAAATGTCGTAGAACTTGATGAAGTCCAAGTAGTGGACCCGTCCCCATGAACAGTGGGAGTAAACACTGAAAACTGCTGAATCTATCTATACACAAAGAAATCGTAATCTGATCAAATTCGTAAGGAACTCAAAATTCCATTTTACGAAATTGAGAAATTGGATTCTAATCAAAGATTGCAAAGAGATTATGTTAAACATGATCTAAGGGATATGGCACATAGCCATAAGATTCGAAGTTGAAAAATTTGACTCACTTAAATGGCAATAGGTCATTATTCAAAAGTCCTTTTAGGATTGATGAAAATGCCTTATGTCCATTAACTACGTCAAAATTCATTTCGAAACTATTAGCCATAGAAAGGTAGTTTTGACTACCGAAGGCATGACTATTGGATATGAATCCTGCATCTCACAATTGAAAATTGATGAGAAGATCTCTATTCTAATCCAAAGGTCAATCTATGACTTTTTCCCAAATTTGGAACATGCAACTTGATAGTTGATCAAGAATGTTGAATTTGTCAAAAGGCATATGGATTCCAATTGTGCAAAAGAATCAGTGGGAGTGTAGTTAAGTTCGAAGCGCAACGAGATGATGTTCTGTACATCAAGCAAGATATAAGAATATCAGAGAAGCACAGACGAAAGCGTGTTCTTCACGCAATTCTCCATGATAAGATTTGGAATTACATCTCGCGTACTGGCAATATGTATCTATGGTAGATAGAAGGAAGAAGATGTAGTGATTTACCAAATCAAAGTACAAAGACTATATTGATTAAATTCAATATGGAAGAATCCAAGAAAGGATTAGTTCCAAAAGAGACAAAGTTTCTCTTACTTATTTAATGAGCCCTAAATTAATGAGTGAAGAAGTAACTGTCTCAAGAAGCCTTATGCTTGGCATTTGGATTGCATGTAGCATGCAAAGTCTTGTACTAGACCTGACTCGTCAAAATGCTCTGAACAAGCTACTGATAGTCAAACACCAGTAAAGGACACTGGTCTACCATAAAAGCAAATCCTCGAAGATAATTAAAGGATGCAACGCTGGTCTATGGTAGTAGTGGAGAATTGAAACTCGAAGGATTTTTTGAAATTCGAGATTTCCAGTCTAAAGTGGATAATTTATTCTGTTTTGATAGAGCAAAGGTAAATTGGAAGGAATTCCAATAATATACCATTGCCGATTCAAACAAGAATAAAAGGGCACCATTATGATGCTGCACAAAAGAAAGTGTTTAGATGAGAAATTTTCATCCAACGACTGGATGAAATACCTAGCATGACAAAAGCCCATCATAATCTTAGCCGATTTAGATGAGGCAATTGCTCAATGAAAGGAAATCGAGATCTCACCTATAATCTGAACACAACACCGTATGATTGAACAAGTCAAAGGTAGTTGAGACGAATAGAAGTATTACTTCATCTCGACAAAAACAACTTAGCAGATCCACTAATTAAGCTCTCTCACAAATGGTTCGAGGGACATCTTGGTATAGATGGGTCTTAGAAATGTTGTGATTGGCTTTAGGGCAAGTGGGAGATTGATGGAATAGTGCCCAGCAAGCCAATGTTAATTAGCTTGTTGAAGTACTGTTTTCTTATGGTTTATAATTAATACGCCGTTCATTCATAGTATGTGAAACTGAACAATGGCCAACTTCATCTCTCGCGAACCTATCTAAGCGATTGGATGAAATCCTGAGGTCACAATAGACTATGGGACGATTCACTTCAGTACTGAGTGCAATCATGAAACAGTCTCAAAGGTCGTGATCTTAAAACCGTTCCAAGTCATAGATTCCAAACGAGACGGGGTATCGTAGGGATCGCCAAGACTTGTACAAGTATGCATGATTCACATGGAGTGAATTTGTAGAGTTTCATGAGCAAGGAATTTGAGTCCAGTGCATATGAGTAGGTGGTTCAATGGAGGATTGAACGCATCGAACGACCCGAACAGAGAAACCCATTGTGGAAGCGCATGACGCATATCGGTGGTGGGATGTTTCTCAAAGGCTTATAATAGTGTACGATTTAGTCCTTAGACTTGAGGTACTAGGGCGAATTCGGTACATGGATGTGCGTACTTAGATTTAGGTACTGGTCACGTAGCCTGGCCGCAAAGTGCCTAAGTTGGGTGCGTACACGACTGTACGCGAGTGGTTAGTACTAAGAAAGGATCTATCGACTCATCCTGATAAGATGAGAGTATTTCCTGTACGTTCTTCGATAATATGTTCCTAGAAACCCATGGCCATGGTTGGTGACGAATTTGGAAGGGGTTTCCAAATTAGGCAGTCACACCGGAATTATTATCCAGAAATAGAAAGTACAGTATTGAGATAATTAGAGGTGCCGATCAATTCACACACCCTAGGTCTCGATCGGGAAATCATCGTGGAAGGACCGTATGTACATGGCAATTATAAGAGGTGAGGTTCACAATAAATCAATTCACCTTTGATTGGGCTTCATGGGCTTGTGGCTAGACATCGACCATGAAGTGTGGGTACTCCGGAATTAATAGAGGATTTAATTCTAGGAGTGATCAATTAAAAGTAGTTTAATTGATCGGAGCATTTAATTGCTTGTTAATTAAATCACGAAAGTCGTGGGCCTGCTGCCAGTTGATGGTGAACCCAGAGGGTCACACACAATACAATTGGACGGTGACTGTCTAAAAGGAAAGTAAGTGATTTAAAGTTGTTAAATCAAGGTAATTGAATTATGGTATTAATTCAATTGGAGATTATTAATTAGATGACTAATTGATTAATTGATAATTAATTAATTAGAGTTATCTGATTAATTATGGAATTAATTAAAGTAGTTAATTAATTGGAAGAATAAATAATTAACCAATTTAAGTATTGGATAATTATGGGTTGATTTTGGAATTATCTAAACTTAGGGGCTAGGGGGCGATTTTAGTAGCTAAAAAGAAAAGGAGTTTTGTTTCTTGCAAATCAAGTTTGAAGAGATTTATCAAATCTCATATTCCTAAGGATAAGGAATGAAGATTTGATAAACAAGGAAAGGAGATCTTTTTGGAGAAGGACTCTTCTCCTATAAATACTCCCTTTCCTCTTCATTCTGAAAATGCTATGAGAATAAGTTTTTGCACAAGTTTTGAAAAACCCTAAAAGCTTTTGAGAGAAAAGTTGCTGAAAATTTTGAGAGGAAAAATCGAGAGAGTTAGATTTTTCAAACAAGAATTTTTAATTACAAAATCGCCCCAAAAGTTTTTTCGCCCCTAAACCCTAGCCGCCCAATTAGATTCGGCCGAACCCAAATCGGTCCAAACCTGACCCTGGCCGAACCCTGCTCGGACCAGATCTGTACTTGGCCGAACCCTGCTCGACCGCATAAGTCCTGTGGATCGAATTCTTCCATTGTTGTCTCCGTTCCTTTGCTGACAAACCTGCGAGATCAAGTTCGTAGCCTAAGATTCGTAGGGGTCGCTACAATCCGATTGGTGTGGACTAGCTTTGGAGGTGAGACATATGGATCACTCAATTTGTGGATCAAACCAAATGCTCGGAGGACACGGGAATCCCAATGGTGACAGGTAATATGCGATTAAACCCCTCGTGATTAATTGATGTTTGATTCATACCTATTCGTATAATAAACTATGGAGAAAAGATTTATGGGACATATAGGAACTCGAAAAATTTTAAATTCCGCACTTCGTTGTATTGACAATCGAGCCCTAGCCCAAATATCCCAACAGATCTTTACCCAAAGCAACGAAGGGTAGGAAGCCCTCTTCACTTTCAGACCTCCGACGGTGGTGGTGGTGGCTCCGGTGGTAGTGGTGGCGGCTCCGATGGTGGTTCATGACAAAAGCCCTCAAATCCTTACTTTCTCCAAATTCTAATGACTGCCGATTCACTTCGGGAGATCCAATGCACGATCTGAACGGTCAATATGTAGCCCCATGTGTGTAGGACCTTCAAGCAAAATTTGGGCATCATCCAACGGTGGACAACGACGGAATGTGCGAAAAACCGAGACTTGACTGTGTATACCCGAAATTTATCTTTCTAGAGTGTTGTCATTTAAAGAAGAATCTCCGGAGGTTGCAGCGGCAGTGGGGTGGCGGCGGTGATGACCATGGTGGTTTCAGGTTATAGGGTTCGGATGGTGGAGGTGGCGGTACGGCGGCGGCGGTGGCGGTCTTCCCTTCCTTCTTCCCTTATTTCCTTCATGCACTCATTTTCTCTCTCTCTCTCTCTCTTTTTTTTTTTCCTTCTCACTAAACCCTTCTATGTGCTGTTGTTGTGTTAAGGTAAAGAAGAGTGAATAAATGAGTGAGTGTATATATACATACAACCCAAAATCAGATTCATATATATCAATCAATAAACATGGGGAAGAAAAGTTTATCATTACTTTCTTCTTCCACCAATGTTTTGATTTCTTGTGTGGTAGGATTTCTTCATTCAAACAAGAAATGGCAGTATTTGAGTGTCAAGGGAGAAGAAATCATTATTCTGCCTATGCAGGATTTAAAAAGATTGGGGCGAATTTGTACTTTGCCCCCTGAGCTTTGGGAAAGTGCATTTTTGCCCCACAAACATAAAATTTTGCGCACTTAGGTCCAAAATAAATTGCAAATAGACCCCATCATTTTAAAAGGTACTTAAATATTATTCTAAAGTAACTTTTATATTTTTAATTATTTCAAAGTTCAAAAGATCACAAGATTTAATTAAATTGTATTTTTTTTAGTTCAATTTAATGCTTAACTTTGAAAATAAAAAGTAGCACATAAATTTGGATTAAAAATTCAATAAAAATGTTCGAAATTTTCGGTGCGTTACAATCCTCTCCCCTTAAAAGAATTTGGTGCCCGAATTCGCTCTTGAGATTCGCATGGTCCGGGTAATGTCGACGTATCTTCTTTACTAGCTCCCGAAATGTTTCTTCCATACTGTGTGTGTGTGTCATAACACTTTTACTTGTGGAATTTGCAGCCTTCTTGATTAAAACGAGTGCGTGAAAATGTTATCTCGTACGTTAGGCGTTTTCAAAACTCTGACGTATCTTTTTCTCCAACTCCAAGTCGCCTTTTTTTACTCTGGCCGCGCCATAGTGGAATTCAATTGTTTCTTCATCTAGATGAGTATGCAAACGTGTCTTCGATTGTACGTTAGATATTTCTGAAGATCTTAAGATATGCAGTCAGGTTCACGAGGATGATCAATGTAGTACTTCATGTACGTTACGTATAATCATGACGCGGTAGAATGGGATACGATGATAATTCCAACTCCTATGCCGCGGATTAAGATTCTTCTCAAAAGAAAAACTACTCACATAACAGTATATAGTTCAGTTTGGCCCAGAGAACTCAAAAGGTATTGAATGACATTTGACTTGGGATTTTGCAAGGAACAAAATGAGTCAAATGAAGAGACACGATAAGGATTAGAAAGATGATCGAATCAAGGTGCTGAAGACGATAAGACAAGAATTAGCAATGGCAACATAAAGAAGAATCAACGAAGATTGCAAAAGGACTGAAATATCGATAATAAAGATAACCAAATGAATAGGTCGATATAAGTGATAAGGAGAACAATTAAGGTGCACCGATAAGAATAACGAAAGGGATGAGCCTAACCATTTCAAACGGTGTAAGTAAAAAGAAGATTAAAGCAAGAATATCGGTAAGGATAATAGAAAGTCGAAACAAGTATCATGACGATAATAACCAAAACATTAAAGTGTGTTTGGTCATTTGAAAAGCAAGTCAAGATAATGGCGCAATTTAAAGATCATTTCAATAATGATTGCTACAAGCTGCAATAGAAAACAAGTAAAGCTTAATAGTGAAATCTGAGAACATCGAAACGATCAAATTGAGCGAGACGGGATTAAAAATAAGTTCAAAACAAATAGAAGGTAAGTTCGAAGTTCAAAAGAAATTGAGAATGAATTGATCTGATTTATGCGGCTCGCAAAAAGGAATGAAATAGACAAAGGATCAACAATTTATGAATGCACAAATGAAAACGTGAAGTTCAAAAAGAAACCGAGACAATTCAATTCCTTCAGGAAATTTTTAACATTGTATAATTGAATACAACGAAAAGAGTAACATGAAAGCATATGGATAATTTCAAAATGATCATAACGAAATAAATAGGCTGGGGAAAAAGAAAGACAAGGGACAATAACAATAATAGAATCTGACAAAAATAAATAATTTTGGTTTACGAAGTCGATACGAGAAAGTATCTCATGAAATAGGGAGGGGTAAACTCTGAACGAGTACAAAAATAAGGAATCAATATAAAAGCTTGATAGGATACAAGAAGTCAATCCCCAATAAACAAAGACATGTTAATTGAGAGTGTCGATAAGCTCTGAAGGAAAACAGCCGAAGTGTCAGATTAAAGGTAATTAAGGGCACGGCCTGAAGAAGCCATATCAAGAATGAGGCTAAAATGATTGAAGAATATTTTACGGTAAATTAGACTACGTTAAGGAAAAGATACAATCGGGCAATCGCATTTAGAAACTTCAGAAAAGCACGAGCGGAAATAAAGAGATTGAATATGAACATAGAATAGTTTTAGAATTGAAAATGAAGTTACTCGCTATCAAAATGATTCATAGTTGAATGCAAGGAACAAAAATAGACGAGTTAGAACACAAGACTGGTGTCAACGAAATTCGAATAATATTTTGTCTATTGAAAGAAAGATTGCTTACATAACAATTTGATTCGCCAAAATGATGAAGAAAAGACATCTAAGGATCTCAAGCTCAAAAATGAATAAGTACCAATATTAGAATAAGGGCGAAACAATTAATTATAGTGAAAATAGGCTCAAGAGAGCTTACTGAAGTCGATCAATTTGGAGATGGATTCATTTAGAATCAGAATTATGAGTAAGGTAAACTAGATAATGGAATTCAAGAGGATTAGGGCTATTTTAGTCATTCTACATGTACTTCAAGAAAGGTCACTTGATTCAAATATTTTAATTTACGTAAAATCACGGAACACACACATATACAATTATAACCAGACATTAATATCAACAATAAAGTTCGAATAATCATTATGGTATTCGGGATACCACTAACAAAACAAATAATCAAGAAAACACAGAATCAAGCAAAAATAACCATTAACCCCAAGGACACGTACTAAACATATGGTTTCGGTTGCGGTCTTGTCCTAAACGTGAACTACCCAATGTGGGTAGACACCCTAAAATCATGACGGTGAGTCCCACCTTACTAACCCCTCAGTACAAATTCGAGGATCCTATCCTGGCCTTGAGCCGAAGCTTTGATACCATCTGTGACGGCCCGGCTCCGCGGGTCCGTCGGATAACGGTCGAAAAGTTATTATTATTTTGAAAAAGCATCAAAATACTGAAACTTTATTTATTTATTTTTACGGAAAACGATGAATTAAAAGTTTAAAAGCGGAAGCGGATTAATACGAAATAAGAACATTTTAAAATACTAAGTTTAAAGCGGAAGTAATTAAAATAAATTTTAACGGATGACATGACATGTAAAACAACTTGTTGGACCCAAAAGGAATACAAGAAGATTAAGATTAATATTTGATAAAATCTGAAATCATTTTCGATAGATATTCCCATTTTATAAAATTAGCTAAAATACCAAGATATTTAGCAAGATATAATAAGAATCAACTTAGATATTATAGGAAATTTAAAACAAACGAAAATCTTAAAATAAAATAAGAATTTAAACGAAAGTTCTACTACTCTCTGAAACTAGGGTGGGACCGCAACCATGATGACCTAACTGCAACATGAACTATCGCACATGTAGCTGAAAAGATTGAAACATGGAATACATAAGTTGATTGTCCAACTTAGTGAGGCTGTAGTGCACATGTGCGTGTGATGCGTGGATGCCACATAATATACGTGAGCATATATAACAGTGCAGTAAATAAACACATGCAATAATAATTTTAAGCACGTAAACAAGTAACCAACAGTTGCTGATGCCGTCCTCCTCTTACCCTCCAGTCCATATTATGACGCCCCCACCAAACACTACAAGTAAGGAGCTACCTTACTAACTGTGCGCATAGACGTCTCATGCCAGGAGTTTGACATTCACTCCCCAAGTGTAACCTCCACACTTGGCTCGTGAAGCGGTTCTACGGTGGATCGAGGTAACCCTCCGGCCCTAACCTTCCGGGTTATCCACGATTCCGCACACCAAAATAGGTTCCACATAATAATAACAATACAGTACAGTAACAATCCAGTAACAATACATTACAATAACAATCGAGTAACATGAAATCAGCAACCAACTCAATAACAATAATTAAAATGGTTCAATATATGATATCAATGACTAGTAAGTACATAGGCATTATCATAATAATTCAAGGTGTGTATAGTTTGTCCTAACAGTCGAGTTTTTCATTGTATCATACGTCACATGCTCGTTCGTTTAGGGACTAAGTTACAGTTATGACTCGACCTACTAGCACATTCGGACTGACACACAAGTAACACACAACACTCACCTGTGTAGCTTACGATTCTCGAAGAATGCGGAAAAGTAGCGTCTTCGGTTCCTGTACACGTTTATATAATGATCTTAGAATCTTAATACTCCACAATGCTTCTAGATTGACTAAAGCAATGCTTTAGTCTAGCAAACGATTGAATCGTGGTTGTTCAATAACGAAACCATGATTAAAACATTGAACATTTACGTCCGATCTAAAGGTTCTATGGTTCGCTCGCAAAGCGTGGTAAACATAGCCACGAGAAAGTTAAACTAGAACAAAACCATTCTAATTTAGCTTTAAAATATTTAATTAAAGGTTTTAAGTTAAAGTTATTACTTCCAAGTAACTTTATATTCCTCAATGAAGTGTATTCGAAACCTGAGCATATGCGTATATGACTAATAAATTATCTTATAATGTTACTTAAATATAATTAAAGAAAATCCTATCACAATGATTTTCTAAATTAACATCTCAGATTTTTCCCTTCATTTTTCAGATTTACAAAACAACCCCTAAAATTTTTAAAAACATCCATTTTTTCGAAAATTTGCAACGAACTTTAAATCTTAAGATTTTTATCTAGATTCATATCAAAAATCAAATAATAAATAGAGTATTAAGTATCTTGTTACTTCAAAAGTCAAAGCTTTAAAAACCCCACATGTTTAAAACTTTTCAAAAACACCCTCATAGTTTTAAAAACTTAAGAAAATCAACTTTCTTGAAAAATAATTCAAGATCCAAGAATTTAAGCAATATTTAAAAATAATCATGCATAATTTCAATATAAAACTGAGATTAACAATAAGGTTTAATAACTTTTTACAAACTAACAATGAGAAACAAAAAATTCTTTATTTATAAGTTTTCTTCGGAAAAATTTACAAAGTTTCAATCTTAAAACACAAGTGATCAAAACACTACTTCAAATATATAAATCAAAAGTTGATAAATTAACAATGTAAAATAGCGACAAAACAGCGCCTTTGCCCCCTTATTTTAAGAATTGCAAAACTAACCCCAAAACTTTCGAAAACTCCCTTTTTGCAAACAAACATGGAGCAACTTTAAAACAAATAATTTTTAAGTATATCAAATATCAAACAAAATAGATATTCTCAGTCCATTATACACCCAAAAGTTTCGCATCCTTAACCCTTCAACTTTTAAATTCTTTCAAAAATACCCCCCCCCCAAAGTTTCGAAAATTTTAAACAATAACTTTCTTACAAAAATAAATCAAGATCCAAATATCTAATAAACATTTATTTAAACCAAGTAAAACTACATTAAAAATCTGATGTTGAATATAAACTAAACAACTTTTCATAAAACTAGAATGGATAAAATAAAGTTCTTCAATATTCATATTTTGTGCAAATGAACGCAAATTTCTAAGTATTGAAATAACAATCATGAAAATGAAATCTGTTTTATAATGTAATAACTTAAATCTATTACTCTTTATAAATGCATGAATGTTTTTCTCCATTTTCTTCTTTGAAGAACACTTTTAAAAGAGAATAAAATAAAATAAAATCAATTAAAGAACACAAGCATATGTAGATCTTTACCCAAAGCAACGAAGGGTAGGAAGCCCTATTCACTTTCAGACTTCCGACGGTGGTGGTGGTGGCTCCGGTGGTAGTGGTAGCGGCTCCGATGGTGGTTCATGACAAAAGCACTCAAATCCTTACTTTTTCCCAAATTCTAATGACTTCCGATTCACTCCGGGGGAACCAATGGACGATCCGAACGGTCAATATGTAGCCCCATGTGTGTAGGACCTTCAACCAAAATTTGGGCATCATCCAACGGTGGACAACGACGGAATGTGCGAAAACCCGAGGCTTGACTGTGTATACCCGAAATTTATCTTTCTAGAGTGTTGTCATTTAAAGAAGAATCTCCGGAGGTTGCAGCGGCAGTGGGGTGGCGTCGGTGATGACCATGGTGGTTTCAGGTGATAGGGTTCGGATGGTAGAGGTGGTGGTACGGCGGTCTTCCCTTCCTTCTTCCATTATTTCCTTCATGCACTCATTTTCTCTCTCTCTTTTTTCTTTTTTTTTTCCTCACTAAACCCTTCTATGTGCTTTTGTTGTGGTAAGGTAAAGAAGAGTGAATAAATGAGTGGGTGTACATATACATACAACCCAAAATCAGATTCATATACATTAATCAATAAACATGGGGGAAGAGAAGTTTATCACTAATTTCTTCTTCCACCAATGTTTTGATTTCTTGTGTGGTAGGATTTTTTCATTCAAACAAGAAATGGCAGTATTGGAGTGTCAACGGAGAAGAAATCATTATTCTGCCTCTGCAGGATTTAAAAAGATTGGGGCGAATTTGCACTTTGCCCCCTTAGCTTTGGGAAAGTGCATTTTTGCCCCACAAACATAAAATTTTGCGCACTTAGGTCCAAAATAAATTACAAATAGACCCCATCATTTTAAAAGGTACATAAATATTATTTTAAAGTAACTTTTAAATTACTTATTTCAAAGTTCAAAAGATCACAAGATTGAATTAAATTGTATTTTTTTTAGTTCAATTTAATGCTTAACTTAGAAAATAAAAAGTAGCACATAAATTTGGATTAAAAATCCAATAAAAATTTTTGAAATTTTCGGTGCATTACATGTCGCATATTGGTGATGGGATGTTTCTCAAGACTTATAATATTGTATGATTTAGTCCTTTGACTTGAGGTGCTAGGGCGAATTCGGTACAGGAGTGTGCGTACTTAGATCTAGGTATAGATCACATAGCCTGATCATAACATGCCTGGGTTGGGTGCGTATGGTTATGTACGCGAGTGGTTAGTACCAATGTGGAATCTACCGACTCATCGTAATGGATGAGAGAATTTCCTATACGATTCTTAGATAATATATCCGAGGAATCTGCGACCGCAGTCGGTGACGGACTTGGAAAGGGGTTTCCAAATTTAGCTGTCACACTGGAATATTATCCCGAATTAGAAAGTATAGTTATCGAGATAAATTTAGAGGTGCCGATCAATTCACACACACTAAGTCTTGATCGGGAAAATTAGTCGATGGAAGGACCGTATGTACATGGCAATTATAAGAGGTGAGGTTCACAAATATCAATTCACCTAAAGTTGGGCTTCATGGGCTTGTGGCTAGATATTGACCATGAAGTGTGGGCACTCCTGAGTTAATAGAGGAATTAATTCTAGGAGTGGTCAATTAAAGGTTGTTTAATTGATCGGAGCAATTTATTGTTCATAAATTAAATCACGAGGAATTCGTGGGCCTGCTGCCAATTGATGGTGAACCCAGAGGGTCACACACAATACAATTGGACGGTGACAGTTATAAAAGGGTATAAAAGGAATTAATTGATTTAAAGGTAATTAAATCAATTAAATGAATTAAAGTATTAATTCAAGTGGGAGACTAATTAATTAGTTTATCTAATTAATTAAAATAATTAATTAAAGTGTTAATTAATTAATTAAAGGAAATATTAATTTATTAATTAATACGGACTGGGATTTAATTAAGGTGGTTAATTAAAAGGAAGGCTTGCAAGACATGGGCCTTTAATTAAAAGCCCATAAAGAGTCTTGCAAACCAAGGTCAAGAAGGAGGCTTATAAATAGAGTTCTGCATGAGCTCAAAAACTAACACCCTAGCAAAAAACCCTGGCCGCCCCCTCTGACCTAGCCGTCCCCTATCCTGCGCCGCCACCTAGCTGCTGCCGCCTCTCCTTGGCCGTGAGCTGCTCTTGTGCCGCCCCCTCTCCTTGGCCGTGAGCTGCTCTTGTGCCGCCGTAGCTCCTCTCATACACACCTTGTGCTAGATCTTGCTCTGCAAGCAGATCTACACAGTCCTTTAATAACAAATCTCCTAGATCCAGTTCGTAGCCTAAGATTAGGAGGTGTTGCCATAATCCAATTGGTGTGGATTAATCTCTGGAGGTGAGACACTTGGATTACTGCCTGTGAATCGAAACTGCATTGGAGGTTGCCACCACCTTACCTGTGGTGAGGTAAAAATCGAAACCCCCTATGTTTTAATACATTATGTGTTTTGATTCATGCTTTTTGTATACATAATATGGAGAATTAATTATGGGATTGTGGGTGTCTTGAAATTTTTTTAAATTCCGCACTCTTTGTTGTTCTGACAATCGAGGCAACCCAACACAGTTTACCGATCATATCTCCATTGATTGTGGTTTGATTTTTGCAAACCTAAACTCATTCACATCGTCCGACTCTCACAAACAACTCTGCTTATTTAATTTTTCAGTTTTCTTCATTTTTTGTGGTTTTTGTTATTTCATGAAAAATCCAAAAAAAAAAAAATAGGTTTAGATTAATCTTCGGTTGTTTTGTGTTTCTCTTCTGGAATCACTCTTAGGAGTTGTTCAAACTCAAGTGGCAACACCAGTTTCACGTCCACTGACGTAATTGATTCACTTTTTGCTGATCGAAGAAATTGGTTGTGTGATCCTCAATTTGGTTTTTCTTCTGATTTAGCGAGAACACTTGGGTAATTCTGAAATCACGTTGATGTTCCAAAATCTGGTAGTAATTACACAAGGATTATGAAATATTTTAATTTAAGTTTAAAAAAATATCATTTAATTTAAATATATTATATATAAAATATAATTAGTTTAAAAGATCTAATAATTATATATAAATTTATTAAATAGGATAAATAATATTTATATAATTTTAAAAAGTTTTTTCCAGATTTTATATAAAATATTATTTAATTTATTTATATTATATATAAAATCTAATTGATTTAATTTTTTAATAATAAAATATAAAATTTATTAATGGGATTAATAATTTAACTAATTTTGCAATTATAACTGAAATGCTTCAAACTTGTAAATTGTGTAAATTCTGAGGTAAATGTACTAGCCAAAAAATATGTGGAGCAAATTTTGCAAGTGAGCTTTATTTATGGCACCAATTTTGTAAATTCTTCATTAATTTTCCATCTAAAATTGGATATTCCGTTAATTATTTGACGGAAGTATCAAATATTTTACTGATCGTAAAATAATGGTATGAAATTTTTCGGATGAAAAACTTATGGTACCATATCCTTAAAGTGTGGTAATTTATGGTATCAAAAGTGAAATTCTCAAATTAAAAAATAAAGACATACGAGCTGAAAAAATGTTTGTAACCAAGCTATTTGAGATGGTTTGCTAAAAACACGTTGAATTTATGATGGGTATTGTTTTAAGGAAAGTTTATGACCGATTTGATCTCAGAAAATAATACATATATAATGGGTTATTTGCACTTATCCCCCTAAATTATTGTATCTGGCAGTCATCCTCAAAACTTTTTATTTTTTGGCAGTCACACCCCATTTGTTGACCAGGCATCCATTTCACCATGGAAAAATAAACCTAATGGCTAGTTTGATTTGTTTCAATTAAAAAACTTTGAAACATTATATATTGCATCATTATACTACAATTATGCCTAAAATATCAACAGAAAAATAGAAGCTTGTTCTTTTCATGCTTCTAACCCAATGATGATGAAACATCTATGTATATAAAAAGTATATAATTAAAATATAGCTTGACATTTTGGATATAAAGCCTTCTTGATGGGTAAAAAGTATAAAATGCACCTGTATTTTGGGAACTTTCACTACAAGAATGATGACTTTTAGCCATGGCTCATAGCCGTGGCCAATAGTAGTGTTGGGGTGGCCAATAGCTATTTGCCTCGACAAAGCCACGGTATTTTTCCGATTTATTAAAGATGGTATCCAATACATTGGCCACGGGTAATAGTCATGGCCAATGTTATGGCCACCCAAAAAACCATGGCTAATACTGTCGTGGCATTAATTATGGATATTAGTTTATAAACTTTGGCCACAACTTTTTGGCCGTGGCTTATAGATTTTTTTTTTATTTATTATTTTTTAGGGAATTCTATTTATTTGGATGATATCCACAATAACATGCATACAATAAATAATTGCATTTTATAACCCTATTCCAATTCTCTAAATATTTAAACAATATCCCAATTATCAAATGTCCAATTTTCTTCATTCTCCTTCTCAATAACCAAAATATTTTGTGCACAACAAAAATTTCATCAAGTTTAGAATTATCATCATTGCTCAAAATCCAGCAAGTACAAGAGACATAAGTCGTAAAGAAAAAGGAAAACCAAAATTTTCATAAGATTCAAAATAACCCGCAATACTCCTCTTTGCATCGGAGATCTCAATCCTCTGGCAAATTCCTTACATCCAAGAACTCCAACAAGACCTAGAAAAAAACATATTCACAATCATAAAGGGAAAATTAGAAAAGGTTTGTTTTTCAATCAGAACAAATATGCAAATGAATCATACGAACCGGAAAAGATCTACAATCTTATTCAAATATCAAGGGAGGAAAAATACAAGGATCCAACAATAATATCAGTATCACCCCCTATACACTCATACAATCAAAACACTTCATCTATATATATTGTCAAGAAAAGAGGTTAATATTCTAGCCATATGAATCGATGTTAATACTCCATCTACAATGTCAGGAGGGTAAATAAGTCATGTTACCATACAAATTTAATTAACACTTACAGTATTAACGTGAGTAGAACACTATAAATGCAGGATTTAGTTGCTATTTTTTCAGAAATACAGAGAACAATTTCTAATAAGAATAACATAAGAAGATAAAATTTGAGTATGCATCAACTCTTGATCTATAACTATCAAAGCAGTTCAACAAAAACAACAAACAAAAATCTAGATCAACTCTTAAACTTAAACAAAAAGAATCAAAATCAACAGAGAACTAGAAGGCAACTTAAACTTAGCAACAATGCATCAACTCTTGATCTATAACTATCAAAGCAGTTCAACAAACAGAGCAAGCTACCCAGAAAAACACATGCAAGATCTTCATTAATAATATTATATACTTTTAAAAAATTGTCAAATCTTACCATGATTTGTGTCTATAGATCACTTGAATTTCCACTTGCACTTGCTCCATATGTACTTGATTCATGTCTCATATCGAAAGGCTTAAACGAGCTAGGAAATGGTCTAAGTGGGGCAGTAGGTGCTCTAAGTGGCGCAATAGGTGCTCTAAGTGGTGCAATAGCTTCTTCAGCCAAATGCATAGGCAAATGCTCCATTATATCGAAGAATGATGGAGGAAAAATTCTCTCCAAATGGCAAAGTGTAAGAGCAATTCGGTCTTGAATCTTTTCCAACTCCGATACATCATTTACCTTACTACACAGTATTCTGAAAAAGGTGGACAGTTCAATCAATACCTCGACTACATTTTTTGGCAAGACATTGCGCACAACAATAGGAAGTAATTGTTGCATGAGCACATGGTTATCATGGCTCTTAAGGCCCCATATATTCCGCTTCTCAACTTGGACACACTTTGAAATGTTGGATGCATAACCATCGGGGGCTCTTACGGACTTCAAAGTCCTACAAAATATGTCTTTCTCATGTAAGCCCATGTTGCAAGGACCGGGAGGCAGACACCATCTTCCACTAGGACGTTTAAAAGCATGTAAAGGTTTCCTAACTCCAAGTTTGGCAAGTTCACGACGAGCATTCAAGTTATCTTTGGTCTTGCCTTTTACATTTAACAACGTAAAAATTACATTGTCACACACATTCTTCTCTATGTGCATGGCATCCACATTATGGCGCATTAAATTGTTTTTCCAATATGGCAACTCAAAGAAAATACTTCGCTTCTTCCAGTATCTATGGTTGCTCGCATTATAATCTCCACGAAATCTCTTTTTCAAATCTTCTTTTTTATACTCTGTAAGAACACCATCCAACTCTAGTTGATCCAACACTTCTTTTCCTGACAATCTTTTTGGCGCAACTCCCCACTCCATAGTACCATCAAAAGACATTGTATCTCTGCGAAACCTATGGTTTCTTTTTAAAAATCGTCTATGAAAAGTATATGAGTATTTACGAGCAAAATTCAAACGACGGCACATAGTTTTCATTCCACAGCAAGGACAACCTTTATCAGTCATTGTACCCCAACCTGATAGTATGGAATAACCGGGCAAATCACTGATTGTCCATAACAAAGCTGCTTTCAACATGAACATTTCATTCTTAGATATATCAAATGTTTCAATCCCATTGTAAAATAACTCTTTCAATTCCTCAATCAACGGTTGCAAATATACATCTATTTTGTTCCCAGGTCCTTTTGGACCATCAATAAGAGTTGATAATATGAAATTATCTTTTTTCATGCACATCCATGGTGGCAAGTTATATGGAATTAGCACGACAGGCCAGGTACTGTGGCTTGTGTTCATAAGCTTGAAAGGGCTAAATCCATCAGCAGCAAGACCTAACCTGACATTACGACTATCACTAGAAAAGAGAACATTTTTTTGGTCAAAATCCTTCCATGCAAGTGAATCAGCAGGATGCCTATATTTACCATCATTTATACGCTCTTCAGCATGCCATCTCATAAGTGGAGATGTATGTGATGACATAAATAACTTTTGCAATCGTGGCTTCAAAGGAAAGTATCTCATTTTTTTTATAGCTATCTTTTTGTCCCCTTCTTTATACCTTGAAGTTCCACAAATTTCACAAGCTTCCAAAAATTCATCTTGATTCCTAAACAACATACAATTGTTAGGGCATGCATCCCATGTTTCATAAGTAAAGCCCAACTTCGTAGTAATCTTATATGCCTCATTAAAATCTTTTGGTAAATTTACACCTTTCGGGAATGCCTTCTCCAATAAATTAAGTAGTGTGAAAGATGTATTTGTCCACTCCGAGACCACCTTTAAATTCAAAAGGTGGGTGATGAAGGAGAACTTTGTGAACTCTACGCAACCAGGATATAGTTCAAGGCTTGCATCTTCTAACATTTGATAAAATTGAAGTGTTTCCTTGTTTGCTCCACTTAGATCATTATTTTCTGAACTTTCACCATCATTCATTTCATTGTCAGACATCCGCTGCATTCCCATTGCTTCATAAAGAAGTCCAACTATATTATCTCCTTCATTGTCAACTCTCAACTCATTGTTTTGGAACCTAGATGCTTCTACGGTAGGTCTTTGAATGGGTACATACGACTCCCCGTGGTATGTCCAATTCTTGTAGTTTTTAGAAAAACCATTAAAAAAACAATGATCTCGAATGTCCATACGGCTCTTGAAATAACGATTGTCACATTATTCACAAGGGCAACTAATCGTGGTATCATTAGGTCGATTCTTAAATGCAAAGTCCAAAAATGCATCTATTCCACGTAAATAAGAAGGTGTCTTACTTTCTAGATCTATCCAACTGTTGTCCATATTAATATTTTGTCCACCTTATTTCGAAAAAAAAAAACCCATTAAAATCATTCACAAGACTCGTTAATAATTCAAAATGTAAAAGTAGAATAGACTACCATAATTTTATTTTTATATTATCTAAAAAAAACCATGGATAACTTAATTTTCAATGACATCGATCACCAAAAAATCCATAAAGCTGCAAATTACTTTTAACTTCATAATAAACAACTACTATTACCTTGAGGGTGAATACGATTATGAATTGGAACTGAAGTTGAAATAAACAAAGGGAGAGCTACATAAGGGGGGGGGGGTACAGTGAGAGAGGGAAAAGTGAGAAAGAGAAACAAAGGAACTTCTGCCATTATGTAGCTACATAAGGAGCTACATATATATATTAGCTATATATATATATATGGGAAATCGCTAATATAGGTGCACCTCTGTATAACAATTAAACCACAGATCAAGTCATAAAGAATTACCTTGGATTAAAAGTGAACTTCTGCCAATGACTCAATAGCCCCTTGTGTAAGTGATTTCCCTGTTAAAATTTTGAAAATATATGAAATGAAAAAGGAAGATCTGAATTGGAAAACAAGTATATACAGGTAACATAGAATTAATCAAGAAATGCAATAAACCACTGATCAAATCAACTACTCCTATACTATTAAATAATTCTCTGATAGATATAACACTAACATTGTTCATCTATTTTCCATGTTATTTGATGCCCAAATACTTAGAGATCATGATGCATCATCAGCCATTAGGCTTATTATGTACTAGTATGTTAAATAGATAATAGATTGTGCCCAGACCAGAGAACATAGTATATAGAACAGAACAGAACAGATGTTTGCTACATACATATTACACATTACTATTTCACAGCTTGTATATAAGATGAATGTATCAGAGTTTTAATTGTGAAGTAGTGTTTTAGTAATATAATATAAATGGCAGATTATAGTATTACCTACCTATAGCATAAGTAAAATCACATATCAACTTTTAGCCTTCTAATGTAGGTAATTTTTTTTTACTTCATTGATTTTTCTGTTGGCAGGTGTGTAATGGTGTTTAGCCCCTCCCATTTGAAACTATTAGACATTGTTGTAGATTCTTGAGCTATTTTCGGTTCTTGGAATTGGATTTCAGTGAGTATATGATAAGTTAAATAAAAATGAAAGAAACTCAATGTTCAGTCATTCGATACAAAGAAAAACATTTCTCTAATCATATTAACTCATGAAAATCCAAGAACCAAACATAGCTTTAGTGTTCAAATTCTGCAGATTTATAGAAATATGCCAACTACTAAGGCTATGTACATTTCTTGGTGAAGTTGATATATGACAGACAGTACTCTCTTTTATAACTTGTCTGCATCGTTTTAGAATCCGGTAACATATTTATCATTCTGTTTTGTCACATGGTTTGCTGGACCCTAAGTTTATTAAACATGTTAATTACATGTGGAGCATACATAGAGCATTATACAGTATATAATTAAACGTCGTATGTGTGCAAGTAAAATCACACGTAGCGCTTGTTTGCTGAATTTTGCTATTTTTGAAAAGCTTTGCTGCTAACAAAAGCTACAAACAAGTCTTAACTTACTTCTAATTTGAATGATTTTTATATTATCATTATTTTTCTAATTATTGCAGAAGCTGAAACATCAAAATCAAATAAAACTTAACAAAATACTGAAAAGCACTTCTATTATTTTTCCTATTAACAAGATATAACTTGGTGGCATTTATATGTATCCATGTTAGCATGTTCACTGAAAAATCTCAAGGGCAAGTACACCTATTTTCAAATGAAGCAATAGAACTTTCTCAACATTACACTGGATTGATAATTTGCAGCAATAATTTTGATTTATTTTCTACCAGAAAACGATAATGCTTGAAAGCTTACAAGTTCAGTCAAGAATGCCCATAAAGCTGAAATACTATTACCTTGAGTGAGAATAGGATTATGAACTGGAATTGAAAGCCGAGTCCAGACTGAAATTGAGCTGATTCAAACTGAAATTGAGCCGATTTCGAACTGAAATTGAGCTGATTCGAACTGAAATTGAGCCGATTTCGAACTGAAATTGAGCTGATTCGAACTGAAATTGAGCCGATTTCGAACTGAAATTGAGCCGATTGTCAATCAAAATTGAGCACTGTCAACTGAAATTGAGCCGATTATGAAAGATGAACTTCGATTTTGAAAGATGAACTTCGATTTTGTTTGTGTATATGAAATGAGGAAAACGGGAAAGAGAAATAAACATTATATGCGTGAATTAGAATGAAGACGGGAAAGAGATATAAACATTTTTCAGATAAATGGGGAAAGAGAAATAAACATTTTTCAGAGAAATGAAGACGTGAATTAGAATGAAATATCAAGTGTGGAATAAATGGGGAAAGAAGGAAAAAGAAAAAGAAATGGAAAAGTGGCCGTGGCATTTGTTATATCTAATAAGTTGGGCTGTGGCGGATAAGTTGAACATTTTTCTAATCGGCCCAGTAACCGATTCAAATGTCAATTGGCCACTACTTTTTTTACCGTAGCTAATACGATGTGGCTAAAACTCACATTTCTAGTAGTGTTTGCACATATTTCCCCTATATTAATTTTATTGCATAATTTTTTCTCACCGGTAATAAAATTTTGAAATTTCTCTTTTACGTAATAAACATTTGGAGAAATCTGCACAAAAGCCCCCTGCATTAATTTTATTGTATAAAATTCTCTTGCATTTTCCAAAATATTGTAAATTCTCTTTTTTTGTCCAAAAACGCAAGAAAGTGGATGAACGTGTCTCCCACTCTCATATGATGCAACTAACATTAAAATTGATCTTATTTATTACATGAAAATGAAATTTATGGAACATTTTGTAAACACAATGGGAAAGGAAGGGGGAGTGGGTTGATTCTATGTTTCTTATGCCTTGATTAATTCGTCTATATATCAAAGGAAAAAAAGGAAATTCAAAATATCATTAACATGCTAATTAATGATTGAGAGAGTGTGCAATATTATGTAAGACAAAAATGAATATTATGCTATAAAATTAATATATGGTGTTCTGTGCAGGGCTACCAAAACATATTTTGATTTTATCGAATTTCGTTAGGTTCGATAATATCGATATTAATATGATTTAGGTTGGATTAATTATAATTCAAGGGCTTAGTTACTTTACTTAGGATGTGATCGGGGCTGATTTACACCCCTTATTATACTAGGGACCATACAAGCTCATTCGGGATCATCTATCGACCCAATCAGAGACGATTGTCCTCGGCGACCAGACTACAATCTGGACTCAAGAAGGACAGATATGCCGAGTCCTAGTAGGATTATGTTTCCTTGTATGCTTAGGGTTTATATCTTATAAATACCTAGATCAACACTGTATTACACACACAAGAATAGAGCTTACGCCTACATACTTTGTACAGAGCATTGTAATATCTTTACTCTAATAAGATAGCTTTTGCGCTACATTAATTCTACGTTATTATCATTATTCTTACTTTACTTTTTCTTGTATTGCACCATTCTGAGTAACTTAATCTGCCCTCAAATCTAATCCGATAATATTGATTGAACCTAACGAAAATCGGTTAAATCAGTTGGCGCCCACCGTGGGGCCAGGTTAATTGCTTGAACAACATATGGTCGATCCAAGGAAAAAGATCACCTCTCTCCCCGAACTGTGTGCGAATACACCGCTAGTATGTGAAATTTCACATAGTTTGCCATATCCATTCACCTTGCTCACTCAATTCTTAGCAAAACTTTGTAAGCTTATACTTGTTTTAATCGTCACTCTCCGGCGATCATGAATCTCAATTCAATTCTTCATATGCTTCGTTTCTTTTGCCAATTACGATTAAAACTAAAAAAACCCCAAAAATATTCGGTTTTAGAGATTTCTGATTTCTCTTCGGATTTGTGCAATTCCTCTTCGTCACTCACCTCCTGGAGACACATAAGAATTGAGTAAAATCGATCCGTTCGATAAAGCTCTTCGATCTCCAAAGCGACGGACTTACTGGTTAAAACCAATAATTGGTAAACAACCTAAGTCAAAGAATTGAGTAAAATCGATCCGCTCAATAAACACTCTTCGATCTCCAAAGCGACGGACTTTCTTGTTAAAACCAATAATTGGAAAACAACATAAGTCAAAGAATTGATTAAAATCGATTCAAATCTATAGACACTCTTCGATCTCCAAAGCGATGGACTTACTGGTTAGAACCGATAATTGGTAATCAACCTAAGTCAAAGAATTGAGTAAAATCCATCCGCTCGATAAACACTCTTCGATCTCCAAAGCGACGGACTTACTGGTTAAAACCAATAATTGGTAAACAACCTAAGTCAAAGAATTGAGTAAAATCGATCCGCTCGATAAACACTCACCGATCTCCAAAAAGAAGACTTAAAAAGGTTAAAGCCAATTATTGGTAAATAAACTAAGTCCTAAATTGAGTAAAATCGACCTGCTCGATAAACACTCACCGATCTCCAAATTTACGAAAGAAAAGGTTAGAGTCAATTATTGGTAAACAACCTACTTATTACATCGAGTAAAATTGACCTAATCGTTAAAACACTCAGCGATCTCCAAAATTAAAGAAAATAAAGAGTAAAACCATTAAGTTGGTATAAACTCTTATATGAAATATGAGTAAAACCATTAATTTGGTATAAAATCTGAAATAAAAAATAAAGAGTAAAACCATTAATTTGGTATAAACTCTGAAATCAAAAATAAAGATTAAAACCATAATTTGGTATAAACTCTGAAATAAAAAATAAAGAGTAAAACATTAATTTGGTATAAACTCTGAAATAAAAAATAAAGAGTAAAACCATTAATTTGGTATAAATTCTGAAATAAAAAATAAAGAGTAAAACCATAATTTGGTATAAACTCTTAAATGAAAAATAAGTAAAACCGTTAATTTGGTATAAACTCTTTTATGAAATATGAGTAAAACCATTAATTTGGTATAAACTCTGAAATCAAAAAGAGTAAAACCATTAATTTGGTATAAACTCTGAAATCAAAAATAAAGAGTAAAACCACAATTTGGTATAAACTCTTAAATGAAAAATAAAAAGTAAAACCACTAATTTGGTATAAACTGTTGGATGAAGATGAAGATGAAGTGCAAAGAAGTTAGGAAGATAAGGGAAGGTTTTGATGATTTCCAAAACGTCAGAATCAGCTAAGTATGGAAAAGCTTAGTTCCCTTAGAAGAATTTTGAACAAGTAAAAGAAGACATCAGAAGGGTTCAAAATTCTAAGCCCAGAAGACTACTGATCTCATGCTGAAACAGCAATCAGAAGGGTAGATCATCAGCTGACTCAAATCAGATTAGTTCAGAGTTTGATCAGCAGAGTACCTATCAGATGGGTTGCTTTGATCAGCAGAGTAGAAGAGATCATGAGATAAGTTCAACGGTTATAAATGCACTTGGCGTAATAAATGCTGCAAGAGAAGGGTAGTAATGACAAATGACTGAAGAATATTCTCGGATCAGCATGGTGCATTTAATGCAGCTACAGAAAAGTACAGCAGAAAAGGTACTGTAGCAGGAAGCCGTTCTGAATTTGGGCTAAGGCTATGGATTTGAAGTTTGATTTCCTTCAACGGTCATATTTTCAAATCCAAGTATAAATAGAGCTGAATTCGAAGAGAGAGACACACAACAACATTCTGAGATTTCGTTTTTGAAGCAGAAATTTTTCTAAGTCTCAAGAAGCTCAAACAGCTCACTCGTCTGGTGAAGTCATCTGTTGACAGAAGCCAAGTTGAAGAAAATAGAAAATACATTCTGAGTGAATTTGTATTAAGCTGAGTGTTGTGCGAAGTTTAAATCAGTCTTTGTGAGTGATTTAACTTCAGAGGATAGGTTTTCTGAGTGATTTCCTATTGCGAGCTTATAGCCTTTTCATTTGTTGTCTAGGTGTAAGTGGAGAAATATTGTAAACTTTGTGTTTATAGTATAAACCAGAATCTAAGTGATCTGGAATAGTGGACTAAAGGATTTTTATCCATATAACCACTATAAAAATTCTTTGTGTTATTCTTGCATTTAAGTTTTCTTGCATATTTTAAAATTGCATAAGTTTACACTTTGTATTATTAAAAGATTTTAAAAGGAGTTTTAAAACTGGGGACAAAATCTTTTTGAAAGACTTAATCTACTTGTGAAAAACACTTTCAAACATCCGCTGCAAGTATACTCTTGATAAAACTGATTTTGCCAAATTCAGCTAAGTTACTCTAAGAAGAGTGGTCACTCTGCTGTTCAATATTTGTTCACGATCAGCATAGTCAGCTTACTGTTCTTCATAAGCTTAGTATGCTGATAGACGACTGAAAAGTTTTTAAGTCTAAAAATTTTCAGAGGTCTATTCACCCCCCCCCCCCCCTCTAGACCTCATCTGACCACTTGGGACCAACAAGTGGTATCAGAGCAGGTTGTTCATTAGAATCAGCTGCCTAATCAACGAGCTTGATCCAAGTGTTTTTCAAAGGTTTTCAAAACTTTTCAAAAGAGCATCTTTTTGAAAAATAAAAACTTTTTGAAAAATGGACTGTATCAGCCATGTTCCCCACATTGTTGGTAAGTCTTTTGAAGACTGGAAAATCAGGATGGAGATTTTCCTAGCTGCTTATAATGATAACATGTACACATGTATCATAAAAGGTCCATTCAGATTCACCAAGACAATAAAGATAAATGAAGTTGATACCGTGGTGGAGAAAGACCTTCATGAGATGACTCCAGAAGAAATAAAGCTATTCAATCTGTATAAAGTCGGAAGATTCATCATGACTAAAGCCCTGAATAATGATCGGTTTGACAAAGTCAAACATTGCAAAACTGCAATGGAGATGTGGGATAAAGTCAGAGATATGAGTGAAGGCAATGATGCCATAAAAGAGCATCAGCTTACTGTTGCTTTGGAAAAACTGGATAACTTCAAGATGAAATCTGGAAAGACCATAGATCAGATGGATACCAGGTTCACCAGAACACTCAATGAAGTTCTAAAGTTGGGAAAAAACCTTTACTGACAAAGAAATCACAGTCAGAGTACTAAAGGCTTTACCTCCTAAGTTCAACATGAAGGTGACAGCGATGGAAGAATGAAGAGATTTGGGAAAAATCTCTCTTACAGAGCTGTGCTCCGTACTCAAGGCATTCGAGTATAAACTGCCTAGAATGGGAATTGAAGAAACCTCAACTTCAGGACCCACAGCTGCCTTAGTTGCTGCTGAAAACCCAAGAAGACCAGCACAGAGAAGTAAAGAAGTGGACTCATCTGATAAAGCCACATTACTCAACAAAAAGGAGTACACAGCTGGAGATGTAGCATTGCTGATGAACAATTTCAAGAAGTTCTACAAGAGAAAAATGAAGAACAAATACAACAATGCTTCTACTTCTAAACCTAACTTTTCTTCTCACGATAAGGATGATTATAAAGCCAAACTAATGTGTTATAATTGCAGGAAATTGGGACACTTCATCAAAGACTGTCCATATCCAAAAGCAGAAAAATACACAGAAGAAGAGAAGAGAATCAAAAAAGAAAGAAAGCGCTGAAGCAGAAAAGCTGACTGCTGTCTACTCATCTGATTCAGACTCAGATACTTCAGACGAAGAGTCTTCTGATGAAGAGAAACCTGCTCTCCTCTGCCTGATGGCCAAGGAATCTGATGACTCTGAGGATGAGGTAACTCCTCTTGATAATGAATTATTTAATTCATTTGAACAAATGATGCTTAACAATTCTACTATTGCTGAAGCATATAAAAAGCTTAAGGAAGAGATGATATTGCTAAAAGAGCAAAATAGTTCACTTAAACTCACAGCTGAAAAGCCAAGAGAATCAGCTGAATACAAAAAGCTTGAGCAAGAACATGAGTCTCTGAAAGCTGAATGTGAAGTTTATAAGGGTAAAATCATGTAACTTGAAAAAGTTATTGAGTCTCATGAGAAATCATCTGTTGCATCCACTCATATGTCTAGTAAACAGAAGATACCTTTAGAACAGGATAAGTTAGAATTGAATCATACTGAAAAATTTATATCTACTGACAATAGTAAGGTCATTCTGTATGTTCAAACTACTAAACCTGCTTCACCTGAGAAAGTGTTAAAGGAGAAGAAATCTCCTAAGGCTAAAAAGAGCAAAGAGCCTAGTGTAGGTAAACAGACTAGTAAGACCAAACAACAGAGTCCTAAGAAGTCTGCTGATAAAGCTAAACTGAATAAGACTAGTGGTAAAACTAAGTCGTCTGTTAATGAGCAAACCTCTAGTAAACCAAAGAAGCATAAGAATAAGAAAAATCAAAATGATTGGTATGGAAATGAGTCTTATTATGTGCAACCTGCTGCATATCCTCCTATGTATCATGCACCTCAATTTCCTAGTTACTATGCACCATATCCTGCTCATCCAATGCATGCATATCCTGCTTATCATGCACCTTACCCTGCTTATGAACATTATTCTTATCATACTGATCAACAACATGACTTATCTGCTAATTATGATAATGATGAAACTGTTCATGCTCCTGTTAAACTCAGAAGCCTAAGAAGCCTAAGACATCAACATCTTGGGTTGTCAAAGGTGGAACTAATCCTTCAGGACCCTCTCAATAAGGGTACCTAAAACAATTTTATTTTTGTTTTGTAGGTTAGGATTAGGAGTAGGAGTAAAGTAGAGAAGATTTGGTACTTGGACAGTGGTTGTTCAAGGCACATGTGTGGAAACATACATGAGCTGACTGATGCAGTTGCTATGGATGGTCCAAATGTTACTTTTTGAGACAACAAAGAAGGCAAGATTGTAGCTAAAGGAAGAGTAATCAAAGGAAACATTGAGATATCTGGCGTCTCATATGTTAAAGGCCTAAAGTACAACCTGCTGAGCATAAGTCAATTTTGTGACAAAGGATATTTAGTCATCTTCTCAACAGATAAGTGCTATGTTGAACAGATTAGTACAAAGAAGGTAATTTTATCTGGAAGAAGACAAGGAAATGTCTACATAGTCGACTGGAATTCTGCTGACAAGAATTCAAGCATTTGTTTGGTGGCATCTATACCAAGTGAAGTCCGTTGGCTGTGGCACAAAATGATGAATCATCTAAACTTCAAGACCATCAACAGATTGATAAAGAATGATATGGTAGAAGGGATTCCTAAAACAGTCATGAGCAAAGATAAGCTCTGTGACGCATGTCAGAAGGGTTAACAAATCAAGTCATCGTTCAAAAGCAAGAAGCCCCAATCTTCTGAAAGAATCTTGGAGCTGCTACACATGGACTTATTTGGACCCATTGATCCAGTCAACAATGGTGGAAAGAAATACTGCCTAGCTGTTGTGGATGATTATTCAAGATATACTTGGGTGATATTCATGAAAAAGGAAAGTGAAACCAAGGAACATCTTACTAATCTGATGGAACTGATCCAGAATGAGAAAAGCACAAAAATATTGAAGATCAGATCAGATAGAGGGACAGAGTTCACAACCTCTACTGTTGAAGAGTATTGTAACATCAAAGGAATACATCATGAGTATTCAGCTGCTAGAACCCCTCAACAGAATGGTGTTGCTGAAAGGAGAAACAGAACACTGAAAGAAGCTGTCAGGACTATGATAGCTGAAGCTAAGCTGCCTCAAAGATTTTGGGCAGAAGCAACAAATACAGCCTGCTTTACCCAGAACAGATGCATGATCAACAAAAATCAGAACAAGACTCCATATGAAGTTTGGAACAACAGGAAGCCAAACATTCATTACATTAAAATTTTTGGTTGTAAATGTTTTGTGTTAAATAATGGGAAAAATCACCTTACTGCATTTGCAGAGAAGGCTGATGAAGCTGTTTTTGTAGGATACTCTACTATTAGTAAGGCTTACAGAGTTTTTAACAAAAGAACATTGCTAATAGAAGAATCCATTCATGTAGTATTTGATGAGCCAAATCAATCTTCTGAAAAGAATCAAAGTATTAATCAAGATCTGTCTACTGATTTACAGAAGTTGGATGTTGGAAAGAATGAAGAATATGTTTCCATCATACTACCTAATCTCAATTCAGCTGCTAACTCAAGTGCTGTTCAAAATCATAGTGCTGATTGTCTAACAGACGAGTTGCAAACAGCTGACAGACCAGAGACTGTTTAACAGACTACTACTGAATCTCCAACAGTAGTGTTGCAAGATCAAAACAGAGGACAACATTCAGATTTGCAACCTGATCTCAGATGGCTCAGGAATCACCCACCAGAGTTAGTGATTGGTGATCCCCTGGATAGAGTGAAAACAAGAAGAGCTGCTGCACAAGATGCTATGTTTGCTAGTTTTCTATCTCAAATAGAGCCTAAACAAATTGAAGAAGCTCTCAGTGATTCCTTCTGGATTGAAGCTATGCAAGAAGAGTTAAATCAATTTGAAAGGAACGAAGTATGGTACTTAGTTCCAAGACCAAGTCATCAAAGAGTAATTGGCACTAAATGGGTTTTCAGAAATAAGATGAATGTAGATGGTATTGTTACCAGAAACAAAGCAAGATTAGTGGCCAAAGGTTATTGTCAAGAAGAAGGAATTGATTTTGATGAAACATTTGCACCAGTAGCAAGACTTGAAGCAATCAGACTGTTTCTTGCCTATGCTGCTTACAAGAACTTCACTGTCTATCAGATGGATGTGAAGTCTGCATTTCTAAATGGAGAATTGCAAGAAGAAGTGTATGTTGAACAACCACCTGGATTTGAAGCTTATCAACAGGAAGACAAGGTGTATCGTCTAAAGAAAGCCCTCTATGGACTGAAACAAGCTCCAAGAGCATGGTATGATACCCTATCTGATTTTATTTTAATTAAAGGATTTCGTAAAGGTAAGGTAGACAAGACCTTGTTCACAATTGAATGGGAGAATCATATATTAATAGTGCAAATATATGTAGACGATATTATTTTTGGTTCATTTAACCAACAGATGTGTGACAAGTTCTCCAAGCTCATGCAGAACAAGTTTGAAATGAGCATGATGGGTGAACTCAATTATTTTCTTGGTTTGCAAGTTAGACAGTTGCATGATGGAATATTCATCAACCAAGCAAAATACACAAGAAATCTGTTTAAGAAATTTGGTATGGAATCTAGCTCTACTGCTACTGTTCCAATGTCTACAAGTCTTCGTTTGGATAAAGATGAAGATGGCAAATCAGTGGACATAACCAAATACAGAGGCATTATTGGGTCACTGTTATATCTAACAACAAGCAGACCTGATATCATGTACTCAGTTGGGGTTTGTGCGAGATTTCAATCAAATCCTAAGGAATCTCATCTCTTAGCTGCCAAGAGAATACTGAAATATATTAAGGGCACTCAAGAATTGGGATTGTGGTATCCTAGAGAATCTGGATTTGAGCTTATTGGATATTAAGATTAAGACCTTGCTGGCTGCAAAATTGATAGGAAGAGCACAACAGGTGCTTGTCAATTTTTGGGTAGTCGTCTGATCTCATGGATGAGTAAGAAACAAACTTCAGTATCCATATCTACTGCTGAAGCTGAGTATATAGCTGCTGGAGCTTGCTGTGCACAGAGACTACAATATCAAAATCAGTGGAATTCCAATCTACTGTGACAATACTAGTGCAATCTCACTTACTCAGAACACTACAAGTCATTCAAGGACTAAGCATATTGAGATCAAGCATCACTTCATTAGAGATCATGTGGAAAAAGGCAATGTAATGATTGAATATGTTCATACTGACAATCAGGTTGCTGATATTTTCACTAAACCTTTAAGTGAAGTAAGATTTTCAACTCTAAGAGCTGAGCTAGGACTACTTAATTTGGATGCATAAGCTGAGGGGGAACTTATCAGAAGACTTAAGTTCATCAGCACAGTCATTCGTTATCACATTCAAGGATTAACTCTCAACATACTAGTTAACTTATGAATTCTTAAAGTCAGGGGGAACGTGTAAGACTAGCGGTACTTCTGATTAATAGATGAAATTGGTTAATGACAGTTAGTTGAAGTTATGTTATTAGAAGATCTGTTCTTAATTCTTGAAGATTGAAGATCAAATTGTCTTGCTGGATTGACAAACAGCAAAGGAAGATTACTAGCTATTGGCTTTTTCTAGTAATATTAGATAACAGATCACTCGTCTGTCAGATAAGTTAAACTCTACTCATCTGATACATTATATAAGCATGGTTATAAATCGCATCTTTAGAAACACGCTTTTATAAGTAACAGATAGGTGCCGATAGAGTTTCCCGCCCGTCTGACATTAAAATAATAAAATTGAAATCCGCAATTCTCACCCGCACGATTGAAAAACTGTCAGATAAATCTTACGGTTCTCATTTATCACGATAACCAAATTCAAAAGAAACGTATAAAATCCGATCTGAACAGATTAGTCGGCATACGCACACAGAATTCCTAAATTCTCTAACTCTCTAAGCTCTCTGTTTTCTAGCTCTCAGTTTTCTACAGATTTACATCACTTAACCTCAAAATGGCTATTGCTGAAGGAAGATTCTTGAGCTACGACAAGTTCTACTTATCTGGTACTGATCTGATGAGGGAAATAATGGAGAAAATCAAGGAATCATCCCTGGTACCCCTCTTAGAGGCTCATGAGGATCGTGTATATCTGGACGATGTTGAACACTTCTACAAAACCAGGAAATTCAATGGTGACAAGACTACTATGACTGCCACTATTGGAGGTAAAAAGATTTGTATATCTACTGTTGTTCTAAGTGAAGTGTATGGGCTGAAAAACGAAAGAGGAGATGTGACAGAGCTAGGGTCTGAGACAGAAGAGGAATTCTAGAGAATATGTGCTAAGGAAGGGGAAGAGATGACAGGAACTCTGATGAAGACTCAGCTGAAGGATGAGTATCAGAGGTTTGCTGACATAATTGCGAAGGTGCTGGACTGCAGCACAAGTTCTTTTGATGGATTACCCAGGAGGAGGTATTATACAATGATTTGTATTTATTACAGTTTCAAGGTGAACTGGGCTGCTCATGTATTTGATCTGCTATGTGATAAGAAGGTCAAATATGCTGTTTTGCTAAGTCATCTGTTCATGAGCTTGAGATGCCAAATGGGAAGTGGAAAGACTACCCACCCTGCCAAAGAATTTAAGTTGTATGAGCCTGTTAGAAGTGAAGGTCCTTCTAAAAGAAAGGCTCCTGTCAAGGCTACTAAGGCCCCTTCTAAGAAGAGCAAGAAGGATGGTCAGGCCAGTAGGTCTGCTGATCAAACAGTAACCACTACTGTTGAAGCTGGATCAGCTGAGCCAGAGATTAAAGTTTCTGACAAATTAGTCAGTGACTTTACTAAAGAAGTTGAAGAAATGGAGACTGGATCATCTCCAGAAAGGACAGAATCTGAGGAAGCTGTTCCTATTCAACCTGCCAAGAGAATGAGGACTAGGAGCGCTGCTAAAGGACCTCCTCAAGCTAAACCTTCAAGAAAAATTTGCCAAGTCAAAGTCAAAGAGAAAAGTTACATTCTCTGAAGAACCCACTGAAACAGTGAGGGAGACACCAGCATCAGCAGAGAGGCCAATCATTATTGAAGAGCCTGCTGTTGAGCCTGCTGGAGAATCTGCTGTTGATATTGGAATGTTTGCTAAGGAAAGAGTAGAACAGCAGACTGGCACAACAAGTGAGGGAGAAGCTCTCCTGTTGCACCCAACTCCTGTTGCTGCTACTCCAATTCAAGTTGTGGAAAGTCCAGAAGCAAAGAAGCTGAGGACTGGTAAGACTGTGATTCCTTATGTTTCTGCTGCTGAAAAGAAGAGACAAGATGAGGCTGAAAGACAAAAGAAAGCTGCAGAACAGGCTGAGGAGGATCGTCTGAAAAGCCTTGAGCTCAAAAGGCTGGAAGAAGAAGCCATCAAAATGACTCAAGCACAAAGGGATGCTATAGAAGCAGCAGAGTTAGCTGCTGCTATTGAAGCAAGTGCCAAGGACTTTCATGGTCCAAGGCAAGCTGGTGGTATAAGGATTGAAGAACCAAGTGATCCCACCAAGCCCAAACGATTCATGCCAACTCCTGCTATTCAACCTAAGAGAAGATTAGAAGTAAAACTGGCATTGGAGATTGTCAGAGATAATCCTGAAGCATTTGATGAGTTCATTGCTAGGTTGGATGTTGAAAATAAAAAGATCACTTGTCTGACGATGTTCAATAAGGAGCAAGTCCGTTACAACAGATGGAGGGACTATCGTCTGACAAGGAGTAAAGATCAGATTGCAAGTTGGAAAGCCTTCGCTGATGAAGAAGCCTGGGTGCTGAAATGGCTTGAGACAGGTTCACTGATCCAAGCATTAGACTCAGAATTCTTTTTGGAGAAATTAAGATTGAGAATCTGTCACATTGTGAAGGCTGAGGCAAAGAAGATATATGACTCAGTTCCTGAAGAGTATACTGATGATGAAGACCTAAAGGAACGGTCAATAAGGTTGGCAGTTTCCCAAACTATGGAAACATGGGCCAAGAAGACTAGAAAGATGAAGGGACAACCAAGCTCCATGATTCCCCTTCCTAGTCTGAAGCAAATTGTGTATGGACCTGCTATTAGGCCATATGAAGAACTACCTGAGGATCCTGTATCTCCATTTGTGCTAATCGATGACTTAACATGGATCACTCACAGGACTGCTTTGGATGAAGCTGGAAAAGTGCACACTATTACAGAAGTTAAGAAGATCAAAGCACCTCATGCTGATCAGAATAAAGAGAAAGAAGGCTCTTCTGACCAAGCTGATAAAACCAAAGAAACAGAAGACACTTCAAACCTTGCTGATCAGATCAAAGATAAAGAGGAAGAAGGGGAAAAGAAGGGTACTGATCAGACTAAGGAGAAGGAAAGCACTCCTAGTCAAGCTGATGAAACTAAAGAAAATGAGATCACTCCTAGTTCAGCAAATCACATTACTGAAACAGCAACCCTTGCATTACCTCCCATTCCATCTGAAGTTGCCTCTACTTCTCAAGACTTGCAGTCTTCTCTGTTGAATTCAATTCAGCAGATGATCTCAAAATCTATGAAGGAGTTAGAAGAAAAGGTGACTGCAAATCTGTTGGCTGTCTTAAGTCAACCAACCCAGAAAGCTGCTCCCATTCCTACTGATGTGATTGAAGACACTGCAAATAATGTGAAAGCTATCAGACAGTATATGGATGTAATTCAAGCCAGAACACAAAGCACAGCTACTGGTTGGAGACAGGTCACATAAACAGTTGAAATGGCCATTCAAGCTGAGGATGAAGCATTAGAAAATATGATGAAGGACTTCAAGGAATCTACTGATATGATTCTGGCAACTCAGATTCAGCTAGGTGACCAAGGAGAAGTTGTTTCCAACAGAATGGAAGCTTTTGAGGCCAATCAACTAAGACAGCAAGCTCAACTAGATGCTATGGAAGAAAACATCAAACTTCTTTGTGACTCTCTCCAAATCACACCAGTCTTACCCAAGTATCAAGTCAACCCTGCTGATGATGACAAAAAGGGGGAAGATAAGGTACCTGGTGAAGAAGAAGAAGAAAAAGTTAGCCAAAAAGAAGATGAAGCTGAAGATGGTAACTCTTTCTCCAAGACTGCTGAATTGGATGATACTGAATTACTGGAAGAATCTGCCAAGGAAGAAAGTGAAAATGAAGGAAACAGCAGACCAGTAGATCAGATTGACACAGAAGAAGAAGGTGAAGCTGATGAAACGGAAGCTGGAGCAAAAGCTAAGTCTGATAAAGAGATAGCTGCTGCTAAGGACTCAGCTGAAGAACAGCTTGATCCTGATGTCAAGAAGAAGAAGTTGGAGCTGTTAAAACAAAAGTTCTTTGAGGAATTGGAAGCTGAATCTTCCAAACCTGCTGAAGAAGAAGAAGAAAACAAGGAAGCTGAAGAAGACAAGAAAGAAGAAGACAAGCCAGAAGACTAGTCTTGTTTAGTTTACTTCTGTTTAATTCCTTGTAAATTTTTTTTGCACATCTCATCTGATTAAAACTTGTAATATGTAATCTTTTGCTAATCTATAAAAGTTCAAATGTTTTATCCAATAAACTATTTCTATCTCAGAAATTTTTGAGGATCAAAATTTTAGTTTAGGTACATGTACATAGCTGAAGTTTTGTCATCATCAAAAAGGGGGAAATTGTTGGATGAAGATGAAGATGAAGTGCAAAGAAGTTAGGAAGATAAGGGAAGGTTTTGATGATTTCCAAAACGTCAGAATCAGCTAAGTATGGAAAGCTTAGTTCCCTTAAAAGAATTTTGAACAAGTAAAAGAAGACGTCAGAAGGGTTCAAAATTGTAAGCCCAGAAGACTACTGATCTCATGCTGAAACAGCAATCAGAAGGGTAGATCATCAGCTGACTCAAATCAGATTAGTTCAGAGTTTGATCAGCAGAGTAACTATCAGATGGGTTGCCTCGATCAGCAAAGTAGAAGAGATCATGAGATAAGTTCAACGGTAATAAATGCACTTGGCATAATAAATGCTGCGAGAGAAGGGTAGTAATGACAAATGATTGAAGAATATTCTCGGGTCAGCATGGTGCATTTAATGCAGTTACAGGAAAGTACAGCAGAAAAGGTACTGTAGCAGGAAGCCGTTCTGAATTTGGGCTAAGGCTATGGATTTGAAGTTTGATTTCCTTCAACGGTCATATTTTCAAATCCAAGTATAAATAGAGCTGAATTCGAAGAGAGAAACACACAACAACATTCGGAGATTTCATTTTTGAAGCAGAAATTTTTCTAAGTCTCAAGAAGCTCAAACAGCTCACTTGTCTGGTGAAGTCATCTGTTGACAGAAGCCAAGTTGAAGAAAATAGAAAATACATTCTGAGTGAATTTGTATTAAGTTGAGTGTTGTGGGAAGTTTAAATCCGTCTTTGTGAGTGATTTAACTTTAGAGGATAGGTTTTCTGAGTGATTTCCTATTGCGAGCTTATAGCCTTTTCATTTGTTGTCTAGGTGTAAGTGGAGATATATTGTAAACTTTATGTTTATAGTATAACCCAGAATCTAAGTGATCTGGAAGAGTGGACTAAAAGATTTTTATCCATATAACCATTATAAAAATTATTTGTGTTATTCTTGCGTTTAAGTTTTCTTGCATATTTAAAATTGCATAAGTTTACACTTTGAATTATTAAAAGATTTTAAAAGGAGTTTTAAAACTGGGGACAAAATCTTTTTGAAAGACTTAGTCTACTTGTGAAAAACACTTTCAAACATCCGCTGCAAGTATACTCTTGATAAAACTGATTTTGCCAAATTCAACTAAGATACTATAAGAAGAGTGGTCACTCTGCTGTTCAAGATTTGTTCACGATCAGCATAGTCAGCTTACTGTTCTTCATAAGCTTAGTCTGCTGACAGACGACTGAAAAGTTTTTAAGTCTAAAAATTTTCAGAGGTCTATTCACCCCACCCCCCCTCTAGACCTCATCTGACCACTTGGGACCAACATAAACTCTTATATGAAGTATGAGTAAAACCATTAATTTGGTATAAACTTTGAATCGAAAATATGACTAAAACCATTAACTTGGTATAAACTCTGAAATCGAAAATAAAGTGTAAAACCATTAATTTGGTATAAACTCTTAAATCGAAAATATGAGTAAAACCATTAATTTGGTATAAACTCTTATGTAAAATACGAGTAAAACCATTAAAATTGGTATAAACTCTTAAATAAAAAATATAGAGTAAAACCAATAATTTGGTATAAACTCCTGATCGAAAAATATTGAGTAAAACCATTAATTTGGTAAAACTTCCCCAAGTATATATTAAGCATGAACCATCGATTATAAAGCTCGATCTGCGATCAACGATCTATGATGGATAAAGGAACAAAGCCATCACTACAAGAAAGACAGGTTTTTCCGACGGAATTTTTCATACGGGACCAATTCCGTCGGAAAATAAGGAGGATTTCCTACGGATGTTCCGACGGGGGACGAAATCCGTCGGACAGCCCATTTAAAATAAAAAACAATGATTTTAAAAATTTCCTACGGGAGTAATCCGTCGGAAAATACAGTAAAAAATAATTTAAAAATATATTAATTAATTTTCGACGGGCTTTACCCGTCGAAAACTACATTTTAAAAAACAAAAGTAAATTAAAAATAATTAAATTAAATTCCGACGGGCTTTACCCGTCGGAATAGAGATTTGTAAAATAAAAAAAAAATTAAAAATAAATAAATTAATTTTCGACGGGCTCTACCCGTCGGAAAATACATTTAAAAAAACAAAAGTAAATTAAAAATAAATTAATTAATTTCCGACTGGCTTTACCCGTCGGAAAATAGATTTAAAAAATCAAAAATATATTTAAAATAAATTAATTATTTTCCGACGGGTGACACCCGTCGGAAAAACACATCTAAAAGCTAAAAAAATCAATTATTTTCCGACGGGTGATACCCGTCGGAAATATGAATAAAAAAATTAATTTTGGAATTGCATTTTAAAAATATAAAATTAATTTCCTACGGGTAATGCCCGTAGGAAAATGTTTATTTAGTTTCCGACTTTTTTAAAAATATTGGAAACGTTTTCCGACGGGGACTTGATGGAATAGTGCCCAGCAAGCCAATATTAATTAGCTTGTTGAAGTACTATTTTCTTATGGTTTATAATTAATACGCCGTTCATTCATAGTATGTGAAACTGAACAATGGCCAACTTCATCTCTCGCGAACCTATCTAAGCGATTGGATGAAATCCTGAGGTCACAATAGACTATGGGACGATTCACTTCAGTACTGAGTGCAATCATGAAACAGTCTCAAAGGTCGTGATCTTAAAACCGTTCCAAGTCATAGATTCCGAACGAGACGGGGTATCGTAGGAATCGCCAAGACTTGTACAAGTATGCATGATTCACATGGAGTGAATTTGTAGCGTTTCATGAGCAAGGCATTTGAGGCCAGTGCATATGAGTAGGTGGTTCAATGGAGGATTGAACGCATCGAACGACCCGAACAGAGAAACCCATTGTGGAAGCGCATGTCGCATATCGGTGATGGGATGTTTCTCAAGGCTTATAATAGTGTACGATTTAGTCCTTAGACTTGAGGTGCTAGGGCGAATTCGGTGCACGAGTGTGCGTACTTAGATTTAGGTACTGGTCACGTAGCCTGGCCACAAAGTGCCTAAGTTGGGTGCGTAGACGACTGTACGCGAGTGGTTAGTACTAAGAAAGGATCCATCGACTCATCCTGATAAGATGAGAGAATTTCCTATACGTTTCTTAGATAATTGATTCCGAGAAATCTATGGCCATAGTCGGTGATGCATTTGGAAGTGGTTTCCAAATTTGGCAGTCACACTGGAATCATTGTCGGAAAATAGAAAGTATAGTTATCGAGATAATTAGAGGTGCCGATCAATTCACACACCCTAGGTCTCGATCGGGAAATCATCGTGGAAGGACCGTATGTACATGGCAATTATAAGAGGTGAGGTTCACAATAAATCAATTCACCTTTGATTGGGCTTCATGGGCTTGTGGCTAGACATCGACCATGAAGTGTGGGTACTCCGAAATTAATAGAGGATTTAATTCTAGGAGTGGTCAATTAAAAGTAGTTTAATTGATCGGAGCATTTAATTGCTCGTTAATTAAATCACGAAAGTCGTGGGCCTGCTGCCAGTTGATGGTGAACCCAGAGGGTCACACACAATACAATTGGACGGTGACTGTCTTAAAGGAAAGAAAAATGATTTAAAGTTGTTAAATCAAGGTAATTGAATTATGGTATTAATTCAATTGGAGATTATTAATTAGATGACTAATTGATTAATTGATAATTAATTAATTAGAGTTATCTGATTAATTGTGGAATTAATTAAAGTAGTTAATTAATTGGAAGAATAAATAATTAACCAATTTGAGTATTGGATAATTATGGGTTGATTTTGGAATTATCTAAAATTAGGGGCTAGGGGCGATTTTGGTGATTAAAAGGAAAAGGAGTTTTGATTCATGGAAAACAAGCAAGAAGAGATCTATCAAATCTCACATTCCTAAGTTGATAAGGAATAAAAGATTTGGAGATTTGATAGATATGGGAAGAAGATATCTATCAAGAGAAGGATTCTTCTCTTATAAATACTCTTCCCCTTCTCTTCATAAAATAGATATATGTGTTGCACAACCCTAAAAACCTTTTGAGAGAACAAAGTTTTTGCTGAAAATTGAGAAAAAAAAAATCGAGTGAGAAATCAGATTTTTCGAACAAGAATTTTTAATTAAAAATCGCCCCCTATAGTTTTCGCCCCTAACCCTAGTCGCCCAATCTAGTCTTGGCCGAACCCAAATCGGACCAAATCTGACCCTGGCCGAACCCTGCTCGATCACACAAGCTCTGTGAGTCGATTCTTCCATTGGTATCTCCCGTTCCTTTGCTGACAAACCTGCAAGATCCAGTTCGTAGCCTAAGACTTGTAGGCGTCATTACAATCCGATTGGTGTGGACTAGCTTTGGAGGTGAGACACATGGATCACTCAAACTGTGAATCAAACCAAACACCTGGAGGACACAACCACGACTTGGTGGTCAGGTAATTTGCGATTAACCCCCTTGTGTTTTTATTGATGTTTGATTCATCCTTATTCGTATAATAACTATGGAGAAAGAATTCATGGGACTGTTAGGAACTCGAAAAATTTTAAAATTCCGCACTTCGTTGTATTGACAATCGAGCCCTAGCCAAAATATCCCAACAGTGGTATCAGAGCCAACTCCATACGTTTTTATACGAAAAGGCCTGAACATAATGTGTTTTCACTGTATATGCTTGATTGTATGTATGAGAACGCATGTCAATTATGTTCTAGTGATTGATTCTTGCTTGTTATGACTGGATCTATGATTGGGTAAAACTGCTTTTTTAGATCTGTGGCGAATTTATAGTTTTTCGAAAAATCAGGGCTTTTATGCAAAAATCGCAAAACATGAAAATTAGGGCTGAAAATTGAATTTTCTATTTCTGGAATTTTTGAAAAATATGGGTTATTTCTGAAAATATGATCGCACGCAATTTTGGACCATTTTGCAATTTTCGAAAATTCGAGGACTGTTTTGTAATTTCCGGAACTTCAGGGGTCTGTTTGCAAATTCGAAAATTTTCTGGATTTCAAAATTTTAATTTTCTGCTCATTCTGTCCGAAAACTGTTTTGGGTGTATTTTGTAACTTTTCAAAAGTTTTGGGGTCAAAAGTGCAATTTCCGAAAGTATAGGGGCAGAACTGCAATTTTCAAAAGTTGAAAAATCAGAATCTTATTTTAAGGCAGAAAACTTGTTTTATTTATCCAAGAATTTATTTGTCATAATTAGTAGTGACTAAAAAGCAAGAATCATAGGAAGTTAGTTTTAAAAGGTGTTTTAAAATTAAGATAGAAGAAAGTAAAAGTTGTTTACATGTTTCTTTGCTCTACGTAAACTGTTTACGTGGTTTTCGATCGCGCCGAGCCTTGACCTTAGGTTAGATGTGATTGGTTTAGTTTAATGCATGGTTTTTCATTGGGCCTGCGAGCCTGTTATTATTTTTGGGCCACTTTGAGCCTTTGTAATAGAATAGGGCTTTACTGCTTTCCTAGTTTAGGATGGAGGCCCATTTACAAGCAAGGTGGGAGCCCAAGAAGAATTGAAGGCCATGTATGCGTGGTACATTGTGTAATAGCATAGGTTCTTTGAGAACCCTTTAGATTGACCAATTGGGCCAACATCATTGGCTCGATGATGGCCCGCATAGGAGGCTCCCGATCGAAAACATATTGTGGTAGTATGCATGCTAGGCTTGTATGGCTTTTATTTATTAGTCGATTTATGATTGCTTGTGTGTATGCGCGCTAGAATCTAGATCGTAAATAAAAGATAAAGCATAATTGAAGTGGTGAGATCTCGAGGAGAGTTTCCTTAAACTTTCAAAACCGAAAATTCCCCTCTCGAACAAATATTAAGTCATATTGGGTTAAACATAAAATGAGGTTTTATAAAATCCAAGCCTTCCATTAATAGGGACTAGTGTATGTTGTTTACTTATCGATAGAGGTGATCCAGAGTCTGGCACCCGAGTCGAAGAAAGGGGCAATGCACGAAATTCCTTGATTCTAGTTTTTCTTAAAACTCGACAAGGGTATGGACTGGTCGGGACGTGAAAATCGGCCGATAACTAGTTACGGAGAATTCATGACCGGGCCCGTTGCTTATCATGATTAATGGGTTAGACTTAACGCGTAGTAACATTTATGATGTAGCAGTGCTAGATAAATGCGAAAAACGAGGCAAAATAACTTGAAGGTTGTGTAGTAGACACAATTGGTAATATGTATACCTACCTAGGGAATTAATTGTATGGCCACGAGTCGTGGGTGCAACTAATTGCTGCTGGGACGTCAAGACCTACTAGGAAATAAATTTTTCCCGAAACTAGAAGGGGTTACTGTTTCGATAAAAATAGTGGGAGAACTTTTTCGATAAAAAGTCCAAATTTCTTTAATTAAAAGTATTAATCTTAAACCTGTCTGCTTATAGTTGTCTAATTTTAAATGTTAGCCATTTACCATCCACTGTCCGATACTCGATGCGTTTAAGAACCGAACCAACTTTGAAAAAGGTGATGTGCAATTTCCTATACGAAACCGACATGGCTAAGTTTGACAATGTTAGGGAATATTGTTCTTACTTAAGCAAGACATTCGAGCTGATCAAAGGGTTTGGAGCCCAATTGACTCTCGAAGATGAGATAACGATAACCCTTCAAGGATTATCTGAGACCTTCACTCATTTTATGCAACATTGCGCTATTCCGCCTGATGGAATACAAACAAAGCAATTGCATGAGTTGTTAGACAAATATGAAGAAGCTCATCAACGAGGTTTTGGTCTATATGATTGGAATTGCCCTCTGTGTAAGTACGAAGAGAAAATAAGGAAGCTTGTTGAAAAGGATTTCCTGGAAAGACTTGACTACGGTATGACTTTTTAAGTTTGACACTTGTTGAATCTTTTTGATGTAAGACATCTGATTAAAACTTTCATTTCTGTAAAAGCATTTACAGGCGATGATAGTCTTCCCGGTCAACCTAAAAGGAGGAAAATCCTTGAAAGGGAGATGCAAGTAGTGCAGAGCGAGATGAGGAAACTGGAATTCCGGGACTGGGTCAAGGAAGAATTGTACCTAGACATTCCTTTTTAGCAAAGAAGTTTTTCTTAGTTTTTCGTATTAGCATGAGTTTTAAGTTTTAGTTTACTTTGAGTATTATTTAACATTTTGTACGAGACCTTATTGCTTTACCATTGAGAAATGGAATTTATTTAATTAGAGCAATTTAACTTTGTACAAATGTTGATGTTTTGAAACATAGAAATAAACAATGATAAACGAATCGAAACTTTGAAGACTATATGTTAAATCGAAAACGAGTAAGACAAACTGGATAATCGTCCGCGCTTGAAATGTTCACTCTGGACATTCTTCCTAAAGAGAGATGCGAAAGGAAAGTTTTTATTTACTGATTCCTGAAATAATGAACTTGGGTAAATTCGGAACTTTCAAATCTTGAAGGAATAATAACCAAAGTGAAGGATTGCTAAGGCATTCCAAAACATTTCGATCGACATGAACTAAAAGCACTAGTTCAAAAGAAATCTACTTCATATATACTTGCGATTTTTAATCGTTAAAGTATATGTGTGCTTGGCTGAAGTACAATTCTGAAACTATTGAAGTAATTCAATAGAAGTTTTGGAAATGAAGTAACTAGATGCATTATGTCGAATGCAATTTGATTTAATCAAACCTGCTGAAACATAAGCAAACTTAACACCTCGATTATCTAAGACGAGAATAGAATTCTCATGAAGCAAATCAAAGAAGAAATCGAACTTTGTTTGATTCTCGACTCTGATCTTGCTGAGTTTCCTTTATTCAAATTAGGGGATACCTTCCCTTGACTCTTCAAAGATACTTGGTATAGTATATTTCGAAGTAAGTCCTTACATCGCCATGTCTTTTAAGACATAGCAGAACACCCTTATATGAGAAATTAGATGGTAGATCTAGTTCATATAATGTTTATGGGGTATTCAACAAAACCCATTGAATACCTGTTCCACGACAATGAGAAACGAAAAGCATCTCGTAAGTAGCTTGTTCCTATGTTGACAAGACCTTGTCAAAGGAAATAAGGAATGTCGTAGAACTTGATGAAGTCCAAGGATTGGACCCGTCCCCATGAACAGTGGGAGTAAACACTAGAAACTGCTGAATCAATCCATGCACAAAGAAATCGTAATCTGATCAAATTCGTAAGGAACTCAAAAATTTCATTTTACGAAATTGAGAGATTGGATTCTAATCCAAGATTACAAAGAGATTATGTTAAACATGATCTAAGGGATATGGCACATAGCCATAAGATTCGAAGTTGAAAGCTTTGACTCACTTAAGTGGCAATAGGTCATTATTCAAAGGTCCTTTTAGGATTGATGAAAATGCCTTATATCCATTAGCTACGTCAAAATTCATTTCGAAACTATTAGCCATAGAAAGGTGGTTTTGACTACCAAGACATGACAATGGGTAAATGCCTTATATCCATTAGCTACGTCAAAATTCATTTCGAAACTATTAGCCATAGAAAGGTGGTTTCGACTACCAAGACATGACTATTGGATATGAATCCTGCATCTCACAGTTGAAAATTGATGAGAAGATCTCTATTCTAATCCAAAAGTCAATCTATGACTTTTTCCCAAATTTGGAACATGCAACTTGATAGTTGATCAAGAATGTTGAAGTTGTCAAAAGGCATATAGATTCCAAATGTGCAAAAGAATCAGTGGGAGTGTAGTTTAGTTCGAAGCGCAACAAGATGATGACCGGTACATCAAGCAAGATATAAGAATATCAGAAAAGCACAGACGAAAGCGTGTTCTTCACGCAATTTTCCATGATAAGATTTGGAATTACATCTCACGTACTGGCAATACGTATCTATGGTAGATAGAAGGAAGTAGATGTTGCAATTCACCAAATCTAAGTACAAAGACTATATATTGATTAAATTCAATATGGAAGAATCCAAGAGAGGATTGGTTCCAAAAGAGACAAAATCTCGCTCACTTATTTAATGAGCCCTAAATTTAAATGAGTGAAGAAGTAACTGTCTCAAGAAGCCTTATGCTTCGCATTTGGATTGCATGTAGCATGCAAAGTCTTGTACTAGACCTGACTCGTCAAAATGCTCTGAACGAGCTACTGATAGTCAAACACCAGTAAAGGACACTGGTCTACCATAAAAGCAATCCTCGAAGATAATTAAAGGATATAATGCTGGTCGGTGGTAGTAAGTGGAAAATTGAATACTCGAAGGATTTTAGAAATTCGAGATTCCCAGTCTGAAGTGGATAAATTATTCTGTCTCGATAGAGCAAAGGTAAATTGGAAGAGATTCCAATAATATACCATAGCCGATTCAAACAAGAATAAAGGGCACCATTATGATGCTGCACAAAAGAAGGTGTTTAGATGAGAAACTTTCATCCATTAGATGAAATACCTAGCATGACAAAAGCCTATCGTAATCTTAACCGATTTAGATAAGGCGATTGCTCAATGAAAGGAAACGAGATCTCACCGATAATCTGGACACAATATCATATGATTTAACAAGTCATAAGATAACTGAGACGCGTAAAAGTACTACGTTATCTCAAAAGGACAAACTTAGCAGATCCACTAATTAAGCTCTCTCACAAATGGTTCGAGGGACATCTTGGTATAGATGGGTCTTAGAAATGTTGTGATTGGCTTTAGGGCAAGTGGGAGATTGATGGAATAGTGCCCAGCAAGCCAATATTAATTAGCTTGTTGAAGTACTATTTTCTTATGGTTTATAATTAATACGCCGTTCATTCATAGTATGTGAAACTGAACAATGGCCAACTTCATCTCTCGCGAACCTATCTAAGCGATTGGATGAAATCCTGAGGTCACAATAGACTATGGGACGATTCACTTCAGTACTGAGTGCAATCATGAAACAGTCTCAAAGGTCGTGATCTTAAAACCGTTCCAAGTCATAGATTCCGAACGAGACGGGGTATCGTAGGAATCGCCAAGACTTGTACAAGTATGCATGATTCACATGGAGTGAATTTGTAGCGTTTCATGAGCAAGGCATTTGAGGCCAGTGCATATGAGTAGGTGGTTCAATGGAGGATTGAATGCATCGAACGACCTGAACAGAGAAACCCATTGTGGAAGCGCATGTCGCATATCGGTGATGGGATGTTTCTCAAGGCTTATAATAGTGTACGATTTAGTCCTTAGACTTGAGGTGCTAGGGCGAATTCGGTGCACGAGTGTGCGTACTTAGATTTAGGTACAGGTCACGTAGCCTGGCCACAAAGTGCCTAAGTTGGGTGCGTAGACGACTGTACGCGAGTGGTTAGTACTAAGAAAGGATCCATCGACTCATCCTGATAAGATGAGAGAATTTCCTATACGTTTCTTAGATAATTGATTCCGAGAAATCTATGGCCATAGTCGGTGATGCATTTGGAAGGGGTTTCCAAATTTGGCAGTCACACTGGAATCATTGTCGGAAAATAGAAAGTATAGTTATCGAGATAATTAGAGGTGCTGATCAATTCACACACCCTAGGTCTCGATCGGGAAATCATCGTGGAAGGACCGTATGTACATGGCAATTATAAGAGGTGAGGTTCACAATAAATCAATTCACCTTTGATTGGGCTTCATGGGCTTGTGGCTAGACATCGACCATGAAGTGTGGGTACTCCGGAATTAATAGAGGATTTAATTCTAGGAGTGGTCAATTAAAAGTAGTTTAATTGATCGGAGCATTTAATTGCTCGTTAATTAAATCACGAAAGTCGTGGGCCTGCTGCCAGTTGATGGTGAACCCAGAGGGTCACACACAATACAATTGGACGGTGACTGTCTTAAAGGAAAGAAAAATGATTTAAAGTTGTTAAATCAAGGTAATTGAATTATGGTATTAATTCAATTGGAGATTATTAATTAGATGACTAATTGATTAATTGATAATTAATTAATTAGAGTTATCTGATTAATTGTGGAATTAATTAAAGTAGTTAATTAATTGGAAGAATAAATAATTAACCAATTTGAGTATTGGATAATTATGGGTTGATTTTGGAATTATCTAAAATTAGGGGCTAGGGGCGATTTTGGTGATTAAAAGGAAAAGGAGTTTTGATTCTTGGAAAACAAGCAAGAAGAGATCTATCAAATCTCACATTCCTAAGTTGATAAGGAATAAAAGATTTGGAGATTTGATAGATATGGGAAGAAGATATCTATCAAGAGAAGGATTCTTCTCTTATAAATACTCTTCCCCTTCTCTTCATAAAATAGATATATATGTTTCACAACCCTAAAAACCATTTGAGAGAACAAAGTTTTTGCTGAAAATTGAGAAAAAAAAAATCGAGTGAGAAATCAGATTTTTCGAACAAGAATTTTTAATTACAAATCGCCCCCTATAGTTTTCGCCCCTAACCCTAGTCGCCCAATCTAGTCTTGGCCGAACCCAAGTCGGACCAGATCTGACCCTGGCCGAACCCTGCTCGATCACACAAGCTCTGTGAGTCGATTCTTCCATTGGTATCTCCCGTTCCTTTGCTGACAAACCTGCAAGATCCAGTTCGTAGCCTATGACTTGTAGGCGTCACTACAATCCGATTGGTGTGGACTAGCTTTGGAGGTGAGACACATGGATCACTCAAACTGTGAATCAAACCAAACACCTGGAGGACACAACCACGACTTGGTGGTCAGGTAATTTGCGATTAACCCCCTTGTGTTTTTATTGATGTTTGATTCATCCTTATTCGTATAATAACTATGGAGAAAGAATTCATGGGACTGTTAGGAACTCGAAAATTTTTAAAATTCCGCACTTCGTTGTATTGACAATCGAGCCCTAGCCAAAATATCCCAACAGGACTACCTGTCGGAAAAATGCATAAAAAATTTCAAAGTATTTAATTTCGGAAAATTCATTTTAAAAAAATTATTTTAATTTCGGAAAATTCATTTTAAAAAATTTTATTTTTGACTGATTAATTTTTCGAAGTATTATATGTTTATTTTGTTTAGAATAAATTCAATGTATATAATCCCCTGAAGGAAACTATTTTAAATTAGAGCTGATTAATTCCGAGCCGACTACTATTGATTGATCTGAATTCAATTAACCTCAATGTACATTACCATGTATTAAAAAATGTCGAATGAATGAATAATTAGGTAATTTCGAATTAGTGACTGATTAATTAATTCTAACCTAATTATCAATTTCATTTCGAATAACATCAATGTACATAACCCTACGGTTAAGAATCTTGAATTTAGTCAATCCACATTACAAATTGAGAATGAGTCGACATGAATTCAAATAATATCTATTTACATAATCATACTGTCAAGAATTTTGAATTAATGACTGATTAATTATTTTTGATCCATATATCGATTTCATTTCGAATAACCTCAATATACATAACTTTATGGTCAATAATTTTAAATTTGATCAATTTACAAATCGAGAATTGACCGATCTAGTTACGAATAACCTCATTGTACATAACACCGATGTCGATATTGTTGACTTTGGTCAATTAGACCTTCAATTCCGAATCGACTGGTCTAGTTACGAATAACCTCACTGTACATAACCCCGAGGTCGATAGTGTTGACTTTGGTCAATTAGACCTTCAATTTGAGAATCGATCAATCTAGTTACGATTAACCTCATTGTACATAACCCCGAGGTCGATATTGTTGACTTTGGTCAATTAGACCTTCAATTCGAGAATATATCAATCTAGTTACGAATAACCTCACTGTACATAACCCCGAGGTCAATAGTGTTGACTTTGATCAATTAAACCTTCAAGTTGTTATTAATTTGCAAATTTAAAAAAAATTCCAAATTTACATTACTCTGCTAAAAATATGCAATTAAAAAATATAAATTGTTATTAATTTCAAGGTATAAATTACAATTAAAAAATATAATATGCAAATTCCAATTAATTTGGGGAAAAAATTAAATAAAAAAAATTGATTTTTTTTTTAAAATTTTCGACGGGCGTCAACCCCGTCGGAAATTTCCGTAGGAAAGCCGCGCAGCTAAAACCCTAGACCGCACAGCTTTCCTTTCTTTCTCACACCATTTCATCCCCCCAAACATACCCCACCGCGCCTCCGTCTCTCCCTCCCACCCACCGCGCGGCCTCTCTCTCCCACCCACCTACCCACCGCGCCACCACCTTCGTCTCTCTCTCTAGATTCCGTCTCTAGATCTCTCTCTCCCACCGTATCCTGCTCCGTCGTCGCTGCCCCAGTCGCCGTGCCGTCGCCGTGCTGCTCCACCGTGCTGCTTTTTCGGACCCCTAAGCCGTTGCCGTGCTGCTCCACCGTACCCTGCTCCGTCGTCGCTGCCCCAGTCCCAGTCCCAGCCGCGGCCACGCACCACAATAGTCCCAGCCGCGGCCACGCACCACCACAATTCCAGCCCGCGGCTGCAGCTCCCATTTCCGACTCCAGTACCGGTAACCGCGGCGGCAGCTCCACTTAAGGTCAGATTTTTCACTTTTTATGGAGATTATGTTGACATATTTTAAAATATATTTTGTTAGTATATGGAGATTAATTTAGGGTAGTTTTATTTGAAAATTGATTCAAGGGATCCTTGGTCACGTCGGTAATTATAATTATGAGATGCACTGTTTATTCCCATATTAGACAATCAATTATGAGATGCACTGTTTATTCCCATATTAGACAATCAAGTATGAACTCTTAACATTTTTGGCATGGTTATTAGGGGGTGAAAGTATATGCTAGCTACCATGTTGTAAAGATAGTGAGTTCTAAAGTTGTGAGTTAAATGAGCATTTAACATAAAATTTTGGAGAAAGCTATATTTGTTCATAAGTATTTGAATTAACTAATTTATTAAATTGTACAAAAAATGTAGAAGCTAGATGAATATTCAGATTCAACGTAGTTGGATGTACAATCAGAAAGTCGGAAATGACTTCAACCCAGAGTGGTTATATGGGGTTAACCAATTCCTTGACTATGCAAGATCGCAACCCGAATATATAGGAAATGGAGTACTTCGGTGTCCTTGTCGGAAATGTGAAAATATGAAATACGCGTCTGATGCGCAAGTCCAAGTACATTTATTTAGATATGGGTTTGTGGCTGATTATTGGTATTGGGTAAGTCATGGAGAGGTTGAGCCAACGACACAACCTAATATTAATGTTGGACCTTCGGGTAGTGATCAATATATCCATGACGAGGAGGACAACAGATATGAAGATATTGTATATGATGCCATGAGAGGTGGTGCCTTCAACTGCAACATCGGGGATACTGTCTATGCAAATAGCCCTCCAAACGAAGAAGCTCAAAAATTCTATGAAGTGTTAGACAGTGCTCAACGACCCGTGTTCGAAGGTTGTAACAATCAATCGGAGTTGTCATTGGCTCTTCAACTAATGTCATTAAAATCCGACTACAACATTGCACAATCAGCTTTTGATCGAAATTGTTCGATAATTAAGTCATTGTTGCCTGAAGAAAATTTAGTTCCTAATAATTTCTACAAAGCAAAGAAGTTGGTGGCAAAGCTTGGATTAACATCCCAAAAAATCGATTGTTGTAAAAATGGGTGTATATATTACAAGGAAGATGTTCACCTGAATGAATGCAAATTTTGTCACTTTGAACGTTTCAAGAGTACTAGGTCGGGTCATAATGCGAGAAGTACAAAACCAATTCCTCACAAAAGAATGCACTACTTAACTTTAATTCCTAGACTTAAACGTTTATTTGCCTCTCCGCAATAAGCTTCCCACATGAGGTGGCACTCAGAAAATAGAAGAGAGGAAGGAGTTTTGATTCATCCATCTGACGGGCTAGCTTGGAAATTTTTTGACAATACTCATCCGGAGTTTGCTGCAGAGCCAAGAAATGTTAGACTTGGGTTATGTACGGATGGGTTTAACCCGTTCAGTAATAACGCACAGCCATATTCTTGTTGGCCAGTTATTGTGACGCCTTATAACTTACCTCCTGAAATGTGTATGACTCGGCCATATATGTTTCTAACTTGCCTAATTCCCGGACCACATAATCCTAAGGCCAGAATTGATGTGTACCTGAGGCCCTTGATCGATGAATTGAATGAACTATGGGGAGTAGGAGTTGAAACATACGATATATCGATGAAACAAAACTTCAAGTTAAGTGCTGCGCTTATGTGGACTATCAACGACTTTCCTGCTTATGGTATGCTATCAGGTTGGAGCACTTCAGGCAAATTAGCATGTCCTATATGTATGGAAAAACAAAAGCCTTCAGTCTCAAGCATGGTGGAAAGGTTTCGTGGTTTGATTGTCATCGTCGGCATTTGCCAGAGAATCACCCATTTAGGAGAAGTCGAATACATTTCAAAAAAGGTAAGGTTGAAAGGTCACTTCCACCTTCAAGATTAACTGGATATGAAGAGTGGGAGAGAGTGCAGGATCTTCCGAAAATAGCCAACTTGCCTCCAAAGCATGCTAACTCACCAGGCTATGGAAAAACGCATCACTGGACCAAACAAAGTATATTTTGGGAGTTGCCTTATTGGAAAGACAATCTAGTTCGTCACAATCTTGATGTTATGCACATTGATAAGAATGTTTTTGACAATGTGCTTAACACGGTCCTGGACGTTAATGGTAAGACAAAGGACAACGACAAAGCGAGAAAGGATTTGGAGGAATACTGTAGTCGACCGGAATTACAACTCTTTGAGGGAGATGATGGAAATATGTACAAAACGAAAGCTTGTTTTACTTTATCTAAGAGTGAAAAACAAGATTTTTGCAAGTGGGTCGAGGAGTTAAGAATGCCTGATGGTTATGCTTCAAATTTGGCTAGATGCGTGGATAACACTAATTTGAAGTTGCATGGTTTGAAGAGTCATGATTGTCACGTGTTTATGCAACGATTGATGTCAAGTTGATTCAGTATGCTCCCAGAACATGTGTGGAAGCCATTAACAGAATTTGGTCTGTTCTTTAGGGAATTGTGTTCAACTGAGTTACGTATGGAGAAGTTGCAACAAATGGAGAAAGATATTCCTCTTATTATTTGCAAGCTTGAGCGAATTTTTCCATGTGGATTCTTTGATTCTATGGAACACTTGCCAATTCATTTACCATATGAAGCCATCATGTGCGGCCCCGTTCAATATAGATGGATGTATCCTTTTGAGAGGTACTAATTAAGTATTCAGTTTAATAATTATTTGTTAAAAATATAATTATCATCAACAAAGAATAAAATAATTTCGATGTCTTTCAAATAGGTTTTTACACGACCTAAAGGGAATGGTTAAGAACAAATCAAGAGTTGAGGGTTCGATTTGCGAAGGATACATAATCCAAGAAGCACAATATTTTACTTCGTTCTATTTCGAAAAACACATTGAAACAAGGAGTAGGAGGATGAAACGAAATGAATGTGGTGAACAAGTCGATGGAAATCCACACCCTCTTTCGATTTTTAATCAACATGTGTGTCCTATTGGCAAGTGTTTGTCAAAGACATTAACGGAGGAAGAATTAAAAGCAACTTCCCTTCATGTCCTTAGAAATTGCGACGAAGTGGTGCCATTTTTAGAGTAAGTTTTGTTAAATTGTGCACTAAACTCTTTTTTTTTTCAAAATTTTAAATCAAATTTGGTTTAATTACGATCATTTAAAATATTATTTAGGCATTTTTCGTGGTTGGTTCAAGCAAATTGTCCCGAGGTGGATGTTGAACAATCAATTGAAGACCACTTCATAAAATGGTTCCACGAATTTGTGAGTAAAAGAAGTCAAATATTAATATACATGTAATCATTAATATATATCTAACGCTAATTACTTAGTACTTAATGATTGATGTATAGGTATATTGGCCTGATAACAATGTCTTAAATGAACATCTAAAGAGCATATCTTGGAGTCCAAATATAATTGTGCGAACGTGGCAACAATGTGTTGTGAATGGATATACATTTCATACTGAAAAAAAGGCGAAGTTTAGAAAAACTTATAACGCGGGTATATGTGTGAATGGGTCAACAAAGTTCTATGGGATACTCGAAGACATAGTAGAATTACAGTATTCAGGGGTTGATGATACAAATATTCTACTATTTAAATGTAAGTGGTATGACTCGGTTTCTTCGAGAGGAATTAAGATACACCCACAATATGAAATTGTTGAGATCAACGTAAAAGAAAAATATCCTAAATTTGATCCGTTTGTACTTGCTCAACATGCATCTCAAGTATACTTTGTACCTTACCCGGGAAAAAAAAGAGATCAAAAAAATTGGCGCATTGTAATAAATACACGACCAAGAAGTAGAGTGGATCAAAGTTATAATATACAAGAAGAAGCTTTGCAAGAACCACCTACCATGTTAAATTCAATTGTTGAAGAAGAAGAAGAACACGGAGTGGAAGAAAACGAGGAGGAGGAGGAAGAGGAGGACGAGGACGAGGACGAGGAAGAAGACGATTGATATCTTCTTTTTATATGTCAAATCTTCTTTTAATTCCTTGTTTTTACTCTTGTTTGTTGGTTTAGTTTATAATTTAGTTATTGTCACTTTGTTTCTTTTAGAATTTGTGTTGTTTGTTTTCGTTTTCTACCGCTGTTGAAATATTATGAAACTAATTAATTTGTTTTTTGTGTTATAATTGTAATTATTTCAAATTTTTGTATTATATTGTATATATTTTTTTTCTTTTTTTTTTTTTTTTGCAGATGGGAAATTCTAAAAAGTCTAAGAGCGTACCCACACCAGTTTCATCTGGACTTTTATCTTATTTGCCACAAGCTAAAATTACTAGCACTTCCACTTCGAGAGCGACTCCCACTCCCACTTCGAGAGCCACTCCCACTCCCACTCCCACTCCCACTCCCACTCCCACTCCCACTCCCTCTACGAGAGCCACTCCCACTCCCACTTCCACTCCCACTTTGAGCCATACGCGTACACCTATGCATCCTACTCGTAGCTCCAGTCCAAGTCCAAGTCCAACTCCTAGTCCTCATAACAGTTCACGCGGATTAGATGGTATATCGAGTGTTGTGGGTGCTAGTTCGAGTGCTCGTGGTGCTAGTTCAAGTGATGGTCCTATTGAGGACATTCGTGATACGTGGATGGTAATTGCTCCAAGTTTCAGACATAAATTCGAGTATGTACTTAATTTTATTAATTTCAAATTTATTATGCGCGTTAATTTCGTATATGTAATTAGATTATTTTTGTGATTTGATGTAGATTTGAGGGTTCTAACCGTGGTTTAATTGTTCGAGAGGCTGGAAAATGTTTCCAAACGGTTTGGGAAGGCCCGTGGCGCTCTTACACGGATGCCAGTGATAGGCGGAAGGACCTATGGTTTGCTAATTTTAAGGTATTGATTTAAACAATTTCATAAATAATTTATTACTCTGTTATTTACATTAAATAATATGTAATTACTTGCAGAGAAAATATCGCTGGGAACCTCGTTATGATGGGATGATTAGACGGATATATGATCATAAAGTCGCAGATTCGCTTAGAATGAAGTTAGAAGAATTTCGTAAAAAGAACCGAAAGCCAGATTGGATACTCGAGGCTCATTGGGACGAATTACTTGTATACTGGAGTTCAGATGAGTTTAAAGAAAAAAGTCGGAAAAACAAGAGAAATCGAGCATCCGACTGTGGTGGCCAAGGAGCTCCAAAGCACACAGGTGGGAGTATTACACATTCGGAGCATGAACGAAGACTAGTAAGTTTGTAAAATGTTTATTTTTTTTTTCATATGTTATATATTGATATAACAGAATCAATATTTAATTGTGTTGCAGACCAAAGCCAAAGATGGAGTAGAACCCACACAAGCAGAATTGTTCTTGTATACCCACTCACAATTAGACGAAAATGGAGAAAGAAGAAAGTGGGTCGATACTCGTTCAAAGGATACATATGTAAGTTTTACAATCGTACAACTTAGTTGATAAATAAATGTTATGTTTAGAAATTATATTCTAAAATTCGTGTCTTTTAGACTTCGTTTTTAGAAAACATCCTGCTTCGCAAGTATCCGAAACGGGTGAATCAGAACCAATCTCGGAAGAAGTTCAACTACAGGTAACATATAATTATCATGTTTAATTAAACTATTATGTTCTTATATATATTTATCATCTAATTCATGTTTTTGTTTGTTATTTAGGCATGGGTAGACACCGTAGGAATCGGAAAGAAGGGTACGGTTTATGGTTTGGCTGGTAAGGTTGCTCAGGTTAAACCTAGTTCCTCGAGGACCTCACAACTTTGTGGTTCATCCGACCCGATGGTCATGTCAAGAGTTCTAACTCTCGAAGAAAGATTGCAACAATCTGATGCGGAACGTCAACGAGAGAGAGAAGAACTTCAAGCAATGTTGGAGCAGAAACGTCAACGTAATAGGGACGAACAGGAACGAGTGAGAGAAGAACGGGAACGAGAGAAAGAAGAACAAGAACGATTGAGAGAAGAACGGGAATGAGAGAAAGAAGAACATAGAGCATTGTTTGAGGAAACCCGAAGAAATATGGAGCAGATGCAACGTATGTTTAACTCCATGTCATCTAACAAGTTACCACAAAATCCGCCCCAAGATGACTAAAACTTAGTTTTATATTTCGCGATATTTGGATACTTATTTTGTTATAAATATTTGTTGATAGAGACTAATTTGATTTTATAAGATATTTTATGATTTTTCACACGTTTATTGATTTATTAATTTTTGTATGATATTTGGTGATTAAATAGATATATTTATAAATTAGGGAATATAAAAAAATTAAATATTTAATTAATTATTGATTTTAATTTAATTGAATTTCGATGGAATTTCTGATTTAACCGGTTTTCGTCGGGTTATAGATATCAGTAAAATTGTGGAATTGGGGGTTGTCAATATATATATATATATATATTATAGGGCTCTGTTACTTTATTCAGGATGGATCAAAACTCAAGGAAAAGTAATTTAGTTAGAACAACAAGTAAATATCGAAACCAACAGGAAAAATAACACAAGTTTGAGGAGAAAGTTCTTTCTTTATTGAATAATGGTGACTTGAGCTGTTTATGCAGAATTCTATGGCGTATTTGCCTTCTGATTCAGAGTTTTTTAATACAATGATTGACTAGGTATTTATATCATACTAAACCTAGCGTTACAAGGAAAAGTAATCCTAATAGGACTCGGCCCAAATATCCTTCTTGGGTCCGGAGTATAGTCTTCTTGGTCGAAGAGAGCTGTGTTCGGCCGGGTCGATAAGATGATCCCGAACTGTCTTATTTGGTCGATCTGATCTTATGTTCTTTAGTCGATCCGCACGTTACGTAGGGTGCGAAATAGCCCTCATCAGTACTCCCTCACTTCTTCGAGCGTATAGATACTAGAAGCTCGTAGAAGTAGATAATTTTATACGACTGTTTCTCTTCTATGAATGGTGCCTCGTTAAAAACCTTTCTTAAGAAAAAACCCTGTGGGAAAAAATCTTAAGTAAGGAAAAGAGTGCAACGCATCATAAATAGTCGTTTTCTCTTTCCAATTGCGAAACGCCACGCGTCCATTAGGGAGGCTATTAGTTTCCTTCCGTTTTTGGCGGGAATATGATTAGTTGCGACGAGTTCGAAACGTCTTTTCTCATCTTAGTATAAATAGGTGACTTTTGAGTTCGTCATTTTTCCTTTATGCTTGCTTATAGTTCGTAGTCATTTTCTTGCTTAGTCGTTCATCATATAAAGTTTTCCCTTTATCGACCTACATCTTCCGAGAATCAGGAAATATGGCTTTTTTAAGAAAATTTTCTTCTTCTTCTAGGGAGAATGTCGCTCCTAACAATGAGGAGGAGTTGCATTCTAACTTTTCGGGCGAACAAACCGCAGTCCCTGAATTTGTCGTTCCTGTTGAAGATACCTTTAATGTAGAAATCCTTTCCGATTCAGCCGTCGCTGCTCGAGCCAAAAAGGGCAAAGGTATTGCTCCTCAGATTTCTGAACCAATTGAGGATCTAGCTTGTGCCTATACGGTAGACACTTTTCCAGAGGTTGTGAATAATCACGCCAAATATTTCCCGGAGGGTTCTGAGATAATCCTTCCTTCCCCTTCTGATAGGGTTACATCTCCACCGGAAGGATGCTGAGCCTTTTACACGGCTCACTTTAACAGCGGTCTGCGTCTTCCGTTGTCTCCCCTTTTCCTTGATATTCTGAAAATATTCAGTGTGTCCTTGACACAATTAGTTCCAAATTCGGTGGCCTTTGTGGTTTGTTTTTCTGTCTTGATGATCGCAAAGGGGTTTAAACCTTCTTTTCGTAATTTTACACAACTTTTTCGGTTCAACATTTCCAGTTTTTCCAATCGTGGGTATTTCTTCGCTAGTCAAAGGTCTAGTCGAGCAATCTTCGATACCCCCGTTTCTAGTAATCCTTCTTGGAAATCTCATTTCTTTTTTGTTCGTCCCCCACCTTGTATTTATTTGGCGGATGGTTCGACCATGCCCTTCTCATGGGATCATGGTTCCAGTTGGGTTCCCGGAGGTCGCTTGCCAACTGGTGAACTTGTTCCAGATGATGCTCAGTTTATTGGTGAAACCCCTCCTATGCGCGCCAACAAATACCAGAGTGCTCTCCTGATTGGGGAAGCTTTCCTTCGTAAAGCGGGATTAAGCGCTCATAATTTTCCAATCAGTTCATCATCTGAATCACTTGGTAAACATCTACTATAGCCTGATGATATCTTTTTACAGAGAAACTGACTTTTGTTTTGTTTCTCTATCAGCCCGTATGGTAGAAGACTCTCGACATTCTTCGAAGGGAAAAATGGTGCTGTCTAAATCTTCCAAATCCGTCGAGAACGCCCCTATCGAGCAGAGGGCGTCACGGAAAAGGAAACCGGAGTTGAGTTATGAGTCCGAGGAGAATAGAGAGGAATCTCCAGATTCCTCTCGTGCCTCCCCTATTCGTCAGGGCACCAGATCTGGTTATCCTCCTCTTCAGCTTAAAACATCTTTGGGCATACGTGGGTGCCGGAGTTGGTCGATGCCTCACCCCAACGACAATCCAATAGGGAGAAAAAGGAGCTATTACGGTCGTTCTGGTAATGATCTTTCCCTGATCGTCGACAATCATCCGAAACATACCTTGGTCGAAATGATCGAGGATCATTTAGAGGGGAAAAGAGCCGCTGGTTATTCTGAGAAGGATTCTCTTGTTCATGACGATAGCGAGAATGCAGTTGACAAGGCAACTCGCGTCCTTTTATCCGGGGTTTTTACTCGCGATCTGAATAAGCTTCTCCATAAGGATCCTCTAGAGAAATTTCAGCGAGCCTCTCTTTATGCTGAAAAGGTGATTCCTATCGATCATACCTAACAAAGTAATTTTCTTTAATGATTTTTCTGAATTTGCTAACCCATGTCCTTTTTTCTCTTTTCGTTCTTCCAGACCAAAACTTATCTGGCATCATACGCCTATGAAAATGCACTCTGGAAACAGCAGTGTGAGTTCCTGGAAGAGAAGTATAAAGCTTTACTTCATAAATCTTCTGGTTCAGAGGTAGGCCCTTCAACGTCCTCTACTATTCCGGTCGTTGAGACTAGGGTTACAGGCACTGGAGACCAGGAGATCATGAACAAAGTCCTAGAGACTTCTCGTGCTCAAGAGCAAGCCTATCAAATGGCTAAAAAGTTAGAGGAATTCCAATTTCAGAGTACTGCTCGAATTAGTGAGCTAGAATCTCAAGTATCAAATCTTGAAGCTTCATTAGAGGAGTATGAGAAGGATATTCCTTTGAGTGGGCTCAGGGATCGTTATGGTAGGAACCCTGATGAAAAAGTGATTCGCGAATTCCTTAACTCTCCTGTCCACACGGCGTTGGTGTATCAGATGGTCGGTCCTCTTCTGGAGAATACTTTCAAGAAGGCGGTTCATCAGTTGGTCGCCTAGGAAATGATCGATGATCGTCGGAAGGAATATTTTAAGGCGGCACATATTCGGTTGAACCGTTATGGGGAAGTTTATTCTCATTCCGAACTTCCAGATGTCGTATATCAAGGTTTTTCTTTGGCTCACCTTGTCGAGGAGTTCGGAAAACCATTGCCGATTCCTCCTTCTGATGTTAACGATGAGCTTGATAATACTTTTATCGACCCAGAGGAAGAAGAAGAGGTTTATGAGCCGACAATTGGAGAAGATGTCGTTAACGAGCAGGCGATTCCGGAGGGCGATCAGGCTGTATGATAGATTGATTTAGGGAGATATACTTGTAACCATTTATTGTAGGTCTTAAATGTAATTTTACATTTTTTCTCATTTGCATGCCGATTGTTTCATATTCTGACAGTCACGTCCTTTCATTTTTGCCGTAATAATTCAGACAAGTTATTGACTTCGCCGTAATCATTATGCGTGCGTCTTTTCAAATTCCAGTGTTTATTCCAAGATCATTTTTACTATTTCGCGCCCTTTCCTTGGGCTTGTTGCGTCTTTTCGTGTAGTATAAATATAAAAAGGTAAAAATTTGTCTCGCTATTTACCGCTTTGTTTAACTCTTCAATAGAATACTCTTCTTTTACCAGGTTGATAAGCCTTCTCGATTCATTGATTTTACTTCTTAAGTTCCGATTATGACTAATCTTTTCGGTAACACATCGAAGCGTCCTTCGCGTGAGAACGTTAGGGATAACAGATCTAAAAAATCTCGAAGAGACGGGCCCTCGATGGAGCCTCCTCGTTCGTCTCCATTAGCTAGGTCGGTGATTGACACTCATGTTATTTCTTCTGAACCTTTTTCCATAATTAGTTCGTCTTTTGTACAACCGAATTTTTCTTCTTCTACTGAAATTGGGAATAGGTCTTCCCCTTGTCGAGTGGCTTTTGGTGATACATCCAACGTGGAGCAATCCTTTGATTTGCCTGTTTCTTCAGGTGTTTCTTCCTTCGGGCATGTTTTTCAAGGAGGGGATTTTGTTAATTCCCTTCCTTTGTCTACTTCTACTGCCCCGATCGCCAGCGAAGGGCAAGTTGGTGATGGCTTTTTTGTCAATCCTTCCACAACACAATCTATTTTGCAAGATTGTCCAAAATTTTTGTTTCATGATACTACTGTGACGACTACTTCTTTTGAATCTGGAGGACCTTCTGAGGGTCAGTTTGGGTCGAGGTCTGGTCGTCGAACCATTATTTCTGCTTCGGGCAAGGAGACCTCGGTTAGCCACAACGGGAGAGATTCTCCTCGCCTGTTAGACGATCGCTGTGTCCTTGAACAGGTTAAAGATATTCTTTTGTCGGAGAACCCACGTTCCGACGGTATCTCTTTAACTAGCGAACTGCCTGGCTCTGTTGAACCTGATGCTTTGTCCTGGGACTTAGGCCTGAGCACTATTTTGCCTAGCGAGTTGAGGAAACTAGAGGGTACCTCCAATATTCGCCTTGTTCAATCTTTGGTGAAGATATGTGAGCAGGTAAGCACATTTTGATTATTCTTTTCTGCTTTTTTCTTGAATGCCTTGTTGTGTGGCAGTTTTTCTTAATCTTTCTTCTTTCTAGGCCAAATATTTTGCGCTTCATCTGGGTGTGCAAAATGATGAACTGTGGAATAGTAAGGGTGCTCATCAACGTCAGTTGGAGTCAGAGAGAGCCAAAGTCGCAGGGCTGACGTTGCAACTGCAGCTCGCTAGAGATGATCTTCAGAAATTAGAGGCCGTGAGAGTTGTTCTTGAGAAAGAGAAAAATGATCTAGTTCAGGCTGCTGTCTCGGCGGAGGAGTCTCAACAGCGGTCTTATGAGGAGGGTTATGACGCTGGTTATCTAAAGCGTCAAGAGGAGTTGATGGCGTTTGCTGGAAACTTGACTCCTCGGAGGCCTGTTTCTGCTAGTCGTCCTGCTGGCGATTCTTCTCAGTGATCTTGTTCGACCTGGCAGGCCCTGGACTGTCTCTTTTTTTTTTTTTTTTTTTTTTTTTTTTTTGGTGCCAAACTTTTCTTTTTTGTGTAGTTGTTTTGGGCAGAACTTTTTGTATTGGGAGAACACTAAATTGGAAATTATGATATTTTGTATGCAGATTTGTGCCTTGATCAATTTTATCCTGTTGATATTCTTTGGTATGCACAATTTGTTTGTCATATATAAATATAACGTCATGAAATAATCAGCATAGATTTGGCATACTTATCTGATATTGATCCTTGCGTAGTATCCCAAGAATGGAGAATAAGGTAGCTTAACCTTGCTCAGTCATTTTATTAACAATTGAATGATATACTGGTCGATAATCCCTCAGTTTATAAGAATACCCAGAACGGAGAATAATCCAGTATAGTTTCTTGGGTTATACCCAAACCTCTTTGTTCCTCAGAATGTAGATAGTAGGTCATTCGTATCGATAATCAATTGAATAGCATTTAAGGAACGCTTAGCATCTTGGTCGATGTTCAATCCATGCCTTGTAAATTTGTCTTTTTGTGACATATATCTTATATAAGGAGGCTTTTTATTCCTTCTGTTGAACTGTACCTTTCCTTTCATAAGATTAAAGGATGATATCCCTTCCAGTATCTTCCTTTATGTTTTTCTATTTTAACTGTGAACTATATGTTCCCCAACCAGTGTTTCACTACAGCAATTCTTTGATATGGGAGGAATTGGAAAATGTAGAGGTATTGGCCAAATCTGACCTATTCAGACCTCCTTCAGCAATTCTTTGGAAAATTAGGCAGTGACGGCCTTGCAGTCTATCATGATGGTATTAATTGTCTTAGTGACGACGTCAGATTTCTCGGACTCCAATGGAGTTTTGTAAAGCCAATTTAATGATTTTCTATATGGCGTATGAGGCAGTTACGACCCTCGTAGGTTCGAACACTATATTTGCATGAGCGAAGAGTGTGTAAATTTCCTTAGTCCGGAGCTCTGTATTGATCGAAACGATCTACTTTCGATTTTATTTCCGATTTAATGAGTCGATCAGTTAGGCGCCGTTCCAACTTACTTGCATTTATTACGGGGAGTCAAAAGGTCGCATATCTGTCCCTTGATTAGATACTTTTTCAGCCGTTGGATTGGTTAGATCTATCCTTATAAATAGGGAGGCGGTTTGCAAACTTCTCTTGCCATTTCAAAAAGAGGATGGAGATCTCAGCCCCCATGGATTTCATTTTACCTTCAGATCCCATATCTTTCAAAAAGTCACATTATCGTGATTCACATCATAATAGCTTATCGTTCTTTTGTCTTGTACTGACGGGTCCCATGGAAGCCCTACCTTGTACTAACGGGTCCCACGAGGCCTCAAATGTTGTTTTCACAGATTTGAGGTCCTTGGTTTCTGTTTGCACATGGGGGGTTCATATTTGCCAGTCACCCCCGCTCTTGGATGTTACTTCCGGAGTGATAGACTGCTGGGGTGTGCTGGTAAATATTAATAATTTTCGACCGCCCCTAAGAGATGCTGCTTCAGAGTAAAATGTTTTATTTTAAAGTAAAAGCAGTATCTTGTTGTGGGTGAATGAGTATTGCCGGTTATCTGGCTGGTAATGCTCATTTCCTCTCGAAGAACATTTGATCTTCTGTTCCTGGCCATCGAACTAAAGAAGTCGACCATCCTGAGCAGCATGCTTCTTAGGTGGTTTATCATAATCGACGAGGTACTAGGGAGGAGATTTGGTGTTTCCGTGGACATTGTCGTGAAGATCGCAGAACTATAGGGTCTTTTTATCTAAAGCATTGTAACGATATTTAAGTAGTATGTATACTTCTGTAATTTAGGACATTTGAATGTAATTGATTTGATGAATAAAAATATTACTTTCATCCCTTGCATTCTCCTTTTGTTGATGTTATCATAATTTATTTACGAGGAGCATTTTCCGAGCAGATGGATTCATACTTAACTCGTATTCACGACTTAGCTGTATTCGCAGATCATTTTTAGATCGTTAGGAATAGGTCGAGGAGTGTTTATTGAGCGGATCAATGTATACTCAACTCTTTTATAACTTAGACTTAAGTTTTAATAATCAAAAGCCTTTTTAGATCGTTGAAAATAGATCGAGGAGTGTTTATTGAGCGGATCAATGTATACTCGACTCTTTTATAATTTAGACTTAAGTTTTTATAACAAAAGCCTTTTTAGATCGTTAAAAATTGATCGAGGAGTGTTTATTGAGCGGATCAATGTATACTCAACTCTTTTATAATTTAGACTTAGGTTTTTTGTACCAAAAGTCTTTTGATTGTCGCAAATATATCGAGGAGTGTTTATTGAGCGGATCAATGTATACTCGACTTATTTTGATTTAGACTTAGGTTTTTTTGTACCAAAAGTCCTTTTAAATCGTCGTAAATAGATCGAGGAGTTTTTATTGAGCGGATCAATGTATACTCGACTCGTCTTTTTGTTTAGACTTAGGTTTTGATACCAAAAGCCTTTTTAATCGTCGTAAGTAGATCGAGGAGTGTTTATTGAGCGGATCAATGTATACTCAACTCTTTTATAATTTAGACTTAGGTTTTTTGTACCAGAAGTCTTTTTAGATCGTTGAAAATAGATCGAGGAGTGTTTATTGAGCGGATCAATGTATACTCAACTCTTTTATAATTTAGACTTAGGTTTTTTGTACCAGAAGTCTTTTTAGATCGTTGAAAATAGATCGAGGAGTGTTTATTGAGCGGATCAATGTATACTCAACTCTTTTATAATTTAGACTTAGGTTTTTTGTACCAAAAGTCTTTGATTGTTGAAGAACTTACCGAGGAGTGTTTATTGAGCGGATCAATGTATACTCGACTCGTCTTGTATGGTTGGATTGAGGAGTGCTTAACCGAAACAATCGATTCATACAGAATCTTGGCTTAATATTTAAAATTGCTAAAATCTTTAATAATCGAAACTTAGGCTAAGGCCTTTATTACAAAGATTAAAATTTAATAAAATATAATAAAGCAGCATAACCTGCTAAATTTATTTACCATAGTATTTCCTAAGGTTGACTGCGTTCCAGGTCCTTGGTAAGGCTGTTCCATCCAAGTGTGCAATTTTGTATGAACCTTTCTTTCCTACGCCAATTACAACATAAGGTCCATCCCAATTTTGTTGTAATTTTCCCACATGCTTGGATACTTCTACCTTTTTCAAGACTAGGTCCCCTTCTTTGAAGGTTCGGACGCGTACCTTTGATTGTATGCTTTTTCCATATTTACTTTAGTGGCTTGCAAGCGTACGGCTGCTTTTTCTCTTAAAGCTTCGGTTAAATCGATGTCACTTTCTCTTGTCTTTTCATTTTCCTTATCATCATACATTTCGATTCTTGGTGTTGGGATTAGAGTTTCAACAGGATTAACAGCTTCCGAACCATAAACCAAACTAAACGGGGTTTCTCCGGTTGAGCTCCTGACAGTGGTTCGATTAGCCCAAAGTACTCCTGGAAGTTCATCAAGCCATTTCCCTTTGGCCGCTCCTAATCTTTTTTCCAAGGATTTTATTATTTCTCGGTTCGCCACCTCAGTCTGTCCATTTGCTCTAGGATGCCCGACCAAAGTGAAATTTTGCTGAATCCCTAGTTTCAAACACCATTCTATTACTTGTTTCCCCGCAAATTGGGTTCCATTATCCGAAATTAGGATCCTCGGGATACCAAATCTACAAACTAGGAATTTCCATAGGAAGTTGATTACTTGGAACTGAGTTATTCGTGCAAGGGCGATGCATTCAATCCATTTGCTGAAGTATTCAACAGCGACCAGGACGTAAGCTTTCTTGGATCTAGCCGCTGGGAACGGTCCCACGATATCCATTCCCCATTGATCAAAAGGCCAACATACCGGAATCGGGTGCATGTTTTCTGCTGGTCGATGACATATATTAGCATGGACTTGGCAATGATGACATTCTTGGACATACTGAGCGGCATCCTTATTGATGGTAGGCCAATAATATGATAGAAATAGTGTCCTGCAAGCCAGCCGTATGGCTAGCATTAATTGTAATTAATGAGGAACTATTCAATTTAGATTAATAAATGCACTTTTATTAAATGGTCAACTTTATCTTATGTAATATTTGTCTACGCATAAGGATAGAAGTCCTTAGATCACAGGGCTATGGGACAACCCGTGGACTGATCTCCAAGGCCGTGATCTAGAATATATTCAAGAGTCGTAGAATCCAATCGAGATAGGACATCGTTGGATTCGGTTAGACTCTCACTATTGTGTGTACTCCGATGAACTGGAGGACGCTGGGGTCCACGAGCGTGACTGGGATAGTCGACACACATAAGTGGGTGGCTTGCTGGGATGGCAAGCGCACTGAATACCCCATTAAGGAAATAACTCACCATGGAAGCGGTAGTCGCATATCTGGGTTGAAGTTATTCCAATTTATAATAGTATACGAGGAACGATCCCTAACTACTTGAGGTGATAGGGTTTATCTGGTACGAGAACTTCTATACTTTGATATGAGTTCCGACTGACTGGGGACAACCAGAAAGTCTCTGAGGATTCACATTGGGTATAGAGGAACTCGTGTGCAGATTCATATCATCAACAAAGGATCCATTGACTCGACTTGATAGGTCGAGAAATTCTCCTATGGATTTCTGTGAGAAATTAATTCTGATGAAATCCTTGGCCAAGGTAACTGACGACTTTATGTAAGTAGCTCATAAAGAATAAGTCAGAGAGAATTTATTTCGAGATCAGAATGCATATAGTCGAGACGAAACGAAAGGGAAACCGATGAAAGACCATGCCCTTAAGTCTCGACTGGGAGATTGATAAATGGAGAGATTATGTCGTATATGGAAATTATAAATGATAAAAGGTTCACTGAATTAATTCACCAGTGATTGGGCTCCATGGGCTTGTGACTGGACATCGACCGTGGAGTGTGGGAGAATTCCAAAATTAGCAGGGGTGCTAATTTTGGAATGATTGATCGACAGAGTGTTCGATTAATTTAGAGTATTAATTGCTCGAGTAATTAAATAATATTTAATTACAACCCGCGGCCAATTATGTGGTGAACCTACGGGGGCATACACAATACACATGAAGCGAAAGCGAGGAAACAAGAACGAACCAGTCGACTGGGTCGACTGGGTCAAATTCGACTAGGTCGATTAAATGGGTGGAACGAAATTGGATCCAATTGGAATTGGATCAAGATTATAAATTAAATCGGAATTTAATTTATGAGTAAATTAATTAATTAGGATTTAATTAATTAATGGAATAATTAATTAATTGGACTTGAAGTTTAATTAATTAATTGGGAGATGATTTAATTAATTGGGCTATTTAATTGGGAGATTAAATAAAGTCCTGAAAGATTAATTAAAGTGGGCCATGAATTAATTAGAAGACTTAGTCTTCTAATTAAAAGGGCCATGGCCCATGTAGGAGAATTAGTATCCTAATCCTAGAAGGATTAGGGTATGGGAGATATCTATAAATAAGAGACTAGGTCTCATATCTCACACACAACTCTACAAGAAAAATTGCAAGAGCAAAAATTCTCTCTCCCTCTCCCACCAAATCGGCCGAACCCTTCAAGTGTTAGGAAGAATTTTCGTCTTCGATTTTTGTTCCCAAATCGTTCCTAAAACCTAGATATTAATATAGCCTATGTTCTAGTCGATTAGGTATATTAATTTTCGTGATATTGTGGTGTGTCAATCCGTAGAGGCGCAACACGTGGGGCGCTACTGCAGAGGTTGGATCGATTTCTGTGGAGGAGAGTTAAGAGTTCGTTTTAGCCAACAAGGATTTGCAAGGAGACAGGTATAAACGAGAAAACTTATACTGTCATTTATTTATATTCATATATATGCAACTAGAGAATATCCTGGCAAGATTCTTTAAGAGGCCCTAGAAATTTTTTATATTCCGCTGTGCCTAGGGCTGTTTTTCTTACCGAATCCCAACAGTGGTATCAGAGCCAACTCTAGGCTTTGTATATATATGAATTTGCGAATTCTGTGTTTATTAAATCATATGTTTGATTTATGTGGCTAGTTCTTTAACTGTGCATGTTATAGGACGTATGTTTAATTAACTTGGAGTTAATGTTTAATTTAGGATTCGAAAATTTTATCATGTTGATGTTATTTTGAATTAGGATTTAATTGACTGGGTTTGTTGAATTAAATCTGTGGGTAATCGAAGAAACACAAAAAAAAAAAATTTTTAGATCCGACTCGCGGTGGCACGCGGCAGCGCACCGCGGCTAGGCGGCCACCGCAAGCTGCTGCCAACGGCAGCGTGCTGGCAGCACGCTAGCCGCACACGCTGCGCGCAGCAGCAGCCTTCAGGCTGCTGTTTACGCGCTGCTGTGCGCGGCTGCTCGCTGCCGCACGCAGCCGCGTGCAGCGGCTGCTGCCGCAGGCAGCTCACGCGCCGCCTTGGTGGTCGCGCGTGGGCTGTCCTACGTGGCAGTCCGTGATTGGCCTCGTCTGGTTGATTTCTGGTTGGACTCTAATTCTGCCTATTTTGAAAGTCCTGAAAATCTTGGAGAATTTTGGAAGATTAGGAAACTTGGAGTTTTTGGATAAGGTAGTTACTTTGTTAAACTTAAACACTACCTTAATTAACTAATCTAGTCAAAATAGGATTATCTTGAGAATCTTGGAGATTTGGGAATTTTGGGAAACTTAGAGTTTTGGATAAGGTAAGAATCTTAGAGATTTAGATTACCTTAATTAACCAATCTTAATCAAGATAGGATTTGTAGATTACTTAGAGCTCAAGTAAGAGCTAATTAATCTTAGAGGTTAATTGTTAATTCAAAATTAATTAACTTGGATGAATTTTTGCGAATTAAAATTAATGAAGCCGGTAAATTTACATTATTGCCCTTATGTGAATTTATGCATGTTCTTGAGTGAATATGTGGATTGGTCGATTTTGCCCTTAAGCCCTGTGTTGTTTTTGGTTTATTTAAATTTTGGGTTGTAATTAAATGGGCCTGATTGGTGCCCTTGCTTGCGCAAACAAATGTAATAGAATAGGACCATTTAAAATATGTAAGCTAGGCTTAGATTAGGCTTGGAGCCGAGAAGACCTCATGAAGACTTGGAGATCCACATGGAGGCCCATTTACCTTGGAGGACATGGAGTCCCAATTCATTACATGGAGGCCCAATCAAGCTGGATATTACAAGAAGGCCCATGATGTATGGGTTTAAAAATTGTAATAGTTAGGACATTTAATTTTCACCCTAGACTGACCAATTGATTCATCACGTGGCTCGTGATGGATCGCATAGGATGGGCAATCGACCAATCATATCTTGCTAGGTGATGAATGTTTACTTTTTCGCAAATTATTCTTTGATGTATGAGATGCATGCTTAGGATAGAAAACGTAAACAAGATAAGCATAATCTGATGAGACCTCGCACACTTAGAAACCTCCAATTGAACTTAAAATTCAATTAGAATATTAAATCGAATAACGGGCGCATATGAATAGTGTCTATGGTCCGAGCCTATCCAATTACTAGGTCTTAGGTATATTGTACGAATATATCTCGATGTCTCACGAGTCGTGGGTCGAGCTATAGGAAGATAATATGTCTATTGCCTCGATGCACGAGTTTAGTGCCAAGGGAGGGGATAGCAAGGTTTTAGGCGCTGTCTCACGAGTCGTGGGGCGTCTAGGATTGAACTATTTCTCTTCACGAGTATTGGACATGATTTAACGCTAGTAAATATGGATGTCTCACGAGTCGTGGGTCCATATCGAAAAACGAGGCTAAATGAACTTAAGGGTTAGCTGCGATGGTTAACCGTTGACATAGTCGACCACCAAGTGGATCAAATAGTATGGCCAACGAGTCGTGGGTACTAGGAGATTGCATTTGGGCCTTAAGCCCGCTAGGATATTTTAAATTCCCGAAACTTATGTGGGGGCATAAGATTTTGATTAAAATAGTGGGAGTAATTTGCAAATGAAATCCATGTTTGTGAATTGTGCATTTTAAGTTAATCTTTCGCGTATTCATTTCTTCTATCGTCGTTTTGTAGATATAATGTCTAAGAATCCGATTTCCATCATACTTGAACATAACAAATTGACTGGACCAAACTTCCATGACTGGGTCAGGAACCTTAAGATCATTCTCGCTTCTGAAAAGCGAGGTTTTGTCCTTGATGGGCCCCCTCCCGAACTTGCTAAGGATGCCGATGATACTGAGAAAGAAGCCGTGGATTTATGGCTTGACGATGACTTGCAGTCACGTTGTCTCATGTTGGCATCCATGACGAATGAGCTTCAAAAGCAGCACGAGCATATGAAGTCTTCTTTTGAAATCTACACGCACCTGAATGGTTTATTTGGGGTGCAAAGTAGATACGAGCGGTATGAAACTGCTAAGGCTTTGCAACAAACGAGGATGGCTGAAGGTGCTGATGTTCGATCTCACTGCATCAAGATGATTGGGCTTATTGAAAAGCTTAGTCATCTTGACGTAAAGATGGACAAAACCTACTGCCAGGATATAATCCTCCAGTCATTGCCAAGATCATTCGAGCAATTCGTAGTGAACTACAACATGCACAAGATGAATGTTGAACTTCACGAGTTGGCTAATATGCTCGCCACTGCAGAGGCTTCCATGAAAAGAGAGAAGCCAGTGATGGTTGCTACCTCGACCCAATCCAAGTCCAAAAGGACAAAGAAGGGGAAAGGGAAAGGAAATGCTTCTTCAAGCAAAGGAAAAGCACCATCTGGGCCCATAGGGAAGGGAAAGAAGCGTAAAGCTTCGTCTGGTGAATAGAAATGTTTCTACTGCAAGAAACCTGGACACTGGAAGAGGAACTGCAAAGAGTTCTTGGAGAGCTCGAAAGGTATATTCCTTGTTGAAGTTAATTTATCAATTAACTGTGCATCATGGGTGCTAGACACTGCTTGTGGTTCTCATCTTTGTAATGATTTACAGGTGATGGGAGCAACAAGGCCACTTAGGCCAGGGGATTGGATCCTGAGATTTGGCAATGGAGCTAGAGCTGCTGCCGAGGCCATAGGCGAAGTGGAGTTAGATTTAGGTGGTAATAAATTAGTCCTTAGGAACATTCTTTATGTACCTGGTTTGGTGAAAAACATTATTTCAATTCCTGTTTTGGATAATGAAGGTTTTAATTTTACTATTAATAAAGGTTCCTTTTCATTATTCATGAATGATAATATGTTTTTCACTGGTACATTAAAAGATGGACTATATACCATTGAACCACCTAAGTTAGTGATGCATGTACAACAAAACAAAAGGAAACAAGATAATGAAATATCTGCCCAATTATGGCACGCTAGACTTGGACATATATCTAAGTCAAGGATTCAAAAGTTAGCATCATCTGGCGCGATTGAAATCAATCGCATTGATGAAATGCCGACATGTGAACCATGTTTAAAGGGTAAAATGGCTAAGTTGCCGTTTAAGGGAAACCCTGAGCGAGCCAAGCAAACATTGGACTTAATACATACTGACGTATGTGGACCACTAAGGAAAAGCGCCCGAGGTGGTTATGACTACTTCATCACTTTCACTGACGACTTTAGTCGTTATGGATATGTGTTCTTGTTGAAACACAAGTCTGAAGCCTTTGAGCGATTCAAAGAATTCAAGATGGAAGTAGAGAATCAACTTGGTCATACGATAAAGGCTCTTCGTTCTGACCGAGGTGGAGAATTTCTAAGTAACGAATTTCTGAATTATCTTGTAGAGCATGGAATACTATCGCAGTGGACTCCTCCTGCAACACCCCAATTAAATGGAGTAGCAGAGAGAAGGAATCGAACCTTGATGGACATGGTTCGATCCATGATGAGTGCCACTGACTTACCTCTTTCATTTTGGGGACATGCCCTCCTCACGGCAACGAAGATACTGAATATGGTACCTTCGAAATCCGTAGAAAAGACACCATACGAACTATGGTTTGGCAAGGCACCCTCATACGCATTCATGCGCATATGGGGATCTCCCGCTTACGTTAAAAAGCTAGTGGGAGATAAATTGGAAACTAAATCCACTTTGTGCAAATTCGTGGGGTATCCGGAAAACTCAATAGGATACGAGTTCTACGATCCTACAAGACAAACAACGTTTGTCTCGAGGAACGCTCACTTCTTGGAGAAGGATTTCTTGGTGGACAAGAAAGAAAATTATGTAGAACTAGATGAGGTCACTGAAGCTGAAAAAACCTTAGAGGTCGATCGAGCTGACCCGTCACCACAGGCAGTGGGAGAACAAGAGCATGAAGGTGCACCAGAAAGTACACCGATACTTCGTAGGTCAGAAAGACAACGTAGAGAACCCGAAAGGTACTACGGTCTGCTGCATGAGACTGGACAGTCTCTAACCGACCCAAGGACTTACGAAGAGGCTATGCTAGACATAGACTCGGAAAGTGGCGCGAAGCCATGGAATCCGAACTGGACTCCATGCACTCAAACAAGGTCTGGGCCTTGGTAGATCCACCAGTGGGAGTGGCTCCCGTGGGTTGCAAGTGGATCTATAAGCGAAAGCTTGGAGTGAACGGAGAGGTGATTACCTACAAGGCGCGACTAGTGGCAAAAGGATACACTCAAAGCAATATACTCCTTGCTCAGTTATGAACGCAGTCTTCTCTTGGTCCCGCTCATCCATGTATATTTGATAAAACCCTTGAAAGGCATCCATCATGCTGAAGATCGCGAAACCTGCGGTTGAGTCGACTAATAAGTCGATCCTTGGGAGGGGATATGGGTCGCGCGGACACAACTTGTTAAGGTCGGTAAAATCATTACACATTCTCCATTTGTTGTCCTTTTTATCCCGTTTTGCTACTAGAACAACATTACATAGCCATTCTGAGAAGTGTATTTCTCGGATTTGTTTTGCTTCAAGTAGCCTTTCTACTTCGGCTTTGATAATTTTGTCTTTTACTGGCCCGTGGTTTCTCTTCTTTTGTCTAGCGGGTTTTGCCATGGGATCAATTTTTAGCGAATGCTTGATTACTCGAGGATCAATTCCTTCAATGTCATTAGCGCTCCAAGCAAAGACGTCGACATTATCTCTGAGGAAGTCGATCAACATCACTTCCCCTTCTTTGCTCAATTCAGTACCTATTCTCGTTGTTTTGGACGAGTCCCCTTGTACTAGAATTACATCCTTATGTTCTGGTGGCTTTAAAGCTAAATCTAGTGGTTCTTTACCCTTTTTATCTATTCGATCAGTACTAGGGATTTCAACTTCGTTTCTAACGAGATTGTCTTCGAGTTTTCTTTTGCTCGGGGTAATTGACTTGGCGTGATCTTTCAAAGTTAATGAGGTGCTGTAGCAATCCCATGCCATACAGTGATCATTCATTATTTCCCCGATACCTCTATCGGTCGGAAACTTAATCTTCTGGTGATATGTAGAGACAACGGCTCGGAATAGGTTGAGGGCTGGTCGTCCTAATATTGCGTTGTAAGCGAAGGGTGTTTCTACCACTAGAAATTTTACAAGCTTCACTGTCCGGTGTGGTTTTTTTCCTAGCGACACACTTAAGGTTATCGTTACGCTGGGGACGATTTCGGATCCTCCAAACCCTACCAACGGCGTAGCTACTTTCTGTAGGTTTATTTGTCCTAAGTTCATTTGGGCTAAAACCTCCCGGGAGATGATATTCGCTGAGCTCCCGTTATCGATTAAGATCCGTTTGACATTATAATTCGCTATTTCTAGCGACACCACCATCGGGAAGTCGGGGTTATCCTCTTTTGTGTCCCAAACAATGTTTTTGGGTACCTCGCCTTCGTTAAAGCTGATCAGCTGATCGTTTGATGGCTTGTTTTCCAAAGTCCATATTTCTTTTGGGTATTTTAAGCTTCCGACTATGGATCTACCTGTCCTTCGTCGGGCGTTACGACTATCCCCGCCTACGGGTCCCTCGGATATTGTATGGATAGTTCCATTGATCTGGTCATGGTTCAATTCCTGCGTAGGACCATGTTCGGGTGACCTTCGACGAGAACTTCTTCTTTGATTATTATTCCGAGGGCTTCTACTTCTTTCCCTTTTGCGGTTATCTCGCTCTATGTAGTCGTCTAGTGTTCCCTGTTCGATTAGTTTTTCAACTTCTCTTTTAAGGTGGAAACAATTTTCCATTCGATGTCCATGTGCCCGATGGTATTTGCAGTATAAGTCATAGTTTCGAGATCCTGGTCTGGGCTGAGCGATTTTCCTCGCTTCAGGGATCCAATTATTCCTTTCTAGTACTTCCAATATTTCTTCCATCGGAACATTAATCCTCGAGTGTTCTACTTGATTAACCCTACCTCTGATTGCTGGTTCGGAGTTCCTTGGTCTTTGGTAGAAATTAGGTTGTCTTCCTTGGTCGGCTTTGTTGTATTCCAATCGCTGGAAGACGTTGCCTTTTCTAAAAGATTGCTCATAATCCATGGATCTTTGGGCAGGAATTTTATCATGCCGTTTTGAGCCTGAAGTTGTGGCTTTGTTTTTGTTTTTATCTTTAAAGGAATTCATCTCTTCCTGGGTCATATATTTAGACGCCAAGCTCATGATGTCAGCAAACGTTCTTGGTTGTTTTCGACTGAGGGCATTTCCGAACTGCCTATTCTTCGTGAGGTCGAAGAGAATAGAAATTATGTCATCGATATTCGGGGAATCGATTTTAAGTAATTCTACATTAAATCTCGCCAACCAGTTTCTTAAGGGTCCTCCCTCTTGTTGGTGTATAGTTCCTAAATAGCTCATCGGAAGTTTTTGCCTCATCTGACTAGCAAACTGCTGCGTCAATTTGTTGCACAATTCCCGAAAACTAAATATGGAGTTGGCAGGTTGTTTGGCGAACCAGTCCAAAGCGAGTCCTTCAAATGTGGTCACCATTAATTTGGCGGTAAATTCCGCCGAGTGGGCGTATAAGTTCATTATATTCGTGAAGCTAAAAATATAGTCGTCTGGGTCAGTGGTTCCATCATATCGGGGTAGGCTACCCGGGACCTGTCCGATTGACTGTACTTCTTTTATTTCTCTGCAGAAGGGAGAACAGGCTGCAAGGCTCTCTTGGAGATCCGTGGTTCGGGCCCATGAGTTTTGAACAGATCGTAGGCGTTGTTCGAGTCGCTCCTGCATCATCCTTTCGATTTCTCTTTCCGAGATCGCGTTGTTCGTGGTCGATCTGGGACCGCATCATCTATGTCATCCTCGATAGGGATTATTGTACGTTCCTTGGACCCACTTTGCCCCGGCTGTGGTTTTCTTTGTCCTGGTTTCCTTCGAGGATTGTTATCGGAGGGTTTTGAATTGCCCTGCGGGGGACTGCGTAGCGAGCGTCGCTCGCTTGCCGGGCTGTCGGCTTGTTGAGAGGTTTGATCGTTTTGCCTTGACGCTCTTTGAGAGGGATTTGCCCTGGTAGTCCTTGCGTTTCGAGGAATTTGATCAAGTACAAGTAACTCTTCTGGAGAGAGTGATTTAAAGAGCATCGCGATCTGTCGCAATTTCTCCTGAGCGCCCGGGAGAGGAACGGGGATCATAGGGACTTCCGGTTCTTCTGGTATTGTACCGGGAAGACCTCCTTGGGGTTCCTGCCGATCGGGGTGGTTATCTTGCAAATTCTCGTTGGTGTTTTGAGCGTTATTATTGTTGTTGTCCTGTAGATCTTCAGATGTGTTATGACCAGTGGTTGTGTTACTTCTTGCTCCGATACGAGCACTTTTCTTTGGGCGAGCCATATGTCGATCGAATAATTAACCTATCCCCACGGTGGGCGCCAACTGATTTAACCGGTTTTCGTCGGGTTATAGATATCAGTAAAATTGTGGAATTGGGGGTTGTCAATATATATATATTATAGGGCTCTGATACTTTATTCAGGATGGATCAAAACTCAAGGAAAAGTAATTTAGTTAGAACAACAAGTAAATATCGAAACCAACAGGAAAAATAACACAAGTTTGAGGAGAAAGTTCTTTCTTTATTGAATAATGGTGACTTGAGCTGTTTATGCAGAATTCTATGGCGTATTTGCCTTCTGATTCAGAGTTGTTTTAATACAATGATTGACTAGGTATTTATATCATACTAAACCTAGCGTTACAAGGAAAAGTAATCCTAATAGGACTCGGCCCAAATATCCTTCTTGGGTCCGGAGTATAGTCTTCTTGGTCGAAGAGAGCTGTGTTCGGCCGGGTCGATAAGATGATCCCGAACTGTCTTATTTGGTCGATCTGATCTTATGTTCTTTAGTCGATCCGCACGTTACGTAGGGTGCGAAATAGCCCTCATCAATTTCCAACGGGCATAAACCGTCGGAATTCCTTTTAAAAAATAAAATTAATTAAAGAAAATAATTTCCGACGGGGTTTCTCGTCGGAACATGCATAAAATAAAATTAAATATAAAATGCATTTCCGACGGGGTATCCCATCGAAAACAGATAAAAAAAATAAAAATAAAATGCATTTCCGACGGGGTATCCCGTCGAAAACAGATAAACAAAATAAAAATAAAATGCATTTCCGACGGGGTATCCCATCGGAAAGCTGTTCAAAAAAATAAATATGAAAAAGTCGAAATTGTTTGCGACGGAACATCCGTCGGTATACCCGTCGGAAAAAGATCCCGTCGGAAATTTTTCCGACGGGTTTACCGACGTTAGCTCCCGTCGGAGACCACCCGTCGGAAAATTCCGTAAGAAAATTTTCCTACGAAATGTTCTCCTACGGAATTTCCGACGGGCAAAATCCGTCGGAAATCCTGTTTTCCGACGGATTTTGCCAAATTTGCCGTCGGAAATTCCATCGAAAAAATGCATTTTTCTTGTAGTGCATTGAGTTGATAAAAATTCTAATTTTATGAGCATAAACCATCAATCGGTAAAGCTCGATCTTCGATCTACGATGTACAAAAGATTAAAACCAATAATTGGTTTACCATCCAAATACAAAATTAAATGCTCAGACCATGGTTTAAAAGGATTGAAAAATTACTGTATGGGATTTTTAACTGCTCCGATCTCCTTGCTGATTATGGTTATGGAGAAATGCAAATTCAACCATTGAAGAAATTATGCTATACTCAGAGATCCATACGACACAATACCCATGCATTGACAAACCCTAATATCACGAAGGATATGTACTCTTTTTTTCCTTGATCGGTTTTTATCCCATTGGGTTTTTCCAAGCAAGTTTTTTAACGAGGCATGTTCGATATACATCAGGAAGCCATTCAAAGGCATAATTTTACTTCTCCGAGCTACATATACACTTCCGCTTGAGAAGCGGGTTTCGTACTGACGGCTGTTATTTCGTATTTATCCTGGTCGAATTCTTCAACCTGATCAATATCAATCTGGAGCATTTCAGTCTCGATCTGGAGCGTCTCAATCTTGGTCAATCCTCATCATTATCGATCGATTCAAGCTGAAGTACACATCAACGCTTTATTGCAACGCAAATACTGATCGATAAAGCTCGATCTAGGATCTATAATCTACGATCTCTGATGGGATAAAACCCTTAAGCTGGTAAAAATTCCGATTTTATGAGCATAAATTGTCGATCAGAAAACCTTTTAACTGAAATTATTACCAAATTGTCTAGACCAAGACTGAAAGCTGTTGCTACGACTCTTGGCTCGGAAAAGGCTTGAGAAATAAAGCCGCTTGTGTAAAATCTCCTTTTATAACCCTTTGCTCGGAAATGTCTAAAAGCAAGAGAGAAATCCGTTGATATGACTCTATGCTCGAAAAAGACTTAATATAAAATTTGAGCAGAACCATTCATTTGGTATAAACTCAGTGTTCGAAAAAGTATAATAGTATGGGTAATATCTGTTTATATAATTCCTTGCTCAATAAGGATTTAATATAAAAGGGCATATTGGGCCCCTCAACTTTGAAGAAGTGGCTTTCCAGTTCAAAAGCATCGTATTTTATTAAGCGTCTCTCATGGATATATACTCTTTTTCCCTTGCTTGGTTTTTATCCCACAGGGTTTTTCCGAGCTAGATTTTTAATGAGGTATATCCGACGCATCCCAATTTTGAGGTCGATCATCACCTCCGCTCGGTTTACTTCTACGAGCTTCAGTTACACTTGCACTCGAGAAGTGGGGAGGGTATTGATGAGGGACATTCCGATTGATATCTACTTCTTCGAGCTTCATCATTACCGATGTTCTCTATTCGTAACAATTAATCATTTTGAGTTTTCTAAGATGTGCACTCTTTTTCCCTTGCTTGGTTTTTATCCCAATGGGTTTTTCCGAGCTAGGTTTTTAATGAGGCATATCCGAAGCACAAAAATAATAAAAAGCCCTTCATCTACCTTGAGGCAATATCTACTTCCGAGCTTCAGCTTCGCTTACGCTCGAGAAGTGGGGGAGTATTGATCGGGGCTGTTTTACACCCCTTATTATACTAGGTTCGACTCGAGGACATCAGATCGGTTCGACCATACAAGCTCATTCGGGATCATCTATCGACCCGATCAGAGACGATTCTCCTCGGCGACCAGACTACAATCCGGACTCAAGAAGGACAGATATGTCGAGTCCTAGTAGGATTATGTTTCCTTGTATGCTTAGGGTTTATATCTTATAAATGCCTAGATCAACATTGTATTACACACAAAAGAATAGAGCTTACGCCTACATACTTTGTACAGAGCATTGTAATATCTTTACTCTAATAAGATAGCTTTTGCTCTACATTAATTCTACTTTATTATCATTATTCTTACTTTACTTTTTCTTGTATTGCACCATCCTGAGTAACTTAATCTGCCCTCAAATCTAATCCGATAATATTGATTGAACCCAACGAAAATCGGTTAAATCAGGATGGATCAACACAAGGATGAATATATAATCAACGCAAGAACAGATGAAAGAATATGTAATATGTGTAGCTATCTTATTAAATCAATTGCGTATTACAAGGTATGTGGGCGTAAGTATGATATCTGTGTTGTGCCCTAATACAATGTAAGTGATGAATTTATATAGATCTTCTTCCTTAACTATACAAGGAAAAATATCCATAATAGGACTCAGACTAATGTCTTTAAGGGACTCGGACTCCTGTACTAGGTTGGCGAGACGCTCATCTTAGGTCGAGATGACCTCCACGATTGATCCGCATTTTAGGCCGATTATCTAGTCGAAACGACCTAATACTTCTCGAGTTCTCGATCATCTTTTATGGTGTAAAACAACCCCATCAGTACTCCTTCACTTCTTCGAGCGAAAATGTAGTTGTAGCTGGTAAAAGTAGTTAATCTTACTGACTTGATTTATGAATTGTGCTTCATTAAAAACCTTACTCGGAAAAAACCCTTCGGGAAAAAAATTCGAAATAAGGAAAAGAGAGCAACTTTTCATAAATAGTCATATCTTAGCCCTTGTTGACACGCATCGTTTAGACTAGCGGGGTCCATTCCCTTTCACTGGTGGCGTTGCGAAGGGCTAAAGTGTCTTTTTATCTTTATATATATATAACCGTCTTAGGTTTCATAATTACCTTTTACTTTCCGCCTTCCAATTCTCTGTAGTAAAATTTTAACTCGATAAACTCCGTGATTAACACATTTGTCGATCATACATATTGTTGGTCAATATTGGAGAAGGTTTTGAAGATGACAAAAAGACCATAATGGTTTTGAAGATTAAAAGATTAAAAGAGTTGTCATCAACTAAGAACTGAACAGTTTAGTGAAACCTATCTCACGGCCTGGAAGCTATGTCATCGAATCAGTCGAGTGGGATATCAGATCAGTGAAGATCATATTGGTTATCATCAGCCGAGTCAAGATAGATGTATTCATTCTTGAATCAGCAGAGTAGCCATCAACTGAGTATTCGCAGAGTAATCCCATCAGCAAAGTAAAGTTGGTCAGTAAGCTATCCAACGGTAACATGCTGAGTGCATTAAATGCGACTGTCATAAAGCAGATATCCGTACAACAGAGTGTACAGAACAACAGTTGCAGAGAGCCGTTCCAGAAACTGGGGACCAGTACTCGAGGACTGTAGATTTCTGTCTCATCTTCAACGGGCATAAATTCAAATCCACGAAGTATAAATAGAAGACAAACTGAAGATTGAAAATAGACTTGCACAAATCAAGATCATATCCTTAGAGCAAGATCCATCAGTTGAGTCGTCTGATCACAAGCGAAGTCATTTGTTGACGGAGCTAAAATCGTTGAAGAACAAAGATCAAACCTTTGTTTGTCTGAATGACATTCAACTGTAAAGAGAGGGAGTTTATATCCATCTTTGTGAGTGATATAGCTTCGAAGTATAGGTCTTCTGAGTGATTTCCTATATTGAGAGTTGCGAGGAGCTGTTATCCATCTTTGTGAAGTGATAACACTCTGTAGAATAGATTTTCTTTGTGATCTCCTATTGCGAACTTACGGCCAATTCATTTGTTGTTCGGCGTAAGCAGAGTATATTGTTATCTTTGTGATTATAGTATAACCCAAGATCTTCGTGACTTGGAATAGTGGACTAAAGGATTTTTATCCATATAACCACTATAAAAATTCCTATGTTTGATTACTTGTTTTTAACTTGCATATTTTCATAAGTAAACAAACGTTTTTAAAAGAGAGTCTTTTAAATTGAGGAATTTGCAAAACTGGGGTAAAACTTTGAAAGATAAACTAGTTTGAAAAACATACTTGATAAAATCTGCTGCATACGAGTTTTGAAACTCTAAGTTTATCTGAATCGGCTTAGTGAAATCAGATGAGTGGTCAACTCTGCTGTTCAAAGCTTTGTGCGCGATCAGCTTAGTAATCTTACAAATCAGATCAGCTTAGTCTGCTGACAGAAAAGTTAGAGAAAAGTTTTTAAAGTTTATGAGATCTATTGACCCCCCCTCTAGATCTCATTGACCACTTTTGGGACCAATAAGTGGTATCATAGCAGGTGGTTCAGCAGATTGGTTCACCTGATCTTCTGCCTGATCAAACGAACTTGACCCTAGGTGTGTTTTTCGAAATTTTAAAAAATGGCATATTTTGAAAATCAAGACTTTTTGAAAATGGAGTGCATAAGCCATGTTCCTCACATTGGCCATATGGACTTTGAGGATCGAAAAATCAGAATGGAAATCCTTCTTGCTGCTTATAATAATAACATGTTCACGTGTATTACGCAAGGACCATTCAGATTTAAGAAGACTGTGTAGTCTACTGACCAGCCTGATCAGATTGTGGACAAAGTGTTGGATGAGCTAACCCCTGAAGAAGTCAAGTTAGTCAATCTTGACAAGGTGGCTAAGTTCATAATGTTCAAAGCTCTAGATGAAGACAGATTCCAGAAGGTCAAGCATCTCAAAACAGCCAAGGAGATGTGGGATAAAGTCTGTGAGCTAAGTGAAGGAAACGACGCTATCAAAGAACATAAGCTCAGTGTGGCTCTTGAGGAGTTTGAAAATTTCAAGATGAAGTCTGGTGAAACGATTGATCAAATGGATACCAGATTTACCAAAACTCTGAACGAAGTCCTAAGGTTTGGTAAAAAGTTTTCAGACAAGGAGATCACCACGAAGGTTCTCAAGGCTCTTCCACCTAAATTCAACATGAAGGTGACAGCCATGGAAGAATCAAGGGGCTTAGCGAAGATTTCCCTTTCCGAACTGTTCTGATCCCTCAAAGCATTTGAGTATAAGATGCCAAGAATGGGATTATAAGTGTCAACAAGTTCAGAACCTACTGCTGCACTTACCGCGTCAAACAAAGTCAAGAAAATCCGCAAACAAGTCTGAAGAGAAGACTCTGCTGAAATCAAAAAAATCATACACTGCTGACGACGCTGCCCTATTTCTGAATGATTTCAGGAATTTTTATAAAAAGAAAATGAAATTAAAATATGAAAATGCTATTTCATCTTCTTCTGATCATTTTCAGGAAAACAGGGATTCCTCAAAAGCTAAACTTAGAGACAACAATGACAAAGAGTATGGATTCTTGATTAAAGATCATCCACACTCATCATCTGGGAAAATAACTGAAAAGGAAAAGCGTGCCAAAAAGGAGCGTAAGCTGAGTAAGAGCAAATCAAAGTTATCTGGGAAATTAGCTGAAAAGGAAAAGCGTGCCAAAAAGGAGCGTAGGATGAGTAAGAGCAACTCAAAGTTAGCTGATGCAGCAAAGCTAATAAACTCCGGCATATCTTTTTCAGACAACCAGTCGCCTGATAAAGAGTTTGAAGAAGTACCTGAAACTCTAGGCTTAACTGTCATAGAATCTGATGATTCTGAAACTGAGGTAACTTCTACTATTAATTAAATGCACTATTTGAATTGTTGAATAAATGCTATATTACAAATTCAAATATTGCTGGTGCATTTGCCAAGCTTAATGAAGAGACGACTCTGCTAAAAAGAGCAAAACAGATCACTGAAACTTCAGGTTGAAAAATCTCAAGAATCAGTTGACTACAAAAAGCTTGAGCATGAGAATGAAACTCTAAAAGATGAGTATGCAATTCGTATAGAAAATTTAAATGAACTTGAAAGAAGAAATTGCATCATTCTCTAAAAAGAAATCAGAGGCTTAAAAGAAGAAGTCTACTGATGCTCAACAGGTTAGAAAACCTAGTAAGCTACCTAAGACTAAACAGACTAGTAAACTCATCGGCCGAGTAAGCTGAAATATGCTGCTGATAGGAGTAAAATTAAAAGTGGTATTAAGTCTACTAAATCTAAGGAGAGTTATTATATAACTCAGGTAAGAAATTGAGGCAAAAATGAAATAATTGGCAAGAATTTGAATCACATTATGATAATGATTATTATGACATCCAATGCTTATCCATATTATCATGCTGATCATATTCACTGTGCTATTGCCATCCTCATTATAATATGCATGTTTATCACATACTTCATGCATCTTACCTTGCTTATGAGCATTGTTTTAATCATGACCAACAAGTAGTGGTATTATCATGATAAAACATAAGTCACTGGATCATCACATGTCAAAGGTTATACTAGCCCTGCTGGACCAAATAAATAAGGGGTACCAAAAATAGTCATATGTTTTACAGGTGAAGAGCATGTGAGATGACAAAGATGAGTTGACTGCCCTTGTAGATTTCAACAAATTCAACAAGTGATCTTACCATAAAGTGTGCACCAGGAAATGGTACTATCAAGCTACTTATATCAGATTGCTCTAAACCATCAAGTGATATCAGTCAAGTGAGTGGTATCAGACAAGTGGTGTCAGACAATTGGTATAAATCAACAAGTGGTAGACGCTACATTTGGAGATTTGAAGGAAGCAAGATTATTGGTAAATTGAAGCCTATCAAAGGAGAACAAGTGGTGCAAAGACCATCAGAAACCAACAAGTCAACCATGTGACAAAGAAAATTGGGTTGTTGTTTTTGGATTCATAAGTTGAGGGGGAACATATCAGAAGACTAACCCAAAACAGCTTACTGGAATTCAACGGCTGAGTGTCTTTTAAGAGTAACTCTCATCAAACTACTTGACCACGGATTCTTGAACTCAGGGGGCACGTGTACCACTAGCGATACTCCTGAATAAAGATGAAGTTTTCAATAAGTCAAAATGAAGCCATCAGAAGACTGCTTCTCATCAGTCGACTAGAATTCAATAGCCAAATGATATTCAAGAATATACTACACCAAGTAGTATCAGTCCAACAAGTGGTATCACCCCAATAAGTGGTATCAACTGACTAATCTGATATCGCCAAGTGGTATCAATTCTTGATGTCAGGGAGAATAGTTATTCTAGCTGGAGTGATAAACAGTAAAGAAGACTATCTCAAACAGCTAAGTACTCACCTACTTGTCTTCAGCATACTAAGTTTGCAAAATTATAAAAGAAAAAGGGGAAGAAAGAGATGCAACTATGTATTGGTGTTGATGACAAAAAGGGGGAAGATAAGGATGCATCTAAGAACCCTTTATCAGAAGAAAATCAAAAGGGAAAGCTAACGACAAGTGGTTTTTGAAAGTTGTATCAGATCAAATAATTTCCATCTTAGAGTATGAAGACAAAATCAGAAACTTGGAAGACATTCTTAGTTGATGTTTTGTCATCATCAAAAAGGGGAAAATTGTTGGTCAATATTGGAGAAGGTTTTGAAGATGACAAAAAGGCCATAATGGTTTTGAAGATTAAAAGGTTAAAAGAGTTGTCATCAACTAAGAACTGAAAAACTTAGTGAAACCTATCTCACGGTCTGGAAGCTATGTGATCGAATCATCCGAGTGGGATATCAAATCAGTGAAGATCAGATTGGTTATCATCAGCCGAGTCAAGATAGATGTGTTCATTCTTGAATCAGCAGAGTAGCCATCAACTGAGTATTCGCAGAGTAATCCCATCAGCAAAGTGAAGTTGGTCAGTAAGCTATCCAACGGTAACATGCTGAGTGCATTAAATGCGACTGACATAAAGTAGATATCCGTACAGTAGAGTGTACAGAACAACAGTTGTAGAGAGCCATTCCAGAAATTGGGTACCAGTACTCGAGGTCTGTAGATTTCTATCTCATCTTCAACGGGCATAAATTCAAATCCACGAAGTATAAATAGAACACAAAATGAAGATCGAAAAGAGACTTGCACAAATCAAGATCATATCCTCAGAGCAAGATCCATCAGTTGAGTCGTCTGATCACAAGTGAAATCATTTGTTCATGGAGCTAAAATCGTTGAAGAACAAAGATCAAACCTTTGTTTGTCTGAGTGACATTTAACTGTAAAGAGAAGGAGTTTATATCCATCTTTGTGAGTGATATAACTTCGTAGTATAGGTCTTCTGAGTGATTTCCTATATTGAGAGTTGCGAGGAGCTGTTATCCATCTTTGTGAAGTGATAACACTCTGTAGAATAGGTTTTCTTTGTGATCTCCTATTGCGAACTTACGGCCAGTTCATTTATTGTTCGGCGTAAGCAGAGTATATTGTAATCTTTGTGATTATAGTGTAACCCAAGATCTTCGTGACTTGGAAGAGTGGACTAAAGTATTTTTATCCATATAACCACTATAAAAATTCCTATGTTTGATTACTTGTTTTTAACTTGCAGATTTTCGTAAGTGAACAAACGTTTTTAAAAGAGAGTCTTTTAAATTGAGGAATTTGCAAAACTGCGGTAAAACTTTGAAAGATAAACTTGTTTGAAAAATATACTTGATAAAATCCGCTGCATACGAGTTTTGAAACTCTAAGTTTATCTGAATCAGCTTAGTGAAATCAGATGAGTGGTCAACTCTGCTGTTCAAAGCTTTGTGTGCGATCAACTTAGTAATCTTACGAATCAGATCAGCTTAGTCTGCTGATAGAAAAGTTAGAGAAAAGTTTTTAAAGTTTATGAGATCTATTCACCCCCCCCCCCAGATCTCATTGACCACTTTTGGGACCAACACATATATCGGGATGGCCTCCACTTCCAGAGATCCTAATTCTTCAACTCGAGATGACATAGTCCCTACTATCGTCCTGGAGGGTTCTCAAAGTCCTCATTCCGAATAGAATGAGATTGCGGACATAAGTCTTGCTGAGAAAGATACACTATCGGTGAAAATACTTACCGATCAAGAGGTAGCCGCCAATGCTGCTACCAAAACGAAAAGTGCCAACCCCCAAATTTTCGAACCAATTGAGTTCCTTGCTTGTGTACAAGGCAGACGAGTTGGACACCCTGCAGAAGAATTACGGCCCGTTCTTTCCGAGGGTTCCGAAATTTTCCTTCCGTCTCCAGAGGAAAGGGTCAATTCCCCTCCAGAGGGCTGTTGTGCCTTCTATACATCCCATTCCCAACATGGTCTCCGACTTCCACTTTCTCCCCTTTTCCTTGAAATTCTGGCTACTTTCACCATCTCTTTGACTCAGCTGGTCCTCAATTTTGTTTCTTTTGTTGTTTCCTTCGCCGTTTTAATGGTTGCTAAGGGGTTAAAACCATCCCTTCACAACTTCTTCCACTTGTTTAATTTTAATATTTCTACTTTCTCAAACCATGGATATTTCTTTTTGATCCAGAGGTCTGGCTGTGCTATCTTTGATTCTCCAATTTCTAGTAACTCTACCTGGAAATCCAGCTACTTCTTCGTTTGACCTTGAACTCATCAGACATTGGCAGATAGATCCACCATGCCTTCCGAGTTCACCTGGTACCATGGTTCCACTTAGACGTTTGGTGGTCGGAAAATTAAAGGCGACCTGATTCCTAACGACCCATGTCTACTAAGCATGATAAAAGAAATGAGGTCAGACAAATATCAGTGTGTTGTTCTCGTGGGAGAGGCCTTTCTCCGGAAAGCTGGATTAAGCTCCCTGAATTACCCTACTTCGGTGCCTACTCAATCTCTAGGTAAGTTTCCTCCTTTGCCTTGTGTACCTTCTTATCACCCCCATATACGTGACTTTCTATAATTCATTTTACTTTTCTTACATCGTCTATGGTCGTAGGTTCCAGACATTCAAAAACTGGAAGAAAGGTTCTCTCCAAGTCTACCAAGACTACTGACAACCAGCCCATAGAGCAAAGACATTCCCACAAGAGAAGAAGAGATCAAGGCCAAGATTCTGAGGATAATAGGGAGTAAACTCCAAAAGTTCCTGAGAATTTTCCTCCGGAGTCTACCTCTTCCCAGGCTCAAGCATCATCTTCAACCACCAGAATGGGCCAGGGATATCCTCCAATGTCACTTAGAATGGCGTATGCCATCCTTGGTTGTAAATCATGGCCTGAGAGCAATTATACTGGTCCCACGATGAAAAGGAAGAAGCATTTCTATGATCGCGCTGGTCAAAATCTTACTCTGGATGCTGACACAAGCCATAAGGCCTCTTTGGTCGAGATGGTAGAAAATCATCTCATGGGAAGAAGAGCGGCAGGATATTTCGAGCGTGATGCATTGATGTCCGATGACAAGTATAATGCCACTGATAAAGCTGCTCGACTTCTTCTCTCGATCGTTTTCACTAGGGAGATGCAACGTTTCCTGGATAAGGATCATTTGGAAAGGCTTACCAAGGCTGCTCAGTCCCATATTAATGTAAGAGGAAATACTCTACTGTCCTTAATTTTCTTTATTTATCTTCCATAACTCCTTCTAATTTGCCAACTTTTTCATCTTCAGTCTGGAGCATACATGGTGTCTTCTATGTACAAATCGGCATTACTAAAACAACAATATTTCTAGATAAGAATAACAAGGTTCTTCTCCAAAATGTAGCTGACTTGGAGCAAAGATTAACAATGGCTGGGTTTGCTGCCTCCTCCTCCCAACAAATTGGCCCTGACAGTAACCCAAATCTGGAGACAGACAATCCCCACATAATCAATGCTGTCATGGAGGTCACACGGGCTCAAGAGCGAGCAAATCAATTGGCTAGGGAGCTGGAAGATCAGCAAATCTAACATGTGACTAGATTTATTAAGCTTGAGTCTCAGGTCGCATGTCTTCAAGCTCGCCTCGATGAGCAGGATGAGGATGAGGACCTTGATGGATTGATTAACAGGGCTAGTATTGACCCTAAAGAGAAGGTCATTCGGGAATTCATTGCTTCTCCAGTTCATACCGCCTTGGTGCGTTAGATGGTCGGACCACTCTTGGAGAATACATTCAAGAAAGCTGTTCATCAGTTGGTGGCCCTCAAATTGATTGAAGACCCCAGTGAAGAATACTTCAATGCTATCCACGTTAGTAGAGATCGGAATGGCCAGGAGTATTCTTGTGAGGATGTTCTAACTGTTGAGTACAAGCATCTTAGTTGGTCACACTTGGTGGAGGAGCTTGGGGTTCCTCTACCTGTGCCCCCGCCTGATAATGATCCTCCTAAGGTGGATGGTGAGGGTACCTCCAGAGCTAATTATACAGTTAGTCCTCGAGATGAGGAGGAAGAGAAGGATGCTGATCAAGAGGACACTAACGACCAAGAATCCTGAGAAGAATAGGAGTAACTTATGATATGTTGTTCTTGTATTTTCTATATAATTTTTTGTGTAATAAAACTCTTCTGCTAATTTCTATCCTTTTTTTTTTGCCTGTCATGGATAATTTACACATAAATGTTTTTGCAACATAATGTGTAATTTGTTTCCATTTATCGGAATTATTTCTTCGAGCTGATAAATCGACTTCGCCATCTTTCTTTTTTGAACTTGCTCTTCGCGCCTCCTCCAGGGACCGCCCAGTCTTTTCCTTTACTATAAATACTGGGGTAAAAAGTTCTCAATATTTTACTACGCGTCCCCACTTAGATAAAATATTCTCTCGAGTTGTTCGAGCAAGCCTCTCAATTTTTCAATTTCCACTATAATTTTTGAGAATGAGTTCCCTTTTTTCGAATACTTCAAAACGTTCTTCGCGTGATCCCCCGAGGAATACTGTACCGAGGAAGCAGTCGTGCAATGGGGACACTTCTTCCAAACCTTCACAACCTTCCAAGCCTCGAGCTACTGCTAGCTTGGACATTCCTACCCCTTCAATTTCTTCGACCGCAACACCTAACCCTCCGAGTCCTTTAACTCGCTCGTCGACCATTCATCAAGATGTTCCATCGAGCTCTCCTTGTACATCCAATATTCCAAGACGGGCTTCTCCGGGGAGCATAGCCTTCGAAGATTCTGCTCCAGGTGATCGATCTTCAGAGGTCGAAATCCCTACTACCATTCCTTTTTCTGAACATGGTCCCCGAGAACATGTTCAAATAGAGATCCCGAGAGGGAATTCTGCTGCTGACCTTGCTAATGATCAGTAAAGGGCAGTAAGTGGGAACGTACTAGTTGGCGGTGCTTCTGGAAGCCAGGGCCAGTTTAACCAAACCTCAGATCCGCCTTCAGGGGACTCGCTTGAACGGTCTATGGTGGACAATTATGCAAACTTTCTGTTCACTGACACCACAACTTCCATGCTCGTTTCTTCTGCTGAGGAGGTTGGAACTTCGTTAAATGGCCAAGCAGATCCAGGGGTTGAAATACCTGTTTTTTATTCCGCTACGGGAAAAACCCGCCTGGCGAGTCCTAACCCGACAAGCTTCCCAGTGATGTTGGATGATCGTTATCTTCGGGAGAAGGTCTATGATATTCTAGATTCCAATGCTCCTCGTCCTGATGGGATCCTACCCAGCTCAATTTTTCACGGGTTTTATGATCCCGACCCGTTATCCTGAAATCTTGGATTCATTTCTATTCTTCCTGGCGAGCTGAAGAAATATGAAGATCAGACTAATCTCCGCCTGGTTAAGTCTATCTTCAAGCACTTTGAGCAGGTACTTCTTTTTTGTTTCTTAGTCTCAGTGTTTCATATTATGATTTCTTACTAACTTGTTTACCTACTTTTAGGTAAACATCAAGTCCTGCAACTAGGCCTTCAGAATGACGATTCTTGGTTTAGTAAAGAAGACTTGAAAGATCGGTTAGAGAGTGAGATCAATTCTCATCGGGCCACTTCGCTCGATAAGCAACTCCTTGCTGATGAAGTCCAGATGTTGCATGCTGAGAAACAGGCTCGTAAGAAGGAGAGATATGATCTAGCTCGGCTGAATGAAAACCTGGAGAGCACAGTCGAGTCTCGTATTCAGCAAGCACGAGAAGATTGTCGACGCGCTGCTTTCGACGATGGTTTTGATTAGGGGTGGCAAATGGACCACCCGGATCGGATCTGGATCGGATCCTTGTGGATCGGATCTCAAATGGATCGGATCCTAAATGGATCCATAATGATGGATCCATTTAGGATCCGATCCAAATCGGATCCAGGTGAAAAATTTCGGATCCACCATGGATTCGAATAGATCCATGATGGATCCACAGTGGATCCGTCATGGATTTCAGCCAATTTTAAATGGATTTGAAATTCCTCCTAAAACTAGTCATTTGAAATCCACTTAAAAAAATATTCACATTGTATATTTTTAAAAATTGCACTTTGATCCCAAAGTTTCAAAAAACCTAGAATCCTATTCAGTTCAAAATTTTCGAAAAACTCAAATTTGCAACTCGGCTACTATTTTCAAAAATTCGAATTGCACTTTTGGTCCCTCTATTTTTGAAAATTGTAATTCTGACCTCAAATATTTGAAGAACCCAGAATTACATTTCATTCCAGTATTTTAAGAAAATTAAAAATTTCAATTCGGCCCCAGATTTCAGAAATCCAAATTTGCACTTTTGGTCCCTCAATTTTTGGATATTGCAATTTTGACCCTAAATTTTTGAAAAATCAAGAATTGCAAGTCAATCCAGTATTTTAAGAAAATTGAAAATTTCAATTCGGCCCCTGATATCAGAAATCCAAATTTGCACTTTTGGTCCCTCAATTTTTGGATATTGCAATTTTGACCCTAACTTTTGGAAAAATCAAGAATTGCAATTCAGTCCAGTATTTTAAGAAAATTTGAAAATTTCAATTAGGGGCCGAATTGAAATTTTCAATTTTCTTAAAATACTGGACTAAATTGCAATTCTTGATTTTCAAAAATTTAGGGTCAAAATTGCAATATCCAAAAATTGAGGGACCAAAAGTGCAAATTTGGATTTCTGAAATCAGGGGCCGAATTAAAATTTTCAATTTTCTTAAAATACTGGACTGACTTGCAATTCTTGATTTTTCAAAAATTTAGGGTCAAAATTGCAATATCCAAAAATTGAGGCACCAAAAGTGCAAATTTTGTTCCTGAAAATCAGTGTCCGGATTGGAAATTTGAATTTATTAAATTCTGTGTTTTTTAAAAATTTGGGGTTAAAATTGCAATTTTAAAAAATAAGTATTAGAGAGAAAGGTTTTCACATTCCAATAATAAATTTTTTTTTGGATCCCGGTTGATTCTTTAGTGGATCCTCTAATGGATCCATTGGTGGATCCAGAGGATCCATTGATGGATCCATCACAATCCATTACTTGTATGTGTTGATCCAATATGAATCTAGATTTTATGAGATCCGATCCAGATCCGATCCGAGTGAAAATTTAATGAATCTTTATGGATCGAATCATTTGGATTTGAATCGGATCTGGATCAAATCCATGGATCTGATCCATATTGCCACCCCTAGTTTTGATAAAGGCTATCAAAAGCACCAGGATGAGATGATGGCCTTTCTAGAGAATCCCAGGCGTAGTTCTTCGACTAGGTCTCCTAATTCCGAGCAACAATAGTCTAGTTGCTCCTCTTCTCCCTTTTTTTTTTTTTTTTTTTTTCAGAATATATAAATGATCAAGCAAAATCTCGCTTCTGTATTTGAGCAATCTTGAATTAATTAATTTAATTCCCTTCCGTATAAAAAATTATATCCTAAGTTTTAACAGGAAAGGGAAATATAATTAATATTCCATATGTCAAAATATTATGTTCCTTTTTTGCCCTTCTAATATTACGGTATGTTTTAATTTCTAAAAAAAAGAAAATATAAATATTGGACATTATATTTCGTCCAAAGCACCAGAACTCAATTGCCGCCCTTCACTAACTCCGTTTCAATTCCTCCTACGCCTCCAAGCTCCTACACGACCTCATCCACTCAATGCCTGACCAAAAGCTTCTGGTAGAAACAACAACTCCACCTTCTTCTCCTCCGCCACAGCAAGAGGAAGAAATGACTGGTAATTCGCTCCAAGGAATCGAGAATCACAACCAGGAACAATCCGAGAATAACTCCGGTACTTGATTTCATACTTATACATGTGCACATATACACATATGTGCTTCAAATAATGCAAATTTTGTTCATGAAACGCAATAAATATTTATGTGCTTCATTTTCAAAGGGCTCGCACCATCGTGCTACGCTATGCACTATAGCCTTGGAGTTGGTTTCATGAATAGCGCAGCGCGATGGCGCGGGCCTTCTGAAAATGAAGCACATAAATATTTATTGCGTTTCATGAACAAAGATTCGTATTATTTGAAGCACATATGCGTAGACGTGCACATGTATAAGTATGACATCAAGTACCGATTCTCGGATTGTTCCTGGTTGTGATTCTCGATTTGGAGCGAATCACTGGTCATTACTTCCTCTTGTGGTGGAGGAGGAGAAGGTGGAGTTGTTGTTTCTACCAGAAGCTTTTGGGCAGGCATTGAGTGGATGAGGTCACGGCGGAGCGTGGAGGCGGAGGGGGAAGAGAAACGTCGTTAGGGAAGGGCGGCAATTGAGTTCTGGTGCTTTGGACGAAATAGAATGTCCAATATTTATATTGGTTTTTTTTTTGGAAATTAAAAAATACCGTAACATTAGAAGGGCAAAAAAGGGACATATCTTGCTTCATTGCTTGTACATTGTGCTTTAAAACATGTACATGATATACAAATGTATATCATCCTAATATTTTGTGTATTACACCCAAATAATTAATAAAAAATACATTGTAAATATCAATTTTACATTGTTCCCTTTATCGAAATACTAAATTGACCAAAATATCCCTCTCATTTCATCTCCCTCTCTCTAAACCCTAACCCATCCCACCACCACCACCCTCCTCTTCCCTCTATACTTTTTTTTTTCCCGACGAGGACTGCGACAGGGAAGTGCAGTCTCCGTTTTGGTCACCAATAGAACGGATGCGGCACATAGCTCACTGTAGTCCTAGCCGCGACTGAAATGGAGGCGACAGGTCACCGCCGTTCTTTTTGCGGCTAGAACGATGCAACCATGTCGGCCTGTGGATGTGAGACTAATCCTTGTGATGAAATCCACAATCTTGATTAGTTATTGAAACCAAAAATGTTGACCGGAAATCCCTAAATTCACCGGCCTATGCTTGGGTAGTGTGTGGGTGGCGGGACTATGGGTATTCGTCTCCAGAATTTCCTTTTTTTTTAATTTTTTACTTAATAAAATAAAAAGTTAAGTTGGATATTTTACAAAATAAATATGAAGGATGTAATGGTAATTTTACACGGTCAGGTGGGGTTGTACATAAATTTGTCGGGTTGTGAAGTGGAGACGTGTCCAGTGAGGCCACTGACAAGCTTTCCAAAAATAACCGAGTCTTTACGGATAGTCTCAGATCTGCAAGTGAAAATGATGTGGCGGCAAAAACTAAAGAATAAATATTTGTGATCTTGTAAAATGTGAGTCTATTTTCAAAAAATTGAAAGAATTGTAAGTTTTTCTTTTTGGCTTGGGTAGCGCGTGATAAACTATTTCAACGCATGATTTGTGCAATCTATCAAGAACTTTTATTTTTGTCAAGTATTCACCCGCATTTTAATTTGTGATCTTAATATTGACTTTTCAACCAATAATTCAGTCACCTAAATATGAAGTAAATGACACTACTAGAAAAAAATAAAATTTCAACAGATTTTACAAGAAATTTCAACAGATTTCAGTATTTCAACGGAATTTTCGACAGAAAAATCTGTTGCAGAAACGCTTGTCGAAATCAGGATTTCGACAGAAATTTCAACAGAAATTTCGACAGAAAAAATTTCAACAGAAATTTCGACAGAAATTTTTTCTGTTGAAATTTCAAAATTTCGACAGAAAATTTCTGTTGAAATTTTGAAATTTTCGACAGATTTTTTCTGTTGAAATTTTAAAATTTCAACAGAAAAAATTCTGTTGAAAATTTAAAATTTCAACAAAAAAAATGGGTTCGAAATTTTGATTTTTTTTTCTTTCAAACAATTCACACTAATGTCCGATTTTCACACAATCTAAAATATCGAAAATTATTAAACATAGAACAACATCAACCAAAATAAAAAATTCTTAAAATATCAAATACATTCTAATTAAATATTAAACAACATTCAATCTAAACATCAAACATGTTTAAGTACATAAATCACAAAATCAAAATACTATCATACTATACAACAAGTCACAAGTTATTACTAATATTCAAGCTAATTTCCAGCAATTACATTAATTCAAACAACTAAATACACAATTTGAGTCAAGCTAAACAATTGAACATGTTGGGTTCTTTTCATCTCATTCCAAGTAGTCTTGCATCATCAAATCTTCAATCCGCTCTAAAATTAACTTAATATCGGGCTGCAGAAATAATTAATAAATCATATTAGTACTAAATCTAAACTATTAATAAACCATTTTAAATGAACTTCAAAACGAAATGAAATGAGAGAAAATAACCTTTTCTAGAGTTTCCTCAATGACTTCATCATCGATCTTTTCTTGAGAATATCATCACTGTATGAAGCCAAAAGCTCCGCACATGAGGAGCAAGCAACAACTTTGTTGCAAAAACACTCCAAATTCAGCAAAAAAATAACAAAAATAACACTTTAAAAAAAAATCAAGGTTGACACCATTATTAATCAATGAATAACACAAGTACCAACCAAGAGAAAATTATGAACTTCCAACACATACCATATATTTTCCAACATATTAAAATATATATAGACTAGACCACAAATTAAAGATGGGAATTAAGAGTCGACATTCATCACCATCAACCAAGCAATTAACCATGCTTTGAGGCAAGTTTCATACCTTAATATAAGATGCTGCTTTTTTTGCCGCAGTGGTCTAGTAAGAAGACCAATAAATCGAGCATATACATATTGAGTTGGTCCATATCCTTAATACATGTAACCAGGTCCAATTCAATTTTATGAAAAGAAAATGAGCAAAAGACACAAAAAGTTACTATTATAACAATAATATGAATTAACCGAACATATATCAATCAATGAAGAAAAATAATACAATTATATACTATATCACAACAGATGAATCACTCAAACAAAAAAGTAATTGTAAGATTAGTATAGAGATAATAACTATATCGGTTGTTTCTTGATCAATATAAGCGGCCAAATCAGTAGTGCAACAGAAATTAAATAAAATAGAGTATATAACTGTTCCAGACCTGTGTAGTGGCGGAGTTGGAGCCGGAGATGGAGTCGGAGCCGTGGACGGAGCTGGAGGCGGAGGTGTGGACAGATCTGGAGCTGGAGGAGTGACGAATCTAGATCTGGAGCCGGCGGAGCCGCGGAGATCTGGAGATGGAGCCGGAATCGAGGACAGAGGCGGAGCCACGGAGTTCTATAGCTAGAGCCGGAGTCGAGGACGGAGGTGGAGCCAGATCCGAGGATGGAGGTGGAGCCGAATACGGCAGCGTCGGAGAGAGAGAGAGAGAGAGAGAGAGAGATTTTTGAAGTGGCCGTGAAGAGAATGGAAGGAGAAGGAAAATGATAGGGTTATACACTTTTAAAATTTCAACAGATTTTCTTAACTGTCGAAATTTTGAATATTTCGACAGAAAATATTCGTTGAAAATTTGAACAAATTTCGACAGATTTACTTTCTGTCGAAATTTGTATTAATTCATTTTTTTTTTGATAAATAAATTCGACAGAAATTAGATATATTTTCGACAAATATTTTTTCTGTTGAAATTTTTCGACAGAATTTATTTCCGTTGAAATTTTATTAAATATTTCAACAGAAACAAATCCGTTGAAAATTCTCTGTTGAAATATTTGTTTTTTCTAGTAGTGTGATTGATTTCATGCTTTTGCATTTCCGTCGAGGTATTATCTAGCACACATGCAAAAGGTGAATGTTTAATGAATCAAAAATTTGAACATCGGACATGTTTCTTATGCAAGGAATTTGTACAAATATATGATGCAGGAATGATGTCAACTCTAATTTACATGTAAAACATGGATAGTTTTTCATTACTATCGTACGTTAAGTGATTTTATAAGTTAAAAGTTACAACATTACATACACAATTATTAGTGTCATACACTTATATCATTTTTATGTTGTATTGTTGTCATTTAATTGTTTCTGAAATATACATCTTCGTTGATTAATCACTAGAATATTAAATTTGTTGGGTTGTGATGTGGACAAGTGTCCAAATCTAATTGAATTTAAATTAGGTTGTTGGTGACTCACTTTGAGGTGTGAGCCACAATAGACCATCCCAAATCTTGACTGGGAATACTGTAACGTGAGTAGTAACACCCGTCAATGTAGTCCAGTGAGGCCACTGACAGCTTTCCAATTATAACAGAGTCTTTACAGATAGTCTCGGATCTGCAAGTGAAATGATGTGGTGGCAAAAACTATAGAATAAATATTTGTGATCTTGTAAAATGTAAGTCTATTTTCAAAAAAATTGAAAGAATTTTAAGTTTTTCTTTTTGGGTTGGGTAGCGCGTGATAAACTATTTCAACGCATGATTTGTGCAATCTTTCAGGAACTTTTATTTTTGCCAAGTATTCACGCATTTTAATTTATGATCTTATAATTGATTATTCAACCGATAATTAAGTCACCTAAATATGAAGTATATGATTGATTTCAAGCTTTCGCTTTTCCGTCGAAGTATTATTTAGCACACATGCAAAAGGTGAATGTTTAATGAATCTAAAATTCGAACATCGGACGAGTTTTTAATGGAAGGAATCTGTACAAATATATGATGCAGGAATGATGCCGACTCTAATTTACATGTAAAACATGGATAGTTTTTCCTTACTATCGTACGTTAGGTGATTTTATAAGGTAAAAGTTACAACATTACATACACAATTATTAGTGTCGTACACTTATATCAATTTTATGTTGTATTGTTGTCATTTAATTGCTTCTGAAATATACATCTTCGTTGATTAGTCACTAGAACTTTAAATTTGTTGGTTTGTAATGTGGACACGTGTCCAAATTTAATTGAATTTAAATTAGGTTGTTGGTGACTCACTTTGAGGTGTGAGCCACCATAGACCATCCCAAGTCTTGCCTGGGAAAACTATAACATGAGTAGTAACACCCGTCAATGTAGTCCCGTTGAGGCCGCTGACAAGCTTTCCAAAAATAACCCAGTCTTTACGGATAGTCTCGGATCTGCAAGTGAAAATGATGTGGCGGCAAAAACTAAAGAATAAATATTTGTGATCTTGTAAAATGTGAGTCTATTTTCAAAAAAATTGAAAGAATTTTAAGTTTTTCTTTTTGGGGTGGGTAGCGCGTGATAAATTATTTCAACACATGATTTGTGCAATCTTTCAAGAACTTTTATTTTTGCCGAGTATTCACCCGCATTTTAATTTGTTATCTTATAATTGATTATTCAATCGATAATTCAGTCACCTAAATATGAAGTATATGATTGATTTCATGCTTTCGCTTTTCCGTCGAGGTTTTATCTAGCACACATGCAAAAGGTGAATGTTTAATCGATAATTCAGTCTCCTAAATCTGTACAAATATATGATGCAGGAATGATGCCGACTCTAATTTACAGGTAAAATATGGATAGTTTTTCATTACTATCGTACGTTAAGTGATTTTATAAGTTAAAAGTTACAACATTACATACACAATTATTATTGTCGTACACATATCAATTTTATGCTGTATTGTTGTCATTTAATTGCTTCTGATATATACATCGTCGTTGATTAGTCACTAGAATATTATTTGGCATCTAAATAATAAATCTATCTAACGAGTAAAGGAGAAGTGAGAGCATATAAGAAAAATCAAAGGCACAGAACTGTTCAAATACAAATATTTGTGGTCCTTGTAGATGGGTTTTGGCCTGGTCTCGCTGGATTCGCGAGACAGAGCCAAAATCCTTCTGAATGAGATTTTTTCGGAAACATGAAACTCATCACAAACATATACAAAAACCTACATCCAAACTCTTATAACCTATAAAAATTTGATTAGACACCTACCACCTAATTTTTCTCCCCAACTCCACAAAAAATACTTTCATTTGACACATATAATCTCCTTTTTTTTTCCCCTCAAACCACAAAACCCAACATCCAAAACCTAACCAAATGAGTTTAAACGTATCACTAAGACTCTGAAGACCAATTTTATAAAATCGAGACTTTCGAAATCGATTCAAAACCCTCCATGTACAATAAAAGCATAATACTTTCGTAATTATATCTCCTTGTATGGGCTTTCTCCATGAGGACAAAGGCACGTGATTAAGCATCAATTTTAGAGTGACATTAATATACTATCATCGTTCATTACTAGATCAAAACACAATTCTAATTGTAGTTTATCTTATAAAACTCAACATATCATCAACTAACAAACATGGGTTGATCAGATAAGCTTAAACACATAATTAAAAGAATTTAACCAAATTGAAAAATTGTTTTCCACACACTGAGGATGATCGAGGAATAACATGAAATTAAAGAAATAAGAAATTAGAGACGCATAGCACAGCGTCTCGCTAAGGCTTCCAGGGATAAAACGCGATTGCGTGGACCTTATGAAAATGAAGCAAATAAATATTATTGCCGATTATTTTATTGTGTTTCATGAAATGAAATTGGTATTATTTGAAAACACTCGCCAAGAGTTTTCTAGCCATATAAAGAACAAGAAATATGGCCCTCAAAAATTTCTGGATAAAGGAAATGTAAAAAAAAAAAAAAACCCTTAATTTTGATACTAATTGTATTGACAATTCAATGCGCATGGGGTACGTACTTGTGATTCTTACCTATGAAACTGAAGTGTGCTTGGTTTTACTTTTATCATTGTCTTTCAACAAGAACCATTTAATTGTAATTGCAGGAATTCGCCTTCCATGAAGATGAGAAGGCTCGCAATGAATAGGTAACCAATAGGTGTAGTTTATTATAATTTCAGGGATTTATGGATAAGATGACTACTGTATGATTCCTCAGTTTTAGTATAGTAATCTTCTCAAAATTTTCTTGCTCCATCTTTTTAGCTGAATGGAAAATTTCAATATTTTCTCAATATTGAAAGGATGAATCGTTAAATGGTGCTTTCCTGGTCCAAAATTGCTTAAACAAAATTTCATCTGCTTAGTTTTTCTATTTTGTATCAGATCCAAGATTCAGTTTTCGAGACGTCAACAAGCAGAAGCAGTGGGAAAGAAGAGTACATCAACCATCCTTTGACTTGAGGTGCTAGGGCGAATTCGGTGCATGAAAGTGCGTACTTAGATCTAGGTATAGGCCACTTAGCTTGGCCATAACATGCCTAGGTTGGGTGCGTATGGACATGTACGCGAGTGGTTAGTACCAATATGGAATTTATTGACTCATCGTAATGGATGAGAGAATTTCCTATACGATTCTTAGATAATATATCCAGGGAATCTATGGCCGTAGTCAGTGACGGATTTGGAAAAGGGGTTTCCAAATTTAAGAGTCACACTGGAATATTACCCTGAATTAGAAAGTATAGTTATCGAGACAAATTTAGAGGTGCCGATCAATTCACACACCCTAAGTCTTGATCGGGAATATTAGTCGATAGAAGGACCGTATGTACATGGTAAATATATGAGACGAGGTTCACAAGTATCAATTCACCTGAAGTTGGGCTTCATGGGCTTGTGGCAAGACATCGACCATGAAGTGTAGGTACTCCTGAGTTAATAGAGGATTTGATTCTAGGAGTGGTCAATTAAAGGTTGTTTGATTGACCGGAGCAATTTATTGTTCATAAATTAAATCACGAATAATTCGTGGGCCTGCTGCCAATTGATGGTGAACCCAGAGGGTCACACACAATACAATTGGACGGTGACTGTTGGAAAATGACATAAAAGGAATTAATTGATTTAAAGGTAATTAAATCAATTTAAATGAATTAAAGTATTTAATTCAAGTGGGAGATTAATTAATTAGTTGACTTAATTAATTAAATACTTAATTAAGTTGCTGATTAATTATATAAAAGAAATATTGATTTATTTGGATTGGGCATTTAATTAAAGTAGTTAATTAAATGAAAGGCTTGCAAGACATGAGTCTTTAATTAAAAGCCCATAAGGAGTCTTGCAAACCTAGGTCAAATAGAAGTCTATAAATAGAGTTCTACCAGAGCTCAGAAAGTTAACACCCTAGCACAAAAAACCCTGAGCTCCTTCTCTGACCTAGCCGCCCCCTCTCCCCTGCGCCGCCCCTAGCTGCCGCCGCCTATCCTTGGCCGTGAGCTGCTGTGCCGCCGTCACACCACCTCCCTCGTTCCACCGTGTTAGATCTTGCCTTGCCAAGTAGATCTGCACAGTCCTGCAACAACAAATCTCCTAGATCCAGTTCTGAGCCTAAGACTAGGAGGTGTTACCAGAATCCAGTTGGTGTTGACTATCTTTGGAGGTGAGACATTTGGATCACTTCTGTGAACCAGATCCAGATTCAGAATAAGAACTGAAGGTTGCCACCACCTTGCCCGTGGTGAGGTAAATCGCAAAAACCCCCTTGTTCATTTCATTGTGTGTTTTTGTTTCATGCTTTCGTATATATATAATATGGAGATTCTTATATGGGACCTTGGGTGCTTCGAAAAAAATTTAAATTTCGCACTGTATGGTGTTCTGGCAATCGAGGCAACCCAACCACTAACCCAACAGACCGTTGTTCGGGGTTCTTCTTGGCGAGGTTCTTCTTCGATTAAGAATTCGAGGGCTTCTAGTTCTATTTCTCTTTCTACTATTTCGTTCGACATATTCGTCCAGCTTCCCTTCCTGGATCAGTCTTTCAAATTCATGTTTTAGATGAAAACAGTCTTCGGTATGATGGCCATGAGCGCGATGGTACCGGCAATACGAATTATAATTTCTGGCTCCGGGTTTAGCTTTGGTTATTCTCTTAGCCGGAGGAATCCAATTGTTCCTTTCGAGTAAAACTAGGATTTCATCCCTAGGAACATTCAGTTTAGGGTATTCCAAGTGATCAACCCGATTCCATGGAGGTTGCTCTGCTGATCGAGGTTTGGCATAGACATTAGGTCTTTTATCCTGATCGTTGCGGTTGTAATCTAACCTCTGGAACACGTTTCGTCTAAGGGATCTGTCGTAATCCTTTATCTTTGGCACTGGTGCTTTATCTTGTCGCTTTATTCCCGATGTTGAAGCTTTGTTCCGATGTTTATCTTTAAAGGAGTTCATTGTTGGGATATTCTTCTATGGGGGCTCGATTGTCAATACAACAAAGTGCGGAATTTAAAAATTTTAGAGGTCCCTATTAGTTCCATAAACTTTTTCTCCACAGTTAATTATACGAAAAGGTTGAATCAAACAAAAACATAAACATAAGGGGGTTTTTGCGATTTACCTCACCACGGCTTGGTGGTGGTTACCTCCAGGCGTTTCGTTCGATCCACAATATGAGTGATCCATGTGTCTCACCTCCAAAGTTGATCCACACCAATCGGATTGTAGTGACACCTCCAAGTCGTAGGCTACGAACTGGATCTTGAAGATTTGTCAGCAAAGGATTCTGTAGATCTGGATCAGGACATAGATCTGGATCTGGATTGAGAGGTCTAATGGAAGAAGAAACTAATCACAGGACTTGTGTGATTGGATCAGGTTTCGGCCAAGTCAAGATCGGCCAGGTTGGGTTCGGCCGAGTTGGTTCAGGCGACTAGGGTTGGGGCTAAAGTTATGGGGCGATTTTGTAAATAAAATTCTTGTGCAAAAAACGATTTTTCTTGCTTGATTTCAGCAGAGTAATTTTCTTCTCAAAAGTTTTTCTATTGTTGTCAGGGTTATGAATGAAGAGAAGAGTCCTTCTCTTAGAAGATATCTTCTTCCCTTATCTATCAAATCCTCATTCCTTATCAACTTAGGAATGCAAGATTTGATAGATCTCTTCTTGCTTGTTCTCCAAGATTAAAAACTCTTTTCCTTTATCTTACAAAAAATCGCCCCCATGTCCCAATTTTATGATTATTACAAATCAACCCATATAATTATCCAATCCTAAAATTGGGTAATTATTTAATCTTCCAACTTCATTAATTAACTACTTTAATTAATTTCATAATTAATCAGATAACTCTAATTAATTAATTAAACATTAATCAATTAGATATCTAATTAGTATTCTCCCATTGAATTAATACCTTAATTCAATTACTTTGATTTAACAACTTTAAATCATACATTTCCTTTATGACAGTCACTGTCCAATTGTATTGTGTGTGACCCTCTGGGTTCACCATCAAATGGCAGCAGACCCACGACTTTCGTGATTTAATTAACGAGCAATTAAATGCTCCGATCAATTAAACAACTTTTAATTGACCACTCCAGAATTAATTTCCTTATTAATTCAGGAGTACCCACACTTCATGGTCGATGTCTAGCCACAAGCCCATGAAGCCCAATTAAAGGTGAATTGATAATTGTGAACCTCAGCTCTTATAATTACCATGTACATACGGTCCTTCCACGACTGATTTCCCGATGGAGACCTTGGGTGTGTGAATTGATCGGCACCTCTAATTATCTTGATTCTGTACTTTCTAATTCTGGATAGTAATTCCAGTGTGACTGCTAAATCTGGAAACCCCTTTCCAAATCCGTCACCGACCACGACCGTGGGTTTCTCGGAACTATTATCTAAGAATGTACAGAAAATTCTCCCACCTTATCAGGATGAGTCGATGGATCCTTTCTTAGTACTAACCATTCACGTACACTTTTGTTCGCACCCAATTTAGGCACTTTGTGGCCAGGCTACGTGACCAGTACCTAAATCTAAGTACGCACATCCATGTACCGAATTTGCCCTAGCACCTCAAGTCTAAGGACTAAATCGTACACTATTATAAGCCTTGAGAAACATCACATCACCGATATGCGTCATGCGCTTCCATAATAGGTGATGAGGGGTAATTCGGATCCCCTGTTTTTCCAGCCTCAATGCGGTTCGAATAGCACCGAACCCTGTCGCCAGGGACCAAAAGCCGAACCAAAGCATGAAGATGATTGTTTCGAGCACATTAGAGAACCATAGATCGAAGGACACTGTTGGGCCAAGCCCAGGCCCAAGCCCTCCAATTTGGCTATAAATACTCCATGCATTTATTATACTGGACAACTTCCTAGGCGCACTAACCTTGAGACCGCTGCTCGGGTCACTAGAGAGTATTAGCATAGGCTTTCTCATACATGTTCACCCTCTAGCTTGTACGGCATCCAATAATGCTCGAATAGGACCCCTAATATTTGTACTTGTACTCAATTTACTCGAATACAATTACATTTGGTCTTTATTTTCCTTTTAACATTATTGTCATCGTGTTATTTCCCCACCCTTGATCGAACCAACGAAACCACGTAAGATCAATTGGCGCCCACCGTGGGGCCTTATTCGAGTATTAGATCGAAATATGCCTAATACGAGGAGAAAAATGTATGCCAGAAAAGCTTAAGGATAATGGTCAAGCCTATGGTCGCACAACTCTTTTATTTCTTCAACGAATTTATTTTTAGGAGCGATTAAGAAGTTCAGCAGGTATCATCGAAGGCTTAGAAGATCTATAAAATTGCAGCTTGTCAATTGACGATCGGAATTTATTTTTCCGATCTTCGCGTTTATTAACTTCAATGACAAGTTCTTTCGAATCGGTTATTTAGAAGACCATTTACGAAGTCTCTATGTACTATTCGTCGACTGTGGTGTTTTTTCTCAAAGTTAATCGGGAAAGGTTGATTAGATAAATTCTCGAGCTAATGGACGGAATATTGGCTATCATTTCAACCAATAACGGAATTCAAGTAATAAAATTCAATCAGAAATGAAGCTTTATCATTAATAATCTTCAAACAAGTTACAAAGTATAGCTTCGAATATAATTCGAGCTCAAGAAATGCAATACAATCACTCCTACTCTATTACAAATTTCATGAGGTAATATACTCGATCTTCGTTCCCCAAGGTCGCCCCAGATGCAGAACTCAGCAGTGATTCTTATTGGCAATCACTAGCCACGTGTCGCACATCCGTCTTCGAACGGGATGAAAGCCGGATTGGAGCTCCTCTCCGGGGCACCAGACCGACCTTAGATCCTCATCAGTAAACAATGATTGAAATGCGCGATCATTGTTTACTGGATAATCCGAACCGGAGCAGCAAAGGGTTATCCCAGCAGAGGTGCTCCAAGGGAACTCGAAGGAACTATCTCGTAAGAAAGCCCTCGAGGAAGTTGGTGCCTCAGACTTAAAGAACTCCACTCGGAGTAACCTACTGCCCGATCAGGTACTGCGCCAGAAGACCGGAATTCAAACCCGTCACAGACAAGATATGTCTGGGAAAACAGGTTGCCTGCCGGTATTCTAGGCGCAATTTCTTTTGCCTGTCGATATTCTAAGCGAAAAGCTTTTACAAAAGGAAACAAGATCGAAAAACAAAGTTCGAACTCTAATCTCAAACTCTTTTATCTGGGAGAAAATACGAATCAAATCTGAAATTCGACCCATGGTGATCGGAGGAGCATAAGGAAAAAAGCAAGAAGTGCTGTATACACGAAGGGACCTATTTATAGTGGTGAAGGATTTTTAATCAACGGCCCAGATAACAGGCTACGAACGGTTTGATGTCCGTAATAAATGGGAGGACCGTTACGTTTCCCGAGAAATAGGGCCCTGTTTGGTAATGAAGGACACATAATTCAATGGGGAGTATAGAAGAATTACGACATTCTAAATATCGAACAGTCACGACGTGTTCATAACATTATATTGAAGGATGGCATGTCGGATTCGTATTCGGTTTATTTAGATGTTTTTACACTCAAGTATTTATTGTTATGCTTTTACATTACCAACTGAGAAGAAATATAATCGGTTTAGTCGAACAGAATTCTCGACTGGGAATTATACAATTATGGAAGTTCAGCAGTGATAAGGATTTATGGCATCATTTCCCTTATCAATTTCAGGGCCGCTAAAATATTTATCTATTATCCGATCAGGCAACTGGTATTCGATTATTTCTCTATCGATATTAGAAGATCAAAATGGAGTTACGAAAGATAAACTCTATTCTATTTATATTTGATGTTATCAACAAAACAAAGAGGAAGTGTATTTATATTATCTTGGAAAATACAAAAGCTGGGAAATACATATCGAGCATAGATCAAACATTCATATTACATCAAGAACACTATTACTCCCTACAATCCTATGAAATTTTCGGTCTCTTCTCCTACCGTCTATTAGGGGTAACTTAGCTCCGACCATGGAATCTCCTTCGGATCCGCAGGCTCTTAACTTTATTTACGATTCTCCAAAGATGAAGACTCGAGGGTGCGATTCATCGAGTAAGCGAGCTCTGCAGAACTCCCACCCCTGTACGTCTTCCTAAATGCATTGTGGCAATAGGTCCCTAATCGAAAACCTATGCCATAACCTACAAGCTCCATAAATCTGGCTTATTGGCCTTCAAGATGGAGATTATATTTGCCTGCCGATACTCTAAGCGAAGATTGAAATGATATTATCTCTGCTCGGATATCCCTCCACTTAAAAATTGTTCGAAATCTGACCTCGAATAAGCGAATTATTGAAATAATAATCTTAGTCGCCATGAGGGGACGGAAGAGATGCCAATACAATTGAATAAGATGGCTTCTAAGGAATGACAGCTTTTTATAGGAAAAATAAGTGGAATCTAACGGCAGAGATTTCACGTCACGAAGGAACCAGATCTAAGAACTGTTGCGTTTCCCGATAAAGGAGGGACCGTTTGGGAAAGGTCGAGTTGTTGCGACACATATTATGCCCACCTGCTCGTCGGGTGCTAATATGATCAATCTCTATTTAGCAATTATTCTGGTACTCAAGATCAGCATTTATCTAATATCGATCTCAATTATTTTCGAAATTGTTAAAGGGTGAAAGCCTCTGCTATGACCCTCGAGCTAAAAATGCTCTGAAAACGACTAAGGGTGAAAGCCTCTGCTATGCCCCTTAGATCGAAAATATTAAATGGGTGAAAGCCTCTGCTATGACCTTCGAGCTAAAAATGCTCTGAAAACGACTAAGGGTGAAAGCCTCTGCTATGCCCCTTAGATCGAAAATATTAAATGGGTGAAAGCCTCTGCTATGACCCTCGAGCTAAAAATGCTCTGAAAACGACTAAGGGTGAAAGCCTCTGCTATGCCCCTTAGATCGAAAATATTAAATGGGTGAAAGCCTCTGCTATGACCCTCGAGCTAAAAATGCTCTGAAAACGACTAAGGGTGAAAGCCTCTGCTATGCCCCTTAGATCGAAAATATTAAATGGGTGAAAGCCTCTGCTATGACCCTCGAGCTAAAAATGCTCTGAAAACGACTAAGGGTGAAAGCCTCTGCTATGCCCCTTAGATCGAAAATATTAAATGGGTGAAAGCCTCTGCTATGACCCTCGAGCTAAAAATGCTCTGAAAACGACTAAGGGTGAAAGCCTCTGCTATGCCCCTTAGATCGAAAATATTAAATGGGTGAAAGCCTCTGCTATGACCCTCGAGCTAAAAATGCTCTGAAAACGACTAAGGGTGAAAGCCTCTGCTATGCCCCTTAGATCGAAAATATTAAATGGGTGAAAGCCTCTGCTATGACCCTCGAGCTAAAAATGCTCTGAAAACGACTAAGGGTGAAAGCCTCTGCTATGCCCCTTAGATCGAAAATATTAAATGGGTGAAAGCCTCTGCTATGACCCTCGAGCTAAAAATGCTCTGAAAACGACTAAGGGTGAAAGCCTCTGCTATGCCCCTTAGATCGAAAATATTAAATGGGTGAAAGCCTCTGCTATGACCCTCGAGCTAAAAACGCTCTAAAAACGACTAAGGGTGAAAACCTCTGCTATGCCCCTGGCTACGCCCCTTAGATCGAAATTATTTTCATCGATCAATCAAGATCAACCAGCATTTCTATTCTTTTCTCTCCATAATTATTCATTCGGCTAAGGCTAACAGCCATCATCGTGACGCTTATATCAAAATTATTATTTAAGATCGGTCAAAACCCCTTTTTCGATTATTATTTCGCGATTATTTGTCTGACTAGGGAATTTGGCCCCTCGGATTAAATTTGTTACTCAAGGATCATCTCGGGATTCTTCTATTCGATCTCTTAATTATTATGTATTTGATGGGGGTACAAAGGTCTCCGACAGGTTAATTCGAAATCGAGGAATGTCGGTTGTTATCCATCGTCTGAATATTTGTCAAAGTTTTTAAAGAATAGCTCTTATTCGTATTCTTGAGACAGAGAGATGGATGCTCGACAACAGTATACAAAAGCAATTCTATAAAATAACGAGTAAGGATGATAAGAGAAATAAATATCTCATTCATGACATTACAAACAGTTACAAAAGAGTTCAAAATTACAATGATAAGTCGAGCAAAAACTTTACATTTAATGTAACCCTATTACAAATTAACCCTACGCTAGAATGTTCTCATAACTGAGGACGGAAGACGAGGCTGGGATAACACTTCTACCCTTAATCCATCGCTTCCTCAATAATCGCTCCGTGCTGGAGCAGGCCGAGAGACAGGGAGGCAATCCCTAGAGAAATTATTCCACGCAATCTCGAAGGCAACATTCTTCAAGGAATATCTTGAAGAAGTAGAGATCGAGTGCAGGAAAACTCCTCCAGCAGTTGACCCACTATCCGACCGGGTGGATTGACAGGATACAGGAGATCAAACCTGCCTCAGAGACTTGAAATCAAAGAGAGCTGGTCGCCTGCCGGTACCCTAGTCGCATTCATTTTCGCCTGTCGATACCCTAGTCGAAATAAGTAGTCATCAGGAGATAGCGAAATTTATAAATAGTTCGGAGGAAAACCTCGAACAGTTCAATCGGGGATAGCAAACGGAACATGGCGGCTAGAAAGAGTAAAATCTCAATCATAGAGCCGATCAGAAATGTTACTGAAATGAAAAGTTTGAAGGTAACTACGGAACTATATATAGTGAAAGGAAAAGGCAATTAACGACTCAGATTTGATGGTACTAACGGCTGAGATATAAGCAGTAAATGCGCCGACCGTTACGATTCCCGAAAATACAGAAGCTATTTCGGGAAAAAAGTGAAGAAAATGTCAAAACTGTTCTACTCGAGCCCATTCCCATCCTAGTTCATCGTAGGTTCAGCTCCAATCACCGCAGAAGAATAATAAAGAAATCTAAATACTTTATGTAGAGAAAGCTTTGTCAGTAATCGGCCTAAGGGTAAATAAAGCCATCGTAAAGGTCGATAAAAAAGTATTTTTCGAGCTTAATAAATAAGACAATTGCAAAATACAAAGACATCGAACCCTATTACATCTTCATAACTGGCTGATCCTATGAAATTTCCGGCGAACGATAATGTCCTTACTTGACCAAGAAGCGCCCATTGAGCCAGCGAATCTTCGGATACGGCCGAAAAGGAAAAAGGCAATACATCTCTTTCCCGGAAAAAATATGAACATTCAATGAAGGACGTCAATCTCCGAGTCACTACCTGAAACGTTTTCAAAAGAAAACCTAGCAAATTACATCATACCCTCGAAGCTTGACGCCAGAATCTCCCTAAATCACAAAAATACCATGGGCCGTCGGGGTCGTGGATGGTCAGCAATAAAGCTCATCGGCCTTCAAGATTGATATAGCGTGCGCCTGCAGATACCCTAGTCGAGATAGAAGTATGAATTTTACTATGAGGCGCAATACAATTCCTAAATCGGATTTCGAAACGTGGAATAATGCAACAAGATCTTTTAATCAGCATGATCGAAGGAATCTATTTTCGAAAAATGTTAAAGGAATACAAAACAAAGAACCCCATTTATAGACACTATTTTCAAAAATCCAACGGCTACCAGAAAACAAACGGTCGAAATCAAAAGATTGTCACGACTCCCGAGAACTTTGCCGGAAAAAGGAAGTGGTATTATTTTTGAAATTTAAGTGGAATTACTACGCCAAGATCGAAGATCAAGAAAGCAAAATAAAGCATGATCAAAGAAAGAGCACATAAGAGGAACATGCGATTCGAGAAGGAAATAAATTATTACAAGCCATAGAAAATAAAATATCTGAAAATTATTCATGATCGCACAAATAAAAACAGTATGGACATATTACAAGCCCGAGTAAATTAGAGACGGCATCTAAACAAGCTTATTATCAGAAAGAATCTTTCGAAGCTCAGCGCTACGAGCCTCATATCCTGCTTCGAATCCACGATCATAAGCCGCCTTCTCTTGACGTATGAAATCTTGCTTCTCCTGCTCGTGAAGGTTCTTCAGTTTTTCAATTTTCTCGTTCAGCTGATTATGGATCTCTTCTCCACGCTCGATAGCAGCCTTCTCCCTCTCTAAAGCAAGCTTCTCTGCGAGGACGCGGTCGAGCTCGACTTTCTTCTCCTCCAACTCGAGAGAAATAGCAGTACGCTGACTGGTCTCCCGCTCAGCAAATGTTTTAAGCTCGATAAAATCTTGTCCGGCCTGTTAAAAGGATCAGCAGCGTTAAAAAAAAAAAAAAAAAAAAAAAAAAAAAAAAAAAAAAAAAAAGAGAGTACACCTGAAAAAGGAAGTGCTGCCCAGACTCGAACAACTCTTCTATGTTTCTCTCTTTGGACATGTTCCTCTCCTTGGGTATGTCAGTCTCTGAAGAAGTAAAGGTAGCTTGCAACAAGTTACCCATGGGATCAACCTTAGAAGGAGATCCATCTTTCAACTCCTCGTGCAGGGAAGAAGCAACTTTTTGAGGAGTGGAATCGGCAAAAGGTCGAGGAGGATTATCAATTCCTAAAGCTTCAGCAGAGGCCCCCCCACCACTCTCAATCTCTAACTTGGATTTTTTGCTGGGATTCCCTGAGGAAGGGACGATTGAAGTATCGGAGGATGACTTGCTACCAATAGCAAGATTTTGTAAAGCCTCAAGGGGTGTAACCTCATCGGAATAAGGCCTCTTATTCGAAGAAGGAACAGGAATCTTTTCTTCGACAGGATCCTCACTGTTAGAATCAATCACTTTCGGGGAGGAACCTCCGAGCTTAGCCTCGAGCTTTTCGTCACCCTTGTTTGGTTTCGAGGAGGCACTTTTTTCTTTCTTATCTTCTTCCCCTTTGGGAGCTTTTGGGGAAGACACAGAGGTCTTAGAAGAAGATTTGGAAGGTTTGGCCTCCTTGTCAGCCTTTCGCTCTTTGTTCGATTTCTTATTCTTCGAACCACCAAATATCGATCTGGGATCGATAGCTTTGCCTAATACATTCTCCATAATAAGTGAATCTGGGATCGATAAGCTAGGATCTTTACTTTCTAAGGAATTCAGAAAATGCAGAAAATAAGGGGAGAGCTCCGATCTCTGTAAGGGAGGATATCGTATGAATAATGAAAAGAAATCCTAATATTTATAGACGCTACGCACTACGATTGTGATAGTGAATCGACGCGACCATGGAGTAGAATCCCACTCGGATAAACAAAGTCCGAGCAGAAAGTGTAAAAATTATCGATCTTTATAAAGTTAGAATTCACGAGTTACACGAATCAGATCAAGAAATATAAGGTCAACTCGTTTACAAAATTGGGTTACATAGGTAAATACAATTGATTTCCTAACTAGAGAACCTTGAATCGCCCCCTCCGGCTTACTCAACCCCAGAAACTCGCTAAGCTGAAAATCAGGCGATATTTGAAGATGGACAATTACCCAGCTTGGTCGAAAGATCGACCGTCTCCCTTATCCGGGGCGTTGCCTATATTGACATCTTTATCTTCCTCCCCGGACACATTAGAAGGATCGTCGCAGGAGTACTCGAGCACATCAGGGTTAGGCATCGGAATGCCATACTCCTCGACTAAGGGGGCAAAGCGATGATTTCGCCAATTGATATCCATCTTGGGTATAGAAGAAGCTTTGTAATCCTTCCCTTCAGCATTCTTAAAAGGGTTCATGTGCTTAAAGTACTCATCCATATCATCTGGAATCTTCTTGGCCGCGACCAACTGTTGAACCCCTTTATAAAAGATCGTCTGAAGGATTTCCCCCATTTTCCTTTGAACTAAGGGGTCTAAGACAGGGGATTCCAGGAACTCTCGTATGGCAGGGATCTCGGCTTCTTCTCGGCCCTGGGCATACGCACGCTCGGAGTCTTGCTTCGCCAATTCAAGTTCTATCTTTACTTTCTTCAGCTCTTCCTCGAGGGCACTCCTCTCTTTGACGGACGCCAGCAAGTCCTCTTCCACTGAGGAGGAACGTTTCGTACTCACTGTCTCGAGTTCCTTCTTTACTTGGGATAATTCTCGCTTACTCTCCGCCAGCTGAGATCGAATGACCTGGTTATCAGGAAAAATCTGGGCATATGCATCATGAGCGTCCTGCGATTCCTGCTCTAATAACGCCAAACGATAGGATTGAAGGGCGAATAAATCTCCGACCTATATGACATTTTCGAGCATCAGTAAAACTAGGAGTTCTGAAGAAATAACACAGTCAAAAGACGAATTTTTACCTCGTGATACGTTCTGGAGAAATCACTTAAAACCTCAAAATCCCCTTTGATGGAATGAAGCAGGATATCCCGCTTAAATCGACTGGCCATAAAGATTCTAGTGGCTTTGTCAAATTCGTTCTCCCCATTTATACCCAGATCGGTCATAATGGTACCATCCTCAGGATATCCTGCGGTTCTGCTACTACGAAGATGCTCGTCCATAAAGTCTGCCACATCAGGCTCCGACCTACCTTCTCGACATGGGACAAAAGCAGAACTCACGCCAAAGGGTTTTATCCTCCTCGAAGGCCCTGGGTGTTCGGCATTTCTTTTCTGGCCCAAAAGCCTCTCGTGTTCCTGAATACCCTGAATCCGATTCCAGGAATGTTGACTGTAGCCGACCGACGAAAGAGCGGAAGTGTCAGGAGAGAATATCGATCGAAGAGGTCCAGACGTGGCAGAATTCAGGGAACTCATAGTGCCAACCCCCCTTAAGGCAGGAATCAAAGACGGTATGACAATTGGATTCCCACCTAAGTTACTTGCGTCTGTTTTTCTTTCGGAAGCATAAGGCAACGGGTCGAAATAAAACTGTTTATCTCCGACCAAGCCGGCAGAGGATACCCGAAATTTCTCAACAGTTCGACCTGCGAGGATAATACGAATCGGGCACAAGTTCAAACAAGGAAAATTGTTTAATAAGACACAAAAGTAAGTTAAAGATGAGAGGCATACCCAAAGAAAGTGGAGCAGTGTTCGAAGCACTGGAGGTTGGCAGGACATCGGTTCGCTTAAGAGGCCCTTCGGAGGACTGGTTAGGGTATCTGATCGCCGGAACTGGGTAGTTACATTGGCTCAACCCAGCCAATCGCAAAACGCCTTCTTGGATCAGGAATCTAGTCTGGAAGGGGTTAGACTGCAGTTGCCCCAAGACTTCATCAGAAAGATGATGGCTGAGTTTTTCTTTAATCCTGCGAGAACCGTATGTCCAAGTATTTGCGCCATCCCATCGATAAGGTCTTGTTTTCGAACTACCCTCTGAGATAGGAACGTCTGGGCCCTTCACAAAAAAGAATCTCCTCTTCCAACCTAAAGTCTTCTTTGTTGTAATTCTAGTAAGAAAAGGCCGTTTAGATCTCGGATGGACAGAGACAAACCCCATGTTCGAACCCTTGCACGGGTCCATTCGAAAAATCTGCCAAAAGTTACTGAAGGAAGCCTCTTCTCCCTTTGTCTCCATAAGAACGCAAAACGCAAGTATGTATGCAATGGAGTGTGGGAGAAGCTGATCCGGGGAAAGTGAAAAGAAATTCAGGATGTTTCTGATAAGTGGAACGAACGGAATACGCAAGCCACAGGAAAATTGTCCCTCGTAAAAGGCTTGACATCCAGCGGGGGGCTCAGTGGCACGCTCGGTATAGGAAGGAATGACAATCGAAAAACCTTTGGGAAGAAATTTCCCAAAATCCGCCTCGAGGCGAGCGTGATCCTTTTTCGAAAAACAACAGGAAGTTTGACTAGCGGGAAGCTCTGACTTACCCGAGATTACGGCTTGTGGGGCTTGCGTATGTTTAAAGATCCTAACAAAAGCACCTTCGCCGATACTACGTTTGTCGACCTCATTCTCTTCGAGATCCTCGCTCGGATCGTCGTCTTCGCCGTCTTGATGAAATTCCCCATCTTCGAAGTCATCTACAAGCTTAAACAAGGGATCAGATTCTTGACTCTCTTCGATCTTATTCTTGCCCTTTGAACTTCTAGAGCTTGACATCATGAATTCGGAAACGATTATACTAACGTAACTACCTTTTTCGATTAAAACACTTCGAGCTCAAGAGAAAATTTAACATGGAAGTAATTTTTCAACGGGTCAACATATATATACGGGGTTAAAAAGGTAAATTGCAAAGAGGTCCCCGAGTAACCGCGACGGTTGAACTTACCAAGGGTAAAAACTTCGGGTTATTCTACTCAAAATAGCCTTTTTGGTCCTTCATTTTCTAGAATTGCGGAATTTGTTTTTACGGTTCATCCCTAAAGATCTCGGAGGCCCTGCTTATTATAACCGGAAATTCGGGAAAGCATCCATCTGGGGATCGAACAACACATAATGGAACCAAAAAGGATATTATTACTTCAACATCCTCTGACAAGGGCGACTACAGAACACATCGATGCATGCTTTCTTGTATATGCACTCTTTTTCCCTAGCTCGGTTTTTATCCCAATGGGTTTTTCCAAGTTAGGTTTTTAACGAGGCATATCCTCAAGATATCCGAACGGTTCGTCTCATTGTAGCTTGGAGACGTATTCTGTACTTCTTCGAGCGCTTGCTTCGCTTTACACTCGAGAAGTGGGGGAGTATTGATGAGGGGTAATTCGGATCCCCTGTTTTTCCAGCCTCAATGCGGTTCGAATAGCACCGAACCCTGTCGCCAGGGACCAAAAGCCGAACCAAAGCATGAAGATGATTGTTTCGAGCACATTAGAGAACCATAGATCGAAGGACACTGTTGGGCCAAGCCCAGGCCCAAGCCCTCCAATTTGGCTATAAATACTCCATGCATTTATTATACTGGACAACTTCCTAGGCGCACTAACCTTGAGACCGCTGCTCGGGTCACTAGAGAGTATTAGCATAGGCTTTCTCATACATGTTCACCCTCTAGCTTGTACGGCATCCAATAATGCTCGAATAGGACCCCTAATATTTGTACTTGTACTCAATTTACTCGAATACAATTACATTTGGTCTTTATTTTCCTTTTAACATTATTGTCATCGTGTTATTTCCCCACCCTTGATCGAACCAACGAAACCACGTAAGATCAATAGGTTTCTCTGTTCGGGTCGTTCGATGCATTCAATCCTCCATTGAACCTCCTACTCATATGCACTGGCCTCAAATGCCTTGCTCATGAAACGCTACAAATTCACTCCATGTGAATCATGCATACTTGTACAAGTCTTGGCGATTCCTACGATACCCCGTCTCGTTCGAAATCTATGACTTGGAACGGTTTTAAGATAACGACCTTAGAGACTGTTTCATGATTGCACTCAGTACTGAAGTGAATCGTCCCATAGTCTATTGTGACCTTAGGATTTCATCCAATCGCTTAGATAAGTTCGCAAGAGATGAAGTTGGCCATTGTTCAATTCACGTACTATGAATGAACGGGCGTATTAATTATTAACCATAAGAAAATAGTACTACAACAAGCTAATTAATATTGGCTTGCTGAGCAATATCCTATTAATCTCCCACTTGCCCTAAAGCCAATCACAACATTTCTAATACCCATCTATACCAAGATGTCCCTCGAACCCTTTTGTGAAAGAGCTTGATTAGTGGATCTGCTAAATTGTCTTTGTTGAGATAACATATTACTTTTACTCGTCTCAACTAACTATGACTTGTTCAATCATATAGTATTGTGTTCAGATTATAGGTGAGATCTCGTTTTCCTTTCATTGATCAATTGCCTTATCTAAATCGATTAAGATTACGATAGGCTTTTGTCATGCTAGGTATTTCATCCAATCGTTAATTGAAAGTTTCTCATCTAAACACTTTCTCTTGTGCAACATCATAATGGTGCGATTATTCTGATTCAGTTGGCAATGGTATACTATTGGAATTTCTTCCAATTTACCTTTGCTCCATCGAGACAGAATGAATCATCCACTTCAGACTGGAAATCTCGAATCACTAAATCCTTCGAGTTTTGAATTTTCCACTACTACCACAGACCAGCATTATATCCTTCAATTATATTTGAGGATTGCATTTATGGTAGTTAAGTGTACTTTACTGGTGTTTGACTATCAGCAGCTCGTGAAAATCAGAGCTTTTGATGAGTCAGGTCTCGTACAAGACTTTGCATGCTACATGCAATCCAAATGCCAGAGCATAAGGCTTCTTGAAACAATTTCTTCTTTACTCATTTTGTCTATTTGGAAACAATCCTTTCTTGGATTCTTCCATATTGATTTTAATCAATATTCAGTCTATGTACACAGATTCGGTGAATTGTAACATCTACTTCACTTTTATCTCTATCAATACGTATTGCAAGTACGTGAGATGTAATTCCCAAATCTTATCATGGAAAATTGCATGAATAATACGCTTTCGTCTGTGCTACTCTGATATTCTTATATCGTACTTAATGTATATAACATCATCTCTTTGTGTTACGGACTCAACTATGCTCCCACTGATCCTTTTGCACAATTGGAATCCATATGCCTTTTGACAACTTCAACATTCTTGATTTACTTATCAAGTTGCATGTTCCAAGTTTGGGAAAAAGTCATAGATTGACCTTTGGATTTGAATAGAGATCTTCTCATCAATTTTCTATTGTGAGATGCAGGATTCAATCCAATAGTCATATTTTGGTAGTCATAACCACCTTTCTATTTCTAATAGTTTCTTTGTAATCTTGGATTAAAATCCAATTTCTCAACTTCGTAAAATGGAATTTTGAGTTCCTTACGAATTTGATTAAATTACGAAGCGTTTGTGAAAAGATCAGTTCAGCATGTTTCAGGGTTTACTCCCACTGTTCGTGGGGATGGGTCCAATTCTTGGGCTTCATCAAGTTCTATGACATTCCTTATTTCCTTTGACAAGGATTCGTCAACAGAGGAATAAGCTACTTACGAGATACTTTCATTTCTCGTTGTCGTAGAACAGGTATCCAATGGATTTCGTTGGATACCCCACAAACTTTATATGAATCAGATCTACCATCTAATTTCTCATATAAGAGTGTTTTGCTATGTCTTAAATGACATGGTGGTTTAAGAACTCACTTCGAAAAAGTACTAGACCAAGTATTTTTGAAGAGTCGAGGAGGCTATCCCCAAATGTGAATTAAGGAATATAGCAAAATCACAGTCGTGAATCGAATAAAGTTTGATTCCTTCTTTTATTTGCTTCATGAGAATTCTATTCTCGTCTTATAGATAATCGAGGAGTTAGTTGCTTATGTAGATCAAACTGATTTTGACATAATGCTCTTAGTTATTCATTTCCAAAACGTCTATTGAATTACTTCAATTGTTTTAGAATTGTACTTCAACAAAGTACACATACACTTTCACGATTGAAATCGTAAGTATATATGAAGTAGCATCCCTTTGAACTAGTGCTTTTAGTTCTTATTGATTGATATGTTTGGAATGCCTTAGCGATCCTTTATTTTGGTTATTATTCCTTCAAGATTTGAAAGTTACGAATTTATCCAAGTTCTTTATTTCAAGAGCAGTAGATAAAAACTTTCCTTTCGAATCTTTAGGAGGAATGTCCAAAATAAACATTTCAAGTACGGACGATCATCTAGTTTGTCTTACTCATTTTCGATTCGGCAGGCAGTTTTTCGAAGTTTTGATTCGTTTATCATTGTTTTATTTCTATGTATCAAAACATCAATATTTGTACAAAGTTAAATCGCTCTAATTAAATAGATTCCATTCTCAATGTAATGTCTTGTACAAAATTTGAAATAATACTAAAAATAAACTAAAACTAAAAACTCATGCTAATACAAAAAACTAAATAAAACTTCTTTTGCTAAAAAGGAATGTCTAGGTTCAATTCTTCCTTGACCCAGTCCCTGAATTCATTTTCCCTCAACTCTCTCTGCGCTGCTTGCATCTTCCTTTCAAGGAATTTCCTCCTTTTAGGTGGAGAGGGAATATTGTCATCTGCTGTAAATTCTTTTACAGAAATGAAAGTTTTATCAGATGTCTTACATCAAAAAGAATTAACGGATATATAACTTAAAGTCATACCGTAGTTAAGTTTATCCAGGAATTCCTTTTCAGTGAGCTTCCTTATTTTCATTTCATTCTTACACAGAGGGCAATTTTCTTCATATAGTCCAAATCCTGTCAGATGAGCTCCTTCATATTTGTCTAACAACTCATGCAATTGTTTTGTTTCAATTCCATCAGGCGGAATATCACAATGTTGCATGAAATGAGTGAAGGTGTCAGATAGACCATGTAGAGTAATCTCTATCTCATCTTCGAGAATCATTAGGGCTCCAAGCCTTTTGATTCGTTTGAACATCTTGGTTAAGTAACAACAATATTCCTTAACACTGTTAAACTTAGCCATGGTTATTTCGTGAAGGTAATTGCACATCATACTTCCCAAAGTTGATTCGTTTCTAACACGCACTAAGTATTGTTTGAACGGGACAGTGGATGGTGAATGGCTAACAATAAAACAGACAACTATAAGCAGGCGGATTTAATATTAATACTTATAATTAACGAAATTTGGACTTTTTATCGAAAAGTTCTCCCACTATTTTTATCGAAACAATAGCCCTTTCTAGTTTCGGGAAAAATCTATTTCCTAGTAGGTCTTGATGTTCCAGCAGCAATTAGTTGTACCCACGACTCATGGCCATACAATTAATTCCCTAGGTAGGTATACATTTTACCAATTGTGTCTACTACACAACCTTCAAGCTATTTTACTTCGTTTTTCGCATTTATCTAGCACTGTGATAGGGGCTATTTCGCACCCCTTATAATAATCGGAATGACTAGTCCTTATACGTTCGGACCGACCCATTGTCTAAATCGCTAAAGAGCTGCCCGGTCCGATCTGCGCTATCAATCCTCGGCGACCAAGAGTGATGTCCGAGTTCCATAAGGATTGCTGTACCTAGTCCTATTAGGATTATGTTTCCTTGTAAAGCTAGGGTTAATGTCATATAAATACCTAGTTAAACATTGTATTAAAGACGAACAATCTGAGCTTACGCCTACACACTTGGTCAATCTAATATCATACTGAATAGAAAAGCTTTTGCTATACTATTTGCTAATCCATCGTCTTATTACTTATTCTTCTTTGTGTATTTGTTCTTCCTTGAAAAGGATCCATCCAGAATAAAGTAACAGAGCCCTATAATCATACTGAATCTGACCTCCTAAATACTTCTTATTGATTTAATCTCACCAAGCGAAAAATGGTTAAATCAGTTGGCGCCCACCGTGGGGCTAGGTTAATTATTCAATCGACATATGGCTCGCCCATGGAAGAGCGCCCGTAACGGAGCAAGAAGTAACATGACCAACCCGCATAACACATCTGAGGGTCAACAGGGCGATACTGACAACAACGCCCCTATAATTAATGACAATCAGCAAGATAACGAGCAGTTGCCGAATCAGGAGGAACCACAAGGGATCCCTGCCAATGTGATACCAGATGACCCTGTGGCTCCAGCAATCCCGGTTCACCTGTCAGACACTCGGGAGAAGCTACGATAGATCGCTATGCTCTTTAGTTCGCTCTGCCCAGAGGAATTACTCGTACTCGAGAAGGTTCCTAGAAACCCTAGAACCGCTAGAGCAAATCCCATTCAAAGGACACCGAGGCAGGTCGACCAAATCTCGCAAAAAGCTGATAGCCCAGTAAGTGAGCAACGATCGCTGCATAGTCCGCAAAAGAGCAATTCGAAACCCTCTAACCAGAACATTCGAAGAAAAGCGGATCGAAGGAGGCCTCAACCGGTACGCACCGGATCAAAAGAACATACCATAATTCCCATCGAGGATGACGTAGCCGACGCAATTCCTAATCAACCACGAACTATGCGATTCTCGAAAAGAGAAATCGAAAAGATGGTACAGGAACGTCTGGAACAACGACTCCAAACTGTTCAGAATCCATGGGCTAGAAGCACAAAATTCCAAGAGAGCCTAGCGGCATGCTCCCCCTTCTGCAAGGAAATAAAAGAAGCGCAGTCATCAGGACAGGTTCCGGGATGACTACCCAGATATGACGGAACGACCAACCCAGATGATTATATATTCAGCTTTACTAACATGATAAACTTATATGCTCACTCGGCTAAATTCACTGCAAAACTGATGGTCACAACATTTGAGGGGCTAGCTTTGGACTGGTTTGCAAAACAACTCGCCAATTCCATATTCAGCTTTAGGGAATTATGCAATAAGCTAACTCAGCAGTTCGCTAGCCAGAAGAGACAAAAACTGCCAATGAGCTACCTAGGGACCATCCATCAACAGGACGGAGAAACCCTCCGCTCCTGGTTGGCAAGATTTAACGTAGAGTTGCTTAAAATCGACTCCCTATCGATTACATAATCTCCATTCTCTTCGATCTCACCAAAAACAGGCAATTCGGGAATGCCCTCAGTAGAAAGCAACCTAGAACGTTTGTTGATACTATGACTTTGGCATCAAAGTACATGACCCAAGAGAAGATGAAATCCTTAGAATAAATATAAAGCTCCCACCTCCGGTTCCAAGCGGCAAGATAGAATTCCCGCTCAAAAATCCATGGATTACGATCCATCCATTAGAAGAGGCAATGTCTTCCAGCGATTAGAATATAATCGAAACGATCAAGACAGAGGATCAAATGTCTATCAAAGACCTAGATCGGCCGAGCCAGCGAACAGAAGCAGAATCAACCAAGTAGAACACCCAAGGCTAACCATTCCAATAGAAGAAATCTTGGTAGTACTTGAGAGGAACAATTGGATCCCGGCAGCGAAGAGAATCGCTCAGCCATGGCCAGGGGCACGAAACTATGATCTATACTGTAGATATCACCGCGCACATGGACATCGCACCGAAGACTGTTTTCACCTTAAAAAAGAAATTGAAAAATTGATCGAACAAGGAAAATTAGATGATTATTTAGAACGGAATAACCGCAAGAGGGGAAGAAGTCGGAGCCCTCGGAATAATAACCAAAGAAGGAGCTCCCGAAGAAGGTCCCCTAATAATGGTCTCCCATAGGAGTTGAACGATGATCAGATTAACGGCACCATCCATACGATCTCAGGAGGACCCGCCGGCGGGGACAGTCGTAATGCTCGTCGCAGGACTGCCAGGTCCATAGTTGGAAGCTTAAGGTACCCGAAAGAAATGTGGACGCTAGAAAGCAAACCAACAAACGACCAGCTGATCAGTTTCAACGAGAGCGAGGTACCAAAGAACTTTGTTTGGGACATGAAAGAAGACAACCCTGACTTCCCAATGGTGGTATCGCTGGAAATAGCGAACTACAACGTCAAAAGAATCCTTATCGACAATGGAAGCTTAGCAAACATCATCTCTAAAGAGGTCCTAGCCCAGATGAACTTAGGACAAATAACATTCCAAAAGGTAGCTACGCCTTTAGTAGGATTTGGAGGTTCCGAGATTGTCCCTAGTGGCACAATAACTTTAACTGTTTCACTCGGAAAGAAACCATGTCCGACGGTGAAGTTAATCAAATTCTTAGTAGTAGAAACTCCCTTTGCCTACAATGCGATCTTGAGGCGACCCGCCCTCAACCTATTCCAAGCCGTTGTTTCAACTTACCATCAGAAGATAAAATTTCCAACTGACATGGGAATCGGAGAGATAGTGAACGATCATTGTATGGCATGGGATTGCTAAAACACCTCCTTAACTTTGGGGAACCGCTCCAAATCGATTACCCTAGGCAAAAGAAAGTTCGAAGACGATGTTGACAGAGTCGAAGTTGAAATCCCTAGCACAGACCGAATGGATAAAAAGGGAAAGGAACCGGTAGATTTGGCTTTGAAACCATCGGAACATGAGGATGTCCTACTGGTACAAGGGGACCCGACGAAAACGACCAGAATAGGAACCGAACTCAGTAAGGAAGGGGAAGTGATGCTGATAAACTTCCTCAGAGAAAAATAGATATCTTCGCTTGGAGTGCGAACGACATTGAAGGGATTGATCCCAGAGTAATCAGCCATTCGCTAAGAATCGACCCTATAGCAAAACCTGCTAGACAAAAGAAGAGGAATCATGGGCCGATAAAGGATAAAATAATTAATGCAGAAGTAGGAAGACCACTCAAGGCAAAACAAATTCGAGAAATACACTTCTCGGAATGGCTATGTAATGTCGTGCTAGTAGCAAAAGGGGATAAAAAGGATAACAAGTGGAGAATGTGCAATGATTTCACCGACCTTAATAAATTATGTCCACGCGATCCATATCCCCTCCCAAGGCTCGACCTATTAGTCGACTCAACCGCTGGTTTTGCGATTTTCAGCATGATAGACGCCTTCCAAGGTTTTTATCAAATATACATGGATGAGCGAGACCAAGAGAAAACTGCCTTCGTAACCGAGCAGGGAGTGTACTGCTTCATAGTTATGCCATTTGGCCTGAGGAACGCCGGGGCCACTTACCAAAGGTTAGTAAACCTGATGTTCAAGGAGTTGATTGGAGAAATAATGGAAGTCTATGTAGATGATATGCTGGTAAAAAGCATGAATGAAGCTGACCATGTAAAGCATCTCGATCGATGCTTCCGAATACTGAGAAAATACCGAATGAAGCTGACTCCTGCAATATGCACTTTCGGAGTTAAGTCGGGAAAAATTTTGGGCTATTTGGTACATCAACGAGGAATTGAGGCCAATCCAGAAAAAATTCGAGCCATAACCGAAATGAAGCCTCCCAAAACGATCTCCCAAGTACAGAGGTTGGTAGGAAAGATCGTAGCATTAAACAGATTCATCTCCAAGTCGGCTGACAGAAGTTTGCCCTTCTTCCAAACTCTACGAAACGTAAAAAACTTTGTTTTGACCGAAGAATGAGACCAGGCCTTCGACCAGCTAAAGGAATATCTGATGACCTCCCCACTATTGGCCAAACCAACCGAGGGAGAACCATTATACATTTACATATCAATCTCCGATGTGGCCATTAGTTCGGTCCTAGTAAAAATAGAAGGCGTGGAACATAAGCTTGTTTATTACTTGAGTAAGTTACTACAAGGGGCGGAGAAGAACTACGTGGAAATAGAAAAATTCGCTTTGGCCTTAGTAGTGGCGGCACGCAAACTCCGACCTTACTTTTTGACCTACAAAATTTTGGTGTTAACCAACCAACCGCTAAGACAGGTCTTAGCAAAACCGGAAGCCTCGGGAAGATTGATCAAGTGGGCAATCGAGCTCGGTCAGTTCGAAATCGAATACAGACCAAGAATTGCAATTAAGGCCCAAGTCCTAGCAGATTTCCTGTTAGAAACTCCGACCCAAACAACCGAACATATGGAATCAACCAGCCATAACAATGATATCTTGGTCGTAGAAAATCAGACCTGGTTAATGCATGTCGACGGTGCTTCATGCAAAGAAGGAGGGGGTGCCGGAATCAACTTTACCGGACCAAATAAGGAGGATATAAACTATGCTATTACATTGGACTTCGTAGTGACAAACAACGAAGCAGAATATGAAGCACTAATTGCAGGAATGAAAATGGCGGTTAAAACCAACATAAAGAGTCTTAAAGTATTAACCGATTCTGAGTTAATACAAAGACAGATAGAAGGTCTATACGAGGCAAAGGAATTTAACATGGTCAAATAACTCGCCAAAGTAAAGGAATTGGCTGAGAAATTCGATGATTTTGGGATACAGAACATTCCACGATCAGAAAATAAATGGGCCGATCAATTGTCTAGATTTACAGGGTCCAATGACAGAAAAACAGAAAGAGTAATCAATTGGTTACTTTCCAGAACACCGTCAATAGATATCGATGATACACCGATCGCTGAGATGATGGAAATCGAAGAAGCTGAAAGAAACTGGATGACTCCGATGATAAACTATCTTCGAGAAGGAAGACTACCGTTTGATCTAAATGAAGCTCGGAAAATAAAATATCGAGCTCCAAAATACACATTATTAGAAGAAAAGCTTTACTGAAGATCGGTATCCAGAATTCTTCTAAAATGCATCTCCGAATCAAACTAACGATGTCCTTCGAGAAGTACATGAGGTAGAAGCAGGAAATCACAGTGGAGCAAGGGCCTTAGCTTTAAAATGCCTTTTAACGGGCTATTATTGGCCTACCATTAACAATGATGCCATACAATATGTTCAAAAATGTCATCATTGCCAAGTTCATGCTAATATAAGTCATCAACAAGCTGAAAACATGCACTCAATACCAGTATGCTGGCCATTCGATCAATGGGGGATGGACATCATCGGACCCTTCCCTGCAGCCAGATCTAAAAAGGCATATGTTCTAGTCGCTGTCGAATATTTCAGTAAATGGATAGAGGAAACAAGTAATGGAATGGTGTACCAAAACGGGAATTCAGCAAAACTTCACTTCAGTTGGACATCCAAGAGCGAACGGACAAACTGAAGTAGCGAACCGAGAAATAATAAAGTCTTTGGAGAAAAGACTAGGGGCAGCCAAAGGAAAATGGCTAGATGAACTCCCCGGAGTACTTTGGGCTAATCGACGACAGTCATAACTTCAACCGGGGAAACCCCATTCAGTCTAGTATATGGCTCGGAAGCAGTAATTCCGGTCGAAACACTAATTCCGACAACAAGAATTGAAATATATGATGACAAGGAAAATGAGAAAGCAAGAGAGAAAGAGGTCGACATGGCAGAAGCTTTAAGAGAAAAAGCAGTTGTACGATTGCAGGTCACCAAATCAAACATGGAGAAGGCCTACAATCAAAAGGTACGCATACGAACCTTCAAAGAGGGGGACTTGGTGCTGAAAAAAGTAGAGGTGTCCAAGCATGTAGGAAAATTACAACAGAATTGGGATGGACCATACGTTGTCATTAACGTAGATAAGAAAGGTTCATACAAAATCGCACACTTGGACGGAACCCCCCTACCTCGAACCTGGAATGCAGTCAACCTAAGGCCATCGCTAATCGTTAGGGGGAGGGGGAGGGGGATTTTGAGGGGGGGGGGGGGGAATTGTGGTCTTCAATAGTGGGGGGAAGTGGGGAGGGGAGGGAGAGTGGGAGGGGGAATGAGAGACAAAGGGCAAAAACTTGCCCTCCGGTCATCTTCAATGGTAAGGGGGAGGGGGATGGGGAGTTTTGGGTTTTTCTAAAATTATGGTCTTCAATGGTGGAGGGGTGTGGGGAGGGGGAGGAGAGTGGGAGTGAAAGTGGGAAAGAAAGGGCAAAAGCTTGCCCCTCCTTTACCCCTTGGCTCACACGCTACATTTTTTTTTTTTTTCGTTTTTTGTACATTTGGTGGTTTTTATTTTAATAAATTTTGTGTATGGATTAATAAATTTTATATTTTAAAAAATTAAATCTTTACAGGAATTAGTTTTAATTAGATATTTTAAATTTGTATTTTAATTTGGATAAAATGTACAAATGATTTAAATTATAAATTATTTTTTTATCAAATAAATGAACTTTAATATGATTAAAACTCGAGTATTGCGATTTTTTTATAATAATAATAATTATTATTATCATAATAATAATAATAATAATAATAATAATAATTATTTTTATTATTATTACTATTACTAATATTATTATTACTATTATTAATATTAAAATATAATCTTTTATATAAGTACGATTTAATTTAACAAAATTACATATTAAAAAAAGTTAAACTTCATAATAGAACACTTAAAATATTTAAACAAATAAGAATACATACTAAAAATCATCGACCGTGCCTTTCCCACACATGGGCAACTAAGTCGTCCCGAAGTTTACGATTGGCTACTACCGATCGTATTGCTTGATGGCGCATCATATAATTCTCCATTGATAATTCACCACATCTTGGATTAACATTTCGCGTTGGTCCTGGATAAATATTAGCACGGGCTCTACGAGATGTGGAAATATTTGTATCATCGTATTCATGAGTCCTCCACAATCATATTGTGAAGTACTACACAAGTTTGGTATCACATGATTATTATTATTATTATTATTATTATTATTATTATTATTATTATTATTATTATTATTATTATTATTATTATTATTATTTTTATTTTTATTATTATTATTATTATTATTATTATTATTATTATTATTATTATTATTATTATTATTATTATTATTATTATTATTATTATTATTCTTATTATTGTTACTATTATTATTATCTTTATCTTTCACATTATTATTATTATTATTATTATTATTATTATTATTGTTACTATTATTATTATCTTTATCTTTCACATTATTATTATTATTATTATTAATATTGTTATTTATTATTTATTGTTATTATTATTATTATTGTTATTATTATAATTCTTTTTATTTTTATTATTATAATTTTTTGTATTATTATTAATATTTTTGTATATTTATTATTATATTATTTTATAATAATAATTTTTTTATTGTTATTATTATTATTATTATTATTATTATATAATTATTTTTGTATTATTATTTTTGTTATTTATTATTTTTACTTTTTTTTTTATTTTTATTATTTTTATTATTATTTTATTATTATTATTTTATGTCCCTAACTGTTGAAGATGATTATGGAGTGGAGGGGGAGTGGGAGGGGAAGAGGGGCAGGGGGAGGGGGCAGTTTTGCCCCAATGATTGGAGATGGTCTGAGGAGATACTATGGAAAATAAATCCTAGAAATCATCCTTGTTAGTTTCTTTTAAATTTTGTTTATTTTATTTTCTTTCTCGTATTTTCCATTGTAATAAAGGCCTTGGCTTGAGATTTATTCTCAACACTTTTATCAATAATTACGAATCAAGGATTCACATGAATTAGCGCCAAAGACTTAATCGAGTTGAGTAAAATTGATTCCCTCAATAAACACTCCTCGACTTCCATAACAACGACGACAAAAACGAGTTGAGTATAAATCGATCCGCTCGATAAACACTCCTCGATCTCCATAAACGACGATAAAAAAGGTTAATAAACCTAAGTCTTAAAACGAGTCGAGTAAAATTGATTCGCTTAATAAACACTCCTCGACCTCCATAACAAGGTTAATAAACCTGAGGCTTAAAAACGAGTTGAGTATAAATCGATCCGCTCGATAAACGCTCCTCGATCTCCATAAACGACGATAAAAAAGGTTAAAACCAAAAACTTTGGTAAAAAAACCTAAGGCTTAAAAACGAGTTGAGTATAAATTGATCCGCTCGATAAACGCTCCTCGATCTCCATAAACGACGATAAAAAAGGTTAAAACCAAAAAACTTTGGTAAAAAAACCTAAGGCTTAAAAACGAGTTGAGTATAAATCGATCCGCTCGATAAACGCTCATCGATCTCCATAAACGACGATAAAAAAGGTTAATAAACCTAAGTCTTAAAAATGAGTTGAGTATAAATCGATCCGCTCGATAAACGCTCCTCGATCTCATATTCAACGATCAAAATAGATTATAAGCCAAAAGATTTGGTAAAAAGCCTAAGTCTGAAAAAAGAATTGAGCATAAATTAATCCACTCAATAAACTCTCCTCGATCTAGAGTGAAACGAGTTGAGTAAAATCGATCCGCTCGATAAACGCTCCTCGATCTCCCCAATAACGACCAAATTAGGTTACAAGCCAAAAGATTTGGTAAAAAACCTAAGTCTTAAAACGAGTTGAGTATAAATTGATCTGCTCAATAAACTCTCCTCGATCTCATATTCAACGATCAAAATAGGTTATAAGTCTAAGTCTGAAAAAAGAGTTGAGTATATTTTGATCCGCTCAATAAACGCTCCTCGATCTCATATTCAATGATCAAAATAGGTTATAAGCCAAAAGATTTGGTAAAAAGCCTAAGTCTGAAAAAAGAGTTGAGTATAAATCGATCTGCTCAATAAATGCTCCTCGATCTCATAATCAACGATAAAAATAAATTACAAGGACATGTATTAAATTACATACGGTAATTAGCTCTACAATCGCTCCTTGAGATCGATGATAAATATGAACAGGTCGAGAGATATCAACAAAAAGAAATATGAAAGTAATAATATTAAAATGTTATTCATCTGAGTTCCGAAGTTACATACGAAGTTTTGATCAGAATACAAAGAACTTTATACAATCTACATATCATCACAATTGTTTAGATAAAATAATCCTATTCTATGGATCAGCGGTCTTCACGACAATGTCCACGGAAACATCAATCTTCTCCCTAGTACCTCGATGATTGGAATTGACCACCTAAGAAGCGTGCTACTCTGGATGGTCAGGCTCTTAAGATCAAATGTTCTTCCAGACGAAATGACCATTTTCGGCCAGATGCCCGGTAACGGCCACTCGCCCAGAAGGAGATACTGCTTGTATAATGGGGTTGAATTTTACTCTAAAGCATCATCTCTTCAGGACCGTCGCAGAAGTAAAAATTTACCAGGACACCCCGGCGGTCTATCAATCCGGAGGTAACATTGAAAAGCGGCGGTGCCTGATAAATATGAACCCTCCATGTGCAAACAGAAACCACGGACCTCAAACCTGTGAAGACAAAGGCTGGGGTCTCATGGGACCCGTCAGTACAAGGTAGGGCATCAATGGGACCTGTCAGTACAAGGCAAATGGTATTTGAGTTATTATATGATATCGATTCGTGATAATGAGACTTTTTGAAGGATATGGGATCACTAGGCAAAATGAAGCCCAAAGAATATGATATCATCATTTCGTACGATATGAATAGATATGGAAAGAAACTGAATCTCTATTTATAGGGAAAGCGTTAAGTTAATCCTACATTTGGATAGAGCTCTGATCAAGGGATGAAAATGCGACCTTTTGACTGCCCGTAATTAATGCGAGTAAGTTGGAACGGCTCCTCTATGGTCGAAAAGGCTATTCGATTGTAAAAAAAGCCGAAATCGAAGCGATCAACACAAAAATAAATAAAGCGGATCTTAAGAGCTTCAGACTGAAAAAGCTCGCACACTTACAAAGGCCAGTCGCTTGATAAAGAGCAAGAGATCCTCGACACAGACATATAAGTTTATACCATTATGACAAGTATTGGTTCGTTTAGAGGTATAAGATCTCATACTCCGGCGTATGAGGTCGTCACTGCCTTATATATATCACATGGAAGATTATTAGTTAACTATATTAGACCTCCGCTGGAATCCAAGAAATCTGACACGAAAATTAGAGGAATAATCGTCAACATTCCAACATACAAAATCGTCACTGCCTAACATTCCAAAGAATTTTTAGGAGGTCTGAACAAGCTAGATCTAACTAATGGTTCTACATTTTCCAATTCCTCCCATATCAAAGAATTGACATGTTGATACGCTGGTTGATTTATTTGAGGAGCATGGAACTCACAATCAGTGCAAAGAAACATGGATTTTCAAAAGATGAATAAAACGATATTCTTTCTACGAGCTTAGATTTTAAAAAATGAAGCGATGCTCAACAAAGGAAATGACAACATCCTTATATAAGAAGTCCATATGGACAATTTCACAAAGGCATTGATCGATTGTTAACAAGAGCGCTAAAAGACCTTCATAATTCTGCAATAAAATGCTTACATGGACGACCTACGCTATTCAAAACTGATCAGCCAAAAACGAGATACTTTCAAACAAGAGATGATCTCCCGGGATATTAATGTCAGATAAGTCTGCTAAAATTTCCTTCTTATTGAGAATATTTATACTCAATTATGACGATAAAATTGTGCATGACATAATTTATCAAATATATCTACTGTCTGAACTTAAAATGAAGGCATTAAACTAACCAAATCAGGTTAACATTGTCATTGATTTTTACATACAAAAAAGATAATCAGCCTTGATGACCACATGAAGATTATGGCCTACATCGTCTTAAAAAAAAAAAAAAAAAAAAAAAAAAAAAGAAAAGGAGAAACATTCGACTACAGCAGCTTGATTAGAACAGGTTACTGAGGCGGAATGCCATCACTGGGCCGACTAGCAGAAGCACTCCTCCGAGGAGTCGCATTACCCACAAACGCCATTAACTCTTCCTGACATTTCAGATAACCGGCTTCATAACGTTCTTCATATGCTTGCCGACGAGACTCCTCTGAAAGGGCATTAGCCTGGACCAAGTCACTTTTTTTTCCTTCTCAAGAACAGACTTCTCTTCCTGCAATTTCTCAAGATCATCATTGAGAAGTCTGAGTCGGAGGTTCTGCCCTTCGACCTTCGCGATCTCCGAGTCCAAGCGTTGCTTATGGCTCTCCTTACTGAACCACAGATTGTCGTTTTGCACACCCAGCTGCAGCGCGAAATACTTGGCCTGAAAAGAAAAAGGGTTATATTTAACAAAGCAATCAAAGTAACAGCAAGAAATACAGTTAGAAATATAACTACCTGCTCGCACATCTTCACAAGCGATTGAACAAGGCGAACATTGTGAGTTCCTTCATGCTTCCTCAACTCACCAGGCAAGATAGTGCTTAGGCCCAAGTCCCAGGACAAAGCATCGGGCTCAAGAGAGCCAGGCAGTTCACTGTCGTGAGGAATACGGCCGGGCCGAGGAATCACCGACTCCATTATATCCTTAACTTGCTCACGAATACAACGGTCGTCTAACATACGAGGGGATTCCCTCTCGCTAGGACTCACCGAAGTCTCCTTGCCCGAAGCAGAGATAACGGTCCGTCGACCGGACCTAGAGCATGTTCGACCTCCGAAAGGCCCGCCGGCTTCAAAAGAAGTAGTCACAACAGTAGTATCATTAAGTAAAAAGTCAGAAAAATCTTGGGGAACAGATTGTGTCATGGACGGATCCAAAAAAGAATCTCCGCCAACTGCCCCGTGGCATTTTCCCTTTGACGTCTGCCGACGAATAGGACGGTAGAAGTAGAGGAAGGAACGGAGTTATCAGGAACACGCTCATGTAAGTCATGCTCAAAAGAAGAAACACCTGAAGAAACAGGTATATTAAAAGTTTGCTCCACGTTGGACATATCACCAAAGGCCACCCGACCGGGGGAAGGTCTCCTCTCGACCTCACCAGAAATAGGGAAATCTTGTTAAATAAAAGCTGAACTAATTACGGGGGGAGCTTCAGAAGGAATAACGGGAGTCTCGATCTCCGACCTTCTAATTAAGGATGAACGAGGTGGATCTATCGAATGCCCCTCTGTACGAGACCTTTTAGGTCTAATATTTCTATTACCTTCGTGGGATGGACGCTTTGAAGTGTTGCCGAAAAGGTTACTCATATTCGGAAATAGAAAAGAAAATTTAATTATCGAGAAAACTTATCGACCTCCTAACGAGAGAATATTCTATTGAAGTTGAGTGAAAGCGGTATATAGTGAGTAAAAGTTTTACCGTATGTATTTATACTATACGAAAAGACGCAGGAGACCCAATGAACGGGCGCGAATCACAGAAACTAACCTATGAACAGCCGCAAGAATTCGAAAAGACATAAGCATAATGATTACGACAAAATTAATAACTTGTCTAAATTATTGTCAACAGGGAAGCCGAAAAGACATAACTGTCAGAATATGAATCGTCTATTGTACAAAGGGATAAAAAGGTAATATTACAAACCAAGTTATGATGATTATCATAAGGATTATTTCCTAGATCGATGGATCGCTCCCACTTCACACAACATGGTCGTCATCTGGAACTCCCTGATCGCCAGCGGCCACTCCTTCGTTAGCTGCCTCCAAATTCTCCTCCTCCTCCTCTTCCTCTTGATCGATATATTTATTATCGACCTCCGGGTTAATGTCTGAAGGAGGAATCGGCAACGGCTTTCCGAACTCTTCGACAAGGTGAGCTAATGGAAGTTGTTGATAGATAACATCTGGCAGCTCGAAAGGAGAGTATTCATCACCATAACGATTCAGACGAACATGCGTCGCCTTGAAGTACTCTTCTCAGCGATCTTCAATCAATCCCAGCGCGACCATCTGATGAATCGCCTTTTTGAAAGTATTCTCAAGAAGTGGACCGACCATCTGATTCACCAAGGCAGTATGAACAGGGGAACCAAGGAACGCACAAATCACTCTCTCATTGTGATTCCGACCGTATCGATCTGTAAGACCGCAAAGAGGTAGGTCCTTATCATACTCCTCCAAGGAGGCTTGAAGGTCGGTGACCTGAGATTCCAGCTCACTGATCCGAGTAGTACTTCGAAGTTGATAATCTTCCAACTCCCTAGTCAGCCGATCAACCTTCCCCAGGGTACGAGAAGTCTCCAAAACTTTGTTTATAATTTCCTGGTCGCCGGTTCCCACTACTTGAGAGTCTGTGGTTGGGAGAAGGGAAGAAGACGTAGAAGGACCGACCTCTGATCCACTCGCCTTATGAAGCAATGCCCTATTCTTCTCATCTAAAAACTCGCATTGTTGTCTCCAAAGAGCGGCTTCATAGGCATACGACATCAGGCAAGTCTTGGTCTAAAAAAAATTAATGAAACGAAGATATGAGTTAAGGAACACATTAGGAAAGTCGATAAAGAAACGTATTTAACAGCAAATACCTTCTCGGCATAAAGAGAAGCCTTTTGTAACTTCTCCAAAGGATCTTTCCGAAGCAGCTTATTAACATCTCGAGTAAAAACACCTGAAAGAAGAATACGGGTTGCCTTGTCAACGGCATTCTCGTTCTCGTCATGAATTAAATAATCATTCTCCGGGTAACCAGCAGCTCTCTTCCCCTATATATAATCTTCGATCATCTCGACAATAGTTGGCTTCGGATGCTCTTCGCCCAACAGAGAAAGGTCCTCACCTGAACGACCATAGTAATGCTTTCTTCTCTTAACCGGATTATCAATAGGATGAGGCATTGACAAACTACGACATCCGCGAATGCCAAGGGAAGTCTGAAGCTGGAAAGGAGGATAACCCTGTCCCGTCCCTTGGTAAACTGGAGCCTGCGCAATTGGAGGGGTTTCTTGGGATGAATCTGGAGATTCCTCTCTGTTTTCTTCAGAGTCGTGGCTCAATTCCAATTTTCTTTTTCGGGACGCTCTCTGCTCGATAGGGAGATTCTCTATGGTTTTAGTGGATTTAGATAAAACCATCTTTCCCTTAAAAGAGCGCCGAGAATTTTCTACCATGAGAACTAAAAATGAAACAAAGTCAAAATTAGACATAATGCTAAAAGGAATTATAACGATTCATTGCTGAAGTAAAATACTTACCCAGCGATTGAGAAGGGGAAGAAATGGGGAAAGTATGAGGACTCAATCTCGCCTTACGAAGAAAGGCTTCGCCAATAAGAAGAGCACTTTGGTACTTGTCGGCGCGCATACCCTGGATTTCACTAATCAATTGATGGTCGTCAGGGATAAAATCGCCTGTCGCCAAGCAACCACCATAAATCCATTTGGAATCATGGTCCCACGAGAATGACTCAGTTGAACCATCCGCCAAACGAAGATGAGAAAGTGGTTGTACGAAGAAAAAATGATATTTCCAGAACGGATTGCTGGAAACCGGGGAGTCGAAGATGGAGCGACTAGTCTTCTGGCTGGCGAAAAAGTATCCGCGGTTGGAAGAACTAGAAATATTAAAACGGAACAATTATGTAAAATTACGAAAAGAAGGCTGGAATCCTTTCGCTATCATCAAAACGGAAAAAGATACCACAAAGGCCACCGAATTTGGGACTAATTGCGTCAATTGTTGGGATATTCTATCTAGGGGGCTCGATTGTCAATACAACAAAGTGCGGAATTTTAAAATTTTTTCGAGGTCCCTATATGTCCCATCAATCTTTCTCCATAGTTATTTATACGAAAAGCATGAATCAAACACTTAATTAAACATAGGGGGTTAATCGCAAATTACCTCACCACTGATTTGTGGTGGTTTCCTCCACGTGTTTGGTTCGATCCACGGCTTGAGTGATCCATGTGTCTCACCTCCAAAGTTAGTCCACACCAATCGGATTGTAGTGACGCCTACAAGTCTTAGGCTTAGAACTGGATCTCGCAGGTTTGTCAGCAAAGGGTTTCAGATCTAGATCTGGACTTAAGATCTTGATCAAGATTAGGAGATACAGATGGAAGAAACAGATCACAGGACTTGTGTGATCGGAACAGGGATAGACCAGGTTGGGTTCGGTCAGCTCAGGGTTCGGCCGAGTTTGGTTCGGGCGACTTGGGGTTTGGGGCGAAAACTTTTGGGGCGATTTTGTAGTTAATAATACTTGTGCAAAAAATCTGATTTTCTCTCTTGTAAAAATCGACTTCTCTCAAATTTTCAGCAAAATAATTTTCTCTCAAATTTTTTCTAATCTCCCTTAATGAAGAGAAGAGAAGGAATATATTTATAGGAGAATAGTCCTTCTCCAAAAAGATATCTCCTTCCCTTGTCTATCAAATCTTCATTCCTTATCAAGTTAGGAATGTGAGATTTGATAGATCTCTTCTAACTTACTCTCCAAGAAATAAAACTCTTTTTCCTCATTCATCAAAAATCGCTCACTCCCCTTATTTCTAGTTAATTGCAAAATCAACCCCATAATTATCCAATACTAAAATTGGTTAATTATTTCTTCTTCCAATTAATTAACTACTTTAATTAATTTTCATAATTAATCAGATGACTCTAATTAATTAATTAAACATTAATCAATTAGACATCTAATTAATAATCTCCAATTGAATTAATACCATAATTCAATTACTTTGATTTAACAACTTTAAATCACTTGCTTTCCTTTAAGACAGTCACCGTCCAATTGTATTGTGTGTGACCCTCTGGGTTCACCATCAACTGGCAGCAGGCCCACGACTTTCGTGATTCAATTAACGAGCAATTAAATGCTCCGATCAATTAAAAAACTTTTAATTGACCACTCCTGTAATTAATTTCCCTAGTAATTTAGGAGTACCTACACTTCATGGTCGATGTCTAGCCACAAGCCCATGAAGCCCAATCAAAGGTGAATTGTTTATTGTGAACCTCACCTCTTATAATTGCCATGTACATACGGTCCTTCCACGATGATTTCCCGATCGAGACCTAGGGTGTGTGAATTGATCGGCACCTCTAATTATCTCGATACTGTACTTTCTAATTCGGGATAATAATTCCGGTGTGACTGCTAAATTTGGAAATACCTTCCAAATTCGTCACCAACCATGGCCATGGATTTCTAGGAACATATTATCGAAGAACGTACAGGAAATACTCTCATCTTATCAGGATGAGTCGATAGATCCTTTCTTAGTACTAACCACTCGCGTACAGTCGTGTACGCACCCAACTTAGGCACTTTGTGGCCAGGCTACGTGACCAGTACCTAAATCTAAGTACGTACACTTGTGCACCAAATTCGCCCTAGCACCTCAAGTCCAAGGACTAAATCGTACACTATTATAAGCCTTGAGAAACATCCCATCACCGATATGCGTCCTGCGCTTCCACAATGGGTTTCTCTGTTCGGGTCGTTCGATGCATTCAATCCTCCATTGAACCACCTACTCATATGCACTGGCCTCAAATGCCTTGCTCATGAAACGCTACAAATTCACTCCATGTGAATCATGCATACTTGTACAAGTCTTGGTGATTCCTACGATACCCCGTATCGTTCGGAATCTACGACTTGGAACGGTTTTAAGATCACGACCTTTGAGACTGTTTCATGATTGCACTCAGTACTGAAGTGAATCGTCCCATAGTCTATTGTGACCTTAGGATTTCATCCAATCGCTTAGATAAGTTCGCGAGAGATGAAGTTGGCCATTGTTCAATTTCACATACTATGAATGAACGGGAGTATTAATTATAAACCATAAGAAAATAGTACTTCAACAAGCTAATTAATATTGGCTTGCTGGGCACTACTCTATCAATCTCCCACTTGCCCTAAAGCCAATCACAACATTTCTAAGACCCATCTATACCAAGATGTCCCTCGAACCATTTGTGAAAGAGCTTAATTAGTGGATCTGCTAAGAATGTCTTTGTTGAGATAACGTAGTACTTTTACGCGTCTCAATTATCTATGACTTGTTCAATCATATGATATTGTGTTCAGATCATTGGTGAGATCTCGTTTCCTTTTTCATTGAGCAATCGCCTTGTTTAAATCGGTTAAGATTATCACAGGCTTTTGCCATGCTAGGTAATTCATCCAATCATTGGACGAATGTTTCTCATCTAAACACTTTCTCTTGTGCAGCATCATATTGGTGCTATTATTCTGATTGAGTTGGCAATGGTATACTATTGGAATTTCTTCCAATTTACCTTCGCTCCATCGAGACAGAATAAATCATCCACTTCAGACTGGAAATCTCGAAACTTTAAATCCTTCGAGTTTTCAATTTTTCATTACTACCACAGACCAGCATTATATCCTTTAATTATCTTCGAGGATTGCTTTAATGGTAGTCCAGTGTCCTTTACTGGTGTTCGACCATCTGTAGCTCTTGAATGATCAGAGCATCTTGATGTGTCAGGTCTAGTACAAGACTTTGCATGCTACATGCAATCCAAATGCTAAAGCATAAGGCTTCTTGAGACATTCACATCTTTACTTATTAATTTTAGGGCTCATTAAATAAGTAAGAGAGCTTTGTCTCTTTGGAACTAATCCTTTCTTGGATTCTTCCATATTGAATTTAATCAATATACAGTCTTTGTACTTTTGATTTGGTGAATTGCAACATCTACTTCGCTTTTATCTCCATAAATACGTATTGCCAGTACGTGAGATGTAATTCCAAATCATATCATGGAAAATTGCGTGAATAACACGCTTTTGTCTGTGCTTCTCTGATATTCTTATATCGTATGTGTAGATCAATATCTTGTTGCGTTGCGAATTTTAACTATGCTCCCACTGATTCTTTTGCACATTTGGAATCCATATGCCTTTTGACAAACTTCAACATTCTTCATTGACTTATCAAGTTGCATGTTCCATGTTCGGGAAAAAGTCACAGATTGACCTTTGGATTTGAATAGAGATCTTCTCATCAATTTTCAATTGTGAGATGCAGGATTCATTTCCAATAGTCATTCTTCGGTAGTGAAAAACCACCTTTCTATGGCTAATAGTTTCGAAATGGATTTTGACGTAGCAAACGGAGAAGGTACTTTCATTGGTCCTAGAAAGACTTTTGAAGAGTGACCTATCGCCATTAGATGAGTCAAAGTTTCCACTTTGAATCTTATGGCTTCATGCCATATCCCTTAGTTCTTTTGTAATCTTGGATTAGAATCCAGTTTCCCAATTTCGTAAAATGGAATTTTGAGTTCCTTACGAATTGATCATATTACTAATTTGTGCATGGATCGGTTCAGTAGGTTTCGGGGTTTACTCCCACTATTTGTGGGGATGGGTCCAGTTCTTGGACTTTATCAGGTTCTATGACATTCCTTATTTCCTTTGACAAGAGTTTTGTCAACAGAGGAACAAGCTTCTTACGAGATACTTTCGTTTCTCTTTGTCGTAGAACAGGTATCCAATGGATTTCGTCGGATACCCCACAAACATTATATGAATTAGATCTACCATCTAATTTCTCATATAAGGGTGTGTTGCTATGTCTTAAATGACATAGCGGTGTAAGAACTTACTTCAAAATACTAGACCAAGTACTTTTGAAGAGTCGGGGAGGCTATCCCCTAATGTGAATATAGGAATTTAGCAGTATCATAGTCGAGAGTCGAACCAAGTTTTATCAAAGTTCGATCTTCTTCTTTGATTTGCTTTGTTTAGAATTCTATTCACCTTTAGATAATCGAGGATTTAGTTGCTTATGTTTCAGCAAGTTTGATTAGATCAAATTGCTTTTGACATAATGCATCTAATGACTTCATTTCCAAAACGTCTATTGAATTACTTCAATAGTTTCAGAATTGTACTTCTTTTGAACTAGTGCTTTTAGTTCCAATTGATTTGAAATGTTTGGAATGCCTAGCAATCCTTTATTTCGGTTATTATTCCTTTAAGACAAGATTTGAAAGTTCGGAGTTTTATCCAAGTTCCTTATTTCAAGAACAGTAGATAAAAACCTTCCTTTCGAATCTTTTTTTAGGAAGAATGTCCTAAATAAACATTTCAGTGAACGATTATCCAGGTTTTTCGATTCAGCATATAGTCTTCGAAGTTTTGATTTGTTTATCATTGTTTTATTTCTATGTTTCAAAACATCAACATTTGTACAAAGTTAAATCGCTTTAATTAAATAAATTCCATTCTCAATGGTAAAGCAATAAAGTCTTGTACAAAATTTGAAATAATACTCAAAATAAACTAAAACTAGAAACTTTTGCTAATACGAAAAACTTCTTCTAAAAAAGGAATGTCTAGGTTTAGTACTTCCTTGACCCAGTCCCTGAATTCGATTTCCCTCAACTCTCTCTGCGCTTCATGTTGGATGAAGATGAAGATGAAAGAAGTCAGAATTTAAGGGAAGGTTTTGATGAATTCCAAAACATCATAATCAGCTAAGTATGGAAAGCTTAGTTCCCTTGGAAAGATCTTTGAACAAACAAAGAAGACATCAGAAGAGTTCAAAGTTCAAAGCTCAGAAGACTAGTGATCTCTTGCTGAAACAGCGAACAGAAGGGTAGATCATCAGCCGAGTCAAATCAGATTAGTTCAGTATTTGATCAGCAGAGTATCTATCAGCAGAGTCGTTTTGATCAGCAGAGTGGAAGAGATCAAGAGATTAGTCCAACGGTAATAAATGCACTTGGTGTAATAAATGCTGGAAGAGAAGGGTAGTAATGGCAAATGATTGAAGATATCCTCGGATCAGCAGAGTGCATTTAATGCAGCATTTAATGCGATGGACAGAAAAGTACTGTACACTGTACGGTTTGCTGCAGAGAGCCGTTTCAAAAGAGCTGAAGAATGGATTTGATATGTGACTTGCCTTCAACGGTCATATTTTCATCTCCATGTATAAATAGAGCTGAATTTCAATCGAGCAAGACACACAACAACAATCAGAGATCGAAATTTTGAAGCAGAATTTCTCTAAGTCTCAAAAAGCTCGAACAGCTCACTCGTCTGGTGGAAGTCATCTGTTGACAGAAACCCAGTTGAAGAAATCAGAAAAACATTATCTGAGTGATTTTGTAATAGCTGAGTGTTGTGCGAAGTGAGAATCCATCTTTGTGAGTGATTCTACTTTAGAGGATAGGTTTTCTTTGTGATTTCCTATTGTGAGCTTACAGCCATTTCATTTGTTGTCTTGGTGTAAGTGGAGAAATATTGTAATCTAAGTGATTATAGTATAACCCAGAATCTGTGTGATCTGGAAGAGTGGACTAAAGGATTTTTATCCATATAACCACTATAAAAATTCTTTGTGTTATCTTGCATTTAAAGTTTTCTTGCATATTTTAAAGTTTGCATTTTAAACACTCTGAATTAATCAAAAGATTTTATAAGGAGTTTTAAACTGGGGATAAAATCTTTCTAGAACTTAGTCTACTTGTGAAAAACACTTTCAAACAATCCGCTGCAAGTATACTCTAGGAAAACTGTTTTGCTGAAAAACAGCTAAGTCATTGTAAGAAGAGTGGTCAGTCGTCTGTTCAAGATTTGTTCACGATCAGACTAGTCTGCTTACTGTTCTTCATCAGCTTAGTCTGCTGACAGAAGACTGAAAAGTTTTTAAGTTCAAAAATTTTCTGAAGTCTATTCACCCCCCCCCCCCCCTCTAGACCTCATCTGACCACTTGGGACCAACACTTCATGCATTTTCCTTTCAAGGAATTTCCTCCTTGCAGTTGGAGAGGGAATTGTTTCATCCACTGTAAACTCTTTTACAGAATGAAAGTTTATCAGATGTCTTACATCAAAAGATTTAACAAATGTACAATTTAAAAAATCATACCGTAGTTAAGTCTATCCATGAATTCCTTTTCAGTAAGCTTTCCTATTTTCTTTTCGTGCTTACACAGTGGGCAGTTATCTTCATACAGTCCAAGACCTTTTAGATGAGCTTGTTCATATTTGTCTAACAACTCATGCAATTGCTTTGTTTTAATTCCATCAAGCAGAATATTACAGTGTTGCATGAAATGAGTGAAGATGTCAGAAAGACCATGTGTGGTAATTTCTATCTCATCTTCGAGCATCAAATTGGCTCTAAGCCTTTTGAGTCGTTTGAACATCTTGGTTAAGTAACAACAATATTCCTTGACGTTATTAAACTTAGCCATGGTCTTTTCTTGAAGATAATAGCACATCATAGCCCCCAAAGTATTTTCGCGTCTAACATTCATTAATACTCATTTGAACGGAATAGTGGATGGTAAATGGCTAACAATAAAAACAGACAACTATAAGCAGACAAATTTAATATTAATACTTATAATTAACGAAATTTGGACTTTTTATCGAAAAAGTTCTCCCACTATTTTATCGAAACAATAACCCCTTCTAGTTTCGGGAAAAATCTATTTCCTAGTAGGTCTTGACGTCCCAGCAGCAATTAGTTGCACCCACGACTCGTGGCCATACAATTAATTCCCTAGGTAGGTATACATTTTACCAATTGTGTCTACTACACAACCTTCAAGCTATTTTGCCTCGTTTTTCGCATTTATCTAGCACTGCTACATCATAAATGTTACTACGCGTTAAGTCTAACCCATTAATCATGATAAGCAACGGGCCCGGTCATGAATTCTCCGTAACTAGTTATCGGTCGATCTTCACGTCCCGACCAGTCCCTACCCTTGTCAAGTTTTAGTAAAACTAGAATCAAGGAATTTCGTGCATTGCTCCTTTCTTCGACTCGGGTGCCAGACTCTGGATCACCTCTATCGATAAGTAAACAACATGCACTAGTCCCTATTAATGGAAGGCTTGGATTTTATAAAACCTCATTTTATATTTAACCCAATATGACTTAATATTATTCGAGAGGGGAATTTTCGGTTTTGAAAGTTTAAGGAAACTCTCCTCGAGATCTCACCGCTTCAATTATGCTTTATCTTTTATTTACGATCTAGATTCTAGCGCGCAAACACACAAGCAATCATAAATCGACTAATAAATAAAAGCCATACAAGCCTAGCATGCATACTACCACAATATGTTTTCGATCGGGAGCCTCCTATGCAGGCCATCATCGAGCCAATGATGTTGGCCCAATTGGTCAATCTAAATGGTTTGTAAATGGGCCTATGCTATTACACAATGTACCATGCATACATGGCCTTCAATTCTTCTTGGGCTCCCACCTTGCTTGTAAACGGGCCTCCATCCTAGACTAGGAAAGCAGTAAAGCCCTATTCTATTACAAAGGCTCAAAGTGGCCCAAAAATAATAACAGGCTCGCAGGCCCAATAAAAACCATCCATTAAATTATACCAATAACATCTAACCTAAGGTCAAGGCTCGGCGCGATCGAAAACCACGTAGACAGTTCACGTAGAGCAAGAAACAAGCAAACAAACTTTACGTATTTCTTTCTTAATTTTAAAACTACTTTTTAAAACTAATTTCCAACAATTCTTGCTTTTTAGTCACTACTAATTATGACAAATAAATTCTCGGATAAATTAAAACAAGTTTTCTGCCTCAAATTAAGATTCTGATTTTTCAACTTTTGAAAATTGCAGTTCGGCCCCTATACTTTTGGAAATTGCACTTTTGACCCCAAAACTTTTGAAAAGTTACAAAATACCCCCAAAACAGTTTTCGGACAGAAGGACCAGAAAAATAAAATTTTGAAATCCAGAAATTTTCGAATTTGCAAACCGACCCCTGAACTTTTCGGAAATTACAAAACAGTCCTTGAATTTTCGAAAATTGCAAAACAGCCCCAAAAACCCGTGCGATCATATTTTCAGAAACAGCCCAGATTTTTCAAAAATTTCCAGAAACAAAAAATTCAATTTTCAGCCCTTAAATTTGAGATTTGCGATTAATTGCACAAAGAGTCCTGATTTTTCGAAAAACTATAAATTCGCCACAGATCTTAAAAGGCAATTATACCCAATCATAGATCCAGTCATAACAAGCAAGAATCAATCAACAGAACATAATTATCATGCGTTCTCATACATACAATCAAGCATATACAGTGAAAACACATTATGTTCAGGCCTTTTCGTATAAAAACGTATGGAGCTGGCTCTGATACCACTGTTGGGATATTCTATCTAGGGGGCTCGATTGTCAATACAACAAAGTGCGGAATTTTTAAAAAAATTTCGAGGTCCCTATATGTCCCATCAATCTTTCTCCACAGTTATTTATACGAAAAGCATGAATCAAACACTTAATTAAACATAGGGGGTTAATCGCAAATTACCTCACCACGGATTTGTGGTGGTTTCCTCCACGTGTTTGGTTCGATCCACAGCTTGAGTGATCCATGTGTCTCACCTCCAAAGTTAGTCCACACCAATCGGATTGTAGTGACGCCTACAAGTCTTAGGCTTAGAACTGGATCTCGCAGGTTTGTCAGCAAAGGGTTTCAGATCTAGATCTGGACTTAAGATCTTGATCAAGATTAGGAGATACAGATGGAAGAAACAGATCACAGGACTTGTGTGATCGGAACAGGGCTAGACCAGGTTGGGTTCGGTCAGCTCAGGGTTCGGCCGAGTTTGGTTCGGGCGACTTGGGGTTTGGGGCGAAAACTTTTGGGGCGATTTTGTAGTTAATAATACTTGTGCAAAAAATCTGATTTTCTCTCTTGTAAAAATCGACTTCTCTCAAATTTTAAGCAAAATAATTTTCTCTCAAAATTTTTCTAATCTCCCTTAATGAAGAGAAGAGAAGGAATATATTTATAGGAGAAGAGTCCTTCTCCAAAAAGATATCTCCTTCCCTTGTCTATCAAATCTTCATTCCTTATCAAGTTAGGAATGTGAGATTTGATAGATCTCTTCTAACTTGCTCTCCAAGAAATAAAACTCTTTTTCCTCATTCATCAAAAATCGCTCACTCCCCTTATTTCTAGTTAATTGCAAAATCAACCCCATAATTATCCAATACTAAAATTGGTTAATTATTTCTTCTTCCAATTAATTAACTACTTTAATTAATTTCCATAATTAATCAGATGACTCTAATTAATTAATTAAACATTAATCAATTAGACATCTAATTAATAATCTCCAATTGAATTAATACTGATGGGGGCTATTTCGCACCCTACATACTGATCAGATCGAACAGAGATTATAAGACCGGTTCGACCAATTACAAAGGATCGGGATCTTCTTACTGACCCTGCCTGATGCCGCTCGCTCCGAGTAAAGATTACACTCCGGACCCAGGAAGGATAGGTTGGGCCGAGTCCAACTAGGACTATGATTCCTTGTAATACTAGGTTTAGCATAATATAAATACCTAGTTATTCGTTGTATAAGACAACTACGAATTCTCTTAATTCTGAGATTACACAAGAATACATTGATAACAATAGAACTCAATAATATCCATTATTGTTGCAGAACTTTACCTCCATATCATTGCGTTCTTAATTTCGTTAATGGTTTTACTTCTTGCCTTTGATTATTGCTTTTCTTTGTAAACGATCCATCCAGAATAAAGTAACAGAACCCAATATACTGAATAATTCAATATCCAAACCCCCGATATCACAAATTCACTGATATTAAATTAACCCGACGAAAAACGGTTAAATCAGTTGGCGCCCACCGTGGGGCTAGGTTAATTATTCGATCGACATATGGCTCGCCCAAGGAAAAGCGCTCGTATCGGAGCAAGAAGTAACACAACCACCGGTCATGACACATCTGAAGATCCACAGGAGAACGACAATAATAACGTTCCCAACACCGACGAGAATTTACAGAATACCCATCCCCGAGATCATGAACCCCTAGGAGGTCCTCCCGGCACGATACAGGAAGAGCCGGAAGTCCCCGAGATCCCTGCTCCTCTCCCGGGTGCTCAGGAGAAATTACGACAAATAGCGATGCTCTTTAAATCACTCTCCCCGGAAGAATTACTTGTGCTTGATCAAATTCCGCAAAACCCTAGGGCTGCCAGGACAATTCCTGCTCGGAGAACGCCCGGACAAAACGATCATGTATCTCAACAAGCTGATAGCCCACCAAGCGAGCACCGCCCGCTACACAGTCCACAACAGGACAATTCGAAACCCTCCGACAACAATCCTCGAAGGAAACGAGGTCACAGAAAAACCCCGGCGAGGCGTAGTAGATCCAGGAAACGAACAATTATCCCTATTGAGGATGATATAGATGATACAATCCCTGATCGACCACGAACGGCTCGACTGACGGAAAGAGAAATTGAAAGGATGGTGCAGGACCGACTTGAACAACGCTTACGGACTATTCAAAATCCGCGGGCCCGAACCACGGAACTCCAGGAAAGCCTTGCGGCCTGTTCTCCCTTCTGCAGGGAAATAAAAGAGGCACAATCGATCGGACAAGTCCCGGGCAGACTACCTCGCTACGATGGAACCACTGACCCGGATGATTATATTTTTAGCTTTACGAACATTATGAATCTATATGCCCACTCCGCCGAATACACTGCCAAGCTAATGGTGACAACATTCGAAGGACTCGCGTTGGATTGGTTTGCCAAACAGCCGGCCAATTCCATATTCAGTTTCCGAGAATTATGCAATAAACTAACACAGCAATTTGCCAGTCTGAAGAGACAAAAACTGCCGATGAGTTACCTAGGAACAATATACCAACAAGAGGGGGAATCCCTAAGAAATTGGTTGGCAAGATTCAACGTAGAGTTACTCAAAATCGACTCTCCGAATATCGATTACATAATTTCTATCCTCTTCGACCTCACTAAAAACAGGCAGTTTGGAAACGCCCTCAGCCGAAAACAACCAAGAACGTTCGCCGACATCATGAGCCTAGCATCTAAGTATATGACTCAAGAAGAGATGAATTCCTTTAAGGATAAAAACAAAAACAAAGTTACGGCTACAGGGTCTAAGCGGCATGATAGGATTCCCGCCCAAAGATCCTTGGATTACGAGCGATCTTCCAAGAGAGGTAACGTTTTCCAGCGACTGGAATACAGCGGAGCCGACCGAGAAAGGCAACCTAATTTCTACCAAAGACCAAGAAACCCTGAACCACCAATCAGAAGCAGAGTGAATCAAGTAGAACACCCAAGATTAAATGCTCCAATCGAAGAAATCTTGGAAGTTCTAGAAAGGAATAATTGGATTCCTGAGGCGAGGAAAATCGCTCAGCCCAGACCAGGGTCTAGAAACTATGATCAATACTGTAAGTACCATAGGGCACATGGGCATCGAACGGAAAATTGTTTTCACCTTAAGAGAGAAGTTGAAAAACTGATCGAGCAAGGAAAACTAGACGAATACATAGAACGAGATAATCGCAAAAGGGAAAGAAGCAGAAGCCCCCGGAACGGAACTCAAAGGAGAAGTTCTCATCGAAGGTCACCAGAACATCGACCTACTCAGGAGTTGAATCACGACCAGATCAATGGAACTATCCACACTATATCCGGGGGGCCTGCGGGTGGAGATAGTCGCAATGCTCGACGAAGAATGGCCAGATCCTTAATTGCAAGTTCTAAATATCCAAATGAAATATGGACGTTAGAAAATAGGCCAACAAATCACGAGCCGATTAGCTTTAACGAAGGCGAAGTACCTAAAAACATTACTTGGGATACGAAAGAAGATAACCCAGATTTCCCTATGGTAGTGTCGTTAGAAATAGCGAATTACAATGTGAAAAGAATCCTAATCGATAATGGAAGCTCAGCAAATATCATCTCCAGGGAGGTTTTAGCACAAATGAACCTCGGACAAATAAACCTACAAAAGGTAGCCACACCGTTAGTAGGCTTTGGAGGGTCCGAGATCATCCCCAGCGGAACAATATCTTTGAGTGTATCGCTCGGAAAGAAGCCACTTCGAACAGTGAAGCTGGTAAAATTCCTAGTGGTAGAAACACCCTTCGCTTATAACGCTATATTAGGGCGACCAGCCCTTAACCTTTTTCGAGCTGTGGTCTCTACCTATCACCAGAAAATAAAATTTCCGACCGATAGCGGCATTGGAGAAATAACGAATGACCACTGTATGGCGTGGGATTGCTACAGCACGTCGCTGACCTTGAGAGAACATCCTAACCCTATTACTCCGAGCAAGAGAAAGATCGAAGACGATCCAATTAGAAATGAGGACGAAATTCCTATTACTGATCGATTAGATAAAAAGGGGAAAGAACCACTAGATTTATCCTTGCAACCCCCAGAACATAAAGATATAATTCTAGTAGAAGGCGACTCGTCCAAAAGGACAAGAATTGGTACAGAATTGAGCAAAGAAGGAGAAGTAATGTTAATCGAATTTCTAAGAAATAACGTGGACGTTTTCGCTTGGAGTGCAAATGACATCGAAGGGATCGATCCTCGAGTAATCAAGCATACCCTAAAAATTGACCCTTCGGCGAAACCCGCCAGACAGAAGAAAAGAAATCATGGACCAGTGAAAGATAAAATCATTAAAGCCGAAGTTGAAAGACTGATGGAAGCAAAACAAATCCGAGAAATACATTTCTCGGAGTGGCTATGTAATGTTGTACTAGTAGCAAAGGGGGATAAAAAGGACAACAAATGGAGGATGTGTAATGATTTCACCGACCTTAACAAGTTATGTCCACGCGACCCTTACCCCCTCCCAAGAATCGACTTATTGGTCGACTCGACTGCTGGCTTTGCGCTGTTCAGCATGATGGACGCCTTCCAAGGCTTTTACCAAATATACATGGACGAGCGCGACCAAGAGAAGACCGCATTCATAACCGAACAAGGAGTATACTGCTTTATAGTAATGCCGTTCGGATTAAGGAACGCTGGGGCTACATACCAAAGATTGGTAAACCTAATGTTCAGGGAGTTAATCGGAGAAATAATGGAGGTCTATGTAGACGACATGTTAGTTAAAAGTATGAATGAAGCAGATCACGTAAAACATCTAGATCGATGTTTCCAAATCTTAAGAAAATATCGTATGAAGTTGAACCCCGCAAAATGCACCTTCGGTGTTAAGTCAGGAAAATTTTTGGGATATTTGGTACACCAGCGAGGAATAGAAGCCAACCCAGAAAAAATTCGAGCCATAACTGAAATGAAACCTCCCAAGACCATCTCTCAAGTGCAAAGCTTGGTTGGGAAAATCGTAGCGTTGAATAGATTTATATCTAAATCGGCGGATAGAAGCTTGCCCTTTTTCCAAACACTTCGAAAAGAGAAAAACTTCGTTTGGACCGAAGAATGTGAACGAGCTTTCGAACAACTCAAAGAATATTTAACATCCCCTCCGATGTTGGCCAAACCGACAGAAGGGGAACCATTGTACTTATACATCTCCATCTCCGATACGGCCGTTAGCTCAGTCCTAATTAAGATAGAGGGTTCAGAGCATAAGCCTGTCTATTATCTCAGCAAGTTATTACAAGGGGCGGAGAAGAATTACTTGGAAATAGAAAAATTCACGCTGGCCTTAGTAGTGGCTGCACGAAAACTCCGACCCTACTTCTTAACCTACAAAATCATCGTTTTGACGAATCAACCGTTAAGACAAATCCTAGCAAAACCAGAAGCCTCCGGACGACTAATCAAATGGGCCATCGAACTCAGCCAGTTCGAGGTAGACTACAAACCGAGGATTGCCATCAAGGCCCAGGTGTTGGCCGATTTTATACTAGAAACACCGACGCAGGCCACTGAATCGTCGAGATGCCACAACAACGATGTTTTGATGATCGAGGATCAAACTTGGTTAATGCATGTCGACGGTGCTTCATACCGAGAAGGGGGAGGCGCCGGAATTAACTTCACTGGACCAAATAAGGAAGATTTGAATTACGCGATAACATTGGACTTCGTCGTAACAAACAATGAAGCCGAATATGAAGCGTTAATCGCAGGAATGGAGATGGCGATAAAAGCCAACATAAAGAGTCTTAAGGTACTAACTGATTCGGAATTAGTACAAAGACAAATAGAAGGCCTATACGAGGCTAAAGAGTTCAATATGATCAAATACCTCGCCAAAGTGAAATCTCTAGCTGGGAAATTTGAAAGCTTCAGTATCCAGAACATCCCACGTTCGGAAAATAAATGGGCCGATCAGCTATCAAAATTCACAGGATCCCATGATGGAAAGACCGAACGGGTGATTAACTGGTTGATATCTAATACACCAGCAATCGATATCGATGAAATACCGATAATCGATATAATGGAAATCGAAGAAGCCGAAGAAAACTGGATGAACCCAATGAAAGACTATCTTCAAGATGGAAAACTACCATCTGATCAGAATGAAGCTCGGAAAATAAAATATCGAGCCCCAAAGTATACACTTATAGAAGGAAAACTCTACAGACGATCAGTATCGGGAATTCTCCTGAGATGCATCCCTGAATCACAAACCATGGATATACTGCGAGAAATACATGAAGGAGACGCAGGAAATCACAGTGGATCGAGGGCATTGGCCTTAAAATGTCTCAGAACAGGTTACTATTGGCCAACCATCAATAAAGATGCCGCTCAATATGTCCAAGAATGTCATCACTGCCAGATTCATGCTAACATATGCCATCGACCAGCAGAAAATATGCACCCTATCCCGATTTGTTGGCCATTCGATCAATGGGGAATGGACATCGTGGGACCTTTCCCAACAGCTAGATCAAAGAAATCCTATGTCCTGGTCGCTGTAGAATACTTTAGCAAATGGATAGAATGCGTCGCCCTCGCACGAATAACCCAATTCCAAGTTATTAACTTCCTCTGGAAATTCATAGTATGTCGATTCGGCATCCCAAGGGTCCTTATCTCCGATAATGGAACTCAATTCGCGGGAAAACAGATAATAGAATGGTGTACAAGACTCGGAATTCAACAAAATTTTACCTCGGTAGGACATCCTCGAGCAAATGGACAAACTGAAGTAGCAAACCGAGAGATAATAAAATCTTTGGAAAAAAGGTTAGGAGCCGCCAAAGGAAAATGGCTCGATGAGCTACCAGGAGTTTTGTGGGCTAATCGAACTACGGTAAGAAATTCAACTGGGGAAACCCCATTCAGCTTGATGTATGGGTCGGAAGCTGTTATCCCTGTGGAAACTTTAATTCCAACTCCAAGAATAGAGATGTTCAATAAAGAAGAAAATGAAAAGGCGAGGGAAAATGACGTTGATTTAACAGAAGCCTTAAGAGATAAAGCTGCTGTACGCCTACAAACCACTAAGGCAAATATGGAGAAAGCATACAATCAAAAAGTACGCGTCCGAACCTTCAAAGAAGGAGACTTGGTTTTGAAAAAGGTAGAAGTATCCAAGCATGTGGGAAAGTTACAACAAAATTGGGATGGACCTTACATCGTCATTGGCGTAGGAAAGAAAGGTTCATACAAAATTGCACACATGGATGGGACAGCCTTACCAAGAACCTGGAACGCAGTCAACCTTAGGAAATACTATGGTAAATAAATTTTAGCAGATTATACTGCATTGTTTTATTTTTACTTTATCAAGTTTTAATCCTTGTAACGAAGGCCCTAGCCTAGAGTTCAAATAGTAAAAATTTTAGCATTTTCTATACATCGATTATTTCGATTAACGCTCTGTGGAATTACACTAGCATATTGATAAATATTAGAACGAAACGAGTCGAGTATACATTGATCCGCTCAATAAACACTCCTCGATCTATATCAACAGCAACAAAGACTTTTTGGTGATAAACCTAAGTCTGAATTATAAATGAGTCGAGTATACATTGATCCGCTCAATAAACACTCCTCATCCCGACGACAAAAACGAGTTGAGTAAACATCGATCCGCTCGATAAAAACTCCTCGACAAATATATTCAACGATCAAAAAGACTTTTGGTACGAAAAACCTAAGTCTAAATTAAAACGAGTCGAGTATACATTGATCCGCTCAATAAAAACTCCTCGTTCAATTTTATTAACGAAAAAACTTCAGGTACTAAAAACCTAAGTCTGAACAAAACGAGTTGAGTAAACATCGATCCGCTCGATAAAAACTCCTCGATATATCTATAATGATTAAAAGACTTCAGGTGCGAAAAACCTAAGTCTAAACAAAATGAGTTGAGTAAACATCGATCCGCTCGATAAAAACTCCTCGATATATCTATAATGATTAAAAGACTTCAGGTATTAAAACCTAAGTCCAAACAAAACGAGTTGAGTAAACATCGATCCGCTCGATAAAAACTCCTCGATATATCTATAATGATTAAAAGACTTCAGGTATTAAAAACCTAAGTCTGAACAAAACGAGTTGAGTAAACATCGATCCGCTCGATAAAAACTCCTCGATATATCTATAATGATTAAAAGACTTCAGGTATTAAAAACCTAAGTCCGAACAAAACGAGTTGAGTAAACATCGATCCGCTCGATAAAAACTCCTCGATATATCTATGATGATTAAAAGACTTCAGGTATTAAAACCTAAGTCCAAACAAAACGAGTTGAGTAAACATCGATCCGCTCGATAAAAACTCCTCGATATATCTATGATGATTAAAAGACTTCAGGTATTAAAACCTAAGTCCAAACAAAACGAGTTGAGTAAACATCGATCCGCTCGATAAAAACTCCACGATATATCTATAATGATTAAAAGACTTCAGGTACTAAAAACCTAAGTCTAAACAAAACGAGTTGAGTAAACATCGATCCGCTCGATAAAAACTCCTCGATATATGTTCAACGATCAAAGAGATTTTTGGGTTAAAAACCTAAGTCTAAACAAAACGAGTTGAGTAAATATTGATCCGCTCAATAAAAACTCCTCGATTAATTACAACGACAAAGAAGGATTTTGTTATGAAATCCTAAGTCTAAATTATAGCAAGATTGAGTACACATTGATACGCTCAATAAAAACTCCTCGATCTACTCCTAACGATCTAAATAAGATCCGCTGATACTCCTAAAGTTTTGAAAGGTAAATCAAGTATGAATTCATCTGCTCGGAAATTACTCCTCGTAAATAAAATTATCAAACGACAAAGAAAATGCAAGAAATAAATAATATTTTATTCATCAAATCAATTACATACAAATATTCTACGTTACAAAAATCTGCTTGCTATCTAAAGATCGTTACAATGATCTAGTTAAATTGATCCTACGGGATCGACTATCTTCACGACAATGTCCACGGAAACACCAATCTCCTCCCTAGTACCTCATCGATCATAATAAACCACCTAAGAAGCATGCTGCTCAGGATGGTCGACTTCTTTGGTTCGATGGCAGGGCTCTGAAGATCGTATGTGATTCCAGATGAAATGAACACTACCAGCCAGATAAGCTAGCAATGCTCACTCACCCAGAAGAAGATACTGCTTTTACTTTATCTATAAAACATTTTACTCTAGAGCAGCATCTCTTCGGGACCGTCGTGAAACGGTAAGTTTACCAGCCACCCCGGCGATCTATCACTCCGGAAGTCACATCCAAGAGCGAGGGTGACTGGCAAGTATGAACCCCCCATGTGCAGACGGAAACCACGGACCTCTAAAGTGATGAAGACTAAAGCGGAGATCTCATGGGATCCGTCGATACAAGGAAGGGCTGACATGGGACCCGTCAATACAAGACTGGGGACAATTCCTTTACTGCGAACGAACAAATCACGATAATGTGACTTCTTAAACATTATGGGATCTGAAGGCAAAATGAAATCTAAGGAAACCGAGATATCCATTGTTATGAATGGAAAATATGGAAACTGCCTACTTATTTATAGGCGCCCGTGAGAATGATCCTACGGACGATAGGAGTTTAATCAAGGGACGAGAACGCGACCCTTTGACTTCCCGAAATAAATGCAAGTAAGTTGGAACGGCGCCCGTCTGATCGATTCAACTGATCGGGGAGAAACAAATCTACAGATCGAAGCGATCAACAAAATAATCCAAGAAAACTTAAAGAAGTTCAAAGACCAAAACGATCTGCACGATCATATATGAGGGTCGCCTAATAGAAAATATTAAGAACTCCTCAACGAAGGCATGCAAAGTTGAACCGTTGAAAGAGAATAATCGCCTAAAAACGACCAGAGCCTCCACCATACGGGGGTCGTAACTGCCTCATACATCATTGGGGGACTACTAAGTTGGCCATACAAGAATTCCACTTAGAATCCAAGAAATCTGACATCGAAATCAGGAGAATAGCCCTCCCTATTCGAAACTATAAGGCCGTCACTGCCTAATTTTCCAAAGAATTGCTGAAGGAGGTCTGAACGGGTCAGATCTGGCCAGAATTATTACATTTTCCAATTCCTCCCATATCAAGAGTATGATATACTGGCTAGAGAAAAGTATAGTTAAAAAGTTAATGATGAAAGACATGGATTTATGAAAAGCACGGAGAGGGAAATTTCCCTTTGATGAGAAGAAAAGCGAAGTTCAAACAGGTGGAACAATAACCTCCTTATATAAGAAATATGTCATAAAGGGACAAATTTACAAAGCACGGATCGAACATCGACCAGAATGGAGTATACAAAGTTTGATCGACAAAAGTTGTGATTGGCAAAAGCAAAATCAGTTACTAAAACAGTGATAAAACAAGGACAAGCTATCTTTTCTCTATCTAGAAACGCGAGTATGCTACTCCATAATGATTATTTCATGATGACTATATCCATGCACAAGGGAAGAACGAGCATAACAAAGTATATATACAGGAGACATTTGATCAGGCAAGAATCTGCCTACAAAAGATCATCGTTTTCAAATTTCTACTCCTTCTATTACAAAAATTTCAGCCCAAATAACTGCACAAAAGATTGGGCGATAAAAAAAAAAAAAAAAAAAAAAAAAAAAAAAAAAAAAAATAAATAGACAGTCCAAGGCCTGCCAGGTCAAACTAAAGTCGCTAAGAAGAACGATCAGCAAGTCGACTACCAGAAACAGTCCTCCGAGGAGTCAAGTTGCCAGCAAAAGCCATCAACTCCTCTTGACGCTTTAGATAACCGGCGTCATATCCCTCCTCATAGGACCGCAGTCGAGACTCCTCTGCAAGGGCAGCAGCCTGAGTTAAATCATTTTTCTCTTTTTCAAGCACAACTTTTTTGGCCTCCAATCTTTGGAGAGCATCTTTATCAACTTGCAGCTGCAGCTCCAAACCCTTGCTTTTAGCTTTTTCGGACTCCAACTGACCCCGAAGAGCTCTCCGACTGTTCCACAGCTCGTCATTTTGCACACCCAGCTGGAGTGCGAAATATTTGCCCTAAAAACAGAAAGAATGAGAAAAACCACCGTACAACAAAGAATTCAAAACAAAGAACAAAAATGTCTACCTGCTCACATATCTTCACCAAAGATTGAACAAGGCGAATATTGGAGGCGCCTTCGAGCTTCCTCAACTCACCAGGCAAAATGGTACTCATGCCTAAATCCCAGGACAAGGCATCAGGTTCAACAGAACCCGGCAATTCGCTAGTTAAAGGGACACCGTCAGAACGTGGAGTCTCCGACAAGAGGATGTCATTAACTTGCTCATTGATACATCGCTCATCCAGTTGACGAGGAGACTCTCTCCCGTCAGGGCTAACGGAGGTTTCCTTGCCCGAAGCAGAAATTATGGTTCTACGACCAGACCGCGAGCCGGTCCGACCTTGAGAAGGTCCTCCAGATTCAAAAGAAGTAGTCATCACGGTAGTATCGTGAAACAAATAATCAGGACAATCCTGCACAATAGATTGCGTCGTAGAAGGATTGACAAAAAAGCCATCACCAGCTTGCCCTTCACTAGTGATTGGGGCAGTAGAAACAGATAAAGGAAGAGAAACAGTAAAGTCCTCTCCATGAAAAACATGCTCAAAGGAAGAAGTATTGGAACTAACAGCTATATTATAAGCCGTTTCTTCGTTGGATATGTCCCCAAAAGCTAATCGACCAGGGGAAGGCATGTTTCTTTCCTGAATGGGAGCAGAAAAGACTGGTTCGGAGAACGACGAGGTTACCAAGGAAAGAGGTTCAGAAGTAATAATATGAGTATCAATCTCCGACCTAATTGGTTGAGACGAATGAGGAGGCTCGATCGACGGCCCCTCTCTTCGTAATCTTTTAGATCTATTTTCTCTAGCGCCCTCGCGGGATGGTCGCCTCGAAGTATTACCGAAAAGGTTACTCATGATCGGATTACGGAAAAATATAAATTAATATCGAGGAAGTTTATCGACTAGCTCAAGAAAGAGTATTCTGTTAAGAGAAAAGTGTAGCAGTAAAAAGACAAGTAAAATTTTACCTCTCGTATTTATACTACACGAAAGGACACGACAGACCTGGAGAAAGGGCGCGAAACAGGAAAACTGACCTTGGAGCAAACGCTAGAATTTGAAAAGACGCATACATAATGATTACGGCAAATTAAATGACTTGTCTGAATTATTACAGCGGATGTGAAAAGACACGACTGTCAGAATACGAAACGTTTAGTGTACAAAGTAGGAAAGCTAAGTTACAATTAAACCTACGAGTGGATAATTACAAATATTATTTCAAAAATAAAACCACTATTCTAAGAAGCCTGGTCGCTATCGGGAATCTTCTGTTCGCCACCGACGTCCATGACGTCTTCTTCTTCTTCTTCATCTTCCGGATCGATAAATGTATCATCGAGCTCATCGTTAACATCTGAAGGAGGAATTGGCAATGGATTTCCGTATTCTCCGACAAGGTGAGCTAAAGGAAGACCTTGATATACGACATCTGGAACTTCAGAGGAAGAGTAAAGCTCGCCATAACGGTTCAACCGGATATGAGCTGCCTTAAAATACTCCTTCCGACGATCCTCGATCATCTCCAAAGCGACCAGTTGATGAATCGATTTTTTAAAGGTATTCTCAAGAAGAGGACCGACCATCCGGTACACCAACGCCATATGAACAGGAGAGTTGAGGAATTCTCGAACTACTTGTTCGTCGGATTTCCTAACATATCGATCTCTTTGCCTAAGTGGGACGTCGTTTTCATAGTCCTCTAAAGAAGCTTCAAGGCTTGACACTTGAGATTCAAGCTCACTAATCCGAGTCGTGCTCTGCAACTGCAATTCTTCTAATTTTCTTGCCATTTGATTGGTTTGTTCCTGAGCGCGAGAAACCTCTATCGCTCTATCTAGCATTTCTTGGTCTTCGGTCCCGGCAGCACGAGTCTCTACGACAGGAATAGAGGAAGATGTTGAGGGACCAACTTCTGAACCAGAAGACTTGTGAAGTAAAGCTTTATACTTCTCTTCAAGGAAATCGCACTGTTGTTTCCAAAGAGAATTTTCATAGGCGTATGATGTCAGACAGGTGTTGACCTGAAATAACGAAAGGGTCAGAAAGAAACAAGTTAGCAAATTGAGAAAATCTTAAAAGATCACTTCATCAAAATAATAGAAAGAAAAAGGATCTCACCTTTTCAGCATAGAGAGAAGCTCGCTGGAATTTCTCCAAAGGATCCTTATGAAGAAGCTTATTAAGATCGCGAGTATGAACGCCAGATAAAAGAATACGGGTCGCCTTATCGACCGCATTCTCGTTATTATCATGAATAAGAGAATCCTTCTCGGAATAACCAGCGGCCCTCCTTCCCTCTAAATGATCCTCGATCATTTCGACCAGAGTAGGATTTGGATGTTTATCCCCGAGTGAAGAAAGGTCGTCACCAGAACGTCCATACTAACTCCTCTTTCTATCAACTGGATTATTAGTGGGATGAGGCATCGACCAGCTACGACATCCTCGAATACCCAAAGATGTTCTAAGATGAAGCGGAGGATAACCGGATCCCATGCCCTGACGAATAGGGGACTCGCGTGGAGAATCCGGAGATTCCTCTCTATTCTCCTCGGATTCGTGACCCAATTCCAATTTCCTCTTTCGAGACGCCCTCTGCTCGATAGGATTATTCTCCACTGACTTGGAAGATTTCGACAGCACCATTTTTCCCTTCGAAGAGTGTCGGGAGCTTTCTACCATATGAGCTGAGAAAGAAACAAAATAAAGTTAGTTTCTCCATATAAAAAGTATAGTGACAATACTAAAGATCAAATAAAATGCTAACCTAGAGGCTCAGATGATGAACTGATGGGAAAATTATGGACGCTTAACCCCGCTTTACGAAGAAAAGATTCCCCAATCAGAAGAGCGCTTTGATATTTGTTTGTACGCATCTCGGGAATCTCAGTGATAAACTGTACATCGTCAGGAACAAGTTCACCAGTCGGTGAGCGACCTCCGGGAATCCACCTGGAACCATGATCCCACGAGAAAGGCGTGATCGAACCATCCGCCAAACGGAGATTAGGCGGAGGACGAACAAAGAAGAAATGAGATTTCCAAGAAGGATTACTAGAAACCGGAGCATCAAAGATTGCTCGGCTGGGCCGCTGACTAGCGAAGAAGTATCCACGGTTTGAAGAACTAGAAATATTAAAACGAAAAAGTTGCGTAAAATTACGGAAAGAAGGTTTAAATCCCTTTGCAATCATCAGAACGGAAAAACAAACCACAAAAGCAACAGAATTTGGAACCAGTTGTGTCAAGCACACGCTGTAAGTTTTTAGAACTTCCAGAAAAAGGGGAGATAAAGGAAGACGCAGTCCGCTATTAAAGTGAGCCGTGTAAAAGGCTCGACATCCCTCCGGTGGAGAAGTGACCCTATCAGTAGGGGATGGAAGAATCATTTCAGAACCTTCCGGAAAATATTTGGTATAGTTATTCACGACTTCAGGGAACGTTTCCTCTGTATATGCGCAAGCTACATCCTCAATTGGTTCAGAAATCTGAGGAACAGTACCTTTGCCCTTTTTGGCTCGGGCGGCTACATCCGCATCGGAAAGGATTCGTACCTTGTAAGTATCTTCTACAGGGATAACAAGGTCAGATACCGTAGTCTGTTCACCCAGAGGATTAGAATGTAACTCCTCCTCGTTATCGGGGGCAATGATCTCTCTAGGAGAAGAAGAAGATCTTCTAACGGAAGCCATCTATATTCTAGTTCTCGGAAGAAGAAGGTCGATGAAAGGAAAATTTTATACGACGAACGACCAAACTAGAAAATGACTGCGATCTAAAAGCAAATATAAAAGAGAAATGGCAAACTCGAAAGTCACCTATTTATAAGGAAATGAGAAAAGACGTTTCGAACTTATCACAGCTACTCAAATTCCCGCCAAAAACGGAAGGATACAAAAAGCCTCCTGAATAGACGCGTGGCGATCCACGATTAGACAGAAGAAACGACTATCTATGATACGTAGCACTCTTTTCCTTACTTAAGATTTTTTCCCACTGGGTTTTTTCTTAAGTAAGGTTTTTAACGAGGCTCCGTTCATAGAAAAGAAACAGTCGATCAGATTTATCTACTTCTACGAGCTCCTATTATCTATACGCTCGAAGAAGTGAGGGAGTACTGATGGGGGCTATTTCGCACCCTACATACTGATCAGATCGAACAGAGATTATAAGACCGGTTCGACCAATTACAAAGGATCGGGATCTTCTTACTGACCCTGCCTGATGCCGCTCGCTCCGAGTAAAGATTACACTCCGGACCCAGGAAGGATAGGTTGGGCCGAGTCCAACTAGGACTATGATTCCTTGTAATACTAGGTTTAGCATAATATAAATACCTAGTTATTCGTTGTATAAGACAACTACGAATTCTCTTAATTCTGAGATTACACAAGAATACATTGATAACAATAGAACTCAATAATATCCATTATTGTTGCAGAACTTTACCTCCATATCATTGCGTTCTTAATTTCGTTAATGGTTTTACTTCTTGCCTTTGATTATTGCTTTTCTTTGTAAACGATCCATCCAGAATAAAGTAACAGAACCCAATATACTGAATAATTCAATATCCAAACCCCCGATATCACAAATTCACTGATATTAAATTAACCCGACGAAAAACGGTTAAATCAAATACCACAATTCAATTACTTTGATTTAACAACTTTAAATCACTTGCTTTCCTTTAAGACAGTCACCGTCCAATTGTATTGTGTGTGACCCTCTGGGTTCACCATCAACTGGCAGCAGGCCCACGACTTTCTTGATTTAATTAACGAGCAATTAAATGCTCCGATCAATTAAACAACTTTTAATTGACCACTCCTATAATTAATTTCCCTATTAATTTAGGAGTACCTACACTTCATGGTCGATGTCTAGCCACAAGCCCATGAAGCCCAATCAAAGGTGAATTGATTATTGTGAACCTCACCTCTTATAATTGCCATGTACATACGGTCCTTCCACGATGATTTCCCGATCGAGACCTAGGGTGTGTGAATTGATCGGCACCTCTAATTATCTCGATACTGTACTTTATAATTCTGGATAATAATTCCGGTGTGACTGCTAAATTTGGAAATACCTTCCAAATTCGTCACCAACCATGGCCATGGATTTCTAGGAACATATTATCGAAGAACGTACAGGAAATACTCTCATCTTATCAGGATGAGTCGATAGATCCTTTCTTAGTACTAACCACTCGCGTACAGTCGTGTACGCACCCAACTTAGGCACTTTGTGGCCAGGCTACGTGACCAGTACCTAAATCTAAGTAGGCACACTTGTGCACCGAATTCGCCCTAGCACCTCAAGTCCAAGGACTAAATCGTACACTATTATAAGCCTTGAGAAACATCCCATCACCGATATGCGTCCTGCGCTTCCACAATGGGTTTCTCTGTTCGGGTCGTTCGATGCATTCAATTCTCCATTGAACCACCTACTCATATGCACTGGCCTCAAATGCCTTGCTCATGAAACGCTACAAATTCACTCCATGTGAATCATGCATACTTGTACAAGTCTTGGTGATTCCTACGATACCCCGTCTCGTTCGGAATCTACGACTTGGAACGGTTTTAAGATCACGACCTTTGAGACTGTTTCATGATTGCACTCAGTACTGAAGTGAATCGTCCCATAGTCTATTGTGACCTTAGGATTTCATCCAATCGCTTAGATAAGTTCGCGAGAGATGAAGTTGGCCATTGTTCAATTTCACATACTATGAATGAACGGGCGTATTAATTATAAACCATAAGAAAACAGTACTTCAACAAGCTAATTAATATTGGCTTGCTGGGCACTACTCTATCATCAATGATACGCTAAATATTTTCAAAATGTCAAGAAATAAGGCGGACAAGGGAAGACGCAAACCGTAATTGAAGTGAGCACTGTAAAAAGCTCGACAACCCTTCGGCGGGGAAGTAACCCTATCAAAAGGAGAAGGAAGAATAATCTTAGAACCTTCCGGAAAACATTTCGCATAATTATCCACGACCTCGTGGAAAGTTTCCTCGGTATAAGCGCAAGCAAGGTCCTCGATTGGTTCAGAAATTTGAGGAACCGTACCCTTGCCCTTCTTGGCCCTGGCAGCAACGTCCGTATCATATATAATTTGCACATTAAAAGTGTCCTTATCCGGAACAGCGAATTCAGACAATCCGGTCTGCTCAGTCGGAGGGCTCGGGGGTACCTCCTCCTCGATAATAGGAGTGACTCTTTCCCTAGTAGACGAGGAAGATTTTCTCGAAATTGAAGTCATTTCTAGGATCCTATTTAGTTGGTAAAGAAATGACCGAGTAAGAAAATGACTGCGAAAATATGGGAAGTAGAAAGTAAAAAATGACTGAAATAACGGTCACCTATTTATAAAGAGAGATGAAAAGACGTTTCGAACTTCTCGCGGCTGTTCACATTCCAGCCAAACGGTAGAAATCGAAATGCTTCCTCGAGAGACACGTAACAGTTAAATCAAGATCGGAACGACAAAACGACTATCTATGAGGCGTAGCAGTCTTTTCCTTACTTAGGATTTTTTACCACAGGATTTTTTCCAAGTAAGGTTTTTAACGAGGCACAATTCATAGAATATACAGTCGTAATCAACCATCTACTTCTATGAGCTTCTACTACATATGCGCTCGAAGAAGTGAGGGAGTACTGATAGGGGCTATTTCGCACCCCTTATAATAATCGGAATAACTAGTCCTTATACGTTCGGACCGACCCGGTGTCTAAATCGCTAAAGAGCTGCCCGATCCGATCTGCGCTATCATCCTCGGCGACCAAGAGTGATGTCCGAGTTCCATAAGGATTGCTGTACCTAGTCCTATTAGGATTATGTTTCCTTGTAAAGCTAGGGTTAATGTCATATAAATACCTAGTTAAACATTGTATTAAAGACGAACAATCTGAGGTTACGCCTACACACTTGGTCAATCTAATATCATACTGAATAGAAAAGCTTTTGCTATACTATTTGCTAATCCATCGTCTTATTACTTATTGTTCTTTGTGTATTTGTTCTTCCTTGAAAATGATCCATCCAGAATAAAGTAACAGAGCCCTATAATCATACTGAATCTGACCTCCTAAATACTTCTTATTGATTTAATCTCGCCAAGCGAAAAATGGTTAAATCACACCGCTACATCATAAATGTTACTACGCGTTAAGTCTAACCCATTAATCATGATAAGCAACGGCCCCATCATGAATTCTCCGTAACTAGTTATCGATCGATCTTCACGTCCCGACCAGTCCCTACCCATGTCGTGTTTTAAAAAACTAGAATCAAGGAATTTCGTGTATTGCCCCTTTCTTCGACTCGGGTGCCAGACTCTGGATCACCTCTATCGATAAGTAAACAACATACACTAGTTCCTATTAATGGAAGGCTTAGATTTATAAAACCTCATTTTATATTTAACCCAATGTGACTTAATATTTATTCGAGAGGGGATTTTCGGTTTTGAAAGTTTAAAGAAACTCTCCTCGAGATCTCACCGCTTCAATTATGCTTTATCTTTTATTTACGATCTAGATTCTAGCGCGCAAACACACAAGCAATCATAAATCGACTAATAAATAAAAGTCATACAAGCCTAGCATGCATACTACCACAATATGTTTTCGATCGGGAGCCTCCTATGCAGGCCATCATCGAGCCAATGATGTTGGCCCAATTGGTCAATCTAAAGGGTTCTCAAAGAACCTATGCTATTACACAATGTACCATGCATACACGGCCTTCAATTCCTTCTGGGCTCCCACCTTGCTTGTAAATGGGCCTCCACCCTAGACTAGGAAAACAGTAAAGCCCTATTCTATTACAAAGGCTCAAAGTGGCCCAAAAATAATAACAGGCTCGCAGGCCCAATAAAAAACCATGCATTAATTTAAACCAATCACATCTAACATAAGGTCAAGGATCGGCGCGATCGAAAACCACGTATTCAGTTCACGTAGAGCAAGAAACATGCAAACAACTTTTACGCATTTCTTTCTTAATTTTAAAACTAACTTCCTATGATTCTTGCTTTTTAGTCACTACTAATTATGACAAAGAAATTCTCGGGTAAATAAAACAATTTTTCTGCCTTAAGAACATATTCTGATTTTTCAACTTTTGAAGATTGCAGTTCGGCCCCTATACTTTCGGAAATTTCACTTTTGACCCCAAAACTTTTGAAAAGTTACAAAATACCCCCAAAACAGTTTTCGGACAGAAGGACCAGAAAATAAATTTGAAATCCAGAAAATTTTCGAATTTTGCAAACTGTCCCCTGAAGTTTCGGAAATTACAAAATAGTCCTTGAATTTTCGAAAATTGGAAAACAGCCCAGATTTTACAAAAAACTTTCCAGAAACAGAAGATTAAATTTTCATCCCTAATTTACACGATTTGCGATAATTGCACAAAGAGTCCTGATTTTTCGAAAAACTATGAATTTGCCACAGATCTTAAAAAGCAATTTTACCCAATCATAGGTCAAGTCATAACAAGCAAGAATCAATCAACAGAACATAATTATCACGCGTTCTCATACACATAATTAAACATATACTGTGAACACACATTATGTTCAGGCATTTTCGTATAAAACGTATGGAGTTTGCTCTGATACCACTGTTGGGATATTCTTCTATGGGGGCTCGATTGTCAATACAACAAAGTGCGGAATTTAAAAATTTTCGAGGTACCTATTAGTCCCATAAATCTTTCTCCACAGTTAATTATACGAAAAGGTTGAATCAAACAAAAACATAAACATAAGGGGGTTTTTGCGATTTACCTCACCAAGGCTTGGTGGTGGTTACCTCTAGGCATTTCGTTCGATCCACAATATGAGTGATCCATGTGTCTCACCTCCAAAGTTGATCCACACCAATCGGATTATAGTGACACCTCCAATTCGTAAGCTACGAACTGGATCTTGAAGATTTGTCAGCAAAGGATTCTGTAGATCTGGATCTGGATTGAGAGGTCTAATGGAAGAAGAAACTAATCACAGGACTTGTGTGATTGGATCAGGTTTCGGCCAAGTCAAGATCGGCCAGGTTGGGTTTGGGCGACTAGGGTTGGGGCGAAAGTTATAGGGCGATTTTGTAAATAAAATTCTTGTGCAAAAATCTAATTTTTTTCTTATGCAAAAATCGGTTTTTCTTGCTTGATTTCAGCAGTGTAATTTTCTTCTCAAAAGTTTTTCTATTGTTGCCAGGGTTATGAATGAAGAGAAGAGAAGAAGTATTTATAAGAGAAGAAAGAGAAGAGTCCTTCTCATAGAAGATATCTTCTTCCCTTACCTATCAAATCCCCATTCCTTATCAACTTAGGAATGCAACATTTGATAGATCTCTTCTTGCTTGTTGTAGCGCCCCGACTAAAATTACTAGTTAATATTTACATAAGTTGATTTTTTTTTACAAAATATAAGTTAGTACTAATAGAAGCTATTATACATATATATAAACTTCAAAATTCCAATCTAAGGCTGACGAAAATCCCCCGGGCTTCTATGCTATATCCAAAAATCTGAAAATAAATAAAACACATTGCGTAAGTTGACATGCAACTTAGTGAGGTGGGTGAGCGTGATTCTAATAATTTCAAAGAAAAGAGCAAAGAATGTCAAATAAAGTAAAACAAGTATTAATATACAGTATAAAAGGATACGTCTCGGTGTCTGTAGACTTCCAAAGCTTGCCCCCCCCCCCAAACACACCTTATAATATCTCCCCATACACACCTTATGCATGACTAGTCAGTGCATCCAAAAACGACTTCGTATATCCGAGAGACTCCGTTCTTTCGAATATACGAGCCAGGCCAGGGGCTCATGATCGAGTTAATAGCCCATGCTATTCAACTTAATCACATAACCGCACAAGCCAAGTGGGCCCAAAACAACAGCAGATAATCAATTAACATAATCAACTTTTTATCCGGGTGAGATAAAGTACTACACCCGGATAATTATCCACATAGAACTTGTTGGATAAGTATGAAGATGAAGGCACTGAAGACAAATTTAGAGGGGAGGTTTTGATGCATTCCAAAACTTCAAGATTGGCTAAGTATGGAGTAACTTAGCTGATGATCCCTTTGGAAGGAATTTTGACTAAGTAAAGAAGACATCAGAAGAGTCAAAGTTTCAAGGTCCAAGACTTCTGATCTGCTGAAGGAAAAATATCAGACTAGTGAAGATCAGCCGACTCAAATCAGATTTGTTCAAGTTTGAGATCAGCCGAGTTCACCATCAGACTTATACTTTTATCAGCCAAGTGAAGAAGATCATGAAGTCTTCCCAACGGTAATAAATGCCCCTTGGTGAAATAAATGCTGAAGTACGAGGTTATTTAAGACAAATGATTGAAGAAATGCTTCACATCAGCCGAGTGCATTTAATGCTGCATTTAATGCTGCCTGCAGAATAGTACTGTTCATAGTACGGACAGACTGCAAAAGAGCCGTATCGCGGATTTTAAGGACCAGTACTCGAGGAATTTGAATCCTGTCTCTCTTCAACGGACACTTTTCAATCCTCAAGTATAAATAGCTGAAAGAGACGAAGAAGAAACAAGCAACACAATCTCTGAGAAATTTTCGAAGCAAAATTCTTTAAGTCTCAAGAACAGCTCACTCATCAGCTGAGTCATTTGTTGACGAAAGCAGAGTTGAAGAATCAAGAAAAATACATCTTCTGAGTGATTTTGTAAACAAGAGTGTTGTGCGGAGTTGTGATCCATCTTTGTGAGTGATCAAACTTCAGAGAATAGGTTTTCTGTGTGATTTTCTATTGCGAACTTGTGGTCGTTTCATTTGTTGTTCGACGCAAGCAGAGTATACTGTAAACTTTGTGATTATAGTATAACCCAGAATCTAAGTGATCTGGAAGAGTGGACTAAAGGATTTTTATCCATATAACCACTATAAAAATTACTTGTGTTTTTACATTGCTTTTCAAACTTGCATATTTGCTGATTACTTAAAAACACATTAAATTAACTGTTTGAAAAAAGAATTCAAAGGAGTTTACAAAACTGGGGAAACATTTTTCAAACTGCTAAGATTACTTGTGAAAAATACTTTGAAAATCCGCTGCAAGTACTCTAAGTGTTAAAACTGATTTTAACAAAATCAGCTAAGTAATAATCAGACGAGTGGTCAACAAAACTGTTCAAAGATTTGTTCGCGAACAGAATTGTAACTAACTAATCTGATCAGCTTAGTCTGTTCAGTTGAGTGAAAGTTTTAGAGTTAAAATTAGAAGAAATTTTTAAAGAGGTTTATTCACCCCCCCCTCTAAACCTCTTCTGACCACTTGGGACCAACAAGTGGTATCAGAGCAGGTGGTTCATTTGAATCAGCTGCCTGATCAACGAGCTTGATCCAAGTGTTTTTCAAAGGTTTTCAAAACTTTTCAAAAGAGCATCTTTTTGAAAAATCAAAACTTTTTGAAAAATGGATTGTATCAGCCATGTTCCCCACATTGCTGGTATGTCCTTTGAGGACTGGAAAATCAGAATGGAGATTTTCCTTGCTGCTTATAATGACAACATGTACACATGTATCATTAAAGGTCCATTCAGAATCACAAAGACCATAAAAATAAATGAAGTAGATACGGTTGTGGAGAAAGACCTTCATGAGATGACTCCAGAAGAAATAAAGCTTTACAATCTAGACAAAGTTGGGAGATTCATCATGACTAAAGCCCTGGATAATGATAGGTTTGACAAGGTCAAACATTGCAAAACTGCAAAGGAGATGTGGGACAAAGTCAGAGATATGAGCGAAGGCAATGATGCAATAAAGGAGCATCAGCTCACTGTTGCCTTGGAGAAACTTGACAACTTCAAGATGAAGTCTGGAGAAACCATTGACCAGATGGACACCAGATTCACCAGAACTCTGAATGAAGTTTTAAAGTTGGGAATGACCTTCACTGTCAGAGTACTAAAGGCACTACCCCCAAAGTTCAACATGAAAGTGACAGCAATGGAAGAATCAAGGGATTTGGGAAAAATCTCTCTTACTGAGCTGTTTTCTGTACTCAAGGCATTCGAGTATAAACTGCCTAGAATGGGAATTGAAGAAACCTCAACTTCAGGACCCACAGCTGCCTTAGTTGCTGCTGAAAACACCAGGAGACCAGCAAATAGAAGCCAAGATGTGGACTCATCTGATGAAGCATCACTACTCAACAAAAAGGAGTACACTGCTGGAGATGTTGCACTGTTGATGAACAATTTCAAGAAGTTCTACAAGAGAAAAATGAAGAACAAATACAACAATGCTTCTACTTCTAAACCTAACTTTTCTTCTCAAGATAAAGATGATTATAAATCAAAACTAATGTGTTACAACTGCAGGAAATTGGGACACTTCATCAAAGACTGCCCATATCCAAAAGCAGAAAAGTACACTGAAGAGGAGAAGAAAGTGAGAAAAGAAAGAAAGCATCAGAGAGGAAAAGCAATGATGGCTGAAGCAGAAAAGCTGACTGCTGTCTACTCATCTGATTCAGATTCAGACTCGTCTGATGAAGAATCTTCTGATGAAGAAAAACCTGCTCTCCTGTGCCTGATGGCAAAGGACTCTGATGACTCTGAGGATGAGGTAACTCCTCTTAATGATGAATTATTTAATTCATTTGAACAAATGATGCTTAACAATACTGGTATTGCTGAAGCATATAAAAAGCTTAAGGAAGAGATGATCCTGCTAAAAGAGCAAAATAGTTCACTAAAACTCTTAGCTGAAAAGCCAAGGGAATCAGCTGAATATAAACAGCTTTAGCAAGAGCATGAATCTCTGAAAGCTGAATGTGAGGTCTATAAAGGAAAAATCATGGAACTTGAGAAAATTATTGAGTCTCATGATAAGTCAACTGTTGCATCCATGCATACATCTAGTAAACAGGAGACACCTTTAGAAAAGGATAAACTAGAATTGAACCATACTGAAAAATTCATTTCTGCTGACAATAGTAAGGTCATTCTGTATGTTCAAACTTCTAAACCTACCTCATCTGAGAAAGTGGTAAAGGAGAAGAAATCTCCTAAGGCTAAAAAGAGCAAAGTGCCTAGTGTAGGGAAACAGACTAGTAAGCCTAAACAGAAGAGTCCTAGGAAGTCATCTGATAAGGCTAAAACTAATCAGACTAGTGATAAAGCTAAGTCATCTGTTAAAGAGCAAGCATCTAGTAAACCAAAGAAGCATAAAAACAAGAAAAATCAAAATGCTTGGTATGGAAATGAGTCATATTATGTGCAACCTGCTACATATCATCCTATGTATCATGCACCTCAATTTCCTAGTTACTATGCACCTTACCCTGCTCATCCAATGCATGCATATCCTGCATATCATGCACCTTACCCTGCTTATGAACATTATTCATATCATACTGATCATCAACATGACTTATCTGATAACTATGATAAAAATGAAGCTGTTCATGCTCCTAAAACTCAGAAGCCTAAGAAGCCTAAGACTTCAACATCTTGGGTTGTCAAAGGTGGAACTAATCCTTCAGGACCCTCTCAATAAGGGTACCTAAAACAGTTTTATTTTTGTTTTGTAGGTTAGGAGTAGGAGTAGGAGTAAAGTAGAGAAGATTTGGTACTTGGACAGTGGATGTTCAAGGCACATGTGTGGAAACATACATGAGTTGACTGATGCAGTTGCTGTGGATGGTCCAAGTGTTACATTTGGAGACAGCAAAGAAGGCAAGATTAAAGCTAAAGGAAGATTAATCAAGGGAAACATAGAGATATCTAACGTCTCATATGTTAAAGGCCTAAAGTATAATCTGCTGAGCATAAGTCAATTTTGTGACAAAGGATATTCAGTCATCTTCTCAACAGATAAGTGCTACGTTGAACAGATTGGTACAAAGAAGGTAATTTTATCTGGAAGACGACAAGGAAATATCTACATAGTCGACTGGGATTCTGTTGACAAGAACTCAAGTGTTTGTTTGGTGGCATCTGCACCAAGTGAAGTCAGTTGGCTATGGCACAAGAGAATGAATCACTTAAACTTCAAGACCATAAACAGATTAATCAAGAATGATTTGGTAGAAGGGATTCCAAAAGCAGTCATGAGCAAAGACAAGCTCTGTGACGCATGTCAGAAGGGTAAACAAATCAAGTCATCTTTCAAAAGCAAAAAGCATCAATCTTCTGAAAGAATATTGGAGCTACGACATATGGACTTATTTGGACCCATTGATCCAGTCAGCAATGGTGGAAAGAAATACTGCCTAGCTGTTGTGGATGACTATTCAAGATATACTTGGGTGATTTTCATGAAGAAGAAAAGTGAAACCAAGGAACATCTTACAAACCTGATGGAACTGATCCAGAATGAGAAGAACATCAAAATATTGAAGATCAGATCAGATATAGGGACAGAGTTTACAAACTCTACTGTTGAAGAGTATTGTAATATCAAAGGAATACATCATGAGTATTCAGCTGCTAGAACCCCTCAACAGAATGGTGTTGCTGAAAGGAGAAACATAACACTAAAGGAAGCTGTCAGAACCATGATAGCTGAAGCTAAGCTGCCTCAAAGATTTTGGGCAGAAGCAACAAACAGAGCATGCTTTACCCAAAACAGATGTATGATCAACAAAAATCAGAACAAGACTCCATATGAAGTTTGGAACAACAGAAAACCAAACATTCATTACTTTAAGATTTTTGGTTGTAAATGTTTTGTATTGAATAATGGGAAAAATCACCTTACTGCATTTGCAGAAAAGGCTGATGAAGCTGTCTTTGTAGGATACTCATCTGTTAGTAAGGCTTACAGAGTTTTTAACAAAAGAACATTACTAATAGAAGAATCTATTCATGTAGTATTTGATGAGCCAAGTCAATCTTCTGAAAAGAATCAAAATGTTAATCAAGATCTGTCTACTGATTTACAGAAGCTAGACATTGGAAGAAATGAAGAATATGTTCCCATCATACTACCTAATCTTGATTCAGCTGCTAACTCAAGTGCTGTTCAAAATCACAGTGCTGATTGTCTAACAGATGAGTTGCAAACAGCTAACAGACCAGAGACTGTTCAACAGACTGCAAATGTTCAACAGACTACTACTGGAACTCCAACAGTAGTGTTGCAAGATCAAGACAGAGGACCACATCCTGATCTACAACCTGATCTTAGATGGCTCAAGAATCACCCACCTGAATTAGTTATTGGTGATCCATTAGATAGAGTGAAAACAAGAAGAGCTGCTGCACAAGATGCTATGTTTGTCACATTTCTATCTCAAATAGAGCCTAAGCAAATTGAAGAAGCTCTAAATGATTCCTTCTGGATAGAAGCTATGCAAGAAGAGTTGAATCAATTTGAAAGGAATGAAGTCTGGTACTTAGTTCCTAGACCAAGTCATCAAAGAGTAATTGGCACTAAGTGGGTATTCAGAAATAAGATGAATGAAGATGGTATTGTTACCAGAAACAAAGCAAGATTAGTGGCCAAGGGTTATTGTCAAGAAGAAGGAATTGACTTTGATGAAACTTTTGCACCAGTAGCAAGACTTGAAGCAATTAGACTGTTTCTAGCCTATGCTGCTTACAAGAACTTCACTGTCTATCAGATGGATGTGAAGTCTGCTTTTCTCAATGGAGAATTGCAAGAAGAGGTATATGTTGAACAACCTCCTGGATTTGAAGTCTATCAAGAAGAGGACAAGGTATATCGTCTGAAGAAAGCCTTATATGGACTGAAACAGGCTCCAAGAGCATGTTATGATACCCTATCTGATTTTCTTTTAATTAAAGGATTTCGAAAAGGTAAGGTAGATAAAACCTTGTTCACAATTGAATGGGAAAATCATATATTACTTGTGCAAATATATGTGGACGATATTATTTTTGGTTCAACTAACCAACAGATGTGTGATAAGTTCACCAAGCTGATGCAGAATAAGTTTGAAATGAGCATGATGGGTGAACTTAATTATTTTCTTGGATTGCAAGTTAGACAGTTGCCTGATGGAATATTCATCAGCCAAGCAAAATACACAAGAGATCTGTTTAAGAAGTTTGGTATGGAAACTAGCTCTACTGCTACAATTCCTATGTCTACAAGTCTTCGTTTGGATAAAGATGAAGATGGCAAATCAGTGGACATAACCAAATATAGAGGCATTATTGGTTCATTGTTGTATCTAACAGCAAGTAGACCTGATATAATGTACTCCGTTGGAGTCTGTGCAAGATTTCAATCAAACCCCAAAGAATCTCATCTCTTAGCTGCCAAGAGGATATTGAAATACATTAAAGGCACTCAAGAATTGGGATTGTGGTATCCTAGAGAATCTGGATTTGAACTTATTGGTTATTCAGATTCAGACCTTGCTGGCTGCAAGATTGACAGAAAGAGCACAACAGGTGCCTGTCAGTTCTTAGGTAGTCGTCTGATCTCATGGATGAGTAAGAAACAGACTTCAGTTTCTATATCTACTGCTGAAGCTGAATATATAGCTGCTGGAGCTTGCTGTGCACAAATACTTTGGTTGAAACATCAACTAGAAGACTAAAACATCAAGATCAGTGGAATTCCAATCTACTGTGATAATACAAGTGCAATCTCTCTTACTCAGAATACTACAAGTCATTCAAAGACTAAGCATATAGAGATCAAGCATCATTTCATTAGAGATCATGTGGAAAAAGGCAATGTTATGATTGAGTATGTTCATACTGATAATCAAATTGCTGATATTTTCACTAAACCTTTAAGTGAAGCAAGGTTCTCAACTCTAAGAGCTGAGTTAGGACTACTAAATTTGGAAGCATAAGCTGAGGGGGAACTCATCAGAAGACTGAAGTTCAACAGCTTAGTTGTTCGTTATTATCTTCAAGGATTAACTCGCAACAGACTAGTTAACTTATGAATTCTTAAACTCAGGGGGAACGTGTAAGACTAGCGGTACTTCTGAATTAAAGATGAAATTTGTTAATGTCAGTTAGTTGAAGTTATGTTTTCATCAGAAGACTCAACTATCGAAGATTAAAGTTATTTTATCTAGCTGGATTGACAAACATCTGAGGAAGGTTATCAGCTATTGGCATTCTCTGATAACAACTATGTCATCAGGACAGTAGTCCATCAGATAAGTATTTATGTTACTCATCTGATTACTTTAATAAAAGCGAATCTATTTAAAACGTTTTATTCTAAATACGCTTTTATAAGTAACTGTTGGGCGGTACATATTCCCGCTCTTCATTAAATATCTTTTGAATTCGAAAAGTCGTAACCAACGCCGCACGATCAGCACTGACAGAAAAACGGATCTAACGGTTGGCGGATATCACGGAATTCAAGATACCCCAATTCTATAAATCCCCATCTGATCAGTCGTGTAGTTCTTTACGCACTCCAAACATTCAAAAGTACTTGTGAGAAAATTACCTGCAATTCTCTGCAAATTTCTCTCTGTTTTCCTAACCTTCAATAGATTAACAATGGCCGCTGAAGGTATGTTTCTCGTATATGATTCCTACTACCAATCTGGTACGACACTGATGAAAGAACTTCTGGAGAAGTTCAAATCTACGAACTTGGTAAATTTTATGGAATATAATGAGGGAGTGATCTGGACTGATCAAGTGATGGAGTACTACAACACAGCGAAAGCTGACTACAACGCACTGGAGATTAAGGCTACAGTGGGAGGTAAATCTATCACTATTACTCCTGCTGTTTTGCACGAGACGTTTGGGCTTCCTAACAGTGGACGACATGACGTCATTGTACTGACGGAAGATAAGCACCAACAATTCTGGGCGATCTGCGCCAAAGAAGGAGAAATAATGTCTGGAAACATTAGGAAGAGACAACTGAGAGATGAATATCAGCGGATGGCTGATATGGTGGCAAAACTGATTGAGAACTGCACCTTCTCACTGGATGCTGTTACCATGAAGAGGTTCAGCATCATGGCTGCCATCTACTATGGACTGGAGGTCAACTGGTCAATCATAGTTTGGTATATATTGGCTGATTTCCTTGATGAGAAGAAAGGAAAAGGCCCCTCCACCAACCACAGAATCACACTCAGTTATCTGCTGTCAAAACTGGGCTGTGACACAAAGAATGGAAAAGAGATCCACAAATCCAAGGCATTGTCCAAGTACATGCCTGTTCAAAAGAGGAAGGCTGGAGAGCCTGCAGAAGCTGATGTTGAGGAACCAAAAGAGGTTCCTGCCAAAAGGCAAAAGAGGTTAGTCAAAACAGCCAGCTTAGCTGTTGAGACTAAAATGAAGAAGGCTGCTGATGAGCCTAAGAAGAAAGAAACTAAGCAGATGGAGAAAGTGACTTCTGCTGCTGAAGCCACTAAAATTGTTGAAAACATAATTGCTGATGTAAGGACTGGATCCCCTGCATCACCATCAAGAACTCCATCAGCAGAGAGGCCTGCTGAAGGTATCTCTCAACGAACAAGAAGTCAACAGAGAGATACAACTACAACTACTTACCGTAAAGGGAGAACCAAGAAGTCTGCTAGAAAGCAGATGACTTTCATAGAAGAACCAACGGTTTTAGAAAATGTAGCTAGGGAAAACCCTGAAGCTGCTGAAAGGCCTGCTGAAACAGTTAAGACTGTTGCGACTGACAAAGCTGATGAGCAACAGCCAAGTCAAGTCACACCAACAGCTGAGGTTGCTCAACCTCAAGAAGATCCAGATGTCCAAATCATTTATCCTATTGCTGCTGCTCCCCTATCATCTGCTGGTCCAGCTCCTGCTCCTATTGATAAAGGAAAGAGGAAGATAGTGCTTAAGAGAAAGAAAATCTCTAAAGCAGACAAGAAGGCAAGAGAGGAAGCTGAACAAAGGAAGCAAGATGAAGCTGAGGAAAAGAAGGCACTTGAGCTAAGCAAAGCTCAAGAAGCAAAGGATGAAGCCAGAAGGCGCATGTCTGAAGCAGAAAGGAAAGCTGCTGAGGATGCTGAAATGGAAATGGTTTTGGAATTGAGCAAAGTTGATGCCTATGGACCTGTCCATGGAGGTGGCATCAAGATTGGAGAAGGCAAAGATGGAGAAGACAAGAAAAAGATACTACTGCCTGCCCCCAAAACCAAGTCAAAGGAAAAATTTGAAGTTCGAAGAGCCTTTGAAATAGTGTATGCTGATAAGGAGCTGTTCAAGAAGTTTGAGAAGTCCTTGGCATACTATGATCAAAAGATTATGTTGAAGACTATGTTCAACCAAGAAAAGCCAAGGTATATCAGTTGGAGGGACAACAGGCTGAACAAGTCAATAACAGAACTTCAAAGTATGAAGGAGTTAGCTGATGAAGAACAATCGGTTCTAACTTGGCTGAAAACAAACTCCATTCAAAAGGCCCTTGATCCCAGCTATGTAAGAGATGTCATGCATAGTTATGCAAAAGGCTTTGCATTGGAGGAGGCCAAGAAGATTAAAAGCACCCTGCCTGATAAGAAGAAAAAGTCTGAAGATGCTGAAGAAAGGGCAATTAAGTTTGCTGTTATTACTTCCCTGAAGAGATGGGTAAAAAGGTCAAAATACCAGCAAGGCTGTTCAAGTGAATTGCCACTACTGCCAAGCATTCAGCAGATAATTTTTGGCAAGGAAGTTAAAGAGTTCAGTGAAGTGCCAAAGGGCAACAATGCTCCTGTTAACCCATGGATCATTGTGAGGCAAATCAGACAAACAACTTGCTTCAATGATGATGGCACCATCACTAACTTATTTTACGATGATGTCACTGATGAACACAAGGAAGCTGATAAGTCCTTAGCTATTGAGCTGCAAGCTAAGACTTCTGAAGATCATCAGATGACGGATATGGAAGAAGTCCCTGTTCAACAGGCGACTGAAGAAAAGGAAGCTGATGCTGATGCTTCTGCTTCATCAGCTGATCAACATTCATCACTGATGGAAGCAATCCAGATGCTTATGGAAAACCAACTAAAGGAACTGGAAGATAAGCACAAGCAACAGCTAATGAAGGTTAAGGAGGAGCTGAAGGTTGAACTTAAAGCAGAGTTGGCAGAAACCAACAGACTTCAGCTGGAAACTGTTCAAGGATCAACAGAAGAGATCATCAAGAAAGAAATTAACAGTATTCCAATTCCTCAAGACAATTCATTGCAGTTAGTGCACAGCCTGAGAGATCTGAACCAAAATGTTGAAGATGTGAAGGGTGATGTGAATCATCTTCATACTGCTTTAAAAATAGCTGAGCACAAGATTGCTGATCTGACTGCAACCTTCATTCAAGTCAGTAAAGAAGAGAAGGAAATCAATCTAGGGATGTTGCAAGAAGTGGCAAAGGCTTCACAGGAAGTTCAGAATGAAATTGCAACTATCAACCTTAACATTGACTACTTCAATGACAAGACTGACGTCATCAGCACTGATATTCATCATCTAACAGCAAGTCATGACGTTGTTAATCAGAACCTAAAGGCTTTGTGTGCTGGAGTGAAGATTCCAACAGTTGCTCTCAACCCTGCTGTTGTACCTACCAATGTCATAAGAGTTGATGATGACAAAAAGGGGGAAGATAAAAGGGAAGAACCAGCAAAGGAATCTGCTGCTGAAGAACCAACTAAGGAGGAAACTGCTGCTGCAACAACTGAAGCCAAGGAAACTGAAGAAACAGCTGACAAGACTGAAAAGCTTGGAAAGGTAGAAGAAGAAGGAAAGATTGAAAAAGAAACTACCAAGTACAAGAACACTGAATCTGCCAGGAAAGCAATGGAGCTTATTAGAGAACAACAACTTAAGGAGAAGATGGAAGCTGCCAAAGCAATCTTGGAAGAAGAAGCTGATGATGAAGAAGATGATGAAGAGTCATCTTATGAATATGAAGAAGTGCTTGAAGGATCAGATGAAGAAGCTGATAGTTAGAAATTATAAATTCATTGTAATCAGTTTACTTTTATCTATTCTTCAGAAATCTCATCTGATGAACTTGTACATGTAATGCTTTTTCAAAATTAATAAAAAGTCAAGTTCAATCCAACATATCATTTTCTATCTCAGAAAATTTTTGAGGATTACATTCTTTAGTTTAGGTATTCAACAGGTACTTAGCTGAAGTTTTGTCATCATCAAAAAGGGGGAAATTGTTGGATAAGGATGAAGATGAAGGCACTGAAGACAAATTTAGAGGGGAGGTTTTGATGCATTCCAAAACTTCAAGATTGGCTAAGTATGGAGTAACTTAGCTGATGATCCCTTTGGAAGGAATTTTGACTAAGTAAAGAAGACATCAGAAGAGTCAAAGTTTCAAGGTCCAAGACTTCTGATCTGCTGAAGGAAAAATATCAGACTAGTGAAGATCAGCCGACTCAAATCAGATTTGTTCAAGTTTGAGATCAGCCGAGTTCACCATCAGACTTATACTTTTATCAGCCAAGTGAAGAAGATCATGAAGTCTTCCCAACGGTAATAAATGCCCCTTGGTGAAATAAATGCTGAAGTACGAGGTTATTTAAGACAAATGATTGAAGAAATGCTTCACATCAGCCGAGTGCATTTAATGCTGCATTTAATGCTGCCTGCAGAATAGTACTGTTCATAGTACGGACAGACTGCAAAAGAGCCGTTCGCGGATTTTAAGGACCAGTACTCGAGGAATTTGAATCCTGTCTCTCTTCAACGGACACTTTTCAATCCTCAAGTATAAATAGCTGAAAGAGACGAAGAAGAAACAAGCAACACAATCTCTGAGAAATTTTCGAAGCAAAATTCTTTAAGTCTCAAGAACAGCTCACTCATCAGCTGAGTCATTTGTTGACGAAAGCAGAGTTGAAGAATCAAGAAAAATACATCTTCTGAGTGATTTTGTAAACAAGAGTGTTGTGCGGAGTTGTGATCCATCTTTGTGAGTGATCAAACTTCAGAGAATAGGTTTTCTGTGTGATTTCCTATTGCGAACTTGTGGTCGTTTCATTTGTTGTTCGACGCAAGCAGAGTATACTGTAAACTTTGTGATTATAGTATAACCCAGAATCTAAGTGATCTAGAAGAGTGGACTAAAGGATTTTTATCCATATAACCACTATAAAAATTACTTGTGTTTTTACATTGCTTTTCAAACTTGCATATTTGCTGATTACTTAAAAACACATTAAATTAACTGTTTGAAAAAGAATTCAAAGGAGTTTACAAAACTGGGGAAACATTTTTCAAACTGCTAAGATTACTTGTGAAAAACACTTTGAAAATCCGCTGCAAGTACTCTAAGTGTTAAAACTGATTTTAACAAAATCAGCTAAGTAATAATCAGACGAGTGGTCAACAAAACTGTTCAAAGATTTGTTCGCGAACAGAATTGTAACTAACTAATCTGATCAGCTTAGTCTGTTCAGTTGAGTGAAAGTTTTAGAGTTAAAATTAGAAGAAATTTTTAAAGAGGTTTATTCACCCCCACCCCCTCTAAACCTCTTCTGACCACTTGGGACCAACAGAACTCTTCCAATAGAAATCAACAAATAACACATTATCACATTCTAAACTTAAATTACAAAATCAGTCTATCTAATCACACATCAACTACCATGTATCAAACCAACAAAAATATCCAAGTAATAGCAATTTCTTACCATTATAATTATAGATAGACATTTTAAACCAATCTTTATAAAAGTTATGAAATTTCTAACTACTTAGTTAAAAGTTTATCAAAGTAGTAATTTAGTTGTTGAATTTTTAAAGCTTAAGATAATTATTACTACCCATAACTTAACGAATATAAATAAATTATAACGCACTTAAATAACGATGAGTCGAGATTAACTCCTCGTTATTTAAACTCCCACGCTCACCTTTTTCACCGGGAATTCGAATTACCAAAACGCTTCACTTACTCCAAACGGTCACCTATAACATGATAAAATTCAACGATTAAATGCGCTAAAAGATTCGAAATAACATAACTCGAAAATGAAGCGGAACGAACTCCAAAATATATCGACTCGTGGGTGGCCCGACGTCGCCAGGCCACCTTCAAAGGCTGCCGGAACAGCAGCATTTTGCTACTGTTCACAGCAGCATACTGCTGCTAGCAAATGAGGAAAATGCCGCTGTTCTCGGTGGCCATTTTTCCTGCTGCGGGCAGCAGCTTATGCCTGCTGTTGGCGGCAGTAATGGCTGCCGAGAATAGCAGTGGTGGTGCCGAGATGTTCCGGAAATAAACTCCTTTTCTCCACTCTCAATTACCTTAACTATCTCCCCAAGTTTCCTATTTCCTCAACACTTTTCTCACAATTTCATTCCTCTTTTTCACTTTCTTTTCCTTCCAATATTTTCTTGTAACTTGCTCTCTCACACTCTCACGTACACTTAAGGGTAAGGATATCTTATGCTATTCAAGGTCATGTAGAGATTCAAGTTCAAGTAGGGGGAGAATTTATAGATGTAATTAGCCAATCAAAAATTTCCAAGCTTGCATATATGTGGAAGTTTGCATGGCTCCACTAAATACAATTAGAGAGATAGATTATAAACAAGTGTCCATGAGTTGTCTTCATTAGAATTAAGCATATGGTTAATTTAGGATGAAATTGCAAAAGAACCCCTATAATTTTTGGAGCTTTCATTTTGACCCCAAAATTTCAAGAATTGAACAATTAGGTCCCAATTAAAATTTCAACACTTTATTTAATTTTCTAAAGCTTTGGATTAAAATTTTAAAATTTTAAAAGCAAAAATTTGGGGCTTTTAAAATCTCCCCCCCTCAAATGAATTTGGTCCCCAAATTCGTACCTGAAACTTGGAACAGTTCTGGATAATGTTTACGCATTTCCTCCTCTAGCTCCCATGTAGCTTCTTCGATGGTGTGACTTTTCCATAATATTTTTACCAAAGGTATCTTTCGATTTCGAAGTTCTTGAAATTTTTGATCTAGCACACGTACGGGTCTTTCTTCATAGGTCAAATTTTCATGAAGTTGTAATTGACGATAATCAAGCACATGAGACGGATCAGGATGGTATTTCTTCAGGAGATATACGTGAAAAACATCGTGAACTCTTCCCAAGTTCGGAGGTAAATTAAGTTTGTAGGCAACAACCCTAACCCTTTCCAGGATTTCAAATGGTCCGACATATCGTGGACTAAGTTTTCCTCCTTTTCCATGTTTTATCAATCCTTTGTTTGGTGAGACTTTAAGGAAAACTTCATCTCCGACCTCAAATTCCAAAGGTTTTCTTCGACGATCTGCGTAGCTCTTTTGTCTGCTCTGGGCGGTTAACATTCATTTTCTGACGGTCTGAATAACTTCCTCTGCTTCTTGGAGTAGGTCTAAATTGACTTGAGTGGTCTCAGATGATCGTATTTGGCGTTCACCTAGGTCCCAGTGAATCGGGGATCTACATTTTCTCCCGTATAAGGCTTCAAATGGGGCCATCTGAATAGATGCCTGATAGCTGTTGTTATATGCGAATTCCACCATCAATAAGATGTCTGTCCCAACTGCTTTTGAAGTCTAGGACGCAAGCACGAAGCATATCTTCAAGCATCTGGATGGTTCGTTCAGACTGGCCATCAGTTTGAGGGTGAGCGGTAGTGCTGAATTGTAACTGAGTTCCAAGGGCTTCCTGGAGTTTTCTCCATAAGCGTGATAGAAACCTCGGGTCTTGATCAGATGTGATGTCTTTTGGTACGCCGTGCAAGCGGATAATCTCGTCTTTATATAGTTCTGCCAGCTTATCCACTGTAAAGTTGATGCTGATAGGTATGAAATGAGCCACTTTAGTTAGTCGATCGATGATGACCCAAACTGCATCGTGTTTGAGTGGACTCCGCGGTAGGCTGGTGACGAAATCCATGGTTATTGATTCCCACTTCCATTGTGGTATCGACAAAGGTTGAAGCAAACCTGATGGTCTTTGGTGCTCAGCTTTTATTTGTTGGCATACTAGACATCGTGAGATGTACTCAGCGATTTCTCGTTTCATATTAGGCCACCAAAAGTGTTGCTTTAGATCTTGATACATTTTGGTACCTCCAGGATGGATGCTGTAATGCGATCGGTGAGCTTCTCCGAGGATGCGTTCTTTTAAGTTGGGTTTCCTGGGAACACATAGCCTTGTCTTGAATCTTAGTGCTCCAGTAGTATCCGTATGAAATGGTGAACCTGATTTTTCAAGTAATGTTTGCTTTAACTTCTGAATTTCTTCATCGTCATGTTGAGTTGCAAAGATCTCTTGAAAAATGTCAGGTTGGATTTGCAATCCATTAAAAAGTATGCCCATGCGTACTTCCTCGGGTCTCCATTCGCATGCTTCTTCCAACATTTCCCATTCCTTTGACATAAGGTGTGATACTTTAACTTTGCGGCTTAAAGCATCAGCGACTACATTTGCCTTCCCGGGATGATATTGTATTGAGCAGTCATAATCGTCCAGGAACTCCATCCATCTTCTTTGACGCATATTTAATTCTTTTTGGGAGAACAAGTATTTCAAGCTTTTGTGATCGGTGAAGATCACAAACGATACTCCGTAGAGATAGTGTCTCCATTTTCCTAATGCGAAGATCACTGCGGCTAATTCAAGATCGTGTGTGGGGTAATTCTTTTCGTACGGTTTCAATTTACGAGATGCATAAGCGATGACCTTCCCATGCTGCATTAGAACACATCCCAAGCCTTCTTTTGATGCATCGGTGTAAACCACGAAGTTCTCTGTCCCTTCAGGTAAAGCTAACACCGGTGCTGTCGTTAATTTTTTCTTGAGTTCTTGAAAACTGCTATCACACTTTTCGTTCCATATGAAGGGAGTCTTCTTTTGCGTGAGCCCTGTCAATGGTGTAGCGATCTTTGAGAAGTCCTTGATAAATCTACGGTAGTATCCCGCTAATCCCAAAAAACTTCGTACTTCAGTCACCGTTTCGGGTCTCTTCCATTCAGTAATAGCTTCCACTTTTGATGGATCCACCGCTATGCCTTCTCCTGATATAATATGTCCAAGGAAAGAGACACGGTCCAACCAAAACTCGCACTTGCTGAACTTAGCGTATAGCTTATTTTCTCGAAGTACTTGTAAAACTTTTTGTAGATGTTCCATGTGTTCCTCTTCCGATTTTGAGTAGATTAGAATATCATCGATGAATACTACCACAAACTTATCCAGGAATGGTTTGAACACTCGATGCATTAAATCCATGAAAGCGGCTGGCGCGTTGGTCAGTCCAAAGGGCATGACCACGAATTCGAAATGCCTATACCTGGAGTTGAGTGCCGTCTTAGGTATATCTTCCTCTTTGATTTTTAACTGATAATATCCTTGTCTTAAATCAAGTTTGGAGAAAACTCGGGAGCCTTGAAGTTGGTCAAATAGTTCTTCAATATGTGGCAGCGGATATTTGTTCTTGATGGTCACATTGTTCAATCCTCTATAATCGATGCACATTCTCATCGTACCGTCTTTCTTCTTTACAAATAAGACTGGAGCTCCCCAGGGTGACGTGCTTGGTCTGATGAACCCTTGCTCCAATAACTCTTGTAGTTGTGTCTTAAGTTCCTTAAGTTCGGCTGGCGCCATTCGGTAGGGTGTTTTGGCAATAGGTGACGCTCCAGGAATAAGATCGATTGCGAATTCCACTTCACGGTCTGGTGGTAGTGTAGTTAATGCTTCTGGGAAAACATCAGCGTATTCGGACACGATGGGTACCTCTTTTAGCTCATGTTTATCTTTTGGCTTATTAATTAGGTAAGCCAAAAATCCTTGCCCTCCCTGGTGTAGTATTCGTCGAGCCTGTGCCGCGGATAGTAGAGGTCCTTTCAAAAGTTTTCGATTACCCCTGAAGCATACTTCAGGTTGACCGGGTAAACGCATTGTTACCATTTTAAGATGACAATCTACTTTCGCAAAATAGGTAGAAAGCCAATCCATCCCAAGGATTACGTCAAAACCTTGGATAGGTAATGCGATTAAATTCGCGGGAAAATTATTATTTTCAATATGGATACTACAATTTTTTAACACCGATCCCGTAACACATGAAATTCCCATTGGTGTGCTAACTTCTAAGTCGAAAGGCAAAGATTCGGGTTTAATTCCCAAATTGGACCCACACTTTGGTGTCACAAAAGAATGGGATGCACCAGAGTCGAATAAAACTTTGCAAGGATAGTTGGAAATTAAAATTGTACCTTCTACCACATCAGTGGGTTCAGGTCCAGGTATGATTTCTCCCTCAATTGCAAAGGCTCGTCCAGGTACTTTTGGTTTCCCCACTTGAGACTGGTTGTTATGCGATTTCTTATTTTCCATTGGTGTTTGTGGATTTGACATCAAAGGACATTTGTTAACAAAATGTTGGCTACTCCCACATCGAAAGCATTTATTTGTCTTCTTCCAGCATCGATCTTCGGTATGTCCTTGTAAATTACAATAAGTACACGTATGTTCTCGATAGGATCTTTCCCTTTTTCCTAAGGCTTGCCTTGGTTGTAATTCATTCGGGCCTTGATTTCCTTTGAATGGTGGCATCATTTTTGTACCTCATCCCGGTTGTTTGTTTTGTTGCCAGTTAGAGGGTTGAGGGTAGTTCTTCTTTGTAGTCATAAATTGATTGCTCATTTCTGCTAAGTCGCGTTCAATTCGCAAAGCTCTTTCTACTGCTTTTGTGTACCTTTCAATATGATGCGACATTAGTCCTTGACGTATTTCTGGACGAAGGCCTCTAATGAATTTTCGTGTTCGCCTTGGCTCGTCATTGTTCAAATGTGGAGCATACTTCACTAGTTGACAGAATTGCGCATCGTACTGAGCGACCGTATTATTTCCTTGGCACAAAGCATTACATTCGTCTTCTCGTTGTTCCCTTACGAGTAGTGGAATGTATTTGTCATTAAATTCTTTGACAAAATTTGTCCACGTCTTTTCAATGCCGTTTTGGTCCCAGTTGCGTCGGATAGATCTCCACCAATCCCGAGCTGCTCCTTCGAACCGAAATACTGCAAGACAAACTTTTTGCTCCTCTGTATAGTCTAAAACTTCAAAGATATTTTCAATTTCTTCCAACCAACTTTCTGCTTTTCGATCATCGGGATCCCCTTTAAATTTTGGTGGTTGAAAGTGAAGAAATCGATCAAGCAGTCGGTCAGAAGTTATCGGGTTTTCTGGAATGGGGACAAGGTTAGGAGTTGGATTTACTTCTGGAGCTCGGGCTGGTTGTGAGGAACTTGCCGGAACTGAAGTGGATTGTATGGCCTGAGCTAACATTCCTATAGCCGTAAGCATTTGATCTATCTTTTCATGGAGGGATATGTTCTCAGGATTATTATTCGAATCCATATTAAGGCAATTAAGTTAGCTTGCTGCATTGAAAACCAATTGCATATTAAAACTAATAATTAAGAATTAAGCCAGGTATTAAACAAAACTTTGAGACTATACCGAAAGTCTCAATATTTTTAATCTAATATATTTACATACGTCGACACCAAAATTTTGAGACTATAACATAAGTCTCAATACATAAACTACTTACACATTTTAGCATCTACACACTAGTATTTATACATATTAGCATAAGCACATATTCACAAACAAAACAAGGTTCGATTTGTTAACTAAGGACCAGGACCCGTAACGGATCCTGCTGAGTTTTTCTCCGAGCTAACGTCACTGAGTTCCGCGGGTTGTCCAAGTTCATCCCTAAAACGCCATCGTATTCTTTTATACTGATGAAGATACCAATTTCTTTGTTCACAAACTTCGGTATACCATTGCTCAATTTCTATTCTACGACTTTTCTCTTGCTGCCACTGCCAGTGATAGTAATTTCTATCTGATTCTAAAGAGTGGGTTACCCAATTAGGATAATGTCCCCTCAAAGGTGGACGACGTCTTGGTCTTCGGGACATGGGTCGCTTATAAGTTCGATTTGGTTCCTTTTGATACAAAATGTCTCTAGGTGGTGAGCTTCGAGCTACATCATCATTTTCTGCCATCTAAACATATAAAAAAAATTAACATTTATAAGAATAGTTTATATCTATAACTCTTTGTTTTACCTAACATCATCAATTTTACTATTCTTACATTTTTGTCTTGTTTCTTGTTTCGGTTCACTAGTGCTTGATATACTACACTAATTCTAGGACATAAATCTTAATTAGAACCACGTAGAAACATGTGTGCAAGTTATGCTTAATTCATTTACTACTTAAGATACTTAAGTGATGTTATGAAAGATCTAAGTCAATTTCTATCTTCGCCTATTTCAAATTCTTAGGTTTATTATGCTTCACAAGTTATATCCTATGCCGAGGACCCTTTCCTGACTTCGAGCCTAAGCTCTGATACCATCTGTAGCGCCCCGAGTAAAATTACTAGTTAATATTTACATAAGTTGATTTTTTTTTACAAAATATAAGTTAGTACTAATAGAAGCTATTATACATATATATAAACTTCAAAATTCCAATCTAAGGCTGACGAAAATCCCCCGGGCTTCTATGCTATATCCGAAAATCTGAAAATAAATAAAACACATTGCGTAAGTTGACATGCAACTTAGTGAGGTGGGTGAGCGTGATTCTAATAATTTCAAAGAAAAGAGCAAAGAATGTCAAATAAAGTAAAACAAGTATTAATATACAGTATAAAGGATACGTCTCGGTGTCTGTAGACTTCCAAAGCTTGCCCCCCCCCCCCCCCCCAAACACACCTTATAATATCTCCCCATACACACCTTATGCATGACTAGTCAGTGCATCCAAAAACGACTTCGTATATCCGAGAGACTCCGTTCTTTCGAATATACGAGCCAGGCCAGGGGCTCATGATCGAGTTAATAGCCCATGCTATTCAACTTAATCACATAACCGCACAAGCCAAGTTGGCCCAAAACAACAGCAGATAATCAATTAACATAATCAACTTTTTATCCGGGTGAGATAAAGTACTACACCCGGATAATTATCCACATAGAACTCTTCCAATCGAAATCAACAAATAACACATTATCACATTCTAAACTTAAATTACAAAATCAGTCTATCTAATCACACATCAACTACCATGTATCAAACCAACAAAAATATCCAAGTAATAGCAATTTCTTACCATTATAATTATAGATAGACATTTTAAAACAATCTTTATAAAAGTTATGAAATTTCTAACTACTTAGTTAAAAGTTTATCAAAGTAGTAATTTTAGTTGTTGAATTTTTAATGTTTAAGATAATTATTACTACCCATAACTTAACGAATATAAATAAATTATAACGCACTTAAATAACGATGAGTCGAGATTAACTCCTCGTTATTTAAACTCCCACGCTCACCTTTTTCACCGGGAATTCGAATTACCAAAACGCTTCACTTACTCCAAACGGTCACCTATAACATGATAAAATTCAACGATTAAATGCGCTAAAAGATTCGAAATAACATAACTCGAAAATGAAACGGAACGAACTCCAAAATATATCGACTCGTGGGTGGCCCGACGTCGCCAGGCCACCTTCAAAGGCTGCCGGAACAGCAGCATTTTGCTACTGTTCACAGCAGCATACTGCTGCTAGCAAATGAGGAAAATGCCGCTGTTCTCGGTGGCCATTTTTCCTGCTGCGGGCAGCAGCTTATGGCTGCTGTTGGCGGCAGTAATGGCTGCCGAGAATAGCAGTGGTGGTGCCGAGATGTTCCGGAAATAAACTCCTTTTCTCCCCTCTCAATTACCTTAACTATCTCCCCAAGTTTCCTATTTCCTCAACACTTTTTTCACAATTTCTTTCCTCTTTTTCACTTTCTTTTCCTTCCAATATTTTCTTGTAACTTGCTCTCTCACACTCTCACGTACACTTAAGGGTAAGGATATCTTATGCTATTCAAGGTCATGTAGAGATTCAAGTTCAAGTAGGGGGAGAATTTATAGATGTAATTAGCCAATCAAAAATTTCCAAGCTTGCATATATGTGGAAGTTTGCATGACTCCACTAAATACAATTAGAGAGATAGATTATAAACAAGTGTCCATGAGTTGTCTTCATTAGAATTAATCATATGGTTAATTTAGGATGAAATTGCAAAAGAACCCCTATAATTTTTTAAGCTTTCATTTTGACCCCAAAATTTCAAGAATTGAACAATTAGGTCCCAATTAAAATTTCAACACTTTATTTAATTTTCTAAAGCTTTGGATTAAAATTTTAAAATTTTAAAAGCAAAAATTTGGGGCTTTTACACTTGTTCTCCAAGATTAAAAACTCTTTTCCTTTATCTTACAAAAAATCGCCCCCCCCCATGTCCTAATTTTATGATTATTACAAATCAACCCATATAATTATCCAATCCTAAAATTGGGTAATTATTTAATCTTTCAACTTCATTAATTAACTACTTTAATTAATTTCATAATTAATCAGATAACTCTAATTAATTAATTAAACATTAATCTATTAGATATCTAATTAAGATTCTCCCATTGAATTAATACTTTAATTCAATTACTTTGATTTAACAACTTTAAATCATACATTTCCTTTATGATAGTGACCGTCCAATTGTATTGTGTGTGACCCTCTGGGTTCACTATCAATTGGCAGCAGGCCCACGACTTTCGTGATTTAATTAACGAGCAATTAAATGCTCCGATCAATTAAACAACTTTTAATTGACCACTCCAGAATTAATTTCCTTATTAATTCAGGAGTACCCACACTTCATGGTCGATGTCTAGCCACAAGCCCATGAAGCCCAATTAAAGGTGAATTGATAATTGTGAACCTCACCTCTTATAATTGCCATGTACATACGGTCCTTCCACGACTGATTTCCCGATCGAGACCCAGGGTGTGTGAATTGATCGGCACCTCTAATTATCTTGATTCTGTACTTTCTAATTCTGGATAGTAATTCCAGTGTGACTGCTAAATCCGGAAACCCCTTTCCAAATCCGTCACCGACCACGGCCGTGGGTTTCTTGGAACTATTATCTAAGAACGTACAGGAAATTCTCCCACCTTATCAGGATGAGTCGATGGATCCTTTCTTAGTATTAACCATTCGCGTACACTTTTGTACAACACCCAACTTAGGCACTTTGTGGCCAGGCTACGTGACCAGTACCTAAATCTAAGTACGCACATCCATGTACCGAATTCGCCCTAGCACCTCAAGTCTAAGGACTAAATCGTACACTATTATAAGCCTTGAGAAACATCCCATCACCGATATGCGTCATGCGCTTCCACAATGGGTTTCTCTGTTCGGGTCGTTCGATGCGTTCAATCCTCCCTTGAACCACCTACTCATATGCACTGGCCACAAATGCCTTGCTAATGAAACGCTACAAGTTCACTCCATGTGAATCATGTATACTTGTACAAGTCTTGGCGATTCCTACGATACCCCGTCTCGTTCGGAATCTATGACTTGGAACGGTTTTAAGATCACGACCTTAGAGACTGTTTCATGATTGCACTCAGTACTGAAGTAAATCGTCCCATAGTCTATTGTGACCTTAGGATTTCATCCAATCGCTTAGATAAGTTCGCGAGAGATGAAGTTGGCCATTGTTCAATTCACGTACTATGAATGAACGGGCGCATTAATTATAAACCATAAGAAAATAGTACTACAACAAGCTAATTAATATTGGCTTGCCGGGCACTATCCTATCATTCATCTCCTCTTGGACCATATATTTTCAAGCTAAAGTCATAATCTCCGCGAATGTCCTCGGTTGTTTTCGACTCAGGGCATTACCAAATTGCCTGTTGTTAGTAAGGTCGAACAGTATGAAGATTATGTAGTCGATCTTGGGAGAATCGATCTTTAGTAGCTCCACATTGAACCTCCCCAACCAGCTCCTTAAAGACTAACCTTCTTGCTGATTGATGGTTCCGAGATAACTCATAGGGAGTTTCTGTCTTTTCTGACTAGCAAATTGTTGAGTGAGTTTGTTACATAATTCACGAACGCTGAAGATGGAATTTAGTTGGTTGTTTGCCAAACCAATCTAATGCTAACCCCTCGAACGTTGTAACCATCAGTTTAGCGGTATATTCAGCTGAGTGCGCGTACAAATTCATTATATTTGTAAAGCAGATTATGTAATCGTCTGGATCGGTGGTACCTGTTGGGATTCGATAAGATAAACAGCCCTACCGGCAGCGGAATTTAAAACTTTTAGGGCCTCCTACGGAATCTTGCCAGGATACTAACCTGGTTGTATATATAAGAATATAAATTAAGCGACATTAATACTAGATCCTAGTTATACTTTTCTCCTTGCAAATCCAATAAGGTAGCAAAGTCGTTGCGTTTCTCCCTCGGTAGAAATGATCCAAGCCTTGTTGTAACGCCCCATGGGTTGCGCCTCTACGAGTTGATACACCACAATATCACGAAAATAAATATAACCTAATCGGCTAGAACATAGGGTACATTTAGATCTAGGGTAAGAGAACGACTTGGGAGCTAAAACGAAAAATTCTTCCAAAGAAGAATAGGGTTCGGCCGATTTTATTAGGAGAGAGGGAGAGAGTGTTTTTCTTGACTTGGCTTTTTGGCTCTTAAGTTGTGTGTATGAGATATGACATCAAGTCTCCTATTTATAGGTATCTCATTAACCTAATCCTCCTAGGATTAGGACTCCAAATCTCCTACATGGGTCATGGCCCTTTTAATTAGAAGACTAAGTCTTCCAATTAATTCATGGCCCACTTTTTAATTAATTTAATTAGGCTTGATTTAATTTCCAATTAAATGGCCCAATTAATTAATTACTCTCCCAATTAATTAAATTAGACTCTAAGTCTATTTAATTAAATCTTCCTATAAGTAGTTAAATCCAACTTAATTAATTAATTCACAAATTAAATTCCAATTTAATTTATAATCTTGATCCAATTCCAATCGGATCACTTTCGCTCCAATTGGGTCGACCCAGTCAACTAAATTGACCCAATCGATTTACTCGACCCAGTCGATTCGATCGACCTAGTAGTTCTTCTTTCCCTCGCTTTCGCTTCATGTGTATTGTGTTTGCCCCCGTTGGTTCACCACATAATTGACCGTGGGTTATAATTAAATATTTATTTAATTATTCGAGCATTAAATACTCTAAACCGGTCGAACACTCTGTCGACTGATCATTTCAAAATTAGCACCCTTGCCAATTTAGGAATTCTCGCACACTATACGGTCGATGTCTGGCCACAAGTCCATAGAGCCCAATCACTGGTGAATTAATTCAGTGAACCTTTTTACTCATTTACAACTTCCATATACGACATAATCTCTCCATCCATCAATCTCACGATCGAGACTTAAGGGTATGGAATTTTCATCAGTTCCCTTTTCTTTTGTCATGACCTTATGCATGTTGGTCTCGAAATAGTTCTCTTTGACTTAATATTTATGAGCTACTTTAATAAAGTCGTCAGATACCTTGACCAAGGATTTTTACCAGAATTAATTTCTCACAAAAATCCATAGGAGAAATTCCCAACCTATCAAGTCGGGTCAATGAATCCTTTGTTGATGATATGAACCTTCATACGAGTACCTTTATACCCAACATGAGTCCACAGAGACTTTTTGGTAATCTCCAGTCGGTCGGGACTCACATCTAAGTATAGACGTTCTCGCACCAGATAAACCCTATCATCTCAAGTATTTAGGGATCGTTCCTCGTATACTATCATAAATTGGAATAACTTCAACCCCGATATGCGACTACCGCTTCCATGGTGAGTTATTTCCTAATTGGGGTATTCAGTGCACTTGTCATCCCAGCAAGTCACCCACTTATGTGTATCGACTATCCCAGTCACGCTCGTGGACCCCAGCGTACTTCTGTTCATCGGAGTATACACAATAGTGAGAGTCTAACCGAATCTAACGATGTCCCAATTGGATTCTACGACTCTTGAATATGTTCCAGATCACGACCTTGGAAATCAGTCCACGGGTTGTCCCATAGCCCTGTGATCTAAGAACTTCTATCCTTATGCGTAGATAATTATTACATAAGATAAAGATAACCATATAATAAATGCTTTTATTAATCAAAATGGAATAATTCCTTTATTTACTACAATAAATGCTAGCCATACAGCTGGCTTGCAGGACACTATTTCTATCACCTAGATCTAAGTACGCACACTCATGTACCGAATTCGCCCTAGCACCTCAAGTTTAAGGACTAAATCGTACACTATTATAAGTCTTGAGAAACGTCTCATCGCCAATATGCGTCATGCGCTTCCACAATGAGTTTCTCTGTTCGGGTCGTTTGATGCGTTCGATCCTCTATCGAACCACCTAATCATATGAACTGACATCAAAATGTCTTGCCCTTCTATCCTTATGCGTAGATAATTATTACATAAGATAAAGTTGACCATATAATAAAGTGAATTTATTAATTGAAATTGAATAGTTCCTTTATTTATTACATTAACTGTCAACCATACAGTTGGCTTGCCGAACACTATTTCTATCAATCTCCCACTTGTCCTAAAGCCAACCTTTTATGTTCTTGAGTCCCATCTTTAGCAGATGTTTCTCAAATGCCTTTTGAAGCAGTGACATCGTTAGCGGGTCCACGGTATTATCTTCTGAGTCGACACGTTCCATCTTAATGTCTCCTCTACCAATGATATCTCTTATTAAATGGTATCGTCTAAGTACGTTCTTGGATTTCTGTTGAGATCTCGGCTCCTTTGCTTGCGCTATTGCCCCATTATTATCACAGTAGATAGTAATGGGCTCAGCGATGCAAGGTATCTCATCCAATTCTTGGATGAAGTTTTTCATCCAAACACCTTCCTTTGCTGCTTCACACGCGGCAATGTATCATGCTTCGGTGGTTGAATCTGTGGTAGTGTCTTGTCTGGAGATCTTCCAGCTTACCGCACCACCATTGAGGCTGAACACATATCCAAATGTTGACTTGAAGTCGTCTACATCACATTGGAAGCTCGAATCTGTAAAGCCTTCCAATTTCAATTCTCTTCCACCGTATACCAAGAACAATTCCTTAGTCCTTCTCAGGTACTTCAGAATTGCCTTTACGGTTATCCAGTGCTGCTCGCCCGGATCAGACTGATAGCGACTTGTAACTCTTAAAGCGTATGCTACGTCTGGTCTAGTACATAACATACCATACATTATGCTTCCTATAGCGGATGCATATGGTACTTGAGACATATTTCTTCTCTCTTCAGGCGTCTTTGGGGCCATAGACTTAGAGAATGCAATTTCATGTCTCATCGGAAGCAATTCTCTCTTGGATTCTTCCATACGGAATCTCTTCAGTATTTTATCTAAGTACTGTGATTGGGAGAGGCCCAGTAATCCTTTTGATCTATCTCGGTAGATCCTTATACCTGGTACAAAGGATGCTTCTCCCAAATCCTTCATTGAGAATTGTGTGGACAACCATGCTTTCGTTTCGGACAACACCTTTACATTGTTTCCAATGAGAAGAATGTCATCAACGTAAAGCACCAAAAATTCAACTGTACTCCCACTGATCTTCTTGTACACGCATGGTTCGAACACGTTTTTGATTAATCCAAAAGTTTGGGTTGTTTCATCGAAACGGATGTTCCAACTTCGGGAAAATTGCTTCAGTCCATAAATGGACCTCTGGAGTTTGCACACTTTGTGTTCATCTCCTATTGGATGTGTATCCTTTCGGTTGCTCCATGTAGATCTCCTTATCAATGTCTCCATTGAGGAAGGCGGTCTTCACATCCATCTGCCATATTTCGTAGTTATACCACGCAGCTATGGCCAGCAAGATTCGAATGGATTTAGGCATTGTGACGGCGAGAAGGTCTCCTCAAAGTCGATGCCTGGTCTTTGAGTGTATCATTTTGCCACAAGTAGCGCCTTGTAGGTTATTACCTCTCCGTTCACTCCAAGCTTTCGCTTATTGATCCACTTGCGACCAACGAGAATCACTCCCACTAATTGGATCTACCAAGACCCAGACCTTGTTTGAGTGCATGGAGTCCAATTCGGATTCCATGGCTTCGCGCCACTTTCCCGACTCTATGTCTAACATAGCTTCTTCGTAAGTTCTTGGGTTGGTTAGAGACTGTCCAATCTCGTGCAGCAGCCCATAGTTCGAGTTCTCTACGTTGTCTTTCTGACCTACGAAGTATCAGTGTACTTTCTGGTGCACTTTCATGCTCTTGATCTCCCACTGCCTGTGGTGATGGGTCGGCTTGATCGACCTCCTCGACCTATTCAGCTTCAGTGACCTCATCTAGTTCTACGTTGTGTTCCTTCTTGTCTAACAAGAAATCCTTCTCCAAGAAGTGTGCGTTCCTTGAGACAAATGTAGTTTGTCTCGTAGGATCATAGAACTCGTATTCTATCGAGTTTTCTGGATACCCCACGAATTTGCACAAAGTGGATTTAGTTTCCAACTTATCTCCCACTAGCTTTTTAACGTAAGCGGGAGATCCCCATATGCTCATGAATGCGTATGATGGTGCCTTGCCAGACCATAATTCGTATGGTGTCTTTTCTAAGGATTTAGAAGGTACCATGTTTAGTATTTTCGTTGCCGTGAGGAGGGCATGTCCCCAAAATGAAAGAGAAAGATCAGTGGCACTCATCATGGATCGAACCATGTCCATCAAGGTTCGATTCCATCTCTCTGCTACTCCATTTAATTGGGGTGTTGCAGGAGGAGTCCACTGCGATAGTATTACATGCTCTATAAGATAATTTAGAAATTCGTTACTAAGAAATTCTCCACCTCGGTCAGAACGAAGAGCCTTTATCGTATGACCAAGTTGATTCTCTACTTCCATCTTGAATTCTTTGAATAGCTCAAAGGCTTCAGATTTGTGTTTCAACAAGAACACATATCCAGAACGACTATAGTCGTCAGTGAAAGTGATGAAGTAATCATAGCCACCTTGGGCACTTTTTCTTAGTGGTCTACATACTCAGTATGTATTAAGTCCAATATTTGTATGGCTCGCTTAAGGTTGCCCTTAAATGACAACTTAGCCATTTTACCCTTAGACATTGTTGGTATATATTAGAGAAGGTTTTGAAGATGACAAAAAGGCCATAATGGTTTTGAAGATCAAAAGGATAAGTCATCAACTAAGAACAGCTTAGTGAAACCTATCTCAAGGTCTTGAAGCTATGTGACCGAATCAGCCGAGTGGAATATCAGATCAGTGAAGATCAGATTGGTTATCATCAGCCGAGTCAAGATTGATGTGTTCATCCTTGAATCAGCAGAGTAGCCATCAGCTCAGTACTCCCATCAGTCAAGTGAAGACGGTCAGTAAGCTGTCCAACGGTAACCAGCTGAGTGCATTAAATGCGACTGACAGAAAGTACAGCAGACTGTACTGTAGCAGTTGCAGGGAGCCGTTTCAGAAACTGGGGACCAGAACTCGAGGACTAAAGATTTCTGTCTCATCTTCAACGGGCAGAAATTCAAATTCGAGAGTATAAATAGAAGACTAACTGAAGATCTAAAAGGGGACTTGCACAATTCAAGATCACATCTATAGAGCAAGATCCATCAGTTGAGTCGTCTGATCACAAGCCCAGTCATTTGTTGACGAAGCTTTTCGTTGAAGAATAGAGAACTTGCGTTGTCTGTCTGAGTGACTTTCAACTGAGAAAAGAAAGGAGTGTATATCCATCTGTGTGAAGTGATATAGCTTCTTAGTGTAGGTTTTCTTTGTGAGCTCCTATACTGAAAATAGCGTGAGGAGTGTAGATCCATCTATGTGAGTGATCTAACTTTGGAGAGTATGATTTCTGTGTGATTTCTTACTGCGCACTTGTGGTCGTTTCATTTGTTGTTCGACGCAAGCAGAGTATACTGTTAACTTTGTGTTTTCTAGTATAACCCAAGATCTGTGACTTGGAAGAGTGGACTAAAGGATTTTTATCCATATAACCACTATAAAAATTCCTTGTGTTTGATTACTTGTTTTAACTTGCATATTTTCAAAAGTAAACAAACGTTTAAAAGACAAAGCTTTTAAATTGAGGAATTTGCAAAACTGGGGTAAAACTTTGAAAGATAAACTTGTTTGAAAAACATACTTTATAAATCCGCTGCATACAAGTTTTGAAACTCTAAGTATATCTGAGATCAGATGAGTGGTCAACTCAGCTGTTCAAAGCTTTGTGCGCGATCAGCTTAGTAGTCTTTCGAATTAGATCAGTTGTGTCTGCTGACAGAAAAGTTAGAGAAAAAGTTTTAAAGTTTATGAGATCTATTCAACCCCCCCCCCCCCCCTCTAGATCTCATTGACCACTTTTGGAACCAACAAGTGTTATCCGAGCAGGTGGTTCAGCAGATTGGTTCATCTGATCCTCTGCCTGATCAAATGAACTTGATCCAAGGTGTGTTTTTCAAATTTATCAAAAAGAGAGCATATTTTGAAAATCAAAAACTTTTTGAAAAATGGATGTCATAAGCCATGTTCCTTACATTGGCCTTATGGACTTTGAAAGCTGGAAAATCAGAATTGAAATCCTTCTTGCCGCTTACGACGACAATATGCTTACTTGTTTTACAAAAGGACCTTTCAGATTTCAGATGACTGTGAAGGTTGTTGGCCAACCAGATCAGATAGTTGACAAAGAGCTGGATGAGCTGACTCGCAAAGAAATCAAGTTAGTAAACCTTGATAAAAAGGCTAAGCTCATTATGTTCAAAGCTGTAGACGAAGAAAGATTCCAGAAGATCAAGCATTTCAAAAATGCCAAAGAGATGGGGGATAAAGTCTGCGAGCTAAGCGAAGGAAACGACGCTATCAAAGAACACAAGCTCAGTGTGGCTCTTGAGGAGTTTGAAAATTTCAAGATGAAGTCTGGTGAAACGATTGATCAGATGGATACCAGATTTACCAAAGCTCCGAATGAAGTTGCCACCTAAATTCAACATGAAGGTGACAGCCACCTAAATTCAACATGAAGGTGACAGCCATGGAAGAATCAAGGGACTTAGGGAAGATTTCCCTTTCCGAACTGTTCTCATCCCTCAAAGCATTTGAGTATAAGATGCCAAGAATGGGATTAGAAGTGTCAACCCGTTCAGACCCTACTGCTGCACTTACCGCGTCAGACAAGTCAAGGAAATCAGTAGACAAGTCCGAAGAGAAGACTCTGCTGAGTTCAGAAAAAGTCTACACTGCTGACGACGTTACACTGCTGTTGAATGATTTTGAGAAGTTCTACAAGAAGAAAATGAAATTAAATTATAAAAATGTTACTTCATCTTCTTCTGATCATTTTCAGGAAAACAGGGATTTCCTCCAAAGCAAAACTTAGAGACTACAATGAAGAGGAGTATGGACTCTTGATCAAAGATCATTCTCACTCATCATCTGAAAAGTTTGCTGAAAAAGAAAAAGCGTGCCAAAAAGGAGTGTAAGCTTAGAAAGAGCAAATCTAGGTTACCTGATGCAGCAAAGCTAATAAACTCCGGCATATCTCATTCAGACAACCAGTCGTCTGATAAAGAGTTTGAAGAAGTACCTGAAACTCTATGCTTATCTGTCATAGAATCTGATGATTCTGAAGCTGAGGTAACTTCTACTATTAATTAAATGCACTATTTGAATCGTTTGAATAAATGCTAAATTACAAATTCAAATATTATGTGTGCATTTGCCAAGCTTAATGAAGAGATGACTCTGCTAAAAAGAGCAAATCAGATCACTGAAACTTTAGGTTGAAAAACCTCAAAAATCAGCTGACTACCAAAAAGCTTGAGCATGAGAATGAAACTCCAAAAGCTGAGTATGCAATTTGTTTTGAAGATATAAATGAATTTAAAAGAAGTAATCGCATCATTCTCTAAAAAGAAATCAGAGGCTTAAAAGAAGAAATTTGCTGATGCTCAAAAGGTTAGAAAACCTAGTAAGCTACATAAGACGAATCGGACTACTAAAACCCATCAGCCGAATAGGCTGCTGATAGGAGTAAAATTTAAATGTCAAGTCTGCAAAATCTAAGGTGAGTTATTAAATAACTCAGGTAAGAAATTTAGGCAAAAATGAATTATGTGGCAAGAATTTGAATTACATTATGATAATTATTATTATGACATGCACTATGCTTATTCATATTATCATGTTGATCATGTTCACTGCGCTGATTACCTTTCTCATTTCAATATGCATGTTTATCACACATTTCATGCATCTTACCTTGCTTATGAGCATTGTTTTAATCATGACCAGAAAGTGGTATCATATTGACAATTGGTATCATCATGATAAAACATAAGTCACTGGATCATCACATGCCAAAGGTTTTACTAACCCTGCTGAACCCAATAAATAAGGGGTACCAAAAATAGTCATCTGTTTTACAGATGAAGTACATGTGAGATGACAAAGATGAGTTGACTACCTGGCAAATTTCACAAAAGTTCAACAAGTGGTCTCACAAGCAAGCATGTACCAACAAGTGTGTTATCAAATAAGTGGTATCAACAAAGTGGTATAATTCAAGTGGTAGACTCTACATTTGGAGATTTCAAGGAACGCAAGAGTGTTGAAAAGTTGAAGATTATCAAAGAATAACAAGTGGTATTATTGTTGATTTTGGATTCATAAGTTGAGGGGGAACATATCAGAAGACTAACCCAAAACAGCTTACTGGAATTCAACGGCTGAGTGTCTTCGAAGAGAAACTCTCATCAGACTACTTGACCACGGATTCTTGAACTTAGGGGGAACGTGTACGACTAGCGGTACTCCTAAATAAAGATGAAGTTTTCAATAAGTCAAAATGAAGCTATCAGAAGACTGCTTCTTATCAGCCGACTGGAACTCAACAACCAAGTGTTATTCAAGAACGTACTACATCAAGTGGTATCAGCAAGTGTTATCACATCAACAAGTGATATCAGCTGACTAATCTGATTTTCATTCATACAAGTAGTATCAGACTACATGTAGCATCAGACTACAAGTGGAATCAGAACACAAACAGCATCAAGTGGTATCAATTCTTGAAGTTAAGGGAATTTTCTAGCTGGAGTGATAAACAGCAATGAAGACTACCTAAATCAGCCTAGCACTCACCTATTTGTCTTTAGCATACTAAGTTTGTAATCCTATAAAGAGAAAAAGGGGAAGAAGACATGCGACTCAAGTATTATTGTTGATGATAAAAAGGGGGAAGATAAAGAATGCAACTAAGAACCATTTAAATAGAAGATCAGAAAAGGGAAAAGAACCAACTATTGGTAATTTTTTTGAAAGTTGTATCAAGTCAATAAATTTCCATCTCAAGGTATGAAGACCAAATCTGAAGACTTAGAAGACGTTCTTAGTTGAAGGTTTTGTCATCATCAAAAAGGGGGAAATTATTGGTATAAATTAGAGAAGGTTTTGAAGATGACAAAAAGGCCATAATGGTTTTGAAGATCAAAATGATAAGTCATCAACTAAGAATAGCTTAGTGAAACCTATCTCAAGGTCTGGAAGATATGTGACCGAATCAGCCGAGTGGGATATCAGATCAGTGAAGATCAGATTGGTTATCATCAGCCGAGTCAAGATAGATATGTTCATCCTTGAATCAGCAGAGTAGCCATCAGCTCAGTACTCCCATCAGCCAAGTGAAGACGGTCAGTAAGCAGTCCAACGGTAACCAGCTGAGTGCATTAAATGCGACTGACAGAAAGTACAGTAGACTGTACTGTAGCAGTTGCAGGGAGCCGTTCCAAAAACTGGGGACCAGAACTCGATGACTGAAGATTTCTGTCTCATCTTCAACGGGCAGAAATTCAAATTCGAGAGTATAAATAGAAGACTAACTGAAGATCTAAAAGGGGACTTGCACAATTCAAGATCACATCTATAGAGCAAGATCCATCAATTGAGTCGTCTGATCACAAGCCCTGTCATTTGTTGACGAAGCTTTTTGTTGAAGAACAGAGAACTTGCGTTGTCTGTCTGAGTGACTTTCAACTGAGAAAAGAAAGGAGTGTATATCCATCTGTGTGAAGTGATATAGCTTCTTAGTGTAGGTTTTCTTTGTGAGCTCCTATACTGAAAATAGCGTGAGGAGTGTAGATCCATCTGTGTGAGTGATCTAACTTCGGAGAGTAGGATTTCTGTGTGATTTCTTACTTCGCACTTGTGGTCGTTTCATTTGTTGTTCGACGCAAGCAGAGTATACTGTTAACTTTGTGTTTTCTAGTATAACCCAAGATCTGTGTTACTTGAAAGAGTGGACTAAAGGATTTTTATCCATATAACCACTATAAAAATTACTTGTGTTTGATTACTTGTTTTAACTTGCATATTTTCAAAAGTAAACAAAGGTTTAAAAGACAAAGCTTTTAAATTGAGGAATTTGCAAAACTGGGGTAAAACTTTAAAGATAAACTTGTTTGAAAAATATACTTGATAAATCCGCTGCATACATGTTTTGAAACTCTAAGTATATCTGAAATCAGATGAGTGGTCAACTCAGCTTTTCAAAGCTTTGTGCGCGATCAGCTTAGTAGTCTTACGAATCAGATCAGCTGTGTCTGCTGACTGAAAAGTTAGAGAAAATGTTTTAAAGTTTATGAGATCTATTCACCCCTCCCCCCTCTAGATCTCATTGACCACTTTTGGGACCAACAGACATGGTTCACATGTTGGGATTTCATCAATGCGATTGATTTCAAGTGCGCCAGATGATGCTAACTTTTGAATCCTTGACTTAGATATATGTCCAAGTCGAGCTTGCCACAATTAGGCAGATATTTCATTATCTTGTTTTGTTTTGTTATGTTGTACGTGCATAACTAACTTAGATGGTTCAATGGTATATAGTCCATCTTTTAATGTACCAGTGAAATACAAATAATCATTCATGAATAACGAAAAGTAACCTTTATTAATTGTAAAATTAAAACCTTCATTATCCAAAACTGGAATAGAAATAATGTTCTTCACTAGACCAGGTGCATAAAGAACGTTCCTGAGGATTAATTTACTACCACCTAAATCTACTCCACTTCGCCTATGGCCTCGGCAACAGCTCTTGCTCCATTGCCAAATCTCAGGATCCAATCCCCTGGCCTAAGTGGCCTTGTTGCTCACATCACCTGTAAATCATTACAAAGATGAGAACCACAAGCAGTGTCCAACACCCAAGATGCACAGTTAATTGACAAATTAACTTCAACAAGGAATATATGTTGGGATTTCGTGGGTATAATTGTCAACTACAACGGTGCGGAATTTAAAATTTTTTATACTCCACATCCCAGGAATCTTATTAGCACATATGAATAAGGTTGAATTTATCTTAGCACATAAATACTAAAATAAATAGGGTGGTAAAATGCAATTTTACCTCACCACATGCAAGGTGGTGGTTTCTCCGGTCTTCTTTTTGGATCACTAGAGCACCCCAAGTGTTGTGCCTCTAGAGAATAGTCCACAGCAGCTGGATCTGCTATTACTTCAATCCTCAGGCTAAGAACTAGGAGAAAAGCACTTCAGATTCAAGAGTTGGATAACTCTAGATGTAGATCGGAAGAAGGAGAGAGGTGCTCGTCCCTTCTCCACAACCACGGCGGCGGCGCCTTGGTTGTCGAAGGTGGCGGCGGCTATGGCTTTTGGGGAGAGGGGGCGGCGGCTATTGGATAGGTTAGGTTTTAGTTTTTGCTAGCTTCCTTAAGGTTTTGAGTCTCCAAGACTCTTTTTTACAGTAGAGTTCAAACCATATCCCTAACCCTATCTTTTCATAGCTAATGGGCCATCAGATAAGTTGGCCCATCCCTCTAATTAATTAGTCCTTTTAATTAAATAGCCCAAGTCATTTAATTAACCAATTTAATTAAATGACCCATTTATTTAATTAACACTTTAATTAAGTAAACCAATAAATCTAACTAAAGATTTAATTTAATAATTTAATTAATTAGATAAATCTAATTAATTTTCTCTCTCCAAGAATTAACCCTTTAATTCTTTAAATTGATTTAACCCCTTTAAATCAATTCGTTCTAAAACTGACTATCACAGTTCCAACTTTTGTGTGTGACCCTCTAGGTTCACCATCAATTGGCCGCAGGCTCACATTTTTATGATTTAATTAATGAGCAATTAATTATTTAATTAATTGCTCCGATCAATTAAACTACTTTTAATTGACCACTCCAGAATTAATCTCCCATCAATTCAGGAGTACCCACACCGCATGTTCGATGTCTAGCCACAAGCCCATGAGGCCCAACTTCAGGTGAATTGAATTTAGTGAACCTTAAACCTCTTATAAGTACCATGTACATATTGTCCTTCTAACGAGTAATTTCCCAATCGAGACCTAGGGTGTGCGAATTGGTCGGCACCTCTAATCACCTCGATTCTGTACTTTCTAATTCTGGATAATACATCCAGTGTGACTGTTAAATCTGGAAACCCCTTTCCAAATCCGTCACTGACCATGGCCGTGGATTTCTCGGAATGTATCATCTCAGAATGTACAGTAAATTCTCTCATCCATTACAATGAGTCGGTAGATCCTATATTGATGCTAACCATCCGCGCATACGACTATACGTACCCAGTAGGCGCACAATGGTCAAGCTATGTGACCGGCTCCTAAATCAAAGTACGCACACCCGTATACCGAATTCGCCCTAGCACCTCATGTCTAAGGACTAAATCGTACACTGTTATAAGTCTTGAGAGACATCCCACCATCGATATGCTTTTACGCACTTCCACAATGGGTCTCTCTGTTCGGGTCGTTCGGTGCATTCAATCCCCTATCGAACCACCTAGTCATATGCACTGACATCAAAATGTCTTGTTCATGAAACTACAAAAAATTCACTTCATGTGAATCATGCATAATCGTACAAGTCTTGACGATTCATTCGATACCCCGTCTCGACATGAATCTATGACTTGGAACATTTTCGAGATCACAACCTTTGAGATTGTTTCAAGATAGATCGCACTCAATCCTGAAGTGTATAGTCCCGTAGTCACGAGTGATCTCAGGGTTTCAACCAATCGCTTAAATGTGTTCGCGAAAGATGAAGATGGCCATTTGTTTATATTATGAATTCTCGATAAAGTAAACAGTTCGTATTAATTGATAAATCAAAGATTCTTTCAAGATAAAATAATGTTCGTATTACAAGCTATTTCATTGGCTTGCAGGGCACTATCCTATCAATCTCCCACTTGCCCTAAAGCCAATCACAAACGTTTCTAAGACCCATCATTCCCAGATGCTCCTCGAACACCTTTTGTGATAATGGCTTAGTTAGTGGATCAACTACGTTATCCTTTGAGTCGACACGCTCCATTTGAATGTCTCATCTACCTATGATCTCCCTGATCACATGGTATTTCCTCAATACGTGTTTGGACTGGTGGTGTGATCTCGGCTCCTTCGCTTGAGCAATTGCCCCATTATTGTCGCAGTAGACTACTATGGGATTTGCTATGCTAGGTACCACATCCAACTCTTGGATGAAGTTTCTCTTCCAAACACTTTCCTTCGCTGCATCTGATGCTGCAATATATTCTGCTTCAGTGGTTGAGTCTGCAGTGGTCGACTGTTTGGAGCTCTTCCAACTCACCGTTGCGCCGTTGAGGCAAAATATAATCCAGAATTGGATTTAAAATCATCCACGTCAGACTGGAAACTCGAATCAGCGAATCCTTCGAGCTTCAATTCTCCACTACCACCATAGACCAAGAACATATCCTTAGTCCTTCTCAGGTACTTGAGGATAGCTTTTATGGCGGTCCAGTGTTCCTTCCCTGGATTTGACTGGTAGCGGCTCCTAACACTGAGAGCGTGAGCTACGTCAGGTCTAGTACATAACATTGCATACATTATGCTGCCAATGGCAGATGCATAAGGTATGAGAGACATTCTCTTTCTTTCTTCATCTCTTGTAGGGCACATTGATTTAGAAACATAGATTCCATGTCTCATTGGAAGCAATCCTTTCTTGGATTCTTCCATACTGAATCTCTTCAATATAGTGTTAATGTACTGGGACTGGGAGAGTCCTAACATCTTCTTTGATCTATCTCTATAGATACGTATGCCTAGTACGTAAGATGCGTCTCCCATATCCTTTATAGAGAATTGCGTGGATAACCATGCTTTTGTCTGCGTTAACGTTCTGATATCGTCTCCGATCAACAGAATGTCATCGACATATAACAAAATAAATTGTACCGAACTCCCATCGAACTTCTTGTACACACATGACTCATAAACGTTCTTGATGAAGCCATACCCTTTGACTGTCTCATCAAAATGTATGTTCTAGGTTCGGGACGCCTGTTTTAGGCCATAGATTGACCTTTGAAGTTTGCAAACCTTATGTTCACTTCCTTCAGATGTAAAGCCTTTTGGCTGTTGCATATAAATTTCCTTATCAATGTCGCCATTGAGATAGGCGGTCTTTACATCCATTTGCCATATCTCATAATCAAACCACGCGGCTATGGCTAATAGTATCCGAATGGACTTAGACATCGCTACTGGCGAGAAGGTTTCCTCATAGTCTATTCCAGGCCTTTGAGAATAACCTTTTGCCACAAGGCGAGCCTTATGAGTTAGTACCTCTCCATTTATTCCTAGCTTGCGCTTGAAGATCCACTTACAACCTACAGGGATGGTTCCCTCAGGTGGATCAACCAAAGTCCATACTTTGTTGGAATGCATGGTATCCATTTCGGATTGCATGGCTTCCTGCCACGCACCCGACTCTATGTCTGACATAGCTTCTTCATATGTCCTTGGATCAGTGTCCATTTGATCGTTTTCATGAATAAAGCCATACCTCTCAGGCTCTCTACGAACTCGATCGGACCTACAAAGTACTGGTGTACTAGATAGTTCAACGGTTTCAGGATCAACTCCCACTGTTTGTGGGGATGGGTCCACTTCCTGGACTTCATCAAGTTCTACGGATATCCCGCTTCTTTTAGAGAGGAAGTGATCCTCCAAGAAGTGGGCGTTCCTGGACACAAACGTCTTTTGTTCCTTAGGGTCGTAGAACAGGTATTCAATGGATTCCTTTGGATACCCCACAAATTTGCACAAACTAGATATACTATCTAGTTTATCTCCTTTCTTGTTTCTTACATAGGCAGGAGATCCCCATACTCGTAAATATGAGTATATGGGTGCTTTACCAAACCACTCTTGGTATGGCGTCGTCGGCACCGACTTCGAAGGTACAATGTTAAGTATCTTCGAAGCAGTTAATAAGGCTTGGCCCCAAAAGGAAAAAGGAAGGTCAGCGAAACTCATCATGGAACGAACCATGTCTAACAAAGTTCTGTTCCTTCTCTCAAACACACCATTCAACTGCGGTGTTCTAAGAGAAGTTTGCTGTGAGAGAATTCCATTCTCTACTAGATAATCGAGGAATTATTGACTTAAGTATTCACCACCTCGATCCGACCGAAGTGCCTTGATACTATGTCCAAGTTGATTCTCAACTTCCATTCGAAACTCTTTGAATTTATCAAAAGCTTCGGACTTATACTTCATCAGGTATACATACCCACAACGACTGAAGTCGTCTGTGAAGGTTATGAAGTATGAGAATCCTCCTCTCGCACTGACACTCAGTGGTCCACAAACATCAGTATGGATTAAATCCAAGGTTTGTTTGGTTCGCTCTGGTTTCCCAGTGAAAGGCGCTTTGGTCATTTTTCCCTTGAGACAGGTCTCGCAAGTCAGGAGATCATCTAGGTTCTTTATTTCAAAAGCCCTAGAGGAGACAAACTTTTGAATTCTACTCTTGGAAATATGTCCAAGCTTAGCGTGTCAAAGTTGTGGATCATTATCATCTTGTTTTATTTTCTTTTATTGAATGTGCATGACATTAGAATTAGCAGGTTCTAAGGAATAAAGACCATCTATCAAAGTACCACAAGCATAAGTAAAACCACCTTTCATTATGCTAAAATTTCCATTAGAAATGGAAAAACAAAAATCATCATTATCCAACAAAGGAATCGAAATAATGTTTTTGATAATCGACGGTACGTACAAACAGTCTTTTAAAACCAAAGAAAAATTTCCTAGGACTAATTGAACGTCTCCTATGGCCTCTGCCGCAACCCTAGCTCCGTTTCCAAAGCGCAGGATTCTATCTCCATGTTTAAGAGGCCTTACGGCTCCCATCACCTGCAAATCATTGCAGATATGAGAACCGGCTGCTGTGTCTGACACCCATGATGCACAGTTAATAGAAATATTAACTTCAATAAAGAAAATACCTTTGACCACCTCTTTCAGGTAGTCAGGGCAGTTCCTTTTCCAGTGCCTTGCTTTCTTGCAGTGGAAACATTCATCTTCTGGGCTTTTCCTTTTCTTCTCGACAACCTTCTTAGTTGTTTTAGAAGAGTTTACTTTCTTCTTCTTTCTCTTGCCCATCTTAGGCTTTGTGGCCTTGGGTTGCTCGGCAATCATGACAGACTTCTCCCTTTTCAAGGTTGATTCTGCCGTGACCAATAAATTGGTCAATTTGTGTAGAGCGTGTGCTCTATCTTCCATGTTGTAGTTCAACACGAACTGATCAAATGAGTGCGGCAGAGTATGGAGGAGCAGGTCAATGGAGAGATTAGCGTGCAGGTCTACGTCCAAGTTCTCCAGTTTTTCAACTAGATTAATCTCATATTGAATAATTCTTTTGTAGTCTTGAACCTTTCAGTCCTAGACTTCTCTCCAAATAGCTCTCGGAGATGAAGAATTATGTCAGCAGCATGCAACATCTTTGCATGTTGTTTTTGCAGCTCATTGGTCATGGATGCTAGCATGAGGCAACGAACCAGAATATCATCATTGACCCACCTTTGATGGGTAGCTCGTTCCTCTTCCGAAACCCCTTCCAGAAGTGCACCAGGCATGGGGGCATCGAGAATGTAACTCCTTTTCTCGGAGTCGATACTATCCTCAGATTTCTGAGCTAGTCGACGAAATTTGATCCGTTCAGTTTGTTAGTGTCAAGGATGATAGCTAATGGATTCTTAGACATTTTTGCAGAATTGATCTACAAAAGTAAATGATAACGTTTAGCTGACTGATCTATATTAATACTTATAATAAACGATTTTGGACTTGTTATCGAAAAAGTTCTCCCACTATTTTCTCGAAACAATTACCCCTTCAATTGTTCGGGAAATCTAATCTCCTAGTATGTCTTGACGTCCCAGCAGACATTAATTGCACCCACTACTCGCGGCCATACAATTAACTCCCCAGGTAGGTATACTTTTACCAATTGTGTTACTCCACAACCTTCAAGCTATTTTGCCTCGGTCTTCGCACTTATCTAGCACTGCTACATCATAAGTGTTACTAATCGTTAAGTCTAACCCATCAATCATGATGAGCAACTGGCCCGGTCGTGAATTCTCCGTAACTGGTTATCGGTCGATATTCACATCCCGACCAGTCCCCACCCTTGTCAAGTTTAGTTAAAAACACGAATCAAGGGATTTCGTGTATTGTCCCTTTCTTCGCCTAGGGTGCCAGACTCTGGATCACCTTCAACGATAAGTAGACAACCTACACTAGTCCCTATTGATGGAAGGCTTGGACCTTTAAAACTTCATTTTAAATGTACCCAATATGACTTAATATTATTTTCAAGAGGGGTTTTCGGGTTTAAGAGTTTGAGGGAACTCTCCTTGAGATCTCACCGTTCCAGTTATACATTATCTTTTATTTACGATCTAAATGTAACTAGCGCGCATCACCATACAAGCTCAGATATAAATACGTAAATAAACTCATACACATCTAGCATGCATGCTACCACAATATGTTTTCGATCGGGAGCCTCCTATGCGGACCACCATCGAGTCAAAGACGATGGTCCTATTGGTCAATCTATTAGGTTTCAAAGAGACCTACACTATTACACATTTTACCGTGCATACATGGCATTTAGTCTTCTTGGGCTCCCACCTTGCTTGTAACGGGCCTCCATCCTAAACTAATAAAACAGTAAAGCCCTATCTATTACAATGGCTCAAAGTGGCCCAAAACTTAAGGCTCGCAGGCCCAATAAAACCAATAAGATTAAAATTAACCAATCACATCTAACCTAAGGGTCAAGGCTCGGGGCGATCGGAAACCACGTAAACAATTTCACGTAGAGCAAGAAACAAGCAAAACCCATTTTCTTATTTCTTATCCTATTTTAAAACAACCTTTTAAAATACTATAGATCTAGTTTTAAAACCCCTTTCTAAAACAATCTCTAACCATCATTTTAAACTCCTTTAAAATGACCCTTTGATTCTCACTTTAAGTCCCTACTAATTATGATAAAATAAATTTTCCGGATTTACTAAACCCTTTTAGTGCACAAAACAGTTTCTTTTTTCAACTTTGAAAAATTGCAGTTCGGCCCCTGAATTTTCAAAAATTACATTTTGACCCCCCAACTTTCGAAAATTACAAATCAGCCCCAAAATTTCCAGAATATGCAAATTGGACCAGAAAGCAGAAAATTAATAAAATTTCCAGAAACTTTTTTTTATTGCATAAAAGACCCCAGATTTACGAAAATAGCACAAACACCCCTTAATCTTTCGTAAATTGCAACATGGTCCAGATTTTGAATAATTCCAGAATTTACAATTTGGTCCAGAATTGCATAAAAACAAAATCTTATTTTCTGTCCAGATTTTTGAAAAATTGAAATATGCAAATTAGCCCTCCAATTTTCGGAAATTACATTTTAGGCCCAAAAACCGACAAGTGCATAGATCCGAACATTCAATTTATCATAGCAAGCAAGAATAAAAAATCAGAACACAACAATCACATATAATCACATAATTTGATGCGTTCAGGCCTTTTTCATACGTGCATAATAAGTTAGGCTCTGATACCACCGTTGGGATTTCGTGGGTATAATTGTCAACTACAACGGTGCGGAGTTTAAAATTTTTTATACTCCACATCCCAGGAATCTTATTAGCACATATGAATAAGGTGAATTTATCTTAGCACATAAATACTAAAATAAATAGGGTGGTAAAATGCAATTTTACCTCACCACAGGCAAGATGGTGGTTTCTCCGGTCTTCTTTTCGGATCACTAGAGCACCCCAAGTGTTGTGCCTCTAGAGAATAGTCCACACCAGCTGGATCTGTGATTACTTCAATCCTCAGGCTAAGAACTAGGAGAAAAGCACTTCAGATTCAAGAGTTGGATTTAGATCCAACTCTAGATGTAGATCGGAAGAAGGAGAGAGGTGCTCGTCCCTTCTCCACAACCACGGCGGCGGCGTCTTGGTTGTAGAAGATGGCGGCTAGGGCTTTTGGGGAGAGGGGGCGGCGGCTATTAGATAGGTTAGGGTTTTAGTTTTTGCTAGCTTCATTAGGGTTTTGAGTCTCCAAGACTCCTTTTTATAGTAGAGTTCAAACCCTATCCCTAACCCTATCTTTTCATATCTAATGGGCCATCAGATAAGTTGGTCCATCCCTCTATTTAATAAGTACTTTTAATTAAATAGCCCAAGTCATTTAATTAACCACTTTAATTAAATGGCCCATTTATTTAATTAACACCTTAATTAAATAAACCAGTAAATCTAATTAAAGATTTACTTTAATTTCAATAATTAGATAAATCTAATTAATTTTCTCTCTCCAAGAATTAACCCTTTAATTATTTACTTTGATTTAACCCCTTTAAATCAATTCGTTCTACAACTGACTATCACAGTTCCAAATTTTGTGTGTGACCCTCTAGGTTCACCATCAATTGGCTGCAGGCTCAGATTTCTGTGATTTAATTAATGAGCAATTAATTATTTAACTAATTGCTTCGATCATTTAAACTACTTTTAATTGACCACTCCAGAATTAATCTCCCATCAATTCAGGAGTACCCACACCTCATGGTCGATGTCTAGCCACAAGCCCATGAGGCCCAACTTCAGGTGAATTGACTTTAGTGAACCATAAACCTCTTATAAGTACCATGTACATACGGTCCTTCTAACGACTAATTTTCCGATCGAGACCTAGGGTGTGTGAATTGGTCGGCACCTCTAATCATCTCGATTCTGTACTTTCTAATTCTGGATAATACTTCCAGTGTGACTGCTAAATCTGGAAACCCCTTTCCAAATCCGTCACAGACCATGGCCATTTATTTCTCGGAATGTATCATCTAAGAATGTACAGGAAATTCTCTCATCCATTACAATGAGTCGGTAGATCCTATATTGATGCTAATTATCCACGCATACGACTATACGTACCCAACGTAGGCGCATAATGGTCAAGCTATGTGACCGGCTCCTAAATCAAAGTACACACACCCGTATACCGACTTCGCCCTAGCACCTCAAGTCTAAGGACTAAATCGTACACTGTTATAAGTCTTGAGAGACATCCCACCACCGATATGCTTTTATGCACTTCCACAAGGGGTCTCTCTGTTCGGGTCGTTCGGTGCGTTCAATCCCCTATCGAACCACCTAGTCATATGCACCAACATTAAAATGTCTTGTTCATGAAACTACAACAAATTCACTTCATGTGAATCATGCATAATCGTACAAGTCTTGACGATTCATTCGATACCCCGTCTTGACATGAATCTATGACTTGGAACATTTTTGAGATCACGACCTTTGAGATTGTTTCATGATAGATCGCACTCAATCCTGAAGTGTATAGTCCCGTAGTCACGAGTGATCTCAGGGTTTCAACCAATCGCTTAAATGTGTTCGCGAAAGATGAAGATGGCCATTTGTTTATATTATGAATTCTCGATAAAGTAAACAGTTCGTATTAATTGATAAATCAAAGATTCTTTCAAGATAAAATAATGTTCCTATTACAAGCTATTTCATTGGCTTGCAGGGCACTATCCTATCAATATACCTGTTGAACTCTCCATAGGTTCGAACTTGATCCTCTCCCTTGACCTTGTGCAATAAGGAGCTCTGGTTTCCATTTGCCTCGACTTTGAATGCCGCCCAGTCTTTTCGCCAATCCTCGCTTTCTTTCCAAAAGAAGCCTCATGTTCCTCGAGCATTTATCGCAGGACGTGTACAGTGATCTCTCGCCTCTGGAGATTCAAGTCCGCGATAAATCTGTCATATGATCTAGGAAGAGATTGTAGAATAATATCCACACGGAAATCATTGTCCATCAGGACACCCATATCATCAAGTTCAGTCAGAAGTCGAATCATCTTGTGTACGTGGATTCCGACAGGAGTTTCACTTCTCTTTCTTGCTTGCAAGAGTTCCCTCATGATCGCGAATCTGTGACGACCATCTCTAATCCCATAAAGGAATTTGAGATTCGAGAGAATCTCTTTTGCGGATACCATATGCTCATATTGCAACCGCAGATCAAGTGATAATATTCCAACATGTAATCACGAGCTAAGCCATCATCCAATTTCCATTTGGTGATGCTTTTTCGAAGCTCATCCGGAACATCATGTGAAATAACAACGGGTGGTGGTACAGACAAAACATATGAGATGTTTTCAGCTTCAAAAAGTCCGTTTAAATGGTGCGTCCAGAAATGCAAGTTTGGTCCAGTTAAAATGTTACGTTCAAGTGATGAGATGGACAAATCTCTAAGTGCTCTAAGCTCTTTTTGACATCATATCTATAAAAAGACGATAGAAGTAAATATGCGAAAGATTAATTTAAAATTCACAATTTACAAACATGGTTTTTATTTGTAAATTACTCCCACTGTTTTAATCAAAATCTTATGCCCCCACATAAGTTTCGGGAATTTAAAATATCCTAGCGGGCTCAAGGCCCAAATGCAATCTCCTAGTAGCCACGACTCGTTGGCCATACTATTCGATTCACTTGGTGGTCGACATCATTGTCGGTTAACCATCGCAACTAATCCTTGAGTTCATTAAGCCTCGTTTTTCGATATGGACCCACGACTCGTGAGACATCCATACATACTAGCGTTAAATCATGTCTAATACTTATGGAAAGAAATAGTTCAATTTTATACGCCCCAGGACTCGTGAGACAGCGCCTAAAACCTTGCTATCCCCTCCCTTGGCACTAAAATCGTGCATCGAGGCAATAGACATATCATCTTCCTATAGCTTGACCCACGACTCGTGAGACATCGAGATATATTCGTACAATATGCCTAAGACCTGGTAATTGGGTAGGCTCGGACCATAGACACTATTCTTATGCGCCCGTTATTCGATTTAATACTCCAATTAAGTTTTTAAGTTCAATTGGAGGTTTTAAGTATTCTTGTGTGAGGCATCAGATTATGCTTTTTCTTGTTTACGTGATCTATTCTAAGTATTGAAGACATACATCAAAGAATATAAGTAAACATACATCACCTAGCAGGATATGATTGATCGATTGCCCATCCTATCCGATCCATCACGAGCCATGAGATGGATCAATTGGTCAGTCTAGGGTGGAAATTAAATGTCCTGACTATTACAATTTTCAAACCCATACATCATGGGCCTTCTCGTAATATCCTCCTTGATTGGGCCTCCATGTATTGAATTGGGCCTCCACGTTCTCCAAGGTTATGGGCCTCCATGTGGATCTCCAAGTCTTCATGAGGTCTTCTCGGCTCCAAACCTAAACTAAGTCTAACTTACAAAATTGGCCCTATTCTATTACATTTGTTTGCGCAAGCAAGGGCACCAATCAGGCCCATTTAATTACAACCCATAAAATAAATATATCAAAACTACACAGGGCTTAGGGGCAAAATCGACCAATCCACATATTCACTCAAGAACATACATAAATTCATATAAGGGCATAAATGTAAATTTACAGGCTCCTTTAATTTTAATTCACAAAAATTATCCATGTTAATTAATTTTGAATTAACAATTAATCTCTAAGATTAATTAACTCGTACTCGAGTTCTAAGTAATCTACAATTCTATCTTGATTAAGTTGGTTGATTAAGATAATTCCAATCTCTAAGATTCCTATCTTATCCAAAACTCTAGGGTTAATATGAAAGTAGTTCGACTGAGTTTGGTCATGGTTTGGTCTCAATAAGTGGTTTCAAAAGTTTGGCGAAACTTTTGAAACTCGATTTGGATAATGGTTTCAATGGAATATGGAGATTATAAAATATTATTAAATAATAGTTAGTGGATTTTGAGACATTGAGATTTGATTTGGATTGAAGTTTGGTTGTAGGGGTTTGGGGGAAAAAAATAGATAGTAGGTATCAAATCAATAATTTTATATGTGTAAATGGTAGATGACAGATGTCAAATCAATAATTTTATAGGTCTGAAGTATGTTTGTGTAGGTTTCGTTTTGGACTGAAACCTAGGTTTGAGCTGAGACTTATTCAAACTCTTTACCATATGGGGTTTGACCCGCTTTGATTAAGACCAAAACCAGGCAAACTCATTCCATATAGACCCCTAAGTTTCCCAATATTCCAAATCTCCAAGATTCTCAAGGTAATCCTATTTTGACTAGATTAGTTAACTAAGGTAATATTCATATCTATCAAGATTTCTACCTTATCCAAAACTCCAAGTTTCCTAATCTCACACATCTCCAAGATTTTCTAAATTTTCAAAATAGACAGAATTAGAGTCCAACCGGAAATCAACCAAATCGAGGCCAATAGAGGACGGCCACGTGGACAGCACACGCTCGGCAACGAAGTCCGCGCGAGGGCTGCCCTTAGCAGCCGCTGCTGCGCGTGGCAGCAAGCGGCTATGCATGGCAGCACGCGGCTGGCAGCCCGTAGGCTGCTGCCGTGTGCTGCACGCGCGGCCAGCGTGCTGTTCGCACTCTGCCGTGGGCAGCAGCTCGCGGTGGCCGCCCAGCCGCGGTTGGATCCAATAAAAAAAAATTTGTTTGTTCGATTACTTTTTTATTTAATTAAAAACAGATCCAATTTAATTAAATCCCAATCCAAAAATAAAATTAACGTGACAAAATTTCGAATCAAAATTTTCTTTAACTCTAAGTTGAATAGATCTACGTTCTTAAACAAACACAGTTAAAGAACTAACCATACATAAATCAAACATATGATTTAAAACACAGAATTTGCAAATTCATATATATATACACAAAGCCAGAGTTGGCTCAGATACCACTGTTGGGATTCGATAAGATAAACAGCCCTACAGGCAGCGGAATTTAAAACTTTTAGGGCCTCTTACGGAATCTTGTCAGGATACTAAATTGGTTGTATATATATGAATATAGTTAACGACATAAATAACTAGATCCAAGTTAAAACTGTCTCCTTGCAAATCCCTGCTATCAGTGAAAAATGCGTCTTTCTCCCTTCGGTTGGGTCGATCCTAATCCCTGTTGTAGCGCCCCACGTGTTGCGCCTCTACGAGTTGATACACCACAATATCACGAAAACAAATATAACCTAATCGGCTAGAACATAGGGTATATTTAGATCTAGGGTTAGAGAACGACTTAGGAGCTAAAATCGAAAACGAAAAATTCTTCCGAATGGGAAGAGGGTTCGGCTGATTTTACTAAGGGAGAGGGAGAGATTGCTTTTCTTGACTTGGTATTTTGGCTCTTGTGTTGTGTGTATGAGATATGACATCAAGTCTCCTATTTATAGGTATCTCATTAACCTAATCCTCCTAGGAATAGGATTAGGACTCCAAGTCTCCTACATGGGCCATGGCCCTTTTAATTAGAAGATTAAGTCTTCAATTAATTCATAGCCCACTCTTTAATTAATTTAATTAGTCTTTATTTAATTTCCAATTAAATAGCCCAATTAATTAATTACTCTCCCAATTAATTAAATTAGACTCTAAGTCTATTTAATTAAATCTTCCTATAACTAATTAAATCCAACATAATTAATTAACTCACAAATTAAATTCCAATTGAATTTATAATCTTGATCCAATTCCAATAGGATCACTTTCGCTCCAATTGAGTCGACCCAGTCGACCTAGTTAATTAAATCAACACAGTCGATTTACTCGACCCAATCAACCCAAACAACCCAGTCGAATCGTTCGACCCAGTTGTTCTTATATTCATCGCTTTCGCTTCATGTGTATTGTGTATGCCCCCGTAGGTTTACCACATAATTGGTTGTTCGTCATAATTAAATATTTATTTAATTATTCGAGCATTAAATACTCTAAATCAGTCGAACACTCTGTCGACTGATCATTCCAAAATTAGCACCCCTGCCAATTTGGGAATTCTCCCACACTCTACAGTCGATGTCTGGCCACAAGCCCATAGAGCCCAATCACTGGTGAATTAATTCAGTGAACCTTTTTACTCATTTACAATTTCCATATACGACATAATCTCTCCATCGATCAATCTCCTAGTCGAGACTTAAGAGTATGGACTTTTCATCGGTTCCCTTTTCTTTCGTCTTGACCTTATGTATTCTGGTCTCGAAATAATTCTCTTTGACATTAATCTTTATGAGCTACTTTCATAAAGTGGTCAGATACCTTGGCCAATGATTTTTACCAGAATTAATTTCTCACAGAAATGAATAGGAAAAATTCCCAATCTATCAAGTTGAGACAATGGATCATTTGTTGATGATATGAACGTGCATACGAGTCCCTCTATACCCAACATGAGTCCACAGAGACTTTCTGGTAATCTCCAGTAGCTCAGGACTTACATCTAAGTATAGACGTTCTCGTACCAGATAAACCCTATCACCTCATGTATGTAGGGATCGTTCCTCGTATACTATCATAAATTGGAATAACTTCAACCCCGATATGCGACTATCGCTTCAATTGTGAGTTATTTCCTAATTATGGTATTCAGTGCACTTGCCATCCCAGCAAGTCACCCACTTATGTGTATCAACTATACCAGTCACGCTCGTGGACCCCAACGTTCTCCAGTTCATCGGAGTATACACAATATTGAGATTCTAACTAAATCCAACGATGTCCTATCTGGATTGGATTCTACGACTCTTGAATATGTTCTAGATCAAGGCCTTGGAGATCAGTCCACGGGTTGTCCCATTGCCCTGTGATCTAAGGTCTTCTATCCTTATGCGTAGATAATTATTACATAAGATAAAGTTGACCATATAATAAAGTGCATTTATTAATCGAAATTGAATAGTTCCATCATTTATTACATTAAATGCGAGCCATACAGTTGTCTTGTCGGACACTATTTCTATCAGAGTTGTGAGTTCATAACGCAAAACGAGGCTAAATGAACTAAAGGGTTAGTTGCGATGGTTAATCGACGACATGTTCGCCCACCAAATGGATCAATTATTATGGCCAACGAGTCATGGGTACTGAGTGATTGCATTTGGGCCTTGAGCCTGTTAGGAAATTTTTATTTCCCGATCCTTATGTCGAGGCATAAGTATTCGATAAAAATAGTGGGAATAATTTATAAATGAAAACCATGTTTGTAAATTATGCATTGATATTAATATGTCGCGTATTTATTTCTTTTATCGTCATGTTTATGATAGTTTTTCATAAGTGATATATCCTAGAATATTTACCATTATATTTGATTTAACCGGATTTGGTCGGGTTAAAGGTATCAGTAGAATTGTGGTATTGGGGATTCTCAATATATATGGTTTATAGGGCTCTGTTACTTTACTTAGGATGGATCAATCTCAAGGAAGAGCAATTTCGTAAGAACAATAAGTAAATATCGTAACTAACGTTAGAATAACACAAATATGAAGAGAAAGCTCTTTTCTTTATTGAATAATAGTGGGTTCTGCCGTTTATGCAGAATTTAATGGCGTATTTTGCCTTATGATTCAGAGTTGTTTAATACAATGATTGACTAGGTATTTATATTATAATAAACCGGGCATTACAAGGAAATATAGTCCTAATAGGACTCGGCCCAAATATCCTTCTTGAGTCCGGAGTGTAGTCTTCTTGTCGAAGAGAGCTGTATTCCACCGGGTCGATAAGATGATCCCGAACTGTCTGATTTGGTCGAACCGATCTTATGTTCTTTAGTCGATCCGCACATTATAAGGGGTGCGAAATAGCCCCCATCAGTACTCCCTCACTTCTTCGAGCGTATAGATAATAGAAGCTCGTAGAAGTAGATAATTTTATACAACTGTTTATCTTCTATGAATGGTGCCTCGTTAAAAACCTTTCTTAAGAAAAAACCCTGTGGGAAAAAATCTTAAGTAAGGAAAAGAGTGCAACGCATCATAGATAGTCGTTTTCTCTTTCCAATTATGAATCGCCACGCGTCCTTTCGGGAGGCTTTTGATCTTCTTCCGTTTTTGGCGGGAATGCGATTAGTTCTGACGAGTTCGAAACGTCTTTTCTCTTCTCAGTATAAATAGGTGACTTTTGAGTTCGTCATTTCTCCTTTATACTTGCTTAGAGTTCGTAGTCATTTTCTTGCTTAGTCGTTTATCATATAAAGTTTTCTTTTTATCGACCTATATCCTCCGAGAATCTGAAAATATGACTTCTTTAAGAAAATCTTCTTCTTCCTCTAGGGAGAATGTTGCTCCCAATAACGAGGAGGAGTTGCACTCTAATTTTTTGGGCGAACAAACTTGAGTTCCTGAATTTGTCGTTCCTGTTGAAGACACTTTTAAGGTACAAATCCTTTCCGATACAGATGTCACTGCCCGAGCCAAAAAGGGCAAAGGTACTGCTCCTCAAATTTCTGAACCAATTGAGGACCTAGCTTGTGCTTATACGGTGGACACTTTTCCGGAGGTTGTGAATAATTATGCTAAATATTTCCCGGAGGGTTCTGAGATAATTCTCCCTTCTCCTTCTGATAGGGTTACATCTCCACCTGAAGGATGTCGAGCCTTTTACACGGCCCATTTTAATAGCGGTCTGCGTCTTCCGTTGTCTCCCCTCTTCCTTGATATTCTAAAAATATTCAGCGTGTCCCTGACACAATTAGTTCCAAATTCTGTGGCCTTTGTGGTTTGTTTTTCAGTCTTGATGATCACAAAGGGGTTCAAACCTTCTTTTCGTAACTTTACACAACTTTTCCGGTTCAATATTTCCAGTTCTTCCAATCGTGGATATTTCTTCGCTAGTCAGAGGCCTAGCCGAGCAATTTTCGATTCCCCCGTTTTTAGCAACCCTTTCTGGAAATATCATTTTTTCTTTGTTCGCCCCCCACCTCATCTTCGATTGGCGGACGGTTCGACTATACCCTTCTCGTGGGATCACGGCTCCAAATGGGTTTACGGAGGTCGCCTGCCGACCGGTGAATTCATTCCTGATGACGCTCAGTTTATCGGTGAAATCCCCGCTATGCGTGCCAACAAATATCAGAGTGCTCTTCTGATTGGGGAAGCTTTCCTTCGTAAAGCGGGATTGAGTGCTCATCATTTTCCAATCAGCTCATCGTCTGAATCTCTTGGTAAGTACTTCGTTTTGGCTTAGGGTTGTGATGATACCTTCTATACAGAGAAATTGACTTTCATCTTGTTTCTTTTTCAGCTAGTATGGTAGAAAACTCCCGACATTCTTCAAAGGGAAAAATGGTGTTATCCAAATCCTCCAAATCCATTGAGAACGTCCCTATCATGCAGAGAGCGTCTCGGAAGAGAAAGCTCTAGGGAGAATGGAGAGGAGTCTCCAGATTCTTCGCAAGATTCCCCTATTCGTCAAGGGACTGGATCCGGTTATCCCCCCCTTCAGCTTAGGACATCCTTAGGTATTCGTGGATGTCGCAGCTGGTCGATGCCTCATCCTAACGATAATCCGGTGGGGAGAAAGAGGAGTTGCTACGGTCGTTCTGGTAACGATCTCTCTTTACCTGACGACAATCATCCAAAGCCTACTTTGGTCGAAATGATTGAGGATCATTTAGAAGGAAAAAGGGCTGCAGGTTACTCTGAGAAAGATTCTCTTATTCATGATGAGAGTGAGAACGCGGTCGATAAGGCGACTCGTGTTCTTTTGTCCGGTGTTTTTACTCGCGATCTGAATAAGCTTCTTCGAAAGGATCCTTTGGAGAAATTTCAGCGAGCTTCTCTCTATGCTGAAAAGGTAACGTCTTTTTATGTTTGCTTTATAAAATATTTCCTTTCGAAGGTCTTTCTAATTTGCTTACATACGTTTTGTTTTACTTCTTTACTTTTTTCAGACTAAGACTTGTTTAGCCTCATATGCTTATGAAACTGCTCTCTGGAAACAACAATGTGAGTTTCTGGAGGAGAAATACAAAGCTTTACTTCATAAGTCCTCTGGTTCAGAGGTAGGCCCCTCAACGTCTTCTTCCGTTCCGGTCGTAGAGACTAGGGCTACGGGTACTGAAGACCAGGAGATCATGAACAGGGTCCTGGAGACTTCTCGTGCTCAAGAGCAAGCCGATCAAATGGCTAAAAAGTTAGAGGAATTCCAGTTTCGGAGTACTGCTCGGATTAGTGAGCTAGAATCTCAAGTATCAAGTCTTCAAGCATCATTAGAGGAGTACGAGAAGGACATTCCTCTTAGTGGACTCAGGGATCGTTATGGTCGTAATTATGATGAAAAAGTGATTCGTGAATTCCTTAATTCTCCCGTTCATACGGCGTTGGTAAATCAAATGGTCGGTCCGCTCTTAGAAAATACATTCAAGAAGGCAATCCATCAGTTGGTCGTTTTCGACATGATAGATGATCGTCGAAAGGAATACTTTAAAGCGGCACATATTCGGTTGAATCGCTATGGCGAAGTATATTCTCCTTCCGAGCTTCCAGTTGTTGTTTATCAAAATTTTCCTTTGGCACACCTCGTCAAAGAGTTCGGGAAACCATTGTCGATTCCTCCTTCCGATATCAATGATGAGCTTGACAATACCTTCATCGATCCAGAAGATGAAGAAGAAGAAGAAGATATTGGCATAGCCGAGGAAAAGGACGTCGGTAGCGAACAGAATATTCCAGATAGCGACCAAGCTATATGATATATCGATCTATTGAAATAATCTTTGTAACTTTTTTACCCGTATGTTTAATTGTAAATTTACCCTTTCATCCCTTTGAAATAAACGTTTCGTATTTTGACAGTCGCGTCCTTCCGTGTTCTGATGTAATAATTCAGACAAGTCATTAACTTCGCCGTAATCATTATGCGTATGTCGTTTCAAATTCTATTGTTTATTCCAAGGCTATCTTCAGTATTTTGCGCCCTTTCTTTAGGTCTGTCGCGTCTTTTCGTGTAGTATAAATACAAAAGGTAAAAACTTGGCTTGATATTTACCGTTATACTCGTCTCTTCTAATAGAATACTTTTTCTTTGACTAGTCGATAAAATTTCTCGATATTTACTTTGTACTTTTCAACAATCCGATCATGAGTAATCTTTTTGGCAATACTTCGAAGCGACCTTCCCGTGAGAGCGCTAGGGATACCAGACCCAAAAAATCTCGAAGAGAGGGGCCCTCGATAGAGCCTCCTCGTTCGTCTTCAATAACTAGGTCGGTGATCGACACTCCTGTTGTCCCTTCTGAACCATTTTCCGTAATTAGTTCGTCTTTTGTAGAACCAAATTTTTCTTCTTCTACAGAAGTAGGAAATAGGCCTTCCCCTGGTCGGGTGGCTTTTGGAGATTCGTCCAGTGTGGAGCAGTTTTTCGATATACCTGTTTCTTCAGGTGTTTCTTCTTTTGAGCCTGGGTTTCATGGAGGGGATTTTGTCAATACCCTTCCTTTTTCTACCTCTGCTGCCCCGGTCGTCAGCGGGGGCCAAACTGAAGAAGGCTCCTTCGTAAATCCCTCCTCAACACAGCCTACTTCTCAAGATTTTTCTGATTACTTGTTTCATGATACTACTGTGATGACTACTTCCTTCGAATCTGGCGGGCCTTTTGGAGGTCGAAGTGAGTCAAGGTCTGGTCGCCGAACTGTTATTTCTGCTTCGGGGAAGGAAACCTCGGTTAGTCCTAATGAGAGGGAATCTCCTCGTCCGTTAGACGATCGTTGCATCCTTGAGCACGTTAAAGATATTTTGCGGTCAGTGAGTCCCCGCCCTGACAATGTCCCTCTTCTTAGTGAACTGCCTGGCTCTGTTGAGCCTGATGCTTTGTCTTGGGATCTGGGCTTGAGCACTATTTTGCCCGGTGAATTGAGGAAACTTGAGAATACTTCCAATGTGCGCCTTGTTCAGTCGCTAGTGAAGTTGTGCGAGCAGGTAGACCTGTCTTTTCATTATTTTTCTTGTTTTCATTTTGATTGCCTTGTTACATAAGGAGTGTTTTTTCTCTTTCCAGGCTAAGTACTTTGCACTCCAGCTGGGTGTGCAAAATGACGATCTGTGGATAAGCAGAAATGCTTATCAACGTCGTTTGGAATCGGAGTCGGCCAAGGTCAGAGGGCAGAGTCTCCAACTGCAGATTGCCAATGATGATTTGAAAAAATTGGAAGAAGAAAAGTCTGTCTGGGAGAAAGAGAAAGGTGACTTGGTTCAGGCTGCTGCCCTAGCAGAGGAGTCTCGACGGCGGTCTTATGAGGAAGGTCATGACGCCGGTTATCTAAAGCGTCAAGAGGAGTTGATGGCGTTTGCTGGTAACTTGACTCCTCGGAAGACTGTTTCCGCTTGTCGGCCTGTTGATAACAACCCTTCTCAGTGATTTGTTTGACCTGGCAGGCCTTGGACTGTCTCTTTTTTTTTTTTTTTTTTTTTTTTTTAGTGCCCAACTTTTTGTGTAGTTGTTTGGGCTGAATTTTTGTATTGGGAGAACGACTAAATTGGAAATTATGATCTTTTGTAGGCAGATCCTTGCCTTGATCAATTTTATTCTGTAGATATATTTTGTTATGCACATTTTGCTGTTATGCATAAATATGAAATAATCAGCATAGATTGGCATACTTATCTGATATTGATCCTTGCGGAGGATACTGAGAATAGAGAAAAAGGTAGCTTAATCTTGCTCGGTCACTATATAAGTAACTGAATGATATACTGTTTGCTCTGCAAAATAAATTTTTTTGTTGATCAACCCAGTATAGTCCCTTGGGTTATACCCAAAACCACGTTGTTCATCAAAATGTAGATAGTAGGTCATTCGTATCGATAATCGATTGATTAGCAGTTAAGGAACGCTCAGCATCTTGGTCGATGTTCTATCCATGCCTTGTAAATTTGTCTTTTTGTGATGTATATCTTATATAAGGAAGCTATTATTTCTTCTGTTGAACTCTACTTTTCTTTTCATAAGACTAAGAGAAGATATCCCTTTTAGTATCTTCCTAAACTTTATGTTTCTCTGCATTAACTGTGAACTATATGTTCCTCAACCAGTGTATCATTATATCATTTCTTTGATATGGGAGGAATTGGAAAATGTAGAATTATTAGCCAGATCTGGCCTGCTCAGACCTCCTTCAGCAATTCTTTGGAATTTTAGGCAGTGACGACTTTGCAGTCTAGCATGGTCGTATTTAATCGTTCTAGTACCGACGTCAGATTTCTTGTACTCCAATGGAGGTCTTGTATGGCTAATTTAATAGTTCCTCATATGATGCATAAGGCAGTGACGACCCTCTTATGGTTGAAGGTTTGGTCTTTTATCTCTAGGCGAGCAAGTATCCTTTTTACAACGGTTTAAACTTGCATGCCTTCGTTGAGGATCTTTAAGTTTTTCTGTTGAGCGACTATCATATGTGAGCATACAGAGCTTTCTGGTCTGGAGCTTCTTCAAGTCTGCTTGGATTATCTTGTTGATCGCTTCGATCTACGGCTTCTTTTGTTATCGACTGGTTGAGTCGATTAGATAGTGCCGTTCCAATTTACTTGCATTAATTATAGGAAGTCAGACGGTCGCATTTACGTCCCTTGATCAAATACTTTTTCAGCCGTTGGATTGCTTAGGTCTATCCCTATAAATAGGGAAGTGACTTGCATGCTTCATTTGCAATTTCTCAAAAAGGATGGAGATCTTAGTCTCCTTGGATTTTATTTTACCTTCAGATCCCATAATATTCAAAAAGTCACATTATCGTGATTCACATCATAATAGTTTAATGTTCTTCTGCCTTGTACTGACGGGTCCCATGGAAGCCCTACCTCGTACTGACGGGTCCCATGAGGCCTTGAACCTTGTATTTACGGGTTTGAGGTCCGTGGTTTCCTGTTTGCACATGGAGGGTTCATTTTTACCAGGCACCGCCGCTTTTGGATGTTACCTCCGGATTGATAGACCACCGGGGTGTGCTGGTAAAAGTTAATGTTCACGACCGCCCCGAAGAGATGCTGCTCTAGAGTAAAATCAACTCTAATGTAAAAGCAGTGTCTCTTGTTGTGGGTGAATGAGTATTGCTGGTTATCTGGCTGGTAATGCTCATTTCGTCTGGAAGAACATTTGATCTTCAAAGCCTGGCCGTCGAACCAAAGAAGTCGACCATCCTGAGCAGCATGCTTCTTAGGTGGTCAGTTACAACCATCGAGGCACTAGGGATGAGATTGATGTTTCCGTGGACATTGTCGTGAGGATCCCAGATCCATAGGATAGGATCGTTTAATAGTTGTAACAATGTGTAAATCGTATATAGACCTTTGTAATCTGATTAGAGCTATTTGTATGTAATTTATTGCATGTTCCTTGAACACAGATGAATAAAATTTTACAATTATTCTTTTCATTCTTCTTGTCATTGATATTGTTTTAATCTTGTTTATGAGGAGCGTTTATCGAGCAGATACATTTACACTCTACTCATTTCCAAGATATAGATGTTTTTACCAATTCTTATTGGTCGTTTAAAACAGATTGAGGAGTGCTTATTGAGTGAATCAATGTTTACTCGACTCTTTTTGTTTAGACTTAGGTTTTTATACCAAAAGCCTTATAATTGTTAAATATAATCGAGGAGTGTTTATTGAGCGGATCAATGTATACTCAACTCTTTTTTGTCTAGACTTAGGTTTTTAACCCATAAGCTTTATAAATCGTTGAAGAATAAACGAGGAGTGTTTATTGAGCGGATCAATGTATACTCGATTCGTTTGTTTTTATTTAGACTTAGGTTTCAATACCAAAAGTCATATAATCGTTAAATATAATCGAGGAGTGTTTATTGAGCGGATCAATGTATACTCAACTCTTTTTTGTCTCGACTTAGGTTTTTAATACCAAAAGCCTATTTTGGTCGTTCAAAACAGATCGAGGAGTGTTTATTGAGCGGATCAATGTATACTCAACTCTTTATGATTTAGACTTAGGTTTTTATAACAAAAGTCTTTTAGATCGTTGAAAACAGATCGAGGAGTGTTTATTGAGCGGATCAATGTATACTCAACTCTTTATGATTTAGACTTAGGTTTTTAGTACCAGAAGTCTTTTAACCGTCATAAGTAGATCGAGGAGTGTTTATTGAGCGGATCAATGTATACTCGACTCGTTTTGTTTAGACTTAGGTTTTTAATACCAGAAGTCTATTAATCGTTGAAAATTAGATCGAGGAGTGTTTATTGAGCGGATCAATGTATACTCAACTATTTATGATTTAGACTTAGGTTTTTAGTACCAGAAGTCTTTTAACCGTCATAAGTAGATCGAGGAGTGTTTATTGAGCGGATCAATGTATACTCGACTCGTTTTGTTTAGACTTAGGTTTTTAATACCAGAAGTCTATTAATCGTTGAAAATTAGATCGAGGAGTGTTTATTGAGCGGATCAATGTATACTCAACTCGTTTTGTTTAGACTTAGGTTTTTAATACCAGAAGTCTATTGATCGTTGAAAAAAAATTGACCGAGGAGTTTTTATTGAGCGGATCAATGTATACTCGACTCGTTTGTATGGTTGGATCGAGGAGTGTTTATTGAGCGGATCAATGTATACTTAACTCCTTTTGTCCTGATTTTCAACCAATATGATAGTGGAATTTCAAGGAGTGTTTTACCGAAAGAGTCGATTTATACCCAATCTTGACTTAATATTTAAAATTGCTAAAATCTTTAATAATTGACTTGTAGGCTAAGGCCTTTATTACAAAGACTTAATAATAAAATAAAGCAGCATAATCTGCTAAAATTTATTTACCATAGTATTTCCTAAGGTTGACTGCATTCCAGGTTCTTGGTAAGGCTGTTCCATCCAAGTGTGCAATTTTGTATGAACCTTTCTTTCCTACGCCAATGACAACGTAAGGTCCATCCCAATTTTGTTGTAATTTTCCCACATGTTTTGATACTTCTACCTTTTTCAAGACCAGGTCTCCTTCTTTGAAGGTTCGGATGCGTACCTTTTGATTGTATGCCTTTTCCATATTTGCTTTAGTGGCTTGCAATCGTACAGCGGCTTTTTCTCTTAAAGCTTCTGTTAAATCGATATCATTTTCTCTTGTCTTTTCATTTTCCTGATCATCGTACATTTCAATTCTTGGTGTTGGAATTAGAGTTTCAACAGGAATAACATCTTCCGAACCATATACCAAGCTAAATGGGGTTTCCCCGGTTGAGCTCCTGACAGTGGTTCGATTAGCCCAAAGTACTCCTGGGAGTTCATCGAGCCATTTTCCTTTGGCCGCTCCTAACCTTTTTTCCAAGGATTTTATTATTTCTCGGTTTGCTACTTCAGTCTGTCCGTTCGCTCTAGGATGCCCGACCGAAGTGAAATTTTGTTGAATCCCAAGTTTCGAACACCATTCTATTACCTGTTTTCCCGCGAATTGGGTTCCATTATCAGAAATTAGGATCCTTGGGATGCCAAATCGACAAACTATGAACTTCCATAGGAAGTTGATCACTTGGAATTGAGTTATTCGTGCAAGAGCGATGCATTCTATCCATTTGCTGAAGTATTTTACAGCGACCAGGACATAAGCTTTCTTGGATCTAGCCGCTGGGAACGGTCCCACGATGTCCATTCCCCATTGGTCGAAAGGCCAACATACCGGTATAGGGTGCATATTTTCTGCTGGTCGATGACATATATTAGCATGGACTTGGCAGTGATGACATTTTTGGACATACTGAGCGGCATCATTGTTGATGGTAGGCCAATAATAACCTGTTCGGAGGCATTTTAAAGCCAATGCCCTTGCTCCGCTGTGATTCCCTGCGTTTCCTTCATGTACCTCTCGTAAAATATCAGTGGTTTGTGATTCAGAAACGCATTTCAGAAGATTTCCTGATACTGATCTCCGGTAGAGTTTTTCTCCTACTAATGTATATTTTGGAGCCCGATATTTTATTTTCCGACCTTCATTTTGGTCAAGCGGCAATTTTCCTTCTCGAAGATAGTCTATCATTGGAGTTATCCAATTTTCTTCTGCTTCTTCGATTTCCATTACATCGACCGCCGGTACTTCATCGATGTCGATGTCCGGTGTACTAGAGATTAACCAGTTGATCACCCTTTCAGTCTTTCCGTCATGGGCTCCTGTGAACCTAGATAGTTGATCGGCCCATTTGTTTTCCGATCGTGGAATGTTCTGTATACCGAAGCTTTCGAATTTTTCCGCTAGTGTTTTCACTTTGGCAAGGTATTTAACCATATTAAATTCCTTAGCCTCATATAGGCCTTCTATTTTTCTTTGCACTAACTCTGAATCGGTTAATACTTTAAGGCTTCTAATGTTGGCCTTGATCGCCATTTCCATTCCTGCGATTAACGCTTCATATTCTGCTTCATTGTTTGTTACGACGAAGTCCAATGTTATTGCATAATTTAAATCCTCTTTATTCGGTCCGGTGAAGTAGATTCCAGCGCCCCCTCCTTCTCGGCACGATGCACCGTCAACATGCATTAACCAAGTTTGATCTTCTATGATTAAGATATCGTCGTTGAGGCTGCTCGATAGTTCGGTTGCTTGTGTGGGAGTTTCCAGTAGGAAATCAGCTAATACTTGGGCCTTAATCGCAATTCTCGGTTTGTAGTCGATTTCGAATTGACCGAGTTCGATCGCCCATTTGATTAGTCTTCCGAAAGCTTCTGGCTTTGCTAGGACTTGTCTTAGTGGTTGGTTTGTTAAAACCACGATTTTGTAGGTTAAAAAGTAAGGTCGAAGTTTTCGTGCTGCCACTACTAAGGCCAACTCGAATTTCTCAATTTCCAAGTAATTCTTCTCCGCCCCTTGTAGCAATTTGCTTAAATAATATACAGGCTTATGTTATGATCCTTCTATTTTGATCAGTACTGAACTAACGGCCGCATCGGAGATCGAGATGTAGATATACAATGGTTCCCCCTCGGTCGGTTTGGCCAGCAACGGGGATGTTGTTAAATATTCTTTGAGCTGGTTGAAGGCATGATCGTATTCTTCGGTCCAAACGAAGTTTTTTGCTTTTCGAAGTGTTTGGAAGAAGGGCAAACTTCTGTCTGCTGATTTTGATATGAATCTGTTCAGCGCTACGATTTTTCCTACCAAGCTTTGTAATTGGGAGATGGTTTTGGGAGGCTTCATTTCGGCTATGGCTCGAATTTTTTCTGGGTTGGCTTCGATTCCTCGTTGATGTACCAAATAGCCCAAGAATTTTCCTGTCTTAACACCGAAAGTGCATTTCGCGGGATTTAACTTCATGCGGTATTTTCTCAATATTCGGAAACATCGATCAAGATGTTTTACGTGATCTGCTTCGTTCATGCTTTTGACTAACATGTCGTCTACATAGACTTCCATTATTTCTCCGATTAACTCTTTGAACATTAGGTTTACTAACCTTTGATAAGTAGCCCCGACATTCCTTAAGCCGAATGGCATTACTATAAAGCAATATACTCCCTGCTCGGTTATGAACGCAGTCTTCTCTTGGTCCCGCTCATCCATATATATTTGATAAAACCCTTGAAAAGCATCCATCATGCTGAAGATCGCGAAGCCAGCGGTTGAGTCAACTAATAAGTCGATCCTTGGGAGGGGATATGGATCACGTGGGCATAATTTATTAAGGTCGGTAAAATCATTACACATTCTCCACTTGTTATCCTTTTTATCCCCTTTTGCTACTAGAACGACATTACATAGCCATTCTGAGAAGTGTATTTCTCGGATTTGTTTTGCTTCAAGTAGCCTTTCTGCTTCTGCTTTGATGATTTTATCTTTTACTGGCCCGTGATTTCTCTTCTTTTGTCTAGCGGGTTTTGCCAAGGGATCAATTTTTAGCGAATGCTTGATTACTCGAGGATCAATTCCTTCAATGTCATTCGCGCTCCAAGCGAAGACGTCGACATTATCTCTGAGAAAGTCAATCAACATTACTTCCCCTTCTTTGCTCAATTCAGTACCTATTCTTGTTGTTTTCGACGAGTCCCCTTGCACTAGAATTACATCCTTATGTTCCAGTGGCTTCAAAGCTAAATCTAGCGGTTCTTTTCCCTTTTTATCTATTCGATCAGTACTAGGGATTTCAACCTCGTTTCCAACGACATCGTCTACGAGCTTTCTTTTGCTCGGGGTAATTGATTTGAGGTGGTTTTTCAAAGTTAATGAGGTGCTATAGCAATCCCATGCCATGCAGTGATCATTCATTATTTCCCCGATACCTCTGTCGGTCGGAAATTTTATCTTCTGATGATAAGTAGAGACAACGGCTCGGAATAGGTTGAGGGCTAGTCGTCCTAATATTGCGTTATAAGCGAAGGGTGTTTCTACCACTAGAAATTTTACTAGCTTCACTGTCCGGTGCGGTTTTTTCCCGAGTGATACACTTAAGGTTATTGTTCCGCTGGGGATGATTTCGGATCCTCCAAACCCTACTAATGGCGTAGCTACTTTCTGTAGGTTTATCTGTCCCAAGTTCATCTGGGCTAAAACCTCCCGGGAGATGATATTCGCCGAGCTCCCGTTATCGATTAGGATCCTTTTGACATTATAATTTGCTATTTCTAGCGACACCACCATCGGAAAATCGGGGTTATCCTCTTTCATGTCCCAAACAATGTTTTTGGGTACTTCGCCTTCGTTAAAGCTGATCAGCTGGTCGTTTGTTGGTTTGTTTTCTAGAGTCCATATTTCTTTTGGGTATTTTAAGCTTCCAATTATGGATCTAGCTGTCCTTCGTCGGGCGTTACGACTATCCCCTCCTGCGGGTCCTCCGGAAATTGTATGGATGGTTCCATTGATCTGGTCATGGTTCAACTCCTGTGTAGGACCATGCTCGGGTGACCTTCGACGAGAACTCCTTCTTTGATTATTATTCCGAGGGCTTCTACTTCTTCCCCTCTTGCGGTTATCTCGCTCTAGATAGTCGTCTAGTTTTCCCTGTTCGATTAGATTTTCAATTTCTTTTTTAAGGTGAAAACAATTTTCTGTTCGATGTCCGTGTGCACGATGGTATCTGCAGTATAACTCATAGTTTCGAGATCCTGGTCTGGGCTGAGCGATTTTCTTCGCTTAAGGGATCCAATTATTCCTTTCTAGTACTTCCAATATTTCTTCTATCGGAGCATTCAGCCTTGGGTGTTCTACTTGACTAACCCTGCCTCTGATCGTTAGTTCGGGGTTTCTTGGTCTTCGGTAGTAATTAGGTTGTCTTTCTTGGTCGGTTTTATTGTATTCCAATCGCTGGAAAACGTTGCCTTTTCTAAAAGATCGTTCATAATCCATGGATCTTTGGGCAGGGATTCTATCATGCCGTTTGGAGCCTGAAGTTGTGACTTTGTTTTTGTTTTTATCTTTAAAGGAATTCATCTCTTCTTGGGTCATATATTTAGATGCCAAGCTCATGATGTCGGCAAACGTTCTTGGTTGTTTTCGACTGAGGGCATTTCCGAACTGCCTATTCTTCGTGAGGTCGAAGAGAATAGAAATTATGTAATCGATATTTGGGGAATCAATTTTAAGTAATTCTACGTTAAATCTCGCCAACCAGTTTCTTAAGGACTCTCCCTCTTGTTGGTGTATAGTTCCTAAGTAACTCATTGGAAGTTTTTGCTTCTTCTGACTGGCAAACTGCTGTGTCAATTTATTGCATAATTCCCGAAAACTGAATATGGAGTTGGAAGGTTGCTTGGCGAACCAGTCCAAAGCGAGTCCTTCAAATGTGGTCACCATTAATTTGGCGGTGAATTCCGCTGAATGAGCGTATAAGTTCATTATATTGGTGAAGCTAAAAATATAGTCATCTGGATCAGTGGTTCCGTCGTATCGGGGTAGTCTACCCAGGACCTGTCCGATTGACTGTACCTCTTTTATTTCTCTGCAGAAAGGAGAACAGGCCGCAAGGCTCTCCTGGAGTTCCGTGGTTCGGGCCCACGGGTTTTGAATAGATTGTAGGCGTTGTTCGAGTCATTCCTGCACCATCCTTTCGATTTCTCTTTCCGAGAATCGCTTTGTTCGTGGTCGATCTGGGATTGCATCATCTATGTCATCCTCGATAGGGATTATTGTACGTTCCTTGGACCCGCTGCGCCCCGGGTGTGGTTTTCTTTGTCCTGGTTTCCTTCGGGGATGGTTATCGGAGGGTTTTGAATTGCCCTGCTGCGGACTGTGTAGCGAGCGCCGCTCGCTCGCCGGGCTGTCAACTTGTTGAGAGGTTTGATCATTTTGCCTTGGCGCTCCTTGAGCAGGATTTGCCCTTGCAGTCCTAACATTTTGAGGAACTTGTTCAAGTACGAGAAATTCCTCTGGGGAGAGTGATTTAACGAGCATAGCAATCTGTCGCAATTTCTCCTGAGCGCCCGAGAGAGGAACGGGGATCGCAGGGACTTCCGGTTCTTCCGGTATGGTACCGGGAAGATCTCCTTGGGGTTCCTGCTGATGAGGAAGAGGACCCTGCAAATTCTCGTTGGTGTCGTGGGCGTTATTATCATTATTATCCTGTGTATCTTCAGATGTGTTATGACCGGTGGTTGTGTTACTTCTTGCTCCAACACGAGCGCTTTTCCTTGGGCGAGCCATATGTCGGGGCATAAGTATTCGATAAAAATAGTGGGAATAATTTATAAATGAAAACCATGTTTGTAAATTATGCATTGATATTAATATGTCGCGTATTTATTTCTTTTATCGTCATGTTTATGATAGTTTTTCATAAGTGATATATCCTAGAATATTTACCATTATATTTGATTTAACCGGATTTGGTCGGGTTAAAGGTATCAGTAGAATTGTGGTATTGGGGATTCTCAATATATATGGTTTATAGGGCTCTGTTACTTTACTTAGGATGGATCAATCTCAAGGGAGAGCAATTTCGTAAGAACAATAAGTAAATATCGTAACCAACGTTAGAATAACACAAATATGAAGAGAAAGCTCTTTTCTTTATTGAATAATAGTGGGTTCTGCCGTTTATGCAGAATTTAATGGCGTATTTTGCCTTATGATTCAGAGTTGTTTAATACAATGATTGACTAGGTATTTATATTATAATAAACCTGGCATTACAAGGAAATATAGTCCTAATAGGACTCGGCCCAAATATCCTTCTTGAGTCTGGAGTGTAGTCTTCTTGTCGAAGAGAGCTGTATTCGGCCGGGTCGATAAGATGATCCCGAACTGTCTGATTTGGTCGAACCGATCTTATGTTCTTTAGTTGATCCGCACATTATAAGGGGTGCGAAATAGCCCCCATCAATATTTAATCAAATAAATTAACTGAACCCAAATGAATTTTAGATGACTTCAAAACAAGAGAATTATTCTTGAGTCCATGTAGGGACTCGTCTCCTTACAAAGATTTCATTGGCTATCCTTTTGAAGTTACGCTTCGACTGGAATGGTGATATGTTTCACCAAACTGTCTTTTTCGAAGTTACTCTTCAAATAAGAAAGGTGATAAGTTTCAACAATGGGTTGAGCATGGTTCTCAAGCCCAAATTTTCTTGAAGGCAAACATGAAATCTCCCTTAAATGGGAAGTTAGAACATCTGGTTGAAAGGCCTCAAATGGCTCGAGAGATGGAAGAAGATGAATGTATCCTCTCGAGTCGAGCTCGAGCCGAGCATTAAAAGTTATCGAACGAAAAAAGATGTTCAAGCTTGTTTGATTAGTTGACTAACCGAGCTCAAATAAGTTTTTATCAAACGAGCTCGAGTCGAGTATCGAGTAGCTTGGATTGATTATCAGCCCTAACTACAAGCTCTCTGTATAATTCATTTCTATTTTTTACTCCTCTTCTCCCTTTATTTTTCTTTGATCAATGTTTTCAATCTTTTAAATGATTTATTCTGTTAAATTATTTATATTTTTTGCATATGAAATATTTTAAATGTTAATATATATATATATATATATATATATATATATATATATATATATATATATATTGTCATATAATATTATTAAATTATTAGTGAAATATATTAATTAAATTATTGATTATAAGTTTTTTTAAATTTAATTAAATTAACCAATAAACCGTAACAAGGAATAAAAATTATCGGACGAAAGAAGTATTGATTATGACCTCATGAAAGAACACCATATGGTCTGCTTTAACTCTAGTAAGCTTTATCTGACCTCTTCTTATCCTTAAACCATCTCCAACAAAAATATTTCATCTCATTTATCTTATATTATAACATATAAACTAATTTTTCGATATTTAGGAGAAAAAAAAATAAGTCACTGTTTAGTTCTAATTTTATAGAAGGATTAACATATATGTTTATCAATAATTTGTTTTTTTAGCATAAAGATACAAAGAAAGCAACCTGCTACAAAACAAAAATATATATATTGAGAAGATGCCATACCACTCTCTATTTCCTCTTTTGTGGGTGATCTGCGATCGGACCATCTGAGGTTTAGTCGGTTAATAAGAAATTTGCTAACGTTTTAAAAATTATAGAAAATTCCCTCTGATTTAGACTATGTACTAAAACGGCTCTTACAATTTCAACAATTCTTACAACGACCCTCAAACATATTTACAAAAATCACCCTTTATAATTTTTAAAATCACAAGGATTTTTCTATAGTTATGGTAAACCTCAAGTTCCAAGTGTAAATAACCATATTTTATATTAGGACTTAGTTGTGGAGGATAGGCTATAGGTTAAATGTCATTTCCGGATTATATTTTTATTAATCAAGTTGTGTTATTCAACTAAGCAAAAGTGACGTTATCAAAAAGCCGTCTATTGGCACCATCCCCGCCCTTTGACCTTTATATTGGAATATATCTAGTTTATATACTTAGTTAATGGCTATGATGTATAGTTTTGGTGGCATATTTAGTAGGAAGAATCTTTTTAGTACTTTAATCCGCAGATATAGTCATATATGCTATTTTATACTTTAATAGTAATTGGAATTTTGCATTTTAAATCTCCAAAATATAGTGTGTTGGCACTTTGCATTTAAAAGTTAAAATTTTAACGCTGTACATGCTCGAATTGCTTAATTTTTGATAAAGTGCATCTTACTGAAATACAAAAAAAATTCCACTATAATGTGAAATAATACAATTTAAGATTGCAAGATGCTAATATTTTATGAAATGCCAAAACAATGTAATTCTCATGCAAAGTGCCAAATACTCATTCCAGGACTATTGCTCCAAAAGTTGAAAAAGAGAAGGAACAAAGTTATTTCAATAGGCTACAATTATATGGTATTTTCTCGTGCATAATTTGGGAGTCAAATAGTCGTGTAGTACATTGTTTAAATGTAATTCGAATTTTTTATTGAGTATTAAATTATGTCTCAAATTGACTTATTCTTTTGATGAAGTGAGGTCAATCAATTTTTACCGACATAAGAACAAATCAAACTTGAATATTTAATATTTTTACGCATATTTTGTCCATGTTGAACTTAAGAAGCCAGACTCTAGCTAAGCTTAAAAAACTATCAAATAGGAAAGGATAATTTATATCAGCACCCCTTGAGGTTCACTAATTAAAAAAAAGAAAGTGTTGATGTGGAAAATATAGAAACACCCCCTCCGTCTAATAATCGTTAATATCCAACGAAAGTTGCCTTCCATTATATTACAAAAGGGAGGTTGAAAAGAAAAATAATCAACCCACCCGGACTTCCATGTGGACTTGGCGGGTGGGGGGCATGGTCCCCCCAGGAAAAAAAAAAAAAAAAAAAAAAAAAAAAGCTGGTTATATAGTTGGGTTTATTCACAAACAAAGTTATTTGGTTTAGTGATAAAGTGTTTCTTCAGGATGATTTTGGACTCAGTTTTGATCCCTTGGAGTGACACATATCCTAGTATTTATTATTTTTGTCATATATATTCACATTTATTTATGAAATTTATTCTTATTTTTTCATGGAAATTCAAATTTCTTTTCAACATTATATATATACTCGTGTTTATTCATGGAATTCAAGTTTTTTTGGATATTATATAGTCATATATTTTCTAAAATTAAAATTCTTCTAAAATTTTCTTTTGGATGTTATGTCAAATGCATAAATCAAGTGATTTAATAATCGGTAGGGTTCAAGAAGATTTTTTTTTCTAGTTGCTTTGATATGCATTATGTATATATACTAGTAAAATCCTTATATTAGGCACAATTTTAAGATAATGTTTTACAATTAAATACTCATCGTACATTTTGATTAATTATGTACATTTCAAGAACACTGGAAACATTTAACTTTTTTACAATTAAATACTCATCGTACATTTTGATTAATTATGTACATTTCAAAAACACTTGAAACATTTAACTTTGATGATTTTAGTTTTTATCATTTTACCAAAATGTACGATGATTATTTGATTGTAGAATCATCCACGATCAAACTGTAAGCAGAGGTGTGACACCCGCATCGCGACAACATGCGGAGTCTAACCTTCGAGACTACCTAGACGACCAGCACCACACGTGGCATTGTAGGGTAGTGACAAGGGTGCTAAGTCTGATGAGACAGGTGTGTGGGGAGGTGTTGTGCTCAGGCCCATGAACTCGTCGTGATTTAATTATGAGCAATTAATTGCTTCTATCAATTAAACACTTTTAAATGATTACTCCAAAATTAATCTCCTATTAATATAGGAGTACCTACACCTCATGGTCGATGTCTAGCCGCAAGCCCTTTTGAGGCCCAACTTGAGGTGAAATGATCTTGTGCACCTCACCTCTTAGAACTGTCACGCACATGCGGTCCTTTTAACGACTTAGTTTCTCGATAGAGACCTAAGGTGTGTGAATTGATCGGCACCTCTAATTATCTCGATTATGTACTTTCTATTTCAGAAAAATTGCAAAATTGGTCTCGTAACTATTGCTCGCTGGCAAAAAAGTCCTATAACTTTTCGGGCTGGGAAAAATATCCTGTAACTAATATATTTTGACAATAAAGTCTTATTTCATCCCGAATCGCCAACGTGTAAATTGCAAAATTGATCCCTCAACTATTGCTTGCTGGCAATAAAATCCTGAAACTAATATATTTAACCAATTAAATCTTGCAACTAAAATTACATGCAATTAAGTTCTAACATAATCTTCATCTTCATATCAAAATTAAGTTTCAATGTAATTTCAGATTACATGTAACTACTTTTTACAAATTATTGAGCTTAATTGTAATTCATTTGTCATCGTTATATGTTAATCTGAGAATTTTTTTTTTTGTTTTTTTCCTGAGAAAATTAAATAAAATATTTTGTTGTTTAAATTTGATTTTTATCTCTTGTTGCAATTTTAATAAGGTGCCTCGTAGGAATTCATTTTATCAGTCTAGTTTTCTAGTTTTTCAATATTATGTTGGTAAATTTTGGTACTACTTGAATACCTTATAATGTTATCGTGAATCTAAATTATTCTAGGTTGTGTTCATCATATCCGGATTAATTTTTCGTGTGAAAAGGGTGGTAGATTTGGTGGACCTAGTGAGAAAAACCACAATTTGGACCGAAATAGGATGAAAATGTCAAATTAACTTAGTTACAGGACTTAGTTGCCAACATATATTAGTTAAAAGACTTTCTTGCCAGTTCGAAAAGTTACAATAATTTTTTTCTAAGAAACAAAAGTTACGAAACCAATTTTGTAATTTTTCTGACAATCAGCAGGGGGTTAATTTTTCACGTCAGGAATGGGCAGTTGAATTGGTTGCAATAAGGGGTCATTTTCCAAACGAGACGGCACACATATGCTATTCGGCTTGAAATAGGACTATATTGTCAAAATATATTAGTTCTAGGACTTTTTTGCTAGCTCGAAAAGTTACAGTGATGTACCAAGTCTTCGTCACCTGACGTGGCACTTGAAGTATTGATATAAAGCAATCGATCATTAAAACCGACATGCTCGTCGACATCATGCATAGACCAACATGCTCGTCGACATCCACGACCGACATGCTCAATCATCATGTATAGACCGACATGCTCGTCGACTCCACAACTGACATGCTCGCCAACATCATGCATAGCCCGACATGCTCGTCAACATCTTGCATAGACCGACATGCTCATCGACGTCCGCTATTGTCGATTAACGGAACCATTTGTAATAGGGCCAAACTGAATAACCGAGACCCATACCAAATTTTGAGTGTCTTATCATGATCCAACCCGGTGTTTGAGACGTCTTGGCATGACTCGACCCGGTGTTCGAGATGTCTTGTCATGATCCGACCCATTGATCCGGACGAAATCTATAAATAGCGCTCATAAAATCCTGAAACTAATATATTTAACCAATTAAAACTTGCAACTAAAATTACATGCAATTAAGTTCTAACATAATCTTCATCTTCATATCAAAATTAAGTTTCAATGTAATTTCAGATTACATGTAACTACTTTTTACAAATTATTGAGCTTAATTGAAATTCATTTGTCATCGTTATTTGTTAATCTGAGAATTTTTTTTTTTTTGTTTTTTTCCTGAGAAAATTAAATAAAATATTTTGTTGTCTAAATTTGATTTTTATCTCTTGTTGCAATTTTGATAAGGTGCCTCATAGGAATTCATTTTATCAGTCTAGTTTTCTAGTTTTTCAATATTATATTGGTAAATTTTGGTACTACTTGAATACCTTATAATGTTATCGTGAATCTAAATTATTCTAGGTTGTGTTCATCATATCTGGATTAATTTTTCGTGTGAAAAGGGTGGTAGATTTGGTGGACCTAGTGAGAAAAACCACAATTTGGACCGAAATAGGATGAAATTGTCAAATTAACCTAGTTACAGGACTTACTTGACAATATATTAGCTACAAGACGTTTTTGCCAGTTCGAAAAGTTACAGGAATTTTTTTCTAGGAAACAAAAGTTACGAAACCAATTTTGTAATTTTTTTGACAATCAGCAAGGGGGTTAATTTTTCACATCGGGGATGGGCAGTTGAATTGGTTGCCATAAGGGGTCATTTTCCAAACGGGACGGGACACATAGGCAATTCGGGCTGAAATAGGACTTTATTTGTCAAAAATATTTGTTTTAGGACTTTTTTGCTAGCCCGAAAAGTTACAGGACTCTTTTGCCAGGAAGATATATGTTATGGGACTAATGTTGCAATTTTTCTTCTAATTCTGGATAATAATTCCAGTGTGACTACTAAATTTGGAAACAATTTTTCAAATACGTCACCGACCGCGGCCACGGGTTTCTCAGAATCTATTATCTAAAAAAATACAGGAAATTCTCTCATCCGTTACGGTGAGTCGGTAGATCCCATATTGGTACTAACCATTCGCGTACATGACTCTACGTACCAAAAGTGTGCGCACAATGATCAGACTACATGATCGGCTCCTAAATCAAAATATGCACACCCGCGCACCGAATTCGCCCTAGCATCTCAAATCTATGGACTAAATTGAACAATGTTATAAGTCTTGAGAAAAAAACCATCACCAATATGTGACATGCGCTACCACAATGGGTTTTTCTATTTGGGTCGTTCAATGCGTTCGATCCCCTATCGAACCACCTACTCATATGCATTGATATCAAAGATCTTGTTCATGAAACGCTACAAATTCACTTCATGTGAATCATGCATAATCGTAGAAGTTTTAACTATTATTTCAATACCCCATTTCATTCGGAATTTATGACTTGGAATGTGTTTTAAGATCACGATTTTAGAGACCGTTTTATGATTGCACTCATACTGAAGTGAATCGTCCCATAGTATAATGTGATATAATGATTTCAACCAATCACTTAAATGTATCCGCGAGAGATGAAGGTGATCATTGTTTATTCAATATATAATAATTGAACTTTGGATGTTAATCCTCTAATCAATGAGTTTATTACATAGGAGTCCTATTACAAGCTAAAAGTATTGGGTAGTTGGGCACAATCCTATAAGTTTGCAATTCCACGGCTTCCTAATAAGCTCTCGAAAATCTTAAATGTGGAGGATAGGCTAGGTTAAATGTCATTTTCGGATTATATATTTATAATCAAGTTGTGTTATTCAACTAAGCAAAAGTGAAGTTATCAAAAAGGCGTATTTTGGCAGAGTCCCCGCCCTTTGACCTTTAGATTGGAATATATCTAGTTTATATTCTTAGTTAATGGCTATGATGTATATTTTTGGTGGCATATTTAGTAAAAAGAATCTTTTTAGTACTTTAATCCGCAGATATAGTCATATATGCTATTCTGTTCCTTTTATTTTAAACGAAGAAACTTTATTAGTGATTGGCATTTTGCATTTTGAATCTCCGAAATATATTGTGTTGGCACTTTGCATTCAAAAATTAAAATTTTGACATTTTGTATTTTCGAATTGAATAATTTTTGATAAAGTGCATTTTACTGAAATGCGAAAAAATTCCACTATAATGTGGAATAATATAATTTAAGAATGCAAGATGCTAATATTTCAATTATAGGATACAAAGTGCCGAAACAATGTAATTCTCATGCAAAGTGCCAAATACTCGAACCTTAGTAAGGGAAACTAGAATAATTTCACCTATTCCAGGACGGCTCAGGATCCTCTATACCATTATTAGTGAACCATATTTGTGTACCATTAATAATTAATTACCACATGTACATGTGACGTTTATAGTAATTGTCACATTTACATTTGACAATTACTTATTAGTGATACACAAATATAGTACACTTATAGTAGTATAGAGGATCCTCATCGTTCCGGGATTATTGCTCCAGAAGTTGAAAAGAGAAGGAACAAAGTTGTTTCAATAGGCTACAATTATATGGTATCGTCTCGTGCATAATCTGGGAGTTAAATAGTCTTGTAGTATCACATTATTCAAATTTAATTTGAATTTTTTATTTAGTTTTAATTATGTCTCAAATTGTCTTAGATGAAGTGAGGTCAATCAATTTTTAATCGGCATAAGAACAAATCAAACTTAAATAACTTAATATGTTTACACATATTTTGTCCATGTTGAGCTTAAGAAGCTAAACTCTAACTAAGCCTTAAAACCTATTAAACAAGAAAGGATAATTTATATCAACACCCCTGTAGGTTTCACCTAATTACAAAAAAGTTTTGATGAGGAAATTATAGAAACACTCCCTCCTAATAATCGATAGTATACAACGAAAGTTGCCTTACATTATATTACATATTTACAAAAGGGAAGTTGAAAAGAAAAATAATCAACCTACCCCAAAACCTCATCCCTACCCAACCCCATCATGATATACTAAATATTCAATCAATTACATGACAAGTTACACGTCAGAATAAAGTCGAACTACCAGTATGCTCCGTCTTGATTAGATCTTATGTTGTTTGACCAAGATGATTTTATATTGTTCGACCAAGACGATCTTATGTTGTTCGGTCAAAATGATCTTATGTTGTTCGACCAAGATGATCTTATGTTGTTCGACCAAGTTGATCTTATGTTGTTCGACCAAGATGATCTTATGTTACTCGACCAAAATGATCTTATGTTGTGTACCAAGATGATTTTATGTTACTCTACCAAAATGATCTTATGTTGTTTGACCAAAATGATCTTATGTTGTTCACCTAAAATGATCTTATGTTGTTGACCAAAATGATCTTATGTTGTTCACCTAAAATGATCTTATGTTGTTTGACCAAGATGATCTTATGATGTTCGGCCAAGATGATCTTATGTTGTTCGACCAAAATGATCTTATGTTGTTCGACCAAAATGATATTCGATCAGTCCATTCAAACATAGTTATTCAATCATGTATATGTCAATCAGATCGAACAAATAAAGATCCGACCGACCCAAATAGATCCGTTTTCCCCTCTTATAAATACTCCGCATTTGTTTCTTTTAAAGGTACGTTTTTTCTGCTCGACTTAACTACTACTTTTCTGCTATATTCTATTATGCTTTGAATTGATCTTAGGCATCGAAGGGTCAGCGCTGGGTCAACAAACGGCACAACCCTGACGAGTTTTCTTTGATCATAGGGTTAGGAACCTTGAAGTGGAGTCCAACTTGATCTGAACGGCTTAGGAGTCCATACTGTGGAGCGAAAAACATCATTACGTGGCACATTGAACGTGGAACAGACACTCTGACGAAAATTCCCTTCATCAGTTGGCACCGTCTATGGGAACCTCTAACCAATGCTCGAACAAGAACGAAGATCAGATCAAGGATAGAAGCAGCAGAGCTGGAGTTTGATCAGCATGGAGACGACATATAAATTGATCGAAAACAACCAAATATAAGATCTTCAGTATCAGAACAAGACTTTATCAAATTAGTCGACCAGAATTGAAGGAACTCATCAATGACACCATGGACAATTGATGAAAATGAAAGAAAAATGTGATGAATCAACAATAAAGGTTTTGAACTACCACATTGATGAACGAGCAAATTCTATGAAGATGAGTGGAGCAGAACATCATGTTCTTCGACATATCAAGGAAGAGGAGCAAAATCTCATGTTCTTCGATATAAAAAAATTCAATAATGAGTTAAGCCGAACGTCATATTCTTCGACGTAACCAATTTCGATAAAGAGTCGAGCGGAACGTCATGTTCTTTGACATAACCAAATTCAATGGCGTGGAGTAATATTGTCATGTTGTTTTCTACGTAAAAAATCATAATGCTCAAATCAAACAAAGATGAGCAAAATGTCATGTTGTTCGACATAAAATGTCATGTTCGACGTAAGAGGCCTTGTTCGAGATCATCGATGAACAACTCAATGAAATGCTTGATGATGAGGAAGCAAAATGCTTTGTGCAACGTTAAATGCCTTGTTCCACATAAAATGTCTTGTTCGACGTAACATGCCTTGTTCGAGATCATCGATGAACAATTCAATGAAATTCTTGATGATAAGGAGGAAAAATGCCTTGTTCGACCACATCAATCACAAGCTTGATGATAAGGAGGAAAATGCCTTGTTCGACGTAAAAGGCCTCGATCGACCATATCAAATGACAAGCTTGATGATGAGGAAGCAAAATGCATTGTTCGACATGATCAATGGCATTGTTCGATGTAAAAGCCTTGTTCGACATAAAAGCCTTGTTCGTCATAATCAACGATCGAAGCAATGAAGAGGAAAGCAAAAGATCATCAGCTGCTTCAAAGCCTTGATCAACCTATTTAAAATATAAGCTTGATGCCTTCATGATAATCTTCGACGAGATAGCAAAAAGTGACTGACAATTGCGACAGATTCGATCAACCACATCAACGAACGAGCTCTCGATGCAATGCAACTACAAGTTAATTGTTTGACGGACTTTCTACAAATACTGATTACTTACTCAACAATCAAAAAAGAGAATCAATCCTTCATCGACAAATACGAACAACATTCATCAAACCGTCGACTAGAAATTAGATCTAAAACGGTCTCAAAGCTTCAATTCTTTGCACTATAAAAGTTACAAGAGAACGGACGAACGGCTTCAAAATCTTCGATCTCAACTACTTCAGAGCCTCAATTCCTTACACTATAAAAGTGATAAGTTGATCGTTTGATTGCTTCAAAAGCATCAACCTCTTCGATAGCTTCAGAACCTCGAAAAATCCTTAGACGACGAAGTGTTAAGTTGATCGATAGATTGCTTCAAAAGCGTCAACCTTTTCGATAGCTTCAGAGCCTCGATAAAACCCTTACACTACGAAGTATTAAGTTGATCGATTGATTACTTCAAAAGCATCAACATCTTAGATAGCTTCAGAGCCGCGAAAAAATCCTTACAATATGAAGTGTTAAGTTGTTCGATTGATTACTTCAAAAGCATCAACCTCTTCGATAGCTTCAGAGCCTCGAAAAAATCCTTACGCTACGAAGTGTTAAGTTGATCGATTGATTGCTTCAAAAACATCAACATCTTCAATAGCTTAAGAGCCTCGATAAAACCCTTACACTATATCGTGCATGCTGATTTAACTCTAGTAGGCTTTATCTAACCTCTTCTTATCCTTAGACCATCTCCAACAAAAATATTTCATCTCATTTATCTTATATTATAACATATGAACTAATTATTTGATATTTAGGAGGAAAAAGAATAAGTCACTATTGAGTTCTACTTTTATAGAGGGATTAACATACATGTTTGTTCATAATTTGTTTTTTTTAGCATAAATATACAAAGAAAGCATCCTGCTACAAAACGAAAATATATATATATTTTGAGAAGATGCCATACCACTCTCTATCCTCTTTTGCGGGTGATATGTGATCGGACCACCTGAGGTATAGTCGTTTAATAAGAAATCTAGACTAATCCTGGACCCTCAGAACCCTTGCCCTAGAATCCTGAGACGTTTCACAAATTACAGAAAATTTCTTCTGATTTAGACTATCACTACAACATTTAAGGGTTTTTCCGGCGCTTTTTGCGCCGGGAATAGCAAAATTAGCGTCGGGAATACATTCCCGTCGCTTATAAAAGCGCCCCACTGCCGCCGGGTAAAAGGGGCGACGGGAATAAAAAAACCGCCGGGAACAACTATTCCCGGCGCTTAAAAAGCGCCGGGAATAGTTATTCCCGATGCTTTCAAAGCTATTCCCGGCGCTTAAAATGCGCCGGGAATAAGCCCACTTTTAATTATAAATATAAAAAAAAATTATTTTAAGATATATTTTGTGCTTTTGATTAGTGCATTTATATAACCCAAATCTAAATCCAATAATTTTTTTATGATCTTTTAACAAATTAAATCAAAATAAAATTTTGTAATAATCCAATATATACTATCAAAATATACTTCTCTTCCAAATCATCCAACAAATGAAATGCCTCAACAATTTGCATTAACAAAAATTATAATAAAATATCTATCAAACTAAATACAAAATAATGTGCGATTTAACCCTTCATCTTAAACCTTCTTATTTGGCAACACCTTCCTGAAATACAGAAAATAAATGTGTTAGAAACATAACAACAATGAAACACAAATAGTAAATCCAAGAAATGAAACTTATCATATAATAAGGGCTAAACAATAAATACGATGAATTCTACCAAACAGAACTTAACGTAGACATGAATTATATTACTAATAGAAGCACTTCCACAATCATAATTGCCAAAGCATATGGTAGTAGTTAAACAAGATGAATCATAACTAAACATCAATGTAATGTTTTATATCATTTGGCTGAGAGATGAAGCTAATCTATCTCATAATGCTAGTTGATATATATATATATATAGTCTTTAGCAACTCAAATTATAGTTGAAAAAGTGAACTAATCGAACAGAATATTATAGTATTTATTCTGCGAGATAGTTTTAACAGAAAATTTACAAGAAAGAACAGAAGATGAATGCCTAAAAAACCAAGAGAAATGTTTCTAAGGTTTGAAGAAATATTATCCAATAATGATTCATGTCTGTTTACAAACAGAATTGTATAGCTCATAGACAAAATATTAAAAATGTCAAATTGAATTACCAAATAAAAGAAGTGTTCTGCCCAAAAATTGACCCAAAACGAGTTTAAAAAACACCAAGGTACAAAAATTCCCGACAGATACAAAAGCGCCGGGAATAAAGCGCCGGAAAAACCCTTAAATGTTGTAGTGTATGTATTAAAACTTTCCTTAACACTTCAACAATTCTTACAAAGACCCTCAGACATATTTACAAAAATCACCCCTTATAATTTTTAAAATCACAAGGGATTTTCTATAGTTATGGTAAACCTCAAGGTCCAAGTATAAATCACCATATTTTTTATTATTTTACATTAGGACTTAAATGTGGAGGATAGGCTAGGTTAAATGTCATTTTCGGATTATATTTTTAATTTTTTATTAATAAAGTTGTGTTATTCAACTAAGCAGAAGTGACGTTATCAAAAAGGCGTATTTTGGCGCCATGCCCGCCCTTTGACCTTTATATTGGAATATATCTAGTTTGTATACTTAGTTAATGGCTATGATGTATAGTTTTGGTGGCATACTTAGTAGGAAGAATCTTTTAAGTACTCTAATCCGCATATATGGTCATATATGCTATTTTGTTCCCTTATATTTTAAACGTAGAAACTTTAGTAGTAATTGGCATTTTTCATTTTGAATCTTCGAAATTTATTGTGTTGGTACTTTGCATTTAAAAATTAAAACTTTCACATTTTGCACTCTCGAATTGCATAAACATCTTTCTGTAATGCAAAAAAATTCCACCACAATGTGAAATAATACAATTTAAGAATGTAAGATGCTAATATTTCAATTATGGAATACAAAGTGCGAAAACAATGTAATTCTCATGCAAAGTGCCAAATACTCATTCTAGAACTATTGCTCCAAAAGATGAAAAAGAGAAGGAACAAAGTTGTTTCAATAGGCTACAATTATATGATATTTGCATAATTTGGGAGTCAAATAGTCGTGTAGTACATTGTTTAAATTTAATTCGAATTTTTTATTTAGTTTTAAATTATGTCTCAAATTTTTTATTTAGTTTTATCGACATAAGAACAAATCAAACTTGAATAACTTAATATTTTTACCTATATTTTGTCCATGTTGAGCTTAAGAAGCCTGGCTCAAGCTAAGCTTAAAAAACTATCAAATAAGAAAGGATAATTTATATCAGCACCCCTTGAGGTTCACTAATTAAAAAAAAAAGTGTTGATGTGGAAAATATAGAAACACCCCCTACGTCTAATAATCGTTAGTATCCATCGGAAGTTGCCTTCCATTATATTATAAAAAGGAGGTTGAAAAGAAAAATAATCAACCCACCCCAACAGGGGCGGACTTCCTTGAGGACTTGGGGGTGGGGGGGCATGATCCCCCAGAAAAAAAAAAGCTGGTTATATAGTTAGGTTCATTCACAAACAAAGTTATTTGGTTTAGTGATAAAGTGTTTCTTCAGAATGGTTTGGGACTCTCAGTTTTGATCCCTTGGAGTGACATATGTCCTAGTATTTATTATTTTTGTCATATATATTAATATTTATTTATGGAATTTATTCTTATTTTTTCATGGAAATTCAAATTTCTTTTCAACACTCGTATTTATTCATAGAATTCAACTTTTTTTTTGGATATTATATAGTTATATATTTTCTGGAAACTCAAATTTTTCTAAAATTTTCGTTTGAATGTTATGTCAAATGCATAAATCAAGTGATTAAATAATCGGTAGGGTTCAAAAAGATTTTTTTTCTAGTTGCTTTGATATGCATTATGTACATATACTAGTATAATTCTTATATTAGACATAATTTTAAGATAATGTTTTACAATTAAATACTCATCGTACATTTTAATAATTATGTACATTTCAAAAACTCTTGAAACATTTAACTTTGATGGTTTTAGTTTTTATCATTTTATCAAAACTATAAAAAAAATATATTGAATTTGCCCCCTAACAAAAGCGGTCGAGGTCCGGCCCTTGCACCCCAAAACCTCAGCCCAACCCAACCCCATCCTACCACCCCATTCCTCCCTCCGCGTCACACCTACACCACTAATTTGGTCGCACATACCTATGTGAACAAATTCATAGTAGAATCATCCACGAGCAAACTATAAGCAGAGGTGTGACACTCGCATCGCGACAACATGCAGAGTCTAACTTCCGAGACTACCTAGACGACCAGCACCACACGTGGCATTGTAGGGTAGTGACAAGGGTTCTAAGTCCGATGAGACAGGTGTGTGGGGAGGTGTTGTGCTCAGGCCCATGAACTCGTCGTGATTTAATTATGAGCAATTAATTGCTTCGATCAATTAAACACTTTTAAATGATCACTCCAGAATTAATCTCCTATTAATATAGGAGTACCTACACCTCATGGTCGATGTCTAGCCACAAGCCCTTTTGAGGCCCAACTTGAGGTGAAATGATCTTGTGCACCTCACCTCATAAAACTGTCACGCACATGCGGTCCTTCTAACGACTTAGTTTCTCGATAGAGACCTAAGGTGTCTGAATTGATCGGCACCTCTAATTATCTCGATTATGTACTTTCAATTTCAGAAAAATTGCAAAATTGGTCCCGTAACTATTGCTCGCTGGCAAAAAAGTCCTATAACTTTTCAGGCTAGGAATAATATCCTGTAACTAATATATTTTGACAACATAGTCTTATTTCATCCCGAATTGCGAACCTGTATGCCAAGTCATCTTCCCTTTGCAGACGTGGAAAATTCCAAAATTGGTCCCTCAACTATTGCTTGCTAACATATTTAACCAATTAAATCTTGCAACTAAAAATTACATGCAATTAATTTCTAACATAATCTTCATCTTCATATCGAAATTAAGTTTCAATGTAATTTTGAGATTACATATAACTACTTTTAAGATATTATTGAGATTAATTGCAATTCATTTGTCATCGTTATTAGTTAATCTGAGATCCTTTTTTTTGTTTTGTTATTTTTATGAGAAAATTAAATAAATATTTTATTGTTTTAATTTGATTTTTATCTCTTGTTGCAATTTTAATAAGGTGCCTCGTAGGAATTCATTTTATCAGTCTAGTTTTCTAGTTTTTCAATATTATGTTTGTAAATTTTGGTACTACTTGAATACCTTATAATGTTATCGTGAATCTAAATTATTCTAGGTTGTGTTCATCATATCCGGATTAATTTTTCGTGTGAAAAGGGTGGTAGATTTGGTGGACCTAGTGAGAAAAACAACAATTTGGACCGAAATAGGATGAAAATGTCAAATTAACTTAGTTACAGGACTTAGTTGCCAACATATATTAGTTAAAAGACTTTCTTGCCAGTTCGAAAAGTTACAATAATTTTTTTCTAAGAAACAAAAGTTACGAAACCAATTTTGTAATTTTTCTGACAATCAGCAAGGGGGTTAATTTTTCACGCCAGGAATGCGCAGTTGAATTGGTTGCATTAAGGGGTCATTTTCCAAACGGGACGGCACACATGCAATTCGGCTTGAAATAGGACTATATTGTCAAAATATATTAGTTCTAGGACTATTTTGCTAGCTCGAAAAGTTACAGTGATGTACCAAGTCTTCGTCACCTGACGTGGCACTTGATGTATTGATACAAAGCAATCGATCATTAAAACCGACATGCTCATCGACATCATGCATAGATCAACATGCTCGTCGACATCCACGACCGACATGCTCAATCATCATGTATAGACCGACATGCTCGTCGACTCCACAACTGACATGCTCGCCAACATCATGCATAGCCCGACATGCACGTCAACATCTTGCATAGACTGACATGCTCATCGACGTCCGCTATTGTCGATTAACGGAACCATTTGTAATAGGGCCAAACTGAATAACCGAGACCCATACCAAATTCTGAGTGTCTTATCATGATCCAACCCGGTGTTTGAGACGTCTTGTCATGACCCGACCCGGTGTTCGAGATGTCTTGTCATGATCCGACTTATTGATCCGGATGAAATACATAAATAGCGCTCATAAATACGGTGAAAGGTACGCACGTCCTATGCCCAAAGTACCCATATCGATCTCTCACCTCGACTCGACACTTACTTAAGCATCGGAGGATTATCGCCGGGTCACCACCGGCATTAACCTGACGTGGTTCTCTTTGATTGCAGGTTAGGATCCCGACATACAAATCGAGGAAAGGCTTGTCTGACATACCGATCCTCACATTGACAAGCTGTGTTAGAATCGACATCCAGACTCTACACTCGACACCAAAACAAGTCAACCGACCGAAAACACGCTCATCAATTGGCGCCGTCTGTGGGAACATTAACTCTGAATCGAGAAAGCATGACTACACGATCAATGGCCGCTCTTGCTCAAAAACGACGTGGAAACCGGGATCAATATGGGGAAGGCCAAGGAGATAGCATGCGTCCATGAAACCTCGACACTTATAAGCTAACTCAAAAGAAATGAGATCGACAGAAGAAGAAAGCTATTAAGGAGCTTACTGACATGCTCATTGACGACAGAAGAAGAAAGCTATTAATAAGCTTCCCGACATACTCGTCGATGGCTGCAGAAGAAAGCTATTAATAAGCTTCCTGACATACTCGGCGATGGCTGAAGGAAAAAGCTATTAATAAGCTTCCCAACTTGCTCATCGACGACAGAAGAAGAAAGCTATTAATAAGCTTCCCGACATACTCGTCGATGGCTGAAGAAAAAAGCTATTAATTAGCTTCCAAACTTGCTCATCGACGACAGTAGAAGAAAGCTATTAATAAGCTTCCCGACATACTCGTCGATGGCTGAAGAAAAAAGCTATTAATAAGCTCATCGACGACAAAAAAAGAAAGCTATTAATAAGCTTCCCGACATACTCGGCGATGGCCGAAGAAAAAAGCTATTACTAAGCTTCCCAACTTGCTCATCGACGACAGAAGAAGAAAGCTATTAATAAGCTTCCGACATACTCGTCGATGGCTGAAGAAAAAAGCTATTAATAAGCTTCCTAACTTGCTCGTCGACAACAAAAGAAGAAAGCTATTAATAAGCTTACCGACATGCTTGTCGACGACAGAAGAAAAAAGCTATTAATAAGCTTCCCGACATGGTCGTCGGCATCTCTAGACCGACAAGACCGACATGCACATGGACGACAGAAGAAGAAAGCTATTAATAAGCTTCCCGACATACTCGTCGATGGCTGAAGAAAAAAGCTATTAATAAGCTTCCCAACTTGCTCGTCGACAACATAAGAAGAAAGCTATTAATAAGCTTACCGACATGCGGCATCTCTAGACCGAGAAGACCGACATGCTCGTCGACGACAGAAGAAGAAAGCTATAAATTAGCTTCCCGACATACTCGTCGATGGCTGAAGAAGAAAGCTATTAATAAGCTTCCCAACATGCTCGTCGAAGACAGAAGAAGAAAGCTATTAATAAGCTTCCCAACATACTCATCGATGGCTGAAGAAGAAAGCTATTAATAAGCTTCCCGACATTTTCGTCGACGACAAAATAAGAAAGTATTAATAAGCTTCCCGACATACTCGTCAATAACGAAGAAGAAAGCTATTAATAAGATTCTCGACATGCTCGTCGGCATCTCTAGACTGACAAGCCCGACATACTCGTCGATGACATAAGAAAAAAGTGGGCTATTAATAAGCTTATCTCAACACGTTCCTCGAAAGCCACGGGCATCGAGATGACTCTACTACCTCGACAGCCGAAAAGGCCTCGAGACGACTCTATGGTTTAACCGTTTTTCGTTGGGTTTAGATTAAATCAATGATATATGTTTTTGGGATCAATTTAAGTATATGCTATAGGGCTTTGTTACTTTATTCTGGATGGATCATTCTCAAGGAAGAACAATTACGTAAAGAACAATCAGTAATCAAGACGATGAATATGTAAATAGTATAGCAAAGGCTTTTCTATTAATCAGATTGCTAAAGTAAATAGGCATAAACTCTCAATGTAATTTCGTGTCTAATACAATGTTTAACTAGGTATTTATATGACATTAACCCTAGTTTTTACAAGGAAACATAATCCTAATTGAACTAGGCATAATAATCCTTAATGGACTCGGACACTGCTCTTGGTCGTCGAGGTTTGATAATGCAGATCGGAACTGGCAGTTCTTTTAATGAATCAGACTCTTGGTCGGTCCGAGCGTATATGGACTAGTCGCCCCGATTATTATAAGGATGCGAAATAGCCCCCATCAGTACTCCCTCACTTCTTCGAGCGCATATACAATAGAAGCTCGTAGAAGTAGATGGTCGATTACGACTGTATTTTCTATGAATTGTGCCTCGTTAAAAACCTTATTTAGGAAAAAACCTGTGGGAAAAAATCCTAAGTAAGGAAAAGAGTGCTATGCCTCATAGATAGTCGTTTTATTGTTCCAATTTCCAACCGCTACGCGTCTCTTGAGGAAACGTTTCGACTTTCGCCACTTGGCGAGAATGTGATCAGTCGTGAGAAGTTTGAAACGTCTTTTCATCTCTCTTTATAAATAGATGATTGTTATTTCAGTCATCTTTTACTTTCTACTTCCCATATTTTCGCAGTCATTTTCTTATTCGCTCATTTCTTTTCCAATTTGCCTTTATCGACTCGTATTTTTCGAGGATCCCAAAAATGGCTTCAATTTCAAGAAAATCTTCCTCGTCCACTAGGGAAAGAGTCACACCTAATATCGAGGAAGAGGTACCCCCGAGCCCTTCGACTGAGCATACAGAGATGTCAGAATTCACCGTTCCGGATAATGACACCTTTAACGTGCAAATTGTAACCGATACGGATGTTGCTGCTAGGACCAAAAAGGGCAAGGGCACGGTTCCTCAAATTTCTGAACCGATCGAGGACCTCGCTTGTGCTTATACTGAGGAAACTTTCCATGAGGTCAGGATAATTATGCGAAATATTTTCCGGAAGGTCCTAAGATTATTCTTCCTTCTCCTTCTGATAGGGTTACTTCCCCGCCGGAGGGTTGTCGAGCTTTTTACACTGCTCATTTTAATTACAGTTTGCGTCTTCCCTTGTCCGCCTTATTTCTTGACATTTTGAAAATATTTAGCGTATCCTTGACGCAATTAGTTCCAAATTTGGTGGCCTTTGTGGTATCCTTTTCCATTTTGATGATAGCGAAAGGATTCCAGCCTTCTTTTCATAATTTTACACAATTGTTCCGTTTTAATATTTCTAGTTCTTCCAACCGCGGATACTTTTTTGCCAGCCAGAAGACTAGTCGCTCCATCTTCGACTCCCCGGTTTCCAGTAATCCTTTCTGGAAATCTCATTTTTTCTTCGTACAACCACCCTCTCATCTTCGTTTAGCGGATGGTTCAACTGGGCCATTCTCATGGGACCATGATTCCAACTGGATTTATGGTGGTCGCTTGACGACAGGCGATTTCATCCCTGACGACCCCCAATTGATTAGTGAAATCCAGGGTATGCGCGTCGATAAGTACCAAAGTGCTCTTCTTATTGGCGAGGCCTTTCTTCGTAAGGCGGGATTGAGTCCTCATACTTTCCACATTTCTTCCCTTTCTCAATCGCTGGGTAAGCATTTTATTTCAGCATTGAAACGTTATAATTACTTTTAGCAGTATGTCTAATTTTGACTTTGTTTCATTTTTAGTTCTTATGGTAGAAAATTATCGTCGCTCTTTCAAAGGAAAGATGGTTTTGTCTAAATCCACTAAAACCATAGAGAATCTTCCTATTGAGCAGAGAGCGTCTCGAAAAAGAAAATTGGAACAGAGCCACGGTTCCGAAGATAACAGACATGAATCTCCAAATTCTTCCCAAGAATCTCCTGTCCGTCAGGGGACGGTATCTGGTTATCCTCCTTTCCAACTTCGAACTTCCCTTGGTATACGTGGATGCCGCAGCTGGTAGATGCCCCATCCCAACGATAAGCCAGTGGAGAGAGGAAGGTGTTATTATGATCGTTCTGGCGAGGATCTATCTATACTTGGCGAGAATCACCCGAAACCCACTCTTGTCGAGATGATCGAAGACCATCTACAGGGGAAAAGAGTTGCCGGCTATTCCGAGAATGACTCTTTGGTTAATGATGCGAGCGAGAATGCTGTGGACAAGGCAACTCGTGTTCTTCTATCTGGCGTGTTTACTCGCGATATGAATAAGCTCCTTCGGAAGGATCCTTTGGAGAAATTTCAGAGAGCTTCTCTTTATGCTGAAAAGGTGATTTCCTATTATTTACGCTTGCTCGGCGATTTACTTAATGAATATTTTGGCTCATAGATTCATTTCATTTATTACTTTCCTTTTTAGACCAAGACTTGCTTGGCATCGTATGCCTATGAAGCCGCTCTCTGGAAACAACAATGTGTATTTCTGGATGAGAGATACAAGGCTTTACTTCACAAGGCTCCTGGTTCAGAGGTTGGTCCCTCGACATCTTCTTCTCTCCCGCTTCCGATCATAGAAACTCAGGCTACGGGATCTGATGATCAGGAGATCATAAATAAAGTTTTGGAGACTTCCCGTACTCAAGAGCAGGTTGATCGGCTGAATAGGGAGTTGGGAGATTATCAACTTCGAAGTACTGCTCGGATCAGTGAGCTGAAATCACAGGTTGCCGACCTTCAATCTTCCTTGGAGGAGTATGATAAGGACCTTCCTCTTAGTGGTCTCAGAGATCGTTTCGGTAGGAATCCCGATGAGAGAGTGATTCGAAAGTTCCTTAGCTCTCCCGTTCATACAGCTTTGGTAAATCGAATGACTGGTCCGCTGTTAGAGAGTACTTTCAAGAAGGCAATTCATCAGCCGGTTGCTCTGGAATTAATTGAGGATCGTCGAGTGGAATATTTCAAGGCGGCACACGTCAGCCTGAATCGTTACTGTGAGGAGTACTCTCCTTCTGAGATGCCGGACGTCATGTATAAATAATTTCCATTGGCTCGTCTTGTCGAAGATTTTGGGAAACCGTTGCCAATTCCTCCTTAGGGGATCAATGATGAGGTCGACAATAATTTTATCGATCCAGAGGAAGAGGAGGAGATCATGGAGGCAATAAACGAAGGAGTGAACGAAGAACAGGCCGCTGGCGAAAAGGGAGTTCCAAATGGCGACGGGGTTGTGTGATGTGGGAGCGATCCATCGATCTAGGAAATAATCCCTATGATAATTAACATAACTTTGTTTGTAATATTACTTTTTTATTCTTTTGGACAATATACGGTTCATATTCTGACGGTTACGTCTTTTCGACTTCTCTGTCAATAACTCAGACAAGTTATTAATTTTACCGTAATCATTATGCTTATGTCTTTTCGAATTCTTGCGGCAGTTCATATGTTAGTTCCTGTAATTCACGCCCATTCTTTGGGTCTCCTGCGTCTTTTCGTTATAGTATAAATACATATGGTAAAACTTTACTCGCTATTTACCGCTTTTACTCAACTTATCCAGAATACTCTCTCGTTAGGAGGTCGATAAGTTTCCTCGATAGTTAAATTTTCTTTTCTTTTTTCGAACATGAGCAACCTTTTTGGCAACACTTCAAAGCGTCCATCTCGCGAAGGTAATAGAAATATTAGACCTAAAAGGTCTCGTACAGAGGGGCCTTCGATAGATCCACCTCGTTCATCCTTAACTAGAAGATCGGAGATCGAGACTCCCGTTATTCCTTCGGAAGCTCCCCCCGTAATTAGTTCGACTTTTGTTCAACAAGATTTCCCTCTTTCTGGTGAGGTCGATAGGAGACCATCCCCTGGTCGGGTGGCCTTTGGTGATATGTCCAACGTGGAGCAAACTTTTAATATACCTGTTTCTTCAGGTGTTTCTTCTTTTGAGCCTGGCTTACATGAGCGGGTTCCTGATAACTCCGTTCCTTCTTCTACTTCTACCATCCTACTTGCCGACGATCGTCAAAGGGAAGATGCCACGGGAGCAGTTGGTGGAGATTCTTTTTTGGATTCGTCCATGACACAATCTGTTCCCTAAGATTTTTCTGATTTTTTATTTAATGATACTACTATTGTGACTACTTCTTTTGAAGCAGGCGGGCCTTCTGGAGGTCGGTCAGGCTCTGGGTCCGGTCGGCGGACCGTTATCTCTGCTTCGGGCAAGGAGACTTCAGTAAGTCGAAACGAGAGGGAATCCCCTCGTTTGTTAGACGACCGATGTATTCTTGAGCAGGTTAGGGATATAACGGAGTCGGTGATTCCTCGTCCTGATGGTGTTTCCCGTGATAGTGAACTGCCCGGCTCTGTTGAGCCCGATGTTTTGTCGTGGGATTTGGGTCTCAGCACTATCTTGCCCGGCGAGTTGAGGAAGCACGAGGGTACTTCCAATGTTCGCCTCGTTCAGTCGCTGGTTAATTTATGCGAGCAGGTAATCATATTTCTGACTATATTTCTTGCTTTATCTTGATTGCCTTGTTACGTATGAGCTTTTTTTCTTTTTTAGGCCAAGTATTTTGCGCTGCAGCTGGGTGTGCAAATTGATGATCTGTGGATCAGTAGGGAGGGCCAGAAACGTCGCTTTGAATCGGAAACGGCGAAGGTCACAGGGCAGACCCTCCAACTCAGGCTTCTTAATGATGACCTTCAGAAATTACAAGATGATTTAACCTGATTTCGTAGGGTTAATTGTATCAGTGAATATGGGATATTGGAGATTCACAATATATATGATTTATAGGGCTCTGTTACTTTATTCAGGATGGATCAATCTCAAAGAAGAACAACTTTGAAGGAACAATCAGTAATTATCATAACCAACGTAAAAATAATACTAATATGAAGAGAAAGCTCTTTTCTTTCTTGTATAATCTTGGGTTCTGCTATTTTATGCAGAGTTTAATGGCGTATTTGCCGTGCGTTCATAAAGTTGTTTTATACAATGATATACTAGGTATTTATATCATTCTAAACCTAGCATTACAAGGAAATATAATCCTAATTGGTCTCGGCCCAATTGTCCTTCTTGTGTCCGGAGTATAGTCTTCTCGTCGAAGAGAGTTGTATTCGGCCGGGTCGATAAGATGATCCCGAACACACTTGACTGGTCGAACTGATCTTCTATTCTTCAGTCGGTCCGTACGTTATAAGGGGTACAAAATAGCCCCCATCAGTACTCCCTCACTTCTTCGAGCGTATAAGTAATAGAAGCTCGTAGAAGTACACAATTTATTACGACTGTTATCTTCTATGAATGGTGCCTCGTTAAAAACTTACTTAAGAAAAAACCCTGTGGGAAAAAATCATAAGTAAGGAAAAGAGTGCTACGCATCATAGATAGTCGTTTTCTCTTTCCAATTATGAATCGCCACGCGTCCCTTCGGGGAGGCTTTTTATCTTCTTCCGTTTTTGGCGGGAATGTGATTAGTTGTGACGAGTTTGAAACGTCTTTTCTCTTCTCAGTATAAATAGGTGACTATTAAGTTCGTCATTTCTTCTTTATACTTCCTTATAGTTCGTAGTCATTTTCTTTCTTAGTCGTTCATCATATAAAGTTTTCCTTTTATCGACTTATATCCTCCGAGAATCCGAAAAACATGGCCTCTTTAAGAAAATCTTCTTCCTCCTCTAGGGAGAATGTCGCTCCCCATAACGAGGAAGAGTTGCATTCTAATCCTCCGAGCGAGCAAACTGGAGTTTCTGAATTTGTTGTTCCTCTTCAAGATACCTTTAAGGTACAAATTCTTTCCGATACAGATGTCGCTGCCCGAGCCAAGAAAGGCAAAGGTGCTGCTCCTCAAATTTCTGAACCAATTGAGGACCTAGCTTGTGCTTACACGGTGGATACTTTCCCCGAGGTTGTGAACAACTATGCCAAATATTTCCCGGAGGGTTCTGAGATAGTTCTTCCTTCTCCTTCTGATAGGGTTACCTCACCACCGGAAGGATGTCGAGCCTTTTACACGGCCCATTTTAGTAGTGGTCTGCGCCTTCCGTTGCCTCCCCTCTTTCTTGATATTCTAAAAATATTCAGCGTGTCCTTGACACAATTAGTTCCAAATTCTGTGGCCTTCATAGTTTGTTTTTCTGTCCTAATGATCGCGAAAGGGTTCAAACCATCCTTTCGTAACATTACACAACTTTTTCGGTTCAATATTTCCAGTTCCTCCAATCGCGGATATTTCTTTGCTAGTCAGAGGCCTAGTCGAGCGATCTTCGATTCCCTAGTTTCTAGCAACCCTTCTTGGAAATCTCATTTCTTCTTTGTTCGTCCCCCATCTCGTCTTCGTTTGGCGGATGGTTCGACCATGCCCTTCTCATGGGATCATGGCTCCAATTGGGTTCACGGAGGTCGCCTGCCGACTGGTGAACTCATTCCTGATGATGCTCAGTTTATTGGTGAAATCCCCGCTATGCGTGCCAACAAATATCAGAGTGCTCTTCTGATTGGGGAAGCTTTCCTTCGTAAAGCGGGATTGAGTGCTCATAATTTTCCAATCAGTTCATCATCTGAATCACTTGGTAAGCATTTCACGTTAGCTTAGTGTTGTGATGATACCTTTTATACAGAGAAACTAACTTTCATCTTGTTTCTTTTTCAGCTCATATGGTAGAAAATTCCCGACATTCTTCAAAGGGAAAAATGGTGTTGTCCAAATCCTCTAAATCTATAGAGAACGTCCCTATCGAGCAGAGAGCGTCTCGGAAGAGAAAGCTGGAGTTGAGTCATGAATCCGAGGAGAACGGAGAGGATTCTCCAGATTCTTCCCAAGTGTCCCCTATTCGTCAGGGGACTAGATCTGGTTATCCCCCCTTCAGCTTAGAACGTCCTTGGGAATTCGTGGATGTCGCAGCTGGTCGATGCCTCATCCTAATAATAATCCGATGGAGAGAAAAAGGAGCTACTACGGTCGTTCTGGTAACGATCTTTCTTCACTCGGCGACAATCATCCAAAACCCACTTTGGTCGAAATGATCGAGGATCATTTAGAGGGAAAGAGAGCCGCTGGCTACTCCGAGAATGATTCACTTGTTCATGACGATAGCGAGAATGCGGTTGATAAGGCAACTCGTGTACTTTTGTCCGGCGTTTTTACTCGCGATCTGAATAAGCTTCTTCGGAAGGACCCTCTGGAGAAATTTCAGCGAGCTTCTCTTTATGCTGAAAAGGTAACCTCCTTTTAAGTTTCCTTTATAGGATATTTTCCTTCGAAGATATTTTAGCTTGCCAACTTATTTCTTGTTTTACCCCTTTACTTTTTCGGACCAAGACTTTTTTAGCCTCATACGCCTATGAAACTGCTCTCTGGAAACAACAATGTGAGTTTCTGGATGAGAAATACAAAGCTTTACTTCATAAGTCCTCTGGTTCAGAGGTATGCCCATCAATGTCTTCTTCCGTTCCGGTCGTAGAGACTAGGGCAACGGGAACTGAAGACCAGGAGATTATAAACAGGGTTCTGGAGACTTCCCGTGCTCAAGAGCAAGCCAACCAAATGGCTAAAAAGTTAGAGGAGTTCCAATTTCAGAGTACTGCTCGGATTAGCGAGTTGGAATCTCAAGTATCAAGTCTTCAAGCCTCTTTAAAGGAGTTTGAGGAGGATGTTCCTCTTAGTTGACTTAGGGATCGATATGGTAGGAATCCTGATGAAAGAGTGATTCGCGAATTCCTTAACTCTCCTGTCCATACAGCGTTGGTATATCAGATGGTCGGTCCTCTCCTAGAGAGTACTTTCAAGAAGGCGGTTCATCAGTTGGTCGCTTTTGAAATGATAGAGGATCGTCGAAAGGAATATTTTAAGGCGGCACATATTCGGTTTAACCGCTATGGCGAGGTATATTCTCCTTCCGAGCTTCCAGACGTTGTATATCAAAATTTTCCTTTGGCTCACCTTGTTACCGAGTTTGGGAAACCGTTGCCAATTCCTCTTTCAGATATCAATGATGAGCTCGATAACAATTTCATCATTGATAGCGGAGGAGAGAGAAGTCGGTAGCGAACAGAAAATTCCAGATAGCGACCAAGCTGTATGATATATTGAGAATCTCTGAAATAACCTTTGTAACTATTTATTGTAGGTCTAAATGTAATTTTACACTTTTACTCCCTTTGTACGCTAAACGTTTCAAATTCTGACAGTCACGTCTTTTCATCTTCGCCGTAATAATTCAGACAAGTTATTAACTTCGCCGTAATCATTATGCGTGTGTCTTTTCAAATTCTAGTGTTTATTCCAAGGTCAGTTTTTCTGTTTCGCGCCCTTTCTTTGGGTCTATTGCGTCTTTTCGTATAGTATAAATATAAAAGGTAAAAAACTTGACTCGCTATTTACCGCTATACTTATCTCTTTAACAGAATACTCTTTCTTCATCTTGTCGATAAGCTTTCTCGATATTTAAATTGTACTTTTTGAAAATCCGACTATGAGTAATCTTTTTGGTAATACTTCGAAGCGTCCTTCCCGTGAGAGCGCTAGGAATACTAGACTAAAAAAGTCTCGAACGGAGGGGCCCTCGATAGAACCTCCTCGTTCGTCTTCTAATCCTAGGTCGTTGATCGACACTCCTGTTATCCTTCTGAACCTTTTTCTGTAATTAGTTCATCTTTTGTACAACAAAAATTTTCTTCTTCTACTGAAGTAGGAAGTAGGCCTTGCCCTGGTCGGGTGGCTTTTGGTGATTCGTCCAACGTGGAGCAGACTTTTGATATACCTGTTTCTTCAGGCGTTTCTTCCTTTGAGCATGGTTTTCATGGGGGGATTTTGTTAATTCCCTTCCTTTTTCTACCTCTACTGCCCCGATCGTCAGCGAAGGCCAAGTTGATGAGGGCTCCTTTGTCAATCCCCCCGCAACACAACCTATTTTCCAAGATTTTCCTGATTATTTGTTTAGTGATACTACTGTGATGACTACTTCTTTCGAATCTGGTGGTCCTTCTGGAGGTCGAACTGAGACAAGGTCTGGTCGCCGGACCGTTATATCTGCTTCGGGTAAGGAAACCTCGGTTAGCCCCAACGAGAGGGAATCCCCTCGTTTGTTAGATGATCATTGTATCCTTGAGCAGGTTAAGGATATCTTGCGGTCAGCGACTCCCCGCCATGACAATGTCCCTCTCCTTAGTGAACTGTCGGGCTCTGTTGAGCCCGATGCTTTGTCTTGGGATCTGGGTTAGAGCACTATTTTGCCCGGTGAGTTGAGGAAGCTTGAGAGTACTTCCAATGTACGCCTTGTTCAGTCGCTAGTGAAGTTTTGCGAGCAGGTAGACCTATTTTTCATTATTTTTTCTGCTTTCATTTTGATTGCCTTGTTACATAAGGACTGTTTTCTTTTTCCAGGCTAAGTACTTTGCACTCCAGCTGGGTGTGCAAAATGACGATCTGTGGATAAGCAGAGATGCTTAACAACGTCGTTTGGAATCAGAGTCGGCCAAGGTCAGAGGACAGAGTCTACAACTGTAGCTTGCCAATGATGATCTGCAAAAGTTGCAAGAAGAAAAGTCTATTTGGGAGAAAGAGAAAAGTGACTTGGTTCGGGCTGCTGCCCTAGCAGAGGAGTCTCGATGGAGGTCCTATGAGGAAGGTTATGATGTCGGCTATCTCAAGCGTCAGGAGGAGTTGATGGCGTTTGCTGGTAACTTGACTCCTCGGAAGACTGTTTCTGCTAGTCGGCCCGTTAACAGCTCTTCTCAGTGATCTGTTCGACCTGGCAGGCCTTGGACTGTTTTTTTTTTTTTTTTTAGTGCCCAACTTTTTTGTGTAGTTGCTTGGGCTGAATTTTTTGTATTGGGAGAACGATTCAATTTAAAAACCATGATCTCTTGCAGGGAAATCCCTGCCTTGATCAAATTTACTCTGTAGATATATTTTGTTATGCACATTTTGCTGTTATGCATAAATATTACATCATGAAATAATCAGCGTAGATTAGCATACTTATCTGATATTGATCTTCGCGGAGAGTATTCATAATAGAGAAAAATGGTAGCTTAATCTTGCTCAGTCAGTGTTTAAGTAACTGAATGATATAATGTTTGTTCTGCAAATCAAACTTTTTTGATGATAAACCCAATATGGTCCCTTGGGTCATATCAAAAGTCACATTTAAAATGTAGACAGTAGGCAACTCGTATCGATAATCGATTGAATAACTGTTGAGGAACGCTCAGCATTTTGGTCGATGTTCAATCCATGCCTTGTAATTTTGTCTTTTTGTCATGTATATATTATATAAGGAGGCTATCATTCGCTCTTCTGCTTTCCTTTCATAAGACTAATTTTGAAGAGAAGATATCGCTCTAGGTATCTTCCTAACATTTATGTTTCTTTGTACTGGTTGTGAGTTACATGTTCCTCAAACAGAACAACCAGTGTATCATTATATCATTTCTTTGATATGTGAGGAATTGGAAAACTTAGAATTATTAGTCAGATCTAGCATGTTCAGACCCCCTTCAGCAATTCTTTGGAATGTTAGGAAGTGACTTTTTTGAAATCTTGAGTTATGACGGCTATTCTCCTTATTTCCATGTTAGATTTCTTGGATTCCAAATGAGGTCCGAACATGGTTAGCTAATAATTATTTTCTGTGACATATGAGGCAGTTACGACCTCGTAGGTCGGATTATGAAGTTCTTTATTCTTTTAGTCGAGCTAACATCGTGATGTAATATCTGGAGCTCTTTTAGATCTGCTTTCTAGTGCATTGACCGAAGCGATCTTCTTTCGTATTTATCAACGATTCGATGATTCGACCAGTGAGGTGCCGTTCCAACTTACTTGCATTTATTACGGGAAATCGAAAAGTCGCATTTTCATCCCTTGATCAGGTTTCTATTCAGCCATATGATCATTTGCTCGAGCGCCTATAAATATGTATGCAGTTTCCATCTCTTTTATTTTCTTCTCAGAAAAGATGGAGATCTCAGTTTCCTTAGATTTCATTTTGCCTTCTGATCCCATAATATTCAAAAAGTCACCTTATAGTGATTCATATCAAAATAACTTAATTTTATTCTACCTTGTACTGACGGGTCCCATGGAAGCCCTACCTCGTACTGACGGGTCCCATGAGGCCTTGAACCTTGTATTTACGGGTTTGAGGTCCGTGGTTTCCTGTTTGCTCATGGAGGGTTCATTTTTACCAGGCACCGCCGCTTTTGTATGTTACCTCCGGATTGATAGACCACCGGGGTGTGCTGGTAAAGTGCTCATCGCGACGGTCCTTGCGAGATGCTGCTTCAGAGTAAAATGTTTTAACTCTTATTGTAAAAGCAGTATCTTGTTGTGGGTGAATGAGTATTGCTGGTTATCTGGCTGGTAATGCTCATTTCATCTGGAAGAACATTGATCTTCAGATCCTGGCCGTCGAACCAAAGAAGTCGACCATCCTGAGCAGCATGCTTCTTAGGTGGTCAGTTACAACCATCGAGGCACCAGGGAGGAGATTGATGTTTCCGTGGACATTGTCATGAAGATCCCAGATCCATAGGATAGGATCGTTTAATAGTTGTAACGAAGTGTAAACAGAATATAGCCCTTTGTAATATGATCAAAGCTATTTGTATGTAATTTGTTACATGTTCACAGATGAATAAAACTTTATTTTATTCCTTGCATTCTTCTTGTCATTGGTATTGTTTTAATCTTGTTTATGAGGAGCGTTTATCGAGCAAATTCATTTATACTCAACTCATTTCCAAGATTTAGGTGTTTCTACCAATTCTTATTGGTCTTTTAAAACAGATCGAAGAGTGTTTATTGAGCGGATCAATTTATACTCAACTCTTCTTTATTTAGACTTAGGTTTTTATACCAAAAGTCTTTTAATCGTCAAAAATAGATTGAGGAGCGTTTATTGAGCGGATCAATGTATACTCAACTCTTTTTTTTGTTTAGACTTAGGTTTTTAACCCATAAGCCTTATAATCGTTAAAAATAATCGAGGAGTGTTTATTGAGCGGATCAATGTATACTAAACTCTTTTTTGTCTAGACTTAGGTTTTTAACCCATAAGCCTTATTAATCGTTAAAAATAATCGAGGAGTGTTTATTGAGCGGATCAATGTATACTCAACTCTTTTTTGTCTAGACTTAGGTTTTTAACCCATAAGCCTTATTCATCGTTAAAAATAATCGAGGAGTGTTTATTGAGCAGATCAATGTATACTCAACTCTTTTTGTTTAGACTTAGGATTTTAATACCAGAAGTCTTTTAATCGTTATAAATAGATCGAGGAGTGTTTATTGAGCGGATCAATGTATACTCGACTCGTTGTTTATTTGGACTTAGGTTTTTAGTACCAGAAGTCTATTGATCGTTAAAAAGTAATCGAGGAGTGTTTATTGAGTGGATCAATGTATACTCAACTCTTTATTGTTTTGACTTAAGTTTTTATACCAAAAGCCTTATAATCGTTAGGAATAATCGAGGAGTTTTTATTGAGGAGCGTTTAACCTGATTTCGTAGGGTTAATTGTATTCTGTTACTTTATTCAGGATGGATCAATCTCCAAGAAGAACAACTTTGAAGGAACAATCAGTAATTATCATAACCAACGTAAAAATAATACTAATATGAAGAGAAAACTCTTTTCTTTCTTGTATAATCTTAGGTTCTGCTATTTTATGCAGAGTTTAATGGCGTATTTGCCGTGCGTTCATAAAGTTGTTTCATACAATGATATACTAGGTATTTATATCATTCTAAACCTAGCATTACAAGGAAATATAATCCTAATTGGTCTCGGCCCAATTGTCCTTCTTGTGTCCGGAGTATAGTCTTCTCGTCGAAGAGAGTTGTATACGGCCGGGTCGATAAGATGATCCCGAACTCACTTGACTGGTCGAACTGATCTTCTATTCTTCAGTCGGTCCGTACGTTATAAGGGGTACAAAATAGCCCTCATCACAAGAAGAGAAGTCTGTCCTTGAGAAGGAGAAAAGCGACTTGGTTCAGGCTCACGCCCTTGCAGAGGAATCTCGTCGGCATGCATATGACCAAGGTTATGATGCCGGTTATCTAAAACGTCAGGAGGAATTGATGGCGTTTATAGGTAACGCGACTCCTAGGAGGGGACTTCTTCTAGTCGGCCCGGTGATAGCAATCCATCTCAGTGACCTGATCTGACCTAGCTGTTGTAGTTGGAATGCTTTTCTTTTCTTTTTTTTTTTTTTTTTTGTAGGCCCCAACCTTTACGTGGTTGTCGTGGCAGAATATCTTTGAATTTAAGGCAAAAATTAATGACAATTATGATTCGTTATGACCAGATTCATGCTTTGATCGATTTCAGTCAATAGATATATTTTGATAAATTATGTCTTGCACAAATTTATCGTCATAATTTAGTAAAAATAAAAAGAGGCAGGAAATTTTAGCAGACTTATCTGACATGAATTTCCTGGGCGATCATCACTTGATTGAAAGTAGCTCGTTCTTAGCTGATCAGTCTTGAATAGCTGAACAATGCAGTGTTTCCTTAGCGAATCGAACTTTGTAATTGAGTATAAGTATGATGATCGACTAAGCATGGTCCCTTAGGCTTGTTCTAAAGTCATTTTAGACATTAGAATGTGGACCATAGGTCGTCCATGTAGATAATTTATTGAATAATTGTGAAAGAATGCTTAGCGCTCTGGTCGATGACCGATCAATGTTTTGTAGAATTGTCCACTTGCCACGGACATCTTATATAAGACGTTGTCATTTTCTTTGTTGAGCATCGCTTCACTTTTTAAAGTTTAAGCTCGTAGAAAGAATATATTCATCTTCTGAAAATCCATGTTTCTTTGCACTGATTGTGAGTTCCATGCTCCTCAAATAAAGCAACCAGCGTATCAACTTGTCAATTCTTTGATATGGGAGGAATTGAAAAATGTAGAATTAGTACTTAGATCTAGCTTATTCAGACCTCCTTTAGCAATTCTTTGGAATGTTAGGCAGTGGCTTTTTTGTAGTCTGGAATAATGACGACTATTCTCCTGATTTTCATGTCAGATTTCTTGGATTCCAGTAGAGGTCTAATATGGTTAGTTAATAATTTTTCCATGTGATATATGAGGCAGTTACGACCTCGTACGCCGGAGTATGAGATCTTATTCCTCTAAACGAGCTAGTTATTGTTGCAATGTCGAGGATCTCTCACTCTTTATCAAGCGACTAGCATATGTAAATGTGCAAGCTTATCTAGTCTGGAGCTCTTTTAGATCCGCTTTTATTTTTGTGTTGATCGCTGCGATCTGGATTCTGTTTTGCAATCGAATAGGCAATTCGACCATAGACGAGCCGTTCCAACTTATTCGCATTGATTACGGGCAGTCAAAAGGTCGCATTTTCCTCCCTTGATCAGGGCTCTATGTAACCGTAGGATGAACTTCAGGCTTTCCCTATAAATAGGGATTCAGTTTTATTCCATATCTATTCATAACGTACGAAATGAAGATACCATATTCTTTGGATTTCATTCTGCCCAGTGATCCCATATCTTTCAAAAAGTCGCATTATTATGAACCGATATCATATAATAACTCAAATATCATTTGCCTTGTCCTGACAGGTCCCATTGATGCCCTACCTTGTACTGACGGGTCCCATGAGGCCTCCTCCTCTGTCTTCACAGGTTTGAGGTCCGTGGTTTCTGTTTGCACATGGAGGGTACCAGGCACCGCCGCTTCTCAATGTTACCTCTGGAGTGATAGACCGCCGGGGTGTGCTGGTAAATTTTTACTTTTGCGACGGTCCTGAAGAGATGCTGCTTAAGAGTAAAAATCAAACCCATTATACATGCAGTATCTCATTCTGGGCGAGTGGCTCTTATCGGGCATCTGGCCGGTAATGGTCATTTTGTCTGGAAGAACATTTGATCTTCAGAGCCTGACCATCGAACCAAAGAAGTCGACCATCCTGAGCAGCATGCTTCTTAGGTGGTTAATTCCTATCATCGAGGTACCAGGAAGGAGATTGATGTTTCCGTGGACATTGTCGTGAAGACCGCAGATCTATAGAATAGGATTATTTTTTCTAAACAGTTGTGATGATATGTAGATTGTATAAAGTTCTTTGTAGTCTGATCAAACTTCGTATGTAGCTTGAGACCTGTTCTCAGAACTCAGATGAATAATACTTTAATATTATTACATTCATACTTCTTGTCATTGATTTCTCTCAACCTGTAACTTATTTTTATTGTTATTGTGTAGATCGAGAAGCGTTTATCGAGCGGATCGATTTATACTCAACTCGTCTTAAGACTTAGTTTTATTAACCTTTAATGAAGGTCGAGGAGCGTTTATTGAGCGGATCAATTTATACTCAACTCTTTTTAAGACTTAGGTTTTTATACCAAAATCTTTTTGATCGTTAGATAAGATCGAGGAGCGTTTATTGAGCGGATCAATTTATAGTCAACTCTTTTTTAAGACTTAGGATTTTATACTAAAATCTTTTTGATCCTTAGATATAAGATCGAGGAGCGTTTATTGAGTGGATCAATTTATACTCAACTCTTTTTACTTTAGATCGAGGAGTGTTTATTGAGCGAATCAATTTTACTCGACTCGTTTGAAGACTTAGGTTTATTAACCTTTTATGGAGGTCAAGGAGTGTTTATTGAGCGAATCAATTTTACTCGACTCGTTTGGAGATTTAGGTCTTTTTTTATCGTCGTTTATGGAGATCGAGGAGCGTTTATCGAGCGGATCGATTTATACTCAACTCGTTTTTGTCGTCGTTGTTATGGAAGTCGAGGAGTGTTTATCGAGCGGATCGATTTATACTCAACTCATTTTTGTCGTCGTTGTTTATGGAGGTCGAGGAGCGTTTATCGAGCGGATCGATTTATACTCAACTCATTTTTGTCGTCGTTGTTTGTGGAGGTCGAGGAGCGTTTATCGAATTAATTGATTTATACTCAACTCGTTTGGATACGTTGCCTTTAACTCAAATGAACCTTAGATTTGGTGTTCAAAATCTTAATCATTGATAAAATTCTTTGAGTGAAAAACTCGGGCCAAGGCCTTTATTACAACGAATAAAAAATAAAACATACTAAATCAAAAGAAATTAACCAGAACAATTTACTAGGATTCACTTCCCATAGTATCGTCTTAGGTTGACTGCATTCCAGGTTATCGGTAGGGGTGTTCCGTCCAAGTGTGCAATTTTGTATGAACCTTTCTTTCCTACACTAATGACAATGTATGGTCCATCCCAATTCTGTTGTAATTTTCCCACATGCTTGGATACTTCTACCTTTTTTAGCACCAAGTCCCCTTCTTTGAAGGTTCGTATGCGGACTTTTTGATTATAGGCTTTCTCCATGTTTGATTTAGCGACTTGTAATTGCACGGCGGCTTTCTCTCTTAATGCTTCTGTCAAGTCGATATCACTTTCTCTTGCCTTTTCGTTTTTCTGATCATCATACATTTCAATTCTTGGTGTTGGAATTAATGTTTCGACCAGAATCACCGCTTCCGAGCCATAGACTAGACTGAATGGGGTCTCCCCGGTTGAAGTTCTGACTGTCGTTCGATTAGCCCAAAGTACTCCTGGCAGTTCATCCAGCCATCTTCCTTTGGCTGCCCCTAACCTTTTCTCCAAAGATTTTATTATTTCTCGATTCGCTACTTCAGTTTGTCCATTCGCTATTGGATGTCCAACTGAAGTAAGTTTTGCTGAATTCCCATCTTGATACACCATTCCAGTACTTGCTTTCCTGCGAATTGCGTTCCGTTATCAGATATCAGGATTCTCGGAATGCCGAATCTACATACTAGGAACTTCCATAGGAAGTTGATCACTTGGTATTGAGTTATTCGGGCAAGGGCGACGCATTCTATCCATTTACTGAAATACTCGACAGCGACTAGAACATATGCTTTCTTTGACCTGGCTACTGGGAAAGGTCCCATGATGTCCATCCCCCATTGATCGAATGGCCAGCATACTGGTATTGAGTGCATGTTTTCAGCTGGTTGATGACTTATATTAGCATGAACTTGGCAATGATGACATTTTTGAACATATTGCATGGCATCATTGTTGATGGTAGGCCAATAATAACCCGTTCTAAGGCATTTTAAGGCTAAGGCCCTTGCTCCGCTATGATTACCTGCTTCTCCTTCATGTACCTCTCGGAGGACATCGTTGGTTTGAGATTCGGAGATGCATTTTAGAAGAATTCCTGATACTGATCTTCGGTGAAGTTTATCTTCTATCAATGTGTTTTTAGGAGCTCGATATTTTATTTTCCGAGCTTCGTTTGGGTCAAGAGGTAATTTTCCTTCTCGAAGATAGTCTATCATCGGAGTCATCCAGTTTCTTTCGGCTTCTTCGATTTCCATTATCTCAGCGACCGGTGTCTCGCCGATATCAATTGCTGGTGTATTGAAAATTAACCAGTTGATTATTCTTTCAGTTTTACCGTCATGAGACCCTGTGAATCTAGACAGTTGATCGGCCCATTTATTTTCTGATCGTGGAATATTCTGTATCCCAAAATTTTCGAATTTCTCAGCCAATTCTTTTACTTTGACGAGGTATTTTATCATGTTAAATTCCTTTGCCTCGTATAGACCTTCTATCTGTCTTTGTACTAACTCCGAATCGGTTAATACTTTGAGACTCCTTATGTTGGCCTTAACTGCCATTTCCATTCCTGCAATTAACGCTTCATATTCTACTTCATTGTTTGTTACTACGAAGTCCAATGTTATTGCATAATTTATATATTCCTTATTTGGTCCGGTAAAGTTGATTCCGACTCCTCCTCCTTCTCGGCACGAAGCACCGTCGACATGCATTAGCCAGGTTTGATTTTCTATCATCAATATATCATTATCATGGATGGTCAATTCCTTATGTTCAGTTGTCTGGGTTGGAGTTTCTAACTGGAAATCGGCTTGTACTTGTGCTTTAATCGCAGTTCTTGGTTTGTACTCGATTTCGAACTGACCCAGTTCGATTGCCCACTTGATCAACCTTCCAGAGGCTTCTGGCTTCGCTAAGACCTGTCTTAGCGGTTGGTTGGTTAACACTACAATTTTGTAGGTCAAAAAGTAAGGTCGGAGTTTGCGTGCCGCCACTACTAAGGCTAAAGCGAATTTTTCTATTTCCAAGTAGTTCTTCTCTGCCCCTTGTAGTAACTTACTTAAGTAATAAATAGGTTTATGTTCAAGGCCTTCTATTTTCACTATAACCGAACTAATGGCCACATCGGAGATTGATATGTAAATGTATAATGGTTCTCCCTCGGTTGGTTTATCCAATAGTGGGGAGATCGTCAGATATTCCTTTAGCCGGTCGAAGGCCTGGTTGCATTCCTCGGTCCAAACAAAGTTTTTAGCTTTTCGAAGAGTTTGAAAGAACGGCAAACTTCTGTCGGCCGACATGGAGATGAATCTGTTTAACGCTACGATTTTTCCTACCAAGCTCTGTACTTAGGAGACTGTTTTGGGAGGTTTCATTTCGGTTATGGCTCGAATTTTTTCTGGATTGGCCCCAATTCCTCGTTGATGCACCAAATATCCCAAAAATTTTCCTGATTTTACTCCGAAGGTGCATTTTGCAGAATTCAGCTTCATTCGATATTTTCTCAATATTCGGAAGAATCGATCGAGGTGTTTTACATGGTCAGCTTCATTCATGCTTTTGACCAGCATATCGTCTACGTAAACTTCCATTATTTCTCCAATCAACTCCTTGAACATCAGGTTTAATAACCTTTGGTAAGTGGCCCCTGTGTTCCTCAGGCCAAATGGCATAACTATGAAACAGTACACTCCCTGCTCGGTTACGAAGGCAGTTTTCTCTTGGTCTCGCTCATCCATGTATATTTGATAAAAACCTTGGAAGGCATCAATCATGCTGAAAATCGCAAAACTAGCGGTTGAGTCGACTAATAAGTCGATCCTTGGGAGGGGATATGGATCGCGTGGACATAATTTATTAAGGTCGGTGAAATCATTGCACATTCGCCACTTATTATCCTTCTTATCCCCTTTCGCTACTAATACGACGTTACATAGCCATTCCGAGAAGTGTATTTCTCGAATTTGTTTTGCCTTGAGTAGCCTTTCTACTTCTGCCTTTATTATCTTATCTTTTATCGGTCCATGATTCCTCTTCTTTTGTCTAGCTGGTTTTGCCATGGGGTCGATTTTCAGCGAGTGACTAATTACTCTGGGATCGATACCTTCAATGTCGTCCGCACTCCAAGCGAAGATATCAATGTTTTCTCTGAGGAAATTTACCAACATTACTTCCCTTTCTTACTGAGTTCGGTTCCAATTCTAGTCGTTCTCGTTGGATCTCCTTCCACCAGTAGAACATCTTTGTGTTCTGGTGGTTTCAGAGCCAAATCAACCGGTTCCTTTCCCTTTTTATCTATTCGGTCTGTGCTGGGGATCTCAATCTCGACTCTGTCAACATCCCCTTCAAGTTTTCTTTTAGCTGGGGTAAACTTTCTGGAGTGGTTCCCCAAAGTTAAAGAGGTGTTGTAGCAGTCCCATGCCATACAATGATCGTTTACTATTTCTCCGATTCCCGCGTCAGTTGGAAATTTTATTTTCTGATGGTAAGTTGAAACAACGGCTCGGAATAGGTTGAGGGCGGGTCGCCCCAAGATCGCATTGTAGGCAAAGAGAGTTTCTACTACTAAGAACTTGACTAACTTCACTGTCCGACGTGGTTTCTTTCCGAGTGAAACGCTTAAAGTTATTGTGCCCCTAGAGACAATCTCGGAACCTCCAAATCCTACTAAAGGTGTAGCTACCTTTTGGAATGTTATTTGTCCTAAGTTCATCTGGGCTAGGACCTCTTTAGAGATGATGTTCGCTGAGCTTCCATTGTCGATCATGATTCTTTTGACGTTGTAGTTCGCTATTTCCAGCGATACCACCATTGGGAAGTCAGGGCTATCCTCTTTCATGTCCCACAAAAAGTTCTTTGGTACCTCGCTCTTGTTGAAACTGATCAACTGACTGTTTGTTGGTTTGCTTTCCAGCGTCCACACTTCTTTCGGGTACTTTAAGCTTCCAACTATGGACCTGGCAGTCCTGCGATGAGTATTACGACTGTCCCCGCCGGTGGGTCCTCCTGAGTTCGTATGGATGGTGCCGTTAATTTGATCATCGTTTAACTCATGTGGGGGACCATTATTAGGGGACCTTCTTTGGGAGCTCCTTCTTTGGTTATTATTTCGAGGGCTCCGACTTCTTCCCCTCTTGCGGTCGTTGCGTTCTAAATAATCATCTAATTTTCCTTGTTCGATCAATTTTTCAATTTCTTTTTTAAGGTGAAAACAGTCTTCGGTGAGATGTCCCTGTGCGCGGTGATATCTACAGTATAGATTATAATTTTGTGCCCCTGGCCTTGGCTGAGCGATTCTCTTCGCTGCCGTGATCCAATTATTCCTCTCGAGTACTACCAAGATTTCTTCTATTGGAATGGTTAGCCTGGGGTATTCTACCTGGTTGATTCTGCTCCTGTTCGCTGGCTCGACCGATCTAGGTCTTTGATAGATATTTGGTCGTCTGTCTTGGTCGTTTCGATTATATTCTAATCGCTGGAAGACATTGCCTCTTCTAATGGATCGATCGTAATCCGTGGATTTTTTAGCGGGAATTCTATGTTGCCGCTTGGAACCGGAGGCGGGAGCTTTATATTTATTCTTATCTTTAAAGGAGTTCATCTCCTCTTGGGTCATGTATTTTGATGCCAAAGTCATAGTATCAGCAAACGTTCTAGGTTGCTTTCTACTGAGGGCATTCCCGAATTGCCTGTTTTTGGTGAGATCGAAGAGAATGGAGATTATGTAATCTATATTTGGGGAGTCGATTTCAAGCAATTCTAAGTTGAATCTTGCCAATCAGGAACGGAGGGTTTCTCCGTCCTGTTGGTGGATTGTCCCTAGGTAGCTCATTGGCAGTTTCTGTCTCTTCTGGCTAGCGAACTGCTGAGTTAGCTTATTGCATAATTCCCTAAAGCTGAATATGGAATTGGCGGGTTGTTTTGCAAACCAGTCCAAAGCTAGCCCCTCAAATGTGGTGACCATCAGTTTTGCAGTGAATTCAGCCGAGTGAGCATATAAATTTTTTATGTTAGTAAAGCTGAATATATAATCATCTGGGTCGGTCGTTCCGTCATATCTGGGTAGTCGTCCCGGAACCTGTCCTGATGACTGCGCTTCTTTTATTTCCTTGCAGAAGAGGGAGCATGCCGCTAGGCTCTCTTGGAATTCTGTGCTTCTGGCCCATGAATTTTGAACAGTTCGTAGACGTTATTCCAGACGTTCCTCTACCATCTTTTTAATTTCTCTCTTCGAGAATCGCATGGTTCGTGGTCGATTAGGAATTGCGTCGACTACGTCATCCTCGATGGGGATTATGGTATGTTCCCTTGATCCGGGGCGGACGGGTTGCGGCCTTGTCTGATTCGTTTTTCTTCGGATATGTTCATCGGAGGGTTTTGAATTGCTCTTTTGCGGACTGTGCAACGATCGTTGCTCACTTGTAGGGCTGTCCGCTTGTTGCGAGATCTGATCGACCTGTCTCGGTGTCCTTTGAATAGGATTTGCCCTAGTCGCTCTAGGGTTTCTGGGAATTTGCTTGGGTACTAGTAATTCTCCTGGGCAGAGTGAATTAAAAAGCATAGCGATCTGTCGTAGCTTTTCCCGAGTGTCTGACAAGGGAACCGGGATTGCTGGAGCCACATGATCTTCTGGTATCGTATTGGCGGGGATCCCCTGTTTTCCTTGTTGTTTTTGGATATTTATCCCTTGTGGATCCTCCTGATTCGGCAGCTGTTCGCTCTCCTGCTGGTTGTTATTAATTATAAGGGCGTTGTTGTCAGTATTGCCCTGTTGACCCTCACATGTGTTATGCGGGTTGGTCGCGTTACTTCTCGCTCCGTTATGAGCGCTCTTCCTTGGGCGAGCCATATGTCGATCGAATAATTAACCTAGCCCCACGGTGGGCGCCAACTGATTTAATCGTTTTTCGTTGGGTTTAGATTAAATCAATGATATATGTTTTTGGGATCAATTTAAGTATATGCTATAGGGCTTTGTTACTTTATTCCGGATGGATCAATCTCAAGGAAGAACAATCAGTAATCAACACGATGAATATGTAAATAGTATAGCAAAGGCTTTTCTATTAATCAGATTGCCAAAGTAAATAGGCATAAACTCTCAATGTAATTTCGTGTCTAATACAATGTTTAACTAGGTATTTATATGACATTAACCCTAGTTTTTACAAGGAAACATAATCCTAATTGGACTAGGCATAATAATCCTTAATGGACTCGGACACTGCTCTTGGTCGTCGAGGTTTGATAATGCAGATCGGACCTGGCAGTTCTTTTAATGAATCAGACTCCTGGTCGGTCCGAGCATATATGAACTAGTCGCCCCTATTATTATAAGGATGCGAAATAGCCCCCATCACTCTACTACCTCGACAGCCGAAAAGGCCTCGATAGGACTCTACTACCTCGACACCCGAAAAGGCCTCGAGACGACTCTACTACCTCGACAGCCGAAAAGGCCTCGAGAGGACTCTACTACCTCGACAGCCGAAAAGGCCTCGAGAGGACTCTACTACCTCGACACCCGAAAAGGCCTCGAGACGACTCTACTACCTCGACAGCTGAAAAAGCCTCGAGAGGACTCTACTACCTCGACAGCCGAAAAGGCCTCGAGAGGACTCTACTACCTTGACAGCTGAAAAGGCCTCGAGAGGACTCTACTACCTCGACAGCCGAAAAGGCCTCGAGATGACTCTACTACCTCGACAGCCGAAAAGGCCTCGAGACGACTCTACTACCTCGACAACCGTAAAGGCCTCGAGAGGACTCTACTACCTCGACATCCGAAAAGGCCTCGAGACGACTCTACTACCTCGACAGCCGAAAAGGCCTCGAGAGGACTCTACTACCTCGACAGCCGAAAAGGCCTCGAGAGGACTCTACTACCTCGACAGCCGAAAAGGCCTCGAGACGACTCTACTACATCGACAGCCGAAAAGGTCTCGAGATGAAATCAACAGAGAAGAAAAAGAATGCTATTAATAAGCTTACTCTAGAAATCCCTCGAAAGCCGTAGAGGCATCGAGATGAAATCGATAGAAGAAAGCTATTTGTAAGCATCCCGACATGTTCGTCGACATCTCGAGATGAAATTGGCAGAGAAGAAAAAAGAAAGCTATTAATAAGCTTCCCGACACTCTCGTCGACGACAAAAGAATAAAGCTATTAATAAGCTTCCCGACATTCTCGTCGACGACAAAATAAAAAAGCTATTAAGAAGCTTCTCGACATGTTCGTCGACATATCGAGATGAAATTGGCCGAGAAGAAAAAAGAAAGCTATTAATAAAGCTTCCCGACATGTTGGACGATATCTCGAGATGAAATCGACAGAAGAAGAAAGCTATTTGTAAGCTTCCCGACATGTTCGTCGACATCACGAGATGAAATCGACAGAGAAGAAGAAGAAAACTATTAATAAGCTTCCCAATATGTTCGTCGACATCTCGAGATGAAATCGACAGAGAAGAAGAGGAAAGCCATTAGTAAGCTTACTCTAGAAATCCTTCGAATGTCGTAGAGGCATCGAGATGAAATCGACAGAGAAGAATAGGAAAGCTATTAATAAGCTTACTCTTGAAATCCTTCGAAAGCCGTAAAGGCATCGAGATGACATCGACACAAAGTGAGCTATTAATAAGCTTAACTCAATATATTCCTCGACAGCCGAAGAGGCATCGAGACAAAATCGACATAAAGTGGGCTATTAATAAGCTTAACTCAACACATTCCTCGACAGCCGAAGAGGCATTGAGATGAAATCGACAGAACAAATTCCTCGATAGCCGAAGAGGCATCGAGATGAAATCGATAATCAAAGAGAAAGCTATTAATAAGCTTCCTCTGCAAATTCCTCTGATGGGGGCTATTTCGCACCCTATATACTACTCGGATCGAATGAAGAAGATAAGATTGATTCGACCAATTCAAACAGATCGGGATCATCTTACCGACCCGGCCAAGTGCAGCTCGCTTCGATATAAGATTATATTCCGGACCCAAAAAGGATATTTGGGCCGAGTCCTGTTAGGACTATGTTTCCTTGTAACGCTAGGTTTAACATTATATAAATACCTAGTTAATCATTGTATTAAACAACTACGAAATTCCTGAACTCTAAGAATACAGGATTTAATACTGCTTACAACAGCACAATTGAATAATATTCAATATTATTACAGAGCTTTTTATCTTCATATAGATGTGTTCTTAGCTTTGTTTTGTGATTTTACTTCTTGTTCTTGAATATTGCTTTTCTTTGTAACCGATCCATCCAGAATAAAGTAACAGAGCCCTATACAATAAATATATAAATATCGAAAACCCCCCGATATCACAAATTCACTGATATTCAATTAACCAGACGAAATCCGGTTAAATCAGTTGGCGCCCACCGTGGGGCTAGGTTAATTATTCGATCGACATATGGCTCGCCCGAGGAAAAGCGCCCGTGTCGGAGCAAGAAGTAACACAACCACCGGTCATAACACCTCTGAAGACCTACAGGAGAACAACAATAATAACGTTCCCAACACCGATGAGAATTTGCAAGATAACCATCCCCGTCAGCAGGAACCGCTAGGGGGTCCTCCCGGTACGATACGGGAAGAACCGGAAGTTCCCGAGATCCCCGTTCCTCTCCTGGGTGCTCAGGAGAAACTGAGACAAATAGCAATGCTCTTCAAATCACTCTCTCCAGAAGAATTGCTAGTTTTAGACCAAATTCCTCGAAACGTTACGGCTCCCAGGACAACTCCTGCACCAGGAGTGCCAAGGCCAAACGAACAAACCTCTCAACAAGCAGACAGCCCAGCAAGTGAGCGACGCTCGTTGCACAGCCCACGGCAGGGCAATTCTAAACCCTCCGATAACCGTCCCCGAAGAAAACCAGGTCGACGAAGGCCACAGGCGGATCGCAGCGGATCGAAGGAACGAACAATAATCCCTATCGAGGATGACATAGATGATGCTATCCCAGATCGACCACGAGCGACTCGATTCTCGGAAAAAGAAATCGAGAGAATAGTACAGGAACGACTGGAGCAACGCCTACGATCTGTTCAAAACCCGTGGACCCGAACCGCGGAACTCCAGGAGAGCCTTGCAGCATGTTCTCCCTTCTGCAGAGAAATAAAAGAAGCGCAATCTATTGGACAGGTCCCGGGTAGACTACCCCGATATGACGGAACCACCGACCCGGATGATTATATTTTTAGTTTCACTAACATAATGAATTTATATGCCCACTCTGCCGAATTCACCGCCAAGTTAATGGTGACCACATTCGAGGGCCTAGCGTTGGATTGGTTCGCAAAACAACCTGCCAACTCCATATTCAGTTTCCGGGAATTATGCAATAAATTGACGCAGCAGTTTGCCAGTCAGAAGAGGCAAAAACTCCCGATGAGCTACCTAGGAACCATACATCAACAAGAAGGAGAATCCCTAAGAAACTGGTTGGCCAGATTCAATGTAGAACTACTCAAAATCGATTCTCCAAATATTGATTACATAATTTCTATCCTCTTCGATCTCACTAAAAACAGGCAGTTCGGAAACGCCCTCAGTCGAAAACAACCAAGAACGTTCGCCGACATCATGAGCTTGGCGTCCAAGTATATGACCCAAGAAGAGATGAATTCCTTTAAGGATAAAAACAAAAATAAATTCACAGCTTCAGGCTCCAGGCGGCATGATAAGATTCCTGCCCAAAGACCCTTAGACTATGAGCGATCTTCCAGGAGAGGTAACGTTTTCCAACGATTGGAATACAGCAAAGCCGATCAAGAAAGGCAACCTAATTACTACCAAAGACCAAGAAACCCAGAACAACCAATCAGAAGCAGGGTGAATCAAGTAGAACACCCAAGGTTAAATGCTCCGATGGAAGAAATATTGGAAGTCCTAGAAAGAAATAACTGGATTCCCGAGGCAAGAAAAATCGCTCAGCCCAGGGTCTAGAAACTATGATCAATACTGTAAGTACCATAGGGCACATGGGCATCGAACGGAAAATTGTTTTCACCTTAAGAGAGAAGTCGAAAAACTGATCGAGCAAGGAAAACTAGACGAATACATAGAGCGAGATAATCGCAAAAGGGAAAGAAGTAGAAGCCCTCGGAACGGTAATCCAAGGAGAAGTTCTCGTCGAAGGTCACCTGAACGTCGACCCGCTCAGGAGTTAAATCAGGACCAGATCAATGGGACTATCCATACGATATCCGGGGGGCCGGCGGGTGGAGATAGTCGTAATGCTCGACGAAGAACCGCTAGATCCATAATTGGAAATTCAAGATATCAAAAAGAAATATGGACTCTGGAAAACAGGCCAACGAATCACCAGCCGATCAGCTTTAACGAAGGCGAAGTACCTAAAAACATCATTTGGGATACAAAAGAGGATAACCCCGATTTCCCTATGGTAGTGTCGTTAGAGATAGCGAATTACAATGTAAGAAGAATCCTAATCGATAATGGAAGCTCAGCAAATATCATCTCCAGGGAGGTTTTAGCACAAATGAACCTCGGACAAATAAACCTACAAAAAGTAGCTACGCCGTTAGTAGGCTTTGGAGGGTCCGAGATCATCCCCAGCGGAACGATATCTTTAAGTGTGTCGCTCGGAAAGAAGCCACTTCGAACAGTGAAGTTGGTAAAATTCCTAGTGGTAGAAACACCCTTCGCTTATAACGCTATATTAGGGCGACCAGCCCTTAACCTTTTTCGAGCTGTAGTCTCTACCTATCATCAGAAAATAAAGTTTCCGACCGATAGTGGCATCGGAGAAATAACGAACGACCACTGTATGGCGTGGGATTGCTACAGCACATCGCTAACCTTGAAAGAACATGCTAAGTCTATTACTCCGAGTAAGAGAAAGATCGAAGATGATCCAACTAGCAATGAGGTTGAAATTCCTAGTACTGATCGATTAGATAAAAAGGGGAAAGAACCACTAGACTTATCCTTGAAACCCCCAGAACATAAAGATATAATTCTAGTAGAAGGCGACTCATCCAAAAAGACAAGAATTGGTACAGAATTGAGCAAAGAAGGAGAAATAATGTTAATCGAATTCCTAAGAAATAATGTGGACGTCTTCGCCTGGAGCGCAAATGACATTGAAGGAATCGATCCGCGGGTAATCAAGCATACCCTAAAAATTGACCTTTCAGCAAAACCCGCCAGACAGAAGAAAAGAAATCACGGACCGGTAAAGGATAAAATTATCAAAGCCGAGGTAGAAAGGTTGCTTCAAGCAAAACAAATCCGAGAAATTCATTTCTCGGAATGGCTATGCAATGTTGTACTAGTAGCAAAAGGGGATAAAAAAGACAACAAATGGAGGATGTGTAATGATTTCACCGACCTTAACAAGTTGTGTCCACGAGACCCATACCCCCTCCCAAGAATTGACTTATTGGTCGACTCGACCGCTGGCTTCGCGTTATTCAGTATGATGGACGCCTTCCAAGGGTTTTACCAGATATACATGGACGAACGGGATCAAGAGAATACCGCATTCATAACCGAGCAGGGAGTTTACTGCTTTATAGTAATGCCATTCGGATTGAAGAACGCCGGGGCTACTTACCAAAGGTTAGTAAACCTAATGTTCAGAGAACTAATCGGAGAGATAATGGAAGTCTATGTAGATGACATGTTAGTCAAAAGTATGAATGAAGCGGACCATGTAAAACATCTAGATCGATGTTTTCAAATCTTAAGAAAATACCGTATGAAGCTGAACCCCGCAAAATGCACCTTCGGTGTTAAGTCAGGAAAATTTTTGGGATACTTGGTGCACCAGCGAGGAATAGAAGCCAACCCCAGAGAAAATTCGAGCCATTACTGAAATGAAACCTCCCAAGACCATCTCTCAAGTACAAAGCTTGGTTGGAAAAATCGTAGCATTGAATAGATTCATATCAAAATCTGCGGACAGAAGCTTGCCCTTTTTCCAAACGCTTCGAAAAGCGAAAAACTTCGCTTGGACTGAAGAATGTGAACGAGCCTTCGAACAACTCAAAGAATATTTAACAACACCTCCGATGTTGGCCAAACCGACGGAAGGGGAACCGCTGTACATCTACATCTCCATCTCCGATACGGCCATTAGCTCAGTACTAATTAAGATAGAGGGCTCAGAGCATAAGCCCGTCTATTATCTCAGCAAGTTATTGCAAGGGGCGGAGAAGAATTACTTGGAAATAGAAAAATTCACGCTGGCCTTAGTAGTGGTTGCACGAAAACTCCGACCCTACTTCTTAACCTACAAAATCATCGTTTTGACGAATCAACCGCTAAGACAAATCCTAGCAAAACCAGAAGCCTCCGGAAGACTAATCAAATGGGCCATCGAACTCAGCCAATTCGAAGTCGATTACAAACCAAGGATCGCCATCAAGGCCCAAGTATTGGCTGATTTTCTATTGGAAACACCAACACAAATTACTGAATCATCAAACACCCTCCATGAGGATGTATTGATCGTAGAAGATCAAACCTGGTTAATGCACGTAGATGGTGCTTCAAGCCGGGAAGGAGGAGGCGCCGGAATCAACTTCACCGGACCTAATAATGAAGATTTGAATTATGCTATTACATTGAACTTTGTCGTAACAAATAATGAGGCAGAATATGAGGCGTTAATCGCAGGAATGGAAATGGCGATCAAGGCCAACATAAAGAGGCTTAAAGTATTAACCGACTCAGAGTTAGTACAAAGACAAATAGAAGGCCTATACGAGGCTAAGGAATTCAATATGATCAAATATCTCGCCAAAGTAAGAGCACTAGCCGAAAAGTTTGAAAATTTCGACATACAGAACATTCCACGTTCGGAAAACAAATGGGCCGATCAACTATCTAAGTTTACAGGATCCCACGACGGAAAGACCGAACGAGTAATCAACTGGCTGATCTCTTCTACACCGGCAGTCGATATCGATGAAACACCGGTAGTCGATATAATGGAAATCGAAGAGGTCGAAGATAATTGGATGACCCCAATGATAGACTATCTTCGAGAAGGAAAACTACCTTCTGATCAAAATGAAGCTCGGAAAATAAAATATCGAGCCCCAAAGTATACGCTTGTAGAAGGAAAACTCTATCGAAGGTCAGTATCAGGAATTCTCCTGAAATGCATCCCTGAATCACAAACCGCCGATATACTGCGAGAAATACATGAAGGAGACGCAGGAAATCACAGCGGATCAAGGGCATTGGCCTTAAAATGTCTCAGGACTGGTTACTATTGGCCGACCATCAATAAAGATGCCACTCTATATGTCCAAGAATGTCATCACTGCCAGATCCATGCTAACATATGTCATCGACCAGCAGAAAACATGCATCCAATTCCATTATGTTGGCCCTTCGATCAATGGGGAATGGACATTGTGGGGCCTTTCCCAGCGGCCAGATCCAAAAAAGCTTACGTCCTGGTCGCTGTAGAATATTTCAGCAAATGGATAGAATGCATCGCACTCGCATGAATAACTCAATTCCAAGTGATCAACTTCCTATGGAAGTTCATAGTTTGCCGATTTGGCATCCCGAGGATCCTAATTTCAGATAATGGAACCCAATTCGCGGGAAAACAAGTAATAGAATGGTGTTCGAAACTGGGAATTCAACAAAATTTCACTTCGGTCGGACATCCAAGAGCGAACGGACAAACCGAAGTAGCGAACCGAGAAATAATAAAATCTTTGGAAAAAAGATTAGGTTCGGCCAAAGGAAAATGGCTCGATGAACTTCCAGGAGTGCTATGGGCTAATCGAACTACAGTAAGAAGCTCAACCGGGGAAACCCCATTCAGCTTGGTGTATGGGTCGGAGGCTGTTATTCCTGTTGAAACCTTAATCCCAACGCAAAGAATAGAGATGTTCGACGATCAAGAAAATGAAAAGGCGAGAGAAAATGACATTGATTTAACAGAAGCTTTAAGAGATAAAGCTGCTGTACGCCTACAAGTCACTAAAGCAAATATGGAGAAAGCGTACAATCAAAAAGTACACATCCGAACTTTCAAAGAAGGAGACTTGGTCTTGAAAAAGGTAGAAGTATCCAAGCATGTGGGAAAGTTACAACAAAACTGGGATGGACCTTACATCGTCATTGGCGTAGGAAAGAAAGGTTCATACAAAATTGCACACTTGGATGGAACAGCCTTACCAAGAACCTGGAATGCGGTCAACCTTAGGAAATACTATGGTAAATAAATTTTAGCAGATTATACTGCATTCTTTTATTTTACTTTATCAAGTTTTAATCCTTGTAACAAAGGCCTTAGCCTATAAGTTCAATTAGTAAAGAATTTTAGCGTTCTATATACATCGATTATTTCGGTTAACGCTCCTCGGAATTACACTATCATATTGATGAAAATTGAGAACGAACCGAGTCGAGTATACATTGATCCGCTCAATAAACACTCCTCGATATATCTTCAACGATCGAAAAGACTTTTTGGGTTAAAAACCTAAGTCTAATTAAAAAGAGTCGAGTAAACATCGATCCGCTCGATAAAAACTCCTCGATAAATTCAAAAACGAGTCGAGTATACATTGATCCGCTCAATACAAACTCCTCGCCCATACTTACAACAAGAAAAAGACTTTTTGGTATTAAAAACCTAAGTCTAAATTATAAACGAGTCGAGTAAACATCGATCCGCTCGATAAACACTCCTCGAACTATTTACAACGAGAAAAAGACTTTGTGGTATTAAAACCTAAGTCTAATTAAAAAGAGTCGAGTAAACATCGATCCGCTCGATAAAAACTCCTCGATAAATTCAAAAACGAGTCGAGTATACATTGATCCGCTCAATACAAACTCCTCGCCCATACTTACAACAAGAAAAAGACTTTTTGGTATTAAAAACCTAAGTCTAAATTATAAACGAGTCGAGTAAACATCGATCCGCTCGATAAACACTCCTCAAACTATTTACAACGAGAAAAAGACTTTGTGGTATTAAAACCTAAGTCTAATTAAAAAGAGTCGAGTAAACATCGATCCGCTCGATAAAAACTCCTCGATAAATTCAAAAACGAGTCGAGTATACATTGATCCGCTCAATACAAACTCCTCGCCCATACTTACAACAAGAAAAAGACTTTTTGGTATTAAAAACCTAAGTCTAAATTATAAACGAGTCGAGTGAACATCGATCCGCTCGATAAACACTCCTCGAACTATTTACAACGAGAAAAAGACTTTGTGGTATTAAAACCTAAGTCTAAATAAAACGAGTAAAGTAAACATCGATCCGCTCGATAAAAACTCCTCGATATGTTTTCAATGATTAAAGGACTTTTGGGTTAAAAACCTAAGTATAATTACAAACGAGTCGAGTATACATTGATCCGCTCAATAAAAACTCCTCGATATATTCCTAACGATCTAAAAAAGATCCGCTGAAACTCCTAAAGTTTTGAAAGATAAATCAAGTATGAATTCATCTGCTCGGAAAATACTCCTCGTAAATAAAATTATCAACGACAAAGAAGATGCAAGAAATAAAGTAATATTTCATTCATCAAATCAATTACATACAAATATACTATGTTACAAAGATCTGCTTGCTACCTAAAGATCGTTACAATGATCTACTTAAATTGATCCTATGGGATCGACTATCTTCACGACAATGTCCACGGAAACACCAATCTCCTCCCTAGTACCTCATCGATTATAATATGCGACCTAAGAAGCATGCTGCTCACGATGGTCGACTTCTTTAGTTCGGTGGCCAGGCTCTGAAGATCAAATGTTCTTCTAGATGAAATGAACATTACCAGCCAGATAACTAGCAATGCTCACTCACCCGTAAGAAGATACTGCTTTTACTTTATCTATAAAACATTTTACTCTCGAGCAGCATCTCTTCGGGACCGTCGTGAAACGGTAAGTTTACCAGCCACCCCGGCGGTCTATCACTCCGGAGGTAACATCCAAGAGCGAGGGTGACTGGCAAGTATGAACCCCCCATGTGCAAACGGAAACCACGGACCTCTAATTGATGAAGACTAAAGCTGAGGCCTCATGGGACCCGTTAGTACAAGGAAGGGCTGACATGGGACCCGTCAGTACAAGGTAGATGAACACCAAGTTATTACAGAGTGAATCACGATAATGTGACTTTTTGAATATTATGGGATCTGAGGGCAGAATGAAATCCAAAGAAGTTGAGATCTCCATTCTCTTTGGGAAATTGCAAAGGAAGAATGCAAACCACCACCCTATTTATAGGGATAGACTCAAACAATCCAACGGCTGAAAAAGCATTTGATCAACGGACACAGATGCGACCCATTGACTCCCCGCAATAAATGCAAGTAAGTTGGAACGGCACAATCTAATCGCCCCAACTAGTCGATAACAAAAGAGGCAATAGATCGATATGATCAAATCTAAAAAAGCTTTGGATTAGACATTCCGGCGCAATCATACTTCATGATCGATGGCTTAAAACCCTAGAATCCACGAACGAAGCCATACAAGCTTTAAGATCGCAACGAAAAAGACAGTTGCTCGATAAAAGAGAAAAGACCAAACCCTTCACCATACGAGGGACGTCACTGCCTCATACATCATTTGAGCGACCATTAACTACCTCATATCGGAACTCTTTCGGAGTCCAAGATATCTGACATAGAAATCAGGAGAATAGCTCTCTTTGTTTGAAAATGCAAGGACGTCACTGCCTAACATACCAAAGAATTGCTTAAGGAGGTCTGAACAGGCCAGATCTGGCCAAGACTTCTACATTTTCCAATTCCTCCCATATCAAGGATATGATATACTGGCTAAAAGAACGAATGGTTAGAAGATAATGATGGAATATATGGATTTGTGAAAGACATTAAAAGGAAATTTTTCCTCTGACGAAAAGAAAAAGCAGAGTTCAACAGGAGGAACAATAGCCTCCTTATATAAGGTATATGTCATAAAAGGACAAATTTACAAGGAATGGATCGAACATCGACCAAAATGCTTAAGACTACTATCGATACAACTGAGCCAATTGTTTACATATGGACGAAAAACATGTTAGAAGACATCCTTCAAGGAATCATGCCGGGATTAATCAACAAAAGATTCGATTTACAGAGCAAACATTATACCATTAGGTTACTTAAAAAGTGACCGTGCAAGTTTAAAGCTACCTTATTCTACATCCTTGGTATACTACGGAAGGATCAATATCAGCTAAGTTTGTCAAACCTATAACTGGTTATTTCATGATGTTATATTTACGTATGACAGGAAATCATACTTACCAAAGGATACAAACAGAATAAAATTGATCAGGACAATGATCTGCCTACAAAAAAGTCATAATTTCCAAATTTCTACTCCTCCCATTACAAAAATTTCAGCCCAAACAAATGCACAAAAGCTGGGCAGTCAAAAAAAAAAAAAAAAAAAAAAAAAAAAAAAAATAGACAGTCCAAGGACTGCCAGGTCGAACAAAGATCACTGAGAAGAACGGTCAGGAGGTCGACTACTAGAAACAGTCCGCCGAGGAGTCAAGTTGCCAGCAAACGCCATCAACTCCTCTTGACGCTTTAAATAACCGGCGTCATATCCTTCCTCATAGGACCGCCGTTGAGACTCCTCTGCAAGGGCAGCAGCCTGAACTAAGTCACCTTTCTCCTTTTCAAGAACAACTTTATCGGCCTCCAATTTTTGGAGATCATCTTTGGCAAGTTGCAGCTGCAACTCCAAACCCCTGGCTTTAGCCTTTTCTGACTCCAACTGACCTTGAAGAACTCTCCGACTATTCCACAGTTCGTCATTTTGCACACCCAGCTGGAGTGCAAAATATTTGCCCTAAAAGCAGAAAGAATAAGAAAAACTGCCGTACAACAAGGAATTCAAAACAAAAAAACAGGAAAAATATTCGAAATATGTTTACCTGCTCACATATCTTCACCAGAGATTGAACAAGACGAACATTGGAGGTACCTTCGAGCTTCCTCAACTCGCCAGGCAAAATAGTACTCATGCCTAAATCCCATGACAAAGCATCAGGTTCAACAGAACCAGGCAGTTCGCTAGTCAAAGGGACACCGTCGGAACGTGGAGTCTCCGACAAAAGAATGTCATTAACTTGCTCAAAGATGCATCGATCATCTAATGGACGAGGAGATTCTCTCTCGTCGGGGCTAACAGAGGTTTCCTTGCCCGAAGCGGAAATTACGGTTCGACGGCCAGACCTGGAACCAATCCGACCTCCGGAAGGTCCTCCCGATTCAAAGGATGTAGTCATTACAGTGGTATCATGAAACAAAAATTCAGGACAATCTTGCAAAATAGATTGCGTTACGGAAGGATTAACAGAAAAACCATCGCCAGCTTGCCCTTCACTGGCAATCAGGGCAGTAGAAGCAGACAAAGGAAGGGAAATAGCAAAATCCCCTCTGTGAAAAACGTGCTCAAAGGAAGAAGCATTGGAACTAACAGCTATATTATAAGCCGGTTCTTCGTTGGACATATCCCCAAAAGGTAATCGACCAGGGGAAGGCATATTTCCTTCCTGAGTAGAAGCAAAAAAAATTGGTTCTGAAAACGACGAATTTACCACGGAGAAAGGTTCAGAAGCAATAACAGGAGTATCGATCTCCGACCTAATTGATTGGGACAAACGAGGAGGCTCCATCGACGGCCCATCTCTTCGAGATTTTTTAGATCTATTATCTCTAGCGCCCTCACGAGAAGGTCGCTTCGAAGTATTACCAAAAAGGTTACTCATGATCGAATTATGGAAAAATGCAAATTAATATCGAGAAAGTTAATCGACTAGGTAAAGAAAGAGTATTCTGTTAAGAGAGGAGTATAGCAGTAAAAAACAAGCCAAGTTTTTACCTTTCGTATTTATACTACACGAAAGGACGCGACAGACCTAAAGAAAGGGCGCGAAGCGGGAAAACCGACCTTGGAGCGAACGCTAGAATTTGAAAAGACACGCACATAATGATTACAACAAATTAAATGGCTTGTCTGAATTATTACGGCGAATGTGAAAAGACACGACTGTCAGAATATGAAACGTTCAACGTACAAAGTAAGGAAAGCTAAAGTTACAGTTAAATCTAAGAGGAAATAATTACAAAGAAATAAATCACTATTTCAAGAAGCCTGGTCGCTATCCGAAATCTTCTGTTCACTACCGACGTCCTCAGTCATGTCTATATCGTCTTCTTCTTCTTCTTCGTCTTCTGGATCGATAAAAGTATTATCGAGCTCATCGTTAACATCAGAAGGAGGAATCGGCAATGGATTTCCAAATTCCTCGACAAGGTGAGCCAGAGGAAAACCTTGATATTCAACATCTGGAACCTCGGAAGAAGAATAAAGTTTGCCATAGCGATTCAACCGAATATGCGCCGCCTTAAAATACTCCTTTCGACGGTCATCGATCATCTCTAAGGCGACCAGCTGATGAATCGCCTTCTTAAAAGTATTCTCAAGAAGAGGACCGACCATCCGATACACCAATGCCGTATGAACAGGAGAATTAAGGAACTCACGAACGACTCTCTCGTCAGGATTCCTACCGTATCGATCCTTAAGTCCACTAAGTGGGACATCTTTTTCGTACTCCTCTAAAGAAGCTTCAAGGTTTGATACTTGAGATTCAAGCTCACTAATTCGAGCCGTGCTCTGAAACTGGAATTCCTCTAACTTTCTAGCCATTTGATTGGCCTGCTCTTGAGCACGAGAAACCTCCATCACCCTGTTTATCATTTCTTGATCTTCAGTCCCGGTAGCACGAGTCTCTATGAGGGGAACGGAAGAAGATGTTGAGGGACCAACCTCTGAACCGGAGGATTTATGAAGTAAAGCTTTATACTTCTCTTCCAGAAACTCGTACTGTTGTTTCCAAAGTGCATTTTCATAGGCGTATGACGCGAGACAAGTTTTGGTCTGAAGAACAAAGAGAACAAGAAAAAGAGATGGATTTAGTAAATTAAGAAGAACCCTTAAAATTATCTGTCAATATGATTTAAGGAAAAAGATATCACCTTCTCAGCATAAAGAGAAGCTCGCTGGAATTTCTCCAAAGGATCCTTATGAAGAAGCTTATTAAGATCGCGAGTAAAAACGCCAGACAAAAGAACACGGGTCGCCTTATCGACCGCGTTCTCACTATCATCATGGATAAGAGAATCCTTCTCGGAATAACCAGCGGCCCTCCTTCCCTCTAAATGATCCTCGATCATTTCGACCAGAGTAGGTTTTGGGTGTTTATCTCCGAGTAAAGAAAGGTCGTCACCAGAGCGTCCATAATAACTCCTTTTTCTACCAACCGGATTATTAGTAGGATGAGGCATTGACCAGCTACGACATCCTCGAATACCCAAAGAGGATCTAAGATGAAGAGGAGGATAACCAGATCCCGTGCCCTGACGGATAGGGGACTCACGAGAAGAATCTGGAGATTCCTCTCTATTCTCCTCAGATTCATGACCCAACTCCAGCTTTCTTTTTCGCGACGCTCTCTGCTCGATGGGGGCATTCTCTGCGGATTTGGAAGATTTCGACAGCACCATTTTTCCCTTCGAAGAATGTCGAGAGTTTTCTACCATATGGGCTGAAAAAGAAACAAAATAAAAGTTAGTTTCTCCGTATAAAAAATATAGTCACAGCACTAAGATACAATAAAGTACTAACCAAGAGGATCGGATGATGAACTGATGAGAAAGTTATGAACACTTAACCCCGCCTTACGAAGGAAAGCCTCCCCGATCAGAAGAGCGCTTTGATATTTGTTTGCACGCATTTCGGGGATCTCAGTGATAAACTGTACATCGTCAGGAATAAGTTCACCAGTCGGTAAGCGACCTCCAGGAATCCAACTGGAACCATGATCCCATGAAAAAGGCATGGTCGAACCATCCGCCAAACAAATATTAGACGGAGGACGAACAAAGAAGAAATGAGATTTCCATGAAGGATTACTAGAAACAGGGGCGTCAAAAATTGCTCGACTAGGCCGCTGACTAGCGAAGAAATATCCGCGATTTGAAGGACTGGAAATATTGAAGCGGAAAAGTTGCGTAAAATTACGAAAAGAAGGTTTAAACCCCTTCGCAATCATCAAAACGGAAAAACAAACCATAAAAGCAACGGAATTTGGAACCAGCTGTGTCAAGCACACACTGAAAGTTTTCAAAACTTCGAGAAAGAGGGGAGACAAAGGAAGGCGCAGTCCGCTATTGAAGTGAGCCGTATAAAAGGCTCGACATCCCTCCGGGGGAGATGTGACCCTATCAGTGGAGGAAGGAAGAATTATCTCAGAACCTTCCGGAAAATATTTGGTATAATTATTCACAACCTCCGGGAATGTTTCCGCCGTATATGCACAAGCTACCTCCTCAATTGGCTCAGAAATCTGAGGAACAGTACCTTTGCCCTTTTTGGCTCGGGCAGCTACATCCGCATCAGAAAGGATTCGTACCTTGAAAGTATCTTCTACAGGGACGACGAAGTCGGATACTGGAGTTTGTTCGCCCAAAGGATTAGAATGCAACTCCTCATCGTTATCAGGGGCGACGATCTCTCTAGAAGAAGAAGAAGATCTTCTTACAAAAGCCATATGTTCTGGTTCCCCGAAGATGAAGATCGATAAAAGAAAATTTTATGAGATGAACGACTAGTCAGGAAAATGATTATGAGTTATAAGGAGGTGTAAAGGAAAAATGGCGAATTCGAAGGTCACCTATTTATAATAATATGGGAAAAGACGTTTCGAATTCATTGCAGCTAATCATGTTCCCGCCAAAAAAGAGAGGATATGAAAAGCCTCCTGAATAGACGCGTGGCGGTTCGTAATCGGACAGAGAAAACGACTATCTATGATATGAAGCACTCTTTTCCTTACTTAAGATTTTTTCCCACAGGGTTTTTTCTTAAGAAAGGTTTTTAACGAGGCTCCATCCATAGAAAACAAACAGTCGTGAAGATTTATCTACTTCTACGAGCTTCTATTATCTATACGCTCGAAGAAGTGAGGGAGTACTGATGGGGGCTATTTCGCACCCTATATACTACTCGGATCGAATGAAGAAGATAAGATTGATTCGACCAATTCAAACAGATCGGGATCATCTTACCGACCCGGCCAAGTGCAGCTCGCTTCGATATAAGATTATATTCCGGACCCAAAAAGGATATTTGGGCCGAGTCCTGTTAGGACTATGTTTCCTTGTAAAGCTAGGTTTAACATTATATAAATACCTAGTTAATCATTGTATTAAACAACTACGAAATTCCTGAACTCTAAGAATACAGGATTTAATACTGCTTACAACAGCACAATTGAATAATATTCAATATTATTACAGAGCTTTTTATCTTCATATAGATGTGTTCTTAGCTTTGTTTTGTGATTTTACTTCTTGTTCTTGAATATTCCTTTTCTTTGTAACCGATCCATCCAGAATAAAGTAACAGAGCCCTATACAATAAATATATAAATATCGAAAACCCCCCGATATCACAAATTCACTAATATTCAATTAACCAGACGAAATCCGGTTAAATCATCCTCGAATGCTGAAGAGGCATCGAGATGAAAATCGATTAAGAAAGAAAAATAAATTTTAAACTACAAAGATCGTTGTTCTCCGCAAAAGCACCGAGACTAAATCAATTAAGAATGAAAAATTATATTGATTTAAAGAGATCTTTAGCAATCAATAAAATCGACATATCTTCCATTTTCAATGATCAAACAAATAAAAGGTTAAATTCATTGAATCAACAACCTGGAGAATTGAGAATTGAACTAACATAAAACTTGATATCAGTACGTCATCGATTTAGAAAGAATCTAATTAAAGGAAAATCGCCCCCAACCCACAAATATGACTGGCACGAAAAGGATGAAAAATCAATTAAACTTCCAGACTTCGACCTTCACTCGAACTCTAGAACATGGGGGACTCTTGATGTACCAAGTCTTCGTCACCTGACGTGGCACTTGAAGTATTGATATAAAGCTATCGATCATTAAAATTGACATGCTCGTCGACATCATGCATAGACCAACATGCTCGTCAACATCCACGACCGACATGCTCAATCATCCTGTATAGACAGACATGCTCGTCGACATCCACAACTGACATGCTCGCCAACATCATGCATAGCCCGACATGCTCGTCATCATCTTGCATAGACCGACATGCTCATCGACGTCCGCTATTGTCGATTAACGGAACCATTTGTAATAGGACCAAACTGAATAACCGAGACCCATACCAAATTTTGAGTGTCTTATCATGATCCAACCCGGTGTTTGAGACGTCTTGTCATGACCCGACCCGATGTTCGAGATGTCTTGTCATGATCCGACCCATTGATCCGAACGAAATGATAAATAGCCCTCATAAATACGGTGAAAGGTACGCACGTCCTATGCCTAAAGTACCCATATCGATCTCTCACCTCGACTTGACACTTACTTAACCATCGGAGAGTTATCGCCGGGTCACCACCGGCATTAACATGACGTAGTTCTCTTTGATTGCAGGTTAAGATCCCGACATACAAATCGAGGAAAGGCTTGTCTGACTTACCGATCCTCAAATTGACGAGTTGTGTTAGAATCGATATACAGACTCTACACTCGACACCAAAACAAGTCAACCGACCGAAAACACACTCATCATATAGGACTCTTTTGCTAGCAAGATATATGTTATGGGACTAATTTTGCAATCTTTCTTCTAATTTTGGATAATAATTCCAGTGTGATACTAAATTTGAAAACCTTTTTTCAAATCCGTCACCAACCGCGGCCACGGGTTTCTCAGAATCTATTATCTAAAAAAATACAGGAAATTCTCTCATCCATTACGGTGAGTTGGTAGATCCCATATTGGTACTAACAATTCACGTACATGACTCTACGTACCGAAATTAGACGCAAAATGATTAGGCTACGTGATCAGCTCCTAAATCAAAATATGCACACCCGTGCACCGAATTCGCCCTAGAATCTCAAATCTAAGGACTAAATTGTACACTATTATAAGTCTTGAGAAATATCCCATCACCGATATGTGACATGAGCTACCACAATAAGGTTTCTCTATTCGGGTCGTTCAATGCGTTTGATCCCCTATCGAACCACCTACTCATATGCACTGACATCAAAGACCTTGTTCATGAAACGCTACAAATTCACTTCATGTGAATCATGCATAATCATAGAAGTTTTAACTATTATTTCAACACCCCATCTCGTTCGAAATTTATGACTTGTAAGGTGTTTTAGGATCGTGATCTTTGAGACTGTTTCATTATTGCACTCATACTGAAGTGAATCGTCTCATAGTATAATGTGATCTTAGGATTTCAACCAATCACTTAAATGTATTCGCGAGAGATGAAGGTGGTCATTGTTTATTCAATATATAATAATTAAACTTTGGGTGTTAATCCTCTAATCAATGAGTTTATTACATAATAGTCCTATTACAAGCTAAAAGTATTGGGTAGCTTGACACTATCCTATCAGTTTGCAAGTCCACGACATCCTAATAAGCTCTCGAAAATCTTAAATGTGGAGGATAGGGGTTAAATGTCATTTTTGTTGGGATTCGGTAAGATAAACAGCCCTAGGCACAGCGTAATTTAATAATTTTAGGACCTCTTACGGAATCTTACCAGGATACTAATCTAGTTATATATGAATATTAAATAAACGACAGTATAAACAGTTTACACGTTATACCTGTCTCCTTGCAAATCCCAATTGGCAGACGAAGTCAAGTTCCTCCCTCGAGTTGGTCGATCCTATGCCCTGCAGCAGAGCCCCACGTGTTGCGCCTCTATGGGTTGATACACCACAATTACACGAAATTTAATGTACCCTGATCGGCTAGAACACAGGATATATTAAGATCTGGATTTAGGAAACGAATTTTGAAACAAGAACAAAAATCGAAAAATTCTTCCAAAGGAAGAATGGGTTCGGCCGATTTGAGCTTGGGGAGAGGGACAGTGTTTTTCTTGACTTGGTTTTTTGGCTCTTAAAGTTGTATATGAGATATGACATCAAGTCCCCTATTTATAGGTATCTCATTAACCTAATTCTCCTAGGACTAGGACTCCAAGTCTCCTACATGGGCCATGACCCTTTTAATTAGAAGACTAAGTCTTCCAATTAATTCATAGCCCAGTTAATTAACTTAACCAGGCTTTATTTAATCTCCCAGTTAAATAGCCCAATTAATTAACTACTCTCCCAATTAATTAAATTAGACTCCAAGTCTATTTAATTAAATCTTTCTATAATTAATTAAATCCAACTTAATTAATAAACCCACAAATTAAATTCCAATTTAATTTATAATCTTGATCCAATTCCAATCGGATCCAATTTGTTCCAATTGGGTCGACCCAGTCACCAATTGACCCAGTTGTTCCTTTTTCCTTCGCTTTCGCTTCATGTGTATTGTGTATGCCCCCATAGGTTCACCATATAATTGGCCGTGGGTTATAATTAAATATTAATTCAGTTATTCAAATATTAAATACTTTCTAAATCAGTCGAACACTCTGTCGACTGACCATTCAAAAATTAGCACCCCTGCCAATTTAGGAATTCTCCCACACTCCACGGTCGATGTCTGGCCACAAGCCCATGGAGCCCAATCACTGGTGAATTAATTGAATGAACCTTTTATCATTTACAATTACCATATACGCCATAATCTCTCCATCGATCAATCTCCCAGTCTAGACTTAAGGGTATGGTCTTTCATCGATCTCCATTTTATTTTGTCTTGACCTTATGTATTCTGGTCTCGAAATAATTCTCTTTGACTTAATCTTTATGAGCTACTTACATAAAGCCGTCAGATACCTTGGCCAAGGATTTTACCAGAATTAATTTCTCACAGAAATCCATAGGAGAATTTTCCAACCTATCAAGTCGGGTCAATGGATCCTTAGTTGATGATATGAACCTGCATACGAGTTCCTTTATACCCAACATGAGTTCACAGAGACTTTTTGGTAATCTCCAGTCAGTCGGAACTCATATCAAAGCATAAACGTTCTCGCACCAGATAAACTCTATCATCTCAAGTAATTAGGGGTCGTTTCTCGTATACTATTGTAAATTGAAATAACTTCAACCCCGATATGCGACTACCGCTTCCATGTTGAGTTATTTCCTAATTGGGGTATTCAGTGCGCTTGCCATCCCAGCAAGCCACCCACTTATGTGTATCGACTATCCCAGTCATGCTCGTGGACCCCAGCGTTCTCTAGTTCATCGGAGTATACACAATAGTGAGAGTCTAACCGAATCCAACGATGTCCTATCTCGATTGGATTCTACGACTCTTGAATATGTTCTAGATCACGGCCTTGGAGATCCGTCCACGGATTGTCCCATAGCCCTGTGATCTAAGGACTTCTATCCTTATGCGTAGATATTTATTACATAAGATAAAGATGACCATTTAATAAAGTGCTTTTATTAATCAAAATTGAATAGTTCCTCATTTATTACGATAAATGCTAGCCATACAGCTGGCTTGCAGGACACTATTTCATGATTGCATTCAAGACTCTATTTCATGACTCTACGTACCAAAAGTAGACGCACAATGATTAGGCTACGTGATCGGCTCCTAAATCAAAATATGCGTACCCGTGCACCGAATTCGCCCTAGAATCTCAAATCTAAGGAATAAATTGTAAACTATTATAAGTCTTGAGAAATATCCCATCACCGATATGTGACATGCGCTACCACAATGGATTTCTCTATTCGGGTCGTTCAATGCGTTCGATCCTCTATCGAACCACCTACTCATATGCACTGACATCAAAGACCTTGTTCATGAAACGCTACAAAGTCACTTCATGTGAATCATGCATAATCGTAGAAGTTTTAACTATTATTTCAACATCCCATCTCGTTCGAAATTTATGACTTGTAATGTGTTTTAAGATCACGATCTTAGAGGCTGTTTCATGATTGCACTCATACTGAAGTGAATCGTCTCATAGTATAATGTGATCTTAGGATTTCAACCAATCACTTAAATGTATTCGCGAGAGATGAAGGTGGTCATTGTTTATTCAATATATAATAATTAAACTTTGGGTGTTAATCCTCTAATCAATGAGTTTATTACATAATAGTCCTATTACAAGCTAAAAGTATTGGGTAGCTGGACACTATCCTATCAGTTTGCAAGTCCACGACTTCCTAATATGCTCTCGAAAATCTTAAATGTGGAGGATAGGGGTTAAATGTGATTTTCGGATTATATTTTTATAATCAAGTTGTGTTATTCAACGACTAAGCAACAGTGACGTTATCAAAAAGCGTCTTTTGGCACCATGCCCGCCCTTTGACCTTTATATTGGAATATATCTAGTTTATATACTTAGTTAATGGCTATGATGTATAGTTTTGGTGGCATATTTAGTAGGAAGAATCTTTTTAGTACTTTAATCCGCAGATATAGTCATATATGCTATTTTCTTCCCTTTTATTTTAAACGAATAAATTTTATTAGTAATTGGCATTTTGCATTTTGCATCTTCGAAATATATTGTGTTGGCACATAGCATTTAAAAATTAAAATTTTAACATTTTGTACTCTCGAATTGCGTAATTTTTGACAAAGTGCATCTTACTGAAATACAAAAAAATTCCACTATAATGTGAAACTATACAATTTAAGAATGCAAGATGCTAATAATACAATTATAGGATACAAAGTGCCAAAACAGTGTAATTCTCATGCAAAGTACCAAATACTCAAACATCGGTAAGGGAAACTAGAATAATTTCACCTATACCACTATTAGTGTACCATACTTGTGTAATACTAATTAATAATTGTTACATGTACATGTGGTAATTACTTATTAGTGATACATAAGTATTGATACACTAGTTATGATATAGAGGATCCTCATCGTTCCAGGACTATTGCTCCAAAAGTTGAAAGGAGAAGGAACGAAGTTGTTTCAATAGGCTACAATTATATGGTACCGTCTCGTGCATAATTTGGGAGTTAAATAGTCGTATAGTATCACATTGTTCAAATTTAATTCGAATTTTTTATTTAGTTTTAAATTACGTCTCAAATTGACTTATTCTTTAGATGAAGTGAGGTTAATCGATTTTTAATCTGACATAAGAACAAATCAAACTTGAATAACTTAATATTTTTTTTTATAACTCAGGTGTCCAATCTTACGCTAGACTAATCTTGGACACTCAGAACCCTTGTCCTAAAACCCTGAAGGAGGTAAATCGCAGGATGTGTCTCCATCAAGCCTCGGGATCCCACTGTTGTACACTCCGCGCACAAAGGGGTCTTCACCACAAATGACCTTTAGATAGACCCATGAAATTGCTTCCATCAAAGTTCCAAATGGGATTCGAACCCCCAACCTTGCCGTTGAAGCAAACCTTATGAATTGTGGGTCAACCAATTGGAGATATGCCCTGGGGACAAAAATAATAGTAAAACTTAATATATTTACGTATATTTTAGCCATGTTGAGCTTAAGAAGCCAGACTCTAGCTAAGCTTGAAAAACTATCAACCAAGAAAGGATAATTTATATCAACACCCCTTCAGGTTTCACCTAATTACAAAAAAGTGTTGATGTGGAAATTATAGAAACACCCCCTCCGTCTAATAATCGTTAGTCTCCAACTGAAGTTGCTTTCCATTATATTACATATCCACAAAAGGGAAGTTGAATAGAAAAATAATCAACCGACCCAAAATCTCATCCCAACCCAACCATCCTACCACCCCATTCCTCCCTCTGCGTCACACCTACACCACTAATTTGGTCGCAGAGACCGCTATGAACAAAATCGATCGTAGAATCATTCACGATTAAACTGTAAACAGAGGTGTGACACCCGCATCGCGACAACATGTGGAGTCTAACCTCCGAGACTACCTAGACGACCAGCACCACACGAGGCGTTGTAGGGTAGTGACAACGGTGCTCATTCTGATGAGACGGATGGTGTGGGGAGGTGTTATGCTCAGGCCCACGAACTCTTAGTGATTTAATTTTGAACAATTAATTGCTCCGATCAATTAAGCACTTTTAATTGATCACTTCAAAATTAATCTCCTATTAATACATGAGTATCTACACCTCATGATCGATGTCTAGCCACAAGTCCGTGAGGCCCAACTTGAGGTGAAATGATCTTGTGAACCTCTCACCTCTTAGAACTATCAAGCACATATTGTCCTTCTAACGACTTAATTTATCAATAGAGACATAAGGTGTGTGAATTGATCGACATCTCTAATTATCTCGATTTTGTATTTTCTATTTCAGGAAAATTGCAAAATTCGTCCCGTAACTATTGCTCGCTGGCAAAAAGTCCTATAACTTTTCGGACTGGCAAAAAAGTCCTGTAACTAATATATTTTGACTATATAGTCCTATTTCACCCCGAATGGTCAATGTGTATGCCAAGTCATCTTCCCTTTCCTGATGTGGAAAATTGCCAAATTAATATATTTTAGCAATTAAGTCTTTGCAACTAAAATTACATGCAATTAAGTTCTAACATAATCTTCATCTTCATATCAAAATTAAGTCTCAATGTAATTATGAGATTACATGTTGATCTTGCTTGGTTTCGTATGAGATCAATAATAAAAAGTGCAGATAAATATGAGTGTAAGTACGGGGTCGAATATGTATATTTCCGATCTTGTGGACAAAGAATACAAATTGGGGGTTCTCTTTGAGCATTATAGGATGTCGTACAAGCTAGGGACTAAGTAAAAAATAAACTGATCTAATCTAACTTCTCGGGGATTCTCCGAGCAGTATGTTCAAGCAGGGAGCACCTGGGGAAGCTTTTCTGGCGTCATAAATGCTTGTGGTATTTATACTTGAGGCGGTGTGCTAGGTGAACCATCCGTAGGGATATACATCTCGGCCCAAAGGCCTGGGCATGGGGTCAGCCCAATAGGAAATTCGATCTCGAGCTTTCTTGTTGGGGATCGGACTGGGCTGGGATCGGCATCATGTCTTCGAGGTTGGATTTCATGCTTTTCCACCAGGCCAGTCTTCCTAAGATAGAGAATCCAAAGTACCCCTCATCAATACTCCCCCACTTCTCGAGCGTAAGTGAAGCTAAAGCTTGGAGAAATAAATGTTGCCTCAAGATAGAGATGAATCATTATTTTGTGTTTCAGATATACTTCATTAAAAACCTAATTCGGACAAACCTAGTGGGATAAAAACCGAACCAGGGAAAAAGAGTGCATATCTTAGAAACCTTAAAATGATTATATGTTGTGAGATAAATGGCATTGTTCATCCACCCTCAGAATGTAGTTTGAATGCAGTTTGTAGCAATCTGAATTGATTAAGTCTGTTTGCAATTGAGCCCTTATCAGTACTCCCCCACTTCTTTGAGCGTAAGTGAAGCTGATGCTCGGAGAAGTAGACATATTTCGAGGCCGAAAAGGCATGTCTTTTCCAAATGCTAGGTACGGTCTAAATTCGTAGAGTATAGGGGCCAAAAATGCGAATATCTGGAAAACATATTTGAATTTACTGTGAGGGAGCTCAACCGTCGCGGTTACTCATATATATATATATATATATATATATATATATATATATATACGTTGACCGTTGAAGATTCATTTACGAAAAATTCCTGAACACTAGATCGGAACCGTGTGAACGAACAAATTATCTTTTGAAAGCTAGCCTCGCATTTTTGCTTTGTTAAAATGTTCAGCTCTAGAGACTTGAAGGGTAAGGCGAAAGTTGTCGAAGGATCGGAATCCGATCCCAACATGTCTTTTATTGTTAATTTTCGATTGTCGGAGAAGGAGGGTCCTGCTGACTCGAGTTCCAGCGCTGCTTCTGAAGCGGAAGAAGGAGAACTCCCTCAGGACTCCGAGAACGAAGGAGATGAAGTCGAGATGGAGGTGACAGAGGTCGATGCTACTGAGGCCGATATCTTAAAGTTGAGAGAAAACAAGTCACACAAGTATGCTATAGGAGGTGACGTTATCAACACGATATTCAAGTAGGTGGAAACTTCAACCAGCGCTAACCACCATAGAACCGAGCTTCGAGCTGATGAAACTCCTAGCTCTTACACTGAACAAGGTCGTAGTAAAATGGAGCTTGATTTCGGAAAATTCATTCCTGATGGATTCTCGATCGTCATCCCTAGCCCTGATGAACGGGTTACTGACCCTCCAAAAGGGTGCCAAGCCTTCTATAGTAGGCAGTTTTCTTACGGGCTGTGGATTCATTTCATCCCACTAATTAGTGACCTGTTGGAGGCTTTGCTTGCCCCTGCTCAAATCCTGCCCAATTCGATCGCCTATGTCGTCGTGTTTTGTGTGCTTATGCAAGCAAAGGGGAAGAAGGCATCTTTTCAGAACTTCTGGCAAGTTTTTCAGATGAGCACATCTACCACATCGAACGCTGGATTTGTGTATTTTTCAAAATGATCGAATCGATCCATTCTTTCCTCCATAGTGTCCAGCAACACTAAAGGGTGGAAAGGAGAGTTCTTCTCTGTTCGCGAACTCGATACCCCAGCATCGGATGAGAGCTCGGAATCGACACCATATCTTTTGGAAGGAGTCAGGCCTTGGATTTACGGTAAGCGGCAACTCAAAGGAAACATCCAACAGCGTCTCTCAGAAAGGTTCCTAGAATCCCTTCAATCCGATCTCTATCAAACCGCCCTACTGACCCAGGAAGGGGTCTTGAGACTAGCAAGACTTTGTTGTGAGTCTCATCCTACTCCGGCAATAAAATTTGGACTGTTGGGATATTTTGGCTAGGGCTCGATTGTCAATACAACGAAGTGCGGAATTTTAAAATTTTTCGAGTTCCTAACAGTCCCATGAATTCTTTCTCCATAGTTATTATACGAATAAGGATGAATCAAACATCAATAAAAACACAAGGGGGTTAATCGCAAATTACCTGACCACCAAGTCGTGGTTGTGTCCTCCAGGTGTTTGGTTTGATTCACAGTTTGAGTGATCCATGTGTCTCACCTCCAAAGCTAGTCCACACCAATCGGATTGTAGTAACGCCTACAAGTCTTAGGCTACGAACTGGATCTTGCAGGTTTGTCAGCAAAGGAACGGGAGATACCAATGGAAGAATCGACTCACAGAGCTTGTGTGATCGAGCAGGGTTCGGCCAGGGTCAGATCTGGTCCGATTTGGGTTCGGCCAAGACTAGATTGGGCGACTAGGGTTAGGGGCGAAAACTATAGGGGGCGATTTGTAATTAAAATTCTTGTTCGAAAAAATCTGATTTCTCACTCGATTTTTCTCTCTCAATTTTCAGCAAAAACTTTGTTCTCTCAAAAGCCTTTTTAGGGTTGTGCAACTAGTAAAAGTGTTTTATGAAGAGAAGGGGAAGAGTATTTATAAGAGAAGAATCCTTCTCGTGATAGATATCTTCTTCCCATATCTATCAAATCTCCAAATCTTTTATTCCTTATCAACTTAGGAATGTGAGATTTGATAGATCTCTTCTTGCTTGTTTTCCAAGAATCAAAACTCCTTTTCCTTTAATCACCAAAATCGCCCCTAGCCCCTAATTTTAGATAATTCCAAAATCAACCCATAATTATCCAATACTCAAATTGGTTAATTATTTATTCTTCCAATTAATTAACTACTTTTATTAATTCCATAATTAATCAGATAACTCTAATTAATTAATTATCAATTAATCAATTAGTCATCTAATTAATAATCTCCAATTGAATTAATACCATAATTCAATTGCCTTGATTTAACAACTTTAAATCATTTTCTTTCCTTTTAGACAGTCACCGTCCAATTGTATTGTGTGTGACCCTCTGGGTTCACCATCAACTGGCAGCAGGCCCACGACTTTCGTGATTTAATTAGTAAGCAATTAAATGCTCCGATCAATTAAACTACTTTTAATTGACCACTCCTAGAATTAAATCCTCTATTAATTCCGGAGTACCCACACTTCATGGTCGATGTCTAGCCACAAGCCCATGAAGCCCAATCAAAGGTGAATTGATTTATTGTGAACCTCACCTCTTATAATTGCCATGTACATACGGTCCTTCCACAATGATTTCCCGATCGAGACCTAGGGTGTGTGAATTGATCGGCACCTCTAATTATCTCGATAACTATACTTTCTAATTTCCGACAATGATTCCAGTGTGACTACCAAATTTGGAAGCCCCTTCCAAATGCATCACCGACTATGGCCATAGATTTCTCGGAATCAATTATCTAAGAAACGTATAGGAAATTCTCTCATCTTATCAGGATGAGTCGATGGATCCTTTCTTAGTACTAACCACTCGCGTACAGTCTTCTACGCACCCAACTTAGGCACTTTGTGGCCAGGCTACGTGACCAGTACCTAAATCTAAGTACGCACACTCGTGCACCGAATTCGCCCTAGCACCTCAAGTCTAAGGACTAAATCGTACACTATTATAAGCCTTGAGAAACATCCCATCACCGATGTGCGACATGCGCTTCCACAATGGGTTTCTCTGTTCGGGTCGTTCGATGCGTTCAATCCTCCATTGAACCACCTACTCATATGCACTGGACTCAAATTCCTTGCTCATGAAACTCTACAAATTCACTCCATGTGAATCATGCATATTTGTACAAGTCTTGGCGATTCCTACGATACCCCGTCTCGTTTGGAATCTATGACTTGGAACGGTTTTAACATCACGACCTTTGAGACTGTTTCATGATTGCACTCAGTACTGAAGTGAATCGTCCCATAGTCTATTGTGACCTCAGGATTTCATCCAATCGCTTAGATAGGTTCGCGAGAGATGAAGTTGGCCATTGTTCAGTTTCACATACTATGAATGAACGGCGTATTAATTATAAACCACAAGAAAATAGTACATCAACAAGCTAATTAATATTGTCTTGCTGGGCACTATTCCATCAATCTCCCACTTGCCCTAAAGCCAATCACAACATTTCTAAGACCCATCTATACCAAGATGTCCCTCGAACCATTTGTGAGAGAGCTTAATTAGTGGATCTGCTAAGTTGTCTTTGTCGAGATGAAGTAATACTTCTACTCGTCTCAACTACCCATGACTTGTTCAATCATACGCTATTGTGTTCAGATTATAGGTGAGATCTCGATTTCCTTTCATTGAGCAATCGCCTTATCTAAATCGGTTAAGATTACGATAGGCTTTTGTCATGCTAGGTATTTCATCTAATGGATGAAAGTTTCTCATCTAAACACCTTCTTTTGTGCAGCATCATAATGGTGCCTCTTTATTCTTGTTTGAATCGGCAATGGTATATTATTGGAATCTCTTCCAATGTACCTTTGCTCTATCGAGACAGAATAATTTATCCACTTCAGACTGGGAATCTCGAATTTCTAAAAACCTTCGAGTTTCAATTCTCCATTACTACCATAGACCAGCATTATATCCTTTAATTATCTTCGAGAATTGCTTTTATGGTAGACCAGTGTCCTTGACTGGCGTTTGACTATCAGTAGCTCGTGAATGATCAGAGTATTTTGATGAGCCAGGTCTAGTACAAGACTTTGCATGCTACATGCAATCCAAATGCCAAGCATAAGGCTTCTTGAGACAGTTACTTCTTTACTTATTAATTTAGGGCCCATTAAATAAGTGAGATGGTTTCTGTCTCTTTGGAAACAATCTTTCTTGGATTCTTCCATATTGAATTCAATCAATATATAGTCTTTGTACTTAGATTTGGTGAATTGCAACATCTACTTCCTTCTATCTACCATAGATACGTATTGCCAGTACGTGAGATGTAATTCCAAATCTTATCATGGAAAATTGCGTGAAGAACACGCTTTCGTCTGTGCTTTTCTGATATTCTTATATCTTGCTTGATGTACCGGTCATCATCTTGTTGCGCTTCGAACTCAACTGCACTCCCACTGATTCTTTTGCACAATTGGAATCCATATGCCTTTTGACAACTTCAACATTCTTGATCAACTATCAAGTTGCATGTTCCAAATTTGGGAAAAAGTCATAGATTGACCTTTGGATTAGAATAGAGATCTTCTCATCAACTTTCAATTGTGAGATGCAGGATTCATATCCAATAGTCATGTCTTGGTAGTCAAAACCACCTTTCTATGGCTAATAGTTTCGAAATGAATTTTGACGTAGTTAATGGATATAAGGCATTTTCATCAATCCTAAAAGGACTTTTGAATAATGACCTATTGCCATTTAAGTGAGTCAAAGTTTTCAATTTCGAATCTTATGGTTATGTGCCATATCCCTTAGATCACGTTTAACATAATCTCATTGTAATCTTTGATTAGAATCCAATTTCGCCATTTCGTAAAATGGAATTTTTGAGTTCCTTACGAATTTGATCAGATTACGATTTCTTTGTGCATGGATTGATTCAGCAGTTTCTAGTGTTTACTCCCACTGTTCATGGGGACGGGTCCAATCCTTGGACTTCATCAAGTTCTACGACATTCCTCATTTCCTTTGACAAGGTCTTGTCAACAGAGGAACAAGCTACTTACGAAATGCTTTTCGTTTCTCATTGTCGTGGAACAGTTATTCATTGGGTTTTGTTGAATACCCCATAAACATTATATGAACTAGATCTACCATCTAATTTCTCATATAAGGGTGTTCTGCTATGTCTTAAAAGACATGGCGATGTAAGGACTTACTTCGAAATATATTATACCAAGTATCTTTGAAGAGTCAAGGGAAGGTATCCCCTAATTTGAATGAAGGAAACTCAGCAAGATCAGAGTCGAGAATCAAACAAAGTTCGATTTCTTCTTTGATTTGCTTCATGAGAATTCTATTCTCGTCTTAGATAATCGAGGTGTTAAGTTGCTTATGTTTCAGCAGGTTTGATTAAATCAAATTGCATTCGACATAATGCATCTAGTTACTTCATTTCCAAAACTTCTATTGAATTACTTCAATAGTTTCAGAATTGTACTTCAATATAGTACACATAAACTTTGACGATTAAAAATCGCAAGTATATATGAAGTAGATTTCTTTTGAACTAGTGCTTTTAGTTCATGTCGATCGAAATGTTTTGGAATGCCTTAGCAATCCTTCACTTTGGTTATTATTCCTTCAAGATTTGAAAGTTCCGAATTTACCCAAGTTCATTATTTCAGGAATCAGTAAATAAAAACTTTCCTTTCGCATCTCTCTTTAGGAAGAATGTCCAGAGTGAACATTTCAAGCGCGGACGATCATCCAGTTTGTCTTACTCGTTTTCGATTTAGCATATAGTCTTCAAAGTTTCGATTTGTTTATCATTGTTTATTTCTATGTTTCAAAACATCAACATTTGTACAAAGTTAAATTGCTCTAATTAAATAAATTCCATTTTTCAATGGTAAAGCAATAAGGTCTCGTACAAAATGTGAAATAATACTCAAAGTAAACTAAAACTTAAAACTCATGCTAATACGAAAAAACTAAGAAAAACTTCTTTGCTAAAAAGGAATGTCTAGGTACAATTCTTCCTTGACCCAGTCCCGGAATTCGAGTTTCCTCATCTCGCTCTGCACTACTTGCATCTCCCTTTCAAGGATTTTCCTCCTTTTAGGTTGAGCGGGAAGACTATCATCGCCTGCAAATGCTTTTACAGAAATGAAAGTTTTAATCAGATGTCTTACATCAAAAAGATTCAACAAGTGTATAACTTAAAAAGTCATACCGTAGTCAAGTCTTTCCAGGAAATCCTTTTCAACAAGCTTCCTTATTTTCTCTTCGTACTTACACAGATGGCAATTCCAATCATATAGACCAAAACCACGTTGATGAGCTTCTTCATATTTGTCTAACAACTCATGCAATTGCTTTGTTTGTATTCCATCAGGCGGAATAATGCAATGTTGCATAAAATGAGTGAAGGTCTCAGATAATCCTTGAAGGGTTATCGTTATCTCATCTTCGAGAGTCAATTGGGCTCCAAACCCTTTGATCAGCTCGAATGTCTTGCTTAAGTAAGAACAATATTCCCTAACATTGTCAAACTTAGCCATGTCGGTTTCGTAGAGGAAATTGCACATCACCTTTTTCAAAGTTGGTTCGGTTCTTAAACGCATCGAGTATCGGACAGTGGATGGTAAATGGCTAACATTTAAAAACAGACAACTATAAGCAGACATGTTTAATATTAATACTTATAATTAACGAAATTTGGACTTTTTATCGAAAAAGTTCTCCCACTATTTTTATCGAAACAGTAACCCCTTCTAGTTTCGGGAAAAATCTATTTCCTAGTAGGTCTTGACGTCCCAGCAGCAATTAGTTGCACCCACGACTCGTGGCCATACAATTAATTCCCTAGGTAGGTATACATATTACCAATTGTGTCTACTACACAACCTTCAAGTTATTTTGCCTCGTTTTTCGCATTTATCTAGCACTGCTACATCATAAATGTTACTACGCGTTAAGTCTAACCCATTAATCATGATAAGCAACGGGCCCGGTCATGAATTCTCCGTAACTAGTTATCGGTCGATCTTCACGTCCCGACCAGTCCCTACCCTTGTCAAGTTTTAAGAAAAACTAGAATCAAGGAATTTCGTGCATTGCCCCTTTCTTCGACTCGGGTGCCAGACTCTGGATCACCACTATCGATAAGTAAACAACATACACTAGTCCCTATTAATGGAAGGCTTGGATTTAATAAAACCTCATTTTATATTTAACCCAATATGACTTAATATTTGTTCGAGAGGGGAATTTTCGGTTTTGAAAGTTTAAGGAAACTCTCCTCGAGATCTCACCGCTTCAATTATGCTTTATCTTTTATTTACGATCTAGATTCTAGCGCGCATACACACAAGCAATCATAAATCGACTAATAAATAAAAGCCATACAAGCCTAGCATGCATACTACCACAATATGTTTTCGATCGGGAGCCTCCTATGCGGGCCATCATCGAGCCAATGATGTTGGCCCAATTGGTCAATCTAAAGGGTTCTCAAAGAACCTATGCTATTACACAATGTACCACGCATACATGGCCTTCAATTCTTCTTGGGCTCCCACCCTGCTTGTAAATGGGCCTCCATCATAAACTAGGAAAGCAGTAAAGCCCTATTCTATTACAAAGGCTCAAAGTGGCCCAAAAATAATAACAGGCTCGCAGGCCCAATAAAAACCATGCATTAAATTAAACCAATCACATCTAACCTAAGGGCAAGGCTCGGCGCGATCGAAAACCACGTAAACAGTTCACGTAGAGCAAAGAAACATGTAAACAACTTTTACTTTCTTCTATCTTAATTTTAAAACACCTTTTAAAACTAACTTCCTATGATTCTTTCTTTTTAGTCACTACTAATTATGACAAAATAAATTCTCGGATAAACAAAACAACTTTTCTGCCTTAATTTCAGATTCTGATTTTTCAACTTTTGAAAATTGCAGTTCGGCCCCTATACTTTCAGAAATTGCACTTTTGACCCCAAAACTTTTGAAAAGTTACAAAATACCCCCAAAACAGTTTTCGGACAGAATGAGCAGAAAATTAAATTTTTGAAATCCAGAAAATTTTTTAATTTGCAAACAGACCCCTGAAGTTTCGGAAATTACAAAACAGTCCTCGAATTTTTGAAAATTGCAAAATGGTCCAAAATTGCGTGCGATCATATTTTCAGAAATAACCCAGATTTTTCAAAAATTTCCAGAAATAGATAATTCAATTTTCAGCCCTAATTTTCATGTTTTGCGATTTTTGCATAAAAGCCCTGATTTTTCGAAAAACTATAAATTCGCCACAGATCTAAAAAAGCAGTTTTACCCAATCATAGATCCAGTCATAACAAGCAAGAATCAATCACTAGAACATAATTAACATGCGTTCTCATACATACAATCAAGCATATACAGTGAAAACACATTATGTTCAGGCCTTTTCGTATAAAAACATATGGAGTTGGCTTGATACCACTGTTGGGATATTTTGGCTAGGGCTCGATTGTCAATACAACGAAGTGCGGAATTTTAAAATTTTTCGAGTTCCTAACAGTCCCATAAATTCTTTCTCCATAGTTATTATACGAATAAGGATGAATCAAACATCAATAAAAACACAAGGGGGTTAATCGCAAATTACCTGACCACCAAGTCGTGGTTGTGTCCTCCAGGTGTTTGGTTTGATTCACAGTTTGAGTGATCCATGTGTCTCACCTCCAAAGCTAGTCCACACCAATCGGATTGTAGTAACGCCTACAAGTCTTAGGCTACGAACTGGATCTTGCAGGTTTGTCAGCAAAGGAACGGGAGATACCAATGGAAGAATCGACTCACAGAGCTTGTGTGATCGAGCAGGGTTCGGCCAGGGTCAGATCTGGTCCGATTTGGGTTCGGCCAAGACTAGATTGGGCGACTAGGGTTAGGGGCGAAAACTATAGGGGGCGATTTGTAATTAAAATTCTTGTTCGAAAAAATCTGATTTCTCACTCGATTTTTCTCTCTCAATTTTCAGCAAAAACTTTGTTCTCTCAAAAGCCTTTTTAGGGTTGTGCAACTAGTAAAAGTGTTTTATGAAGAGAAGGGGAAGAGTATTTATAAGAGAAGAATCCTTCTCGTGATAGATATCTTCTTCCCATATCTATCAAATCTCCAAATCTTTTATTCCTTATCAACTTAGGAATGTGAGATTTGATAGATCTCTTCTTGCTTGTTTTCCAAGAATCAAAACTCCTTTTCCTTTAATCACCAAAATCGCCCCTAGCCCCTAATTTTAGATAATTCCAAAATCAACCCATAATTATCCAATACTCAAATTGGTTAATTATTTATTCTTCTAATTAATTAACTACTTTAATTAATTCCACAATTAATCAGATAACTCTAATTAATTAATTATCAATTAATCAATTAGTCATCTAATTAATAATCTCCAATTGAATTAATACCATAATTCAATTGCCTTGATTTAACAACTTTAAATCATTTTCTTTCCTTTTAGACAGTCACCGTCCAATTGTATTGTGTGTGACCCCCTGGGTTCACCATCAACTGGCAGCAGGCCCACGACTTTCGTGATTTAATTAATAAGCAATTAAATGCTCCGATCAATTAAACTACTTTTAATTGACCACTCCTAGAATTAAATCCTCTATTAATTCCGGAGTACCCACACTTCATGGTCGATGTCTAGCCACAAGCCCATGAAGCCCAATCAAAGGTGAATTGATTTATTGTGTACCTCACCTCTTATAATTGCCATGTACATACGGTCCTTCCACGATGATTTCCCGATCGAGACCTAGGGTGTGTGAATTGATCGGCACCTCTAATTATCTCGATAACTATACTTTCTAATTTCCGACAATGATTCCAGTGTGACTGCCAAATTTGGAAGCCCCTTCCAAATGCATCACCGACTATGGCCATAGATTTCTCGGAATCAATTATCTAAGAAACGTATAGGAAATTCTCTCATCTTATCAGGATGAGTCGATGGATCCTTTCTTAGTACTAACCACTCGCGTACAGTCGTCTACGCACCCAACTTAGGCAATTTGTGGCCAGGCTACGTGACCAGTACCTAAATCTAAGTACGCACACTCGTGCACCGAATTCGCCCTAGCACCTCAAGTCTAAGGACTAAATCGTACACTATTATAAGCCTTGAGAAACATCCCATCACCGATGTGCGACATGCGCTTCCACAATGGGTTTCTCTGTTCGGGTCGTTCGATGCGTTCAATCCTCCATTGAACCACCTACTCATATGCACTGGACTCAAATTCCTTGCTCATGAAACTCTACAATTCACTCCATGTGAATCATGCATATTTGTACAAGTCTTTGCGATTCCTACGATACCCCGTCTCGTTTGGAATCTATGACTTGGAACGGTTTTAAGATCACGACCTTTGAGACTGTTTCATGATTGCACTCAGTACTGAAGTGAATCGTCCCATAGTCTATTGTGACCTCAGGATTTCATCCAATCGCTTAGATAGGTTCGCGAGAGATGAAGTTGGCCATTGTTCAGTTTCACATACTATGAATGAACGGCGTATTAATTATAAACCACAAGAAAATAGTACTTCAACAAGCTAATTAATATTGGCTTGCTGGGCACTATTCCATCATGGACATGCCTCCTTGGATGAGAAAAATGATCAGAAAGATCCGCAGGCCGAAGGTGCACCTGCAGAGACCGAGGCTGCCAATGTTCTCTTACCTTAGGTATATTTTGACATTTCCATAATCTCACCTTACTTCGTTTTGGCACTATTTTAACCTACTCTATATTTTCAGCTGAGATCATTGAGAGGTTTCGAACTTCAGTGGCCGGTTCGAACGTTGTATTTTCCTCAAAGAAAACTCAGGGCCAACTGCGTAAGCAGAAGAAATTCAGGGCGGGTCGGAATACTGCGGCCCCTGGTCCCAGCGTAAATAATATTGTAGTTCCGACCCCGGTAGCCTCTATTCCGAGGATCAAAGTCGGGGGAACATCACAGGCTGAAGATGTTGGCCGCCTTCGAACTGTATTTTCGATTAACACCGCCGACCCCAATGCAGCTGGGTACAGCTATTACAGGTTCAAACAAGTTTAGGCTCGGCATTTAGTTGAGGAACGAATGTCTCAGAAAAGAAACATCGAGGCTCCTGAATCCTCGAGAAGGGTAAGACCCTTTGGGCGGAATCCGGGTCCGATTCTTTGTCGTCCTGGAAGGACAAAACCTGATTTGGCAGACTATATTGAGGATCACCTTCGTGGACCGAGGACCACTGGGTATGCCGAGGATGAGAGTATAGATTCAGATTTCGGCCCCAATGGGGAGCATTCGGTTGATAAATCTTTCAGAATTCTTATGGCTAGAAGATTCAAGGACGATAATACCGAACTCTTCAATATGGATGACTTTCAAGTAATGGGCAACTTTTCTCGAGCATATCAGGAGGTGAGTTAATTTCGACCTTGAATCTCTTTTCCTAAACTTGTTAATCGTAGACTATTGCGAATGCTTTTATCTCCTTTTCAGGTCGGGGACCTATTCGTTCACCAAGCTCACCGACTGGCCATCCTTGAGGAAGATTCTCAACAATCCCATAATGCCCTTAAACGCATTTTGAGAGAAGATGCAGTTATGGCGGCTCAGTTAACGGACACTACCATAAAATTATCTGAAGTCAAAAAAGAACTCGAGGCTACTAAAAAGGAGCTCGAAGAGGCGAAGAGTGGCAGGTATACTCCCACATCTGAGGAGAATCTCATTGCGGCCGTAGGAGATAAGAGTGCTCTCGAGCTGGAGGTTAAGAAATTAAAAGCGGAGCTAGATCAGGCCAAAACAATCTCCGAACGAGCATGTTGGAAAAAGATGAAGATGAAGTGCAATGAAGATAAGAAGATAAGGGAGAGTTTTGATGATTTCCAAAACATCAAAATCAACTAAGTATGGAAAGCTTAGGTCACTTAGAAGAATTTTGATCAAGTAGAGAAGACATCAGAAGGGTCTAAAATTCGAAGCCCAGAAGACTACTGATCTCATGCTGAAATAGCAATCAGAAGGGTAGACCATCAGCTGACTCAAATCAGATTAGTTCAGAGTTTGATCAGCAGGGTATCTATCAGCAGGGTTGTATTGATCAGCAGACTAAAAGAGATCACGGAGTTAGTCCAACGGTAATAAATGCACTTGGTGTAATAAATGCTACAAGAGAAGGGTAGTAATGGCAAATGATTGAAGTTTATTCTCGAATCAGCACGGTGCATTTAATGCAGCTACAGAAAAGTACAGCCGAAAGTACTGTAGAAGAGAGCCGTTCTGAATTTGGGCTAAAGGCTATGGATTTGAATTGTGATTTCCTTCAACGGTCATATTTTCAAATCCAAGTATAAATAGAGCTGATTTCAACGAGCGAGACACACAACAACATTATGAAATTTTGTTTCCGAAGCTGAAATTTCTCTAAGTCTCAAGAAGCTCAAGAACAGCTCACTCGTCTGGTGAAGTCATCTGTTGACGGAAACCAAGTTGAAGCCAAAAAGAAAACACTTTCTGAGTGAATTTGTGTTAGTTGAGTGTTGTGCGGAGTTTAGATCCATCTTTGTGAGTGATCTAACTTCAGAGGATAGGTTTTCTGAGTGATTTCCTATTATTAGCTTACAGCCTTTTCATTTGTTGTTTTGGTGTAAGTGGAGAAATATTGTAAACTTAGTGTTTTTAGTATAACCCAGAATCTAAGTGATCTGGAAGAGTGGACTAAAGGATTTTGATCCATATAAACACTATAAAAATTCTTTATGTTATTTTTGCATTAAGTTTTCTTGCATATTTCAAAATTGCATAAGTAAACACTTTGAATTACTTTAAAGATTTTTAAGGAGTTTTAAAACTGGGGATAAAATCTTTAAAAGACTTAGTCTACTTTTGAAAAACACTTACAAATTATCCGCTGCAAGTACACTCTTGTAAAACTAGTTTTTGCTGAAATCAGCTAAGTTACTATAAGATGAGTGGTCACTCTGCTGTTCAAGATTTGTTCATGATCAGCTTAGTCAGCTTACTGTTCTCTATAAGCTTAGTCTGCTGACAGACGACCAAAAAGTTTTTAAGTCTAAAAATTTTCAGAGGTCTATTCAACCCCCCCCCCTCTAGACCTCATCTGACCACTTGGGACCAACAAGTGGTATCAGAGCAGGTGGTTCATTAGAATCAGCTGCCTGATCAACGAGCTTGATCCAAGTGTTTTACAATGGTTTTCAAAACTTTTTCAAAAGAGAATATTTTTGAAAAATAAAAACTTTTTGAAAAATGGATTGTATCAGCGATGTTCCCCACATTGCTGGTATGTCTTTTGAAGACTGGAAAATCAGGATGGAGATTTTTCAATCTGGATAAAGTCCGAAGATTTATCATGACTAAAGCCTTGGATAATGATCGATTAGACAAAGTCAAACACAGCAAAAGAGATGTGGGACAAAGTTCGTGATATGAGCGAAGGCAATGATGCTATAAAAGAGCATTAGCTTACTTTTGCTTTGGAGAAACTGGATAACTTCAAAATGATGTCTGGAGAGTATATTGATCAGATGGATACTAGGTTCACCAGAACACTCGATGAAGTTTTAAAGTTGGGAAAAACCTTTACTGACAAGGAAATCACAGTCAGAGTACTAAAGGCTTTACCTCCTAAGTTTAACATGAAAGTGACAGCGATGGAAGAATCAAAGAGATTTGGGAAAGATCTCCCTTACAGAGCTGTTCTCCGTACTCAAGGCATTTGAGTATAGTCTGCCAAGAATGGGAATTGAAGAAACCTCAACTTCAGGACCCACAGCTGCCTTAGTTGCTGCTGAAAATCCCAGAAGGCCAGCACAGAGAAGTAAAGAAGTGGACTCGTCTGATGAAGCCACATTACTCAACAAAAAGGAGTACACAGCTGGAGATGTATCATTGCTGATGAATAATTTCAAGAAGTTCTACAAAAGAAAAATGAAGAACAAATATAACAATGCTTCTACTTCTAAACCTAACTCTTCTTCTCAAGATAAGGATGATTATAAAGCCAAACTAATGTGTTATAACTGCAGGAAATTGGGACACTTCATCAGAGACCGTCCATATCCAAAAGCAGAGAAATACACTGAAGAAGAGAAGAGAATCAGAAAGGAAAGAATGCATCAGAAAGGCAAGGCAATGATGGCTGAAACAGAAAAGCTGACTGCTATCTACTCATCTGACTCAGACTCAGAAACTTCTGACGAGGAGTCTTCTGATGAAGAGAACCCTGCTCTCATCTGTCTGATGGCCAAGGAATCTGATGACTCTGAGGATGAGGTAACTCCTCTTGATAATAAATTATTTAATTAATTTGAACAAATGATGCATAACAATACTGGTATTTCTTTATGTTATTTTTGCATTAAGTTTTCTTGCATATTTCAAAATTGCATAAGTAAACACTTTGAATTACTTTAAAGATTTTTAAGGAGTTTTAAAACTGGGGATAAAATCTTTAAAAGATTTAGTCTACTTGTGAAAAATACTTACAAATTATCCACTGCAAGTACACTCTTGTAAAACTAGTTTTTGCTGAAATCAGCTAAGTTACTATAAGATGAGTGGTCACTCTGCTGTTCAAGATTTGTTCATGATCAACTTAGTCAGCTTACTGTTCTCTATAAGCTTAGTCTGCTGACAGACGACCAAAAAGTTTTTAAGTCTAAAAATTTTCAGAGGTCTATTCACCCCCCCCCTATAGACCTCATCTGACCACTTGGGACCAACAAGTGGTATCAGAGCAGGTGATTCATTAGAATCAGCTGCCTGATCAACGAGCTTGATCCAAGTGTTTTACAAAGGTTTTCAAAACTTTTTCAAAAGAGCATATTTTTGAAAAATAAAAACTTTTTGAAAAATGGATTGTATCAGCGATGTTGTTGGATGAAGATGAAGATGAAAGAAGTCAGAATTTAAGGGAAGGTTTTGATGATTTCCAAAACATCATAATCTGCTAAGTATGGAAAGCTTAGTTCCCTTGGAAGAATCTTTGAACAAGTAAAGAAGATGTCAGAAGAGTTCAAAGACCAGAAGACTAGTGATCTCTTGCTGAAACAGCAAACAGAAGGGTAGGTCATCAGCCGAGTCAAATCAGATTAGTTCAGTATTTGATCAGCAGAGTACCTATCAGAAGGGTTGCTTCGATCAGCAGAGTGGAAAAGATCATGAGATCAGTTCAACGGTAATAAATGCACTTGGTGTAATAAATGCTGAAAGAGAAGGGTAGTAATGGCAAATGATTGAAGATATCCTCGTATCAGCAGAGTGCATTTAATGCAGCATTAAATATGATGGACAGAAAGTACTGTACACTGTACGGATTGCTGCAGGGAGTCGTTTCAAAAGAGCTGAAGGATGGATTTGAAGAATTGATTTGCCTTCAACGGTCATATTCTCATCTCCATGTATAAATAGAGCTAAGTTCGAAGAGAGAGACACACAACAACAATCAGAGATTTTGATTTTGAAGCAGAATTTTTCTAAGTCTCAAAAGCTCGAACAACTCACTCATCTGGTGGAAGTCATCTGTTGACAGAAACCTAGTTGAAGAAAACAGAAAAACATTATCTGAATGATTTTGTAATAGCTGAGTGTTGTGCGAAGTGAGAATCCATCTTTGTGAGTGATTCTACTTTAGAGGATAGGATTTCTGAGTGATCTCCTATTGTGAGCTTATAGCCTTTTCATTTGTTGTTTAGGTGTAAGTGGAGAAATATTGTAATCTGTGTGATTATAGTATAACCCAGAATCTGAGTGATCTGGAAGAGTGGACTAAATGATTTTTATCCATATAACCACTATAAAAATTCTTTGTGTTATCTTGCACTTAAGCTTTCTTGCATATTTTAAAGTTTGCATATTTAAACACTTTGAATTACTGAAAGATTTTATAAGGAGTTTTAAAACTGGGGATAAAATCTTTTAAGAACTTAGTTTACTTGTGAAAAACACTTTCAAACAATCCGCTGCAAGTATACTCTCTGAAAAACTGTTTTGTTGAAAAACAGCTAAGTATATATAAGAAGAGTGGTCACTCTGCTGTTCTAGACTTGTTCTTGATCAGCGAAGTAATCTTACTGTTCTTCATCAGCTTAGTCTGCTGACAGAACACTGAAAAGTTTTTAAGTTCAAAAATTTTCAGAGGTCTATTCACCCCCCCCTCTAGACCTCATCTGACCACTTGGGACCAACAAGTGGTATCAGAGCAGGTGGTTCATTTGAATCAGCTGCCTGATCAACGAGCTTGATCCAAGTGTTTTTCAAAGGGTTTAAAACTTTTCAAAAGAGCATCTTTTTGAAAAATCAAAACTTTTTGAAAAATGGACTGTATCAGCCATGTTCCCCACATTGCTGGTATGTCTTTTGAAGACTGGAAAATCAGAATGGAGATTTTCCTTGCTGCTTATAATGACAACATGTACACATGTATCATTAAAGGTCCATTCAGATTCACAAAGACCATAAAAATAAATGAAGTAGATACAGTTGTGGAAAAAGACCTTCATGAGATGACTCCAGAGGAAATAAAGCTTTTCAATCTAGACAAAGTTGGGAGATTCATCATGACTAAAGCCCTGGATAATGATAGGTTTGACAAGGTCAAACATTGCAAAACTGCAAAGGAGATGTGGGACAAAGTCAGAGATATGAGCGAAGGCAATGATGCAATAAAGGAGCATCAGCTCACTGTTGCCCTGGAAAAACTTGACAATTTCAAGATGAAGTCTGGAGAAACCATTTATCAGATGGATACCAGATTCACCAGAACTCTGAATGAAGTTTTAAAGTTGGGAAAGACCTTCACTGACAAAGAAATCACTGTCAGAGTACTAAAGGCCCTACCCCCAAAGTTCAACATGAAAGTTACAGCAATGGAAGAATCAAGAGATTTGGGAAAAATCTCTCTTACTGAGCTGTTTTCTGTACTCAAGGCATTCGAGTATAAACTGCCTAGATTGGGAATTGAAGAAACCTCAACTTCAGGACCTACAGCTGCCTTAGTTGTTGCTGAAAACACCAGGAGACCAGCAAATAGAAGCCAAGATGTAGACTCATCTGATGAAGCATCACTACTCAGTAAAAAGGAGTACACTGCTGGAGATGTAGCATTATTGATGAATAACTTCAAGAAGTTTTACAAGAGAAAGATGAAAAACAAATACAATCATGCTGCTTCTACTTCTCTACTTCTAAACCTAACTCTTCTTCTCAAGAAAAGGATGATTATAAAGCAAAACTAATGTGTTATAACTGCAGGAAATTAGGACATTTCATCAGAGACTGTCCATATCCAAAGGCAGAAAAATACACTGAGGAAGAGAAGAGAATAAGAAAGGAAAGAAAGCATCAAAAAGGGAAAGCAATGGTAGCTGAAGCAGAAAAGCTTGCTGCTGTCTACTCATCTGATTCAGATTCAGACACGTCTGATGAAGAAAAACCTGCTCTCCTGTGCCTGATGGCAAAGGACTCTGATGACTCTGAGGATGAGGTAACTCCTCTTAATGATGAATTATTTAATTCATTTGAACAAATGATGCTTAACAATACTGGTATTGCTGAAGCATATAAAAAGCTTAAGGAAGAGATGATCCTGCTGAAAGAGCAAAATAATTCACTGAAAATTTTAGCTGAAAAGCCAAAGGAATCAGCTGAATATAAACAGCTTGAGCAAGAGCATGAATCTCTGAAAGCTGAATGTGAGGTATATAAAGGAAAGATCATGGAACTTGAGAAAATCATTGAGTCTCATGATAAGTCAACTGTTGCATCCATGCATACATCTAGTAAACAGGAGACACCTTTAGAAAAGGATAAACTAGAATTGAATCATACTGAAAAATTCATTTCTGCTGACAATAGTAAGGTCATTCTGTATGTTCAAACTTCTAAACCTACCTCATCTGAGAAAGTGGTAAAGGAGAAGAAATCTCCTAAGGCTAAAAAGAGCAAAGAACCTAGTGTAGGAAATCAGACTAGTAAGACCAAACAGCAGAGTCCTAAGAAGTCTGCTGATAAAGCTAAATTGAATCAATCTGTTGGTAAAACTAAGTCAAAACAAACTGAGCAAGCATCTAGTAAGCCAAAGAAGCATAAAAACAAGAAAAATCAAAATGCCTGGTATGGAAATGAGTCATATTATGTGCAACCTGCTGCATATCATCCTATGTATCATGCACCTCAATTTCCAGGTTACTATGCACCTTACCCTGCTCATCCAATGCATGCATACCCTGCTTATCATGCACCTTACCCTGCTTACGAACACTATTCTTATCATACTGATCATCAACATGACTTATCTGCTAATTATGATAGAAATGAAACTGTTCATGATCCAGTCAAAACTCAGAAGCCTAAGAAGCCTAAGACATCAACATCTTGGGTTGTCAAAGGTGAAACTAATCCTTCAGGACCCTCTCAATAAGGGTACCTAAAACAATTTTTACTTTGTTTTGTAGGTTAGGATTAGGAGTAGGAGTAAAGTAGAGAAGATCTGGTACTTGGACAGTGGATGTTCAAGGCACATGTGTGGAAACATACATGAGTTGACTGATGCAGTTGCTGTGGATGGTCCAAGTGTTACATTTGGAGACAGCAAAGAAGGCAAGATTAAAGCTAAAGGAAGATTAATCAAGGGAAACATAGAGATATCTGACGTCTCATATGTTAAAGGCCTAAAGTATAATCTGCTGAGCATAAGTCAATTTTGTGACAAAGGATATTCAGTCATCTTCTCAACAGATAAGTGCTACGTTGAACAAATTGGTACAAAGAAGGTAATTTTATCTGGAAGAAGACAAGGAAATATCTACATAGTCGACTGGGATTCTGTTGACAGGAATTCAAGTGTTTGTCTGGTGGCATCTGCACCAAGTGAAGTGAGTTGGCTATGGCACAAGAGAATGAATCACTTAAACTTCAAGACCATAAACAGATTAATCAAGAATGATTTGGTAGAAGGGATTCCAAAAGCAGTCATGAGCAAAGACAAGCTCTGTGACGCATGTCAGAAGGGTAAACAAATCAAGTCATCTTTCAAAAGCAAAAAGCATCAATCTTCTGAAAGAATATTGGAGCTACTACATATGGACTTATTTGGACCCATTGATCCAGTCAGCAATGGTGGAAAGAAATACTGCCTAGCTGTTGTGGATGACTTTTCAAGATATACTTGGGTGATATTCATGAAGAAGAAAAGTGAAACCAAGGAACATCTTACAAATCTGATGGAACTGATCCAGAATGAGAAGAGCATCAAAATATTGAAGATCAGATCAGATAGAGGGACAGAGTTTACAAACTCTACTGTTGAAGAGTATTGTAATATCAAAGGAATACATCATGAGTATTCAGCTGCTAGAACCCCTCAACAGAATGGTGTTGCTGAAAGGAGAAACAGAACACTAAAGGAAGCTGTCAGAACCATGATAGCTGAAGCTAAACTGCCTCAAAGATTTTGGGCAGAAGCAACAAACACAGCATGCTTTACCCAAAACAGATGTATGATCAACAAAAATCAGAACAAGACTCCATATGAAGTTTGGAACAACAGAAAACCAAACATTCATTACTTTAAGATTTTTGGTTGTAAATGTTTTGTATTGAATAATGGGAAAAATCACCTTACTGCATTTGCAGAAAAGGCTGATGAAGCTGTCTTTGTAGGATACTCATCTGTTAGTAAGGCTTACAGAGTTTTTAACAAAAGAACATTACTAATAGAAGAATCTATCCATGTAGTATTTGATGAGCCAAGTCAATCTTCTGAAAAGAATCAAAGTGTTAATCAAGATCTGTCTACTGATTTACAGAAGTTAGACATTGGAAGAAATGAAGAATATGTTCCCATCATACTACCCAATCTTGATTCAGCTGCTAACTCAAGTGCTGTTCAAAATCACAGTGCTGATTGTCTAACAGACGAGCTGCAAACAGCTGACAGACCAGAGACTGTTCAACAGACTGCAAATGTTCAACAGACTACTACTGAAACTCCAACAGTAGTGTTGCAAGATCACAACAGAGGACAATATTCAGACCTGCAACCTGATCTTAGATGGCTCAGAAATCACCCACCTGAATTAGTGATTGGTGATCCATTAGATAGAGTGAAAACAAGAAGAGCTGCTGCACAAGATGCTATGTTTGTCACATTTCTATCTCAAATAGAGCCTAAGCAAATTGAAGAAGCTCTAAATGATTCCTTCTGGATAGAAGCTATGCAAGAAGAGTTAAATCAATTTGAAAGGAATGAAGTCTGGTACTTAGTTCCTAGACCAAGTCATCAAAGAGTAATTGGCACTAAGTGGGTATTCAGAAATAAGATGAATGAAGATGGTGTTGTCACCAGAAACAAAGCAAGACTAGTGGCCAAAGGTTATTGTCAAGAAGAAGGAATTGACTTTGATGAAACATTTGCACCAGTAGCAAGACTCGAAGCAATCAGACTGTTTCTTGCCTATGCTGCTTATAAGAACTTCACTGTCTATCAGATGGATGTGAAGTCTGCTTATCTCAATGGAGAACTGCAAGAAGAAGTGTATGTTGAGCAACCTCCTGGATTTGAAGTCTACCAAGAAGAGGACAAAGTATATCGTCTGAAGAAAGCCCTCTATGGACTAAAACAGGCTCCAAGAGCATGGTATGATACCCTATCTGATTTTCTTTTAATTAAAGGATTTCGAAAAGGTAAGGTAGATAAAACCTTGTTCACAATTGAATGGGAAAATCATATATTACTTGTGCAAATATATGTGGACGATATTATTTTTGGTTCAACTAATCAACAGATGTGTGATAAGTTCTCCAAGCTGATGCAAAATAAGTTTGAAATGAGCATGATGGGTGAACTTAATTATTTTCTTGGATTGCAAGTTAGACAGTTGCCTGATGGAATATTCATCAGCCAAGCAAAATACACAAGAGATCTGTTTAAGAAGTTTGGTATGGAAACTAGCTCTACTGCTACAATTCCTATGTCTACAAGTCTTCGTTTGGATAAAGATGAAGATGGCAAATCAGTGGACATAACCAAATATAGAGGCATTATTGGTTCATTGTTGTATCTAACAGCAAGCAGACCTGACATAATGTACTCAGTTGGAGTATGTGCAAGATTTCAATCAAACCCCAAAGAATCTCATCTCTTAGCTGCCAAGAGGATATTGAAATACATTAAAGGCACTCAAGAATTGGGATTGTGGTATCCTAGAGAATCTGGATTTGAGCTTATTGGTTATTCAGATTCAGACCTTGCTGGCTGCAAAATTGACAGGAAGAGCACAACAGGTGCCTGTCAGTTCTTAGGTAGTCGTCTGATCTCATGGATGAGTAAGAAACAGACTTCAGTCTCTATATCTACTGCTGAAGCTGAATATATAGCTGCTGGAGCTTGCTGTGCACAAATACTTTGGTTGAAACATCAACTAGAAGACTACAACATCAAGATCAGTGGAATTCCAATCTACTGTGATAATACAAGTGCAATTTCACTTACTCAGAATACTACAAGTCATTCAAGGACTAAACATATTGAGATCAAACATCATTTCATTAGAGATCATGTGGAAAAAGGCAATGTTATGATTGAGTATGTTCATACTGATAATCAAATTGCTGATATTTTCACTAAACCTTTAAGTGAAGCAAGGTTCTCAACTCTAAGAGCTGAGTTAGGACTACTAAATTTGGATGCATAAGCTGAGGGGGAACTCTTCAGAAGACTGGAGTTCAACAGCTTAGTCATCAGTTATTTTATTCAAGGATTAACCTTCAACAGACTAGTTAACTTATGAATTCTTAAAGTCAGGGGGAACGTGTAAGACTAGCGGTACTTCTGTTCTAAAAGATGAAATCTGTTAATGACAGTTAGTTGAAGTTAAGCTATCATGAAGATGTGTTCTTAATTCTTGAAGATTGAAGATTATTTTACCTTGCTGGATTGACAAACAGCAGAGGAAGATTACTAGCTATTGGCATTCTCTAGTAATATCAGATAACAGATCACTCGTCTGTCAGATAAGTTTAACTCTACTCATCTGATACCTTATATAAGCATGGTCATAAAACGTATTATTAAAAACGCGCTTTTATAAGTAACAGATTAGTGTCGATAGAGTTTCCCGCCCATCTGACATTAAAATAATAAAATTGAAATCCGTCTCTCCTATCCACACGATAAAAAACTGTCAGATTAGATCAACGGTTCTGATAAATCACGAAAACCTAACCAAAAGGAAACCTATAAAATCCGATCTAAAACAGTATAGTCGTCTTACGCACTCAAAATACTTTCAAACTCTCTAATTCTCAAAATCTCTTGTTTCGAAAGCTTACTGTTTTTGTAGATTCTACTCACTAATCTCAGAAATGGACAAGATTATTGACGGAAGATACCTAAACTACAGCAAATTTCACTTTTCGGGTACTGATCTGATGCGCTCACTGATGGAGAAGATTAAAGAGGCATCGTTGGTTCCAGTTCTGGAAGCACACGAAGAAAGGGTCTACTTAGAAGATGTTTATCACTTCTACAAGACCAGGAAGTTCAACACTGAAGAGACTGTTATGACTGCTGTTATCGGTGGTAAGAAAGTTGCTATCTCTGCTGCTGTGTTGAGTGAAATTTATAAACTTACGAACAAAGGAGGGGATGTGACAGACCTCGGGTCTGAAAAGGAAGAGGAGTTCTGGGCTATATGTGCTAAGAAAGGAGAAAAGATGACTGGGACTTTGATGAAGACCCAGCTGAAGGATGAATATCAGAGGTTTGCTGATATTATAGCCAAGGTGCTGGACTGCAGCACAAGTTCTTTGGATGGGCTACCAAGGAGAATATACTACACAATGGTGTGTATCTACTACGGTTTAAAAGTTGACTGGGCTGCTCATGTTTATGAGCTACTGAGTGATAAGAGGCTTTCTCATGCCATTTTACTCAGTAATCTGTTTGCATCTCTGCAATGCCCGTTAGGACCAGGGAAGAATACTCATGGTAGCAAAGAGTTCAAACTCTACGAACCAGTGAGAAAAATAGTGGAAGAACCTAAGAGAAAAGCCCCTGCCAAATCCAAGAAGGGCCCCTCTAAGAAGAGCAAAAAGGGGGGACAGACAAGCCAAGTTGCTGAGCCAACAGCACAGTCTGCTGTTAAGACTGATTCAGCATTTTCTGAGGATGAAGTTCCAGAAAAAGAAATTGAAGATTTTACTAGGGAGATTGAGCAGATGAGGACTGACTCATCTCCTGAAAGGACAGAGTCTGAGGAAGAAATTCCTCTTCAAAGGTTGAAGAGGATGAGAACAAAGAGTGAGGCAAGGGGACCTCCTACTGCCAGACCCCCTGCCAAAAGGATTGCAAAGTCAAAGGCTAAGAGGAGGGTCACCTTCTCTGAAGAGCCTGTTGCAACTGTTAGAGAAACAACAGCAGAAGCAGAAAGACCTGTAATAATTGAAGAACCTACTGTCCAAGCTGCTAAGAGTGATACTGCTGAAGCTGAAGTTGTTTCTGAAGTTGGAATGACAACAAAAGACTCTTCTGCTGCACTATCTGCTGAAGTTAGAGAAGCACAGCAGACTAGTACAACACAAGAAGGAGCTACACTGTTGCTGCACCCTACTCCAGTTGCTGCAACCCCCATTCAAGCAGTTGAGAGTCCTGAATCCAGAAGAATGAGGACTTGCAAGATTTCCACTTACTTAACTGCTGCAGAAAAGAAAAGACAAGATGCTGCTGAAAAGCAGAGGATGGCTGCTGAGAAAGCAGAAGAAGAAAGGCAGAAAAGCTTAGAGCTTAAGAGGCTGGAGGAAGAAGCCAGCAAAATGACTCAAGAGCAGAGGGATGCTGTTGAGGCAGCAGAGTTGGCTGCCGCCATTGAAGCAAGCACCAAAGATGCTCATGGTCGTCAGCATAGTGGTGGGATAGTTATTGGTGAACAAAGGGATCCAAGCAAACCAATACCAGCTATGCCTGCACCTAAGATAAAGCCAAAGAGGAGAGAAGAAATCAGATTGTCTTTGGAGATTGTCAGGGATGATCCTGCCATCTTTGAAGAATTCCTGAAGAGGCTTGATGCTGAAAATGAAAGAGTCAACCGCCTGACACAGTTCAATAATGAAAAGATCAGATACAACAGGTGGAGGGAATTCAGACTGACAAAGAGTCCAGCTGAAATGACCAAATGGAAAGCCTTTGCTGTTGAAGAAGCATGGGTACTGAAGTGGCTGGAGACAGGCTCTCTAATTCAAGCACTTGATTCAGAATTCTTTCTGGACAAGTTGAGGCTAAAGATAAGTCACTTCGTAAAAGCTGAAGCCAAGAAGATCTTCAAATCAATACCTGAAGACTATGAGGAATCTGAAGACCTCAAAGAAAGATCTATAAAGTTGGCTATTGCTCAAGCAATGGAGCTTTGGGCAAAGAAATCAAGGAAGTTAAAGGGACAACCAAGCTCAATGGTCCCTCTTCCTAACATCAAACACATTGTCTACGGGCCAAACATCAAACCTTATGAAGAGCTACCTGAGGAACCTTCATCTACTTTTATTCCTCTTGATAACTTTACTTGGATTTCCAGCAGGTCAGCTGTGGACAATGAAGGAATGATGAGGACAGTTGAGACTGTCAAGAAGATTATATCCCCTGCTGATAAAGAAAAAGCAGAGTCCTCTGATCAACCAAAGCAAAAAGAGGGTACATCAGACCCATCTGATCAGAACAAAGCACAGGGTGATAAGTCTGACGCTGCTGATGATTCAAAGAAAGAAGAAGCAATTCCAGCAGATCAGATCAAGGACAAAGAAGTTGCTGCTGAAGGAGATGATCAAGCTAAGGAGAAGGAAAGCACTCCAAGCCATGCTGGTAGTCCAGCAGATCAGTCTCTTGCATTAATAACCCAACCAACAGAGCAACATATCAAAGAAACACTTCCTGCTACAACAAATATGCCTTCAACTTCTCAAAGCGCTCAGACAAATCTGTTGGACTCCATCCAACAAATGATCACCAAATCTTTGAAGGATATGAAGGAAGAGTTAGCTGCAGAAGTGTTAGCTGCTGTCAAACAACCTACTCAGAAAGCTACTGCTGTCCCAACCGATCTGATAGAAGACACTGCTCAGAATGTTAAATCCATCTGTCAAGATATGGATATACTTAGAAGACGGACTCAGAGCACTACTGAAGGTTGGAAACAGATTGAACAAACAGTTGAAATGGCCCTCCAAGCAGAAGATGAAGTCATGGGAAATATGATGAAAGACTTCACTGCTTCATCAAATTGGATTTTGGGAACTCAAATTCAATTGGGTTATAAAGGAGAAGATTTGCTCAAGGAAGTCAAAACTGTTAAGGCCAATCAAATCAAACAGCAAGCTCAGATCAATGCTATGGAAGAGAACATCAAGCTTCTCTGTGATTCACTTCTAATTACACCAGTTGTCCCACAATATCCAATCAACCCTGCTGATGATGACAAAAAGGGGGAAGAAAGGGTATTTGGACAGAAGAAAGTTGGTCCTTCTCTTGAACAGGAAGAAGATAACCAAGCTGAAGCAACTGAAGTGTTAGAAGAATCTGATGGTGACACTGAAAGAAATATGGGAGAATCAAGCAGACCAACAGATGAGAGAATTACAGAAGAAGAGCGAGCTGAATTTGAAGAATCTGAAGCAAAAGCCAAGTCTGATAAGGAACTAGCTGCTGCCAAAGATTCAGCTGAAGAACAACTTGACCCTGATGTAAAATATAAAAAGATAGAGCTGCTAAGAAAAAGATTCTTTGAAGAGCTGGAAGCTGAGACTTCTAAGTTATCTGATGAAGAATCTGAAAAAGAGGACAAGGAAGCTGAAGAAGAGAAGAAGGAAGAAGACTAGTTTAGGCTAGATTCCCTTTTATCTTAAAATCCTTGTAATCATTTTAAAAGTACTTTGCACTTTTCATTCTTCAAAACTTGTAATCTGTAATCATTTCAATCATCTATAAAATTGCAAGTTTAAATCCAACATACTATTTCTATCTCAAAAATTTTTTAGGATCAAAACTTTAGTTTAGGTACAGGTACTTAGTTGGAGTTTTGTCATCATCAAAAAGGGGGAAATTGTTGGATGAAGATGAAGATGAAAGAAGTCAGAATTTAAGGGAAGGTTTTGATGATTTCCAAAACATCATAATCAGCTAAGTATGGAAAGCTTAGTTCCCTTGGAAGAATCTTTGAACAAGTAAAGAAGATATCAGAAGAGTTCAAAGACCAGAAGACTAGTGATCTCTTGCTGAAACAGCAAACAGAAGGGTAGGTCATCAGCCGAGTCAAATCAGATTAGTTCAGTATTTGATCAGCAGAGTACCTATCAGAAGGGTTGCTTCGATCAGCAGAGTGGAAAAGATCATGAGATTAGTTCAACGGTAATAAATGCACTTGGTGTAATAAATGCTTAAAGAGAAGGGTAGTAATGGCAAATGATTTAAGATATCCTCGTATCAGCAGAGTGCATTTAATGCAGCATTAAATGTGATGGACAGAAAGTACTGTACACTGTACGGATTGCTGCAGGGAGCCGTTTCAAAAGAGCTGAAGGATGGATTTGAAGAATTGATTTGCCTTCAACGGTCATATTCTCATCTCCATGTATAAATAGAGCTAAGTTCGAAGAGAGAGACACACAACAACAATCAGAGATTTTGATTTTGAAGCAGAATTTTTCTAAGTCTCAAAAGCTCGAACAGCTCACTCATCTGGTGGAAGTCATCTGTTGACAGAAACCTAGTTGAAGAAAACAGAAAAACATTATCTGAGTGATTTTGTAATAGCTGAGTGTTGTGCGAAGTGAGGATCCATCTTTGTGAGTGATTCTACTTTAGAGGATAGGATTTCTGAGTGATCTCCTATTGTGAGCTTATAGCCTTTTCATTTGTTGTTTAGGTGTAAGTGGAGAAATATTGTAATCTGTGTGATTATAGTATAACCCAGAATCTCAGTGATCTGGAAGAGTGGACTAAAGGATTTTTATCCATATAACCACTATAAAAATTCTTTGTGTTATCTTGCACTTAAGCTTTCTTGCATATTTTAAAGTTTGCATATTTAAACACTTTGAATTACTGAAAGATTTTATAAGGAGTTTTAAAACTGGGGATAAAATCTTTTAAGAACTTAGTTTACTTGTGAAAAACACTTTCAAACAATCCGCTGCAAGTATACTCTCTGAAAAACTGTTTTGTTGAAAAACAGCTAAGTATATATAAGAAGAGTGGTCACTCTGCTGTTCTAGACTTGTTCTTGATCAGCGAAGTAATCTTACTGTTCTTCATCAGCTTAGTCTGCTGACAGAACACTGAAAATTTTTTAAGTTCAAAAATTTTCAGAGGTCTATTCACCCCCCCCCCTCTAGACCTCATCTGACCACTTGGGACCAACAGATGTTCCCCACATTGCTTGTATGTCTTTTGAAGACTGGAAAATCAGGATGGAGATTTTTCAATCTGGATAAAGTCGGAAGATTTATCATGACTAAAGCCCTGGATAATGATCGATTTGACAAAGTCAAACACTGCAAAACTGCAAAAGAGACGTGGGACAAAGTTCGTGATATGAGCGAAGGCAATGATGCTATAAAAGAGCATTAGCTTACTTTTGCTTTGGAGAAACTGGATAACTTCAAAATGATGTCTGGAGACACAATTGATCAGATGGATACTAGGTTCACCAGAACACTCGATGAAGTTTTAAAGTTGGGAAAAACCTTTACTGACAAAGAAATCACAGTTAGAGTACTAAAGGCTTTACCTCCTAAGATTAACATGAAAGTGACAGCGATGGAAGAATCAAGAGATTTGGGAAAGATCTCCCTTACAGAGCTATTCTCCGTACTCAAGGCATTTGAGTATAATCTGCCAAGAATTGGAATTGAAGAAACCTAAAATTCAGGACCCACAACTGCCTTAGTTGCTGCTGAAAATCCCAGAAGGCCAGCACAGAGAAGTAAAGAAGTGGACTCGTCTGATGAAGCCACATTACTCAACAAAAAGGATTACACAGCTGGAGATGTAGCATTGCTGATGAATAATTTCAAGAAGTTCTACAAAAGAAAAATGAAGAACAAATATAACAATGCTTCTACTTCTAAACCTAACTCTTCTTCTCAAGATAAGGATGATTATAAAGCCAAACTAATGTGTTATAACTGCAGGAAATTGGGACACTTCATCAGAGACCGTCCATTTCCAAAAGCAGAGAAATACACTGAAGAAGAGAAGAGAATCAGAAAGGAAAGAAAGCATCGGAGAGGCAAGGCAATGATGGCTGAAGCAGAAAAGCTGACTGCTATCTACTCATCTGATTCAGACTCAGACACTTCTGATGAGAAGTCTTCTGATGAAGAGAACCCTGCTCTCATCTGTCTGATGGCCAAGGAATCTGATGACTCTGAGGATGAGGTAACTCCTCTTGATAATGAATTATTTAATTAATTTGAACAAATGATGCATAACAATACTGGTATTTCTTTATGTTATTTTTGCATTAAGTTATCTTGCATATTTCAAAATTGCATAAGTAAACACATTGAATTACTTTAAAGATTTTTAAGGAGTTTTAAAACTGCTGCAAGAACACTCTTGTAAAACTAGTTTTTTGCTGAAATCAGCTAAGTTACTATAAGATGAGTGGTCACTCTGCTGTTCAAGATTTGTTCATGATCATCTTAGTCAGCTTACTGTTCTCTATAAGCTTAGTCTGCTGACAGACGACCAAAAAGTTTTTATGTCTAAAAATTTTCAGAGGTCTATTCACCCCCCCCTCTAGACCTCATCTGACCACTTGGGACCAACAAGTGGTATCAGAGCAGGTGGTTCATTAGAATCAGCTGCCTGATCAACGAGCTTGATCCAAGTGTTTTACAAAGGTTTTCAAAACTTTTTCAAAAGAGCATATTTTTGAAAAATAAAAACTTTTTGAAAAATGGATTGTATCAGCGATGTTCCCCACATTGCTGGTATGTCTTTTGAAGACTGGAAAATCAGGATGGAGATTTTTCAATCTGGATAAAGTCGAAAGATTTATCATGACTAAAGCCCTGGATAATGATCGATTTGACAAAGTCAAACACTGCAAAACTGCAAAAGAGATGTGGGACAAAGTTCGTGATATGAGCGAAGGCAATGATGCTATAAAAGAGCATTAGCTTACTTTTGCTTTGGAGAAACTGGATAACTTCAAAATGATGTCTGGAGAGACTATTGATCTGATGGATACTAGGTTCACCAGAACACTCGATGAAGTTTTAAAGTTGGGAAAAACCTTTACTGTCAAAGAAATCACAGTCAGAGTACTAAAGGCTTTACCTCCTAAGTTTAACATGAAAGTGACAGAGAGGGAAGAATCAAGAGATTTGGGAAAGATCTCCCTTACAGAGCTGTTCTCCGTACTCAAGGCATTTGAGTATAATCTGATAAGAATGGGAATTGAAGAAACCTCAACTTCAAGACCCACAGCTGCCTTAGTTGCTGCTGAAAATCCCAGAAGGCCAGCACAGAGAAGTAAAGAAGTGGACTCGTCTGATGAAGCCACATTACTCAACAAAATGGAGTACACAGCTAGAGATGTAGCAATGCTGATGAATAATTTCAAGAAGTTCTACAAAAGAAAAATGAAGAATTAATATAACAATGCTTCTACTTCTAAACCTAACTCTTCTTCTCAAGATAAGGATGATTATAAAGCCAAACTAATGTGTTATAACTGCAGGAAATTGGGACACTTCATCAGAGACCGTCCATATCCAAAAGCAGAGAAATACACTGAAGAAGAGAAGAGAATCAGAAAGGAAATAAAGCATCAGAGAGGCAAGGCAATGATGGCTGAAGCAGAAAAGCTGACTGCTATCTACTCATCTGATTCAGACTCTGACACTTCTGACGAGGGGTCTTCTGATGAAGAGAACCCTGCTCTCATCTGTCTGATGGCCAAGGAATCTGATGACTCTGAGGATGAGGTAACTCCTCTTGATAATGAATTATTTAATTAATTTGAACAAATGATGCATAACAATACTGGTATTTCTTTATGTTATTTTTGCATTAAGTTTTCTTGCATATTTCAAAATTGCATAAGTAAACACTTTGAATTACTTTAAAGATTTTTAAGGAGTTTTAAAACTGGGGATAAAATCTTTAAAAGACTTAGTCTACTTTTGAAAAACACTTACAAATTATCCGCTGCAAGTATACTCTTGTAAAACTAGTTTTTGCTGAAATCAGCTAAGTTACTATAAGATGAGTGGTCACTCTGCTGTTCAAGATTTGTTCATGATCAGCTTAGTCAGCTTACTGTTCTCTATAAGCTTAGTATGCTGACAGACGACCAAAAAGTTTTTAAGTCTAAAAATTTTCAGAGGTCTATTCAACCCCCCCCCCCCCCTCTAGACCTCATCTGACCAGTTGGGACAAACAAGTGATATCAGAGCAGGTGGTTCATTAGAATCAGCTGCCTGATCAACGAGCTTGATCCAAGTGTTTTACAATGGTTTTCAAAACTTTTTCAAAAGAGCATATTTTTGAAAAATAAAAACTTTTTGAAAAATGGATTGTATCAGCGATGTTCCCCACATTGCTGGTATGTCTTTTGAAGACTGGAAAATCAGGATGGAGATTTTTCAATCTGGATAAAGTCGGAAGAATTATCATGACTAAAGCCTTGGATAATGATCGATTTGACAAAGTCAAACACAGCAAAACTGCAAAAGAGATGTGGGACAAAGTTCGTGATATGAGCGAAGGCAATGATGCTATAAAAGAGCATTAGCTTACTTTTGCTTTGGAGAAACTGTATAACTTCAAAATGATGTCTGGAGAGACTATTGATCAGATGGATACTAGGTTCACCAGAACACTCGATGAAGTTTTAAAGTTGGGAAAAACCTTTACTGACAAGGAAATCACAGTCAGAGTACTAAAGGCTTTACCTCCTAAGTTTAACATGAAAGTGACAGCGATGGAAGAATCAAGAGATTTGGGAAAGATCTCCCTTACAGAGCTGTTCTCCGTACTCAAGGCATTTGAGTATAGTCTGCCAAGAATGAGAATTTAAGAAACCTCAACTTCAGGACCCACAGCTGCCTTAGTTGCTGCTGAAAATCCCAGAAGGCCAGCACAGAGAAGTAAAGAAGTGGACTCGTCTGATGAAGCCACATTACTCAACAAAAAGGAGTACACAGCTGGAGATGTAGCATTGCTGATGAATAATTTCAAGAAGTTCTACAAAAGAAAAATGAAGAACAAATATAACAATGCTTCTACTTCTAAACCTAACTCTTCTTCTCAAGATAAGGATGATTATAAAGCCAAACTAATGTGTTATAACTGCCGGAAATTGGGACACTTCATCAGAGACCGTCCATATCCAAAAGCAGAGAAATACACTGAAGAAGAGAAGAGAATCAGAAAGGAAAGAAAGCATCAGAAAGGCAAGGCAATGATGGCTGAAGCAGAAAAGCTGACTGCTATGTACTCATCTGATTCAGACTCAGACACTTCTGACGAGGAGTCTTCTGATGAAGAGAACCCTGCTCTCATCTGTCTGATGGCCAAGGAATCTGATGACTCTGAGGATGAGGTAACTCCTCTTGATAATGAATTATTTAATTAATTTGAACAAATGATGCATAACAATACTGGTATTTCTTTATGTTATTTTTGCATTAAGTTTTCTTGCATATTTCAAAATTGCATAAGTAAACACTTTGAATTACATTAAAGATTTTTAAGGAGTTTTAAAACTGGGGATAAAATCTTTAAAAGACATAGTCTACTTGTGAAAAACACTTACAAATTATCCGCTGCAAGTACACCCTTGTAAAACTAGTTTTTGCTGAAATCAGCTAAGTTACTATAAGATGAGTGGTCACTCTGCTGTTCAAGATTTGTTCATGATCAGCTTAGTCAGCTTACTGTTCTCTATAAGCTTAGTCTGCTGACAGACGACCAAAAAGTTTTTAAGTCTAAAAATTTTCAGAGGTCTATTCACCCCCCCCTCCTCTAGACCTCATCTGACCACTTGGGACCAACAAGTGGTATCAGAGCAGGTGGTTCATTAGAATCAGCTGCCTGATCAACGAGCTTGATCCAAGTGTTTTACAAAGGTTTTCAAAACTTTTTCAAAAGAGCATATTTTTGAAAAATAAAAACTTTTTGAAAAATGGATTGTATCAGCGATGTTCCCCACATTGCTGGTATGTCTTTTGAAGACTGGAAAATCAGGATGGAGATTTTTCAATCTGGATAAAGTCGAAAGATTTATCATGACTAAAGCCCTGGATAATGATCGATTTGACAAAGTCAAACACTGCAAAACTGCAAAAGAGATCTGGGACAAAGTTCGTGATATGAGCGAAGGCAATGATGCTATAAAAGAGCATTAGCTTACTTTTGCTTTGGACAAACTGGATAACTTCAAAATGATGTCTGGAGAGACTATTGATCAGATGGATACTAGGTTCACCAGAACACTCAATGAAGTTTTAAAGTTGGGAAAATCCTTTACTGACAAAGAAATCACAGTCAGAGTACTAAAGGCTTTACCTCCTAAGTTTAACATGAAAGTGACAGCGATGGAAGAATCAAGAGATTTGGGAAAGATCTCCCTTACAGAGCTGTTCTCCGTACTCAAGGCATTTGAGTATAATCTGGCAAGAATGGGAATTGAAGAAACCTCAACTTCAGGACCCACAGCTGCCTTAGTTGCTGCTGAAAATCCCAGAAGGCCAGCACAAAGAAGTAAAGAAGTGGACTAGTCTGATGAAGCCACATTACTCAACAAAAAGGAGTACACAGCTGGAGATGTAGCATTGCTGATGAATAATTTCAGGAAGTTCTAAAAAAGAAAAATGAAGAACAAATATAACAATGCTTCTACTTCTAAACCTAACTCTTCTTCTCAAGATAAGGATGATTATAAAGCCAAACTAATGTGTTATAACTGCAGGAAATTGGGACACTTCATCAGAGACCGTCCATATCCAAATGCAGAGAAATACACTAAAGAAGAGACGAGAATCTGAAAGGAAAGAAAGCATCAGAGAGGCAAGGCAATGATGGCTGAAGCAGAAAAGCTGACTGCTATCTACTCATCTGATTCAGACTCAGACACTTCTGACAAGGAGTCTTCTGATGAAGAGAACCCTGCTCTCATCTGTCTGATGGCCAAGGAATCTGATGACTCTGAGGATGAGGTAACTCCTTTTGATAATGAATTATTTAATTCATTTGAACAAATGATGCATAACAATACTGGTATTGCTGAAGCATCTAAAAAGCTTAAGGAAGATATGATATTGCTAAAAGGGCAAAACAGTTCACTGAAACTCACAGCTGAAAAGCCAAGAGAATCAGTTGAATATAAAAAGCTTGAGCAAGAAGATGAATCCCTGAAAGCTGAATGTGAAGTTTATAAGGGTAAAATCATGGAACTTGAAAAAGTTATTGAGTCACATGATAAATCATCTGTTGCACCCACTCATATGTCTAGTAAACAAAAGATGCTTTTAGATCATGATTTAACCGTTTTTCGTCGGGTTAATTTAATATCAGTGAATTTGTGATATCGGGGGTTTGGATATTGAATTATTCAGTATATTGGGTTCTGTTACTTTATTCTGGATGGATCGTTTACAAAGAAAAGCAATAATCAAAGGCAAGAAATAAAACCAGTAACGAAATTAAGAACGCAATGATATGGAGGTAAAGTTCTGTAATAATGGATATTATTGAGTTCTATTGTTATCAATGTATTCTTGTGTAATCCCTGAATTAAGAGAATTCGTAGTTGTCTTATACAATGAATAACTAGGTATTTATATTACGCTAAACCTAGTATTACAAGGAATCATAGTCCTAGTTGGACTCGGTCCAACCTATCCTTATTGGGTCCGGAGTGTAATCTTTACTCGGAGCGAGCGGCATCAGGCTGGGTCAGTAAGAAGGTCTCGATCCGTTAGAATTGGTCGAATCGACCTTGTAATCTTTGTTCGATCAGACTGGTATGTAGGGTGCGAAATAGCCCCCATCAGTACTCCCTCACTTCTTCGAGCGTATAGATAATAGGAGCTCGTAGAAGTAGATAAAACTAGTCGACTGTTTCTTCTCTATGAACGGAGCCTCGTTAAAAACCTTACTTAAGAAAAAACCCAGTGGGAAAAAATCTTGAGTAAGGAAAAGAGTGCTACGTATCATAGATAGTCGTTTCTTCCGCCTAATGATGAATCGCCACGCGTCTATTCAGGAGGCTTTTGGTATCCTTCCATTTTTGGCGGGAATTTGAGTAGCTGTTATAAGTTCGAAACGTCTTTTCTCATTTCTTTATAAATAGGTGACTTTCGAGTTTGCCATTTCTCTTTTATATTTGTTTTTAGATCGCAGTCATTTTCTAGTTTGGTCGTTCGTCGTATAAAATTTTCTTTTCATCGACCTTCTTCTTCAAGAACTAGAATATAGATGGCTTCCGTAAGAAGATCTTCTTCTTCTCCTAGAGAGATCATCGCCCCTGATAACGAGGAGGAGTTACATTCTAATCCTCTGGGTGAACAAACTACGGTCTCTGACCTTGTTATCCCTGTAGAAGATACTTACAAAGTACGAATCCTTTCTGATGCGGACGTAGCCGCCCGAGCCAAAAAGGGCAAAGGTACTGTTCCTCAGATTTCTGAACCAATTGAGGATCTAGCTTGCGCATATACAGAGGAAACATTCCCCGAAGTCGTGAATAGCTATACCAAATATTTTCCGGAGGGTTCTGAGATAATTCTCCCTTCACCTACTGATAGGGTTACTACCCCGCCGGAGGGATGTCGAGCCTTTTATACGGCTCATTTTAATAGCGGACTGCGTCTTCCTTTGTCTCCCCTTTTCCTGGAAGTTCTGAAAACATTCAGCGTGTGCTTGACACAACTGGTTCCAAATTCTGTTGCTTTCGTGGTTTGTTTTTCCGTTCTGATGATTGCAAAGGGGTTTAAACCTTCTTTCCGCAATTTTACGCAACTTTTTCGTTTTAATATTTCTAGTTCTTCAAATCGTGGATATTTCTTTGCTAGTCAGCGACCTAGCCGAGCAATTTTTGATGCTCCGGTCTCTAGTAATCCTTCATGGAAATCCCATTTCTTCTTTGTTCGTCCTCCGTCTAATCTCCGTTCGGTGGACGGTTCGACCATACCTTTCTCATGGGATCATGGCTCTAGTTGGATTCCTGGAGGTCGCTCATCAACTGGCGAACTTGTTCCCGACGATGTGCAATTTATAACTGAGATTCCCGAGATGCGTACAAACAAATATCAAAGTGCTCTTCTGATTGGGGAAGCTTTTCTTCGTAAGGCGGGGTTAAGTGTTCACAATTTCCCCATCAGTTCATCACCTGAACCTCTTGGTTAGCCTTTTATTTGACCTTTAGTATTGTCGCTATACTTTTTATACGGAGAAATTAACTTTATTTTGTTTCTTTTTCAGCTCATATGGTAGAAAACTCCCGACATTCTTTGAAGGGAAAAATGGTGCTGTCGAAATCCTCCAAGTCAGTAGAGAATAATCCTATTGAGCAGAGGGCATCTCGAAAAAGGAAACTGGAGTCGGGGCCACGAGTCTGAGGATAACAGAGGGGAATCTCCAGATTCTTCTCGTGAGTCCCCCATTCGTCAGGGGACGGGATCTGGTTATCCTCCTCTTCACCTTAGAACATCTTTGGGTATTCGAGGATGTCGTAGCTGGTCGATGCCTCATCCTACTAATAATCCAGTTGATAGAAAAAGGAGTTACTATGGGCGTTCTGGTGACGACCTTTCTTTACTTGGAGATAAACATCCAAAGCCTACTCTGGTCGAAATGATCGAGGATCATTTAGAGGGAAAGAGGGCTGCTGGTTATTCCGAGAAGGATTCTCTTATTCATGATAATAATGAGAATGCGGTTGATAAGGCGACCCGTATTCTTTTGTCTGGCGTTCTTACTCGTGATCTTAATAAGCTTCTTCATAAGGATCCTTTGGAGAAATTCCAGCGAGCTTCTCTTTATGCTGAAAAGGTGAGACCTTTTTCTTTCTATTATTCTGATGAAGTGATCTTTTAAGATTTTCTTAATTTGCTAATTCGTTTCTTTCTGACCCCTTCGTTATTTCAGGTTAACACTTGTCTGACATCATACGCCTATGAAAATTCTCTTTGGAAACAACAGTGCGAATTCCTTGAAGAGAAAATTAAAGTTTTACTTCACAAATCTTCCGGTTCAGAAGTTGGTCCCTCGACATCTTCCTCTGTTCCTGTCGTAGAGACTCGTGCTGCCGGGACCGAAGATCAAGAAATGATAGATAGGGTAATAGAGGTTTCTCGTGCTCAAGAACAAGCCAATCAAATGGCAAGAAAATTAGAGGAATTGCAGTTGCAGAGTACGACTCGAATTAGTGAGCTTGAATCTCAAGTATCAAGCCTTGAAGCTTCTTTAGAGGAGTACGAAAATGATGTCCCCCTTAGGCAAAGAGATCGATATGTTAGGAAATCTGACGAACAAGTTGTTCGTGAATTCCTCAATTCTCCTGTTCATACGGCGTTGGTGTACCGGATGGTCGGTCCTCTTCTTGAGAATACTTTTAAAAAGTCGATTCATCAACTGGTCGCTTTGGAGATGATCGAGGATCGTCGGAAGGAGTATTTTAAGGCAGCTCATATCCGGTTGAATCGTTATGGCGAGCTTTACTCTTCCTCTGAAGTTCCAGATGTCGTATATCAAGGTCTTCTTTTAGCTCACCTTGTCGGAGAGTACGGAAATCCATTGCCAATTCCTCCTTCAGATGTTAACGATGAGCTCGATGATACATTTATCGATCCGGAAGATGAAGAAGAAGAAGAAGACGACATGGACGTCGGTGGCGAACAGAAGATTCCCGATAGCGACCAGGCTTCTTAGAATAGTGGTTTTATTTTTGAAATAATTTTTGTAATTATCCACTCGTAGGTTTAATTGTAACTTAGCTTTCCTACTTTGTACACCAAACGTTTCGTATTCTGACAGTCGTGTCTTTTCACATCCGCTGTAATAATTCAGACAAGTCATTTAATTTGCCGTAATCATTATGTATGCGTCTTTTCAAATTCTAGCGTTTGCTCCAAGGTCAGTTTTCCTGTTTCGCGCCCTTTCTCCAGGTCTGTCGTGTCCTTTCGTGTAGTATAAATACGAGAGGTAAAATTTTACTTGTCTTTTTACTGCTACACTTTTCTCTTAACAGAATACTCTTTCTTGAGCTAGTCGATAAACTTCCTCGATATTAATATATATTTTTCCGTAATCCGATCATGAGTAACCTTTTCGGTAATACTTCGAGGCGACCATCCCGCGAGGGCGCTAGAGAAAATAGATCTAAAAGATTACGAAGAGAGGGGCCGTCGATCGAGCCTCCTCATTCGTCTCAACCAATTAGGTCGGAGATTGATTCTCATATTATTACTTCTGAACCTCTTTCCTTGGTAACCTCGTCGTTCTCCGAACCAGTCTTTTCTGCTCCCATTCAGGAAAGAAACATGCCTTCCCCTGGTCGATTAGCTTTTGGGGACATATCCAACGAAGAAACGGCTTATAATATAGCTGTTAGTTCCAATGCTTCTTCCTTTGAGCATGTTTTTCATGGAGAGGACTTTACTGTTTCTCTTCCTTTATCTGTTTCTACTGCCCCAATCACTAATGAAGGGCAAGCTGGTGATGGCTTTTTTGTCAATCCTTCTACGACGCAATCTATTGTGCAGGATTGTCCTGATTATTTGTTTCACGATACTACCGTGATGACTACTTCTTTTGAATCTGGAGGACCTTCTCAAGGTCGGACCGGCTCGCGGTCTGGTCGTAGAACCATAATTTCTGCTTCGGGCAAGGAAACCTCCGTTAGTCCTGACGGGAGAGAGTCTCCTCGTCAACTGGATGAGCGATGTATCAATGAGCAAGTTAATGACATCCTCTTGTCGGAGACTCCACGTTCTGACGGTGTCCCTTTAACTAGCGAATTGCCGGGTTCTGTTGAACCTGATGCCTTGTCCTGGGATTTAGGCATGAGTACCATTTTGCCTGGTGAGTTGAGGAAGCTCGAAGGCGCCTCCAATGTTCGCCTTGTTCAATCTTTGGTGAAGATATGTGAGCAGGTAGACATTTTTGTTCTTTGTTTTGAATTCTTTGTTGTACGGTGGTTTTTCTCATTCTTTCTGTTTTTAGGGCAAATATTTCGCACTCCAGCTGGGTGTGCAAAATGACGAGCTGTGGAACAGTCGGAGAGCTCTTCGGGGTCAGTTGGAGTCCGAAAAAGCTAAAAGCAAGGGTTTGGAGCTGCAGCTGCAAGTTGATAAAGATGCTCTCCAAAGATTGGAGGCCGAAAAAGTTGTGCTTGAAAAAGAGAAAAATGATTTAACTCAGGCTGCTGCCCTTGCAGAGGAGTCTCGACTGCGGTCCTATGAGGAGGGATATGACGCCGGTTATCTAAAGCGTCAAGACGAGTTGATGGCTTTTGCTGGCAACTTGACTCCTCGGAGGACTGTTTCTGGTAGTCGAACTGCTGATCGTTCTTCTTAGCGACTTTAGTTTGACCTGGCAGGCCTTGGACTGTCTATTTTTTTTTTTTTTTTTTTTTTTTTTTTTTTTTTTTATTGTTGCCCAATCTTTTTTGCAGTTACTTGGGCTGAAATTTTTGTAATAGAAGGAGTAGAAATTTGAAAACGATGATCTTTTGTAGGCAGATTCTTGCCTGATCAAATGTCTCCTGTATATATACTTTGTTATGCTCGTTCTTCCCTTGTGCATGGATATAGTCATCATGAAATAATCATTATGGAGTAGCATACTCGCGTTTCTAGATAGAGGAAGGATAGCTTGTCCTTGTTTTATTACTGTTTTAGTAACTGATTTTGCTTTTGCCAATCACAACTTTTGTCGATCAAACTTTGTGTACTCCATTCTGGTCGATGTTCGATCCGTGCTTTGTAAATTTGTCCCTTTATGACATATTTCTTATATAAGGAGGTTATTGTTCCACCTGTTTGAACTTCGCTTTTCTTCTCATCAAGGGAAATTTCCCTCTCCGTGCTTTTCATAAATCCATGTCTTTCATCATTAACTTTTTAACTATACTTTTCTCTAGCCAGTATATGATACTCTTGATATGGGAGGAATTGGAAAATGTAACAGTCCTGGCCAGATCTGACCCGTTCAGACCTCCTTCAGCAATTCTTTGGAAAATTAGGCAGTGACGGCCTTATGGTTTCGAATAGGGAGGGCTATTCTCCTGATTTCGATGTCAGATTTCTTGGATTCCAAATGGAATTCTTGTATGGCCAACTTAGTAGTCCCCCACTGATGTATGAGGCAGTTACGACCCCCGTATGGTGGAGGCTCTGGTCGTTTTTAAGCAATTATCCTCTTTCAACGGTCCAACTTTGCATGCCTTCGTTGAGGAGTTCTTAATATTTTCTATTAGGCGACCTTCATATATGATCGTGCAGATCGTTTTGGTCTTTGAACTTCTTTAAGTTTTCTTGGATTATTTTGTTGATCGCTTCGATCTGTAGATTTGTTTTTCACCGATCAGTTGAATCGATCAGACGGGCGCCGTTCCAACTTACTTGCATTTATTTCGGGAAGTCAAAGGGTCGCGTTTTCGTCCCTTGATTAAACTCCTATTATCCGTAGGATCATTCTCACGGGCGCCTATAAATAAGTAGATAGTTTCCTTATTTTCCATTCATAACAATGAAGATCTCTGTTTCTTTAGATTTCATTTTGCCTTCGGACCCCATAATGTTCAAGAAGTCACATTATCGTGATTTGTTCGCTCGCAGTAAAGGAATTGTCCCCAGTCTTGTATTGACGGGTCCCATGTCAGCCCTTCCTTGTATCGACGGATCCCATGAGATCTCCACTTTATTCTTCATCACTTTAGAGGTCCGTGGTTTCCGTCTGCACATGGGGGGTTCATACTTGCCAGTCACCCTCGCTCTTGGATGTGACTTCCGGAGTGATAGATCGCCGGGGTGGCTGGTAAGTTTTACCGTTTCACGACGGTCCCGAAGAGATGCTGCTCCAGAGTAAAATGTTTTATAGATAAAGTAAAAGCAGTATCTTCTTCTGGGTGAGTGAGCATTGCTAGCTTATCTGGCTGGTAGTGTTCATTTCATCTGGAATCACATACGATCTTCAGAGCCCTGCCATCGAACCAAAGAAGTCGACCATCCTGAGCAGCATGCTTCTTAGGTGGTTTATTATGATCGATGAGGTACTAGGGAGGAGATTGGTGTTTCCGTGGACATTGTCGTGAAGATAGTCGATCCCATAGGATCAATTTAACTAGATCATTGTAACGATCTTTAGATAGCGAGCAGATTTTTGTAACGTAGGATATTAGTATGTAATTGATTTGATGAATAAAATATTATTTATTTCTTGCATCTTCTTTGTCGTTTGATAATTTTATTTACGAGGAGTAATTTCCGAGCAGATGAATTCATACTTGATTTATCTTTCAAAACTTTAGGAGTATCAGCGGATCTTTTTTAGATCGTTAGGAGTAGATCGAGGAGTTTTTATTGAGCGTATCAATGTGTACTCAATCTTGCTATAATTTAGACTTAGGATTTCATAACAAAATCCTTCTTTGTCGTTGTAATTAATCGAGGAGTTTTTATTGAGCGGATCAATGTTTACTCAACTCGTTTTGTTTAGACTTAGGTTTTTAACCCAAAAATCTCTTTGATCGTTGAACATATATCGAGGAATTTTTATCGAGCGGATCGATGATTACTCAACTCGTTTTGTTTTAGACTTAGGTTTTTCATACCAAAAAGTCTTATTGATCGTTGAACATATATCGAGGAATTTTTATCGAGCGGATCGATGTTTACTCAACTCGTTTTGTTTTAGACTTAGGTTTTTCATACCAAAAAGTCTTTTTGATCGTTGAATATATATGATGTCGAGGAGTTTTTATCGAGCGGATCGATGTTTACTCAACTCGTTTTGTTTTAGACTTAGGTTTTTCATACCAAAAAGTCTTATTGATCGTTGAACATATATCGAGGAATTTTTATCGAGCGGATCGATGTTTACTCAACTCGTTTTGTTTTAGACTTAGGTTTTTCATACCAAAAAGTCTTTTTGATCGTTGAATATATATGATGTCGAGGAGTTTTTATCGAGCGGATCGATGTTTACTCAACTCGTTTTGTTTTAGACTTAGGTTTTTCATACCAAAGAAGTCTTTTTGATCGTTGAATATATATGATGTCGAGGAGTTTTTATCGAGCGGATCGATGTTTACTCAACTCGTTTAGACTTAGGTTTTTCATACCAAAAAGTCTTTTTGATCGTTGAATATATATGATGTCGAGGAGTTTTTATCGAGCGGATCGATGTTTACTCAACTCGTTTAGACTTAGGTTTTTCATACCAAAAAAAGTCTTTTTGATCGTTGAATATATATGATGTCGAGGAGTTTTTATCGAGCGGATCGATGTTTACTCAACTCGTTTTGTTTTAGACTTAGGTTTTTCATACCAAAAAGTCTTTTTGATCATTATAGATATATCGAGGAGTTTTTATTGAGCGGATCAATGTTTACTCGACTCGTTTTGTTAATGAGGAGTGTTTATTGAGCGGATCAATGTATACTCGACTCATTTATAATTCAGACTTAGGTTTATCACCAAAAAGTCTTTTTTGCTGTTGAATATATATACGTCGAGGAGTTTTTATCGAGCGGATCGATGTATACTCAACTCGTTTTTGTCGTCGGAATGAGGAGTGTTTATTGAGCGGATCAATGTATACTCGACTCATTTATAATCCAGACTTAGGTTTATCACCAAAAAGTCTTTGTTGCTGCTGATATAGATCGAGGAGTGTTTACTGAGCGGATCAATGTATACTCGACTCGTTTCGTTCTAATATTTATCAATATGCTAGTGTAATTCCACAGAGCGTTAATCGAAATAATCGATGTATAGAAAATGCTAAAATTTTTACTATTTGAACTCTAGGCTAGGGCCTTTGTTACAAGGATTAAAACTTTGATAAAGTAAAAATAAAACAATGCAGTATAATCTGCTAAAATTTATTTACCATAGTATTTCCTAAGGTTGACTGCGTTCCAGGTTCTTGGTAAGGCTGTCCCATCCATGTGTGCAATTTTGTATGAACCTTTCTTTCCTACGCCAATGACGATGTAAGGTCCATCCCAATTTTGTTGTAACTTTCCCACATGCTTGGATACTTCTACCTTTTTCAAAACCAAGTCCCCTTCTTTGAAGGTTCGGACGCGTACTTTTTGATTGTATGCTTTCTCCATATTTGCCTTAGTGGCTTGTAGGCGTACAGCAGCTTTATCTCTTAAGGCTTCTGTTAAATCAACGTCATTTTCCCTCGCCTTTTCATTTTCTTCTTTATTGAACATCTCTATTCTTGGAGTTGGAATTAAAGTTTCCACAGGGATAACAGCTTCCGACCCATATATCAAGCTGAATGGGGTTTCCCCAGTTGAATTTCTTACCGTAGTTCGATTAGCCCACAAAACTCCTGGTAGCTCATCGAGCCATTTTCCTTTGGCAGCTCCTAACCTTTTTTCCAAAGATTTTATTATCTCTCGGTTTGCTACTTCAGTTTGTCCGTTTGCTCGAGGATGTCCTACCGAGGTAAAATTTTGTTGAATTCCGAGTCTTGTACACCATTCTATTATTTGTTTTCCCGCGAATTGAGTTCCATTATCGGAGATAAGGACCCTTGGGATGCCGAATCGACAGACTATGAATTTCCAGAGGAAGTTAATAACTTGGAATTGGGTTATTCGTGCGAGGGCGACGCATTCTATCCATTTGCTGAAGTATTCTACAGCGACCAGGACATAGGATTTCTTTGATCTAGCTGTTGGGAAAGGTCCCACGATGTCCATTCCCCATTGATCGAACGGCCAACAAATCGGGATAGGGTGCATATTTTCTGCTGGTTGATGACATATGTTAGCATGGATCTGGCAGTGATGACATTCTTGGACATATTGAGCGGCATCTTTATTGATGGTTGGCCAATAGTAACCTGTTCTGAGACATTTTAAGGCCAATGCCCTCGATCCACTGTGATTTCCTGCGTCTCCTTCATGTATTTCTCGCAGTATATCCATGGTTTGTGATTCAGGGATGCATCTCAGGAGAATTCCCGATACTGATCGTCTGTAGAGTTTTCCTTCTACAAGTGTATACTTTGGGGCTCGATATTTTATTTTCCGAGCTTCATTCTGATCAGATGGTAGTTTTCCATCTTGAAGATAGTCTTTCATTGGGTTCATCCAGTTTTCTTCGGCTTCTTCGATTTCCATTATATCGATTATCGGTATTTCATCGATGTCGATTGCTGGTGTATTAGATATTAACCAGTTAATCACCCGTTCGGTCTTTCCGTCATGGGATCCTGTGAATTTTGATAGCTGATCGGCCCATTTATTTTCCGAACGTGGGATGTTCTGGATACTGAAACTTTCAAATTTCCCAGCTAGAGATTTCACTTTGGCGAGGTATTTGATCATATTGAACTCTTTAGCCTCGTATAGGCCTTCTATTTGTCTTTGTACTAATTCCGAATCAGTTAGTACCTTAAGACTCTTTATGTTGGCTTTTATCGCCATCTCCATTCCTGCGATTAACGCTTCATATTCGGCTTCATTGTTTGTTACGACGAAGTCCAATGTTATCGCGTAATTCAAATCTTCCTTATTTGGTCCAGTGAAGTTAATTCCGGCGCCTCCCCCTTCTCGGTATGAAGCACCGTCGACATGCATTAACCAAGTTTGATCCTCGATCATCAAAACATCGTTGTTGTGGCATCTCGACGATTCAGTGGCCTGCGTCGGTGTTTCTAGTATAAAATCGGCCAACACCTGGGCCTTGATGGCAATCCTCGGTTTGTAGTCTACCTCGAACTGGCTGAGTTCGATGGCCCATTTGATTAGTCGTCCGGAGGCTTCTGGTTTTGCTAGGATTTGTCTTAACGGTTGATTCGTCAAAACGATGATTTTGTAGGTTAAGAAGTAGGGTCGGAGTTTTCGTGCAGCCACTACTAAGGCCAGCGTGAATTTTTCTATTTCCAAGTAATTCTTCTCCGCCCCTTGTAATAACTTGCTGAGATAATAGACAGGCTTATGCTCTGAACCCTCTATCTTAATTAGGACTGAGCTAACGGCCGTATCGGAGATGGAGATGTATAAGTACAATGGTTCCCCTTCTGTCGGTTTGGCCAACATCGGAGGGGATGTTAAATATTCTTTGAGTTGTTCGAAAGCTCGTTCACATTCTTCGGTCCAAACGAAGTTTTTCGCTTTTCGAAGTGTTTGGAAAAAGGGTAAGCTTCTATCCGCCGATTTAGATATAAATCTATTCAACGCTACGATCTTCCCAACCAAGCTTTGCACTTGAGAGATGGTCTTGGGAGGTTTCATTTCAGTTATGGCTCGAATTTTTTCTGGGTTGGCTTCTATTCCTCGCTGGTGTACCAAATATCCCAAAAATTTTCCTGACTTAACACCGAAGGTGCATTTTGCGGGGTTCAACTTCATACGATATCTTCTTAAGATTTGGAAACATCGATCTAGATGTTTTACGTGATCTGCTTCATTCATACTTTTAACTAACATGTCGTCTACATAGACCTCCATTATTTCTCCGATTAACTCCCTGAACATTAGGTTTACCAATCTTTGGTATGTAGCCCCAGCGTTCCTTAATCCGAACGGCATTACTATAAAGCAGTATACTCCCTGTTCGGTTATGAATGCGGTCTTCTCTTGGTAGCGCTCGTCCATGTATATTTGGTAAAAGCCTTGGAAGGCGTCCATCATGCTGAACAGCGCAAAGCCAGCAGTCGAGTCGACCAATAAGTCGATTCTTGGGAGGGGGTAAGGGTCGCGTGGACATAACTTGTTAAGGTCGGTGAAATCATTACACATCCTCCATTTGTTGTCCTTTTTATCCCCCTTTGCTACTAGTACAACATTACATAGCCACTCCGAGAAATGTATTTCTCGGATTTGTTTTGCTTCCATCAGTCTTTCAACTTCGGCTTTAATGATTTTATCTTTCACTGGTCCGTGATTTCTTTTCTTCTGTCTGGCGGGTTTCGCTGAAGGGTCAATTTTAAGGGTATGCTTGATTACTCGAGGATCGATCCCTTCGATGTCATTTGCACTCCAAGCGAAAACGTCCACGTTATTTCTTAGAAATTCGATTAACATTACTTCTCCTTCTTTGCTCAATTCTGTACCAATTCTTGTCCTTTTGGACGAGTCGCCTTCTACTAGAATTATATCTTTATGTTCTGGGGGTTGCAAGGATAAATCTAGTGGTTCTTTCCCCTTTTTATCTAATCGATCAGTAATAGGAATTTCGACCTCATTTCTAATTGGATCGTCTTCGATCTTTCTCTTGCTCGGAGTAATAGGGTTAGGATGTTCTCTCAAGGTCAGCGACGTGCTGTAGCAATCCCACGCCATACAGTGGTCATTCGTTATTTCTCCAATGCCGCTATCGGTCGGAAATTTTATTTTCTGGTGATAGGTAGAGACCACAGCTCGAAAAAGGTTAAGGGCTGGTCGCCCTAATATAGCGTTATAAGCGAAGGGTGTTTCTACCACTAGGAATTTTACCAGCTTCACTGTTCGAAGCGGCTTCTTTCCGAGCGATACACTCAAAGATATCGTTCCGCTGGGGATGATCTCGGACCCTCCAAAGCCTACTAACGGTGTGGCTACCTTTTGTAAGTTTATTTGTCCGAGGTTCATTTGTGCTAGAACCTCCCTGGAGATGATATTTGCTGAGCTTCCATTATCGATTAGGATTCTTTTTACATTGTAATTCGCTATTTCTAACGACACTACCATAGGGAAATCTGGGTTATCTTCTTTCGTATCCCAAGTAATGTTTTTAGGTACTTCGCCTTCGTTAAAGCTAATCGGCTCGTGATTTGTGGGCCTATTTTCTAACGTCCATACTTCTTTTGGATATTTAGAACTTGCAATTAGGGATCTGGCCATTCTTCGTCGAGCATTGCGACTATCTCCACCCGCAGGCCCCCCGGATATAGTGTGGATAGTTCCATTGATCTGGTCGTGATTCAACTCCTGAGCAGGTCGATGTTCTGGTGACCTTCGATGAGAACTTCTCCTTTGAGTTCCGTTCCGGGGGCTTCTGCTTCTTTCCCTTTTGCGATTATCTCGTTCTACGTATTCGTCTAGTTTTCCTTGCTCGATCAGTTTTTCAACTTCTCTCTTAAGGTGAAAACAATTTTCCGTTCGATGCCCATGTGCCCTATGGTACTTACAGTATTGATCATAGTTTCTAGACCCTGGTCTGGGCTGAGCGATTTTCCTCGCCTCAGGAATCCAATTATTCCTTTCTAGAACTTCCAAGATTTCTTCGATTGGAGCATTTAATCTTGGGTGTTCTACTTGATTCACTCTGCTTCTGATTGGTGGTTCAGGGTTTCTTGGTCTTTGGTAGAAATTAGGTTGCCTTTCTCGGTCGGCTCCGCTGTATTCCAGTCGCTGGAAAACGTTACCTCTCTTGGAAAATCGCTCGTAATCCAAGGATCTTTGGGCGGGAATCCTATCATGCCGCTTAGACCCTGTAGCCGTAACTTTGTTTTTGTTTTTATCCTTAAAGGAATTCATCTATTCTTGGGTCATATACTTAGATGCTAGGCTCATGATGTCGGCGAACGTTCTTGGTTGCTTTCGACTGAGGGCATTTCCGAACTGCCTGTTTTTAGTGAGATCGAAGAGGATAGATATTATGTAGTCAATATTTGGGGAATCGATTTTAAGCAATTCTACGTTGAATCTGGCCAACCAATTCCTTAGGGATTCTCCTTCTTGTTGATATATAGTTCCAAGGTAGCTCATTGGAAGTTTTTGTCTCTTTTGGCTGGCGAACTGCTGTGTCAATTTGTTACAGAGTTCCCTAAAGCTGAATATGGAGTTGGCAGGTTGTTTCGCGAACCAGTCCAACGCGAGTCCTTCGAATGTGGTTACCATTAATTTGGCAGTGAATTCAGCAGAGTGGGCATATAAATTCATTATATTTGTAAAGCTAAAAATATAATCATCCGGGTCAGTGGTTCCATCGTAGCGAGGTAGTCTGCCCGGGACTTGTCCGATCGATTGTGCCTCTTTTATTTCCCTGCAAAAGGGAGAACAGGCCGCAAGGCTTTCCTGGAGTTCCGTGGTTCGGGCCCACGGATTTTGAATAGACCGTAAGCGTTGTTCAAGTCGGTCCTGCACCATCCTTTCAATTTCTCTTTCCGTCAATCGAGCCGTTCGTGGTCGATCAGGGATTGTATCATCTATATCATCCTCAATAGGGATAATTGTTCGTTCCCTGGATTTACTGCGCCTCGCCGGGGTTTTTCTGTGACCTCGTTTCCTTCGAGGATTGTTGTCGGAGGGTTTCGAATTGTCCTGTTGTGGACTGTGTAGCGAGCGGTGCTCGCTTGGTGGGCTATCAGCTTGTTGAGATACATGATCGTTTTGTCCGGGCGTTCTCCGAGCAGGAATTGTCCTGGCAGCCCTAGGATTTTGCGGAATTTGATCAAGCACAAGTAATTCTTCCGGGGAGAGTGATTTAAAGAGCATCGCTATTTGTCGTAATTTCTCCTGAGCACCCGGGAGAGGAGCAGGGATCTCGGGGACTTCCGGCTCTTCCTGTATCGTGCCGGGAGGACCTCCTAGGGGTTCATGATCTCGGGGATGGGTATTCTGTAAATTCTCGTCGGTGTTGGGAACGTTATTATTGTCGTTCTCCTGTGGATCTTCAGATGTGTCATGACCGGTGGTTGTGTTACTTCTTGCTCCGATACGAGCGCTTTTCCTTGGGCGAGCCATATGTCGATCGAATAATTAACCTAGCCCCACGGTGGGCGCCAACTGATTTAACCGTTTTTCGTCGGGTTAATTTAATATCAGTGAATTTGTGATATCGGGGGTTTGGATATTGAATTATTCAGTATATTGGGTTCTGTTACTTTATTCTGGATGGATCGTTTACAAAGAAAAGCAATAATCAAAGGCAAGAAATAAAACCAGTAACGAAATTAAGAACGCAATGATATGGAGGTAAAGTTCTGTAATAATGGATATTATTGAGTTCTATTGTTATCAATGTATTCTTGTGTAATCCCTGAATTAAGAGAATTCGTAGTTGTCTTATACAATGAATAACTAGGTATTTATATTACGCTAAACCTAGTATTACAAGGAATCATAGTCCTAGTTGGACTCGGTCCAACCTATCCTTATTGGGTCCGGAGTGTAATCTTTACTCGGAGCGAGCGGCATCAGGCTGGGTCAGTAAGAAGGTCTCGATCCGTTAGAATTGGTCGAATCGACCTTGTAATCTTTGTTCGATCAGACTGGTATGTAGGGTGCGAAATAGCCCCCATCAGATCAGGATAAGTTAGAATTGAATCATACTAAAAAATTTATTTCTGCTGACAATAGTAAGGTCATTCTATATGTTCAAACTACTAAACCTGCTTCACCTGAGAAAGTGTTAAAGGGGACAAAAACTCCTAAAGCTAAAAAGAGCAAAGAGCCTAGTGTAGGTAAACAGACTAGTAAGACCAAACAGCAGAGTCCTAAGAAGTCTGCAGATAAAGCTAAATTGAATCAGACTAGTGGTAAAACTAAGTCGTCTGCTAATGAGCATGCATCTAGTAAACCAAAGAAGCATAAAAACAAGAAAAATCAAAATGCTTGGTATGGAAATGAGTCATATTATGTGTAACCTGCTGCATATCCCCCTATGTATCATGCACCTCAATTTCCTACTTACTATGCACCATATCCTGCTCATCCAATGCATGCATACCCTGCTTATCATGCACCTTATCCTGCTTATGAACATTTTCCTTATCATACTGATCATCGACCTGACTTATCTGCTGACTATGATAAAGATAAAACTGTTCATGCTCCTGCCAAACAACAGAAACCTAAGAACCCTAAGACTTCATCATCTTGGGTTATCAAAGGTAGAACTAATCCTTCAGGATCCTCTCAATAAGGGTACCTAAAACAAATTTATTTTTGTTTTGTAGGTTAGGATTAGGAGTAGGAGTAAAGTAGAGAAGATATGGTACTTGGACAGTGGTTGTTCAAGGAACATGTGTGGAAGCATACATGAGCTGACTGATGCTGTTGCTGTGGATGGTCCAAATGTTACTTTTGGAGACAGTAAAGAAGGCAAGATTGTAGCTAAAGGAAGATTAATCAAAGGAAACATAGAGATATATGACGTCTCATATGTTAAAGGCCTAAAGTACAACCTGCTAAGCATAAGTCAATTTTGTTACAAAGGATATTCAGTCATCTTCTCAACAGATAAGTGCTATGTTGAACAGATTGGTACAAAGAAGGTAATTTTATCTGGAAGACGACAAGGAAATGTCTACATAGTCGACTGGAATTCTGCTGACAAGAATTCAAGTATCTGTTTGGTGGCATCAACACCAAGTGAAGTTAGTTGGATGTGACACAAAGGGATGAATCATTTAAACTTCAAGACCATAAACAGATTGATAAAGAATGATCTGGTAGAAGGGATTCCAAAAACAGTCAAGAGCAAAGATAAGCTCTGTGACGCATGTCAGAAAGGGAAACAAATCAAGACATCATTCAAAAGCAAGAAGCACCAATCTTCTGATAGAATCTTGGAGCTGCTACACATAGACTTATTTGGACCCATAGATCCAGTCAGCAATGGTGGAAAGAAATACTGCCTAGCTGTTGTGGATGATTATTCAAGATATACTTGGGTGATATTCATGAAGAAGAAAAGTGAAACCAAGGAACATCTTACTAATCTGATGGAACTGATCCAGAATGAGAAAAGCACAAAAATATTGAAGATCAGATCAGATAGAGGGACAGAGTTCACAAACTCTACTGTTGAAGAGTATTGTAACATCAAAGGAATACATCATGAGTATTCAGCTGCTAGAACCCCTCGACATAACAGTGTTGCTGAAAGGAGAAACAGAACACTGAAGGAAGCTGTCAGAACAATGATAGCTGAAGTTAAGCTACCTCAAAGATTTTGGGCAGAAGCCACAAACACAGCATGCTTTACCCAGAACGGATGCATGATCAACAAAAATCAGAACAAGACTCCATATGAAGTTTGGAACAAAAGATAACCAAACATTCATTACCTTTAAATTTTTGGTTGTAAATGCTTTGTGTTAAATAATGGGAAAAATCACCTTACTGCCTTTGCAGAGAAGGCTGATGAAGCTGTTTTTGTAGGTTACTCTACTGTTAGTAAGGCTTATAGAGTTTTTAACAAAAGAACATTACTAATAGAAGAATCCATTCATGTAGTATTTGATGAGCCAAGTCAATCTTCTGAAAAGAATCAAAGTACTAATCAAGATCTGTCTACTGATTTACAGAAGTTGAATGTTGGAATGAATGAAGAATATGTTCCCATCATACTACCTGATCTCAATTCAGCTGCTAACTCAAATGCTGTTCAAAATCACAATGCTAATTGTCTAACAGACGAGTTGCAAACAGCTGACAGACCAGAGACTGTTCAACATACAACAAATGTTCAACAGACTACTACTAGAACTCCAACAGTAATGTTGCAAGATCAAAACAGAGGACAACATCCAGATTTGCAACCTGATCTCAGATGGCTCAAGAATAAAGACAAGAAGAGCTGCTGCACAAGATGCTATGTTTGTCAGTTTTCTATCTCAAATAGAGCCTAAACAAATTGAAGAAGCTCTCAGTGATTCCTTCTGGATTGAAGCTATGCAAGAAGAGTTGAATCAATTTGAAAGGAACGAAGTATGGTACTTAGTTCCAAGACCAAGTCATCAAAGAGTAATTGGCACTAAATGAGTTTTCAGAAATAAAATGAATGAAGATGGTATTGTCACCAGAAATAAAGCAAGATTAGTGGCCAAGGGTTATTGTCAAGAAGAAGGAATTGACTTTGATGAAACATTTGCACCAGTAGCAAGAATTGAAGCAATCAGACTGTTTCTTGCCTATGCTGCTTACAAGAACTTCACTGTCTATCAGATGGATGTGAAGTTAGCATTTCTCAATGGAGAATTGCAAAAAGAAGTGTATGTTGAACAACCACCTGGATTTGAAGCTTATCAACAAGAAGACAAGGTGTATCGTCTGATGAAAGCCCTCTATGGACTGAAACAGGCTCCAAGAGCATGGTATGATACCCTATCTGATTTTCTTTTAATTAAAGGATTTCGTAAAGGTAAGGTAGACAAGACCTTGTTCACAATTAAATGGGAGAATCATATATTACTTGTGCAAATATATGTCGACGATATTATTTTTGGTTCAACTAACCAACAGATGTGTGACAAGTTCTCCAAGCTCATGCAGAACAAGTTTGAACTGAGCATGATGGGTGAACTCAATTATTTTCTTGGTTTGCAAGTTAGACAGTTGCCTGATGGAATATTCATCAACCAAGCAAAATACACAAGGGATCTGTTCAAGAAATTTGGTATGGAAACTAGCTCCACTGCTACTGTTCCAATGTCTACTAGTCTTCGTTTGGACAAAGATGAAGATGGCAAATCAGTGGACATAACCAAATACAGAGGCATTATTGGGTCACTATTGTACTTAACAGCTAGCAGACCTGATATCATGTACTATGTTGGGGTTTGTGCGAGATTTCAATCAAATCCTAAGGAATCTCATCTCTTAGCTGCCAAGAGAATTCTGAAATATATTAAGGGCACTCAAGAATTGGGATTGTGGTATCCTAGAGAATCTGGATTTGAGCTTATTGGATATTCAGATTCAGACCTTGCTGGCTGCAAAATTGATAGGAAGAGCACAACAGGTGCTTGTCAATTTTTGGGTAGTCGTCTGATCTCATGGATGAGTAAGAAACAGACTTCAGTATCCATATCTACTGCTGAAGCTGAATATATAGCTGCTGGAGCTTGCTGTGCATAGATACTATGGAGCATCAACTAGAAGACTACAATATCAAGATCAGTGGAATTCCAATCTACTGTGACAATACAAGTGAAATATCTCTTACTCAAAATACTACAAGTCATTCAAGGACTAAACATATTGAGATCAAGCATCATTTCATTAGAGATCATGTGGAAAAGGGGAATGTTATGATTGAGTATGTTCATACAGACAATCAAATAGCTGACATTTTCACCAAACCTCGAAGTGAAGTAAGATTTTCAACTCTAAGAGCTGAACTAGGACTACTGAATTTGGATGCATAAGCTGAGGGGGAACTTATCAGAAGACTGAAGTTCATCAGCACAGTCATCCATTATCATATTCAAGGATTAACTCTCAACAGACTAGTTAACTTATGAATTCTTAAAGTCAGGGGGAACGTGTAAGACTAGCGGTACTTCTGATTAAAAGATGAAATTTGTTGATGACAGTTAGTTGAAGTTATGTTATCAGAAGATATGTTCTTAATTCTTGAAGATTGAAGATCAAATTATCTTGCTGGATTGACAAACATCAGAGGAAGATTACTAGCTATTGGCTTTATCTAGTAATATCAGATAACAGATCACTCGTCTGTCAGATAAGTAAACACTACTCATCTGATACATTATATAAGCATTGTCATAAATCGCATCTTTTGAAACACGCTTTTATAAGTAACATATAAGTGCCGATTGAGTTTCCCGCCCATCTGACATTAATTTAATAAATTTGAAGTCCGCAATTCTCACTCACACGATTTAAAAACTGTCAGATCAATCTTACGGTTCACATTAATCACGATAACCAAAACCAAAAGAATCGTATAAAATCCGATATGAACAGATCAGTCGACTTACGCACATAAAATTCCCAAAATTCTCTAACTCTCTAAGCTCTCTGTTTCTTTAGTTCTCAAATTCTCATAGGTTTACATCACTTAATCACGAAAATGGCTATTGCTGAGGGAAGATATCTAAGCTATGACAAATTCTTCGCCACTGGCACGGATCTCATGAGGGAGATCATGACAAAAATCAAAGAATCGTCGTTGGTACCTGTTCTAGAAGCTCATGACGAGCGTGTATATCTGGACGATGTTGCCGCTTTCTACAAAACTAGGAAATTCAACGATGATAAGACTACTATGCTTTCTACTATTGGGGGAAAGAAGATTTGTATATCTGCTGCTGTTTTAAGTGAAGTGTATGGGCTGAAAAACGAAGGAGGAGATGTAACATACCTAGGGTCTGAGAAAGAGGAGGAGTTTTGGCTAGTTTGTGCTAAGGAGGGAGAAGAAATGTCAGGAACTTTGATGAAGACTCAGCTCAAGGATGAGATCAGAGGTTCGCTGATATAATTGCGAAGGTGTTGGACTGCAGCACTAGTTCTCTGGATAGATTACCCAGAAGAAGATATTATACTATAATTTTGATGGGGGCTACTTCGCACCCCTTATAATGTGCTGATCGACTGAAGTATAAAAGATCGGTTCGACCAAACCAGTCAGTTCGAGAACATCTTATCGACCCGACAAAATACGACTCTCTTCAACAAGCAGACTACAGTCCGGACTCAAGAAGGACAATTGGGCCGAGTCCCATTGGGATTATGTTTCCTTGTAATGCTAGGTTTAATATGATATAAATACCTAGTTAATCATTGTATTAGAAAGACGGCAAAAACGCTACTAAATTTTGCATAACAGCAGAATCCAAGATTGTTCAATAAGAAAATAGCTTTTTCTTCATATTCATATTATTTTATGTTGGCTATCATGATTACTTGTTGTTCCCTCTAAATTGTTCTTCTTTGAGATTGATCCATCCTGAATAAAGTAACAGATCCCTTTAAATCATATATATTGAGAATCCCCAATATCCCATATTCACTGATATAATTAACCCGACGAAATTCGATTAAATCAGTTGGCGCCCACCGTGGGGCTAGGTTAATTATTCGAACGACATATGGCTCGCCCAAGGAAGAGCGCTCGTAACGGAGCAAGAAGTAACACGACCAACCAACATGATGCGTCTGAGGATCTACCGGGCAATACCGATAATAACGCCCGTCTATCCAACGACAGCCAGCAACAGAATGAGCATCATCAGAATCAGGTGGAACCACAAGGGATCCCTACTGGCACAATACCGGAAGAACATGTGGCTCCAACTATCCTGATCCCCCTGTCAGATGCTCAGGAGAAGTTACGATAGATCGCTATGCTCCTTAAATCACTCTCCCCAGAGGAATTACTTGTACTCGAACAAGTCCCCCAAAACGTTCGAACTACTAGGGCAAATCCCGCTCAAAGAAAGCCGAGGCAGAACGATCAAATCTCTCAACAAGCTGATAGCCCGGAAAGCGAGCGACGCTCGCTACACAGTCCGCAGCAGGGCAATTCAAAACCCTCCGATGACAACATCCGAAGAAAAGCGGATCGAAGGAGACCACAACGCAATGAATCAAAGAAACACACCATAATCCCCATCGAGGATGACGCTGGCGAGGCGATCCCGAATCAACCAAGAACAATGCGATTCTCGAAAACAGAAATCGAAAAGATGGTACAAGAACGACTCGAGCAACGCTTAAGATCCGTTCAAAACCCGTGGCCCAGAACCACAGAACTCCAGGAGAGCCTAGCAGCGTGCTCTCCTTTCTGCAGAGAAATAAAAGGGGCACAGTCAATCGGACAGGTTCCGGGTAGACTGCCCAGATATGACGGAATCACTGATCCAGATGACTATATCTTTAGTTTCACAAACATAATGAACTTGTATTCTCACTCAGCGGAGTTCACCGCTAAGCTGATGGTGACCACGTGATGGGGGCTATTTCGCACCCTATATACTACTCGGATCGAATGAAGAAGATAAGATTGATTCGACCAATTCAAACAGATCGGGATCATCTTACCGACCCGGCCAAGTGCAGCTCGCTTCGATATAAGATTATACTCCGGACTGAAAAAGGATATTTGGGCCGAGTCCTATTAGGACTATGTTTCCTTGTAACGCTAGGTTTAACATTATATAAATACCTAGTTAATCATTGTATTAAACAACTACGAAATTCCTGAACTCTAAGAATACAGGATTTAACACTGCTTACAACAGCACAACTTAATAATATTCAATATTATTACTGAGCTTTTTACCTTCATATCGGTGTGTTTCTTAGCTTTGTTTTGTGGTTTTACTTCTTGTTCTTGAATATTGCTTTTCTTTGTAACCGATCCATCCGGAATAAAGTAACAGAGCCCTAAATAATATATATAAATATCGAAAACCCCCGATATCACAAATTCACTGATAATTGAATAACCTAACGAAATCCGGTTAAATCAGTTGGCGCCCACCGTGGGGCTACGTTAATTATTCGATCGACACATGGCTCGCCCAAGGAAAAGCGCTCGCATTGGAGCGAGAAGTAATACAACCACCGGCCACAACACATCCGAAGATCCACAAGACAACAACGATAACAACATTCCCAACACCAATGAAAATCTCCCAGATACCCGTTCTCGTCAGCAGGAACACCAAGGAGGTCTTACCGGTGCAATACAGGAAGAACCGAAAGTCCCCGAAATACCCGTTCCTCTCCCAGGCGCTCAGGAAAAACTGAGACAAATAGCAATGCTCTTCAAATCACTCTCTACAGAAGAATTGCTAGTTTTAGACCAAATTCCTCGAAACGCTACGGCTCCCAAGACAACTCCTGCACCAGGAATGCCAGGGCCAAACAAACAAACCTCTCAACAAGCGGACAGCCCAGCAAGTGAGCGACGCTCGTCACGCAGCCCACAGCAGGACAATTCTAAACCCTCCGATAACCGTCCCCGAAGAAAACCAGGTCGAAGAAGGCCACATGCGGATCGCAGCGGATCGAAGGAACGAACAATAATCCCTATCGAGGATGACATAGATGATGCTATCCCAGATCGACCACGAGCGACTCGATTCTCGGAAAGAGAAATCGAGAGAATAGTACATGAACGACTGGAGCAATGCCTACGATCTGTTCAAAACCCGTGGACCCGAACCGCGGAACTCCAGGAGAGCCTTGCAGCATGTTCTCCCTTCTGCAGAGAAATAAAAGAAGCGCAATCCATTGGACAGGTCCCGGGTAGACTACCCCGATATGACGGAACCACCGACCCGGATGATTATATTTTTAGCTTCACTAACATAATGAATTTATATGCCCACTCTGCCGAATTCACCGCCAAGTTAATGGTGACCACATTCGAGGGCCTAGCGTTGGATTGGTTCGCAAAACAACCTGCCAACTCCATATTCAGTTTCCGGGAATTATGCAATAAATTGACGCAGCAGTTTGCCAGTCAGAAGAGGCAAAAACTCCCGATGAGCTACCTAGGAACCATACATCAACAAGAAGGAGAATCCCTAAGAAACTGGTTGGCCAAATTCAACGTAGAACTACTCAAAATCGATTCTCCAAATATTGATTACATAATTTCTATCCTCTTCGATCTCACTAAAAATAGGCAGTTCGGAAATGCCCTCAGTCGAAAACAACCAAGAACGTTCGCCGACATCATGAGCTTGGCGTCTAAGTATATGACCCAAGAAGAGATGAATTCCTTTAAGGATAAAAACAAAAATAAATTCACAGCTTCAGGCTCCAAGCGGCATGATAAGATTCCTACTCAAAGACCCTTAGACTATGAGCGATCTTCCAGGAGAGGTAACGTTTTCCAGCGACTGGAATACAGCAAAGCCGATCAAGAAAGACAACCTAATTACTACCAAAGACCAAGAAACCCTGAGCAACCAATCAGAAGCAGGGTGAATCAAGTAGAACACCCAAGGTTAAATGCTCCAATGGAAGAAATATTGGAAGTCCTAGAAAGAAATAACTGGATTCCCGAGGCAAGGAAAATCGCTCAGCCCAGACCGAGGTCTAGAAACTATGATCAATACTGTAAGTACCACAGGGCACATGGGCATCTAACGGAAAATTGTTTTCACCTTAAGAGAGAAGTCGAAAAACTGATCGAGCAGGGAAAACTAGACGAATACATAAGACCGAGATAATCGCAAAAGGGAAAGAAGTAGAAGCCCTCGGAACGGTAATCGAAGGAGAAGTTCTCATCGAAGGTCGCCTGAACGTCGACCTACTCAGGAGTTAAATCAGGACCAGATCAATGGGACTATCCATACAATATCCGGGGGACCCGCGGGTGGAGATAGTCGTAACGCACGACGAAGGACAGCCCGATCCATAATTCGAAATTCTAAATATCCAAAAGAAATATGGACTCTGGAAAACAGGCCGACAAATCACCAGCCGATCAGCTTTAACGAAGGCGAAGTACCTAAAAACATCATTTGGGACACAAAAGAGGATAACCCCGATTTTCCTATGGTAGTATCATTAGAGATAGCGAATTATAATGTAAGAAGAATCCTAATCGATAATGGAAGCTCAGCAAATATCATCTCCCGGGAGGTTTTAGCCAAAATGAACTTGGGACAAATAAACCTACAAAAAGTAGCTACGCCGTTAGTAGGCTTTGGAGGGTCCGAGATTATCCCCAGCGGAACAATATCTTTAAGTGTGTCACTTGGAAAGAAACCACTTAGGACAGTGAAGTTAGTAAAATTCCTAGTAGTGGAAACACCCTTCGCTTATAACGCTATATTAGGGCGACCAGCCCTTAACCTTTTCCGAGCTGTAGTCTCTACCTATCATCAGAAGATAAAGTTTCCGACCGATATGGGCATCGGAGAAATAACGAACGACCACTGTATGGCGTGGAATTGCTACAGCACATCGTTAACTTTGAAAGAACACCCTAAGTCAATTACTCCGAGCAAGAGAAAGATCGAAGACGATCTCATTAGAAATGAGGTTGAAATTCCTATTACTGATCGGTTAGATAAAAAGGGGAAAGAACCGCTAGACTTATCCTTGAAACCCCCAGAACATAAAGATATAATTCTAGTAAAAGGCGACTCGTCCAAAACGACAAGAATAGGTACAGAATTGAGCAAAGAAGGAGAAATAATGTTAATCGAATTCCTAAGAAATAATGTTGACGTCTTCGCCTGGAGCGCGAATGAGATTGAAGGAATTGATCCTCGGATAATCAAGCATACCCTAAAAATCGACCCTTCGGCGAAACCCGCCAGACAGAAGAAAAGAAATCATGGACCAGTAAAAGATAAAATTATCAAAGCCGAAGTAGAGAGACTGCTCGAAGCAAAACAAATCCGAGAAATACATTTCTCGGAATGGCTATGTAATGTTGTACTAGTAGCAAAAGGGGATAAAAAGGACAACAAATGGAGAATGTGTAATGATTTCACCGACCTTAACAAGTTATGTCCACGCGACCCATACCCTCTCCCAAGGATTGACTTATTGGTCGACTCGACTGCTGGCTTCGCGATATTCAGCATGATGGATGCCTTCCAAGGGTTTTACCAAATATACATGGACGAGCGGGATCAAGAGAAGACCGCGTTCATAACCGAACAGGGAGTATACTGTTTTATTGTAATGCCATTCGGATTGAGGAATGCCGGCGCTACTTACCAAATGTTAGTAAACCTAATGTTCAGGGAATTAATCGGAGAAATAATGGAAGTCTATGTAGACGACATGTTAGTCAAAAGTATGAATGAAGCAGATCACATAAAACATCTAGATCGATGTTTCCAAATCTTAAGAAAATACCGTATGAAGTTGAACCCTGCAAAATGCACCTTCGGTGTTAAGTCAGGAAAATTTTTAGGATACTTGGTACACCAGCGAGGTATAGAAGCCAACCCAGAAAAAATTCGAGCCATAACTAAAATGAAACCTCCCAAGACCATCTCTCAAGTACAAAGCTTAGTTGGGAAAATCGTAGCATTGAATAGATTCATATCAAAATCTGCGGACAGAAGCTTGCCCTTTTTCCAAACACTTCGAAAAGCGAAAAAATTCGCTTGGACCGAAGAATGTGAACGAGCCTTCGAACAACTCAAAGAATATTTGACAACGCCTCCGATGTTAGCTAAACCGACGGAAGGGGAACCGTTGTACATCTACATCTCCATCTCCGATACGGCCATTAGTTCAGTACTAATTAAGATAGAGGGCTCCGAGCATAAGCCCGTCTATTATCTCAGCAAATTATTACAAGGGGCGGAGAAGAATTACTTGGAAATAGAAAAATTCACGCTGGCCTTAGTAGTGGCCGCACGAAAACTCCGACCCTACTTCTTAACTTACAAAATCATCGTTTTGACGAATCAGCCGCTAAGGCAAGTTCTAGCAAAACCAGAAGCCTCCGGAAGATTGATCAAATGGGCCATCGAACTCAGCCAGTTCGAAGTAGACTACAAACCAAGGATTGCCATCAAGGCCCAAGTGTTGGCCGATTTTATATTAGAAACACCAACACAGGCTACTGAATCATCGAGCAGCCTCAACGACGATATCTTGATCATAGAAGATCAAACTTGGTTAATGCATGTCGATGGTGCTTCATGCCGAGAAGGAGGAGGCGCCGGAATCAACTTCACCGGACCGAATAAGGAAGATTTGAATTACGCGATAACATTGGACTTCGTTGTAACAAACAACGAAGCTGAATATGAAGCGTTAATCGCAGGAATGGAAATGGCGATCAAAGCTAACATAAAAAGGCTTAAAGTGTTAACCGACTCAGAGTTAGTACAAAGACAAATAAGAGGCCTATACGAAGCTAAGGAATTCAATATGGTAAAATACCTCGCCAAAGTAAAAACACTAGCTGAGAAGTTTGAAAATTTCGACATACAGAACATCCCACGTTCGGAAAACAAATGGGCCGATCAACTATCTAAGTTCACAGGATCCCACGACGGAAAGACCGAACGGGTGATCAATTGGTTGATATCTTCTACACCGGCAGTCGATATCGATGAAACACCGGCAGTCGATATAATGGAAATAGATGAAGTCGAAGAAAATTGGATGACCCCAATGATAGACTATCTTCGAGAAGGAAAACTACCATCTGATCAGAATGCAACTCGGAAAATAAAATATCGAGCCCCAAAGTATACGCTTGTAGAAGGAAAACTCTACCGAAGGTCAGTATCAGGAATTCTCCTGAAATGCATCCCTGAATCACAAACCGCCGATATACTGCGAGAAATACATAAAGGAGACGCAGGAAATCACAGCGGATCAAGGGCATTGGCCTTAAAATGTCTCAGGACTGGTTACTATTGGCCTACCATCAATAAAGATGCCACTCTATATGTCCAAGAATGTCATCACTGCCAAATCCATGCTAACATATGTCATCGACCAGCAAAAAACATGCATCCAATTCCAGTATGTTGGCTCTTCGATCAATGGGGAATGGACATTGTGGGGCCTTTCCCAGCGGCCAGATCCAAAAAAGCTTACGTCCTGGTCGCTGTAGAATATTTCAGCAAATGGATAGAATGCATTGCACTCGCACGAATAACTCAATTCCAAGTGATCAACTTCCTATGGAAGTTCATAGTTTGCCGATTTGGCATCCCGAGGATCCTAATTTCAGATAATGGAACCCAATTCGCGGGAAAACAAGTAATAGAATGGTGTTCGAAACTGGGAATTCAACAAAATTTCACTTCGGTCGGACATCCAAGAGCGAACGGACAAACCGAAGTAGCGAACCGAGAAATAATAAAATCTTTGGAAAAAAGATTAGGTTCGGCCAAAGGAAAATGGCTCGATGAACTTCCAGGAGTGCTATGGGCTAATCGAACTACAGTAAGAAGCTCAACCGGGGAAACCCCATTCAGCTTGGTGTATGGGTCGGAGGCTGTTATTCCTGTTGAAACCTTAATCCCAACGCCAAGAATAGAGATGTTCGACGATCAAGAAAATGAAAAGGTGAGAGAAAATGACATTGATTTAACAGAAGCTTTAAGAGATAAAGCTGCTGTACGCCTACAAGTCACTAAAGCAAATATGGAGAAAGCATACAATCAAAAAGTACGCATCCGAACTTTCAAAGAAGGAGACTTGGTCTTGAAAAAGGTAGAAGTATCCAAGCATGTGGGAAAGTTACAACAAAATTGGGATGGACCTTACATCGTCATTGGCGTAGAAAAGAAAGGTTCATACAAAATTGCACACTTGGATGGAACAGCCTTACCAAGAACCTGGAATGCGGTCAACCTTAGGAAATACTATGGTAAATAAATTTTAGCAGATTATACTGCATTCTTTTATTTGACTTTATCAAGTTTTAATCCTTGTAACAAAGGCCTTAGCCTACAAGTTCAATTAGTAAAGAGTTTTAGCGTTCTATATACATCGATTATTTCGGTTAACGCTCCTCGGAATTACACTATCATATTGATGAAAATTGAGAACGAACCGAGTCGAGTATACATTGATCCGCTCAATAAACACTCCTCGATATATCTTCAACGATCGAAAAGACTTTTTGGGTTAAAAACCTAAGTCTAATTAAAAAGAGTCGAGTAAACATCGATCCGCTCGATAAAAACTCCTCGATAAATTCAAAAACGAGTCGAGTATACATTGATCCGCTCAATACAAACTCCTCGCCCATACTTACAACAAGAAAAAGACTTTTTGGTATTAAAAACCTAAGTCTAAATTATAAACGAGTCGAGTAAACATCGATCCGCTCGATAAACACTCCTCGAACTATTTACAACGAGAAAAAGACTTTTTGGTATTAAAAACCTAAGTCTAAATTATAAACGAGTCGAGTAAACATCGATCCGCTCGATAAACACTCCTCGAACTATTTACAACGAGAAAAAGACTTTTTGGTACTAAAAACCTAAGTCGAAATTATAAACGAGTCGAGTAAACATCGATCCGCTCGATAAACACTCCTCGCCCATATTTACAACAAGAAAAAGACTTTTTGGTATTTAAAACCTAAGTCTAAATTATAAACGAGTAGAGTAAACATCGATCCGCTCGATAAACACTCCTCGAACTATTTACAACGAGAAAAAGACTTTTTGGTACTAAAAACCTAAGTCTAAATTATAAACGAGTCGAGTAAACATCGATCCGCTCGATAAACACTCCTCGCCCATATTTACAACAAGAAAAAGACTTTTTGGTATTTAAAACCTAAGTCTAAATTATAAACGAGTAGAGTAAACATCGATCCGCTCGATAAACACTCCTCGAACTATTTACAACGAGAAAAAGACTTTGTGGTATTAAAACCTAAGTCTAAATAAAACGAGTAAAGTAAACATCGATCCGCTCGATAAAAACTCCTCGATATCCATTCAACAATAAAAGACTTTTTGGTATTAAAAACCTAAGTCTAGATAAAACGAGTTGAGTAAACATCGATAAGCTCGATAAAAACTCCTCGATATGTTTTCAATGATTAAAGGACTTTTGGGTTAAAAACCTAAGTATAATTACAAACGAGTCGAGTATACATTGATCCGCTCAATAAAAACTCCTCGATATATTCCTAACGATCTAAAAAAGATCCGCTGATACTCCTAAAGTTTTGAAAGATAAATCAAGTATGAATTCATCTGCTCGGAAAATACTCCTCGTAAATAAAATTATCAACGACAAAGAAGATGCAAGAAATAAAGTAATATTTTATTCATCAAATCAATTACATACAAATATACTACGTTACAAAGATCTGCTTGCTACCTAAAGATCGTTACAATGATCTACTTAAATTGATCCTATGGGATCGACTATCTTCACGACAATGTCCACGGAAACACCAATCTCCTCCCTAGTACCTCATCGATTATAATATGCGACCTAAGAAGCATGCTGCTCACGATGGTCGACTTCTTTAGTTCGGTGGCCAGGCTCTGAAGATCAAATGTTCTTCCAGATGAAATGAACATTACCAGCCAGATAACTAGCAATGCTCACTCACCCGTAAGAAGATACTGCTTTTACTTTATCTATAAAACATTTTACTCTCGAGCAGCATCTCTTCGGGACCGTCGTGAAACGGTAAGTTTACCAGCCACCCCGGCGGTCTATCAATCCGGAAGTAACATCCAAGAGCGAGGGTGACTGGCAAGTATGAACCCCCCATGTGCAAACGGAAACCACGGACCTCTAATTGATGAAGACTAAAGCTGAGGCCTCATGGGACCCGTTAGTACAAGGAAGGGCTGACATGGGACCCGTCAGTACAAGGTAGATGAACACCAAGTTATTACAGAGTGAATCACGATAATGTGACTTTTTGAATATTATGGGATCTGAGGGCAGAATGAAATCCAAAGAAGTTGAGATCTCCATTCTCTTTGGGAAATTGCAAAGGAAGAATGCAAACCACCACCCTATTTATAGGGATAGACTCAAACAATCCAACGGCTGAAAAAGCATTTGATCAACGGACACAGATGCGACCCCTTGACTCCCCGCAATAAATGCAAGTAAGTTGGAACGGCACAATCTAATCGCCCCAACTAGTCGATAACAAAAGAGGCAATAGATCGATATGATCAAATCTAAAAAAGCTTTGGATTAGACATTCCGGCACAATCATACTTCATGATCGATGGCTTAAAACCCTAGAATCCACGAACTAAGCCATACAAGCTTTAAGATCGCAACAAAAAAGACAGTTGCTCGATAAAAGAGAAAAGACCAAACCCTTCACCATACGAGGGACGTCACTGCCTCATACATCATTTGAGCGACCATTAACTACCTCATATCAGAACTCTTTCGGAGTCCAAGATATCTGACATAGAAATCAGGAGAATAGCTCTCTTTGTTTGAAAATGCAAGGACGTCACTGCCTAACATACCAAAGAATTGCTTAAGGAGGTCTGAACAGGCCAGATCTGGCCAAGACTTCTACATTTTCCAATTCCTCCCATATCAAGGATACGATATACTGGCTAAAAGAACGAATGGTTAGAAGATAATGATGGAATATATGGATTTGTGAAAGACATTGAAAGGAAATTTTTCCTCTGACGAAAAGAAAAAGCAGAGTTCAACAGGAGGAACAATAGCCTCCTTATATAAGGTATATGTCATAAAAGGACAAATTTACAAGGAATGGATCGAACATCGACCAAAATGCTTAAGACTACTATCGATACGACTGAGCCAATTGTTTACATATGGACGAAAAACATGTTAGAAGACATCCTTCAAGGAATCATGCCGGGATTAATCAACAAAAGATTCGATTTGCAGAGCAAACATTATACCATTAGGTTACTTAAAAAGTGACCGTGCAAGTTTAAAGCTACCTTATTCTACATCCTTGGTATACTACGGAAGGATCAATATCAGCTAAGTTTGTCAAACCTATAACTGGTTATTTCATGATGTTATATTTACGTATGACAGGAAATCATACTTACCAAAGGATACAAACAGAATAAAATTGATCAGGACAATGATCTGCCTACAAAAAAGTCATAATTTCCAAATTTCTACTCCTCCCATTACAAAAATTTCAGCCCAAACAAATGCACAAAAGCTGGGCAGTCAAAAAAAAAAAAAAAAAAAAAAAATAGACAGTCCAAGGACTGCCAGGTCGAACAAAGATCACTGAGAAGAACGGTCAGGAGGTCGACTACTAGAAACAGTCCGCCGAGGAGTCAAGTTGCCAGCAAACGCCATCAACTCCTCTTGACGCTTTAAATAACCGGCGTCATATCCTTCCTCATAGGACCGCCGTTGAGACTCCTCTGCAAGGGCAGCAGCCTGAACTAAGTCACCTTTCTCCTTTTCAAGAACAACTTTATCGGCCTCCAATTTTTGGAGATCATCTTTGGCAAGTTGCAGCTGCAACTCCAAACCCCTGGCTTTAGCCTTTTCTGACTCCAACTGACCTTGAAGAACTCTCCGACTATTCCACAGTTCGTCATTTTGCACACCCAGCTGGAGTGCAAAATACTTGCCCTAAAAAGCAGAAAGAGTAAGAAAAACCGCCATACAACAAGGCATTCAAAACAAAGAACAGGAAAAATATTCGAGATATGCTTACCTGCTCACATATCTTCACCAGAGATTGAACAAGGCGAACATTGGAGGTACCTTCGAGCTTTCTCAACTCGCCGGGCAAAATAGTACTCATGCCTAAGTCCCAGGACAAAGCATCAGGTTCAACAGAACCAGGCAGTTCACTAGTCAAAGGGACACCATCGGAACGTGGAGTTTCCGACAAAAGAATGTCATTAACCTGCACAAGCACACAGCGATCATCTAATGGACGAGGGGATTCCCTCTCGTTGGGGCTAACTGAGGTTTCCTTGCCCGAAGCAGAAATTACGGTTCGACGACCAGACCTGGAACCGGTCCCACCTCCGGAAGGTCCTCCCGATTCAAAGGATGTAGTCATTACAGTGGTATCATGAAACAAAAATTCAGGACAATCTTGCAAAATAGATTGCGTTACGGAAGGATTAACAGAAAAACCATCGCCAACTTGCCCTTCACTGGCAATCAGGGCAGTAGAAGCAGACAAAGGAAGGGAAATAGCAAAATCCCCTCCGTGAAAAACGTGCTCAAAAGAAGAAGCATTGGAACTAACAGCTATATTATAAGCCGGTTCTTCGTTGGACATATCCCCAAAAGGTAATCGACCAGGGGAAGGCATGTTTCCTTCCTGAGTGGAAGCAGAAAAAATTGGTTCTGAAAACGACGAATTTACCACGGAGAAAGGTTCAGAAGCAATAACAGGAGTATCGATCTCCGACCTAATTGATTGGGACAAACGAGGAGGCTCCATCGACGGCCCATCTCTTCGAGATCTTTTGGATCTACTATCCCGAGCGCCCTCACGGGATGGTCGCTTCGAAGTATTACCAAAAAGGTTACTCATGATCGGGTTATGGAAAAATACAAATTAATATCGAGAAAGTTTATCGACTAGCTGAAGAAAGAGTATTCTGTTAAGTGAGGAGTATAGCAGTAAAAAACAAGTCAAGTTTTTACCTTTCGTATTTATACTACACGAAAGGACGCGACAGACCTAAAGAAAGGGCGCGAAACGGGAAAAATGACCTTGGAGCAAACGCTGGAATTTGAAAAGACACACACATAATGATTACGGCAAATTAAATGACTTGTCTGAATTATTACGACGAATGTGAAAAGACACGACTGTCTGAATACGAAACGTTTAGCGTACAGAGTAAGGAAAGCTAAAATTACAATTAAAACCTACGAGTAAATAATTACAAAGATTATTTCGAAAATAAATCACTATTTCAAGAAGCCTGATCGCTATCCGGAATCTTCTGTTCGCTACCGACGTCCTCAGTCATGCATACGTCGTTTTCTTCTTCTTCTTCTTCATCTTCTGGATCGATAAAAGTGTCATCGAGCTCATCGTTAACATCAGAAGGAGGAATCGGCAATGGATTTCCAAATTCTTCGACAAGGTGAGCCAGGGGAAAACCTTGATATACGACATCTGGAACCTCGGAAGAAGAATAAAGTTTGCCATAGCGATTCAATCGAATATGCGCCGCCTTAAAGTACTCCTTTCGACGGTCGTCAATCATCTCTAAGGCGACCAGCTGATGAATCGCCTTCTTAAAAGTATTCTCAAGAAGAGGACCGACCATCCGATACACCAACGCCGTATGAACGGGAGAATTAAGGAACTCACAAACGACTCTTTCGTCAGGATTCCTACCGTATCGATCCCTAAGTCCACTAAGTGGGACATCCTTTTCGTACTCCTCTAAAGAAGTTTCAAGGTTTGATACTTGAGATTCAAGCTCACTAATTCGAGTCGTGCTCTGTAACTGCAATTCCTCTAACTTTCTAGCCATTTGATTGGCCTGCTCTTGAGCACGAGAAACCTCCATCACCCTGTCTATCATTTCTTGATCTTCAGTCCCGGTAGCACGAGTCTCTATGAGGGGAACGGAAGAAGATGTTGAGGGACCAACCTCTGAACCGGAGGATTTATGAAGTAAAGCTTTATACTTCTCTTCCAGAAACTCGCACTGTTGTTTCCAAAGTGCATTTTCATAGGCGTATGACGCGAGACAAGTTTTGGTCTGAAGAACAAAGAGAACAAGAAAAAGAGATGGATTTAGTAAATTAAGAAGAACCCTTAAAATTATCTGTCAATATGATTTAAGGAAAAAGATATCACCTTCTCAGCATAAAGAGAAGCTCGCTGGAATTTCTCCAAAGGATCCTTATGAAGAAGCTTATTAAGATCGCGAGTGAAAACGCCAGACAAAAGAACACGGGTCGCCTTATCGACCGCGTTCTCACTATCATCATGGATAAGAGAATCCTTCTCGGAATAACCAGCGGCCCTCCTTCCCTCTAAATGATCCTCGATCATTTCGACCAGAGTAGGTTTTGGGTGTTTATCTCCGAGTAAAGAAAGGTCGTCACCAGAGCGTCCATAATAACGCCTTTTTCTACCAACCGGATTATTAGTAGGATGAGGCATTGACCAGCTGCGACATCCTCGAATACCCAAAGAGGATCTAAGATGAAGAGGAGGATAACCAGATCCCGTGCCCTGACGGATAGGGGACTCACGAGAAGAATCTGGAGATTCCTCTCTATTCTCCTCAGATTCATGACCCAACTCCAGCTTCCTTTTTCGCGACGCTCTCTGCTCGATGGGGGCATTCTCTGCGGATTTGGAAGATTTCGACAGCACCATTTTTCCCTTCGAAGAATGTCGAGAGTTTTCTACCATATGGGCTGAAAAAGAAACAAAATAAAAGTTAGTTTCTCCGTATAAAAAGTATAGTCACAGCACTAAGATACAATAAAGTACTAACCAAGAGGATCGGATGATGAACTGATGAGAAAGTTATGAACACTTAACCCCGCCTTACGAAGGAAAGCCTCCCCGATCAGAAGAGCGCTTTGATATTTGTTTGCACGCATTTCGGGGATCTCAGTGATAAACTGTACATCGTCAGGAATAAGTTCACCAGTCGGTAAGCGACCTCCAGGAATCCAACTGGAACCATGATCCCATGAAAAAGGCATGGTCGAACCATCCGCCAAACAAATATTAGACGGAGGACGAACAAAGAAGAAATGAGATTTCCATGAAGGATTACTAGAAACAGGGGCGTCAAAGATTGCTCGACTAGGCCGCTGACTAGCGAAGAAATATCCGCGATTTGAAGGACTGGAAATATTGAAGCGGAAAAGTTGCGTAAAATTACGAAAAGAAGGTTTAAACCCCTTCGCAATCATCAAAACGGAAAAACAAACCATAAAAGCAACGGAATTTGTAACCAGCTGTGTCAAGCACACACTGAAAGTTTTCAAAACTTCGAGAAAGAGGGGAGACAAAGGAAGGCGCAGTCCGCTATTGAAGTGAGCCGTATAAAAGGCTCGACATCCCTCCGGGGGAGATGTGACCCTATCAGTGGAGGAAGGAAGAATTATCTCAGAACCTTCCGGAAAATATTTGGTATAATTATTCACAACCTCCGGGAATGTTTCCGCCGTATATGCGCAAGCTACCTCCTCAATTGGCTCAGAAATCTGAGGAACAGTACCTTTGCCCTTTTTGGCTCGGGCAGCTACATCCGCATCAGAAAGGATTCGTACCTTGAAAGTATCTTCTACAGGGACGACGAAGTCGGATACTGGAGTTTGTTCGCCCAAAGGATTAGAATGCAACTCCTCATCGTTATCAGGGGCGACGATCTCTCTAGAAGAAGAAGAAGATCTTCTTACAAAAGCCATATGTTCTGGTTCCCCGAAGATGAAGATCGATAAAAGAAAAATTTTATGAGATGAACGACTAGTCAGGAAAATGATTATGAGTTATAAGGAGGTGTAAAGGAAAAATGGCGAATTCGAAGGTCACCTATTTATAATAATATGGGAAAAGACGTTTCGAATTCATTGCAGCTAATCATGTTCCCGCCAAAAACGAAAGGATATGAAAAGCCTCCTGAATAGACGCGTGGCGGTTCGTAATCGGACAGAGAAAACGACTATCTATGATATGAAGCACTCTTTTCCTTACTTAAGATTTTTTCCCACAGGGTTTTTTCTTAAGAAAGGTTTTTAACGAGGCTCCATCCATAGAAAACAAACAGTCGTGAAGATTTATCTACTTCTACGAGCTTCTATTATCTATACGCTCGAAGAAGTGAGGGAGTACTGATGGGGGCTATTTCGCACCCTATATACTACTCGGATCGAATGAAGAAGATAAGATTGATTCGACCAATTCAAACAGATCGGGATCATCTTACCGACCCGGCCAAGTGCAGCTCGTTTCGATATAAGATTATACTCCGGACTCAAAAAGGATATTTGGGCCGAGTCGTATTAGGACTATGTTTCCTTGTAACGCTAGGTTTAACATTATATAAATACCTAGTTAATCATTGTATTAAACAACTACGAAATTCCTGAACTCTAAGAATACAGGATTTAACACTGCTTACAACAGCACAACTTAATAATATTCAATATTATTACTGAGCTTTTTACCTTCATATCGGTGTGTTTCTTAGCTTTGTTTTGTGGTTTTACTTCTTGTTCTTGAATATTGCTTTTCTTTGTAACCGATCCATCCGGAATAAAGTAACAGAGCCCTAAATAATATATATAAATATCGAAAACCCCCGATATCACAAATTCACTGATAATTGAATAACCTAACGAAATCCGGTTAAATCACCACGTTAGAAGGATTAGCTTTGGACTGGTTCGCCAAACAACCAGCCAACTCCATATTCAGTTTTCGAGAATTATGTAACCAACTAACACAGCAATTCGCCAGTCAAAAAAGAGAAAAATTGTCAATGAGCTATTTAGGAACCATTTATCAACAAGAAGGCGAATCTTTAAGGAATTGGTTGGCAAGATTTAATGTCGAATTACTCAAAATCGATTCTCCCAATATTGATTACATAATCTCGATTCTCTTCGACCTCACAAAGAATACGCCCTCAGCCGAAAACAACCAAGAACGTTCGTGGACATCATGAGCCTGGCGTCTAAGTATATGACCCAGGAAGAGATGAACTCTTTTAAAGATAAGAACAAAAATAAAGTTGCGACCTCAGGCTCCAAACGACAAGATAGAATTCCTGCCCAAAGATCCATGGACTATGAACGATCTTTTAGAAAAGGCAACGTCTTCCAGCGATTAGAATATAATAAAAACGACCAGGATAGACGACCTAACATCTATCAAAGACCTAGAATCAGCGAACCAGCTATCCAGAGCAGGGTCAATCAAATAGATCACCCAAGACTAACCGTTCCAATAGAAAAAATCTTGGCAGTACTAGAAAGGAATAATTGGATCCAAGAAGCAAAGAAAATCACTCAGCCCTGACCAGGTGGACGAAACTATGACCTATACTGCAAGTATCACCGGGCACACGGGCACCGCACTGAAGATTGTTTTCACCTTAAAAGAGAGATCGAAAAGCTGATCGAACAAGGAAAACTAAATGTCTATTTGGAGTGGGATAACCGCAAGCGAGAAAGAAGCGGGAGTCCTCGGTATAACCACCCAAGAATAAATTCACGAAGAAAGTCCCCTAATGAAGGTCCCCCTCAAGAACTAAATAATGATCAGATCAACGGAACCATACACACGATCTCAGGGGGACCCGCAGGGAGAGATAGTCGTAATGCTCGTCGAAGAATCGCTAGATCCATAATCGGAAGCATAAAATATCCGAAAGAAATATGGACCTTAGAAAACAAAGCAACGACTCACCAGCTAATTAGTTTCAACGAAGGCGAAGTACCCAAAAATCTTATTTGGGACACGAAAGAGGATAACCCCGATTTTCCGATGGTGGTATCCCTAGAGATAGCAAATTACAACGTCAAAAGAATCCTAATTGATAATGGAAGCTCTGCAAGTATCATCTCTAAAGAGGTACTAGCCCAGATGAACTTGGGGCAAATAACATTCCAAAAGGTAACTACGCCGTTGGTGGGATTCGGAGGATCCGAAATTGTCCCCAGTGGAATAATTACTTTGAGTGTTTCACTCGGAAAGAAACCATATCGAACAGTGAAACTGGTAAAAATTTTAGTAGTAGAAACTCCGTTCGCCTACAATGCAATTTTAGGGCGACCTGCCCTCAACCTGTTCCGAGCTGTCGTCTCAACTTACCATCAAAAAATAAAATTTCCGACCGACACAGGTATCGGGGAAATAGTGAATGACCATTGTATGGCATGGGATTGTTACAGCACATCGCTGACTTTGAAAAACCCCCCTAAAGTGATTACCCCGAGCAAAAGAAAGCTCGAAGACGATGTTGGTAGAAATGAGGTTGAAATCCCTAGCACTGACCGAATAGATAAAAAGGGAAAGGAGCCGGTGGATTTAGCCTTAAAACCACCAGAACATAAGGATGTCATACTAGTACAGGGGGACTCATCGAAAACAACAAGAATAGGTACGGAGTTAAGCAAGGAAGAGGAAGTAATGTTGATCAACTTTCTCAGAAATAATGTAGATATCTTCGCCTGGAGCGCGAACGACATTGAAGGGATTGACCCCCGGGTAATCAGTCATTCCCTAAAAATCGACCCTCTGGCAAAACCTGCTAGGCAAAAGAAGAGGAATCATGGACCAATAAAGGACAAAATAATTAAAGCCGAAGTAGAAAGGCTACTCAAAGCAAAACAAATTCGAGAAATACACTTCTCGGAGTGGCTGTGTAATGTCGTGCTAGTAGCAAAGGGAGACAAAAAGGATAACAAATGGAGGATGTGAAACGATTTCACCGACCTTAACAAATTATGCCCACGTGATCCATATCCTCTCCCAAGGATCGACCTATTAGTCGACTCCACCGCTGGTTTTGCAATTTTCAGTATGATGGATGCTTTCCAAGGTTTCTATCAAATATACATGGACGAACGGGACCAAGAGAAAACTGCGTTCGTAACCGAGCAAGGAGTGTACTGCTTTATAGTAATGCCGTTCGGCTTGAGGAATGCCGGGGCCACCTACCAAAGGTTAGTTAACCTGATGTTTAAAGAATTAATTGGAGAAACAATGGAAGTGTACGTGGATGATATGTTGGTCAAGAGCATGAATGAAGCTGATCACGTAAAGCACCTCGATCGATGCTTCCAAATATTGAGAAAGTATCAAATGAAGCTAAACACTGCCAAATGCACTTTCGGGGTTAAATCTGGAATGTTTTTGGGATATCTGGTACATCAACGTGGAATTGAGGCCAACCCAAAAAAATTCCAGCGATAACTGAAATGAAGCCTCCAAAAATGATCTCCCAAGTACAGAGCTTGGTAGGCAAAATTGTGGCGCTAAACAGATTTATATCCAAGTCAGCTGACAGAAGCTTGCCGTTTTTCCAAACGCTTCGAAAAGCGAAAAACTTTGCTTGGACCGAAGAATGCGACCAAGCCTTTGAATGATTAAAAGAATACCTAACGACGCCGCCACTATTAGCCAAACCAACCGAAGGGGAACCATTATATTTATACATATCGATCTCTGAATTGGCCATTAGTTCGGTACTAGTTAAAGTTGATGGCTTAGAACATAAGCCTGTTTACTACTTAAGCAAACTATTGCAAGGGGCCGAGAAAAACTACTTGGAAATAGAGAAATTCGCCTTGGCCTTGGTAGTGGCAGCAAGAAAACTCCGACCCTATTTTCTAACTTATAAAGTTGTGGTATTAACCAATCAACCACTAAAACAGGTCTTAGCAAAACCTGAAGCCTCTGGAAGATTGATTAAGTGGGCGATCGAACTCGGTCAGTTCGACATCGAGTACAAACAAAGAATTGCAATTAAAGCACTAGTCCTAGCCGATTTTCTAAGAGACTCCGAGCCAGGAAGTTGAAAATCCTGAATCAACCAGCCATGCACATGATATCCTGATCGTAGAAAATCAAACCTGGTTAATGCACGTCGACGGCGCTTCATGCCGAGAAGGAGGAGGTGCTGGAATCAACTTTACCGGGCCAAATAAGGAGGATATCAATTACGCGATAACATTAGACTTCGTCGTGACAAACAACGAAGCAGATTATGAAGCATTAATCGCAGGAATGGAAATGGCAATCAAAGCAAACATAAAGAATCTTAAAGTATTAACCGATTCAGAGTTAGTACAAAGACAAATAGAGGGCCTATATGAGGCAAAGGAATTTAACATGATCAAATATCTGGCTAAAGTGAAACAACTGGTGGAAAAATTCGAAGAATTTGGGATACAAAACATTCCAAGACCGGAAAATAAATGGGCCGATCAACTCTCTAGGTTTACAGCATCCAACGACTGAAAGACTGAAAGAGTAATCAGTTGGCTAATGTCTAATACACCACCAATTGATATCGATGAAACACCGATCACTCAAGTAATGGAAATCGAAGAGGCTGAAGCAAATTGGATGACTCCGATGATAGAGTACCTTCGAGAAGGAAAACTGCCTCTCGACCAAAACGAAGCCCGCAAAATAAAATATCGTGCTCCAAAATATACGTTGATAGAAGAAAAACTTTACCGAAGATCGGTATCGGGAATTCTTCTAAGATGCATCTCCGAATCTCAAACCGATGATATACTCTGAGAAATATGTCCAAAAATGTCATCATTGCCAAGTCCATGCTAATATATATCATCAACCAGCCGAAAACATACACCCGATACCAGTGTTTTGGCCGTTCGATCAATGAGGAATGACTATTGTAGGACCTTTCCCCGCAGCTAGATCCAAGAAAGAATACGTTCTGGTTGCTGTTGAATACTTCAGCAAATGGATAGAATGCATCGCCCTTGCACGGATAACTCAGTTCCAAGTGATCAATTTCCTCTGGAAATTCATAGTATGTCGATTTGGCATCCCGAGAATTCTAATCTCTGATAATGGAACCCAATTTGCGGGAAAACAGGTAATAGAATGGTGTTCAAAACTAGGAATTCAGCAAAATTTCACTTCGATCGGGCATCCTAGAGCGAACGGACAGACTGAGGTAGCAAACCGAGAAATAATAAAATCCTTGGAAAAAAGATTAGGGGCAGCCAAAGGAAAATGGCTTGATGAACTCCCAGGAGTACTTTGGGCTAATTGAACCACTGTCAGGACCTCAACTGGGGAAACCCCATTTAGCCTAGTATATGGCTCCGAAGCTGTTATTCCAATCGAAACTCTAATTCCAACACCGAGAATTGAAATGTATGACGATCAGGAAAATGAAAAGACAAGAGAAAATGACATTGATTTAACAGAAGCTTTAAGAGAAAAAGCCGATGTACGTTTACAAGTCACTAAAGCAAATATGAAAAGGGCGTATAATCAAAAGGTACGCATCCGAACCTTCAAAGAAGGGGACCTGGTCTTGAAAAAGGTAGAAGTATCCAAGCATGTGGGAAAGTTACAACAAAATTGGGATGGACCTTACGTTGTCATCGGCGTAGGAAAGAAAGGTTCATACAAAATTGCACACTTGGATGGAACAGCCTTTCCAAGAACCTGGAATGCAGTCAACCTTAGAAAATACTATGGTAAATAAATTTTAGTAAATTATGCTGCTTTATTTTATTTTAGTAAGTTTTATTCTTTGTAATAAAGGCCTTAGCCTACAGTTCGATTATTAAAGATTTTAGCAATTTTAAATATTAAATCAAGATTGAGTATAAATCGATTGTTTCGGTAAACACTCCTTGGAAGTTCTACTATCATATTGGTTGAGATCAAGATACAAGGAGTTAAGTATACATTGATCCGCTCAATAAACACTCCTCGATCCAACCATACAATGAGTCGAGTATACATTGTTCCGCTCAATAAACACTCCTCGATCTAACAACAAACGAGTCGAGTATACATTGATCCGCTCAATAAACACTCCTCCATCTAACAACAAACGAGTCGAGTATACATTGATCCGCTCAATAAACACTCCTCGATCCAACCATACAACGAGTCGAGTATACATTGATCCGCTCAATAAACACTCCTCGATCTAACAACAAACGAGTCGAGTATACATTGATCCGCTCAATAAACACTCCTCGATCTAACAACAAACGAGTCGAGTATACATTGATCCGCTCAATAAACACTCCTTGATCCAATAACAACGAGTCGAGTATACATTGATCCGCTCAATAAACACTCCTCAATCTATTATAGCGATTAAAAGACTTTTGGTATTAAGACCTAAGTCTAAATAAAACAACGAGTCGAGTATACATTGATCCGCTCAATAAACACTCCTCGATTATTTTTTCAACGAGTAATAGACTTCTGGTATTAAAAACCTAAGTCTAAACAACGAGTCGAGTATACATTGATCCGCTCAATAAACACTCCTCGATTATTTTTCAACGATTAATAGACTTCTGGTGTTAAAAACCTAAGTCTAAACAAAAAGAGTTGAGTATAAATTGATCCGCTCAATAAACACTCCTCGATTCTTTTTCAACGATTAATAGACTTCTAGTATTAAGAACCTAAGTCTAAACAAAAAGAGTTGAGTATACATTGATCCGCTCAATAAACACTCCTCGATTATTTTTCAACGATTAATAGACTTCTGGTATTAAAAACCTAAGTCTAAACAAAAAGAGTTGAGTACACATTGATCCGCTCAATAAACACTCCTCGATTATTTTTCAAAGATTAATAGACTTCTGGTATTAAAAACCTAAGTCTAAACAAAAAGAGTTGAGTACACATTGATCCGCTCAATAAACACTCCTCGATTATTTTTCAACGATTGATAGACAACTGGTGTTGAAAACCTAAGTCTAAGCAAAAAGAGTTGAGTATACACTGATCCGCTCAATAAACGCTCCTCGATCTATTTTTAAGGATTATAAGGCTTCTGGTATAAAAACCTATGTCTAAATGAAAAGAGTCGAGTTTAAATTGATCCGCTCGATAAACGCTCCTAGATGATATTAATAACTAAAATTGAGACGAAATCAACAACAAGAAGAATGCAAAGAGTGATAATAAGTTTTATTCATCTGTGTTCAAGGAACATGTAATAAATTACATACAAAAAGCTTTGATTAGATTACAAAGGTCTATATACGATTTGCACATCGTTACAACTATTAAACGATCCTATCCTATGGATCTGAGATCTTCACGACAATGTCCACGAAAACACCAATCTCCTCCCTAGTGCCTCGACGATTATGATAGACCACCTAAGAAGCATGCTGCTCAGGATGATCAACTTCTTTAGTTCGATGGCCGGGCACTGGAGATCAAATGTTCCTCCAGACGAATTAGTCATTACCAGCCAGATAATTGGCAATGTCCGTTCACCCACAACAAGATACTGCTTCTACATTAGGAGTTGGCATTTTACTCTGAAGCAGCATCTCGCAAGGACCGTCGCGGTGAGCACATTTACCAGCACACCCCGGTAGTCTATCACTCCGGAGGTAACATCGAAGAGCGGGGGTGACTGGCAAATATGAACCCTCCATGTGCAAACAGAAACCACGGACCTCAAATCTGTGAAGATAAAGATTGAGGCCTCATAGGACCCGTTAGTACAAGGTAGGGCTTCCATGGGACCCGTCAGTACAAGGCAGAAGAAAATTGGGTTATTATGATACGAATCACGATAATGTGACTTTTTGAATATTATGGGATCAGAATGCAAAGTGAAATTAGAGGAAGCTGAGATCTCCATCCTCTTTTTTTTTTTGAGAAATACAAATGAAGTATGCAAACCACCTCCCTATTTATAGGGATAGATCTAAGTAATCCAATGGCTGGATAAATATTTGATCAAGGGACGGAAATGCGACCGTTTGACTTCCCGTAATTAATGCAAGTAAGTTGGAACGACACCTCTCTGATCGACTCAACAAATCGATAACAAAAGAAACCTTAGATCAAAGCGATCAACGAATAATCCAAGCAGATCTAAAGGAGCTCCGGACCAAAAAGGTTTTGCACGCTCGCATATGATAGTCGCTCGGCAGAAAACTTAAGATCCTCAACGAAGGCATGCAAGTTTACACCGTTGTAAAAAGGATACTGGCTCGCCTAGAGGTATAAGACCAAACCCTCAGCATACGAGGGTCGTCACTGCCTCATATATTATATGGAAAATTATTAACTTAACAATACAAAAACTCCATTGGAGTCCAAGAAATCTGACGTCGATATTGGGACGGTAAATACCATCATGCCAGACTGCACAATCGACACTACCTAATATTCCAAAGAATTGCTGAAGAAGGTCTGAACAGACCAGATCTGGCTAATAATTCTACGTTTTCCAATTCCTCCCATATCAAAGAAATGATATAATGATACACTGGTTGTTCTGTTTGAGGAACATGTAACTCACAATCAGTACAGAGAGACATAAATTTTAGGAAGATACCTAGAGGGATATCTTCTCTTCAAACTTAGTCCTATGGAAAGAAAAACAGAGTTCAACAGAAGGAATGATAGCCTCCTAATATAAGATATACATGACAAAAAGACAAATTTACAAGGCATGGATCGAACATCGACCAAAATCCTGAGCGTTCCTTAACAGTAATTCAATCAATTATCGATACGAGTGGCCTACTGTCTACATTTTAATGTATAACGTGACTTTGGATATAACCCAAGGGACTATACTGGGTTGATCATCAGAAAAGTTTGATTTGCAGAACAAACATTATATCATTCAGTTACTTAAACACTGACCGAGCAATATTAAGCTACCTTTTCTCTATTCTGAACATTCTTCGCGAAGATCAATATCAGTTAAGTATGCTAATCTATACTGATTATTTCATGAAGTTATATTTATGCATAACAGCAATATGTGCATAACAAGATATATCTACGGAATGAAATTGATCAAGGCATGGATCTGCCTGTAAGAGATCATAGTTTTTAATTGAATCGTTCTCCCAATACAAAAACTTCAGCCCAAGCAATTACACAAAAAGTTGGGCACTACAAAAAAAAAAAAAAAAAAAAAAAAAAAAAAGAAAAGAAAAGAGACAGTCCTAGGCCTGCCAGGTCGAACAGATCACTGAGAAGGGTTGTTATCAACAGGTCGACTAGCAGAAACAGTCCTCCAAGGAGTCAAGTTACCAGCAAACGCCATCAACTCCTCCTGACGCTTTAGATAACCGGCATCATAACCTTCCTCATAGGCCCGCCGTCGAGACTCCTCTGCTAGGGCAGCAGCCTGAACCAAGTCACTTTTCTCTTTCTCCCAGACAGACTTTTCTTCTTGCAATTTTTTCAGATCATCATTGGCAAGCTGCAGTTGGAGACTCTGCCCTGTGACTTTGGTCGACTCTGATTCCAAACGACGTTGATAAGCATCTCTACTTATCCATAGATCGTCGTTTTGCACACCCAGCTGGAGTGCAAAATACTTAGCCTGGAAAAGGAAAACAGTCCTTATATAACAAGGCAATCAGAATAAAAGCGGGAAAAATAATGAAAGATAGGTCTACCTGCTCGCACAACTTCACTAGCGACTGAACAAGGCGTACGTTAGAAGTACCCTCAAGCTTCCTCAACTCACCGGGCAAAATAGTGCTCAAGCCCAGATCCCAGAACAAAGCGTCGGGCTCAACAGAGCCCGGTAGTTCACTAACAAGAGGGACATTGTCAGGTCGGGGAGTCGCTGACTGCAGGATATCCTTAACCTGCTCAAGGATACAACGATCATCTAACAGACGAGGGGATTCCCTCTCGTTGGGGCTAACCGAGGTCTCCTTGTCCGAAGTAGAAATAATGGTCCGGCGACCAGGCTTTGACTCAGTTCGACCTCTAGAAGGCCCACCAGATTCAAAAGAGGTAGTAACAATAGTTGTGTCATTAAATAAAAAATCAGAAAAATCATGAGACACAGATTGTGTCATAGACGAATCCAAAAAAGAATCTCCACCAACTGCCCCCACAGCATCTCCCCTTAGGGGTCCGCTGACAAGCTGGGCGGTAGAAAGAGAGGAAGAAACGGAGCTGTTAGGAACCTCTCTGTGAAAAGCATGCTCAAAGGAAGAAAAGTATGCTCAAACGGAGCTGTTAGGAACCTCTCTGTGAACACCTGATGTAACGGGTATATTATAAGTCTGCTCCTCATTGGACATATCGCCAAAAGCCACCCGACCAGGGTAAGGCATACTTCCAACTTCAGTGGAAGAAGAAAAGTTTGGTTCTGCAAAGGATGAACTAACTACAGAAAAAGGTTCGGAGGGGACGACAAGGGTATCGCTCACCGACCTACTAACAGATGAAGAACGAGGAGGTTCCATCGAGGGTCCTTCCGTTTGAGACTTTCTTTAATCTGGGATTTCTAGCGTTCTCACGGGAAGGACGCTTTGATGTATTACCGAAAAGATTAGTCATGATCGGAATTCAAGAAATAAATCTAAAATATCGAGAAAGCTTATCGACCTAATAAAGAAGGAGTATTCCGTTGAGAGATAAGCAAAGCGGTAAATAGCGAGACAAGTTTTTACCTTTTTATATTTATACTATACGAAAAGACGCGATAGACCCAAAGAAAGGGTGCGAAATAGAAAATCTGACCTTGGAGTAAACGCTAGAATTTGAAAAGACACACGCATAATGATTACGGCGAAGTTAATGACTTGTCTGAATTATTACGGCAAAGATGAAAGGACGTGACTGTCAGAGTATGAAACGTTTAACGTACAGAGGGGTGAAAGTGTAATATTACATTTAGACCTAAAATAAATAGTTACAAAGATATTTTCAAGGATCAATATATCATGCAACCTGATCGCCCTCCGGAATCTTCTGTTCGCTAACAACGTCTCCTTCTTTTGCTGGCTCAATAACCTCTTCCTCTTCCTCTGGATCGATAAAATTGTCATCGACCTAATCATTAATATCAGAAGGAGGAATCGGCAAAGGATTTCCGAACTCTTTGACGAGGTGAGCCAAAGGAAAATCTTGATAAACGACGTCTGGAAGCTCGGAAGGAGAGTATACTTCGCCATAGCGGTTTAACCGAATATGTGCCGTTTTAAAATATTCCTTTCGACGATCATCTATCATTTCAAAAGCGACTAACTGATGAACCTCCTTCTTGAAAGTACTTTCTAGGAGCGGACCGACCATTTGATATACCAACGCCGTATGGACAGGAGAGCTGAGGAATTCACGAATTACTTTTTCATCAGGATTCCAGCCATAACGATCCCTGAGTCCACTAGGAGGAATTTTCCCCTCATACTCCTCTAAAGAAGCTTGAAGAATCCCGGCGGTCGGGACCGCAAGTTCGAACGAAGAAAGCAGGCTAAAGTACTAATAAAAGAGAACGCACCAAATTATTCAAGAGCATGCAATCCGAGAAATAAATAAATTATTACAAACCATAGAGGATAAAAATGTCAGGAGTTATTCATGATCACACAGAAATAAAACAGTATAGCCATACAACAAGTCTGGAAAAATAAAGGACAACATCTACAGAAGCTTATTGTCGGAGAAAATCTTCCGAAGCTCAGCATTTCGAGCCTCATATCCACGGTCGTAGGCTTCCTTTTCACGGTGCTCGAAGTCTTGTTTCTCCTGCTCGTGAAGACTCTTTAGTTTCTCGAGCTCCTCACTCAGTTTCTTGTGGATTTCTTCTCCCTGATCTTTAGTAGCCTTTTCTTTCTCTAAAGCAAGCTTCTCCTCGAAGACACGATCGAATTCAGTTGTTGGTTAATATTGGAGAGGGTTTTGAAGATGACAAAAAGGCCATAATGGTTTTGAAGATCAAAAGGTTAAGTCATCAACTAAGAACAGCTTAGTGAAACCTATCTCAAGGTCTGGAAGCTATGTGACCGAATCAGCCGAGTGGGATATCAGATCAGTGAAGATCAGATTGGTGATCATCAGCCAAGTCAAGATAGATATGTTCATTCTTGAATCAGCCGAGTAGCCATCAGCTTAGTACTCCCATAAGCCAAGTGAAGACGGTCAGCAAGCTGTCCAACGGTAACCTGCTGAGTGTATTAAATGCGACTGACAGAAAGTACAGCAGACTGTACTGTAGCAGTTGCAGGGAGCCGTTCCAGAAAATGGGGACCTGAACTCGAGGACTGCAAATTTCTGTCTCATCTTCAACGGGCAGAAATTCAAATCCAAGAGTATAAATAGAAGACTAACTGAAGATCGAAATGAGACTTGCACAATTCAAGATCACATCTATACAGCAAGATCCATCAGTTGAGTCGTCTGATCACAAGCGAAGTCATCTGTTGACAAAGCTTTTCGTTGAAGAACAGAGAACTTACGTTGTCTGTCTGAGTGACTTTCAACTGTAAAGAGAAGAAGTTTATATCCATCTTTGTGAGTGATATAACTTCGTAGTATAGGTCTTCTGAGTGATTTCCTGTACTGAGAGTTGCGAGGAGTTCTTATCCGTCTTTGTGAGTGATAAGACTCTGTAGAATAGGTCTTCTTTGTGATTTCCTATTGCGCACTTGTGGTCGTTTCATTTGTTGTTCGACGCAAGCAGAGTATACTGTAAACTTTGTGATTATAGTATAACCCAAGATCTGTGTGACTTGGAAGAGTGGACTAAAGGATTTTAATCCATATAACCACTATAAAAATATCTGTGTTTTACATCTGCATTCTTTTCTTGCATATCTCAAAAAGAGCATTCAACTGTTAAAAATGTTTTGAAAAGAATTTTGTAAAACTGGGGTAAAACTTTGAAAGATAAACTTGTTTGAAAAACATACTTGATATATCCGCTGCATACAAGTTTTGAAACTCTGAGTATATCTGAATCAGATAAGTGAAATCAGAAGAGTGGTCAACTCTGCTGTTCAAGCTTTGTGCGCGATCAACTTAGTAGTCTTACGCTTTCTAGATCAGCTTAGTCTGCTGACAGAAAAAGTTAGAGAAAAAGTTTTAAAGTTTATGAGATCTATTCACCCCCCCCCCCTCTAGATCTCATTGACCACTTTTGGGACCAACAAGTGGTATCAGAGCAGGTTGTTCATTAGAATCAGCTGTCTGATCAAACGAACTTGATCCAAGGTGTGTTTTTCAAATTTTTCAAAAAGAGAGCATATTTTGAAATCAAAAACCTTTTGAAAAATGGATGTCATAAGCCATGTTCCTCACATTGGCCTTATGAACTTTGAAAGCTGGAAATTCAGAATGGAAATCCTTCTTGCCGCTTACGACGACAACATGCTTACTTGTTTTACAAAAGGACCATTCAGATTTCAAAAGACTGTGAAGGTTGCTGGCCAACCAGATCAGATAGTTGACAAAGAGCTGGATGAGCTGACTCCCAAAGAAGTCAAGTTAGTAAATCTTGATAAAAAGGCTAAGCTCATTATGTTCAAAGCTGTAGACGAAGAAAGATTCCAGAAGATCAAGCATTTCAAAACTGCCAAAGAGATGTGGAATAAAGTCTGCGAGCTAAGCGAAGGAAACGACGCTATCAAAGAACACAAGCTCAGTGTGGCTCTTGAGGAGTTTGAAAATTTCAAGATGAAGTCTGGTGAAACGATTGATCAGATGGATACCAGATTTACCAAAGCTCTGAATGAAGTTCTAAGGTTTGGTAAAGAATTTTTGAACAAGGAGATCACCGCAAAGGTTCTCAAGGCCTTGCCACCTAAATTCAACATGAAGGTGACAGCCATGGAAGAATAAAGGGATTTAGGGAAGATTTCCCTTTCCGAACTGTTCTCATCCCTCAAAGCTTTTGAGTATCAAATGCCAAGAATGGGATTAGAAGTGTCAACCAGTTCAGACCCTACTGCTGCTCTAATGACGTCAGACAAGTCAAGAAAATCAGCAGACAAGTCTGAAGAGAAGACTCTGCTGAATTCAGAAAAAGTCTACACTGCTGACGACGTTACCCTGCTGTTGAATGATTTCAATAAGTTCTACAAAAAGAAAATGAAATTAAAATATAAAAATGCTACTTCATCTTCTTCTGATCATTTTCAGGAAAACAGGGATTCCTCTAAAGCAACTCTTAGAGACTACAATGAAGAGGAGTATGGACTCTTGATCAAAGATCATTCTCACTCATCATCTGAAAAGTTTGCTGAAAAGGAAAAGTGTGCCAAAAAGGAGCGTAAGCTTACAAAGAGCAAATCAAAGTTAGCTGATGCAGCAAAGCTAATAAACTCCGGCATATTTTATTCAGACAACCAATCGTCTGATAAAGAATTTGAAGAAGTACCTGAACACTGTGCTTAACTGTCATAGAATCTGATGATTCTGAAACTGAGGTAACTTCTACTATTAATTAAATGCACTATTTGAATGGTTGAATTAATGCTATATTACAAATTCAAATATTGCTTGTGCATTTGCCAAGCTTAATGAAGAGATGACTCTGCTGAAAAGAGCAAAACAGATCACTGAAACTTCAGGTTGAAAAACCTTAAGAATCAGCTGACTACCAAAAAGCTTGAGCATGAGAATGAAACTCTAAAAGCTGAGTATGCAATTTGTTTTGAAGATATAAATGAACTTTAAAAGAAAAACTTGCATCATTCTCTAAACAAAAAGAAATCAGAGGCTCAAAAGAAGAAGTCTACTGATGCTCAACAGGTTAGAACACCTAGTAAGCTACCTAAGACAAATCAGACTACTAAAACCCATCAGCCGAATAGGCTGCTGATAGGAGTAAAATTTAAATGTCAAGTCTGCTAAATCTAAGGTGAGTTATTAAATAACTCGGGTAAGAAATTGAGGCAAAAATGAATTATCTGGCAAGAATTTGAATCACATTATGATAATTATTATGACATGCACTATGCTTCTTCATATTATCATGTTGATCATGTTCACTGTGCTGATTGCCATCCTCATTTCAATATGCATGTTTATCACACATTTCATGCATCTTACCTTGCTTATGAGCATTGTTTTAATCATGACTAGAAAGTGGTATCATAATGACAAGTGATATCAGCATGATAAAACATAAGTCACTAGATCATCACATGTCAAAGGTTATACTAACCATGCTGGACCCAATAAACAAGGGGTACCAAAAATATTCATCTGTTTTACAGGTGAAGTGCATGTGAGATGACAAAGATGAGTTGACTGCCTTGCAAATTTCACTAAAGTTCAACAAATGGTCTCACCAGCAAGCATGTACCAACAAGTGTGTTATCAAATAAGTGGTATCAACAAAGTGGTATAATTAAAGTGGTAGACTCTACATTTGGAGATTTCAAGGAACGCAAGAGTGTTGAAAAGTTGAAGATTAACAAAGAATAACAAGTGGTATCAAAGCCCAACAACTGATCGCAACAAGCAGTATAACCAACAAGTGTGGTATCAGTCAACCATGTGACAAATAAAGTGGTTTGTTGATTTTGGATTCATAAGTTGAGGGGGAACTTATCAGAAGACTAACCCAGAACAGCTTACTGGAATTCAACGGCTGAGTGTCTTGAAGAGAAACTCTCATCAGACTACTTGACCACGGATTCTTGAACTTAGGGGGAACGTGTACGACGAGCGGTAATCCTAAATAAAGATGAAGTTTTCAATAAGTCAAAATGAAGCTATCAGAAGACTGCTTCTTATCAGCCGACTGGAACTCAACAGCCAAGTGTTATTCAAGAATGTACTACATCAAGTGGTATCAGCAAGTGTTATCACATCAACAAGTGATATCAGCTGACTAATCTGATTTACATTTATACAAGTAGTATCAGACTACAAGTAGCATCAGACTACAAGTGGAATCAGACCACAAATACCAACAAGTGGTATCAATTCTTGAAGTTAGGGGAAATTTTCTTAGCTGGAGTGATAAACAGCAACGAAGACTACCTAAATCAGCCTAGTACTTACCTAATTGTCTTCAGCATACTAAGTTTGCAATACTATAAAGAGAAAAAGGGGAAGAAGAGATGCAACTCAAGTATTATTGTTGATGACAAAAAGGGGGAAGATAAAGGATGCAACTAAGAACCCTTTAAATAGAAGCTCAGAAAAGGGAAAAGAACCAACTACTGGTAATTTTTTTGAAAGTTGTATCAGATCAATAAATTTCTAGCTCAAGGTATGAAGACCAAATCTGAAGACTTAGAAGACGTTCTTAGTTGAAGGTTTTGTCATCATCAAAAAGGGGGAAATTGTTGGTTAATATTGGAGAGGCTTTTGAAGATGACAAAAAGGCCATAATGGTTTTGAAGATCAAAAGGTTAAGTCATCAACTAAGAACAGCTTAGTGAAACCTATCTCAAGATCTGGAAGCTATGTGACCGAATCAGCCGAGTGGGATATCAGATCAGTGAAGATCAGATTGGTGATCATCAGCCAAGTCAAGATAGATATGTTCATTCTTGAATCAGCCGAGTAGCCATCAGCTTAGTACTCCCATAAGCCAAGTGAAGACGGTCAGCAAGCTGTCCAACGGTAACCTGCTGAGTGTATTAAATGCGACTGACAGAAAGTACAGCAGACTGTACTGTAGCAGTTGCAGGGAGCCGTTCCAGAAAATGGGGACCAGAACTCGAGGACTGCAAATTTCTGTCTCATCTTCAACGGGCAGAAATTCAAATCCAAGAGTATAAATAGAAGACTAATTGAAGATCGAAATGAGACTTGCACAATTCAAGATCACATCAATAGAGCAAGATCCATCAGTTGAGTCGTCTGATCACAAGCGAAGTCATCTGTTGACAAAGCTATTCGTTGAAGAACAGAGAACTTACGTTGTCTGTCTGAGTGACTTTCAACTGTAAAGTGAAGAAGTTTATATCCATCTTTGTGAGTGATATAACTTCGTAGTATAGGTCTTCTGAGTGATTTCCTGTACTGAGAATTGCGAGGAGTTCTTATCCGTCTTTGTGAGTGATAAGACTCTGTAGAATAGGTCTTCTTTGTGATTTCCTATTGCGCACTTGTGGTCGTTTCATTTGTTGTTCGACGCAAGCAGAGTATACTGTAAACTTTGTGATTATAGTATAACCCAAGATCTGTGTGACTTGGAAGAGTGGACTAAAGGATTTTAATCCATATAACCACTATAAAAATATCGGTGTTTTACATCTGCATTCTTTTCTTGCATATCTCAAAAAGAGCATTCAACTGTTAAAAATGTTTTGAAAAGAATTTTGTAAAACTGGGGTAAAACTTTGAAAGATAAACTTGTTTGAAAAACATACTTGATATATCCGCTGCATACAAGTTTTGAAACTCTGAGTATATCTGAATCAGATAAGTGAAATCAGAAGAGTGGTCAACTCTGCTGTTCAAGCTTTGTGCGCGATCAGCTTAGTAGTCTTACGCTTTCTAGATCAGCTTAGTCTGCTGACAGAAAAAGTTAGAGAAAAAGTTTTAAAGTTTATGAGATCTATTCACCCCCCCCTCTAGATCTCATTGACCACTTTTGGGACCAACATCAGTTTTCTTTTTCTCCAGCTCAAGGGAGACAACAGCATGCCTATTTGTCTCCCGCTCGGCAAACGTTTTAAGTTCGAGAAAGTCTTGTCCAGCCTATTAAAGATTCAGAGAAGTTAAAAAAAATAAAAAAATAAAAAAATAAAAGAGAGAAAGAGATTATAACACCTGAAACAGAAAGTGCGACCCAGATTGGAACAACTCTTCTAAATTTCTGTCCTTGGACATGTCGGTTTCAGAAGAAGTAAGGTCAACCCGCAACAGACTATCTATGGGATCAGCCTTAGAAATGGGCCCGTCTTTCGACTCCTTAGGCGGGGAAGGAGTAACTTTCGGAGGAGCGGAATCAACTCGGGGTTCGGAAAGATTATCAGTTCTCAAGGATTCAGCAGAAGCTTCTCCACCAATCTCCAACTTAGGTTTTTTGCTAAAACCTCCTGTGGGGGGGACGGCTGAAGAGTCGTCAGATGATGGCTTATTACCAATAACAAGTTTCTGCAAAGCCTCGATGGGAGTGACCCCGTCGGAATAAGGCCTTTTGTTCGAAGAAGGAACGGGAGTTTTCTGCCTAACGGGATCTCCACTCAAAGAGTCGACAACTTTCGGGGAAGAATCCTCGAGCTCAGCCCAAGCTCCTCATCCAAAATGGATTTATTTGTGGTACCCTTAGTTTGCTTCGACGAAGCGCTTTTCTCTTTCTTATTTTCCCCTCCCTTATGAGCTTTGGGAGAAGAAACGGAGGTTTTAGAAGAGGATTTGGAGGGTTTTGCCTCCTTGACTGGCTTTTGCTCTTTGGATGGATTTTTGTTTTTCGAACCACCCAGTAGCAGTTTGGGATCGATGGCCTTGCCTAGTAGTTCCTCCATGATAAAAGGGGAGTAAGTTAAGAAATTCGAAGAATGCGGAATATAGAAGAAGAGCTCCGATCTCTGTAAATAAAGCTGTGCAAATAATTGAAGAGATCCTCATATTTATAGACGCTACACCTTATGATTACGATAGTGGAATCAACGCGACTTTCAAGAAAGATTCTATTTGGAATAAATAGACTTCGAGCATAGAGTACGAAAAGATATCGAACTATGAAAGGCAGATGATGTCTAAATATTTGTAAGATTAGGATTTACAAGTCATGCGAATCAGATCGTGAAGAAAACAAGTCCGATTACAAAAACGAGTTACATATACACATTTGATTCCTAACTACAAAGCTATGAATCGCCCCCCCCCAGCATGCTCGAACCCAGCGTTCGGACCAACGCCACCTTCACCGCCGCTGCTTAATGGATCGGCCTGATCAAAGGGTCGATCATCTTCCTTATCCGATCCATACTCTATGTTGTCATCTTCGTTTGCTTCTGAGGCAGATTGATGATTGATGTCGGACAGTTCGAGTAAATCTGGGTTAGGCATCGGAATGCCAAACTCCTCAACTAAGGGGGCAAAACGATGACTTTGCCAGTTCACGGTTCTTCGGGGCAATGATGAAGCTTTGTAGTCTTTTCCTTCGGCATTTTTGTAAGGATTCATATACAAGAGGTATTCTTCCATTTTATCCGGGATCCTATCAGCTGAAACCAATTGTTGAACCCCCTTATAAAAGAAACTTTGAAGGATTCCGCCAAACCTTCTCCGAACTAAAAGGTCGAAATCGGGGGAACTAAGAAATTTTCGTATGGCCAGGATTTCCGCCTCTTCTGCACCTTGAGAATATGCGCGAGCTGAGTCTTGCTTAGTTTGTCCGAGTTCGATCTTAATTCTCTTAAGCTCATCCTCGAGTGCACTCTTTTCTGTAACTACTGATAAAAATTCATCCTCCACAGAGGAGGAATGTTTCATGTTTGTATTCTCTAGCTCTTTCTTCACTTTAGACAATTCCCGTTGACTCTCTGCAAGTTGGGATCGAAGGGTTTGATTATCAACGAAAATTTGTGCGTATGCATCGTGAGCATCTTGCGACTCCTGCTCTAGCAATGCTAAGCGATAGGTCTGAAGAGCGAACAAATCTCCGACCTATGAGAAAATTTCGGTTATCAGTAAATGTTAGTGACCCTAAAAGAAGAATAAATAGTCAAGAGATAAATTCTTAACTCATGATATGTCCGGGAGAAATCACTCAAAACCTCAAAACTACCTTTAATGGTTTGAAGCAGCATATCCCGCTTAAACCGACTAGCCATATAAATTCTAGTGGCTTTGTCGAATTCATTCTCACAACCTGAATCCAGATCGGTTAGAATAGTCCCGTCTTCGGGGTATCCAGCAGCCCTGCCACCGCGAAAATGTTCATCCATGAAATCTGCCACATCTGGCTCCGACCTACCCTCTCGACATGGAACCGAGTTAGAACTCACACCAAAGGACTTTACCCTCCTAGAGGGTCCCGGGTGGTCAGCATTCCTATTTCGATTCAGGAGCTTCTCATAATCCTGAACACCCAGAATTCGGTTCCAGGAATGTTGACTATAGCCAACGGACGAAAGAGTAGAAGTATCAGGGGAAAACAGAGTTCGGAGGGGTCCAGCAGTGGCAGAATTCAAGGAACTCGTAGTACCGAGCCCTCTCAGATTGGGAAGTGTAAATGGTATATCAACTGAATCTCCGCCTAAATTACTCGCGTCCGCTCTTCTTTCCGAAGTATGTGGTAACGGCTCGAAGTAGAATGGCATATCTCCAATCGAGCCAGCAGTGGATAGTCGAAACCTCTCAACAATTCGACCTGCAAAGGAAACACAAGGTATATATGAGTTTAAACAGGGAGAATGAATATATCACACCTTGAAATAGGAAGAAACTAAAAACACACTTAAAGAAAAAGGGGCGAGGGGCGGAGCAGCAGAAGCAGGCGACTCGCCGAACGGCCGAAGGGATCCCTCGAAGGATTGATTGGATAGAGGATAAGAGTATTTGATCATTGGGGCAGGATAGTCACATTTGCTCAACCCAGCCAACCGCAAAATACCTTCCTGAACTAGGAGCATGGTTTGGTAAGGATTGGACTGCAGCTGCTCGAGGGCTTTCTAATGTATATTTCACCCTCTAGCTTGTACGGCATCCTATAATGCTCGGATAGGACTCCAGATACTAGTAATTTGTACTCAACCGTTCTGAATACAATACTATTGATCTTTTATTTCTATTTATAAGCATTAGCACAGCATTTGAAACCACCCAGATCGAACAAACGAAATCACGTAAGATCACTCGTGGTTACGAAGATTGTATTGCTGAGCTTCGGAAGATATTCTCCGATAATAAACTTGTCTAAATATTGTAATTTATTTATTCGGCTTGTTGTAACTTATGACTTTAATGTTTTGTGTGTGATCTTGAATAACCTGGGTCTTGGACCTAATCCTGAAATTTTTTTATTCCTTAGCTTCTTTGAGTGTTTTCAGTTTTATCTTCGATAATATCATGCCCTCCTCACGGCAACGAAGATACCGAACATGGTACCTTCTAAATCCGTAGAAAAGACACCATACGAATTATGGTTTGGCAAGGCACCCTCATACGCATTCATGCGCATATGGGGATCTCCCGCTTACGTTAAAAATCTAGTGGGAGATAAATTGGAAACTAAATCCACTTTGAGCAAATTCGTGGGGTATTCGGAAAACTCAATAGGATACTAGTTCTACGATCCTACAAGACAAACTACATTTATCTCGAGGAACGCTCACTACTTGGAGAAGGATTTATTGGTTGACAAGAAGGAAAATAACGTAGAACTAGATGAGGTCATCGAAGTTGAAAAGACCAAAGAGGTCGATCAAGCTGACCCGTCACCACAGGCAGTGGGAGAACAAGAGCATGAAAGTGCACCAGAGAGTACACCGATACTTCGTAGGTCAGAAAGACAACGTAGAGAACCCGAGAGGTACTACGGTCTGCTGCATGAGACTGGACAGTCTCTAACCGACCCAAGGACTTACGAGGAGGATATGCTAGCATAGACTCGGGAAAGTGGCGCGAAGCCATGGAATCCGAATTGGACTCCATGCACTCAAACAAGGTCTGGGCCTTGGTAGATCCACCAGTGGGAGTAGCTCCCGTGGGTTGCAAGTGGATCTATAAGCGAAAGCTTGGAGTGAATGGAGAGGTAATAACCTACAAGGCGCGACTAGTGGCAAAAGGATACACTCAAAGACCAGGTATCGGCTTTGAGGAGACCTTCTCTCCAGTCGCAATGCCTAAATCCATTCGAATCTTGCTGGCCATAGCTACGTGGTATAACTACGAGATATGGCAGATGGATGTAAAGACTGCCTTTCTCAATGGGGACATTGACAAGGAGATCTACATGGAGCAACCAAAAGGATATGCATCCAAAGGTGTGCAAACTCCAGAGGTCCATTTATGGAATGAAGCATGCTTCCCGAAGTTGGAACATTCGTTTCGATGAGTTGAGTATACATTGATCCGCTCAATAAACACTCCTCGATTATTTTTAACGATTATAAGGCTTTTGGTATAAAAACCTAAGTCTAAACAAAAAAGAGTTGAGTATACATTGATCCGCTCAATAAACACTCCTCGATTATTTTTAACGATTATAAGGATTTTGGTATAAAAACCTAAGTCTAAACAAAAAAGACTTGAGTATACATTGATCCGCTCAATAAACACTCCTCGATTATTTTTAACGATTATAAGGCTTTTGGTATAAAAACCTAAGTCTAAACAAAAAAGAGTTGAGTATACATTGATCCGCTCAATAAACACTCCTCGATTATTTTTAACGATTATAAGGCTTTTGGTATAAAAACCTAAGTCTAAACAAAAAAGAGTTGAGTATACACAATGATCCGCTTAATAAACACTCCTCGATTATCCTTAACGATCATAAGGCTTTTGGCATAAAAACCTAAGTCTAAACAAAAAGAGTTGAGTATACATTGATCCGCTCGATAAACACTCCTCGATTAAGTTTTAAACGATCACAAAGAGTTTAGTATAAAAACCTAAGTCTAAACAAAAAGAGTTGAGTATACATTGATCCGCTCAATAAACACTCCTCGATCTGTCTTAACGATCAATAAGAATTGGTAAACACTCCTAAATCTTGGAAATGAGTTGAGTATAAACGAATTTGCTCGATAAACAAGATCAAAAGAAGAATGAAAAGAATAATAGTAAAGTTTTATTCATCTATGTTCAAGGAACATGTAATAAATTACATACAAATAGCTCTGATTAGATTACAAAGGTCTATATACGATTTACACATCGTTACAACTATTAAACGATCTTATCCTATGGATCTGGGATCTTCACGACAATGTCCACGGAAACATCAATCTCCTCCCTAGTGCCTCGACTTCTTTGGTTTGACGGCCAGGCTCTGAAGATCAATGTTCTTCCAGATGAAATGAGCATTACCAGCCGGATAAACAGCAATACTCATTCACCCACAACAAGATACTGCTTTTACAATAAAACATTTTACTCTGAAGCAGCATCTCGAAAGGACCGTCGCGGTGAGCACTTTACCAGCACACCCCGATAGTCTATCAATCCGGAGGTAACATCCAAAAGCGGCGGTGCCTGGTAAAAATGAACCCTCCATGTGCAAACAGGAAAACCACGGACCTCAAACCTGTAAATACAAGGTTCGAGGTCTCATGGGACCCTTCAGTACGAGGTAGGGCTTCCATGGGACCCGTCAGTACAAGGCAGAAGAAAATTAAGTTATTATGATATGAATCACGATAATTTGACTTTTTGAATATTATGGGATCAGAAGGTAAAATGAAATCTAAGGAAACTGAGATCTCCATCTTTTCTGAGAAGAAAATAAAAGATGTGGAAACTGCCTACATATTTATAGGCGCTCGTGCAAATGATCCTACGGCTGAATAGAAACCTGATCAAGGGATGAAAATGCGACTTTTTGAATAATAAATGCAACTAAGTTGGAACGGCACCTCACTGATCGAATCATCGAATCGGTGATAAATACGAAAGAAGATCGCTTCGATCAATGCACTAGAAAGCAGATCTAAAAGAGCTCCAGATATTACATCAAGATGTTAGCTCAACTAAAAGAATGAAGAACTTCGTAATCCGACCTACGAGGTCGTAACTGCCTCATATGTCACAGAGAATAATTATTAGCTAACCATGTTTGGACCTCATTTGGAATCCAAGAAATCTGACATGGAAATCAGGAGAATAGCCGTCATAACTCAAGATTTCAAAAAGTCACTGCCTAACATTCCAAAGAATTGCTGAAGGGGGTCTGAACATGCTAGATCTGGCTAATAATTCTACGTTTTCCAATCCCTCCCATATCAAAGAAATGATATATTGATACACTGGTTGCTTTATTCGAGAAACGAGGAACTCACAAGCAAGAGCTCATATCTCCACGATTTTGTAGTTTCAGAAAAAAGAAGAGCAGAGCTCAACAGTCGAAATAACAACGTCCTTAAATAAAATATCTTTAACTAAAAGACAAATTTACAAGGGACTGGTCGAACAGCGACGACAAAGCTAAGAATTTCTTTAAAATATTCGATCAACTATCTACATGGATGCCTTGCTATTCATATTTTTATGTCTAACACAACTTCTGGAAGACCATAAGGGATCATGCTCGGTTGATCATCATTCTTATACTTCATTTTAAAGAATTTGATTTGCAGAAACAAACGTAGTATCATTCAGTTACTTAAACATTGATCAAGCAAGACTAAAGCTACATTTTCAAAGACTCGACGTCCTCCGAGAAGACCAACATGAGATAAGTATACTAATCTATACTGATTATTTCATGATGTTATATTTATGCATAACAGCAAAATGTGCATAACAAAATATGTCTATAGAATAAAATTGATCAAGGCAAGGATCTGCCTGCAAGAGATCATTGTTTTTAATTGAGTCGTTCTCCCAATACAAAAAATTCAGCCCAAGCAACTACACAAAAAAGTTGGGCACTAAAAAAAAAAAAATAAGGGGAAACAGCCCTAGGCCTGCCAGGTCGAACAGATCACTGAGAAGAGTTGTCAACAGGTCGACTAGCAGAAACAGTCCTCCGAGGAGTCAAGTTACCAGCAAACGCCATCAACTCCTCCTGACGCTTTAGATAACCGGAATCATAACCTTCCTCATAGGACCGCCGTCGAGACTCCTCTGCTAGGGCAGCAGCCCGAACCAAGTCACTTTTCTCTTTCTCCCAGATAGACTTTTCTTCTTGCAATTTTTGCAGATCATCATTGGCAAGCTGCAGTTGGAGACTCTGCCCTCTGACCTTGGCCGACTCTGATTCCAAACGACGTTGATAAGCATCTCTGCTTATCCACAGATCGTCATTTTGCTGATAGGATAGTGCCCTGCAAGCCAGTTTTGTTAGCTTGTAATAGATCTATCCTGTATGAAACGATCTTTGATTTTATAATAATACGCATGTTTATTTATATATGTATACGGATAAACAATGGCCAACTTCATCTTTCGCGAATACATTTAAGCGATTGGTTGAAACCCTTAGATTACATTTGACTATGGGACGATTCACTTAAGTACTGAGTGCAATCATGAAACAGTCTCAAAGGTCGTAATCTTAAAAGTGTTCCAAGTCATAGATTCCGAACGAGACGGGGTATCGTAGGAATCGCCAAGACTTGTACAAGTATGCATGATTCACATGGAGTGAATTTGTAGTGTTTCATGAGCAAGGAATTTGAGTCCAGTGCATACGAGTAGGTGGTTCAATGGAGGATTGAACGCATCGAACGACCCGAACAGAGAAACCCATTGTGGAAGCGCATGACGCATATCGGTGATGGGATGTTTCTCAAGGAATATAATAGTGTACGATTTAGTCCTTTGACTTGAGGTACTAGGGCGAATTCGGTGCATGAAAGTGCGTACTTAGATCTAGGTATAGGCCACGTAGCTTGGTCATAACATGCCTAGGTTGGGTGCGTATGGACATGTGCGCGAGTGGTTAGTACCGATATGGAATCTATTGACTCACTGTTATGGGTGAGAGAATTTCCTATACGATTCTTAGATAATATATCCAAGGATTCTGCGGCCGCAGTCGGTGACGGATTTGGAAAGGGGTTTCCAAATTTAGAATGTCACAAAGATATATTATCCTGAATTAGAAAGTATAGCTATCGAGACAAATTTAGAGGTGCCGATCAATTCACACACCCTAAGTCTTGATCGGGAATATTAGTCGATAGAAGGACCGTATGTACATGGTAATTATATGAGACGAGGTTCACAAATATCAATTCACCTGAAATTGGGCTTCATGGGCTTGTGGCTAGACATCGACCATGAAGTGTGGGTACTCCTGAATTAATAGAGGATTTAATTCTAGGAGTGGTTAATTAAAGGTTGTTTAATTAACCGGAACAATTTATTGTTCATAAATTAAATCACGAGGGATTCGTGGGCCTGCTGCCAGTTGATGGTGAACCCAGAGGGTCACACACAATACAATTGGATGGTGAATGTTATAAAAGGACATGAAAGGAATTAATTGATTTAAAGGTAATTAAATCAATTAAATGAATTAAAAGTATTTAATTCAAGTGGGAGATTAATTAATTGGCTAACTTAATTAATAATTGAGTTGCTAGTTAATTAAAAGAAATATTGATTTAATTGGACTGGGCATTTAATTAAAGTAGTTAATTAAATGGAGGATTGCAAGACATGGGCTTCTATTAATTAAAGCCCATAAGGAGTCTTGCAAACCCTAGGTCAGAAGGAGTCTATAAAAGGGGAACTACATGAGCTTAAAAGCTAACACCTAAGAAAGAAAAACCCTAGCCTCCTTCTGCCCTAAGTAGCCGCCCCCTCTCCAAGCTAACCCTAGCTAGCCGCCGCCGCCACCTCAAGCCGCCGCCACCTGCTGCCGTGGACTGCTTGGTGCCGCCGCCGCCATCTCCCCTGTTCCATTATGTTAGATCTTGATCTGTCAAGAGATCTAATACAATCCTGCAATAACAAATCTCCTGAATCCAGTTCTGAGCCTAAGATCTTGAGGTGTTGCCAGAATCCAATTGGTGTGGACTATCCCTGGAGGTGAGACACTTGGATCACTCCTGTGAACCAGATCAGATTCAGAAACGAAGTCGGAGGTTTCCACCACCTTGCCTGTGGTGAGGTATATCGCAAAAACCCCCTTTGTTAATTCATTGTGTGCGTTTTTGTTCTTGCTTTTGTATACATAATATGGAGACTTCTTATATGGGACCATTGGATGACTCGAAAAATTTTAAATTCCGCACTTTGTTGTTTGACAAAATCGAGCATATCCCAACAGTGGTATCAGAGCCAACTCCATTATTATTATACAAAAGCCTGAACATAATTGTGTTCACCGTATATGTTTAATTATATGTATAAGAACACATGATAATTATGTTCTGTAAGTTGATTCTTGCTTGTTATGACTAGATCTATCAATGGGTAAAACTGCTTTTCAAGATCTGTGCCGTTTTTATAGTTTTTGAAAACTTCAGGACTTTTGGGGTAGAAATCGCAAATCAGGGTTTTCGAGGGCTGAAAATTCAAAATTTTTGAAATCTGAAAATCTGAAAATTCTGGACTATTTTTGCAATTCTGGTCGCACGGTTTTTGGGGTCGTTTTGCAAATTCTAAAAACTTAGGGGCTGTTTTGCAATTACCGAAACTTGAGGGGTCAATTTGAAAAATCAAAAATTTTCAAAATTCAAAATTTTATTTTCTGGAATCTGCCCAAATCTGCCCAGGGGTGTTTTTGTAACTTTTTAAAAGTTTTGGGGTCAAAGTGCAATTTTCGAAAGTTGAGGGGCCAAAAATGCAATTTTCAAAAGTTGAAAAACAGATTCTGAAATTGAGCAGAAAATTAATTTTTGTTTACCCGGATATTTATTTTGTCATAATTAGTAGTGACTAAAAGGCAAGAATCATAGGAAGTTAGTTTTAAAAGGATGTTTTAAAATTAAGATAGAAGAAAGTAAAAGATGTTTACATGTTTCTTGCTCTACGTGAACTGTTTACGTGGTTTTCGATCGAGACGAGCCGTGACCTTAGGGTAGATGTGATTGGTTTAATTTATTGCTTGGTTTTTATTGGGCCTGCGAGCCTATTATTATTTTTGGGCCACTTTGAGCCTTTGTAATAGAATAGGGCTTTACTGCTTTCCTAGTTTAGGATGGAGGCCCATTTACAAGCAAGGTGGGAGCCCAAGAAGATAAGTGTTGGTCCCAAGTGGTCAGATGAGGTCTAGAGGGGGGGGGGGGGTGAATAGACCTCTGAAAATTTTTGAACTTAAAAACTTTTCAGTCTTCTGTCAGCAGACTAAGCTGATGAAGAACAGTAAGCAGACTAGTCTGATCGTGAACAAATCTTGAACAGACGACTGACCACTCTTCTTACAGATACTTAGCTGTTTTTCAGCAAAACAGTTTTCCAAAGAGTATACTTGCAGCGGATTATTCGAAAGTGTTTTTCACAAGTAAACTAAGTTCTAAAAGATTTTATCCCCAGTTTAAAACTCCTTATAAAATCTTTTGATTGATTCACAGTGTTTAAATATGCAAACTTTAAAATGTGCGAGAAAGCTTAAATGCAAGATAACACAAAGAATTTTTATAGTGGTTATATGGATAAAAATCCTTTAGTCCACTCTTCCAGATCACTTAGATTCTGGGTTATACTATAATCACTTAGATTACAATATTTCTCCACTTACACCAAGACAACAAATGAAATGGCTGTAAGCTCACAATAGGAAATCACAAAGAAGACCTATCCTCTAAAGTAGAATCACTCACAAAGATGGATTCTCACTTCGCACAACACTCAGCTATTACAAAATCACTCAAATAATGTTTTTCTGATTTCTTCAACTGGTTTTCTGTCAACAGATGACTTCCACCACACGAGTGAGCTGTTCGAGCTCTATTTATACATGGAGATGAAAATATGACCGTTGAAGGCAAGTCACAAATCAAATCCATTCTTCAGCTCTTTTGAAACGGCTCTCTGCAGCAAACCGTACAGTGTACAGTACTTTTCTGTCCATCGCATTAAATGCTGCATTAAATGCACTCTGCTGATCCGAGGATATCTTCAATCATTTGCCATTACTACCCTTCTCTTTCAGCATTTATTACACTAGGTGCATTTATTACCGTTGAACTGATCTCATGATCTCTTCTACTCTGCTGATCTAAGCAACCCTTCTGATAGGTACTCTGCTGATCAAATACTGAACTAATCTGATTTGACTCGGCTGATATCCTACCCTTCTGTTTGTTGTTTCAGCAAGAGATCACTAGTCTTCTGAACTTTGAACCTTGAACTCTTCTGATGTCTTCTTTTACTTGTTCAAAATTCTTCCAAGGGAACTAAGCTTTCCATACTTAGCTGATTATGATGTTTTGGAAATCATCAAAACCTTCCCTTAAATTTTGACTTCTTTCATCTTCATCTACATCTTCATCCAACAATTTCCCCCTTTTTGACGATGACAAAACTCCAGCTAAGTACCTGTACCTAAACTAAAGTTTTGATCCTCAAAAATTTCTGAGATAGAAATAGTATGTTGGATTTAAACTTGCAATTTTATAAATGATTGAACTGATTACATATTACAAGTTTTTAAAGCATGAAAGATGCAAGATACAAAAGAAAATACAAGGAAGAAAAGAAATCTGAACTAGTCTTCTTCCTTCTTCTCTTCTTTTTCAGATTCTTCATCAGATGACTTGGAAGACTCAGCTTCCAAAATTTCAAAGAATCTTTTCTTCAACAGCTCTAGCTTCTTTTTCTTGACATCTGGATCAAGCTGTTCTTCAGCTGAATCTTTGGCAGCAGCTATTTCCTTATCAGACTTGGCTTTTGCTTCAGATTCTTCAAATTCAGCTTGCTTTTCTTCTTCTGTAATTCTCTTATCTGTTGGTCTGCTTGATTCTCCCATATGTTTATCAGTCTCCCCAGCAAATTCTTCCAACACTTCAGTTGCTTCAGTATCTTGATCTTCAGCATCCAATCTGAAAGAGGTTCCAACTCTTTGCTGTCCAAATACCCTTTCTTCCCCCTTTTTGTCATCATCAGCAGGGACATGTGGATATTGTGGCACAACTGGTGTAATTAGAAGTGAATCACATAGAAGTTTGATGTTCTCTTCCATAGCATTGATCTGAGCTTGTTGTTTGAGTTGATTGGCTTTGAATGCTCTCATTTCCTTGAGCAGATCTTCTCCTTGATCACCCAATTGGATTTGAGTTCCCAGAATCCAATTTGATGAAGCCTTGAAGTCTTTCATCATGTTTCCCATGACTTCATCCTCTGCTTGGAGAGCCAATTCAACAGTTTGTTCAATCTGTTTCCAACCTTCAGTAGTGCTCTGAGTCCGTCTTCTAAGCATATCCATATCTTGACAAATGGATTTAACATTGTGAGCAGTGTCTTCTATCAGATCGGTTGGGACAGCAGCAACTTTCTGACTTGGTTGTTTAACAGCATCTATCACTTCTGCAGCTAATTCTTTCTTCATATCCTTCAGAGAATTGGTGATCATTTGTTGGATGGAGTCCAACAGATTTGTCTGAACACCATGAGAAGTTGAAGGCATATCTGATGTAGCAGCAGGTGTATCTTTCATAAGTTGCTCTGATGGTTGAGTTGTCAATGCAAGAGATTGATCTGCTGATCCATCAGCATGGCTTTGAGTGCTTTCCTTCTCCTTAGCTTGATCATCTCCTTTAGCAGCAACTTCTTTGTCCTTGGTCTGATCTGCTGGAATTGCTTCTTCTTTCTTTGAATTATCAGCAGCATCAAACTTATCACCCTGTGCAATGTTCTGATCAGATGGGTCTGATGTACCCTCTATTTGCTTTGGTTGATCAGAGGACTCTGCTTTCTCTTTATCAGCAGGGGATATAATCTTCTTGACAGTCTCAACTGTCTTCATCAGTCCTTCATTGTCCACTGCTGACCTGTTGGAAATCCAAGTAAAATTATCAAGAGGAATAAAAGTGGATGTAGGTTCCTCAGGTAGCTCCTCATAGGGTTTGATGTTTGGCCCGTAGACAATGTGTTTGATGTTAGGAAGAGGGACCAATGAGCTTGGTTGTCCCCTTAACTTCCTTGATTTCTTTGCCCAAAGCTCCATTGCTTGAGCAATAGCCAATTTGATAGATCTTTCTTTGAGGTCTACTGAATCATCATAATCCTCAGCAATAGACTCAAAAATCTTCTTGGCTTCAGCTTTGACTAAGTGACTTATCCTCATTCTCAACCTGTCCAGAAAGAATTCTGAATCAAGTGCTTGAATGAGAGAACCCGTCTCAAGCCACTTCAGTACCCATGCTTCTTCAACAGCAAAGGCTTTCCATTTGGTCATTTCAGCTGGACTCTTTGTCAGTCTGAATTCCCTCCACCTGTTGTATCTGATCTTCTCATTAGTGAACTGTGTCAGGCGGTTGACCCTTTCATTCTCAGCATCAAGCCTTTTTAGGAATTCTTCAAAGATAGCAGGATCTTCCCTGACAATCTCCAAAGACAGTCTAATTTCTTCTCTCCTCTTTGGCTTTGTCTTAGGTGCAGGCATAGCTGGTATTGGTTTGTTTTGATCCCTTGGTTCACCAATAACTATCCCACCAGTATGCTGATGTCCATGAGCATCCTTGGTGCTTGCTTCAATAGCAGCAGCCAACTCTGCTGCCTCAAGAGCATCCCTCTGCTCTTGAGTCATCTTGCTGGCTTCATCTTCCAGCCTTTTTAATTCTAGGCTTTTCAGCCTATCCTCTTCCGCCTTCTCTGCAGCTATCCTTTGCTTCTCAGCAGCATCTAATCTTTTCTTTTCTGCAGCAGTCAGATAAGTAGCAATTTTGCCAGTCCTTCTTCTCCTTGTTTCAGGACTCTCAATTGCTTGAAGAGGGATTGCAGCAACTGGAGTAGGATGCAACAAAGGTGCATCTCCTTCATGTGTTGTACTAATCTGCTGTGCTCCTTCAACTTCAGCAGATGGTACAGCAGATGAGTCTTCTGTTGATACTCCAATTTCAGAAACAACTTTAGCTTCAGCAGCAGCAACTTTAGTAGCTTCAACAGCAGGTTCTTTAATTGTCAATGGCCTTTCTGCTTCTGATGATGTCTCTCTAACAGTTGCAACAGGTTCTTCAGAGAAAGTGACCTTTCTCTTAACCTTTGACTTTGCAATCTTTTTGACAGTGGGGTTGGCAGTAGGAGGTCCCCTTGCCTCACTCTTTGTTCTCATCCTCTTCAACCTTTGAAGAGGAATTTCTTCCTCAGATTCTGTCCGTTCAGGAGAAGAGGCAGTACTCATCTGCTCAATCTCCTTAGTAAAATCTTCAATTTCTTTTTCAGGAACTTCATCCTCAGGAGGTGCTGAAACAGTCTCATCAGCAGACTGTGCTGTTGGCTCAGTAACTTGACTTGTCTGTCCCTCCTTCTTGCTCTTCTTAGAGGGGCCCTTCTTGGATTTTGCAGGGGCTTTTCTTTTGGGTTCTTCTACTATTTTTCTCACTGGTTCGTAGAGTTTGAACTCTTTGATACCATGAGTATTCTTCCCTGGTCCCAATGGGCATTGCAGGGATGCAAACAGATTGCTAAGTAAAATAGCATGCGAATGCCTCTTATCACTTAGCAGCTCATAAACGTGAGCAGCCCAGTTAACCTTTAAGCCGTAGTAGATACACACCATTGTGTAGTATCTTCTCCTTGGAAGCCCATCCAAGGAACTTGTAACACAATCCAGTACATTTGCTATGATATCAGCAAATCTCTGGTATTCATCCTTCAGCTGGGTCTTCATCAAAGTCCCAGTCATCTTTTCTCCCTTCTTGGCACAAATAGCCCAGAACTTTTCTTCCTTTTCAGACCCAAGGTCTGTCACATCTCCTCCCTTGTTCTTAAGCTTATAAATTTCACTAAGAGCAGCAGCAGATACAGCAACTTTCTTACCACCAATAACAGCAGTCATGACGGTTTCATCATCATTGAACTTCCTGGTAGTGTAGAAGTGATACACATCTTCCAGGTAGACTCTGTCTTCATGAGCTTCCAAAACTGGAACCAACGATGCCTCCTTAATCTTCTCCATTAATGTTCGCATCAAATCAGTACCCGAAAAGTGGAATTTGCTGTAGTTTAGGTATCTTCCGTCAATAATCTTGTCCATTTCAGAGATTAGTGAGTAGATTCTGCAAAAGAACAGTGAACTTTCGAAGCAAGAGGGTTTGAGAGTTAGAGAGTTTGAGAATGCTTGTGTGCGTAAGACGACTAAACTGTTTAGATCGGATTTTATAGGTTTCCTTTTGATTAGGTTTTCGTGATTTATCAGAACCGTTGATCTAATCTGACAGTTTTTAATCGTGCGGATGAGAGTCGCGGATTTCAATTTTATTAATTTAATGTCAGATGGGCGGGAAACTCTATCGACACTAATCTGTTACTTATAAAAGCGCGTTTCTGAAGATACGTTTTATGACCATGCTTATATAAGGTATCAGATGAGTAGAGTTTAACTTATCTGACAGACGAGTGATCTGTTATCTGATATTACTAGAGAATGCCAATAGCTAGTAATCTTCCTCTGCTGTTTGTCAATCCAGCAAGATAAAATAATCTTCAATCTTCAAGAATTAAGAACACATCTTCTTGATAACTTAACTTCAACTAACTGACATTAACAAATTTCATCTTTTAGAGCAGAAGTACCGCTAGTCTTACACGTTCCCCCTGTCTTTAAGAATTCATAAGTTAACTAGTCTGTTGAAGGTTAATCCTTGAATAAGATAGTGAATGACTAAGCTGTTGAACTCCAGTCTTCTGATGAGTTCCCCCTCAGCTTATGCATCCAAATTAAGTAGTCCTAACTCAGCTCTTAGAGTTGAGAACCTTGCTTCACTTAATGGTTTAGTGAAAATATCAGCAATCTGATTGTCTGTATGAACATACTCAATCATAACATTGCCTTTTTCCACATGATCTCTAATGAAGTGATGCTTGATCTCAATATGTTTAGTCCTTGAATGACTTGTAGTGTTCTGAGTAAGAGAGATTGCACTAGTATTGTCACAGTAGATTGGTATTCCACTGATTTTGATGTTGTAATCTTCTAGTTGATGCTTCAACCATAGTATCTGTGCACAGCAAGCTCCAGCAGCTATATATTCAGCCTCAGCAGTAGATATAGAGACTGAAGTCTGTTTCTTACTCATCCATGAGATCAGACGACTACCTAAGAACTGACAGGCACCTGTTGTGCTTTTTCTGTCAATCTTGCAACCAGCAAGGTCTGAATCTGAATACCCAATGAGTTCAAATCCAGATTCTCTAGGATACCACAATCCCAATTCTTGAGTGCCTTTAACATATTTCAATATTCTTTTGGCAGCTAAGAGATGAGATTCTTTGGGGTTTGATTGAAATCTTGCACAGACTCCAACTGAGTACATTATATCAGGTCTGCTTGCTGTTAGATACAACAATGAACCAATAATGCCTCTGTATTTGGTAATGTCTACTGATTTGCCATCTTCATCTTTGTCCAAACGAAGACTTGTAGACATAGGAATTGTAGCAGTAGAGCTAGTTTCCATACCAAATTTCTTGAACAGATCTCTTGTGTACTTTGCTTGGCTGATGAATATTCCATCAGGCAACTGTCTAACTTGCAATCCAAGAAAGTATTTAAGTTCACCCATCATGCTCATTTCAAACTTATTCTGCATCAGCTTGGAGAACTTATCACACATCTGTTGGTTAGTTGAACCAAAAATAATGTCGTCCACATATATTTGCACAAGTAATATATGATTTTCCCATTCAATTGTGAACAAGGTTTTATCTACCTTACCTTTTCGAAATCCTTTAATTAAAAGAAAATCAGATAGGGTATCATACCATGCTCTTGGAGCTTGTTTCAGTCCATAGAGGGCTTTCTTCAGACGATATACTTTGTCCTCTTCTTGATAGACTTCAAATCCAGGAGGTTGTTCAACGTACACTTCTTCTTGCAATTCTCCATTGAGAAAAGCAGACTTCACATCCATCTGATAGACAGTGAAGTTCTTGTAAGCAGCATAGGCTAGAAACAGTCTGATTGCTTCAAGTCTTGCTACTGGTGCAAAAGTTTCATCAAAGTCAATTCCTTCTTCTTGACAATAACCCTTGGCCACTAGTCTTGCTTTGTTTCTGGTGACAACACCATCTTCATTCATTTTATTTCTGAAAACCCACTTAGTACCAATTACTCTTTGATGACTTGGTCTAGGAACTAAGTACCAGACTTCATTCCTTTCAAATTGATTCAACTCTTCTTGCATAGCTTCTATCCAGAAGGAATCATTGAGAGCTTCTTCAGTTTGCTTGGGCTCTATTTGAGATAGAAATGTAACAAACATGGCATCTTGTGCAGCAGCTCTTCTTGTTTTCACTCTATCTAAAGGATCACCAATGACTAATTCAGGAGGGTGATTCTTGAGCCATCTGAGATCAGGTTGCAAATCAGGATGTTGTCCTCTGTCTTGATCTTGCAACACTACTGTTGGAGATTCAGTAGTAGTCTGTTGAACATTTGCAGTCTGTTGAACAGTCTCTGGTCTGTCAGCTGTTTGCAACTCGTCTGTTAGACAATCAGCACGGTGATTTTGAACAGCACTTGAGTTAGCAGCTGAACTTAGATTAGGTAGTATGATGGGAACATATTCTTCATTTCTTCCAACGTCTAGCTTCTGTAAATCAGTAGACAGATCTTGATTAATACTTTGATTCTTTTCAGAAGATTGACTTGGCTCATCAAATACTACATGGATAGATTCTTCTATTAGTAATGTTCTTTTATTGAAAACTCTATAAGCCTTACTAACAGATGAGTATCCTACAAAGACAGCTTCATCAGCCTTTTCTGCAAATGCAGTAAGGTGATTTTTCCCATTATTCAATACAAAACATTTACAACAAAAAATCTTAAAGTAATGAATGTTTGGTTTTCTGTTGTTCCAAACTTCATATGGAGTCTTGTTCTGATTTTTGTTGATCATACATCTGTTTTGGGTAAAGCATGCTGTGTTTGTTGCTTCTGCCCAAAACCTTTGAAGCAGTTTAGCTTCAGCTATCATGGTTCTGACAGCTTCCTTTAGTGTTCTGTTTCTCCTTTCAGCAACACCATTCTGTTGAGGGGTTCTAGCGGCTGAATACTCATGATGTATTCCTTTCATGTTACAATACTCTTCAACAGTAGAGTTTGTAAACTTTGTCCCTCTATCTGATCTGATCTTCAATATTTTGATACTCTTCTCATTCTGGATCAGTTCCATCAGATTTGTAAGATGTTCCTTGGTTTCACTTTTCTTCTTCATGAAAATCACCCAAGTATATCTTGAATAATCATCCACAACAGCTAGGCAGTATTTCTTTCCACCATTGCTGACTGGATCAATGGGTCCAAATAAGTCCATGTGTAGTAGCTCCAATATTCTTTCAGAAGATTGATGCTTCTTGCTTTTGAAAGATGACTTGATTTGTTTACCCTTCTGACATGCGTCACAGAGCTTGTCTTTGCTCATGACTGTTTTTGGAATCCCTTCTACCAAATCATTCTTGATTAATCTGTTTATGGTCTTGAAGTTTAAATGATTCATTCTCTTGTGCCACAGCCAACTGACTTCACTTGGAGCAGATGCCACCAACAAACACTTGAATTCTTGTCAACAGAATTCCAGTCAACTATGTAGATATTTCCTTGTCTTCTTCCAGATAAAATTACCTTCTTTGTACCAATCTGTTCAACGTAGCACTTATCTGTTGAGAAGATGACTGAATATCCTTTGTCACAAAATTGACTTATGCTCAGCAGATTATACTTTAGGCCTTTAACATAGGAGACGTCAGATATCTCTATGTTTCCCTTGATTAATCTTCCTTTAGCTTTAATCTTGCCTTCTTTGCTGTCTCCAAATGTAACACTTGGACCATCCACAGCAACTGCATCAGTCAACTCATGTATGTTTCCACACATGTGCCTCGAACATCCACTGTCCAAGTACCAAATCTTCTCTACTTTACTCCTACTCCTAATCCTAACCTACAAAACAAAAATAAAATTGTTTTAGGTACCCTTATTGAGAGGGTCCTTAAGGATTAGTTTCACCTTTGACAACCCAAGATGTTGATGTCTTAGGCTTCATAGGCTTCTGAGTTTTGACAGGAGCATGAACAGCTTTATTTTCATCATAGTTATCAGATAAGTTACGTTGATGATCAGTATGATAAGAATAATGTTCATAAGCAGGGTAAGGTGCATGATATGCAGGATATGCATGCATTGGATGAGCAGGGTAAGGTGCATAGTAACTAGGAAATTGAGGTGCATGATACATAGGATGATATGCAGCAGGTTGCACATAATATGACTCATTTCCATACCAAGCATTTTGATTTTTCTTGTTTTTATGCTTCTTTGGTTTACTAGATGCTTGCTCTTTAACAGACGACTTAGCTTTATCACTAGTCTGATTAGTCTTAACCTTATCAGAAGACTTCCTAGGACTCTTCTGTTTGGGTTTACTAGTCTGTTTTTCTATACTAGGCTCTTTGCTCTTTTTAGCCTTAGGAGATTTCTTCTCCTTTACCACTTTCTCAGATGAGGTAGGTTTAGAAGTTTGAACATACAGAATGACCTTACTATTGTCAGCTGATATGAATTTTTCAGTATGATTCAATCTAATTTATCCTTTTCTAAAGGTGTCTCCTGTTTACTAGATGTATGCATGGATGCAACAGTAGACTTATCATGAGACTCAATAATTTTCTCAAGTTCCATGATTTTTCCTTTATAAACCTCACACTCAGCTTTCAGAGATTCATGCTCTTGCTCAAGCTGTTTATATTCAGCTGATTCCCTTGGCTTTTCAGCTAAGAGTTTCAGTGAACTATTTTGCTCTTTTAGCAGGATCATCTCTTCCTTAAGCTTTTTATATGCTTCAGCAATACCAGTATTGTTAAGCATCATTTGTTCAAATGAACTAAATAATTCATCATTAAGAGGAGTTACCTCATCCTCAGAGTCATCAGAGTCCTTTGCCATCAGGCACAGGAGAGCAGGTTTTTCTTCATCAGAAGATTCTTCATCAGACGAGTCTGAATCTGAATCAGATGAGTAGACAGCAGTCAGCTTTTCTGCTTCAGCCATCATTGCTTTTCCTCTCTGATGCTTTCTTTCTTTTCTCACTTTCTTTTCCTCTTCAGTGTACTTTTCTGCTTTTGGATATGGGCAGTCTTTGATGAAGTGTCCCAATTTCCTGCAGTTGTAACACATTAGTTTTGATTTATAATCATCTTTATCTTGAGAAGAAAAGTTAGGTTTAGAAGAAGAGGCATTGTTGTATTTGTTCTTCATTTTTCTTTTGTAGAACTTCTTGAAATTGTTCATCAACAGTGCAACATCTCCAGCAGTGTACTCCTTCTTGTTGAGTGGTGATGCTTCATCAGATGAGTCCACATCTTTGCTTTTCTGTGCTGGTCTCCTGGTGTTTTCAGCAGCAACCAGTGCAGCTGTGGGTCCTGAAGTTGAGGTTTCTTCAATTCCCATTCTAGGCAGTTTATACTCGAATGCCTTGAGTACAGAAAACAGCTCAGTAAGAGAGATTTTTCCCAAATCCCTTGATTCTTCCATTGCTGTAACTTTCATGTTGAACTTTGGAGGTAGAGCCTTTAGTACTTGATGGAATAGTGCCCAGCAAGCCAATGTTAATTAGCTTGTTGAAATACTATTTTCTTATGGTTTATAATTAATACGCCGTTCATTCATAGTATGTGAAACTGAACAATGGCCAACTTCATCTCTCGCGAACCTATCTAAGCGATTGGATGAAATCCTGAGGTCACAATAGACTATGGGACGATTCACTTCAGTACTGAGTGCAATCATGAAACAGTCTCAAAGGTCGTGATCTTAAAACCGTTCCAAGTCATAGATTCCAAACGAGACGGGGTATCGTAGGAATCGTCAAGACTTGTACAAATATGCATGATTCACATGGAGTGAATTTGTAGAGTTTCATGAGCAAGGAATTTGAGTCCAGTGCATATGAGTAGGTGGTTCAATGGAGGATTGAACGCATCGAACGACCCGAACAGAGAAACCCATTGTGGAAGCGCATGACGCATATCGGTGATGGGATGTTTCTCAAAGGCTTATAATAGTGTACGATTTAGTCCTTAGACTTGAGGTACTAGGGCGAATTCGGTACATGGATGTGCGTACTTAGATTTAGGTACTGGTCACGTAGCCTGGCCGCAAAGTGCCTAAGTTGGGTGCGTACACGACTGTACGCGAGTGGTTAGTACTAAGAAAGGATCTATCGACTCATCCTGATAAGATGAGAGTATTTCCTGTACGTTCTTCGATAATATGTTCCTACAAACCCATGGCCATGGTTGGTGACAAATTTGGAAGGGGTTTCCAAATTAGGCAGTCACACCGGAATTATTATCCAGAAATAGAAAGTACAGTATTGAGATAATTAGAGGTGCCGATCAATTCACACACCCTAGGTCTCGATCGGGAAATCATCGTAGAAGGACCGTATGTACATGGCAATTATAAGAGGTGAGGTTCACAATAAATCAATTCACCTTTGATTGGGATTCATGGGCTTGTGGCTAGACATCGACCATGAAGTGTAGGTACTCCGGAATTAATAGAGGATTTAATTCTAGGAGTGATCAATTAAAAGTAGTTTAATTGATCGGAGCATTTAATTGCTTGTTAATTAAATCACGAAAGTCGTGGGCCTGCTGCCAGTTGATGGTGAACCCAGAGGGTCACACACAAAACAATTGGACGGTGACTGTCTTAAAGGAAAGAAAGTGATTTAAGGTTGTTAAATCAAGGTAATTGAATTATGGTATTAATTCAATTGGAGATTATTAATTAGATGACTAATTGATTAATTGATAATTAATTAATTAGAGTTATCTGATTAATTATGGAATTAATTAAAGTAGTTAATTAATTGGAAGAATAAATAATTAACCAATTTAAGTATTGGATAATTATGGGTTGATTTTGGAATTATCTAAACTTAAGGGGTAGGGGGCGATTTTAGTAGCTAAAAAGAAAAGGAGTTTTGTTTCTTGCAAATCAAGTTTGAAGAGATTTATCAAATCTCATATTCCTAAGGATAAGGAATGAAGATTTGATAAACAAGGAAAGGAGATCTTTTTGGAGAAGGACTCTTCTCCTATAAATACTCCCTTTCCTCTTCATTCTAAAAATGCTATGAGAATAAGTTTTTGCACAAGTTTTGAAAAACCCTAAAAGCTTTTGAGAGAAAAGTTGCTGAAAATTTTGAGAGGAAAAATCGAGAGAGTTAGATTTTTCAAACAAGAATTTTTAATTACAAAATCGCCCCAAAAGTTTTTCGCCCCTAAACCCTAGCCGCCCAATTAGATTCGGCCGAACCCAAATCGGTCCAAACCTGACCCTGGCCGAACCCTGCTCGGACCAGATCTGTACTTGGCCGAACCCTGCTCGACCGCATAAGTCCTGTGGATCGAATTCTTCCATTGTTGTCTCCGTTCCTTTGCTGACAAACCTGCGAGATCAAGTTCGTAGCCTAAGATTCGTAGGGGTCGCTACAATCCGATTGGTGTGGACTAGCTTTGGAGGTGAGACATATGGATCACTCAATTTGTGGATCAAACCAAATGCTCGGAGGACACGGGAATCCCAATGGTGACAGGTAATATGCGATTAACCCCCTCGTGTTTAATTGATGTTTGATTCATACCTATTCGTATAATAAACTATGGAGAAAAGATTTATGGGACATATAGGAACTCGAAAAATTTTAAATTCCGCACTTCGTTGTATTGACAATCGAGCCCTAGCCCAAATATACCAACAGTGGTATCAAAGCCAACTCCATACGTTTTTATACGAAAAGGCCTGAACATAATGTGTTTTCACTGTATATGCTTGATTGTATGTATGAGAACGCATGTTAATTATGTTCTAGTGATTGATTCTTGCTTGTTATGACTAGATCTATGATTGGGTAAAACTGCTTTTTTAGATCTGTGGCGAATTTATAGTTTTTCGAAAAATCAGGGCTTTTATGCAAAAATCGCAAAACATGAAAATTAGGGCTGAAAATTTAATTTTCTGTTTCTGGAAATTTTTTGAAAAATCTGGGTGTTTTCTGAAAATCTGATCGCACGCAATTTTGGACCATTTTGCAATTTTCGAAAATTCAAGGACTGTTTTGTAATTTCCGAAACTTCAGGGGTCTGTTTGCAAATTCGAAAATTTTCTGGATTTCAAAATTTTAATTTTCTGCTCATTCTGTCCGAAAACTGTTTTGAGGGTATTTTGTAACTTTTCAAAAGTTTTGGGGTCAAAAGTGCAATTTCCGAAAGTATAGGGGCTGAACTGCAATTTTCAAAAGTTGAAAAATCAGAATCTGAAATTAAGGCAGAAAACTTGTTTTGTTTATCCGAGAATTTAGTTGTCATAATTAGTAGTGACTAAAAAGCAAGAATCATAGGAAGTTAGTTTTAAAAGGTGTTTTAAAATTAAGGTAGAAGAAAGTAAAAGTTGTTTACATGTTTCTTTGCTCTACGTGAACTGTTTACGTGGTTTTCGATCGCGCCGAGCCTTGACCTTAGGTTAGATGTGATTGGTTTAATTTAATGCATGGTTTTTATTGGGCCTGCGAGCCTGTTATTATTTTTGGGCCATTTTGAGCTTTTGTAATAGAATAGGGCTTTACTGCTTTCCTAGTTTAGGATGGAGGCCCATTTACAAGCAAGGTGGGAGCCCAAGAAGAATTGAAGGCCATGTATGCGTGGTACATTGTGTAATAGCATAGGTTCTTTGAGAACCCTTTAGATTGACCAATTGGGCCAACATCATTGGCTCGATGATGGCCCGCATAGGAGGCTCCCGATCGAAAACATATTGTGGTAGTATGCATGCTAGGCTTGTATGGCTTTTATTTATTAGTCGATTTATGATTGCTTGTGTGTTTGCGCGCTAGAATCTAGATCGTAAATAAAAGATAAAGCATAATTGAAGCGGTGAGATCTCGAGGAGAGTTTCTTCAAACTTTCAAAAACGAAAATTCCCCTCTCGAATAATTATTAAGTCATATTGGGTTAAATTATAAAATGAGGTTTTATAAAATCCAAGCCTTCCATTAATAGGGACTAGTGTAAGTTGTTTACTTATCGATAGAGGTGATCCAGAGTCTGGCACCCGAGTCGAAGAAAGGGGCAATACACGAAATTCCTTGATTCTAGTTTTCTTAAAACTCGACAAGGGTAGGGACTGGTCGGGACGTGAAAATCGACCGATAACTAGTTACGGAGAATTCATGACCGGGCTCGTTGCTTATCATGATTAATGGGTTAGACTTAACGCGTAGTAACATTTATGATGTAGCAGTGCTAGATAAATGCGAAAAACGAGGCAAAATAACTTGAAGGTTGTGTAGTAGACACAATTGGTAATATGTATACCTACCTAGGGAATTAATTGTATGGCCACGAGTCGTGGGTGCAACTAATTGCTGCTGGGACGTCAAGACCTACTAGGAAATAGACTTTTCCCGAAACTAGAAGGGGTTACTGTTTCGATAAAATAGTGGGAGAACTTTTTCGATAAAAAGTCCAAATTTCGTTAATTATAAGTATTAATATTAAACCTGTCTGCTTATAGTTGTCTGTTTTTAAATGTTAGCCATTTACCATCCACTGTCCGATACTCGATGCGCTTGAGAACCGAACCAACTTGGAAAAGGGAGATGTGCAAATTCCTCTACGAAACCGACATGGCTAAGTTTGACAATGTTAGGGAATATTGTTCTTACTTAAGCAAGATATTCGAGCTGATCAAAGGGTTTGGAGCCCAATTGACTCTCGAAGATGAGATAACGATAACCCTACAAGGATTATCTGAGACCTTCACTCATTTTATGCAACATTGCATTATTCCGCCTGATGGAATACAAACAAAGCAATTGCATGAGTTGTTAGACAAATATGAAGAAGCTCATCAACGTGGTTTTGGTCTATATGATTGGAATTGCCCTCTATGTAAGTACGAAAGGAAAATAAGGAAGCTTGTTGAAAAGGATTTCCTGGAAAGACTTGACTACGGTATGACTTTTTAAGTTATACACTTGTTGAATCTTTTTGATGTAAGACATCTGATTAAAACTTTCATTTCTGTAATAGCATTTACAGGCAATGATAGTCTTCCCGCTCAACCTAAAAGGAGGAAAATCCTTGAAAGGGAGATGCAAGTAGTGCAGAGCGAGATGAGGAAACTGGAATTCCGGGACTGGGTCAAGGAAGAATTGTACCTAGACATTCCTTTTTAGCAAAAGAAGTTTTTCTTAGTTTTTCGTATTAGCATGAGTTTTAAGTTTTAGTTTACTTTGAGTATTATTTCACATTTTGTACGAGACCTTATTGCTTTACCATTGAGAAATGGAATTTATTTAATTAGAGCAATTTAACTTTGTACAAATGTTGATGTTTTGAAACATAGAAATAAACAATGATAAACAAATCAAAACTTTGAAAAACTATGTGCTAAATCGAAAACAAGCAAAACAAACGAGATAATCGTTTACGCTTGAAATGTTCATTCTGGACATTCTTCCTAAAGAGAGATGCGAAAGGGAAGTTTTATTTACTGTTCCTGAGATAATGAACTTGAGTAAAATCGAAACTTTCAAATCTTGAAGGAATGATAACCGAAGAGAAGGATTGCTAAGGCATTCCAAAACATTTCAATCGACATGAACTAAAAGCACTAGTTCAAAGGGATGCTACTTCACATATACTTACGATTTCAAATCGTTAAAATATATGTGTACTTAGCTGAAGTACAATTCTGAAACTATTGAAGTAATTCAATAGACGTTTTGGAAATGAAGTAACAAGATGCATTGTGTCAAAAGCAATTTGATTTAATCAAACCTGCTGAAACATAAGCAACTTAACACCTCGATTATCCAAGACGAGAATAGAATTCTCATGAAGCAAATCAAAGAAGAAATCGAACTTTGTTTGATTCACGACTCTGATCTTGCTGAGTTTCCTTTATTCAAATTAGGGGATACCTTCCCTTGACTCTTCAAAGATACTTGGTATAGTATATTTCGAAGTAAGTCCTTACATCGCCATGTCTTTTAAGACATAGCAGAACACCCTTATATGAGAAATTAGATGGTAGATCTAGTTCATATAAAGTTTATGGGGTATTCAACAAAATCCATTGAATACCTGTTCCACGACGACGAGAAACAAAAAGTATCTCGTAAGTAGCTTATTCCTCTGTTGACAAGATCTTGTCAAAGGAAATAAGGAATGTCGTAGAACTTGATGAAGTCCAAGGATTGGACCCGTCCCCATGAACAGTGGGAGTAAACACTGAAAACTGCTGAATCTATCTATACACAAAGAAATCGTAATCTGATCAAATTCGTAAGGAACTCAAAACTCCATTTTACGAAATTAAGAAATTAGATTTTTGATCCAAGATTACAAAAGGATTATGTTAAACATGATCTAAGGGATATGGCACATAGCCATAAGATTCGAAGTTGAAAAATTTGACTCACTTAAATGGCAATAGGTCATTATTCAAAAGTCCTTTTAGGATTGATGAAAATGCCTTATGTCCATTAACTACGTCAAAATTCATTTCGAAACTATTAGCCATAGAAAGGTAGTTTTGACTACCGAAGGCATGACTATTGGATATGAATCCTGCATCTCACAATTGAAAATTGATGAGAAGATCTCTATTCTAATCCAAAGGTCAATCTATGACTTTTTCCCAAATTTGGAACATGCAACTTGATAGTTGATCAAGAATGTTGAATTTGTCAAAAGGCATATGGATTCCAATTGTGCAAAAGAATCAGTGGGAGTGTAGTTAAGTTCGAAGCGCAACGAGATGATGTTCTGTACATCAAGCAAGATATAAGAATATCAGAGAAGCACAGACGAAAGCGTGTTCTTCACGCAATTCTCCATGATAAGATTTGGAATTACATCTCGCGTACTGGCAATACGTATCTATGGTAGATAGAAGGAAGAAGATGTAGTAATTTACCAAATCAAAGTACAAAGACTATATTGATTGAATTCAATATGGAAGAATCCAAGAAAGGATTGTTTCCAAAGAGACAAAATCTCTCTCACTTATTTAATGAGCCCTAAATTAATGAGTGAAGAAGTAACTGTCTCAAGAAGCCTTATGCTTGGCATTTGGATTGCATGTAGCATGCAAAGTCTTGTACTAGACCTGACTCATCAAAATGCTCTGAACAAGCTACTGATAGTCAAACACCAGTAAAGGACACTGGTCTACCATAAAAGCAAATCCTCGAAGATAATTAAAGGATGCAACGCTGGTCTATGGTAGTAGTGGAGAATTGAAACTCGAAGGATTTTTGAAATTCGAGATTTCCAGTCTGAAGTGGATCATTTATTCTGTCTCGATAGAGCAAAGGTAAATTGGAAGGAATTCCAATAATATACCATTGCCGATTCAAACAAGAATAAAAGGGCACCATTATGATGCTGCACAAAATAAGGTGTTTAGATAAGAAATTTTCATCCAACGATTGGATGAAATACCTAGCATGACAAAAGCCTATCATAATCTTAACCGATTTAGATGAGGCAATTGCTCAATGAAAGGAAGTTGAGATCTCACCTATAATCTGAACACAATACCGTATGATTGAACCAGTCCTGGGTAGTTGAGACGAGTAGAAGTATTACTTCATCTCGACGAGGACAAACTTAGCAGATCCACTAATTAAGCTCTCTCACAAATGGTTCGAGGGACATCTTGGTATAGATGGGTCTTAGAAATGTTGTGATTGGCTTTAGGGCAAGTGGGAGATTGATGGAATAGTGCCCAGCAAGCCAATGTTAATTAGCTTGTTGAAATACTATTTTCTTATGGTTTATAATTAATACGCCGTTCATTCATAGTATGTGAAACTGAACAATGGCCAACTTCATCTCTCGCGAACCTATCTAAGCGATTGGATGAAATCCTGAGGTCACAATAGACTATGGGACGATTCACTTCAGTACTGAGTGCAATCATGAAACAGTCTCAAAGGTCGTGATCTTAAAACCGTTCCAAGTCATAGATTCCAAACGAGACGGGGTATCGTAGGAATCGTCAAGACTTGTACAAATATGCATGATTCACATGGAGTGAATTTGTAGAGTTTCATGAGCAAGGAATTTGAGTCCAGTGCATATGAGTAGGTGGTTCAATGGAGGATTGAACGCATCGAACGACCCGAACAGAGAAACCCATTGTGGAAGCGCATGACGCATATCGGTGATGGGATGTTTCTCAAAGGCTTATAATAGTGTACGATTTAGTCCTTAGACTTGAGGTACTAGGGCGAATTCGGTACATGGATGTGCGTACTTAGATTTAGGTACTGGTCACGTAGCCTGGCCGCAAAGTGCCTAAGTTGGGTGCGTACACGACTGTACGCGAGTGGTTAGTACTAAGAAAGGATCTATCGACTCATCCTGATAAGATGAGAGTATTTCCTGTACGTTCTTCGATAATATGTTCCTACAAACCCATGGCCATGGTTGGTGACAAATTTGGAAGGGGTTTCCAAATTAGGCAGTCACACCGGAATTATTATCCAGAAATAGAAAGTACAGTATTGAGATAATTAGAGGTGCCGATCAATTCACACACCCTAGGTCTCGATCGGGAAATCATCGTAGAAGGACCGTATGTACATGGCAATTATAAGAGGTGAGGTTCACAATAAATCAATTCACCTTTGATTGGGCTTCATGGGCTTGTGGCTAGACATCGACCATGAAGTGTAGGTACTCCGGAATTAATAGAGGATTTAATTCTAGGAGTGATCAATTAAAAGTAGTTTAATTGATCGGAGCATTTAATTGCTTGTTAATTAAATCACGAAAGTCGTGGGCCTGCTGCCAGTTGATGGTGAACCCAGAGGGTCACACACAAAACAATTGGACGGTGACTGTCTTAAAGGAAAGAAAGTGATTTAAGGTTGTTAAATCAAGGTAATTGAATTATGGTATTAATTCAATTGGAGATTATTAATTAGATGACTAATTGATTAATTGATAATTAATTAATTAGAGTTATCTGATTAATTATGGAATTAATTAAAGTAGTTAATTAATTGGAAGAATAAATAATTAACCAATTTAAGTATTGGATAATTATGGGTTGATTTTGGAATTATCTAAACTTAAGGGGTAGGGGGCGATTTTAGTAGCTAAAAAGAAAAGGAGTTTTGTTTCTTGCAAATCAAGTTTGAAGAGATTTATCAAATCTCATATTCCTAAGGATAAGGAATGAAGATTTGATAAACAAGGAAAGGAGATCTTTTTGGAGAAGGACTCTTCTCCTATAAATACTCCCTTTCCTCTTCATTCTAAAAATGCTATGAGAATAAGTTTTTGCACAAGTTTTGAAAAACCCTAAAAGCTTTTGAGAGAAAAGTTGCTGAAAATTTTGAGAGGAAAAATCGAGAGAGTTAGATTTTTCAAACAAGAATTTTTAATTACAAAATCGCCCCAAAAGTTTTTCGCCCCTAAACCCTAGCCGCCCAATTAGATTCGGCCGAACCCAAATCGGTCCAAACCTGACCCTGGCCGAACCCTGCTCGGACCAGATCTGTACTTGGCCGAACCCTGCTCGACCGCATAAGTCCTGTGGATCGAATTCTTCCATTGTTGTCTCCGTTCCTTTGCTGACAAACCTGCGAGATCAAGTTCGTAGCCTAAGATTCGTAGGGGTCGCTACAATCCGATTGGTGTGGACTAGCTTTGGAGGTGAGACATATGGATCACTCAATTTGTGGATCAAACCAAATGCTCGGAGGACACGGGAATCCCAATGGTGACAGGTAATATGCGATTAACCCCCTCGTGTTTAATTGATGTTTGATTCATACCTATTCGTATAATAAACTATGGAGAAAAGATTTATGGGACATATAGGAACTCGAAAAATTTTAAATTCCGCACTTCGTTGTATTGACAATCGAGCCCTAGCCCAAATATCCCAACAGTACTCTGACAGTGATCTCTTTGTCAGTGAAGGTCTTTCCCAGCTTTAAGACTTCATTCAGAGTTCTGGTGAATCTGGTATCCATTTGATCAATGGTTTCTCCAGACTTCATCTTGAAGTTATCCAGCTTCTCCAAGGCAACAGTGAGCTGATGCTCCTTTATAGCATCATTGCCTTCGCTTATATCTCTGACTTTGTCCCACATCTCCTTTGCAGTCTTGCAATGTTTGACCTTGTCAAACCGATCATTATCCAGGGCTTTAGTCATGATGAATCTCCCAACTTTATCAAGATTGAAAAGCTTAATTTCTTCAGGGGTCATCTCATGAAGGTCTTTTTCCACAACCGTATCTACTTCATTTATTTTGATGGTCTTTGTGAATCTGAATGGACCTTTAATGATACATGTGTACATGTTATCATTGTAGGCTGCTAGAAAGATTTCCATTCTAATCTTCCAGTCCTCAAAGGACATACCAGCAATGTGGGGAACATGGCTGATACAATCCATTTTTCAAAAAGTTTTGGTTTTTCAAAAAGATGCTCTTTTGAAAAGTTTTAAAAACCTTTGAAAAACACTTGGATCAAGCTCGTTGATCAGGCAGCTGATTCTAATGAACCACCTGCTCTGATACCACTTGTTGGTCCCAAGTGGTCAGATGAGGTCTAGAGGAGGGGGGGGTGAATAGACCTCTGAAAATTTTTAGACTTAAAAACTTTTCAGTCTTCTGTCAGCAGACTAAGCTGATGAAGAACAGTAAGCAGACTAGTCTGATCGTGAACAAATCTTGAACAGACGACTGACCACTCTTCTTACAGATACTTAGCTGTTTTTCAGCAAAACAGTTTTCCAAAGAGTATACTTGCAGCGGATTATTCGAAAGTGTTTTTCACAAGTAAACTAAGTTCTAAAAGATTTTATCCCCAGTTTAAAACTCCTTATAAAATATTTTGATTGATTCACAGTGTTTAAATATGCAAACTTTAAAATGTGCGAGAAAGCTTAAATGCAAAATAACACAAAGAATTTTTATAGTGGTTATATGGATAAAAATCCTTTAGTCCACTCTTCCAGATCACTTAGATTCTGGGTTATACTATAATCACTTAGATTACAATATTTCTCCACTTACACCAAGACAACAAATGAAATGGCTGTAAGCTCACAATAGGAAATCACAAAGAAGACCTATCCTCTAAAGTAGAATCACTCACAAAGATGGATTCTCACTTCGCACAACACTCAGCTATTACAAAATCACTCAGATAATGTTTTTCTGATTTCTTCAACTGGGTTCTGTCAACAGATGACTTCCACCAGACGAGTGAGCTGTTCGAGCTTTTGAGACTTAAAGAAATTCTGCTTCAAAATTTCGATCTCTGATTGTTGTTGTGTTATTGCTCGATTGAAATTCAGCTCTATTTATACATGGAGATGAAAATATGACCGTTGAAGGCAAGTCACAAATCAAATCCATTCTTCAGCTCTTTTGAAACGGCTCTCTGCAGCAAACCGTACAGTGTACAGTACTTTTCTGTCCATCGCATTAAATGCTGCATTAAATGCACTCTGCTGATCCGAGGATATCTTCAATCATTTGCCATTACTACCCTTCTCTTTCAGCATTTATTACACTAGGTGCATTTATTACCGTTGAACTGATCTCATGATCTCTTCTACTCTGCTGATCTAAGCAACCCTTCTGATAGGTACTCTGCTGATCAAATACTGAACTAATCTTATTTGACTCGGCTGATATACTACCCTTCTGTTTGCTGTTTCAGCAAGAGATCACTAGTCTTCTGAACTTTGAACTTTGAACTCTTCTGATGTCTTCTTTTACTTGTTCAAAATTCTTCCAAGGGAACTAAGCTTTCCATACTTAGCTGATTATGATGTTTTGGAAATCATCAAAACCTTCCCTTAAATTCTGACTTCTTTCATCTTCATCTACATCTTCATCCAACAATAAGAAGGCCATGTATGCATGGTACAATGTGTAATAGCATAGGGCCTGTTTGAGAACCCTTTAGATTGACCAATTGGGCCAACATCATTGGCTCGATGATGGCCCACATAGGAGGCTCCCGATCGAAAACATATTGTGGTAGTATGCATGCTAGGCTTGTATGGCTTTTATTTATTTGTCGATTTATTTTTAGCTGCGCGCTAGAATCTAGATCGTAATAAAAGATAAAGCATAACTGAACCGGTGAGATCTCGAGGAGAGTTAGCATAACTTTCAAAACCAGAAAACCCCCTCTCGAATTAATATTAAGTCATATTGGATTAAAATAAAATGAAGTATTTATATAAATCCAAGCCTTCCATCAATAGGAACTAACGTATGTTGTCTACTTATCGATAGAGGTGATCCAGAGTCTGGCACCCGAGTCGAAGAAAGGGACAATACGTGAAATTCCTTGACTCCTGTTTTTAACTAAACATGACAAGGGTGAGGACTGGTCGGGATGTGAGGATCGACCGATAACTAGTTACGGAGAACTCACGACCGGGCCCGTTGCTTATCACAGGGAATCCCGAGCGAACCAAACAAACATTGGATTTAATCCATACTGACGTTTGTGGACCATTGAGTGTCAATGCGAGAGGAGGATTCTCTTACTTCGTAACATTCACCGACGATTTTAGTCGTTATGGATATGTGTATCTCATGAAACACAAATCCGAAACTTTTGAGAAATTCAAAGAGTTTCGAATGGAAGTTGAGAATCAACTTGGACATAGTATTAAAGCACTTCGTTCTGATAGAGGTGGAGAGTACTTAAGCCAAGAATTCCTTGATTATCTAAAAGAGAATGGAATTCTCGCCCAGCGAACTCCCCCTAGGACGCCCCAACTCAATGGAGTGTCCGAGCGGAGGAACCGAACATTGTTAGACATGGTTCGTTCCATGATGAGCTTCGCTGACCTCCCCTTTTCGTTTTGGGGCTTGGCCCTATTAACTGCATCGAAGATACTAAACATAGTACCTTCGAAGTCAGTGCCGACAACACCGCACCAAGTATGGTATGGTAAGGCACCCGTGTATTCGTACTTACGAGTATGGGGATCTCCTGCGTATGTAAAGAACAAGAAGGGAGATAAGCTAGATAGTAGATCTAGTTTGTGCAAATTTGTGGGGTATCCAAAGGAATCCATTGGATACCTGTTCTTCGATCCTAAAGAACGTAATACGTTCGTATCTAGGAACGCCCACTTCTTGGAAGAGGATTTCCTCACCAATCGAAATGGGACAATCGTAGAACTTGATGAAGTCCAGGAATCGGACCCATCCTCACAAACAGTGGGAGCTGAACCAGAATTTACTGAACCTACTAGTACACCTACTCTTCGAAGGTCTGATCGAATTCGTAAGGAGCCAGAGCGATTTGGTTTCATTCACGAAAACGAAAGAGGTGATAATGATCCAAGGACCTATCAAGAAGCGATGTCAGACATAGACTCGGGTGCGTGGCTCGAAGCCATGCAATCCGAAATGGATTCCATGCATTCCAACAAGGTTTGGACCTTGGTCGATCCACCTGAGGAAACTATCCCTGTAGGATGCAAATGGATCTTCAAGCGTAAGCTTGGAATGAATGGAGAGATTTTAACTCACAAGGCACGCTTAGTGGCGAAGGGGTATTCTCAAAGGCCTGGAATAGACTATGAGGAAACCTTCTCTCCCGTAGCGATGTCCAAATCCATTCGGATATTGCTTGCCATTGCCGCATGGCATGATTATGAGATATGGCAAATGGACGTAAAGACCGCCTTCCTCAATGGAGACATTGACAAGGAGATCTTTATGCAACAACCTGAAGGTTTTGCGTCCAAAGGAAGTGAACACAAATTATGTAAACTTCAAAGGTCGATATATGGCCTCAAACAGGCATCACGAACCTGGAACATACGATTTGATGAGACAGTCAAGGCATTTGGCTTCATCAAAAATGTATATGAACCTTGTGTGTACAAGAAGAATAGTGGGAGCGCAGTACAATTAATTGTTTTGTACGTCGATGACATTTTGTTGATCGGAGACGATATCAAGATGTTAGCACAGACTAAAGCGTGGTTATCCGCGCAGTTCTCTATGAAAGATATGGGAGACGCATCTTACGTATTGGGAATACGTATCTATAGGGATAGATCGAAGAAGATGATTGGACTCTCCCAATCTCAGTACATTAACACAATCTTGATAAGATTCAAGATGGAAGAATCCAAGAGAGGATTGCTTCCAATGAGACATGGTATCTCTCTTTCTAAGTCTATGTGCCCTACGACTGACGAAGAAAAGACGAGAATGTCTCTCATACCTTATGCCTCTGCTATAGGGAGCATAATGTATGCGATGTTGTGTACTCGACCAGACATAGCACACGCTCTAAGTGTAACGAGCCGCTATCAGTCAAATCCAGGCGAAGAGCACTGGACTGCCGTAAAAGCAATCCTAAAGTACCTGCGAAGGACTAAGGATATGTTTTTGATCTACGGTGGTAGTGGAGAACTTAAACTTGAAGGATTCACTGATGCAAGTTTCCAGTCTGATGTGGATGACTTCAAATCCAAATCTGGATACATATTCCGCATCAATGGTGGAGCAGTTAGTTGGAAGAGCTGTAAACAGTCTACCACTGCTGATTCAACCACAGAAGCAGAATATATTGCAGCATCAGATGCAGCAAAAGAAAGTGTATGGATGAAAAACTTCATCCAAGAACTGGATGTTGTTCCTAGCATTGCTGAACCTGTAGTCGTCTTCTGTGACAACAACGGGGCGATAGCTCAAGCGAAGGAGCCGAGATCACACCATCAATCCAAACACGTACAGAGGAAATACCACGTGATCAGGGAGATCATGGGTAGAGGAGACATGCACATGGAGTATGTCAAATCGGAAGACAACGTAGCTGACCCACTAACTAAGCCACTTTCACAAAAGGCGTTCGATAGTCATCTAGAGCAGATGGGACTTAGAACCATAGGTGAATGGCTTTAGGGCAAGTGGGAGATTGATAGGATAGTGCCCTGCAAGCCAGTTCTGTTAGCTTGTAATAGATCTATCCTGTATGAAACGATCTTTGATTTTATAATAATACGCATGTTTATTTATATATGTATAAGGATAAACAATGGCCAACTTCATCTTTCGCGAATACATTTAAGCGATTGGTTGAAACCCTTAGATTACATTTGACTATGGGACGATTCACTTCAGTACTGAGTGCAATCATGAAACAGTCTCAAAGGTCGTAATCTTAAAAGTGTTCCAAGTCATAGATTCCGAACGAGACGGGGTATCGTAGGAATCGCCAAGACTTGTACAAGTATGCATGATTCACATGGAGTGAATTTGTAGTGTTTCATGAGCAAGGAATTTGAGTCCAGTGCATACGAGTAGGTGGTTCAATGGAGGATTGAACGCATCGAACGACCCGAACAGAGAAACCCATTGTGGAAGCGCATGACGCATATCGGTGATGGGATGTTTCTCAAGGAATATAATAGTGTACGATTTAGTCCTTTGACTTGAGGTACTAGGGCGAATTCGGTGCATGAAAGTGCGTACTTAGATCTAGGTATAGGCCACGTAGCTTGGTCATAACATGCCTAGGTTGGGTGCGTATGGACATGTGCGCGAGTGGTTAGTACCGATATGGAATCTATTGACTCACTGTAATGGGTGAGAGAATTTCCTATACGATTCTTAGATAATATATCCAAGGATTCTGCGGCCGCAGTCGGTGACGGATTTGGAAAGGGGTTTCCAAATTTAGAAGGTCACAAAGATATATTATCCTGAATTAGAAAGTATAGCTATCGAGACAAATTTAGAGGTTCCGATCAATTCACACACCCTAAGTCTTGATCGGGAATATTAGTCTATAGAAGGACCGTATGTACATGGTAATTATATGAGACGAGGTTCACAAATATCAATTCACCTGAAATTGGGCTTCATGGGCTTGTGGCTAGACATCGACCATGAAGTGTGGGTACTCCTGAATTAATAGAGGATTTAATTCTAGGAGTGGTTAATTAAAGGTTGTTTAATTAACCGGAACAATTTATTGTTCATAAATTAAATCACGAGGGATTCGTGGGCCTGCTGCCAGTTGATGGTGAACCCAGAGGGTCACACACAATACAATTGGACGGTGACTGTTATAAAAGGACATGAAAGGAATTAATTGATTTAAAGGTAATTAAATCAATTAAATGAATTAAAAGTATTTAATTCAAGTGGGAGATTAATTAATTGGCTAACTTAATTAATAATTGAGTTGCTAGTTAATTAAAAGAAATATTGATTTAATTGGACTGGGCATTTAATTAAAGTAGTTAATTAAATGGAGGATTGCAAGATATGGGCTTCTATTAATTAAAGCCCATAAGGAGTCTTGCAAACCCTAGGTCAGAAGGAGTCTATAAAAGGGGAACTACATGAGCTTAAAATCTAACACCTAAGAAAGAAAAACCCTAGCCTCCTTCTGCCCTAAGTAGCCGCCCCCTCTCCAAGCTAACCCTAGCTAGCCGCCGCCGCCACCTCAAGCCGCCGCCACCTGCTGCCGTGGACTGCTTGGTGCCGCCGCCGCCATCTCCCCTGTTCCATTGTGTTAGATCTTGATCTGTCAAGAGATCTAATACAATCATGCAATAACAAATCTCCTGAATCCAGTTCTGAGCCTAAGATCTTGAGGTGTTGCCAGAATCCAATTGGTGTGGACTATCCCTGGAGGTGAGACACTTGGATCACTCCTGTGAACCAGATCAGATTCAGAAACGAAGCCGGAGGTTTCCACCACCTTGCCTGTGGTGAGGTATATCGCAAAAACCCCCTTTGTTAATTCATTGTGTGCGTTTTTGTTCTTGCTTTTGTATACATAATATGGAGACTTCTTATATGGGACCATTGGATGACTAGAAAAATTTTAAATTCCGCACTTTGTTGTTTGACAAAATCGAGCATATCCCAACATTTGCACACCCAGCTGGAGTGCAAAGTACTTAGCCTGAAAAAAGAAAGCAGTCCTTACGTAACAGGGTAATCAAAATGAAAGCGGGAAAAATAATGAAAGATAGGTCTACCTGCTCGCACAACTTCACTAGCGACTGTACAAGGCGTACATTGGAAGTACTCTCAAGCTTCCTCAACTCACCGGGCAAAATAGTGCTCAAGCCCAGATCCCAGGACAAAGCATCGGGCTCAACAGAGCCCAGCAGTTCACTAAGAAGAGGGACATTGTCAGGGCGGGGAGTCTCTGACCGCAAGATATCCTTAACTTGCGCAAGGATACAACGATCATCTAACAGACGAGGGGATTCCCTCTCGTTGGGGCTAATCGACGTTTCCTTACCCGAAGCAGATATAACGGTCCGACGACCAGGCCTTGACTCAGTTCGACCTCCAGAAGGACCGCCAGATTCGAAAGAAGTAGTCATCACAGTAGTATCATTAAACAAATAATCAGGACAATCTTGGAAAATAGGTTGTGTTGTGGAGGGATTGACAAAGGAGCCCTCATCAACTTGACCTCCGCTGACGATCGGGGCAGTAGAGGTAGAAAAAAGAAGGGAATTAACAAAATCCCCTCCATGAAAACCATGCTCAAAGGAAGAAACGCCTGAAGAAACAGGTATATCAAAAATCTGATCCACGTTACGAGTCACCAAAAGCCACCCGACCAGGGGAAGGCCTACTTCCTACTTCAGTAGAAGAAGAAAAATTTGGTTGTACAAAAGATGAACTAATTGCGGAAAAAGGTTCAGAAGGGATAACAGGAGTGTCGATCACCGACCTAGTATTAGAAGACGAATGAAGAGGTTCTATCGAGGGCCCCTCCATTCGAGACTTTTTTAGTCTAGTATTCCTAGCGCTCTCACGGGAAGGACGCTTCGAAGTATTACCAAAAAGATTACTCATGGTCGGATTTTCAAAAAGTACAATTTAAATATCGAGAAAGCTTATCGACGAGCTGAAGAAAGAGTATTCTGTTAAAGAGATAAGTATAGTGGTAAATAGCGAGTCAAGTTTTTTACCTTTTATATTTATACTATACGAAAAGACGATAGACCCAAAGAAAGGGCGCGAAACACAGAAATCAGCTTTGGAATAAAAACTAGAAGCTGAAACGACATACATATAATGATTACGGCGAAGTTAATGACTTGTCAGAATTAATACAGAGAACATGAAAGGACGTGACGTTTAGAATACAAAACGTTTATTTAACAAAAGGGTGAAAAAGTAATATTACAATTAAACCTACGGTGAATAGTTACAAAGGTTATTTCAGAGATTCTCAATATTACACAGCTTGGTCGTTGTCCTGAGTTTCTTGTTCACTACCGACATCTCCTTCCCCTGCTATGTCAATATCTTCTTCCTCTTCCTCTCGATCGATAAAATTGTTATCAACCTTACCATTAATATCTGAAGAAGGAATTGGCAATGGTTTTCCAAACTTTTTAACGAGGTGAGCCAAAGGAAAGTTTTGATAAACAACGTCCGGAAGCTCGGAGGAGGAATATGCTTCGCCATAACGGTTCAGCCAAATATGTGCCGCTTTAAAATATTTCTTTCGACGATCATCTATCAATCCTAAGGCGACCAACTGATGAATTGCCTTCTTGAACGTATTTTCTAAGAGCGGACCGATCATTTGATTTACCAGCGCCATATGAACAGGAGAACTGAGGAATTCACGAATCACTTTTCATCGGAATTACGACCATAACGGTCCCTGAGTCCACTAAGAGGACTGTCCTGCTCATACTCCTCTAGTGAAGCTTGGAGACTTGATATTTGAAATTCCAACTCGCTAATCCGAGCAGTACTCTGAAATTGGAGCTCTTCTAACTTTCTAGACAATTGATCGGCTTGTTCTTGAGTGCGAGAAGTCTCCAGAACTCTGTCTATAATCTGCTGGTCATCAGTCTCCTTGGCCCGAATTTCTACGACCGGAACAGTAGAAGTCGTTGAGGGACCGGCCACTTAACCAGAAGTCCTGCCAAGCAAAGTTTTATACTTCTCTTCCAGGAATTCACACTGTTGTTTCCAAAGAGCAGTTTCATAAGCATATGATGCCAAACAAGTCTTAGTCTGAAAAAGTAAAGGGGTAAAACAAGAAATGAGTTAGCAAACTAAAAGATCTTCGGAGGAAATATCCTATAAAGCAAACATAAAATAGAGGTTACCTTTTCAGCATAAAGAGAAGCTCGCTGAAATTTCTCTAGAGGATCCTTCCGAAGAAGCTTAATCAGATCGCGAGTAAAAACGCCGGACAAAAGAACACGAGTTACCTTATCAACCGCATTCTCGCTATCGTCATGAACAAGTGAATCATTCTCAGTGTAGCCAGCGGCCCTCTTTCTGTCTAAATGATCCTCGATCATTTCGACCAAAGTAGGATTTGGATGATTGTCGCCGAGTGAAGAAAGATTGTTACCAGAACGACCATAGTAGCTCCTCTTTCTCTCCACTGGATTATTATTAGGATGAGGCATCGACCAGCTGCGATATCCACGAATACCCAAGGATGTTCTAAGCTGAAGGGGGGGATAACCGGATCCTGTCCCCTGACGAATAGGGGACTCTTGAGAAGAATCTGGAGATTCCTCTCCATTCTCCTCGGACTCATGACTTAACTCCAGCTTTCTCTTCCGAGACGCTCTCTGCTCGATAGGGACGTTCTCTATGGATTTGGATGATTTGGACAACACTATTTTTCCCTTTGAAGAATGTCTGGAATTTTCTACCATATGAGCTGAAAAAGGAAACAAGATAAAAGTTAGATTCTCTGTAGAAAAAGTATCATCTCAACACTAAGCTGAAATAAAATGCTTACCAAGTGATTCAGATGATGAACTGATTGGAAAATCATGAGCACTCAATCCCGCTTTACGAAGGAAAGCTTCCCCAATCAGAAGAGCACTCTGATATTTGTTGGTACGCATAGCGTGGATTTCACCAATAAACTGAGCATCATCAGGAATGAGTTCACCAGTCGGCAGGCGACCTCCGTAAACCCATTTGGAGCCATGATCCCACGAGAAGAGCATCGTCGAACCATCCGCCAAATGAAGACGAGGTGGGGGGCGAACAAAGAAAAAATGAGATTTCCAAGAAGGGTTGCTAGAAACTGGGGAATCGAAGATTGCTCTACTAGGCTTCTGACTAGCGAAGATATATCCGCGATTGGGGGAACTGGAAATATTAAATCGAAAAAGTTGTGTAAAGTTACGAAAGGAAGGTTTGAACCCTTTCGCGATCATTAAGACAGAAAAACAAACCACGAAAGCCACAGAATTAGGAACTAATTGTGTCAAGGACACACTGAATATTTTTAGAATATCAAGAAAGAGGGGAGACAACGGAAGACGCAGACCACTATTAAAATGGGCCGTGTAAAAGGCTCGACATCCATCCGGTGGTGATGTAACCCTATCTGATGGGGGCTATTTCGCACCCTACATACTGATCAGATCGAACAAAGATTATAAGATCGATTCGACCAATTATAAAGGATCGGGATCTTCTTACAGACCCTGCCAAATGCCGCTCGCTCCGAGTAAAGATTATACTCCGGACCCAAGAAGGATAGTTGGGCCGAGTCCAAGCAGGACTATGATTCCTTGTAATACTAGGTTTAGCGTAATATATATACCTAGTTATTCATTGTATGAGATAACTACGAATTCTCTTAATTCTGAGATTACACAAGAATACATTAATAGAACTCAATAATATCCATTATTATTGCAGAATTCTACATTCATATTGGAGTATTCTTAATTTTGTTAATGGTTTTACTTCTTGCCTTTGATTATTGCTTTTCTTTGTAAACGATCCATCCAGAATAAAGTAACAGAGCCCAATATACTGAATAATTCAATATCCAAACCCCCGATATCACAAATTCACTGATATTAAATTAACCTGACGAAAAACGGTTAAATCAGTTGGCGCCCACCGAGGGGCTAGGTTAATTATTCGATCGACATATGGCTCGCCCAAGGAAAAGCGCCCGTGTCGGAGCAAGAAGTAACACAACCACCGGTCATAACACATCTGAAGATCCACAGGAGAACGACAATAATAACGTTCCCAACACCGACGAGAATTTGCAGAATACCCATCCCCGACATCAGGAACCCCTAGAAGGTCCTCCCGGTACGATACAGGAAGAGCCGGAAGTCCCCGAGATCCCCGTTCCTCTCCCGGGTGCTCAGGAGAAATTACGACAAATAGCGATGCTCGTTAAATCGCTCTCTCCAGATGAATTACTTGTGCTTGATCAAATTCCGCGAAACCCTAGGGCTGCCAGGACAATTCCTGCTCGGAGAACGCCCGGACAAAACGATCAAGTATCTCAACAAGCTGATAGCCCACCAAGCGAGCACCGCTCACTACACAGTCCACAACAGGACAATTCAAAACCCTCCGACAATAATCCTCGAAGAAAACCAGGTCACAGAAAAACCCAGGCGAAGCGCAATGGATCCAGGGAACGTACAATTATCCCTATTGATGATGACATAGATGATACAATCCCTGATCGACCACGAACGGCTCGACTGACGGAAAGAGAAATTGAAAGGATGGTGCAGGACCGACTCGAACAACGCTTACGATCTATTCAAAATCCGTGGGCCCGAACCACGGAACTCCAGGAGAGCCTTGCGGCCTGTTCTCCCTTCTGCAGGGAAATAAAAGAGGCACAATCGATTGGACAGGTCCCGGGTAGACTACCTCGCTATGATGGAACCACTGACCCGGATGATTATATTTTTAGCTTTACGAATATAATGAATTTATATGCCCACTCTGCCGAATTCACTGCCAAATTAATGGTAACTACATTCGAAGGACTCGCATTGGACTGGTTCGCGAAACAACCTGCCAACTCCATATTCAGCTTTAGGGAACTCTGTAACAAATTGACGCAGCAGTTTGCCAGTCAGAAGAGACAAAAACTTCCGATGAGCTACCTTGGAACTATATATCAACAAGAAGGAGAATCCCTAAGGAATTGGTTGGCCAGATTCAACGTAGAATTACTTAAAATCGATTCCCCAAATATCGATTACATAATATCTATCCTCTTCGATCTCACTAAAAACAGGCAGTTCGGAAATGCCCTCAGTCGAAAACAACCAAGAACGTTCGCCGACATCATGAGCCTGGCGTCTAAGTATATGACCCAAGAAGAGATGAATTCCTTTAAGGATAAGAACAAAAGCAAAGTCGCGTCTACAGGGTCTAAGCGGCATGACAAGATTCCCGCCCAAAGATCCTTGGATTACGAGCGATCTTCCAGGAGAGGTAACGTTTTCCAGCGACTGGAATACACCAGAGCCGACCAAGAAAGGCAACCTAATTTCTACCAAAGACCAAGAAACCCTGAACAACCAATCAGAAGCAGAGTGAATCAAGTAGAACACCCAAGATTAAATGCTCCAATGGAAGAAATCTTGGAAGTTCTAGAAAGGAATAATTGGATTCCCGAGGCGAGGAAAATCGCTCAGCCCAGACCAGGGTCTAGAAACTATGATCAATACTGTAAGTACCATAGGGCACATGGGCATCGAACGGAAAATTGTTTTCACCTTAAGAGAGAAGTTGAAAAACTGATCGAGCAAGGAAAACTAGACGAATACATAGAACGAGATAATCGCAAAAGGGAAAGAAGCAGAAGCCCCCGGAACGGAACTCAAAGGAGAAGTTCTCATCGAAGATCACCTGAACGTCGGCCTACTCAGGAATTGAATCACGACCAGGTCAATGGGACTATCCACACTATATCCGGGGGGCCTGCGGGTGGAGATAGTCGTAATGCTAGACGAAGAACGACCAGATCCATAATTGCAAATTCTAAATATCCAAAAGAAATATGGACATTAGAAAACAGGCCAACAAATCACCAGCCGATCAGCTTTAACGAAGGTGAAGTACCTAAAAACATCACTTGGGATACAAAAGAGGATAACCCAGATTTCCCTATGGTAGTGTCGTTAGAAATAGCAAATTATAATGTGAGAAGAATCCTAATCGATAATGGAAGCTCAGCAAACATCATCTCCAGAGAGGTCTTAGCACAAATGAACCTCGGGCAAATAAACCTACAAAGGGTAGCAACGCCGTTGGTAGGCTTTGGAGGCTCCGAGATCATCCCCAGCGGAACGATATCTTTAAGTGTATCGCTCGGAAAGAAACCACTTCGGACCGTGAAGTTGGTAAAATTCCTAGTGGTAGATACACCCTTCGCTTATAACGCTATATTAGGGCGACCAGCCCTTAACCTTTTTCGAGCTGTAGTCTCTACCTATCATCAGAAAATAAAATTTCCAACCGACAGCGGCATTGGGGAAATAACGAACGACCACTGTATGGCATGGGACTGCTACAGCACATCATTAACGTTGAAAGAACACCCCAAGTCAATTACTCCGAGCAAGAGAAAGATCGTAGACGATCTCACTAGAAATGAGGTCGAAATTCCTATTACTGATCGATTAGATAAAAAGGGGAAAGAACCACTAGACTTATCATTGCAACCCCCAGAACATAGAGATATAATTCTGGTAGAAGGCGACTCGTCCAAAAAGACAAGAATTGGTACAGAATTGAGCAAAGAAGCAGAAGTAATGTTAATCGAATTTCTAAGAAATAACGTGGACGTCTTCGCCTGGAGTGCAAATGACATCGAAGGGATCGATCCTCGGGTAATCAAGCATACCCTAAAAATTGACCCTTCAGCGAAACCCGCCAGACAGAAGAAAAGAAATCATGGACCAGTAAAAGATAAAATTATCAAAGCCGAGGTTGAAAGACTGCTGGAGGCAAAACAAATCCTAGAAATACATTTCTCGGAATGGCTATGTAATGTCGTACTAGTAGCAAAAGGGGATAAAAAGGACAACAAATGGAGGATGTGTAATGATTTCACCGACCTTAACAAGTTATGTCCACGCGACCCTTACCCCCTCCCAAGAATTGATTTATTGGTCGACTCGACCGCTGGCTTCGCGCTGTTCAGCATGATGGACGCCTTCCAAGGTTTTTACCAAATATACATGGACGAGCGGGATCAAGAGAAGACCGCATTCATAACCGAACAGGGAGTATACTGCTTTATAGTAATGCCGTTCGGATTAAGGAACGCCGGGGCTACATACCAAAGATTGGTAAACCTAATGTTCAGGGAGTTAATCGGAGAAATAATGGAGGTCTATGTAGACGACATGTTAGTAAAAAGTATGAATGAAGCGGATCACGTAAGACATCTAGATCGATGTTTCCGAATCCTAAGAAAATACCGTATGAAGTTGAACCCTGCAAAATGCACCTTCGGTGTTAAGTCAGGAAAATTTTTGGGATATTTGGTACACCAGCGAGGAATAGAAGCCAACCCAGAAAAAATTCGAGCCATAACTGAAATGAAACCTCCCAAGACCATCTCTCAAGTGCAAAGCTTGGTTGGGAAGATCGTAGCATTGAATAGATTCATATCTAAATCTACGGACAGAAGCTTGCCCTTTTTCCAAACGCTTCGAAAAGCAAAAAAACTTCGTTTGGACCGAAGAATGTGAACGAGCCTTCGAACAACTCAAAGAATATTTGACATCCCCTCCGATGTTGGCCAAACCAACAGAAGGGGAACCATTGTACATATACATCTCCATCTCCGATACGGCCATAGCTCAGTACTAATTAAGATAGAGGGTTCAGAGCATAAGCCTGTCTATTATCTCAGCAAGTTATTACAAGGGGCGGAGAAGAATTACTTGGAAATAGAAAAATTCACGCTGGCCTTAGTAGTGGCTGCTCGAAAACTCCGACCCTACTTCTTAACCTACAAAATCATCGTTTTGACGAACCAACCGCTTAGGCAGATCCTAGCAAAACCAGAAGCCTCCGGAAGACTAATCAAATGGGCCATCGAACTCAGCCAATTCGATATCGACTACAAACCAAGGGTCGCCATCAAGGCCCAAGTATTGGCTGATTTTTTATTGGAAACACCAACACAATCATCAAACACCCTCCATGAGGATATATTGATCATAGAAGATCAAACCTGGTTAATGCATGTAGATGGTGCTTCAAGCCGGGAAGGAGGAGGCGCCGGAATCAACTTCACCGGACCTAATAAAGAAGATTTGAATTATGCTATTACATTGGACTTTGTCGTAACAAATAACGAAGCAGAGTATGAGGCGTTAATCGCAGGAATGGAAATGGCAATCAAAGCCAACATAAAGAGGCTAAAAGTATTAACCGACTCAGAGTTAGTACAAAGGCAAATAGAAGGCTTATACGAGGCTAAGGAATTCAACATGATCAAATACCTCGCCAAAGTAAAAGCACTGGCCGAGAAGTTTGAAGATTTCGACATACAAAACATTCCACGTTCAGAAAATAAATGGGCCGATCAACTATCTAAGTTTACAGGATCCCAAGACGGAAAGACCGAACGAGTGATCAACTGGCTGATCTCTTCTACACCGGCTGTCGACATCGATGAGACACCGATAGTCGATATAATGGAAATCGAAGAAGTCGAAGATAATTGGATGACACCAATGATAGACTATCTTCGTGAAGGAAAACTACCATCTGATCAGAATGAAGCTCGGAAAATAAAATATCGAACCCCAAAATATACACTCGTAGAAGGAAAACTCTACCGAAGGTCAGTATCAGGAATTCTCCTGAGATGCGTCTCTGAATCCCAAACCGCTGAAATACTGCGAGAAATACATGAAGGAGACGCGGGAAATCACAGCGGATCGAGGGCATTGGCTTTAAAATGCTTCAGAACAGGTTACTATTGGCCTACTGTCAATAAGGACGCCGCAAATTACGTCCGAGAATGTCATCATTGCCAAGTACATGCCAACGTATGTCATCAACCAGCAGAAAATATGCACCCGATTCCAATTTGTTGGCCTTTCGATCAATGGGGAATGGACATCGTGGGGCCTTTCCCAGCGGCCAGATCAAAGAAAGCTTACGTCCTGGTCGCTGTAGAGTATTTCAGCAAATGGATAGAGTGCATCGCCTTAGCGCGAATAACTCAATTCCAAGTGATCAACTTCCTTTGGAAGTTCATAGTCTGTCGATTTGGCATCCCTAGGATCCTAATTTCCGATAATGGAACCCAATTCGCTGGAAAACGAGTGATAGAATGGTGTTCGAAACTGGGAATTCAACAAAATTTCACTTCAGTCGGGCATCCAAGAGCGAACGGACAAACCGAAGTAGCAAACCGAGAGATAATAAAATCTTTGGAAAAAAGATTAGGATCAGCCAAAGGAAAATGGCTCGATGAACTACCAGGAGTATTGTGGGCTAATCGAACCACGGTAAGAAACTCAACTGGGGAAACCCCATTCAGCTTGGTATATGGGTCGGAAGCTGTTATTCCTGTGGAAACTTTAATTCCAACGCCAAGAATAGAGATGTTTGATGAACAAGAAAATGAAAAGGCAAGAGAAAATGACGTCGATCTAACAGAAGCCTTAAGGGATAAAGCTGCCGTACGCCTACAAGCCACTAAGGCAAATATGGAGAAAGCATACAATCAAAAAGTACGCGTCCGAACCTTCAAAGAAGGAGACTTGGTTTTGAAAAAGGTAGATGTATCCAAGCATGTGGGAAAGTTACAACAAAATTGGGATGGACCTTACATCGTCATTGGCGTAGGAAAGAAAGGTTCATACAAAATTGCACACATGGATGGGACAGCCTTACCAAGAACCTGGAACGCAGTCAACCTTAGGAAATACTATGGTAAATAAATTTTAGCAGATTATACTGCATTGTTTTATTTTACTTTACTTTATCAAGTTTTAATCCTTGTAACAAAGGCCTCAGCCTAGAGTTCAATTAGTAAAAATTTTAGCATTTTCTATACATCGATTATTTCGATTAACGCTCTGTGGAATTACACTAGCATATTGATAAATATCAGAACGAAGCGAGTCGAGTATACATTGATCCGCTCAATAAACACTCCTCGATTTATGTCAACGGCAAAAAGGACTTTTTGGTGACAAACCTAAGTCTAAATTATAATGAGTCGAGTATACATTGATCCGCTCAATAAACACTCCTCATTCCGACCACAAAAACAAAACGAGTCGAGTAAACATTGATCCGCTCAATAAAAACTCCTCGATCGAACACAACAAACATAAAGACTTATTGGTGCGAAAAACCTAAGTCCAAACAAAACGAGTTGAGTAAACATCGATCCGCTCGATAAAAACTCCTCGATATATATTCAACGATCAAAAAGACTTTCAGGTACTAAAAACCTAAGTCTAAACAAAACGAGTTGAGTAAACATCGATCCGCTCGATAAAAACTCCTCGATATATATTCAACGATCAAAAAGACTTTCAGGTACTAAAAACCTAAGTCTAAACAAAACGAGTTGAGTAAACATCGATCCGCTCGATAAAAACTCCTCGATATATCTACAATGATTGAAAGACTTCAGGTACTAAAAACCTAAGTCTAAACAAAACGAGTTGAGTAAACATCGATCCGCTCGATAAAAACTCCTCGATATATATTCAACGATCAAAAAGACTTTCAGGTACTAAAAACCTAAGTCTAAACAAAACGAGTTGAGTAAACATCGATCCGCTCGATAAAAACTCCTCGATATATCTACAATGATTGAAAGACTTCAGGTACTAAAAACCTAAGTCTAAACAAAACGAGTTGAGTAAACATCGATCCGCTCGATAAAAACTCCTCGATATATATTCAACGATCAAAAAGACTTTCAGGTACTAAAAACCTAAGTCTAAACAAAACGAGTTGAGTAAACATCGATCCGCTCGATAAAAACTCCTCGATATATCTACAATGATTGAAAGACTTCAGGTACTAAAAACCTAAGTCTAAACAAAACGAGTTGAGTAAACATCGATCCGCTCGATAAAAACTCCTCGATATATATTCAACGATCAAAAAGACTTTCAGGTACTAAAAACCTAAGTCTAAACAAAACGAGTTGAGTAAACATCGATCCGCTCGATAAAAACTCCTCGATATATCTACAATGATTGAAAGACTTCAGGTACTAAAAACCTAAGTCTAAACAAAACGAGTTGAGTAAACATCGATCCGCTCGATAAAAACTCCTCAACATATATATTCAACGATCAAAAAGACTTTTGGTATTAAAAACCTAAGTCTAAATAAAACGAGTAGAGTAAACATGGATCCGCTCGATATACACTCCTCGAACTATTTACAACGAGAAAAAGACTTTTTGGTATTAAAACCTAAGTCTAGATAAAACGAGTTGAGTAAACATCGATCCGCTCGATAAAAACTCCTCGATATGTTTTCAATGATTAAAAGACTTTTGGGTTAAAAACCTAAGTATAATTACAAACGAATCGAGTATACATTGATCCGCTCAATAAAAACTCCTCGATCTACTCCTAACGATCTAAAAAAGATCCGCTGATACTCCTAAAGTTTTGAAAGATAAATCAAGTATGAATTCATCTGCTCGGAAATTACTCCTCGTAAATAAAATTATCAAACGACAAAGAAGATGCAAGAAATAAAATAATATTTTATTCATCAAATCAATTACATACAAATATCCTACGTTACAGAAATCTGCTTGCTACCTAAAGATCGTTACAATGATCTAGTTAAATTGATCCTATGGGATCGACTATCTTCACGACAATGTCCACGGAAACACCAATCTCCTCCCTAGTACCTCATCGATCATAATAAACCACCTAATAAGCATGCTGCTCAGGATGGTCGACTTCTTTGGTTCGATGGCCAGGCTCTGAAGATCAAATGTTGTTCCAGATGAAATGAACACTACCAGCCAGATAAGCTAGCAATGCTCACTCACCCAGAAGAAGATACTGCTTTTACTTTATCTATAAAACATTTTACTCTCGAGCAGCATCTCTTCAGGACCGTCGTGAAACGGTAAGTTTACCAGCCACCCCGATGGTCTATCACTCCGGAGGTAACATCGAAGAGCGGAGGCGGCTGGCAAGTATGAACCCCCCATGTGCAGACGGAAACCACGGACCTCTAAGGTGATGAAGACTAAAGCAGAGATCTCATGGGATCCGTCGATACAAGGAAGGGCTGACATGGGACCCGTCAATACAAGACTGGGGACAATTCCTTTACTGCGAACGAACAAATCACGATAATGTGACTTCTTGAACATTATGGGGTCCGAAGGCAAAATGAAATCTAAGGAAACAGAGATCTTCATTGTTATGAATGGAAAATAAGGAAACTACCTACTTATTTATAGGCGCCCGTGAGAATGATCCTACGGATAATAGGAGTTTAATCAAGGGACGAAAACGCGACCCTTTGACTTCCCGAATTAAATGCAAGTAAGTTGGAACGGCGCCCGTCTGATCGACTCAACTGATCGATGACAAACAAATCTACAGATCGAAGCGATCAACAAAATAATCCAAGAAAACTTAAAGAAGTTCAAAGACCAAAACGATCTGCACGATCATATATGAGGGTCGCCTAATAGAAAATATTAAGAACTCCTCAACGAAGGCATGCAAAGTTGAACCGTTGAAAGAGGATAATTGCTTAAAAACGACCAGAGCCTCCACCATACGGGGGTCGTAACTGCCTCATACATCATTGGGGGACTACTAAGTTGGCCATACAAGAATTCCATTTAGAATCCAAGAAATCTGACATCGAAATCAGGAGAATAGCCCTCCCTATTCGAAACTATAAGGCCGTCACTGCCTAATTTTCCAAAGAATTGCTGAAGGAGGTCTGAACGGGTCAGATCTGGCCAGGACTGTTACATTTTCCAATTCCTCCCATATCAAGAGTATGATATACTGGCTAGAGAAATGTATAATTGAAAAGCTAATGATGGAAGACATGGATAGGTGAAAAGCACCTAAAGGAAAATTTCCCTTTGAGGAAAAGAAAAACTGAAATTCAACAGGAGGAACAATAACCTCCTTATATAAGATATATGTCATATAAGGACAAATTTATAAGGCATGAATCGAGCATCGACCAGACAGCTAAGGGTTTACACAACGACGATCGGCTGGATTGATCAACAAAGATTAAATATGCGAAGCAAATATTATACCATTCAGTTATCTTACAAGCGACCAAAGCAAGATCAAGCTTACTTTCTCCGTACTTAAATCTCTCCGCAGAAATAAAATTCAGATAAGTAAACTAATCTTTGTCAATTACTACATGATGGTATATTTGTGCCTAGCAATAACATATATGAACAAGATATATCATTAGAATCAAGGCAAGAATCTGCCTACAGAAGAGATCATAATTTCCAATCTAATCTCCCAATACAAAAACCTCTGCCCGGGCAACTACACAAAAGCTGGGCATCATCATCAAAAAAAAAAAAAAAAAAAGGAGACAGTCCAAAGTCTGCCAGATTGAATAAAGATCATTGAGAAGAATCGCCAGAGGGGCGACCAGCAGAAACAGGCCTCCGAGGAGTTAGGTTACCAGCAAACGCCATCAACTCCTCCTGACGCTTAAGATAACCGGCATCATAACCATCATCATATGCCTGTTGACGAGATCCCTCTGCCGACGCGGCAGCCTGAACTAGGTCGCCTTTCTCTTTCTCAAGAATAACTTGGTCAGCCTCTAACTTTTGGAGATCATCTTTAGCAAGTTGCAGCTGCAGCTCCAAACCCCTGGTTTTAGCTTTCTCCGACTCCAGCTGACCTTGAAGAGCTCTCCGACTATTCCACAGTTCATCATTTTGCACACCCAGCTGGAGTGCAAAATACTTGCCCTAAAAACAGAAAGAGTAAGAAAAACCGCCGTACAACAAAGAATTCAAAACAAAGAACAGGAAAAATGTTCGAAATATGTTTACCTGTTCACATATCTTCACCAGAGATTGAACAAGGCGAACATTGGAAGTACCTTCGAGCTTCCTCAATTCGCCGGGCAAAATAGTACTCATGCCTAAGTCCCAAGACAAAGCATCAGGTTCAACAGAACCAGGCAGTTCGCTTGTCAAAGGGACACCGTCGGAACGTGGAGTCTCCGACAAAAGAATGTCATTAACCTGCATAAGCACACAGCGATCATCTAACGGACGAGGGGAGTCCCTCTCGTCGGGACTAACAGAGGTCTCTTTCCCGGAAGCAGATATAACGGTCCGACGACCAGACCTCGACCCAGATCGACCCCCAGAAGGTCCCCCAGACTCAAAAGAAGCAGTCGTTACAGTGGTATCATGAAACAGATATTCAGGACCATATTGCGAAATAGACTGCGTTATGGAAGGATTGACAGAAAAACCATCACCGACTTGCCCTTCACTAACTAGCAGGGCAGTAGAAGTAGAAAAAGGAAGGGAACTAACAAAATCCCCTCCATGAGATCCATACTCGTAAGAAGAAAAACCTGAAGAAACAGGTATGTCGTAAACCTGTTCCATGTTGGATGGATCTCCGAAAGCTAATCGACCTGGGGAAGACCTATTACCTCCCGCGGGGGTAGAAGAAAAGTTTGGTTGGAGGAGCGACGAACTAACTTCTGATAAAGGTTGGAACGTGGTAATAGGAGTATCGATCATCGAACTACTAACTGAGGACGAACGAGGAGGCTCCATCGAAGGCCCTTCTCTTCGAAATTTCTTCGATCTATTATCCCTAGCGCCCTCACGAGAAGGTCGCTTCGAAGTATTACCGAAAAGGTTACTCATGATCGGATTACGGAAAAATATAAATTAATATCGAGGAAGTTTATCGACTAGCTCAAGAAAGAGTATTATGTTAAGAGAGGAGTATAGCAGTAAAAAAGACAAGTCAAATTTTACCTCTCGTATTTATACTACACGAAAAGACGCGACTGACCCGAAGAAAGGGCGCGAAACAGGAAAACTGACCTTGGAGCAAACGCTAGAATTTGAAAAGACACATACATAATGATTACGGCAAATTAAATGACTTGTCTGAATCATTACAGCGAATGTGAAAGGACACGACTGTCAGAATAAGAAACGTTTAGTGTACAAAGTAGGGAAAGCTAAGCTACAATTAAACCTACAAGCGGATAATTACAAAGATTATTTCAAAAATAAATCACTATTTCAAGAAGCCTGGTCGCTTTCCGAAATCTTCTGCTCACTATTGACGACCTCAGTCATGCCTATATCGTCTTCTTCTTCCTCTTCGTCTACTGGATCGATGAAAGTATTATCGAGCTCATCGTTAACATCAGAAGGAGGAATCGGCAATGGATTTCCAAATTCCTCGACAAGATTAGCCAGAGGAAAACCTTGATATTCGACATCTGGAACCTCGGAAGAAGAATAAAGCTCGCCATAACGGTTCAACCGGATATGAGCTGCCTTAAAATACTCCTTCCGACGATCGTCGATCATCTCCAAAGCGACCAGTTGATGAATCGATTTTTTAAAAGTATTCTCAAGAAGAGGGCCGACCATCCGGTACACCAACGCCGTATGAACAGAAGAATTGAGGAATTCACGAACAACTTGTTCGTCAGATTTCCTAACATATCGATCTCTTTGCCTAAGTGGGACATCATTTTCATACTCCTCTAAAGAAGCTTCAAGGCGTGATACTTGAGATTCAAGCTCACTAATGCGAGTCGTGCTTTTTAACTGCAATTCTTCTAATTTTCTAGCCATTTGATTGGCTTGTTCTTGAACACGAGAAACCTCTATCACCCTATCTATCATTTCTTGATCTTCGGTCCCGGCAGCACGAGTCTCTACGACAGGAACAGAGGAAGATGTGGAGGGACCAACTTCTGAACCGGAAGATTTGTGAAGTAAAGCTTTATACTTCTCTTCAAGGAAATCGCACTGTTGTTTCCAGAGAGAATTTTCATAAGCGTACGATGTCAGACAGGTGTTAACCTGAAATAACGAAGGGGTCAGAAAGAAACGAATTAGCGAATTAAGAAAATCCTAAAAGATCACTTCATCAGAATAATAGAAAGAAAAAGATCTCACCTTTTCAGCGTAAAGAGAAGCTCGCTGGAATTTCTCCAAAGGATCCTTATGAAGAAGCTTATTAAGATCGCGAGTAAGAACGCCAGACAAAAGAATACGGGTCGCCTTATCGACCGCATTCTCGTTATTATCATGAATAAGAGAATCCTTCTCGGAATAACCAGCGGCCCTCCTTCCCTCTAAATGATCCTCGATCATTTCGACCAGAGTAGGATTTGGATGTTTATCCCCGAGTAAAGAAAGGTCGTCACCAGAACGTCCATAGTAGCTCCTCTTCCTGTTAGCTGGATTATTAGATGGATGATGCATTGACCAGCTGCGACATCCTCGAATACCCAAAGAGGTTCTAAGATGAAGCGGAGGGTAACCGGGTCCCATGCCCTGACGAATAGGGGACTCACGTGAAGAATCCGGAGATTCCTCTCTATTCTCCTCGGATTCATGACCCAACTCCAATTTCCTTTTTCGAGACGCCCTCTGCTCGATAGGATTATTCTCTACTGACTTGGAAGATTTCGACAGCACCATTTTTCCCTTCGAAGAATGTCGGGAGTTTTCTACCATATGAGCTGGAAAAGAAACAAAAATAAAGTTAATTTCTCCATATAAAAAGTATAGTGACAATACTAAAGATCAAATAAAATGCTAACCTAGAGGTTCAGATGATGAACTGATGGGAAAATTATGGACACTTAACCCCGCCTTACGAAGAAAAGATTCCCCAATCAGAAGAGCGCTTTGATATTTGTTTGTACGCATCTCGGGAATCTCAGTGATAAACTGTACATCGTCAGGAACAAGTTCACCAGTCGGTGAGCGACCTCCAGGAATCCAACTGGAACCATGATCCCACGAGAAAGGCGTGGTCGAACCATCCGCCAAACGGAGATTAGACGGAGGACGAACAAAGAAGAAATGAGATTTCCATGAGGGATTACTAGAAACCGGAGCATCAAAGATTGCTCGGCTAGGCCGCTGACTAGCGAAGAAATATCCACGGTTTGAAGAACTAGAAATATTAAAACGAAAAAGTTGCGTAAAGTTACGGAAAGAAGGTTTAAATCCCTTTGCAATCATCAGAACGGAAAAACAAACCACGAAAGCAACAGAATTTGGAACCAGTTGTGTCAAGCACACGCTGAAAGTTTTTAGAACTTCCAGAAAAAGGGGAGACAAAGGAAGACGCAGTCCGCTATTAAAGTGAGCCGTATAAAAGGCTCGACATCCCTCCGGTGGAGAAGTGACCCTATCAGTAGGGGAAGGAAGAATTATTTCAGAACCTTCCGGAAAATATTTGGTATAGTTATTCACGACTTCAGGGAATGTTTCCTCTGTATATGCGCAAGCTACATCCTCAATTGGTTCAGAAATCTGAGGAACAGTACCTTTGCCCTTTTTGGCTCGGGCAGCTACATCCGCATCGGAAAGGATTCGTACCTTGTAAGTATCTTCTACAGGGATAACAAGGTCAGATACCGTAGTTTGTTCACCCAGAGGATTAGAATGTAACTCCTCCTCGTTATCAGGGGCGATGATCTCTCTAGGAGAAGAAGAAGATCTTCTTACGGAAGCCATCTATATTCTAGTTCTCGGAAGAAGAAGGTCGATGAAAGGAAAATTTTATACGACGAACGACCAAACTAGAAAATGACTGCGATCTAAAAGCAAATATAAAAGAGAAATGGCAAACTCGAAAGTCACCTATTTATAAAGAAATGAGAAAAGACGTTTCGAACTCATCGAAGCTACTCAATTTCCCGCCAAAAACGGAAGGATACAAAAAGCCTCCTGAATAGACGCGTGGCGATCCATAATTAGACAGAAGAAACGACTATCTATGATACGTAGCACTCTTTTCCTTACCTAAGATTTTTTCCCACTGGGTTTTTTCTTAAGTAAGGTTTTTAACGAGGCTCCGTTCATAGAAAAGAAACAGTCGACCAGATTTATCTACTTCTACGAGCTCCTATTATCTATACGCTCGAAGAAGTGAGGGAGTACTGATGGGGGCTATTTCGCACCCTACATACTGATCAGATCGAACAAAGATTATAAGATCGATTCGACCAATTATAAAGGATCGGGATCTTCTTACAGACCCTGCCAAATGCCGCTCGCTCCGAGTAAAGATTATACTCCGGACCCAAGAAGGATAGTTGGGCCGAGTCCAAGCAGGACTATGATTCCTTGTAATACTAGGTTTAGCGTAATATATATACCTAGTTATTCATTGTATGAGATAACTACGAATTCTCTTAATTCTGAGATTACACAAGAATACATTAATAGAACTCAATAATATCCATTATTATTGCAGAATTCTACATTCATATTGGAGTATTCTTAATTTTGTTAATGGTTTTACTTCTTGCCTTTGATTATTGCTTTTCTTTGTAAACGATCCATCCAGAATAAAGTAACAGAGCCCAATATACTGAATAATTCAATATCCAAACCCCCGATATCACAAATTCACTGATATTAAATTAACCTGACGAAAAACGGTTAAATCACTATCAGAAGGAGAAGGGAGAACTATCTCAGAACCCTCCGAGAAATATTTGGCATAGTTGTTCACAACCTCGGGAAAAGTATCCACCATATAAGCACAAGCTAAGTCCTCAATTGGTTCAGAAATTTGAGGAGCGGTACCTTTGCCCTTTTTGTCCCGGGCAGCGACATCTGTATCGGAAAGAATTTGTACCTTAAAGGTATCTTCAACAAGAACAACAAATTCAGAAACTCCGATTTGCTCGCTCAAAGGATTAGAATGCAACTCTTCCTCGTTAGTGGGAGGAACATTCTCCCTAGAGGAGGAAGAAGATTTTCTTAAAGTGGCCATGTTTTTGGACTCTCGGAGGATATAAGTCGATAAAAGGAAAACTTTATATGATGAACGACTAAGCAAGCAAATGACTACGAACTATAAGGAAGTATAAAGGAGAAATGACGAACTCAATAGTCACCTATTTATACTAAGAAGAAAAAAGACGTTTCGAACTCGTCACAACTAATCACATTCCCGCCAAAAACGGAAGAAGATAAAAAGCCTCCCCGAAGGGACGCGTAGCGATTCATAATGGGAAAGAGAAAACGACTATCTATGATCGTAGCACTCTTTTCCTTACTTAAGATTTTTTCCCACTGGGTTTTTTCTTAAGTAAGGTTTTTAACGAGGCACCAGTCATAGAAGATAACAGTCGTAAAAAATGGTCTACTTCTGCGAGCTTCTACTACTTATACGCTCGAAGAAGTGAGAGAGTAATGATGGGGGCTATTTCGCACCCCTTATAATGAACGGATCGAATGAAGAGTAAAGGATCGTTTCGACCAGACAAGGCAGTTCGGGATCATCTTATCGACCCGGCCGAATACAACTCTCTTCGACAAGCAGACTACAATCCTGACTCAAGAAGGACAATTGGGCCGAGTCCTACTAGGATTATGTCTCCTTGTAAAGCTAGGTTTTGTATGATATAAATACCTAGTTAGTCATTGTATTACAGGGACCTTTTTTTTAATACACAGCAAATACGCTAACACATTCTGCATATCAGCAGAATCCAAGATTATTAAATAAAGAAAAGAGCATTCTCTTCATATTCATGTTATTTTTTTACGTTGGTTAAGATAATTACTTGTTATTCCCTCAAAAGTGTTCTTCTTTGAGATTGATCCATCCTGAATAAAGTAACAGAGCCCTTCAAATCAAATATATTGAGAACCCCCTATAACTCATATTCACTGATATAATTAACCAGACGAAATTCGATTAAATCAGTTGGATTTAATTAATTAAAGGAATAATTAATTAATTGGACTTAGAGTCAAAATTAATTAATTGGGAGACAAGTTAATTAATTGGGCTATCTAAATGGGAGACTAAATAAAGCCTGATCAAAATTAATTGACTGGGCCATGAACTAATTAGAAGACTTAGTCTTCTAATTAGAGAGGGCCATGGCCCAAATAGAAGAATGGAATCCTAGTCCTAATAGGACTAGGTTAAGGAGATCACTATAAGTAGCTTACTTGTAGTTATTTTTCACACAACTCCATAAGCTAAATTGAGCAAGAGCAAATATTCTCTCCCCTCTCCCTGTGCAATCAGCCGAACCCATTTTTCTCTGTGGAAGAATTTTTCGTTTTCGATTTTCTTCCTAAATCGTTCCTAAGTCCTAGATCATAATACATCTTGTGTTCTAGTCGATTATGATATATTATTTTCGTGATATTGTGGTGTATCAACCTGTAGAGGCGCAACACGTGGGGCGCTGCTGTAGAGCTTGGGTCGATTTTACTGGAGGAGAAATCAGAGTTCGTTTTGCTGACTAAGGATTTGCAAGGAGATAGGTATAACTGCAACTGTTTATACTGTCGATTTATTTACATTCATATATATACAACTAGAGTAGTATCCTGGCAAGATTCAGTAAGAGGTCCTAAAAATTTTATATTCCGCTGTGCCTAGAGCTGTTTATCTTACCGAATCTCAACAGAAATAGCGGAAGATCAACTGGCGCCCACCGTGGGGCCTTATTTGGGTGTTAGATCAAAAAATGCCTACTTCGAGGAGAAATACATATATTCGAGGAGAGCCTTCTCATGCAGCCGGAGCACAGAACTCAGTTAACAATGAGCCCGATAATCTATCTCGAGCGGCTCAACAACCATAAGCTCCACCAGTCCTTTCCCAGGACGATGCACCTATCCGCACGACTGTCGCTGATCTGAGGTCTATCATAGGCACTATGTGCAGGGAGTTTCTGAATAGTGGAAGGGCCGGACAATCACTTGTAGATCAGCCAGCAGTGCATGGTAGACCAAAATTTCCTTCTTCGAACATCCAGAAGGAGAAAAGCGTACCACGATCTATAACGAATGCACCGGGACCAAACCTTCCCCGAGCAGCCCCGTCGAAGACTAACGTTCGACCAGGAATTCCTCAAAAGACGGTACATGATGTGGAGGATTCGGTAGTAGGGGAGAGTCAACCTATAGATATTGTGAAAAGCAAGAAAACTAAAATGACCCTTTTCGGAGAAGATGCTATTGGGCGCTCATCCTTTCTCATCCCATCATCCGCAGAGCCCTCTAAGGTTGGCAAACCTTCCGATTCATTACTTTCCTCCTAAGACCCTCTCTCTCGGGATGGATATACCCCATCTCGAAGGAGCACTGCTCGAGAAATCTATTCCGAATCTTTTGCAGGTTAATATCTCTGTTACCGAGGCTGAGACGTCTAAAGTAAAAAGTCCTTCGTACTTGTTTCAGTCGGATCGAACTTTCTTGCTCGGATAATTCTCTTATTTTCCATCTGTTCCATTATTATTATTTTTTTTGTTGGTGGAAGAACATGAGAGGGTCCTGATGAAATGCCGGTCGGGAATTCCCGACCGCCAGTGATGGAAAAATTGGGAAGCCCAAGCTCTAATTCCGACTCTGATAGGGAGGAAGGAGAGTTAAATTCTGCCTCAGAGGATGACGAAGACGACAGCTCGACCGAGGCAACCGATGAAAAAGCCATGGAAGACGATAGTTTTACTTTGGTGTACAACGAACAAGTCAAATACAGAATAGGTGAAAGACGTTGCTATGCCCCTTGGATCAGCGGAATGGGTGACGACCCTCGAAATCGACTAAAGGTGAAAGCCGTTGCTATGCCCCTTAGATCGAAATAATAAAAATGGGTGAAAGTTGTTGCTAAGACCCTCGAAATCGACCAAGGGTGAAAGCCGTTGCTATGCCCCTTAGATCGAAATAATAAAAAATGGGTGAAAGTTGTTGCTAAGACCCTCGAAATCGACTACGGGTGAAAGCCGTTGCTATGCCCCTTAGATCGAAATAATAAAAAATGGGTGAAAGTTGTTGCTAAGACCCTCGAAATCGACTAAGGGTGAAAGCCGTTGCTATGCCCCTTAGATCGAAATAATAAAAAATGGGTGAAAGCTGTTGATAAGACCCTCGAAATCGACTAAGGGTGAAAGCCGTTGCTATGCCCCTTAGATCAAAATAATAAAAATGGGTGAAAGTTGTTGCCAAGACCCTCGAAATCGAATAAAGGTGAAAGTCGTTGATCGAAAATTTTCCAATCTGGCCGATGATTATTTTGTACGTTGCAATGATAAAAAATATACAGAAAATATCAAAGTAATATCGATTATCGATTATCCATATTATGCGGCAAGACAAGTTCAATTAGTGGATGATCTACTTATCAAATTGTCAAAAATTGGGGTTCGGATATCTTACCAAAGGATCGATTTCGTAAAAATACGAACAAGAAAATATAAGGACAGTAATATAAAAATGTTTTTCATTCATAAGCTTCTCAAACAATTACAAGAGATTTCTCGATTACAATAAGAAAATTCGAGCTAAAAGTGGAAAATTACATTTAGTACTATCCTATTACAAATGATAAGCCCTACGCTAGGGATCTTCGTTCAATCAGTAGGGCTGAGAAAAGCTAGTTCTACATCTACCCTTCATCCAAGAATGCAGAGGTCGGATATGCCCCCGGATAAGCCAACTCCTCACTCTAGATATGAATTACAGAAGTGAGCTCCCGGAAGCTTGATAGTGCTTTTTCCAGCATTCTTGCTACCGCTCCCTTGCTTATTAGTTCGCACATTTATCCAAGTCGAAGCAGCAGGAAGCAATCCCTAAGAATTTACTCCACGCAATCTCGAAGGCAACATTCTTCAAGAAACATCTTGAAGAAGTTGAGATCGAGAGCAGGAGAACTCCTCCAAGAGTTGACCTACTATCCGACTGGAGGGAGTGATAGGATACAGGAATCCGAACCTGTCTCGGATACGTGATATCCAAGAAAGCAGGTCGTCTGTCGATATCCTAGTCGCAATGCTATTCGTCTGTCGGTAGTCTAGTCGAAGCAAAATCTTCTTTGGAAGCAAAGGAAGAATTGGGAAAAAAGAGTCCGAACCTGAATCTCGAACATTATTATTGCGGATAAATGATTCATCATCAAAAAGGGCAAAAAATCGAGAGTAAGGATCGAACAAATTTCTTTACAGAAAAGTAAAAATATAATGGTAACTTGAGAACCATTCGGAGGTATTTATAGGAGAAGGAAATAGACATCAATGGTTCAGATCTCTTGTAATGAATGGTCGCGATACGAGCGATAAATGCGCCGACCGTTCCGCTTCCCGATGAATAGGGGCTGATTTGCTAAAGGAGATAAATCGTTCCGACTCAAGATCCGGAAAGTTGAAAATATCCGAACACTTGCATTAATACACTTGCATCCGGTCTACAAGGATTGAATAATATTAACAATGATCAAAGTATAAAATATTTTACGACGATTATGGTCGGAATCGTTAAGGTCAAGCTAGATACTAGACGAGGCAATCAATTAAGTCGCAGAAACCAGTCGAGGACTACCATCTCGAATAAAGTATATATTATAACAAGTATAAAAGTACAAAGATACATATCATATTACATCTTGATTTATTAAATCCAATCTATTATACCCAGATTATATTACGTTCTACAATCCTAGGAAATTGTCGGCAGTCTTTTTCTCCCATTGGTTGGACTCGACATTATTGGCGTGTATATATGACTCCATAAGAAGAAATGGACGAGTTATTAGATTCAAGGCAAATCCTTATTATAGCGGTATCAGAACCTAAGCAATTGGTTACCGCGCATCGATGGCTAACAGCCGATGTTAGGAGACCTACCCGACTCCCGAGGAGTAGGGATTAAGATCAAAAAAGTTGTCAAAAATTGGAAATCAGCTGGCATAATCGAAGAAAATATAATCGTTGGAAAATGGCATATCAATTGGAAAGAGCGGCGCATGGCCTAATACACAATCCGAAATCTAGAATCAAGAACACACGGGATAAATTAATATTATTCTCAGTACAGCACATGTACGAAAATAAAATTACAACAGATCCAATAATTAAAACGTCTACAGAAGTTTATTGTCGGAAAAAATCCTCTGAATCTTAGCATTACGGTCATCATACCCACGAGTGTAAGCCTTCTGTTCACGAAGCTCAAAGTCCTTATTCTCCTGCTCATAAAATCCTTTGAGCACTTCGAGCTCCTTGCTCAACTTTCGGTGGATTTCTTCCCCCTGATCCTTAGCGGCCTTCTCCTTCTCTAAAGCCAGTTTCTCCTCGAGGACACGGTCCAATTCGGTTTTCTTCTCCTCCAGTTCAGGGCGATAGCAGCATGTCGGTTTAATTCCCGCTCAACTAACATTTGAAACAACTCTGAAGGGCTTTTTCCCATAGACGCGCTCGCTTCAGAAATAGAGATGTCAGCCTGCAGAAGACTCCTAACGGGATTCTCGAGTACCACCTTCGGAGCGGACTCATTTTTCAACTCTCTAAGAGGGGAAGGAGAGATCACTGGAGAGGCAGAAGCAAGACGAGGGTTGGAAAGATTCTCAACTTTCGAGGACTCAGCAGAAGCACCAGAAACTAGGGAGCCTTCACCAATAACCGTCAATTTAAGTTTCTTGCCCAAACCTCCTATTGGGGAACCAGCTGCAAGATCACTAGTGAACAATTCATTCCCAGCGACAAGTTTCTGCAAGGTCTCGATCGGGGTGATCCAATCAGAATAAGGCCTTTTATTCGAAACAAGGACTGAGGCTTTCTGCCTAGCCAACGCTCGATTTGAAGTATCAAGAGGTTTCGATGGAGAGCCCTCTGACTCCTCATCGAGATTCTCATCTAAAATTGATTTGCTAGGTATAACCTTAGCATGTTTTATTGAAGCCTGCTTCTCTTTCTTAATCTCCCCTCCCTTAGAAGTCTTGGGGGAAGACGCGGAAGTTTTTGTAGAGGCCGTGGAGGATTTCTTTTCCTTAGTCGATTTTTGATCTTTGGGCGGACCTTTACTCTTGGCAGCACCCAATAACGACTTGGGGTCGATGGGACTACCCAATATTTGATCCATGATGAACTAAGAAATAAGTTTTGAAAGTTCAAAAATATATACTAAGCGCGGAGCTCCGATCTCAATGTTTAAGGGTTTTATGCCAAATGATCTGAAACGGTCCTTGTATTTATAGAGGCAACACACTACTTTTGCAATAATTGAACCATTGCGTCTCTCAAGAAATTCAATAGGGAACGATAGAATTCGACCTTAAAATATAATAAAGATTTCGGAATGTAAAAGGGTAAAATTAGGATACGCAAATATTTACAAGTTAGAAAGGATTTTACGGATTACAAAAACGGAAAGCATTGAAGAGGAATCCTATTACATAAACCATTACTCCCATTACATAGCTATTATAAATGATCAGATTTCTAGCTACCGGACTCTGAATCACTTCCTTCCGAGCTATCTGATCCATTGTCTGAGCTGCTACTATCTTCGCCGTCGCTACCCGAAGGGTCCACTCGATTGTCGAGTTGGTCATTTTGTTCATCTGATTCGCCATCTATGTCGACATAGTGATCTTCCCCTAAGGCAGATTGGGGAATATTGCCGGACAACTCAAGCACATCAGGATTCGGCATTGGAACGCCAAATTCCTCAACGAACGGGGCAAAATGATGACCTTGCCAACTCATGGTTTCCTGGGGAAAATACGAAGCTTTGTAGTCCTTCCCTTCGGCATTCTTGTAGGGATCCATATACCGGAGATATTCGTCCATCTTATCCGAAATTCTCTTGGCCGAGACTAGCTGTTGAACCCCTTTGTAGAAGATCGTTTGGAGAATCCCACCTATCCTTCTTCGAACTAAGGGATCAAGAACAGGGGACTTCAAAAACTCTCGTATGGCTGGAATCACAGCCTCTTCCTGTCCCTGAGAATATCCACGCTCAAAGTCTTGTTTGGCTTGTTCGAGCTCGATCTTAACCTTCTTAAGCTCATCCTCGAGGGCACTCTTCTCCTCAACTATAGATACCAAATATTCCTCCACGGATGGGGTATGTTTTTTCTTGGTGCTTTCTAATTCCTTCTTGGTTTTAGACAATTCACGGCGATTGTCTACTAGTTTACTTGTAACGTCATCCAGTTGTGCTCGAAGCGTTCTTTTCTCAGCCAAAGTCTGTGCGAGCGCATCGTGAGCCTCTTGTGACTCTTGCTCTAGCAACGACAATTCATAAGTCTGAAGCGCGAAGTAATCCCCAGCCTATGAAAGGGAAATTGTGTTAGTAGATTATTTAAGGATTAAGAGAAATGAAGTACTCAAATTTAACAATTATTACCTCCTGGTATGTGTGGGAAAAGTTACTCAGGATTTCGAAGTCACTTTTGACAGTGAGGTGAAGCAGATCTCCCTTGAACCTTCCGGCCATAAAAATTCTTATAGTTTTATCAAACTCATTTTCACCGTTTGGTCCGAGATCGAACAAAATGGTTCCTTCTTCCGGATATCCAGCGGCCTTAAACCCGAGAAAATGCTCATCCATGAAATCCGCTACATCTGGTTCCGATCTGCCTGGTCGACAGGGAACAAAATTGGAACTCCTGCCGAACGGTTTTATCCTCCTGGAAGGCCCTGGGTGATCAGCATTCCGTTTTCGAGCCATACGCTCCTCGTGTTCTTGTATACCCAAAATACGATTCCAGGAGTATTGACTGTAACCAGCGGATGAGGGATTAGAAATGTCAATCGAGAACACGCTACGTAAAGGGCCTGCTACAGCGGGATTCGATGAACTTGTGCCGCCAACCCCTCTCAAAGGTGGAAGAATTGTTGGCATATCGATCGGATCGACGACCGAATTACCTACTTCCATTCTTTGTTCCGGGTTGTTTTTCTTCTCTTGCTGGGATTGGTTTTGTACATTTCGGGAATTAGCAGTCACTATCGACCTAACGATGGACAGCCGAAACTTTTCAACGGTTTGATCTGGAAAGAAAATACGATGTACTTAAAAAGCTAAGCCAGAAAATATAATCGATCATGCAGTAAAATACAAAAGGATAGTATCATACCTAAAGTAAGTGGCACACGAGATAAAGTGGCCGTTTCAGACACATTTTCGAACGATCGACTAGATCCGACAAGGGATTGATTTGACAAAGGAAATGAAAATTCGACCGTCGGAGCAGGATAATTGCATTTAATTAGACCCTTCATTCTCAAAACACCTTCTTGGACAAGGAGCATTGTCTGATAGGGATCAAACTGCAGCTGTTCCAAAAGTTCGTCGGAAAGGTGATGACTAATCTTTTCCTTAATTCTGCATTCCAGATGGATATGTCTAGGGGTTCCAACGCGGGGTTCGTATATTTTTCACAACGGTCGAATCGGCCTATCCTTTCGAGTGTGGCGATGGATAAAACAAAGGGCTGGAAAAGAAGGTTCTTCTTTGTGAAAGGTCCCGACATCCCCGTCTCGGAGGGAAGTTCGAAGACTAGACCATATCGATGGGATGGCGTAGGGTCCTGGTTACATGGTCGTCGCAGAATTAAGGAAAAGATTAGTCATCACCTTTCCGACGAACTTTTGGAACAGATGCAGTTTGATCCCTATCAGACAATGCTCCTTGTCCAAGAAGGGGTTTTGAGAATTGGCGGGTCTAAGTAAATGCAATTATCCTACTCCGACTGTAACGCCCCCAAAATTTCAAACGCTTTCGATTGGATTATAATCCAAATTTAAGTGCTACATCTTATTTTCAAAGTTAAGCATTAATTTGAACTAAAATATACAAATTAATTTAATATTGTGATCTTATGAACTTTGAAATGATTAAAAATATAAAAGTTACTTTAATATAAGATCAAGACCTTCTTGAAAATTTCGGGCTTGGATGCACAAAAAAATTTGTTTTTGTGGACAAAAATGTAAGATTTCAAATCTTCGGGGGGCAAAGTGTAAATTTGCCCCAAGTTCCAGATTTTTTTGTAGGAGAGTAATCATTTTCTCTCTTTGCACACTCCTAGGGTTGTCAAGCATGCCCTTGGGTAGATAAACTCATCCACCTAAGTTGACATGCATTGGTGGAAAATATGAAGTAATAACACTCCTTTATTATCATATTATATGTATATGTGTATACATTGTTTGGATAAGGATGAAGATAAAGCACTAAAGAAAGTTTGATAAGGGAGGTTTTGATGCATTCCAAAACTTCGTATTTGGCTAACTATGGAGTAACTTAGCTGATAAACTTATCAAGAATTTTGACTAAGTAAAGAAGACATCAGAAGAGTCAAAATTTCAAGGTCCAAGACTTCTGATCTGCTGAAGAAAAGTTATCAGACTGGTGAAGATCAGCCGACTCAAATCAGATTTGTTCAAATTTGAGATCAGCCTTGTTCGCCATCAGATGCGTACTTTTATCAGCCAAGTGAAGAAGATCATTAAGTGTTCCCAACGGTAATAAATGCCCCTTAGAGTAATTAATGCTGAAATACAAGGTTATTAAAGACAAATGATTGAAGAAATGCTTCGCATCAGCTGGGTGCATTTAATGCTGCCTGCAGAATAGTACTGTTCACAGTACGGACAGACTGCAAAAGAGCCGTTCGCGGATTTTAAGGACCAGTACTCGAGGAATTTGAATCTTGTCTCTCTTCAACGGACACTTTTCAATCCTCAAGTATAAATAGCTGAAAGAGACGAAGAAGAAGAGAGCAACACAATATCTGAGAAATTTTCGAAGCAGAATTCTCTAAGTCTCAAGAACAACTCATTCATCAGCTGAGTCATTTGTTGACGAAAGCAGAGTTGAAGAATCAAGCCAAATACATCTTCTGAGTGAATTTGTAAACATTGAGTGTTGTGAGAAGTAGATATCCATCTAAGTGAGTGATATTACTTCAGAGAAGTAGGATTTCTTTGTGATTTCTTACTGCGAACTTACGGCCTGTTCATTTGTTGTAAGGCGTAAGCAGAGTATACTGATTACTGTGTGTTTTTAGTATAACCCAAGATCTTTGTGACTTGGAAGAGTGGACTAAAGGATATTCAAATCCATATAACCACTATAAAAATTGTTTGTGTTTTTATTTGCATTTTATCTGCATATTTTCAGTTGCATAAAACACTTTAAGTTAACTGTTTGAAAAAGGGATCTAAAAAGAGATTTTACAAATCTGGGGAAACACTTTTCAAACTTCTAAGTTTACTTGTGAAAAACACTTTGAAAATCCGCTGCAAGTACTCTAAGTATTAAAACTGATTTTAACAAAATCAGCTAAGTAACAATCAGAAGAGTGGTCAACAAAACTGTTCAAAGATTTGTTCGCGAACAGAATTGTAACTGACAAATCTGATCAGCTTAGTCTGTTCAGTTAGAGTAAAAGATTTAAAGTTAAATTTGAAGAAGAAATTTTTAAAGAGGTTTATTCACTCCCCCTCTAAACCTCTTCTGACCACTTGGGACCAACAAGTGGTATCAGAGCAGGTGGTTCATTAGAATCAGCTGCCTGATCAATGAGCTTGATCCAAGTGTTTTTCAAAGGTTTTCAAAACTTTTTGAAAAATGGATTGTATCAGCCATGTTCCCCACATTGCTGGTATGTCTTTTGAAGACTGGAAGATTAGAATGGAAATCTTTCTAGCTGCTTATAATGACAACATGTACACATGTATCATTAAAGGTCCATTCAGATTCACAAAGACCATAAAGATAAATGAGGTTGACACGGTTGTGGAAAAAGACCTTCATGAGATGACTCCAGAAGAAATAAAGCTTTACAATCTAGACAAAGTTGGGAGATTCATCATGACTAAAGCCCTGGACAATGATCGGTTTGACAAGGTCAAACATTGGAAGACTGCAAAGGAAATGTGGGACAAAGTCAGAGACATGAGCGAAGGCAATGATGCAATAAGGGAGCATCAGCTCACAGTTGCTTTGGAGAAACTTGACAACTTCAAGATGAATTCTGGAGAAACTATTGACCAGATGGATACCAGATTCACCAGAACTCTGAATGAAGTTTTAAAGTTGGGAAAGACCTTCACTGACAAAGAGATTACCGTCAGACTACTAAAGGCCCTACCCCCAAAGTTCAGCATGAAGGTGACAGCCATGGAAGAATCAAGAGATTTGGGAAAGATCTCTCTTACAGAACTGTTTTCCGTACTCAAGGCATTCGAGTATAAACTGCCTAGAATGGGAATTGAAGAAACCTCAACTTCAGGACCCACAGCTGCCCTGGTTGCTGCTGAAAATCAAAGAAGACCAGCTTAGAAAAGCAAAGAAGTGGACTCATCTGATGAAGCCACTCTACTCAACAAGAAGGAGTACACTGCTGGAGACGTTGCATTGCTGATAAACAACTTCAAGAAGTTCTACAAGAGAAAATTGAAGAACAAATATAATAATGCTTCTACTTCTAAACCTAACTTTTCTTCTCAAGATAAAGATTATTATAAAGCAAAACTAATGTGTTACAACTGCAGAAAACTGGGACACTTCATCAAAGACTGCCCATATCCAAAAGCAGAAAAGTACACTGAAGAAGAAAAGAAAATGAGAAGAGAAAGAAAACATCAGAAAGGCAAGGCTATGATAGCAGAAGCAGAAAAGTTGGCTGCTGTCTATTCATCTGATTCAGATTCAGACACGTCTGATGAAGAATCTTCTGATGAAGGAAATCCTGCTCTCCTGTGCCTGATGGCAAAGGAATCTGATGACTCTGAGGATGAGGTAACTCCTCTTGACAATGAATTATTTAATTCATTTGAACAAATGATGCTTAACAATACTGGTATTGCTGAAGCATATAAAAAGCTTAAGGAAGAGAAAGATATTGCTAAAAGTGCAAAATAGTTCACTGAAACTCTTAGCTGAAAAGCCAAAGGAATCAGCTGAATATAAACAGCTTTAGCAAGAACATGAATCTCTGAAAGCTGAATGTGAAGTTTTTAAAGGAAAAATCATGGAACTTGAAAAAGTTATTGAGTCTCATGAGAAATCATCTGTTGCATCCACGCATACATCTAGTAAACAAAAGATACCTTTAGAACAGGATAAGTTTGAACTGAATTATACTGAAAAATTTGTATCAGCCGACAACAGTAAGGTCATTCTTTATGTTCAGACAACTAAACCTGCTTCACCTGAGAAAGTAGTAAAGGAAAAGAAAACTCCTAAAGCTGAAAAGAGCAAAGAGCCTAGTGTAGGTAAAAAGACTAGTAAGACCAAACAGCAGAGTCCTAAGAAGTCTGCTGATAAAGCTAAATTGAATCAAACTGTTGGTAAAACTAAGTCGTCTGTTAATGAGCAAGCAAGTAGTAAACCAAAGAAGCATAAAGTCAAGAAAAATCAAAATGCTTGGTATGGAAATGAGTCCTATTATGTGCAACCTGCTGCATATCATCCTATGTATCATGCACCTCAATTTCCAGGTTACTATGCACCTTACCCTGCTCATCCAATGCATGCATATCCTGCTTATCATGCACCATACCCTGCTTATGAACATTATTCTTATCATACTGATCATCAACATGACTTATCTGATAACTATGATAAAAATGAAGCTGTTCATACTCCTGTCAAAACTCAGAAGCCTAAGAAACCTAAGACATCAACATCTTGGGTTGTCAAAGGTGGAACTAATCCTTCAGGACCCTCTCAATAAGGGTACCTAAAACAACTTTGTTTTTGTTTTGTAGGTTAGGATTAGGAGTAGGAGTAAAGTAGAGAAGATTTGGTACTTGGACAGTGGATGTTCAAGACACATGTGTGGAAACATACATGAGCTGACTGATGCAGTTGCTGTGGATGGTCCAAGTGTTACATTTGGAGACAGCAAAGAAGGCAAGATTGTAGCTAAAGGAAGAGTTATCAAAGGAAACATTGAGATATCTGACGTCTCATATGTTAAAGGCCTAAAGTATAATCTGCTGAGAATAAGTCAATTTTGTGACAAAGGATATTCAGTCATCTTCTCAACAGATAAGTGCTATGTTGAACAGATTGGTACAAAGAAGGTAATCTTATCTGGAAGACGACAAGGAAATATCTACATAGTCGACTGGAATTCTGCTGATAAGAATTCAAACGTTTGTTTGGTGGCTTCTACACCAAGTGATGTTAGTTGGCTATGGCACAAGAGAATGAATCATTTAAACTTCAAGACCATCAACAGATTAATCAAGAATGATCTGGTAGAAGGGATTCCAAAAATAGTCATGAGCAAAGACAAGCTCTGTGACGCCTGTCAGAAGGGTAAACAAATCAAGTCATCATTTAAGAGCAAGAAGCATCAATCTTCTGAAAGAATTTTGGAACTACTACATATGGACTTATTTGGACCCATTGATCCAATCAGCAATGGTGGAAAGAAGTACTGCCTAGCTGTTGTGGATGATTATTCGAGATATACTTGGGTGATATTCATGAAGAAGAAAAGTGAAACCAAGGAACATCTTACTAATCTGATGGAACTGATCCAGAATGAGAAAAGCATAAAGATATTGAAGATCAGATCAGATAGAGGGACAAAGTTCACAAACTCTACTGTTGAAGAGTATTGTAATATCAAGGGAATACATCATGAGTATTCAGCTGCTAGAACCCCTCAACAGAATGGTGTTGCTGAAAGGAGAAACAGAACACTGAAGGAAGCTGTCAGGACCATGATAGCTGAAGCTAAGCTGCCACAAAGATTTTGGGCAGAAGCAACAAATACAGCCTGCTTTACCCAAAACAGATGCATGATCAACAAAAATCAGAACAAGACTCCATATGAAGTTTGGAACAACAGAAAACCAAACATTCATTATTTTAAAATTTTTGGTTGTAAATGTTTTGTATTAAATAATGGGAAAAATCACTTTACTGCTTTTGCAGAAAAGGCTGATGAAGCTGTTTTTGTAGGATACTCTACTGTTAGTAAGGCTTATAGAGTTTTTAACAAAAGAACATTACTAGTAGAAGAATCCATTCATGTAGTATTTGATGAACCAAACCAATCTTCTGAAAAGAATCAAAGCACTAATCAAGATCTATCTACTGATTTACAGAAGTTAAGTGTTGGAAGGAATGAAGAATATGTTCCCATCATACTACCTGATGTCAACCCAGCTGATAACTCAAGTGCTGTTCAAAATCAGATCTCTGATTGTCTAACAGACGAGTTACAACCAGCTTAAAGACCAGAGACTGTTTAACAGACTGCAAATGTTCAACAGACTACTACTGCAACTCCAACAGTAGTGTTGCAAGATCATAACAGAGGACAACATTCAGACCTGCAACCTGATCTAAGATGGCTCAGAAATCACCCACCAGAGTTAGTGATTGGTGATCCTTTAGATAGAGTGAAAACAAGAAGAGCTGCTGCACAAGATGCTATGTTTGTCACTTTTCTATCTCAAATAGAGCCTAAGCAAATTGAAGAAGCTCTTAATGATTCTTTCTGGATAGATGCTATGCAAGAAGAGTTGAATCAATTTGAAAGGAATGAAGTCTGGTACTTAGTTCCTAGACCAAGTCATCAAAGAGTAATTGGCACCAAATGGGTATTCAGAAATAAGATGAATGAAGATGGTATTGTTACCAGAAACAAAGCAAGATTAGTGGCCAAAGGTTATTGTCAGGAAGAAGGGATTGACTTTGATGAGACTTTTGCACCAGTAGCAAGACTTGAAGCAATCAGACTGTTTCTAGCCTATGCTGCTCACAAGAATTTCACAGTCTATCAGATGGATGTGAAATCAGCATTTCTCAACGGAGAATTGCAAGAAGAAGTTTACGTTGAACAACCTCCAGGATTTGAAGTCTATCAAGAGGAAGATAAAGTATATCGTCTGAAGAAAGCCCTTTATGGACTGAAACAGGCCCCAAGAGCATGGTATGACACCCTATCTGATTTTCTTTTAATTAAAGGATTTCATAAAGGTAAGGTAGATAAAACCTTGTTCACTATTGAATGGGAAAGTCATATATTGATTGTGCAAATATATGTGGACGATATTATTTTTGGTTCAACTAACCAACAGATGTGTGACAAGTTCTCTAAGCTGATGCAGAATAAGTTTGAAATGAGCATTATGGGAGAACTTAATTATTTTCTTGGTTTACAAGTTAAATAGCTGCCTGATGAAATCTTTATAAATCAAGCTAAATACACAAGAGATCTGTTTAAAAAGTTTGGTATGGAAACTAGCTCTACTACTAATATTCCAATGTCTACAAGTCTTCGGTTGGATAAAGATGAAGATGGCAAATCAGTGGACATAACCAAATATAGAGGCATTATTGGTTCATTGCTGTATCTAACAGCAAGTAGACCTGATATAATGTACTCAGTTGGAGTCTGTGCAAGATTTCAATCAAACCCCAAAGAATCTCATCTCTTAGCTGCCAAGAGAATATTGAAATATGTTAAAGGCACTCAAGAATTGGGATTGTGGTATCCTAGAGAATCTGGATTTGAGCTTACTGGTTATTCAGATTCAGACCTTGCTGGCTGCAAGATTGACAGAAAAAGCACAACAGGTGCCTGTCAATTCTTAGGTAGTCGTCTGATCTCATGGATGAGTAAGAAACAGACTTCAGTTTCTATATCTACTGCTGAAGCTGAATATATAGCTGCTGGAGCATGCTGTGCACAGATACTTTGGTTGAAACATCAACTAGAAGACTACAACATCAAAATCAGTGGAATTCCAATCTACTGTGACAATACAAGTGCAATCTCTCTTACTCAGAACACTACAAGTCATTCAAGAACTAAGCATATTGAGATCAAGCATCACTTCATTAGAGATCATGTGGAAAAAGGCAATGTTATGATTGAGTATGTTCATACTGACAATCAGATTGCTGATGATCTTACGCATTTTCGTCGGAGATCAAAATAATAAAGTAGAGCAAGCGAGATACACTATGATATGAGATAAAAGATCAATAAAGTATATTTCGATCATAAGGTGTACAAAATACAAGTAATGAGGGTCCTACTTGAGCATTATAGGATGCCGTACAAGCTAAAGGGTAAATACATACAACTAGAGTGATCTAATCTAGCTCAAGAAGAAATCCGAGCAGGAGGCTTCGATCTCATGTGGGAAATCCGAGCAGAAGGCTCCGATCATGAAGCAGCCACTAAAAGATCTCTCCAAAATCCCCTTCCTTCATAAATGCGAGTGGTATTTATAGATGAGGCGGTGTGCTAGGTGAACCATCCTTAGGAGAGCATTTCTTGGCCCAAAGGCTTGGGCCTGGGGTTGGCCCAATGATAAATTCGACCATGAGCCCCTCTGCTGGCGATCGGACTTAGCTAATTGGAGTTCAAAGCTTCAGGATCAAAATTATGAGCTCAAGGTCGAGCTCAAGGTCTTCAAGGAGCTCAAGGTCGAACTCCAGGTCTTCAAGGAGCTCAAGGTCGAACTCCAGGTCTTCAAGGAGCTCAAGGTCGAATTCAGGGTCATCAAGGAGCTCAAGGTCGAACTCAGGGTCATCAAGGAGCTCAAGGTCGAACTCCAGGTCTTCAAGGAGCTCAAGGTCGAGCTCAAGGTCTTCAAGGAGCTCAAGGTCGAACTCCAGGTCTTCAAGGAGCTCAAGGTCGAACTCAGGGTCATCAAGGAGCTCAAGGTCGAGCTCAAGGTCTTCAAGGAGCTCAAAGAATAAAGATTCCAAAGTACCCCTCATCAATACTCCCCCACTTCTCGAGCGTAAAGTGAAGCTGAAGCTCGGAGAAGTTGAAAATGCTTGAGAATCGCTATTTTGTGCTTCCGATATGCCTCGTTAAAAACCTAGCTCGGAAAAACCCAGTGGGATAAAAACCGAACCAGGGAAAAAGAGTGCATATCATAGAAACTCCCAAAATATATTAGGGGATCAAAATTCTGCATTTGGGGTCGAATTTTCTAGTGTTTTAGACCTTGACATAATTCAGAATCAAAATCATGCTTTCTGGGTCGAAATTTAGAGTCTTCAATGAGCTCAGGGTTGAAAGTATGCCTTCAGTGAGCTCATGGTCGAAATTTAGAGTCTTCCATGAGCTAAGGGTCGAAATTATGCCTTCAGTGAGCTCATGGTCGAAATTTAGCATGAGCTTTGAATTCAGAATCTTCAATTTAGCAGGAGTTTCCGAAATAAAGAATCGAAAACCTAGATCGGGGATATTCGGTCAAATTTATTAAAACCCTGAAAGCAGATAACCAATAGCATATAGATCCATAATGTTTGGTTTGAAAGATTTTAAAGGCAAAGCCAAAGTAGAAGAAGGATCGGAATCCGATCCTATCATGCAGACCGTCGATGCTTACAAAGGTTATGAGTTTTACCCTTTGTCATTTTTTTGATAAGAGAATTTGATCTTGGAGATATAAGAATTCGATCTTGGAGATATAATGATTCGATCCTGGAGGTCTAATAATTCGACCCTGGAGGTCTAATAATTCGATCTTGGAGATCTAATAATTCGATCATATAGATATAAGAGACTCAATCCTGAAGATATAAGAATCCGACCCTGGAGGTCTAATAATTCGATCTTGGAGAACTAATAATTTGATCATGAAGATATATGAAACTCAACCCTGAAGATATAAGAATCCGACCCTGGACGTCTAATAATTCGATCTTGGAGATCTAATAATTCGATCATATAGATATAAGAGACTCAATCCTGAAGATATAAGAATCCGACCGTGGAGGTCTAATAATTCGACCCTGGAGGTCTAATAATTCGATCTTGGAGATATAATAATTCGATCATATAGATATAAGAGACTCAATCCTGAAGATATAAGAATCCGACCCTGGAGGTCTAATAATTCGATCTTGGAGATCTAATAATTCGATCATGAAGATATAAGAAATTCAATCATGAAGACTGAGGATTTGATCCTGAGGGTCATAGCAACGGCTTTTGCCCCTTTAATCGGTCATAGCAACAGCTTTCACCTGAGGGTCATAGCAACGACTTTCACCCTTTAGCTTTAATCGGTCATAGCAACAGCTTTCACCTGAGGGTCATAGCAACGGCTTTCACCCTTTAGCTTTAATCGGTCATAGCAACAGCTTTCACCTGAGGGTCATAGTTTCGATCCAAGGGGCATAGCAACGGCTTTCACCCTTAGTCATTTTTCTTGAGCGTTTTTGAGCTCGAGGGTCGTAGCAAAATATTTCACCCATTTCATAATTTCGATCTAAGGGGCATAGCAACGGCTTTCACCCTTAGTCGTTTTTCTTGAGCATTTTTGAGCTCGAGGGTCGTCACCCATTTTTGCTGATCCAAGGGGCGTAGCAACAACTTTCACCCTTGGTCAATTTTCGAGGGTCATAGCAACGGCTTTCACCCTTTAGCTTTAATCGGTCATAGCAACAGCTTTCACCTGAGGGTCATAGCAACAGCTTTCACCCTTTAGCTTTAATCGGTCATAGCAATAGCTTTCACCTGAGGGTCATAGCAACAGCTTTCACCCTTTAGCTTTAATTGGATAATTTGATCAGGAGATCATAAAATTCGATCGGAAGATCATAAAATTCGATCAGAAGAATTCGATCAGAAGATCATAGCAATGGCTTTCATCCTGTAGACATAAGAATTCGACCAGAAGATCACAAAATTCGATCAGAAGATCATAAAATTCGATCAGAAGATTATAGCAATGGCTTTCCTCCTGTAGGCATAATAATTCGACCAGAAGATCATAAATTTCGATCAGAAGATCATAAAATTCGATCCTGGAGACTGAGAATTTGATCCTGGAGACCAATTGTAATTAGTATGGCCGGTCTGGTCTTATAGTGTTTCTTATACCCGCAAACATTGATAAATATTAATGACTTGTTAATATAAAAATATAATATAATTAATTTTTTGCCATATGGGTGTTTTTGAAGATTGAGAGTTTGATCCTGGAGATAATAAATTTTGATCCTGAAGATCATAGAACTTGATCTTGTAGACCCAAGAATTCGATCTCGGAGATCCAAGAATTTGATCCTGGAGACATGATAATTCGACCCTGGAGATCTGAAAATTTGACCTTGGATACCTGATAGTTTGATCATGGAGATCTAATAATTTGACCCTGAGAATTTGACCTTGGAGATCTAAAAATTCGACCTTGGAGGTCTAAAAATTCGAGCTGGAGAATATGACCTTGGAGATCTGATAATTTGACCATGGTGCTCCAAAAATTCGACCTTGGAGGTCTAAAAATTCGAGCTGGAGAATATGATCTTGGAGATCTGATAATTTGACCATGGAGCTCCAAAAATTCGACCTTGGAGGTCTAAAAATTCGAGCTGGAGAATATGACCTTGGAGATCTGATAATTTGACCATGGAGCTCCAAAAATTCGACCTTGGAGGTCTAAAAATTCAAGCTGGAGAATATGACCTTGGAGATCTGATAATTTGACCATGGAGCTCCAAAAATTCGACCTTGGAGGTCTAAAAATTCGAGCTCCTCCTGCATAAGAAGATTCCCCCTTGATCGTTTGTGAATTGCCTCGTAGTAGGCATATTTCGATCTAACACCCAAATAAGGCCCCACGGTGGGCGCCAATTGATCTTACGCATTTTCATCGGAGATCTAAATAATAAAGTAGAGCAAGCGAGATACACTATGATATGAGATAAAAGATCAATAAAGTATATTTCGATCATAAGGTGTACAAAATACAAGTAATGAGGGTCCTACTTGAGCATTATAGGATGCCGTACAAGCTAAAGGGTAAATACATACAACTAGAGTGATCTAATCTAGCTCAAGAAGAAATCCGAGCAGGAGGCTTCGATCTCATGTGGGAAATCCGAGCAGAAGGCTCCGATCATGAAGCAGCCACTAAAAGATCTCTCCAAAATCCCCTTCCTTCATAAATGCGAGTGGTATTTATAGATGAGGCGGTGTGCTAGGTGAACCATCCTTAGGAGAGCATTTCTTGGCCCAAAGGCTTGGGCCTGGGGTTGGCCCAATGAAAAATTCGACCATGAGCCCCTCTGCTGGCGATCGGACTTAGCTAATTGGAGTTCAAAGCTTCAGGATCAAAATTATGAGCTCAAGGTCGAGCTCAAGGTCTTCAAGGAGCTCAAGGTCGAACTCCAGGTCTTCAAGGAGCTCAAGGTCGAACTCCAGGTCTTCAAGGAGCTCAAGGTCGAATTCAGGGTCATCAAGGAGCTCAAGGTCGAACTCAGGGTCATCAAGGAGCTCAAGGTCGAACTCCAGGGCTTCAAGGAGCTCAAGGTCGAGCTCAAGGTCTTCAAGGAGCTCAAGGTCGAACTCCAGGTCTTCAAGGAGCTCAAGGTCGAACTCAGGGTCATCAAGGAGCTCAAGGTCGAACTCCAGGTCTTCAAGGAGCTCAAGGTCGAGCTCAAGGTCTTCAAGGAGCTCAAAGAATAAAGATTCCAAAGTACCCCTCATCTATACTCCCCCACTTCTCGAGCGTAAAGTGAAGCTGAAGCTCGGAGAAGTTGAAAATGCTTGAGAATCGCTATTTTGTGCTTCCGATATGCCTCGTTAAAAACCTAGCTCGGAAAAACCCAGTGGGATAAAAACCGAACCAGGGAAAAAGAGTGCATATCATAGAAACTCCCAAAATATATTAGGGGATCAAAATTCTGCATTTGGGGTCGAATTTTCTAGTGTTTTAGACCTTGACATAAATAAGAATCAAAATCATGCTTTCTGGGTCGAAATTTAGAGTCTTCAATGAGCTCAGGGTTGAAAGTATGCCTTCAGTGAGCTCATGGTCGAAATTTAGAGTCTTCCATGAGCTAAGGGTCGAAATTATGCCTTCAGTGAGCTCATGGTCGAAATTTAGCATGAGCTTTGAATTCAGAACCTTCAATTTAGCAGGAGTTTCCGAAATAAAGAATCGAAAACCTAGATCGGGGATATTCGGTCAAATTTATTAAAACCCTGAAAGCAGATAACCAATAGCATATAGATCCATAATGTTTGGTTTGAAAGATTTTAAAGGCAAAGCCAAAGTAGAAGAAGGATCGGAATCCGATCCTATCATGCAGACCGTCGATGCTTACAAAGGTTATGAGTTTTACCCTTTGTCATTTTTTTGATAAGAAAATTTGATCTTGGAGATATAAGAATTCGATCTTGGAGATATAATGATTCGATCCTGGAGGTCTAATAATTCGACCCTGGAGGTCTAATAATTCGATCTTGGAGATCTAATAATTCGATCATATAGATATAAGAGACTCAATCCTGAAGATATAAGAATCCGACCCTGGAGGTCTAATAATTCGATCTTGGAGAACTAATAATTTGATCATGAAGATATAAGAAACTCAACCCTGAAGATATAAGAATCCGACCCTGGAGGTCTAATAATTCGATCTTGGAGATCTAATAATTCGATCATATAGATATAAGAGACTCAATCCTGAAGATATAAGAATCCGACCCTGGAGGTCTAATAATTCGACCCTGGAGGTCTAATAATTCGATCTTGGAGATCTAATAATTCGATCATATAGATATAAGAGACTCAATCCTGAAGATATAAGAATCCGACCCTGGAGGTCTAATAATTCGATCTTGGAGATCTAATAATTCGATCATGAAGATATAAGAAATTCAATCCTGAAGACTGAGGATTTGATCCTGAGGGTCATAGCAACGGCTTTCGCCCCTTAGCTTTAATCGGTCATAGCAACAGCTTTCACCTGAGGGTCATAGCAACGGCTTTCACCCTTTAGCTTTAATCGGTCATAGCAACAGCTTTCACCTGAGGGTCATAGCAATGGCTTTCACCCTTTAGCTTTAATCGGTCATAGCAACAGCTTTCACCTGAGGGTCATAGTTTCGATCTAAGGGGCATAGCAACGGCTTTCACCCTTAATCGTTTTTCTTGAGCGTTTTTGAGCTCGAGGGTCGTAGCAAAAGATTTCACCCATTTCATAATTTCGATCTAAGGGGCATAGCAACGGCTTTCACCCTTAGTCATTTTTCTTGAGCATTTTTTAGCTCGAGGGTCGTCACCCATTTTTGCTGATCCAAGGGGCGTAGCAACAGCTTTCACCCTTGGTCAATTTTCGAGGGTCATAGCAACGGCTTTCACCCTTTAGCTTTAATCGGTCATAGCAACAGCTTTCACCTGAGGGTCATAGCAACAGCTTTCACCCTTTAGCTTTAATCGGTCAAAGCAATAGCTTTCACCTGAGGGTCATAGCAACAGCTTTCACCCTTTAGCTTTAATTGGAGAATTTGATCAGGAGATCATAAAATTCGATCAGAAGATCATAAAATTCGATCAGAAGAATTCGATCAGAAGATCATAGCAATGGCTTTCATCCTGTAGACATAAGAATTCGACCAGAAGATCACAAAATTCGATCAGAAGATCATAAAATTCGATCAGAAGAATTCGATCAGAAGATCATAAAATTCGATCAGAAGAATTCGATCAGAAGATCATAGCAATGGCTTTCCTCCTGTAGGCATAATAATTCGACCAGAAGATCATAAATTTCAATCATAAGATCATAAAATTCGATCAGAAGATCATAAAATTCGATCCTGGAGACTGAGAATTTGATCCTGGAGATCAATTGTAATTAGTATGGCCGGTCTGGTCTTATAGTGTTTCTTATACCTGCAAACATTGATAAATATTAATGACTTGTTAATATAAAAATATAATATAATTAATTTTTTGCCATATGGGTGTTTTTGAAGATTGAGAGTTTGATCCTGGAGATAATAAATTTTGATCCTGAAGATCATAGAACTTGATCTTGTAGACCCAAGAATTCGATCTCGGAGATCCAAGAATTTGATCCTGGAGACATGATAATTCGACCCTGGAGATCTGAAAATTTGACCTTGGATACCTGATAGTTTGATCATGGAGATCTAATAATTTGATCCTGAGAATTTGACCTTGGAGATCTAAAAATTCGACCTTGGAGGTCTAAAAATTCGAGCTGGAGAATATGACCTTGGAGATCTGATAATTTGACCATGGAGCTCCAAAAATTCGACCTTGGAGGTCTAAAAATTCGAGCTCCTCCTGCATAAGAAGATTCCCCCTTGATCGTACGTGAATTGCCTCGTAGTAGGCATATTTCGATCTAACACCCAAATAAAGCCCCTCGGTGGGCGCCAATTGATCTTACGCATTTTCGTCGTAGATCAAAATAATAAAGTAGAGCAAGCGAGATACACTATGATATGAGATAAAAGATTAATAAAGTATATTTCGATCATAAGGTGTACAAAATACAAGTAATGAGGGTCCTACTTGAGCATTATAGGATGCCGTACAAGCTAAAGGGTAAATACATACAACTAGAGTGATCTAATCTAGCTCAAGAAGAAATCCGAGCAGGAGGCTTCGATCTCATGTGGGAAATCCGAGCAGAAGGCTCCGATCATGAAGCAGCCACAAAAAGATCTCTCCAAAATCCCCTTCCTTCATAAATGCGAGTGGTATTTATAGATGAGGCGGTGTGCTAGGTGAACCATCCTTAGGAGAGCATTTCTTGGCCCAAAGGCTTGGGCCTGGGGTTGGCCCAATGATAAATTCGACCATGAGCCCCTCTGCTGGCGATCGGACTTAGCTAATTGGAGTTCAAAGCTTCAGGATCAAAATTATGAGCTCAAGGTCGAGCTCCAGGTCTTCAAGGAGCTCAAGGTCGAACTCCAGGTCTTCAAGGAGCTCAAGGTCGAATTCAGGGTCATCAAGGAGCTCAAGGTCGAACTCAGGGTCATCAAGGAGCTCAAGGTCGAACTCCAGGTCTTCAAGGAGCTCAAGGTCGAGCTCAAGGTCTTCAAGGAGCTCAAGGTCAAACTCCAGGTCTTCAAGGAGCTCAAGGTCGAACTCAGGGTCATCAAGGAGCTCAAGGTCGAGCTCAAGGTCTTCAAGGAGCTCAAAGAATAAAGATTCCAATGTACCCCTCATCAGCTGATATTTTCACTAAACCTTTAAGTGAAGTAAGGTTCTCAACTCTAAGAGCAGAGCTAGGATTACTGAATTTGGATGCATAAGCTGAGGGGGAACTTATCAGAAGGCTTAAGTTCAACAGCTTAATCATCACTATTATCTTCGAGGATTAACTTTCAACAGACTAGTTAACTTATGAATTCTTAAACTCAGGGGGAACGTGTAAGACTAGCGGTACTTCTGAATTAAAGATGAAATTTGTTAATGTCAGTTAGTTGAAGTTATGTTTTCAACAGAAGACTCAACTATCGAAGAATGAAGTTATATTATCTGGCTGGATTGACAAACAGCTGAGGAAGGTTATCAGCTATTGGCATTCTCTGATAACAACTATGTCATCAGGACAGTAGCCCATCAGATAAGTGTTTATGTTACTCATCTGATTACTAATATAAAAGCGGAACTACTTAAAACGTTTTACTCAAAAACACGCCTTTATAAGTAACTGACGGGCGGTACATATTCCCGCTCCTCATTAAATATCTTTTGAATTTGAAAGGTCGTAACTGACGCCGCACGATCAGCACTGACAAGAAAACGGATCTAACGGTTGGCGGATATCACGGAAAAAAACATACCCCAACTCTATAAATCCCAATCTGATCAGTCGTGTAGTTCTTTACGAACCCTAAACTTTCAACAGTACTTGTGAGAAATTTGATCAAGTTTTCTGCAAAAATCTCTTCGTTTTTCTCTCTAATCTCTACAGATCAACAATGGCTGCTGAAGGTATGTACCTTGTGTATGATTCCTATTACCAATCTGGCACAAATCTGATGAAGGAACTTCTGGAGAAGTTCAAATCTGCAAACTTGGTAAACTTCATGGAGTACAACGAGGGAGTGATCTGGACTGATCAAGCGATGGAATACTAAAATACATGTTGGATAAGGATGAAGATGAAGGCATTAAAGGAAATTTGATAAGGGAGGTTTTGATGCATTCCAAAACTTCATATTTGGCTAAGTATGGAGTAACTTAGCTGACAATCTTATCAAGGAATTTTGACTAAGTACAAGAAGACATCAGAAGAGTCAAAGTTTCAAGGTCCAAGACTTCTGATCTGCTGAAGTAAAGTTATCAGACTGATGAAGATCAGCCGACTCAAATCAGATTTGTTCATGTTTGAGATCAGCCGAGTTCGCCATCAGACCTACACTTTCGTCAGCCAAGTGAAGAAGATCATGAAGTGTTCCCAACGGTAATAAATGCCCCTTGGAGTAATAAATGCTGAAGTACGAGGTTATTTAAGACAAATGATTGAAGACTTGCTTCGCATCAGCTGGGTGCATTTAATGCTGCCTGCAGAATAGTACTGTTCACAGTACGGACAGACTGCAAAAGAGACGTTCGCGAATTTCAAGGACCAGTACTCGAGGAATTTGAATCCTGTCTCTCTTCAACGGACACTTTTCAATCCTCAATTATAAATAGCTGAAAGAGACGAAGAAGAAAGAAGCAACACAATCTCTGAGAAATTTTTGAAGCAAAATTCTTTAAGTCTCAAGAACAGCTCACTCATCAGCTGAGTCATTTGTTGACGAAAGCAGAGTTGAAGAATCAAGAAAAATACATCTTCTGAGTGATTTTGTAATCAAGAGTGTTGTGAGAAGTAGATATCCGTCTTAGTGAGTGATATTACTTCAGTGAAGTAGGATTTCTGTGTGATTTCTTACTGCGAACTTACGGCCTATTCATTTGTTGTAAGTCGTAAGCAGAGTATACTGATTACTGTGTGTTTTTAGTATAACCCAAGATCTTTGTGACTTGGAAGAGTGGATTAAAGGATATTCAAATCCATATAACCACTATAAAAATTACTTGTGTTTTTACATTGTTTTAAACTTGCACATTTTCTGATTGTATAAAAACACGTCAAGATAACTGTTTGAAAAAGAGTTAAAAGGAGTTTATAAAACTGGGGAAACATTTTTCAAACTGCTAAGATTACTTGTGAAAAACACTTTGAAAATCCGCTGCAAGTACTCTAAGTATTAAAACTGATTTTAATAAAATCAGCTAAGTAATCATCAGACGAGTGGTCAACAAAGCTGTTCAAAGATTTGTTCGCGAACAGAATTGTAACTTACTAATCTGATCAGCTTAGTCTGTTCAGTTAGAGAAAAGTTTTAGAGTTAAATTTGGAAGAAATTTTTAAAGAGGTTTATTCACCCCCCCCCCCCCCCTCTAAACCTCTTCTGACCACTTGGGACCAACAAGTGGTATCAAAGCAGGATGTTCATTTGAATCAGCTGTCTGATCAACGAGCTTGATCCAAGTGTTTTTCAAAGGTTTTCAAAACTTTTCAAAAGAGCATCTTTTTGAAAAATCAAAACTTTTTGAAAAATGGATTGTATCAGCCATGTTCCCCACATTGCTGGTATGTCCTTTGAGGACTGGAAAATCAGAATGGAGATTTTCCTAGCTGCTTATAATGATAACATGTACACATGTATCATTAAAGGTCCATTCAGATTCACAAAGACCATAAAAATCAATGAGGTTGACACGGTTGTGGAAAAAGACCTTCATGAGATGACTCCTGAAGAAATAAAGCTTTACAATCTAGACAAAGTTGGGAGATTCATTATGACTAAAGCCCTGGATAATGATCGGTTTGACAAAGTCAAACATTGCAAGACTGCAAAGGAGATGTGGGACAAAGTCAGAGACATGAGCGAAGGCAATGATGCAATAAAAGAGCATCAGCTAACTGTTGCTTTGGAGAAACTTGACAACTTCAAGATGAAGTCTGGAGAAACCATTGATCAGATAGATACCAGATTCACCAGAACTCTGAATGAAGTTTTAAAGTTGGGAAAGACCTTCACTGACAAAGAGATTACTGTCAGAGTACTAAAGGCCCTACCCCCAAAGTTCAACATGAAAGTGACAGCAATGGAAGAATCAAGGGATTTGGGAAAGATCTCTCTTACTGAGCTATTTTCTGTACTCAAGGCATTCGAGTATAAACTGCCTAGAATGGGAATTGAAGAAACCTCAACTTCAGGACCCACAGCTGCACTAGTTGCTGCTGAAAACACCAGAAGACCAGCACAGAAAAGCAAAGATGTGGACTCATCTGATGAAGCCACTCTACTCAACAAAAAGGAGTACACTGCTGGAGATGTTGCACTGTTGATGAACAATTTCAAGAAGTTCTACAAAAGAAAAATGAAGAACAAATACAACAATGCTTCTACTTCTAAACCTAACTTTTCTTCTCAGGATAAAGATGATTATAAAGCAAAACTAATGTGTTACAACTGCAGGAAATTGGGACACTTCATCAAAGACTGCCTATATCCAAAAGCAGAAAAATACACTGAAGAGGAGAAGAAAATGAGAAAAGAAAGAAAGCATCAGAGAGGCAAGGCTATGATGGCTGAAGCAGAAAAGCTGGCTGCTGTCTACTCATCTGATTCAGATTCAGACACGTCTGATGAAGAATCGTCTGATGAAGAAAAACCTGCTCTCCTGTGCCTGATGGCAAAGGAATCTGATGACTCTGAGGATGAGGTAACTCCTCTTATTGATGAATTATTTAATTCATTTGAACAAATGATGCTGAACAATACGGGTATTGTTGAAGCATATAAAAAGCTTAAGGAAGAGATGATATTGCTAAAAGAGCAAAATAATTCACTGAAACTTTTAGCTGAAAAGCCAAAGGAATCAGCTGAACATAAACAGCTTGAGCAAGAAAATGAATCTCTGAAAGCTGAATGTGAAGTTTATAAAGGAAAAATCATGGAACTTGAAAAAGTTATTGAGTCTCATGAAAAATCATCTGTTGCATCCACGCATACATCTATTAAACAGAAGATACCTTTAGAACAGGATAAGCTTGAACTGAATCATACTGAAAAATTTGTATCAGCTGACAACAGTAAGGTCATTCTTTATGTTCAGACAGCTAGACCTACTTCACCTGAGAATGTCTTAAAGGAGAAGAAATCTCCTAAGGCTAAAAAGAGCAAAGAGCCTAATGTAGGAAATCAGACTAGTAAGACCAAACAGCAGAGTCCTAAGAAGTCTGCTGATAAAGCTAAAGTCAACCAGACTAGTGGTAAAACTAAGTCAAAATCAAATGAGCAAGCATCTAGTAAGCCAAAGAAGCATAAGAATAAGAAAAATCAAAATGCTTGGTATGGAAATGAGTCTTATTATGTGCAACCTGCTGCATATCATCCTATGTATCATGCACCTCAATTTCCAAGTTACTATGCACCTTATCCTGCTCATCCAATGCATGCATATCCTGCATATCATGCACCTTACCCTGCTTATGAACATTATTCTTATCATACTGATCATCAACATGACTTATCTGATACTTATGATTAAAATGAAACTGTTCATGCTCCTGCTAAAACTCAAAAGCCTAAGAAGCCTAAGACATCAACATCTTGGGTTGTCAAAGGTGGAACTAATCCTTCAGGACCCTCTCAATAAGGGTACCTAAAACAATTTTACTTTTGTTTTGTAGGTTAGGATTAGGAGTAGGAGTAAAGTAGAGAAGATTTGGTACTTGGACAGTGGATGTTCAAGACACATGTGTGGAAACATACATGAGCTGACTGATGCAGTTGCTGTGGATGGTCCAAGTGTTACATTTGGAGACAGCAAAGAAGACAAGATTAAAGCTAAAGGAAGATTAATCAAGGGAAACATAGAGATATCTGACGTCTTATATGTTAAAGGCCTAAAGTATAATCTGCTGAGCATAAGTCAATTTTGTGACAAAGGATATTCAGTCATCTTCTCAACAGATAAGTGCTACGTTGAACAGATTGGTACAAAGAAGGTAATTTTATCTGGAAGACGACAAGGAAATATCTACATAGTCGACTGGAATTCTGCTGACATGAATTCAAATGTTTGTTTGGTGGCATCTGCACCAAGTGAAGTCAGTTGGCTATGGCACAAGAGAATGAATCATTTAAACTTCAAGACCATAAACAGATTAATCAAGAATGATCTGGTTGAAGGGATTCCAAAAGCAGTCATGAGCAAAGACAAGCTCTGTGACGCATGTCAGAAGGGTAAACAAATCAAGTCATCATTCAAAGAAAAGAAGCACCAATCTTCTGGAAGAATATTGGAGCTACTGCATATGGACTTATTTGGACCCATTGATCCAGTCAGCAATGGTGGAAAGAAATACTGCCTAGCTGTTGTGGATGATTATTCAAGATATACTTGGGTGATTTTCATGAAGAAGAAAAGTGAAACCAAGGAGCATCTTACCAATCTGATGGAACTGATCCAGAATGAGAAGAATATCAAAATATTGAAGATCAGATCAGATAGAGGGACAGAGTTTACAAACTCTACTGTTGAAGAGTATTGTAATATCAAGGGAATACATCATGAGTATTCAGCTGCTAGAACCCCTCAACAAAATGGTGTTGCTGAAAGGAGAAACAGAACACTAAAAGAAGCTGTCAGGACCATGATAGCTGAAGCTAAGCTGCCACAAAGATTTTGGGCAGAAGCAACAAATACAGCATGCTTTACCCAAAACAGATGTATGATCAACAAAAATCAGAACAAGACTCCATATGAAGTTTGGAACAACAGAAAACCAAATATTCATTACTTTAAGATTTTTGGTTGTAAATGTTTTGTATTGAATAATGGGAAAAATCACCTTACTGCATTTGCAGAAAAGGCTGATGAAGCTGTTTTTGTAGGATACTCTACTGTTAGTAAAGCTTACAGAGTGTTTAACAAAAGAACATTACTAATAGAAGAATCTATCCATGTAGTATTTGATGAGCCAAGTCAATCTTCTGAAAAGAATCAAAGTATTAACCAAGATCTGTCTGCTGATTTACAGAAGTTAGACATTGGAAGAAATGAAGAATATGTTCCCATCATACTACCTAATCTTAGTTCAGCTGCTAACTCAAGTGCTGTTCAAAATCACAGTGCTGATTGTCTAACAGACGAGTTGCAAACAGCTGACAGACCAGAGACTGTTCAACAGACAACAAATGTTCAACAGACTACTACTGGAACTCCAACAGTAGTGTTGCAAGATCAAGACAGAGGACAACATCCTGATCTACAACCTGATCTCAGATGGCTCAAGAATCACCTACCTGAGTTAGTAATTGGTGATCCTTTAGATAGAGTGAAAACAAGAAGAGCTGCTGCACAAGATGCTATGTTCGTCACCTTTCTATCTCAAATAGAGCCTAATTAAATTGAAGAAGCTCTTAATGATTCCTTCTGGATTGAAGCTATGCAAGAAGAGTTGAATCAATTTGAAAGGAATGAAGTCTGGTACTTAGTTCCTAGACCAAGTCATCAAAGAGTAATTGGCACTAAGTGGGTATTCAGAAATAAGATGAATGAAGATGGTATTGTTACCAGAAACAAAGCAAGACTAGTGGCCAAAGGGTATTGTCAAGAAGAAGGAATTGACTTTGATGAAACTTTTGCACCAGTAGCAAGACTTGAAGCAATCAGACTGTTTCTAGCCTATGCTGCTTACAAGAACTTCACTGTCTATCAGATGGATGTGAAGTCTGCCTTTCTCAATGGAGAACTGCAAGAAGAAGTATATGTTGAACAACCTCCAGGATTTGAAGTCTATCAAGAAGAGGACAAATTATATCGTCTGAAGAAAGCCCTCTATGGACTGAAACAGGCTCCAAGAGCATGGTATGATACCCTATCTGATTTTCTTTTAATTAAAGGATTTCGTAAAGGTAAGGTAGATAAAACCTTGTTTACAATTGAATGGGAAAATCATATATTACTTGTGCAAATATATGTGGACGATATTATTTTTGGTTCAACTAACCAACAGATGTGTGATAAGTTCTCCAAGCTGATGCAGAATAAGTTTGAAATGAGCATGATGGGTGAACTTAATTATTTTCTTGGATTGCAAGTTAGACAGTTGCCTGATGGTATATTCATCAGCCAAGCAAAATACACAAGAGATCTGTTCAAAAAGTTGGGTATGGAAACTAGCTCAACTGCTACAATTCCTATGTCTACAAATCTTCGTTTGGATAAAGATGAAGATGGCAAATCAGTGGACATAACCAAATATAGAGGCATTATTGGGTCATTGTTGTATCTAACAGCAAGCAGACCTGATATAATGTACTCTGTTGGAGTCTGTGCAAGATTTCAATCAAACCCCAAGGAATCTCATCTCTTAGCTGCCAAGAGGATATTGAAGTACATTAAAGGCACTCAGGATTTGGGATTGTGGTATCCTAGAGAGTCTGGATTTGAGCTTATTGGATATTCAGATTCTGACCTTGCTGGCTGCAAGATTGATAGAAAAAGCACAACAGGTGCCTGTCAATTCTTAGGTAGTCGTCTGATCTCATGGATGAGTAAGAAGCAGACCTCAGTTTCTATATCTACTGCTGAAGCTGAATATATTGCTGCTGGAGCATGTTGTGCACAGATACTTTGGTTGAAGCATCAACTGGAAGATTACAACATAAAAATCAGTGGAATTCCAATCTACTGTGACAACACAAGTGCAATCTCTCTTACTCAGAACACTACAAGTCATTCAAGGACTAAACATATAGAGATCAAGCATCACTTCATTAGAGATCATGTGGAAAAAGGCAACGTTATGATAGAGTATGTTCATACTGACAATCAGATTGCTGATATTTTCACTAAACCTTTAAGTGAAGTAAGGTTTTCAACTTTAAGAGCTGAGCTAGGATTACTTAATTTGGATGCATAAGCTGAGGGGGAACTCATCAGAAGACTGAAGTTCAACAGCTTAGTTATCCATTGTTCTATTCAAGGATTAACTTTCAACAGACTAGTTAACTTATGAATTCTTAAACTCAGGGGGAACGTGTAAGACTAGCGGTACTTCTGAATTAAAGATGAAATTTGTTAATGACAGTTAGTTGAAGTTATGTTTTCATCAGAAGACTCAACTATCGAAGAACAAAGTTATATTATCTGGCTGGATTGACAAACAGCTGAGGAAGGTTATCAGCTATTGGCATTCTCTGATAACAGCATTGTCATCAGGACAGTAGTCCATCAGATAAGTGTTTATTATACTCATCTGATTACTTAAATAAAAGCAAACTATTTAAAACGTTTTATTCAAAATACGCTTTTATAAGTAACTGTCGGGCGGCACATATTCCCGCTCCTCATTAAATATCTTTTGAATTTGAAAAGTCGTAACTGACGCCGCACGATCAGCACTGACAGAAAATCGGATCTAACGGTTGGCGGATATCACGGAAACCGAAATACCCCAACTCTATAAATCCTTGTCTGATCAGTCGAGTAGCTCTTTACGAACCCTAAATTTTCAAAAGTACTTGTGAGAAATTTGAGCAATTTTTTTGCAAAATCTCTTCGTTTTTCTCTCTAATCTCTACAGATCTAAAATGGCTGCTGAAGGCATGTACCTTGTGTATGATTCCTACAACCAAACTGGCACAAAACTGATGAAGGAACTTCTGGAGAAGTTCAAATCTGCAACCTTGGTAAATTTCATGGAATACCATGAAGGAATAATCTGGACTGACCAGGTTATGGAATACTACAGTACGGCTAAAGTTGATTTCGATAAGTTGGAGATTACTGCTACAGTTGGTGACAAATCTGTTGTCATCACTCCTACCGTTCTTCACGAACAGTTTGGGCTTCGTAACAGTGGACGTCATGATGTCACTGTGTTAACTGAAGCAAAACACCAAGAGTTTTGGGCGATCTGCGCCAAGGAAGGAGAAATACTGTCTGGGAATATCTGGAAGAGACAGCTAAAGGACGAGTATCAGCGGATGGCTGATATGGTGGCAAAGCTGATGGAAAACTGCACCTTTTCTCTTGATGCTGTTACTATGAAGAGATACAGCATTATGGCTGCCATTTATTATGGATTGGAAGTCAACTGGTCCATGATTATCTTGTACAACTTTGCTGAGTTCTTTGAAGTAAAGAAAGGTAAAGAACCTCACACCAACCACAGGATAACTCTCAGCTACCTACTGTCCCATCTGGGATGCACTATGGCGAATGGCAAAGAAATTCACAAGTCCAAAGCCATGAACAAATACCTGCCTGTTCAAAAGAGGAAGGCTGATGAGCCTGAAGAAGCTGATGTTGAGGGACCAAAAGAGGTTCCTGCCAAAAGGCAAAGGAAGCTAGTCAAAACAGCTGACTTAGTTGTTGAGACTAAAAAGAAGAAGGCTGCTGATGAGCCTAAAAAGAAAGAAGTCAAGAAGATGGAGAAAGTGACTTCTGCTAATGAAGCCACTAGAATCATAGAGACCATAACTACTGATGTAAGGACTGGACTGATGTAAGGACTGGATCCCCTGCATCACCATCAAGAACTCCATCAGCAGAGAGGCCTGCTGAAAATGTTTCTAAGAGAACAAGGAGTCAGCAGAAGGATACTGCTACTTCAAGAATTGTCCAAGGCTTAACTAAGAAAGCTGCTAGAAAGCAGATGACCTTTATAGAGGAACCCACGGAGTTGGAAAATATAGCAAGGAAAGACCCTGCAAATGCTGAAAAGGCTGCTGAAATTGTTGAGCCTGCCAAGGCTGTTGAGACTGCTGCAACAGCTGAGACTGCTGCACTTGACAAAGCTGATGAGCAACAGCCAAGTCAAGCCCCTCAACCAGCTGAGATATCCAAGTCTCAAGAAGATCCAGACGTCCAAATCATCCACCCTATTGCTGCTCAACCCATCTCGTCTGCTGGACCAGTCCTTGCTGACAAAGGAAAAAGAAAAATCGTGCTAAGGAAAAAGAAAATTTCCAAGGCTGATAAGAAGGCTAGGGAGGAAGCTGAGCAACGGAAGCAGGATGAGCTGGAAGAGAAGAAAGTACTTGAGCTAAGCAAAGTTCAAGCTGCTAAGGATGAAGCTAGACGAAAAATGTCGGAGGCCGAGAGAAAAGCTGCTGAAGACGCAGAATTGGCTATGGTATTGGAGATAAGCAAAACTGATGCTTATGGTCCAATCCATGGAGGAGACATCAAGATTGGAGAAGGCAAAGATAAAGAAGAAAAGAAAAAGCTAAAAATGCCTGTTGCCAAGCTCAAGTCAAAGGACAAATTTGAAGTTAGAAAAGCCTTTGAGATAGTGTATGCTGATAAGGAGCTGTTCAAGAAGTTTGAGAAGTCCTTGGCATACTATGATCAAAAGCTCATGTTGAAGACTCTGTTCAACCAGGAGAAACCAAGATATATCAGCTGGAGAGACAACAGGCTGAACAAGTCAATAACAGAACTTCAAAATATGAAGGAGTTGGCTGATGAAGAACGATGGGTTCTGACCTGGCTGAAAACAATCTCCATTCAAAAGGCCTTTGATCCAAGCTATGTAAGAGATGTCATGCATAGTTATGCAAAAGGCTTTGCATTGGAGGAGGCCAAGAAGATCAAAAGCACCTTGCCTGATAAGAAGAGAAAGTCTGAAGATGCTGAAGAAAGGGCAATTAAATTTGCTGTTATGACCTCCCTGAAGAGATGGGCAAAAAGGTCAAAATATCAGCAAGGTTGTTCAAGTGACTTGCCACTGCTGCCAAGCATTCAGCAAATAATTTTTGGCAAGGAAGTAAAAGAGTTCAGTGAAGTGCCAAAGGGCAACAATGCTCCTGTTAACCCTTGGATCATTGTGAGGCAAATCAGACAAACTACCTGCTTCAATGATGATGGCACCATAACTAACCTGTTTTACGATGATGTCACTGATGAAAAGAATGAAGCTGACAAGTCCTTAGCTATTGAATGGGAAGCTAAGACTTCTGAATATGATCAGATGACTGATATGGAAGAAGTCCCTGTTCAACAGGCGACTAACGAGAAGGAAGCTGATGCTGATGCTTCTGCTTCATCAGCTGATCAACATTCATCACTGATGGAAGCACTCCAGATGCTTGTGGAAAATTCACTAAAGGAACTAGAAGAGAATCATAATCAACAGCTAATGAAGGTCAAGGAGGAGCTGAAGAACGAACTTAAGGCAGAATTGGAAGAATCAAACAGACTTCAGCTGGAAACTGTTCAAGGATCAACAGCAGAGATCCTCAAGAGAGAAATTAACAGTATTCCCATTCCTCAAGATAATTCTCTGCAGTTAGTGCACAGCCTGAGAGATTTGAAAAAGAATGTTGAAGATGTGAAGGGTGATGTGAATCATCTTCATACTGCATTAAAGACAGCTGAGCACAAAATAGCAGACTTAACTACAACCTTCATTCAAGTCAGTAAAGAAGAGAAGGAAATCAACTTAGGGATGTTGCAAGAAGTAGCAAAGGCTTCACAGGAAGTCCAAAATGAAATTGCAACTATAAACCTTAACATTGACTACTTCAATGACCAGACTGACGTTATCAGCACTGATATTCATCATCTTACAGCAAGTCATGATGTTGTCAATCAGAATCTAAAGGCTTTATGTGCTGAAATGAAAATTCCAACAGTTGCTCTCAACCCTGGTGTTGCACCTTCTAATGTCATCAAGGTTGATGATGACAAAAAGGGGGAAGATAAAAGGGAAGAACCAGCTAAGGAAACTGCTGCTGCAACTATTGAAGCCAAAGAAACTGGAGACACTGCTGACAAGACTGAAAATTTTGGAAAGGTAGAAGAAAAAGAAAAGACCGAAGAAGAAACTACCAAGTACAAGAACACTGAATCAGCCAAGAAAGCAATGGAGCTAATTAAAGAGCAGCAACTCAAAGAGAAGATGGAAGCTGCCAAAGGAATCTTGGAAGAGGAAGCTGATGATGAAGAAGATGACGAAGAGTCATCTTATGAATATGAAGAAGTGCTTGAAGGATCAGATGAAGAAGCTGATAGTTAGAAATTATAAATTCATTGTAATCAGTTTACTTTATCTATTTCTTCAGAAATCTCATCTGATGAACTTGCATTGTAATATTTTTTCAAATATCAATATAAAGACAAGTTCATTCCAACATATTATTTTCTATCTCAGAAAATTTTTGAGGATTACATTCTTTACTTTAGGTATTCAACAGGTACTTAGCTGAAGTTTTGTCATCATCAAAAAGGGGGAAATTGTTGGATAAGGATGAAGATGAAGGCATTAAAGGAAATTTGATAAGGGAGGTTTTGATGCATTCCAAAACTTCATATTTGGCTAAGTATGGAGTAACTTAGCTGACAATCTTATCAAGGAATTTTGACTAAGTACAAGAAGACATCAGAAGAGTCAAAGTTTCAAGGTCCAAGACTTCTGATCTGCTGAAGTAAAGTTATCAGACTGATGAAGATCAGCCGACTCAAATCAGATTTGTTCATGTTTGAGATCAGCCGAGTTCGCCATCAGACCTGCACTTTCGTCAGCCAAGTGAAGAAGATCATGAAGTGTTCCCAACAGTAATAAATGCCCCTTGGAGTAATAAATGCTGAAGTACGAGGTTATTTAAGACAAATGATTGAAGACTTGCTTCGCATCAGCTGGGTGCATTTAATGCTGCCTGCAGAATAGTACTGTTCACAGTACGGACAGACTGCAAAAGAGCCGTTCGCGAATTTCAAGGACCAGTACTCGAGGAATTTGAATCCTGTCTCTCTTCAACGGACACTTTTCAATCCTCAAGTATAAATAGCTGAAAGAGACGAAGAAGAAAGAAGCAACACAATCTCTGAGAAATTTTCGAAGCAAAATTCTTTAAGTCTCAAGAACAGCTCACTCATCAGCTGAGTCATTTGTTGACGAAAGCAGAGTTGAAGAATCAAGAAAAATACATCTTCTGAGTGATTTTGTAATCAAGAGTGTTGTGAGAAGTAGATATCCGTCTTAGTGAGTGATATTACTTCAGTGAAGTAGGATTTCTGTGTGATTTCTTACTGCGAACTTACGGCCTATTCATTTGTTGTAAGGCGTAAGCAGAGTATACTGATTACTGTGTGTTTTTAGTATAACCCAAGATCTTTGTGACTTGGAAGAGTGGATTAAAGGATATTCAAATCCATATAACCACTATAAAAATTACTTGTGTTTTTACATTGTTTTAAACTTGCACATTTTCTGATTGTATAAAAACACGTCAAGATAACTGTTTGAAAAAGAGTTAAAAGGAGTTTATAAAACTGGGGAAACATTTTTCAAACTGCTAAGATTACTTGTGAAAAACACTTTGAAAATCCGCTGCAAGTACTCTAAGTATTAAAACTGATTTTAATAAAATCAGCTAAGTAATCATCAGACGAGTGGTCAACAAAGCTGTTCAAAGATTTGTTCGCGAACAGAATTGTAACTTACTAATCTGATCAGCTTAGTCTGTTCAGTTAGAGAAAAGTTTTAGAGTTAAATTTGGAAGAAATTTTTAAAGAGGTTTATTCACCCCCCCCCCCTCTAAACCTCTTCTGACCACTTGGGACCAACAATACAGCAAAGGCTGACTACAACGCACTGGAGATAAAGGCTACAATGGGAGAAAAATCTATCACTATTACCCCAGCTGTTCTTCACGAGACGTTTGGTCTTCCAAACAGAGGACGACACAATGTCACAGTGTTAACTGAAGAAAAACACCAGCAGTTCTGGGCGATCTGCGCCAAAGAAGGAGAAATGTTGACTGGCAACATAAGGAAGAGACAGTTGAAGGATGAATATCAGCGGATGGCTGATATGGTGTCTAAGCTGATTGAAAACTGCACCTTCTCACTGGATGCTGTTACCATGAAGAGGTTCAGCATTATGACTGCTATCTACTATGGGATAGAAGTCAACTGGTCCATAATTATCTGGTACATCTTGGCTGATTTCCTTGATGACAAGAAAGGAAAAGGTCCTCACACCAACCACAGGATCACGCTCAGCTACCTTCTGTGTTGGGATATTTTGGCTAGGGCTCGATTGTCAATACAACGAAGTGCGGAATTTAAAATTTTTTCGAGATCCCTATTAGTCCCATAAATAGATCTCCACAGTTATTATACGAAAAGGTTGAATCAAACAATAACATAATTATCAAAAGGGAGTTTTCGCAATTTACCTCACCACAGCTTGGTGGTGGTTACCTCCGGGCTTCTTTGTTCGATTCACAACGGAGTGATCCAAGTGTCTCACCTCCAGAATGTATCCACACCAATTGGATTGTAGCAATGTCTCCAAGTCACAGGCTAAGAACTAGATCTTGAAGATTGTCAAGAAAGGAATGAGCAGATCTATATCAGGATATCGATTTGGATCTGGATTAGGAGAATTGCAGGAAGACAACCATGACCACAGGACTTATGCGGCTAGGTTGGATCGACCAAGGGCGGCGCGGCTAGGCTTTGGATCCACCTAGGGCGGCGGCTAGGGTTTGGATCCAACTAGGGCGGCGGCTAGGGTTTGGCCGAGAACTAGGGGCTAGGGGCGGTTTTTGGAGTTGGCAATTTCTTTTCTTCTTGTGTTGTGTAAAACTATTTTCTCCACTCCTTGGAAGATGTATGAAGAGTTGTATTTATAGGAGAAGAGTTCTTCTCTTATAAGATATCTCTTCAAGATATGGCAAATCTTTTCCTTATCATAATAGGAAATAAGATTTGACCAAATCTCTTGTTTGTAGCTTGATGACCAAGTAACAAACTCTTCCCTTCTTTTCCTCTCCAAAAAATCGCCCCTTGCCTTTAATTAGCCAATCCGAAAATTGCTAATTATTTATTCTTCCTTCTTTACCAATTAACAACTTTAATTATTTATAATCAATTAGATAATCTTAATTAATTAATTAAACATTAATCAATTAGATATCCAATTAATATTCTCCCATTGAATTAATACCTTAATTCAATATCTTTGATTTAACAACTTTAAATCACTTATTTCCCTTTATGACTGTCACTGTCCAACTGTATTGTGTGTGACCCTCTGGGTTCACCATCAACTGGCAGCAGGCCCACGACTTTCGTGATTTAATTAACGAGCAATTAAATGCTCCGATCAATTAAACTACTTTTAATTGACCACTCCTAGAATTAAATCCTCTATTAATTCCGGAGTACCCACACTTCATGGTCGATGTCTAGCCACAAGCCCATGAAGCCCAATCAAAGGTGAATTGATTTATTGTGAACCTCACCTCTTATAATTGCCATGTACATACGGTCCTTCCATGATGATTTCCCGATCGAGACCTAGGGTGTGTGAATTGATCGGCACCTCTAATTATCTCGATAACTATACTTTCTAATTTCCGACAATGATTCCAGTGTGACTGCCAAATTTGGAAACCCCTTCCAAATGCATCACCGACTATGGCCATAGATTTCTCGGAATCAATTATCTAAGAAACGTATAGGAAATTCTCTCATCTTATCAGGATGAGTCGATGGATCCTTTCTTAGTACTAACCACTCGCGTACAGTCGTCTACGCACCCAACTTAGGCACTTTGTGGCCAGGCTACGTGACCAGTACCTAAATCTAAGTACGCACACTCGTGCATCGAATTCGCCCTAGCACCTCAAGTCTAAGGACTAAATCGTACACTATTATAAGCCTTGAGAAACATCCCATCACCGATATGCGACATGCGCTTCCACAATGGGTTTCTCTGTTCGGGTCGTTCGATGCGTTCAATCCTCCATTGAACCACCTACTCATATGCACTGGACTCAAATTCCTTGCTCATGAAACTCTACAAATTCACTCCATGTGAATCATGCATATTTGTACAAGTCTTGGCGATTCCTACGATACCCCGTCTCGTTCGGAATCTATGACTTGGAACGGTTTTATGATCACGACCTTTGAGACTGTTTCATGATTGCACTCAGTACTGAAGTGAATCGTCCCATAGTCTATTGTGACCTTAGGATTTCATCCAATCGCTTAGATAGGTTCGCGAGAGATGAAGTTGGCCATTGTTCAGTTTCACATACTATGAATGAACGACGTATTAATTATAAACCATAAGAAAATAGTATTTCAACAAGCTAATTAATATTGGCTTGCTGGGCACTATTCCATCAATCTCCCACTTGCCCTAAAGCCAATCACAACATTTCTAAGACCCATCTATACCAAGATGTCCCTCGAACCATTTGTGAGAGAGCTTAATTAGTGGATCTGCTAAGTGGTCTTTGTCGAGATGAAGTAATACTTCTACTCGTCTCAACTACCTATGACTTGTTCAATCATACGATATTGTGTTCAGATTATAGGTGAGATCTCGATTTTCTTTCATTGAGCAATCGCCTTATCTAAATCGGTTAAGATTATGATAGGCTTTTGTCATGCTAGGTATTTCATCTAATGGATGAAAGTTTCTCATCTAAACACCTTCTTTTGTGCAGCATCATAATGGTGCCTCTTTATTCTTGTTTGAATCGGCAATGGTATATTATTGGAATCTCTTCCAATTTACCTTGCTCTATCAAAACAGAATAAATTATCCACTTCAGACTGGGAATCTCGAATTTCTAAAATCCTTCGAGTATTCGATTTTCCACTACTACCACAGACCAGCATTATATCCTTTAATTATCTTCGAGGATTGCTTTTATGGTAGACCAGTGTCCTTGACTGGCGTTCGACTATCAATAGCTCGTGAATGATCAGAGTATTTTGATGAGTCAGGTCTAGTACAAGACTTTGCATGCTACATGCAACCCAAATGCCAAGCATAAGGCTTCTTGAGACTATTACTTCATCACTTATTAATTTAGGGCTCATTAAATAAGTGAGAGAGTCTCTTTTGGAAACAATCCTCTCTTGGATTTTCCATATTGAATTTAATCAATATAGTCTTTGTACTTTGATTTGGTAAATCACTACATCTTCTTCTTTCTGTCTACCATAGATACGTATTGCCAGTACGTGAGATGTAATTCCAAATCTTATCATGGAAAATTGCGTGAAGAACACGCTTTCGTCTGTGCTTTTCTGATATTTCTTATATCTTGCTTGATGTACAGTTCATCATCTTGTTGCGCTTCGAACTCAACTACACTCCCACTGATTCTTTTGCACAATTGGAATCCATATGCCTTTTGACAAATTCAACATTCTTGATCAACTATCAAGTTGCATGTTCCAAATTTGGGAAAAAGTCATAGATTGACCTTTGGATTAGAATAGAGATCTTCTCATCAATTTTCAATTGTGAGATGCAGGATTCATATCCAATAGTCATGCCTTCGGTAGTCAAAACCACCTTTCTATGGCTAATAGTTTCGAAATGAATTTTGACTTGCTAATGGATATAAGGTATTTTCATCAATCCTAAAAGGACCTTTGAATAATGACCTATTGCCATTAAGTGAGTCAAAGTTTTCGACTTCGAATCTTATGGCTATGTGCCATATCCCTTAGATCACGTTTAACATAATCTCTTTGTAATCTTTGATTAGAATCGTAAAATGGAATTTTGAGTTCCTTACGAATTTGATCAGATTACGATTTCTTTGTGCATAGATTGATTCAGCAGTTTTCAGTGTTTACTCCCACTGTTCATGGGGACGGGTCCAATCCTTGGACTTCATCAAGTTCTACGACATTCCTTATTTCCTTTGACAAGGTCTTGTCAACAGAGGAACAAGCTACTTACGAGATACTTTCGTTTCTCGTTATCGTGGAACAGGTATTCAATGGATTTTGTTGAATACCCCATAAACTTTATATGAACTAGATCTACCATCTAATTTCTCATATAAGGGTGTTCTGCTATGTCTTAAAAGACATGGCGATGTAAGGACTTACTTCGAAATATATTATACCAAGTATCTTAGAAGAGTCAAGGGAAGGTATCCCCTAATTTGAATAAAGGAAACTGAGCAGGATCAGAGTCGTGAATCAAACAAAGTTCGATTCCTTCTTTGATTTGCTTCATGAGAATTCTATTCTCGTCTTAGATAATCGAGGTGTTAAGTTGCTTATGTTTCAGCAGGTTTGATTAAATCAAATTGCCTTCGACATAATGCGTCTAGTTACTTCATTTCCAAAACGTCTATTGAATTACTTCAATAGTTTCAGAATTGTACTTCAGCCAAGTACACATATATTTTAACGATTGAAATCGTAAGTATATGTGAAGTAGCATTCCTTTGAACTAGTGCTTTTAGTTCATGTCGATTGAAATGTTTTGGAATGCCTTAGCAATCCTTCACTTCGGTTATCATTCCTTCAAGATTTGAAAGTTCCGAATTTACCTAAGTTCATTATTTTAGGAATCAGTAAATAAAAACTTTCCTTTCGCATCTCTCTTTAGGAAGAATGTCCAGAGTGAACATTTCAAGTGCGGACGATTATCCAGTTTGTCTTACTCGTTTTCGATTTAACATATAGTCTTCAAAGTTTCGATTCGTTTATCATTGTTTATTTCTATGTTTCAAAACATCAACATTTGTACAAAGTTAAATTGCTTTAATTAAATAAATTCCATTTCTCAATGGTAAAGCAATAAGGTCTCGTACAAAATGTGAAATAATACTCAAAGTAAACTAAAACTTAAAACTCATGCTAATACGAAAAACTAAGAAAAACTTCTTTGCTAAAAAGGAATGTCTAGGTACAATTCTTCCTTGACCCAGTCCCGGAATTTGAGTTCCCTCATCTCTCTCTGCACTAATTGCATCTCCCTTTCAAGGAATTTCCTCCTTTTAGGTTGAGAGGGAAAACTATCATCGCCTGTAAATGCTTTTACAGAAATGAAAGTTTTATTCAGATGTCTTACATCGAAAAGATTCAACAAATGTATAACTTAAAAAGTCATACCGTAGTCAAGTCTTTCCAGGAAATCCTTTTCAACAAGCTTCCTTATTTTCTCTTCGTACTTACACAGAGGGCAATTTCAATCATACAGACCAAAACCACGTTGATGAGCTTCTTCATATTTGTCTAACAACTCATGCAATTGCTTTGTTTCAATTCCATCAGGCGGAATAGCGCAATGTTGCATAAAATGAGTGAAGGTGTCAGATAATCCTTGAAGGGTTATCGCTATCTCATCTTCGAGAATCAATTGGGCTCCAAACCCTTTGATCAGCTCGAATGTCTTGCTTAAGTAAGAACAATATTCCCTAACATTGTCAAACTTAGCCATGTCGGTTTCGTAGAGGAAATTGCACATCTCCCTTTTCAAAGTTGGTTCGGTTCTCAAACGCATCGAGTATCGGACAGTGGATGGTAAATGGCTAACATTTAAAAACAGACGACTATAAGCAGACAGGTTTAATATTAATACTTATAATTAACGAAATTTGGACTTTTTATCGAAAAAGTTCTCCCACTATTTTTATCGAAACAGTAACCCCTTCTAGTTTCGGGAAAAATTTATTTCCTAGTAGGTCTTGACGTCCCAGCAGCAATTAGTTGCACCCACGACTCGTGGCCATGAAATTAATTCCCTAGGTAGGTATACATATTACCAATTGTGTCTACTACACAACCTTCAAGTTATTTTGCCTCGTTTTTCGCATTTATCTAGCACTGCTACATCATAAATGTTACTACGCGTTAAGTCTAACCCATTAATCATGATAAGCAACGGGCCCGGTCATGAATTCTCCGTAACTAGTTATCGGTCGATTTTCACGTCCCGACCAGTCCCTACCCTTGTCAAGTTTTAGGAAAACTAGAATCAAGGAATTTCGTGCATTGCCCCTTTCTTCGACTCGGGTGCCAGACTCTGGATCACCTCTATCGATAAGTGAACAACATACACTAGTCCCTATTAATGGAAGGCTTGGATTTTATAAAACCTCATTTTATATTTAACCCAATATGACTTAATATTTATTCGAGAGGGGAATTTTCGGTTTTGAAAGTTTGAAGAAACGCTCCTCGAGATCTCACCGCTTCAATTATGCTTTATCTTTTATTTACGATCTAGATTCTAGCGGGCAAACACACAAGCAATCATAATCGACTAATAAATAAAAGCCATACAAGCCTAGCATGCATGCTACCATAATATGTTTTCGATCGGGAGCCTCCTATGCGGGCCATCATCGAGCCAATGATGTTGGCCCAATTGGTCAATCTAAAGGGTTCTCAAAGAACCTATGCTATTACACAATGTACCACGCATACATGGCCTTCAATTCTTCTTGGGCTCCCACCTTGCTTGTAAATGGGCCTCCATCCTAAACTAGGAAAGCAGTAAAACCCTATTCTATTACAAAGGCTCAAAGTGGCCCAAAAATAATAACAGGCTCGCAGGCCCAATAAAAAAAAAAAAAACCATGCATTAAATTAAACCAATCACATCTAACCTAAGGGCAAGGCTCGGCGCGATCGAAAACCACGTAAACAGTTCACGTAGAGCAAAGAAACATGTAAACAACTTTTACTTTCTTCTATCTTAATTTTAAAACACCTTTTAAAACTAACTTCCTATGATTCTTGCTTTTTAGTCACTACTAATTATGACAAAATAAATTCTCGGATAAACAAAACAACTTTTCTGCCTTAATTTCAGATTCTGATTTTTCAACTTTTGAAAATTGCAGTTCGGCCCCTATACTTTCGGAAATTGCACTTTTGACCCCAAAACTTTTGAAAAGTTACAAAATACCCCCAAAACAGTTTTCGGACAGAATGAGCAGAAAATTAAAATTTTGAAATCCAGAAATTTTTCGAATTTGCAAACAGACCCCTGAGGTTTCTGAAATTACAAAACAGTCCTCGAATTTTCGAAAATTGCAAAATGGTCCAAAATTGCGTGCGATCATATTTTCAGAAATAACCCAGATTTTTCAAAAAAATTCCAGAAACAGAAAATTCAATTTTCAGCCCTAATTTTCATGTTTTGCGATTTTTGCATAAAAGCCCTGATTTTTCGAAAAACTATAAATTCGCCACAGATCTAAAAAAGCAGTTTTACCCAATCATAGATCCAGTCATAACAAGCAAGAATCAATCACTAGAACATAATTAACATGCGTTCTCATACATACAATCAAGCATATACAGTGAAAACACATTATGTTCAGGCCTTTTCGTATAAAAACGTATGGAGTTGGCTCTGATACCACTGTTGGGATATTTTGGCTAGGGCTCGATTGTCAATACAACGAAGTGCGGAATTTAAAATTTTTCGAGATCCCTATTAGTCCCATAAATAGATCTCCACAGTTATTATACGAAAAGGTTGAATCAAACAATAACATAATTATCAAAAGGGAGTTTTCGCAAATTACCTCACCACAGCTTGGTGGTGGTTACCTCCGGGCTTCTTTGTTCGATTCACAACGGAGTGATCCAAGTGTCTCACCTCCAGAATGTATCCACACCAATTGGATTGTAGCAACGTCTCCAAGTCACAGGCTAAGAACTAGATCTTGAAGATTGTCAAGAAAGGAATGAGCAGATCTATATCAGGATATCGATTTGGATCTGGATTAGGAGAATTGCAGGAAGACAACCATGACCACAGGACTTATGCGGCTAGGTTGGATCGACCAAGGGCGGCGCGGCTAGGCTTCGGATCCACCTAGGGCGGCTGCTAGGGTTTGGATCCAACTAGGGCGGCGGCTAGGGTTTGGCCGAGAACTAGGGGCTAGGGGCGGTTTTTGGAGTTGGCAATTTCATTTCTTCTTGTGTTGTGTAAAACTATTTTCTCCACTCCTTGGAAGATGTATGAAGAGTTGTATTTATAGGAGAAGAGTTCTTCTCTTATAAGATATCTCTTCAAGATATGGCAAATCTTTTCCTTATCATAATAGGAAATAAGATTTGACCAAATCTCTTGTTTGTAGCTTGATGACCAAGTAACAAACTCTTCCCTTCTTTTCCTCTCCAAAAAATCGCCCCTTGCCTTTAATTAGCCAATCCGAAAATTGCTAATTATTTAATCTTCCTTCTTTACCAATTAACAACTTTAATTATTTATAATCAATTAGATAATCTTAATTAATTAATTAAACATTAATCAATTAGATATCCAATTAATATTCTCCCATTGAATTAATACCTTAATTCAATATCTTTGATTTAACAACTTTAAATCACTTATTTCCCTTTATGACTGTCACTGTCCAATTGTATTGTGTGTAACCCTCTGGGTTCACCATCAACTGGCAGCAGGCACACGACTTTCATGATTTAATTAACGAGCAATTAAATGCTCCGATCAATTAAACTACTTTTAATTGACCACTCCTAGAATTAAATCCTCTGTTAATTCCGGAGTACCCACACTTCATGGTCGATGTCTAGCCACAAGCCCATGAAGCCCAATCAAAGGTGAATTGATTTATTGTGAACCTCACCTCTTATAATTGCCATGTACATACGGTCCTTCCATGATGATTTCCCGATCGAGACCTAGGGTGTGTGAATTGATCGGCACCTCTAATTATCTCGATAACTATACTTTCTAATTTCCGACAATGATTCCAGTGTGACTGCCAAATTTGGAAACCCCTTCCAAATGCATCACCGACTATGGCCATAGATTTCTCGGAATCAATTATCTAAGAAACGTATAGGAAATTCTCTCATCTTATCAGGATGAGTCGATGGATCCTTTCTTAGTACTAACCACTCGCGTACAGTCGTCTACGCACCCAGCTTAGGCACTTTGTGGCCAGGCTACGTGACCAGTACCTAAATCTAAGTACGCACACTCGTGCATCGAATTCGCCCTAGCACCTCAAGTCTAAGGACTAAATCGTACACTATTATAAGCCTTGAGAAACATCCCATCACCGATATGCGACATGCGCTTCCACAATGGGTTTCTCTGTTCGGGTCGTTCGATGCGTTCAATCCTCCATTGAACCACCTACTCATATGCACTGGACTCAAATTCCTTGCTCATGAAACTCTACAAATTCACTCCATGTGAATCATGCATATTTGTACAAGTCTTGGCGATTCCTACGATACCCCGTCTCGTTCGGAATCTATGACTTGGAACGGTTTTATGATCACGACCTTTGAGACTGTTTCATGATTGCACTCAGTACTGAAGTGAATCGTCCCATAGTCTATTGTGACCTTAGGATTTCATCCAATCGCTTAGATAGGTTCGCGAGAGATGAAGTTGGCCATTGTTCAGTTTCACATACTATGAATGAACGACGTATTAATTATAAACCATAAGAAAATAGTATTTCAACAAGCTAATTAATATTGGCTTGCTGGGCACTATTCCATCATTCTGTTCAAACTAGGATGTCCTATGGCGAATGGAAAGGAGATTCATAAATCTAAGGCAATGTCCAAGTACTTGCCTGTTCAAAAGAGGAAGGCTGATGAGCCTGAAGAAGATGAGGATGAGGGACCAAAGGATGTTCCTGCCAAAAGGCAACGGAGGTTAGTCAAAACAGCTGACATGGCTGTTGAGATAAGAAAGAAGAAGGCTGCTGATAAGCCTAAGGAAAAGACCTCAAAGAAAATGGAGTCAGTAACTGCTGCTGATCAGGTCACAAAGATCATTGATCAAGTCACTGCTGATGTCAGGACTGCTTCACCTGCATCACCCTCAAGAACTCCATCTGCTAAAAGACCTGCTGAAAATGTCTCCTACAGGACAAGGAGCCAATTAAGGGATTCAGCTACATCAAGGCCTATTCAGGGTCTGTCAAAGAAGTCTGCTAGAAAGCAGATGACTTTTATTGAAAAACCTACTGAACTGGAAGATGTGGTTAGAAAAAGCCCTGAAGCTGCTGAAAGGCCAGTTGTAACAGATGAGACTGCTGCTGCCAACAAAGCTGATGAGCAACAGCCAAATCAAGTTACACAAACAGCTGAGGTCACCAAACCTCAAGATGATCCGGATGTCATGATCATCGAACCTATTGCTGCTGCACCAATTTCCATCTGCTGGTCCAGCCCCTGCTCCAGTTGACAAAGGCAAAAAGAAAATAGTGATTAAGAGAAGGAAGATCTCTAAAGCTGACAAGAAAGCAAGGGAAGCTGCTGAACAAAGGAAGCAGGATGAATTGGAGGAGAAAAAGGCTCTTGAGCTGAGCAAAGCTCAAGCAGCAAAGGATGAGGCCAGAAGGAAAATGTCTGAAGCAGAGAGGAAAACTGCTGAAGATGCTGAAATGGCCATGGTTTTGGAAATAAGCAAAGTTGATGCCTATGGACCTGTCCATGGAGGTGGCATCAAGATTAAAGAGGCTGAAGGAGAAGAAGAACCCCCAAAACCAAAAATGCCTGCTGGGGAAGTAAAACCAAAAGAAAAGTTTGAAGTTAAGAAAGCTTTCAAAATTATATATAACAACAAAGAGCTTTTCCAGAAGTTTGAAAAGTCCTTAGCCTACTACAACCAGAAGTTAATGCTGAAGACCATGTTCACTCAAGAGAAGCCTAGATATATCAGATGGAGAGACAATAGGCTGAACAGGTCCATCACTGAACTTCGGAATCTGGAGAATATAGCTGCTGATGAGAAATGGGTACTCGAGTGGCTAAAGACAGATTCTATCCAAAAAGCCTTGGATCCTCATTATGTTAGGGATGCTATGCATCACTATGCCAGGGAATTTGCCCTTGAGGAAGCCAAGCTGATAGGAAGCACCCTGCCTGCCAAAAGAAAGAAGACTGATGATGTTGAAGAAAGGGCTGTGAAGATTGTTGTTATCACTGCACTGAATAAGTGGGCAGAAAAGTCCAGATATCAGCAAGGGCATTCAAGTGAACTCCCTCAACTACCAAGTATTCAACATGTAATTTTTGGCAGAGAAATGAAAGATTTCAGTGAAGTGCCAGAGGGTAACAATGCATTTGTCAACCCTTGGATCATTGTGAGGCAAATCCGTCAGACAACTTGCTTCAATGATGATGGCACAGTCACTAATCTGTTCTATTATGACGTCACTGATGAACACAAAGTTGCGGCCAAGCCTGCTGACAAGTCTGCTGATTAGATTGAAGACAAATCTGCTGATCAGACTGCTGACAAGTCTGCTGAAAAGGCTGCTGACGAACCCTTAGCCATTGAGTGGAATGCTAAGGATTCTGAAGATCATCAGGACGCAAAGATGGAAGATATCCCTGTCCACCAGGAGATTGAAGATAAGAATGAAGCTGCTGCTTCTGCTTCATCAGGTGATGAACACTCATCACTGATGGAAGCTTTCCAGATGTTGATGGAGAATTCTATGAAGGAATTGGAAGAGAAGCATGAACAGCAGCTGATGAAGGTCAAGGAGGAGCTGAAGACTGAGCTTAAAACAGAATTGGCAGAGTCAAATAAACTTCAGCTGGAAACTGTGCAACAGTCTACTGAAAAGATCATCAAGACTGAAATCACAAGTATTCCTATCCCTCAAGATCATTCTTTGCGGTTAGTGAACAGCTTGAATGATATGAACAGAAATGTGGAGGATGTGAAAGGTGATGTAAATCATCTTCATGCTGCCCTTCAAAGAGCTGAACACAAGATCGCTGATCTAACTGCAACCTTCATAAAAGTCAGTGAAGAAGAGAAGGAAGTCAACCTAGGGTTTTTGCAAGAAGTATCAAATGCCACACAGGAACTCCAAAATGAAATTGCAACTGTAAACCTTAACATTGACTACTTCAATGATAAGACTGACTACATCAGCACTGATATTCTTAAATCTTACAGCAAGCCATGATGTTACAAATCAAAATTTGAAGGCTTTGTGCGCTGAATTGAAGGTTCCAACAGTTGCTCTCAACCCTGCTCTTGTACCTTCTACTGTCATCAGTCCTGATGATGACAAAAAGGGGGAAGATAAACGGGAAGAAACAGCCGAGGAAACCAAAGCAAAGGAAGCTGATAAGATTGACCCTGAGAAGTTCGCAGAAACTACCAAGTACAAGAATACAGAATCAGCCAGGAAGGCAATGGAAGCTTTAAGGGAGCAGCAACTTAAAGAGAAAATGGAAGCTGCCAAAGCAAACATGGACCTGGATGATGAAGCTGATGAAGAAGAAGAAGAAGAAGACGACGATGAATCTTCTTATGAGTATGAAGAAGTGCTTGAAGGATCAGATGAAGAAGCTGATAGTTAAAATTGATAAAATCTTGTAATCAGTTTACTTTTATCTATCTTTCAGACATCTCATCTGAAGAACTTGTACTTGTAACAATCTTATCATATCAATAAAAAGTCAAGTTCATTCCAACATACTATTTTCTATCTCAGAAAATTTTTGAGGATTACATTCTTTAGTTTAGGTATTCAACAGGTACTTAGCTGAAGTTTTGTCATCATCAAAAAGGGGGAAATTGTTTGGATAAGGATGAAGATAAAGGCACTAAAGAAAGTTTGATAAGGGAGGTTTTGATGCATTCCAAAACTTCGTATTTGGCTAAGTATGGAGTAACTTAGCTGATAAACTTATCAAGGATTTTGACTAAGTAAAGAAGACATCAGAAGAGTCAAAATTTCAAGGTCCAAGACTTCTGATCTGCTGAACAAAAGTTATCAGACTGGTGAAGGTCAGCCGACTCAAATCAGATTTGTTCAAATTTGAGATCAGCCTTGTTCGCCATCAGATGCGTACTTTTATCAGCCAAGTGAAGAAGATCATTAAGTGTTCCCAACGGTAATAAATGCCCCTTGGAGTAATTAATGCTGAAGTACAAGGTTATTAAAGACAAATGATTGAAGAAATGCTTCGCATCAGCTGGGTGCATTTAATGCTGCATTTAATGCTGCCTGCAGAATAGTACTGTTCACAGTACGGACAGACTGCAAAAGAGCCGTTCGCGGATTTTAAGGACCAGTACTCGAGTAATTTGAATCTTGTCTCTCTTCAACGAACACTTTTCAATCCTCAAGTATAAATAGCTGAAAGAGACGAAGAAGAAGAGAGCAACACAATATCTGAGAAATTTTCGAAGCAGAATTCTCTAAGTCTCAATAACAGCTCACTCATCAGCTGAGTCATTTGTTGACGAAAGCAGAGTTGAAGAATCAAGCCAAATACATCTTCTGAGTGAATTTGTAAACATTGAGTGTTGTGAGAAGTAGATATCCATCTAAGTGAGTGATATTACTTCAGAGAAGTAGGATTTCTTTGTGATTTCTTACTGCGAACTTACGGCCTGTTCATTTGTTGTAAGGCGTAAGCAGAGTATACTGATTACTGTGTGTTTTTAGTATAACCCAAGATCTTTGTGACTTGGAAGAGTGGACTAAAGGATATTCAAATCCATATAACCACTATAAAAATTGTTTGTGTTTTTATTTGCATTTTATCTGCATATTTTCAGTTGCATAAAACACTTTAAGTTAACTGTTTGAAAAAGGGATCTAAAAAGAGATTTTACAAATCTGGGGAAACACTTTTCAAACTGCTAAGTTTACTGGTGAAAAACACTTTGAAAATCCGCTGCAAGTACTCTAAGTATTAAAACTGATTTTAACAAAATCAGCTAAGTAACAATCAGACGAGTGGTCAACAAAACTGTTCAAAGATTTGTTCGCGAATAGAATTGTAACTGACAAATCTGATCAGCTTAGTCTGTTCAGTTAGAGTTAAAGATTTAAAGTTAAATTTGAAGAAGAAATTTTTAAAGAGGTTTATTCACCCCACCCCCCCCCCCCCCCTCTAAACCTCTTCTGACCACTTGGGACCAACATACAAATTAAAAAAATCTGAGTTTATAACCTAATAAATATCCTCCTCGAACCCACATTATCATCTTTACAACTTAAAAATACTTAGAGAGAAAATAAGAGAGAGAAAAGAGACAAAACATTTAGAAAGAGAGTTTTCGGGTATACTCAACCCAGCCTCGGATTTTCGATCATTCCGCCTCCGTCCACCGTTGGATCATGGCCAAATTTTGCGTGGAGGTTCTACACACATGGATCTACATATTGACCGTTCGGATCGTCGTTTGGAACTCCCAAAGTGAATCGACAGCCATTGAAAAATGGTGAAAAGTAAGGATTTGAAGGCCTTTTTATGAACCACCACCGGAGCCGCCACCACTGCCACCGGAGCTGCCACCACCACCTTCGGAATTCTGGAAATGAAGAGATTTTCACCCCTTTCGTTGATTTGGGTAAAAAGACATCTATGCATGTGTTCTTTAGTCTTTGTGATATTACTTTATTCTCTTTAAAATATATGTTGAAGAAGTTTAGTTTGTCCTTGTGATAAGTTGTTGAGTTCATATGTAATATTTAGTGTGACTTGCTTTGGCTTTGTTTAAATATTTCTTATATGTCTAGATCTTGATTTCTTTTTGTATGGAAGTTAATGTTTTTATTTTTCTCAAAACATTGGGGTATTTTTGAAAGATTTGAAAAGTTGAAGGGTTGAGGGCTGCAATTTTTATTGGGAGTAAGATGGACTGAAAATCTAAATTTTTGTTTGATATTTGGTATAAATTTACTTGAAAAGCATTTGTTTTAAAGTTTGCTTTGAGGTTTTTGCAAAAAGGGAGTTTTTGAAACTTTTGGGGTTATTTTTGTAAATCTGAAAATAAGGGGTAAAATGCGCTGTTTTGTCGCTGTTTTTACATGGTTCTTTTATAAAATCTTGATTTATTGATTTGATGTAGTGGTTTATTCATTTTATTTTTTAGATTGAATATTTGTAAAGTTTTTGAAGAAAGTTCATAATTAAAGAACTTTTTGTTTCGTTTGTGAAAAGTTATTAAAACTTATTTTTAATCTCAGTTTTATAGTGAAAATTATGCTTGATTATTTTTAAATATTTCTTAAATGCGTGGATCTTAAATTATTTTTCAAGAAAATTGGATTGGTTAAGTTTTCAAAACTATGAGGGTGTTTTTGAAAAGTTTTAAACTTGTGGGATTTTTAAAGCTTTGATTTTTGAAGTAAAATGAAACTTAATACTTTCATTTGATTTTCGATATGGGTTTAGTTAAAAATCTTTTGATTTAAAGTTTGTTGCAAAAAATTTCGGAAAAATGGATGTTTATAAAAGCCTAGGGGTTGTTTTGTAAATCTGGAAAATAAAAGGAAAATTTTGCTGTTTTGGCGTTGTTTTATGAAATTAGTATTTTGAGTTCTGAAAATAATAACTTTTAAGTGGAGTTGATGTCGTAAATTTTAAACACGTTTGTGCGATGTGTTAGTTTAGGAAATCCTTGTGTAGGATTTCATTAGTTACGGTTTAGTAAGATTGTTAGATACATTCTAAGTCGTATACGTACTTGCTCAGGTTTCGGATATGCATCATTTGTGGAGTTTTAGTCGCTATACTAAGCGACAAAGGTGAGCGTTGTGTGTTCATTTGTGTGTCAGTCTAATATGCTAGTAGGTCGAGTCTAAGCATGTGTTATATTCTAATTTTTCTTGCATGTCGTCACAAATAGGTTGACTTATTAGGTCAACATTACTCGCATTAAATTACATAGCATTTCAACGTGATTATCCAAGTACATGCTACATCCGAATCTACTAGTTGCGAATATATTTTACGAAATTATCATGATATCTAAAATTTCATTTGATAAGTTATTAAATGTTGATAATATGTTAAATATGTTTGATATGTTATGTTCCGTTTATTTCCGACTGTATGTTTCCGTTTGTTTCCGATTTTGTGTGTGCCCTTTTGATTTGGTGTATGGACCCGATGCCAACCTGGCCGGCAAGGGCTGGCAGGATTGTCACGGTTACCCATAGGCCTGGCCTTACAACCCAAGTGGGGAGAAACACTTGGGGAGTAAGGACGAACTCTGGCAAAGACATGTCGATGCATTTCAGATAGTAAGGTCACTCCTTACTTGGTGAGTTTGGATGGACATCAGACTGAGGATGGAGGGTAAGTGGAGGACGGCATCAGCAAATTCTTGGTTGTGTGAATTCCGTGTTTCTTTTGTCTTGAATATATGTTTATTTGCTTGATAGCACGCTTATGTTATATAATATGTTGCATTCATACATCATCGTGCAAATTCGCACATAGCCTCACTATGTTGGACGATCAACTTATGCGTTCCGTGTTTCATTTCTTTTCAGTTTCAGGTGTTCTGGAAATAATAGTCGGGTTGCGGTTATGTCATTACGGTTGCGGTCCCACCCTAGTATTCGGGAGAGTAGTAATATTTTGTTGTCGATTTATTCTCCTTTTTTATTTTGTTTAAAACCTTTAATTTATTGAATCGTTAAAGATGATTTATATTTTCATAAAAGAGACAAGATTTTCATAAATTATTTGTTTATCTCTCTCGTTTGATTTTGTTCAAATCATTTGATATGTTGTGATTAAATGCTTCCGCTTTCACCATCTACTGTGAAAATTGATTTTATTTTATTCTTCGTAAAAAAAAATTCGATATTTTAACACGTTTTCAAAATAATAATAACTTTTCGACCGTTATCCGATGGACCCGCGGAGCCGGGCCGTCACAGATGGTATCAGAGCTTCGGCTCAAGGCCAGGATAGGATCCTCGGATTTGTACTGAGGGGTTAGTAAGGTGGGACTCACCGTCATGATTTTAGGGTGTCTACCCACATTGGGTAGTTCACGAACAATACCGCAACCGAAATCATATCTGCAGTACATGTCTTTGGGATTAATGGTTATTTTTGCTTGATTCTGTGTTTTCTTGATTAATTATTTTGTTGGTGGTATCTCGAATACCATAACGTTATTCGAACTTTATTGTTGAAATTATTGTCTAGTTATTATTGTATATGTGTGCACTCCGTGATTTTACGTAAATTGAAATATCTGAATCAAGTGACCTTTCTTGAAGTACATATAGCACGACTAAAATAGCCCTAATCCTTTTGAATTCCATTATCGAGTTTACCTTACTCATAATTCTGATCCTAAATGTATCCATCTCCAAATTAATCTCTCGACTTCAGTAAGCTTTCTTGAGCCTATTTTCGCTATAATTAATTGTTTCGCCCTTATTCTAATGTTGGTACTTATTCATTTTGAACTTGTGATCCCTAGATGTCTTTTCTTTATCGTTTTGGCGAATCAAATTGTTATGTAAGCAATCTTTCTTTCAATAGACAAAATATCATTGAGTTTTTTTTTTTTTAATTTGAGGGTGTTAAGTGTTAATTTTGTATTTTGGGGTGCAAAGTGTCCATTTATTGTGTTTCGGGGGTGCAAGTTATTAATTTGTTCTTAATTAGGGAGTGTTAAGTGCTAATATTATTTTTTTTGGGGGGGGAGGGGGGGGAGGGGAGTGCCAAAGATTTATAATAGAATTACCTATTTTACCCTTGAATTTTTGTTTGAAAATAAAAGAGGGTGCAAAGTGCTGCATTTTTCATATTTCGAGGGTGCAAAGTGCCTATTTCCCATGTTTTGGGAGTGCAAAGTGCAAAAAACCCTTCACATTATAGTGGTAATTTTTTTGCATTTCAGTAAGATGAACTTTGTCAAAAATTATGCAATTCGAGAACATAAAATATAAAATTTTAATTTTTAAATGCAAAGTGCCAACACAATATATTTCGAAGATTCAAAATGCCAATTGCTACTAAAGTTTCTTCGTTTAAAATAAAATGGAACAAAATAGTATATATGACTATATCTGCGGATTAAAGTACTAAAAAATTCTTCCTACTAAATATGCCACCAAAACTATACATCATAGCCATTAACTAAGTATATAAACTAGATATATTCCAATATAAAGGTCAAAGGGCGGGGATGGTGCCAAAATACGCCTTTTTGATAACGTCACTTTTGCTTAGTTGAATAATACAACTTGATAAATAAAAATATAATCCGAAAATGACATTTAACCTAGCCTATCCTCCTCATTTAAGTCCTAATATAAAATATGGCGACCTTGAGGTTTACAATAACTATAGAAAACCCCTTGTGATTTTAAAAATTATAAGGGGTGCTTTTTGTAAATATGTTTGAGGGTCTTTGTGATGATTATTGAAGTTGTAAGAGGTATTTTAGTACATAGTCTAAATTAGAGGGAATTTTCTATAATTTTTAAAACGCTAGAAAATTTCTTATTAAACTACTAAATGTCAGGTGATTTGATCGCAGATCACCCGCAAAAGAGAAAATAGAGAGTGGTATGGCATCTTCTCAATATATATATTTTTGTTTTGTAGTAGGTTGCTTTCTTTGTATCTTTATGCTAAAAAACAAATTATGAACAAACATGTATGTTAATCCCTCTATAAAATTAGAACTCAACTGTGACTTATTTTTTTCTCCTAAATATCAAATAATTAGTTTATATGTTATAATATAAGATAACTAAATAAGATGAAATATTTTTGTTGGAGATGGTTTAAAGATAAGAAGAGGTCAGATAAAGCCTACTAGAGTTAAAGCAGCGTGCATGATATGGTGTTCTTTCATCATGTCATAATCAATACTTCTTTGGTATCATAATTTTTTTATCCCTTGTTACAGTTGATTTGTTAACTTAATTAAATTTAAAAAAATTATAATCAATAATTTAATTAATATGTTTCACTATATGACACTATATATATATATATATAAAATACTAATATTTAAAATATTTAATATGCAAAAAATATAAATAATTTAACAGAATAAATTACTTAAAAATAAAAATAACGGGAGAATAGGAGTAAAAAATAGAAATGAATCATACATAGCTTGTTGTCACGGCCTCAGATTTTCAACGGGCCCGCGCGGCGCCTCTGCCCCAGAGGCCAGCCTTAAACACCGAACAATACACTGGTTTCGCCCTGCCTTGGGCTCCTCAGGAGATCGGCTCCAGATCCCGACCAGGTTTGGGTAGGGTTGGCCTAGTCCCCTCTTCACCGTCAATTCCATGAATAGCGACAAGCTCCCCGCACTTAACCGGGTCGGCCTGTCTGGACTCTGAAGGGGATGTGGCCTTGACTACGCCACAACCTTTCTGGAGCCTTTCTTTAACCTTTTAAGATCATCCAACAGCAATTGTCCGTCCTTCAATGCCGCTGTCACGCGGGGCGTGACATTCTCCCCCACCCAACTCCGTGTACGCCCTCGTACACGTGCCACTCGCCCGAGGTGTCCGATCCAACGACCCGTGCCGACTCCCACGGCCCCCTTGGCGGTGCTCACGGCCCCGAGCCGCTCGGCAGTGCCCCCTGCACCTTTTACACTCTCGGAGGGCTGCCTCATGAGTTAAGTTGAGGGGATACCCAGGACCGTCCAACAGTGCTCGCCCCATGCCAAACTCAACACTGTGATGGGAGTGCCATCCCGCGCTACTCCAACATCACCTTCCCGCCTTGTGTGAGAGTGCAGGACGCTGCGACGCTACGTGCTGGCACGGCTCTGATACCACTTGTCACGGCCTCAGATTTTCAACGGGCCCGCGCGGCGCCTCTGCCCCAGAGGCCAGCCTTAAACACCGAACAATACACTGGTTTCGCCCTGCCTTGGGCTCCTCAGGAGATCGGCTCCAGATCCCGACCAGGTTTGGGTAGGGTTGGCCTAGTCCCCTCTTCACCGTCAATTCCAAGAACAGCGACAAGCTCCCCGCACTTAACCGGGTCGGCCTGTCTGGACTCTGAAGGGGATGTGGCCTTGACTACGCCACAACCTTTCTGGAGCCTTTCTTTACACTTTTGAGTTCATCCACCAGCAATTGTCCGTCCTTCAATGCCGCTGTCACGCGGGGCGTGACATTGTAGTTTGAATTTCAAAGAATGAAACTTTTTCTTTTCCTTTTGGAGCATGTTGAGGACTTCTCTTTGGCCTCCAAGTGGCAGCCTTTCGTGCCTTCACGATTAACCATTTGACATAAATTATTATTAGTACTATATATGATGCCAAAAATAAAAACCAAGTCTAACCAGTAGGTGAAATCGAGTTAAATGCATGTTTAATCATAAAAAATCTCCTATATCATTTTTATTATCAAAATTCCTATACTTATTTTTTTACTATTAGCAAAAAATCTCATCTCAAATTGAAATGAAGATTATACTTTGAGAAAAAAATGCGAAAACATTCTTCTTGATCTAAAAGATAATCAGTAACTCTATGTTAACTTTAAAATTTAACAATAACTTCCTTGTTCGCTTAAAAAAATGACAAAATTTACTTTATGATTTATGAAGAAATTTCAAATGATTTTTTTTTTCTCCTAATAAAAAAAAATGAGGTTTTTTTTTTTCATCACATAAAATGAAATTGTCCAAATAGTCAAATAGACATGGGCTTTTGACACTATGCACCCTAGAATTATAGAGTTTTGGCACTTTGGACCCTAACTTAAAAGTTTTGGCACTTTATACCCTGAAAACTCTACATCGCCGACATTCATGAGTCTATTATTTTAAGAAAAATACATTAGGGTGTAAAATGTCATACAAACTATATTTTTAGGGTGCAGAGTGCCAAAAGATTTAAATCGGGTGAAAAATGCTAATACTTTATAATTTTAGGGTGCAAAATGCCAACCTTCTATATTTTAAGGATATAAAATCTATATTACCAAGGTGCAAAGTGAAAAAAAATCGAATTTAACTATTTTACCCTTTTATCAATGAATTTTCTCACTAAAACACACACTAGGGTACAAAGTGCCAAAATTTTTAAGTCAGAGTGCAAAGTGCCAAAACCCTATAATTCCAAATGCAAAATGCCAAAAACCCAATAGAAATCGTTAAATAGAAAGTTTTGTCCACTTTTAACTTTTTAACCTAATACAATCCTTTCTTTTTCCCCTCTTCTTTCCATCTAATCTGTTGGCCTATTTTGATTTGCGCTCTCATATTGACTTGCCTTTCATAATTGATAATGTCTTGACTGAGCTATATTGAATTAGAGGACGTTTATTTAGAGTTAACAAGTCACTTTCACAAAAAAAGTTCAATCATTGTTCTTAAAAAATAATAAGTGATGTAATTGAAATTAAGAAAAGCTAACTAACAAACAAATACTAAACAACAAAGAATAATTAAGTATTCATGATTAACAGTGTATATAAATACAGTCTAATTATCATTAAAGGGATCTTAATTATAGCAAAAATCCTCTATAAATCTCAACTTCAATCTAAATGGAAATTCATTTCCAACAGGAAAAAGTAAAGATTCCATTAAGCAAAACAAGCAAAATGAAAGCAAGAAACAAGAACACCAAATTTGTTGGAGTTAGGCAAAGGCCTTCTGGGAGATGGGTTGCTGAGATTAAAGACACAACACAGAAGATTAGAATGTGGCTCGGAACTTTTGAGACCGCAGAAGAAGCTGCACGCGCATATGACCAAGCCGCTTGCCTCCTCCGTGGTCCCCACGCACGTACAAATTTCGTGACTCACGTTTCTCCCAACTCCCCTCTCGCTTCACGAATAAAAAATCTTCTCAACTCGAAGAAGAGTTCAAATTCAAATGCAAAGTCAAATTTCGTGAATCACGTCTCCCCCAACTCCCCCATCGTGTCACAGATCAAAAATCTCAACACAAAGAAAAGTTCAAATTCAAATTCAAATTCAGATTCAAAGAAACCGAGCCAAGAATCATGTCCCTCTACGAGTAGTGATTCTACTACTAACAATTATGATACCAATATTAACACAAATGGCGAGTCATTTTCATCTGATAATAAGATGCAAGATTTTAGCCAATTATTTGATGAAGGTGATGTGTATAAACCGGACTTGAGCAATTGCGTACATGGATTCGACGGGTTTTCATTCACTCAAGAGTTGTTGGATTTGCCTAAGAATTCTTCTGATATGTTGGAGTTAGAAGATTTTGAGAGGATGAAAGTTGAAAGGCAAATTTCGGCTTCACTTTACGCGATAAATGGTCTACATGAGTACATGGAGATTGTATATGATCCAAACGAAGCTTTGTGGGATCTTCCTCCTCTATGTCCTCTGTTAAGCTAAACAAAAAGACTCTTTGTTTATGTTTTTCTTTTATTTTGTTTCTTTTTCTTCACATGCCTTATATCAGAGCATTTAGAAACATGAAGCTCTCTTTTAAAGAAATAACTAATTCTTCTTCTCTAAACAAAATATTTGAGTTTAGTTCCAATGGAGCTAATGCCAATTTCCCCCCTCTTGATACTATAATAATGTTCAAATTAACACATGTGAATTAAAGAAAAATTTAAAGGAGCGATTTACCTCCTCCAATATGAGAGTATAACTCACTTGTTGAAATTGAGTGTGAGCATAAAATGTGTTTTTGTAACATAGGGGGTAAAGTGCAACATTTATCATAACATAGGGAGAGTAAAGTACATCATATGAGAGGGGTAATTTTGTCAATTCTTATTTTTTAAGTTTAAAAAATTTTAATTTTAATTTTTTAATCATATGAGGGGTAATTTTGTCAATTCTTATTTTTTAATTTTCATGTGATTTGATGAAAATTTTAAAGGAGCGATTACCTCCTTCAACCGGAGAGTACAATTACTCGTCGGAATTGAGAGTGAGCTTAAAATGTGTTTTTGTAATATAGGGGGTAAAGTGCAACATTTATAATAACATAGGGGGAGTAAAGTACAAATGTCAGCGAGACCGTGAGAAACTTTTTTAAAATTATATAAAGTAAAGTGGTCTTTTTAAAATCAAAGGAAGGTAAACTAAATATTATGTATACTACAGGGGGTAAATTGTCATTAACTTGTGCAACCTAATCTCTTCTTTCTTATAGTAAAAACTTCCATACTTACACTATCTGGACTACTATAAGATAAGAGCAAAACAGAGATGTTGCCTGTAAAAAGAATTATACAAAATTAGCCGGTCTAACTATTCTTCTAATAAACAAGTTCGGGTTTCCTATAGAACTCGATGTAGTTGCTGGGAATTTTTAAAGTAAATTAAAAGGAGCAAAAGACGAAAATACCCCTATACTTTGTCTAACTTTCAAAAACTCCATATTATTTTAACTCCCAAAAAATCCCCTATGATTTCAAATAAGTGCCAAGTACACCTCAAAAAAAAAGAATGTGGTTCAAACGCCAAAATTGCAAATATTTGTTCACATTTTGGTTTGATATGACAATTTTACCCTGACATCGAAAGACAAAAACACTCATATGCTTTGTTTAACTCCCAAAAAATACCCCATATGTGTCATTTTGAATCCCGAAAACCCCCTTGGTTTGATTTTATATACCACACTTGATCTAAATAGTATAAACTTATTTTTTCAAAAAGAATAAAAAAAATAAAAAAAAAACAAACACATAGGGGTAATCTTGTCATTCCACCAAAAATCAAAAATAAAATTATAAGTATATACTACTTGGGTCGACTGTGATATTTAAAAATCAACACATAAGATTTTTTGATAGTTAAAATAACACAGAGAGGCTTTTAAGAGTTAGATAAAATATATGAAGTATTTTTGTCTTTTGCTAAAAAAAAAAAAGACACTGAGAATTATAAAATGAAATATTTGGTCACTTTCCTTCTCTTCTTTCGTCAAGTATTGCCATTTGTAGATCTTGTACCTTTAAACTTGTTATAAGAACAACATTGCACTTATTATAACCATGAATAAATGCATAACTTGCATAATATTATGGGTGACATACACTCCAACCTCATAAAGTTTATCGTAATTATAGAAAATCCCTTTATATTTAAAAAAAATTACAAATATACCCCTTAAGGGGATTTTTATAAACATTTTCGAAAGGATCCTTGTAAAAATTGTTGAGCAATTGAAGTTATAAGAAGTATTTTGGTACATAGTCTAAACTAGAAGAGACCTCCTTGTAATTATTGAAACGTCAAGATGTTCCTAGTAAAACCACTAAAACTCAGGGGGTCAGATCGTAAATCACTCTATATATTAATATGTAATTATTTTGATACCATAGCATTTTAAACATGTTGACACATTGATAATTAATTTTAAACATGTTGATATTTAGAAGCACAGAATCAATCTAGCCTCCGCGAAAATAATGACGAGTAACCTAATGTGACAAGCCATTGCAAAACAAAAGCCGACCACATTTGAGACTATCATCGACATAAAATTAAGTTCAGTATTCGAGTCATGAGGTTTATCAAAACATACACATATTAGCTCTAAGCAAGAAAGACTAACTGGTTCATGTCTGCATATTCGTAGCGCTTATTCTACCCCCTCCATGTGTTACGGTAAGAAGAGTTGTCTCTTAGCGAAGCGTCATGAGGCTTGTACTCCATTACATACCCATGAGGAAGCTTCAAATGTCGCTTAATAGCATCCCTTAGTGCCATCACGGCCTATAAGAAAAAAAAAAAGAGCAAACATTGTTTCAATCTTCGTCAAATAAAGATCGAATGTAAGAGAAAAAAGCCAACCTGATGATCAGATGCATTGCGGTTCCAAACGCTCAATATATCCTCATTAAAACGGATGCTTAATACTGCACCACAAATATTATCACCATAATCAAGTTGGTCTCCAACTAACGCTAGAACCTGCAAGCATATATGCACCAAAAAAGATCATTTAACATAGAGGTAGAGATACATTATCCACATTATTTTGTACTTATAGGGTGATATACACTCGGAACCCCTGAGAATTACCGTAATTACAAAAAACCTCATGTGGTTCCAAAAATTACAAGGACACCCTTACATGTGGTTCCAAAAAGCCAGAAGGAGTCTCTTTGTAATTTCTGAAATGTCACTAAACCTCGGGGGTTTCGGTCGTAAATCACCCGTAATTTTATTCACATACCAGGTCCTCCCAAAACCGGCCTGACACAGCCTTTTTAAATCTTATAATCCATTTCCCGCCATTGCAGTTAGCAGAATCCTGATAGACGGGAAGTATGATTAATGATACTGAGTGCTTCATTCGAAAAGAAAGTACAAGCGACTGATTACTAGCTTAAATACCTCCCACAGGGGGCGAATACCGTCCTTGAATAGATGTAAATCAGTTGGGCTTGGCAATGTTGAGGGGCGAGCTAAGTGACAGTAGCAGACCCAAAAAGTCTCAACCTAAAGCCAACCAAATAGTAATTTAGGGTAAAGTGTAAGACTACATCCAGGACTATAATCGTAGTGATCGAATAAACACTTACGGTACTAAAGTCGACAATCTTCTTAATATTATCCTCGTACGATGTCTGAGTTCTGACTCCGGGAGTTCGACGAGTGTACCAAAAAACAAATTTGTGCTGAAGATCACATAATAGAATATATAAGATAGCATAGAATTCAGAACTGAAAATAGAGAATGAACAACCCATTATTAAGTATGAGTTCTAGCTTAATTCAACAAAGTTAAAACACATTTTTTCACAAGACGGTTACTTTTTTCTGACGTGTTTTAATGCAAACAAATGCAGATATCTTCATAATTATACTTTCACTATTACATGAGTAAAGAAATACGCAATAGTCAGATATATGGATCAAAATTTCCATCTTTTCCGTCGAAAGCATCGAAAAGTTTCCGTTTTTTAATCAAGTGAAACGAAACAAGATGTAAGTCCGAAACTATTTGTTTGCCTTAAACTTTGTTATTTTTCTAAATTTAGTAACTTTTTTTACAATTTTTCCTTATGTTTCCGAAACATTTTCAAAAAGTCCCAAAAAGTTTTCAATATTTGGTTGACGGCCCAAGGTAATGGGAACGTGTAGGAATAAACCAAACCTATACCCTCGAAATGAAATTTTGATCCATGGTCAAATATGAGAGGGAAATGCAAAAATAACCCATATGTTTTGTCTAATTAGCAACAGTCCAATGTGTAATTTTTATTAGCAAAAAAACCCCACTCAAACACAAATGACAATTGTACCCCAACCAAAAGATGCAAAACACCCCTATTCACTTATTAAGTTGACAATGTCGCGGTTAACTCAAAAAATTGACAATAATCTCAATCCATGATTTATTAAGGAATTTCAAATGAATTTTTTTCTAATAAATAAATAACACATGAAGGTTTTTGTTAATAAGAAACAGGGTATCTTTTGCTAATTAGGCAAACCACAAGAGGATATTTTTGACATTTTATTCATATATAATTACAAGTCCAGATTTAAAAAAAAAACTAAAAAGAGGTTCTACCTAAAATTGGAAGAACAATGGATCAAAGTGGGACAAAGTTGCAGAAATTAGCGGCATTTACGCATGTAGATTGAGAAAGAATGGAAGAGGGAGAGGGTACTTACTTTGAGAGGGTGAAGACCGGCCTTGAGATCGGCGGCGACGCGTTCCCTGCTGTCTTCGTCGGCGGCCGACTGAGTGTTGTTGATATCCTGTTCTCTCTTCTCGGTCACCAATTCCATTTGAGCCCTACCTATTACTTCGTATTTTAATTCAGTTTATAGATTTGGATGATGAGATTAATTCAAGTTGAAACTTAAATTCTTACGATTTGGGCTCATTTGTCGGCCCAATTGGCAAGTATGATGATCCTCGGCCCAATTAGCAAGTTTGATACGTTAGAATTCTATGTTTTAGAAACTCAAAATAGTGATTGGATCGTTAATCAAAGAGAGAATTGCATTTTTGGTATAGAGTTATATGTCAATTTTTACTGTTAATACTGAGTTTTATGTGTTCAATATATTTGGTACAGAGCTTTAACAAATTGTGACACATTTGGTACAATCGTTAAAAAATTGTGGTTTAGTGATGATGTGGAAATTAATTCTAATTTCAAAATTGATGTTATTACTTATGTTGATTGATATTTTTGCCCCATAATTATTCAGGTTTCCAAAAAAGCACAACAATTCCAAATTTAGTGACGATTTTAGTCTACATTCGTTGCCAAATTTTAAAATTGACTAAATAAGACCATGTGCGGACCAATTTAAATAATTTACTTATTTTATTTAAATAACTAATTTGATTTATAAATAATATTAATAAATTAAATAATAATTTAACATAAATATCACCAAAATTAAGAAAACATATTTTTTTAAATATAAGATTTACATGATAATATTAATATATCTAATATTTATTAAAATAATAAATAATAAATAATTATAATTTAAAAAAATTCCAACTCCAACAACCGAACCCACTCACCCCCCTCCCTTGGGGGGGGGGGGGGGGGGGAGGGGAGGTGAGTGGGTTATGTGGGGATTGATTTTTTTAAAATTAAAATTATTTATTATTTTAATAAATATTAAATAGTTTTTAATTATATAATTTATTGTTTTAATAAATATTAAATAGATTAATGCTATTATATAAATTTTATATTTAAAAGAATATGTTTTCTTAATTTTGGTGATATTTATGTTAAAGTATAATTTAATTTATTAATATTGTTTATAAATCAAATTAGTTATTTAAATAAAATAAATAAAATTTTCAAATTGGTTCACACGTGCTCTTATTCGAAATCGAGTACATTTTAAAATTTGACAACAATGTAAACTAAAATCGTCACTAAATTTGGAGGTGTGGGGCCTTTTTGGTAACTTGAGATAGTATGGGGTAAAAATATCAGTCAACATAAGTAATGGCATCAACTTAGCAATTAGACTTAACTGCCACATCATCACATAACGACAATTTTTAACGGTTGTACCAAATATGTTATAATTTGTTAAAGCTCTGTACCAAATGTGTTGGACACATAAATCTCAGTACCAAAAGTGGGAATTCACCTATAGCTCTGTATAAAAAATGCAATTCTCTCATTAATCAAATAAAAAAGACAACCAGAACCTCGCTGTCATTGTGTCGAATTCGGGTCGGAGTATGATTTACCCGGATCCGCATTCATTTATGTCTAATCAGGTTTCGGTCGAATTAGGGCTCTCTTGGATCCAGATTTCTCGAGTCCATCGAATATTTGCCGGATTCATTCGGATATCGAATTTTTTTGGTTTCAATAAATTCTTCATTTTCAAAATTTACACCAATATTTTTTCCTAAAATAAGTTTGAGAACTTTACGATTTTATTTAATTTAGCTCATATGTTCTCACGGAACATCATCCAATTGTTTGTCTCACAAACTATTCTCAGGCATTAGTAATGCTCTTCTGACATCCTTCTTCTACGGAGGACCTTGTGGTTGATGGTCCATAAGACTACTGATATGTTCGTGAGTTTGAAATCAGACTGGTGAATTTTCAGCAAACTCAAATCAGATGAGTTCGGTTTGAGACCAGTCAAGTGCTCCTCAGATGAGAAGTTTCGATCAGCAGAGTGGAAGTGATCAGGATGTCTGCCCAACGGTAATAAATGCGCTGATGAAATTAAATGCTGAATAAGAAGGGTATTTATGGCAAATGATTGAAGATATTCTCGTATCAGCTAGGTGCATTTAATGCGACTGACAGAAAGTACAACAGAGCATACAGTGTGAACAGTTGCAGAGAGCCATTCCTGAAATTGGGAGACCAATACTCGAGAAATCAGATTATGTCTCTCTTCAACGGGCATAATTCAAATCTCAAGTTTAAGTAGAGAGTGTTTCAAGAGTTAGAGACAAGCAACACAAATCTGAGAGCGAATTTAGAAGCAGAATTCGTTAAGTCTCAAAACTCAATAACAAAACACTCATCAGCCTAGTCATCTGTTGACGAAAGTTGAAGTTGAAGATCAAAGACAAACACATTTTCTGAGTGATTTTGTAAGAGAGAAGTGTTGTGAGAAGCTGTTATCCATCTGAGTGAAGTGATAAAGCTTGTAGTATAGGATTTCTGAGTGATTTCCTGTAACGCACTTGTGGCCATTTCATTTGTTGTTTGGCGCAAGCATAGTATATTGTAAACTAAGTGTTTATAGCATAACTCAAGATCTAAGTGACTTGGAAGAGTGGACTAAAGGATTTTCATCCATATAACCACTATAAAAGTTGTTGGTGTTTACGTTTGCATTTTATTTGCATATTTTCAAAAGCATTCAAACACTTTAGGTATCTGTTAAAAATATTTTAAAAGGGAGTTTACGAAAACTGGGGATGAAATTTTTTTTGTTAAGGAAAACTACATGTGGAAAACACTTGATAAATCCGCTGCAAGTAAGTCATTTATAACTCTGATTTTATCAAATCAGCTAAGTCATATCAGCAGAGTGGTCAACTCTGTCGTTCAAAGCTTTGTGCGCGATCAGCTTTGTAGTCTTACGAATCTGATCTGCTTAGTCTGCTCATAGAAAAAGTTAGAGAATTTTAAAGTTAAAATTCCAGAGGTCTATTCACCCCTTCTCCCTCTAGACTTCATTTGATCACTTGGGACCAACAAGTGGTATCAGAGCAGATGGTTCATCTGAATCATTTGCTTGGTCAACGAGCTTGATCCTAGTGTATTTTTAAAGGTTTTCAAAAGTTTTTAAAAGAGCATATTTTGAAAAATCAAAACTTTTTGGAAAATGGATTGTGTCAGCCGTATTCCCCACATTGGCGGTATGAGCTTCGAGGAGTGGAAGATCCGCTGGAAATCTTCCTTGTTGCTTACAATGACAACATGTTTACATGTATTACTAAGGTCCTTTCAAAATCACCAAGACTATCAAAGTAAATGATGAAGAAATGGTGGTAAACAAAGAGCTCGAAGAGATGACAGCTGAGGAAGTCAAGTTGTTCAATCTTGATAAAGTTGGCCGTTTCATCATGACCAGAGCCCTGGACAATGACCATTTCGATAAGGTAAAGCACTGTAAAACTGTGAAAGAAATGTGGGATAAGGTTCGTGATATGAGCGAGGGAAACGATGCCATCAAAGAGCACAACTTTAGCATAGCTCTGGAAAAGTTGGAGAACTTCAAGATGAAGTCCGGAGAAACCATTGATCAAATGGATACAAGGTTTACAACGACACTGAACGAAGTTTTGAAGCTGGGAAAGACCTTCACCGATAAAGAGATCACTGTTAAAGTACTGAAGGCGCTACCTCCCAAATTCAACTTGAAGATCACAACCACGGAAGAATCAACGGATCTAGGGAAGATCCTTCTTACCGAGCTATTTTTTGTACTCAAGGCATACGAGTATAAGCTGCCAAGAATGGACATAGAAGAGACCTCAACTTCTACTCCCACAGCTGCCCTGGTTGCTACGAAATCCCAAGAAGATCAGCACACAAGAATAAAGAAATGGACTTATTTGATGAGACCATGCTGCTAAAAAGGGAGTACACTACTGGTGACGTTGCATTGCTGTTGAACAATTTCAAGAAGTTCTACAAGAGAAAATTGAAGAACAAATACAACAATGCCTCTACTTCTAACCCTACCTTTAATTCTCATGATAGTAAGGATAATTATAAATCCAAAGTAATGTGCTAAAATTGCAGGAAATTGGACATTTCATTAAGGACTGCCCATATCCTAAAGCTGAGAAATATACTGAGGAAGAAAATAAAATCAGAAAGGAGAAGAGATTCAACAAAGGAAAAGTGTTGATCGCTGAAGCTGAAAAGTTAACTGCCATCTACCCGTCTGATTCAGACTCAGAGACACCAGAAGATGAGCAACCTGGAGTACTATGTCTAATGGCCAAAGAATCAGATGACTCTGCTGATGAGGTAACTCCTTCTGAAAGTGAACTGTTTAGATCATTTGAGCAAACGATATTAAATAACACAAGTGTTGTTACTGCATTTGCTGAACTTAAGGAAGATATGACTTTGCTAAAAGTGTAAAATGCTTCACTGAAACTTAAGGTTGAAAAACCTAGAGAATCAGCTGAGTACAAACTGCTTGAGCAAGAGAATGAATCTCTGAAAGCTGAATGTGAAGTCTATAAAGGGTAAAATCATGGAACTTGAGAAAGTCATAGAGTCTCATGATAAGTTGTCTGTTGCATCAGATCACATGTCTAGTAAACAGAAACTACCTTTAAAACAAGATAAGCTAGAACTGAACCATACTGAAAAATTCATATTTGCTGACAATACAATAGTAAGGTCATATTGCATGTTCGGACTACTAAACCTGCTTCACCTGAAATTGATCAAAAGGAGAAGAAAACTCCTAAGGCTAAAAAGAGTAAAGAGCCTATAATAGAAAAATAGACTGGTAAGACTAAATAGTAGAGTCCTAGGAAATCTGCTGATAAAATTAAAACCTGATGGGGGCTATTTTGTACCCCTTATAACGTACGGACCTACTGAAGAATAGAAGATCAGTTCGACCAGTCAAGTGAGTTCGGGATCATCTTATCGACCCGGCCGAATACAACTCTCTTCGACGAGAAGACTATACTCCGGACACAAGAAGGACAATTGGGCAGAGACCAATTAGGATTATATTTCCTTGTAATGCTAGGTTTAGAATGATATAAATACCTGGTATATCATTGTATGAAACAACTTTATGAACGCACGGCAAAATACGCTACCACATTCTGCATATCAGCAGAATCCAAGATTATTCAATAAAGAAAAGAGCTTTCTCTTCTTATTCATGTTATTTTTTACATTGGTTATAATAATTACTAATTGTTCCCTTCAAATAGTTCTTCCTTGAGTTTGATCCATCCTGAATAAAATAACAGAGCCCTTAAAAAATAAATTGAGAATCCCCATATTCACTGATACAATTAACCCTACGAAATCAGGTTAAATCAGTTGGCGCCCACCGTGGGGCTAGGTTAATTATTCGAACGACATATTGCTCGCCCAAGGAAGAGCGCTCGTAACGGAGCAAGAAGTAACACGACCAACCAGCATGATGCGTCTGAGGATCTACAGGGCAATACTGATAATAATTCCCGGCTATCCAACGACAGCCAGCAACAGAATGAGCATCATCAGAATCAGGTGGAACCACAAGGGATCCCTACTGGCACAATACCGGAAGAACATGTGACTCCAACGATCCCAGTTCCCCTGTTGGATGCTCAAGAAAAATTTCGACAGATCGCTATGCTCCTAAAATCACTCTCCCCAGAGGAACTACTTGTACTCGAACAAGTCCCCAAAAACGTTAGGACCACTAGAGCGAATCCCGCTCAAAGAAAGCCGGGACAGAACGATCAAATCTCTCAACAAGCTGATGGCCCGGCAAGCGAGTGACGCTCGCTACACAGTCCGCAGCAGGGTAACTCTAAACCCTCCGATGACAACATCCGAAGAAAAGTTGATCGAAGGAGACCACAACGCAACGAATCAAAGGAACACACCATAATCCCCATCGAGGATGACATTGGCGAGGCGATCCCGAATTGACCAAGAACTATGCGATTCTCGAAAGCAGAAATCGAAAAGATGGTACAAGAACGACTCGAGCAACGCTTACGATCAGTTCAAAACCCGTGGCCTAGAACCACGGAACTCCAGGAGAGCCTAGCTGCGTGCTCTCCCTTCTGCAGAGAAATAAAAGAAGCACAGTCAATCGGACAGGTTCCGGGTAGACTACCCAGATATGACGGAACAACTGATCCGGACGATTACATATTTAGTTTCACGAACATAATGAACTTGTATTCTCACTCAGCGGAGTTCACCGCTAAGCTGATGGTGACGACGCTAGAGGGATTAGCTTTGGACTGGTTCGCCAAACAACCAGCCAACTCCATATTCAATTTTCGAGAATTATGTAACAAACTAACACAGCAATTCGCCAGTCAAAAAAGACAAAAATTGCCCATGAGCTATTTAGGAACCATTAATCAACAAGAAGGTGAATCTTTGAGAAACTGGTTGGCAAGATTTAACGTCGAGTTACTCAAAATCAATTCCCCCAATATCGACTACATAATCTCGATTCTCTTCGATCTCACAAAGAATAGGCAGTTTGGAAACGCCCTCAGTCGAAAACAACCAAGAACGTTCGCGGACATAATGAGCCTGGCGTCTAAATATATGACCCAGGAAGAGATGAATTCTTTTAAAGATAAGAACAAAAGCAAGGCCGCAGCTTCGGGTCCCAACGGCAAGATAGAATTCCTGCCCAAAGATCCATGGATTATGAACGATCTTTTAGAAAAGGCAACGTCTTCCAACGACTAGAATATAATAAAAACGACCAGGATAGACGACCTAACATCTATCAAGGACCTAGACCCAACGAACCGGCATTCCGAAACAGAGTTAATCAGGTAGATCACCCAAGACTAACCGTTCCAATAGACGAAATATTGGCTGTACTAGAAAGGAATAATTGGATCCCAGAAGCAAAGAAAATCGCTCAGCCCAGACCAGGTGGACGAAACTATGACTTATATTGCAAGTATCATCGGGCACACGGGCACCGCACAGAAGATTGTTTTCATCTTAAAAGAGAAATCGAAAAGCTGATCGAACAAGGAAAACTAAATGACTATTTGGAACGGGATAACCGCAAGCGAGAAAGAAGTAGGAGTCCTCGGTATAACCACCCAAGAAGAAGTTCACGAAGAAAGTCCCCTAATGAAGGTCCCCCCCAAGAACTGAATAATGATCAGGTCAACGGTACCATACACACGATCTCAAGGGGACCCGCAGGGGGAGATAGTCGTAATGCTCGTTGAAGGACAGCTAGATCCATAATCGGAAGCCTAAAATACCCGAAAGAAATATGGACCTTAGAAAACAAAGCAACGACGCACCAGCTGATTAGTTTCAACGAAGGAGAAGTACCCAAAAACCTTGTTTGGGACACAAAAGAGGATAGCCCCGACTTCCCGATGGTGGTATCCCTAGAAATTGCAAATTACAACGTCAAGAGAATCCTAATTGATAATGGGAGCTCCGCAAATATTATCTCTAACGAGGTATTAGCCCAGATGAACCTAGGGCAAATAACATTCCAAAAGGTAGCTACTCCATTGGTAAGATTCGGAGGATCCGAAATTGTCCCCTGTGGAACAATTAATTTGAGTGTTTCACTCGGAAAGAAACCATATCGAACAGTGAAGCTGGTAAAATTTTTAGTAGTAGAAACTCCGTCCGCCTACAATGCAATTTTAGGGCGACCGGCCCTAAACTTGTTTCGAGCTGTCGTCTCAACTTACCATCAAAAAATTAAATTTTCGATCGACATCGGTATCGGGAAAATAGTGAACGACCATTGTATGGCATGAGATTGCTACAACACATCGTTAACGTTGAAGAGCCCCCCTAAAGCGATTACCCCGAGAAAAAGGAAGCTCGAGGACGACGTTAGTAGAAACGAGGTTGAAATCCCAAGTACTGACCGTATAGATAAAAAGGGAAAGGAGCCGATGGATTTAGCCTTAAAACCACCAGAACATAAGGATGTCATACTAGTACAGGGGGACTCATCGAAAACAACAAGAATAGGAACAGAGTTGAGCAAGGAAGGGGAAGTAATGTTGATCAACTTCCTCAGAAATAATGTGGATATCTTCGCCTGGAGCGCGAACGACATTGAAGGGATTGACCCTCGCGTAATCAGTCATTCACTAAAAATCGACCCTCTGGCAAAACCTGCCAAGCAAAAGAAGAGAAATCATGGGCCAGTAAAAGATAAAATCATTAAAGCCGAAGTAGAAAGGCTGCTCAAAGCAAAACAAATTCGAGAAATACACTTCTTGGAATAGCTATGTAATGTCGTGCTAGTAGCAAAGGGAGACAGAAAGGATAACAAATGGAGGATGTGCAACGATTTCACTGACCTTAACAAATTGTGCCCACGAGATCCATATCCTCTCCCAAGGATCAACCTATTAGTCGACTCCACCGCTGGTTTTGCAATTTTCAGCATGATGGATGCTTTCCAAGGTTTCTATCAAATATACATGGACGAGCGGGACCAAGAGAAAACTGCGTTCGTAACCGAGCAAGGAGTATATTGCTTTATAGTGATGCCGTTCGGTTTGAGGAATGCCGGGGCCACCTACCAAAGGTTAGTTAACTTGATGTTCAAAGAATTAATTGGAGAAATAATGGAAGTATACGTGGATGATATGTTGGTCAAAAGCATGAATGAAGCTGATCACGTAAAACACCTCAATCGATGCTTCCAAATATTGAGAAAGTATCGAATGAAGTTAAACCCTGCCAAGTGCACTTTCGGCGTTAAATCCGGAAAGTTTTTAGGATATCTGGTACATCAACGTGGAATTGAGGCCAACCCAGAAAAAATTCGGGCTATAACTGAAATGAAGCCTCCAAAAACGATCTCCCAAGTACAGAGCTTGGTAGGCAAAATCGTGGAGTTAAACAGATTCATATCCAAGTCAGCCGACAGAAGCTTGCCGTTCTTCCAAACGCTTCGAAAAGCCAAAAACTTTGCCTGGACTGATGAATGCGACCAGGCCTTTGAACGATTAAAAGAATACCTAACGACGCCCCCACTTTTGGCCAAACCGACCGAAGGGGAACCGTTATATTTATACATATCATCTCAGAAGTGGCCGTTAGTTCGGTACTTGTTAAAGTGGATGGCTCAGAACATAAGCCTGTTTATTACCTAAGCAAACTATTGCAAGGGGCCGAGAAAAACTACCTGGAAATAGAGAAATTCGCCTTAGCCTTGGTAGTGGCAGCAAGAAAACTCAGACCCTATTTTCTGACCTATAGAGTTGTGGTATTAACCAATCAACCATTAAGACAGGTCTTAGCAAAGCCAGAAGCCTCTGGAAGATTGATCAAGTGGGCGATCGAACTCGGTCAGTTCGACATCGAGTACAAACCGAGAATTGCAATCAAAGCACAAGTCCTAGCCGATTTTCTACTAGAGACTCCAAGTCAGGAAGTTGAAAACCCTGAATCCACCAGCCATACATATGATATCCTGATCGTAGAAAATCAAACCTGGTTAATGCACGTCGACGGCGCTTCATACCGAGAAGGAGGAGGTGCTGGAATCAACTTCACCGGGCCAAACAAGGAGGATATCAATTACGCGATAACATTAGACTTCATAGTGACAAACAACGAAGCGAAATATGAGGCATTGATCGCAGGAATGGAAATGGCAATCAAAGCAGGCATAAAGAATCTTAAAGTATTAACCGATTCAGAGTTAGTACAAAGACAAATAGAGGGCCTATATGAGGCAAAGGAATTTAACATGGTCAAATATCTGGCCAAAGTGAAACAACTGGCTGAAAAATTCGAAGAATTCGGGATACAAAACATTCCAAGATCGGAAAATAAATGGGCCGATCAACTCTCTAGATTTACAGCATCCAACGACGGAAAAACTGAAAGAGTAATCACTTGGCTAATGTCTAATACTCCAGCAATCGATATCGATGAAACGCCGATCACTCAAGTAATGGAAATCGAAAAGGTCGAAGCGAATTGGATGACTCCGATGATAGAGTACCTTCGAGAAGGAAAACTGCCGCTCGACCAAAACGAAGCTCGCAAAATAAAATATCGTGCTCCGAAATATACGTTGATAGAAGACAAACTTTACCGAAGATCGGTATCAGGAATTCTTCTAAGATGCATCTCCGAATCTCAAACCAATGATATACTCCGAGAAATACACGAAGGAGAAGCAGGGAATCACAGCGGAGCGAGGGCGTTGGCTTTAAAATGCCTTCGAACGGGTTACTATTAGCCTACCCTCAACAACGATGCCATACAATACGTACAAAAATGTCATCATTGCCAAGTCCATGCTAATATATGTCATCAACCAGCCGAAAACATACACCCAATACCAGTGTGTTGGCCCTTCGATCAATGGGGAATGGACATTGTAGGACCTTTCCCTGTATCTAGATCCAAGAAAGCATACGTCCTGGTTGCTGTTGAATACTTCAGCAAATGGATAGAATGCATCGCCCTTGCACGGATAACTCAGTTCCAAGTGATCAACTTCCTCTGGAAATTCATAGTATGCCGATTTGGCATCCCGAGAATTCTAATCTCTGATAATGGAACCCAATTTGCGGGAAAACATGTAATAGAATGGTGTTCAAAACTAGGGATTCAGCAAAATTTCACTTCGGTCGGGCATCTTAGAGCGAATGGACAGACTGAGGTAGCAAACCGGGAAATAATAAAATCCTTGGAAAAAAGATTAGGGGCAGCCAAAGGAAAATGGCTTGATGAACTCCCAGGAGTACTCTGGGCTAATCGAACCACTGTCAGAACCTCAACCGGGGAAACCCCATTTAGCCTAGTATATGGCTCGGAAGCTGTTATTCCGATCGAAACTCTAATTCCAACACCAAGAATTGAAATGTATGACGATCAGGAAAACGAAAAGACGAGAGAAAATGACATCGATTTAACAGAAGCTTTAAGAGAAAAGGCCGCTGTACGTTTGCAAGTCACTAAAGCAAATATGGAAAAGGCGTATAATCAAAAGGTACGCATCCGAACCTTCAAAGAAGGGGACCTGGTCTTGAAAAAGGTAGAAGTATCCAAGCATGTGGGAAAGTTACAACAAAATTTGGATGGACCTTACGTTGTCATTGGCGTAGGAAATAAAGGTTCATACAAAATAGCACACTTGGATGGAACAGCCTTACCAAGAACCTGGAATGCAGTCAACCTTAGAAAATACTATGGTAAATAAAATTTAGTAGATTATGCTACTTTATTTTATTTTATTAAGATTCATTCTTTGTAATAAAGGCCTTAGCCTAAAGTTCAATTATTAAAAGATTTTAACAATTTTAAATATTAAATCAAGATTGAGTATAAATCGATTGTTTCGGTAAACACTCCTTGGAATTCTACTATCATATTGGTTGAGATCGGGACAAAAGGAGTTAAGTATACATTGATCCGCTCAATAAACACTCCTCGATCCAACCATACAAACGAGTCGAGTATACATTGATCCGCTCAATAAAAACTCCTCGGACAATTTTTCAACGATCAATAGACTTCTGGTACTAAAAACCTAAGTCCAAATAAACAACGAGTCGAGTACACATTGATCCGCTCAATAAACACTCCTCGATCTATTTATGACGATTAAAAGACTTCTGGTATTAAAAACCTAAGTCTAAACAAAAAGAGTTGAGTATACATTGATCCGCTCAATAAACACTCCTCGATTATTTTTAACGATTAATAAGGCTTATGGGTTAAAAACCTAAGTCTAGACAAAAACGAGTCGAGTATACATTGGTCCGCTCAATAAAAACTCCTCGATCTACACTTAACGATTACAAGACTCTGGTATTGAAAACCTAAGTCCTAATAAAAAGAGTTGAGTATACATTGATCCGCTCAATAAAAACTCCTCGATCTACACTTAACGATTACAAGACTCTGGTATTGAAAACCTAAGTCTCAACAAAACGAGTCGAGTTGATGAGGGGTAAATTGGATGCAGACTTTACTAAGACCTAATGAGGTCGGACTTCGTCATTCTCGATCTCATGAGCATAAATTCGAGCCCAAGGCATAGGAATCCTACGCTGATTATACTATGGAAATTCTGAGTCCAGAGTTACTGCTGGGCCGACCTCAGGCCCAGGCCTATGGGCTGAGTAATGTGCACCTATGGATGGTTCATCTGGTCCCAGATCTCAACTATAAATACCCCAAGCATTTATAGTTGACGACACAACTTCCCAGGTGTTCTTCCTTCGAGACTGCTGCTCGGACTCACTTGGGAATAATAGTATAGGCTTTCTTATATGCATTTCACCCTCTAGCTTGTACGGCATCCAATAGTGCTCGAATAGGACTCCCATTTCTTGTAATCTGTATTCAATCACCAAGAATATAATACTATTGATCTTTTATCTACATTTACGTTCATCAGCACGACATTTTACACCACCCTTATCGAACTAACGAAAACGCGTAAGATCAATTGGCGCCCACCGTGGGGCCTTATTCGAGTATTAGATCGAAATATGCCTACTACGAGGAGAAATACATATATCAGAGGAGAACCTTCCCATGCAGTGGGAGCGCAAAATTCAGTCAACAACCAGAGATTCCACCGGCGGTTCCTCAGGATAATGTTCCAATCCACACTACCGTTGGTGATCTGAGATCTATCATAGGCACAATGTGCAGGGAATTCCTGAACAGCGGAAGGGCCGATCAATCACCCGTAGACCAACCAGGAATTCACGGCAGACCTGAAATACCATCTTCGAACATTCAGAAGGAAAACAGTATACTGCGATCTATATCGCATGCCCCAGCAACAAACCCTCCTCGAGCTATGTTGGAGGATTCAGTGGTAGGAGAGAGCCACACTGCTGGCACTGTTGGAGGCAGAAAACCGACCTACAAAAGAATTACTGAATCAGAGTTGGAAAAGATAGTACGGGAGAGAGTAGCTAAGGAATTGGAAAAGGAAGATACGATGATAGAAATTCCCCGTATCAATCAGGCCGCCATGCGAGGGGAAAACACTCTAACTAGAGGGAACCTACGAGATAGGGAGGTTTCGAACAGTATCATGCGCTGCTCGCCATTTTGTCGAGAGATACGAGAAGCTCGAAATTCGGAAACGGTGCCAACAAGGCTACCACGATATAACGGGACTACCGACCCCGGGGAGCACATCAACAGCTTTGTTAATGTGATGAACTTGTACGGACATTCAGAGGACTTCTGTTGCAAGATCATGGTTACCACTTTTGAAGGAATTGCTCTCGATTGGTTCGGAAAATTACCGCCCAACTCCATATTTTCCTTCGAAGAATTCTGCGATAAACTAAAACATCAGTTCGCTAGCCAGAGGAAGCCAAGGTTACCAGCAAATCACCTGGGAACTGTAAAACAATTGGAAGGAGAGACGCTGAGGCAGTGGCTAGCAAGGTTTAGTATTGAACTCTTGAAAGTTGATACCCCGCAGATCGAATATTTGTCCTCCCTAATGTTCGAACTAACTAGGAGCACCCAGTTCGGAAATGCATTGTGCAGAAAACAACCAAAGTCTTTTGAACGAATAATGGAGATCGCTGAAAAGTATCTGATTCAGGAAGAGATGAACAAATTGAAAAATTCGCATGCTATCAAATCTCCCCTCAACAAGAAACAAGATCGGGCTCCTATCCCGAAACCTGGTGATTATGGGGGATCGAACAAAGGATCTGTTAGGCAACGAATTAATACTTATAAGCCGCATGTGCCGCCCCAAGGTCCAAATTCATATGGACCTCCTTACGATCGGACTCGAGCTCCGAGATCGGGTAAAGTCCAGTTTACTGAACTTAACACCTCAAAGGAAGAAGTGCTAACCGTGTTGGAAGAAGGGAATATGATCCCTGAAGCTCAAAGGATCACCCAGGCTAGTGCAGGCGCACCTGGTTATGAACAATATTGTCGATATCATCGAGCTCGGGGACATAGTACTGAAAACTGTTACCAATTGAAGGTCAAGATAGAAAAATTGTTTGCCCTAGGAAAATTAAAAGAATTTGTCAAAAGCGGCAACTATAACAGTCGTTATAGATCCCGAAGTCCACGAAAATTTAACAATAAGCAAAGGCAGATTCGAAGCCAAGCGGAAGAGCGGTCGAATGGAGTGATAAACATGATCGCAGGCGGACCAGCGGGAGGTGATAGCAGAAATGCTAGAAAAAGAACTATGAGGTCGATAAAGGCGGGAGTCTCTGCTAAGAAGGAGATTCTGTCCTTAGAATCTCCCTCCGTGGAAAATAAAGTTATAAGCTTTAGTGAGGCCGATCAACCCTCGGATGTTAGTTGGGACACAAATGAGGACGATCCAGATTTTTCCATGGTATTGACATTGAGAATTACTAATTTCGAGGTCAAGAGGGTGCTAGTCGATAATGGAAGCTCGGCAAACATTATTTCGTCAGAAGCTCTCACAAGGATGAATCTTTGTCACCCACGTCTAGATAAAGTAACCACTCCTTTGGTCGGATTTGGTGGATCAGAGATCGTTCCGCTGGGAACCATTCTTTTAAGCACGACTCTAGGAAGCAAACCAAGAAATGTAACAAGGATGATCAAATTCCTAGTAGTAGATACATCGTTCGCTTATAACGCCATATTAGGGAGACCAGCCCTGAATATCTTCAAGGCAGTCGTATCTACCTATCATCAAAAGATAAAATTCCCGACCGTGGGAGGAGTGGGAGAGATGAGGAACGACCAATACATGGCATGGGAGTGTTATAACTCGTCTTTAAGTATTAAAAAGAAAGTGGAGCCCGAGCTCCCGGTTAAGAGGAAGATAAGTGATTTAGGGTCTGAATTAAAAACACCAATTCCCGACCGCGAAAAGTTTCAAGGAAAGAAAGGGAAAAACGTTGATATGAGCGTGCAAGCGCCCGACCACAAAAAAGTAACTTTAGTTCCAGGATCCCCTGAAAAGTTCACTAAAATTGGAACAGAGTTAAGCGAAGGCATGGAAACCATGCTCATTGAATTTTTACAGAAAAATGTGGATGTTTTTGCCTGGAGTTCGGATGATATCGTGGGAATCGACCCAAGAGTGATAACACATTCATTAAATATCGATCCGAAAGCCAAACCTGTACGACAGAAGAAGCGCAATCATGGTCGCGAAAAGGACAAGATAATCAATGCAGAGGTCGATAGATTATTAGCAGCAGGTCAGATCAGGGAAATCAAGTTCACGGAATGGCTATGTAATGTGGTCCTGGTCTCTAAAGGCGAAAAGGTCGAAAACAAGTGGAGGATGTGTAATGACTTTACCGACCTAAACAAATTATGCCCGAGAGACCCTTATCCATTACCTCGGATTGATATGCTAGTAGATTCCACCGCAGGGTTTGTGTTGTTTAGTATGATGGACGCTTTCCAAGGGTTCTATCAGATTTTCATGAATAAAAGGGACCAGGATAAAACAGCATTCATCACCGAGCGGGGAGTGTACTGCTTCATTGTTATGCCTTTGGCTTAAGGAATGCAGGTGCAACCTATCAGAGATTAGTTAACATGATGTTCAAAGAACTGATAGGCGAAATAATGGAAGTCTATGTAGACGACATGCTCGTAATGAGTATGACGGAGGAGGATCACATTGACCATCTGGATAGATGTTTCGAAATCTTGAGAAAATATGGGATGAAGCTGAACCCAGCCAAGTGTACTTTTGGTGTGCGATCGGGAAAATTCCTCGGATATCTAGTCCACGAAAGAGGAATCGAAGCAAATCCTGAAAAAATTCGAGCAATCACCGATCTCCAACCACCACGAAAGCTCTCAGACGTCCAAAGTTTGATTGGAAAAATAATTTCATTGAATAGATTCATCTCACGATCTGCCGACAAAAGTTTACCATTCTTCAAACTTTTGCGAAAATCTAAGAACTTCGAATGGAGTGCAGAATGTGATAAGGCCTTCGAAGAACTAAAAACATACTTAACCTCACCACCCATGCTAGCCAAACCATCTGAAGGAGAACCTCTATATTTATACATAGCTGTATCGGAAGAGGCCATTAGTTCAGTTTTGGTGAAAATTGACAAAACTGAGCATAAACCAGTTTACTATTTAAGTAAGTTATTGCAAGGTGCCGAGAAAAACTATATGGAGATCGAAAAATTCGCACTGGCCTTGGTGATAGCTGCCCGAAGGCTAAGGCCTTTCTTTCAAACATACAAGATTATTGTTTTAACAAACCATCCTTTGAGACAGGTCCTATCAAAACCAGAAGCATCAGGCAGATTGATCAAATGGGCGATCGAGCTTGGTCAGTTCGAAATCGAGTATCAACCACGGGTCGCCATAAAAGCCCAGGTATTAGCTGACTTCGTGCTCGAATCAACAGGCCTGTCGAACGTGGAAGAAGGAGCAATCTCCGAGTTAAGTATGGTAGAAGAAGCCAAAGGTCAAATATGGCTGATGCATGTGGATGGATCTTCAACCAAGGATGGAGGTGGAGCAGGAATTCATTTCCAAGGACCCAATGGTGAAGACTTGAGTTATGCTATAACATTAGATTTCGTCGTGACCAACAACGAGGCCGAGTATGAAGCATTGATCGCAGGGTTAGAGATGACTCTTAAAGCAAAGGTAAAATCAATTGTTGTATTAACCGATTCAGAACTTGTTCATAGACAGGTGAAAGGCACGTACGAGGCCAGGGAGTTCAATATGGTCAAATACTTGAGCAGAACGAAGAAGTTGATCTCTGAATTCGACAAGTTCGATATTCAACCTATGCCAAGAGAGGAAAATTTATGGGCAGATATATTATCAAAGTTCACAGGTTTGGCCGACGGGAAGAATAAGAGAATAATCACGTGGCTGCTATCGAATACATCTGCTATCGAGCTGGACGCGGCCCCTGCAATCGATATCATGGAAATCGAGGAACCGAGCAACTCATGGAGCAACCCTCTTATTGCCTATCTCAAGGAAGGAAAACTTCCGGAAAATCCAAATGAAGCTCGAAGGATCAAATACAGAGTGCCATCATTCACTCTGATTGGTAATCAACTCTATAAGCGATCCTCCTCGGGAATTTTATTAAAATGTATCCCTGAAATTCACTACAATGCTATTTTAAAAGAAGTTCACGAAGGGGAAGTAGGAAATCATTGTGGTGCTCGGGCCTTAGCTCTTAAATGCTCAAGGTCCGGATATTATTGGCCTACTCTTTTCTCTGATTCTGTTGATTATGTGAAAAAATGCCACCATTGCCAAATTCATTCGGACTTGATTCATCAACCGGCTGAGCATATGCATTCTATTCCTATTTGTTGGCCTTTTGATAAATGGGGGATTGATATTGTCGGGCCTTTTCCAACAGCAAGAGCTCGAAAAAATTATGTACTGGTTGCAGTTGAATATTTCAGCAAATGGGTTGAATGTGTTGCTCTGACAAAGATCACTCAGTTCCAAGTTATTAATTTCTTATGGAAAAATATTATCTGCAGATTTGGAATTCCTAGGATCTTAATATCCGATAACGGAACGCAGTTCGTCGGAAAAAGAATCACGGAATGGTGCGAAAAGTTCAGAATACAACAGAACTTCGCATCTGTAGGGCATCCCCAAGCTAATGGGCAAACGGAGGTTGTGAACAGAGAGATCGTTCGATCCTTAGAAAAACGCCTATCTGAGGCAAAAGGAAAAATTGCTCGATGAACTTCCAGGGGTTTTATGGGCCAATAGAACTACTGTTAAAGCGGCAACAGGAGAAACTCCATTTAGTCTGGTTTATGGGTCAGAGGCCGTTATCCCAGTAGAGAACCTTGTACCTTCCCCCAGGGTCGAATTTTACGATCCCAAGGAAAACCAATCTCTAAGGGAAATGGAACTTGATCATGCGGATAGTCGAAGGGACCGTGCAAAGTTGAAAATCCAATCCACAAAGTCTAGCATGGAAAAATCTTATAATCGAAATGTTCGAATCCGAACATTCAAAGTGGGGGATTTGGTGCTCAAGAAAGTGGAAGTGTCGAAGCACGTTGGAAAACTCCAACCTAATTGGGAGGGCCCTTTTGTGATTGTTGAGGTTGGAAGAAAAGGTTCTTACAAGATTGCTCATCCTGACGGAGAAGTACTACCTCGAGCATGGAACACTATTAATTTGAGAAGATATTATGGAAGATAGTTAATTCAAGGCTACTGCTATTTAGTCATCTCATTCTGTTTCTTTGTTTCTCGCAATTAAGAAAACTATTTGTTCGATGGAAGTTTATTTTGGCTGAATTAATTATTCAATGAAATTTCGTTTCGTCAAATCTCCTATTTATTCGTCATATTCTGATATTCTCGATCTCTATTCATCTATTATCAATCTCTATTATCTCCATCTACTATTTAAAAAAGGGTGAAAGCTGTTGCTACGACCCTCGGGCTAAAAATGCTCTGAAACGACTAAGGGTGAAAGCCGTTGCTATGCCCCTTAGATCGAAATTATTGAATGGGTGAAAGCTGTTGCTACGACCCTCGGGCTAAAAATGCTCTGAAAAGACTAAGGGTGAAAGCCGTTGCTATGCCCCTTAGATCGAAATTATTGAATGGGTGAAAGTTGTTGCTACGACCCTCGGGCTAAAAATGCTCTGAAACGACTAAGGGTGAAAGCCGTTGCTATGCCCCTTAGATCGAAATTATTGAATGGGTGAAAGCTGTTGCTACGACCCTCGGGCTAAAAATGCTCTGAAACGACTAAGGGTGAAAGCCGTTGCTATGCCCCTTAGATCGAAATTATTGAATGGGTGAAAGCTGTTGCTACGACCCTCGGGCTAAAAATGCTCTGAAACGACTAAGGGTGAAAGCCGTTGCTATGCCCCTTAGATCGAAATTATTGAATGGGTGAAAGCTGTTGCTACGACCCTCGGGCTAAAAATGCTCTGAAAAGACTAAGGGTTAAAGCCGTTGCTATGCCCCTTAGATCGAAATTATTGAATGGGTGAAAGCTGTTGCTACGACCCTCGGGCTAAAAATGCTCTGAAACGACTAAGGGTGAAAGCCGTTGCTATGCCCCTTAGATCGAAATTATTGAATGGGTGAAAGCTGTTGCTATGACCCTCGGGCTATTGAATGGGTAAAAGCTGTTGCTACGACCCTCGGGCTAAAAATGCTCTGAAAAGACTAAGGGTGAAAACCGTTGCTATGCCCCTTAGATCAAAATTATTGAATGGGTGAAAGCTATTGCTACGACCCTCAGGCTAAAAATACTCTGATGCGACTAAGGGTGAAAGCCATTGCTATGACCCTTAAGTCAAAAGTTTATCCAAGATCGATCCAAATTCTATTATTTCTCCACGACGACTATTGATTCCGAGAAGAACCTAAACTGTGGAAGATATCTCACATAAGATTCAGATGTTACAAAGATCGAACTTCAAATCCGATCAACAACAATATATAAAGAAAATTTTTCATTCATCAAATTTCAAATAAATTACATGAGAACTATTGATTACAATCAAGAAATCAAGCTAATCCGAAAATATTACACCTGACACGATCCTATTACAAATGGCTATTCCTATGGATGCCCAAAGAAGAAAAGTGAGGCTGGAACACTTCTACCCTTCATCCGATCTTTCCTTGAGAAATGGTCCGCAAAAGACCAAATCGAGAGACAGGGAAGCAACTCCAGTTGGAAGTACTCCTAGCAAATTCGAAGACCACATCCTTCAAGAAGCTGCCTCGAAGGCGTGGAGATCGAGCGTAGGAAAAACCCCTCCAGCAGTAGACCCACTATCCCGACTGAATGGAGGACAGAGTACAGGAAGTCGAGCCCGCCTCAAAGACTTGGAATCAAAGAGAGCAGGTCGCTTGCCGGTACCCTAGTCGCAATTATTTTCGCCTGCCGATACCCTAGCCGAAAGATTTTCATATGGGAATTCCAAGGAAGTTGGAAAAGAAGGTTCGAATAAAAATCTCGAACGCTTTAATTACTGACGATAAATGGAACATGTAGTTGATCGACGAAAGTAAAAACACAACCATATTGTTCCGAGGCAAAACATTTACAGATAAGTAAAAATATGAAGGTAATTTCGGAGCTATATATAGGGGAAGGAATTCCATATCAACAGTGTTGATCTCTCGGACTGAATGGCCACGATACGAGCATTAAAAGCTCTGACCCTTTCACTTCCCGAGAAATGAGGGACGATTCAAAAAAAAAAAAAGAGAGAGTACAACATTCCAGCAATATTATCATTACAACAAAGATTGTGTTACAACAAGAAAGGAAATCGTTACAACAAGTATGGTGTTACAACAAAGAAAAATCTTAGCAAGCTCATGTTACAAAGGAAAATCTCAGTATTACTAAACGAAATTATTTTCAAAAAGGACCTTTCGAACTTCAGCACTACGATCAGCGTACCCGCGAATGGAAGCTTCCCTCTCACGAAGCTCGGAGTTTCTCTTCTCACATTCGTAGATATCTTTAAGTCTCTCTAATTCCGAACTTAACTTATCCTGAGACAATCTCTCCTTAAAAAATCTATTAGCTTCCAGTGCGTGTTCCAGCTCAATCTTTTTCTTGATCAGCTCAAGTGAAATAGAAGCCCGTTGTTCGATCTCATGCTTGGCCAGCGCATAAAGCCTAGAAAAGTCCTTGCCAGAATCATAATAAAAAGGTTAGAAAGAGTTACCTGGGCGAGGGATTCCAACCCAGACTGAAACAGGAACGAGGAATATTCTCCAGTCGATAAAACCGCCTCAGAGATAGAGACATTGGCCCGAAGAAGGGTCAGGTCGGATTTTTCATGTGACACTTTATCAAAAGGAATTATGTCTCTCTTAAATGGAAAGACACCAGAAGGAAACAACAAATCAAAAGATTCTCCGACCAACGAAGGCACGGATTGGAAAGTAGTGTGCCCAGATACATCCTCCACAAAAGAAACCTTTTTAATTCTTTTGTTTGAGCCCTTGGATTTCAAGCATGAAGGGGCAACAGTCGAAGATTTATTTTCCTCATGGAAGGTTAGCTTATCAGAAGTAATGGATTTAATTGATGATTGGCTCCTTTTCCTTATATTTCTACCGTCATTTGGTTTGGAAAAAGGCGCGGAAGAAATCACAAAAGCGTTCGAATTTTTATTCATCTCTTGATGTCCGGATTAGGGTTCGACCGAAATAATTTTCTAAAGCTCCGATCACTGTGAGCAACGTTATTGTGAAAGCAATGTAAAATGGCCTTGATATTTATAAAGGACGCGACATCATGCGAATTACAATAGTTGGTAAGTCACCACTCCCAAGAAAGATTCGATGACGCAACTGAGTATGTTAGAATGACGTTATAAAATTCAACAAGATGGTCAAACAGGCAGTAGGTTAAGTATGGCATTAAGGAAAAATTAAATTAGAGCATCCACAAAATAGAGAAAAGCAGGAGACTATAAAACAAATTTACAATTACAATGGTTTACTAAATCCTATTACATAGTAATCATTACTGGCTGGATTCCTTCACGCCAGAACCATGGTCCGATCTCTCTTGTTCCTTCTTCTCGCTAGAACCGCTTTCCGAGCTAGCAGAGTCATCACTACTCGAGTTGCTCTCTTCTCCATCATTACTTTGCACATCAGCCGCGAATTTACTCGAATCGGAAGAAGGAGTGCCTTGCTCCCCCTGATCGCGGGAATCCCCTTCAATATCCACATCTTCATCCTCAGATTGAGCTTCGAGCACATCAGGATTTGGCATCGGCACTCCAAATTCCTCAAGAAGAGGTGTGAACTCATGGTCGGTTAAACCTTCGAGTTTAGGAGAAAGAGAGGAAGCTTTATAATCCTTTCCGTAAATATTCTTATAAGGATTCATATAAGGAAGGTAGTCATCGAAGGTTCCTTGAACTTTTCCAGCTGAGAGGAGATGATGAATTCCTTTATAATAAAAAGCTTGGTTAATTTCACCCGACCGCATGCGAACTAAAGCATCAAAAAAGAGTGACTCTAAAAATTCTCGTATGGCGGGAAGTCTGCCCTCTTCTCGACCACGAGCATAGGCCCGTTCAGATAATGCCTTGGCATGCTCGAGATCCGATCTCAATTTGATTACTTCTTCCTCGAGGGCCCTTTTTCCATCAAGACTCTTCTTGACTTCATCGAGCTCCTTTCTAACCTCAGATAACTTGGCCGTAGTATCCTTCAACTGATCAGCCTTGGTGGCTTCCGCCGTAAGGACGTCGTGAAGGGCACTCTGAGCCATCTGAGATTCCACGTTTAAGGTGGCCTGTCGGTAAGCTTGATGATTGTACAAGTCCCCGACCTAGAGAAGAAATTAAACATTAAAGGCGAAGCATAAACTTTGGGGATAAATCAGTACTCGTGAAAGAACTTGTATACCTTTTGAAGAGCATAGGCAAAATCACCCGCGAGCTCGAAGTCGCTTTTAAGGAATAGCGCTGTATTGTCATCCTTAAATCTCCCGGCCATGAACATCCGAAGAGACTTATCCACTGTATGTTCCCCGTTTGGGCCCAAGTCGGACTCGATGGTTCAATCCTCCGGGAAACCAGCTGCCCTTGGTCCTTGGAAATGATCCTCTATGAAATCAACCAGGTCTGGCTCAGAATGGCCCGCCCGGCACTTGATCGGACCCGGTCCTTGACCAAAAGGCTTCACCCTTCTAGAAGATTCGGGAATATCACTACTTCTCTTGCGAGCCATTCTCGCTTCTAGTATCTTTTGAGCTCGGACCTCCTGTAGGGAATAATGGCTGAGTCCTTCCTCATTCGGGTTAGAGGAGCCAGTTGGAAAAATGGACCGGAGATCTAGGATTCGAGCTTGAGAAGCCCCCTCGGCCGCGGAATGAGGACGAGAAGTTCCCGCAATGGCAGTTTGGGAAAAAGTCACCATAGCGTTCGGAGCCGCTGCGGTATCGACCCCAGGGGTGGACTTTACTACCTTACGGGAAACCTTCGATGTTTGGCGGCGAGGTCGACCTTGGATACCCTTCGAGAAGGAAGCAACAACCGGACCAGCTATCGATGTTCGGAACTTGTCAACGATCCCAGCTGAAAGATAAGAGGAAATTAGGAATTGCCGTAAAAATATAAATCGAAATGATTCAACGCACCTAAAGTGGAGGGGGCATTGGCAGGATCGATTGTAGCTTTCACATATTCGATTGGAAGAGCGGGGAAAGAACACGCGCTGAGCCCAGCCAACCGCAAAACTGCCTCCTGAGTCATCAAAGCTGTCTGATGAGGGTCAGGTCGAAGGGATTGCAGGAATTCGTCCGAGATTTCATTATTCATTTTTCCTCTAAGGCGGCGTTTACCATGGATCCATGATCTTGCACCAGGCCACACATACGGAGTGGGTTCGGAATTATCTTCGGAGGATGGAGAATCTGGTCCACGAACAAAAAAGAACTCATGTTTCCAGCCTTTCAAGTTGCTGCTAACGTTGGCTGATAAGATCGAGATTTTCGGTCTCTGAGAAAAATAAACATAACCAGCGTTCGAAGACGTGGAAGCACTCATCTGAAATATTCGCCAGAAATTCTGAAAAACAGCCTTTTTCCCTTTGGCTTTCATCAGCACACAAAAGGCTATAATAAGCCCGATCGAATTTGGTAGAATCTGGGAGGGTGTTAACTCGAAAGCTTCCAAAATACTTTCTATCAAAGGAGGAAAAGGGATACGTAAGCCATAATGGAAATGCTTAGAATAAAAGACTTGACATCCAGGGGGAGGGTCAGTAACTCGTTGCTCGGGAGTAGGAAGAACAATCGAGAATCCGGCACCTAGGTATTGACCAAAGTCTGCCTGCAATTTTCCCAGATCTGCTTCCACATAGGAACAAACGATCTCGTCCGCCCTGTCCTCGGTCATGTTCAGTCCTGCGCTGGTCGACGGCTCCTCCCAGTTGAAGATCGTAACCACGACGTTGCCGCTCAGTCTATACTTCTTCTGTTCATTTTTCCCTAAGGGAAGGTCGCCATCCTCTGCGATTTCCTCCTCTGAGACCATGGCTTCGCTCGAATTGTCTTCACCATTATCTTCCGATCCGGAACACGATTCTCTCTCCTCCCCATTAGATTCGGAAGTGGGACTCGAATCTCTCGGGTTCTCCCCCACGGATGGTCGAACATCTACGATCTGCATCCCCTCTTGATCATTTTCTCGACATTCCACTACAGGGGATGTTCCTTTCAAATCTACTGAATTGGACATGGTGAATATACGAAGAGTACTCGGAAAAGATTGCTAGAACTCACTTATCGATCTGTTCGCTCCGATCTATGGTTTTTCTCCTCAGAATCGTTAATGAACAGCGGCCCTCCATCAAGGTATATATACAAGGACAAAATGGGAAATTGCAAACCGGTCCCCGAGTAACCGCGACGGTTAAACTCCTCAAGGGTGGATTTGAAGTCGTATTTCCAATAATTGCACTTATGACCCCGATATTTTCTAAAAATCACAAAATTATGGACCAGCAAGGCGAAAAAAGTATTTATGGGGGCGTCGATTCCGCATCCTGCCACCTATCTACTCTATCGAAATCAAAGGACTATAGAGATATTGTTAAAGATCGACTATAGCAATACAATAGACACTAGAGGACAAGGATAATATCATGGTGACTCCATTACATAGTTTCCAAGTTATGCACTCTTTTTCCCTAGGTCGGTTTTAACCCATAGGGTTTTTCCGAGTTAGGTTTTTAATGAGACATATCCGAAACTTATCCAAGAATGGATCTATCACCCAGCGTCCGATTTATACTTCTTCGAGCGTAAACTTCTCTTTACGCTCGAGAAGTGGGGGAGTATTGATGAGGGGTAAATTGGATGCAAACTTTACTAAGACCTAATGAGGTCGGACTTCGTCATTCTCGATCTCATGAGCATAAATTCGAGCCCAAGGCATAGGAATCCTACGCTGATTATACTATGGAAATTCTGAGTCCAGAGTTACTGTTGGGCCGACCTCAGGCCCAGGCCTATGGGCTGAGTAATGTGCACCTATGGATGGTTCATCTGGTCCCAGATCTCAACTATAAATACCCCAAGCATTTATAGTTGACGACACAACTTCCCAGGTGTTCTTCCTTCGAGACTGCTGCTCGGACTCACTTGGGAATAATATTATAGGCTTTCTTATATGCATTTCACCCTCTAGCTTGTACGGCATCCAATAGTGCTCGAATAGGACTCCCATTTCTTGTAATCTGTATTCAATCACCAAGAATATAATACTATTGATCTTTTATCTACATTTACGTTCATCAGCACGACATTTTACACCACCCTTATCGAACTAACGAAGACGCGTAAGATCACGAGTATACATTGATCCGCTCAATAAAAACTCCTCGATCTACACTTAACGATTACAAGACTCTGGTATTGAAAACCTAAGTCTCAATAAAAAGACTTGAGTATACATTGATCCGCTCAATAAAAACTCCTCGATCTATACTTAACGATTACAAGACTCTGGTATTGAAAACCTAAGTCTCAATAAAGTGTGTTGAGTATACATTGATCCGCTCAATAAAAACTCCTCGATTATTCTTAACGATTATAAGGCTTTTGGTATAAAAACCTAAGTCTAAACAATAAAGAGTTGAGTATGATGGGGGCTATTTCGCACCCTACATACTACTCGGATCGAATGAAGAAGATAAGATCGATTCGACCAATTCAAACAGATCGGAATTATCTTACTGACCCGGCCAAGTGCAGCTCGCTTCGATAGAAGATTATACTCCGGACTCAAGAAGGATATTTGGGCCGAGTCCTACTAGGACTATGTTTCCTTGTAACGCTAGGTTTAAAATTATATAAATACCTAGTTAATCATTGTATCAAAAAACTACGAAAATTCCTGAACTCTAAGAATACAGGATTTAACACTGCTTACAACAGCACAACTCAATAATATTCAATATTATTACAGAGCTTTTTACCTTCATATCGGTGTGTTCTTAGCTTTGTTTTGTGGTTTTACTTCTTGTTCTTGAATATTGCTTTTCTTTGTAACCGATCCATCCGGAATAAAGTAACAGAGCCCTATATAACACATATATAAATATCGAAAACCCCCCGATATCACAAATTCACTGATATTCAATTAACCCGACGAAATCCGGCTAAATCAGTTGGCGCCCACCGAGGGGCTACGTTAATTATTCGATCGACACATGGCTCGCCCAAGGAAAAGCGCTCGCATTGGAGCAAGAAGTAATACGACCACCGGCCACAACACATCCGAAGATCCACAAGACAACAACGATAACAACATTCCCAACACCAATGAAAATCTCCCAGATACCCGTTCCCGTCAGCAGGAACACCAAGGAGGTCTTACCGGTGCAATACAGGAAGAATCGGAACTCCCCGAAATACCCGTTCCTCTCCCAGGCGCTCAGGAAAAACTGAGACAAATAGCAATGCTCTTCAAATCACTCTCTCCAGAAGAATTGCTAGTTTTAGACCAAATTCCTCGAAACGTTACGGCTCCCAGGACAACTCCTGCACCAGGAATGCCAAGGCCAAACGAACAAACCTCTCATCAAGCGGACAGCCCAGCAAGTGAGCGACGCTCGCTACACAGCCCACAGCAGGGCAATTCTAAACCCTCCGATAACCATCCCCGAAGAAAACCAGGTCGAAGAAGGCCACAGGCGGGTCGCAGCGGATCGAAGGAACGAACAATAATCCCTATCGAGGATGACATAGATGATGCTATCCCAGATCGACCACGAGCGACTCGATTCTCGGAAAGAGAAATCGAGAGAATAGTACAGGAACGACTGGAGCAACGCCTACGATCTGTTCAAAACCCGTGGACCCGAACCGCGGAACTCCAGGAGAGCCTTGCAGCATGTTCTCCCTTCTGCAGAGAAATAAAAGAAGCGCAATCCATTGGACAGGTCCCGGGTAGACTACCCCGATATGACGGAACCACCGACCTGGATGATTATATTTTTAGCTTCACTAATATAATGAATTTATATGCCCACTCTGCCGAATTCACCGCCAAGTTAATGGTGACCACATTCGAGGGCCTAGCGTTGGATTGGTTTGCAAAACAACCTGCCAACTCCATATTCAGTTTCCGGGAATTATGCAATAAATTGACGCAGCAGTTTGCCAGTCAGAAGAGGCAAAAACTCCCGATGAGCTACCTAGGAACCATACATCAACAAGAAGGGGAATCCCTGAGGAACTGGTTGGCAAGATTTAATGTAGAACTACTCAAGATCGATTCTCCGAATATCGATTACATAATTTCTATTCTCTTTGACCTCACAAAAAACAGGCAGTTCGGAAACGCTCTTAGTAGAAAGCAACCAAGAACGTTTGCCGACATCATGAGCTTGGCGTCTAAATATATGACCCAAGAGGAGATGAATTCCTTTAAGGACAAAAACAAAAATAAAGTCACAGCTTCGGGCTCTAAACGACATGACAGGATTCCTGACCAAAGGTCCGTGGATTATGAGCGATCTATCAGAAAAGGTAACGTCTTCCAACGATTGGAATACAGCAAAACCGACCGAGAAAGGCAACATAATTTCTATCAAAAACCAAGAAACCCTGAACAACCAATCAGAAGCAGGGTGAATCAAGTGGAACACCCAAGGTTAAATGCTCCAATGGAAGAAATATTGGAAGTTCTAGAAAGAAATAACTGGATTCCCGAGGTGAGGAAAATCGCTCAGCCAAGACCAGGGTCTCGAAACTACGATCAATACTGTAAGTACCATAGGGCACATGGACACCGAACGGAGAATTGTTTTCACCTTAAGAGAGAAGTTGAAAAACTGATCGAACAAGGAAAATTAGACGAATACATAGAGCGAGATAATCGCAAAAGGGAAAGAAGTAGAAGCCCTCGGAACGGTAATCAAAGGAGAAGTTCTCATCGAAGGTCGCCTGAACGTCGACCTACTCAGGAGTTGAATCACGACCAGATCAATGGGACTATCCATACGATATCCGGGGGACCCGCGGGTGGAGATAGTCGTAACGCACGACGAAGGACAGCCCGATCCATAATTGGAAATTCTAAATATCCAAAAGAAATATGGACTCTGGAAAACAGGTCGACAAATCACCAGCCGATCAGCTTTAACGAAGGCGAAGTACCTAAAAACATCATTTGGGACACAAAAGAGGATAACCCCGATTTTCCTATGGTAGTATCGTTAGATATAGCGAATTATAATGTAAGAAGAATCCTAATCGATAATGGAAGCTCAGCAAATATCATCTCCCAGGAGGTTTTAGCCCAAATGAACTTGGGACAAATAAACCTACAAAAAGTAGCTACGCCGTTAGTAGGCTTTGGAGGGTCCGAGATCATCCCCAGCGGAACAATATCTTTAAGTGTGTCACTTGGAAAGAAACCACTTCGGACAGTGAAGTTAGTAAAATTCCTAGTGGTAGAAACACCCTTCGCTTATAACGCTATATTAGGGCGACCAGCCCTTAACCTTTTCCGAGCTGTAGTCTCTACCTATCATCAGAAGATAAAGTTTCCGACCGATATGGGCATCGGAGAAATAACGAACGACCACTGTATGGCGTGGGATTGCTACAGCACATCGTTAACTTTGAAAGAACACCCTAAGTCTATTACTCCGAGCAAGAGAAAGATCGAAGACGATCTAATTAGAAATGAGGTTGAAATTCCTACTACTGATCGATTAGATAAAAAGGGAAAAGAACCACTAGACTTATCCTTGAAACCCCCAGAACATAAAGATATAATCCTAGTAGAAGGCGACTCGTCGAAAACAACAAGAATAGGAACATAACTAAGCAAAGAAGGGGAAATAATGTTAATCGACTTCCTCAGAGACAATGCCGACGTCTTCGCCTGGAGCGCGAATGACATTGAAGGAATCGATCCTCGGGTAATCAAGCATACCATAAAAATTGACCCTTCAGCAAAACCCGCTAGACAGAAGAAGAGAAATCATGGACTAGTAAAAGATAAAATTATCAAAGCCGAGGTAGAAAGACTGCTTGAAGTTAAACAAATCCGAGAAATACATTTCTCGGAATGGCTATGTAATGTTGTACTAGTAGCAAAAGGGGATAAAAAGGACAACAAATGGAGAATGTGTAATGATTTCACCGACCTTAACAAGTTATGTCCACGCGACCCATACCCCCTCCCAATGATTGACTTATTGGTCGACTCGACCGCTGGCTTTGCGATATTCAGCATGATGGACGCCTTCCAAGGGTTTTACCAAATATACATGGACGAGCGGGATCAAGAGAAGACCGCGTTCATAACCGAGCAGGGAGTATACTGCTTTATTGTAATGCCATTCGGATTGAGGAATGCCGGGGCTACTTACCAAAGGTTAGTAAACCTAATGTTCAGAGAATTAATCGGAGAAATAATGGAAGTCTATGTAGACGACATGTTAGTCAAAAGTATGAATGAAGCGGATCACGTAAAACATCTAGATCGATGTTTCCAAATACTAAGAAAATACCGTATGAATTTGAACCCTGCGAAATGCACCTTCGGTGTTAAGTCAGGAAAATTTTTGGGATACTTGGTACACCAGCGAGGAATAGAAGCCAACCCAGAGAAAATTCGAGCCATAACTGAAATGAAACCTCCCAAAACCATCTCTCAAGTACAAAGCTTGGTTGGGAAAATCGTAGCATTGAATAGATTCATATCAAAATCTGCGGACAGAAGCTTGCCCTTTTTCCAAACGCTTCGAAAAGCAAAAAAATTCGCTTGGACCGAAGAATGCGAACGAGCCTTCGAACAACTCAAAGAATATTTGACGACACCACCGATGTTAGCCAAACCAACGGAAGGGGAACCGTTGTATATCTACATCTCCATCTCCGATACGGCCATTAGTTCAGTACTAATTAAGATAGAGGGCTCAGAGCATAAGCCTGTCTATTATCTCAGCAAGTTATTGCAAGGGGCGGAGAAGAATTACTTGGAAATAGAAAAATTCACGCTGGCCTTAGTAGTGGCTGCACGAAAACTTCGACCTTACTTTTTAACTTACAAAATAGTGGTTTTGACAAATCAACCGCTAAGACAAGTCTTAGCAAAACCAGAAGCCTCAGGAAGACTAATTAAATGGGCGATCGAACTAGGCCAGTTCGAAATCGATTACAAACCAAGAATCGCAATTAAGGCACAAGTGTTGGCTGACTTTATATTAGAAACACCGACACAGGCAACTGAATCATCGAGCAGCCTCAACGACGATGTCTTGATCATAGAAGATCAAACTTGGTTAATGCATGTCGACGGTGCTTCATGCCGAGAAGGAGGAGGCGCCGGAATCAACTTCACCGGACCGAATAAGGAAGATTTGAATTACGCGATAACATTGGACTTCGTTGTAACAAACAATGAAGCTGAATATGAAGCATTGATTGCGGGAATGGAAATGACGATTAAAGCCAACATAAAAAGTCTTAAAGTATTAACTGATTCAGAGTTAGTGCAAAGACAAATTGAAGGCCTATACGAGGCTAAAGAATTCAATATGGTCAAATACCTCGCCAAAGTGAAAACACTAGCTAAAAAATTTGAAAGCTTCGATATTCAGAACATTCCGCGTTCGAAAAATAAATGGGCCGACCAGCTATCAAAGTTCACAGGATCCCATGACGGAAAGACCGAACGGGTAATCAACTGGTTGATCTCTAATACGCCGGCAATCGATATCGATGAAACACCGGTAGTCTAAACAATAAAAACTCCTCGATCTACATTTAACGACTAATAGGCTTTTGGTTTAAAAACCTAAGTCTAAACAATAAAGAGTTGAGTATACATTGATCCGCTCAATAAACACTCCTCGATTATTCTTAACGATTATAAGGCTTTTGGTATAAAAAACCTAAGTCTAAACAAAAAGAGTTGAGTATACATTGATCCGCTCAATAAACACTCCTCGATCTGTCTTAACGATCAATAAGAATTGGTAAACACACCTAAATCTTGGAAATGAGTTGAGTATAAATGAATTTGCTCGATAAACGCTATAAAAAAGATTAAAACAATATCAATGACAAGAAGAATGAAAAGAATAATAGTAAAGTTTTATTCATCTGTGTTCAAGGAACCTGTAATAAATTACATACAAATAGCTCAGATTAGATTACAAAGGTCTATATACGATTTACACATCGTTACAACTATTAAACAATCCTATCCTATAGATCTGGGATCTTCACGACAATGTCCACGGAAACATCAATCTCCTCCCTAGTGCATCGATGGTTGTAACTGACCACCTAAGAAGCATGCTGCTCAGGATGGTCGACTTCTTTGGTTCGACGGCCAGGCTCTGAAGATCAATTTTCTTCCAGATGAAATGAGCATTACCAGCCAGATAACCAGCAATACTCATTCACCCACAACAAGATACTGCTTTTACATTAAGAGTTAAAACATTTTACTCTGAAGCAGCATCTCGCAAGGACCGTCGCGGTAAGCACTTTACCAGCACACCCCGGTGGTCTATCAATCCGAAGGTAACATCCAAAAGCGGCGGTGCATGGTAAAAATGAACCCTCCATGTGCAAATAGGAAATCACGAACCTCAAACCCGTAAATACAAGGTTCGAGGCCTCATGGGACCCGTCAGTACGAGGTAGGGCTTCCATGGGACCCGTCAGTACAAGGCATAAGAAAATTAAGTTATTATGATATGAATCACGATAATGTGATTTTTTGAATATTATGGGATCAGAAGGCAAAAGGAAATTTAGGGAAACTGAGATCTCCATCTTTTCTGAGAAGAAAATAAAAGATATGGAAACTGCGTACATATTTATAGGCGCTCGTGCAAATGATCCTACGGCTGAATAGAAACCTGATCAAGGGACGAAAATGGGACTTTCCGATTTCCCGTAATAAATGCAAGTAAGTTGGAACAACACCTCACTGGTCGAATCATCGAATCGATGATAAATGCGAAAGAAGATCGCTTCGATCAATGCACTAGAAAGCAGATCTAAAAGAGCTCCAAATATTACATCAAGATGTTAGCTCGACTAAAAGAATGAAGAACTTCATAATCCGACCTACGTGGTCGTAACTGCCTCATATGTCACAGAGAATAATCATTAGCTAACCGTGTTCGGACCCCATTTGGAATCCAAGAAATCTGACATGGAAATCAGGAGAATAGCCGTCATAACTCAAGATTTCAAAAAAGTCACTGCCTAACATTCCAAAGAATTGCTGAAGGGGGTCTGAACAAGCTAGATCTGGCTAATAATTCTACGTTTTCCAATTCCTCCCATATCAAAGAAATGATATATTGATACACTGATTGCTTTACTCGAGAAACAAGGAACTCACAAGCACTACAGAGAAACATGGATCTTAAGAGCTTATCTCTCCACGATTTCGTAGTTTCAGAATAAAGAAGAGCAGAGCTCAACAGTAGAAATAGCAACGTCCTTAAATAAAATATCTTTAACTAAAAGACAAATTTACAAGGGACTGATCGAACAGCGACGACAATGCTGAGAATTACTTTAAAATATTCGATCAACTATCTACATGGATGCCTTGCCATACATATTTTTATGTCTAACACGACTTCTGGAAGACCATAAGGGATCATGCTCGGTTGATCATCATTCTTATACTTCATTTTAAAGAATCTGATTTGCAGAAACAAACGTTGTATCATTCAGTTACTTAAACATTGATCAAGCAAGACCAAAGCTACATTTTCAGAGACTAGACGTCCTCCGAGAAGACCAACATGAGATAAGTATACTAATCTATACTGATTATTTCATGATTTTATATTTATGCATAACAACAAAATGTGCATAACAAAATAAATCTACAAAATAAAATTGATCAAGGCAAGGATCTGCCTGCAAGAGATCATATTTTTAATTGAGTCGTTCTCCCAATACAAAAAATTCAGCCCAAGCAACTACACAAAAAAGGTTGGGCACTAAAAAAAAAAAAAAAAAAAAGAGAAAACAGCCCTAGGCCTGCCAGGTCGAACAGATCACTGAGAAGAGTTATCAACAGGCCGACTAGCAGAAACAGTCCTCTGAGGAGTCAAGTTACCAGCAAACGCCATCAACTCCTCCTGACGCTTTAGATAACCGGCATCATAACCGTCCTCATAGGACCGCCGTCGAGACTCCTCTGATAGGGCAGCAGCCCGAACCAAGTCATTTTTCTCTTTCTCCCAGCCAGACTTTTCTTCTTGCAATTTTTGCAGATCATCATAGACAAGCTGCAGTTGGAGACTCTGCCCTCTGACCTTGGCCGACTCTGATTCCAAACGACGTTGATAAGCATCTCTGCTTATCCACAGATCGTCATTTTGCACACCTAGCTGGAGTTCAAAGTACTTAGTCTGGAAAAAGAAAGCAGTCTTTATGTAACAGGGCAATCAAAATAAAAGCGGGAAAAATAATGAAAGATAGGTCTACCTGCTCGCACAACTTCACTAGTGACTGTACAAGGCGTACATTGGAAGTACTCTCAAGCTTCCTCAACTCACCGGGCAAAATAGTGCTCAAACCCAGATCCCAAGACAAAGCATCGGGCTCAACAGAGCCCGGCAGTTCACTAAGGAGAGGGACATTGTCAGGGCGGGGAGTCGCTGACCGCAAGATATCCTTAACCTGCTCAAGGATACAGCGATCATCTAACAAACGAGGGGATTCCCTCTCGTTGGGGCTAACCGAGGTTTCCTTACCCGAAGCAGATATAACGGTCCGGCGACCAGGCCTTGACTCAGTTCGACCTCCAGAAGGACCACCAGATTCGAAAGAAGTAGTCATCACAGTAGTATCATTAAACAAATAATCAGGACAATCTTGGAAAATAGGTTGTGTTGCGGAGGGATTGACAAAGGAGCCCTCATCAACTTGGCCTCCGCTGACGATCGGGGCAGTAGAGGTAGAAAAAGGAAGGGAATTAACAAAATCCCCTCCATGAAAACCATGCTCAAAGGAAGAAACGCCTGAAGAAACAGGTATATCAAAAGTCTGCTCCATGTTGGACGAATCACCAAAAGCCACCCGATGGAAGGCCTACTTCCTACTTCAGTAGAAGAAGAAAAATTTGGTTGTACAAAAGATGAACTAATTACATAAAAAGGTTCAGAAGGGATAACAGGAGTGTCGATGAACGACCTAGAATTAGAAGACGGACGAGGAGGTTCTATCGAGGGCCCCTCCGTTCGAGACTTTTTTAGTCTAGTATTCCTAGCGCTCTCACGGGAAGGACGCTTCGAAGTATTACCAAAAAGATTACTCATAGTCGGATTTTCAAAAAGTACAATTTAAATATCGAGAAAGCTTATCGACGAGCTGAAGAAAGAGTATTCTGTTAAAGAGATAAGTATAGCGGTAAATAGCGAGTCAAGTTTTTTACCTTTTATATTTATACTATACGAAAAGACGCAATAGACCCAAAGAAAGGGCGCAAACAGAAAAACTGACCTTGGAATAAACACTAGAATTTTAAAAGACACACGCATAATGATTACGACGAAGTTAATAACTTGTCTGAATTATTACGGCGAAGATGAAAAGACGTGACTGTCAGAATTTGAAACGTTTAGCGTACAAAGGGAGTAAAAGTGTAAAATTACATTTAGACCTACAATAAATAGTTACAAAGGTTATTTCAGAGATTCTCAATATATCATACAGCTTGGTCGCTATCTGGAATTTTCTGTTCGCTACCGACTTCTCTCTCCTCTGCTGTGTCAATATTTTCTTCTTCATCATCTTGATCGATGAAATTTTTATCGAGCTCATCATTGATATCTGAAAGAGGAATTGGCAACGGTTTCCCAAACTCGGTAACAAGGTGAGCCAAAGGAAAATTTTGATATACGACGTCTGGAAGCTCGGAAGGAGAATATACCTCGCCATAGCGGTACAACCGAATATGTGCCGACTTAAAATATTCCTTTCGACGACCCTCTATCATTTCAAAAGCGACCAACTGATGAACCACCTTCTTGAAAGTACTCTCTAGGAGAGCTAGGAGAGGACCGACCATCTGATATACCAATGCTGTATGGACAGGAGAGTTAAGGAATTCGCGAATCACTCTTTCATCAGGATTCCTACCATATCGATCCCTAAGTCCACTAAGAGGAACATCCTCCTCAAACTCCTTTAAAGAGGCTTGAAGACTTGATACTTGAGATTCCAACTCGCTAATCCGAGCAGTACTCTGAAATTGGAACTCCTCTATCTTTTTAGCCATTTGGTTGGCTTGCTCTTGAGCACGGGAAGTCTCCAGAACCCTGTTTATAATCTCCTGGTCTTCAGTCCCCGTTGCCCTAGTCTCTACGATCGGAACGGAAGAAGACGTTGATGGGCCTACCTCTGAACCAGAGGACTTATGAAGTAAAGCTTTGTATTTCTCATCCAGAAACTCACATTGTTGTTTCCAGAGAGCAGTTTCATAGGCGTAAGAGGCTAAACAAGTCTTGGTCTGAAAAAGTAAAGGGGTAAAACAAGAAATAAGTTGGCAAGCTAAAATATCTTCGAAGGAAAATATCCTATAATGCAAACTTAAAAGGAGGTTACCTTTTCAGCATAAAGAGAAGCTCGCTGAAATTTCTCCAGAGGGTCCTTCCGAACAAGCTTATTCAGATCGCGAGTAAAAACGCCGGACAAAAGTACACGAGTTGCCTTATCAACCGCATTCTCGCTATCGTCATGAACAAGTGAATCATTCTCGGAGTAGCCAGCGACTCTCTTTCCCTCTAAATGATCCTCGATCATTTCGACCAAAGTGGGTTTTGGATGATTGTCGCCGAGTGAAGAAAGATCGTTACCAGAACGACCGTAGTAGCTCCTTTTTCTCTCCATCGGATTATTATTAGGATGAGGCATCGACCAGCTGCGACATCCACGAATTCCCAAGGACGTTCTTAGCTGAAGGGGGGGATAACCAGATCCAGTCCCCTGACGAATAGGGGACTCTTGGGAAGAATCTGGAGAATCCTCTCCGTTCTCCTCGGATTCATGACTCAACTCCATCTTTCTCTTTCGAGACGCTCTCTGCTTGATAGGGACGTTCTCTATAGATTTAGAGGATTTGGACAACACCATTTTTCCCTTTGAAGAATGTCGGGAATTTTCTACCGTATGAGTGGAAAAAGAAACAAGATGAAAGTTAGTTTCTCTGTATAAAAGGTATCATCACAACACTAAGCTAACGTGAAATGCTTACCAAGTGATTCAGATGATGAACTGATTGGAAAATTATGAGCACTCAATCCCGCTTTACGAAGGAAAGCTTCCCCAATCAGAAGAGCACTCTGATATTTGTTGGCACGCATAGTGGGGATTTCACCAATAAACTGAGCATCATCAGGAATGAGTTCACCAGTCTGCAGGTGACCTCCGTGAACCCAATTGGAGCCATGATCCCATGAGAAGGGCATGGTCGAACCATCCGCCAAACGAAGACGAGATGGGGGACGAACAAAGAAGAAATGAGATTTCTAAGAAGGGTTGCTAGAAACTGGGAATCGAAGATCGCTCGACTAGGCCTCTGACTAGCAAAGAAATATCCGCGATTGGAGGAACTGGAAATATTGAACCGAAAAAGTTGTGTAAAGTTACGAAAGGATGGTTTGAACCCTTTCGCGATCATTAGGACAGAAAAACAAACTACGAAGGCCACAAAATTTGGAACTAATTGTGTCAAGGACACGCTGAATATTTTTAGAATATCAAGAAAGGGGAGGCAACGGAAGGCGCAGACCACTATTAAAATGGGCCGTGTAAAAGGCTCGAAATCCTTCCGGTGGTGAGGTAACCCTATCAGAAGGAGAAGGAAGAACTATCTCAGAACCCTCCGGGAAATATTTGGCATAGTTATTCACAACCTCGGGGAAAGTATCCACCGTGTAAGCACAAGCTAGGTCCTCAATTGGTTCAGAAATTTGAGGAGCAGCACCTTTGCCTTTCTTGGCTCGGGCAGCGACATCTGTATCGGAAAGAATTTGTACCTTAAAGGTATCTTCAACAGGAACAACAAATTCAGAAACTCCAGTTTGCTCGCTCGGAGGATTAGAATGCAACTCTTCCTCGTTATGGGGAGCGACATTCTCCCTAGAGGAGGAAGAAGATTTTCTTAAAGAGGCCATGTTTTTCGAATTCTCGGAGGATATAGGTCGATAAAAGGAAAACTTTATATGATGAATGATTAAGCAAGAAAATGACTACGAACTATAAGGAAGTATAAAGAAGAAATGACGAACTTAATAGTCACCTATTTATACTGAGAAGAGAAAAGACGTTTCAAACTCGTCACAACTAATCACATTCCCGCCAAAAACGGAAGAAGATAAAAAGCCTCCCCGAAGGGACGCGTGGCGATTCATAATTGGAAAGAGAAAACGACTATCTATGATGCGTAGCACTCTTTTCCTTACTTAAGATTTTTTTCCACAGGGTTTTTTCTTAAGTAGGGTTTTTAACGAGGCACCATTCATAGAAGATAACAGTGGTAATACATTGTCTACTTCTACGAGCTTCTATTACTTATACGCTCGAAGAAGTGAGGGAGTACTGATGGGGGCTATTTTGTACCCCTTATAACGTACGGACCGACTGAAGAATAGAAGATCAGTTCGACCAGTCAAGTGAGTTCGGGATCATCTTATCGACCCGGCCGAATACAACTCTCTTCGACGAGAAGACTATACTCCGGACACAAGAAGGACAATTGGGCAGAGACCAATTAGGATTATATTTCCTTGTAATGCTAGGTTTAGAATGATATAAATACCTAGTATATCATTGTATGAAACAACTTTATGAACGCACGGCAAAATACGCTACCACATTCTGCATATCAGCAGAATCCAAGATTATTCAATAAAGAAAAGAGCTTTCTCTTCTTATTCATGTTATTTTTTACGTTGGTTATAATAATTACTAATTGTTCCCTTCAAATAGTTCTTCCTTGAGTTTGATCCATCCTGAATAAAGTAACACATCCCTTAAAAATAAATTGAGAATCCCTTCACTGATACAATTAACCCTACGAAATCAGGTTAAATCAAAACCAATCATACTAGTACGTCTAAGTCGTCCGTTAATGAGCAAGCAAAAAGTAAACCAAAGAAGCATTAGAATCATAAAAATCAAAAAAACTTGGTATATATGAAAATGAGTAATCATATCATGTGCAACCTGCTGCATATCCATCATTATATCATGCACCTCAATTTCCATCTTACTATGTTTCATATCCTGCTCATTATCTAATGCATGCATACCCTTCTTATCATGCATCGTATCCTGCTTATGTGCATTATTCACATCATAATGATTATCACAGAAATATTTCTGCTGCTGATTATGATGAAAACAGAATAGCTCATGCTCCTGCTAAAACTCTAAAGCCTAAGACTTCAAAATATTGGGTTGTCAAAGATGAAACTAATCCTTCAGGACCCTCTCAATAAAGGGTACCTAAAACAATTTTATTTTATTGTTGGATAAAGAGGAAGATGGAATGCACTGAAGTGTATTTAGTTAAGGGAGATTTTGATGATTTCCAAAACTTGGAATCAGCTAAGTAAAGACAACTTAGTTGAAATTCCTTAAAAGAATTTTGACCAAGTAAGAAGACTTATCAGACGGGTCAAATATTCAAGGTCCAAAAGACTACTGATCTGCTGAAGGAAAGAAATCAGACTGGTGAAGATCAGCCGACTCAAATCAGATTTGTTCAAGTTTGGGATCAGCTCTGCTCATCATCAGACTTGCGCTTTCATCAGCCAAGTGGAAAGATCAAGAAGTCGTCCCAACGGTAATAAATGCCACTGAAGTAATAAATGCTGAAGTCTAAGGTTATTAATGACAAATGATTGAAGAAAATGATGGTAATGGTCCTAAGGTCAACCAAAACGTAGCGGATAACAAAATTTTTTAAACGGGACAAAACGGCCCAAAAAGTGCAACTACTTTGCAAGAAAACTTTGGAGACCTTCTACCATTACTATCCTAGGATCATCATGCATGCAAAGTTCATATTAGAATGAAAGATATCAAATTATACGTCTCCCAATCTTGGGAGGTGAAGAGCCGCAACGAATCGGGACAAGCAAGTGAGACCCGAAACCTTCAAGTACCTCCAAGCTCACAGGTTCAAATCTCCTTCTTTGAAACTTCATTCCACAAGAACCTCAAGAAAATTCACACCAAGATCTCCAAGTGTAGATCCTCCAAAGCTAGCCCACACACACAAGTGATAGCACTTAAGGAGTAAAGAAGATGAGCTAGATCTTACAAATACACCCTCAAACTATTAACTAGAATGAAGTAGTACTTGAATCAAGTTAAAAACTTGATAAAGGAAGAGAAAAAGATGAAGAAAATAACTTTTCTTGTTAGGGTAAGAGAGAAATCCGAACACACACTAAAAGATTTAGTGTGTGCTTTTGTCTTGCAACTTGAACCCACTAGAATAATGTGAAGACTATATCTTATATTATATGTTGCAATCTTGCAATGTAAGTTTGAATATTGGCTTCCCAAGCACACTACTTTTAATGCAAGATAATGGTGGTCTCCACCTCACTAACATATAATAAGATATATATTTCTCTTATATATATATATATATATATATATATATATATATATATATATAACATATATATATCAAACATTATATCATATCATATATGATCATACCAATCTAAATTGGTCATGGGTTAATTGGACATTTATTTCCCAATTAATAAATCCAATCTCTAATTCAAAATTTGAAACCCATTTATTTCTTCCTTCAATTAATTAGACCCTTCTAATTAATTTTGACTAAATTAATTTAACACTTAAATTAATAGAGTCCTTCAATTAATTAGTCTCCATTAATTAATTAATTACTACTTCTTGTCAAATCCAATTTGACTTTAATAGATTGAATTAAGTTGCATCTTGTACTATTGTGTGTGGCCCCTTGGGTTCACCATCAATTAGCCGTGGGCTCACAAACCATTTGTGATTTAATTAAGAGATTAATTAAACTACCTTTAATTAATCACTCTTAGACATGATTTCATCAAATCCAGAGTAGCCACCACTCGAGGTAGTCGTCTAGTCACGGTCGACGAGTCCTAACTGATGATGAAAATAAAGTGTGAACCTTTCTTGAATTGATCTCATCAATCCTCTTACACATAACATGCACGTACACTCCTTCCAATAAGTTATTTCCAGATCGAGGCCTAGGACATGGAGTCATACGGATTCCTATTAGCCTTGATAACTATGCGTCTTTATTCTTTATGGTGATTCCTTTTAGTGATTACCCATTTGGAAACTCCTTTCCAAATCTAACATCACTCACTTCGGAATCAATTCATACAAAAGAATGGATAGGAAATCGCCCAACCACATCACGGTGCGAGTTAATTGATAGAAATAGTGTCCTGCAAGCCAGCTGTATGGCTAGCATTAATTGTAATTAATGAGGAACTATTCAATTTAGATTAATAAATGCACTTTTATTAAATGGTCAACTTTATCTTATGTAATATTTGTCTACGCATAAGGATAGAAGTCCTTAGATCACAGGGCTATGGGACAACCCGTGGACTGATCTCCAAGGCCGTGATCTAGAATATATTCAAGAGTCGTAGAATCCAATCGAGATAGGACATCGTTGGATTCGGTTAGACTCTCACTATTGTGTGTACTCCGATGAACTGGAGGACGCTGGGGTCCACGAGCATGACTGGGATAGTCGACACACATAAGTGGGTGGCTTGCTGGGATGGCAAGCGCACTGAATACCCCATTAAGGAAATAACTCACCATGGAAGCGGTAGTCGCATATCGGGGTTGAAGTTATTCCAATTTATAATAGTATACGAGGAACGATCCCTAACTACTTGAGGTGATAGGGTTTATCTGGTACGAGAACTTCTATACTTTGATATGAGTTCCGACTGACTGGGGACAACCAGAAAGTCTCTGAGGATTCACATTGGGTATAGAGGAACTCGTGTGCAGATTCATATCATCAACAAAGGATCCATTGACTCGACTTGATAGGTCGAGAAATTCTCCTATGGATTTCTGTGAGAAATTAATTCTGATGAAATCCTTGGCCAAGGTAACTGACGACTTTATGTAAGTAGCTCATAAAGAATAAGTCAGAGAGAATTTATTTCGAGATCAGAATGCATATAGTCGAGACGAAACGAAAGGGAAACCGATGAAAGACCATGCCCTTAAGTCTCGACTGGGAGATTGATCAATGGAGAGATTATGTCGTATATGGAAATTGTAAATGATAAAAGGTTCACTGAATTAATTCACCAGTGATTGGGCTCCATGGGCTTGTGACTGGACATCGACCGTGGAGTGTGGGAGAATTCCCAAATTAGCAGGGGTGCTAATTTTGGAATGATTGATCGACAGAGTGTTCGATTAATTTAGAGTATTAATTGCTCGAGTTATTAAATAATATTTAATTACAACCCACGGCCAATTATGTGGTGAACCTACGGGGGCATACACAATACACATGAAGCGAAAGCGAGGAAACAAGAACGAACCAGTCGACTGGGTCGACTGGGTCAAAATCGACTGGGTCGATTAAATGGGTGGGTCGACTGGGTCGACCCATGTGGAACGAAATTGGATCCAATTGGAATTGGATCAAGATTATAAATTAAATTGGAATTTAATTTATGAGTAAATTAATTAATTAGGATTTAATTAATTAATGGAATAATTAATTAATTGGACTTGAAGTTTAATTAATTAATTGGGAGATGATTTAATTAATTGGGCTATTTAATTGGGAGATTAAATAAAGTCCTGAAAGATTAATTAAAGTGGGCCATGAATTAATTAGAAGACTTAGTCTTCTAATTAAAAGGGCCATGGCCCATGTAGGAGAATTAGTATCCTAATCCTAGAAGGATTAGGGTATGGGAGATATCTATAAATAAGAGACTAGGTCTCATATCTCACATACAACTCTACAAGAAAAATTTGCAAGAGCAAAAATTCTCTCTCCCTCTCCCACCAAATCGGCCGAACCCTTCCAGTGTTAGGAAGAATTTTTCGTCTTCGATTTTTGTTCCCAAATCGTTCCTAAAACCTAGATATTAATATAGCCTATGTTCTAGTCGATTAGGTATATTAATTTTCGTGATATTGTGGTGTATCAATCCGTAGAGGCGCAACAAGTGGGGCGCTACTGCAGAGCTTGGATCGATTTCTGTGGAGGAGAGTTAAGAGTTCGTTTTAGCCTACAAGGATTTGCAAGGAGACAGGTATAAACGAGAAAACTTATACTGTCATTTATTTATATTCATATATATGCAACTAGAGAATATCCTGGCAAGATTCTTTAAGAGGCCCTAGAAAATTTTATATTCCGCTGTGCCTAGGGCTGTTTTTCTTACCGAATCCTAACAGTGGTATCAGAGCCAACTCTAGGCTTTGTATATATATGAATTTGCGAATTCTGTGTTTATTAAATCATATGTTTGATTTATGTGGCTAGTTCTTTAACTTTGCATGTTATAGGACGTATGTTTAATTAACTTAGAGTTAATGTTTGATTTTGGATTCGAAAAATTTTATCACGTTAGTTTTATTTTTGGATTGAGATTTAATTGACTGGGTTTGTTTAATTAAATCATAAGTAATCGAAGAAACAAAAAAAATTTTTTGGATCCGACTCGCGGTGGCACGCGGCGGTGCGCGGCAGCGCACCGCGGCTAGGCGGCCACCGCAAGCTGCTGCCAACGGCAGCGTGCTGGCAGCACGCTAGCCGCACACGCTGCGCGCAGCAGCAGCCTTCGGGCTGCTGTTTACGCGCTGCTGTTTACGCGCTGCTGTGCGCGGCTGCTCGCTGCCGCACGCAGCCGCGTGCAGCGGCTGCTGCCGCAGGCAGCTCACGCGCCGCCTTGGTGGTCGCGCGTGGGCTGTCCTACGTGGCAGTCCGTGATTGGCCTCGTCTGGTTGATTTCTGGTTGGATTCTAATTCTGCCTATTTTGAAAGTCCTGAAAATCTTGGAGAATTTTGGAAGATTAGGAAACTTGGAGTTTTTGGATAAGGTAGTTACTTTGTTAAACTTAAACACTACCTTAATTAACTAATCTAGTCAAAATAGGATTATCTTGAGAATCTTGGAGATTTGGGAATTTTGGGAAACTTAGAGTTTTGGATAAGGTAAGAATCTTAGAGATTTAGATTACCTTAATTAACCAATTTAATCAAGATAAGAATTGTGGATTACTTAGAGCTCAAGTAAGAGCTAATTAATCTTAGAGGTTAATTGTTAATTCAAAATTAATTAACTTGGATGAATTTTTGCGAATTAAAATTAATGAAGCCGGTAAATTTACATTATTGCCCTTATGTGAATTTATGCATGTTCTTGAGTGAATATGTGGATTGGTCGATTTTGCCCTTAAGCCCTGTGTTGTTTTTGGTTTATTTAATTTTTGGGTTGTAATTAAATGGGCCTGATTGGTGCCCTTGCTTGCGCAAACAAATGTAATAGAATAGGACCATTTAAATTATGTAAGCTAGGCTTAGATTAGGCTTGGAGCCGAGAAGACCTCATGAAGACTTGGAGATCCACATGGAGGCCCATTTACCTTGGAGGACATGGAGGCCCAATTCATTACATGGAGGCCCAATCAAGCTGGATATTACAAGAAGGCCCATGATGTATGGGTTTAAAAATTGTAATAGTTAGGACATTTAATTTTCACCCTAGACTGACCAATTGATTCATCACGTGGCTCGTGATGGATCGCATAGGATGGGCAATCGACCAATCATATCTTGCTAGGTGATGAATGTTTACTTTTTCGCAAATTATTCTTTGATGTATGAGATGCATGCTTAGGATAGAAAACGTAAACAAGATAAGCATAATCTGATGAGACCTCGCACACTTAGAAACCTCCAATTGAACTTAAAATTCAATTAGAATATTAAATCGAATAACGGGCGCATATGAATAGTGTCTATGGTCCGAGCCTATCCAATTACTAGGTCTTAGGCATATTGTACGAATATATCTCGATGTCTCACGAGTCGTGGGTCGAGCTATAGGAAGATAATATGTCTATTGCCTCGATGCACGAGTTTAGTGCCAAGGGAGGGGATAGCAAGGTTTTAGGCGCTGTCTCACGAGTCGTGGGGCGTCTAGGATTGAACTATTTCTCTTCACGAGTATTGGACATGATTTAACGCTAGTAAATATGGATGTCTCACGAGTCGTGGGTCCATATCGAAAAACGAGGCTAAATGAACTTAAGGATTAGCTGCGATGGTTAACCGTTGACATAGTCGACCACCAAGTGGATCAAATAGTATGGCCAACGAGTCGTGGGTACTAGGAGATTGCATTTGGGCCTTAAGCCCGCTAGGATATTTTAAATTCCCGAAACTTATGTGGGGGCATAAGATTTTGATTAAAATAGTGGGAGTAATTTGCAAATGAAATCCATGTTTGTGAATTGTGCATTTTAAGTTAATCTTTCGCGTATTCATTTCTTCTATCGTCGTTTTGCAGATATAATGTCTAAGAATCCGATTTCCATCATACTTGAACATAACAAATTGACTGGACCAAACTTCCATGACTGGGTCAGGAACCTTAAGATCATTCTCGCTTCTGAAAAGCGAGGTTTTGTCCTTGATGGGCCCCCTCCCGAACTTGCTAAGGATGCCGATGATACTGAGAAAGAAGCCGTGGATTTATGGCTTGACGATGACTTGCAGTCACGTTTTCTCATGTTGGCATCCATGACGAATGAGCTTCAAAAGCAGCACGAGCATATGAAGTCTTCTTTTGAAATCTACACGCACCTGAATGGTTTATTTGGGGTGCAAAGTAGATACGAGCGGTATGAAACTGCTAAGGCTTTGCAACAAACGAGGATGGCTGAAGGTGCTGATGTTCGATCTCACTGCATCAAGATGATTGGGCTTATTGAAAAGCTTAGTCATCTTGACGTAAAGATGGACAAAACCTACTGCCAGGATATAATCCTCCAGTCATTGCCAAGATCATTCGAGCAATTCGTAGTGAACTACAACATGCACAAGATGAATGTTGAACTTCACGAGTTGGCTAATATGCTCGCCACTGCAGAGGCTTCCATGAAAAGAGAGAAGCCAGTGATGGTTGCTACCTCGACCCAATCCAAGTCCAAAAGGACAAAGAAGGGGAAAGGGAAAGGAAATGCTTCTTCAAGCAAAGGAAAAGCACCATCTGGGCCCATAGGGAAGGGAAAGAAGCGTAAAGCTTCGTCTGGTGAACAGAAATGTTTCTACTGCAAGAAACCTGGACACTGGAAGAGGAACTGCAAAGAGGTCTTGGAGAGCTCGAAAGGTATATTCCTTGTTGAAGTTAATTTATCAATTAACTGTGCATCATGGGTGCTAGACACTGCTTGTGGTTCTCATCTTTGTAATGATTTACAGGTGATGGGAGCAACAAGGCCACTTAGGCCAGGGGATTGGATCCTGAGATTTGGCAATGGAGCTAGAGCTGCTGCCGAGGCCATAGGCGAAGTGGAGTTAAAATTTGGGTGGTAATAAATTAGTCCTTAGGAACGTTCTTTATGTACCTGGTTTGGTGAAAAACATTATTTCAATTCCTGTTTTGGATAATGAAGGTTTTAATTTTACTATTAATAAAGGTTCCTTTTCGTTATTCATGAATGATAATATGTTTTTCACTGGTATATTGAAAGATGGACTATATACCATTAAACCACCTAAGTTGGTGATGCATGTACAACAAAACAAAAGGAAGCAAGATAATGAAATATCTGCCCAATTATGGCACGCTCGACTTGGACATATATCTAAGTCAAGGATTCAAAAGTTAGCATCATCTGGCGCGATTGAAATCAATCGCATTGATGAAATGCCGACATGTGAACCATGTTTAAAGGGTAAAATGGCTAAGTTGCCGTTTAAGGGAAACCCTGAGCGAGCCAAGCAAACATTGGACTTAATACATACTGACGTATGTGGACCACTAAGGAAAAGCGCCCGAGGTGGTTATGACTACTTCATCACTTTCACTGACGACTTTAGTCGTTATGGATATGTGTTCTTGTTGAAACACAAGTCTGAAGCCTTTGAGCGATTCAAAGAATTCAAGATGGAAGTAGAGAATCAACTTGGTCATACGATAAAGGCTCTTCGTTCTGACCGAGGTGGAGAATTTCTAAGTAATGAATTTCTGAATTATCTTGTAGAGCATGGAATACTATCGCAGTGGACTCCTCCTGCAACACCCCAATTAAATGGAGTAGCAGAGAGAAGGAATCGAACCTTGATGGACATGGTTCGATCCATGATGAGTGCCACTGACTTACCTCTTTCATTTTGTGGACATGCCCTCCTCACGGCAACGAAGATATTGAATATGGTACCTTCGAAATCCGTAGAAAAGACACCATACGAACTATGGTTTGGCAAGGCACCCTCATACGCATTCATGCGCATATGGGGATCTCCCGCTTACGTTAAAAAGCTAGTGGGAGATAAATTGGAAACTAAATCCACTTTGTGCAAATTCGTGGGGTATCCGGAAAACTCAATAGGATACGAGTTCTACGATCCTACAAGACAAACAACGTTTGTCTCGAGGAACGCTCACTTCTTGGAGAAGGATTTCTTGGTGGACAAGAAAGAAAATAACGTAGAACTAGATGAGGTCACTGAAGCTGAAAAGACCTTAGAGGTCGATCGAGCTGACCCGTCACCACAGGCAGTGGGAGAACAAGAGCATGAAGGTGCACCAGAAAGTACACCGATACTTCGTAGGTCAGAAAGACAACGTAGAGAACCCGAAAGGTACTACGGTCTGCTGCATGAGACTGGACAGTCTCTAACCGACCCAAGGACTTACGAAGAGGCTATGCTAGACATAGACTCGGGAAAGTGGCGCGAAGCCATGGAATCCGAACTGGACTCCATGCACTCAAACAAGGTCTGGGCCTTGGTAGATCCACCAGTGGGAGTGGCTCCCGTGGGTTGCAAGTGGATCTATAAGCGAAAGCTTGGAGTGAACGGAGAGGTGATTACCTACAAGGCGCGACTAGTGGCAAAAGGATACACTCAAAGACCAGGTATCGACTTTGAGGAGACCTTCTCGCCCGTCGCAATGCCCAAATCCATTCGAATCTTGCTGGCCATAGCTGCGTGGTATAACTACGAGATATGGCAGATGGATGTAAAGACTGCCTTTCTCAATGGAGACATTGATAAGGAGATCTACATGGAGCAACCAAAAGGATATGCATCCAAAGGAGATGAACACAAGGTGTGCAAACTCCAGAGGTCCATTTATGGACTGAAGCAAGCTTCCCGAAGTTGGAACATTCGTTTTGATGAGACAATCAAAACTTTTGGATTCATCAAGAACATGTTCGAACCTTGCGTGTACAAGAAGATCAGTGGGAGTACAGTTGAATTTTTGGTGCTTTACGTTGACGACATTCTTCTCATTGGAAACAATGTAAAAGCATTGTCTGAAACTAAAGCATGGTTGTCTACACAATTCTCAATGAAGGATATGGGAGAAGCATCCTTCGTACTAGGTATAAGGATCTACCGAGATAGATCAAAAGGACTGCTGGGCCTCTCCCAATCCCAGTACATAGATAAAATCTTGAAAAGATTTAGTATGGAAGAATCCAAGAGAGGATTGCTTCCAATGAGACATGAGATTGCACTCTCTAAGTCTATGGCCCCAAAGACGCCTGAAGAGAGAAGCAATATGTCTCGAGTACCATATGCATCCGCGATAGGAAGCATAATGTATGGTATGCTATGTACGAGACTAGACGTAGCATACGCTCTTAGCATAACAAGTCGCTACCAGTCTGATCCAGGTGAGCATCACTGGATAGCCGTAAAGGCAATTCTGAAATACCTGAGAAGGACTAAGGAATTGTTCTTGGTATACGGTGGAGGAGAATTGAAATTGGAAGGCTATACAGACTCAAGCTTCCAATGTGATGTAGACGACTTCAAGTCGACATCAGGATATGTTTTCTGCCTCAATGGTGGTGCGGTTAGCTGGAAGAGCTCCAAGCAGGAAACAACCGCGGATTCAACCACTGAAGCAGAATACATTGCCGCGAGTGACGCAGCAAAGGAAGGTGTTTGGATGAGGAACTTCATCCAGGAATTGGATGTGATACCTAGCATTGCTGAGCCCATTACTATCTTCTGCGATAATAATGGGGCAATAGCGCAAGAAAAGGAGCCGAGATCTCATCAGAAATCCAAGCACGTCCAGAGACGATACCATGTGATAAGAGATATCATTGGTAGAGGAGACATTAAGATGGAACGTGTCGACTCGGAAGATAATACGGCGGACCCGCTAACGAAGCCTCTGCCTCAAAAGGCATTTGAGAAACATCTGCATAAGATGGGACTCAAGAACATAAAAGACTGGCTTTAGGACAAGTGGGAGATTGATAGAAATAGTGTCCTGCAAGCCAGCTGTATGGCTAGCATTAATTGTAATTAATGAGGAACTATTCAATTTAGATTAATAAATGCACTTTTATTAAATGGTCAACTTTATCTTATGTAATATTTGTCTACGCATAAGGATAGAAGTCCTTAGATCACAGGGCTATGGGACAACCCGTGGACTGATCTCCAAGGCCGTGATCTAGAATATATTCAAGAGTCATAGAATCCAATCGAGATAGGACATCGTTGGATTCGGTTAGACTCTCACTATTGTGTGTACTCCGATGAACTGGAGGACGCTGGGGTCCACGAGCGTGACTGGGATAGTCGACACACATAAGTGGGTGGCTTGCTGGGATGGCAAGCGCACTGAATACCCCATTAAGGAAATAACTCACCATGGAAGCGGTAGTCGCATATCGGGGTTGAAGTTATTCCAATTTATAATAGTATACGAGGAACGATCCCTAACTACTTGAGGTGATAGGGTTTATCTGGTACGAGAACTTCTATACTTTGATATGAGTTCCGACTGACTGGGGACAACCAGAAAGTCTCTGAGGATTCACATTGGGTATAGAGGAACTCGTGTGCAGATTCATATCATCAACAAAGGATCCATTGACTCGACTTGATAGGTCGAGAAATTCTCCTATGGATTTCTGTGAGAAATTAATTCTGATGAAATCCTTGGCCAAGGTAACTGACGACTTTATGTAAGTAGCTCATAAAGAATAAGTCAGAGAGAATTTATTTCGAGATCAGAATGCATATAGTCGAGACGAAACGAAAGGGAAACCGATGAAAGACCATGCTCTTAAGTCTCGACTGGGAGATTGATCAATGGAGAGATTATGTCGTATATGGAAATTGTAAATGATAAAAGGTTCACTGAATTAATTCACCAGTGATTGGGCTCCATGGGCTTGTGACTGGACATCGACCGTGGAGTGTGGGAGAATTCCCAAATTAGCAGGGGTGCTAATTTTGGAATGATTGATCGACAGAGTGTTCGATTAATTTAGAGTATTAATTGCTCGAGTTATTAAATAATATTTAATTACAACCCACGGCCAATTATGTGGTGAACCTACGGGGGCATACACAATACACATGAAGCGAAAGCGAGGAAACAAGAACGAACCAGTCGACTGGGTCGACTGGGTCAAAATCGACTGGGTCGATTAAATGGGTGGGTCGACTGGGTCGACCCATGTGGAACGAAATTGGATCCAATTGGAATTGGATCAAGATTATAAATTAAATTGGAATTTAATTTATGAGTAAATTAATTAATTAGGATTTAATTAATTAATGGAATAATTAATTAATTGGACTTGAAGTTTAATTAATTAATTGGGAGATGATTTAATTAATTGGGCTATTTAATTGGGAGATTAAATAAAGTCCTGAAAGATTAATTAAAGTGGGCCATGAATTAATTAGAAGACTTAGTCTTCTAATTAAAAGGGCCATGGCCCATGTAGGAGAATTAGTATCCTAATCCTAGAAGGATTAGGGTATGGGAGATATCTATAAATAAGAGACTAGGTCTCATATCTCACATACAACTCTACAAGAAAAATTTGCAAGAGCAAAAATTCTCTCTCCCTCTCCCACCAAATCGGCCGAACCCTTCCAGTGTTAGGAAGAATTTTTCGTCTTCGATTTTTGTTCCCAAATCGTTCCTAAAACCTAGATATTAATATAGCCTATGTTCTAGTCGATTAGGTATATTAATTTTCGTGATATTGTGGTGTATCAATCCGTAGAGGCGCAACACGTGGGGCGCTACTGCAGAGCTTGGATCGATTTCTGTGGAGGAGAGTTAAGAGTTCGTTTTAGCCTACAAGGATTTGCAAGGAGACAGGTATAAACGAGAAAACTTATACTGTCATTTATTTATATTCATATATATGCAACTAGAGAATATCCTGGCAAGATTCTTTAAGAGGCCCTAGAAAATTTTATATTCCGCTGTGCCTAGGGCTGTTTTTCTTACCGAATCCTAACATTAATGGATCCTTTATTGACGTCATTAACCTCACTACGAAGCAATCCATACCCAACGTGAAACTATAATGACTTGCTAATTAGTAGTCGAGTAACACATCAAAGCATAAACGCTCCGCATGAAGTTCACTCTAACGTCTCAAGTCAAAGGACCAATTTACGTACACTATCGTAAGTAGAAGAAATCTTCATCTCCGATAAACTCCTAAGATGAGATTTTTCTAGCGGGGTTTCGATGCGCTTGATCTCATCAAGCCGCCCAATCATATGCATTGATATCTACCATATCGATGTCCCTGGAACTATCCATCCCCATGCAAAAGAGATTGCATACTCGTGCAAGTCTTACCGAATACAATGATGCCCTATCTCAATTGTATTCTACGACTTGGAAAGCTTTTAAGATCTTAAACCATAGTAGAACATATTCCATAGAGGGATGCACCATGTTCCATAGTTTCAACGATCTAAGGGCTTCATAAATTGCTTAGATGTATCAAAATAAATGAAGAATTGCCAATGCGAACTTTTATTGATCATGAATAAGATTGATTACAAGAGTAAACAAGACAACTGATTGTCTTGCAGGGCACTACTCTAACAGAAAAGACTCATATCATCTTGGTGCATTTAATGCTGCCTGACAGAAAGTACAGTACGCAGTATTGTCACTGTGCAGAGAGCCGTTCGCAGAAATTAAGGACCAGAAATCAAGAAATTTGAATTGTGTCTCTCTTCAACGGACATAATTCAAAGATTGACTATAAATAGCTGAAGAGACGAAGAAAGAAAATATATACAACTTCTGAGAGATTGAATTCAAAGCAAAATATTTTCTAAGTCTCAAATCTCAAGAACAGCTCATTCGTCAGCTGAAAGTCATTTGTTGACAGAAGCCGTTGAAGTTCAAGAAAACATTTTCTGAGTGAATCTGTAAGAGAGAGAAGTTGTGCGAAGTAGATATCCATCTTAGTGAGTGTTATTACTTTGGAGAATAGGAGTTTCTTTGTGATTTCCTATTGCGAACTTGTGTGTTGGATAAGGATGAAGATGAAGGCACTAAAGAATGTTTGATAAGGGAGGTTTTGATGCATTCCAAAACTTCAAAGATTGGCTAAGTATGGAGTAACTTAGCTGATAAACTTATCAAGGAATTTTGACTAAGTAATGAAGACATCAGAAGAGTCAAAGTTTCAAGGTCCAAGACTTCTGATCTGCTGAAGTAAAGTTATCAGACTAGTGAAGATCAGCCGACTCAAATCAGATTTGTTCAAGTTTGAGATCAGCCGAGTTCACCATCAGACTTATACTTTCGTCAGCCAAGTGAAGAAGATCATGAAGTGTTCCCAACGGTAATAAATGCCCCTTGGTGTAATAAATGCTGAAGTACGAGGATATTTAAGACAAATGATTGAAGAAAAGCTTCGCATCAGCCGAGTGCATTTAATGCTGCATTTAATGCTGCCTGCAGAATAGTACTGTTCATAGTACGGACAGACTGCAAAAGAGCCGTTCGCGGATTTTAAGGACCAGTACTCGAGGAATTTGAATCCTGTCTTTCTTCAACGGACACTTTTCAATCCTCAAGTATAAATAGCTGAAAGAGACGAAGAAGAAAGAAGCAACACAATCTCTGAGAAATTTTCGAAGCAAAATTCTTTAAGTCTCAAGAACAGCTCACTCATCAGCTGAGTCATTTGTTGACGAAAGCCGAGTTGAAGAATCAAGAAAAATACATCTTCTGAGTGATTTTGTAAACAAGAGTGTTGTGCGGAGTTGTGATCCATCTTTGTGAGTGATCAAACTTCAGAGAATAGGTCTTCTGTGTGATTTCCTATTGCGAACTTGTGGTCGTTTCATTTGTTGTTCGACGCAAGCAGAGTATACTGTAAACTTTGTGATTATAGTATAACCCAAGATCTGTGTGACTTGGAAGAGTGGACTAAAGGATATTCAAATCCATATAACCACTATAAAAATTACTTGTGTTTTTACATTGTTTTAAATCTGCATATTTTTTGTTTGCATAAAAACACATTAAGTTAACTGTTTGAAAAAGAGATAAAAAGGAGTTCATAAAACTGGGGAAGCATTTTTCAAACTGCTAAGATTACTTGTGAAAAACACTTTGAAAATCCGCTGCAAGTACTCTAAGTATTAAAACTGATTTTAACAAAATCAGCTAAGTAACTATCAGACGAGTGGTCAACAGACCTGTTCAAAGATTTGTTCGCGAACAGAATTGTAACTTACTAATCTGATCAGCTTAGTCTGTTCAATTAAAGTAAAGTTTTAAAGTTAAAATTGAAAGAAAATTTTAAAGAGGTTTATTCACCCCCCCCCCCCTCTAAACCTCTTCTGACCACTTGGGACCAACAAGTGGTATCAGAGCCATGGTCACGTGTTCGATTCCCCACAGGAGCAATTGCTGAGGGGGATATTGTTGGGCACCCAAACTAAGTGTGTGGGTGACAGCAATTGTCATGTGGCATCCAAACTGAGTGTGCGGATGGAGACCCAAACTAAGTGTGCGGGTGGAGCCACAATCGAATATCGTGGCGCTTGCGTGACTGCACTATAAGGGAAGGGTATGTGCATTCCCTAACACCAATTGGTTTTGGGGCAAGTGGTAGCGCCTGAGGTCCTACAAGTGGTATCAGAGCAGGTGGTTCATTAGAATCAGCTGCCTGATCAACGAGCTTGATCCAAGTGTTTTTCAAAGGTTTTTAAAACTTTTCAAAAGAGCATCTTTTTGAAAAACCAAAACTTTTTGAAAAATGGATTGTATCAGCCATGTTCCCCACATTGCTGGTATGTCTTTTGAAGACTGGAAGATTAGAATGGAAATCTTTCTAGCAGCCTACAATGACAACATGTACACATGTATCATTAAAGGTCCATTCAGATTCACAAAGACCATAAAAATCAATGAAGTAGATACGATTGTGGAGAAAGACCTTCATGAGATGACTCCAGAGGAAATAAAGCTTTACAATCTAGATAAAGTTGGGAGATTCATCATGACTAAAGCCCTGGATAATGATCGGTTTGACAAGGTCAAACATTGCAAAACTGCAAAGGAGATGTGGGACAAAGTCAGAGATATGAGCGAAGGCAATGATGCTATTAAAGAGCATCAGCTCACTGTTGCCTTGGAGAAACTTGACAACTTCAAGATGAAGTCTGGAGAAACCATTGATCAGATGGACACCAGATTCACCAGGACTCTGAATGAAGTTTTAAAGTTGGGAAAGACCTTCACTGACAAAGAGATCACTGTCAGAGTACTAAAGGCCCTACCTCCAAAGTTCAACATGAAAGTTACAGCAATGGAAGAATCAAGGGATTTGGGAAAAATCTCTCTTACTGAGCTGTTTTCTGTACTCAAGGCATTCGAGTATAAACTGCCTAGAATGGGAATTGAAGAAACCTCAACTTCAGGACCCACAGCTGCACTGGTTGCTGCTGAAAATCAAAGAAGACCAGCACAGAAAAGCAAAGATGTGGACTCGTCTGACGAAGCGTCACTACTCAACAAGAAGGAGTACACTGCTGGAGATGTTGCACTGTTGATGAACAATTTCAAGAAGTTCAACAAAAGAAAAATGAAGAACAAATACAACAATGCTTCTTCTTCTAAACCTAACTTTTCTTCTCAAGATAAAGATGATTATAAATCAAAACTAATGTGTTACAACTGCAGGAAATTGGGACACTTCATCAAAGACTGTCCATATCCAAAAGCAGAAAAGTACACTGAAGAGGAGAAGAAAATGAGAAAAGAAAGAAAGCATCAGAGAGGAAAAGCAATGATGGCTGAAGCAGAAAAGCTGACTGCTGTCTACTCATCTGATTCAGATTCAGACTCGTCTGATGAAGAATCTTCTGATGAAGAAAAACCTGCTCTCCTGTGCCTGATGGCAAAGGACTCTGATGACTCTGAGGATGAGGTAACTCCTCTTAATGATGAATTATTTAATTCATTTGAACAAATGATGCTTAACAATACTGGTATTGCTGAAGCATATAAAAAGCTTAAGGAAGAGATGATCCTGCTAAAAGAGCAAAATAGTTTGAGCCAAGGGAATCAGCTGAATATAAACAGCTTGAGCAAGAATATGAGTCTCTGAAAGCTGAGTGTGAGGTTTATAAAGGAAAAATCATGGAACTTGAGAAAATCATTGAGTCTCATGATAAGTCAACTGTTGCATCCATGCATACATCTAGCAAACAGGAGACACCTTTAGAAAAGGATAAATTAGAATTGAATCATACTGAAAAATTCATATCAGCTGACAATAGTAAGGTCATTCTGTATGTTCAAACTTCTAAACCTACCTCATCTGAGAAAGTGGTAAAGGAGAAGAAATCTCCTAAGGCTAAAAAGAGCAAAGAGCCTAGCGTAGAAAAACAGACTAGTAAACCCAAACAGAAGAGTCCTAGGAAGTCTTCTGATAAGGTTAAAACTAATCAGACTGGTGATAAAGCTAAGTCGTCTGTTAAAGAGCAAGCATCTAGTAAACCAAAGAAGCATAAAAACAAGAAAAATCAAAATGCTTGGTATGGAAATGAGCCATATTATGTGCAACCTGCCGCATATCATCCTATGTATCATGCACCTCAATTTCCTAGTTACTATGCACCTTACCCTGCTCATCCAATGCATGCATATCCTGCATATCATGCACCTTACCCTGCTTATGAACATTATTCTTATCATACTGATCATCAACATGACTTATCTGATAAATATGATGAAAATAAAGCTGTTCATGCTCCTGTCAAAACTCAGAAGCCTAAGAAGCCTAAGACTTCAACATCTTGGGTTGTCAAAGGTGGAACTAATCCTTCAGGACCCTCTCAATAAGGGTACCTAAAACAATCTTATTTTTGTTTTGTAGGTTAGGATTAGGAGTAGGAGTAAAGTAGAGAAGATTTGGTACTTGGACAGTGGATGTTCAAGGCACATGTGTGGAAACATACATGAGTTGACTGATGCAGTTGCTGTGGATGGTCCAAGTGTTACATTTGGAGACAGCAAAGAAGGCAAGATTAAAGCTAAAGGAAGATTAATTAAGGGAAACATAGAGATATCTGACGTCTCCTATGTTAAAGGCCTAAAGTATAATCTGCTGAGCATAAGTCAATTTTGTGACAAAGGATATTCAGTCATCTTCTCAACAGATAAGTGCTATGTTGAACAGATTGGTACAAAGAAGGTAATTTTATCTGGAAGAAGACAGGGAAATATCTACATAGTTGACTGGAATTCTGTTGACAAGAATTCAAGTGTTTGTTTGGTGGCATCTGCACCAAGTGAAGTCAGTTGGCTATGGCACAAGAGAATGAATCACTTAAACTTCAAGACCATCAACAGATTAATCAAGAATGATTTGGTAGAAGGGATTCCAAAAACAGTCATGAGAAAAGACAAGCTCTGTGACGCATGTCAGAAGGGTAAACAAATCAAGTCATCTTTCAAAAGCAAGAAGCATCAATCTTCTGAAAGAATATTGGAGCTACTACATATGGACTTATTTGGACCCATTGATCCAGTCAGCAATGGTGGAAAGAAATACTGCCTAGCTGTTGTGGATGATTATTCAAGATATACTTGGGTGATTTTCATGAAAAAGAAAAGTGAAACCAAGGAACATCTTACAAATCTGATGGAACTGATCCAGAATGAGAAGAGTATCAAAATATTGAAGATCAGATCAGATAGAGGGACAGAGTTTACAAACTCTACTGTTGAAGAGTATTGTAATATCAAAGGAATACATCATGAGTATTCAGCCGCTAGAACCCCTCAACAGAATGGTGTTGCTGAAAGGAGAAACAGAACACTAAAGGAAGCTGTCAGAACCATGATAGCTGAAGCTAAACTGCCTCAAAGATTTTGGGCAGAAGCAACAAATACATCATGCTTTACCCAAAACAGATGTATGATCAACAAAAATCAGAACAAGACTCCATATGAAGTTTGGAACAACAGAAAACCAAACATTCATTACTTTAAGATTTTTGGTTGTAAATGTTTTGTATTGAATAATGGGAAAAATCACCTTACTGCATTTGCCGAAAAGGCTGATGAAGCTGTCTTTGTAGGATACTCATCTGTTAGTAAGGCTTACAGAGTTTTTAACAAAAGAACATTACTAATAGAAGAATCTATCCATGTAGTATTTGATGAGCCAAGTCAATCTTCTGAAAAGAATCAAAATGTTAATCAAGATCTGTCTACCGATTTACAGAAGCTAGACATTGGAAGAAATGAAGAATATGTTCCCATCATACTACCTAATCTAAGTTCAGCTGCTAACTCAAGTGCTGTTCAAAATCACAGTGCTGATTGTCTAACAGACGAGTTGCAAACAGCTGACAGACCAGAGACTGTTCAACAGACTACAAATGTTCAACAGACTACTACTGGAACTCCAACAGTAGTGTTGCAAGATCAAGACAGAGGACAACATCCTGATCTACAACCTGATCTCAGATGGCTCAAGAATCACCCACCTGAATTAGTGATTGGTGATCCTTTAGATAGAGTGAAAACAAGAAGAGCTGCTGCACATGATGCCATGTTTGTCACATTTCTATCTCAAATAGAGCCTAAACAAATTGAAGAAGCTCTCAATGATTCCTTCTGGATAGAAGCTATGCAAGAAGAGTTGTATCAATTTGAAAGGAATAAAGTCTGGTACTTGGTTCCTAGACCAAGTCATCAAAGAGTAATTGGCACTAAGTGGGTATTCAGAAATAAGATGAATGAAGATGGTGTTGTCACCAGAAACAAAGCAAGACTAGTGGCCAAAGGATACTGTCAAGAAGAAGGAATTGACTTTGATGAAACTTTTGCACCAGTAGCAAGACTTGAAGCAATCAGACTGTTTCTTGCCTATGCTGCTTACAAGAACTTCACTGTCTATCAGATGGATGTGAAGTCTGCTTTTCTCAATGGAGAATTGCAAGAAGAAGTGTACGTTGAACAACCTCCTGGATTTGAAGTCTATCAAGAAGAGGACAAAGTATATCGTCTGAAGAAAGCCTTATATGGACTGAAACAGGCTCCCAGAGCATGGTATGATACCCTATCTGATTTTCTTTTAATTAAAGGATTTCGAAAAGGTAAGGTAGATAAAACCTTGTTCACAATTGAATGGGAAAATCATATATTACTTGTGCAAATATATGTGGACGATATTATTTTTGGTTCAACTAACCAACAGATGTGTGATAAGTTCTCCAAGCTGATGCAGAATAAGTTTGAAATGAGCATGATGGGTGAACTTAATTATTTTCTTGGATTGCAAGTTAGACAGTTGCCTGATGGAATATTCATCAGCCAAGCAAAATACACAAGAGATCTGTTCAAGAAATTTGGTATGGAAACTAGCTCTACTGCTACAATTCCTATGTCTACAAGTCTTCGTTTGGATAAAGATGAAGATGGTAAATCAGTGGACATAACCAAATATAGAGGCATTATTGGTTCATTGTTGTATCTAACAGCAAGCAGACCTGATATAATGTACTCAGTTGGAGTCTGTGCAAGATTTCAATCAAACCCCAAAGAATCTCATCTCTTAGCTGCCAAGAGGATATTGAAATATGTTAAAGGCACTCAAGAATTGGGATTGTGGTATCCTAGAGAATCTGGATTTGAACTTATTGGTTATTCAGATTCAGACCTTGCTGGCAGCAAGATTGACAGGAAGAGCACAACAGGTGCCTGTCAGTTCTTAGGTAGTCGTCTGATCTCATGGATGAGTAAGAAACAGACTTCAGTTTCTATATCTACTGCTGAAGCTGAATATATAGCTGCTGGAGCTTGCTGTGCACAAATACTTTGGTTGAAACATCAACTAGAAGACTACAACATCAAGATCAGTGGAATTCCAATCTACTGTGATAATACAAGTGCAATCTCTCTTACTCAGAACACTACAAGTCATTCAAGGACTAAGCATATTGAGATCAAGCATCACTTCATTAGAGATCATGTGGAAAAAGGCAATGTAATGATTGAGTATGTTCATACAGACAATCAGATTGCTGATATTTTCACTAAACCTTTAAGTGAAGTAAGGTTCTCAACTCTAAGAGCTGAGCTAGGACTACTTAATTTGGAAGCATAAGCTGAGGGGGAACTCATCAGAAGACTGGAGTTCAACAGCTTAGTTATTCGTTATTTTCTTCAAGGATTAACTCTCAACAGACTAGTTAACTTATGAATTCTTAAACTCAGGGGGAACGTGTAAGACTAGCGGTACTTCTGAATTAAAGATGAAATTTGTTAATGTCAGTTAGTTGAAGTTATGTTTTCATCAGAAGACTCAACTATTGAAGATTAAAGATATCTTATCTAGCTGGATTGACAAACAGCTGAGGAAGGTTATCAGCTATTGGCATTCTCTGATAACAACTATGTCATCAGGACAGTAGTCTATCAGATAAGTATTTATGTTACTCATCTGATTACTTAAATAAAAGCGGAACTATTTAAAACGTGTCATTCAAAATACGCTTTTATAAGTAACTGTTGGGCGGTACATATTCCCGCTCTTCATTAAATATCTTTTGAATTCGAAAAGTCGTAACTGACGCCGCACGATCAGCACTGACAGAAAAACGGATCTAACGGTTGGCGGATATCACGGAATTCAAGATACCCCAACTCTATAAATCCCCATCTGATCAGTCGTGTAGTTCTTTACGCACTCTAAGCATTCAAAAGCACTTGTGAGAAAATTATCTGCATTTCTCTGCAAATCTCTCTCTGTTTTCCTAACCTTCAACAGATTAGCAATGGCCGCTGAAGGTATGTTTCTCGTCTATGATTCCTACTACCAATCTGGTACGTCACTGATGAAAGAACTTCTGGAGAAGTTCAAATCTGCGAACTTGGTAAATTTTATGGAATATAATGAGGGAGTGATCTGGACTGATCAAGTGATGGAGTACTACAACACAGCAAAAGCTGACTACAACACACTGGAGATTAAAGCTACAGTGGGAGGTAAATCTATCACTATTACTCCTGCTGTTCTGCACGAAACGTTTGGACTTCCTAACAGTGGACGACATGACGTCACTGTACTGACGGAAGATAAGCACCAACAATTCTGGGCGATCTGCGCCAAGGAGGGAGAAGTGATGTCTGGAAACATAAGGAAGAAACAACTGAGGGATGAATATCAGCGGATGGCTGATATGGTAGCAAAACTGATTGAGAACTGCACATTCTCACTGGATGCTGTTACCATGAAGAGGTTCAGCATCATGGCTGCCATCTACTATGGACTAGAGGTCAACTGGTCAATCATAGTTTGGTACATATTGGCTGATTTCCTTGATGAGAAGAAAGGAAAAGGCCCCTCCACCAACCACAGAATCACACTCAGTTATCTGCTGTCAAAACTGGGTTGTGAAACAAAGAATGGAAAAGAGATCCACAAATCCAAGGCATTGTCCAAGTACATGCCTGTTCAAAAGAGGAAGGCTGGTGAGCCTGAGGAAGCTGATGTTGAGGAACCAAAAGAGGTTCCTGCCAAAAGGCAAAGGAAACTGGTCAAGACTGCTGACTTAGCTGTTGAGACCAAAAAGAAGAAGGCTGCTGACAAGCCTAAGGAAAAGATTCCTAAGCAGATGGAGAAAGTGACTTCTGCTGCTGAAGCCACTAAAATCGTTGAAAACATAATTGCTGATGTAAGGACTGGATCCCCTGCATCACCATCAAGAACTCCATCAGCAGAGAGGCCTGCTGAAGGTATCTCTCAACGAACTAGAAGTCAACAGAGAGATACAGCTACAACCACTTACCGTGAAGGGAGAACCAAGAAGACTGCTAGAAAGCAGATGACATTTATAGAAGAATCAACGGACTTGGAAAATGTAGCTAGGGAAGACCCTGAAGCTGCTGAAAGGCCTGCTGAAACAGATGAGACTGCTGCTGCCGACAAAGCTGATGAGCAACAGTCAAGTCGAGTTACACAAACAGCTGAGGTTGCTCAACCTCAAGATGATCCGGATGTCATGATCATCGAACCTATTGCTGCTGATCCTATTTCATCTGCTGGTCCAGCTCCTGCTCCCATTGATAAAGGGAAGAGAAAAATAGTGCTTAAGAGAAAGAAAATCTCTAAAGCTGACAAGAAGGCAAGAGAAGAAGCTGAACAAAGAAAGCAAGATGAAGCTGATGAAAAGAAGGCACTTGAGCTAAGCAAAGCTCAAGAAGCTAAAGATGAAGCAAGGAGGCACATGTCTGAAGCAGAGAGGAAAGCTGCTGAAGATGCTGAATTTGCAATGGTTTTGGAAATGAGCAAAGTTGATGCCTATGGACCTGTCCATGGAGGTGGCATCAAAATTGGAGAAGGCAAAGATGCTGAAGAAGACAAGAAAAAGATATTACTGCCTGCCCCCAAAGTCAAGTCAAAGGACAAATTTGAAGTGAGAAAAGCCTTTGACATAGTATATGCTGATAAGGAGCTTTTCAAGAAGTTTGAGAAGTCTCTAGCTTACTATGATCAGAAGCTTATGTTGAAGACTCTGTTCAACCAAGAAAAGCCAAGGTATATCAGTTGGAGAGACAACATGCTGAACAAGTCAATAACAGAACTTCAAAGCATGAAGGAGTTAGCTGATGAAGAACAATGGGTTCTAACTTGGCTGAAAACAAACTCCATTCAAAAGGCCCTTGATCCCAGCTATGTAAGAGACATCATGCATAGTTATGCAAAAGGTTTTGCATTGGAGGAGGCCAAGAAGATTCAAAGCACCTTGTCTGATAAGAAGAAAAAGTCTGAAGACGCTGAAGAAAGAGCAATTAAGTTTGCTGTCATAACCGCCTTGAAGAGATGGGCAAAGAAGTCAAAGTATCAGCAAGGATGTTCAAGTGACTTGCCACTGCTGCCAAGTATTCAACAAATCATTTTTGGCAAGGAAGTACAACCGTACTATGAAGTCCCTAAGGGAAACAATGCCTTTGTCAACCCTTGGATTATTGTAAGGCAGATTAGACAGACAACATGCTTCAATGATGATGGAACCGTTACTAATCTGTTCTACGATGATGTCACTGATGAGCACAAGGAAGCTGATAAGTCCTTAGCTATTGAGCTGCAAGCTAAGACTTCTGAAGATCATCAGATGACGGATATGGAAGAAGTCCCTGTTCAACAGGCGACTGAAGAGAAGGAAGCTGATGCTACTGCTTCTGCTTCATCAGCTGATCAACACTCATCACTGATGGAAGCAATCCAGATGCTGATGGAAAACCAACTTAAGGAACTGGAAGACAAGCACAAGCAACAGTTATTGAAGGTTAAGGAGGAGCTGAAGGATGAACTTAAAGCAGAGTTGGCAGAAACCAACAGACTTCAGCTGGAAACTGTTCAAGGATCAACTGAAGAAATCATCAAGAAAGAGATCAACAGTATTCCAATTCCTCAAGACAACTCATTGCAGTTAGTGCACAGCCTGAGAGATCTGAACCAAAATGTTGAAGATGTGAAGGATGATGTAAATCATCTTCATACTGCTTTAAAATCAGCTGAGCACAAGATTGCTGATCTGACTGCAACCTTCATTCAAGTCAGTAAGGAAGAGAAGGAAATCAATCTAGGGATGTTGCAAGAAGTGGCAAAGGCCTCACAGGAAGTTCAGAATGAGATTGCAACTATCAACCTTAACATTGACTACTTCAATGACAAGACTGACGTCATCAGCACTGATATTCATCATCTAACAGCAAGTCATGACGTTGTTAATCAGAACCTAAAGGCTTTATGCGCTGGAGTGAAGATTCCAACAGTTGCTCTCAACCCTGCTGTTGAACCTTCTAATGTCATCAGAGTTGATGATGACAAAAAAGGGGAAGATAAAAGGGAAGAACCAACTAAAGAATCTGCTGCTGAAGAACCAGCAAAGGAGTCTGCTGCTGAAGAATCAACTAAGGAGGAAACTACTGCTGCAACTATTGAAGCCAAGGAAACTGAAGAAACAGCTGACAAGACTGAAAAACTTGGAAAGGTAGAAGAACCAGAAAAGATTGAAAAAGAAGATACCAAGTACAAGAACACTGAATCTGCCAGGAAAGCAATGGAGCTAATCAGAGAACAACAACTTAAGGAGAAGATGGAAGCTGCCAAAGCAATCTTGGAAGAAGAAGCTAATGATGAAGAAGATGATGAAGAATCATCTTATGAATATGAAGAAGTGCTTGAAGGATCAGATGAAGAAGCTGATAGTTAGAAACTATAAATCCTTTGTAATCAGTTTACTTTATCTATTTCTTCAGAAATCTCATCTGATGAACTTGCACTGTAATAATTTTCAAACATCAATATAAAGTCAAGTTCAATCCAATATATTTTTTCTATCTCAGAAAATTTTGAGGATTACATTCTTTAGCTTAGGTATTTGACAGGTACTTAGCTGAAGTTTTGTCATCATCAAAAAGGGGGAAATTGTTGGATAAGGATGAAGATGAAGGCACTAAAGAAAGTTTGATAAGGGAGGTTTTGATGCATTCCAAAACTTCAAAGATTGGCTAAGTATGGAGTAACTTAGCTGATAAACTTATCAAGGAATTTTGACTAAGTAATGAAGACATCAGAAGAGTCAAAGTTTCAAGGTCCAAGACTTCTGATCTGCTGAAGTAAAGTTATCAGACTAGTGAAGATCAGCCGACTCAAATCAGATTTGTTCAAGTTTGAGATCAGCCGAGTTCACCATCAGACTTATACTTTCGTCAGCCAAGTGAAGAAGATCATGAAGTGTTCCCAACGGTAATAAATGCCCCTTGGTGTAATAAATGCTGAAGTACGAGGATATTTAAGACAAATGATTGAAGAAAAGCTTCGCATCAGCCGAGTGCATTTAATGCTGCATTTAATGCTGCCTGCAGAATAGTACTGTTCATAGTACGGACAGACTGCAAAAGAGCCGTTCGCGGATTTTAAGGACCAGTACTCGAGGAATTTGAATCCTGTCTTTCTTCAACGGACACTTTTCAATCCTCAAGTATAAATAGCTGAAAGAGACGAAGAAGAAAGAAGCAACACAATCTCTGAGAAATTTTCGAAGCAAAATTCTTTAAGTCTCAAGAACAGCTCACTCATCAGCTGAGTCATTTGTTGACGAAAGCCGAGTTGAAGAATCAAGAAAAATACATCTTCTGAGTGATTTTGTAAACAAGAGTGTTGTGCGGAGTTGTGATCCATCTTTGTGAGTGATCAAGCTTCAGAGAATAGGTCTTCTGTGTGATTTCCTATTGCGAACTTGTGGTCGTTTCATTTATTGTTCGACGCAAGCAGAGTATACAGTAAACTTTGTGATTATAGTATAACCCAAGATCTGTGTGACTTGGAAGAGTGGACTAAAGGATATTCAAATCCATATAACCACTATAAAAATTACTTGTGTTTTTACATTGTTTTAAATCTGCATATTTTTTGTTTGCATAAAAACACATTAAGTTAACTGTTTGAAAAAGAGATAAAAAGGAGTTCATAAAACTGGGGAAGCATTTTTCAAACTGCTAAGATTACTTGTGAAAAACACTTTGAAAATCCGCTGCAAGTACTCTAAGTATTAAAACTGATTTTAACAAAATCAGCTAAGTAACTATCAGACGAGTGGTCAACAGACCTGTTCAAAGATTTGTTCGCGAACAGAATTGTAACTTACTAATCTGATCAGCTTAGTCTGTTCAATTAAAGTAAAGTTTTAAAGTTAAAATTGAAAGAAAATTTTAAAGAGGTTTATTCACCCCCCCCCCCCCTCTAAACCTCTTCTGACCACTTGGGACCAACATTGTGGCTGATCATTTGTTGTGAAGCACAAGCAGAGTGTACTAATTACTTTGTGTTCTTAGTATAACCCAAGATCTGTGTGACTTGGAAGAGTGGATTAAAGGATATTTAAATCCATATAACCACTATAAAAATTCTTGTGTTTTTACATTGCTTTTACTTGCATATTTTCAGATCTTCATAAAACACATTATAAAACTGTTTGAAAATTAATTTATAGGAGTTTACAAAACTGGGGACAAAATTTTCAAACTACTAAGTTTACTTGTGAAAAACACTTTCAAAATTCGCTGCAAGTATTCTGGTATTAAAACTGATTTTCATCAAAATCAGCTAAGTAACTATCAGATTAGTGGTCAACAAAGCTGTTCAAAGATTTGTTCGTGATCAGCCTTGTAAACATTGTTAGAGTAGTGCCCAACAAGCCAATTAGTTGTCTTGTAAATACTCTTGTAATCAATCTTATTCATGATCAATAAAAGTTCGCATTGGCAATTCTTCATTTATTGTGATACATCTAAGCAATTTATGAAGCCCTTAGATCGTTGAAACTATGGAACATGGTACATCCCTCTATTGAATATGTTCTACTATGGTTTAAGATCTTAAAAGCTTTCCAAGTCGTAGAATACTATTGAGATAGGGCATCATTGTATTCGGTAAGACTTGCACGAGTATGCATTCTCTTTTGCATGGGGATGGATAGTTCCATGGACATCTGATCTTACGTGTTTTCTCTTGTTCGATTTGGGTGGTGTAAATGTTACGCTAATGATTATAAACAGGAATAAAAGATCAATAGTATAGTATTCAGAACGGTTGAGTACAAATTACAAGTATCTAGAGTCCTATCCGAGCATTATAGGATGCCGTACAAGCTAGAGGGTTAAATACACATAAGAAAGCCTATACTATACTTCCCATGTAGTTCCGAGCAGCAGCCTCGGAGGAAGAGCACCTGGGAAGTCGTGTCTTGTCATAAATGCTTGGGGTATTTATAACTGAGATAATGGGCTTTCTGACACACTTGCAAGAGTACTTGTCTGGCCTGCTGGCTTGGGCCCGGGCTCGGCCCAATAGTAACCTTCGACCTCGGATTCTCTTTATTGGCTCAGAACAGTTCACTACAGACCCAGGCTCGGTTCGGCCCTTCCGGGGACGGGAATTGGTGTCGTTCGATCCAGATCGAGCTAACAAGAATAGGGGATCCAGATTACCCCTCATCAATACTCCCCCACTTCTCGAGTGTAAAGTGGAGCTTGCGCTCAAAGAAGTATAAGCTATGTTGAACGCTGGGGTGAGATGAGCCGTTCAGAATATCTTTCGGGTATGCCTCATTAAAAACCTAACTCGGAAAAACCCTTTGGGATAAAAACCGAGCTAGGGAAAAAGAGTGCATATATTGGAAACAATATAACGTCGTGTCGAGATGATAACCTTGTTGTTTATTGTTTGCGTAGGACCTCTAGATCGGATTTTCTTTACAGTAAATTACCATGATGCTTCATTCAACTCCTTAGCGAATGCTTTCTTAATTTTCCGATCGCAACCCAAAGGATCAACGGAATACCATAGGAACAATTTCCAAGGAACATACCCCAATTTGTGGAAAGTGAGGGATCAAGAATGCAATTCTCAGAAAAATAACTTTAAATTTTACCCAGTGTAAGTTCAACCGTCGCGGTTACTCGGGGACCTGTTTGCAATTTTACCTTTTTAACCCCGTATATATATGTTGACTTGTTGAAAAATTATTCACAAATCATATACTTTCTTGAGCTCGGAGTATTCAGGTCGAAAGAGCAGCTTCTTTAGTATAATCGTTTCTTAGTCCACAATGTCTAGTTCCAGAGGTCTGAAAGGCAAGAACAAAGTCGGAGAGGGCCAAGAGTCCGATCCTTTGCTAAAGCTTGTTGACGATTACGAGGATGGAGAGTTTCATCCAGGAGATGAGGATGCTGATCAGACCGAAGATTTAGAGGAAAACGTGGTCGAGAAGCATAGTATCGGCGAGGGTGCCTTTGTCAGGATTTTTAGACATACATTTCCTTCTAATACAGCCATCTCGAACAGGTCAGAACTTCCTGCCGATCAAACTTCCTGCGGTTTTTCCAAAAAGGACCGCGTTCATCTTGATGCGGAGTTCGGGAAATTTCTTCCTAAAGGTTTTTCAATAGTCATTCCTTCTTACACCGAGCGAGCGACCGAGCCTCCAGCTGGGTGTCAAGCCTTCTACGAGAAGCAATTTTCTTATGGTTTGCGTATCCCGTTTATTCCTCTTATCCGAAACATCTTGACTTTCTTTTCGCTTTCCCCCGCTCATCTTCTCCCACATTTTGTCGCGTATATTGTAGCGTTCAGCGCTCTTATGGAAGCCAAAGGGTGATTTAACCGGATTTCGTTAGGTTATTCAATTATCAGTGAATTTGTGATATCGGGGGTTTTCGATATTTATATATATTATTTAGGGCTCTGTTACTTTATTCCGGATGGATCGGTTACAAAGAAAAGCAATATTCAAGAACAAGAAGTAAAACCACAAAACAAAGCTAAGAAACACACCGATATGAAGGTAAAAAGCTCAGTAATAATATTGAATATTATTAAGTTTTGCTGTTGTAAGCAGTGTTAAATCCTGTATTCTTAGAGTTCAAGAATTTCGTAGTTGTTTAATACAATGATTAACTAGGTATTTATATAATGTTAAACCTAGCGTTACAAGGAAACATAGTCCTAATAGGACTCGGCCCAAATATCCTTTTTGAGTCCGGAGTATAATCTTATATCGAAGCGAGCTGCACTTGGCCGGGTCGGTAAGATGATCCCGATCTGTTTGAATTGGTCGAATCAATCTTATCTTCTTCATTCGATCCGAGTAGTATATAGGGTGCGAAATAGCCCCCATCAGTACTCCCTCACTTCTTCGAGCGTATAGATAATAGAAGCTCGTAGAAGTAGATAAATCTTCACGACTGTTTGTTTTCTATGGATGGAGCCTCGTTAAAAACCTTTCTTAAGAAAAAACCCTGTGGGAAAAAATCTTAAGTAAGGAAAAGAGTGCATCATATCATAGATAGTCGTTTTCTCTGTCCGATTACGAACCGCCACGCGTCTATTCAGGAGGCTTTTCATATCCTTTCGTTTTTGGCGGGAACATGATTAGCTGCAATGAATTCGAAACGTCTTTTCCCATATTATTATAAATAGGTGACCTTCGAATTCGCCATTTTTCCTTTACACCTCCTTATAACTCATAATCATTTTCCTGACTAGTCGTTCATCTCATAAAATTTTTCTTTTATCGATCTTCATCTTCGGGGAACCAGAACATATGGCTTTTGTAAGAAGATCTTCTTCTTCTTCTAGAGAGATCGTCGCCCCTGATAACGATGAGGAGTTGCATTCTAATCCTTTGGGCGAATAAACTCCAGTATCCGACTTCGTCGTCCCTGTAGAAGATACTTTCAAGGTACGAATCCTTTCTGATGCGGATGTAGCTGCCCGAGCCAAAAAGGGCAAAGGTACTGTTCCTCAGATTTCTGAGCCAATTGAGGAGGTAGCTTGCGCATATACGGCGGAAACATTCCCGGAGGTTGTGAATAATTATACCAAATATTTTCCGGAAGGTTCTGAGATAATTCTTCCTTCCTCCACTGATAGGGTCACATCTCCCCCGGAGGGATGTCGAGCCTTTTATACGGCTCACTTCAATAGCGGACTGCGCCTTCCTTTGTCTCCCCTCTTTCTCGAAGTTTTGAAAACTTTCAGTGTGTGCTTGACACAGCTGGTTCCAAATTCCGTTGCTTTTATGGTTTGTTTTTCCGTTTTGATGATTGCGAAGGGGTTTAAACCTTCTTTTCGTAATTTTACGCAACTTTTCCGCTTCAATATTTCCAGTCCTTCAAATCGCGGATATTTCTTCGCTAGTCAGCGGCCTAGTCGAGCAATCTTTGACGCCCCTGTTTCTAGTAATCCTTCATGGAAATCTCATTTCTTCTTTGTTCGTCCTCCGTCTAATATTTGTTTGGCGGATGGTTCGACCATGCCTTTTTCATGGGATCATGGTTCCAGTTGGATTCCTGGAGGTCGCTTACCGACTGGTGAACTTATTCCTGACGATGTACAGTTTATCACTGAGATCCCCAAAATGCGTGCAAACAAATATCAAAGCGCTCTTCTGATCGGGGAGGCTTTCCTTCGTAAGGCGGGGTTAAGTGTTCATAACTTTCTCATCAGTTCATCATCCGATCCTCTTGGTTAGTACTTTATTGTATCTTAGTGCTGTGACTATACTTTTTATACGGAGAAACTAACTTTTATTTTGTTTCTTTTTCAGCCCATATGGTAGAAAACTCTCGACATTCTTCGAAGGGAAAAATGGTGCTGTCGAAATCTTCCAAATCCGCAGAGAATGCCCCCATCGAGCAGAGAGCGTCGCGAAAAAGGAAGCTGGAGTTGGGTCATGAATCTGAGGAGAATAGAGAGGAATCTCCAGATTCTTCTCGTGAGTCCCCTATCCGTCAGGGCACGGGATCTGGTTATCCTCCTCTTCATCTTAGATCCTCTTTGGGTATTCGAGGATGTCGCAGCTGGTCAATGCCTCATCCTACTAATAATCCGGTTGGTAGAAAAAGGAGTTATTATGGACGCTCTGGTGACGACCTTTCTATACTCGGAGATAAACACCCAAAACCTACTCTGGTCGAAATGATCGAGGATCATTTAGTGGGGAGGAGGGCCGCCGGTTATTCCGAGAAGGATTCTCTTATCCATGATGATAGTGAGAACGCGGTCGATAAGGCGACCCGTGTTCTTTTGTCTGGCGTTTTCACTCGCGATCTTAATAAGCTTCTTCATAAGGATCCTTTGGAGAAATTCCAGCGAGCTTCTCTTTATGCTGAGAAGGTGATATCTTTTTCCTTAAATCATATTGACAGATAATTTTAAGGGTTCTTCTTAATTTACTAAATCCATCTCTTTTTCTTGTTCTCTTTGTTCTTCAGACCAAAACTTGTCTCGCGTCATACGCCTATGAAAATGCACTTTGGAAACAACAGTGCGAGTTTCTGGAAGAGAAGTATAAAGCTTTACTTCATAAATCCTCCGGTTCAGAGGTTGGTCCCTCAACATCTTCTTCCGTTCCCCTCATAGAGACTCGTGCTACCGGGACTGAAGATCAAGAAATGATAGACAGGGTGATGGAGGTTTCTCGTGCTCAAGAGCAGGCCAATCAAATGGCTAGAAAGTTAGAGGAATTGCAGTTACAGAGCACGACTCGAATTAGTGAGCTTGAATCTCAAGTATCAAACCTTGAAACTTCTTTAGAGGAGTACGAAAAGGATGTCCCACTTAGTGGACTTAGGGATCGATACGGTAGGAATCCTGACGAAAGAGTCGTTCGTGAGTTCCTTAATTCTCCCGTTCATACGGCGTTGGTGTATCGGATGGTCGGTCCTCTTCTTGAGAATACTTTTAAGAAGGCGATTCATCAGCTGGTCGCCTTAGAGATGATTGACGACCGTCGAAAGGAGTACTTTAAGGCGGCGCATATTCGATTGAATCGCTATGGCAAACTTTATTCTTCTTCCGAGGTTCCAGATGTCGTATATCAAGGTTTTCCCCTGGCTCACCTTGTCGAAGAATTTGGAAATCCATTGCCGATTCCTCCTTCTGATGTTAACGATGAGCTCGATGACACTTTTATCGATCCATAAGATGAAGAAGAAGAAGAAAACGACGTATGCATGACTGAGGACGTCGGTAGCGAACAGAAGATTCCGGATAGCGATCAGGCTTCTTGAAATAGTGATTTATTTTTGAAATAATCTTTGTAATTATTTACTCGTAGGTTTTAATTGTAATTTTAGCTTTCCTTACTCTGTACGCTAAACGTCTCGTATTCAGACAGTCGTGTCTTTTCACATTCGCCGTAATAATTCAGACAAGTCATTTAATTTGCCGTAATCATTATGTGTGTGTCTTTTCAAATTCCAGCGTTTGCTCCAAGGTCATTTTTCCCGTTTCGTGCCCTTTCTTTAGGTCTGTCGCGTCCTTTCGTGTAGTATAAATACGAAAGGTAAAAACTTGACTTGTTTTTTACTGCTATACTCCTCACTTAACAGAATACTCTTTCTTCAGCTAGTCGATAAACTTTCTCGATATTAATTTGTATTTTTCCATAATCCGATCATGAGTAACCTTTTTGGTAATACTTCGAAGCGACCATCCCGTGAGGGCGCTCGGGATAGTAGATCCAAAAGATCTCGAAGAGATGGGCCGTCGATGGAGCCTCCTCGTTTGTCCCAATCAATTAGGTCGGAGATCGATACTCCTGTTATTGCTTCTGAACCTTTCTCCGTGGTAAATTCGTCGTTTTCAGAACCAATTTTTTCTGCTTCCACTCAGGAAGGAAACATGCCTTCCCCTGGTCGATTACCTTTTGGGGATATGTCCAACGAAGAACCGGCTTATAATATAGCTGTTAGTTCCAATGCTTCTTCCTTTGAGCACGTTTTTCACGGAGGGGATTTTGCTATTTCCCTTCTTTTGTCTGCTTCTACTGCCCTGATTGCCAGTGAAGGGCAAGTTGGCGATGGTTTTTCTGTTAATCCTTCCGTAACGCAATCTATTTTGCAAGATTGTCCTGAATTTTTGTTTCATGATACCACTGTAATGACTACATCCTTTGAATCGGGAGGACCTTCCGGAGGTGGGACCGGTTCCAGGTCTGGTCGTCGAACCGTAATTTCTGCTTCGGGCAAGGAAACCTCAGTTAGCCCCAACGAGAGGGAATCCCCTCGTCCATTAGATGATCGCTGTGTGCTTGTGCAGGTTAATGACATTCTTTTGTCGGAAACTCCACGTTCCGATGGTGTCCCTTTGACTAGTGAACTGCCTGGTTCTGTTGAACCTGATGCTTTGTCCTGGGACTTAGGCATGAGTACTATTTTGCCCGGCGAGTTGAGGAAGCTCGAAGGTACCTCCAATGTTCGCCTTGTTCAATCTCTGGTGAAGATATGTGAGCAGGTAAGCATATCTCGAATATTTTTCCTGTTCTTTGTTTTGAATGCCTTGTTGTATGGCGGTTTTTCTTACTCTTTCTGCTTTTTAGGGCAAGTATTTTGCACTCCAGCTGGGTGTGCAAAATGACGAACTATGGAATAGTCGGAGAGTTCTTCAAGGTCAGTTGGAGTCAGAAAAGGCTAAAGCCAGGGGTTTGGAGTTGCAGCTGCAACTTGCCAAAGATGATCTCCAAAAATTGGAGGCCGATAAAGTTGTTCTTGAAAAGGAGAAAGGTGACTTAGTTCAGGCTGCTGCCCTTGCAGAGGAGTCTCAACGGCGGTCCTATGAGGAAGGATATGACGCCAGTTATTTAAAGCGTCAAGAGGAGTTGATGGCGTTTGCTGGCAACTTGACTCCTCGGCGGACTGTTTCTAGTAGTCGACCTCCTGACCGTTCTTCTCAGTGATCTTTGTTCGACCTGGCAGTCCTTGGACTGTCTTTTTTTTTTTTTTTTTTTTTTTTTTTTTTTTTTTTTTTACTGCCCAGCTTTTGTGCATTTGTTTGGGCTGAAATTTTTGTAATGGGAGGAGTAGAAATTTGGAAATTATGACTTTTTTGTAGGCAGATCATTGTCCGGATCAATTTTATTCTGTTTGTATCCTTTGGTAAGTATGATTTCCTGTCATACGTAAATATAACATCATGAAATAACCAGTTATAGGTTTGACAAACTTAGCTGATATTGATCCTTCCGTAGTATACCAAGGATGTAGAATAAGGTAGCTTTAAACTTGCACGGTCACTTTTTAAGTAACCTAATGGTATAATGTTTGCTCTGCAAATCGAATCTTTTGTTGATTAATCCCGACATGATTCCTTGAAGGATGTCTTCTAACATGTTTTTCGTCCATATGTAAACAATTGGCTCAGTCGTATCGATAGTAGTCTTAAGCATTTTGGTCGATGTTCGATCCATTCCTTGTAAATTTGTCCTTTTATGACATATACCTTATATAAGGAGGCTATTGTTCCTCCTGTTGAACTCTGCTTTTTCTTTTCGTCAGAGGAAAAATTTCCTTTCAATGTCTTTCACAAATCCATATATTCCATCATTATCTTCTAACCATTCGTTCTTTTAGCCAGTATATCGTATCCTTGATATGGGAGGAATTGGAAAATGTAGAAGTCTTGGCCAGATCTGGCCTGTTCAGACCTCCTTAAGCAATTCTTTGGTATGTTAGGCAGTGACGTCCTTGCATTTTCAAACAAAGAGAGCTATTCTCCTGATTTCTATGTCAGATATCTTGGACTCCGAAAGAGTTCTGATATGAGGTAGTTAATGGTCGCTCAAATGATGTATGAGGCAGTGACGTCCCTCGTATGGTGAAGGGTTTGGTCTTTTCTCTTTTATCGAGCAACTGTCTTTTTCGTTGCGATCTTAAAGCTTGTATGGCTTCGTTCGTGGATTCTAGGGTTTTAAGCCATCGATCATGAAGTATGATTGTGCCGGAATGTCTAATCCAAAGCTTTTTTAGATTTGATCATATCGATCTATTGCCTCTTTTGTTATCGACTAGTTGGGGCGATTAGATTGTGCCGTTCCAACTTACTTGCATTTATTGCGGGGAGTCAAGGGGTCGCATCTGTGTCCGTTGATCAAATGCTTTTTCAGCCGTTGGATTGTTTGAGTCTATCCCTATAAATAGGGTGGTGGTTTGCATTCTTCCTTTGCAATTTCCCAAAGAGAATGGAGATCTCAACTTCTTTGGATTTCATTCTGCCCTCAGATCCCATAATATTCAAAAAGTCACATTATCGTGATTCACTCTGTAATAACTTGGTGTTCATCTACCTTGTACTGACGGGTCCCATGTCAGCCCTTCCTTGTACTAACGGGTCCCATGAGGCCTCAGCTTTAGTCTTCATCAATTAGAGGTCCGTGGTTTCCGTTTGCACATGGGGGGTTCATACTTGCCAGTCACCCTCGCTCTTGGATGTTACTTCCGGATTGATAGACCGCCGGGGTGGCTGGTAAACTTACCGTTTCACGACGGTCCCGAAGAGATGCTGCTCGAGAGTAAAATGTTTTATAGATAAAGTAAAAGCAGTATCTTCTTACGGGTGAGTGAGCATTGCTAGTTATCTGGCTGGTAATGTTCATTTCCTCTGGAAGAACATTTGATCTTCAGAGCCTGGCCACCGAACTAAAGAAGTCGACCATCGTGAGCAGCATGCTTCTTAGGTCGCATATTATAATCGATGAGGTACTAGGGAGGAGATTGGTGTTTCCGTGGACATTGTCGTGAAGATAGTCGATCCCATAGGATCAATTTAAGTAGATCATTGTAACGATCTTTAGGTAGCAAGCAGATCTTTGTAACGTAGTATATTTGTATGTAATTGATTTGATGAATAAAATATTACTTTATTTCTTGCATCTTCTTTGTCGTTGATAATTTTATTTACGAGGAGTATTTTCCGAGCAGATGAATTCATACTTGATTTATCTTTCAAAACTTTAGGAGTATCAGCGGATCTTTTTTAGATCGTTAGGAATATATCGAGGAGTTTTTATTGAGCGGATCAATGTATACTCGACTCGTTTGTAATTATACTTAGGTTTTTAACCCAAAAGTCCTTTAATCATTGAAAACATATCAAGGAGTTTTTATCGAGCTTATCGATGTTTACTCAACTCGTTTTATCTAGACTTAGGTTTTTAATACCAAAAAGTCTTTTATTGTTGAATGGATATCGAGGAGTTTTTATCGAGCGGATCGATGTTTACTTTACTCGTTTTATTTAGACTTAGGTTTTAATACCACAAAGTCTTTTTCTCGTTGTAAATAGTTCGAGGAGTGTTTATCGAGCGGATCGATGTTTACTCGACTCGTTTATAATTTAGACTTAGGTTTTAAATACCAAAAAGTCTTTTTCTTGTTGTAAATATGGGCGAGGAGTGTTTATCGAGCGGATCGATGTTTACTCGACTCGTTTATAATTTAGACTTAGGTTTTTAGTACCAAAAAGTCTTTTTCTCGTTGTAAATAGTTCGAGGAGTGTTTATCGAGCGGATCGATGTTTACTCGACTCGTTTATAATTTAGACTTAGGTTTTTAATACCAAAAAGTCTTTTTCTCGTTGTAAATATGGGCGAGGAGTTTGTATTGAGCGGATCAATGTATACTCGACTCGTTTTTGAATTTATCGAGGAGTTTTTATCGAGCGGATCGATGTTTACTCGACTCTTTTTAATTAGACTTAGGTTTTTAACCCAAAAAGTCTTTTCGATCGTTGAAGATATATCGAGGAGTGTTTATTGAGCGGATCAATGTATACTCGACTCGGTTCGTTCTCAATTTTCATCAATATGATAGTGTAATTCCGAGGAGCGTTAACCGAAATAATCGATGTATATAGAACGCTAAAACTCTTTACTAATTGAACTTGTAGGCTAAGGCCTTTGTTACAAGGATTAAAACTTGATAAAGTAAAATAAAAGAATGCAGTATAATCTGCTAAAATTTATTTACCATAGTATTTCCTAAGGTTGACCGCATTCCAGGTTCTTGGTAAGGCTGTTCCATCCAAGTGTGCAATTTTGTATGAACCTTTCTTTCCTACGCCAATGACGATGTAAGGTCCATCCCAATTTTGTTGTAACTTTCCCACATGCTTGGATACTTCTACCTTTTTCAAGACCAAGTCTCCTTCTTTGAAAGTTCGGATGCGTACTTTTTGATTGTATGCTTTCTCCATATTTGCTTTAGTGACTTGTAGGCGTACAGCAGCTTTATCTCTTAAAGCTTCTGTTAAATCAATGTCATTTTCTCTCGCCTTTTCATTTTCTTGATCGTCGAACATCTCTATTCTTGGCTTTGGGATTAAGGTTTCAACAGGAATAACAGCCTCCGACCCATACACCAAGCTGAATGGGGTTTCCCCGGTTGAGCTTCTTACTGTAGTTCGATTAGCCCATAGCACTCCTGGAAGTTCATCGAGCCATTTTCCTTTGGCCGAACCTAATCTTTTTTCCAAAGATTTTATTATTTCTCGGTTCGCTACTTCGGTTTGTCCGTTCGCTCTTGGATGTCCGACCGAAGTGAAATTTTGTTGAATTCCCAGTTTCGAACACCATTCTATTACTTGTTTTCCCGCGAATTGGGTTCCATTATCTGAAATTAGGATCCTCGGGATGCCAAATCGGCAAACTATGAACTTCCATAGGAAGTTGATCACTTGGAATTGAGTTATTCGTGCGAGTGCAATGCATTCTATCCATTTGCTGAAATATTCTACAGCGACCAGGACGTAAGCTTTTTTGGATCTGGCCGCTGGGAAAGGCCCCACAATGTCCATTCCCCATTGATCGAACGGCCAACATACTGGAATTGGATGCATGTTTTCTGCTGGTCGATGACATATGTTAGCATGGATCTGGCAGTGATGACATTCTTGGACATATAGAGTGGCATCTTTATTGATGGTAGGCCAATAGTAACCAGTCCTGAGACATTTTAAGGCCAATGCCCTTGATCCGCTGTGATTTCCTGCGTCTCCTTCATGTATTTCTCGCAGTATATCGGCGGTTTGTGATTCAGGGATGCATTTCAGGAGAATTCCTGATACTGACCTTCGGTAGAGTTTTCCTTCTACAAGCGTATACTTTGGGGCTCGATATTTTATTTTCCGAGCTGCATTCTGATCAGATGGTAGTTTTCCTTCTCGAAGATAGTCTATCATTGGGGTCATCCAATTTTCTTCGACTTCATCTATTTCCATTATATCGACTGCCGGTGTTTCATCGATATCGACTGCCGGTGTAGAAGATATCAACCAATTGATCACCCGTTCGGTCTTTCCGTCGTGGGATCCTGTGAACTTAGATAGTTGATCGGCCCATTTGTTTTCCGAACGTGGGATGTTCTGTATGTCGAAATTTTCAAACTTCTCAGCTAGTGTTTTTACTTTGGCGAGGTATTTTACCATATTGAATTCCTTAGCTTCGTATAGGCCTCTTATTTGTCTTTGTACTAACTCTGAGTCGGTTAACACTTTAAGCCTTTTTATGTTAGCTTTGATCGCCATTTCCATTCCTGCGATTAACGCTTCATATTCAGCTTCGTTGTTTGTTACAACGAAGTCCAATGTTATCGCGTAATTCAAATCTTCCTTATTCGGTCCGGTGAAGTTGATTCCGGCGCCTCCTCCTTCTCGGCATGAAGCACCATCGACATGCATTAACCAAGTTTGATCTTCTATGATCAAAACATCGTCGTTGAGGCTGCTCGATGATTCAGTAGCCTGTGTTGGTGTTTCTAATATAAAATCGGCCAACACTTGGGCCTTGATGGCAATCCTTGGTTTGTAGTCTACTTCGAACTGGCTGAGTTCGATGGCCCATTTGATCAATCTTCCGGAGGCTTCTGGTTTTGCTAGAACTTGCCTTAGCGGCTGATTCGTCAAAACGATGATTTTGTAAGTTAAGAAGTAGGGTCGGAGTTTTCGTGCGGCCACTACTAAGGCCAGCGTGAATTTTTCTATTTCCAAGTAATTCTTCTCCGCCCCTTGTAATAATTTGCTGAGATAATAGACGGGCTTATGCTCGGAGCCCTCTATCTTAATTAGTACTGAACTAATGGCCGTATCGGAGATGGAGATGTAGATGTACAACGGTTCCCCTTCCGTCGGTTTAGCTAACATCGGAGGCGTTGTCAAATATTCTTTGAGTTGTTCGAAGGCTCGTTCACATTCTTCGGTCCAAGCGAATTTTTTCGCTTTTCGAAGTGTTTGGAAAAAGGGCAAGCTTCTGTCCGCAGATTTTGATATGAATCTATTCAATGCTACGATTTTCCCAACTAAGCTTTGTACTTGAGATATGGTCTTGGGAGGTTTCATTTCAGTTATGGCTCGAATTTTTTCTGGGTTGGCTTCTATACCTCGCTGGTGTACCAAGTATCCTAAAAATTTTCCTGACTTAACACCGAAGGTGCATTTTGCAGGGTTCAACTTCATACGGTATTTTCTTAAGATTTGGAAACATCGATCTAGATGTTTTATGTGATCTGCTTCATTCATACTTTTGACTAACATGTCGTCTACATAGACTTCCATTATTTCTCCGATTAATTCCCTGAACATTAGGTTTACTAACCTTTGGTAAGTAGCGCCGGCATTCCTCAATCCGAATGGCATTACAATAAAACAGTATACTCCCTGTTCGGTTATGAACGCGGTCTTCTCTTGATCCCGCTCGTCCATGTATATTTGGTAAAACCCTTGGAAGGCGTCCATCATGCTGAATATCGCGAAGCCAGCAGTCGAGTCGACCAATAAGTCAATCCTTGGGAGAGGGTATGGGTCGCGTGGACATAACTTGTTAAGGTCGGTGAAATCATTACACATTCTCCATTTGTTGTCCTTTTTATCCCCTTTTGCTACTAGTACAACATTACATAGCCATTCCGAGAAATGTATTTCTCGGATTTGTTTTGCTTCAAGCAGTCTCTCTACTTCAGCTTTGATAATTTTATCTTTTACTGGTCCATGATTTCTTTTCTTCTGTCTGGCGGGTTTCGCCGAAGGGTCGATTTTTAGGGTATGCTTGATTATCCGAGGATCAATTCCTTCAATCTCATTCGCGCTCCAGGCGAAGACGTCAACATTATTTCTTAGGAATTCGATTAACATTATTTCTCCTTCTTTGCTCAATTCTGTACCTATTGTTGTCGTTTTGGACGAGTCGCCTTTTACTAGAATTATATCTTTATGTTCTGGGGGTTTCAAGGATAAGTCTAGCGGTTCTTTCCCCTTTTTATCTAACCGATCAGTAATAGGAATTTCAACCTCATTTCTAATGAGATCGTCTTCGATCTTTCTCTTGCTCGGAGTAATTGACTTAGGGTGTTCTTTCAAAGTTAACGATGTGCTGTAGCAATTCCACGCCATACAGTGGTCGTTCGTTATTTCTCCGATGCCCATATCGGTCGGAAACTTTATCTTCTGATGATAGGTAGAGACTACAGCTCGGAAAAGGTTAAGGGCTGGTCGCCCTAATATAGCGTTATAAGCGAAGGGTGTTTCCACTACTAGGAATTTTACTAACTTCACTGTCCTAAGTGGTTTCTTTCCAAGTGACACACTTAAAGATATTGTTCCGCTGGGGATAATCTCGGACCCTCCAAAGCCTACTAACGGCGTAGCTACTTTTTGTAGGTTTATTTGTCCCAAGTTCATTTGGGCTAAAACCTCCCGGGAGATGATATTTGCTGAGCTTCCATTATCGATTAGGATTCTTCTTACATTATAATTCGCTATCTCTAATGATACTACCATAGGAAAATCGGGGTTATCCTCTTTTGTGTCCCAAATGATGTTTTTAGGTACTTCGCCTTCGTTAAAGCTGATCGGCTGGTGATTTGTCGGCCTGTTTTCCAGAGTCCATATTTCTTTTGGATATTTAGAATTTCGAATTATGGATCGGGCTGTCCTTCGTCGTGCGTTACGACTATCTCCACCCGCGGGTCCCCCGGATATTGTATGGATAGTCCCATTGATCTGGTCCTGATTTAACTCCTGAGTAGGTCGACGTTCAGGCGACCTTCGATGAGAACTTCTCCTTCGATTACCGTTCCGAGGGCTTCTACTTCTTTCCCTTTTGCGATTATCTCGGTCTATGTATTCGTCTAGTTTTCCCTGCTCGATCAGTTTTTCGACTTCTCTCTTAAGGTGAAAACAATTTTCCGTTAGATGCCCATGTGCCCTGTGGTACTTACAGTATTGATCATAGTTTCTAGACCCCGGTCTGGGCTGAGCGATTTTCCTTGCCTCGGGAATCCAGTTATTTCTTTCTAGGACTTCCAATATTTCTTCCATTGGAGCATTTAACCTTGGGTGTTCTACTTGATTCACCCTGCTTCTGATTAGTTGCTCAGGGTTTCTTGGTCTTTGGTAGTAATTAGGTTGTCTTTCTTGATCGGCTTTGCTGTATTCCAGTCGCTGGAAAACGTTACCTCTCCTGGAAGATCGCTCATAGTCTAAGGGTCTTTGAGTAGGAATCTTATCATGCCGCTTGGAGCCTGAAGCTGTGAATTTATTTTTGTTTTTATCCTTAAAGGAATTCATCTCTTCTTGGGTCATATACTTAGACGCCAAGCTCATGATGTCGGCGAACGTTCTTGGTTGTTTTCGACTGAGGGCATTTCCGAACTGCCTGTTTTTAGTGAGATCGAAGAGGATAGAAATTATGTAATCAATATTTGGAGAATCGATTTTGAGTAGTTCTACGTTGAATCTGGCCAACCAGTTTCTTAGGGATTCTCCTTCTTGTTGATGTATGGTTCCTAGGTAGCTCATCGGGAGTTTTTGCCTCTTCTGACTGGCAAACTGCTGCGTCAATTTATTGCATAATTCCCGGAAACTGAATATGGAGTTGGCAGGTTGTTTTGCGAACCAATCCAACGCTAGGCCCTCGAATGTGGTCACCATTAACTTGGCGGTGAATTCGGCAGAGTGGGCATATAAATTCATTATGTTAGTGAAGCTAAAAATATAATCGTCCGGGTCGGTGGTTCCGTCATATCGGGTTAGTCTACCCGGGACCTGTCCAATGGATTGCGCTTCTTTTATTTCTCTGCAGAAGGGAGAACATGCTGCAAGGCTCTCCTGGAGTTCCGCGGTTCGGGTCCACGGGTTTTGAACAGATCGTAGGCGTTGCTCCAGTCGTTCCTGTACTATTCTCTCGATTTCTCTTTCCGAGAATCGAGTCGCTCGTGGTCGATCTGGGATAGCATCATCTATGTCATCCTCGATAGGGATTATTGTTCGTTCCTTCGATCCGCTGCGATCCGCCTGTGGCCTTCTTCGACCTGGTTTTCTTCGGGGACGGTTATCGGAGGGTTTAGAATTGTCCTGCTGTGGGCTGCGTAACGAGCGTCGCTCACTTGCTGGGCTGTCCGCTTGTTGAGAGGTTTGTTTGTTTGGCCCTGGCATTCCTGGTGCAGGAGTTGTCCTGGGAGCCGTAGCGTTTCGAGGAATTTGGTCTAAAACTAGCAATTCTTCTGGAGAGAGTGATTTGAAGAGCATTGCTATTTGTCTCAGTTTTTCCTGAGCGCCTGGGAGAGGAACGGGTATTTCGGGGACTTCCGGTTCTTCCTGTAATGCACCGGTAAGACCTCCTTGGTGTTCCTGCTGACGAGAACGGGTATCTGGGAGATTTTCATTGGTGTTGGGAATGTTGTTATCGTTGTTGTCTTGTGGATCTTCGGATGTGTTGTGGCCGGTGGTTGTATTACTTCTCGCTCCAATGCGAGCGCTTTTCCTTGGGCGAGCCATGTGTCGATCGAATAATTAACGTAGCCCCTCGGTGGGCGCCAACTGATTTAACCGGATTTCGTTAGGTTATTCAATTATCAGTGAATTTGTGATATCGGGGGTTTTCGATATTTATATATATTATTTAGGGCTCTGTTACTTTATTCCGGATGGATCGGTTACAAAGAAAAGCAATATTCAAGAACAAGAAGTAAAACCACAAAACAAAGCTAAGAAACACACCGATATGAAGGTAAAAAGCTCAGTAATAATATTGAATATTATTAAGTTGTGCTGTTGTAAGCAGTGTTAAATCCTGTATTCTTAGAGTTCAGGAATTTCGTAGTTGTTTAATACAATGATTAACTAGGTATTTCTATAATGTTAAACCTAGCGTTACAAGGAAACATAGTCCTAATAGGACTCGGCCCAAATATCCTTTTTGAGTCCGGAGTATAATCTTATATCGAAGCGAGCTGCACTTGGCCGGGTCGGTAAGATGATCCCGATCTGTTTGAATTGGTCGAATCAATCTTATCTTCTTCATTCGATCCGAGTAGTATATAGGGTGCGAAATAGCCCCCATCAAAGGGGAAGAGGCCTCTTTTAGTCATTTTTGGCAAATATTTCGAATGGACCTGTGTAAGGGCTCGAATGGGTTCGTGTCCATCCGCCCGCGGTCAAAGCGACCTATTCTTACGAACACAACGACGGAGAAGATTAAAGGATGGAAGAGGAGATTCTTTTTCGTGAAAGGTCCTGACGTCCCCGTATCAGAAGGTAGTTCAAAAACTAGACCATATCGATGGGATGGCGTAGATTCTTGGTCATATGGTTGTCGCAGAATTAAAGAGAAGCTCAACCATCGTCTTTCCGATGAATTTCTCGAGCAGTTACGGTCCAATCCATACCAAACCATGCTCCTAGTTCAAGAAGGTGTTTTGCGGTTGGCTGGGTTGAGCAAATGTGACTATGCTGCCCCAATGATCAAATACTCTTACCCTTTACCCGATCAACCCTTTGAAGGACCCCTTCGGCCTCTCGGCGACTCAACTGCTTCTGCTGCTCCGCCCCTCGCCCCTCTTTCTTTAAGTATGTGTTTAGTTACTTCCTATTTCAAGGCGTGATATAATAATTCTTCCTGTTTAAACTCATGTATACCTTGTGTTTCCTTTGCAGGTCGAATTGTTGAGAGGTTTTGACTGTCCTCTGCTGGCTCGGTTGGAGATATGCCATTCTACTTCGAGCCGTTACCACATACTTCGGAAAGAAGGGCGGATGCGAGTAATTTAGGCGAAGATTCAGTTGACATACCAATTACCCTTCCCGATTCGAGAGGGCTTGGTACTATGAGTTCCTTGAATTCTGCCACTGTTGGACCTCTCCGAACTCTGTTTTCCCCTGATACTTCTACTCTTTCGTCCGTTGGCTATAGTCAACATTCCTGGAACCGAATTCTGGGTGTTCAGGAGTATGAGAAGCTCCTGAGTCGAAAGAGGAATGCTGACCATCCGGGACCCTCTAGGAGGGTAAAGCCCTTTGGTGTGAGTTCTAACTCGGTTCCATGTCGAGAGGGTAGGTCGGAGCCAGATGTGGCAGATTTCATCGATGAAAATTTTCGCGGTAGCAGGGCTGCTGGATACCCCGAAGACGGGACTATTCTAACCGATCTGGATTCAGGTGGTGAGAATGAATTCGACAAAGCCACTAGAATTTATATGGCTAGTCGGTTTAAGCGGGATATGCTGCTTCAAACCATTAAAGGTAGTTTTGAGGTTTTGAGTGATTTCTCCCGGACATATCATGAGGTAAGAATTTAGCTCTTGACTATTTATTCTTTCTTTAGGGTCTCTAACATTTACTGATAACCGAAATTTTCTCATAGGTCGGAGATTTGTTCGCTCTTCAGACCTATCGCTTAGCATTGTTAGAGCAGGAGTCGCAAGATGCTCACGATGCATACGCACAAATTTTCGTTGATAATCAAACCCTTAGATCCCAACTGGCAGAGAGTCAACGAGAATTGTCTCAAGTGAAGAAAGAGCTAGAGAATACAAGCATGAAACATTCCTCCTCTGTGGAGGATGAATTGTTATCAGTAGTTACAGAAAAGAGTGCACTCGAGGATGAGCTTAAGAGAATTAAGATCGAACTCGAACAAACTAAGCAAGACTCAGCTCGCGCATATTCTCAAGGGGCAGAAGAGGCGGAAATCCCGGCCATACGAAAATTTCTTAGTTCCCCCGTTTTCGACCCTTTAGTTCGGAGAAGGTTTGGCGGAATCCTTCAAACTTTCTTTTATAAGGGGGTTCAACAATTGGTTTCAGCTGATAGGATCCCGGATAAAATGGAAGAATACCTCTTGTATATGAATCCTTACAAAAATGCCGAAGGAAAAGACTACAAAGCTTCATCATTGCCCCGGAAAACCGTGAACTGGCAAAGTCATCGTTTTGCCCCCTTAGTTGAGGAGTTTGGCATTCCGATGCCTAACCCAGATTTACTCGAACGGTCCGACGTCGATCATCAATCTGCCTTAGGAGCAAACGAAGATGTCAACATAGAGGATGGATCGGATAAGGAAGATGATCGACCCTTTGATCAGACCGATCCATTAAGCAGCGGCGGTGAAGGTGGCGTTGGTCCGAATACTGGGTTCGAGCATGCTGGGGGGGGGGGGGGCGATTCATAGCTTTGTAGTTAGGAATCAAATGTGTATATGTAACTCGTTTTTGTAATCGGACTTGTTTTCTTCACGATTTGATTCGCATGACTTGTAAATCCTAATCTTACAAATATTTAGACATCATCTGCCTTTCATAGTTCGATATCTTTTCGTACTCTATGCTCGAAATCTATTTATTCCAAATAGAATCTTTCTTGAAAGTCGCGTCGATTCCACTATCATAATCATAAGGTGTAGCGTCTATAAATATGAGGATCTCTTCAATTATTTGCACACCTTTATTTACAGAGATCGGAGCTCTTCTTCTATGTTCCGCATTCTTCAAATTTCTTAACTCACTCCCCTTTTATCATGGAGAAACTACTAGGCAAGGCCATCGATCCCAAACTGCTACTGCGTGGTTCGAAAAAAAAAATCCATCCAAAGAACAAAAACCAGCCAAGGAGGCCAAACCCTCCAAATCGTCCTCTAAAACCTCTGTGTCCTCTCCTAAAGTTCCTAAGGGAGGGGAAACTAAGAAAGATAAAAGCGCTTCATCGAAGCAAACTAAGGGCAGCATAAGCAAGTCCATTTTGGATGAGGAGCTTGAGGCTGAGCTCGAGGGCTCTTCCCCGAAAGTTGTCGATTCTTCGAGTGGAGATCCCGTTAGGCAGAAAACTCCCGTTCTTTCTTCGAACAAAAGGTCTTATTCCGACGGGGTCACTCCCATCGAGGCTTTGCAGAAGCTTGTTATTTGTAATAAGCCATCATCTGACGACTCTTCAGCCGTCCCCCCCACAGGAGGTTTTAGAAAAAAACCTAAGTTGGAGATTGGTGGAGAAGCTTCTGCTGAATCCTTGAGAACTGATAATCTTTTCGAACCCCGAGTTGATTCCGCTCCTCCGAAAGTTACTCCTTCCCCGCCTAACGAGTCGAAAGACGGGCCCATTTCTAAGGCTGATCCCATAGATAGTCTGTTGCGGGTTGACCTTACTTCTTCTAAAACCGACATGTCCAAGGAGAGAAATTTAGAAGACTTGTTCCAATCTGGGTCGCACTTTCTATTTCAGGTGTTATAATCTCTTTCTCCTTTTTTTTAACTTATCTGAATCTTTAATAGGCCGGATAAGACTTTCTCGAACTCAAAACATTTGCCGAGCGGGAGACAAATCAGCATGCTGCTGTCTCCCTTGAGCTGGAGAAAAAGAAAACTGAATTTGATGGGGGCTATTTCGCACCCTACTTACTATTCGAATCGAACGAAGAAGATAAGATCGATTCGACCAAACCTAACAGATCGGGATCATCTTGCAGACCCGGCCAAGTGCAGCTCGCTTCGATAGAAGATTGTACTCCGGACCCAAGAAGGATATTTGGGCCGAGTCCTATTAGGACTATGTTTCCTTGTAACACTAGGTTTAGCATCATATAAATACCTAGTTAATCATTGTATTAAAGGACTACGAAATTCCTGAACCGTGAGAATACAGGATTAAACACTGCTTACAACAGCACAACTTAATAATATTCAATATTATTACTGAGCTTTTTACCTCCATATCGGTGTGTTTCATAGCTTTGTTTGGTGGTTTTACTTCTTGTTCTTGAATATTGCTTTTCTTTGTAACCGATCCATCCGGAATAAAGTAACAGAGCCCTAAATAATATATATAAATATCGAAAACCCCCGATGTAACGCCCCCAAAATTTCGAACCCGTTTGATTGGATTTTTAATCCAAATTTATGTGCTACATTTTATTTTCAAAGTTAAGCATTAATTTGAACTAAAACATACAAATTAATTAAATCTTGTGATCTTATGAACTTTGAAATAATTAAAAATATAAAAGTTACTTTAAAATAAGATCAAGACCTTTTTGAAAATTTTCGGGCTTGGATGCACAAAATTTTTGTTTTTGGGGACAAAATGTATGATTTCAAAACTTTAGGGAGCAAAGTGTAAATTTGCCCCAAGTTGAAGATTCTCTGCAGGAGTAATAATTTCTCCTCCTAACACACTCCAAGAGCTGCAAAAGCATGACCTTGGGTAGAGTAAACTCCACTACCAAGGTTTACATGCATTGGTGGATAAAAAAGTAATTAAACTTTATGTCTCACTCCTCTTTCCAATGTGTATATATTTGTCATATACAATTATACACTTAAGATCAGATTGTTATCCTCTTATAACCTCATTTACATACACTTTAAGAGAGAGAGAGAGAGAGAGAGAGAAGAGAGAACACACTAGAAAGAGAATTATTTTCGGATTCTCACTACACAGCCTCGGTTTTCCGATCATTCCGCCTTCGTCCACCGTTGGATCATGCCCAAATTTTGTATGGAGGTCCTACACACATGGGGCTACGTATTGACCGTTCGGATCGTCGATTGGATGTCCCAAAGAGAGAGAAAAGAGACAACATTTAGAAAGAGTGTTTTCGGGTATACTCAACCCAGCCTCGGATTTTCGATCATTCCGCCTTTGTCCACCGTTGGATCATGCCCAAATTTTGCGTGAAGGTTCTACACACATGGGGCTACATATTGACCGTTCGGATCGTCGATTGGATCTCCCAAAGTGAATCGACAGCCATTGGAAAATGGTGAAAAGTAAGGATTTGAGGGCCTTTTTATGAACCACCACCGGAGCCGCCACCACTGCCACCGGAGCTGCCACCACCACCTTCGGAGTTCTGGAAATGAAGAGATTTCCACCCCTTTCGTTGCTTTGGGTAAAAATACATCTATGCATGTGTTCTTTAGTCTTTGTGATATTACTTTCTTTTCTTTAAAGTATATGTTGAAGAAGTTTAGTGTCCTTGTGATAAATTGTTGAGTTCATATTTAATATTCAATGTGACTTGCTTAGATTTTGTTTAAATATTGATTATATGTTTGGATCTTGATTTCTTTTTGTAAGAAAGTTGATGTTTTTATTTTTCTCAAAACTTTGGGGGTATTTTTGAAAGGTTTTAAAAGTTGAAGGGCTTAGGTTGAGATTCTTGTTGGGATTCAAAAGGGACTGAAAATATATGTTTTTGTTTGATATTTGGTTAGGTTTACTTGAAAAGCATTTGTTTTAAAGTTTGATCCGATATTTTGCAAAAATGGGAGTTTTTGAAACATTTGGGGTTATTTTTGTAAATCTGAAAATAAGGGGTTAAAGTTGCTGTTTTGTTGCTGTTTTTACATGGTTCTTTTATAAAATCTTGATTTATTGATTTGAAGTAGTGGTTTATTCATTTTAGTTTTTAGATTGAATATTTGTAAATTTTTCGAAGAAAGTTCATAATTAAAGAACTTTTTGTTTCGTTTGTGAAAAGTTATTAAAACTTATTTTTAATCTTAGTTTTATAGTGAAAATTATGCTTGATTATTTTTAAATATTTCTTAAATGCGTGGATCTTAAATTATTTTTCAAGAAAATTGGTTTGGTTAAGTTTTCAAAACTATGAGGGTGTTTTTGAAAAGTTTTAAACTTGTGGGGTTTTTAAAGCTTTGATTTATGAAGTAAAATGATACTTAATACTTTCATTTGATTTTCGATATGGGTTTAGTTAAAAATCTTTTGATTTAAAGTTTGTTGCAAAAAATTTCGGAAAAATGGATGTTTATAAAAGTTTAGGGGTTGTTTTGTAAATCTGGAAAATAAAAGGAAAATTTTGCTGTTTTGGTGTTGTTTATGAAATTAGAATTTTGAGTTTTGAAAATAATAACTTTTAGTTGGAGTTTGATGTCGAAAGTTCTTAGTTCTTGTGTGCGATGTGTTAGTTTAGGAAATCCTTGTGTAGGATTTTCATCGGTTATGTTTAAGTAAGGTTGTTAAATATATTCTAAGTCGTATACGTACTTGCTCAGGTTTTGGATACGCTTCATTTGTGGAGTATTAGTCGCTATACTAAGCGAAAAAGGTGAGCGCTGTGTGTTTAATTTGTATGTCTGTCCGATGTGCTAGTAGATCGAGTCCAAACATGCACTTAGGCTCTTAATAATCAAAGCATGGATTTTATTCTAACTTTTCTTGCATGTCGTCACGAATAGGTTGACTTATTAGGTCAACATTTCTCGCATGAAATCACTTAGCATTTGAACATGATTATCCAAATACATGCTACGTCCGAAACTATTAGTTGCGAATATATTTTTCGAAATTATCATGATATCTAAAATTTCATTTTATAAGTTATTAAATGTTGATAATATGTTAAATATGTTTGATATGTTATGTTCCGTTTGTTTCCGACTGTATGTTTCCGTTTGTTCCGATTTTGTGTGGGCCCTTTTGATTTGGTGTATGGACCCGATGCCAACCTGGCCGGCAAGGGCCGGCAGGATTGTCACGGTTACCCATAGGCCTGTTCTTACAACCCAAGTGGGGAGGAACACTTGGGGAGTAAGGACGAACTCCGGCAAAGACATGTCGATGCATTTCAGATAGTAAGGTCGCTCCTTACTTGGTGTGTTTGGATGGACTTCAGACTGAGGATGGAGGGTAAGTGGAGGACGACATCAGCAATTATGAGTTATGTGAATTCCGTGTTTCTTTCGTCTTGAATATATGTTTATTGATTGATAACATGCTTATGTTTTATAATATGTTGCATTCACACATCACCATGCAAATTCGCACATAGCCTCACTAAGTTGGACGATCAACTTATGCGTTCTATGTTTCACTCTTTTCAGTTTCAGGCGTTCTGGAAATAATAGTCGGGTTGCGGTTAGGTCATCACGGTTGCGGTCCCACCCTAGTATTCGGGAGAGTAGTAATATTTTGTGGTCCATGTATTTTCTTTTCGATTTTGATTAAAACCTTGCTTATAATGTTGATTCGTTAAAGATGATTTATGTTTCCGCAAAAGAGTCAAAATTTTCATAAATTACTTATTTATCTCTCTCTCGGCTGATTTTGTTCAAATATTTTGAGATGTTATGATAAAATGCTTCCGCTTTAAAACTCTACTATGAAAATTGATTTTATTTGTTCGTCAAAAAAAAAAGAGTTTCGATATTTTAACGCTTTTTCAAAATAACAATAAATTTTTCGACCGTTTTCCGACGGGCCCGCGGAGCCGGGCCGTCACAGATGGTATCAGAGCTTCGGCTCAAGGCCAGGATAGGATCCTCGGATTTGTACTGAGGGGTTAGTAAGGTGGGACTCTCCGTCATGATTTTATGGTGTCTACCCATATTGGGTAGTTCACTTTTAGGACAAGACTGCAACCGAAACCACATGTTTAGTATATGTCCTTGGGGTTAATGATTATTTTTGCTTGATTCTGTGTTTTCTTGATTAATTATTTTGTTGGTGGTATCCCGAATACCGTAATGTTATTTGAACTTTATTGTTGATATTATTGTCTGGTTATAATTGTATATGTGTGTGCTCCATGATTTACGTAAATTGAAATATTTGAATCAAGTGACCTTTCTTGGAGTACATGTAGAATGACTAAATAGCCCTAATCATTTTGAATTCCATTATCGAGTTTCCTTACTCATAATTCTGATTCTAAATGAATCCATCTCCAAATTGATCTCTCGACTTCAGTAAGCTCTCTTGAGCCGATTTTCGCTATAATTAATTGTTTCGCCGTTATTCTAATGTTGGTACTTATTCATTTTTGAGCTTGTGATCCCTAGATGTGTTTCCTTCATCATTTTGGCGAATCAAATTGTTATCTATGTAATCTTTCTTTCAATAGACAAAATATCATTCAAATTTCATTGACATCATCTTGAGTTCTAACTTGTCTATTACTCGTTCCTTGCATTCAACTATGAATTTTCATCGATAGCGAGTAACTTCATTTTGAATTCTAAAACTACCCTGAGTTCATATCTAATCTTCTCATTCTCGCTCTTGCTTTTCTGAAGTTTCTAAATGCCATTGTCCGATTGTATCTTTTCCTTCATGTTGTGTAATTTACCGTAAAATATTCTTCAATCATTTTTAGTCTCGTTCTTGAAATGGCTTCTTCAAGCCATGCCCTTAATTACCTTTAATCTGAATCTTTGACTGTTTTCCTTCAGAGCTCGTCGACACTCACTATGAACATGTCTTTGTCTATTGGGGATTGACTTCTTGTATCCTATCGAGCTTTTATATTGATCCCTCATTTTTGTACTTATTCAGAGTTTACCCCTCCCTATTTCATGAGATACTTTCTCGTATCGACTTCATAAACCAAAATTATTTATTTTTGTCGGATTCTGTTATTGTTATTATTCCTTGTCCTTTTTTTCCCGAGCCTATTTATTCCGTTATGATCGTTTTGAAATTGTTCATATGATTTCATGTTACTCTTTTTTGTTGTATTCAATTATACAATCTTCTAAATTTCCTGAAGGAATTGAATTGTCTCAATTTCTTTTGAACTTCATGTTTTCATTTGTCCATTCATAAATTGTTGTTCCTTTGTCTATTTCATTCCTTTTTGTGAGCCGCATAAATCAAATCAATTTATTCTCAATTTCTTTTGAACTTCGGACTTATCTTCTATTATTTTGAACTTATTTTTAATCCCCATCTCGCTCAATTTGATCGTTTCGATGTTCTCAGATTTCACTATTGAGCTTTACTTGTTTTCTATTGCAGCTTGTTGTAATCATTATTGAAATGATCTTCGAATCTCGCCATTTATCTTGACTTGCTTTTCAAATGACCAAACACACTTTAATGTTTTGGTTATTATTGGCATGATACTTGTTCGACTTTCTGTTATCCTTATCGATATCCTTGCTTTGATCTTCTTTTTACTTGCACCGTTTGAAATGGTGAGGCTCATCCCTTTCGTTATTCTTATCGGTGCACCTTAATTGTTCGCCTTGTCACTTATATCGAACTATTCATTTGGTTATCTTTATTATCGATATTTCAGTCCTTTTTCAATCTTCGTTGATTCTTCTTTATGTTGCCATTGCTAATTCTTATCTTGTCATCTTGAGCATCTTGATTCGATCATCTTTTCTAATCCTTATCGTGTCTCTTCATTTGACTCATTTTGTTACTTGCGAGAATCCCAAGTCAAATGTCAATCAGTACCTTTTGAATTCTCTGGGCCAAAATGAACTATATATTGTTATGTGAGTAGTTTTTCGTTTGAGAAGAATCTATCCGCGACATAGAAGTTGGAATTATCGTCGTATCCCATTCTACCGCGTCATGATTATGCGTAATGTATATGAAGTACTACATCGATCATCCTCGTGAACCTGACTGCATATCTTAAGATCTTCAGAAATATCTAACGTACAAACGAAGACACGTTTGCATTCTCATCTAGATGAAGAAACAAGTGAATTCGATTATGGCACGGCCAGAGTATAAAAAGGCGACTTGGGAGTTAGAGAAAAAGATACGTCAGAGTTTTGAAAACGCCTAACGTACGAGAGAACATTTTCGCACACTCGTTTTAATCAAGAAGGCTCCAGATTCTACAAGAAAATGTTTTATGACGCACACATAGTAAGGAAGAAACGTTTTGGGAGCATGAAAAGAAGATACGTCAGCGTTAGCCGTACCACGCGAATCCCAAGAACGAATTTGGGGACCAAATTCTTTTAAGGGGGGAGGATTGTAACGCCCCCAAAATTTCGAACCCGTTTGATTGGATTTTTAATCCAAATTTATGTGCTACATTTTATTTTCAAAGTTAAGCATTAATTTGAACTAAAACATACAAATTAATTAAATCTTGTGATCTTATGAACTTTGAAATAATTAAAAATATAAAAGTTACTTTAAAATAAGATCAAGAACTTTTTGAAAATTTTCGGGCTTGGATGCACAAAATTTTTGTTTTTGGGGACAAAATGTATGATTTCAAAACTTTAGGGAGCAAAGTGTAAATTTGCCCCAAGTTGAAGATTCTCTGCAGGAGTAATAATTTCTCCTCCTAACACACTCCAAGAGCTGCAAAAGCATGACCTTGGGTAGAGTAAACTCCACTACCAAGGTTTACATGCATTGGTGGATAAAAAAGTAATTAAACTTTATGTCTCACTCCTCTTTCCAATGTGTATATATTTGTCATATACAATTATACACTTAAGATCAGATTGTTATCCTCTTATAACCTCATTTACATACACTTTAAGAGAGAGAGAGAGAGAGAGAGAGAGAGAAGAGAGAACACACTAGAAAGAGAATTATTTTCGGATTCTCACTACACAGCCTCGGTTTTCCGATCATTCCGCCTTCGTCCACCGTTGGATCATGCCCAAATTTTGTATGGAGGTCCTACACACATGGGGCTACGTATTGACCGTTCGGATCGTCGATTGGATGTCCCAAAGAGAGAGAAAAGAGACAACATTTAGAAAGAGTGTTTTCGGGTATACTCAACCCAGCCTCGGATTTTCGATCATTCCGCCTTTGTCCACCGTTGGATCATGCCCAAATTTTGCGTGAAGGTTCTACACACATGGGGCTACATATTGACCGTTCGGATCGTCGATTGGATCTCCCAAAGTGAATCGACAGCCATTGGAAAATGGTGAAAAGTAAGGATTTGAGGGCCTTTTTATGAACCACCACCGGAGCCGCCACCACTGCCACCGGAGCTGCCACCACCACCTTCGGAGTTCTGGAAATGAAGAGATTTCCACCCCTTTCGTTGCTTTGGGTAAAAATACATCTATGCATGTGTTCTTTAGTCTTTGTGATATTACTTTCTTTTCTTTAAAGTATATGTTGAAGAAGTTTAGTGTCCTTGTGATAAATTGTTGAGTTCATATTTAATATTCAATGTGACTTGCTTAGATTTTGTTTAAATATTGATTATATGTTTGGATCTTGATTTCTTTTTGTAAGAAAGTTGATGTTTTTATTTTTCTCAAAACTTTGGGGGTATTTTTGAAAGGTTTTAAAAGTTGAAGGGCTTAGGTTGCGATTCTTGTTGGGATTCAAAAGGGACTGAAAATATATGTTTTTGTTTGATATTTGGTTAGGTTTACTTGAAAAGCATTTGTTTTAAAGTTTGATCCGATATTTTGCAAAAATGGGAGTTTTTGAAACATTTGGGGTTATTTTTGTAAATCTGAAAATAAGGGGTTAAAGTTGCTGTTTTGTTGCTGTTTTTACATGGTTCTTTTATAAAATCTTGATTTATTGATTTGAAGTAGTGGTTTATTCATTTTAGTTTTTAGATTGAATATTTGTAAATTTTTCGAAGAAAGTTCATAATTAAAGAACTTTTTGTTTCGTTTGTGAAAAGTTATTAAAACTTATTTTTAATCTTAGTTTTATAGTGAAAATTATGCTTGATTATTTTTAAATATTTCTTAAATGCGTGGATCTTAAATTATTTTTCAAGAAAATTGGTTTGGTTAAGTTTTCAAAACTATGAGGGTGTTTTTGAAAAGTTTTAAACTTGTGGGGTTTTTAAAGCTTTGATTTATGAAGTAAAATGATACTTAATACTTTCATTTGATTTTCGATATGGGTTTAGTTAAAAATCTTTTGATTTAAAGTTTGTTGCAAAAAATTTCGGAAAAATGGATGTTTATAAAAGTTTAGGGGTTGTTTTGTAAATCTGGAAAATAAAAGGAAAATTTTGCTGTTTTGGTGTTGTTTATGAAATTAGAATTTTGAGTTTTGAAAATAATAACTTTTAGTTGGAGTTTGATGTCGAAAGTTCTTAGTTCTTGTGTGCGATGTGTTAGTTTAGGAAATCCTTGTGTAGGATTTTCATCGGTTATGTTTAAGTAAGGTTGTTAAATATATTCTAAGTCGTATACGTACTTGCTCAGGTTTTGGATACGCTTCATTTGTGGAGTATTAGTCGCTATACTAAGCGAAAAAGGTGAGCGCTGTGTGTTTAATTTGTATGTCTGTCCGATGTGCTAGTAGATCGAGTCCAAACATGCACTTAGGCTCTTAATAATCAAAGCATGGATTTTATTCTAACTTTTCTTGCATGTCGTCACGAATAGGTTGACTTATTAGGTCAACATTTCTCGCATGAAATCACTTAGCATTTGAACATGATTATCCAAATACATGCTACGTCCGAAACTATTAGTTGCGAATATATTTTTCGAAATTATCATGATATCTAAAATTTCATTTTATAAGTTATTAAATGTTGATAATATGTTAAATATGTTTGATATGTTATGTTCCGTTTGTTTCCGACTGTATGTTTCCGTTTGTTCCGATTTTGTGTGGGCCCTTTTGATTTGGTGTATGGACCCGATGCCAACCTGGCCGGCAAGGGCCGGCAGGATTGTCACGGTTACCCGTAGGCCTGTTCTTACAACCCAAGTGGGGAGGAACACTTGGGGAGTAAGGACGAACTCCGGCAAAGACATGTCGATGCATTTCAGATAGTAAGGTCGCTCCTTACTTGGTGTGTTTGGATGGACTTCAGACTGAGGATGGAGGGTAAGTGGAGGACGACATCAGCAATTATGAGTTATGTGAATTCCGTGTTTCTTTCGTCTTGAATATATGTTTATTGATTGATAACATGCTTATGTTTTATAATATGTTGCATTCACACATCACCATGCAAATTCGCACATAGCCTCACTAAGTTGGACGATCAACTTATGCGTTCTATGTTTCACTCTTTTCAGTTTCAGGCGTTCTGGAAATAATAGTCGGGTTGCGGTTAGGTCATCACGGTTGCGGTCCCACCCTAGTATTCGGGAGAGTAGTAATATTTTGTGGTCCATGTATTTTCTTTTCGATTTTGATTAAAACCTTGCTTATAATGTTGATTCGTTAAAGATGATTTATGTTTCCGCAAAAGAGTCAAAATTTTCATAAATTACTTATTTATCTCTCTCTCGGCTGATTTTGTTCAAATATTTTGAGATGTTATGATAAAATGCTTCCGCTTTAAAACTCTACTATGAAAATTGATTTTATTTGTTCGTCAAAAAAAAAAGAGTTTCGATATTTTAACGCTTTTTCAAAATAATAATAAATTTTTCGACCGTTTTCCGACGGGCCCGCGGAGCCGGGCCGTCACACCCGATATCACAAATTCACTGATAATTCAAGTTACCCGACGAAATCCGGTTAAATCAGTTGGCGCCCACCGTGGGGCTACGTTAATTATTCGATCGACACATGGCTCGCCCAAGGAAAAGCGCTCGCATTGGAGCGAGAAGTAATACAACCACCGGCCACAACACATCCGAAGATCCACAAGACAACAACGATAACAACATTCCCAACACCAATGAAAATCTCCCAGATACCCGTTCTCGTCAGCAGGAACACCAAGGAGGTCTTACCGGTGCAATACAGGAAGAACCGGAAGTCCCCGAAATACCCGTTCCTCTCCCAGGCGCTCAGGAAAAACTGAGACAAATAGCAATGCTCTTCAAATCACTCTCTCCAGAAGAATTGCTAGTTTTAGACCAAATTCCTCGAAACGCTGCGGCTCCCAGGACAACTCCTGCACCGGGAATGCCGGGGCCAAACAAACAAACCTCTCAACAAGCGGACAGCCCAGCAAGTGAGCGACGCTCGTTACGCAGCCCACAGCAGGACAATTCTAAACCCTCCGATAACCGTCCCCGAAGAAAACCAGGTCGAAGAAGGCCACAGGCGGATCGCAGCGGATCGAAGGAACGAACAATAATCCCTATCGAGGATGACATAGATGATGCTATCCCAGATCGACCACGAGCGACTCGATTCTCGAAAAGAGAAATCGAGAGAATAGTACAGGAACGACTGGAGCAACGCCTACGATCTGTTCAAAACCCGTGGACCCGAACCGCGGAACTCCAGGAGAGCCTTGCAGCATGTTCTCCCTTCTGCAGAGAAATAAAAGAAGCGCAATCCATTGGACAGGTCCCGGGTAGACTACCCCGATATGACGGAACCACCGACCCGGATGATTATATTTTTAGCTTCACTAACATAATGAATTTATATGCCCACTCTGCCGAATTCACCGCCAAGTTAATGGTGACCACATTCGAGGGCCTAGCGTTGGATTGGTTCGCAAAACAACCTGCCAACTCCATATTCAGTTTCCGGGAATTATGCAATAAATTGACGCAGCAGTTTGCCAGTCAGAAGAGGCAAAAACTCCCGATGAGCTACCTAGGAACCATACATCAACAAGAAGGAGAATCCCTAAGAAACTGGTTGGCCAGATTCAACGTAGAATTACTCAAAATCGATTCTCCAAATATTGATTACATAATTTCTATCCTCTTCGATCTCACTAAAAATAGGCAGTTCGGAAATGCCCTCAGTCGAAAACAACCAAGAACGTTCGCCGACATCATGAGCTTGGCGTCTAAGTATATGACCCAAGAAGAGATGAATTCCTTTAAGGATAAAAACAAAAATAAATTCACAGCTTCAGGCTCCAAGCGGCATGATAAGATTCCTATTCAAAGACCCTTAGACTATGAGCGATCTTCCAGGAGAGGTAACGTTTTCCAGCGACTGGAATACAGCAAAGCCGATCAAGAAAGACAACCTAATTACTACCAAAGACCAAGAAACCCTGAGCAACCAATCAGAAGCAGGGTGAATCAAGTAGAACACCCAAGGTTAAATGCTCCAATGGAAGAAATATTGGAAGTCCTAGAAAGAAATAACTGGATTCCCGAGGCAAGGAAAATCGCTCAGCCCAGACCGGGGTCTAGAAACTATGATCAATACTGTAAGTACCACAGGGCACATGGGCATCTAACGGAAAATTGTTTTCACCTTAAGAGAGAAGTCGAAAAACTGATCGAGCAGGGAAAACTAGGCGAATACATAGACCAAGATAATCGCAAAAGGGAAAGAAGTAGAAGCCCTCGGAACGGTAATCGAAGGAGAAGTTCTCGTCGAAGGTCGCCTGAACGTCGACCTACTCAGGAGTTAAATCAGGACCAGATCAATGGGACTATCCATACAATATCCGGGGGACCCGCGGGTGGAGATAGTCGTAATGCACGACGAAGGACAGCCCTGATCTTACGTGGTTTCGTTGGTTCGATCAAGGGTGTGGATGTATCACAATAATCACAAATAAAGTAAAGTGAAGATCAAATGTAATTGTATTCGAATTAAATGAGTACAAGTACAAATATTTCTAGGGTCCTATCCGAGCATTATAGGATGCCGTACAAGCTAGAGGGTGAAATACATATGTTCGATCTAGAGCTATAATCCCGAGCTGCTATGAACTGTAGCTTCGAGAAGAGAGCACCTGGGAAGTTGTGTCTAACATCATAAATGCGCGGGTATTTATAGCTGAAATTGGGGTCCAGGTGATCTACCCGCACGCATGCAATTCTCCGGCCCATAAGTTTGGATTGATGCTCGGCCCAATAGTAGCTTCTGGGCCGCCTTGCACGGATGATATGCGCCTTGGGTCGAACTCGATCTTCCGAGATAAGCGCTGCTCGATCTCCTGTTTTAGTAAATAAAAGCAGGGCCCGAGATTTCCCTCATCAATACTCCCCCACTTCTTCGAGCGTAAAGTGGAGCTTAAGCTCGGAGAAGTAATTTCAAAGGAGTAGGATGGATCTACCTCGGCTTATTATTTCGGGTATGCCTCATTAAAAACCTGATTCGGAAAAACCCTTTTGGGACAAAAACCGGATCAGGGAAAAAGAGTGCATACCTAAAAAACCTTATAACAGCACTATCTTAACATCATCCCGATTGTTCGCGGTGTGGACCTTCAATTTAGGGATTTGGGGAAAGTACGGGGGCTGCAAATGTAATTTCCGAAAATATGACTTCAAGTTCTTCTCAAGGGAGTTCAATCGTCGCGGTTACTCGGGGACCAATTTGCAATTTCCTATTTTGTCCTTGTATATATATAGTTATACGGAGGGTCGCTGTTCCTCACAGATTCTGAAGATAGAACTTTAAGTCGGAGCAGACAAGTCGATAAGAGAGTTTAAAAGCCATTTTCGAGCAGTCTTCACATGTTTGCTATGTCGAGTACGTTGGACTTGAAGGGGAAAAACTCTTCTAGAAGAGAATGAGGTCGTTATCCAGGAAAGGGGAGAGACTGTAGAGACTCGATCTTCCGAGACCGAGAATCCGCAGAGCTCGAGTTCCACCTCGGATTCCAGTGGAGAGGAGGGGAAGTCGAATTCAGATACTGAAAATAGTGAGGATGAGGGTTCGGGCGAAGCAACGATTTCTGAAAGGGAAGACATAGAGGATGGGGAGCTTCCTTTGGGTAACAATGAGCAGATGAAATATAGATTGAACCGCAATGTGGTGATCACGATCTATGATTGGGAAGAACCCTCGACCAGCGCAGCACTAAACATGACTGAGGAGAGGGCAGACGAGATCGTCTGCTCCTATACAGATCTGACGCAGCTGCAAGAAGAGTTCGGTCGGTATCTAGGTGCAGGTTTTTCGATAGTGCTTCCTTCTCCCGATCAACGAATTACTGACCCTCCTGCCGGTTGCCAAGCCTTTTATTCCAAACACTTCCACTACGGCCTACGTATCCCCTTTCCTCCTCTACTAGAAAATCTCCTGGATGCTTTTAAGCTGGCTCCCTGCCAGATCTTACCGAATTCGATTGGTCTAATTATAGCTTTTTGCGTGCTGATGAAAGCTAAGGGGAAGAAGGTAGCCTTTCAGAATTTTTGGCGGATATTCCAGCTGAATGCTTCCACTTCTTCGAACGCAGGCTATGTATATTTTTCCCAGAGGCCTAAGATTTCGATCTTATCGGCCAATGTTAGCAGCAATTTGAAAGGGTGGAAGCAAGAGTTCTTCTTTGTCCGAGGACCGGAGTCTCCTCCTTCCGAAGATAATTCCGACCCTATTCCCTTCGAATGGCCTGGAGCAAAGGAGTGGATATATGGCAAACGACGTCTTGTGGGGAATATGAAAAATGAGATAACGGATAAATTTCTGCAATCCCTTCGTGCTGACCCTCATCAGACCGCCCTGATGACTCAAGAAGTGGTCTTGCGGATGGCCGAGCTCAGTAGCTGCACTTTCCCTGCTGACCCCATCGTATATGGGAAAGCTCAGATCGATCCTGCCAACCCCCCTTCCACGTTAGCTGATATGGTCGATAAATTCCGCACATCGGTGGCTGGCCCTCATGTTGCTTCCTTTTCGAAGGGTAACAAGGGTCGGTCTCGTCCTCAAACGTCGATAACCTCCCGAAAAGCGAAAAAATTTAAGGCCCAAGTTGGGACCATATCAAACTCAAACGCTTTAGTGATTGTTCCCCCGATCACCGAAGCAGGGACCTCTCGGTCTCGGGCCGAGGCAGAGGGGACGTCCGATTTTCAAGGTCCCGAAACTCTTCGATCTGTTTTTTCGAACGTTTCTTCCAACCCAAACGACGCGGGATACAGTAATTATACTCTTCTGGAGGATTGTGCCAGGGAGATTTTGCAGGCCAGGATGGCTCGCAAAAGGAGTAGTAACATTCCTGAGTCTTCTAGGAGAGTCAAGCCCTTTGGTCGGGGACCGAATCCTATACCTTGTCGGGCTGGTCACTCCGAGCCAGATTTGGCGGATTTCATCGAAGAACACCTGCAAGGACCTAGGGCGGCTGGATATCCGGACTGTGGGACCATCGAATCTGACTTGGGCTCTGAGGGTGAGCATACGGTGGATAAGTCTCTCCGGATGTTTCTGGCTGGAAGATTCAAGGACGATACTATTCAGTCTTTCGCTAAGAAGGATTTCGAGATACTAGGCGATTACGCCCATGCTCATCAGAAGGTACTGTCTTATCCTGAAAGTTTCTGGCTTTTCCTTATAATTCTTATCTCGTGTTCTTATATATCTTCTTTCTTGCAGGCCGGAGATTTGTTTATTCAAACTGCTCTCCGACAGGCCGTATTGAGTGAAGAGTCCCAGGCAGCTCAGAAAGCACTATACAAAGTCCTGGAGGATGAAGCTGCTAAGGCCAACCAACTTGAGGATGTCAAACTTAAATTGTCCAAGGTCGAGATGGAGCTTCAGAAAACTAAGGAGGAGTTGGAAGCGAAGAGGGCCATAGAAGGCGAAGTAGAGAAACTCAAGCTCGAGCTCGAGCAAACCAAAGTGACTGTCGAACAGTCTTATGAACGCGGTCGAGTTGAAGCCAGGCTACCTGCCATAAGGGAGTTCTTAGAGTCTCCGATCCTTGACGCTTTGGTTCGATTACGGTCAGGAGCGGTTAATCAAGCCTTCTACTTCAAAGGAGCTCAGCACCTTCTTACAGCCGCTAAGATTGAAGGAGTCCTTGATGACTTCCTTCCTAAATTGAATCCTTACAAGAATATCTTCGGTGAAGATTATAAAGCGTCTTCCCTTCCTCCTAAGCTCGAGGAATTTGCCACTCACGAGTTTGCTCCTTTACTTGAGGAATTCGGTGTCCCGATGCCAAATCCTGATGAGCTCGAAGCCCGATCCGATAGTGAAGATGTGGATATTGAAGGGGATTCCGGCGATCAGAGTGGTCGAGGCACTGCTTCTTCTGGTTCGAGTAAACCCGCGTCTGACGCACAAAGTCATGATGGAGAAGGCAGCAGCTCAGATAAAGGTGATTCTGATGGTTCAGAAAGTGGTTCTAGCGAATCGGAGAAACGAGATGGATCAGACAATGGTTCGGGCGCGAAAGAGTCTAATCAATAACAATTGCCATGTAATAGGATTGATCTGGTGCACCAATGTACTAGTTTATTTTTAATCTTTTTCTCTTGGCTATTTAGTAGATGCTTGTACATTGAATTTCTTTCTTTCATGCTATTTTATGTTATTGCTTGTTTGATCTTTCTGTTGAGTTTCATAACGTCAGCCTTGCGTACTTGGTTGCGTCATTCGATATTTCTTGGGAGCAGTGCTTTATCAATCATTGTAATTTGCATCGTCCCGTTTTTCTTATAAATAGCTAGGCCTCTTTATGTTGTCTTTGCACTGATATTGTTCACAGTGTTCGGAGCTTCTTTTAAAAATTATCTCGGTCGCACCTTTACCCGAAAATCGAGAGATGAATAAAAATTCGAATGCTTTGGTGATTTCTTCCACGCCCTTCTCCAGGCCAGGTGTTAATAGAAGATTAGGGAAAAGAAAACGATCATCAATTTCATCCGTTGGTTCTGATTATGAACACTCCCATGTGGGGAATAAATTTTTGACCGTTGCCCTTTCTTCGTGTTTGAAATCTAGGGGCTCCAATAAGAGAATAAAAAAGGTTTCTTTTGCAGAGGATGTAGTTGGGTCTGTCCCTTTTCGATCCGTTTCTTCGTTGGTCACCGGATCTTCGTTGAAAAGGGATGCAACTTCTTTTGACAAAATGTCGTGTGAGAAATCTGAGCTGACCCTTCTTCGAGCCGATGTTTCTACTATCGAGGCGAATTATTCGATTGGGGAATATTCCTCGTTCCTGTTTTATTCTGGGTTGGAATCCCTTGCCCAAATAACTCTTTCTCCCCTCTTTATTAGGACCGTCTAATTTCTTTACTTTTATTGTAACATATTCTCTTGTAAATTCAGGCAGGGAAGGTCTTTTCTAGGCTTTATGAGTTGGCCAAACATGAGATCGAACAACGGGCTTCTATCTCGCTGGAGTTGGTCAAAAGAAAGATTGAGCTGGAACGTGCTCTGGAAGCCAATAGATTTTTCAAGGAGAGATTGTCTCGGGATAAGTTAGGTTTGGAATTAAAGAGACTCAAAGATATCTACGATCATGAGAAGAAAAATTCTGAGCTTCGTGAGAAAGAGGCTTACACCCGAGGGTATTCCGACCGTAGTGCTGAAGTTCGAAAGATCCTTATCGAAAACAATTTTGTTCCGTACTAGTGTGGCTTTCCTTTGTATTTCCTTTATACTACCATCTTTGTTGTAACGATTTTTTCTTTCCTGTTGTAGTATAATCCTTGTTGTAATGATATATTTGCCGGAATGATATTCTTTGCCTGTTTCTCTCTCTTTTTTTTTTTTTTTTTATTTTTTTTTTATTTTTTTTATATATCCCGGGAAGTGAAATGGTCGGAGCTTTTAATGCTTGTATCATGGCTGTTCAGCCCAAGAGATCTATACCGTTGACGTCGAACTCTTTCCCTTGTATATAGTTCTAAAATCATTCTCTTCATTTTTTACTTCTGTATACGTCTTGTTTGATCGATATGGTAGTATTTTTATTTTCGTCGACCAATTCCACCTTCCATTTGATGTCGGTAATCATAGCGTTCGAGGTTTTTATTCGAACTTTGTTTTTAGCTTTTCGTGGAATTTCTTTATGAAAACTTTCGGCTCGGGTATCGACAGGCGAAAACAATTGCGATTAGGGTACCAGCGTGCGACCTGCTCTCTCTTATTCCAAATTCTTGAGGCGGGTTCGACTTCCTATATCCTGTCCTCCATTCAGTCGGGATATTGGGTCCATAGCTGGAGGGGTTTACTATGTTCGATCTCCATGTCTTCGAGGCGGCTTCCTGAAGGGTGTGGTCTTCGAACTCAGTAGGAATGTCTCTAACTGGAGTTGCTTCCCTGTTTCTCGACTTGGATCCCTATCAACCGATTTGTGGTGAAGCGTTGGATGAAGGGTAGAAGTGTAGCGGTCTCATTTTCCTTCTTCGGGCATCCGTAGGAATTGTCACTTGTAGTAGGGTTGAACTAAATGTAAATTTTTCGATTAGCTCCACTTCTTGAATGTAACCAAGAGCTCATATGTAACTTATCCGAAAGTTTATGAATGAAAATCTTTGTTTATGTTGCTGTCGAATTTTTTTTTTTTTTTTTTTTTTTTTTTTTTTTTTTTTTTTTTTTACTAACTAGATGTTCTTCATAGTTTAAATCCTTTCCAGCACCGTATTCTTCATGGGGAGATAATATAATTTACTTGTTAATTTTGACCTACGGGGCATAGCAGAGGCTTTTACCCATAGTCGTTTTTATAGCATTTTTAGCTTCGAGGGTCATAGCAGAGGCTTTCACCTGCTCAATAATTTCGATCTAAGGGGCATAGCAGAGGCTTTCACCCTTAGTCGTTTTTAGAGCATCTTTAGCCCTTGGGTCATAGCAGAGGCTTTCACCCGTTCAATAATTTCGATCTAAGGGGCATAGCAGAGGCTTTCACCCTTAGTCGTTTTTAGAGCATTTTTAGCCCTTGGGTCATAGCAGAGGCTTTCACCCGTTCAATAATTTCGATCTAAGGGGCATAGCAGAGGCTTTCACCCTTAGTCGTTTTTAGAGCATTTTTAGCCCTTGGGTCATAGCAGAGGCTTTCACCCGTTCAATAATTTCGATCTAAGGGGCATAGCAGAGGCTTTCACCCTTAGTCGTTTTTAGAGCATTTTTAGCCCTTGGGTCATAGCAGAGGCTTTCACCCGTTCAATAATTTCGATCTAAGGGGCATATCAGAGGCTTTCACCCTTAGTCGTTTTTAGAGCATTTTTAGCCCTTGGGTCATAGCAGAGGCTTTCACCCGTTCAATAATTTCGATCTAAGGGGCATAGCAGAGGCTTTCACCCTTAGTCGTTTTTAGAGCATTTTTAGCTCTTGGGTCATAGCAGAGGCTTTCACCAGCAGAGGCTTTCACCCTTAGTCGTTTTTAGAGCATTTTTAGCTCTTGGGTCATAGCAGAGGCTTTCACCCGTTCAATAATTGATAGAGAGAAATAGAGATCAATAATAGTGAATATAGATTGAGAGTATCCTGAATATGTCGAATAAATGAGAATTTAGGCGAAATAAACTTTCATCGAATAAATACTTAGTCTGAATAAACTCAATCGAAATAAATCTTCATTGAACATATAATTCACTAACTCGTTAAGAGTGAAAGAAAACAGAACAAGATGACCAAAAAGTAGAAGCTTTCCGTGTAACTATTTTCCATAATATCTTCTTAAATTAACCGCATTCCATGCTCGAGGTAGTATCTCTCCGTTGGGGTGAGCAATTTTGTAGGAACCTTTTCTTCCAACTTCCACGACCACATAGGGGCCCTCCCAATTGGGCTGTAGTTTTCCGACGTGCTTTGATACTTCCACTTTTTTGAGCACTAGATCCCCGATTTGGAAGGATCGAATCCTTACACTTCGATTATAAGCCTTTTCCATGTTGGCCTTGGCGGCTTGAATTCTCAACTTCGCGCGGTCCCTACGAGCATCCGCGTGATCAACTTCCACTTGTCTCAGCGACTGGTTTTCTTCAGGATCGTAAAATTCGATTCTGGGAGAAGGTATAAGATTCTCAACTGGGATAACAGCCTCCGAGCCATAAACCAAGCTGAATGGAGTTTCTCCGGTTGATGCCTTGACTGTTGTTCTGTTGGCCCATAGTACTCCTGGTAATTCATCCAGCCACTTTCCTTTTGCCTCCGATAAGCGCTTCTCCAGAGATCGAACAATTTCTCGGTTCACTACTTCCGTTTGTCCATTAGCCTGAGGGTGGCCAACAGACGTAAAGTTCTGTTGTATTCCGAACCTTTCACACCAATCTGTGACCCTTTTTCCTGCAAATTGCGTTCCGTTATCTGATATCAGAACCCTGGGAATTCCGAACCTGCAGACTATATTTTTCCATAGAAAATTAATAACTTGGAATTGGGTGATTTTTGTCAAGGCAATACATTCGACCCACTTGCTGAAATATTCAACCGCCACTAGTACATAATTTTTCCTGGCTCGCGCTGTTGGGAAAGGTCCCACAATATCGATGCCCCACTTGTCGAAGGGCCAACAAATAGGAATTGAATGCATATGTTCAGCCGGTTGGTGTATCAAGTTCGAATGGATTTGACAGTGATGGCATTTTTTCACGTATTCGACTGAATCAGAGAAAAGTGTAGGCCAATAATATCCAGATCTTGAGCATTTTAGAGCTAAAGCTCGAGCGCCACAATGACTTCCTGCTTCCCCTTCATGAACTTCTCTTAATATGGCGTTGTAGTATGATTCATGGATACATTTCAATAAAATTCCCGAAGAGGACCGTTTATAGAGTTGATTGTCCATCAAAGTAAATGATGGCGCTCTATATTTGATTCTCCGAGCTTCATTTGCATCTTCGGGCAGTTTTCCGTCCTTAAGGTATGCGATAAGGGAGTCGCTCCATGACCTATTTGGCTCTTCTATTTCCATTACATCAACAGCAGGGGCTGCATCTAACTCGATGGCAGACATATTCGATAGCAGCCAAGTGATTGTTCTCTCAGTCTTTCCGTCGGCCAGTCCTGTAAATTTCGATAATATATCGGCCCAAAGATTCTCTTCTCTTGGTATCGGTTGAATGTCAAACTTATCGAACTCTGAAATTAACTTCTTCGCTTTGTTCAGATATTTAATCATGTTGAATTCTCTGGCCTCGTAAGTGCCTTTCACCTGTCTGTGAACAAGTTCGGAATCTGTTAGTACGACAATCGATTTTACCTTTGCCTTAATGGCCATCTCTAATCCCGCTATCAATGCTTCATATTCGGCTTCATTGTTGGTGACGACAAAATCCAGAGTTATCGCATAGCTCAGGTCTTCGGCATTGGGCCCTTGGAAATGAATTCCAGCTCCACCTCCTTCTCTGGTCGAAGATCCATCGACATGCATCAACCAAACTTGATTGTTTGCTTCTTCCACCATACCTAATTCCGAGGTTGTTTCTACTTTTTCGTTCGACATGTTGGTTGATTCAAGCACGAAATCAGCTAGCACTTGTGCCTTGACAGCGACTCTTGGTCGGTATTCAATTTCGAATTGGCTAAGCTCGACCGCCCACTTTATTAATCTACCAGAAGCTTCTGGTTTGGAAAGAACCTGCCTTAAAGGTTGGTAGGTTAAAACAATGATTTTATACGTTTGAAAATAGGGTCTTAATCTCCGAGCGGCCACAATTAAGGCTAGTGCAAATTTCTCAATCTCCATATAGTTCTTTTCGGCACCCTGCAACAATTTACTCAAATAGTAAACTGGCTTGTGCTCAGCTTTATCTAGCTTGACCAGAACCGAGCTAATGGCTTCTTCTGACACAGCTATGTACAAATATAGGGGCTCTCCTTCGGATGGTTTTGCTAGCATGGGTGTTGAAGTCAAGTATGCTTTCAGTTCTTCGAACGCCTTATCGCATTCAGCGTTCCATTCGAAGTTCTTAGATTTACGCAATAATTTGAAGAAAGGTAAACTTTTGTCGGCGGACCTGGAGATGAATCTATTCAACGAGATGATTTTTCCGATCAGACTCTGAACGTCCGAGAGTTTTCTCGGCGGATGGAGATCAGTGATTGCTCGGATTTTTTCTGGATTAGCTTCGATCCCCCTCTCGTGAACTAAATAGCCAAGGAACTTTCCTGATCGCACCCCAAATGTGCACTTTGCCGGATTTAACTTCATTCCATATTTTCTCAAGATTTGAAAACACCTATCAAGATGGTTAATATGATCCTCTTCCGACATACTTTTCACAAGCATATCATCTACATATACTTCCATAATTTCTCCTATCAGTTCCTTGAACATCATATTGACCAGCCTCTGATATGTTGCACCGGCGTTCCTTAAACCGAAGGGCATAACGATGAAACAGTACACCCCTCGTTCGGTGATAAATGCCGTTTTATCCTGATCTCTTTCGTTCATGAAGATCTGATAAAATCCTTGAAATGCATCCATCATACTAAACAACACAAATCCTGCAGTGGAATCTACGAGCATGTCAATTCGAGGTAAGGGGTAAGGGTCCCTTGGACACAATTTGTTCAAATCGGTGAAATCATTGCACATTCTCCATTTGTTCTCGACCTTTTCCCCCTTTGAGACTAAGACCACGTTACACAACCATTCCGTAAACTTTATCTCTTTGATTTGTCCTGCTGCTAATAATCTATCGACCTCTGCGTTAATTATCTTGTCTTTTTCTCGTCCGTGATTACACTTCTTTTGCCTCACCGGTCTGGCCTTTGGGTCGATATTCAAGGAATGCGTTATTACCCGTGGGTCGATTCCTACTATGTCGTCCGAACTCCATGCGAAGACATCCACATTTTCCTGCAAGAATCCGATGAGTTTCGCCTCCATATCATTACTTAGCTCCGTTCCTATTTTTGTGAATTTTTCTGGAGATCCAGGCACCAAGTTCACCTTTTTGTGATCAGTTGCTTGCACACTCATGTCAATGATTATTCCTTTCTTTCCATCTATTCTTTCACATTCAGGAATCGGAGCTCCGGAATTAGGAACTAATTCGTTTATCTTCCTTTTATTATTGAGCTCGGGCTCCACCTTCTCCTTGATACTCAAAGACGAACTATAACATTCCCAAGCCATGTACTGGTCGTTCCTCATTTCTCCTACTCCTCCGTCAGTTGGGAACTTTATCTTTTGATGGTAGGTGGATACAATAGCCTTAAAAGTATTCAGAGCGGGTCTTCCTAGGATGGCATTGTAAGCAAACGGCGTGTCCACCACTAGGAACTTGATCATTCTCGTGACATTCTTTGGTTTTAATCCTAGAGTGGTACTCAAAAGTATGGTTCCGAGCGGAATGATCTCCGATCCACCGAAACCGACCAAAGGAGTGGTTACTTTATCCAAATGTGGATGACAAAGTTTCATTCTCGTAAGAGCTTCTGATGAAATTATGTTCGCCGAGCTCCCGTTATCGACCAACACTCTTTTGACCTCGAAATTTGCAATTCTTAGTGTTAATACCATGGAAAAATCCGGATCATCTTCATTAGTGTCCCAACTAACATCTGCGGGTCGATCCGCTTCGCTAAAGCTGATGACCTGATTCTCCATCGATGGGAAATCCAAAGATAGAATTTCTCTTTTTGAGGATACTCCTGCCCTGATTGACCTTAAAGTTCGTTTTCTGGCATTCTTAGTATCCCCACCTGCTGGACCTCCTGCGATCATGTTGATCACACCGTTCGATTGTTCTTCTGTCTGATTTTGAATTTGTCTCTGCCGAGCGTTAAGTTTTCTCGGACTACGGGATCTGTAGCGATTGTTGTAGTTGCCATTCTTAACGAATTCTTTCAGTTTTCCCTGGTTGATTAACTTTTGGATCTCGACCTTTAACTGATAACAATTTTCCGTACTGTGACCTCTCGCTCGATGATACCGACAGTATTGATCATATCCAGGTGTGCCTGGCCTTGCCTGTGTGATCCTTTGGGCTTCCGGGATTAAATTTCCTTCTTCCAATACGGTCAACACTTCTTCTTTAGAACTGTTAAGTTCGGTAAACTGAATTTTACCCGGCCTTGGTGCTCGACTTCGATCATAAGGAAGTCCGTATGAATTCGGTCCTTGGGGTGACATATGCGGTTTAAAAGTGTTGATTCGCTGCCAAACGGATCCTTTACTTGATCCCCCATAGTCACCTGGTTTTGGGATCGGAGCACGATCTTGTTTTCTGTTGAGATGAGACTTATCTAGATGTGAACTTTTCAATTTGTTCATCTCTTCTTGTATCATATATTTTTCAGCAATTTCCATTATCCGTTCGAAGGATTTTGGTTGCTTTCTGCACAATGCATTCCCGAATTGGGTGCTTCTAGTCAGTTCGAACATCAACGATGAGAGATATTCAATCTGCGGGGTATCCACTTTCAAGAGCTCAATACTAAATCTTGCCAGCCATTGCCTCAACGTTTCTCCTTCCAATTGTTTCACAGTGCCCAGATGATTCGCTGGCAGTCTCGGCTTCCTTTGGCTAGCGAATTGATGCTTTAGCTTATCGCAGAATTCTTCAAAAGAAAATATGGAGTTCGGAGGTAACTTTCCGAACCAATCGAGGGCGATCCCTTCAAAAGTGGTGACCATAATCTTGCAACAGAAATTGTCTGAGTGTCCGTATAGGTTCATAACATTAATAAAGCTGTTAATATGTTCGCCGGGGTCGGTAGTCCCGTTATACCGAGGGAGCCTGGTTGGCACCGTTTCATTGTTTCGAGCCTCGCGTATTTCTCGACAAAAGGGTGAACATCGCATGATATTATTCGAGACCTCCCTCTCTCGCATGTTTCCTCTCGTCAGGGTATTTCTCGCCTGCGTGGCAGCTTGATTAGTGAAGGGAATCTCTATCATGGTATCCTGCTCTTCCAATTTTTTAGCCACCCTTTCCTGTACTATCATTTCTAGTTCAGATTCAGTGATCCTCTTGTAAGGTGGTTTATTTCTTCTCGCAGCGCCGGCGGTATGACTTTCCCCCACAACTGAATCCTCTAGATCGTGCACTCGTACAGGTGGATTTTCGGACCGGGCATTGATGTTCGAGGGCGCAATCCTATGTGGACGCGCTGAGGGGACTCGCGACATATCGTTTTCCTTCTGTAAGTTCGATGAAGGCATTTCAGGTCGTCCTTGAACCCCAGGTTGGTCAACAGGCGATTGATCTACTCTTCCGCTGTTCATGAATTCTCTGCACATGGTGCCTATTATAGACCTTAAATCACCGATGGTCGTATGTATTGGGATGTTATCTTGTGGAATTGCCGGCGGTGCCTCTGGTTGCTGTTGAGCAGCGCGCGATAGATTATCAGGTTCATTGTTAACAGAATTTTGTGCTCCTACTGGTTGGGAAGGCTCTCCTCTAACATACGTGTTTCTCCTCGTAGTAGGCATTTTTCGATCAAATACTCGAATAGGGCCCCACGGTGGGCGCCAATTGATCTTACGTGGTTTCGTTGGTTCGATCAAGGGTGTGGATGTATCACAATAATCACAAATAAAGTAAAGTGAAGATCAAATGTAATTGTATTCGAATTAAATGAGTACAAGTACAAATATTTCTAGGGTCCTATCCGAGCATTATAGGATGCCGTACAAGCTAGAGGGTGAAATACATATGTTCGATCTAGAGCTATAATCCCGAGCTGCTATGAACTGTAGCTTCGAGAAGAGAGCACCTGGGAAGTTGTGTCTAACATCATAAATGCGCGGGTATTTATAGCTGAAATTGGGGTCCAGGTGATCTACCCGCACGCATGCAATTCTCCGGCCCATAAGTTTGGATTGATGCTCGGCCCAATAGTAGCTTCTGGGCCGCCTTGCACGGATGATATGCGCCTTGGGTCGAACTCGATCTTCCGAGATAAGCGCTGCTCGATCTCCTGTTTTAGTAAATAAAAGCAGGGCCCGAGATTTCCCTCATCAAGCCCGATCCATAATTCGAAGTTCTAAATATCCAAAAGAAATATGGACTCTGAAAAACAGGCCGACAAATCACCAGCCGATCAGCTTCAACGAAGGCGAAGTACCTAAAAACATCATTTGGGACACAAAAGAGGATAACCCCGATTTTCCTATGGTAGTATCATTAGAGATAGCGAATTATAATGTAAGAAGAATCCTAATTGATAATGGAAGCTCAGCAAATATCATCTCCCGGGAGGTTTTAGCCCAAATGAACTTGGGACAAATAAACCTACAAAAAGTAGCTACGCCGTTAGTAGGCTTTGGAGGGTCCGAGATTATCCCCAGCGGAACAATATCTTTAAGTGTGTCACTTGGGAAGAAACCACTTAGGACAGTGAAGTTAGTAAAATTCCTAGTAGTGGAAACACCCTTCGCTTATAACGCTATACTAGGGCGACCAGCCCTTAACCTTTTCCGAGCTGTAGTCTCTACCTATCATCAGAAGATAAAGTTTCCGACCGATATGGGCATCGGAGAAATAACGAATGACCACTGTATGGCGTGGAATTGCTACAGCACATCGTTAACTTTGAAAGAACACCCTAAGTCAATTACTCCGAGCAAGAGAAAGATCGAAGACGATCTCACTAGAAATGAGGTTGAAATTCCTATTACTGATCGGTTAGATAAAAAGGGGAAAGAACCGCTAGACTTATCCCTGAAACCCCCAGAACATAAAGATATAATTCTAGTAAAAGGCGACTCGTCCAAAACGACAAGAATAGGTACAGAATTGAGCAAAGAAGGAGAAATAATGTTAATCGAATTCCTAAGAAATAATGTTGACGTCTTCGCCTGGAGCGCGAATGAGATTGAAGGAATTGATCCTCGGATAATCAAGCATACCCTAAAAATCGACCCTTCGGCGAAACCCGCCAGACAGAAGAAAAGAAATCATGGACCAGTAAAAGATAGAATTATCAAAGCCGAAGTAGAGAGACTGCTCGAAGCAAAACAAATCCGAGAAATACATTTCTCGGAATGGCTATGTAATGTTGTACTAGTAGCAAAAGGGGATAAAAAGGACAACAAATGGAGAATGTGTAATGATTTCACCGACCTTAACAAGTTATGTCCACGCGACCCATACCCTCTCCCAAGGATTGACTTATTGGTCGACTCGACTGCTGGCTTCGCGATATTCAGCATGATGGACGCGTTCCAAGGATTTTACCAAATATACATGGATGAGCGGGATCAAGAGAAGACCGCGTTCATAACCGAACAGGGAGTATACTGTTTTATTGTAATGCCATTCGGATTGAGGAATGCTGGCGCTACTTACCAAAGGTTAGTAAACTTAATGTTCAGGGAATTAATCGGAGAAATAATGGAAGTCTATGTAGACGACATGTTAGTCAAAAGTATGAATGAAGCAGATCACATAAAGCATCTAGATCGATGTTTCCAAATCTTAAGAAAATACCGTATGAAGTTGAACCCTGCAAAATGCACCTTCGGTGTTAAGTCAGGAAAATTTTTAGGATACTTGGTACACCAGCGAGGTATAGAGGCCAACCCAGAAAAAATTCGAGCCATAACTGAAATGAAACCTCCCAAGACCATCTCTCAAGTACAAAGCTTAGTTGGGAAAATCGTAGCATTGAATAGATTCATATCAAAATCTGCGGACAGAAGCTTGCCCTTTTTCCAAACACTTCGAAAAGCGAAAAAATTCGCTTGGACCGAAGAATGTGAACGAGCCTTCGAACAACTCAAAGAATATTTGACAACGCCTCCGATGTTAGCTAAACCGACGGAAGGGGAACCGTTGTACATCTACATCTCCATCTCTGATACGGCCATTAGTTCAGTACTAATTAAGATAGAGGGCTCCGAGCATAAGCCCGTCTATTATCTAAGCAAATTATTACAAGGGGCGGAGAAGAATTACTTGGAAATAGAAAAATTCACGCTGGCCTTAGTAGTGGCCGCACGAAAACTCCGACCCTACTTCTTAACTTACAAAATCATCGTTTTGACGAATCAGCCGCTAAGGCAAGTTCTAGCAAAACCAGAAGCCTCCGGAAGATTGATCAAATGGGCCATCGAACTCAGCCAATTTGAAGTAGACTACAAACCAAGGATTGCCATCAAGGCCCAAGTGTTAGCCGATTTTATATTAGAAACACCAACACAGGCTACTGAATCATCGAGCAACCTCAACGACGATGTCTTGATTATAGAAAATCAAACTTGGTTAATGCATGTCGATGGTGCTTCATGCCGAGAAGGAGGAGGCGCCGGAATCAACTTCACCGGACCAAATAAGGAAGATTTGAATTACGCGATAACATTGGACTTCGTTGTAACAAACAACGAAGCTGAATATGAAGCGTTAATCGCAGGAATGGAAATGGCGATCAAAGCTAACATAAAAAGGCTTAAAGTGTTAACCGACTCAGAGTTAGTACAAAGACAAATTAGAGGCCTATACGAAGCTAAGGAATTCAATATGGTAAAATACCTCGCCAAAGTAAAAACACTAGCCGAGAAGTTTGAAAATTTCGACATACAGAACATCCCACGTTCGGAAAACAAATGGGCCGATCAACTGTCTAAGTTCACAGGAGCCCACGACGGAAAAACCGAACGGGTGATCAATTGGTTGATATCTTCTACACCGGCAGTCGATATCGATGAAACACCGGCAGTCGATATAATGGAAATAGATGAAGTCGAAGAAAATTGGATGACCCCAATGATAGACTATCTTCGTGAAGGAAAACTACCATCTGATCAGAATGCAGCTCGGAAAGTAAAATATCGAGCCCCAAAATATACGCTTGTAGAAGGAAAACTCTACCGAAGGTCAGTATCAGGAATTCTCCTGAAATGCATCCCTGAGTCACAAACTGCCGATATACTGCGAGAAATACATGAAGGAGACGCAGGAAATCACAGCGGATCAAGGGCATTGGCCTTAAAATGTCTCAGGACTGGTTACTATTGGCCTACCATCAATAAAGATGCCACTCTATATGTCCAAGAATGTCATCACTGCCAGATCCATGCTAACATATGTCATCAACCAGCAGAAAACATGCATCCAATTCCAGTATGTTGGCCCTTCGATCAATGGGGAATGGACATTGTGGGGCCTTTTCCAGCGGCCAGATCCAAAAAAGCTTACGTCCTGGTCGCTGTAGAATATTTCAGCAAATGGATAGAATGCATTGCACTCGCACGAATAACTCAATTCCAAGTGATCAACTTCCTATGGAAGTTCATAGTTTGCCGATTTGGCATCCCGAGGATCCTAATTTCAGATAATGGAACCCAATTCGCGGGAAAACAAGTAATAGAATGGTGTTCGAAACTGGGAATTCAACAAAATTTCACTTCGGTCGGACATCTAAGAGCGAACGAACAAACCGAAGTAGCAAACCGAGAAATAATAAAATCTTTGGAAAAAAGATTAGGTTCGGCCAAAGGAAGATGGCTCGATGAACTTCCAGGAGTACTATGGGCTAATCGAACTACAGTAAGAAGCTCAACCGGGGAAACTCCATTCAGCTTGGTGTATGGGTCGGAGGCTGTTATTCCTGTTGAAACCCTAATCCCAACGCCAAGAATAGAGATGTTCGACGATCAAGAAAATAAAAAAGCGAGAGAAAATGACATTGATTTAACAGAAGCTTTAAGAGATAAAGCTGCTGTACGCCTACAAGTCACTAAAGCAAATATGGAGAAAGCATACAATCAAAAAGTACGCATCCGAACTTTCAAAGAAGGAGACTTGGTCTTGAAAAAGGTAGAAGTATCCAAGCATGTGGGAAAGTTACAACAAAATTGGGATGGACCTTACATCGTCATTGGCGTAGGAAAGAAAGGTTCATACAAAATTGCACACTTGGATGGAACAGCCTTACCAAGAACCTGGAATGCGGTCAACCTTAGGAAATACTATGGTAAATAAATTTTAGCAGATTATACTGCGTTCCTTTATTTTACTTTATCAAGTTTTAATCCTTGTAACAAAGGCCTTAGCCTACAAGTTCAATTAGTAAAAAGTTTTAGCATTCTATATACATCGATTATTTCGGTTAATGCTCCTCGGAATTACACTATCATATTAATGAAAATTGAGAACGAACCGAGTCGAGTATACATTGATCCGCTCAATAAACACTCCTCGATATATCTTCAACGATCGAAAAGACTTTTTGGGTTAAAAACCTAAGTCTAATTAAAAAGAGTCGAGTAAACATCGATCCGCTCGATAAAAACTCCTCGATAAATTCAAAAACGAGTCGAGTATACATTGATCCGCTCAATAAACACTCCTCGATATATCTTCAACGAGAAAAAGACTTTTTGGTACTAAAAACCTAAGTCTAAAATTATAAACGAGTCGAGTAAACATCGATCCGCTCGATAAACACTCCACATATTTACAACGAGAAAAAGACTTTTTGGTACTAAAAACCTAAGTCTAAAATTATAAACGAGTCGAGTAAACATCGATCCGCTCGATAAACACTCCTCGCCAATATTTACAACGAGAAAAAGACTTTTTGGTACTAAAAACCTAAGTCTAAAATTATAAACGAGTCGAGTAAACATCGATCCGTTCGATAAACACTCCTCGCCCATATTTACAACGAGAAAAAGACTTTTTGGTACTAAAAACCTAAGTCTAAAATTATAAACGAGTCGAGTAAACATCGATCCGTTCGATAAACACTCCTCGCCCATATTTACAACGAGAAAAAGACTTTTTGGTACTAAAAACCTAAGTCTAAAATTATAAACGAGTCGAGTAAACATCGATCCGTTCGATAAACACTCCTCGCCCATATTTACAACGAGAAAAAGACTTTTTGGTACTAAAAACCTAAGTCTAAAAATTATAAACGAGTCGAGTAAACATCGATCCGTTCGATAAACACTCCTCGCCCATATTTACAACGAGAAAAAGACTTTGTGGTATTAAAACCTAAGTCTGAATAAAACGAGTAAAGTAAACATCGATCCGCTCGATAAAAACTCTTCGATATATTTTCAATGATTAAAGAACTTTTGGGTTAATAACCTAAGTATAATTACAAACGAGTCGAGTATACATTGATCCGCTCAATAAAAACTCCTCGATATATTCCTAACGATCTAAAAAAGATCTGCTGATACTCCTAAAGTTTTGAAAGATAAATCAAGTATGAATTCATCTGCTCGGAAAATACTCCTCGTAAATAAAATTATCAACGACAAAGAAGATGCAAGAAATAAAGTAATATTTTATTCATCAAATCAATTACATACAAATATACTACGTTACAAAGATCTGCTTGCTACCTAAAGATCGTTACAATGATCTACTCAAATTGATCCTATGGGATCGACTATCTTCACGACAATGTCCACGGAAACACCAATCTCCTCCCTAGTACCTCATCGATTATAATATGCGACCTAAGAAGCATGCTGCTCACGATGGTCGACTTCTTTAGTTCGATGGCCAGGCTCTGAAGATCAAATGTTCTACCAGATGAAATGAACATTACCAGCCAGATAACTAGCAATGCTCACTCACCTGTAAGAAGATACTGCTTTTACTTTATCTATAAAACATTTTACTCTCGAGCAGCATCTCTTCGGGACCGTCGTGAAACGGTAAGTTTACCAGCCACCCCGGCGGTCTATCACTCCGGAAGTCACATCCAAGAGCGAGGGTGACTGGCAAGTATGAACCCCCCATGTGCAAACGGAAACCACGGACCTCTAATTGATGAAGACTAAAGCGGAGGCCTCATGGGACCCGTTAGTACAAGGAAGGGCTGACATGGGACCCGTCAGTACAAGGTAGATGAACACCAAGTTATTAAAGAATGAATCACGATAATGTGATTTTTTGAATATTATGGGATCTGAGGGCAGAATAAAATCCAAAGAAGTTGAGATCTCCATTCTCTTTGGGAAATTGCAAAGGAAGAATGCAAACCACCACCCCATTTATAGGGATAGACTCAAACAATCCAACGGCTGAAAAAGCATTTGATCAACGGACACAGATGCGACCCCTTGACTCCCCGCAATAAATGCAAGTAAGTTGGAACGGCACAATCTAATCGCCCCAACTAGTCGATAACAAAAGAGGCAATAGATCGATATGATCATATCTAAAAAAGCTTTGGATTAGACATTCCAGCACAATCATACTTCATGATCGATGGTTTAGAGACCTAGAATCCATAAACAAAGTTATACAAGCTTTAAAATCGCAGCAAAAAGGACAGTTGCTCGATAAGAGATAAAAGACCAAACTTTTCACCATACGAGGCACGTCACTGCCTCATACATCGTATGGATGACCATTGACTAAGCCATACAGGAACTCCTCTCGAATCCAAGATATCTGATATAGAAATCAGGAGAATAGTCCTCCTTATTCAAAACAGCAAGGACGTAACTGCCTAACATACCAAAGAATTGCTTAAGGAGGTCTGAATAGGTCAGATCTGACTAAGACTTCTACACTTTCCAATTCCTCCCATATCAAAGATATGCTATAAACGAAACATTGGTTGAAAAACAAGTAGTTCGAAGTTGATAATAAGAAACATAAAGCTTCGAAGGATACTGAAAGAGTTATTTTCTCTTGCTCTTATGAAAAGAAAAGAAGAGTTCAACAAAAGGTATAAAAAGCCTCCTTATATAAAAGTATGTGTCACAAAAGGACAATTTTACAAGGGCAGGGATCGAACATCGACTAAAATGTTGAACGTTCCCTAAATCAGATCGATCCGAATAAAGCTGCTATCTGCATGATTATGCGCAAACGTGATTTTGAATATAACCCAAGGGACTATACTGGGTTAATCAACAAAGATTGGATTTGCAAAACAAACATCGAGATCAAAGCTACCTTATTCTACATTCTTGGCAAAGATCAATTTCAGATAAGTATGCTAAACAATACTGATTATTTTACGATAATTATATTTATGCATAAAGGCAAATTGTGCATAACAAAGAGAAGAAAATAGATATAGGCAAGAATCTGCCTGCAAGAAGGTTAATATTTCCAATTTAGTACTTCTCCCATTACAAAAATTTCAGCCCAAACAAGTGCACAAAAGTTGGGCGACAAAAAAAAAAAAAAAAAAAAAAAAAAAAAAAAAAAAAATAGACAGTCCAAGGCCTGCCAGGACGAACAAAGATCACTGAGAAGGACGGTCAATAGGCCGACTACTAGAAACAGTCCTCCGAGGAGTCAAATTGCCAGCAAACGCCATCAACTCCTCTTGACGCTTCAGATAACCAGCGTCATACCCTTCCTCATAGGACCGCCGTTGAGACTCCTCTGCAAGGGCAGCAGCCTGAATTAAATCATTTTTCTCTTTTTCAAGAACAACTTTATCAGCCTCCAATTTTTGAAGATCATCTCTGGCAATCTGAAGTTCCAACGTCAGCCCTGCAGCTTTAGCTTTTTCCGACTCTAACTGACGTTGATGAACACGCTTACTCGTCCACAGTTCGTCATTTTGCACACCCAGCTGGAGTGCAAAATACTTGCCCTAAAAAGCAGAAAAAGTAAGAAAAACCGACACACAACAAGGCGTTCAAAACAAAAAACAGGAAAAATATTCAGAATATGTTTACCTGCTCACATATCTTCACCAGAGATTGAACAAGGCGAACGTTGGAGGAACCTTCGAGCTTCCTCAACTCGCCGGGCAAAATTGTGCTCATACCCAGATCCCAAGATAAAGCAACAGGCTCAACTGAGCCAGGCAATTCACTATTAGAAGGGACACCATCAGAACGAGGTGTCTCTGACAACATAATATCTTTAACTTGCTCAAAGATACATCGATCATCTAATAGACGAGGAGATTCTCTCCCGTCGGGACTAACAGAGGTCTCCTTGCCCGAGGCAGAAATAACCGTTCGACGACCAGACCTGGAACCGGTCCCACCTCCGGAAGGCCCTCCTGATTCAAAGGATGTAGTCATTACAGTGGTATCATGAAACAAAAATTCAGGACAATCCTGCACAATAGATTGTGTCGTAGAAGGATTGACAAAAAAGCTATCACCAGCTTGCCCTCCGCTTACAATGGGAGCAGAAGAAGTAGACAAAGGAAGGGAAACAGCAAAATCCCCTCCGTGAAAAACGTGCTCAAAAGAAGAAGTGTTGGAACTAACAGCTATATTATAAGCCGTTTCTTCGTTGGACATATCCCCAAAAGGTAATCGACCAGGGGAAGGCATGTTTCCTTCCTGAGTGGAAGTAGAAAAGATTGGTTCTGAAAACGACGAGTTTACCACGGAAAGAGGTTCAGAGACAATACAACGAGTATCGATCTCCGACCTAATTGATTGAGACAAGCGAGGAGGCTCTATCGACGGCCCATCTCTTCGAGATTTTTTAGATCTATTATCTCTAGCGCCCTCACGAGAAGGTCGCTTCGAAGTATTACCAAAAAGGTTACTCATGATCGGACTATGGAAAAATACAAATTAATATCGAGAAAGTTTATCGACTAGCTAAAGAAAGAGTATTCTGTTAAGAGAGGAGTATAGCAGTAAAAAACAAGTCCAGTTTTTACCTTTCGTATTTATACTACACGAAAGGATGCGACAGACCTAAAGAAAGGGCGCGAAACAGGAAAACTGACCTTGGAGCAAACGCTGGAATTCGAAAAGACACACACATAATGATTACGGCAAATTAAATGACTTGTCTGAATTATTACGGCAATAGTGAAAAGACACGACTGTCAGAATACGAAGCGTTTAACGTACAAAATAAGCTAAAGTTACAGTTAAAACTACGAGGAAATAATTACAAAGATTATTTCAAAAATGAATCACTATTTCAAGAAGCCTGGTCGCTATCCGGAATCTTCTGTTCACTACCGACGTCCCCAGTCATCCCTATATCGTCTCCTTCTTCCTCTTCGTCTCCTGGATCGATGAAAGTATTATCAAGCTCATCGTTAACATCAGAAGGAGGAATCGGCAATGGATTTCCAAATTCCTCGACAAGGTGAGCCAGAGGAAAACCTTGATATTCAACATCTGGAACCTCGGAAGAAGAATATAGTTTGCCATACCGATTCAACCGAATGTGCGCCGTCTTAAAATACTCCTTTTGACGGTCGTCGATCATCTCTAAAGCGACCAGCTGATGAATCGCCTTCTTAAAAGTATTCTCAAGAAGAGGACCGACCATCCGATACACTAACGCCGTATGAACAGGAGAGTTAAGGAATTCGCGAACAACTCTTTCATCAGGATTCCTACCATATCGATCCCTAAGTCCGCTAAGTGGGACATCCTTTTCGTACTCCTCTAAAGAAGTTTCAAGGTTTGATACTTGAGATTCAAGCTCACTAATTCGAGTCGTGCTCTGTAACTGCAATTCCTCTAACTTTCTAGCCATTTGATTGGCCTGCTCTTGAGCACGAGAAATCTCCATCACCCTGTCTATCATTTCTTGATCTTCAGTCCCGGTAGCACGAGTCTCTACGACGGGAACGGAAGAAGATGTTGAGGGACCAACCTCTGAACCGGAGGATTTATGGAGTAAAGCTTTATGCTTCTCTTCCAGAAACTCGCACTGTTGTTTCCAAAGTGCATTTTCATAGGCGTATGACGCAAGACAAGTTTTGGTCTGAAGAACAAAGAGAGCAAGAAAAAGAAATGGATTAATAAATTAAGGAAGACCTTTAAAATTATCTATTAATATGATTAAAGTAAAAAGATGTCACCTTCTCGGCATAAAGAGAAGCTCGCTGGAATTTCTCCAGAGGATCCTTATGAAGAAGCTTATTGAGATCACGAGTGAAAACACCAGACAAAAGAACGCGGGTTGCCTTATCGACTGCGTTCTCACTATCATCATGAATAAGAGAATCCTTCTCGGAGTAACCAGCGGCCCTCCTTCCCTCTAAATGATCCTCGATCATTTCGACCAGGGTAGGTTTTGGATGTTTATCTCCGAGTAAAGAAAGGTCGTCACCAGAACGTCCATAGTAACTCCTTTTTCTATCAACTGGATTATTAGTAGGATGAGGCATCGACCAGCTACGACATCCTCGAATACCCAAAGATGTTCTAAGGTGAAGAGGAGGATAACCAGATCCCGTGCCCTGACGAATAGGGGACTCACGAGAAGAATCTGGAGATTCCCCTCTATTATCCTCGGACTCATGACCCAACTCCAGTTTCCTTTTTCGTGAAGCTCTCTGCTCGATGGGGGTGTTCTCTACGGATTTTGAAGATTTCGACAGCACCATTTTTCCCTTCGAAGAATGCCGAGAGTTTTCTACCATATGGGCTGAAAAAGAAACAAAATAAAAGTTAGTTTCTCCGTATAAAAGGTATAGTTACAGCAATAAGATAAAATAAAATACTAACCAAGATGATCAGATGATGAACTGATGGGAAAGTTATGGACACTTAACCCCGCCTTACGAAGGAAAACCTCCCCGATCAGAAGAGCGCTTTGATATTTGTTTGCACGCATTTCGGGGATTTCAGTGATAAACTGTACATCGTCAGGAACAAGTTCACCGGTCGGTAAGCGACCTCCAGGAATCCAATTGGAACCATGATCCCATAAAAAAGGCATGGTCGAACCATCCGTAAAACCAATATTAGACGGAGGACGAACAAAGAAGAAATGAGATTTCCACGAAGGATTACTAGAAACAGGGGCATCAAAGATTGCTCGACTAGGCCGCTGACTAGCAAAGAAATATCCACGATTTGAAGAACTAGAAATATTAAAGCGAAAAAGCTGCGTAAAATTACGAAAGGAAGGTTTAAACCCCTTCGCAATCATCAAAACGGAAAAACAAACCACAAAAGCAACGGAATTTGGAACCAGCTGTGTCAAGCACACACTGAAAGTTTTCAAAACTTCAAGAAAAAGGGGAGACAAAGGAAGACGCAATCCACTATTGAAGTGAGCCGTATAAAAGGCTCGACATCCCTCCGGGGGAGATGTGACTCTATCAGTAGAAGAAGGAAGAATTATCTCAGAACCTTCCGGAAAATATTTGGCGTAATTATTCACAACATCCGGGAATGTTTCCGCTGTATATGCGCAAGCTACGTCCTAAATCGGTTCAGAAATCTGAGGAACAGTACCTTTGCCCTTTTTGGCTCGGGCAGCCACGTCTGCATCAGAAAGGATTCGTACTTTCAAAGTATCTTCTACGGGGACAACGAAGTCAGATACTGTAGATTGCTCGCTCAAAGGATTAGGGTGCAACTCCTCATCGTGATCAGGAGCGACGATCTCTCTAGAAGAAGAAGAGGATTTTCTTACAAAAGCCATATATTCTGGTTTCCCAAAGATGAAGATCGACAAAAGAGAAATTTTTATGAGATAAACGACCACGCAGGAAAATGAGTACAGGTTATAAGGAAGTATAAAAGAGAAATGGCGAACTCGAAAGTCACCTATTTATAACAAAATGAGAAAAGACGTTTCAAACTTATTGCAGCTACTCATATTCCCGCCAAAAACGGAAGGATACGAAGAGCTTCCTGAATAGACGCGTGGCGATCCGTAATTCGACAGAGAAAACGACTATCTATGATATGTAGCACTCTTTTCCTTATTTAAGATTTTTTCCCACAGGGTTTTTTCTTAAGTAAGGTTTTTAATGAGGCTCCATTCATAGAAAAGAAACAGTCGTAAAGATTTATCTACTTCTACGAGCTTCTATTATCTATACGCTCGAAGAAGTGAGGGAGTACTGATGGGGGCTATTTCGCACCCTACTTACTATTCGAATCGAACGAAGAAGATAAGATCGATTCGACCAAACCTAACAGATCGGGATCATCTTGCAGACCCGGCCAAGTGCAGCTCGCTTTGATAGAAGATTGTACTCCGGACCCAAGAAGGATATTTGGGCCGAGTCCTATTAGGACTATGTTTCCTTGTAACACTAGGTTTAGCATCATATAAATACCTAGTTAATCATTGTATTAAAGGACTACGAAATTCCTGAACCGTGAGAATACAGGATTTAACACTGCTTACAACAGCACAACTTAATAATATTCAATATTATTACTGAGCTTTTTACCTCCATATCGGTGTGTTTCATAGCTTTGTTTGGTGGTTTTACTTCTTGTTCTTGAATATTGCTTTTCTTTGTAACCGATCCATCCGGAATAAAGTAACAGAGCCCTAAACAATATATATAAATATCGAAAACCCCCGATATCACAAATTCACTGATAATTCAAGTTACCCGACGAAATCAGGTTAAATCAGAATTCGATCGTGTCTTCGAGGAGAAGCTTGCTTTAGAGAAAGAAAAGGCTACTAAAGATCAGGGAGAAGAAATCCACAAGAAATTGAGTGAGGAGCTCGAGAAACTAAAGAGTCTTCACGAGCAGGAGAAACAAGACTTCGAGCGCCGTGAAAAGGAAGCTTACGACCGTGGATATAAGGCTCGGAATGTTGAGCTTCGGAAGATTTTCTCCGACAATAAGCTTCTCTAGATGTTGTCCTTTATTTTTCCAGACTTGCTGTATGGCTATACTGTTTTATTTCTGTGTAATCATGAATGATTCCTGACATTTTTATCCTCTATGGTTTGTAATAATTTATTTATTTCTCGGATTGCATGCTCTTGTATAATTTGGTGTGTTCTCTTTTATTAGTACTTTAGCCTGCTTTCTTCGTTCGAACTTGCGGTCCCGACCGCCGGGATTCTTGATCTTCAATCTAGGTATATTAACTTCGCTTATTTCCAAAATCAGATCAGCTTCTTTTCCCGCTCGAATTCTCGGGAAGCGTAACAGTCTTTTGATCTTGACCGTTCCTTTTGTTTCTGCTAACCGTTGGATTTTTGAAAATTGCTCCTATAAATGGGTCTTTCATTTTGTATCCTTATAAAATTATTTGAAGGCAGATTCCTTCGATCATGCTAGTTAAAAGATCTTGTTGCATGGCCCAACATTTTGAATTTCGAGTTAGGACCTACTTTGCAGATTGTAGGCTGATTAGTACTTTTACTTCGACTAGAATACATGCAGGCGAACGCTATTCCGACCTTGGAGGCCAATAAGCCTCATTGTTGACCATCCACGACCCAGGTAGCTCCCATGACCTTTTGTGGTTTAGGGGGGGGGGCTCAAGCATCAAGTTTTTCAAGGGTATTTGGCGGTTTGTTTGGTTCTTCCTCGAAGATGTCAGGGGTGGTGCTTCGAGGATCGAGGTCCTCAATAAAGTATTCACGTTACACCTAGAAAAAGATGTATTACCCCTAACCTCTTTGAAGAATCATAAATAAGGATAAAAGGCTGGTGGCTCAACGGGCTCCTCATTTTTTAGGAAGGATATTATCGTCCGCCGGAAATTTCATAGGGTTGCCTGGTCATGAAAGACTTCTCACGTTCGGATATAGAGATTAGTTTTTGTCGATATTTGTAGGATTGTAAAATGTACTGTTGGGTTTTATGGGTATAATTTGTCAACTACAACAGTGCGGAATTTAAAATTTTTAATCATACACCATAACCCAGGGTTTCTTATTTAGCACATATGAATAAAGGTTGAATTTAATTAAAGCATGCATATACTTGAATTAAATAAAAGTAGGTAAAAACAATTTTACCTCACCACAGGCAAGGTGGTGGTAATTCTCCGGTCTTCGTTTGTTCACTAGAGCACCCCAAGTGTTGTGCCTCTAGAGATAGTCCACACCAGCTGGATTTGAGTGACTTCACGAAATCCCCAGGCTCAGAACTAGGATTAAGGAATTGCCTCGTCAGGAATTGGATGCAGATCCGGGAAGAAGACTTGGAGAAAAATCCTTCACAGGGGTGGGGCGATTTTGCACAGGGTTCGGTTTTCAGTAGGGGCGAGAATGAGGGCTGAAATTTTCGGCCTTCTTTGTTTTTCTTGTGTTGTGATTTTTTTTTTTCTTAGAATAAATCTCTTAAGATTTGTTTAGTATATTTTTGATTATGTATATCTAGTATTTATAGATGTCTCTATTAGAAGACTCCTTCTCCTAATAGACATCTAACTCTTGAAAGAATATCTTCTTTTCAAGAGATAAGATATACACAAATCTTATCACATTAGGAAAGAAGATCTCTTTCAATCTCTTTCCTAGTTACACAAGAAAACACAAACTCTTTTAATCCCTATCATAATCCAACATAATCAAATTAATTCAAGACTAAATAAACTAGCAAAAATCGGCCCAATCAATTAACAAGAAATCGGCCTCTTATGCTTTTAATTAGTCCTAAACTTAATTTGATCATAGTTCCCAAAATTAGCCCATGTAAGATTAATTAATCCCAGATTAATTTATCCTTACAATAATTGGCCCACATGCTTAAATTAATTAATCCTAGATCAATTAACTTTCATATGGGTCGGCCCATGTGTTTAACTAATTAATCCACTATTAATTAATTAATCCTTTCCAATTAATACTTTAATTGAGGATTTAATCAATTAGAAATTCCAATTGATTCATTAATCAGTTACTTCTAATTAATGATTCTCCACTTCGAATTAACACTTTAATTCTCGATTAATTAATTAGTCACTTCTAATTAATTATTCTTCTTCATGAATTAATACTGTAATTCAGATATTGATTTAATTCCTTAAATCAATTGATTCCTTCCAGACTGTCACTGTCCAACTGTATTGTGTGTGACCCTCTAGGTTCACCATCAATTGGCAGCAGGCCCACGACTTTCGTGATTTAATTAGTGAGCAATTAATTGCTTCGATCAATTAACCACTTTAATTGACCACTCCAGAATTAATTTCCTTATTAATTCAGGAGTACCCACACCTCATGGTCGATGTCTAGCCACAAGCCCATGAGGCCCAACTTCAGGTGAATTGATATTCGTGAACCTTCAACTCTTATAAATGCCATGTACATACGGTCCTTCTATCAACTAATTTCCCGATTGAGACCTAGGGTGTGTGAATTGGTCGGCACCTCTAATTATCTCAATTCTGTACTTTCTAATTCAGGATAATAATTCCAGTGTGACTGCTAAATTTGGAAACCCCTTTCCAAATCCGTCACCGACTACGGCCGTAGATTCCTCGGATTTATTATCTAAGAACGTACAGGAAATTCTCTCATCTTATCAGGATGAGTCGATAGATCCTTTATTAGTACTAACTATCCGCGCACACGTTTATACGTACCCAAAGTAGTCGCACAATGACCAAGCTATGTGATCGGCTCCTAAATCAAAGTACGTATTCCCGTGTACCGAATCCGCCCTAGTACCTCAAGTCAAAGGACTAAATCGTACACTATTATAAGTCTTGAGAGACATCCCATTACCGATATGCTTAACGCACTTCCACGATGGGTCTCTCTGTTCGGGTCGTTCGATGCGTTCGATCCCCTATCGAACCACCTAGTCATATGCACTAGCATTCAATGCCTTGTTCATGAAACGACAACAAATTCACTTCATGTGAATCATGCATAATCCTACAAGTCTTGACGATTCATTCGATACCCCGTCTCGATATGAATCTATGACTTGGAACATTTTTGAGATCACGACCTTTGAGACTGTTTCATGATTAATCGCACCCAATACTGAAGTGAATAATCCCGTAGTCATGAGTGATCTCAGGGTTTCATCCAATCGCTTAGATACGTTCGCGAGAGATGAAGTTGGCCATTGTTTAATTCACGTACTATGAATAAACAGGCGTATTATCTTATGAATCATAAGATTGCTTCTAAAGGAAGTACCTAAACAAGCTTATATTTGTTGGCTTGCTGGGCACTATCCTATCAATCTCCCACTTGCCCTAAAGCCAACCACATACGTTTCTAAGGCCCATCTCACTCCAGATGTCCGTCGAACCCTTTTGTGATTATGACTTAATTAGTGGATCTGCTATGTTGTCTCTTGGCGTGGTTTACTCCCACGTCTCGTTCTACCTATGATTTTCCAGATCATATGGTATACTTGTGTTTAGATCTTGGGTGAGATCTCGATTCCTTTGCTAAAGCAATTGCCCTAAGTTATCATTGAAGATAACTATAGGCCTCGCAATGCTAGGTACTACTTCCAGTTTGTTGGAAGAAGTTTTCGTCCAAACACTTTCCTTCGCTGTATTCAATACTGCGAAATATTCTGTTTTATGGTTACCCGGCATCGATTGCCTTTTTGAACCCCTTTCAAAACATCGTTGCCCCATAAAACCAGAATATTAAATTCACTTCAGACGGGAAACTCGATTCACTAAATCCTTCGAGTTCCAATTCTTCATTATTACCGTTGACCAGCAATATATCCTCAGAACTCCCAGAGTTCTTAAGAAATGCTCTTTTCGGTGATTCAGTACTCCTTACTGGTGTTTGACTAACATCAGCTTATGATACTCATAGCATGTGTTTAGTCTGGTCTTGTACATGACATTGCATATACTATGCTACCTTTTAGTATGAAGGTGTATAGAGACATTATCCTCTTTACTCATCAAATGTAGGGCTCATTGACTTTGAGAGAGATTTTATATCTCCATGGAAACTGTCCTCTCTATGACTTTCCATACTGATCTTATTCAGTTTTTGTCCATGTACTAAGATTTGGGAATTCAATCATCTTCTCTAATCTATCACAATAGATACGTACTGCCAATACGTGAGATGTATCCCTTAAATCTTTTAATGAAGAATTACGTGCATGTACACGCTTTCGTCTGCGTTTAACACTCTTACATCATCTATGTCAACTTTAGTGTTTTATTTTACGAACAATGCAAAAACTCCCACTGATTCTTTTGTACATTGAGATTTACATGCAATTTTGATAAAGCCAACCGCCTTGACTGTCTCATCTAGTTGCATGTTCCAGCTTCGGGATACTGGACTAGAATCATAGATTCACCTTTGGAATTACATCCAATGGTTATGCCTCGTGGTCATGCGAAGCTTCTATGGTTCAGTGTTTCTAAATGGATTATTTGGAAATCCACTGAGACTACATGGCGTTTTAAGCTATGTTCCCGAATCTATGTTATACATAGATATTTCGAAAGTTCTTGGATTACTGTCCAATCGATCATATTCATGAACGTACCAGTTCTTTTCGAATTCGATCGAATCTTCGAAATTTGGTGTACAAAAGTTTTGGTTCAGTAGGTCTGAAAAATATACTCCCACTATTTGTAGGGATGTGTCCAAGTCTAGGACTTCATCAAGTTCCATGGTAATATCCCATTTCTATTAGCGAGGGAACCACCCTCTAAGAATTGGGAATCCTCAGGAACGGACTACTTTCGTTCTTTAGGATCATGGAACAGGTATCCAATGGATTTCGTTGAATACCCTACAAATTTTCTCAATTGAATCCACTATCCAATTTCATCATTCATGGATGATATACCATACTAGGGTTAGTACGGTTTTTCGTAGGAATTGACTTAAGAAAATACTTGTTTAAGTATCCTTCTATAGTCATAGGGTTGACCCCCAGAATTGATTGAGGAGTTTTAGCAATACCAATTTAAGGAATGAATCTAGTCTTTCATAGTTCGGTTCATTTTATTAGATTTAACTTGCTATTCAAGAATTCTATTCTTCATTTAGATAATTTGAGTAATTTAGGGCTTATGTATTAATCACTTCGATTAAATCGAATGGTCATACTTTAATTTCCTTAATTGCTTCGATTTTGGAATCCTTTGAATCCTTTCAACATTTCCATACTTGCACTTTACTTAGTGCCTTTATGAAACACTTTGAACCCTTCAATCTTTCCAAAAACTTGTACTTTCAATGTACTTATATCCTAAATGCTATTAGGATACTTTATGAAGCGATTAATTACTCGCACTAATACTTTAGTGATCCACATGCGTGTTAACGAATTTTATTCATTAACCACTTGGTATTTCAAAATACCTTTATTCAATCGATTGATTTCCTATTCAGACAGGATTCGTATGTTTTGAATTCATCAATCTTCTATTTTTCAAGAGTCATGATTGAAAACAATTCATCGATTCCTTCTTTTAGGAATTATGATCGAATGTGGATAAATTATCTAATTTGTTTTTCTTTTCTTGATCTAGCATAATTGTTTAAGTTTTATCAATGCTTATTTCTTTGCTTTATTTACAACGGTAAAGCAATTATGTACGAATTAAAAGCTTTAATTAAAATAATTCCATTCATAATGGTAAAGCTAAGAAGTTTCGTACAAAGTTCGAAATAAATAGACAAAACTCTAACTAATGCCTAAATCCAAAATTAAAGAAAAACATATGCTAATAAGAAAAATCCAGATGCTCCTTGACCCATTCCTTGAAGTATGTTTCCCTCATGTGCAATTGAAACCCAGACTTGGTCACTTGCAGCACGTTCCAGTCATCCTCTGTAAACACTTTTACAGAAACCAGAAATGTTAGATGATTTACATCAAAAGAAAAATCTTAAGATGTTTTTCATCAAAAAGGAAATAACTTAGGTTATACCTTGGTCAAGTATGTTTCGGAATTCCTCATCAGCCATGTTACTCAGTTCCTCATTTTTCTTACATAAGGGACAATTCTTTCCTTCGATCAATCCTTGTCCTCTTTCGAGGGCTTTCTCATATTTGTCTAACAACTTATGCAAATCATCGGTCTTAATTCCTTTGTGTGGAACTTCACAATGATCGATAAAATGAGAGAATGATTCAGGCAGGCCATTTGTGATGATTACCATCTTATCATCTAGAGTCAATAACGCGCTAAGCTCATCGATTCGATTTAGCCTCTTGATCAGGTAAGTGCAATATTTATTAACATTTTTGCACCCAGTCATGCCTTTATCGTGGAGTGATGATATCCAGATTTGCAATATTGTTTGTTCGCAATCGGTAATGAATTTTGGCATGGCTAAATATAAATAACAGACAACAATAAGCAGACAGATTTAAGATAATACTTATAATTAACGAAGATTGGTCTTACTATCGAAAAAGTTCTCCCACTATTTTATCGAAACAATAACCCCTTGCATTGTTCGGGAAATTCTATTTCCTAGTAGGTCTTGACGTCCTAGCAGACATTAATTGCACCCACGACTCGCGGTCATACAATTAACTCCCTAGGTAGGTATACTTTTACCAATTGTGTTACTCCACAACCTTCAAGCTATTTTGCCTCGATTTTCGCATTTATCTAGCACTGCTACATCATAAATGTTACTACTCGTTTAAGTCTAACCCAGTCAATCTTGATGAGAAACTGGCCCGGTCGTGAAGTCCCCGTAACTAGTTATCGGTCGATAATCACATCCCGACCAGTCCCCACCCTTGTCGAGTTTAGTTAAAAACAAGAATCAAGGAATTTCGTGTATTGTCCCTTTCTTCGACTCGGGTGCCAGACTCTGGATCACCTCTATCGATAAGTAGACAACATACACTAGTCCCTATTGATGGAAGGCTTGGATCTATAAAACATCATTTTATAGTTTACCCAATATGACTTAATATTTTAATTCGAGAGGGGATTTTTGGTTTTAGGAAGTTTGAGGTAACTCTCCTCGAGATCTCACCGCTTTAATTATGCTTTATAATTTATTTAGTGATCTAAATTCTAGCGCACAAGCCAAAATAAATCAACAAATAAAATAAAACATTCAACCTAGCATGCATGCTACCACAGTATGTTTTCGATCGGGAGCCTCCTATGCGGACCACCATCGAGCCAAAGACGATGGTCCTATTGGTCAATCTATTAGGTTTCATATAGACCTACTCTATTACACATTTTACCATGCATACATGGCCTTTAGTCTTCTTGGGCTCCCATCTTGCTTGTAACGGGCCTCCATCCTAAACTAATAAAACAGTAAAGCCCTATCTATTACAATGGCTCAAAGTGGCCCAAAATCTTAAGGCTCGCAAGCCCAATAAAACCAATAAGATTAAAACCAACCATTCACATCTAACCTAAAGGTCAAGGCTCGGCGCGATCGAAAACCACGTAAACAATTTCACGTTGAGCAAGAAACAAGCAAAAATTAATTTTCTTATTTCTTATGTTATTCTAAAACTACCTTTTAAAATAACCTTAGATTCTAGTTTTAAAAACCCCTTTCTAAAACAATCTCTTACTTATCATTTTAAAACCCCTTTTTAAAATGACACTTTGATTTTATTTTAAAACCCCCTTTTAAAATTAAATCACAATTCCTATTTTAAAACCACCTTTTAAAATATCTCATGGTTCTTACTTTAGTCCACTACTAATTATGAAAAATTAATCCTTCGGATAATAAAACACCCTTTAAAATATAATTCAGGTTCTGGAAATTTCAAATTTTGAAAATTACAGTTTGGTCCCTCAATTTTCGAAAATTACGTTTTGACCCCAAAACTTTCGGAAATGATAAATCAGCCCCAAAAGTTCCAGAACTTGCAAATTGGCCCAGAAAACAGAAATTAATATTTTATTTCCAGAAAATTTTATTAATCGCAAAACAGCCCCTGAAGTTTTCGTAAATTGCAAAACAGCCCCTTAACTTACGGAAATTGCAAAACAGCCCCTATCGCTTAGAAAAACAGAATTTCAATTTCAGCCCAAAATTTCCAGAATATTAAAATTTCAGATTCTGTCCAGATTTTCTAAAAATCGTAAATTGCAGTTTTAGTCCTGTAATAATCGCAAATTGTAGATCTGGCCCAAATAAGAATTATGCTATTTATCCGAACACATAATTAATCATAATCAGCAAGATCCATGCATAGAACACGACAAATAAACATATCCACGAAAATTTGAAGTGTTCAGGCCTTTTTCATATGTGCATAATAACCTGGCTTTGATACCACTGTTGGGTTTTATGGGTATAATTTGTCAACTACAACAGTGCGGAATTTAAAATTTTTAATCATACACCATAACCCAGGGTTTCTTATTTAGCACATATGAATAAAGGTTGAATTTAATTAAAGCATGCATATACTTGAATTAAATAAAAGTAGGTAAAAACAATTTTACCTCACCACAGGCAAGGTGGTGGTAATTCTCCGGTCTTCGTTTGTTCACTAGAGCACCCCAAGTGTTGTGCCTCTAGAGATAGTCCACACCAGCTGGATTTGAGTGACTTCACGAAATCCCCAGGCTCAGAACTAGGATTAAGGAATTGCCTCGTCAGGAATTGGATGCAGATCCGGGAAGAAGACTTGGAGAAAAATCCTTCACAGGGGTGGGGCGATTTTGCACAGGGTTCGGTTTTCAGTAGGGGCGAGAATGAGGGCTGAAATTTTCGGCCTTCTTTGTTTTTCTTGTGTTGTGATTTTTTTTTTCTTAGAATAAATCTCTTAAGATTTGTTTAGTATATTTTTGATTATGTATATCTAGTATTTATAGATGTCTCTATTAGAAGACTCCTTCTCCTAATAGACATCTAACTCTTGAAAGAATATCTTCTTTTCAAGAGATAAGATATACACAAATCTTATCACATTAGGAAAGAAGATCTCTTTCAATCTCTTTCCTAGTTACACAAGAAAACACAAACTCTTTTAATCCCTATCATAATCCAACATAATCAAATTAATTCAAGACTAAATAAACTAGCAAAAATCGGCCCAATCAATTAACAAGAAATCGGCCTCTTATGCTTTTAATTAGTCCTAAACTTAATTTGATCATAGTTCCCAAAATTAGCCCATGTAAGATTAATTAATCCCAGATTAATTTATCCTTACAATAATTGGCCCACATGCTTAAATTAATTAATCCTAGATCAATTAACTTTCATATGGGTCGGCCCATGTGTTTAACTAATTAATCCACTATTAATTAATTAATCCTTTCCAATTAATACTTTAATTGAGGATTTAATCAATTAGAAATTCCAATTGATTCATTAATCAGTTACTTCTAATTAATGATTCTCCACTTCGAATTAACACTTTAATTCTCGATTAATTAATTAGTCACTTCTAATTAATTATTCTTCTTCATGAATTAATACTGTAATTCATATATTGATTTAATTCCTTAAATCAATTGATTCCTTCCAGACTGTCACTGTCCAACTGTATTGTGTGTGACCCTCTAGGTTCACCATCAATTGGCAGCAGGCCCACGACTTTCGTGATTTAATTAGTGAGCAATTAATTGCTCCGATCAATTAACCACTTTAATTGACCACTCCAGAATTAATTTCCTTATTAATTCAGGAGTACCCACACCTCATGGTCGATGTCTAGCCACAAGCCCATGAGGCCCAACTTCAGGTGAATTGATATTCGTGAACCTTCAACTCTTATAAATGCCATGTACATACGGTCCTTCTATCAACTAATTTCCCGATTGAGACCTAGGGTGTGTGAATTGGTCGGCACCTCTAATTATCTCAATTCTGTACTTTCTAATTCAGGAAAATAATTCCAGTGTGACTGCTAAATTTGGAAACCCCTTTCCAAATCCGTCACCGACTACGGCCGTAGATTCCTCGGATTTATTATCTAAGAACGTACAGGAAATTCTCTCATCTTATCAGGATGAGTCGATAGATCCTTTATTAGTACAAACTATCCGCGCACACGTTTATACGTACCCAAAGTAGTCGCACAATGACCAAGCTATGTGATCGGCTCCTAAATCAAAGTACGTATTCCCGTGTACCGAATCCGCCCTAGTACCTCAAGTCAAAGGACTAAATCGTACACTATTATAAGTCTTGAGAGACATCCCATTACCGATATGCTTAACGCACTTCCACGATGGGTCTCTCTGTTCGGGTCGTTCGATGCGTTCGATCCCCTATCGAACCACCTAGTCATATGCACTAGCATTCAATGCCTTGTTCATGAAACGACAACAAATTCACTTCATGTGAATCATGCATAATCCTACAAGTCTTGACGATTCATTCGATACCCCGTCTCGATATGAATCTATGACTTGGAACATTTTTGAGATCACGACCTTTGAGACTGTTTCATGATTAATCGCACCCAATACTGAAGTGAATAATCCCGTAGTCATGAGTGATCTCAGGGTTTCATCCAATCGCTTAGATACGTTCGCGAGAGATGAAGTTGGCCATTGTTTAATTCACGTACTATGAATAAACAGGCGTATTATCTTATGAATCATAAGATTGCTTCTAAAGGAAGTACCTAAACAAGCTTATATTTGTTGGCTTGCTGGGCACTATCCTATCATGTACTAGTATCAGAAGACTGGCTTGATATGTGATAAGAGTTGATATTTTTGTAATTTGTAATTGCTTGACATATCAAACTTCGGAAATCATAGTCTATTGATTAACCTTTGCGATCGTTCTTAGATACAGTACTTTATCGATCTCGGTCATTCTTAGGCTTGTTACTGATGATGTTTTCTTTAAAAACTATACTCAGAATTTTTCTTTGCGGCTTTCTTCGACGACCGGAATTGAGATTATGATAAATCCGAGTAGGACTAATTTTGACATTTTCTTCATTTACCCAAACGGTTCCTTAATTCTCGGTAAGCGAAACGGTCGGCGTATTTATTGCTTGTATCTCAGCCGTTAGTTTTAATAAAATCTGAGTCGTTGATCGCCCTTTCCTTTTACTATATATAGTTCCGTAGTTACCTTCATATTTTTACATTTCCGTAATTGTTTTGATCGATTATATGATTGAACTTTTGCTTCCTTTGACCATTATGTTTCGCTTCTTATCTCCGATAATATGGTTCGAGGTTCGGGTTCGAACTATCTTCCTTTATTACTTTGGCTGCCTCCAATGGCGACTTATTTCGACTAGGGTATCCACAGGCGAAAAGAATTGCGACTGGGGTACCGGCAGGCGACCAGCTCTCTCTGATTCCATCCATTTGAGGCCGGTTCGAACTCCTGTATCCTGTTGCTCCACCCAGTCGGATAGTGGGTCAACTCGTGGAAGGATCTTTGAGATTTTGATCTCAACCTCTTCAAGATGCTTCCGAAGCTGGTTCACAGTATTCTGATTCGGGTTAGTGTGCGCGGAGATTGACCGAGACTCCTCTCGTGCGCCGGTCCTTCATCAGCGGATCTTTAAAGTATTGGCATAGCAGACATTATTTACTGATGAAGGCCTAAGATCGGTTAAGAGTCTGGGAAGATGCTCCGATCTAGTTCTCCTCTGTTCCTTTTTAATTTGAAGAGCTTAAACTCCTTTGTAGCATCTGTAGTAGGATATGATAAATGTAATCCTTAGTCGTAAATGTACTGAAGATTTGAGTTCGAACTTCATATTTGTATCCGTAGGAAAAATGCTCGTAAATGTACTGACGATTTTATGAATGAAAATTTTTTCTTTTATATTGTTGTCAATTTTTTTAATTTCGACCTCTGTAACTCGCAACTTTTGTGAGATAATTTGAGAGCCAGAATAGATTTGAAATTTCATTTCTGTAAAATTTGAACCTTCCGTGAGATATCTTCCATAGTTTAGATTTTTCTCGGATTATGGATCTTTCATCCTTAGTCGAATAAATGATCGTGGAGAAATAATATGATAGAACTTGGATCGATCTTGAATATACTTTAGACCTAAAGGGCATAGCAAAGACTTTCATCCTCAGTCGAATAAGTAATCTTAGAGAGATAATATGGTAGAATTTAGATCGATCTTGAATACTTTAGACTTAAGGGGCATAGCAACGGCTTTCACCCTTAGTCGAATAAATAGTCGTTTTCGAGGGTCTTAGCAACGGCTTTCACCCAATTTATAATATCGATCTAAGGGGCGTAGCAACGGCTTTCACCCTTAATCGTTTCAGAGCATTTTTAGCCCGAGGGTCATAGCAACGGCTTTCACCCATTTAATAATATCGATCTAAGGGGCGTAGCAACGGCTTTCACCCTTAGTCATTTCAGAGCATTTTTAGCCCGAGGGTCATAGCAACAACTTTCACCAATTTAACAATTTCGACCTAAGGGGCGTAGCAACGGCTTTCACCCTTAGTCGTTTCAGAGCATTTTCAGCCCGAGGGTCATAGCAACAGCTTTCACCCATTTAATAATTTCGACCTAAGGGGCGTAGCAACGGCTTTCACCCTTAGTCGTTTCAGAGCATTTTTAGCCCGAGGGTCGTCACCCATTTTAATTTTTTGATCCAAGGGGCGTAGCAACAACTTTCACCCTTGGTCGATTTTCGAGGTTCGTAGCAACAACTTTCACCCTTTTTAATAGTAGATGGAGACAAAATAGAGATTGATAATAGATGAATAGAGATCGAGAAATATCAGAATATGATGAATAAATAGGAACATTGGTGAAACAAACTTTCACTGAATTGATAACTTTGTTCGAAATAAACTTTGATGAAATAATAGTCTTCTGTAACCGTGAGAATAGATGAAACATAGCGAGATAGCAAATAGTAAATAGTCCTAGAACTTAATAGATAATCCTTTTGTCTTGATAAGGATATTCTTTGCGAGGTTCTTGCTTTGTTTGACCTAATGCCCTTTGTTCTTTGATGTTGTGTATATGTTCCAAATCTTGGTAAGTTTGATTTTTTGCAAACGGTTCCTCATTTGTCGGGAATTGCAACGGTCAAAAAATCTCATCCATTTACTTCGCGGATTATCTGCCGTTGGATTCCTTTTAATTTTCGCTATAAAAGGCAGTCGTAGCTTTGAAACTTTCTCATTCATCGTACTGGCATTTTATTTGTCCGATCATGGTGATCAAGATCATTGTTCAATTAATTCAACTATTTGAGTTCGGATTTCGAACAATCTTTAAGCGGAATAATCTTCGAGCGGAAGAAAAACTATCCCGACCTCGCTTAGAATATCGACAGGCAAATACAATTTCCATCTGGAAGGCCAATAAGCCAGGCCTATGTAATCCGCAGGTTATCGCGCAGGTCTTCGATTAGGGACCTGTTGCTACAATCCATTTAGGAAGACATACTGGGGAGAGAACGACGAAGAATACAGTTACCCTACAAACCGTGCGTTCGCCCCTTCGTCTTCGGAAGATCGTAAATAAAGTTAACAGCCTGCAGGTCCAAAGGAGATTCCAGGCTCGGAGCTAAGTTACTTCGAATAAACGACAGGAGAAGAGACCGAAAATTTCATAGGATTGTAGAAAGTAATGGGGTTCTTATGTAACATATTAGCTTGCGCTATGCTCGAAATGTATCTCCCATATTTTTCCTTTGAACTCTTGTATCTTTGTAATAATATTCAGAAATGCCTTTTTCTCTTTTCCTTGTTGATAAAGTAAAGCCTAATCAGATAAGTTCTTGTTTTCGATAATCCGATCTCGAACACCTAAAATAAATAAGAAAATAACCGAATACCGCATTCTTGAGTGAGCAACAAACAAATAGTTTGATAGATCTAAAATCAATAAGGAACTTGTAGCGACTGATCCTTGGTATTGTCGAATTTCCAAAGTTGTTGAACTTTTCAGTTCGAGAGTTTTGTTCGAGTAGACCGATCATAGCTTCTTTAATTCGAACATCATTAGATGGTTGTAAAAATAGCGGTTTCATATTCAGAACATCATGTGCACCATAGTTGAATTTTAGACATGTGTTCCTGATCCCGGTGCCGTCCTTCGAATAGGATAATAAGTAAAAGATTTGTTCGATCGAACTTTTTGAATGAGTCCCTCTTTACGCACCGTTAGACCGTACGTTCTCCCAACCAAACAGGACCCTATTTCTTGGGAAGCGTATCGGTCAGTTCATTTATTACGTAAACCCTTACCGTTCGCGATCTGTTATCTGGGCCGTTGGTTGAAAACCCTTCACCGCTATAAATAGGTCCACTTATTTATACGACATTCCTCACTTCTCCCTTTATGCTTCCTCCGATCTCCATGGATCGAGTTTTAGATTTGACTCATATTATCTCCAAGATAAAGGAGTTTGAGATTAGAATTCGAACCCTGTTTTTCGATCATAGTTCCTTTGGTGTAACCTTTTTCGCTTAGAATATCGACAGGCAAAAGAAATTGCGCCTAGAATACCGGCAGGCAACCTGTTTTCCTAGATATACCTTATCTGGTGTGGGTTAGAATTCCGGTTTTCTGGCGTAGCATCTGATCGGGCAGCTGGTTAATCTTAGAAGAGTTCTTTAAATCTGGAGCACCAGCTTCCTCGAGGGCTTTTTTGAAGTATAGTTCCTTCGAGCTCGCTGAGGGCGCCTCCGTTGAGATAACCCTTCGCTGCACCGGTTCGAATTAACCTGTAAATAATGATTGAGTATTTCAATCATTATTTACAGATGAAGACCTAAGATCTGTTTGAAGCCCTGGAGAAGAGCTTCGATCCGGTTTTTATCCCGTATGAAGACGGATGTGCGACACGTGGCGAGTGATGGCCATGGAGAATCACTGCTGAGTTCTGCATCTGGAGCGATCTAAAGGGAAGGATGACTGAATATATAGCAGGGTAGACTTACTCGTAGAATTTGTAGTAGGGTAGGAGTGATTGTACTGTATCTCTTGAGCTCGAGATTTAATATTATATCCGAGGCATCGCTTGTAACTTGTATGAAGAATATCAATAATAAAACTTTGTTTTCTTGGTCGAATTTCATCGTTTATTCTTTTATATCTTTTTAATTTCTTCGATCGAATATAGGTGAGATTCGCTGGGACTTGTAGTTATCGTGAAGTCATCTACCCCTTCCCTTTGAGACCATAAATTTCTTTAGCGATCGCACAGTAGCCCATGCTCGGTTGCGACTTTGAAGATTTATATAACTTGTTACCGTTATACCGACGGACGTTTACGGACATTCGATTGCAGGATCCATTAGAAATTGTCATCGAGCAAAAGAATGAAACCAAATCTATCCCAACTGATCGAGAAAAATATCAGATAAATAATCTATATAGATTGTGCGGTTGATTGAGAAGTAATTGATTCATGCCACTTATTCTGAGACACTAGATATGAAGATCGAAAAACAAATTCCGAGCATTAATAAGCTGTAACTCCATAGACTTTCATAACCTTTTGTCATTAATAGATAATCAATCTGTTTGGACTAATTCTGTGCTAGTTAGTTGAGAACGATATCTGTGAAACTTCTTATTGATTTATAAATAGAGAATAGATCACTTGTGGAAAATAAATCCAACGAAGGAGCAAATGAATTGGACAATCGCAGAATAGAACCACCAATTTGAAGATCGGAAATTAATCCCATAGAGCTTATCTTCGACCTTAAATTGACGAATGCTTCGATGGTCGGAGGATCGTCATGGAAAATAAATAGCGGAGTTTCTGGTTAGTGAGTCGCACGCGACAGATTGTCGGGCTCATTGTTGACCAAATTCTGTGCTCCTGCTACATGGGAAGGCTCTCTTCTAATATACGTATTTTTCCTCTTAGTAGGCATATTTCGATCTAATACTCGAATAAGGCCCCTCGGTGGGCGCCAATTATTGCATTCAGAATGCTTGAGTACAAATTATAAATATTGAGAGTCCTATTCGAGCATTATAGGATGCCGTACAAGCTAGAGGGTGAAATACACATAAGAAAGCCTATACTATACTTCCTAAGTAGTTCCGAGCAGCAGCCTCGTAGGAAGAGCACCTGGGAAGTCGTGTCTCGTTATAAATGCTTGGGGTATTTATAGCTGAGATCTGGAACCAGGTGAACCACCCGCGGATGTGCATTTCTCAGCCCATGGGCCTGGGCCTGAGCTCGGCCCAACAGTGATTTTATACACTAAGCTTCCTCTGTAGAATCAGCGTAGGATTCTTTTGAAGATCGGAAATTAATCCCATAGAGCTTATCTTCGACCTAAAGTTGACGAATGCTCCGATGGTCGGAGGATCGTCATGGAAAATAAATAGAGGAGTTTCTAGTTAGTGAGTCGCACGCGACAGATTGTCGGGCTCATTGTTGACCAAATTCTGTGCTCCTGCTACATGGGAAGGCTCTCTTGTGAAAGCCGTTGCTATGACCCTCGGGCTAAAAATGCTCTGAAATGACTAAGGGTGAAAGCCGTTGCTACGCCCCTTAGATCGATATTATTAAATGGGTGAAAGTCGTTGCTATGACCCTCGGGCTGAAAATGCTCTGAAACGACTAAGGGTGAAAGCCGTTGCTACGCCCCTTAGGTCGAAATTATTAAATGGGTGCATTCTTGTTAGCTCGATCTGGATCGAACGACACCAGCTCCCGTCCCCGAAAGGGCCGAACCGAGCCTGGGTCTGTAGTGAACTGTTCCGAGCCAATAAAGAGAATCCAAAGTCGAAGGTTACTATTGGGCCAAGCCCGGGCCCAAGCCAGCAGGCCAGACAAGTACTCTTGCAAGTGTGTCAGAAAGCCCATTATCTCAGTTATAAATACCCCAAGCATTTATGACAAGACACGACTTCCCAGGTGCTCTTCCTCTGAGGCTGCTGCTCGGAACTACATGGGAAGTATAGTATAGGCTTTCTTATGTGTATTTCACCCTCTAGCTTGTACGGCATCCTATAATGCTCGGATAGGACTCTAGATACTTGTAATTTGTACTCAACCGTTCTGAATACAATACTATTGATCTTTTATTCCTGTTTATAATCATTAGCGTAACATTTACACCACCCAGATCGAACAAGCGAAAACGCGTAAGATCAACATCGATATGGTAGATATAATTGCATATGAGTGGGTGGCTTGATGAGATCAAGCGCATCGAAACCCCAAGAAAAATCTCATCTGAGGAGTTTATCGGAGATGAAGATTTCTTCTATTTACGATAGTGTACGTAAATTGGTCCTTTGACTTGAGACGTTAGAGTGAACTTCATGCAGAGTGTTTATGGTTTGATGTGTTACTCGACTACTAATTAGCGAGTCATTATAGTTTCACGTTGGGTAAGGATTGCTTCGTAGTGAGGTTAATGACGTCAATAAAGGATCCATTAACTCCCACCGTGATGTGGTTTGGCGATTTCCTATGCATTCTTTTGTATGGACTGATTCCGGGAATCTTTGGCCGAAGTGAGTGATGTTAGATTTGGAAAGGAGTTTCCAAATGGGTAATCAGTAAAAGGAATCACCATAAAGAATAAAGACGCATAGTTATCAAGGCTAATAGGAATCCGTTGGACTCCATGTCCTAGGCCTCAACCGGGAAATTAGTTATTGATGGAGCGTACGTGCATGGTATGCGTAAGAGGATTGATGAGATCTATTCAAGAAAGGTTCACACTTTATTTTCATCATTAGTTAGGACTCGTCGACCGTGACTAGACGACTACCTCGAGTGGTGGGTACTCTGTTTTGATGAGATCATGTCTAAGAGTGATTGATTAAAGGTAGTTTAATTAATCTCTTAATTAAATCACAAATGGTTTGTGAGCCCACGGCTAATTGATGGTGAACCCAAGGGGCCGCACACAATAGCACAAGATGCAACTTAATTCAATCTATTAAAGTCAAATTGGATTTGACAAGAAGTAGTAATTAATTAATTGAGATTAACTAATTGAAGGAAGAAATAAATGGGTTTCTAATTTTGAATTAGAGATTGGATTTATTAATTGGGAAATAAATGTCCAATTAACCCATGAACAATTTAAATTGGTCTTATGAGATGATCATATATGATATGATATAATGATTGATATATATATGTGATATATATTCAATAGAGAAATATATATCTTATTATATGTTAGTGGTGGCCACCACCACTATCTTGCATTAAAAGTAGTGTGCTTGGAAAGCTCATATTGAAAATTACATTGCAAGATTGAAACATATAATATAAGATATAGTCTTCACATTATTCTAGTGGGTTCAAGTTGCAAGACAAAAAAACAAACTACACATTTTAGTGTGTGTTCGGATTTCTCTCTTACCCTAGCAAGAAAAGTTCTTTTCTTCATCTCTTTCTCTTCCTTTATCAAGTTTTTAACCTGATTCAAGTACTACTTCATTCTAGTTAATAGTTTGAGGGTGTATTTGCAAGATCTAGCTCATCTTCTTTACTCCTTAAGTGCTATCACTTGTGTGTGTGGGCTATGTTTCGAGGATCTACACTTGGAGATCTTGGTGTGGATTTTCTTGAGGTTCTTGGAGAAAGAAGTTTCAAAGGAGGAGATTCTAGCTTGGAGCTTGGAGGTGTTGAACCCGTGAGCTTGGAGGTACTTGAAGGTTTCGGGTCTCACTTGCTTGTCCTGATTCTTTGCGGCTCTTCACCTTCCAAGATTGGGAGAGGTATAATTTGATATCTTTCCTTCTAATATGAATTTTGCATGCATGATGATCCTAGGATAGTAATGGTAGAAGGTCTCCAAAGCTTTCTTGCAAAGTAGTTGCACTTTTTGGGCCGTTTTGTCCCGTTTAAAATTTTTGTTTTTCCGCTGCGTTTTGGCTGACCTTAGAACCATTACCATAAAGTTGTATCAGAGCCAAATCATGCTATGTCATATTAGATTCGTGATTCATAAGTGTTATGAATGTTTCCTTACGTTTTGATGAAAACGGTTTGTTAAAATTTGAAGTGCATCAACCGATTTGCTTTCGGATTTAGGGACTGCTTTTGTTGTTGATTATGGTTAGATAATGTTTATGAACACTTTATTGGATATAGGGATGTATGGAGTAAGGGTAGTTTAAGTTTGAAAATTGGATTTTGGTGAAAAGACCGTATGTGCCGGGTTGTAGTGGAACAACCGCACCTACCGGTAAAATTGCCTAAATCTTGTGAGTCCTACGGTTTCCTATGGTGATGTAGGGCTGTGGGTAAGCCTCTTCACTTATGGATAACTTAAGGATGAGCCGGATTGGACATAAAACTGAAATTCAAACACCTATCGAGCTCCTACATCAAGTTATCTAAATTTGTGTTCTTTGGTCTCATTAAAATAGGACACCACAAAGTACAAGCCTTAATCCTTTAGAAATTGGTAGATAATCTTCTTAGTAAATTTACCTTATCGATGCAACATTGTGTGATGAATGTATGGTTGGATGATCTAGTGGCCTTGTCCTTATGTGATTGGATATTAATCTTGTAATTCATTTGATGATTTGGGTTTGTAATTAAAAGGGGCTTGCATACCTCTTATTTCTTGACTTATGTCAATGTAAAGAGAGTAGGCATTAGGTTGTGAGGTTTATTCAAGATGAAGGACTTGGAGGACATGAAGACCTTGAAGGCCATGTATGCATGGTGATGCATATGTAATAGAATAGGATTCTATTTCCATTTGTTTGCTTACCCTAGATTGACCAATTGGGACATTCCTTGGCTCGGAATGGACCGCATAGGATCGGCTCATGATCATCCACCACGCGATAGGAGCATGCTAGGGCCGTTTATGCTTTGTTGGTATTTTATCCATTTGATGTATGTGATGCATGTTAGGATAGATCACCTAACAAAGATAAACAACTAAAATTTGGTGAGATCTTGCAACTTCAAATAATTAAAAAAGACCTCCACTCGACCCAATCGAGTTTAATAATTAAGTCATAATGGACAAGCGAGTTTTCGTAGTCCATGCCTTCCATCAATAGGGCTGGTTATGAGTTGTATTCGATTCATCCATTATCTCACGAGTCGTGGAACAGGTGTAATTAGAGCAATATGATCGTTTCCTTGATGCACGAGTTAAAGTGCCAAGGGTAGGGCATATTCGGGTCATGGCGTTGTCTCACGAGTCGTGGAACGTCCATGATTAGGGTATGTCTTATCAAGATTGATGGTGTAGACTTAACGTTTAATAATATGGATGTCGCACGAGTCGTGGGTCCATACAAAAAGCGAGGCAAAATATTCTCAAAGGTCGTTTGGTAGAAACGATTGGCAATTTGTTGTCTACCTATTGAATTGACCACACGTCTCACGAGTCGTGGGTGTGGAAAATGTCTTTAGGACTTTGAGACCTACAAAGAAATATGATTTCTCGTTTACCATGTGGGGGCATGGGATTCGATAAAATAGTGGGAGACCTTTATGGTTAGAAGTCCAAGATCATAAAGTATATTAAAAAATTAAATGAACACTAAACATAATCTTTTTCGCCTTTGTAGATTTAAAAGTGTTTTAAAATGGCAAAGAACCCACTTCATATGATACTTGACTCAAACAAACTCACCGGGCCAAATTACTCCGATTGGCTCAACCTTCGCACTTGATTCTAAGAAAAGGAGCTATGTCCTCACCACCCCACCCCCTGTGGCCTTACCGACTGATTCATCGGATGAGGAGCGGGCCACCTTTGACAAATGGGTCGAAGATGATCTTCAAGCCCGTTGCCTCATGTTGGCCTCAATGTCAAGTGAGCTTCAAAAGCAACATGAGAACATGTCTCAGGCTTCGGATATCCACCTTCACTTGTCCGAGTTGTACTCGACTCCGGGTCGGCAAGAACGTTAGAAAAGCTTGCTCATCTTAACGTGGTTATGGACAATGAACTTTATATGGATTTGATCCTTCAATCGTTGCCCCGCTCATTTGACAACTTTGTGATGAACCTTAACATGCATAACATGGAAGTTGGACTTCATGAACTTGTTAATATGCTTCACACGGCGGAAAGCTCTATAGTAAAGGAGAAACATGTGATGTTAGCTCCCACTTCTTCCAAGGGCCGAAAGGCAAAGGGAAAGAAAAAGAAGGGGAAGAGTTCCTCTAAGGACAAGAAGCCTCTTAAGGCCACTCCTAAAGTTGCGAAGGGAAAGGTGCCTAAGGGTATTTGTTTCCATTGTAATAAAGAAGGGCATTGGAAGAGGAATTGTCCTCTTTACCTTAAAACCGTCCCAAATAAGAATCAAGGTATATTTTTCGTTGAAGTTAATATTTCCGTGAATAATGCTAATTGGGTGTTGGACACCGCTTGTGGTTCTCACCTTTGTAATGACAAACATGTGATGAGAACAACAAGGCCCCTTGAACCCGAGGATTGGATTCTCCGCTTGGGCAATGGTGCAAAAGTTGCAGCCGAAGCAATAGGTGATGTAGTACTAGATGTAGGACATTGTAAGCTAGTCCTTAGAGATTGTCTCTATGTACCTACTTTAATCAAGAACCTTATTTCCATTCCTGTTTTGGATCAAGAAGGTTTTTGTTTTACCATTATGAATGGAATTTTTAGCATTTCAAAGAATGGTTCTTTATATACAAAAGGTACACTAGCTAATGGATTGTATAATCTTGAAACGTCCATAACATCTAATACTATATTGCATGTTCACGATAATATTAAGAAACGAAAGGCAAATAACAATAACTCCGCATATCTATGGCATGCTAGACTTGGACATATTTCCAAGAAGAGGATTCAAAGGTTGGTCTCAAATGGGTCTCTAGAAATAGTGGACTTGGATGAGTTCCCAAATTGCGAATCTTGCTTAAAGGGAAAAATGACCAAATTGCCATTTTCTGGGAAACCGGAACGTGCTTCAAGCACTTTGGATTTGATCCATACGGATATATGTGGACCACTAAGTGTTAGTGCTCGAGGATGTTATAAGTACTTCATAACCTTTACCGATGATCATTCACGGTATGGATATGTGTATCTCATAACACATAAGTCCGAAGCTTTTGAAAGGTTCAAAGAGTTTCGCAATGAAGTAGAAAAGCAACTCGGTAAAAGTATTAAGTCACTTCGATCCGATCGAGGTGGAGAATACTTGAGTAGCGAATTCCTCGGTTATTTGAAAGAGAATGGGATTCTCTCAAAGTGGACTCCTCCGGGTACTCCTCAACTGAACGGAGTATCAGAGAGAAGAAATAGAACTCTGTTGGACATGGTTCGATCCATGATGAGTTTCACGGATTTACCTAGAAGCTTTTGGGGTTTGGCTCTTCTTACAACTTCAAAGATACTAAACGTAGTACCTTCGAAAACTGTGCCTAAGACACCTCATGAGATGTGGTTCGGCAAAGCACCCTCTTATAAATTCATGAGAATTTGGGGGTCTCCCGCTTATGTCAAGAAGCTAGTGGGAGATATGTTGGAAGCCAAGTCCACCTTATGCAAATTTGTGGGATATCCTAGATAGTCTATTGGATATCAATTCTATGATCCTAAGGAACAAAATGTGTTTGTTTCTAGGAACGTCATTTTCTTGGAAGAACGTCTTCTTGATAATGAAAAGGTGGAGATAGAATTGGAGAAAATTCGTGAGACGAATGAATCACCACAAGAGATGGAAACAAATGAGAGTAATAAGGAAACCACTAGTACACAACAACTTCATAGGTCCACTCCTGAACATAAACAACCCGAACGGTTTGGATTGATACATGAAACGGGCAATTGGATATTGATCCAAGGACTTATGAAGAAGCTATGTTGGACATAGATTCGAGAAAATGGCGTGAAGCCATGAGAGACAAATTGGACTCCATGTACTCAAAAAAGGTATGGACCTTAGTAGATCCACCAAAGGGAGTAGTACCTGTTGGTTGCAAGTGGATCTACAAGCGAAAGCTTGGAGTAAATGGAGAGGTGTCGACCTACAAGGCAAGGATAGTTGCCAAGGGATACACACAAAGACCGGGCATCGACTTTGAGGAAACCTTCTCATCGGTGGCCATGCCGAAGTCTAATCGGATTTTGCTTGCCATAGCTGCATGGTACGACTTTGAGATATGGTAAATGGATGTGAAAACCGCTTTTCTCAATGGAGACATTGAAGAAGAAATTTATATGGAGCAACCAAAAGGTTTCACACCCAAAAGTAGTGAGCAAAAGGTTTGCAAACTACAAAGGTCCATTTATTGACTTAAACTAGCATCCCGAAATTGGAACAAGCGTTTTGATGAGACAGTCAAATCGTTTGGCTTCATCAAGAACATCTATAAACCTTGTGTGTACAAGAAGGTTAGTGGGAGCTCGATAGAGTTTATAGTGCTTTATGTCGATGATATTCTTCTCATTGGGAATGAAGTAGGAATACTAGAGAAGACTAAAGCATTGTTATCTACAAAATTCTCCATGAAAGATTTGGGAGAAGCTTCCTTTGTATTGGGAATACGGATCTATAGAGATAGATCCAAAAGGTTGCTAGGGCTATCCCAAATGTTGTACATAGAAAAGATACTAAAGAGGTTTAGTATGGATGTTTCGATGAGAGGGTTTCTTCCAATGCGACATGGAATCCATCTCTCCAAGTCGGTGTCTCCCAAGCCTGACGATGAAAGAGAAAGGATGTCAAATATACCTTATGCGTCCGCTATAGGGAGCATAATGTACGCCATGCTATGTACTAGGCCGGATGTGGCACAAGCTCTTAGTGTCACAAGCCGCTTTCAATCCAATCCAGGTGAGAGTCACTGGAGTGCCGTAAAAGCAATCCTTAAGTACTAGAGAAGAACTAAGGATTTGTTCTTGGTCTACCGTAATGGATAATTAAAAATTGAGGGTCACACTGACTCTAGTTTTCATTGTGATGTAGATGACTCCAAGTCTATGTCAGGTTTTGTATTTTGCATGAACCGAGGTGCAGTAAGTTGGAATAGTTCCAAACAGGAAACTGTAGCCGATTCTACAACCGAAGTAGAATACATAGCTACATGTGATGCTGCTAAGGAAGGTGTTTAAATGCGAAACTTCATCCAAGAGTTGGGTGTAGTTCCTAGCATTGCCGAACCCGTTGCTATCTTCTGTGATAACAATGGGGCCATTGCGCAAGCAAAGGAGCCAAGATCTCATCAAAGATCCAAGCACGTATTGAGACGATATCATTTGATACGAGATATCATTGATAGAGGAGACGTGAGAGTGGCGCGCGTTGACTCAAAAGAAAATGTGGCGGACCCACTGCCTAAACCATTGCCAATCAAGGCTTTTGAAGGACATCTCCTTAAGATGGACCTTAAAGTTATGAACGATTGGCTTTAGTGCAAGTGGGAGATTGTTAGAGTAGTGCCCAGCAAGCCAATCAGTTGTCTTGTAAATACTCTTGTAATCAATCTTATTCATGATCAATAAAAGTTAGCATTGGCAATTCTTCATTTATTATGATACATCTAAGCAATTTATGAAGCCCTTAGATCGTTGAAACTATGGAACATGGTACATCCCTCTATGGAATATGTTCTACTATGGTTTAAGATCTTAAAAGCTTTCCAAGTCGTAGAATACTATTGAGATAGGGCATCATTGTATTCGGTAAGACTTGCACGAGTATGCATTCTCTTTTGCATGGGGATGGATAGTTCCATGGACATCGATATGGTAGATATCAATGCATATGAGTGGGTGGCTTGATGAGATCAAGCGCATCGAAACCCCGAGAAAAATCTCATCTTAGGAGCTTATCGGAGATGAAGATTTCTTCTACTTACGATAGTGTACGTAAATTGGTCCTTTGACTTGAGACGTTAGAGTGAACTTCATGTGGAGCGTTTATGGTTTGATGTGTTACTCGACTACTAATTAGCGAGTCATTATAGTTTCACGTCAGGTATGGATTGCTTCGTAGTGAGGTTAATGACGTCAATAAAGGATCCATTAACTCCCACCGTGATGTGGTTGGGCGATTTCCTATGCATTCTTTTGTATGGATTGATTCCGGGAATCTTCGGCCGAAGTGAGTGATGTTAGATTTGGAAAGGAGTTTCCAAATGGGTAATCACTAAAAGGAATCACCATAAAGAATAAAGACGCATAGTTATCAAGGCTAATAGGAATCGGTATGACTCCATGTCCTAGGCCTCGATCTGGAAATAACTTATTGGAAGGAGTGTACGTGCATGGTATGCATAAGAGGATTGATGAGATCAATTCAAGAAAGGTTCACACTTTATTTTCATCATCAGTTAGGACTCGTCGACCGTGAATAGACGACTACCTCGAGTGGTGGGTACTCTGGATTTGATGAGATCATGTCTAAGAGTGATTGATTAAAGGAAGTTTAATGAATCTATTAATTAAATCACAAATGGTTTGTGAGCCCACGGCTAATTGATGGTGAACCCAAGGGGCCACACACAATAGCACAAGATGCAACTTAATTCAATCTATTAAAGTCAAATTGGATTTGACAAGAAGTAGTAATTAATTAATGGAGATTAATTAATTGAATGACTCTATTAATTTAAGTGTTAAATTAATTTAGTCAAAATTAATTAGAAGGGTCTAATTAATTGAAGGAAGAAATAAATGGGTTTCTAATTTTGAATTAGAGATTGGATTTATTAATTAGGAAATAAATGTCCAATTAACCCATGAACAATTTAAATTGGTCTTATGAGATGATCATATATGATATGATATAATGTTTGATATATATATGTGATATATATACAAGAGAGAAATATATATCTTATTATATGTTAGTGGTAGCCACCAACACTATCTTGCATTAAAAGTAGTGTGCTTGGGAAGCACATATTGAAAATTACAATGCAAGATTCAAACATATAATATAAGATATAGTGTTCACTTCATTTTAGTGGGTTCAAGATGCAAGACAAAAACACACACAACATCTTTTACTGTGTGTTCGGGTTTCTCTCCTACCCTAGCAAGAAAAGTTGTTTTCATCATCTCTTTCTCTTCCTTTATCAAGTTTTTAACTTGATTCAAGTACTACTTCATTTTAGTTAATTGTTTGAGGGTGTATTTTCAAGATCTGGCTCATTTTCTTTACTCCTTAAGTGCTATCACTTGTGTGTGTGTGGGCTAGCTTTGGAGGATCTACACTTGGAGATCTTGATGTGGATTTTCTTGAGGTTCTTGGAGAAAGAAGTTTCAACGGAGGAGATTCTAGCTTGGAGCTTGGAGGTGTTGAACCCGTGAGCTTGGAGGTACTTGAAGGTTTCGGGTCTCACTTGCTTGTCGCGATTCTTTGCGGCTCTTCACCTCCCAAGATTGGGAGAGGTATAATTTGATATCTTTCCTTCTAATATGAACTTTGCATGAATGATGATCCTAGGATAGTAATGGTAGAAGGTCTCCATAGCTTTCTTGCAATGTAGTTGCACTTTTTGGGCCGTTTTGTCCCTTTTAAAATTTTTGTTTTCCCGCTGCGTTTTGGCTGCCCTTAGGACCATTACCATCAAACATACTGTTCTGTAACAGCTTAGTCTATTTAATTCTAAGTAACAGTTTTAAAGTTAAAATTTGATTAAAATTTTCAGAGGTCTATTCACCCCCCCCCCCCTCTAGACCTCATCTAACTACTTGGGACCAACATTTGTTTTGTAGGTTAGGATTAGGTGTAGGAGTAAAGTAGAGAAGAAGTGGTACTTGGACAGTGGATGTTCAAGGCACATGTGTGGAAACATACATGAACTGACTGATGTTGTTGCCATAGATGGTCCAAAAGTTACATTTGGAGACAACAAAGAAGGCAAAATTGTGGCGTATGGAAAGCTAATCAATGGTAACATAGAGATATCTGACGTCTCCTATGTCAAAGGCCTCAAGTACAATCTGCCGAGCATAAGTCAATTTTGTAACAAGGGATTCTAAGTCGTCTTCTAATCAATTAAGTGGTATGTTGACAAATTGGAATCAAGAAGGTTATTGTATCTGGAAGAAGACAAGGGAATATCTACATAGGCTGCTGGCACAGAGTTAGCCGATGCTTATTCCCCAGATACCGTCAACATAGTCGACTGGAATTCTGTGGACAAGAATTCTATTGTTTGTTTGGTGGCCTCTACACCAAGTGAAATCAGTTGGCTTTGGCACAAAAGAATGAATCATGTGAATTTCAAGACCATCAACAGATTAATTAAGAACAACCTGGTAGAAGGAATTTCAAAGACATTTATGAGAAAATGACAAGCTTTGTGATGCCTATCAGAAGGGTAAACAAATCAAGTCATCTTTCAAAATCAAGAAGCACCAATCATCAACCAGAATTTTAGAGCTACTTCACATGGACTTATTTGGACCCATTGATCCTATCAGCAATGGTGGAAATAAGTACTGCCTAGATGTTGTGGATGATTATTCATGATATACTTGGGTTGTCTTCATGAAGAAGAAAAGTGAAACCAAGGAGCATCTTATCAATCTGATGGAACTGATCCAGAATGAGAAAAGCCTAAAGATATTGAAGATCAAATCAGATAGGGGACTGAATTTACAAACTCTACTGTTGAAAAGTATTGTAACACCAGAGGAATCAGCCATGAGTACTCTGCTGCCAGAAACCCTCAACAAAATGGAGTTGCTGAAAGGAGAAACAAAACTCTTAAAGAAGCTGCAAGAACCATGATAGCTGAAGCAAAACTGCCTCAAAGATTCTTGGCAGAAGCTACAAATACGACATGCTACATCCAGAACAGATACATGATCAACAAAAGTCAAAACAAGACACCTTATGAAGTCTAGAACAACAGAAAGCTTAATATTCATTATCTTAGAATTTTTGGTTGTAAATGATGTTTTGAACAATGGGAAAAATCACCTTACTGCATTTGCAGAAAAGGCTGATGAAGCTGTTTTTGTAGGATACTCTACTGTTAGTAAAGCCTATAGAGTTTTTAACAAAAGGACATTACTTGTAGAAGAATCTATTCATGTTGATGAACCAAATCAATATTCTGAAAAGAATCAAAGTGCTAATTAAGATCTGTCTACTGATTTTCAGAAATTGAATGTTGAAAGAAAAGAAGAAAATGTTCCCATCATACTAGTTGATCTCAACCCAGCGGATAACTTACGTACTGTTCAAAATCAGACCACTAATTGTCTAACAGACGAGTTGCAAACAACTGACAGACCAGAGACTGTTCAATGGACTGCAAATGTTCAACAGACTAGTACTGAAACTCCAACAGTAGTGTTGCAAGATTAATCAAGAGGACAACATCCAGATTTGCAACCTGATCTCGGATGGATCAGAGATCACCCACCTGATCTAGTGATTGGTGATCCATTGGATAGAGTAAAGACTAGAAGAGCTGCTGCAAATGAAGCAATGTTTGTCAGCTTCCTATCCCAAATTGAGCCTAAGAAAATTGAAGAAGCTCCTAGTGATTCTCATTGGATTGAAGCAATGCAAGAAGAGCTGAACCAATTTGAAAGGAATGAAGTCTGGTACTTAGTTCCTAGACCAAATTATCAAAGAGTAATTGACACTATGTGGATTTTCAGAAATAAGATGAATGAAGATGGTATTGTGACTAGAAATAAAGCAAGACTAGTTGCCAAGGATAACTGTCAAGAAAAATGCATTGACTTTGATGAGACATTTTCACAAATGACAAGGCTTAAGCAATCATACTGTTCATTGCCTATGATGCTCACGAGACATTCACTGTCAATCAATTGGATGTGAAGTCTGCCTTTCTCAATGGAGAATTGCAAGAAGAAGTTTATGTTGAATAACCTCCTGGATTTGAAGTTCATCAAGAAATAGAAAAGTATATCGTCTGAAGAAAGCCCTCTATGGATTGAAACAGGCTTCAAGAGCATGGTACAACACTTTATCTGACTTTCTTTCAATTAAAAGATTTCGAAAAGGTAATGTAGACAAGACCTTGTTTACTATTGAATGGGAAGATCATATATTACTTGTGCAAATATATGTGGACGATATTATTTTTGGTTCAACTAACCAACAGATGTGTGAGAAGTTCTCTAAGCTGATGCAGAACAACTTTGAAATGATGGGAGAACTAAATTACTTTCTTGGATTGCAAGTTAGACAGTTGCCTAATGGTATATTCATCAACCAAGCTAAGTACACAAAAAATCTATTCAAGAAATTTGGTATGGAAACTAGCTCATCTGTTAGTATTCCTATGTCTAAAGGACTTCGTCTGGATAAAGATGAAGATGGCAAATCAGTTGACATCACTAAATATAGAGGCATAATAGGTCACTGCTATATCTAACAGCTAGCAGACCAGACATTATGTACTCTGTTAGGGTTTGTGCGAGATATCAATCAAATCTTAAGTAGTCTCATCTCTTAGTTGCCAAAAGAATCCTTAGATATCTTAAAGGCACTCAATAATTGGGATATTGTGGTACCCTAGAGAATCCGGATTTGAGGTTATTAGTTATTCAAATTCTGACATTGCTGGTTGCAAAATTGATAGGAAGAGTACTAATGGTACTTGCCAATTTTTAGGTAGTCGTCTGATCTCATGGATGAGTAAGAAGCAGACTTCAATATCTATCTCTACTGCTGAAGTTGAATACATTGCTGCTGGAGATCGACTAGAAGATTATAATATTACGATCAGTGGAATACCCATCTACTGTGACAACCTAAGTGCAATCTCACTTACTCAGAACACTACAAATCACTAAAGGACTAAACATATTGAGATCAAACATCATTTCATCAGAGATCATGTGGAAAAAGGAAATGTCATTATTGAGTATGTTCATACATACAATCAGATTGCTGACATCTTCACCAAACCACTAAGAGCAGACCTAGGTAGCTGAGGGGGAACTTATTAGAAGACTAAAGTTCACTAGCTTACAAATATGTTATCATTCTTCAATAGTAACTTTCAACAGATTAGTTGACTGATGGATTCTTAAACTCAGGGGGAACGTGTAAGACTAGCGGTATTCCTGATTAAAGATGAAATTTGTTAATGACAGTTAGTTGAAATTACCTGTTCTGAAGATTTATTCTTAATTCTTGAAGACTGAATATTAATTTATTTTGCTGGATTGACAAACAACAAAGGAAGTGATGGGATAGTGCCCTGCAAGCCAATATATTTAGCTTGTATTGGATCTATCATTATCTTTCTTTAGTATAAATGACTTAATACGCTTGTTTATTTATAGTATGTAAATCAAACAATGGCCAACTACATCTCTCGCGAATCACTTAAGGGATTTGATGAAATCCTTAGATCACAATAGACTATGGGACGATTCACTTCATTACTGAGTGCAATCATGAAACAGTCTCTAAGGTCGTGATCTTAAAACTATTCCAAGTCATAGATTCCGAACGAGACGGGGTACCGTAGGAATCACAAAGACTTGTACAAATATGCATGATTCACGTGGAGTTGTTGGTCCCAAGTGGTCAGAAGAGGTTTAGAGGGGGGGGGGGGTGAATAAACCTCTTTAAAATTTTCTTTGAATTTTAACTTTAAAACTTTACTTTAAACTGAGCAGACTAAGCTGATCAGATTAGTGAGTTACAATTCTGTTCGCGAACAAATCTTTGAACAGGTCTGTTGACCACTCGTCTGATAGTTACTTAGCTGATTTGTTAAAATCAGTTTTAATACTTAGAGTACTTGCAGCGGATTTTCAAAGTGTTTTTCACAAGTAATCTTAGCAGTTTGAAAAATGCTTCCCCAGTTTTATAAACTCCTTTTTATCTCTTTTTCAAACAGTTAACTTAATGTGTTTTTGTGCAAACAGAAAATATGCAGATTTAAAATCAATGTAAAAACACAAGTAATTTTTATAGTGGTTATATGGATTTGAATATCCTTTAGTCCACTCTTCCAAGTCACACAGATCTTGGGTTATACTATAATCACAAAGTTTACAGTATACTCTGCTTGCGTCGAACAACAAATGAAACGACCACAAGTTCGCAATAGGAAATCACACAGAAAACCTATTTTCTGAAGTTTGATCCCTCACAAAGATGGATCACAACTCCGCACAACACTCTTGTTTACAAAATCACTCAGAAGATGTATTTTTCTTGATTCTTCAACTCTGCTTTCGTCAACAAATGACTCAGCTGATGAGTGAGCTGTTCTTGAGACTTTAAAGAATTTTGCTTCGGAAATTTCTCTCAGAAAGTGTGTTGCTTGTTTCTTCTTCGTCTCTTTCAGCTATTTATACTTGAGGATTGAAAAATGTCCGTTGAAGAGAGACAGGTTTCAAATTCCTCGAGTACTGGTCCTTAAAATCCGCGAACGGCTCTTTTGCAGTCTGTCCGTACTGTAAACAGTACTATTCTGCAGGCAGCATTAAATGCAGCATTAAATGCACTCGGCTGATGCGAAGCTTTTCTTCAATCATTTGTCTTAAATATCCTCGTACTTCAGCATTTATTACACCAAGGGGCATTTATTACCGTTGGGAACACTTCATGATCTTCTTCACTTGGCTGACGAAAGTATAAGTCTGATGGTGAACTCGGCTGATCTCAAACTTGAACAAATCTGATTTGAGTCGGATGATCTTCACTAATCTGATAACTTCACTTCAGCAGATCAGAAGTCTTGGACCTTGAAACTTTGACTCTTCTGATGTTTTCATTACTTAGTCAAAATTCCTTGATAAGTTTATCAGCTAAGTTACTCCATACTTAGCCAATCTTGAAGTTTTGGAATGCATCAAAACCTCCCTTATCAAATTTCCTTTAGTGCCTTCATCTTCATCCTTATCCAACACTTTCCCCCTTTTTGATGATGACAAAACTTCAGCTAAGTACCTGTTGAATACCTAAGCTAAAGATTGTAATCCTCAAAATTTTCTGAGATAGAAAAAGTTTATTGGATTGAACTTGACTTTTCATTAATATTGAAAAAGAGTTACATAGTACAAGTTCATCAGATGAGATTTCTGAAGAAATAGATAAAGTAAACTGATTACAAGGATTTTACAAGTTCTAGCTATCAGCTTCTTCATCTGATCCTTCCAGCACTTCTTCATATTCATAAGATGATTCTTCATCATCAGCTTCTTCTTCCAAGGTTGCTTTGGCAGCTTCCATCTTCTCCTTAAGTTCTTGTTCTTGAAGAGCTTTCAAAGCTTCCATGTCCTTCCTGGCAGATTCTGTATTCTTGTACTTGGTATCTTCTTTTTCAGTCTTTTCTTCTTCTTCTACCGTTCCAAGCTTTTCAGTCTTGTCAGCTGTTTCTTCAGTTTCCTTGGCTTCAATAGTTGCAGCAGCAGTTTCTTCCTTAGTTGGTTCTTCAGCAGCAAACTCCTTTGCTGGTTCTTCAGCAGCAGTCTCTTTAGCTGGTTCTTCCCTTTTATCTTCCCCCTTTTTGTCATCATCAACTCTGATGACAGCAGAAGGTTCAACAGCAGGGTTGAGAGCAACTGTTGGAATCTTTACTCCAGCGCATAAAGCCTTTAGATTCTGATTAACAACGTCATGACTGGCTGTTAGATGATGAATATCAGTGCTGATGACATCAGTCTTATCATTGAAGTAGTCAATGTTGAGGTTGATAGTTGCAATTTCATTTTGAACTTCCTGTGAAGCCTTTGCCACTTCTTGCAACATCCCAAGATTGATTTCCTTCTCTTCTTGACTGACTTTAATGAAAGTTGCAGTTAAGTCAGCAATCTTGTGCTCAGCTGATTTTAAAGCAGTGTGAAGATGATTCACATCACCCTTCACATCTTCAACATTTTGGTTCAGATCTCTCAGGCCGTGCACTAACTGCAATGAGTTGTCTTGAGGAATTGGAATACTGTTGATCTCTCTCTTGATGATTTCTTCAGTTGATCCTTGAACAGTTTCCAGCTGAAGTCTGTTGGTTTCTGCCAACTCTGCTTTAAGTTCATCCTTCAGCTCCTCCTTAACCTTCAATAACTGTTGCTTGCGCTTGTCTTCCAGTTCCTTAAGTTGGTTTTCCATCAGCATCTGGATTGCTTCCATCAGTGATGAATGTTGATCAGCTGATGAAGCAGAAGCATCAGCATCAGCTTCCTTCTCTTCAGTCGCCTGTTGAATAGGGACCTCTTCCATATCCGTCATCTGATGATCTTCAGAAGTCTTAGCTTGGCATTCAATAGCTAAGGACTTGTCAGCAGACTTGTGCTCATCAGTAACATCATCGTAGAACAGATTAGTAATGGTTCCATCTTCATTAAAGCATGTTGTCTGTCTAATCTGCCTTACAATAATCCAAGGGTTGACAGGAGCATTGTTTCCCTTAGGGACTTCATAGTACGGTTGTACTTCCTTGCCAAAAATAATTTGTTGAATGCTTGGCAGCAGTGGCAAGTCGCTTGAACATCCTTGCTGATATTTTGACTTTTTAGACCATCTCTTCAGAGCAGTCATAACAGCAAACTTAATTGCTCTTTCTTCAGCATCTTCAGACTTCTTTTTCTTGTCAGGCAAGGTGCTTTTGATTTTCTTGGCCTCCTCCAATGCAAAGCCTTTTGCATAACTATGCATGACATTTCTTACATAGCTGGGATCAAGGGCCTTTTGGATGGAGTTTGTTTTCAGCCAAGTTAGAACCCATTGTTCTTCATCAGCTAACTCCTTCATGCTTTGAAGTTCTGTTATTGATTTGTTCAGCCTGTTGTCTCTCCAACTGATATACCTTGGCTTTTCTTGGTTGAACAGAGTCCTCAACATAAGTTTCTGATCATAGTATGCCAGAGACTTCTCAAATTTCTTGAAAAGCTCCTTGTCAGCATATACTATCTCAAAAGCTTTTCTGACTTCAAACTTGTCCTTTGACTTGAGTTTGGGGGCAGGCAGTAATATCTTCTTCTTGTCTTCTTCATCATTCTTGCCTTCTCCAATCTTGATGCCACCTCCATGGACAGGTCCATAGGCATCAACTTTGCTCAATTCAATCACCACAGCCATTTCAGCATCCTCAGCAGCTTTCCTCTCTGCTTCAGACATGCGTCTTCTGGCTTCATCCTTTGCTTCTTGAGCATTGCTTAGCTCAAGTGTATTCTTCTACTCCAACTCATCCTGTTTTCTTTGTTCAGCCTCCTCCCTTGCTTTCTTGTCAGCTTTGGAAACTTTCTTTTTCCTCAGCACTATTTTCCTCTTGCCTTTATCAGCAGGGGCTGGTCTAGCAGATGATATGGGAGCAGCAGCAATAGGATAGATGATTTGGACATCTGGATCTTCTTGAGGTTGAGTAACCTCAGCTGTTGATGTGACTTGACTTGGCTGTTGCTCATCAGCTTTGTTGGCAGCAGCAGTCTCATCTGTTACAGCAGGCCTTTCAGCAGCTTCAGGGTCTTCCCTTGCTACATTTTCCAAGTCCGTTGGTTCTTCTATAAAGGTCATCTGTTTTCTAGCAGATTTCTTGGTTCTCCCTTCACGGTAAGTGGTTGTAGCAGTGTCTCTCTGTTGACTTCTTGTTCGTTGAGAGATACCTTCAGCAGGCCTCTCTGCTGATGGAGTTCTTGATGGTGATGCAGGGGATCCAGTCCTTACATCAGCAATTATATTTTCAACAATCTTAGTGGCTTCAGCAGCAGAAGTCACTATCTCCATCTGCTTAGGAATCTTTTCCTTAGGCTTGTCAGCCGCCTTCTTCTTTTTGGTCTCAACAGCTAAGTCAGCAGTCTTGACCAGTTTTCTTTGCCTTTTGGCAGGAACCTCTTTTGGTTCCTCAACATCAGCTTCCTCCGGTTCACCAGCCTTCATCTTTTGAACAGGCAAGTACTTGGATACTGCCTTAGATTTATGGATCTCTTTTCCATTCTTCATATCACAACCCAGCTTTGACAGCAGATAGCTGAGAGTGATTCTGTGGTTGGTGGTGGGGCCTTTTCCTTTCTTATCATCAAGAAAGTCAGCTAATATGTACCAGACTATGATTGACCAGTTGATTTCCAGTCCATAGTATATGGCAGCCATGATGCTGAACCTCTTCATGGTAACAGCATCCAGTGAGAAGGTGCAGTTCTCGATCAGCTTAGCTACCATATCAGCCATCCGCTGATATTCATCCTTCAGTTGCTTCTTCCTTATATTTCCAGACAACGTTTCTCCCTCTTTGGCGCAGATCGCCCAAAACTGTTGGTGTTTGTCCTCTGTCAGCACAGTGACGTCATGTCGTCCACTGTTAGGAAGCCCAAAAGTCTCGTGAAGAACAGCAGGAGTGATAGTGATAGTTTTGCCTCCCACAGTAGCCTTAATCGCTAGTGAGTTATAGTCAGCTTTCGCAGAGTTGTAGTACTCCATCACTTGGTCAGTCCAGATAATTCCTTCGTGGTATTCCATGAAGTTTACCAGCGAAGCAGCTTTGAACTTTTCGAGCAGTTCTTTCATCAGATCCGTACCGGATTGGTAGTAGGAATCATAGACGAGAAACATACCTTCAGCGGCCATTGTTGATCTGTTGAAGGTTAGAAAAACAAAGAGAAGTATGCAGAAAATTGCAGATAAAATTCTCACAAGTACTTTTGAATGCTTAGAGTGCGTAAAGAGCGACTCGACTGATCAGATGGGGATTTATAGAGTTGGGGTATGTTGGTTTCCGTGATATCCGCCAACCGTTAGATCCGTTTTTCTGTCAGTGCTGATCGTGCGGCGTCAGTTACGACTTTTCGAATTCAAAAGATATTTAATGAAGAGCGGGAATATGTACCGCCCAACAGTTACTTATAAAAGCGTATTTTGAATAAAATGTTTTAAAAGGTTTCGCTTTTATTAAAGTAATCAGATGAGTAACATAAATACTTATCTGATGGACTACTGTCCTGATGACAATGCTGTTATCAGAGAATGCCAATAGCTGATAACCTTCCTCAGCTGTTTGTCAATCCAGCTAGATAAAATAAGTTTAATCTTCGATAGTTGAGTCTTCTGATGAAAACATAACTTCAACTAACTGTCATTAACAAATTTCATCTTTAATTCAGAAGTACCGCTAGTCTTACACGTTCCCCCTGAGTTTAAGAATTCATAAGTTAACTAGTCTGTTGAGAGTTAATCTTTGAAGATAATAACGAAGTACTAAGCTGTTGAACTCCAGTCTTCTGATGAGTTCCCCCTCAGCTTATGCTTCCAAATTAAGTAGTCCTAACTCAGCTCTTAGAGTTGAGAACCTTGCTTCACTTAAAGGTTTGGTGAAGATATCAGCAATCTGATTATCAGTATGAACATACTCAATCATTACATTGCCTTTTTCAACATGATCTCTAATGAAATGATGCTTGATCTCAATATGCTTAGTCCTTGAATGACTTGTAGTGTTCTGAGTAAGTGAGATTGCACTTGTATTGTCACAGTAGATTGGAATTCCACTTATCTTGATATTGTAGTCTTCTAGTTGATGTTTCAACCAAAGTATCTGTGCACAGCAAGCTCCAGCAGCTATATATTCAGCTTCAGCAGTAGATATAGAGACTGAGGTTTGCTTCTTACTCATCCATGAGATCAGACGACTGCCTAAGAACTGACAGGCACCTGTTGTGCTCTTTCTGCCAATCTTGCAGCCAGCAAGGTCTGAATCTGAATAGCCAATAAGTTCAAATCCAGATTCTCTAGGATACCATAATCCCAATTCTTGAGTGCCTTTAACATATTTCAATATCCTCTTGGCAGCTAAGAGATGAGATTCTTTGGGGTTTGATTGAAATCTTGCACAGACTCCAACTGAGTACATTATGTCAGGTCTGCTTGCTGTTAGATACAACAATGAACCTATAATGCCTCTATATTTGGTTATGTCCACTGATTTGCCATCTTCATCTTTATCCAAACGAAGACTTGTAGACATAGGAATTGTAGCAGTAGAGCTAGTTTCCATACCAAATTTCTTGAACAGATCTCTTGTGTACTTTGCTTGGCTGATGAATATTCCATCAGGCAACTGTCTAACTTGCAATCCAAGAAAATAATTAAGTTCACCCATCATGCTCATTTCAAACTTATTCTGCATCAGCTTGGAGAACTTATCACACATCTGTTGGTTAGTTGAACCAAAAATAATATCGTCCACATATATTTGCACAAGTAATATATGGTTTTCCCATTCAATTGTGAACAAGGTTTTATCTACCTTACCTTTTCGAAATCCTTTAATCAAAAGAAAATCAGATAGGGTATCATACCATGCTCTTGGAGCCTGTTTCAGTCCATAGAGAGCTTTCTTCAGACGATATACTTTGTCCTCTTCTTGATATACTTCAAATCCAGGAGGTTGTTCAACGTACACTTCTTCTTGCAATTCTCCATTGAGAAAAACAGACTTCACATCCATCTGATAGACAGTGAAGTTCTTGTAAGCAGCATAGGCTAGAAACAGTCTGATTGCTTCAAGTCTTGCTACTGGTGCAAAAGTTTCATCAAAGTCAATTCCTTCTTCTTGACAATAACCCTTGGCTACTAATCTTGCTTTGTTTCTGGTGACAACACCATCTTCATTCATTTTATTTCTGAAAACCCACTTAGTGCCAATTACTCTTTGATGACTTGGTCTAGGAACTAAGTACCAGACTTCATTCCTTTCAAATTGATTCAACTCTTCTTGCATAGCTTCTATCCAGAAGGAATCATTGAGAGCTTCTTCAATTTGTTTAGGCTCTATTTGAGATAGAAATGTGACAAACATAGCATCTTGTGCAGCAGCTCTTCTTGTTTTCACTCTATCTAAAGGATCACCAATAACTAGTTCAGGTGGGTGATTCTTGAGCCATCTGAGATCAGGTTGCAGATCAGGATGTTGTCCTCTGTCTTGATCTTGCAACACTACTGTTGGAGTTCCAGTAGTAGTCTGTTGAACATTTGTAGTCTGTTGAACAGTCTCTGGTCTGTCAGCTGTTGGCAACTCGTCTGTTAGACAATCAGCACTGTGATTTTGAACAGCACATGAGTTAGCAGCTGAACTTAGATTAGGTAGTATGATGGGAACATATTCTTCATTTCTTCCAATGTCTAACTTCTGTAAATCAGCAGACAGATCTTGATTAACACTTTGATTCTTTTCAGAAGATTGACTTGGCTCATCAAATACTACATGGATAGATTCTTCTATTAGTAATGTTCTTTTGTTAAAAACTCTGTAAGCTTTACTAACAGTAGAGTATCCTACAAAAACAGCTTCATCAGCCTTTTCTGCAAATGCAGTAAGGTGATTTTTCCCATTATTTAATACAAAACATTTACAACCAAAAATCTTAAAGTAATGAATGTTTGGTTTTCTGTTGTTCCAAACTTCATATGGAGTCTTGTTCTGATTTTTGTTGATCATACATCTGTTCTGGGTAAAGCATGCTGTATTTGTTGCTTCTGCCCAAAATCTTTGTGGCAGCTTAGCTTCAGCTATCATGGTTCTGACAGCTTCTTTTAGTGTTCTGTTTCTCCTTTCAGCAACACCATTTTGTTGAGGGGTTCTTGCAGCAGAATACTCATGATGTATTCCTTTGATATTACAATACTCTTCAACAGTAGAGTTTGTAAACTCTGTCCCTCTATCTGATCTGATCTTCAATATTTTGATACTCTTCTCATTCTGGATCAGTTCCATCAGATTTGTAAGATGTTCCTTGGTTTCACTTTTCTTTTTCATGAAAATCACCCAAGTATATCTTGAATAGTCATCCACAACAGCTAGGCAGTATTTCTTTCCACCATTGCTGACTGGATCAATGGGTCCAAATAAGTCCGTATGCAACAGCTCCAATATTCTTCCAGAAGATTGGTGCTTCTTTTCTTTGAATGATGACTTGATTTGTTTACCCTTCTGACATGCGTCACAGAGCTTGTCTTTGCTCATGACCGCTTTTGGAATCCCTTCTACCAAATCATTCTTGATTAATCTGTTAATGGTCTTGAAGTTTAGGTGATTCATTCTCTTGTGCCATAGCCAACTGACTTCACTTGGTGCAGATGCCACCAAACAAACACTTGAATTCTTGTCAACAGAATTCCAGTCAACTATGTAGATATTTCCCTGTCTTCTTCCAGATAAAATTACCTTCTTTGTACCAATCTGTTCAACGTAGCACTTATCTGTTGAGAAGATAACTGAATATCCTTTGTCACAAAATTGACTTATGCTCAGTAGATTATACTTTAGGCCTTTAACATAGGGGACGTCAGATATCTCTATGTTTCCTTTGATCAGTCTTCCTTTAGCTTTAATCTTGTCTTCTTTGCTGTCTCCAAAAGTAACTTTTGGACCATCCACAGCAACTGCATCAGTCAACTCATGTATGTTTCCACACATGTGCCTTGAACATCCACTGTCCAAGTACCAAATCTTCTCTACTTTACTCCTACTCCTAATCCTAACCTACAAAACAAAAATAAAATTGTTTTAGGTACCCTTATTGAGAGGGTCCTGAAGGATTAGTTCCACCTTTGACAACCCAAGATGTTGAAGTCTTAGGCTTCTTAGGCTTCTGAGTTTTGACAGGAGCATGAACAGCTTTATTTTCATCATAGTTATCAGATAAGTCATGTTGATGATCAGTATGATAAGAATAATGTTCATAAGCAGGGTAAGGTGCATGATAGGCAGGGTATGCATGCATTGGATGAGCAGGGTAAGGTGCATAGTAACTAGGAAATTGAGGTGCATGATACATAGGATGATATGCAGCAGGTTGCACATAGTATGACTCATTTCCATACCAAGCATTTTGATTTTTCTTGTTTTTATGCTTCTTTGGTTTACTAGATGCTTGCTCATTTGATTTTGACTTAGTTTTACCACTAGTCTGATTGACTTTAGCTTTATCAGCAGACTTCTTAGGGCTCTGCTGTTTGGTCTTACTAGTCTGATTTCCTACACTAGGCTCTTTGCTCTTTTTAGCCTTAGGAGATTTCTTCTCCTTTACCACTTTCTCAGATGAGGCAGGTTTAGAAGTTTGAACATACAGAATGACCTTACTATTGTCAGCTGATATGAATTTTTCAGTATGATTCAATTCTAATTTATCCTTTTCTAAAAGTGTCTCCTGTTTACTAGATGTATGCATGGATGCAACAGTAGACTTATCATGAGACTCAATAATTTTCTCAAGTTCCATGATTTTTCCTTTATAAACCTCACACTCAGCTTTCAGAGATTCATGCTCTTGCTCAAGCTGTTTATATTCAGCTGATTCCCTTGGCTTTTCAGCTAAGAGTTTTAGTGAACTATTTTGCTCTTTTAGCAAGTTCATCTCTTCCTTAAGCTTAACAAACTCTCCAGCAATAGTAGTATTATTCAACATCATTTGCTCTAGAGAATTAAACAGTTCATTTTCTTGAGGAGTTACCTCATCCTCTGAGTCATCAGATTCCTTTGCCATCAGGCAGAGGAGAGCAGGTTTTTCTTCATCAGACGATTCTTCATCAGATGTGTCTGAGTCTGAATCAGATGAGTAGACAACAGTCAGCTTTTCTGCTTCAGCCATCATTGCTTTTCCTCTCTGATGCTTTCTTTCTTTTCTCATTTTCTTCTCTTCCTCAGTGTACTTCTCTGCTTTTGGATATGGGCAGTCTTTAATGAAGTGTCCCAATTTCCTGCAGTTGTAACACATTAGTTTTGCTTTATAATCATCCTTATCCTGAGAAGAAAAATTAGGTTTAGAAGTAGAAGCATTGTTGTATTTGTTCTTCATTTTTCTTTTGTAGAACTTCTTAAAATTGTTTATCAACAGTGCAACATCTCCAGCAGTGCACTCCTTCTTGTTGAGTAGAGTGGCTTCATCAGATGGGTCCACTTCAGCAATTCTTTGAGCTGGTCTTCTTTGGTTTTCAGCAGCAACCAGGGCAGCTGTGGGTCCTGAAGTTGAGGTTTCTTCAATTCCCATTCTTGGCAGTTTATACTCATAAGCCTTGAGTACGGAGAACAACTCTGTAAGAGAAATCTTGCCCAGATCTCTTGATTCTTCCATTGCTGTCACCTTCATGTTGAACTTGGAAGGTAGAGCCTTCAGTACTCTGACAGTGATTTCTTTGTCAGTGAAAGTCTTTCCCAACTTTAAAACTTCATTCAGAGTTCTGGTGAATCTGGTATCCATCTGATCAATGGTTTCTCCAGACTTCATCTTGAAGTTGTCCAGCTTCTCCAAGGCAACACTGAGCTGATGCTCTTTAATTGCATCATTGCCTTCGCTCATATCTCTGACTTTGTCCCACATCTCCTTTGCAGTTTTGCAATGTTTGACCTTGTCAAACCGATCATTATCCAGGGCTTTAGTCATGATGAATCTCCCAACTTTATCTAGATTGTAAAGCTTGATTTCCTCTGGAGTCATCTCGTGAAGGTCTTTTTCCACAACCGTATCTACTTCATTTATTTTTATGGTCTTTGTGAATCTGAATGGACCTTTAATGATACATGTGTACATGTTATCATTGTAGGCTGCTAGAAAGATTTCCATTCTAATCTTCCAGTCTTCAAAAGACATACCAGCAATGTGGGGAACATGGCTGATACAATCCATTTTTCAAAAAGTTTTGATTTTTCAAAAAGATGCTCTTTTGAAAAGTTTTGAAAACCTTTGAAAAACACTTGGATCAAGCTCGTTGATCAGGCAGCTGATTCTAGTGAACCACCTGCTCTGATACCACTTGTTGGTCCCAAGTGGTCAGAAGAGGTTTAGAGGGGGGGGTGAATAAACCTCTTTAAAATTTTCTTTGAATTTTAACTTTAAAACTTTACTTTAAACTGAGCAGACTAAGCTGATCAGATTAGTTAGTTACAATTCTGTTCGCGAACAAATCTTTGAACAGGTCTGTTGACCACTCGTCTGATAGTTACTTAGCTGATTTGTTAAAATCAGTTTTAATACTTAGAGTACTTGCAGCGGATTTTCAAAGTGTTTTTCACAAGTAATCTTAGCAGTTTGAAAAATGCTTCCCCAGTTTTATAAACTCCTTTTTATCTCTTTTTCAAACAGTTAACTTAATGTGTTTTTGTGCAAACAGAAAATATGCAGATTTAAAATCAATGTAAAAACACAAGTAATTTTTATAGTGGTTATATGGATTTGAATATCCTTTAGTCCACTCTTCCAAGTCACACAGATCTTGGGTTATACTATAATCACAAAGTTTACAGTATACTCTGCTTGCGTCGAACAACAAATGAAACGACCACAAGTTCGCAATAGGAAATCACACAGAAAACCTATTCTCTGAAGTTTGATCACTCACAAAGATGGATCACAACTCCGCACAACACTCTTGTTTACAAAATCACTCAGAAGATGTATTTTTCTTGATTCTTCAACTCTGCTTTCGTCAACAAATGACTCAGCTGATGAGTGAGCTGTTCTTGAGACTTTAAAGAATTTTGCTTCGGAAATTTCTCTCAGAAAGTGTGTTGCTTGTTTCTTCTTCGTCTCTTTCAGCTATTTATACTTGAGGATTGAAAAATGTCCGTTGAAGAGAGACAAGTTTCAAATTCCTCGAGTACTGGTCCTTAAAATCCGCAAACGGCTCTTTTGCAGTCTGTCCGTACTGTAAACAGTACTATTCTGCAGGCAGCATTAAATGCAGCATTAAATGCACTCGGCTGATGCGAAGCTTTTCTTCAATCATTTGTCTTAAATATCCTCGTACTTCAGCATTTATTACCGTTGGGAACACTTCATGATCTTCTTCACTTGGCTGACGAAAGTATAAGTCTGATGGTGAACTCGGCTGATCTCAAACTTGAACAAATCTGATTTGAGTCGGCTGATCTTCACTAATCTGATAACTTCACTTCAGCAGATCAGAAGTCTTGGACCTTGAAACTTTGACTCTTCTGATGTTTTCATTACTTAGTCAAAATTCCTTGATAAGTTTATCAGCTAAGTTACTCCATACTTAGCCAATCTTGAAGTTTTGGAATGCATCAAAACCTCCCTTATCAAATTTCCTTTAGTGCCTTCATCTTCATCCTTATCCAACAGGAGTGAATTTGTAGCGTTTCATGAGCAAGGCATTTGAGGCCAGTGCATATGAGTAGGTGGTTCGATAGAGGATCGAACGCATCGAACGACCCGAACAGAGAAACCCATTGTGGAAGCGCATGACGCACATCGGCGATGGGATGTTTCTCAAGCTTATAAGAGTGTACGATTTAGTCCTTAGACTTGAGGTGCTAGGGCGTACGTACTTAGATTTAGGTGCCGGTCACTTAGCTTGATCATTGTGTGCCTAAGTTGGGTGCGTATAGTCGTGTACGCGAATGGTTAGCATAGGATCTACCGACTCAACGTAGTGTGTTGAGGTAATTCCTATACGGTCTTAGATAATAGATTCAGAGAAACCTGTGGTGATTTACACAGTTTCGTGGGGTGATCAAAGTAGCGAAGTAAATAGCTAAAACACAATTAAATAAGGAGAAGATCAATAATGTATATTTTGAACGTAGGTGTACATATTACAAGTAATGAGGGTCCTATATGAGCATTATAGGATGCCGTACAAGCTAAAGGATAAATACATATAAAGTAACCTAAACTAACTTTCACGAGGCGGTCCGAGCAGTAGCTTCGAGTAGGGAGCACCTGGGAAAGCGTGTCTGGCGTCATAAATGCTTGTGGTATTTATAGTGGAAATGGTGAGCTAGATGATCCACCCGCAGGGATATATTTCTCGGCCCAAAGGCCTGGGCCTGATGTCGGCCCAACAGTAACCTTCGACCATGAGCTCTCTCTGATAGGTCGGACCTAATAAACTGGGACTTGGGCTCGATTCTATGTCTCCAAGGTCGGGATTCATGATCTTCGATCCTGTCTGGGCCTCTGAATGAAGAGTCCAAAATATTCCTCATCAATACTCCCCCACTTCTCGAGCGCAAAGTGAAGTTTAAGCTCGGAGAAGTATGTGTTGCTTCAAATGGCGGGATGACCGAACCATTTATGATGTGTTTCGGATATGCCTCGTTAAAAACCTAATTCGGAAAAACCCATTAGGATAAAAACTGAATCAGGGAAAAAGAGTGCATATCTTGGAAACAATACAATGATTCTGTTGTGATGATATATGTTTTGTTGTTAACAATCTTCGTCTGGATTTTGAGTCGATCTTAATCAAAGTGTCCTTCTGTATTAGTTGCCATGATTGATTCCTTATTAATACTCCCCCACTTCTCCGAGCATTGGGTAAAGTAAATGATCGGAGAAGTAAATAAATATCGAGATAAAAGAGGCATGTCTTCTCCTGCTTTGGTCTACGGCCCACAATTCCAGAGAGTATAGGGGTCTAATATGCAATTAAGGGAAAATCAATTTGAATTTACCCTGAGGGAGTTCAAACGTCGTGGTTATTCGGGGTTCGGTTTGCAATTTACCGTTTTGACCTTATATATATATGCTGATCGTTGGGGGTTCACTTGCACAAGACTCTCAAAGAACCCTAGATCGGAGCGAAGAGATCGAAAAAGAAACCTTAAAAAGTACGTTCGCTCATTCTTCGCATATTTACAATGTCTAGCGCAATAGATCTCAAAGGCAAGGCTAAGGTGGTGGAAGAACATGAGAGTGGTCCTGATGAAATGCCGGTTGGGAATTCCCGACCGCCAGTGACGGAAAATTTGGGAAGCCCGAGCTCTAATTTCGACTCTGATAGGGAGGAAGGAGAGTTAAATTCTGCCTCAGAGGATGACGAAGACGACAGCTCGACCGAGGCAACCGGTGAAGAAGCCGTGGAAGACGATAGTCTTACATTGGCGGACAACGAACAAGTCAAATACAAAATAGGTAACAAGGTTATTGTTACAATTTTCAAATGGGTAGAACCGTCGACCAGCATTAGGCTTAATAAAACTGAGCGAAGGGCCGATCAAACAGTTTGCCGTTATACTGAAGAAGATCGAGAAAATTTAGAGCTCGAATTCGGTAAGTATATTGCAGACGGATACTCGATCGTCATTCCAACTCCTGAGCATTGTGTTACCGACCCTCCGAAGGGGTGCCAAGCCTTCTATACCAGGCAGTTTTTTTATGGTCTACGTATCCCTTTTGTTCCTCTGATTCGTAGTATTTTAGAGGCGTTCTCTCTTTCCCTATCTCAGATTCTTCCGAACTCAATTTGGTATATAGTCGCATTTAGCGTGCTATTGAAGGCCAAAGGGAAGAAAGCGGCCTTCCAAAATTTCTGACGAGTCATCCAAATGAGTTCATCCACATCTTCGAATTCTGGGTATGTATATTTTTCACAAAGATCGAATCGATCCATTTTGTCAAGCAATGTCTCGAGCAATCTAAAAGGTTGGAAAGAAGAGTTCTTCTTCGTTCGCGGCCCCGACTCTCCGTCCTCTGCGGAAGTTCTGGAACCAACCCCCTATAAATGGGCTGGAGAAAAGTCTTGGATTTACGGTAGGCGGAGCCTTAAAGGAAGAATGAATCACGAGCTCCCGGACGAATTTTTGCTGGCCCTTCAACCTGATCTTTATCAAACCACTTTACTGACCTAAGAAGGGGTTTTGAGAATGGCTGGGCTCAGCAAATGTTCTTACCCTGCCCCCTGCGATCAAGTTTGGTCATTCTTCGACGACGCCGGCCGACATTCAAACCAATCAAGTTGCAAGAACTGATGGGGAGGCCGACGCTGTTATTGCTCCTCTTATTTTGGGTATACTAACTTGTCTCTTATAACTCAACTAGTTTTCCTTTGATCAGAATTAACCCGTTTTCGGTTCGGAGCTGAGATTGTTGAGAGATTTCGAACTTCTTTAGCTGGTTCGATTGTTGCTTCTTTTTCGAAAGGGACCCAAGGTCAACCGCGTAAATAGAAGAAATCAAGGGCTGCTCTGAGGATTAGGGGAGCTATCTCCAGTATTGATACGACTGTAGCTCCGAACACTGCTGTGAGTATTCCCCGAATTGCTGTCGAGGGAACGTCACAATTCAGAGGTGCCGACCCTCTGCGGTCGATACTCTCGATCGATACGTCAGATCCGAACGCAGCGGGGTATAGCCATTACTCATTCAAGGGGATCCAAGCCCAACAGATAATGGAAACCAGAATGGCCCGAAAAAGAAACAGCGAAAATCCTGAGTCCTTAAGAAGGGTAAGGCCCTTCGGTCGGAATCCAGGCCCGATCCAGTGTCGACCCGGCCGAACTGAACCAGACTTGGCAGATTTCATAGAGGATCATCTTCGAGGACCAAGGGCCGCTGGGTTTCCAGAGAGTGGAACTATCGAGTCTGATTTCCGCCCCAATGGTGTACACACTGTGGACAAGTCCTTCAGAATCCTGATGGCCGGAAGATTTAAGGACGATAATACCGAACTCTTCCACAAAGATGGTTTTCAAATCATGGGTGATTACGCCTATGCACATCAAAGGGTATACATCTTTACGAACGTACTAATTTTTCTCGAAACTCCACCTTATTATTGATATTTGTTTTTTCTTCAGGCAGGAGATCTATTCGTTCATCAATCTCTTCGACTAGCTATCCTAGAGGAAAAGTCTCAACTGGCTCATAATGCTCTCCACGATATCCTGGAGAAAGACGCCATTACGGCCGGTCAGTTGAGTCAGACTACTGCCAAGCTATCTGAGATCGAAAAGGAGCTCGCAGAGGCTAGGAAAGAGCTTGAAGGAAAGAGGGCCCTTGAGGAAGAGGTCACAAGATTAAGGTCGGAACTTGAGCAAGCTAAGACGTTTTCCGAACAGGCATATGCTCGAGGTCGAGAAGAAGCTAAGCTTCCGGCTATAAAGGACTTTTTGGAGTCCCCATTCCTTGATGCCTTGGTTCGATTATGATCGGGTCCGATTAATCAAGCCTTTTTCTATAAAGGAGTTCAGCAGCTTATCGTGGCCGAAAAAATCCCTGGCGCTCTTGACGAGTATCTTCCCCATATGAATGCTTATAAAAACATTTCCAGGGAAGACTACAAGGCTTCCTCTCTTCCTTCCGAGATTGTGGGCCTACAAGGTCATGTTTATGCTCGATTCCTTACTGAATTCGGGGTTCCCATGCCCAACCCTGACATGCTCGAAGCGGAAAATACGGTCGAAGAGGATGAGGAGGTGAATATTGATGGCGATTCCGATGATCAGGGAGAACAAAACATCCTTTCCCCTGGGGCAAATAACTCTGCAACTGATGATCAAAGTGACGATGGAGGGGATGATAGCTCAAGTAGCGATGATAATGATAGTTCAGAAGGTGATTCTGATGAAGAGGACGAAAGAGTGGAGGCGGATCGTGATTTCGGTGCTGAAGAATCCGATCACTGATGAATATCTTGTAATAGGACTTTTGCTTAGCAATTTTTCTTTTGTAGTTTATAATCAGGGTACTTTTTGCCTTCATGAATATATGTATATATCTTAACTTTGCATTCATCAATCTAAAATATTATCATTCCAGTGAGAATTTGGTCACTTTATATCGAAAGTAGTGACTATTTAATTATTGTGATAGCAAAGTGCTGCCCTTCCTATAAATACTAGGGCCATTTCACACCAATTCACTATAACATCAAATACTGAGATCGGAGCCCCTAAAAATATATATAAATTCGAATTTCCATTTCTTCCTTTTGATCACTCATGGATCAAATCTTGGGTAACCCGCTCGACCCCAAATTGTTATTAGGTGGTGTTAAAAATAAAAGTCCAGCAAAAGGCCAAAAGATGAATAAAGAGAATAAAAACTCCAAGGCCTCTCCAATAATTTCCATGCCTTCCCCCAAACCTTCTAATGGTGGCGAAGGGAAGAAAGAAAAACTTCCTTCAGAAAAACCTCCTAAGGTCGTATTAAGCAAATCTATTCTTTCAGATGAGAATTCCGACAATGAACCCGAGGGTTCTCCCTCTAGGCCTCTTGACAATTCCAAACGAGCCTTTGTTAGACAAAAGACCTCTGGGCTTGTTTCGAACAAGAGATCTCATTCCGATGTGATTACTTCTACCGAAACGTTACAACAGTTTGTCACGGAAAATGAGCCCTTGACTAATGCTCTTACTTCTGGTTCCAAGACTGGGGGTTCGAGCAAGAAAACTAAAATGACCCTTTCCGGAAAAGATGCTATTGGGCGCTCATCCTTTCTCATCCCATCATCCGCAGAGCCCTCTAAGGTTGGCAAACCTTCCAATTCATTACTTTCCTCCTTTCCACCTAAGACCCTCTCTCTCGGGATGGATATACCCCATCTCGAAGGAGCACTTCTCGAGAAATCTGTTCCGAATATTTTGAGCTCAAGATGTTAGCAGAGCATGAGATCAAAGAACAAGCTGTTATTGCCCTCGAGCTGGCAAAGAATAAAATCGAGCTGGATCGCGCACTAGAGGCCAACAAGTCCTTCGAGGAGAAGCTGGTTTTAGAGAAGGAAAAGGCTGCTCAGAATCAAGGAGAGGAGATCCTGGAGAAACTGAGCAAAGAGCTGGAGGGGCTTAGAGATATCTATGAGCGGGAAACGAAGGAGTCCGAGCCTCGCGAGCAGAAAGCCTACGCTCGCGGGTATGATGACCGTAGTGCTGAACTTCAGAGGATTTTTTCCGAGAACAAACTTCTTTAGGTGTAATTTAATTTATTCTGTTGTAATGTAACCTTGAATGATTGTACTAATCTCTGAGCTGTTTCTTGATTAATAAATCGTTTTCTGATAATCACAGAAATCCCTTTCAATAATGATATATGATTTGATGTTCGGATTTTCGCCGATAGAGGTGAATTCCGATCTTCGAGCGTTAAACGGGCCATCTTAACAGTTTTCTCACCTTTATTGTGATCTTCGTGATTTTTTCCCCCAAACATCCAAACATCTCCTTATTCCTCGGGAAATGGAACAGTCATTAAATCTTGATCGCACAATTTGTTACACGATAGCCATTGGATAAGGTTGGGTTGTGTCCATAAATGGGGCCTTTCCTTATTTTCTCAAATAAATATCTTCCTCCTATATGTAGATTTTCTTCGATAATGCTGATCAATAAATACCGTCTTTCAACCCAATATTCCGAAATTCGAGTTAGAACTTATTTTGCAAGTTATAGAATGTTGATTATTTCAATCTCGACTAGAATATCTGTAGACGAAGAAATATTCGACCTTGAAAGCCAATAAGCCGCATTGCTGACCATCCACGGCCTCAGTAACTCCATCGACCGCGCGAAGTGTTGGAGGGGTTCAAGCATAAAGTTTTCAAGGGTGTTCGGTGATGGGTCATTACTCCTCTGGCGCGGATTCAAAACCGGATATTGATCAGAAGATCGAAGATTGTCACAGCAATCATTGTTAACAGATGCAGACCTTGGATCAGTTGAAAGTCCCCGTTTTTGAGCTAGCAATTTGAATCAACTCTTCGTCGCTCCTCTGGTCGTTCAGAGATCCGTAGCTCATAGTATGTGTAGTAGGAATAGTAATGATTGTAATCTTCCATTTAAGCTCGAATTTCCTCACTGTAATCGAGAAATCTCTTGTAATTGTTTGAGAAGCTTATGAATGAAAGACATTTTTACATTATTGACCTTATATTCTCCTTTGTTTTTCTTGTTCGTATTTCTACGAAATCGATCTTTTGGCAAAATAATCGAACCCCAATTTTTGACAATTTGATAAATATATCATACACTAATAATTGAACTTGTCTTGCCGCTTAATAAGAATAAACGATAATCGATATTACTTTGATATTTTCTGCATATTTTGATCATTGCAACGTACAAATTAATCATCGGCCATATTGGATATTTTTCGATCTAAGGGGCATAGCAACGTCCTTCACCCTTAGTCGATTTCGAGGGCTTAGCAACAACTTTCACCCATTTTTTATCATTTCGATCTAAGGGGCATAGCATCGGCTTTCACCCTTAGTCGATTTCAAGGGTCTTAGCAACAGCTTTCACTCATTTTTTATTATTTTGATCTAAGGGGCATAGCAACGGCTTTAACCCTTAGTCGAATTCGAGGGTCTTAGCAACAACTTTCACCCTTTTTAGTATTTCGATATAAGGGGCATAGCAACGGCTTTCACCCTTAGTCGAATTCGAGGGTCTTAGCAACAACTTTCACCCTTTTTATTATTTCAATCTAAGGGGCATACCAATGGCTTTCACCCTTAGTCGATTTCAAGGGTCTTAGCAACAGCTTTCACCTTTTTTATTATTTCGATCTAAGGGGCATAGCAACGGCTTTCACCCTTAGTCGATTTCGGGGGTCCTAGCAACAGCTTTCACCCATTTTTTATTATTTCGATCTAAGGAGCATAGTAACGGCTTTCACCCTTAGTCGAATTCGAGGGTCTTAGCAACAGCTTTCACCCATTTTTTATTATTTCGATCTAAGGGGCATAGCAACGGCTTTCACCCTTAGTCGAATTCGAGGGTCTTAGCAACAGCTTTCACCCTTTTTATTATGTCGATCTAAGGGGCATAGCAACAACTTTCACCCTTAGTCGATTTCGAGGGTCTTAGCAACAGCTTTCGCCCTTTTTATTATTTCGATCTAAGGGGCATAGCAATGGCTTTCACTCTTAGACGATTTCGAGGGTCTTAGCAACAACTTTCACCCTTTTTATTATTTCGATCTAAGGGGCATAGCAACGGCTTTCACCCTTAGTCGATTTCGAGGGTCGTCACCCATTTCGCTGATCCAAGGGGCATAGCAACGGCTTTCAGCCTTGATCAATTTTTCTTCGAGGATCTTAGCAACAGCTTTCACCCTTAATCGATATTTGATTGACATGCATAGAGGTTGGTCATAACCCTAGAATATTTCACGATCGTATAAAGAATTGATAATATCTCTGGCGAAAAAGATTTTTTCATTGAATAGATAATCTTTGATAACATGTGAAAAAAAAAGAAACAGAACAATATAGTGGACAAGCTAGAAATCGCGAAATAGTCTTCATCTTCCATAATATTTTCTCAAATTAACGGTGTTCCAAGTTCGAGGCAAGACTTCTCCATTTGGATAAGCAATCTTGTATGAGCCTTTCTTCCCGACCTCGACAACTACGTAAGGTCCATCCCAATTAGGCTGAAGTTTTCCAACATGTTTCGAGACTTCTACTTTTTTGAGCACTAGATCTCCAACCTTAAAGGTTCGGATTCTAACTTTTTGATTATAGGTCTTCTCCATGTTGGACTTTGTAGCCTGAATTTTCAACTTAGCACGATCCCTTTTTACTGTCGGCATGGTCGACCTCCATTTCCCTCAACGATTGATTTTTCTTGGAATCATAAAATTCAACCCAGGGAGAAGATATAAGATTTTCAACGGGAATGACAGCTTTCGATCCGTAAACCAAACTGAAAGGGGTTTCTCCCGTGGCTACTTTTACGGTCGTCCTATTAGCCCATAAGACTCCTGGAAGTTCATCGAGGCATTTGCCTTTTGCATCAGATAAGCGCTTTTCCAGAGATCGAACAATCTCTCTATTCACAACTTCTGTCTGCCCATTGTCCTGCGGGTGCCCTACTGATGCAAAATTCTGTTGTATTCCGAACCTCTCACACCATTCCATGACTTTTTTGCCGGCGAATTGTGTTCCGTTGTCGGAGATCAAAACTCTAGGAATTCCGAACCTGCAGACAATATTCTTCCATAGGAAATTTATTACTCGAAACTGAGTGATCTTAGTTAGAGCAACGCATTCGACCCATTTACTGAAATATTCTACAGCGACCAACACATAGTTTTTCTTGGCCCTAGCCGTTGGGAAAGGACCGACAATGTCGATGCCCCATTTGTCAAAAGGCCAACAGATCGGAATAGAGTGCATTTGTTCGGCCGACTGATGGATCAAATTCGAATGAATTTGACAATGGTGACATTTGTTCACATAATCAACTGAGTCAGAAATAAGAGTAGGCCAATAATATCCCGCCCTCGAGCATTTTAGAGCTAATTGATGGGGGCTATTTCGTAGTTCTTATAATATCCGGATCGACTGAGGATTACGGATTCGGTTCGATCAGACAAACCCATTCAGGAGCATCCGTCGACCCAGTGGGATACGACCTTCCTCAGCGAGCAGACTGCAAATCCGGACTCAAGAAGGACAAATGGGCCGAGTCCTACTAGAATTATGTTTCTTTGTAATGCTAGGTTAATTTTGATATAAATACCTAGTTGATCATTGTATTACAGGCAATTTTTCATGAGACGGAGCTTACGCCCAAAGAACTACATAATCTAAAGATTATTCAATAGAAAAGCTTTGATGATACTTTTATAAAAAATCATATTCATGGTTTGTCCTTGTTACTAATTGTTTCACCGAATTCTTCTTCCTTGAGATTGATCCATCCTGAATAAAGTAACAGAGCCCTTTAATTCGAATTAATTGAGAATCCCTGATATCACCCTTTTACTGATCTAATTTTACCCAACGAAATTCGGTTAAATCAGTTGGCGCCCACCGTGGGGCTCGAACCCACGACCACAAGGTTAAATCAGTTGGCGCCCACCGTGGGGCTAGGTTAATTATTTGATCGACATATGGCTCGCCCTAGGAAGAGCGCTCGTAACGGAGCAAGAAGTAACACGACCAACCAGCATGATGCGTCTGAGGATCCGCGGGGCAATACCGATAATAACGCCCCTGTATCCAACGATAGCCAGCAACAGAATGAGCATCATCAAAATCAGGCGGAACCACAAGGGATCCCTACTGGAACAGTACCGGAAGAACATGCGGCTCCAACGATCCCGGTCCCCCTGTCAGACGCTCAGGAGAAATTTCGACAGATCACTATGCTCCTTAAATCACTCTCCCCAGAGGAATTACTCGTACTCGAACAAATCCATCGAAACGTTAGAACAACTAGGGCTAATCCCACCCAAAGAATGCCGAGGCAAAAAGATCAAATCTCTCAACAAGCTGACAGCCCGGCGAGCGAGCACGCTCGCTACACAGTCCGCCTCAGGGCAATTCAAAACCCTCCGATGACAACGCCCGAAGAAAAATGGATCGAAGGAGACCGCAACGCAACGAATCAAAGGAACACACCATAATCCCCATCGAGGATGACACAGGCGAGGCGATCCTAGATCGACCAAGAACAATGCGATTCTCGGAAACAGAAATCAAAAAGATGGTCCAGGAATGACTCGAGCAACTCTTACGATCCGTTCAAAACACATGGACCAGAACCACAGAACTCCAGGAGAGCCTAGCAGCGTGTTCTCCCTTCTGCAGAGAAATAAAAGAGGCGCATTCAACTGGACAGGTTCCGGGTAGACTACCCAGATATGATGGAACCACCGATCCAGATGACTATATTTTTAGCTTCACGAACATAATGAACTTATATACTCACTCGGTGGAATTCACCGCTAAGTTAATGGTGACCACGTTGGAAGGACTCGCTCTGGACTGGTTCGCCAAACAACCAGCCAACTCCATATTCAGCTTTCGGGAATTATGCAACGAATTGACACAACAGTTTGCCAGTCAGAAGAGGCAAAAACTTCCTATGAGCTACTTGGGAACTATCCATCAACAAGAAGGAGAATCCCTGAGAAACTGGTTAGCAAGATTTAATGTAGAATTGCTCAAAATCGATTCCCCGAATATCGATTACATAATCTCTATTCTCTTCGACCTCACGAAGAATAGGCAGTTCGGAAATGCCCTCAGCCGAAAACAACCAAGAACTTTCGCCGACATCATGAGCTTGGCGTCTAAATATATGACCCAAGAAGAGATGAATTCCTTTAAAGATAAGAACAAAAATAAAGTTTCGGGATCAGGCTCCAAACGGCAAGATAGAATTCCTACGCAAAGATCCATAGACTACGAACGAACGTTTAGAAAAGGCAACGTTTTTCAGCGGTTGGACTACAATAGGAATGATCAGGATAGACGACCTAACGTCTATCAAAGACCTAGAACTGCAGAATCGGCAATCAGGAGCAGAGTTAATCAAGTAGAACACCCAAGACTAACTATTCCGATAGAAGAAATCCTGCCCGTACTAGAGAGGAATAATTGGATCCCGGAAACAAATAAAATCGCTCAACCCAGACCTGGCGCCCGAAACTATGAGTTGTACTGCAAATATCACAGGGCACATGGGCACCGCACTAAAGATTGTTTTCACCTAAGGAGAGAAATAGAAAAACTAATCGAATAAGGAAAACTAGACGACTATTTAGAACGGGATAACCGCAAAAGAGGTAGGAGCCCTCGGAATAATAATCAAAGGAGGAATTCCCGTCGAAAGTCACCCGAGGATGGCCCTGCACAGGAGTTAAACCATGAGCAGATCAATGGTACCATCCATACAATTTCCGGAGGACCCGCCGGCGGGGATAGTCGTAACGCTCGACGAAGGACTGCTAGATCCATAATCGGGGGCTTAAAATACCCAAGGGAAGTATGGACTCTAGAAAGTAAGTTAACGAACAACCAACTGATCAGTTTTAACGAGGGCGAAGTACCCAAAAATCTAGTTTGGGACACTAAAGAAGATAGCCCCGATTTCCCGATGGTGGTGTCGCTTGAAATAGCGAACTACAACGTCAAAAGGATCCTGATCGATAATGGAAGATCAGCGAATATCATCTCTAGGGAGGTCCTAGCCCAGATGAACTTGGGGCAAATAACATTCCAAATGGTAGCTACACCGTTGGTGGGATTTGGAGGATCCGAAATTGTTCCCAGTGGAACAATAACCTTGAGTGTCTCACTCGGAAAGAAACCATATCGAACAGTGAAGCTGGTAAAATTTTTAGTAGTAGAAACTCCATTCGCCTACAATGCAATTTTAGGGCGACCTGCCCTCAACCTGTTTCGAGCTGTTGTCTCAATTTATCATCAGAAGATAAAATTTCCGACCGACATAGGTATCGGGGAAATAGTAAATGACCATTGTATGGCATGGGATTGCTACAGCACATCGTTAACTTTGAAAAACCCCCCTGAAGCAATTACCCCGAGCAAAGAAATCTCGAAGACGATGTTGGTAGAAACGAGATCGAAATCCCTAGTACAGACCGAATAGATAAAAAAGGAAAGGAGCCGGTAGATTTAGCCTTAAAACCACCAGAACATAAGGATGTCATTCTGGTACAAGGGGACTCGTCAAAAACAACAAGAATAGGTACTGAATTAAGCAAGGAAGGGGAAGTAATGTTGATCAACTTTCTTAGAAATAATATGGATGTCTTCACTTGGAGTGCGAACGACATTGAAGGGATTGACCCTCGAGTAATCAACCATTCGCTAAAAATCGACCCTTTAGCAAAACCAGCTAGACAAAAGAAGAGAAATCATGGGCCAGTAAAAGATAAAATCATCAAAGCAGAAGTAGAAAGACTACTCAAAGGAAAACTAATTCGGGAAATACACTTCTCGGAATGGCTATGTATTGTTGTTCTAGTAGCAAAAGGGGATAAAAAAGATAACAAGTGGAGAATGTGCAACGATTTTACCGACCTTAACAAATTGTGTCCGCGCGATCCGTATCCGCTCCCAAGGATCGACTTATTAGTCGACTCAACCGCTGGCTTTGCAATCTTCAGCATGATGGACGCATTCCAAGGTTTTTATCAAATATACATGAATGAGCAAGACCAGGAGAAAACTGCATTCATAACCGAGCAAGGAGTATATTGCTTCATAGTTATGCCATTTGGGTTAAGGAACGCCGGGGCCACTTACCAAAGGTTAGTAAACCTAATGTTCAAAGAATTAATTGGCGAAATAATGGAAGTCTACGTGGACGACATGCTAGTCAAAAGCATGAATGAAGCGGATCACATAAGACATCTTGATCGATGCTTCCAAATATTGAGGAAATACCGCATGAAGCTAAATCCCGCAAAGTGCACCTTCGGTGTTAAATCGGGAAAATTCTTGGGCTATTTAGTACATCAAAGAGGAATTGAGGCTAACCCAGAAAAAATTCGAGCCATAACTGAAATGAAGCCTCCCAAAACCATATCCCAAGTACAAAGCCTGGTAGGGAAGATCGTAGCGTTGAACAGATTCATATCCAAATCGGCAGACAGAAGTTTGCCTTTCTTCCAAACCCTTCGAAAGGCAAAAAACTTTGTCTGGACCGAAGAATGCGATCGGGCTTTCGACCAGCTAAAAGAATATCTGACAACATCCCCATGGTTAGCCAAACCGACCGAAGGGGAACCGTTATATATCTACATCTCAATCTCCAATGCGGCCGTTAGTTCAGTTCTGGTCAAAATAGAAGGATTAGAACATAAGCATATCTATTACTTAAGCAAACTATTACAAGGGGCAAAGAAGAACTACTTGGAGATTGAAAAATTCGCTTTGGCCTTAGTAGTAGCAGCACGAAAACTTCGACCTTACTTTTGACCTACAAAATCGTGGTTTTAACAAACCAACCGCTAAGGCAGGTCTTAGCGAAACCAGAAGCCTCCGGAAGACTGATCAAATGGGCGATCGAACTCGGTCAATTCGAAATCGAGTACAAACCAAGAATTGCAATTAAAGCCCAAGTATTAGCTGACTTCCTACTAGAAACTCCGACACAAGCGACCGAACCAACGAGCAGCCCTAACGATGATATGTTGATGGTGCTTCGTGCCGGGAAGGAGGCGGTGCCGGAATCAACTTCACCGGACCAAATAAAGAAGATATAAATTATGCAATAACATTGGACTTCGTTGTAACAAACAATGAAGCGGAATATGAAGCGCTGATCGCAGGAATGGAGATGGCGATCAAGGCCGACATTAAAAGCCTTAAAGTATTAACCGATTCAGAGTTAGTGCAAAGACAAATAGAAGGCCTATATGAGGCTAAGGAATTTAATATGGTCAAATAACTCGCCAAAGTGAAGAAGTTGGCTGAAAAATTTGAATGTTTCGGTGTAGAGAACATCCCACGCTCGGAAAATAAATGGGCTGATCAACATTCTAGGTTCACTGGATCCGATGACGGAAAAACCAAAAGGGTGATCAACTGGTTAATCTCCAACGCACCAGCAGTCGATATCGATGAGACACCAGTCGTCGAAATAATGGAAATCAAAGAAGCTAAAGAAAACTGGATGACTCCAATGATAGACTATCTTCGAGAAGGAAAATTGCCGCCGGATCAAAATGAAGCTCGGAAAATAAAATATCGAGCCCCAAAATATACATTGATAGAAGGAAAACTTTACAGAAGATCAATATCAGGAATACTTCTGAAATGTGTCTCCGAATCACAAACCTTCGATTTCCTCCGAGAAGTACATGAAGGAGATGCAGGGAATCACAGCGGAGTGAGAGCATTAGCTTTAAAATTCCTCCGAACAGGATATTATTGGCCTACCGTAACAATGATGCCATTCAGTATGTCCAAAAATGTCATCACTGCCAAGTACATGCTAATATATGTCATCAACAGCAGAAATCATGCACCTAACACCTGTATGTTGGTCGTTCGACCAATGGGGAATGGACATTGTGGGACCTTTCCCAGCAGCTAGGTCCAAGAAAGCATATGTTCTGGTCGCTGTAGAATACTTCAGCAAATGGATAGAATGCATCGCCCTTGCACGGATAACTCAGTTCCAAGTGATCAACTTCCTATGGAAATTCATAGTATGTCGCTTTGGCATCCCGAGAATTCTAATTTATGATAATGGAACCCAATTTGCGGGAAAACATATAATAGAATGGTGTTCAAAACTAGGAATTCCGCAAAATTTCACTTCGGTCGGACATCCTAGAGCGAACGGACAAACTGAGGTAGCAGACCGAGAAATAATAAAATCCTTGGAGAAAAGATTGGGGCAGCCAAAGGAAAATGGCTAGATGAACTCCCAGGGGTACTATGGTCTAATCGGACCACGGTCAGAACTTCAACCGGGGAGACCCCTTTCAGTCTAGTGTATGGCTCGGAAGCTGTTATTCCCGTCGAAACTTTAATTCCAACACCAAGGATTGAAATGTATGACAACCAGGAAAATGAAAAGATAAGAGAAAATGATATTGATTTAACAAAAGCTCTAAGAGAAAAAGCGGCCGTATGTTTGCAAGCTGCATTGCAAAGAATTCGGTTCTAAGTCTAAGTAAATACTCAATACCCAAGTTGGCTTTCAAAGTTGATCCTGATATGATCAAGTGCTTTCTGGGTCGTCTCGGACTTTACGATTCCTATTTATCTCCAAAAAAGTTGGAGATCGATACACAAAAGGTTTCCTTGTTACTAATTTAGTCTAGTCTATGTTTTTCTTTAGATCTCTTGTTTCACTCCGATAGTATTATTGATCACATCAATGCAGAGGAAATGAATGCATTTCCATACTATAATCAATTTTAAGTATAAGTATGAAATTAAGTAAGTGAAATAGATAAAACAGAATCTTTATCTATTTCACTTTATTATACTAGATCTTACGGAGCCTGCTCATGTACACCATGATTCGGATCTGATCATAGAAAATATTCTCTTCAAGTGAACCAGCCTATCTTCTGTATAAGGGGTTGGTTAGACAGTGGTTGGAACAAAGACACATTTGGTTGTGCATCCAATTTCCAAAAAAAATCCCAATTGGCCACCAAATCAAATATGGAAAAGGCTTACAATCAAAAGGTACGCATACGAACCTTCAAAGAAGGAGAACTGGTTTTGAAAAAGGTAGAAGTATCCAAGCATGTTGGAAAATTACAACAGAACTGGGAAGGACCTTACATTATCGTCAATGTCGGGAAGAAAGGATCATACAAGATTGCACACTTGGATGGAACACCCCTACCGAGGACTTGGAATGCGGTCAACCTCCGGAAATACTATGGGAAATGAGTCCTAGTAAATTATCCTTCTTTATTTCCTTTGTGTTATTTCTTTTTATTATTAATTATTTCTACTGGCTGTAATAAAAGGCTTTGGCCATGAAATTATTATCAAAAAAATTCTAATATAAAACAAGAAATTTATTTAAGTAAAGCATCAACGAAGAGTTGAGCAAGAATCGATCAAGGGACGCTCGTCGGAATTCTACATATCAACATCGTTTAAATCAACGTAGTAGTCATGAAATGAATCGAGTTGAGTATACATTGATCCGCTCAATAAACACTCCTCGATTATTCTTTGACGACTAAAAAGACTTTTGGTATAAAAACCTTAGTCTCAATTAGACGAGTTGAGTATACATTGATCCGCTCAATAAACACTCCTCGATTATTTTTAAACGATTAATAGACTTCTGGTATTAAAAACCCAAGTCTAAACAAAAAGGAGTTAAGTAAACATTGATCCGCTCAATAAACACTCCTCGATTATTTTTCGACGACTAAAAAGACTTTTGGTATAAAAACCTTAGTCTAAATGAAACGAGTTGAGTATACATTGATCCGCTCAATAAACACTCCTCAATTATTTTTTAAGCGATTAATAGACTTTTGGTATTAAAAACCCAAGTCTAAACAAAAGGAGTTAAGTAAACATTGATCCGCTCAATAAACACTCCTCGATTAAGTCTTCAACAATTAAAAAGGCTTCTGGTATTAAAAAGCTGAGTCTACAAACAAAAAGGAGTTAAGTAAACATTGATCCGCTCAATAAACACTCCTCGATGAATTTTTTTTTAGTGACTAAAAAGACTTCGGGTATAAAAACCTAAGTCTAAGATACAAACGAGTTGAGTATACATTTATCCGCTCAATAAACACTCCTCGATTAGTTTTTAACGATCAAAAGACTTCGGGTATAAAACCTAAGTCTAAGATACAAACTAGTTGAGTATACATTGATCCGCTCAATAAACACTCCTCGATTAGTTTTAACGACTAAAAGACTTCGGGTATAAAAACCTAAGTCTAAATTAAAAAGAGTTGAGTATACATTGATCCGCTCAATAAACATTCCTCGATGACAATCATAAATAAGATTAAAGCCCAATACAACAACAGGAAGAATGCAAGGAGTAAAAATAAAGTTTTATTCATCTATGGACATGTAAAAGAGTTACAAGAAAAAGCTGAAGATCAAATTACAAAAGTCTATATACAATTTACACATCATTACATTTGTTTAGACAAAACGATCCTATACTATTGATCGGTAATCTTCACGACAATGTCCAAGGAAACATCAATCTCCTCCCTAGTGCCTCGATAATGGTAACTGACCACCTAAGAAGCATGCTGCTCAGGATGGTCGACTTCTTTAGTTCGATGGCCGGGCACTGAAGATCTAATGTTCTTCCAGATGAAATGAGCATTACCAGCCAGATAACCAGCAATACTCATTCACCCACAACAGAGATACTGCTTTAACATTAGGGTTGAAATTTACTCTGAAGCAGCATCTCTTCAGGACCGTCGAAGAAGAAAAAATTTACCAGCACACCCCGATGGTCTATCGATCCGGAGGTAACATCCAAACACAGCGGTGCCTGGTAAATATGAACCCTCCATGTGCAAACAGAAACCACGGACCTCAAACCCGTGTATACAAAGTTCGAGGCCTCATGGGACCCATTAGTACAAGGTAGGGCTTCCATGGGACCCGTCAGTACAAGGCAGATGAAATTTAAGTTATTTTGATATGAATCGCGATAATGTGGCTTTTTGAACATTATGGGATCAGAAGGCAAAGTGAAAATCAAGGAAACTGAAACCTCCATCCTTTTGAGAAATACAAGTAAAATAGGGAAATAACTTCCCTATTTATAGGGATAGATCTAATTAATCCTACGGCTGGATGGAAATTTGATCAAGGGACGGAAATGCGAACTTTGGACTTCCCGTAATAAATGCAAGTAAGTTGGAACGGCACCTCACTGATCGACTCGACGAATCGGTGATAAAAGCGAAAGAAGATCGCTTCGATCAATGCACAAGAAAGCAGATCTAAAAGAGCTCCAGACCACAAAAATTTACACACTCACATATGCTAGTCGCTTGATAAAAAACCAAAAGATCCCCGATATTACATCAAGATGTTAGCTCGACTAAAGGAATAAAGAACTTCGTACTCCGACCTACGAGGTCGTAACCGCCTCATATGTCCCATAGAATAATTATTACCTAACCAGTTTTGGACCTCAGTTGGAATCCAAGAAATCTGACATGGAAATCAGGAGAATAGACGTCATTACTCAAGAATTCAAAAAAGTCACTGCCTAACATTCCAAAGAATTGCTGAAGGGGGTCTGAACAAGCTAGATTTGGCTAATAATTCTACGTTTTCCAATTCTTCCTTATCAAATAAATGATATATCGATACACTTGTTGCTTTATTCGAGGAACAAGGAACTCACAATCACTACAGAGAAACATGGATCTTTAGAGCTTATCTAGAACGATTTTGTAGATTCAGAAAATTTAAAAGAAGAGCAGAGCTCAACAGTAGAAATGACAACGTCCTTAAATAAGATATCTTTAAGTAAAAGATAAATTTACAAGGGACTGGTCGAACAGCGACGACAAAGCTGAGAATTTCTTTAACGAATATTCGATCAACTATCTACATGGATGCCTTGCTGTTCATATTTTTATGTCTAAAACGACTTCTGGAAGACCATAAGGAATCATGCTTGGTTCATCATCATTCTTATACTTCAATTGAAAAAGTTTGATTTGCAGTAACAAACGTTGTATCATTCAGTTACTTAAACATTGATCAAGCAAGATTAAAGCCACATTTTCCAAGACTAGATGTCCTCCGAGAAGACCAATATGAGATAAGTATACTAATCTGTACTGATTATTTCAAGAAGTTATATTTATGCATAACAGCAAAATATGAACAACAAAATATATCTACGGATTGAAATTCATCAAAGCATGGATTTGCCCGTAAAAGATCACCGTCTCAATTAAATCTTTTCCCCTACAAAAACATCAGCCCAAGCAACTACACAAAAGGTTGGGGCACTAAAAAAAAAAAAAAAAAAAAGTAACAGCCATGTCGAAATCGGATCAGCGAGAAGGATTGCTATCGCCAGGACGCCTAGCAGATGCACTCTTCAGAGGAGTTAAGTTACCTGCAAACGCCATCAACTCCTCCTGACGCTTTAGATAACCGGCATCATAACCTTCTTCATAGGCCTGCCGTCGAGACTCCTCTGCTAGGGCAGCAGCCTGAACCAAATCGTTTTTCTCTTTCTCAAGAACAACTTTTGCCTCCTCTAATTTTTGAAGATCATCTTTGGCAAGCTGCAGTTGCAGGGTCAGCCCTGCAGCCTTCGCTGTCTCCGACTCCAAACGACGTTGGTAAGCTTCCTTACCGTTCCCTTGATCGTCATTTTGCACACCCAGCTGGAGTGCAAAATATTTGGCCTAGAAAAGAAAAAGAATGAGAAAAACCCCCACACAACAAGACAATCGAAATAAAAGTGGGAGAAATAATCAAAGATATGTCTACCTGCTCGCATAACTTCACCAGCGATTGGACAAGGCGAACATTGGAAGTACCCTCAAGCTTCCTCAACTCACCAGGCAAAATAGTGCTCAGGCCTAGGTCCCAGGACAAAGCGTCAGGTTCAACAGAGCCAGGCAGTTCGCTAATAGAAGGAACACCGTCAGGGCGCGGAGTCGCCGATAGCATAATATCCTTAACTTGCTCAAGGATGCAACGGTCATCTAACGGACGAGGGGATTCCCTCTCGTTGGGACTAACCGAGGTCTCCTTACCCGAAGCAGAAATAACGGTTTGACGACCAGACCTTGACCCAATCCGACCTCCAGAAGGCCCACCAGATTCAAAAGAAGTAGTCATCACAGTAGTATCATTAAACAAGTAATCAGGAAAATCTTGAGTAATAGGTTGTGTTACGGAGGGATTTACAAAGGAACCATCATCAACTTGGCCTCCGCTTATGACCGAGGCAGCAGAGGTAGAAAAAGGAAGGGAATTAACAAAATCCCCTCCATGAAAACCATGCTTAAAAGAAGAAATACCTGAAGAAACAGGTATATCAAAAGTGTGCTCCACGTTGGACGAATCGCCAAAAGCCACCCGACCATGGGAAGGCCTACTTCCTACTTTAGCAGAAGAAGAAAAATTTGGTTGTACAAAAGATAAACTAATTACAGAAAAAGGTTCAGAAGGGATGACAGGAGTGTCGATCACCGACCTAGTATTAGAAGACGAACGAGGAGGTTCTATCGAGGGCCCCTCTGTTCGAGACTTTTTCAGTCTAGTATTCCTATCGCTCTCACGGGAAGGACGCTTCGAAGTGTTACCAAAAAGATTACTCATGATCGGACTTTCAAAAAGTACAATTTAAATATCGAGAAAGCTTATCGACTAGCTGAAGGAAGAGTATTCTGTTAAAGAGATGAGTATAGCGGTAAATAGCGAGTCAAGTTTTTACCTTTTATATTTATACTATACGAAAAGACGCGATAGACCCAAAGAAAGGGCGCGAAATACAGAAATCAGCTTTGGAATAAACACTAGAATTTGAAACGACATACGCATAATGATTACGGCGAAGTTAATGACTTGTCTGAATTATTACAGAGAACACGAAAGGACGTGACTGTCAGAATACAAAACGTTTATTTTACAAAGGGGTGAAAAGGTAATATTACAATTAAACCTCCAGTAAATAGTTACAAAGGTTATTTCAGAGATCAAAATATTACATAGCTTGGTCGTTATCCGGAATTTTCTGTTCACTACCGACGTCTTCTTCCCCTGCTATGTCAATATCTTCTTCTTCTTCCTCTCGATCGATAAAATTGTTATCGACCTCATCATTAATATCTGAAGAAGGAATTGGCAATGGTTTTCCAAACTCTTCAACGAGGTGAGCCAAAGGAAAGTTTTGATAAACGACGTCCGGAAGCTCGGAAGGGGGATATACTTCGCCATAACGGTTCAGCTAAATGTGCGCCGCTTTAAAATATTCCTTTCAACGATCATCTATCATTTCTAAAGCGACCAACTGAGGAATCGCCTTCTTGAACGTATTTTCTAAAAGCGGACCGACCATCTGATATACCAGCGCCGTATGAACAGGAGAGTTGAGGAATTCGCGAACCACTTTTTCATCGGGATTACGGCCATAACGATCCCTGTGTCCACTAAGAGGGATGTCCCTCTCGTACTCCTCTAAAGAAGCTTGGAGACTAGATACTTGAGATTCCAACTCACTAATTCGAGCAGTATTCTGAAGTTGGAACTCTTCTAACTTTTTAGCCAATTGATAGGCTTGTTCCTGAGCACGGGAAGTCTCCAGAACTCTGTCTATAATCTCCTGGTCATCAATCCCTGTAACCCGAGTCTCTACGAGTGGAATGGAAGAAGTCGTTGAGGGACCAACCTCCGAATCAGAAGACTTATGAAGCAAAGTTTTATACTTCTCTTCCAAAAATTCACACTGTTGTTTCCAGAGAGCAGTCTCATAAGCATATGAGGCCAAACAAGTCTTAGTCTGAAAGGACAAAAGGAGTAGAAAGAAATGGATTAGCAAATTATAATGATCCTCAAAGAAAATTACATTATTAGCACAATAAAAAAGATATCACCTTTTCAGTAAAAAGAGAAGCTCGCTGAAATTTCTCCAAGGGATCCTTCCGAATAAGCTTATTCAGGTCACGAGTAAAAACGCCGGACAAAAGAACACGAGTGGCCTTATCCACTGCGTTTTCGCTCTCATCGTGAACCAAAGAATCATTCTCAGGATCCAGCGGCTCTTTTTCCCTCTAAATGATCCTCGATCATTTCGACCAAAGTAGGCTTTGGATGATTATTGCCGAGTAAAGAAAGATCGTTACCAGAACGACCATAATAACTTCTTTTCCTATCCATCGGGTTGTCATTGGGATAAGGCATCGACCAGCTGCGACATCCACGTATACCCAAAGATGTCCTAAGCTGGAAAGGGGGATAACCAGATCCAGTTCCCTGGCGAACAGGGGATTCTTGAGAAGAATCTGGAGATTCCTTTCTATTCTCCTCAGACTCATGACTCAACTCCAATTTTCTCTTCCGAGATGCTCTCTGCTCAATAGGAACGTTCTCTATTGTTTTGGTAGATTTAGACAACACCATTTTCCCTTTTGAAGAATGTCGGGAATTTTCTACCATATGAGCTGAAAAAGAAGCACGACCAAAGTCGGATTTTCTGCAAAAAAGGGATCATCATAACACTATGCTGAAATAAACACTTACCAAGTGAATCAGATGACGAAGGGATTGGAAAAATATGAGCACTCAATCCCGCTTTGCGAAGAAAAACTTCTCCTATAAGAAGGGCACTCTGATATTTGTTGGCACGCATAGCCTGGATTTCACCGATAAACTGAGGATCGTCGGGAATAAGTTCACCAGTCGGCAGGCGACCTCCGTAAACCCATTTGGAGTCATGATCCCACGAAAAGGGCGTAGTCGAACCATCTGCCAAACGAAGATCAAATGATGGATAGACAAAGAAAAAATGAGATTTCCAGGAAGGGTTGCTAGAAACTGGGGAGTCAAAGATTGCGCGACTAGCTTTCTGACTAGCGAAGAAATATCCACGATTGGAGGAACTAGAAATGTTAAAACGAAATAATTGAGTGAAATTACTAAAGGAGGGTTGGAATCCTTTCGCTATCATCAAAACAGAAAAACATACTACGAATGCCACGGAATTTGGGACTAATTGAGTCAGGGAGACACTGAATATTTCCAAAATATCAAGAAAGAGGGCAGACAACGGAAGACGCAGACCGCTATTAAAATGGGCCGTGTAAAAGACTCGACATCCCTCCGGCGGGGATGTAACCCTATCAGTAGGAGAAGGGAGAACTATCTCGGAACCTTCCGGGAAATATTTGGTATAATTGCTCACGACCTCAGAGAAAGTATCCACAGTATAAGCGCAAGCAAGATCCTCAATCGGTTCAGAAATTTGAGGAGTTGTACCTTTGCCTTTTTTAGCTCTGGCAGCGACGTCTGTATCAGATAGAATTTGCACCTTAAAAGTATCCTCAGTGGGATCAATGAATTCAGATACCCCAACCTGCTCGCTTGAAGGATTAGAATGTAGCGCCTCCTCGATAGTAGGAGCGACTCTCTCACCTAAAGACGAGGAAGATTTTCTCATAGAAGCCATTCTTGGGATTCTCGGAAGATATGAATCGATAGAAAGAGTTTCGGAAAGACAAACGACCAATCAAGAAAATGACTGCAAGATTAAAGGAAGCATAAAGTAAAAAATGACTAATATAACAGTCACCTATTTATAGGGAAAGGAGAAAAGACGTTTCGAACTTCTCACGGCTGATCACATTCCCGCCAAATGGGAAAAAGTGAAACGCTTCCCCAAAGGGACACGTAGCTGTTCATAATTGGAACAAGAAAACGACTATCTATGAGGCGTAGTACTCTTTTCCTTACTTAAGATTTTTTCCCATCGGGTTTTTTCTTAAGTAAAGTTTTTAACGAGGCACAATTCATAGAAATTACAGTCGAAATTGACCTTCTACTTCTACGAGCTTCTATTACATATACGCTCGAAGAAGTGAGGGAGTACTGATGGGGGCTATTTCGTAGTTCTTATAATATCCGGATCGACTGAGGATTACGGATTTGGTTCGATCAGACAAACCCATTCAGGAGCATCCGTCGACCCAGTGGGATACGACCTTCCTCAGCGAGCAGACTGCAAATCCGGACTCAAGAAGGACAAATGGGCCGAGTCCTACTAGAATTATGTTTCTTTGTAATGCTAGGTTAATTGTGATATAAATACCTAGTTGATCATTGTATTACAGGCAATTTTTCATGAGACGGAGCTTACGCCCAAAGAACTACATAATCTAAAGATTATTCAATAGAAAAGCTTTGATGATACTATTATATAAAATCATATTCGTGGTTTGTCCTTGTTACTCATTGTTTCACCGAATTCTTCTTCCTCGAGATTGATCCATCCTGAATAAAGTAACAGTGCCCTTTAATTCGAATTAATTGAGAATCCCTGATATCACCCTTTTACTGATCTAATTTTACCCGACGAAAATCGGTTAAATCACTAATGCTCGAACGCCACAGTGACTCCCTGCTTCACCGTCGTGAACCTCCTTCAGAATTATATTATACTGGTCTTCGAAAATACATTTCAATAAGACTCAAGAGGAAGATTGTTTATAGAGCTTATCATCGATTAAGGTAAATGACGGGGCTCGGTACTTGATTCTTCGGGCTTCATTAGTGTCTTCAGTTAATTTCCCTTGCTTTAAATAACTAATGAAAGGATCGATCCATGAGATCTTTTGCTCATCGATTTCCATGACATCAACGCAAGGAGTGACATCTAGGTCGATGGCAGATGCATTTGACAATAGCCATGTAATTACCCTTTCCTTCTTTCCATCTGCGATACCTGTAAACTTTGATAACAAATCTGCCCATAGATTTTCTTCTCTTGGAACAGGCTGAATTTCAAATTTCTCGAACATTGATATCATATTCTTTGCTTTGTTCAAATATTTGATCATATTGAACTCTTTGGCCTCATAAACTCCTTTAACCTGCCTATGAACAAATTCAGAATCAGTTAACACAGTAATTGACTTTACCTTTGCTTTCAAGGCCATTTCTAATCCCGCAATTAGAGCTTCGTACTCCGCTTCATTGTTCGTGACAACAAAGTCCATGGTGATGGCGTAACTCAAATCTTCACCATTTGGTCCTTGAAAGTGAATTCCTGCTCCGCCTCCTTCCTTGGTCTAAGAGCCGTCCACGTGCATCAGCCAAATTGGATCATCGACCCTCTTGACTACATTTCTTTTAGAAGCTGCTTCATTTTCTAGGTTCTTCATACTAGTGGACTCAACCAGGAAGTTAGCTAGCACCTGAGCTTTTACTGCGGTTCGGGGTAGGTACTCAATTTAGAACTGACCCTGCTCGACTGCCCATTTTATTAATCTTCCGGACGCTTTTGTCTTTGAAAAGACTTGTCTCAAAGGTTGGTTGGTTAAAACAATAATCTTATAAGTTTGAAAATAGGGCCTCAATCTCCGAGCAGCCACTACTAAGGTGTGCGCGAATTTTTCGATTTCCGTATAATTCTTTTCGGCACCCTGCAACAGCTTGCTCAAGTAGTAGACTAGTTTATGCTCGGATTTTTCAAATTTTACCAACACCGAACTAATAGCCTCCTCCGAAATGGCTATGTAGAGGTATAACGGTTCTCCATCGGAGGGCTTGGCCAACATCGGTGGTGAGGTTAAATATGTTTTCAGATCTTCAAAATATGTTGGATGAAGATGAAGATGAAAGAAGTCAGAATTTAAGGGAAGGTTTTGATGATTTCCAAAACATCATAATCAGCTAAGTAAGGAAAGCTTAGTTCCCTTAGAAGGATCTTTGAACAAGTAAAGAAGAGATCAGAAGAGTTCAAAGACCAGAAGACTAAGTGATCTCTTGCCGAAACAGCAAACAGAAAGGTAGGTCATCAGCCGAGTCAAATCAGATTAGTTCAGTATTTGATCAGCAGAGTACCTATCAGAAGGGTTGCTTCGATCAGCAGAGTGGAAGAGATCATGAGATCAGTTCAACGGTAATAAATGCACTTGGTGTAATAAATGCTGAAAGAGAAGGGTAGTAATGGCAAATGATTGAAGATATCCTCGTATCAGCAGAGTGCATTTAATGCAGCATTAAATGTGATGGACAGAAAGTACTGTACACTGTACGGATTGCTGCAGGGAGCCGTTTCAAAAAAGCTGAAGGATGGATTTGAAGATTTGATTTGCCTTCAACGGACATATTCTCATCTCCATGTATAAATAGAGCTAATTTCGAAGAGAGAGACACAACAACAATCAGAGATTTTGATTTTGAAGCAGAATTTTTCTAAGTCTCAAAAGCTCGAACAGCTCACTCGTCTGGTGGAAGTCATCTGTTGACAGAAACCTAGTTGAAGAAAATAGAAAAACATTATCTGAGTGATTTTGTAATAGCTGAGTGTTGTGCGAAGTGAGAATCCATCTTTGTGAGTGATTCTACTTTAGAGGATAGGATTTCTGAGTGATTTCCTATTGTGAGCTTATAGCCTTTACATTTGTTGTTTAGGTGTAAGTGGAGAAATATTGTAATCTGTGTGATTATAGTATAACCCAGAATCTGAGTGATCTGGAAGAGTGGACTAAAGGATTTTTATCCATATAACCACTATAAAAATTCTTTGTGTTATCTTGCATTTAAGCTTTCTTGCATATTTTAAAGTTTGCATATTTAATCACTTTGAATTACTTAAAGATTTTATAAGGAGTTTCAAAACTGGGGATAAAATCTTTTAAGAACTTAGTTTACTTGTGAAAAACACTTTCAAACAATCCGCTGCAAGTATACTCTTTGGAAAACTGTTCTGTTGAAAAACAGCTAAGTATTTATAAGAAGAGTGGTCACTCTGCTGTTCTAGACTCGTTCTTGATCAGCGAAGTAATCTTACTGTTCTTCATCAGCTTAGTCTGCTGACAGAAGACTGAAAAGTTTTTAAGTTCAAAAATTTTCAGAGGTCTATTCACCCCCCCCCCCCCTCTAGACCTCATCTGACCACTTGGGACCAACAAGTGGTATCAGAGCAGGTGGTTCATTTGAATCAGCTGCCTGATCAACGAGCTTGATCCAAGTGTTTTTCAAAGGTTTTCAAAACTTTTCAAAAGAGCATCTTTTTGAAAAATCAAAACTTTTTGAAAAATGGATTGTATCAGCCATGTTCCCCACATTGCTGGTATGTCCTTTGAGGACTGGAAAATCAGAATGGAGATTTTCCTTGCTGCTTATAATGACAACATGTACACATGTATCATTAAAGGTCCATTCAGATTCACAAAGACCATAAAAATAAATGAAGTAGATACGGTTGTGGAAAAAGACCTTCATGAGATGACTCCAGAGGAAATAAAGCTTTACAATCTAGATAAAGTTGGGAGATTCATCATGACTAAAGCCCTGGATAATGGTCGGTTTGACAAGGTCAAACATTGCAAAACTGCAAAGGAGATGTGGGACAAAGTCAGAGATATGAGCGAAGGCAATGATGCAATAAAGGAGCATCAGCTCACTGTTGCCTTGGAGAAACTTGACAATTTCAAGATGAAGTCTGGAGAAACCATTGATCAGATGGATACCAGATTCACCAGAACTCTGAATGAAGTTTTAAAGTTGGGAAAGACCTTCACTGACAAAGATATCACTGTCAGAGTACTAAAGGCCCTACCCCTAAAGTTCAACATGAAAGTGACAGCAATGGAAGAATCAAGGGATTTGGGAAAAATCTCTCTTACTGAGCTGTTTTCTGTACTCAAGGCATTCAAGTATAAACTGCCTAGAATGGGAATTGAAGAAACCTCAACTTCAGGACCCACAGCTGCCTTAGTTGCTGCTGAAAACACCAGGAGACCAGCAAATAGAAGCCAAGATGTGGACTCATCTGATGAAGCTTCACTACTCAACAAAAAGGAGTACACTGCTGGAGATGTAGCATTATTGATGAACAACTTCAAGAAGTTCTACAAGAGAAAGATGAAAAACAAATACAATCATGCTGCTTCTACTTCTAAACCTAACTATTCTTCTCAAGAAAAAGATGATTATAAAGCAAAACTAATGTGTTATAACTGCAGGAAACTAGGACATTTCATCAGAGACTGTCCATATCCAAAGGCAGAAAAATACACTGAGGAAGAGAAGAGAATCAGAAAGGAAAGAAAACATCAAAAAGGGAAAGCAATGGTAGCTGAAGCAGAAAAGCTTGCTGTTGTCTACTCATCTGATTCAGATTCAGACACGTCTGATGAAGAATCTTCTGATGAAGAGAAACCTGCTCTCCTCTGCCTGATGGCTAAGGAATCTGATGACTCAGAGGATGAGGTAACTCCTCAAGATAATGAACTATTTAATTCTCTAGAGCAAATGATGTTAAATAATACCACTATTGCTGGAGAATTTGTTAAGCTTAAGGAAGAGATGATATTGCTGAAAGAGCAAAATAATTCACTGAAACTTTTAGCTGAAAAGCCAAAGGAATCAGCTGAATATAAACAGCTTGAGCAAGAGCATGAATCTCTGAAAGCTGAATGTGAGGTTTACAAAGGAAAGATCATGGAACTTGAGAAAATTATTGAGTCTCATGATAAGTCAACTGTTGCATCCATGCATACATCTAGTAAACAGGAGACACCTTTAGAAAAGGATAAACTAGAATTGAATCATACTGAAAAATTCATTTCTGCTGACAATAGTAAGGTCATTCTGTATGTTCAAACTTCTAAACCTACCTCATCTGAGAAAGTGGTAAAGGAGAAGAAATCTCCTAAGGCTAAAAAGAGCAAAGAGCCTAGTGTAGGAAAACAGACTAGTAAGCCTAAACAGAAGAGTCCTAGGAAGTCATCTGATAAGGCTAAAACTAATCAGACTAGTGATAAAGCTAAGTCGTCTGTTAAAGAGCAAGCATCTAGTAAACCAAAGAAGCATAAAAACAAGAAAAATCAAAATGCTTGGTATGGAAATGAGTCATATTATGTGCAACCTGCTGCATATCATCCTATGTATCATGCACCTAAATTTCCAGGTTACTATGCACCTTACTCTGCTCATCCAATGCATGCATACCCAGCTTATCATGCACCTTACCCTGCTTATGAACACTATTCTTATCATACTGATCATCAACATGACTTATCTGCTAATTATGATAGAAATGAAACTGTTCATGCTCCTGTCAAAACTCAGAAGCCTAAGAAGCCTAAGACATCAACATCTTGGGTTGTCAAAGGTGGAACTAATCCTTCAGGACCCTCTCAATAAGGGTACCTAAAACAATTTTTTTTGTTTTGTAGGTTAGGATTAGGAGTAGGAGTAAAGTAGAGAAGATTTGGTACTTGGACAGTGGATGTTCAAGGCACATGTGTGGAAACATACATGAGTTGACTGATGCAGTTGCTGTGGATGGTCCAAGTGTTACATTTGGAGATAGCAAAGAAGGCAAGATTAAAGCTAAAGGAAGATTAATCAAGGGAAACATAGAGATATCTGACGTCTCATATGTTAAAGGCCTAAAGTATAATCTGCTGAGCATAAGTCAATTTTGTGACAAAGGATATTCAGTCATCTTCTCAACAGATAAGTGCTACGTTGAACAGATTGGTACAAAGGAGGTAATTTTATCTGGAAGAAGACAAGGAAATATCTACATAGTCGACTGGGATTCTGTTGACAAGAATTCAAGTGTTTGTTTGGTGGCATCTGCACCAAGTGAAGTGAGTTGGCTATGGCACAAGAGAATGAATCACTCAAACTTCAAGACCATGAACAGATTAATCAAGAATGATTTGGTAGAAGGGATTCCAAAAGCAGTCATGAGCAAAGACAAGCTCTGTGACGCATGTCAGAAGGGTAAACAAATCAAGTCATCTTTCAAAAGCAAAAAGCATCAATCTTCTGAAAGAATATTGGAGCTACTACATATGGACTTATTTGGACCCATTGATCCAGTCAGCAATGGTGGAAAGAAATACTGCCTAGCTGTTGTGGATGACTATTCAAGATATACTTGGGTGATTTTCATGAAGAAGAAAAGTGAAACCAAGGAACATCTTACAAATCTGATGGAACTGATCCAGAATGAGAAGAGTATCAAAATATTTAAGATCAGATCAGATAGAGGGACAGAATTTACAAACTCTACTGTTGAAGAGTATTGTAATATCAAAGGAATACATCATGAGTATTCAGCTGCTAGAACCCCTCAACAGAATGGTGTTGCTGAAAGGTGAAACAGAACACTAAAGGAAGCTGTCAGAACCATGATAGCTGAAGCTAAACTGCCTCAAAGATTTTGGGCAGAAGCAACAAATACGGCATGCTTTACCCAAAACAGATGTATGATCAACAAAAATCAGAACAAGACTCCATATGAAGTTTGGAATAACAGAAAACCAAACATTCATTACTTTAAGATTTTTGGTTGTAAATGTTTTGTATTGAATAATGGGAAAAATCACCTTACTGCATTTGCATAAAAGGCTGATGAAGCTGTCTTTGTAGGATACTCATCTGTTAGTAAGGCTTACAGAGTTTTTAACAAAAGAACATTACTAATAGAAGAATCTATCCATGTAGTATTTGATGAGCCAAGTCAATCTTCTGAAAAGAATCAAAGTGTTAATCAAGATCTGTCTACTGATTTACAGAAGTTAGACATTGGAAGAAATGAAGAATATGTTCCCATCATACTACCTAATCTTGATTCAGCTGCTAACTCAAGTGCTGTTCAAAATCACAGTGCTGATTGTCTAACAGACGAGTTGCAAACAGCTGACAGACCAGAGACTGTTCAACAGACTGCAAATGTTCAACAGACTACTACTGAAACTCCAACAGTAGTGTTGCAAGATCACAACAGAGGACAACATTCAGACCTGCAACCTGATCTTAGATGGCTCAGAAATCACCCACCTGAATTAGTGATTGGTGATCCATTAGATAGAGTGAAAACAAGAAGAGCTGCTACACAAGATGCTATGTTTGTCACATTTCTATCTCAAATAGAGCCTAAGCAAATTGAAGAAGCTCTAAATGATTCCTTCTGGATAGAAGCTATGCAAGAAGAGTTGAATCAATCTGAAAGGAATGAAGTCTGGTACTTAGTTCCTAGACCAAGTCATCAAAGAGTAATTGGCACTAAGTGGGTATTCAGAAATAAGATGAATGAAGATGGTGTTGTCACCAGAAACAAAGCAAGACTAGTGGCCAAAGGTTATTGTCAAGAAGAAGGAATTGACTTTGATGAGACATTTGCACCAGTAGCAAGACTTGAAGCAATCAGACTGTTTCTTGCCTATGCTGCTTATAAGAACTTCACTGTCTATCAGATGGATGTGAAGTCTGCATTTCTCAATGGAGAACTGCAAGAAGAAGTGTATGTTGAGCAACCTCCTGGATTTGAAGTCTATCAAGAAGAGGACAAGGTATATCGTCTGAAGAAAGCCTTATATGGACTGAAACAGGCTCCAAGAGCATGGTATGATACCCTATCTGATTTTCTTTTAATTAAAGGATTTCGAAAAGGTAAGGTAGATAAAACCTTGTTCACAATAGAATGGGAAAATCATATATTACTTGTGCAAATATATGTGGACGATATTATTTTTGGTTCAACTAACCAACACATGTGTGATAAGTTCTCCAAGCTGATGCAGAATAAGTTTGAAATGAGCATGATGGGTGAACTTAACTATTTTCTTGGATTGCAAGTTAGACAGTTGCCTGATGGAATATTAATCAGCCAAGCAAAATACACAAGAGATCTGTTTAAGAAATTTGGTATGGAAACTAGCTCTACTGCTACAATTCCTATGTCTACAAGTCTTCGTTTGGATAAAGATGAAGATGGCAAATCAGTGGACATAACCAAATATAGAGGCATTATTGGTTCATTGTTGTATCTAACAGCAAGCAGACCTGACATAATGTACTCAGTTGGAGTCTGTGCAAGATTTCAATCAAACCCCAAAGAATCTCATCTCTTAGCTTCCAAGAGGATATTGAAATATGTTAAAGGCACTCAAGAATTGGGATTGTGGTATCCTAGAGAATCTGGATTTGAGCTTATTGGTTATTCAGATTCAGACCTTGCTGGCTGCAAGATTGACAAAAAGAGCACAACAGGTGCCTGTCAGTTCTTAGGTAGTCGTCTGATCTCATGGATGAGTAAGAAACAGACTTCAGTTTCTATATCTACTGCTGAAGCTGAATATATAGCTGCTGGAGCTTGTTGTGCACAGATACTTTGGTTGAAACGTCAACTGGAAGACTACAACATCAAGATCAGTGGAATTCCAATCTACTGTGATAATACAAGTGCAATATCTCTTACTCAGAACACTACAAGTCATTCAAGGACTAAACATATAGAGATCAAGCATCATTTCACTAGAGATCATGTGGAAAAAGGCAATGTTATGATTGAGTATATTCATACTGATAATCAGATTGCTGATATTTTCACTAAACCTTTAAGTGAAGCAAGGTTCTCAACTCTAAGAGCTGAGTTAGGACTACTAAATTTGGATGCATAAGCTGAGGGGGAACTCTTCAGAAGACTGGAGTTCAACAGCTTAGTCATCAGTTATTTTATTCAAGGATTAACCTTCAACAGACTAGTTAACTTATGAATTCTTAAAGTCAGGGGGAACGTGTAAGACTAGCGGTACTTCTGTTCTAAAAGATGAAATCTGTTAATGACAGTTAGTTGAAGTTAAGTTATCATGAAGATGTGTTCTTAATTCTTGAAGATTGAAGATTATTTTATCTTGCTGGATTGACAAACAGCAGAGGAAGATTACTAGCTATTGGCATTCTCTAGTAATATCAGATAACAGATCACTCGTCTGTCAGATAAGTTTAACTCTACTCATCTGATACCTTATATAAGCATGGTCATAAAACGTATCATTAGAAACGCGCTTTTATAAGTAACAGATTAGTGTCGATAGAGTTTCCCGCCCATCTGACATTAAAATAATAAAATTGAAATCCGTCTCTCCTATCCACACGATTAAAAACTGTCAGATTAGATCAACGGTTCTGATAAATCACGAAAACCTAACCAAAAGGAAACCTATAAAATCCGATCTGAAACAGTATAGTCGTCTTACGCACTCAAAATACTCTCAAACTCTCTAATTCTCAAACTCTCTTGTTTCGAAAGCTTACTGTTTTTGTAGATTCCACTCACTAATCTCAGAAATGGACAAGATTATTGACGGAAGATACCTAAACTACAGCAAATTTCACTTTTCGGGTACTGATCTGATGCGCTCACTAATGGAGAAAATTAAAGAGGCATCGTTGGTTCCAGTTCTGGAAGCACATGAAGAAAGGGTTTACTTAGAAGATGTTTATCACTTCTACAAGACCAGGAAGTTCAACACTGAAGAGACTGTTATGACTGCTGTTATCGGTGGTAAGAAAGTTGCTATCTCTGCTGCTGTGTTGAGTGAAATTTATAAACTTACGAACAAAGGAGGGGATGTGACAGACCTTGGGTCTGAAAAGGAAGAGGAGTTCTGGGCTGTTTGTGCTAAGAAAGGAGAAAAGATGACTGGGACTTTGATGAAGACCCAGCTGAAGGATGAATATCAGAGATTTGCTAATATTATAGCCAAGGTGCTGGACTGCAGCACAAGTTCTTTGGATGGGCTACCAAGGAGAAGATACTACACAATGGTGTGTATCTACTACGGTTTAAAGGTTAACTGGGCTGCTCATGTTTATGAGCTACTGAGTGATAAGAGGCTTTCTCATGCCATTTTACTCAGTAATCTGTTTGCATCTCTGCAATGCCCTTTAGGACCAGGGAAGAATACTCATGGTAGCAAAGAGTTCAAACTCTACGAACCAGTGAGAAAAATAGTGGAAGAACCTAAGAGAAAAGCCCCTGCCAAATCCAAGAAGGGCCCCTCTAAGAAGAGCAAAAAGGAGGGACAGACAAGCCAAGTTGCTGAGCCAACAGCACAGTCTGCTGTTAAGACTGATTCAGCACTTTCTGAGGATGAAGTTCCAGAAAAAGAAATTGAAGATTTTACTTGGGAGATTGAGCAGATGAGGACTGATTCATCTCCTGAATGGACAGAGTCTGAGGAAGAAATTCCTCTTCAAAGGTTGAAGAGGATGAGAACAAAGAGTGAGGCAAGGGGACCTCCTACTGCCAACCCCCCTGCCAAAAGGATTGCAAAGTCAAAGGCTAAGAGAAAGGTCACCTTCTCTGAAGAGCCTGTTGCAACTGTTAGAGAAACAACAGCAGAAGCAGAAAGACCTGTAATAATTGAAGAACCTACTGTCCAAGCTGCTAAGAGTGATGCTGCTGAAGCTGAAGTTGTTTCTGAAGTTGGAATGTCAACAGAAGACTCGTCTGTTGCACTATCTGCTAAAGTTGAAAAAGCACAGCAGACTAGTACAACACAAGAAGGAGCTACACTGTTGCTGCACCCTACTCCAGTTGCTGCAACCCCCATTCAAGCAGTTGAGAGTCCTGAATCCAGAAGAAAGAGGACTGGCAAGATTGCCACTTACTTAACTGCTGCAGAAAATAAAAGACAAGATGCTGCTGAAAAGCAGAGGATAGCTGCTGAGAAAGCAGAAGAAGAAAGGCAGAAAAGCTTAGAGCTTAAGAGGCTGGAGGAAGAAGCCAGCAAAATGACTCAAGAGCAGAGGGATGCTGTTGAGGCAGCAGAGTTGGCTGCTGCCATTGAAGCAAGCACCAAATATGCTCATGGTCGTCAGCATAGTGGTGGGATAGTTATTGGTGAACAAAGGGATCCGAACAAACCAATACCAGCTATGCCTGCACCTAAGATAAAGCCAAAGAGGAGAGAAGAAATCAGATTGTCTTTGGAGATTGTCAGGGATGATCCTGCCATCTTTGAAGAATTCCTGAAGAGGCTTGATGCTGAAAATGAAAGAGTCAACCGCCTGACACAGTTCAATAATGAAAAGATCAGATACAACAGGTGGAGGGAATTCAGACTGACAAAGAGTCCAGCTGAAATGACCAAATGGAAAGCCTTTGCTGTTGAAGAAGCATGGGTACTGAAGTGGCTGGAGACAGGTTCTCTAATTCAAGCACTTGATTCAGAATTCTTTCTGGACAAGTTGAGGCTAAAGATAAGTCACTTCGTAAAGGCTGAAGCCAAGAAGATCTTCAAATCAATTCCTGAAGACTATGAGGAATCTGAAGACCTCAAAGAAAGATCTATAAAGTTGGCTATTGCTCAAGCAATGGAGCTTTGGGCAAAGAAATCAAGGAAGTTAAGGGGACAACCAAGCTCAATGGTCCCTCTTCCTAACATCAAACACATTGTCTACGGGCCAAACATCAAACCTTATGAAGAGCTACCTGAGGAACCTTCATCTACTTTTATTCCGCTTGATAACTTTACTTGGATTTCCAACAGGTCAGCTGTGGACAATGAAGGAATGATGAGGACAGTTGAGACTGTCAAGAAGATTATATCCCCTGCTGATAAAGAAAAAGCATAGTCCTCTGATCAACCAAAGCAAAAAGAGGGTACATCAGACCCATCTGATCAGAACAAAGCACAGGGTGATAAGTCTGACGCTGCTGATGATTCAAAGAAAGAAGAAGCAATTCCAGCAGATCAGATCAAGGACAAAGAAGTTGCTGCTGAAGGAGATGATCAAGCTAAGGAGAAGGAAAGCACTCCAAGCCATGCTGGTAGTCCAGCAGATCAGTCTCTTGCATTAACAACTCAACCAACAGAGCAACATATCAAAGAAACACTTCCTGCTACAACAAATATGCCTTCAACTTCTCAAAGTGCTCAGACAAATCTGTTGGACTCCATCCAACAAATGATCACCAAATCTTTGAAGGATATGAAGGAAGAGTTGGCTGCAGAAGTGTTAGCTGCTGTCAAACAACCAATTCAGAAAGCTGCTGCTGTCCCAACCGATCTGATAGAAGACACTGCTCAGAATGTTAAATCCATCTGTCAAGATATGGACATACTTAGAAGACGGACTCAGAGCACTACTGAAGGTTGGAAACAGATTGAACAAACAGTTGAAATGGCCCTCCAAGCAGAAAATGAAGTCATGGGAAATATGATGAAAGACTTCACTGCTTCATCAAATTGGATTTTGGGAACTCAAATTCAATTGGGTGATCAAGGAGAAGATTTGCTCAAGGAAGTCAAAACTGTTAAGGCCAATCAACTCAAACAGCAAGCTCAGATCAATGCTATGGAAGAGAACATCAAGCTTCTCTGTGATTCACTTCTAATTACACCAGTTGTGCCACAATATCCAATCAACCCTGCTGATGATGACAAAAAGGGGGAAGAAAGGGTATTTGGACAGAAGAAAGTTGGTCCTTCTCTTGAACAGGAAGAAGATAACCAAGCTGAAGCAACTGAAGTGTTGGAAGAATCTGCTGGTGACACTGAAAGAAATATGGGAGAATCAAGCAGACCAACAGATGAGAGAATTACAGAAGAAGAGCAAGCTGAATTTGAAGAATCTGAAGCAAAAGCCAAGTCTGATAAGGAACTAGCTGCTGCCAAAGATTCAGCTGAAGAACAGCTTGACCCTGATGTAAAATATAAAAAGATAGAGCTGCTAAGAAAAAGGTTCTTTGAAGAGCTAGAAGCTGAGACTTCTAAGTTATCTGATGAAGAATCTGAAGAAGAGGACAAGGAAGCTGAAGAAGAGAAGAAGGAAGAAGACTAGTCTAGGCTAGATTCCCTTTTATCTTAAAATCCTTGTAATCATTTTAAAAGTACTTTGCACTTTTCATTCTTCAAAACTTGTAATCTGTAATCAGTTTAATCATCTATAAAATTGCAAGTTTAAATCCAACATACTATTTCTATCTCAGAAATTTTTGAGGATCAAATCTTTAGTTTAGGTACAGGTACTTAGCTGGAGTTTTGTCATCATCAAAAAGGGGGAAATTGTTGGATGAAGATGAAGATGAAGATGAAAGAAGTCAGAATTTAAGGGAAGGTTTTGATGATTTCCAAAACATCATAATCAGCTAAGTAAGGAAAGCTTAGTTCCCTTAGAAGGATCTTTGAACAAGTAAAGAAGAGATCAGAAGAGTTCAAAGACCAGAAGACTAAGTGATCTCTTGCTGAAACAGCAAACAGAAAGGTAGGTCATCAGCCGAGTCAAATCAGATTAGTTCAGTATTTGATCAGCAGAGTACCTATCAGAAGGGTTGCTTCGATCAACAGAGTGGAAGAGATCATGAGATCAGTTCAACGGTAATAAATGCACTTGGTGTAATAAATGCTGAAAGAGAAGGGTAGTAATGGCAAATGATTGAAGATATCCTCGTATCAGCAGAGTGCATTTAATGCAGCATTAAATGTGATGGACAGAAAGTACTGTACACTGTACGGATTGCTGCATGGAGCCGTTTCAAAAGAGCTGAAGGATGGATTTGAAGATTTGATTTGCCTTCAACGGTCATATTCTCATCTCCATGTATAAATAGAGCTAAGTTCGAAGAGAGAGACACACAACAACAATCAGAGATTTTGATTTTGAAGCAGAATTTTTCTAAGTCTCAAAAGCTCGAACAGCTCACTCGTCTGGTGGAAGTCATCTGTTGACAGAAACCTAGTTGAAGAAAACAGAAAAACATTATCTGAGTGATTTTGTAATAGCTGAGTGTTGTGCGAAGTGAGAATCCATCTTTGTGAGTGATTCTACTTTAGAGGATAGGATTTCTGAGTGATTTCCTATTGTGAGCTTATAGCCTTTACATTTGTTGTTTAGGTGTAAGTGGAGAAATATTGTAATCTGTGTGATTATAGTATAACCCAGAATCTGAGTGATCTGGAAGAGTGGACTAAAGGATTTTTATCCATATAACCACTATAAAAATTCTTTGTGTTATCTTGCATTTAAGCTTTCTTGCATATTTTAAAGTTTGCATATTTAATCACTTTGAATTACTTAAAGATTTTATAAGGAGTTTCAAAACTGGGGATAAAATCTTTTAAGAACTTAGTTTACTTGTGAAAAACACTTTCAAACAATCCGTTGCAAGTATACTCTTTGGAAAACTGTTCTGTTGAAAAACAGCTAAGTATTTATAAGAAGAGTGGTCACTCTGCTGTTCTAGACTCGTTCTTGATCAGCGAAGTAATCTTACTGTTCTTCATCAGCTTAGTCTGCTGACAGAAGACTGAAAAGTTTTTAAGTTCAAAAATTTTCAGAGGTCTATTCACCCCCCCCCCCCCCCTCTAGACCTCATCTGACCACTTGGGACCAACAAAATCCTTGTCACATTCAGCGCTCCATTCGAAATTCTTTGTCGACAGGCGAGCGGGAAATGTTCTGAATAGAGAGAGCCTAAGAGACAGGGAGATTTCGAACAGTATTATGCGTTGTTCCCCATTTGGTCAAGAAATACGCGAAGCCCGAAACACGGAAATAGTACCAACCAGACTCCCACGGTATAACGGGACTACCGACCCCGGCGAGCACATTAACAGCTTTATTAATGTGATGAACTTATATGGGCATTCCGAGGACTTTTGCTGCAAAATCATGGTTACTACCTTTGAGGGAATTGCCCTCGACTGGTTTGGAAAGTTGCCACCTAACTCAATATTTTCCTTCGAGGAAGTTTGTGATAAATTAAAACATCAATTTGCTAGTCAGAGGAAACCGAGATTACCTGCTAATCATTTGGGAGCTGTAAAACAATTGGAGGGAGAAACTTTGAGGGAATGGTTAGCAAGATTCAATATCGAGCTTCTCAAAGTTGACACTCCACAGATTGAATATCACTCCTCATTGATGTTCGAGCTGACAAGGAGTACTCAGTTCGGGAACGCCTTATGTAGGAAGCAGCCGAAATCCTTTGAAAGAATTATGGAAATCGCTGAAAAATACATGATTCATGAGGAAATGAATAAGTTGAAAAGCTCGAATGCTGTAAAACTTCCTTTAAACAAGAAACAGGATCGGGCCCCTGTTCCAAAACCCAGTGATTACGGAGGATCGAACAGGGGCTCCGTTTGGCAAAGAATTAACACCTATAAACCACATATGCCACCACAAGGGTCGAACTCCTATGGGCATTCCTATGAACGTGCTCGGCCTCCTAGAACCGGAAAAATTTAGTTTACCGAACTCAACAGTTCGAAGGAAGAAGTATTAACTGTACTAGAAGAAGGAAATCTGATTCCTGAGGCTCAAAGAATCACGCAGGCTAGGCCGGGTACGTTGGGTTACGATCAATACTGTCGGTATCACCGGGCTCGGGGGCACAGCACCGAGAATTGTTACCAATTGAATGTTGAGATCGAGAAATTAATCGCGCAAGGAAAACTAAAGGAATTTGTCAAGGGGAACAACTATAACAATCGTTATAGGTCGAGAAGCCCCAGGAAGTTTATTACTCAGCCGAAACAAGGTCGAAATCAAACAGAAGAGCGATCGAACGGAGTGATAAACATGATTGCTGGAGGACCAGCAGGGGGAGATAGCAGAAATGTTAGAAAGAGAACGATGAGGTCAATAAGGGCTGGGGTCTCTACAAGGAGGGAAATTCTATCCTTGGAATTTCCCTCCATGGAAAATCAAGTCGTAAGTTTCAGTGAAGCCGATCGACCTGCGGATGTCAACTGGGATGTAAACGAAGACGATCCGGATTTTTCCATGGTATTGACATTGAAGATTGCCAATTATGAGGTCAAGAGAGTACTGGTCGATAATGGGAGCTCGGCCAATATTATCTCCTCAGAAGCTCTCATAAGAATGAACCTTTGCCATCCACGGCTGGATAAGGTAACCACTCCTTTGGTCGGTTTTGGGGGATCAGAGATCGTCCCGCTGGGGACCATTCTTTTGAGCACGACCTTAGGAACCAAGCCGAAGAACATAACAAGGATGATCAAATTCCTAGTGGTAGATACGTCATTCGCTTACAATGCAATATTAGGAAGACCAGCACTGAACATTTTCAAAGCAGTTGTATCTACCTATCACCAAAAGATAAAGTTCCCGACCGAGGGAGGAGTAGGGGAAATGAGGAACGACCAATACATGGCTTGGAAATGCTATAATTCATCTTTAAGCATTAAAAAGAAAGTGGAACCCGAACTCCCAATTAAGAGAAGAGCAGCGGAATTGGATCCTGGTATAGACTCCGCAATTCCCGACTACGAGAAATTACAAGGAAAGAAAGGAAAAAATATCGACATGAGTGTGCAGGCGCCCGGCCACAAAAAAGTAACTCTGGTTCCGGGATCCCCTGAGAAATTCACCAAAATCGGAACGGAATTAAGCTAAGGCATGGAAACCATGCTCATAGAATTCTTACAGAAAAACGTGGACGTTTTTGCCTGGAGCTCGGACGATATAATTGGAATCGACCCACGGGTGATAACACATTCATTAAATATCGACCTAAAAGCAAAACCGGTAAGGCAAAAGAAGCGCAATCACGGTCGTGAAAAGGACAAAATAATCAATGCCGAGGTCGATAGATTACTAGCAGCGGGTCAGATCACGGAAATAAAATTCACAGAATGGCTATGTAATGTGGTCCTAGTTTCTAAGGGTGAAAAAATCGAGAACAAATGGAGAATGTGTACTGATTTTACGGATCTAAACAAACTATGCCCAAGAGATCCGTATCCATTGCCTCGGATCGATATGCTTGTAGACTCAACTGCGGGGTTTGTGTTTTTCAGTATGATGGATGCTTTCCAAGGATTCTATCAGATCTTTATGAACAAAAGAGACCAGGATAAAACAGCGTTCATCACCGAACGAGGGGTCTACTGCTTCATAGTTATGCCTTTTGGCTTAAGGAATGCAGGCGCAACTTACCAAATGTTAGTCAATATGATGTTTAAAGATTTGATCGGGGAAATCATGGAGGTGTACGTAGATGACATGCTCGTGAAGAGTATGACGGAGGAGGACCACATCAACCATCTGGATCGATGTTTTGGAATTTTGAGAAAATATGGAATGAAATTGAACACGGCTAAATGCACTTTTGGCGTGCGATCAGGAAGATTCCTTGGATATCTCGTCCATGAAAGAGGCATCGAAGCCAATCCCGAAAAGATTCGAGCAATTACCGACCTACATCCACCAAGAAGGCTTTCAGATGTTCAAAGCCTAATCGGGAAGATTATCTCATTGAATAGATTCATTTCGAGATCTGCTGACAAGAGTTTACCATTCTTCAAACTATTGCGCAAATCTAAGAATTTCGAGTGGAATGAAGAATGCGATAAGGCTTTCGAAGACCTGAAAGCATACTTAACCTCACCACCGATGTTAGCCAAGCCATCTGATGGAGAACCTCTATACTTGTATATAGCTGTATCAGAAGAGGCTATTAGCTCGGTCTTGGTGAAACTCGATAAATCCGAGCACAAGCCAGTGTACTATTTGAGCAAGTTATTGCAGGGTGCGGAGAAAAATTACTTGGAAATTGAGAAGTTCGCGCTGGCCTTGGTAGTAGCTGCGCGGAGGTTAAGGCCTTATTTTCAAACATACAAGATCATCGTATTGACAAATCAGCCTCTAAGACAGGTCCTATCAAAACCCGAAGCATCCGGCAGATTGATAAAATGGGCAGTGGAGCTGGGTCAATTCGAGATTGAATATCAACCACGGGTTGCTATAAAGGCACAGGTTTTGGCCGACTTCATAGTCGAGTCAACAGGTATTCTGAACGCGGAAGAAGGGGCAGTCTCTGAGGTAAAAATGGTCGAAAAAGCAGAAGATCAGGTATGGCTAATGCACGTGGATGGTTCCTCGACCAGGGAAGGAGGTGGAGCTGGAATTCATTTTCAAGGACCCGATGGTGAGGACCTGAGTTATGTTATCACTTTGGACTTTGTTGTTACTAACAACGAAGCGGAATATGAAGCATTGATCGCGGGATTGGAAATGGCCATAAAGGCAAAGGTAAAATCAATTGTGGTATTAACTGATTCTGAACTCGTTCATAGACAGGTGAAGGGCACTTACGAGGCCAGGGAATTCAATATGATTAAGTATCTGAGTAAAACAAAGAAATTGATCTCCGAGTTCGACAAATTTGATATTCAGCCTATACCAAGGGAGGAAAATATTTGGGCAGATCTATTATCAAAATTCACAGGGCTTGTTGATGGGAAGAATGAAAGAATAATCACATGGTTATTATCAAATACATCTGCTATCGAACTAGATGTGATCCCCTCAGTCGACGTCATGGAAATCGATGAGCCTAAGAATTCCTGGATCGACCCCATTGTTGCTTATCTCAAAGAGGGGAAGCTTCCAGAAAACTCAAACGAGGCTCGAAGGATCAAATACCGAGCGCCCTCGTTCACTCTAGTCGACGATCGACTCTATAAACGATCTTCTTCTGGAATTTTATTAAAATGTGTCTCCGAAATACACTATGATGCTATCTTAAAAGAAGTTCACGAGGGTGAGGTAGGAAATCATTGCGGCGCTCGAGCATTAGCTCTTAAATGTTCAAGATCAGGTTATTATTGGCCGACTCTTTTTTCTGACTCTGTTGATTATGTGAAGAAATGCCACCATTGCCAAATTCATTCGAATTTGATCCATCAACCTGCCGAACACCTGCACTCAATTCCGATCTGTTGGCCTTTTGACAAATGGGGCATCGATATCGTGGGACCTTTTTCGACAGCAAGAGCCCGGAAAAATTATGTGTTGGTAGCGGTCGAATATTTCAGCAAATGGGTCGAGTGCATCGCTCTAACAAAGATCACTCAGTTCCAAGTTATAAATTTCTTGTTGAAAAATATTGTTTGCAGGTTCGGAACTCCCAGGATTTGGATATCTGATAACGGAACGCAGTTCGCTGGGAAAAAGATCACAGAATGGTGTGAAAAATTCGGTATACAACAGAATTTCGCTTCAGTGGGACACCCTCAGGCAAATGGACAAACTGAAGTTGTGAACAGAGAGATCGTTCGATCTCTGGAAAAGCGCCTATCTGAAGCAAAAGGAAAATGGCTTGATGAACTGCCAGGGGTATTGTGGGCCTATAGAACTACAGTCAAAGCTGCAACAGGAGAAACTCCATTCAGTCTGGTCTACGGATCGGAGGCTGTTATTCCGGTTGAAAGCCTCGTACCTTCTCCCAGGGTCGAGTTTTATGATCCCAAGGAAAATCAATCTTTGAGGGAGATGGAAGTCGATCATGCAGATGGTCGCAGGGACAGGGCGAGGTTTAAAATTCAGTCCACTAAGTCTAGCATGGAGAAATCCTATAATCGAAATGTTCGAATCCGAACATTCAAGGTAGGAGATTTGGTGCTCAAGAAGGTAGAAGTATCGAAGCATGTTGGGAAACTTCAACCTAATTGGGATGGCCCCTTTGTGATTGTCGAGGTTGGAAATAAAGGATCCTACAAAATTGCTTATCCTAATGGAGAGATCCTGCCTCGATCCTGGAATGCCGTTAACTTAAGAAGATATTACGGAAGATGAAGATGATTTGCTAATATTATAGGCTATTACTATTTAGTTATCCAATCCTGTTTCTTTGTTTCTCGCAAGTAAACAGTATGATCAATGAAAGTTTATTCCAAATTCAGTTATTTATTCAATGGAAGTTCATTTCGTCGTAATCTTCATCCATTACATCATATTCTGAATATTATCGATCTCTGTTCATCTATTTCTGATGGCCTTCATTTACTATCTAAAACGGGTGAAAGCTGTTGCTATGACCCTCGGGCTAAAAATGCTCTGAAATGACTAAGGGTGAAAGTCGTTGCTATGTCCCTTAGATCGAAATTATTAAATGGGTGAAAGCTGTTGCTATGACCCTCGGGCTAAAAATGCTCTGAAATGACTAAGGGTGAAAGCCGTTGCTATGCCCCTTAGATCGAAATTATTAAATGGGTGAAAGCTGTTGCTATGACCCTCTGGCTAAAAATGCTCTGAAATGACTAGGGGTGAAAGCCGTTGCTATGCCCCTTAGATCGAAATTATTAAATGGGTGAAAGCTGTTGCTATGACCCTCGGGCTAAAAATGCTCTGAAATGACTAAGGGTGAAAGCCGTTGCTATGCCCCTTAGATCGAAATTATTAAATGGGTGAAAGCTGTTGCTATGACGCTCGGGCTAAAAATGCTCTGAAACGACTAAGGGTGAAAGCCGTTGCTATGCCCCTTAGATCGAAATTATTAAATGGGTGAAAGCTGTTGCTATGACGCTCGGGCTAAAAATGCTCTGAAACGACTAAGGGTGAAAGATGTTGCTATGCCCCTTAGATCGAAATTATTAAATGGGTGAAAGCTGTTGCTATGACCCTCGGGCTAAAAATGCTCTGAAACGACTAAGGGTGAAAGCCGTTGCTATGCCCCTTAGATCGAAATTATTAAATGGGTGAAAGTTGTTGTTATGACCCTCGGGCTAAAAATGCTCTGAAACGACTAAGGGTGAAAGCCGTTGCTATGCCCCTTAGATCGAAAATTATAATCGATTAAAGTTCTATCATATTTCTCCTACGAAATCGCTAAGTTGAACATCAAGAATATTATTCGAGCAAACATAAGTATCTCTTCTAGCTTAAGGAACCTCCGAGAATTCATTTAGAGGGCGTTTTAGGAAGCAACAAGATCATGGAGCATTAAACAACGAAAATTAAAGTTCGCTTCTGTTAAATGTTTTCAATTTGCATAATGGAACGATGAAGTTGCAGGATGTCAAAATTGATGGAATAGTGCCCAGCAAGCCAATATTAATTAGCTTGTTGAAGTACTATTTTCTTATGGTTTATAATTAATACGCCGTTCATTCATAGTATGTGAAACTGAACAATGGCCAACTTCATCTCTCGCGAACTTATCTAAGCGATTGGATGAAATCCTAAGGTCACAATAAACTATGGGACGATTCACTTCAGTGCTGAGTGCAATCATGAAACAGTCTCAAAGGTCGTGATCTTAAAACAGTTCCAAGTCATAGATTCCGAACGAGACGGGGTATCATAGGAATCGCAAAGACTTGTACAAATATGCATGATTCACATGGAGTGAATTTGTAGAGTTTCATGAGCAAGGAATTTGAGTCCAGTGCATATGAGTAGGTGGTTCAATGGAAGATTGAACGCATCGAACGACCCGAACAGAGAAACCCATTGTGGAAGCGCATGTCGCATATCGGTGATGGGATGTTTCTCAAGGCTTATAATAGTGTACGATTTAGTCCTTAGACTTGAGGTGCTAGGGCGAATTCGGTGCACGAGTGTGCGTACTTAGATTTAGGTACTGGTCACGTAGCCTGGCCACAAAGTGCCTAAGTTGGGTGCGTAGACGACTGTACGCGAGTGGTTAGTACTAAGAAAGGATCCATCGACTCATCCTGATAAGATGAGAGAATTTCCTATACATTTCTTAGATAATTGATTCCGAGAAATCTATGGCCATAGTCGGTGATGCATTTGGAAGGGGTTTCCAAATTTGGCAGTCACACTGGAATCATTGTCGGAAATTAGAAAGTATAGTTATCGAGATAATTAGAGGTGCCGATCAATTCACACACCCTAGGTCTCGATCGGGAAATCATCATGGAAGGACCGTATGTACATGGCAATTATAAGAGGTGAGGTTCACAATAATCAATTCACCTTTGATTGGGCTTCTTGGGCTTGTGGCTAGACATCGACCATGAAGTGTGGGTACTCCTAAATTAATAAGGAAATTAATTATAGGAGTGGTCAATTAAAAGTTGTTTAATTGATCGGAGCATTTAATTGCTCATTAATTAAATCACGAAAGTCGTGGGCCTGCTGCCAGTTGATGGTGAACCCAGAGGGTCACACACAATACAATTGGACAGTGACAGTCATAAAAGGAAATAAGTGATTTAAAGTTGTTAAATCAAAGATATTGAATTAAGGTATTAATTCAATGGGAGAATATTAATTGGATATTTAATTGATTAATGTTTAATTAATTAATTAAGATTATCTAATTGATTATAAATAATTAAAGTTGTTAATTGGTAAAGAAGGAAGAATAAATAATTAGCATTTTTCGGATTGGCTGATTAAAGGAAAGGGGCGATTTTTTGGAGAGGAAAAGAAGAGAAGAGTTTGTTACTTGGTCATCAAGCTACAAACAAGAGATTTGGTCAAATCTTGTTTCCTATTATGATAAGGAAAAGATTTGCCATATCTTGAAGAGATATCTTATAAAAGAAGAACTCTTCTCCTATAAATACAACTCTTCATACATCTTCCAACAGTAGAGAAAATAGTTTTACACAACACAAGAAGAAAAGAAATTGCCAACTCCAAAAACCGCCCCTAGCCCCTAGTTCTCGGCCAAACCCTAGCCGCCGCCCTAGGTGGATCCGAAGCCTAGCCGCGCCGCCCTTGGTCGATCCAACCTAGCCGCATAAGTCCTGTGGTCGTGGTTGTCTTCCTGCAATTCTCCTAATCCAGATCCAAATCGATATCCTGATATAGATCTGCTCATTCCTTTCTTGACAATCTTCAAGATCTAGTTCTTAGCCTGTGACTTGGAGACGTTGCTACAATCCAATTGGTGTGGATACATTCTGGACGTGAGACACTTGGATCACTCCGTTGTGAATCGAACAAAGAAGCCCGGAGGTAACCACCACCAAGTTGTGGTGAGGTAATTTGCGAAAACCCCCTTTGATAATTATGTTATTGTTTGATTCAACCTTTTCGTATAATAACTGTGGAGATCTATTTATGGGACTAATAGGGATCTCGAAAAATTTTAAATTCCGCATTTTGTTGTATTGACAATCGAGCCCCTACCACGAATATCCCAACAGTGGTATCAAAGCCAACTCCATACGTTTTTATACGAAAAGGCCTGAACATAATGTGTTTTCACTGTATATGCTTGATTGTATGTATGAGAACGCATGTTAATTATGTTCTAGTGATTGATTCTTGCTTGTTATGACTGGATCTATGATTGTGTAAAACTGCTTTTTTAGATCTGTGGCGAATTTATAGTTTTTCGAAAAATCAGGGCTTTTATGCAAAAATCGCAAAACATGAAAATTAGGGCTGAAAATTGAATTTTCTGTTTCTGGAAATTTTTGAAAAATCTGGGTTATTTCTGAAAATCTGATCGCACGCAATTTTGGACCATTTTGCAATTTTCAAAAATTCGAGGACTGTTTTGTAATTTCCGAAACTTCAGGGGTCTGTTTGCAAATTCGAAAATTTTCTGGATTTAAAAATTTTAATTTTCTGCTCATTCTGTCCGAAAACTGTTTTGGGGGTATTTCATAACTTTTCAAAAGTTTTGGGGTCAAAAGTGCAATTTCCGAAAGTATAGGGGTCGAACTGCAATTTTCAAAAGTTGAAAAATCAGAATCATAAATTAAGGCAGAAAAGTTGTTTTGTTTATCCGAGAATTTATTTTGTCATAATTAGTAGTGACTAAAAAGCAAGAATCATAGGAAGTTAGTTTTAAAAGGTGTTTACATGTTTCTTTGCTCTACGTGAACTGTTTACGTGGTTTTCGATCGCGACGAGCCTTGCCCTTAGGTTAGATGTGATTGGTTTAATTTAATGCATGGTTTTTATTGGGCCTGCGAGCCTGTTATTATTTTTGGGCCACTTTGAGCCTTTGTAATAGAATAGGGCTTTACTGCTTTCCTAGTTTAGGATGGAGGCTCATTTACAAGCAAGGTGGGAGCCCAAGAAGAATTGAAGGCCATGTATGCGTGGTACATTGTGTAATAGCATAGGTTCTTTGAGAACCCTTTAGATTGACCAATTGGGCCAACATCATTGGCTCGATGATGGCCCGCATAGGAGGCTCCCGATCGAAAACATATTGTGGTAGTATGTGATGAGGGGTAATTCGGATCCCCTGTTTTTCCAGCCTCAATGCGGTTCGAATAGCACCGAACCCTGTCGCCAGGGACCAAAAGCCGAACCAAAGCATGAAGATGATTGTTTCGAGCACATTAGAGAACCATAGATCGAAGGACACTGTTGGGCCAAGCCCAGGCCCAAGCCCTCCAATTTGGCTATAAATACTCCATGCATTTATTATACTGGACAACTTCCTAGGCGCACTAACCTTGAGACCGCTGCTCGGGTCACTAGAGAGTATTAGCATAGGCTTTCTCATACATGTTCACCCTCTAGCTTGTACGGCATCCAATAATGCTCGAATAGGACCCCTAATATTTGTACTTGTACTCAATTTACTCGAATACAATTACATTTGGTCTTTATTTTCCTTTTAACATTATTGTCATCGTGTTATTTCCCCACCCTTGATCGAACCAACGAAACCACGTAAGATCAATTGGCGCCCACCGAGGGGCCTTATTCGAGTATTAGATCGAAATATGCCTAATACGAGGAGAAAAATGTATGCCAGAAAAGCTTAAGGATAATGGTCAAGCCTATGGTCGCACAACTCTTTTATTTCTTCAACGAATTTATTTTTAGGAGCGATTAAGAAGTTCAGCAGGTATCATCGAAGGCTTAGAAGATCTATAAAATTGCAGCTTGTCAATTGACGATCGGAATTTATTTTTCCGATCTTCGCGTTTATTAACTTCAATGACAAGTTCTTTCGAATCGGTTATTTAGAAGACCATTTACGAAGTCTCTATGTACTATTCGTCGACTGTGGTGTTTTTTCTCAAAGTTAATCGGGAAAGGTTGATTAGATAAATTCTCGAGCTAATGGACGGAATATTGGCTATCATTTCGACCAATAACGGAATTCAAGTAATAAAATTCAATCAGAAATGAAGCTTTATCATTAATAATCTTCAAACAAGTTACAAAGTATAGCTTCGAATATAATTCGAGCTCAAGAAATGCAATACAATCACTCCTACTCTATTACAAATTTCATGAGGTAATATACTCGATCTTCGTTCCCCAAGGTCGCCCCAGATGCAGAACTCAGCAGTGATTCTTATTGGCAATCACTAGCCACGTGTCGCACATCCGTCTTCGAACGGGATGAAAGCCGGATTGGAGCTCCTCTCCGGGGCACCAGACCGACCTTAGATCCTCATCAGTAAACAATGATTGAAATGCGCGATCATTGTTTACTGGATAATCCGAACCGGAGCAGCAAAGGGTTATCCCAGCAGAGGTGCTCCAAGGGAACTCGAAGGAACTATCTCGTAAGAAAGCCCTCGAGGAAGTTGGTGCCTCAGACTTAAAGAACTCCACTCGGAGTAACCTACTGCCCGATCAGGTACTGCGCCAGAAGACCGGAATTCAAACCCGTCACAGACAAGATATGTCTGGGAAAACAGGTTGCCTGCCGGTATTCTAGGCGCAATTTCTTTTGCCTGTCGATATTCTAAGCGAAAAGCTTTTACAAAAGGAAACAAGATCGAAAAACAAAGTTCGAACTCTAATCTCAAACTCTTTTATCTGGGAGAAAATACGAATCAAATCTGAAATTCGACCCATGGTGATCGGAGGAGCATAAGGAAAAAAGCAAGAAGTGCTGTATACACGAAGGGACCTATTTATAGTGGTGAAGGATTTTTAATCAACGGCCCAGATAACAGGCTACGAACGGTTTGATGTCCGTAATAAATGGGAGGACCGTTACGTTTCCCGAGAAATAGGGCCCTGTTTGGTAATGAAGGACACATAATTCAATGGGGAGTATAGAAGAATTACGACATTCTAAATATCGAACAGTCACGACGTGTTCATAACATTATATTGAAGGATGGCATGTCGGATTCGTATTCGGTTTATTTAGATGTTTTTACACTCAAGTATTTATTGTTATGCTTTTACATTACCAACTGAGAAGAAATATAATCGGTTTAGTCGAACAGAATTCTCGACTGGGAATTATACAATTATGGAAGTTCAGCAGTGATAAGGATTTATGGCATCATTTCCCTTATCAATTTCAGGGCCGCTAAAATATTTATCTATTATCCGATCAGGCAACTGGTATTCGATTATTTCTCTATCGATATTAGAAGATCAAAATGGAGTTACGAAAGATAAACTCTATTCTATTTATATTTGATGTTATCAACAAAACAAAGAGGAAGTGTATTTATATTATCTTGGAAAATACAAAAGCTGGGAAATACATATCGAGCATAGATCAAACATTCATATTACATCAAGAACACTATTACTCCCTACAATCCTATGAAATTTTCGGTCTCTTCTCCTACCGTCTATTAGGGGTAACTTAGCTCCGACCATGGAATCTCCTTCGGATCCGCAGGCTCTTAACTTTATTTACGATTCTCCAAAGATGAAGACTCGAGGGTGCGATTCATCGAGTAAGCGAGCTCTGCAGAACTCCCACCCCTGTACGTCTTCCTAAATGCATTGTGGCAATAGGTCCCTAATCGAAAACCTATGCCATAACCTACAAGCTCCATAAATCTGGCTTATTGGCCTTCAAGATGGAGATTATATTTGCCTGCCGATACTCTAAGCGAAGATTGAAATGATATTATCTCTGCTCGGATATCCCTCCACTTAAAAATTGTTCGAAATCTGACCTCGAATAAGCGAATTATTGAAATAATAATCTTAGTCGCCATGAGGGGACGGAAGAGATGCCAATACAATTGAATAAGATGGCTTCTAAGGAATGACAGCTTTTTATAGGAAAAATAAGTGGAATCTAACGGCAGAGATTTCACGTCACGAAGGAACCAGATCTAAGAACTGTTGCGTTTCCCGATAAAGGAGGGACCGTTTGGGAAAGGTCGAGTTGTTGCGACACATATTATGCCCACCTGCTCGTCGGGTGCTAATATGATCAATCTCTATTTAGCAATTATTCTGGTACTCAAGATCAGCATTTATCTAATATCGATCTCAATTATTTTCGAAATTGTTAAAGGGTGAAAGCCTCTGCTATGACCCTCGAGCTAAAAATGCTCTGAAAACGACTAAGGGTGAAAGCCTCTGCTATGCCCCTTAGATCGAAAATATTAAATGGGTGAAAGCCTCTGCTATGACCCTCGAGCTAAAAATGCTCTGAAAACGACTAAGGGTGAAAGCCTCTGCTATGCCCCTTAGATCGAAAATATTAAATGGGTGAAAGCCTCTGCTATGACCCTCGAGCTAAAAATGCTCTGAAAACGACTAAGGGTGAAAGCCTCTGCTATGCCCCTTAGATCGAAAATATTAAATGGGTGAAAGCCTCTGCTATGACCCTCGAGCTAAAAATGCTCTGAAAACGACTAAGGGTGAAAGCCTCTGCTATGCCCCTTAGATCGAAAATATTAAATGGGTGAAAGCCTCTGCTATGACCCTCGAGCTAAAAATGCTCTGAAAACGACTAAGGGTGAAAGCCTCTTCTGCTATGCCCCTTAGATCGAAAATATTAAATGGGTGAAAGCCTCTGCTATGACCCTCGAGCTAAAAATGCTCTGAAAACGACTAAGGGTGAAAGCCTCTGCTATGCCCCTTAGATCGAAAATATTAAATGGGTGAAAGCCTCTGCTATGACCCTCGAGCTAAAAATGCTCTGAAAACGACTAAGGGTGAAAGCCTCTGCTATGCCCCTTAGCCTCTGCTATGACCCTCGAGCTAAAAATGCTCTGAAAACGACTAAGGGTGAAAGCCTCTGCTATGCCCCTTAGATCGAAAATATTAAATGGGTGAAAGCCTCTGCTATGACCCTCGAGCTAAAAATGCTCTGAAAACGACTAAGGGTGAAAGCCTCTGCTATGCCCCTTAGATCGAAAATATTAAATGGGTGAAAGCCTCTGCTATGACCCTCGAGCTAAAAATGCTTTGAAAACGACTAAGGGTGAAAGCCTCTGCTATGCCCCTTAGATCGAAAATATTAAATGGGTGAAAGCCTCTGCTATGACCCTCGAGCTAAAAACGCTCTAAAAACGACTAAGGGTGAAAACCTCTGCTATGCCCCTGGCTACGCCCCTTAGATCGAAATTATTTTCATCGATCAATCAAGATCAACCAGCATTTCTATTCTTTTCTCTCCATAATTATTCATTCGGCTAAGGCTAACAGCCATCATCGTGACGCTTATATCAAAATTATTATTTAAGATCGGTCAAAACCCCTTTTTCGATTATTATTTCGCGATTATTTGTCTGACTAGGGAATTTGGCCCCTCGGATTAAATTTGTTACTCAAGGATCATCTCGGGATTCTTCTATTCGATCTCTTAATTATTATGTATTTGATGGGGGTACAAAGGTCTCCGACAGGTTAATTCGAAATCGAGGAATGTCGGTTGTTATCCATCGTCAGAATATTTGTCAAAGTTTTTAAAGAATAGCTCTTATTCGTATTCTTGAGACAGAGAGATGGATGCTCGACAACAGTATACAAAAGCAATTCTATAAAATAACGAGTAAGGATGATAAGAGAAATAAATATCTCATTCATGACATTACAAACAGTTACAAAAGAGTTCAAAATTACAATGATAAGTCGAGCAAAAACTTTACATTTAATGTAACCCTATTACAAATTAACCCTACGCTAGAATGTTCTCATAACTGAGGACGGAAGACGAGGTTGGGATAACACTTCTACCCTTAATCCATCGCTTCCTCAATAATCGCTCCGTGCTGGAGCAGGCCGAGAGACAGGGAGGCAATCCCTAGAGAAATTATTCCACGCAATCTCGAAGGCCCTGGGTGTTCGGCATTTCTTTTCTGGCCCAAAAGCCTCTCGTGTTCCTGAATACCCTGAATCCGATTCCAGGAATGTTGACTGTAGCCGACCGACGAAAGAGCGGAAGTGTCAGGAGAGAATATTGATCGAAGAGGTCCAGACGTGGCAGAATTCAGGGAACTCATAGTGCCAACCCCCCTTAAGGCAGGAATCAAAGACGGTATGACAACTGGATTCCCACCTAAGTTACTTGCGTCTGTTTTTCTTTCGGAAGCATAAGGCAACGGGTCGAAATAAAACTGTTTATCTCCGACCAAGCCGGCAGAGGATACCCGAAATTTCTCAACAGTTCGACCTGCGAGGATAATACGAATCGGGCACAAGTTCAAACAAGGAAAATTGTTTAATAAGACACAAAAGTAAGTTAAAGATGAGAGGCATACCCAAAGAAAGTGGAGCAGTGTTCGAAGCACTGGAGGTTGGCAGGACATCGGTTCGCTTAAGAGGCCCTTCGGAGGACTGGTTAGGGTATCTGATCGCCGGAACTGGGTAGTTACATTGGCTCAACCCAGCCAATCGCAAAACGCCTTCTTGGATCAGGAATCTAGTCTGGAAGGGGTTAGACTGCAGTTGCCCCAAGACTTCATCAGAAAGATGATGGCTGAGTTTTTCTTTAATCCTGCGAGAACCGTATGTCCAAGTATTTGCGCCATCCCATCGATAAGGTCTTGTTTTCGAACTACCCTCTGAGATAGGAACGTCTGGGCCCTTCACAAAAAATAATCTCCTCTTCCAACCTAAAGTCTTCTTTGTTGTAATTCTAGTAAGAAAAGGCCGTTTAGATCTCGGATGGACAGAGACAAACCCCATGTTCGAACCCTTGCACGGGTCCATTCGAAAAATCTGCCAAAAGTTACTGAAGGAAGCCTCTTCTCCCTTTGTCTCCATAAGAACGCAAAACGCAAGTATGTATGCAATGGAGTGTGGGAGAATCTGAGCCGGGGAAAGTGAAAAGAAATTCAGGATGTTTCTGATAAGTGGAACGAACGGAATACGCAAGCCACAGGAAAATTGTCCCTCGTAAAAGGCTTGACATCCAGCGGGGGGCTCAGTGGCACGCTCGGTATAGGAAGGAATGACAATCGAAAAACCTTTGGGAAGAAATTTCCCAAAATCCGCCTCGAGGCGAGCGTGATCCTTTTTCGAAAAACAACAGGAAGTTTGACTAGCGGGAAGCTCTGACTTACCCGAGATTACGGCTTGTGGGGCTTGCGTATGTTTAAAGATCCTAACAAAAGCACCTTCGCCGATACTACGTTTGTCGACCTCATTCTCTTCGAGATCCTCGCTCGGATCGTCGTCTTCGCCGTCTTGATGAAATTCCCCATCTTCGAAGTCATCTACAAGCTTAAACAAGGGATCATATTCTTGACTCTCTTCGATCTTATTCTTGCCCTTTGAACTTCTAGAGCTTGACATCATGAATTCGGAAACGATTATACTAACGTAACTACCTTTTTCGATTAAAACACTTCGAGCTCAAGAGAAAATTTAACATGGAAGTAATTTTTCAACGGGTCAACATATATATACGGGGTTAAAAAGGTAAATTGCAAAGAGGTCCCCGAGTAACCGCGACGGTTGAACTTACCAAGGGTAAAAACTTCGGGTTATTCTACTCAAAATAGCCTTTTTGGTCCTTCATTTTCTAGAATTGCGGAATTTGTTTTTACGGTTCATCCCTAAAGATCTCGGAGGCCATGCTTATTATAACCGGAAATTCGGGAAAGCATCCATCTGGGGATCGAACAACACATAATGGAACCAAAAAGGATATTATTACTTCAACATCCTCTGACAAGGGCGACTACAGAACACATCGATGCATGCTTTCTTGTATATGCACTCTTTTTCCCTAGCTCGGTTTTTATCCCAATGGGTTTTTCCAAGTTAGGTTTTTAACGAGGCATATCCTCAAGATATCCGAACGGTTCGTCTCATTGTAGCTTGGAGACGTATTCTGTACTTCTTCGAGCGCTTGCTTCGCTTTACACTCGAGAAGTGGGGGAGTATTGATGAGGGGTAATTCGGATCCCCTGTTTTTCCAGCCTCAATGCGGTTCGAATAGCACCGAACCCTGTCGCCAGGGACCAAAAGCCGAACCAAAGCATGAAGATGATTGTTTCGAGCACATTAGAGAACCATAGATCGAAGGACACTGTTGGGCCAAGCCCAGGCCCAAGCCCTCCAATTTGGCTATAAATACTCCATGCATTTATTATACTGGACAACTTCCTAGGCGCACTAACCTTGAGACCGCTGCTCGGGTCACTAGAGAGTATTAGCATAGGCTTTCTCATACATGTTCACCCTCTAGCTTGTACGGCATCCAATAATGCTCGAATAGGACCCCTAATATTTGTACTTGTACTCAATTTACTCGAATACAATTACATTTGGTCTTTATTTTCCTTTTAACATTATTGTCATCGTGTTATTTCCCCACCCTTGATTGAACCAACGAAACCACGTAAGATCAGTATGCATGCTAGGCTTGTATGGCTTTTATTTATTAGTCGATTATGATTGCTTGTGTGTTTGCGCGCTAGAATCTAGATCGTAAATAAAAGATAAAGCATAATTGAAGCGGTGAGATCTCGAGGAGAGTTTCCTTAAACTTTCAAAACCGAAAATTCCCCTCTCGAACAAATATTAAGTCATATTGGGTTAAATATAAAATGAGGTTTTATAAAATCCAAGCCTTCCATTAATAGGGACTAGTGCATGTTGTTTACTTATCGATAGAGGTGATCCAGAGTCTGGCACCCGAGTCGGAGAAAGGGGCAATGCACGAAATTCCTTGATTCTAGTTTTTCTTAAAACTCGACAAGGGTAGGGACTGGTCGGGACGTGAAAATCGACCGATAACTAGTTACGGAGAATTCATGACCGGGCCCGTTGCTTATCATGATTAATGGGTTAGACTTAACGCGTAGTAACATTTATGATGTAGCAGTGCTAGATAAATGCTAAAAACGAGGCAAAATAACTTGAAGGTTGTGTAGTAGACACAATTGGTAATATGTATACCTACCTAGGGAATTAATTGTATGGCCACGAGTCGTGGGTGCAACTAATTGCTGCTGGGACGTCAAGACCTACTAGGAAATAGATTTTTCCCGAAACTAGAAGGGGTTACTGTTTCGATAAAATAGTGGGAGAACTTTTTCGATAAAAAGTCCAAATTTCGTTAATTATAAGTATTAATATTAAACCTGTCTGCTTATAGTCGTCTGTTTTTAAATGTTAGCCATTTACCATCCACTGTCCGATACTCGATGCGTTTGAGAACCGAACCAACTTTGAAAAAGGTGATGTGCAATTTCCTATACGAAACCGACATGGCTAAGTTTGACAATGTTAGGGAATATTGTTCTTACTTAAGCAAGACATTCGAGCTGATCAAAGGGTTTGGAGCCCAATTGACTCTCGAAGATGAGATAACGATAACCCTTCAAGGATTATCTGAGACCTTCACTCATTTTATGCAACATTGCATTATTCCGCCTAATGGAATACAAACAAAGCAATTGCATGAGTTGTTAGACAAATATGAAGAAGCTCATCAACGTGGTTTTGGTCTATATGATTGGAATTGCCCTCTGTGTAAGTACGAAAAGAAAATAAGGAAGCTTGTTGAAAAGGATTTCCTGGAAAGACTTGACTACGGTATGACTTTTTAAGTTATACACTTGTTGAATCTTTTCGATGTAAGACATCTGAATAAAACTTTCATTTCTGTAAAAGCATTTACAGGCGATGATAGTTTTCCCTCTCAACCTAAAAGGAGGAAATTCCTTGAAAGGGAGATGCAATTAGTGCAGAGAGAGATGAGGGAACTCGAATTCCGGGACTGGGTCAAGGAAGAATTGTACCTAGACATTCCTTTTTAGCAAAGAAGTTTTTCTTAGTTTTTCGTATTAGCATGAGTTTTAAGTTTTAGTTTACTTTGAGTATTATTTCACATTTTGTACGAGACCTTATTGCTTTACCATTGAGAAATGGAATTTATTTAATTAAAGCAATTTAACTTTGTACAAATGTTGATGTTTTGAAACATAGAAATAAACAATGATAAACGAATCGAAACTTTGAAGACTATATGCTAAATCGAAAACGAGTAAGACAAACTGGATAATTGTCCGCGCTTGAAATGTTCACTCTGGACATTCTTCCTAAAGAGAGATGCGAAAGGAAAGTTTTTATTTACTGATTCCTGAAATAATGAACTTGGGTAAATTCGGAACTTTCAAATCTTGAAGGAATGATAACCGAAGTGAAGGATTGCTAAGGCATTCCAAAACATTTCGATCGACATGAACTAAAAGCACTATTTCAAAAGAAATCTACTTCATATATACTTACGATTTCAATCGTTAAAGTATATGTGTACTTGGCTGAAGTACAATTCTGAAACTATTGAAGTAATTCAATAGACGTTTTGGAAATGAAGTAACTAGACTTATTATGTCGAAGGCAATTTGATTTAATCAAACCTGCTGAAACATAAGCAACTTAACACCTCGATTATCTAAGACGAGAATAGAATTATCATGAAGCAAATCAAAGAAGAAATCGAACTTTGTTTGATTCTCAACTCTGATCTTGCTGAGTTTCCTTCATTCACTTTAGGGGATACCTTCCCTTAACTCTTCAAAATACTTGGTATAGTATATTTCGAAGTAAGTCCTTACATCGCCATGTCTTTTAAGACATAGCAGAACGCCCTTATATGAGAAATTAGATGGTAGATCTAGTTCATATAATGTTCATGGGGTATTCAACAAAATCCATTGAATACCTGTTCCACGACAACGAGAAACGAAAAGCATATCGTAAGTAGCTTGTTCCTCTGTTGACAAGACCTTGTCAAAGGAAATAAGGAATGTCGTAGAACTTGATGAAGTCCAAGGATTGGACCCGTCCCCATGAACAGTGGGAGCAAACACTAAAAGAAACTGCTGAATCAATCCACGCACAAAGAAATCGTAATCTGATCAAATTCGTAAGGAACTCAAAATTCCATTTTACGAAATTGAGAAATTGGATTCTAATCAAAGATTACAAAGAGATTATGTTAAACGTGATCTAAAGGATATGGCACATAGCCATAAGATTCGAAGTTGAAAGCTTTGACTCACTTAAGTGGCAATAGGTCATTATTCAAAGGTCCTTTTAGGATTGATGAAAATGCCTTATATCCATTAACTACGTCAAAATTCATTTCGAAACTATTAGCCATAGAAAGGTGGTTTTGACTACCAAGACATGACTATTGGATATGAATCCTGCATCTCACAGTTGAAAGCTGATGAGAAGATCTCTATTCAAATCCAAAGGTCAATCTATGACTTTTTCCCAAACTTGGAACATGCAACTTGATAAGTCAATCAAGAATGTTGAAGTTGTCAAAAGGCATATAGATTCCAATTGTGCAAAAGAATCAGTGGGAGTGCAGTTGAGTTCGAAACGCAACAAGATGATGACCGGTACATCAAGCAAGATATAAGAATATCAGAAAAGCACAGACGAAAGCGTGTTCTTCACGCAATTCTCCATGATAAGATTTGGAATTACATCTCACGTACTGGCAATACGTATCTATGGTAGATAGAAGGAAGCAGATGTTGCAATTCACCAAATCTAAGTACAAAGACTATATATTGATTGAATTCAATATGGAAGAATCCAAGAAAGGATTGTTTCCAAAGAGACAGAAACCATCTCACTTATTTAATGAGCCCTAAATTAATAAGTAAAGAAGTAACTGTCTCAAGAAGCCTTATGCTTGGCATTTGGATTGCATGTAGCATGCAAAGTCTTGTACTAGACCTGACTCGTCAAAATGCTCTGAACGAGCTACTGATAGTCAAACACCAGTAAAGGACACTGGTCTACCATAAAAGCAAATCCTCAAAGATAATTAAAGGATGCAACGCTGGTCTATGGTAGTAGTGGAGAATTGAAACTCGAAGGTTTTTTAGAAATTCGAGATTCCCAGTCTGAAGTGGATAAATTATTCTGTCTCGATAGAGCAAAGGTAAATTGGAAGAGATTCCAATAATATACCATTGCCGATTCAAACAAGAATAAAGAGGCACCATTATGATGCTGCACAAAAGAAGGTGTTTAGATGAGAAACTTTCATCCATTAGATGAAATACCTAGCATGACATAAGCCCATCATAATCTTAGCCGATTTAGATGAGGCTATTGCTCATTGAAAGGAAATCGAGATCTCACCTATAATCTAAACACAACACCGTATGATTGAACAAGTCATGGGTAGTTGAGACGAGCAGAAGTATTACTTCATCTCGACAAAGTCAACTTAGCAGATCCACTAATTAAGCTCTCTCACAAATGGTTCGAGGGACATCTTGGTATAGATGGGTCTTAGAAATGTTGTGATTGGCTTTAGGGCAAGTGGGAGATTGATGGAATAGTGCCCAGCAAGCCAATATTAATTAGCTTGTTGAAGTACTATTTTCTTATGGTTTATAATTAATACGCCGTTCATTCATAGTATGTGAAACTGAACAATGGCCAACTTCATCTCTCGCGAACTTATCTAAGCGATTGGATGAAATCCTAAGGTCACAATAAACTATGGGACGATTCACTTCAGTGCTGAGTGCAATCATGAAACAGTCTCAAAGGTCGTGATCTTAAAACAGTTCCAAGTCATAGATTCCGAACGAGACGGGGTATCGTAGGAATCGCAAAGACTTGTACAAATATGCATGATTCACATGGAGTGAATTTGTAGAGTTTCATGAGCAAGGAATTTGAGTCCAGTGCATATGAGTAGGTGGTTCAATGGAAGATTGAACGCATCGAACGACCCGAACAGAGAAACCTATTGTGGAAGCGCATGTCGCATATCGGTGATGGGATGTTTCTCAAGGCTTATAATAGTGTACGATTTAGTCCTTAGACTTGAGGTGCTAGGGCGAATTCGGTGCACGAGTGTGCGTACTTAGATTTAGGTACTGGTCACGTAGCCTGGCCACAAAGTGCCTAAGTTGGGTGCGTAGACGACTGTACGCGAGTGGTTAGTACTAAGAAAGGATCCATCGACTCATCCTGATAAGATGAGAGAATTTCCTATACGTTTCTTAGATAATTGATTCCGAGAAATCTATGGCCATAGTCGGTGATGCATTTGGAAGGGGTTTCCAAATTTGGCAGTCACACTGGAATCATTGTCGGAAATTAGAAAGTATAGTTATCGAGATAATTAGAGGTGCCGATCAATTCACACACCCTAGGTCTCGATCGGGAAATCATCATGGAAGGACCGTATGTACATGGCAATTATAAGAGGTGAGGTTCACAATAATCAATTCACCTTTGATTGGGCTTCATGGGCTTATGGCTAGACATCGACCATGAAGTGTGGGTACTCCTAAATTAATAAGGAAATTAATTATAGGAGTGGTCAATTAAAAGTTGTTTAATTGATCGGAGCATTTAATTGCTCATTAATTAAATCACGAAAGTCGTGGGCCTGCTGCCAGTTGATGGTGAACCCAGAGGGTCACACACAATACAATTGGACAGTGACAGTCATAAAAGGAAATAAGTGATTTAAAGTTGTTAAATCAAAGATATTGAATTAAGGTATTAATTCAATGGGAGAATATTAATTGGATATTTAATTGATTAATGTTTAATTAATTAATTAAGATTATCTAATTGATTATAAATAATTAAAGTTGTTAATTGGTAAAGAAGGAAGAATAAATAATTAGCAATTTTCGGATTGGCTGATTAAAGGAAAGGGGCGATTTTTTGGAGAGGAAAAGAAGGGAAGAGTTTGTTACTTGGTCATCAAGCTACAAACAAGAGATTTGGTCAAATCTTGTTTCCTATTATGATAAGGAAAAGATTTGCCATATCTTGAAGAGATATCTTATAAGAGAAGAACTCTTCTCCTATAAATACAACTCTTCATACATCTTCCAACAGTAGAGAAAATAGTTTTACACAACACAAGAAGAAAAGAAATTGCCAACTCCAAAAACCGCCCCTAGCCCCTAGTTCTCGGCCAAACCCTAGCCGCCGCCCTAGGTGGATCCGAAGCCTAGCCGCGCCGCCCTTGGTCGATCCAACCTAGCCGCATAAGTCCTGTGGTCGTGGTTGTCTTCCTGCAATTCTCCTAATCCAGATCCAAATCGATATCCTGATATAGATCTGCTCATTCCTTTCTTGACAATCTTCAAGATCTAGTTCTTAGCCTGTGACTTGGAGACGTTGCTACAATCCAATTGGTGTGGATACATTCTGGAGGTGAGACACTTGGATCACTCCGTTGTGAATCGAACAAAGAAGCCCGGAGGTAACCACCACCAAGTTGTGGTGAGGTAATTTGCGAAAACCCCCTTTGATAATTATGTTATTGTTTGATTCAACCTTTTCGTATAATAACTGTGGAGATCTATTTATGGGACTAATAGGGATCTCGAAAAATTTTAAATTCCGCATTTTGTTGTATTGACAATCGAGCCCCTACCACAAATATCCCAACAAAAATCACTATACGTTGAAATAGAAAAAGAGAATTACAAAGATAGACAATTGCATTCATAAGTTGTTTGAATAATTACAAATAATTCATCGAGGTACAGAGATAAAAATACAACAAAAGAGGATTCCAATTCGAAGACATTACATTCATTCCTCTCCTACTACAAATACTAAATCCGAGATCTCTGGCAAGAAAACAGTTTTCCAGCATTCTTGCTACCGGATCCCCGCAAGCTCTCCAAGACTATTAACCGGTCAAGGTAAGATAGTTGCGTATCTAGTCCACGAACCGACCGGATGAAACGATAGGGTATCGGAATTCTAACCCGTCACATAAGGGATGAATCCAAAGAAGCAGGTCGCCTGCCGGTACCCTAGTCGCAATCCTTTTCGCCTGTCGATACCCTAGTCGAAAATGTTTCCTATGTGAGGATGATGGAAAGGTCAAGAAAGAAAGTTCGAATTCGAATTTCGAACACCTTAATTGCAGAAATCAATTGCAACATGAAATTGATCAAAGGGAGTAAAGAAACAACCATGCCAATCGGACAAAACATTTACAGACAAGTAAAAATATGAAGGTAATTTTGGAACTATATATAGGGGGCGGAATTTCGCATCAACGGCGTAGATCTGGTGGGATGAACGGATACGATACGAGCATTAAATGCTCTGCCCATCCCACTTCCCAAAAAAAAAAAAAAAAAAAAAAAAAAAGGGGGAAGAGGGAAGGAGGATAAAAGAAAGAACAACAAGTTCGACAGTATTGCAACAAGCAACAAGTTCAACAATATTACAACAAGCTTATGTTACAACAAAGAAAAATCTTAGCAAGCTTATGTTACAAATTTTAGCAAAGCTTATCTCACAGCGCAATCTTAATACAACTAAACGAAATTATTCTCGAATAGAATTTTTCGAACTTCGGCACTGCGATCTGCATAACCACGAGCATAAGCTTCCCTCTCCCGAAGCTCGAAGCTTTTCTTCTCACAATCATAGATATCATTAAGCCTATCAAATTCTGAACTCAACTCAACTCACTCCGAGACAGTTTCTCCTCGAGAAATCTATTGGTCTCCAGTGCATGATTCAACTCAGCCTTCTTCCTGACCAGCTCGAGAGTAGTAATTGCTCGTTGTTCGACCTCATGTCTTGCCAACGCATAAAGACCAGAGAACTCTTCGCCAGCCTAAACTTATGAGAAAACATATCAAGGCTAAGAATAAACAGATTAGAAAGTTAAAATAAGGAAATTAGCAAGAGTTACCCGGGTAAGAAAGTCCGACCCAGACTGAAACAAGAACGAAGAATGTTCTTTGTTTGATAAAATTGCCTCGGAGATAGAAACGTTGGCCCGAAGAAGTCTCGGGGCGGATTTCTCATGCGGAACCTTATCAAAAAGAGTCGTATCCCTCTGTAGGGGATAAACGCCAGAAGGAAACAATAAGTTGAAAGACTCAGCAGCTTTCGAAGGAAAAGACGCATGCTCATATACCTCATCTCCAAAAGAAACCTTTTTTACTTTCTTATACGAGCCCGTGGTCTTCATGCACGAAGGAAGGGCGACAGACGAAGATTTACCTCCTCCATGGAAGGTCTGCTAGTTGGCAGTAATGGACTTAACGGGAGCTTGTCTCTTCTTCATTATGTTTCTAATATAGTTAGGTTTGGAAAAAGACACGGAAGAAGTTACGGGAGCGTTCGAATTTTTATCCATCTCTTGGATTTCGGATAGATATTCGACTGAAAAAAAAAAAATAATTCCCTAGAGCTTCGATTGCTGTGTATGATGTTATCATAAAAACAAGGTAAAATGGCCCTAGTATTTATAAGAGATATGGCATCATGCGATTTACAATGATTGGTAAGTCACCACTCCCAAGAAAGATTCGATGACGCAAACAAGGACGCAAGAATGATGTTATACAAGTTCAACTAAATAGTCAGACAAGCAATGAATTAAGCATGGCACTAAAGGAAAAAATATGAATATTGATGAGACAAGGAGACTATACAAACTAGTTCGGAATTACAAATAGTTCGCTAATTAAATCCTATTACATGAAAACTATTCCTTTACACCAGAGCTGTGGTCTGATCTCTCTTGTTCTTTCCCTTCACTCGAATCGCTTTCCGAGCTGACAGAATCATCACTGCTCGAGCTACTCTCTTCTTCATCGTTGTGTTGCGCGCCAGACACAGACTTACTCGAATGGGAGGTCGGAGTGTTTTGCTCTCCCTGGTCCTGGGAATCCCCTTCAATATCCACGTCTTCATTCTCAGATTGAGCTTCGAGCTCATCAGGATTTGGCATCGGCACTCCGAATTCTTTAAGAAAGGGAGCGAACTCGTGATCGGTCAAGTCTTCGGGTTTCGGAGGAAGAGAAGAAGCTTTATAATCTTTACCAAAAACATTCTTGTAAGGATCCATGTAAGGAAGAAAATCATCAAAAGTACCCTGAATCTTTCCAGCTGAGAGAAGATGTTGGATTCCTTTATAATAGAAGGCTTGGTTAATTTGACCCGACCGCAAGCGAACTAGGGCATCAAGGAAAGGTGACTTTAAAAACTCTCTTATGGCAGGAAGTCTGCCCTCTTCTCGACCTCGGGCATAGGCCTGCTCGGATAGCACCTTAGATTGCTCGAGATCCGATCTCAATTTGGCCACCTCCTCCTCAAGAGGCCTCTTGCCGTCTAGGCTTTTCTTGAGTTCCTCGAGCTCCTTTTCAGCCTCAGATAACTTGGTCATGGTATCCCTTAATTGATCAGTCTTGGTGGCCTCTGCCGTAAGAATTTTGTGAAGGGCACTCTGTGCCATTTGAGATTCCTCATTCAAAGTGGCCTGTCGGTAAGCTTGATGACTATACAAGTCACCGACCTAGAGAAGAAGTTAAACGTTAAAGAAGAAGCAAGATTTTGAGGAATAAGTTAATGTTTAAGAGAAAACTTATATACCTTTTGAAGAGCGTAAGCAAAATCACCCGCAAGCTCGAAGTCGCTTTTAAGAAATAGCGCAGTGTTGTCGTCCTTAAATCTCCCGGCCATGAACATCCGAAGAGATTTATCCACTGTATGCTCCCCGCTTGGGCCCAAATCGGACTCAATGGTCCCATCCTCCGGGAATCCAGCCGCCCTTGGTCCTTGGAAATGATCCTCTAAGAAATCAACCAGGTTTGGCTCAGAATGACCGGCCCGGCATCGGATCGGACTCGGTCCTCGACCAAAAGGCTTCACCCTTCTAGAAGACTCAGGGACATCACTGCTTCTCTTACGAGCCATCCTCGTTTCTAGTATCCTTTGAGCTCGGACCTCTTGAAGGGCATAGTGACTGAGTCCCTCCTCATTCGGATTAGAGGAGCCGGTTGGAAAAACGGACCGGAAATCAAGAATTCGAGAAGTCCCCTCGACCATCGAATGAGGGTGAGAAGCTCCTGCGGCGGCAGCCTGGGAAAAAGTCAACCATTGCATTCGGAGCCACTACAGTATCGACCCCAGAGACGGACTTTATCTTCTTACGGGAAACCTTTGACGTTTGGCGACGAGGCCGACCTTGAAAACCCCTCGAGAAGGAAGCAACGACCGGACCGGCTATTGACGTTCGAAATTTCTCAACGATCCCATCTGAAAAATAGAAGAAAATTAAGTATAAGTGTAAAAAGATAAATCGAAATGATTCAACGCACCCAATGTGGAGGGAGCACCGGCGGGATCGATTGTAGCTTTCCCATATTTGATCGGAAGGGCAGGAAAAGAGCACGCGCTGAGCTCGGCAAGTCGCAAAACAGCCTCCTGGGTCATCAAAGGAGTCTGATAAGGATCGACTCGGAGGGACTGCAAAAATTCGTCGGAGATCTCATGAGCCATATCTCCCTTAAGGCGTCGTTTGCCATAAATCCATGACTTAGCTCCTGGCCATTTATACGGAGTAGGTTCGGGATTATCCTAGGAAGGCGAACAATCCGGACCACGAACAAAAAAGAATTCATGCTTCCAACCCTTCAAATTGCTGCTAACGTTGGAAGACAAAACCGATGTTTTCGGTCTCTGAGAAAAGTATACGTAACCAGCATTCGAAGCCGTGGAGGCACTCATTTGAAAAATCCTCCAGAAATTTTGGAAGGCTGCCTTCTTTCCTTTGGCCTTCATCAGCACGCAAAAGGCAATTATAAGCCCTACCGAGTTCGGTAAAATTTGAGAAGGGGTTAACGTAAAAGCTTCCAGAATACTGCAGATCAAAGGAGGGAGAGGAATGCGTAGGCCGTAGTGGAAGTGCTTAGTGTAAAAAGCTTGACATCCCTCAGGAGGATCCGTAACTCGTTGTTCGGGGCTCGGAATAACAATTGAATACCCGGGGCCAATATATTGTCCGAATTCCCTCTCCAGCTGCTCCCGATCTTTCTCAGTAAAGGAACAAATAATCTCATCAGCCCTATCTTCGGTCATATTCAATCCCGCGCTGGTCGAAGGCTCTACCCAGTCGAAAATCGTAATCACAACTCTTCCACCTATGATATATTTCATTTGTTCGTTCTCCCCTAATGGGAGATTGCCGTCCCCTTCGACCTCCCCGTCGGAAACTGAAGCCTCGCCAAAATCATCATCTTCGGTATTTTTCGAATCAGGATCCGATTCTTCCTCCCCCCTGTCGGATTCGGAACTGGGAGTTGGGTCATCAACGTTCTCCAACACGGGTGCTCGAATATCCTCAGCTTGCCTTTCAGTAGGATTGTCTATTCGATCTTCCATTACCAAGGATTTGCCTTTTGGATCTGTACTGCTAGACATGTTAATTACGCAAAGACGGATCGAAAGAAACTGCTGAAATTCACTTATCGATCTGTTTGCTCCGATTTAGGGTTTTTCGCTTAAAAAATTTGTGCTGAACAACGGTCCCCAATCGAGATGCATATATATATAGGGATAAAATGGGAAATTGCAAACCGGTCCCCGAGTAACCGCGACGGTTAGACTCTTCAAGGGTAAATTTGAAGTCATATTTCCGATAATTGCACTTACGACCCCGATATTTTCTAAAATTACGAAAAATTGAAGATTAAGGTGGAAGAATATATATTTGTGAGGGCGTCGGTTCCATATTCTACCGCCAATCTACCCAATCAGAGTCAAGAGAATATAGAAATACTGTTCAATATCGGTTAAAAATATCGCGATAGACATCGGTAAGAAGATTCCGACATAAAATCTTATATCGACACTAGACGACGAGGCTGATATCATATTGACACCGTCAAATAGTTTCCAAGATATGCACTCTTTTTCCCTAGCTCGGTTTTTATCCCAAAGTGTTTTTCCGAGTTAGGTTTTTAATGAGGCATATCCGAAACCTATCCGAGAGAAACGGCTCGTCTCATTCCAGCTTTCTGTTTATACTTCTCCGAGTTTAAGCTTCTCTTTACACTCGAGAAGTGGGGGAGTATTGATGAGGGGTAAATTGGGCTCGAACCTTATTAGCAGCATAATGAGGTCGAACATCATCTTTTTCGATCTATGGTCCAGAATCACTGTTGGGCCGATCTCAGGCCCAGGCCTATGGGCTGAGTAATACACGCGTGCGGGTGGTTCACCTGGTCCGGAATCTCAACTATAAATACCCCAAGCATTTATGACGACAACACAACTTCCCAGGTGCTCTCACTTCGAAACAGCTGCTCGGACACACTTGGGAATATTAGTATAGGCTAGCTCGTATATATTTCACCCTCTAGCTTGTACGGCATCCAAAATGCTCGAATAGGACCCCAAATTATTGTAACTTGTACTCAATCACATTGAATACAAAATTATTGATCTTTCTCTTCTATTTGTTTGCATTCATATCACATCGCAGTACACTTTGATCGAACCAACGAAAACGCGTAAGATCATCGAGAGATGAACTTGTTTAGGGAAATGATTTTCCCGATCAAACTCTGAACGTCTGAAAGTTTTCTTGGTGGTTGAAGATCAGTAATGGCTCGAATTTTTTCTGGGTTAGCTTTGATCCCTCGTTCATGGACGACATAGCCGAGGAACTTTCCTGATCGTACATCAACAGTGCATTTTGCTGGGTTCAACTTCATTCCGTATTTTCTCAGAAGTCTGAAGCATCTATCGAGATGCTTGATGTGGTCTTCGTCCGTCATACTCTTTACGAGCATGTCATCCACATAAACCTCCATGACTTCTCCTATCAATTCTTTAAATATCATATTGACTAATCTTTGATATGTTGCCCCCGCATTTCTTAAACCAAACGGCATAACAATGAAACAGTAGACTCCTCGCTCGGTAACGACCGCGGTTTTATCCTGGTCCCTTTCGTTCATAAAAATTTGATAGAATCCCTGGAAAGCATCCATCAAGTTAAAAAATACAAAACCCGCGGTGGAGTCTACCAGCATATCGATCCGAGGCAACGGGTAAGGGTCTTTTGGGCACAACTTGTTTAGATCAGTAAAATCGTTACACATTCTCCATTTATCATCGATCTTGTTACCTTTAGAGACTAGAACCACATCACATAACCATTCCGTAAACTTAATTTCTCTGATTTGACCGGCAACTAACAACCTTTCGACCTCCGCATTGATGATTTTATCTTTCTCGCGCCCGTGATTACGCTTATTCTGTCTTACTGGCTTGGCCTTTGGATCAATATTTAAAGAGTGGGTAATCACACGTGGGTCGATCCCCACAATATCATCTGAACTCCAAGCGAAAACATCTACATTCTTTCGTAAAAAGTCGATGAGCATGGTTTCCATACCTTTACATAACTCCGTTCCGACCCTGGTAAATTTCTCAGGGGATCCTGGAACCAAGATCACCTTCTTATGGTCGGGCGCTTGCGTGCTCATGTCCACATTTTTTCCATTCTTTCCTTGTAGCTTTTCACAATCGGGAATTGGTAAATTCGAAATTGATCCGGATAGCAGATCAGCCAATTTTCTTTTCGTCGGGATTTCAGGCTCAACTTTTTTCTTTATACTCAAAGACGAGTTATAACACTCCCAAGCCATGTATTAGTCGCTTCTCATATCCCCAACTCCTCCATCAGTTGGGAATTTCACCTTTTGATGATAGGTAGAAACAATTGCCTTGAAGGCATTCAAAGCCGGTCTTCCCAGTATGGCGTTGTAAGCGAAAGGTGTTTCCACCACTAGAAATTTTATCGTTCTTGTCACACTGTTCGGCTATTTTTCGAGAGTCATGATCAACAGAATGGTTCCTAGTGGAACAATCTCCGAACCCCCGAATCCGACTAGGGGAGTGGCTACTCGATCCATATAAGAATGCTGAAGGTTCATCCGTGTAAGAGCTTCGGAGGAGATAATGTTCGCCGAACTTCCATTGTCAACCAAAACTCTTTTAACCTCATAATTAGCAATTTTCAGAGTTAGTACCATGGAAAAGTCTGGATCATCTTCACTTATATCCCAAGTAACGTCTGAGGGTCGATCTGCATCGCTGAAGCTTATAACCTGATTTTCTATGGATGGGAATTCAAAAGAGAATATTTCCTTTTTGGTCGAAACAGCTGTTTTTATCGACCTCGTCGTCCTCTTTCTCGTATTTTTGCTATCTCCTCCCGCCGGTCCACCGGCAATCATATTTATTACTCCGTTCAACTGCTCATCCGCCTGATTTCGAGCCTCCTTTTGTTGACTGATAAATTTTCGAGGACTCCTGGATCTGTAGCGGTTGTTATAGTTACCTCTTTTAACAAATTCCTTAAGTTTTCCTTGCACGATTAATTTTTCGATCTCAACCTTCAATTGGTAACAATTTTCAGTGCTATGTCCCCGAGCTCTATGATATCGGCAATATTTGTCATAACCTATCGCTCCTGGTCTTGCCTGGGTAATTCTTTGAGCCTCGGGAATTAAATTCCCTTCCTCCAGTACAATCAAAATTTCCTCCTTTGAGGTGCTTAATTCGGTAAAATGAATCTTTCCTGGTCGTGGAGGTTGATTTTGATCGAAAGGTGGACCATAGACATTTGATCTTTGGGTCGGCATTTGCGGTTTGTAGGTGTTGAGTCGTTGCCATACTGATCCTCTATTCGATCCTCCGTAATCACCTGGTTTTGGAATAGGAGCTCGATCTTGCTTTTTGTTGAGAGGGAGTTTTATGTTGTGCGCATTTTTTAGCTTATTCATCTCTTCCTGAATCATATACTTCTCAGCAATCTCCATTATCCGCTCGAAAGACTTTGGTTGCTTTCTGCATAACACATTTTCGAACTGTGTGTTCCTCGTCAATTCGAACATCAGAGAAGATAAATACTCAATTTGCGGGGTATCAACATTCAGAAGTTCAATACTGAATCTTGCCAGCCATTGCCTCAAAGTTTCTCCATCCAATTGCTTGACCGTTCCCAAATGATTCGCTGGCAACCTAGGTTTTCTCTGGCTTGCAAATTGGTGTTTCAACTTGTCACAAAATTCATCGAAAGAAAATATAGAATTTGGCGGCAGTTTTCCAAACCAATCAAGGGCAATCCCCTCGAAGGTGGTGACCATGATTTTGTAGCAGAAGTCCTCCGAGTGTCCATATAAATTCATCACATTGATGAAATTGTTAATATGTTCCCCGGGGTCGGTAGTCCCATTTTACCGTGGTAACCTTATTGGTACTGTTTCTGTATTTCTGGCTTCACGTATCCCTCGGCAGAATGGCGAGCATCGCATGATACTATTCCCGATCTCCCTATCCCGGACAGTTTCTCTATTTTGAATCATCTTAGTGCCCCTAGCGGCTGCAGTGGCGTGGCAAACTTCCATCACAGTGTCTTCCCCATCTAGTTTCTTGGCAACTCGCTCTTGCACCATTCTTTCCAGCTCGGATTCTGTAATCCTCTTATAGATCGGTTTCTTGCTTTTCACAATATCTATAGGTTGACTCTCCTCTACTACTGAATCCTCCACATCATGTACTATCTTTTGAGGAATTCCTGGTCGAACATTAGTCTTCGACGGGGCTGCTCGGGGAAGGTTTGGTGCCGGTGCATTCGATATAGATCGTGGTATGCTTTTCTCCTTCTGGACATTCGAAGAAGGAAATTCTGGTCTACCATGCACTGCTGGCTGATCTACGGGTGATTGTTCGGCCCTTCCACTATTCAGAAACTCCCTGCACATAGTGCCTATGATAGACCTCAGATCAACGACAGTCATGCGGATAGGTGCATCGTCCTGGGGAATGACTGGTGGAGCTTCTGGTTGTTGAGCCGCTCGAGATAGATTATCGGGCTCATTATTAACTGAGTTCTGTGCTCCGGCTACATGGGAAGGCTCTCCTTGAGTATACGTATTTCTTCTCGTAGTAGGCATTTTTCGATCTAACACCCAAATAAGGCCCTACGGTGGGCGCCAATTGATCTTACACAGTTTCGTGGGGTGATCAAAGTAGCGAAGTAAATAGCTAAAACACAATTATATAAGGAGAAGATCAATAATGTATATTTCGAACGTAGGTGTACATATTACAAGTAATGAGGGTCCTATCTGAGCATTATAGGATGCCATACAAGCTAAAGGATAAATACATATAAAGTAACCTAAACTAATTTTCACGAGGCGGTCCGAGCAGTAGCTTCGAGTAGGGAGCACCTGGGAAATCGTGTCTGGCGTCATAAATGCTTGTGGTATTTATAGTGGAAATGGTGAGCTAGCCGATCCACCCGCAGGGATATATTTCTCGGCCCAAAGGCCTGGGCCTGAGGTCGGCCCAACAGTAACCTTCGACCATGAGCTCTCTCTGATAGGTCTGACCTGATAAACTGGGACTTGGGCTCGATTCTATGTCTCCAAGGTCGGGATTCGTGATCTTCGATCCTGTCTGGGCCTCTGAATGAAGAGTCCAAAATATCCCTCATCATGTCGCCATAGTTGGTGACGCATTTGAAAAAGGGTTTCCAAATTTGGTAGTCACACTGGAATCATTATCAAGGATTAGAAAGTATAGTTATCGAGATAATTAGAGGTGCCGATCTATTCACACACCCTAGGTCTCGATCGGGAAATTAGTCGATAGAAGGACCGTATGTACATGATACTTATAAGAGGTGAGGTTCACTGAGATCAATTCACCTGAAGTTGGGCCTCATGGGCTTGTGGCTAGACATCGACCATGAGGTGTGGGTACTCATTAATTAATAAGGAAATTAATTATTGAGTGGTTAATTGAAGGGGTTCAATTAAGTCGTGGGCCCGCGGCCAATCGATGGTGAACCTAGATGGTCACACACAATACAATTGGACTGCAACACATCATCTAAGGAAAGTTTGATTAAAGAATTAAATCAAAACTTAAGAATTAAAGTGTTAATTCTTGAAGAAGGAAACGAATTAATTAAAGTGTTAATTAATCAAGAGAGGAATTAATTTAATTAATTAATTATATTAATTAATTAAAATGGGCTGAATTAATTAAAGGAGTTTAATTAATTAAAGAATCCAATTAAGTAAAGAAATTTACTTAATTAAAGATGTCCAAGTTCAATAGGAAACTAATTAAGTCATCTTATTCTTGTTTCCTAAATGAACTAGATATGGATTCTTTATATGTATTTATATATGATAAGGATTCTAAAAGATATCTAAATATATCATGTGAATTCTTTAATATATAGATATACATCGAGTAGTTGGACTAGGAAGGTGATGTAGTAATAGGATGATTATTAAATTAAGACTCCTCGTTACGTACAAGTACTAAGGTAGAAGGATTGTTATTAAATACTAACAATCACTAAAACCTAAATAACACATAGCCGCCCACTTCCTCTCCAAGAAAAAGAAAAAGCGCCGTCCCTTATCACATATATAAGGATCGGCCGAAACTCTGTGCAGTTGCACAGGGTTCATGTAATTGTTTTCTCCTTCTTCCTTGCTTGATAACTTTTGGATCCAAGTTCTGAGCCTAAGGATCCAAGAGAGTTGCTTCAATTCAGATGGTTTGGATACCGCTAGAGGCATAACACATGGGGTGCTTCTCACGAACCAGATCCATCAGATCTGATAGAAGACCGGAGGAAAAACCACCACCTTGCCTGTTGTGATCTAAATTCTAAAACCCCCTATTGTTGGTTTTGGTTGTTTTTGCGTGAAAACCTTTTTGTATGACTAGATGAGTAAAGATCCTGATTGGGTTATTTAAAAATTTTAAAATTCCGCTGCTTTTAACGTCCTGACGTTACCAATAACCCAACAGTTGTATCAGAGCCTAACTCGTTACTCTCATACGAAAAGGTCTGAATATAATTTGATTGATTTATTTGTATTGCATATTATATTCGTGTTACTGATTCTTACTTATTATGGGTAGATCTGATTTTGGGTAAAATTGCATACAAACGTTTTGGGCCAATTTTGTATTTTACGGAAATTAGAGTCTATTTTTGCGATTAGCGAATTTTTGGAAAATGGACTGAAATTGATATTTTACAAACTGTGTGTTCTCTGTACATAAAGTAATTTTTTGGAAAATTTTCAGTTTGGGGTTGTTTTTTAAAAATCGAAAGTTTTGGGGCTGTTTTTATAAATACCGAAAAACTACAGGGACTGAATTGGAAACTCGAAATTTTTCTGGAAATAAAATTTTTATTTTCGGTCCTCTGCCCAATATCAAATTTGGGGTTAACTTGTAATTTCCAAAACTTCAGGGGTCAAATCGCAATTCCAAAAGTTGGAGGTCCGAATTGCAATTTGCAAAAGTTGAAATTTGTTATTCTGTTTTTATGCATAAAATTATTTTTGTTTATCCGAATATAGATTAACATAATTAGTAGAGACTTAAGTAAAAATCTACAGAAATATTTTAAAGGCGTTTAAAATAATTGAAGTAATATAGGGAATTAGTAAATGTGTTTGCTTGTTTCTTTGCTCAACGTGAATTGTTTACGTGGTTTTCAATCGAGCCGAGCCTTGACCTTAGATGTGATTGGTTTATTTTTCTTTTGGATTTTTGTTGGGTCTGCGAGCCTTTATTTGGGCCTTTTTGTGCCAATGTAATAGATTAGGGCTTTACATTAAATAGTTTAGGATGGAGGCTCATTACATGCAACAAGGAAGCCCGCTATCAATGAAGGCCAAGTATGCTTGGTTATTTATGTAATAGCCTAGGCCCATTAAGAACCCATTAGATAGACCAATTGGGCCAATATTACTGGCTCAATGATGGCCCAAACATAGGTGGCTCCCGATCGAAAACATATTGTGTTAGAAATGCATGCCAGGTTTATTTATTTATGATTTATTTATTTATTGCTTCTTTTATTTGGCTTGTATGGTATTACGCTCTAGAATATTAGATCGTAAATAAGATAATTCATAATCGAAGCGGTGAGATCTCGAGAGAGTTTGCCTTAAACTTTCAAACCAGTAAATCCCCTCTTGAATTAAATATTAAGTCATATTGGATTAAAATAAAATGAAGTATTTATATAAATCCAAGCCTTCCATCAGTAGGGACTAGCGTATGTTGTCTACTTATCGTAGAGGTGATCCAGAGTCTGGCACCCGAGTCGAAGAAAGGCACAATACTTGAAATTCCTTGACTCCTGTTTTTAACTAAACACGACAAGGGTGAGGACTGGTCGGGATGTGAATATCGACTGATAACCAGTTACGGGGAATTCATGACCGGGCCCATTGCTCATCATGATTGATGGGTTAGACTTAACGATTAGTAACACTTATGATGTAGCAGTGCTAGATAAGTGCAAAAACCGAGGCAAAATAGCTTGAAGGTTGTGTAGTGACACAATTGGCAATAAGTATGCCTACCTGGGTGATGGGGGCTATTTCGCATCCTTATAATAATCGGGGCGACTAGTCCATATACGCTCGGACCGACCAGGAGTTTGATTCATTAAAGAGACTGCCAGGTCCGATCTGCATTATCAAACCTCGACTACCAAGAGCAATGTCCGAGTCCATTAAGGATTATTATGCCTAATTAGGATTATGTTTCCTTGTAAAACTAGGGTTAATGTCATATAAATACCTAATTAAACATTGTATTAGACACGAAATTATATTGAGAGTTTATGCCTATTTACTTTGGCAATCTGATTAATAGAAAAGCCTTTGCTATACTATTTATATATTCATCGTCTTGATTACTGATTGTTCTTTACGTAATAGTTCTTCCGTGAGATTGATACATCCGGAATAAAGTAACAAAGCCCTATAGCATATACTTAAATTGATCCCAAAAACATATATCATTGATTTAATCTAAACCCAACGAAAAACGGTTAAATCAGTTGGCGCCCACCGTGAGGCTAGGTTAATTATTCGATCGACATATGGCTCGCCCAAGGAAGAGCGCTCGTAACGGAGCAAGAAGTAACGCGACCAACCCGCATAACACATTTGAGGGTCAACAGGGCAATACTGACAACAACGTCCCTATAATTAATAACAATCAGCAGGAGAGCGAACAGCTGCCGAATCAGGAGGAACCACAAGGGATAAATATCCAAAACACACAAGGACAACAGGGGATCCCCGCCAATACAATACCAGAAGACCATGTGGCTCCAGCAATCCTGGTTCCCCTTTCAGACACTCGGGAGAAGCTACGACAGATCGCTATGCTTTTTAATTCACTCTGCCCAGGAGAATTACTAGTACCCGAGCAAATTCCCAGAAACCCTAGAGCGACTAGGGAAAATCCTATTCAAAGGACACCGAGACAGGTCGATCAGATCTCGCAACAAACAGACAGCCCTGCAAGTGAGCAACGATCGTTGCACAATCCGCAAAAGAGCAATTCAAAACCCTCCGATGAACATATCCGAAGAAAAATGAATCAGACAAGGCCGCAACCCGTCCGCCCCGGATCAAAGGAACATAACATAATCCCCATCGAGGATGAAGTAGTCTATTCAATTCCTAATTGACCACGAACCATGCGATTCTCGGAGAGAGAAATTGAAAAGATGGTAGAGGAACGTCTGGAACAATGTCTACGAACTGTTCAAAATCCATGGGCCAGAAGCACAGAATTCCAAGAGAGCCTAGCGGCATGCTCCCCCTTCTGCAAGGAAATAAAAGAAGCGCAGTCATCAGGACAGGTTCCGGGACGACTACCCAGATATGACGGAACGACCGACCCAGATGATTATATATTCAGCTTTACTAGCATAATAAATTTATATGCTCACTCGGCTGAATTCACTGCGAAACTGATGGTCACCACATTTGAAGGGCTAGCTTTGGACTGGTTTGCAAAACAACCCGCCAATTCCATATTCAGCTTTAGGGAATTATGCAATAAGCTAACTCAGCAGTTCGCTAGCCAGAAGAGACAGAAACTGCCAATGAGCTACCTAGGGACCATCCACCAACAGGACGGAGAAACCGCCCGTTCCTGGTTGGCAAGATTCAACGTAGAATTGCTTAAAATCGACTCCCCAAATATAGATTACATAATCTCCATTCTCTTCGATCTCACCAAAAACAGGCAATTCGGGAATGCCCTCAGTAGAAAGCAACCTACAACGTTTGCTGATATTATGACTTTGGCATCAAAATACATGACCCAAGAGGAGATGAACTCCTTTAAAGACAAGAATAAATATAAAGCTCCCGCCTCCGGTTCCAAGCGGCAAGATAGAATTCCCGCTCAAAAATCCACGGATTACGATCGATCCATTAGAAGAGGCAATGTTTTCCAGCAATTAGAATATAATCGAAACAACCAAGACAGACGACCAAATATCTATCAAAGACCTAGATCGGCCGAGCCAGCGAACAAGAGCAGAATCAACCAGGTAGAATACCCCAGGCTAACCATTCCAATAGAAGAAATCTTGGTAGTACTCGAGAGGAACAATTGGATCCCAGCAGCAAAGAGAATCGCTCAGCCAAGGCCAGGGGCGTGAAATTATAATCTATACTGTAGATATCACCGCGCACAGTGACATCGCACCGAAGATTGTTTTCACCTTAAAAAAGAAATTGAAAAATTGATCGAACAAGGAAAATTAGATGATTACTTAGAACGGAACGACCGCAAGAGGGGAAGAAGTCGGAGCCTTCGAATTAATAACCAAAGAAGGAGCTCCCAAAGAAGGTCCCCTAATAATGGTCCCCCACAGGAGTTAAACGATGATCAAATTAATGGCACCATCCATACGATCTCAGGAGGACCCGCCGGCGGGGACAGTCGTAATGCTCGTCGCAGGACTGCCAGGTCCATAGTTGGAAGCTTAAGGTACCCGAATGAAGTGTGGACGCTGGAAAGCAAACAAACAAACGGTCAGCTGATCAGTTTCAACGAGAGCGAAGTACCAAAGAACTTTTTGTGGGACATGAAAGAGGACAGCCCTGACTTCCCAATGGTGGTATCGCTGGAAATAGCGAACTACAATGTCAAAAGAATCTTGATCGACAATGGAAGCTCAGCGAACATCATCTCTAAAGAGGTCCTAGCCCAGATGAACTTCGGACAAATAGCATTTCAAAAGGTAGCTATGCCTTTAGTAGGATTTGGAGGTTCCGAGATTGTCCCTAGGGGCACAATAACTTTAAGCGTTTCACTCGGAAAGAAACCACGTCGGACGGTGAAGTTAGTCAAGTTCTTAGTAGTAGAAACTCCCTTTGCCTACAATGCGATCTTGGGGCGACCCGCCATCAACCTATTCCGAGCCGTTGTTTCAACTTACAATCAGAAAATAAAATTTCCAACTGACGCGGGAATCAGAGAAATAGTAAATGATCATTGTATGGCATGGGACTGCTACAACACCTCTTTAACCTTGGGAAACCGCTCCAGAACGTTTACCCCAGCTAAAAGAAAACTTGAAGGGGATGTTGACAGAGTCGAGATTGAGATCCCCAGCACAGACCGAATAGATAAAAAGGGAAAGGAACCGGTCGATTTGGCTCTGAAACCACCAGAACAAAAAGATGTTCTACTGGTGGAAGGAGATCCAACGAGAACGACCAGAATAGGAACCAAACTCAGTAAGGAAGGGGAAGTAATGTTGGTAAATTTCCTCAGAAAAAACATTGATATCTTCGCTTGGAGTGCGGACGACATTGAAGGGATCGATCCCAGAGTAATTAGTCACTCGCTGAAAATCGACCCCATGGCAAAATCTGCTAGACAAAAGAAGAGGAATCATGGACCGATAAAAGATAAAGATAATAAAGGCAGAAGTAGAAAGGCTACTCAAGGGAAAACAAAATCGAGAAATACACTTCTCGGAATGGCTATGTAACGTCGTATTAGTAGCGAAAGGGGATAAGAAGGATAATAAGTGGAGAATGTGCTATGATTTCACCGACCTTAATAAATTATGTCCGCGTGATCCATATCCTTTCCCAAGGATCGACTTATTAGTCAACTCAACCGTTGGTTTTGCGATTTTCAGCATGATGGACGCCTTCCAAGGTTTTTATCAAATATACATGGATGAGCGAGACCAATAGAAAACTGCCTTCGTAACCGAGCAAGGAGTGTAATGCTTCATAGTTATGCCATTTGGCCTGAGGAACGCAGGGGCCACTTACCAAAGGTTAGTAAACCTGATGTTCAAGGAGTTGATTGGAGAAATAATGGAAGTCTATGTAGACGATATGCTGGTCAAAACCATGAATGAAGCTGACCATGTAAAACACCTCGATCGATGCTTCCGAATATTGAGAAAATACCGAATAAAGCTGAATCCTGCAAAATGCACCTTCGGAGTAAAATCAGGAAAATTTTTGGGCTATTTGGTGCATCAACGAGGAATTGAGGCCAATCCAGAAAAAATTCGAGCCATAACCGAAATGAAACCTCCCAAAACAGTCTCCCAAGTACAGAGCTTGGTAGGAAAAATCGTAGCGTTAAACAGATTCATCTCCAAGTCAGCCGACAGAAGTTTGCCGTTCTTTCAAACTCTTCGAAAAGCAAAAAACTTTGTTTGGACCGAGGAATGCAACCAGGAATATCTAACGACCTCCCCACTATTGGCCAAACCAACCGAGGGAGAACCATTATACATTTACATATCAATCTCCGATGTGGCCATTAGTTCGGTTCTAGTGAAAATAGAAGGCGTGGAACATAAACCTGTTTATTACTTAAGTAAGTTACTACAAGGGGCGGAGAAGAACTACATGGAAATAGAAAAATTCGCTTTAGCCTTAGTAGTGGCGGCACGCAAACTCCGACCTTACTTTCTGATCTACAAAATTGTAGTGTTAACCAACCAACCGCTAAGATAGGTCTTAGCGAAGCCAGAAGCCTCTGGAAGGTTGATCAAGTGGGCAATCGAACTGGGTTAGTTCGAAATCGAGTACAAACCAAGAACTGCGATTAAAGCACAAGTACTAGCCGATTTCCTGTTAGAAACTCCAACCCAGACAACTGAACACAAGGAATTGACCAGCCATGATAATGATATATTGATGATAGAAAATCAAACCTGGCTAATGCATGTCGACGGTGCTTCGTGCCGAGAAGGAGGAGGAGCCGGAATCAACTTTACCAGACTAAATAAGGAAGATATAAATTATGCAATAACATTGGACTTCGTAGTAACAAACAACGAAGCAGAATATGAAGCGTTAATTGCAGGAATGGAAATGGCAGTTAAAGCCAACATAAAGAGTCTCAAAGTATTAACCGATTCAGAGTTAGTACAAAGACAGATAGAAGGTCTATACGAGGCAAAGGAATTTAACATGATAAAATACCTCGCCAAAGTAAAAGAATTGGCTGAGAAATTCGAAAATTTTGGGATACATAATATTCCACGATCAGAAAATAAATGGGCCGATCAACTGTCTAGATTCACTGGGTCTCATGACGGTAAAACTGAAAGAATAATCAACTGGTTAATTTCCGATACACCAGCAATTGATATCGACGAAACACCGGTCGCTGAGATAATGGAAATCGAAGAAGCCAAAAGAAACTGGATGACTCCGATGATAGACTATCTTCGAGAAGGAAAATTACCTCTTGACCCAAACGAAGCTCGGAAAATAAAATATCGAGCTCCTAAATACACATTGATAGAAGATAAACTTCACCGAAGATCAGTATCAGGAATTCTTCTAAACTGCATCTCCGAATCTCAAACCAACGATGTCCTCCGAGAGGTACATGAAGGAGAAGCAGGTAATCACAGCGGAGCAAGGGCCTTAGCCTTAAAATGCCTTAGAACGGGTTATTATTGGCCTACCATCAACAATGATGCCATGCAATATGTTCAAAAATGTCATCATTGCCAAGTTCATGCTAATTTTTTTGGTTTCCCAAGGGTTTAATCCCTTTCGAGGCGGGTTGGGCACATTAATGTGGGTACCTCTCCCAACAGGGATTCGAACCTGAGTCCGCTACTTTGTAGTGACTAGTCCCTTCCACTAGACCAATCACCAAGTTCATGCTAATATAAGTCATCAACCAGCTGAAAACATGCACTCAATACCAGTATGCTGGCCATTCGATCAATGGGGGATGGACATCGTGGGACCTTTCCCAGTAGCCAGGTCAAAGAAAGCATATATTCTAGTCGCTGTCGAGTATTTCAGTAAATGGATAGAATGCATCGCCTTTGCCCGAATAACTCAATACCAAGTGATCAACTTCCTATGGAAGTTCATAGTATGTAGATTCGGCATTCCGAGAATCCTGATATCTGATAACGGAACGCAATTCGCAGGAAAGCAAGTAATGGAATGGTGTATCAAGATGGGAATTCAGCAAAACTTTACTTCAGTTGGACATCCAAGAGCGAATGGGCAAACTGAAGTAGCGAATCGAGAAATAATAAAATCTTTGGAGAAAAGATTAGGGGCAGCCAAAGGAAGATGGCTGCATGAACTGCCAGGAGTACTTTGGGCTAATCGAATGACAGTCAGAACTTCAACCGGGGAGACCCCATTCAGTCTAGTGTATGGCTCGGAAGCGGTGATTCCGGTCGAAACATTAATTCCAACACCAAGAATTGAAATGTATGATGATCAGAAAAACGAAAAGGCAAGAGAAAGTGATATCGACTTGATAGAAGCATTAAGAGAGAAAGCCACCGTGCAATTACAAGTCGCTAAATCAAACAAGGAGAAAGCCTATAATCAAAAAGTCCACATACGAACCTTCAAAGAAGGGGACTTGGTGCTAAAAAAGGTAGAAGTATCCAAGCATGTGGGAAAATTACAACAGAATTGGGATGGACCATACATTGTCATTAGTGTAGGAAAGAAAGGTTCATACAAAATTGCACACTTGGACGGAACACCCCTACCGAGAACCTGGAATGCAGTCAACCTAAGACGATACTATGGGAAGTGCATCCTAGTAAATTGTTCTGGTTAATTTCTTTTGATTTAGTATGTTTTATTTTTTATTCGTTGTAATAAAGGCCTTGGCCCGAGTTTCCCACTCGAAGAATTTTATCAATGATTACGATTTTGAACACCAAATCTAAGGTTCATTTGAGTTAAAGGCAACGTATCCAAACGAGTTGAGTATAAATCGATTAATTCGATAAACACTCCTCGACCTCCATTAACAACGCCGACAAAAATGAGTTGAGTATAAATCGATCCGCTCGATAAACGCTCCTCGACCTCCATAAACAACGACGACAAAAATGAGTTGAGTATAAATCGATCTGCTCGATAAACGCTCCTCGACCTCCATAACAACGACGACAAAAATGAGTTAAGTATAAATCGATCCGCTCGATAAACGCTCCTCGATCTCCATAAACGACGATAAAAAAGACCTAAGTCTCCAAACGAGTCGAGTAAAATTGATTCGCTCAATAAACACTCCTCGACCTCCATAAAAGGTTAATAAATCTAAGTCTTCAAACGAGTCGAGTAAAATTGATTCGCTCAATAAACACTCCTCGATCTAAAGTAAAAAGAGTTGAGTATAAATTGATCCGCTCAATAAACGCTCCTCGATCTTATATCTAACGATCAAAAAGATTTTGGTATAAAAACCTAAGTCTTAAAAAAGAGTTGAGTATAAATTGATCCGCTCAATAAACGCTCCTCGATCTTATATCTAACGATAAAAAAGATTTTGGTATAAAAACCTAAGTCTTAAAAAGAGTTGAGTATAAATTGATCCGCTCAATAAATGCTCCTCGACCTTCATTAAAGGTTAATAAAACTAAGTCTTAAGAATAGTTGAGTATAAATCGATCTGCTAGATAAACGCTCCTCGATCTACACAATAACGATAAAAATAAGTTACAGGTAGAGAGAAATCAACGACATGAAGTATGAAAGTAATAATATTAAAGTATTATTCATCTGAGTTCTGAGAACAGGTCTCAAGCTACATACGAAGTTTGATCAGAATACAAAGAACTTTATACAATCTACATATCATCACAACTGTTTAGAAAAAATAATCCTACTCTATAGATCTGCGGTCTTCACGACAATGTCCACAGAAACATCAATCTCCTTCCTGGTACCCCGATGATAGGAATTAACCACCAAAGAAGCATGCTGCTCAGGATGGTCGACTTCTTTGGTTCGATGGTTAGGCTCTGAAGATCAAATGTTCTTCCAGACGAAATGACAATTACCGGCCAGATGCCCGATAAGAACCACTCGCCCAGAACGAGATACTGCTTGTATAATGGGGTTGATTTTTACTCTTAAGCAGCATCTCTTCAGGACCGTCGCAAAAGTAAAAATTTACCAGCACACCCCGGCGATCTATCACTCCAGAGGTAACATTAAGAAGCGGCGGTGCCTGGTAAATATGAACCCTCCATGTGCAAACAGAAACCACGGACCTCAAACATGTGAAGATAGAGGATGAGGCCTCATGGGACCCATCAGTACAAGGTAGGGCATCAATGGGACCTGTCAGTACAAGGCAAATGATATTTGAGTTATTATATGATATCGGTTAATAATAATGCGACTTTTTGAAAGATATGGGATCACTGGGCATAATGAAATCCAAAGAATATGGTATCTTCATTTCGTACGATATGAATAGATATGGAATGAAACTGAATCCCTATTTATAGGGAAAGCCTGAAGTTAATCCTACGGTTAGATAGAGCCCTGATCAAGGGAGGAAAATGCGACCTTTTGACTGCCCGTAATCAATGCGAATAAGTTGGAACGGCTCCTCTATGGTCGAATTGCCTATTCGATTGCAAAAGAGAATCCAGATCGAAGCGATCAACACAAAAATAAAAGCGGATCTAAAAGAGCTCCAGACTAGAAAAGCTTGCACATTTACATATGCTAGTCGCTTGATAAAGAGCGAGAGATCCTCGACATTGGAACAAGTACTAGCTCGTTTAGAGGAATAAGATCTTATACTCCGGCGTACGAGGTCGTAACTGCCTTATATATCACATGGAAAAATTATTAACTAACCATATTAGACCTCTACTGGAATCCAAGAAATCTGACTTGAAAATCAGGAGAATAGTCATCATTATTCCGGACTACAAAAAAGCCACTGCCTAACATTGCAAAGAATTGCTAAAGGAGGTCTGAATAAGCTAGATCTAAGTACTAATTCAACATTTTCCAATTCCTCCCATATCAAAGAATTGACATGCAGATACGCTGGTTGCTTTATTTGAGGAGCATGGAACTCAGAATCAGTGCAAAGAAACATGGATTTTCAGAAGATGAATATATTCTTTCTACGAGCTTAAACTTTAAAAAGTGAAGCGATGCTCAACAAAGAAAATGGCAACGTCTTATATAAGATGTCCGTGGCAAGTGGGCAATTCTACAAAACATTGATCGATCATCGACCAGAGCGCTAAGCATTCTTTCACAATTATTCAATAAATTATCTACATGGACGACCTACGGTCCACATTCTAATGTCTAAAATGACTTCAGAACAAGCCTAAGGGACCATGCTTAGTCGATCATCATACTTATACTCAATTACAAAAGTTCGATTCGCTAAGGAAACACTGCATTGTTCAGCTATTCAAGACTGATCAGCTAAGAACGAGCTACTTTCAATCAAGTGACGATCGCCCAGGAAATTCATGTCAGATAAGTCTGCTAAAATTTCCTGGCTCTTTTTATTTTTACTTAAATTATGACGATAAATTTGTGCAAGAAATAATTTATCAAAATATATCTATTGACTGAAATCGATCAAAACATGAATCTGGTCATAACGAATCATAATTGTCATTAATTTTTGCCTTACATTCAAAAATATTCTGCCACGACAACCACGTAAAGGTTGGGGCCTACAAAAAAAAAAAAAAAAAAGAAAAGCATTCCAACTACAACAGCTAGGTCAGAACAGGTCACTGAGATGGATTGCTATCACCGGGCCGACTAGCAGAAGCATCCCTCCGAGGAGTCGCGTTACCTATAAACGCCATCAATTCCTCCTGACGTTTTAGATAACCGGCATCATAACCTTGGTCATATGCCTGCCGATGAGATTCCTCTGCAAGGGCGTGAGTCTGAACCAAGTCGCTTTTCTCCTTCTCAAGGACAGACTTCTCTTCTTGTAATTTCTGAAGGTCATCATTAAGAAGCCTGAGTTGGAGGGTCTGACATGTGACCTTCGCCGTTTCCGATTCAAAGCGACGTTTCTGGCCCTCCCTACTGATCCACAGATCATCATTTTGCACACCCAGCTGCAGCGCAAAATACTTGGCCTAAAAAAGAATAAAAGCTCATACGTAACAAGGCGATCAAGATAAAGCAAGAAATATAGTCATAAATATGATTACCTGATCGCATAACTTAACCAGCGACTGAATGAGGCGAACATTGGAAGTGCCCTCGTGCTTCCTGATGGGATAGTGCCCTGCAAGCCAATAGATTTTTGCTTGTATAAGGAATATCATGTGATAATCTTTCTCTAGTATAAATGAATTAATACGATCGTTTGTTTATGTTATGTAAATCAAACAATGGCCAACTTCATCTCTCGCGAATAACTTAAGCGATTGGATGAAACCCTGAGATCACTTATGACTAAGGGATTATTCACTTCAGTATTGGGTGCGATTAATCATGAAACAGTCTCAAAGGTCGTGATCTCGAAAATGTTCCAAGTCATAGATTCCTATCGAGACGGGGTATCGAGGGAATCGCAAAGACTTGTAGGATTATGCATGATTCACATGAAGTGAATTTGTTGTTGTTTCATGAACAAGACATTTTGATGTCAGTGCATATGACTAGGTGGTTCGATAGGGGATCGAACGCATCGAACGACCCGAACAGAGAGACCCATTGTGGAAGTGCGTAAAAGCATATCGGTGATGGGATGTCTCTCAAGACTTATAACAGTGTACGATTTAGTCCTTAGACTTGAGATGCTAGGGCGAATTCGGTATACGGGTGTGCATACTTTGATTTAGGAGCCGGGCACATAGCTTGTCCATTGTGCGCCTACGTTGGGTGTGTATAGTTGTATGCGCGGATGGTTAGCATCAAAATGGGATCTACCGACTCGACGTAGTTCGTTGAGAGAATTTCCTATACATTCTTAGATAATATATTCCGAGAAACCCGTGGCCACGGTCGGTGACGGATTTGGAAAGGGGTTTCCAGATTTAGCAGTCACACTGGAATCATTATCCTGAATTAGAAAGTATAGTTATCGAGATAATTAGAGGTGCCGACCAATTCACACACCCTAGGTCTCGATCGGGAAATTAGTCGATAGAGGGACCGTATGTACATGGTACTTATAAGAGGTGAGGTTCACTGAGATCAATTCACCTGAAGTTGGGCCTCATGGGCTTGTGGCTAGACATCGACCATGAGGTGTGGGTACTCCTGAATTAATAGGAAGATTAATTCTGGAGTGGTCAATTAAAGTGGTTAATTGATCGGAGCAATTAAAGAAATATTAATTGCTCACTAATTAAATCACGAAATTGTGAGCCTGCGGCCAATTGATGGTGAACCTAGAGGGTCACACACAATACAGTTAGAACTGTGACAGTCAACTGAAGAAAGGAATGATTTAAAGAATTAAATCAATAGAATTAAAGGGTTAATTCTAAGAGAGAGAAAATTAATTAGATTATTCTAATTAATTAAAGGGTTAATTAAAGGGTTAATTAAAGTATTAAATCTTTAATTAGATTTAATGGGCTATTTAATTAAAGTGTTAATTAAATGAGTGGGCTATTTAATTAAAGTATTAATTAAATAGATGCAAGACATGGGCCAGTTTAATTAGTGGCCCATTAACTAAAGTCTTGCACAAGGAGTTAGGGTTTTTGGTGTTCTCTATAAATAGGGAGTCTTAGAGACTCAAACCTAATGGCAAAATGGAGAGAGAATCCAAAAGGGAAGAAACACTAAAACCCTAACCCTAAACCTACATAGCCGCCGCCTCCCAACCCCTGCCGCACAGCCACCGCCGTCGTGGAGTAGTTGGATCGGCCGCCCCCTTTCTCTTTTCCTTCTTCATGTACATCTAGAGTTGGATCTTGATCCAACTTTTGATTTTGACATGTTTCCATCCTAGTTCTGAGCCTGAGGATCGAAGCAGTCACGGATCTAGCTGGTGTGGACTATTCTCTAGAGGCACAACACATGGGGTGCTTCTCACGAACCAGATCCATCAGATCTGAATGAAGACCGGAGGAAAAACCACCACCTCGCCTGTGGTGAGGTAAATTGCTATTTACCATCTTATAATTTAGTAATTTTATTTGCTAAATTGTATTCAACCTTTTCGTATGTGCTAATAAGTAAACCCTGGGAATTGGTGTATGAAAAATTTTAAATTCCGCACCGTTGTAGTTGACAATCATACCCATAAAATCCCAACAGTGGTATCAGAGCCAGGTTATTATGCGCATATGAAAAGGCCTGAACACATCAAATTATATGTTTATATGTGTTTGTTGTGTTCCGATCTTTGATTCTTGCTTGTTATGATAAATTGAATGTTCGGATCTATGCACTTTTCGGTTTTTGGGCCAAAAATGTAATTTCCGAAAATTGGAGGGCTTATTTGCAAATTGTGATTTTTTCAAAATCTGGACAGAAAGTAAATTTTTCATTTTCTGCAATTCTGGACCAAAATTGTAATTTCTGGAATTTTTAAAAATCTGGACTGTTTTGCAATTTACGAAAGGTTAGGGGCTGTTTTTGCTATTTACGTAAAGTTGGGGTCTGTTTTGCAATAAACAAAAGTTTCTGGAAATTTTGTTAATTTTCTGCTTTCTGGTCCAATTTGCATGTTCTGGAAATTTTGGGGCTAATTTATAATTTCCAAAAGTTGAGGGGTCAAAGTGTAATTTTCAAAAATTCAGGGGCCGAACTGCAATTTTTCAAAGTTGAAAAACAGAAACTGTTTTGTGCACTAAAAGGGTTTAGTGGATCCGAAAAGTTAATTTTATCATAATTAGTAGGGACTAAAAGTGAGAATCAAAGGGTCATTTTAAAAGGGGTTTTAAAATGATTATTAGAGATTGTTTTAGAAAGGGGTTTTAAAACTAGAATCTATAGGTATTTTAAAAGGTGGTTTTAAAATATGATAAGAGATTAGACATAAGAAAATAACTTTTGCTTGTTTCTTGCTCTACGTGAATTATTTACGTGGTTTTCGATCGCGCCGAGCCTTGACCCTTAGGGTAGATGTGATTGGTTTATTTAATTTTGCTGGTTTTATTGGGCCTGCGAGCCTTAAGTTTTTTGGGCCATTTTGAGCCTTTGTAATAGATAGGACTTTACTGTTTTATTAGTTTAGGATGGAGGCCCGTTACAAGCAAGGTGGGAGCCCAAGAAGACTAAAGGCCATGTATGCATGGTAGTATGTGTAATAGACTAGGTCTCTTTGAAACCCAATTAGATTGACCAATAGGACCATCGTCTTTGGCTCGATGGTGGTCCACATAGGAGGCTCCCGATCGAAAACATACTGTGGTATAATGCATGCTAGGTGTGTATGTTTTATTTACTGATTTATCTTTTAGCATGTATGGTAATGCGTGCTAGTAATTTAGATCGTAAATAAAAGGTAAAGCATAATTGGAACGGTGAGATCTCGAGGAGAGTTACCTCAAACTCTTAAACCCGAAAAACCCCTCTTGAAAATAATATTAAGTCATATTGGATTAAAATAAAATGAAGTATTTATATAAATCCAAGCCTTCCATCAATAGGGACTAGCGTATGTTGTCTACTTATCGATAGAGGTGATCCAGAGTCTGGCACCCGAGTCGAAGAAAGGGACAATACGCGAAATTCCTTGATTCTTGTTTTTAACTAAACATGACAAGGGTGAGGACTGGTCGGGATGTGATTATCGACCGATAACTAGTTACGGGGACTTCACGACCGGGCCAGTTGCTCATCATGATTGATGGGTTAGACTTAACGATTAGTAACACTTATGATGTAGCAGTGCTAGATAAGTGCGAAGACCGAGGCAAAATAGCTTGAAGGTTGTGTAGTGACACAATTGGCAATAAGTATGCCTACCTGGGGAATTAGTTGTATGGCCACGAGTCGTGGGTGCAATTAATGGCTGCTGGGACGTCAAGACCTACTAGGAAATAGAATTTCCCGAACAATTGAAGGGGTAATTGTTTCGATAAAACAGTGGGAGAACTTTTACGATAGAAAGTCCAACCATCGTAGATTATAAGTATTTTCATTAACTAGTCTTCTAGATTTTATGTCTTCTCTTTAAATTAGATATTGTGATATCTACATGAATTATCCATTATTTACTATTTATCCTCGACTTATAAAATATCTGGATTAAAATATCGATTGGCTTAGAAACCTGAGGATTATCCTCAATTCCGAAAACCGGAATCGTGTTCTTAATAACCAACCTATGCCTGATGCATTTTGAGATGAGTCTCAAAAGGAGGAACGAATCACCTATTGAATATAGGAATCTTAATGATCGTTGCCTCATACAAGCATCAAGATTGAACGAGCTAAAGAAGCGACATAAGAAAATGTTTGAAGCTTCTAGAACATACCTTCACCTCAAAAGGCTTGTTTTGAGGAGTAGTTTTCGAATCGTCTGATTTGAGATTTATAAGGTATTGTTTGAAACTTGAGAAGAAATGAAGGAACCAATGTCAAGGATCACTGTCCTTGTTTTATCAGTCTGGTTGAAAAACTATATCGTTCAAACGTAGGCCTGCAAGTGATCTTAACATTTACTTCCTCCAAAAATTCTCCTCCCCGCTCATTCGAACTATTCGTGAACAACTCTGAACTTCTTTGATAAGTTGATCAGGTTTCTCGAAATAACCAAAGTATTGGTAAAAGGCAAATAGGAACCTTTTAAAGAGGTATATCTGTCATGATTGCTTACACTTCAAGGACTGCAAAGTCAAAGAAGATTAAAAGGAAGGAGAAAGGGTTCTCTTCCCAAGCGAACATAAAGGTAATGGAAAGAACGCAAGTAGCCTAAAATCGAAATTATCCCACTGCACCCAATAAAGGCACTGACATGTTTTATTGATTAGAAATTCTAATTAATTAAACAACGTCTCAATTAAAGAGTTAATTAAAAGAAAAGTCTCAACTAAAGAATTAATTGAGCAGCAACGATTCAATTAAAGAATTAATTGAAAAGGGGAAATGAATCAATTAAAGTGTTAATTGAAGGCAACGTTTCAATTAAAGAGTTAATTGAAAGGAAATTGATTGAATTGATATATTAAATTCAATCAATACCAAGATAATGATCCGCACTCATATGGCACGCAAGATTATGTCCCGTTTCCATAGGAAGGAATCAAGAGTTGGGGGCATCGATGCTTCTTGAAATACAGGGCTTAGATGAACTATCAACTTGCGAGTCCTGTCTGAAGGGAAAAGGTGACAAAGTTACCGTTTGCTAGGCATCCGGTGCGTACCAAACCATCTTTGGATTGAATCCATACGAATGAATGTGGACCACTAAAGTGTTAGTGAAAGAGGAGATTACTCATACCTCGTAAGTGTTACTGATGACTTTGGTCACTAGTGATAAGTATATCTTATGATGTACAATTCGAAACTCTTGAAAGTATTCGTAGAATTTCGAAACGAAGTAGAGAATCAAACTAGGCATAGTATTAAAGCCATTCGATCTAATCGAGATGGCAAATACTTAAGCTAAAAGTTCCTCAATTATCTTACTGAGAAAGATGTTCTCATACAACGAACTCCTTCTAAGACGCCTCAAGGTATTGGAGGGTCTGAAAGAAAAGAATCGAACCTTGTTAAACATAGTTCGATCCGTCATGAGTTTCGTTCAACATCCTTATGCATACTAAGGATTGACCCTAATGATTGCATTGAAGATACTGAACAAAGTAACTTCAAAGTTCGTGCCTGTAAAACCCTACCAAGAATGGTGTGGTAAAATACCTCTATACTCTTTTGAGTATGGGGATCTCCTGCCTAAATCGGGAACAAAAAGGAGATAAATTGAATAGTGGATCCAGTTTGTACAAATTTGTGGGGTATCCAAAGAAATCCATTTGGATGCCTGTTCTACACTCCTAAAGAACAAACGATGTTTGTTTCAAGGAATATACATTTCTTAGAGGATGGCTTCCTCGTGAATAGAAATGGTACCCTAGTAGAACATGATGAGGTCCAAGAAGTGGAACTCATCCCCACAAACAGTGGGAGTTAATCCGGAAACTACTGAACCATCAAGTACACCAGTACTTCGTAGATCTGATCGAGTTCGTGAGGAACTTGATAGATATGGTTAAACCATATACGAAGAACCTACATTAGATGTAGACGCTCATGTATGCAAGAGGTCATACAATCCTAAATCGATTCCATCCATTCCAACAAGGTATGTATCTTGGTCGATCCACCCAAGGGAAGTACCCCATGGAAAGCAAATGGATCTTCAAGCGCAAGCTAGGAATGAATGAAAAAGGTGTTAACCTATAAGGCTTGCCTAAAGACAAAAGGTTATTCACAAAGGCCTGGAACGGACTTTGATGAAATCCTTTCTCCATTTGGCAATGTCCGAATCCATTTGGACTCACATTCATTTTGATGAGAAAGTCAAGGTATTCGACTTCATTGAAAAACAAATGTGAAACTGGAATGTACGAAGGATTAGTGGGAGCTCTTTGGAGTTCATTAATTTTACATGTCGATAACATATTGATTATCTGGGATGATATTGGAATGTTAACACAGACGGAAGCATGATTGTCCATGCAATTCTCCATGAAAGATTTGAGAGAGACATCAAGAAAGATGTTGGGACACTCTCAAACTAAGTACATAGAAACAAATACTGAAAGTATTCAGTATGGAAGAATCCAAGAAAGGATTGCTTCCAGTGAGACACTATATCTCTCCATAATCGATGTGCCCTACATCGAATGTGAAAAAGGAGAATGTCTCAAATACCTTATGTTTAAAACAAAAGGGAAGCATGTGGCATGCTTTACTATGTACTAGACCAGACGTAGAACCTGCTCTAAGTGCCACGAGCAGTTACTAGTCAAACTCCAGTGAAGAATACTGGATCGCCGTAAAAGATATCCTTGAGCTCTTGAAAAGGACTAAGGATTTGATCTTGGTCTGCGGTGATAATGGATAATTAAAATTCGAAGGATTTACTGATTCGAATTTCTAGTCTGATGTGGATAAATATATGTATCCAATTTTGGATACATATTTTGCCTTAGTGGGGTAGCGGTAAGTTGGAAAGGGTTCCAAGGAAAGCACCGTTACCATCTTTACCACTGAAGCAAGATATCTCGCAGCAAGGAGTGCAGCGTAAGAAAAGTGTTTGGATGAAAAACCTCATCCAACTTTTGGATGTGGTGCCTAGCATTGCGAAGCTCGTGGTTATCATCTAAGATAACAAATCGAGCTATTGCTAAAGCAAAGGTAGATCTCACCAGAAATCTAAACACAAGATAAAAGTACCATTTGATTAGAGAAGTCATTGGTAGAGTTGACGCACGTGATGGATCGCGTCGATTCGGAAGACAAATCTAGTAGATCCACTAAACAGAGCTTTTTCACAAAATGAGTTCGAAGGACATCTATGAAAGATGGGTCTTAGAAACGTTTGTGATTGGCTTTAGGGCAAGTGGGAGATTGATGGGATAGTGCCCTGCAAGCCAATAGATTTTTGCTTGTATAAGGAATATCATGTGATAATATTTCTCTAGTATAAATGAATTAATACGATCGTTTGTTTATGTTATGTAAATCAAACAATGACCAACTTCATCTCTCGCGAATAACTTAAGCGATTGGATGAAACCCTGAGATCACTTATGACTAAGGGATTATTCACTTCAGTATTGGGTGCGATTAATCATGAAACAGTCTCAAAGGTCGTGATCTCGAAAATGTTCCAAGTCATAGATTCCTATCGAGACGGGGTATCGAGGGAATCGCAAAGACTTGTAGGATTATGCATGATTCACATGAAGTGAATTTGTTGTTGTTTCATGAACAAGACATTTTGATGTCAGTGCATATGACTAGGTGGTTCGATAGGGGATCGAACGCATCGAACGACCCGAACAGAGAGACCCATTGTGGAAGTGCGTAAAAGCATATCGGTGATGGGATGTCTCTCAAGACTTATAACAGTGTACGATTTAGTCCTTAGACTTGAGATGCTAGGGCGAATTCGGTATACGGGTGTGCATACTTTGATTTAGGAGCCGGGCACATAGCTTGTCCATTGTGCGCCTACGTTGGGTGTGTATAGTTATATGCGCGGATGGTTAGCATCAAAATGGGATCTACCGACTCGACGTAGTTCGTTGAGAGAATTTCCTATACATTCTTAGATAATATATTCCGAGAAACCCGTGGCCACGGTCGGTGACGGATTTGGAAAGGGGTTTCCAGATTTAGCAGTCACACTGGAATCATTATCCTGAATTAGAAAGTATAGTTATCGAGATAATTAGAGGTGCCGACCAATTCACACACCCCAGGTCTCGATCGGGAAATTAGTCGATAGAGGGACCGTATGTACATGGTACTTATAAGAGGTGAGGTTCACTGAGATCAATTCACCTGAAGTTGGGCCTCATGGGCTTGTGGCTAGACATCGACCATGAGGTGTGGGTACTCCTGAATTAATAGGAAGATTAATTCTGGAGTGGTCAATTAAAGTGGTTAATTGATCGGAGCAATTAAAGAAATATTAATTGCTCACTAATTAAATCACGAAATTGTGAGCCTGCGGCCAATTGATGGTGAACCTAGAGGGTCACACACAATACAGTTAGAACTGTGACAGTCAACTGAAGAAAGGATTGATTTAAAGAATTAAATCAATAGAATTAAAGGGTTAATTCTAAGAGAGAGAAAATTAATTAGATTATTCTAATTAATTAAAGGGTTAATTAAAGTATTAAATCTTTAATTAGATTTAATGGGCTATTTAATTAAAGTGTTAATTAAATGAGTGGGCTATTTAATTAAAGTATTAATTAAATAGATGCAAGACATGGGCCAGTTTAATTAGTGGCCCATTAACTAAAGTCTTGCACAAGGAGTTAGGGTTTTTGGTGTTCTCTATAAATAGGGAGTCTTAGAGACTCAAACCTAATGGCAAAATGGAGAGAGAATCCAAAAGGGAAGAAACGCTAAAACCCTAACCCTAAACCTACATAGCCGCCGCCTCCCAACCCCTGCCGCACAGCCACCGCCGTCGTGGAGTAGTTGGATCGGCCGCCCCCTTTCTCTCTTCCTTCTTCATGTACATCTAGAGTTGGATCTTGATCCAACTCTTGATTTTGACATGTTTCCATCCTAGTTCTGAGCCTGAGGATCGAAGCAGTCACGGATCTAGCTGGTGTGGACTATTCTCTAGAGGCACAACACATGGGGTGCTTCTCACGAACCAGATCCATCAGATCTGAATGAAGACCGGAGGAAAAACCACCACCTTGCCTGTGGTGAGGTAAATTGCTATTTACCATCTTATAATTTAGTAATTTTATTTGCTAAATTGTATTCAACCTTTTCGTATGTGCTAATAAGTAAACCCTTGGAATTGGTGTATGAAAAATTTTAAATTCCGCACCGTTGTAGTTGATAATCATACCCATAAAATCCCAACACTTCCTCAACTCGCCAGGCAAGATAGTGCTGAGACCTAAATCCCACGACAAAGCATCGGGCTCAACAGAGCTGGGCAGTTCACTATCGCGGGAAACACCATCAGGACGAAGAATCACCGACTCCGTTATATCCCTAACATGCTCAAGAATACAACGGTCGTCTAACAAACGAGGGGATTCCCTCTCGTTTGGACTTACTGAAGTCTCCTTGCCCGAAGCAGAGATAACGGTCCGCCGACCGGACCCAGAGCCTGACCGACCTCCAGAAGGCCCGCCTGCTTCAAAAGAAGTAGTCACAATAGTAGTATCATTAAATAAAAAATCAGAAAAATCTTGGGGAACAGATTGTGTCATGGACGAATCCAAAAAAGAATCTCTACCAACTGCTCCCGTGGCATCTTCCCTTTGACGACCGCCGGCAAGTAGGACGGTAGAAGTAGAAGAAGGAACGGAGTTATCAGGAACCCGCTCATGTAAGCCAGGCTCAAAAGAAGAAACACCTGAAGAAACAGGTATATTAAAAGTTTGCTCCACGTTGGACATATCACCAAAGGCCACCCGACCAGGGGAGGGTCTCCTCTCGACCTCACCAGAACGAGGGAAATCTTGTTGAACAAAAGTCGAACTAATTTCGGGGGGAGCTTCAGAAGGAATAATGGGAGTCTCGATCTTCGATCTTCTAGTTAAGGATGAACGAGGTGGATCTATCGAAGTCCCCTCTGTACGAGACCTTTTAGGTCTAATATTTCTATTACCTTTGTGAGATGGACGCTTTGAAGTGTTGCCAAAAAGGTTGCTCATGTTCGGAAAAAGAAAAGAAAATTTAACTATCGAGGAAACTTATCGACCTCCTAATGAGAGATTATTCTGGATAAGTTGAGTAAAAGCGGTAAATAGCGAGTAAAGTTTTACCATATGTATTTATACTATAACGAAAAGACGCAGGAGACCCAAAGAATGGTCGCGAATTACAGGAACTAACCTATGAACAGCCGCAAGAATTCGAAAAGACATAAGCATAATGATTACGGTAAAATTAATAACTTGTCTGAGTTATTGACAGAGAAGTCGAAGACGTAACCGTCAGAATATGAACCGTATATTGTACAAAAGGATAAAAAAGTAATATTACAAACAAAGTTATGTTAATTATCATAGAGATTATTTCCTAGATCGATGGATCGCTCCCACATCACACAACCCCGTCGCCATTTGGAACTCCCTTTTCGCCAGCGGCCTGTTCTTCGTTCGCTCCTTCGTTTATTGCCTCCACGACCTCCTCCTCTTCCTCTGGATCGATAAAATTATTGTCGACCTCATCATTGATATTCGAAGAAGGAATTGGCAACGGTTTCCCAAACTCTTCGACAAGACGAGCCAATGAAAATTGTTTATACATGACGTCCGACAGCTCAGAAGGAGAGTACTCCTCACCGTAACGATTCAGGCTGACGTGTGCCGCCTTGAAATATTCCATTCGACGATCCTCAATTAATTCCAAAGCAACCAGCTGATGAATTGCCTTCTTGAAAGTACTCTCTAACAGTGGACCAATCATTCGATTTACCAAAGCTGTGTGAACGGGAGAGCTAAGGAACTCTCGAATCACTCTCTCATCGGGATTCCTGCCGGAACGATCTCTGAGACCACTAAGAGGAAGGTCCTTATCATACTCCTCCAAGGAAGATTGAAGGTCGGCAACCTGTGATTCCAGCTCACTGATCCGAGCAGTACTTCGAAGTTGATAATCTCCCAACTCCCTATTCAGCCGATCAACCTGCTCTTGAGTACGCTTAGTCAATCATCATACTTATACTCAATTACAAAGTTCGATTCGCTAAGGAAACACTGCATTGTTCAGCTATTCAAGACTGATCAGCTAAGAACGAGCTACTTTCAATCAAGTGATGATTGCCCAGGAAATTCATGTCATATAAGTCTGCTAAAATTTCCTTTTCTCTTTTTATTTTTACTTAAATTATGACGATAAATTTGTGCAAGACATAATTTATCAAAATATATCTATTGACTGAAATCGATCAAAGCATGAATCTGGTCATAACGAATCATAATTGTCATTAATTTTTGCCTTACATTAAAAATTATTCTGCCACGACAACCACGTAAAGGTTGGGGCCTACAAAAAAAAAAAGAAAAGAAAAGCATTCCAACTACAACAGCTAGGTCAGAACAGGTCACTGAGATGGATTGCTATCACCGGGCCGACTAGCAGTAGCACCCCTCCGAGAAGTCGCATTACCTATAAATGCCATCAATTCCTCCTGACATTTTAGATAACCGGCATCATAACCTTGGTCATATGCCTGCCGATGAGATTCCTCTGCAAGGGCGTGAGCCTGAACCAAGTCGCTTTTCTCCTTCTCAAGAACAGACTTCTCTTCTTGTAATTTCTGAAGGTCATCATTAAGAAGCCTGAGTTGGAGGGTCTGCCCTATGACCTTCGCTGTTTCCGATTCAAAGCGACGTTTCTGGCCCTCCCTACTGATCCACAGATCATCATTTTGCACACCTAGCTGCAGCGCAAAATACTTGGCCTAAAGAAGAAAAAAAGCTCATACGTAACAAGGCAATCAAGATAAAGCAAGAAATATAGTCAGAAATATGATTACCTGCTCGCATAACTTAACCAACCTCTGAACCAGGAGCCTTGTGAAGTAAAGCCTTGTATCTCTCATCCAGAAATTCACATTGTTGTTTCCAGAGAGCGGCTTCATAGGCATACGATGCCAAGCAAGTCTTGGTCTAAAAACGAAAGTAATAAATGAAATGAATCTATGAGCCAAAATATTCATTAAGTAAATCGCCGAGCAAGCGTACATAATAGGAAATTAGATTTTCAGCCTAAAGAGAAGCTCTCTAAAATTCTCCAAAAGATCCTTCCGAAGGAGCTTATTCATATCGCGAGTAAACACGCCAGATAGAAGAACACGAGTTGCCTTGTCCACAGCATTCTCGCTCTCATCATGAACCAAAGAGTCATTCTCGGAATAGCTGGCAGCTCTTTTCCCCTCTGGATGGTCTTCGATCATCTCGACAAGAGTGGGTTTCGGGTGATTCTCTCCAAGTATAGATAGATACTCGCCAGAACGATCATAATAACACCTTCTTCTCTCCACTAGCTTATCGTTGGGATGGGGCATCGACCAGCTGCGGCATCCACGTATACCAAGGGAAGTTCAAAGTTGGAAAGGAGGATAACCAGATCCCGTCCCCTGACGGACAGGAGATTCTTGGGAAGAATCCGGAGATTCATCTCTGTTATCTTCGGAACCGTGGCTCAGTTCCAATTTTCTTTTTCGAGACGCTCTCTGCTCAATAGGGAGATTCTCTATGGTTTTAGTGGATTTAGACAAAACCATCTTTCCTTTGAAAGAGCGCCGAGAATTTTCTACCATAAGAACTAAAAATGAAACAAAGTCAAAATTAGACATACTGCTAAAAGGAATTATAACGATTCAATGCTGAAATAAAATGCTTACCCAGCAATTGAGAAGGGGAAGAAATGGGGAAAGTATGAGGACTCAATCCCGCCTTACGAAGAAAGGCCTCGCCAATAAGAAGAGCACTTTGGTACTTATCGACGCGCATACCCTGGATTTCACTAATCAATTAGGGATCGTCAGGGATGAAATCGCCGGTCGTCAAGCGACCACCATAAATCCATTTGGAATCATGGTCCCATGAGAATGGCCCAGTTGAACCATCCGCTAAACGAAGATGAGAGGGTGGTTGTACGAAGAAAAAGTGAGATTTCCAGAAAGGATTACTTGAAACCGGGGAGTCGAAGATGGAGCGACTAGTCTTCTGGCTAGCAAAAAAGTATCCACGGTTGGAAGAACTAGAAATATTAAAACGGAACAATTGTGTAAAATTACGAAAAAAAGGCTAGAATCCTTTCGCTATCATCAAAACGGAAAAAGATACCACAAAGGCCACCGAATTTGGAACTAATTGCGTCAAGGATACGCTAAATATTTTCAAAATGTCAAGAAATAAGGCGGACGGAAAACGCAAACCGTAATTAAAATGAGCAGTGTAAAAAGCTTGACAACCCTCCGGCGGGGAAGTAACCCTATCAGAAGGAGAAGGAAGAATAATCTTAGAACCTTCCGAAAAATATTTCGCATAATTATCCCTGATCTCATGGAAATTTTCCTCAGTATAAGCACAAGCGAGGTCCTCGATCGGTTCAGAAATTTGAGGAACCGTGCCCTTGCCCTTTTTGGTCCTAGCAGCAACATCTGTATCGGTTATAATTTGCACGTTAAAGGTGTCATTATCCGGAACGGTGAATTCTGACATCCCTGTCTGCTCAGTCGAAGGGCTCGGGGGTACCTCTTCCTCGATATTAGGTGTGACTCTTTCCCTAGTGGACTAGGAAGATTTTCTTGAAATTGAAGCCATTTTTGGGATCCTCGGAAAATACGAGTCGATAAAGGCAAATTGGAAAAGAAATGAGCGAATAAGAAAATGACTGCGAAAATATGGGAAGTAGAAAGTAAAAGATCACTGAAATAACGATCACCTATTTATAAAGAGAGATGAAAAGACATTTCAAACTTCTCACGACTGATCACATTCCCGCCAAGTGGCGAAAGTCGAAACATTTCCTCAAGAGACGTGTAGCGGTTTAAAATTGGAACAATAAAACGACTATCTATGAGGCGTAGCGCTCTTTTCCTTAGGATTTTTTCCCACAGGGTTTTTTTCCTAAATAAGGTTTTTAACGAGGCACAATTCATAGAAAATATAGTCGTAATCGACCATCTACTTCTACGAGCTTCTATTGTATATGCGCTCGAAGAAGTGAGGGAGTACTGATGGGGGCTATTTCGCATCCTTATAATAATCGGGGCGACTAGTCCATATACGCTCGGACCGACCAGGAGTCTGATTCATTAAAGAAACTGCCAGGTCCGATCTGCATTATCAAACCTCGACGACCAAGAGCAGTGTCCGAGTCCATTAAGGATTATTATGCCTAGTCCAATTAGGATTATGTTTCCTTGTAAAACTAGGGTTAATGTGATATAAATACCTAGTTAAACATTGTATTAGACACGAAATTACATTGAGAGTTTATGCCTGTTTACTTTGGCAATCTGATTAATAGAAAAGTCTTTGCTATACTATTTACATATTCATCGTCTTGATTACTGATTGTTCTTTACGTAATTGTTCTTCCTTGAGATTGATCCATCCGGAATAAAGTAACAAAGCCCTATAGAGTATACTTAAATTGATCCCAAAAACATATATCATTGATTTAATCTAAACCCAACGAAAGACGGTTAAATCACTGGGGAATTGGTTGTATGGCCACGAGTCGTGGGTGCAATTAATGGCCGCTGGGACGTCAAGGCCTACTAGGAAATAGAATTTCCCGAACAATTGAAGGGGTAATTGTTTCGATAAAATAGTGGGAGAACTTTTAAGCTAGAAAGTGCAACCTTCGTAGATTATAAGTATTATTCATTAACTAGTCCACTGATTGTTTGTCTTCTCTTTAAAATAGATACTGAGATATCTATGGTTATCCATTTTACAATTTATCCTCGACTAATAAAATAACTGGATCAAAATATCGACCAGGCAAGAAACTTGAGAATTGTCTTGAGTTCCAAAAGTGGGAATGATATTCTTAAACGACAAACCTATGCCTTATGCGCTTCTGAGATAAGTCAAAATAAAGGAAACGAATCACCCGTAGAGTATGGGAATATTAATAATCGTTTCTTCATATAAAGATGAATCTCATAAATAGGAACAAATCACCTATAGAGTATGGGAATCTTAACGATCGTTTCCTCAAATAAGCATCAAGATTGAACGAGCTATGGAAGCAACATGAGGAGCATGTCTGAAGCTTCTGAAACAAACCTCCACATCAAAAGGCTTGTTTTGAGGAGTAGTTTTGAATCGATTTGATTCGAGACTTCTAAGGAATTGTTTCAAAACTCGAGAATAAATGAAGGAACTAGTGTCAAGGATCACTGTCTTTGTTTTATCAATCTAGTTGAAAACTGGATCGATTAAACGTAGGCCTGCAAGTGATCTTAACATTAACTTCCTCCTAAATTCTCCTCCCGCTCATTCAAATGATTCTTGAAATACACTGATCTCGTTTGATAAGTTGATCACATTTCATGAATCAACCAAAGTATTGGTTATAGGCAAATAGGATAAACCTGTCATGATCATTTACACTTCATGGACTGCAAAGTCAAAGAAGAGTAAAATGAAGAAGAATTTATTCTCTTCTAAATTCGACCATAAAGGTAGTCGAAAGAACACAAGTAGCCTAAAAGTCGAATTATCCAACTGCATCTAAGAAGGGCACTGATATGTTTAATTAATTAGATGATCTAATTAATTAAGCAACGTTTCAATTAAAGGGTTAATTGAAAAGGAAAATGAATCAATTAAAGAAGTTAATTGAAAGGAAGTAAATTAATTGAATTAAACCATTAACTCAATTTTATTGAATTAATGTGTGAAGTTCAAATTAATACAAAGATAATAATCCATAACTTTGGCACGCTAGAATTGGGCACATCTCCAAGAGTAGGATTCAAAAGTTGGTTTCGCCTAAGCTTCTTGAAAAATAGAACTTAGATGAACTTCCGACCTGCGAATCATGTCTCAAAGGAAAGACGACCAGATCTCCCGTCACAGGGAATCCAGAATGAACCAAACAAAATCTGGATTTAATCCATATGAATATGGACCACCAAAAGTTAGTGTGAGAGGAGATTAATCATACTTCGTACCTATTTGCTAATAACCTTGGTCGTTAGTGAAAAATGTATCTAGTGAGATACAAATCCGAAAAACCTTTAATAATTTTCAAGGTATTTCAATACGAAGTAGAGAATCAACAAAGACATAGTATTACGACCATTCGATCTAATCGAGATAGCAAATACTTGTCAAGGATTCCTCAATTATCTCAATGAAAATGGGGTTCTCATACAACAAACTCCTCCTAAGACGCCTCAACTTATTGAAGTATCTAAAGAGATGGAATCTAACATTGTTAGACATTGTTCGATCCATATTGAGTTTTGTTAAGCTTTCTTATGCACTCTAGGGGTTGGTCCTCCTGACTGCATCCAAGATACTGAGCAAAGTACCTTCAAAGTTCGTGCCTACAAAGCTTTACCAAGAAAGGTATGGCAAAATGCGTCTATGCTCTTACTTCTGAGTATGGAGATCTCCTGTCGATGGTAGAAACAAGAAAGGAGATAAATTGGCTAGTAGAACCAATTTGTATATATTTGTGGGGTATCCAACGCAATCCATTGGATACCTGTTCCACGACAATGAGAAACAATCGTTTCTCCTAGATACCCGTTCCTCTATTGATGAATTTCTCGTCAAAGGAAATGGAAACGTCATGGAACTTAATGAAGTCCAAGATTTGGACCCATCCTCGCAAATAGTGTGAGTTAATCCAGAAACTACTGAACCATCAAGTACACCAATACTTCGTAGATCTGATCAAGTTCGTGAAGAGCTTGAAAGATATGGTTTCACCAAATACGAAGCTACATTGGGATGTAGACGCACTTGCACGACTGGAGTTAATGCAAACCAAAATGGATCCCATCCATTCCAACAAGGTATGACCTTGATTAATCCACCCGAGGGATTCATCCCTATAAGTTGGCTATAAGTTGTAACTGGATCATCATGCTTGGAATGAATGGAGAGGTGTTGCCTCTAAGAATCGACTAGTGGGAAAAAGGCTATTCACAAAGTTCTGGAACAAACTTTGATGAAACCTTTTCTCCATTAGCAATGTCTGAATCCATTCAGATTCACATTTGTCTTGATGAGACAGTCAAGACATTTGACTTCATCAAAATGAGTATGAACCTTGAGTGTACTAGAGGATTAGTGGGAGCGCGATGAAGCTCATATTGTATATGTCGATAATGTTCTGGTTATCTGGGATGATATCGGAATGTTAACATAGACGAAAGCATGGTTGTCCATGCAGTTCTCCATGAATGATTTAGGAGAAGCATCTTGCGTAGTGGGATACGTATCTATAGAAATAGATCGGAAAAGATGCTGACACTCTCTGAATCTAAGTACATCGAATCAATACTGGAAATATTCAGTATGAAGAATCCAAGAAATGATTGCTTCCAATGAGACACTGTATCCATTGTTCCAAATCGATGTGCCCTACATCGAATGAGGATAAAAGGAGAATGTCTCAAATACATTATGTTTTAAACAAAAGGTTGCATGTGGCATGCTTTACTATGTACTAGACCAGACGTAGAATATGCTCAAGAGTCGCGAGCAGATGTAGAACTTGCTCAAGTGTCACGAGCAGTCACTAGTCAAACTCCAGTGAAGAGTACTGGACCACCTTAAAAGATATCCTTATGCTCTTGACAAAGACTAAGGATTTGTTCTAGGTCTACGGTGGTAGTGGAGAATTAAAATTCGAAGGATTTACTGATTCGAATTTTCAGTCTGATGTGGACGAATTAATATATCCATTTTTGGATACATATCTTGCCTCAATGGGGTAACGGTAAATTGGAAAAGGTTCCAAGCAAAACACTGTAACCATCTAAACCACTGAAGTAAGATATATTGCAGCATTAAATGTAGCATTAAATGCGGCTTAAGAAAGTGTTTGGATATAAAACTTCATCCTATGATTGGATGTAGTGCCTAGCATTGCGAAGCTCATGGTTATCTTCTATGATAACAATGGAGCTATTGCTAAAGCAGAGCATTCGAGATCTCACCAGAAATCTAAACACAATTGAGAGAAAAGTACCATTTGATTAGAGAAATCATTGGTAGAGTTGACGCACATAATGGATCGCGTCAACTCAGAAGACAGCTTAGCGGATCCACTAAAAGAGGCTATATCATGAATGAGTTCGAAGAACATCTTTAAAAAGATAGGTCCTAGAAACGTTTGTGATTGGCTTTAGGGCAAGTGGGAGATTGATGGGATAGTGCCCTGCTATATTTAGCTTGTATTGGATCTATCATTATCTTTCTTTAGTATAAATGACTTAATACGCCTGTCTATTTATAGTATGTAAATCAAACAATGGCCAACTTCATCTTTCGCGAATCACTTAAGCGATTGGATGAAATCCTTAGATCACAATAGACTATGGGACGATTCACTTCAGTACTGAGTGCAATCATGAAACAGTCTCTAAGGTCGTGATCTTAAAACTGTTCCAAGTCATAGATTCCGAACGAGACGGGGATCGTAGGAATCGCAAAGACTTGTACGAATATGCATGATTCACATGGAGTGAATTTGTAGCGTTTCATGAGCAAGGCATTTGAGGCCAGTGCAATGAGTAGTGGTTCGATAGAGGATCGAACGCATCGAACGACCCGAACAGAGAAACCCATTGTGGAAGCGCATGACGCACATCGGCGATGGGATGTTTCTCAAGCTTATAACAATGTACGATTTAGTCCTTAGACTTGAGGTGCTAGGGCGAATTCGGTGCATGGGCGTACGTTCTTAGATTTAGGTGCCGGTCACTTAGCTTGATCATTGTGTGCCTAAGTTGGGTGCGTATAGTCATGTACGCGAATGGTTAGCATCAATATGGGATCTACCAAGTTAACGTAGTGTGTTGAGGGAATTCCCTATACGTTCTTAGATAATAGATTCCGAGAAACCTGTGGCCACAGTTGGTGAGGCATTTGGAAAAGTGTTTCCAGATTTGGCAGTCACACTGGAATCATTATCAGGAATTAGAAAGTATAGTTATCGAGATAATTAGAGGTGCCGATCAATTCACACACCCTAGGTCTCGATCGAGAAATTAGTCGATAGAAAGACCGTATGTACATGGTACTTATAAGAGGTGAGGTTCACTGAGATCAATTCACCTGAAGTTGGGCCTCATGGGCTTGTGGCTAGACATCGATCATGAGGTGTGGGTACTCATTAATTAATAAGGAAATTAATTCTTGAGTGGTTAATTGAAGGGGTTCAATTAATCGGAGCAATTAATAAGCTCGCAAATTAAATCACGAAAGTCGTGGGTCCGCGACCAATTGATGGTGAACCTAGAGGGTCACACACAATACGATTGGACTGCAACACATCATATAAGGAATGTTTGATTTAAAGAATTAAATCAAAACTTAAGAATTAAAGTGTTAATTCTTGAAGAAGGAAACTAATTAATTAAATTGGTAATTAACAAGAGAGGAATTAATTTAATTGATTAATTATATTAATTAATTAAAATGAGCTGAATTAATTGAAGGAGTTTAATTAATTAAAGAATCAAATTAAGTATAGAAATTTACTTAATTAATGATGTCCAAGTTCAATAGGAAATTAATTAAGTCATCTTATTCTTGTTTCCTAAATGAACTAGATATAGATTCTTTATATGTATTTATATATGATAAGGATTCTAAATGATATCTAAATATATCGTGTGAATTCTTTAATATATAGATTATAGATATACATCGAGTAGTTGGACTACGAAGGTGATGTAGTAATAGGATGATTATTAAATTAAGACTCCTCATTACGTACAAGTACTATGTTAGAAGGATTGTTATTAAATACTAACAATCACTAAAACCTAAATAACACATAGCCGCCCACTTCCTCTCCAAGAGAAAGAAAAAGCGCCGTCCCTTATTACATACAAAAGGATCAGCCGAAACTCTGTGCAATTGCACAGGGTTCATGTAATTGTTTTCTCCTTCTTCCTTGTTTGATAACTTTTGGATCCAAGTTCTGAGTCTAAGGATCCAAGAGAGTTGCTTCAATCCAGTTGGTGTGGAAACCGCTAGAGGCACAACACATGGGGTGCTTCTCACGAACCAGATCCATCAGATCTGATAGAAGACCGGAGGAAAAACCACCACCTTGCCTGTGGTGAGGTAGATTCTTAAACCCCCTATTGTTGGTTTTGGTTGTTTTTGCGTGAAAAACCTTTTCGTATGACTAGATGAGTAAAGATCCTGATTTGGTTATTTAAAAATTTTAAAATTCTGCTGCTTTTAACGTCCTGACGTTACCAATAACCCAACAGGAAGATCACTAGTTATTGACTTTCACTAGTGATATCAGCTATCAGCTTAGTCGTCTAACAGATACGTACGCTGTTTTATTTACTGTTCTGATACTTTATAAAAGGGTGTACTAAAAACGCTTTATTTAAAAGCCGCTTTTATAAGTAGAGACTAGGACAGTTTGCATTCCCGCCCAGTCAGCTGATAATTTTTTAAATTTGAATTTCGCGTATCTCGCTCATACGATCTTAACTGATCAGACAGCTTGCATAAATCACGGAAACTGAAATACTTCTAACTCTATAAAACCCAATCTGATTAGCTTACTAGTTTTTTACGTACCCTCAAATATTCAAACACTTGGACATAATTTTTGCTTCAAATTTTCTGCAAATCTACTCTCGTTATCTCCAATCTTTTTCGGAATTCACTATAAGTACTAAGGAATCAAACGCTGAAGGAAGGTACTTGAACCACGGTACTTATCACTCAGCTGGAACTCCACTGATGATGGAGATTTTGGAGATGTTCAAGGCGGCAACACTGATGGATTTCATGGTGGCCCATGAAACCATGGTGTTCAAGGATCAAATCAGGGAGTATTATGGATCAACTGCCAAGCCAGACCACAGAAAGATGGAGACTAAGGCAAAAGTTGGAGAAGTTGACATCTGCATCACTCCTAAGCTGTTTAATGAGAAATACCACCTCACTCTTGAAGGGAGTACTGAAATCTACACCCTGGATGAGCAGGGCTTATTCATGGAGAATGAAGCCCTCGCTGGTAACATCAAGAAAAACCAGTTGAAGGATGAACTTCAGAGAATGGTGGATATCTTCGCCGAATGGTAGAGAATTGTACGTTTTCACTGGGTAGTGTGCCTATGAAGAGGTTTCACACTATTGATGGGGGCTATTTCGCACCCTACTTACTATTCGAATCGAACGAAGAAGATAAGATCGATTCGACCAAACCTAACAGATCGGGATCATCTTGCAGACCCGGCCAAGTGCAGCTCGCTTCGATAGAAGATTGTACTCCGGACCCAAGAAGGATATTTGGGCCGAGTCCTATTAGGACTATGTTTCCTTGTAACACTAGGTTTAGCATCATATAAATACCTAGTTAATCATTGTATTAAAAGACTACGAAATTCCTGAACCGTGAGAATACAGGATTTAACACTGCTTACAACAGCACAACTTAATAATATTCAATATTATTACTGAGCTTTTTACCTCCATATCGGTGTGTTTCATAGCTTTGTTTGGTGGTTTTACTTCTTGTTCTTGAATATTGCTTTTCTTTGTAACCGATCCATCCGGAATAAAGTAACAGAGCCCTAAATAATATATATAAATATCGAAAACCCCCGATATCACAAATTCACTGATAATTCAAGTTACCCGACGAAATCCGGTTAAATCAGTTGGCGCCCACCGAGGGGCTACGTTAATTATTCGATAGACACATGGCTCGCCCAAGGAAAAGCGCTCGCATTGGAGCGAGAAGTAATACAACCACCGGCCACAACACATCCGAAGATCCACAAGACAACAACGATAACAACATTCCCAACACCAATGAAAATCTCCCAGATACCCGTTCTCGTCAGCAGGAACACCAAGGAGGTCTTACCGGTGCAATACAGGAAGAACCGGAAGTCCCCGAAATACCCGTTCCTCTCCCAGGCGCTCAGGAAAAACTGAGACAAATAGCAATGCTCTTCAAATAACTCTCTCCAGAAGAATTGCTAGTTTTAGACCAAATTCCTCGAAACGCTGCGGCTCCCAGGACAACTCCTGCACCGGGAATGCCGGGGCCAAACAAACAAACCTCTCAACAAGCGGACAGCCCAGCAAGTGAGCGACGCTCGTTACGCAGCCCACAGCAGGACAATTCTAAACCCTCCGATAACCGTCCCCGAAGAAAACCAGGTCGAAGAAGGCCACAGGCGGATCGCAGCGGATCGAAGGAACGAACAATAATCCCTATCGAGGATGACATAGATGATGCTATCCCAGATCGACCACGAGCGACTCGATTCTCGGAAAGAGAAATCGAGAGAATAGTACAGGAACGACTGGAGCAACGCCTACGATCTGTTCAAAACCCGTGGACCCGAACCGCGGAACTCCAGGAGAGCCTTGCAGCATGTTCTCCCTTCTGCAGAGAAATAAAAGAAGCGCAATCCATTGGACAGGTCCCGGGTAGACTACCCCGATATGACGGAACCACCGACCCGGATGATTATATTTTTAGCTTCACTAACATAATGAATTTATATGCCCACTCTGCCGAATTCACCGCCAAGTTAATGGTGACCACATTCGAGGGCCTAGCGTTGGATTGGTTCGCAAAACAACCTGCCAACTCCATATTCAGTTTCCGGGAATTATGCAATAAATTGACGCAGCAGTTTGCCAGTCAGAAGAGGCAAAAACTCCCGATGAGCTACCTAGGAACCATACATCAACAAGAAGGAGAATCCCTAAGAAACTGGTTGGCCAGATTCAACGTAGAATTACTCAAAATCGATTCTCCAAATATTGATTACATAATTTCTATCCTCTTCGATCTCACTAAAAATAGGCAGTTCGGAAATGCCCTCAGTCGAAAACAACCAAGAACGTTCGCCGACATCATGAGCTTGGCGTCTAAGTATATGACCCAAGAAGAGATGAATTCCTTTAAGGATAAAAACAAAAATAAATTCACAGCTTCAGGCTCCAAGCGGCATGATAAGATTCCTATTCAAAGACCCTTAGACTATGAGCGATCTTCCAGGAGAGGTAACATTTTCCAGCGACTGGAATACAGCAAAGCCGATCAAGAAAGACAACCTAATTACTACCAAAGACCAAGAAACCCTGAGCAACCAATCAGAAGCAGGGTGAATCAAGTAGAACACCCAAGGTTAAATGCTCCAATGGAAGAAATATTGGAAGTCCTAGAAAGAAATAACTGGATTCCCGAGGCAAGGAAAATCGCTCAGCCCAGACCGGGGTCTAGAAACTATGATCAATACTGTAAGTACCACAGGGCACATGGGCATCTAACGGAAAATTGTTTTCACCTTAAGAGAGAAGTCGAAAAACTGATCGAGAAGGGAAAACTAGGCGAATACATAGACCAAGATAATCGCAAAAGGGAAAGAAGTAGAAGCCCTCGGAACGGTAATCGAAGGAGAAGTTCTCGTCGAAGGTCGCCTGAACGTCGACCTACTCAGGAGTTAAATCAGGACCAGATCAATGGGACTATCCATACAATATCCGGGGGACCCGCGGGTGGAGATAGTCGTAATGCACGACGAAGGACAGCCCGATCCATAATTCGAAGTTCTAAATATCCAAAAGAAATATGGACTCTGGAAAACAGGCCGACAAATCACCAGCCGATCAGCTTCAACGAAGGCGAAGTACCTAAAAACATCATTTGGGACACAAAAGAGGATAACCCCGATTTTCCTATGGTAGTATCATTAGAGATAGCGAATTATAATGTAAGAAGAATCCTAATTGATAATGGAAGCTCAGCAAATATCATCTCCCGGGAGGTTTTAGCCCAAATGAACTTGGGACAAATAAACCTACAAAAAGTAGCTACGCCGTTAGTAGGCTTTGGAGGGTCCGAGATTATCCCCAGCGGAACAATATCTTTAAGTGTGTCACTTCGGAAGAAACCACTTAGGACAGTGAAGTTAGTAAAATTCCTAGTAGTGGAAACACCCTTCGCTTATAACGCTATACTAGGGCGACCAGCCCTTAACCTTTTCCGAGCTGTAGTCTCTACCTATCATCAGAAGATAAAGTTTCCGACCGATATGGGCATCGGAGAAATAACGAATGACCACTGTATGGCGTGGAATTGCTACAGCACATCGTTAACTTTGAAAGAACACCCTAAGTCAATTACTCCGAGCAAGAGAAAGATCGAAGACGATCTCACTAGAAATGAGGTTGAAATTCCTATTACTGATCGGTTAGATAAAAAGGGGAAAGAACCGCTAGACTTATCCCTGAAACCCCCAGAACATAAAGATATAATTCTAGTAAAAGGCGACTCGTCCAAAACGACAAGAATAGGTACAGAATTGAGCAAAGAAGGAGAAATAATGTTAATCGAATTCCTAAGAAATAATGTTGACGTCTTCGCCTGGAGCGCGAATGAGATTGAAGGAATTGATCCTCGGATAATCAAGCATACCCTAAAAATCGACCCTTCGGCGAAACCCGCCAGACAGAAGAAAAGAAATCATGGACCAGTAAAAGATAGAATTATCAAAGCCGAAGTAGAGAGACTGCTCGAAGCAAAACAAATCCGAGAAATACATTTCTCGGAATGGCTATGTAATGTTGTACTAGTAGCAAAAGGGGATAAAAAGGACAACAAATGGAGAATGTGTAATGATTTCACCGACCTTAACAAGTTATGTCCACGCGACCCATACCCTCTCCCAAGGATTGACTTATTGGTCGACTCGACTGCTGGCTTCGCGATATTCAGCATGATGGACGCGTTCCAAGGATTTTACCAAATATACATGGATGAGCGGGATCAAGAGAAGACCGCGTTCATAACCGAACAGGGAGTATACTGTTTTATTGTAATGCCATTCGGATTGAGGAATGCCGGCGCTACTTACCAAAGGTTAGTAAACTTAATGTTCAGGGAATTAATCGGAGAAATAATGGAAGTCTATGTAGACGACATGTTAGTCAAAAGTATGAATGAAGCAGATCACATAAAGCATCTAGATCGATGTTTCCAAATCTTAAGAAAATACCGTATGAAGTTGAACCCTGCAAAATGCACCTTCGGTGTTAAGTCAGGAAAATTTTTAGGATACTTGGTACACCAGCGAGGTATAGAGGCCAACCCAGAAAAAATTCGAGCCATAACTGAAATGAAACCTCCCAAGACCATCTCTCAAGTACAAAGCTTAGTTGGGAAAATCGTAGCATTGAATAGATTCATATCAAAATCTGCGGACAGAAGCTTGCCCTTTTTCCAAACACTTCGAAAAGCGAAAAAATTCGCTTGGACCGAAGAATGTGAACGAGCCTTCGAACAACTCAAAGAATATTTGACAACGCCTCCGATGTTAGCTAAACCGACGGAAGGGGAACCGTTGTACATCTACATCTCCATCTCTGATACGGCCATTAGTTCAGTACTAATTAAGATAGAGGGCTCCGAGCATAAGCCCGTCTATTATCTAAGCAAATTATTACAAGGGGCGGAGAAGAATTACTTGGAAATAGAAAAATTCACGCAGGCCTTAGTAGTGGCCGCACGAAAACTCCGACCCTACTTCTTAACTTACAAAATCATCGTTTTGACGAATCAGCCGCTAAGGCAAGTTCTAGCAAAACCAGAAGCCTCCGGAAGATTGATCAAATGGGCCATCGAACTCAGCCAATTTGAAGTAGACTACAAACCAAGGATTGCCATCAAGGCCCAAGTGTTAGCCGATTTTATATTAGAAACACCAACACAGGCTACTGAATCATCGAGCAGCCTCAACGACGATGTCTTGATTATAGAAAATCAAACTTGGTTAATGCATGTCGATGGTGCTTCATGCCGAGAAGGAGGAGGCGCCGGAATCAACTTCACCGGACCAAATAAGGAAGATTTGAATTACGCGATAACATTGGACTTCGTTGTAACAAACAACGAAGCTGAATATGAAGCGTTAATCGCAGGAATGGAAATGGCGATCAAAGCTAACATAAAAAGGCTTAAAGTGTTAACCGACTCAGAGTTAGTACAAAGACAAATTAGAGGCCTATACGAAGCTAAGGAATTCAATATGGTAAAATACCTCGCCAAAGTAAAAACACTAGCCGAGAAGTTTGAAAATTTCGACATACAGAACATCCCACGTTCGAAAAACAAATGGGCCGATCAACTGTCTAAGTTCACAGGAGCCCACGACGGAAAAACCGAACGGGTGATCAATTGGTTGATATCTTCTACACCGGCAGTCGATATCGACGAAACACCGGCAGTCGATATAATGGAAATAGATGAAGTCGAAGAAAATTGGATGACCCCAATGATAGACTATCTTCGTGAAGGAAAACTACCATCTGATCAGAATGCAGCTCGGAAAGTAAAATATCGAGCCCCAAAATATACGCTTGTAGAAGGAAAACTCTACCGAAGGTCAGTATCAGGAATTCTCCTGAAATGCATCCCTGAGTCACAAACCGCCGATATACTGCGAGAAATACATGAAGGAGACGCAGGAAATCACAGCGGATCAAGGGCATTGGCCTTAAAATGTCTCAGGACTGGTTACTATTGGCCTACCATCAATAAAGATGCCACTCTATATGTCCAAGAATGTCATCACTGCCAGATCCATGCTAACATATGTCATCAACCAGCAGAAAACATGCATCCAATTCCAGTATGTTGGCCCTTCGATCAATGGGGAATGGACATTGTGGGGCCTTTTCCAGCGGCCAGATCCAAAAAAGCTTACGTCCTGGTCGCTGTAGAATATTTCAGCAAATGGATAGAATGCATTGCACTCGCAGGAATAACTCAATTCCAAGTGATCAACTTCCTATGGAAGTTCATAGTTTGCCGATTTGGCATCCCGAGGATCCTAATTTCAGATAATGGAACCCAATTCGCGGGAAAACAAGTAATAGAATGGTGTTCGAAACTGGGAATTCAACAAAATTTCACTTCGGTCGGACATCCAAGAGCGAACGGACAAACCGAAGTAGCAAACCGAGAAATAATAAAATCTTTGGAAAAAAGATTAGGTTCGGCCAAAGGAAGATGGCTCGATGAACTTCCAGGAGTACTATGGGCTAATCGAACTACAGTAAGAAGCTCAACCGGGGAAACACCATTCAGCTTGGTGTATGGGTCGGAGGCTGTTATTCCTGTTGAAACCCTAATCCCAACGCCAAGAATAGAGATGTTCGACGATCAAGAAAATAAAAAAGCGAGAGAAAATGACATTGATTTAACAGAAGCTTTAAGAGATAAAGCTGCTGTACGCCTACAAGTCACTAAAGCAAATATGGAGAAAGCATACAATCAAAAAGTACGCATCCGAACTTTCAAAGAAGGAGACTTGGTCTTGAAAAAGGTAGAAGTATCCAAGCATGTGGGAAAGTTACAACAAAATTGGGATGGACCTTACATCGTCATTGGCGTAGGAAAGAAAGGTTCATACAAAATTGCACACTTGGATGGAACAGCCTTACCAAGAACCTGGAATGCGGTCAACCTTAGGAAATACTATGGTAAATAAATTTTAGCAGATTATACTGCGTTCCTTTATTTTACTTTATCAAGTTTTAATCCTTGTAACAAAGGCCTTAGCCTACAAGTTCAATTAGTAAAAAGTTTTAGCATTCTATATACATCGATTATTTCGGTTAATGCTCCTCGGAATTACACTATCATATTAATGAAAATTGAGAACGAACCGAGTCGAGTATACATTGATCCGCTCAATAAACACTCCTCGATATATCTTCAACGATCGAAAAGACCTTTTGGGTTAAGAACCTAAGTCTAATTAAAAAGAGTCGAGTAAACATCGATCCGCTCGATAAAAACTCCTCGATAAATTCAAAAACGAGTCGAGTATACATTGATCCGCTCAATAAACACTCCTCGATATATCTTCAACGAGAAAAAGACTTTTTGGTACTAAAAACCTAAGTCTAAAATTATAAACGAGTCGAGTAAACATCGATCCGCTCGATAGACACTCCTCATATTTACAACGAGAAAAAGACTTTTTGGTACTAAAAACCTAAGTCTAAAATTATAAACGAGTCGAGTAAACATCGATCCGCTCGATAAACACTCCTCGCCCATATTTACAACGAGAAAAAGACTTTTTGGTACTAAAAACCTAAGTCTAAAATTATAAACGAGTCGAGTAAACATCGATCCGTTCGATAAACACTCCTCGCCCATATTTACAACGAGAAAAAGACTTTTTGGTACTAAAAACCTAAGTCTAAAATTATAAACGAGTCGAGTAAACATCGATCCGTTCGATAAACACTCCTCGCCCATATTTACAACGAGAAAAAGACTTTGTGGTATTAAAACCTAAGTCTGAATAAAACGAGTAAAGTAAACATCGATCCGCTCGATAAAAACTCTTCGATATATTTTCAATAATTAAAGAACTTTTGGGTTAATATCCTAAGTATAATTACAAACGAGTCGAGTATACATTGATCCGCTCAATAAAAACTCCTCGATATATTCCTAACGATCTAAAAAAGATCTGCTGATACTCCTAAAGTTTTGAAAGATAAATCAAGTATGAATTCATCTGCTCGGAAAATACTCCTCGTAAATAAAATTATCAACGACAAAGAAGATGCAAGAAATAAAGTAATATTTTATTCATCAAATCAATTACATACAAATATACTACGTTACAAAGATCTGCTTGCTACCTAAAGATCGTTACAATGATCTACTCAAATTGATCCTATGGGATCGACTATCTTCACGACAATGTCCACGGAAACACCAATCTCCTCCCTAGTACCTCATCGATTATAATATGCGACCTAAGAAGCATGCTGCTCACGATGGTCGACTTCTTTAGTTCGATGGCCAGGCTCTGAAGATCAAATGTTCTTCCAGATGAAATGAACATTACCAGCCAGATAACTAGCAATGCTCACTCACCTGTAAGAAGATACTGCTTTTACTTTATCTATAAAACATTTTACTCTCGAGCAGCATCTCTTCGGGACCGTCGTGAAACGGTAAGTTTACCAGCCACCCCGGCGGTCTATCACTCCGGAAGTCACATCCAAGAGCGAGGGTGACTGGCAAGTATGAACCCCCCATGTGCAAACGAAAACCACGGACCTCTAATTGATGAAGACTAAAGCGGAGGCCTCATGGGACCCGTTAGTACAAGGAAGGGCTGACATGGGACCCGTCAGTACAAGGTAGATGAACACCAAGTTATTAAAGAATGAATCACGATAATGTGATTTTTTGAATATTATGGGATCTGAGGGCAGAATAAAATCCAAAGAAGTTGAGATCTCCATTCTCTTTGGGAAATTGCAAAGGAAGAATGCAAACCACCACCCCATTTATAGGGATAGACTCAAACAATCCAACGGCTGAAAAAGCATTTGATCAACGGACACAGATGCGACCCCTTGACTCCCCGCAATAAATGCAAGTAAGTTGGAACGGCACAATCTAATCGCCCCAACTAGTCGATAACAAAAGAGGCAATAGATCGATATGATCATATCTAAAAAAGCTTTGGATTAGACATTCCAGCACAATCATACTTCATGATCGATGGTTTAGAGACCTAGAATCCATAAACAAAGTTATACAAGCTTTAAAATCGCAGCAAAAAGGACAGTTGCTCGATAAGAGATAAAAGACCAAACTTTTCACCATACGAGGCACGTCACTGCCTCATACATCGTATGGATGACCATTGACTAAGCCATACAGGAACTCCTCTCGAATCCAAGATATCTGATATAGAAATCAGGAGAATAGTCCTCCTTATTCAAAACAGCAAGGACGTAACTGCCTAACATACCAAAGAATTGCTTAAGGAGGTCTGAATAGGTCAGATCTGACTAAGACTTCTACACTTTCCAATTCCTCCCATATCAAAGATATGCTATAAACGAAACATTGGTTGAAAAACAAGTAGTTCGAAGTTGATAATAAGAAACATAAAGCTTCGAAGGATACTGAAAGAGTTATTTTCTCTTGCTCTTATGAAAAGAAAAGAAGAGTTCAACAAAAGGTATAAAAAGCCTCCTTATATAAAAGTATGTGTCACAAAAGGACAATTTTACAAGGGCAGGGATCGAACATCGACTAAAATGTTGAACGTTCCCTAAATCAGATCGATCCGAATAAAGCTGCTATCTGCATGATTATGCGCAAACGTGATTTTGAATATAACCCAAGGGACTATACTGGGTTAATCAACAAAGATTGGATTTGCAAAACAAACATCGAGATCAAAGCTACCTTATTCTACATTCTTGGCAAAGATCAATTTCAGATAAGTATGCTAAACAATACTGATTATTTTACGATAATTATATTTATGCATAAAGGCAAATTGTGCATAACAAAGAGAAGAAAATAGATATAGGCAAGAATCTGCCTGCAAGAAGGTTAATATTTCCAATTTAGTACTTCTCCCATTACAAAAATTTCAGCCCAAACAAGTGCACAAAAGTTGGGCGACAAAAAAAAAAAAAAAAAAAAAAAAAAAAAGACAGTCCAAGGCCTGCCAGGACGAACAAAGATCACTGAGAAGGACGGTCAATAGGCCGACTACTAGAAACAGTCCTCCTAGGAGTCAAATTGCCAGCAAACGCCATCAACTCCTCTTGACGCTTCAGATAACCAGCGTCATACCCTTCCTCATAGGACCGCCGTTGAGACTCCTCTGCAAGGGCAGCAGCCTGAATTAAATCATTTTTCTCTTTTTCAAGAACAACTTTATCAGCCTCCAATTTTTGAAGATCATCTCTGGCAATCTGAAGTTCCAACGTCAGCCCTGCAGCTTTAGCTTTTTCCGACTCTAACTAACGTTGATGAACACGCTTACTCGTCCACAGTTCGTCATTTTGCACACCCAGCTGGAGTGCAAAATACTTGCCCTAAAAAGCAGAAAAAGTAAGAAAAACCGACACACAACAAGGCGTTCAAAACAAAAAACAGGAAAAATATTCAGAATATGTTTACCTGCTCACATATCTTCACCAGAGATTGAACAAGGCGAACGTTGGAGGAACCTTCGAGCTTCCTCAACTCGCCGGGCAAAATTGTGCTCATACCCAGATCCCAAGATAAAGCATCAGGCTCAACTGAGCCAGGCAATTCACTATTAGAAGGGACACCATCAGAACGAGGTGTCTCTGACAACATAATATCTTTAACTTGCTCAAAGATACATCGATCATCTAATAGACGAGGAGATTCTCTCCCGTCGGGACTAACAGAGGTCTCCTTGCCCGAGGCAGAAATAACCGTTCGACGACCAGACCTGGAACCGGTCCCACCTCCGGAAGGCCCTCCTGATTCAAAGGATGTAGTCATTACAGTGGTATCATGAAACAAAAATTCAGGACAATCCTGCACAATAGATTGTGTCGTAGAAGGATTGACAAAAAAGCTATCACCAGCTTGCCCTCCGCTTACAATGGGAGCAGAAGAAGTAGACAAAGGAAGGGAAACAGCAAAATCCCCTCCGTGAAAAACGTGCTCAAAAGAAGAAGTGTTGGAACTAACAGCTATATTATAAGCCGTTTCTTCGTTGGACATATCCCCAAAAGGTAATCGACCAGGGGAAGGCATGTTTCCTTCCTGAGTGGAAGTAGAAAAGATTGGTTCTGAAAACGACGAGTTTACCACGGAAAGAGGTTCAGAGACAATACAACGAGTATCGATCTCCGACCTAATTGATTGAGACAAGCGAGGAGGCTCTATCGACGGCCCATCTCTTCGAGATTTTTTAGATCTATTATCTCTAGCGCCCTCACGAGAAGGTCGCTTCGAAGTATTACCAAAAAGGTTACTCATGATCGGACTATGGAAAAATACAAATTAATATCGAGAAAGTTTATCGACTAGCTAAAGAAAGAGTATTCTGTTAAGAGAGGAGTATAGCAGTAAAAAACAAGTCCAGTTTTTACCTTTCGTATTTATACTACACGAAAGGATGCGACAGACCTAAAGAAAGGGCGCGAAACAGGAAAACTGACCTTGGAGCAAACGCTGGAATTCGAAAAGACACACACATAATGATTACGGCAAATTAAATGACTTGTCTGAATTATTACGGCAATAGTGAAAAGACACGACTGTCAGAATACGAAGCGTTTAACGTACAAAATAAGCTAAAGTTACAGTTAAAACTACGAGGAAATAATTACAAAGATTATTTCAAAAATGAATCACTATTTCAAGAAGCCTGGTCGCTATCCGGAATCTTCTGTTCACTACCGACGTCCTCAGTCATCCCTATATCGTCTCCTTCTTCCTCTTCGTCTCCTGGATCGATGAAAGTATTATCAAGCTCATCGTTAACATCAGAAGGAGGAATCGGCAATGGATTTCCAAATTCCTCGACAAGGTGAGCCAGAGGAAAACCTTGATATTCAACATCTGGAACCTCGGAAGAAGAATATAGTTTGCCATACCGATTCAACCGAATGTGCGCCGTCTTAAAATACTCCTTTCGACGGTCGTCGATCATCTCTAAAGCGACCAGCTGATGAATCGCCTTCTTAAAAGTATTCTCAAGAAGAGGACCGACCATCCGATACACTAACGCCGTATGAACAGGAGAGTTAAGGAATTCGCGAACAACTCTTTCATCAGGATTCCTACCATATCGATCCCTAAGTCCGCTAAGTGGGACATCCTTTTCGTACTCCTCTAAAGAAGTTTCAAGGTTTGATACTTGAGATTCAAGCTCACTAATTCGAGTCGTGCTCTGTAACTGCAATTCCTCTAACTTTCTAGCCATTTGATTGGCCTGCTCTTGAGCACTAGAAATCTCCATCACCCTGTCTATCATTTCTTGATCTTCAGTCCCGGTAGCACGAGTCTCTACGACGGGAACGGAAGAAGATGTTGAGGGACCAACCTCTGAACCGGAGGATTTATGGAGTAAAGCTTTATGCTTCTCTTCCAGAAACTCGCACTGTTGTTTCCAAAGTGCATTTTCATAGGCGTATGACGCAAGACAAGTTTTGGTCTGAAGAACAAAGAGAGCAAGAAAAAGAAATGGATTAATAAATTAAGGAAGACCTTTAAAATTATCTATTAATATGATTAAAGTAAAAAGATGTCACCTTCTCGGCATAAAGAGAAGCTCGCTGGAATTTCTCCAGAGGATCCTTATGAAGAAGCTTATTGAGATCACGAGTGAAAACACCAGACAAAAGAACGCGGGTTGCCTTATCGACTGCGTTCTCACTATCATCATGAATAAGAGAATCCTTCTCGGAGTAACCAGCGGCCCTCCTTCCCTCTAAATGATCCTCGATCATTTCGACCAGGGTAGGTTTTGGATGTTTATCTCCGAGTAAAGAAAGGTCGTCACCAGAACGTCCATAGTAACTCCTTTTTCTATCAACTGGATTATTAGTAGGATGAGGCATCGACCAGCTACGACATCCTCGAATACCCAAAGATGTTCTAAGGTGAAGAGGAGGATAACCAGATCCCGTGCCCTGACGAATAGGGGACTCACGAGAAGAATCTGGAGATTCCCTTCTATTATCCTCGGACTCATGACCCAACTCCCGTTTCCTTTTTCGTGAAGCTCTCTGCTCGATGGGGGTGTTCTCTACGGATTTTGAAGATTTCGACAGCACCATTTTTCCCTTCGAAGAATGCCGAGAGTTTTCTACCATATGGGCTGAAAAAGAAACAAAATAAAAGTTAGTTTCTCCGTATAAAAGGTATAGTTACAGCAATAAGATAAAATAAAATACTAACCAAGAGGATCAGATGATGAACTGATGGGAAAGTTATGGACACTTAACCCCGCCTTACGAAGGAAAACCTCCCCGATCAGAAGAGCGCTTTGATATTTGTTTGCACGCATTTCGGGGATTTCAGTGATAAACTGTACATCGTCAGGAACAAGTTCACCGGTCGGTAAGCGACCTCCAGGAATCCAATTGGAACCATGATCCCATAAAAAAGGCATGGTCGAACCATCCGGAAAACCAATATTAGACGGAGGACGAACAAAGAAGAAATGAGATTTCCACGAAGGATTACTAGAAACAGGGGCATCAAAGATTGCTCGACTAGGCCGCTGACTAGCAAAGAAATATCCACGATTTGAAGAACTAGAAATATTAAAGCGAAAAAGCTGCGTAAAATTACGAAAGGAAGGTTTAAACCCCTTCGCAATCATCAAAACGGAAAAACAAACCACAAAAGCAACGGAATTTGGAACCAGCTGTGTCAAGCACACACTGAAAGTTTTCAAAACTTCAAGAAAAAGGGGAGACAAAGGAAGACGCAATCCACTATTGAAGTGAGCCGTATAAAAGGCTCGACATCCCTCCGGGGGAGATGTGACTCTATCAGTAGAAGAAGGAAGAATTATCTCAGAACCTTCCGGAAAATATTTGGCGTAATTATTCACAACATCCGGGAATGTTTCCGCTGTATATGCGCAAGCTACGTCCTCAATCGGTTCAGAAATCTGAGGAACAGTACCTTTGCCCTTTTTGGCTCGGGCAGCCACGTCTGCATCAGAAAGGATTCGTACTTTGAAAGTATCTTCTACGGGGACAACGAAGTCAGATACTGTAGATTGCTCGCTCAAAGGATTAGGGTGCAACTCCTCATCGTGATCAGGAGCGACGATCTCTCTAGAAGAAGAAGAGGATTTTCTTACAAAAGCCATATATTCTGGTTTCCCAAAGATGAAGATCGACAAAAGAGAAATTTTTATGAGATAAACGACCAGGCAGGAAAATGAGTACAGGTTATAAGGAAGTATAAAAGAGAAATGGCGAACTCGAAAGTCACCTATTTATAACAAAATGAGAAAAGACGTTTTAAACTTATTGCAGCTACTCATATTCCCGCCAAAAACGGAAGGATACGAAGAGCTTCCTGAATAGACGCGTGGCGATCCGTAATTCGACAGAGAAAACGACTATCTATGATATGTAGCACTCTTTTCCTTATTTAAGATTTTTTCCCACAGGGTTTTTTCTTAAGTAAGGTTTTTAATGAGGCTCCATTCTTAGAAAAGAAACAGTCGTAAAGATTTATCTACTTCTACGAGCTTCTATTATCTATACGCTCGAAGAAGTGAGGGAGTACTGATGGGGGCTATTTCGCACCCTACTTACTATTCGAATCGAACGAAGAAGATAAGATCGATTCGACCAAACCTAACAGATCGGGATCATCTTGCAGACCCGGCCAAGTGCAGCTCGCTTCGATAGAAGATTGTACTCCGGACCCAAGAAGGATATTTGGGCCGAGTCCTATTAGGACTATGTTTCCTTGTAACACTAGGTTTAGCATCATATAAATACCTAGTTAATCATTGTATTAAAAGACTACGAAATTCCTGAACCGTGAGAATACAGGATTTAACACTGCTTACAACAGCACAACTTAATAATATTCAATATTATTACTGAGCTTTTTACCTCCATATCGGTGTGTTTCATAGCTTTGTTTGGTGGTTTTACTTCTTGTTCTTGAATATTGCTTTTCTTTGTAACCGATCCATCCGGAATAAAGTAACAGAGCCCTAAATAATATATATAAATATCGAAAACCCCCGATATCACAAATTCACTGATAATTCAAGTTACCCGACGAAATCCGGTTAAATCAACTATGATTGCTGTATATTATGGTCTGAAGATTCACTGAGTTGCCTTCGTCTGGTACATCTTGGCTGATCATAAGGAGAAAGGTCACACATACCACATGATTTTTTTGAGCCACTTGTTCGCAAGCCTTAGCTGTTCAATGACCCATGGGAAGGTCATTCACAATGCGAAGGAGTTGAAGGTTTATGAAGCTGTTCGATCAAAGACTGTTGAACTTACTCCTGAGAAAAAGAAGGAGAAGGCTGCTGCTGCTAGAATGAAAAGGAGCAAAGTTACTGCTCTAAAGGCGTCTGTTCAAACAACCCAGCCAACTGTTGAAGCCAGAACAGATGTGCCTGCTGATCAAATTGTTGCTGATGCTATAATTGCTCAGACAACTAAGGAGGTTGAGGAGAGGCCTCTTGACTCTCATGAAAGAACCCTATTTGGTGAGCTGCATTTGGAAAATATGGCCAAAAGAAAAAGGAGTGCTCTCAAGGACACTATCACTACAAAAATTGTTCACACAAAGGCAACAGTGAGAAAGAGAATGACTTTAATTAGTTCACCCACTAAACTGACGGATTTAGTGAGACAAAGTCCTCCATTAATAGGGAGGCCTGTTGGAAGTGAGTCTGCTGATCAAACTAAGTCTGCTGCTGCATAGACTGAACAAACTACTACCCCAACAGCTGAGGTCAGCATACCTCAAGATGAACCAGAGGTGATGGTCATTGAACCTATTCCTGCTGCACCCATTGCATCAATTGCTCCAGAACCTACTGTTGTCGCATCAGTTAATGAGACTGGAGCTCAAAGAAGGAAATGAACTGGTAAATGAAAAGCTAAGGTTTCTGCTGCTCATAAAAAGAAGAGAGAGGAGGCAGAGCAGAGAAAAAGGGACGATGCTGAAGTCCTAAAAGCTATTGAGCTGAGCAAAATTGATGCTCAAAATCAAGAAATGACTGAAGCAGAGCTCAAAGCCAAGGAAGCTGCTGATTTAGCTATGGCACTGGAACTGAGAAAGAAGGATGCCCATGATCCTAGAAGGATTGGTGGTATTAAAATTGGTGAATCTACAGAAGGAAAATTCTTGCTGCCACCTGGAAAGAAGGCAAAGAAGAAGAAATTTGAAGTGAGAAGAGCTCTTGCAATTGTCAAGAGTGATACTTTTGCATTTGCCAAGTTTGAAGCTGAACTTGAGAGGTTTGATGAGCTGCTTCAAACAAGAACTGTCTTTCTTCTTGAAAAGATCAGATATAAGAGATGTAGGGATTACAGATTAAATAAGTCTTAAGTTGAAATCCAAGCATGGAGGGAGTTTGCTGATGAAGGACGATGGGTTTTGAATTGCCTGTAAGCAAACTCGGTTGCTCAAGCTCTGGATTCAGACTTTGTGCATGACAGATTGCATGGTTTTGCAAAAGCCATTGTCAATCAAGGGACGACTGCTATCAAGGACTCATTTCCAAAGAAGCTAGGTCCATCTGATGACCCCCTTGATAGAGAAGTCAAAATTGTTGTTTACACGAATATGGAGAAATAGGTACAAAAGTCTCGCTATGGACAAGGATCAACCAGTGATCTGCCCAGTCTGCCTAGTTTACATCAAATAGCTTTTGCCTCAGAGATCATACGTTTCAAGAACAGCTGAGTGTCCAACAATTTCCTTCAAAATTTCTTCCATCTCTCTTGATTCATCAGAAGACTATCGTATCTGCTAGTGGCACTGATATCATAAACATAGCTGATGAGCCAATTGATGAAGAACCAAAGAAGAGCAAGTAACTGAGAAGCTAAATCTTAATCCTTCGAAGCCACAGTCTGCTGCTGCTGAAGAAAAGAGTTCTTTGACACTTGAGTGGAAAGCTGAAGAAACTTAAGTTCTTCATGATACCCCTGTTCACCAGGAAGAAGCTGCTGCTGCATCGCCTCAACCAGTCCTACTGCTTATATCCATTCCTCACTCACTCATGGAGTCAATGCAACACTTGATTGAAAACGTAATGACGGAAATGGAAGAGAGAAACAAACTTATGCTGATGCTACTAGAGAAGGCTACTGCCAGGATAGTGCAGGATGCCGTTGACAACTTTCCTCTCCTATCTGACAATTCACTACAATGGACTCAAAGCATCCTAAGCATGAATTATAACATTGAGGATGTGAAAGCTGATGTCGATCACCTACATGCTGCTCTTCAAAGGAATGAGTCAGATCTGGCAAGAGTTGCAAAGGTCATCAAGGAAGTCAGTAATACTAAGGTGGAAATGACTGCAAGCATCATGCAAGATATCACTGTCATCACTGAGAAGGTTCAAAACGAGATATCAACACTTCAACTGAATGTTGATTACATGAATGACCAAGCTGGCGTACTAAAAGCTACTCAACAACATAAGACTACTCAACTTCACACAGTGGATCAAAATATCATAAAGTTGTGTGCTGCTGTCAACATTCTCCTATTCAACTCGACCCTGCTGATGATGACAAAAAGGGGGAATAGGGATCATCTACAAGGAAGAGTGTTGCCACTAAAACTGTTGAAGTTACAAAGCAAGGTTCTGTGGAGAAGATTGCTGAAGAACATACAAGCAGATATGGAGATGAAGTAACTGAACCTGCCGAAGACAAAGAAGCTGCTGAAGAAGAGCCCAATGATGTAGCTAAGTCTGACAAACAATTAGCTGCCTCCAAGGAATCTCCTGCTGAACAACTAGATCTTATGTAAAGTATAAGAGAATGGAAGACATCAAGAGCAGAACTGAAGCTGCAAATAGAAATGTAACCGTTGATGTTGAATTATTTATATCAATAAAAGTTAAAGTTTCTTCCAACATATCATTTCTATCTCAGAAAATTTTTGAGGACTTAACTTTAGTTTAGGTACAAGTACTTAGCTGAAGTTTTGTCATCATCAAAAAGGGGGAAATTGTTGGATGAAAATGAAGATGAAGACAAAAGATTGAAGGGAGGTTTTGATGATTCCCAAAACATCATCATTCAGCTAAGTAATGGAAGCTTAGCCAACCTCTAAAGACTTTTGACCAAGGAAGAAACCAAATCAAAAGGGTCAAATCTTACGTTTCAGAAGACTACTGATTTGTTGATGAGTTCCAAATCAGACTGGTGAATTTTCAGCAGACTCAAATCAGATGAGTTTGGTTTGAGATCAACCGAGTGTTCACATATGAGGAGTTTCGATCAGAAGAGTGGAAGTGATCAGGAAGTCTGCCCAACGATAATAAATGCGCTGATGGAATTAAATGCTGAAGGAGTTTAATGCGACTGACATAAAATATAGCAGAGTGTACAGTGCGAACAGTTGCATAGAGCCGTTTCTGAAATTGTGGGACCAGTACTCGAGAAATCAACTTCTATCTCTCTTCAACGGGCATAATTCAAATCTCAAGTATAAATAGAGAGTGTTTCAAGAGTTAGAGACAAGCAACACAAAACTGAGAGAAATTCTCGAAGCAGAATTCTTAAAGTCTCAAAACTCAAGAACAGAACACTCAACCGCCTAGTCATCTGTTGACAAAATATGAAGTTGAAAATCAAATACAAACACATTTTCTGAGTGATTTTGTAAGAGAGAAGTGTTGTGAGAATCTTTTATCCATCCGAGTGAAGTGATAAAGCTTTGTAGTATAGGATTTCTGAGTGATTTCCTATAACGCATTTGTGGCCATTGCATTTGTTGTTTGGCTCAAGCATAGTGTATTGTAAATTAAGTGTTTATAGTATAACCCAAGATCTAAGTGACTTGGAAAAGTGGACTAAAGGAGTTTCATCATATAACCACTATGAAAATTGCTAGTGTTTATGTTTGCATTTTACTTGCATATTCTCAAAAGCATTCAAACACTTTAGTTATCTGTTAAAAAGATTTTAAAAAGGAGTTTACGAAAATAAATTTTTCTTTGTTAAGGAAAACTACTTGTGAAAAACACTTGGTAAATCAGCTGCAAGTAAGTCATTTAAAACTCTGATTTTATCAAATCAGCTATGTCATATCAGAAGAGTTGTCTCTGTTGTTCAAAGCTTTGTGCGCGATGAACTTAGTAATCTTACGAATCTTGATCAGCTTAGTCTGCTCACAGAAAAACTTAGAGAATTTTAAAGTTAAATTTTTCAAAGGTCTATTCACCCCCCCGCTCTCTAGACCTCATCTGACCAATTGGGACCAACATAATGCACGGAGGGATTTTGTTGATATTATTATGGTTGTGGTGGTGATTGTTGATATGAGAGAGAAAAATGAGTGTACTCCAGATGTTGGGATAGAGAGCATACGGGGTTGATCGATCCAAAAACATCCACTTTAACCTTCTTATGAAAATAACGATGGAAACCACACACAACACATGTCATGGCCTCATTGGTTCCATTAGGCCATTGACAACAAATTGATGACAACCATCCAGAACATAGCCCATGGATTGGGCTGCGTGGTTGGGGAGACACTTTTTGTACGTGACAATGCTCTCAACCTTGTTGAGGATAACGTTGGTGGCCATTAAAATTATTATTAAAAAGTACCGAGAAAGTAATTGAATTGGGACTAGTTTCTGATCAAGACAATTTCTAATGTTTGTGCAATGGCTGTGGTTTTTTGGGGAGAAGAAGATGGAATATATAGGAAGTCAAGCAAAAATATTGAAAAATGTTAGGTCAGTAATAGCATCAGAACTAGACTTTTACAGTTAATTAGCTAACTTTAGTTACAAATGTGACTGACCTGGAAAAGGAAAATTAATGTAAATTATTCTTTCCACATATTCGTTGCCCAACCTTTGAGCTTATCTGCTGGTAATAAGTATAAAAGCATTATGAATGTGGTTGAATACCATCCTACTATATCGTTGATTTAATGTTCAGTTATTGTAACAACTTTAATTAATTGATGGGAATACATATATAACATTTGGATAGATGAAGATAAAAAGTTCATATACAAAACGAGACTTCAATAAACATCATATGATTTTATGAAATTGTTTGTCATTAAACTAATAAACAGTAACTTCTGTATATATTATATCTTTTTTTTTTCCAAAAGTAAATTCAAAATAACTTATTATCATGTAAGGCCATCTCCAAGAGCTATTGCAAAAGTTAAAATTTAAGAGTTTTGCTAAAATTTTAATAAAAAGTGCTCTCCATTCTCCAAGAGCACTTCTATAATTTAAGAGTTGTTAAATTTTATAAGTTTGGCTTGCCAAATACCCATGGCCAAATTAGAATTGCTATATGCAATTGTTTGTAGGAAAGTACAAAAAACTTTTGTACTTTTATGCAAAACAATAAATTGGAGGCATTGTTAATTAAATTAATAATACATTTAAATTCATAGTTTGTACTAACTAAATCCATATTGCTTGTACATTCAAATATATATTAATTAAATTCAAATGCAGACAAATTTGAATAAAAATTTTAAAATTCAAATTTTATAATTTGAATATCATTATAAAAAATTTGTCACTATTGACAAATAGTGGAATCTCTTTAGCGATAATTAACGAGTCACGATGATTTAGTGATAATATTTTGATTATAAATTTTGGGGCATCGCTAAATGTCAATACTAAAAATTAATATTTTTTTTTAAAAAATTATTTTTTCTATTATGAAATAAAAATCAATTAGTGTTATAAATATATTATTATTAATATAAAATAATAAATAAAGTTATTTGTTAAAATATAAAGTAGTTATTTGAGTGAAATGATATGGTTGTTAAAAAGTAGTCTCTTAAAATATAAACTAGTTGTTGGAGTGCTGAGTAAAAAGTGGAATTATATAACACTGTTCATCAGTTATATTTTAATATAAGAGGCTGAAATTTAAGAGAGCTGTTGGAGATGGCCTAAGGCGTTAGAGATAACTTCGTGTGATTCTACTTTGGGTTAGTCTTCTTGGGGTTCGCGCTTTGTAAGTGGTCCAATCTGACTCCGAGTTGATTCTTCTATTTAATGGCTATGTAGCGTCCTTCACGGGAAAATTGATTTGGGTCGCTATGCTTATAAAAGATGGAAAAAGTTATGGACTTATGGTGCACAACAAGAAAATTGAATCTAACATATTAATTTCGGAAATCAACTTAGTAGGTTCGTAAAGATCAATTTGTTTAAATTCCCACCATATGAGAATAATGAACTGACGATCAATATAAAGAAAACCCAATTAATGGATAGTTTTCTAAAGCATGATATGTCGATCTCTCTTATATTTTGCCACATATATACATGTCATGTATTTATTTTAGCCTACCATACATCAATATTTTCCTACCTGTCCACAAGGATAAGGATTAAATGAATTCATTGTATTTTTGTTTATCAGTATACACTTTCACACACACATACGGCTGGCACAACATAAAATAATGATTGAAAAATAGTTTTCCGGGGATTCTTCCATGCATATTAATAAATTATTATTGTCCAAGAATACTATTTATGTTGATATCACCATATACAAAATAAATAACAAAAAGATCTCGGTCGTTACAAAACTAATTATGTACTTCATTCTAGTAAAAGCTTGGTATTTGTGTGAAAGTTGCATAATATAAATTTGGAGTTAGGAATGTTGAGTGGATATTAACCAATTTAGATTTATTTATAATTTGTGACAAAATTCTACTACGGCAAATTTTTATCCAAATTGATCCAAGAGAAAATATTTGATTATTTGGTATTAACACAACAATCTCATTATCTCAACTAGTAGACCTTTTAAAAAAAAAGAGTTTATAAATGTAAGCAAGAGTTATTTAAAATGATATTTGTAAAAAGTACAAATTTAAAAATAAATTCTTTTAAATTTACTTTTGGAAAAAAGATATAATAAATACTAAAGTTTCCGTTTTTTAGTTCAATGACAAACAAATTCATAAAATCATATGATGTTTATTGGAGTCTCGTGTTGTAATGGAATCAGTATCATGACCTATCCAAATGTTATATATGTATTCCCAACAATTAATTAAAGTTGTTAGAATAACAGAACATTAAATCAACGGGATAAATTGTTGGTCCCAACTGGTCAGATGATGTCTGGGGGAAAGGGGGAGAGGATGGGGTGAATAGACCTCTGAAAACTTTTTCACAAAATTCTCTAATTTTTTATTATCAGCAGACTAAGCTGATCAAGTTTCGTGAGACTACTTAGCTGATTCCACGATTAGCTTAATCAGCAGAGTTGACCATTCTTCTGATATGACTTATGTGATTTTAAGATGATCAGAGTTTTGACTAACTTGTTTGCAGCGGATTTTGCAAGTGTTTTTCACAAGTTATTTTCTTAACTTATAAGACTTGTCCCAGTTTTAAAACTCCTTTGAAAATCTTTAAGTCAGTTTGAATGTTTGAAAGAGTATGAAAAGTAAAAATGCAAGAAATCAAAGACACAATTTTTTTTATAGTGGTTATATGGATTGAAATTCTTTAGTCCACTCTTCCAAGTCACTTAGATCTTAGGTTATACAATAAAACCTAAGTTAAAGATAATACCGATTGGGTAGGTAAAACTCAGCGATCTCGAGAAATTGATTCACAAAGGTTAAAGCTAATTATTAGTATATAAAACCTAAGTTAAAGATAAAATTGAAGTAATACCGACTGGATCGGTAAAAACTCAGAGTCGGTAAAAACTCAGCGATTTCCAGAAATCGATCTACAAAGGTTAAAACTAATTATTAATATAAAACCTAAGTTAAAGGTTGAAATTCGAGTAAAACCGATTGTGTTCGTCAAACTCAGCAATTTCCATATATCGATCTACAACCAGTACAACTGAGTATCTAATGCACAAATTTGTAAAGTGATTTTATTAAGTAAAATGTTTTTACAATAAGAAATTACAGATAGTTCAACCTATACAAAGGCAAAAAGGATCCTATCTTAATTGGTTTTAAATAGAAAAAGAAGTAAAAGCAAGTGAATTGGTACAGTACGATATAAATAAGATAAAGAGTTCAACTATGGTGGAGGATTAAAGTTAAGGTTCATAAATCAAGTATAAAAGTTGAAAGTGTCAATTTAACTCGTTATGGGCTTAATAAATCATGTAATAAAGAATTTGGGGACAATATTCAATTGCATTTGAACCTTTTACTCAATTAACTGATAGTAGAGACTTGGAGATTAAAAGTGAATAATGGAAGCTTGGGCCTTAAAGGTTGCGTTAAACTTTTGCATGTGGACAATTCATTCTCATCTTGCCTATACAAAGTACCACGTACCAGCCATGTTGGAAATAGTGATGACTCTTACCAATCTTGCCACTTGCTATTCTTTCCTTCATCCACAATATCTAGTCAACCAAAGCAAAATCATAGTACTTATCTAATGTAACCACACTTTCTGGAAAAATTCAGTAGAACAAGAATAAAGGAAAGCAAATGAAATCAAGTATCAACCTATGTTTCTTGTTGTAATTATATATATTTAAAGAGAGTGAATTTATTGTGGATGGATACCTAATTATAAGGTTGGAATCCATAGATAAATTGTTTTATATAAAATGGGAAAAATATTATTTTAAATAAGATAATGTGTATGTGGGCTTGTCCGATATTGGTCTAAGACTATTTGACAAATTATAAAAGCTTTGTGAGAAGTTGAAGAGTTGAAAACTCTTCATTTGTTCCACATTGACTTTTTATATTTGTGTGTATTAGTATATATGAACTAAGTGTATAAGACTTGTTATAAGTCTTTACAAAGAGGGTCATACGAATACAGCACACGCGCGTCGCCTCTGCCTTCTCGACCAGATTCGCCTCGGCTCAGCTCGGATCTGGGTTGGGGTCTTGTCTCGGACTTATCTTTTTTGGAGGGATTTTTGAATTAATATGTTTTACAAAATCTATTTGAAATTTTGAACTTACAAAACATTTTTTTAATAATTTAATTTACAAATATTAATTCTGCAGATTTGAATTGTGTAACTCATTTCAGTTCCGGAAATCAATTGATGAAAAATGTTTTTCAGTAACGGAAATTTATGTTGCCGAATTAATTTTGTAGCCCACTCCCCATGTATATATATGTGTATTTTCTGATTTCATAAACACACCAACATCTGCACTACGCCTCTCTTACCTTCATCACAAAGGAAGACAAGCATCTGCGCCAGTCAGAATAATGGAATTGCATCCTTCAACACATTCTCTCTGTTCTATCTCCGAATAAAAACATTTCTGGAAAATACATGTGGGTTAATTTTTGCTTCTGAGTGTTCTTCGAGGTGGAATTTCTGCTACTGCGCAGTGGAGGAATTCCTTATTGTCCTGGAAGAAGTGTTCAAGATTCCCAATTGCACCGAAGGTGGGTCGATAATTTCTTCAAGGCAAGCAGACTTATTTCTACGATTTGGTTGGATCAATTATGTTACTATACACAATTGTGAGATAAGTTTGTTTAAAGTTATCTGTTCAGTTATTTAACTGATTATGTTTTTCTTTACTCTCCAAATTGGTTTGTTTGTATTAGTTTCGATTTGTGTTCAAATTTTGATAATCTTAAAACTGAATTTTCCAACAATCTGCAGGAGGCTCCGGTACTGTGTCCATGCCAGCCACAAAAGTCGACTTATCCGGTTTACCGAAAAAGTTTTCGGGCCAATTTTTTAATCGTTGGCAACAACGTAGGAAAATTTGGTTTACGATGAAGGTAACTTTTGTCCGTTATTCAGGTGACTTAACCAACTGAAACGGACCCAAATATTAATCAAATAGCTAAATGGTCAGAACGGACCAAATTGGTCGAGGAGTCATTCCTTTTGCTTTATCGAATGTATTCTTCAATGTATACAGTTTTGATTCATATACAGCTAAGTCTCTTTAGGACGAGTTGGACAGGAAATATAATACTGAAGAGCAAGGGCCCGAAAAGTATTCTGTTTCCAAGTTCCTGGTATTTCAGATGGTCGAAGGTGTTGGATGAAGATGAAGATGAAGTGCAATGAAGACAAGATAATAAAGAAGGTTTTGATGATTTCCAAAACATCATAATCAGCTAAGTATGGAATGTTTAGATCCCTTAGAAGAATTTTCACCGAGTAAGAAAACATCAGAAGGGTCAATAGTTCAAGGTCCAGAAGACTACTGATCTTATGTTGAATTCCGAATCAGAAGGGTAGATTATCAGCTGACTCAAATCAGATGAGTTCAAGTTTTGATCAGCAGAGTATCCATCGGAAGGGTTGATTCCATCAGCAGAGTAGAAAGGATCAAGATATCTGCCCAACGGTAATAAATGCACTTGGAGTAATAAATGCTGCAAGAGAAGGGTATTAATGGCAAATGATTGAAGTTATTCTCGGATCAGCAGGGTGCATTTAATGCGACTGCAGAAAAGTATATCAGACTATACAGTGCAGGTAGCCGTTCCAAATTTGGGGAACCATGCTATGGATTTGAAATTTCTCTCTCTTCAACGGTCATTTTTCAAATTCAAGTATAAATAGAGCTGATTTCAAGAGCTGGAGAAATACGACAACATAACTCTAAGAAAATTCCCGAAGCAAAATCTCTGTAAGTCTCAAGAACAACACACTCGTCTAGTGAAGTCATTTGTTGACAAAACCAAGTTGAAGCCAAAAGAAGACATCCTTCTGAGTGAATCTGTATTAGCTGAGTGTTGTGAGAAGTATAGATCCGTCTAAGTGAGTGATCTAACTTCAGTGGATAGGTGTTTCTTTGTGATTCCCTATTGCGAGCTTGCGGCCTTTACATTTGTTGTTTGGCGTAAGTAGAGTATAACCCAATATCTAAGTGACTTGGAAGAGTGGTCTAAAGGATTTTTATCCATATAACCACTATAAAAATTATTTGTGTTTTATTTTGCATAAGTTTTCTTGCATATCTCAAAACTGCATTTCTTAACACTTTGAATTGGTTGATTAAAGATTTTAAACGGAGTTTAAAAAACTGGGGATAAAATCTTTAAGAAGACTAAGTCTAATTGTGAAAAACACTTAAAATTATCCGCTGCATGTATTCTATTTTGAATATGATTTTGATGAAATCAGCTAAGTAGTTATCAGAAGAGTGGTCAACTCTGCTGTTCAAGATTTGTTCACAATCAGCTTAGTCAGCTTATTGTTCTATATAAGCTTAGTCTACTGACAGATGACTTGAAAGTTTTTAAAGTCTAAAATTTTCAGAGGTCTCACTACTAGAATGAGTTAAAATTTCCACCGAAATATTCCCACCGAAAATAAATGGTGGGAATATTGCAAGAATTCCCACCGAATTTAGTTTCGGTGGAAATATTCCCACCGATGTAAAAGTTGGTGGGAATATTAATATTCCCACCGACTGACATCGGTGGGAATATTTTTTATTCCCACCAACGTAAATATGAGATTATATATTTGTAAATATGGTCATGATTTATAAAATGAATTATGTCGAAATCTTAAATTATATTATTTAAGAAAAATGATTGATCATAAGGATTAACTTAAAATTGTATAAACAACCCTATACTTTTAGGATTTTATTAAAAAAATAGTCCTGCAATATTACAAATTTAAATTTCAAGAGCTAATTAGCGCAATTATTTTTGTAAACTGTTATAAGGCGTAACCCTTCATTTTCTTTTCGAGCAATCATGATGGGTGTTTATTTACTGCAATAATAAAAAAGAATTAATAGATCAAATATAATTTCGATGTAATTCTCGAATTATTTTCTAATTTTAACAATAAAATGGTTTATATTAGATCAAACATTTAATTCTTAATTTATCACCCCAATAAACAATAAGATCAAACATTTTTAAATCTCTAGACAGGAATGCTTAACTAGTACAAGTTTTATTATTTCACCTTATTATTCTAGTATAGTGTTTAGCCATGTACAAGTATATATAGAATAGAAACCACATTTAGGAAAATACCATATATCAGGTTACGATCGAGACTTCAATTAAAAAATTTCAAAGTTAATAGAGCCAACCCTGAGACTTCAATTTAAATAATTTTCACATATTATTATTTAAATAAGAAACAATATTACTTGGTAAAAAATATCAATAATACGGTACACAATTTTATTAAATAAAAAATAATTACATTCGTCTAATAACAATACTAGCTACTATTACTTAAAATTACTCCTTAAACATTTTTTATGCAAAATTAACAATGAGATTATTATTCCCACCTCGTAAATTCGGTGGGAATGTTCCCACCGAATTTACACGCGGTGGGAATACCACATTTAATTCTAGCTATATACTCTCTAGCTAGCTCCCCGCGCGAAGAAGAATTCATTTCAGCCCTTTCATTTTTTAAAAAAACAAAATTCATTTCCCAACCTAACAGCCGTACACCACCAGATCTGGCCCCGATCGCGCGCGACACCACACCACCGTACACCACCCATCATTCTCACCCACCGTAGCTTCACCTCCGTACACCGGCCACCAGCCGCCCCTAACAGTTGCACCCTCGAAAGCCCCATCATATCCCCAATTTCCCAACCTACAAAACCCTAAAACTCATTCGCAAGTAAAGAATCGTGAAGCAGCGCCAGGAGCCGAAGCAAAGACTCGCCGCCTGTATCCCCCGCCGGCTCCACACCTCCGGTATCCCCCTTTGCCGGTGAGCTTATTTTTCATGGACTAATTTTTATGATATGAATTTGGACTGATGAGACTGCAAATGTAGAATAATTTGTCTCAATTTCTTACAAACGAAAGATAATTGTAAAATACTATGATGAATCAATTTCTCCGGCGACCTCAATTTTTCTGGAGCTTCGGCTACACTGCTAGCCGTGGCATTAACTTTTGTCAATTTCTTCAAATACTCATTTTCGGTATATTTGAAACAGGGCTTTAAGTGGCAGATTTTAGTTGAGAAATGATTGGATACCGAAAATGGAAAATGGGTTCTTGATAAAATCGTCACAGGAGGATTAATTGGACTGTACAGCACAATTGAACCCATTTTCTTGTTTTAGGTATATCAAAAACAAGAAATGAATTGAAATGACACCAAGTAGGAAGAAAGAATTAGAGGGTATTCTTTAGCTTTTTTTTTCTGGGTTTTGAATTTGATTAAGAACTACTGGTATAAAATAAATGTGGAGGGTATGAAGAATTACTCAATATCTCTACACCTGTTCATGTATCTTTGGTCGGTCTCTTTTTATATTTACGTTATTTGTTTAGCTGATCTGTTATTAATTGAGTTAAATCCTTTTGCGCCACCGAAAGGTTGAGTTAATACAGTGGATAATCTTCTACACCTGTTCATGTATCTTTGGTCGGTCTCTTTCTATATTTACGTTATTTGTTAAGCTGATCTGTTATTGGTTGAGTTAAATCCTTTTGCGCCACCGAAATTCCTATATATGCTGCAACAAGTAGGATTTACAAGGAGTGAGCTGACTACAACTAATCCATGATTTTCTTTTTGTTGGGATACAGGATTGTTTTGTTCTTCCAGCAGATTACTTTTCGCAGCTACCACAAGATCTTCGGATAGATGTAAGTTTATTTTTTGGATGAGATGTCCAGTTAAGTCTATCTGTTTAGTTGCTTGTTCAGTATTAATATTGCACTTTTTGCTTTGGAGAGTTTGTGTAATTATATATTATATTCGAATTGTACATTTGAGTTGCTTAAAGGGAAGTAGAATAAAAGAGGTTGTGCCCATTGCCCTGCATTTGCAGTTGTGGAAATTTCTTTATAAAGGTTAAGTTTTAGGAGTTTTAGGAAATTTCTTTATGAAGATACTGAAAGTGATGCTGTTATTTACTAGGTTAATTAAATTTATGAAGCTGTAGGATAAAAAATGCTAATACAGGACCAAAACTTAGTTCTTGTGCAACTAAATCAGTATTTGATTGATTTCCTCTTAAAGATCAGTGTTCTCATTAGCTCAAATCTATAGATTAAATCAGTAAAAATAACCATATAACTTCTTTTGAAAAGTTTGCCCCTTGGATCATTATGCTTTGACTCGACTTGTTGGCTGCACAATTTGATAAAGTATGGTTATTTGGGACTCTTGGCTTAATACTGCATAATTGTATTACTTTATGTAAGCATAGTTATTGACATAATCAATTTGGAAGGGTTAAATACAAGACTAGTTGACCCATTATTGTAAGACTAGTTGGATAGCTTTTTTCGTGCAAGCTAAGTTCTGGCATATATGTATTCATTAATTTTCTTTTCTTTAAAATATAGAAATGATTGGTCTTGTAGTTGTGATTAAGACTCATAAATCCATAGTGAGGAGATGCGTGCGGAGATGCAAACAATCCAGTCAAGACATGCACCAAGCCGAGCTGGAGTAGTATAATTATGTTAGACAATATTGAATGTTTGTAGGATGATTATGAATATTTATGGTTTGTAAGAATTGAATATTTAGGTTTTACAAGGATTGATTATTTAAGTTTGTAAGAATTGAATATTTTGTTATGAGTAGGTGGGACGTTTATGTAAATTCATATTGTCGAGAATTCATGCATGTTACAAATTTTAAAAAAAATTATTTTTGAAAATTAAAAAAAAAATTATTTTCAGAAATAAAAAAAAATTGAAAATATATGAATTCCCACTGAAATATGATTCGGTGGGAATAATTATATTCCCACCGAGTTAAGTCGGTGGAAATATTCCTACCGACATATTCGGTGGGAATATTCCCACCGAATAAGTCGGTGGGAATATTCCCACCGAATATGCGCTCGGTGGGAATTTATTTTTCCACCGAATATCTGGGTGGAAATTTCGGTGGGAAAATTGTCGGTCGGAATTTCGGTGGGAATCCGATTCCGACCCGACTTTTTTCGACCATTTTTTCCGGTGGGAATTTCGGTGGAAATTTTGTCATTCCCACCAATTTTGGCCAAAATTGGTGGGAATTTCGGTGGGAATTTTAATTATTTCTAGTAGTGTCTATTCACCCCTCCCCCTCTAGACCTCATCTGACCACTTGGGACCAACAAGTGGTATCAGAGCAGATGCTTCATTAGAATCAGCTGCTGATCAACGAGCTTGATCTAAGTGTTTTTCAAAGGTTTTAAACTTTTTGAAAATGGATTGTATTAGCCATGTTCCCCACATTGGCGGTATGAGTTTTGAGGACTGGAAGGTCAGGATAGAGATCTTTTTAGCTACTTATAATGACAACATGTATACATGCATCACTAAAGGTCCATTCAAGTTCACCAAGACAATAAATGTTGATGAAGTTGACATTGTGGTGGATAAAGATCTTCAAGAGATGACAGCTGATGAGATCAAGCTGTTCAATCTTTATAAAGTTGGCCGTTTCATCATGACCAAAGCCCTGGATAATGATAGATTTGACAAAGTCAAACATTGCAAAACTGCAAAGGAAATGTGCGATAAGGTTCGTGACATGACCGAAGGAAACGATGCCATAAAGGAGCACCAGCTGAGTGTTGCACTAGAGAAGTTAGAAAACTTCAAGAAATCTGGAGAAACCATTGATCAGATGGATACAAGGTTCACTAGAACACTGAATGAAGTTCTTAAGCTGGGAAAGACCTTCACTGACAAAGAGATCACTGTCAGAGTACTGAAGGCTCTGCCTCCGAAGTTCAACATGAAGGTGACAGCTATGGAAGAATCAAGAGATTTGGGAAAGATCTCTCTTACCGAGCTGTTCTCTGTACTCAAGGCATACGAGTATAAATTGCCAAGAATGGGTATTGAAGAAACCTCAACTTCAGGCCCCACAGCTGCATTGGTTGCTGCTGAAAATCCGAGAAGAACATCAAACAAAAGCAAAGAAGTGGACTCATATGATGAAGCCACACTGCTCAACAAAAAGGAGTACACTGCTGGAGACGTTGCATTGCTGATGAATAACTTTAAAAAGTTATATAAAAGAAAAATGAAGAACAAATACAACAATGCTTCTACTTCTAACCCTACTTCCTCTTCTCAAGATAAAGATGCTTATAAATCCAAACTAATGTGTTACAACTGCAGGAAATTGGGACAATTCATCAGAGACTGCCCATATCCTAAAGCTGAGAAGTACACAGAAGAAGAAAAAAGAATCAAAAAAGAAAGAAAACATCAGAAAGGCAAAGTGCTGATGGCTGAAGCAGAAAAGCTGGCTGCCATCTACTCATCTGATTCAGACTCAGATACTACTGAAGAAGAGTCTACTGAAGATGAGAACCCTGCTTCTATCTGCCTGATGGATAAGGAATATGATGACTCTGAGGATGAGGTAACTCCTCTTGAAAATGAATTGTTTAATTCATTTGAGCAAAATGATGGTTAATAATACTAGTATTGCTGATGCATTTGCTAAGCTTAAGAAAGAGATGATATTGCAAAGGGAGCAAAATAGTTCACTGAAACTTAAGGTTGAAAGACCAAAAGAATCAGTTGAATATAAAATGCTTGAGCAAGAGAATGAATATCTGAAAGCTGATTGTGAAGTATATAAAGGAAAATCATGGAACTTGAAAAGATTATTGAGTCTCATGACAAGTCTTCTGTTGCATCCACTCATATGTCTAGCAAACAGAAACTACCTTTAGAACAGGAAAAATTAGAACTGAATAATACTGAAAATTTTGTATCAGCTGACAATAGTAAGGTCATATTGTATATTCAGACAACTAAATCTGCTTCACCTGAGAAAGAATTAAAGGAGAAGAAAACTCTTAAGGCTAAAAAGAGCAAAGAGCCTAGTTTAGGAAAACAGACTGGTAGAACTAAACAGCAGAGTCCTAGGAAGTCTGCTGAAACAAGTAAAACCAATCAGACTAGTAACAAAACTAAGTCGTCTGTCAATGAGCAAGTAAAAAGTAAACCAAAGAAGTATAAGAACAAAAAAAATCAAAATGCTTGGTATGGAATTGAGTAATCATATTATGTGCAACCTGCTGCATATCCTCCTATGTATCATGCACCTCAATTTCCAGCTTACTATGCACCTTACCCTGCTCATCAAATGCATGCATACCCTGCTTATCATGCATCATATCCTGCTTATGAACATCATCCTTATCATACTGATTATCAACATAACACATCTGCTGAATATGATGAAGATAAAACTGTTCATGCTCCTGTAAAATCTCAGAAGCCTATGAAGCCTAAGACTTCAACATCTTGGGTTGTCAAAGGTGGAACTAATCCTCCAGGACCCTCTCAATAAAGGGTACCTAAAACAATTTTACTTTGTTTTGTAGGTTAGGATTAGGAGTAGGAGTAAAGTAGAGAAAATATGGTACTTGGACAATGGATGTTCAAGACCCATGTGTGGCAACATACATGAGCTGACTGATGCAATTGTTGTGGATGGTCCTAAGGTGACATTTGGAGACAGGAAAGAAGGCAAGATTGTAGTATGTGGAAAGCTAATCAAATGCAACATTGAGATATCTGACGTCTCTTATGTTAAATGCCTCAAATACAATTTGCTGAGCATAAGTCAATTTTGTGACAAAGGAAATGTCTACATAGTCGATTGGAATTCTGTAGATAAGAATTCAAATGTTTGTTTGGTGGCCTAAACACTAAGTGAAATTAGTTGGCTGTGGCACAAGAGGATGAATCATGTGAATTTCAAGACCATCAATAGACTAATCAAGAATGATCTGGTAGAAGGAATTCCCAAAACAGTCATGAGCAAAGACAAGCTCTGTGACGCCTGTCAGAAGGGTAAACAAATCAAGTCATCTTTCAAGAGCAAGAAGCACCAATCTTCTGGAAGGATTTTTGAGCTGCTACATATGGACTTATTTGGACCCATTGATCCAATCAGCAATGGTGGAAAGAAATACTACCTAGCTGTTGTGGATGACTTCTCAAGATACACTTGGGTAATTTTCATGAAGAAAAAAAATGAAACCAATGAGCATCTTACCAATATGATGGAACTGATCCAGAATGAGAAGAGTATGAAGATATTAAAGATCGGATCAGATAGAGGGACTGAGTTCACAAACTCTACTGTTGAAGAGTATTATAGCATCAGAGGCATCAATCATGAGTACTCTGCTGCCAGAACCCCTCAACAAAATGGAGTTGCTGAAAGGAGAAACAGAACTCTAAAAGAAGCTACCAGAACCATGATAGCTGAAGCAAAGCTGCCCCAAAGATTCTGGGCAGAAGCCACAAATACAGCCTGCTTCACCTAGAACAGATGCATGATCAACAAAAACTAGAACAAAACTCCTTATGAAGTTTGGAATAACAGGAAGCCAAACATTAATTACTTTAAAATTTTTGGTTGTAAATGCTTTGTTTTAAATAATCGGAAGAATCACCTTACTGATTTTGCAGAAAAGGCTGATGAAGCTGTTTTTGTAGGTTACTCCACTGTTAGTAAAGCTTATAGGGTCTTTAACAAAAGAACTTTACTTGTAGAATAATCTATTCATGTAGTATTTGATGAACCAAACCAATCTTCTGAAAAAACAAGTGTTAGTAATTGGTGATCCAGACCTGCAACCTGATCTCAGATGGCTAAGGAATCACCCTCCAGTGTTAGTAATTGGTGATCCCTTGGTTAGAGTAAAAACAAGAAGAGCTGTTGCACAAGATGCCATGTTTGTCAGCTTCCTATCTCAAATAGAGCCTAAACAAATTGAAGAAGCCCTTAGTGATTCAAACTGGATTGAAGCTATGCAGGAGGAGCTAAATCAATTTGAGAGGAATGCAGTCTGGTACTTAGTTCCTAGACCAAGTCATCAAAGAGTAATTGGCACTAAGTGGGTATTCAGGAACAAAATGAATGAAGATGGTATTGTCACCAGAAATAAAGCAAGACTAGTGGCCAAGGGCTACTGCCAAGAAGATGGCATTGACTTTGATGAAACATTCACACCAGTTGCAAGACTAGAAGCAATCAGACTGTTACTTGCCTATGTTTCTCACAAAAACTTCACTGTCTATAAGATGGATGTGAAGTCAGCCTTTCTCAATGGAGAATTACAAGAAGAAGTATATGTTGAACAACCACCTGGATTTGAAGCTTATCAAGAAGGAGACAAGGTATATCGTCTGAAGAAAGCTCTCTATGGACTGAAACAGGCTCGAAGAGCATGGTATGATACCTTATCTGATTTTCTCTTAATTAATGGATTTCGTAAAGGTAAAGTACACAAAACCTTGTTCACTGTTGAATGGGAGAATCATATATTACTTGTGCAAATATATGTGGACGATATTATTTTTGGTTCAATTAACCAACAGATGTGTGACAAGTTCTCCAAGCTGATGCAGAAAAAGTTTGAAATGAGCATGATGAGTGAACTGAATTACTTTCTTGTTTTGCAAGTTAGACAGTTGCAAGATGGAATATTCATTAACCAAACTAGGTACACAATAGGGTCACTGTTATATCTAACAGCTAGCAGACCTGATATTATGTATTCTGTTGGGGTTTGTGCGAGATATCAATCAAATCCTAAGGAATCTCATCTCTTAGCTGCCAAGAGAATACTAAGATACCTTAAAGGCACTCAAGAACTGGGATTATGGTATCCTGGAGAATCTGGATTTGAACTTATAGGTTATTCTGATTCTGACCTTGCTGGCTGGAAGATTGATAGGAAGAGTACTACTGGCGCCTGTTAATTCTTAGGTAGTCGTCTGATCTCATGGATGAGTAAGAAGCAGACTTCAGTATCTATCTCTAATGCTGAAGCTGATTACATTGCTGCTGGAGCATGTTGTGCACAGATACTTTAGTTGAAGCACCAATTAGAAGATTATAACATAAAGATCAGTGGAATTCCAATCTACTGTGATAATACAAGTGCCATCTCACTTACTCAAAATACTACAAGTCATTCAAGGACTAAACATATTGAGATCAAGCATAATTTCATCAGAGATCATGTGGAAAAAGAAAATTTTATTATTGAGTATGTTCACACTGATAATCAGATAGCTGACATTTTCACCAAACCACTAAGTGATGCAAGGTTTTCAACTCGAATAGCTGAACTAGGCTAACCAAATTTGGATGCATAAGCTGAGGGGGAACTTATAAGAAGACTGAAGTTCATCAGCTTGCACTACAAAAAAAAGCATTTTATGTGACGAAATATTTTGTCATTAAACACAAGTTTTTCGTCACGACAGGTTTACGTGACAAATAAATTCGTCGCAATGTTCGTCACATAGGCCCCGTCAAATAAAGTCTGATCTGACAAAACTCATATTCGTCGCGTAAGAGTGCGACGAAATTTTTCTCGTCACAAAAAAATATTGTTTCGCGACGATAGATTTGTCACATATGCTCAAAGAAATTGTCACCGAAACTGGGTTTCGTCACAACAAAGATGATTTTGGCAAAGCTTTATGTGACGATTTTATTTGTCGCATAAAAAACTAGCCTGTTATGACAAATTATTTTGTCACAAAAAATGTTAGTTCAAAATTCTTCACATCTTTTGTGACAATATATTTTGTCACAAAAAATAGCCTTTATGAGAAACTATTTTGTCACAAAATATATTAATTTAAAATTCTACAAATGCTTATATGACAATATAATTTGTCACTATAAATTTTACCATTAATGAACCTAATAGAAATCAAAATTTACATTTTTCACCTCATTGGTAATTAAATTAAAACAGTAATATTACAGAAACTAAAATTGATTATCAAAATGACAATAACAACCAACTTACATAGTTTTTTAAGTTAAAAAACGACAATAATATTCATATTCAAGCGTATATCTCACCAACTACATTAAACAAAATGATAGCACTTGTCAACAACCTACTAAGTTTCACAAAAGGGAATTCAAAAACAAATTTTTGAACCCAAACTTCCAAAACTCGAACACTTCTTAATTTCAATATCTAGAACTTCTAGCATTTGAAGCCTCTAAACATAGCTCCACCACGTTTTTCATTAAAGTAGCAATAGTATTTTCTGCATGAATACCACACTTTAATTAGTAAAACACATAACATAGTTAAATAGATTTTACCTTATCCCATTAAGTATATCAAATAGCAAATTATTCATTGAGCTTTCAAAGCCAACAATTCATATCAAATCTAAATAGACGAAAAGATGACTATTGAGTCATATTGTTTATTTAACCCCATATAGAACATTCTCTACCACCAAATTATGCAAATAAAAGATAATTATGTTATCCAAAACCTCATCCATTTATGTCACGAAGTAAGGCTAACAATATTTGGACTTAAATAATTTGAATCCATGACTCACAAAAAAATCTATACATATATGAAATAAAGGAACTAACTTCATAAAACTTAATAATCAATTAATTAACATGCATGTTAGTGATCAGCCCCAATATCTAAGATTTAATGATTTCCCAAACTCCTTACACTTGAAGATTAAATCGACAAATAGTATGTATTCTTACCATGTACAATTTGGTGTAGTATTGTTGCCTTGCATCCTTAACCAAAGTTGTTGCATTTATTCAGCAGAAGAACGGTCAGTACTCAACAGCCAGAAGAGAATTATTTCGCCATAGTTCTTATATTGGTTGACCTTTAGGAAAAATCTGATCTTTAAGCCACATGTAAATGGGAACCAGAACATAGTAAGTTGCTGCCATGGAACCAAGAAGAAAACGCATGAAAAATACAACTGGGTTTACGGGTTTTGATACATCCTCTTCCTCATGACCAAGCTGCCAAAAAAAAAAAAAAACAGCAATAAGAAAGTTTCACAATCTGTTATCATAAAAGAAGAACTTCAATTTTTTTTTCTGGTTTCTCAAGGATTTAATTCCTTTCGATACACGCAGGACACATTAAGTGGGAATCATAAGAACTTCTTCATGATTTCACTCTTTAAACAACAAACTAACCTCTCAAGAATTAACAATTAACAGTAGTCTTTATAACAATCTAAACAATAATAGCAAGGGTAAATTTCATCTCGACCCCTTCAACTATTGTCAAGTGTTTTGCCCCTCCAACTATCTATTGCATCACTTTACCCTTCTCTTTCCCTCGTGCACAAATAGCACGGTTGCCATCAATTTTTTTCAACGTGTATGGTTCATCATTTTATTTCAATCACAATCAAAATGAGACGATGTTCGATATTGATAATGAATGTTAGTCATTGGTAATGAAATGAAGGGCTTGCACTAAAAATTACATCAATCTACACACAAAGATTACCACAACTGTATTTTAGAGATTAATGAATTTTGATATTCATAATTACATACTATAGTGATTACCAATGTCTCTATTGAAATATTTGTAGTATCTACTTCATACATAACTTGAAAAGGCCATGAACATTTATTCTTTTTCTCCTCATTTATTGACAAATTTGGGGTAAATGGGTGCAATATATTATTGAAGGGTCAAATCATGCCACGACAATAGTTGAAAGGTGCAAAAGAAGCAAATATAAGACTAGAAAAGGTAACAGCCTTCAAATGCAAAAGTACATTTGCTCCTAAATTATAAATGTAAACCTATCATTATCAAAACGAACAGTTAGACAAGCTATTACCGAACTTGATTTAAATCAAGAAAGTTAAGTTACTAACACGAGGAATAAGATAAATATTGCATTTAACTAGTACTTTGAAGAACATTTAAAACATTACCTGTAAAGGTGAGTCGCCAAATGCAGGTTTTACACCAGAAACCGAGCATCCCATGATGAGGCCGTGTCTACGCACCCCACGACACCATTTTGGACCAATTCTTTTCAATTGGACATCCTTAAATCCAGCTTTCTCAAACCAATCAATGTACTCTTCCTCTTTCGAAAAGAGCATCCACGCATCTGCAAAGAAACGAGATAACCAAATTGGTTGGATGCACAGGACCAATTAAGCAAGCCTTCCCTCCAAGTTTTAGAACCCTGCAAGCTTCCTTGATTCACCGTTGAGGGTCTGGCCAGTACTCAATACTGAAAAAAAAAATCATATTCAGTGAACTTTTATAAGATTTAGTGATTTCTGTAAAACCTTCAGTTTAAATACATGAATATCTTTGCTGATTTTCATAAAGTAAGCTTCAGAGAAATCATCCATCACTTAATCGACCGCAACTCACAAAGATTAAAGACTTGTTTTCAAAAGATTAAAGAAAGAGGTTTTTTACCTTTAAGCTTTTGAAAAGCTAAATATGACATAAATATTTGGAATTTCTACTAGAACTCCTGCTACAAGAAAAGCTAGAAGCAAAAGGTTCTAAGAAAAGCAAAAGTGGTTGCTAACATGAGAAATCCATAGTTTTTTAGATCAACAACAAGTGCTTTCTTCTCTTTTAACTCAATTGCCACCTGCAACATACAAGAAAGTCACAAAGTAATAAAAAGAGAAAATGGAGACAAGTTGAGAATCCAAAACTATGTAATTCATGCTACATATGTCTAGACAAACTTTTGGTAGTTTATCAGATAAAATAAAGCTCCAATATCCAGCAAAAAAGAACGGTAAGTAGCATTACGAGCCTAAGCGCTCACCCATATTAAATAACGACATTTAATGTAACAATCTTCCAATATACCTTCCAGCAGATAAATATACCTATGGAAAAACATGAGTATAATGCAACCTAAAAGAAAGTTAATTTAACAAACACCTTACACTCAACAATATACCTTCCAGCAGATATATATCTATCAGTATAATCGGTTTCGAACGGAAGATCCTCAGCATCCCCTTCAATTATTTTACATTAATTCAGTGGCTCCTTCTCCTTAGCTTTTGCAAGTTGATGAGGAGACTGATCAAGAATTGTAACATTTTTTGCATCCACGTGTTTAACTATCCCTAGAGTAGTGAACCCAGTTCCGCCGCCAACATCCACCACCGTCTGACCCGGGCTGTTTAAATCGGCCTGCTCCAAAGCTGAATCTGTCGGGCTATATTCTTCCTTCTCAATTTATGAAATAAAATCACTCAATTGGCCGGGCTATATTCTTCCTTCTCAATTTAGTGAAAACTCACCTACAAATACAAATGTGAGAATCGTGAAATTAAAAAATAAGCTTAGAAAGTGAGAGTAGGGGGAATGAATTCCAGAATGTACCCACAAAGTAAACTTAATTTAATTTCAATGGGAATCATTTCTTGAGAGAGCAATTTCTTGAGAGATAGAAGACTGCATTCAGGGGAAGAAAACAATTGGAAGTGGAAAGGTCTAGATTTTACTTATATCAATATAAGATTTAAGGGATAAAATAGTAATTTTGTGATATAACAATGAGAAGGAGGGAAGAAATGAAAAAAAACCGGGAGCTTTTTTTGGGTAATGTAAATTGAAACTTTCTTTAATTGATTAAAAAAGTTAAATTAAATTAAAATGACCCTTGATCATTATAAAATAGTCGGCTCTTATATATAGTCTACTAACATGTGTTATTAATTATAATTTGAGTTAATAGTAATTTTCCACTATAAATACATAATATTTAATTTAGCCCCCTGTGATTTAAAAATAGCGATTTATCCATTATGAAAATTTTAAAGAAGCAATTTAATTAGCCCATTCAGTCGGAGAGCATAACTCGCTTTTCGAAATTGAGAGTATGCATAAGAAGTATTTTGTAACATATAGAGATAGATTGTCATATTTATCATAACAAAATGGGTAAATTGTTACATTATCGTAACATAAGAGGTAAAGTGTCACATATAAAAATGTTAAGGAGGAGGTGGGAAACATATATAAATTACCGGGAGGAGAGGGGTAAAGTGATTTTTTTCAAATCACAAAAAGATAAATTAAACATTATGAGTATCATCATTTGGGGGAGGGGTAAATTGTCATTAATTCATTCCTTTAGAAAAAATATTTAATAAATTTGATTCAACTATCATTCAAATATAAGTGGAAAATAGTATGATATGAAATAAATTAGAATCGAAAATCACATTGTGCATAATTTGAATTGGTCATGCATTGGTATGTTGTCTAATGGCGTAGCCGAGAGCTGCAATACATCACTCACTAGTAATTACACCTTAGTATTACTGTGATACTCACCCCGCCTAATAAAAATATGAATAAAACTAAGGGAAAATTGTTTTTTTGATACTATAGGATAGGCTGACTTGTACTTTTTGTACCATTGGATATGAAAATACAAATTTGGTACCATAAGATAGGTTTTCATTGCAATTTTGGTACCAAACCCAATTTTTCTACAAAGTTGATGGCAATTTACCCCCTACTAAATACATAATGTTCAATTTAACCGCTCCTGGTTTAAAAAAGAGCATTTTACCCCTTGAAATTTTGTAAAAATTCACATCGCCTCCCTGATATTTTTAAAGGCGGCACTTAATCCACTTTTAATATGATAATGAGATTTTTTACCCATTGTGTTATGATAAATGTGGCAATTTATCCCCCTATGTTAAATAAAATAGTTTGCATGCATACTCTCAATTTCGGCAAGTGAGTTACAATCTCCGGTTGAAGGGGGTAAATTGCTTCATTAAAATTTTACAAGGGGTAAATTATTTTTTTTTCAAATTATAGAGGGATAAATTGATCATTATGCATTTCATGGGGGGTAAATTGCCATTAACTTTGTAGAAAAATTAGGTTTGGTACCAAAATTTCCATGAAAACATATCCTATGGTACCAAATTTGCATTTTCGTATCTAATGGTACCAAAAGTGCAAGTCACCATATCCTATGGTACCAAAAAAGCAATTTTCCCATAAAAGTAATTAAAACTTACAAATCCATATTAAATGTCTCACCAATTTTTTCACTAACATCGTCGATCGATTTAACCCCTTTTTATATATTAAATCTATTAAATGTTAAAGTGGCCAAAAAAAATTGTTTAAATCGATTAAAAAATGATATACTATTAATCAGTTAAAATTGGTGCAAATTGCAATATATAATTGATATGATATGCATTTAGCTAGGAAAATTTAAATTTTGCGTAGTTATTAGGATTCAATTAAGTAAAATCTTAATACTTACATGTGCACACCACAGAATTTAAGGTCATAGCTTAAGTGATAATAGTCTAATTCTGTCACATAAATAAAAGGAAAAAATAGAAATGAGGGAACAATTATTCTAGATAACAATATCTGAATTTAAGAAAGGAGGGAAATTTTTGGAGGGAATAAAACAATTTCATGTGACAATAAATATGTTTGTCACATAAGTTGAAGGTTGTATGACGAAGTCAAACATTGTCGCAAGAAACATCAGTTTATGTGACGAAATACAAATATGTCGCATGAAGTCTTTCGTTTACATGACATTATGAGTTTTGTCACATAAAATACAATTTTGAGCGGCGAAATTAATTTTTTGTCGCTTCAAAACTTCGTTTATGTCACAAAATTCACACCAGTGGCAAGACTAGAAGCAATCAGACTGTTACTTGCCTATGTTGCTCACAAAAACTTCACTGTCTATCAGATGGATGTGAAGTCAGCCTTTCTCAATGGAGAATTACAAGAAGAAGTATATGTTGAACAACCACCTGGATTTGAAGCTTATCAAGAAGGAGACAAGGTATATCGTCTGAAGAAAGCTCTCTATGGACTGAAACAGGCTCGAAGAGCATGGTATGATACCTTATCTGATTTTCTCTTAATTAAAGGATTTCGTAAAGGTAAAGTACACAAAACCTTGTTCACTGTTGAATGGGAGAATCATATATTACTTGTGCAAATATATGTGGACGATATTATTTTTGGTTCAACTAACCAACAGATGTGTGACAAGTTCTCCAAGCTGATGCAGAAAAAGTTTGAAATGAGCATGATGGGTGAACTGAATTACTTTCTTGTTTTGCAAGTTAGACAGTTGCAAGATGGAATATTCATTAACCAAACTAAGTACACAATAGGGTCACTGTTATATCTAACAGCTAGCAGACCTGATATTATGTATTCTGTTGGGGTTTGTGCGAGATATCAATCAAATCCTAAGGAATCTCATCTCTTAGCTGCCAAGAGAATACTAAGATACCTTAAAGGCACTCAAGAACTGGGATTATGGTATCCTAGAGAATCTGGATTTGAACTTATAGGTTATTCTGATTCTGACCTTGCTGGCTGGAAGATTGATAGGAAGAGTAGTACTGGCGCCTGTTAATTCTTAGGTAGTCGTCTGATCTCATGGATGAGTAAGAAGCAGACTTCAGTATCTATCTCTAATGCTGAAGCTGATTACATTGCTGCTGGAGCATGTTGTGCACAGATACTTTAGTTGAAGCACCAATTAGAAGATTATAACATAAAGATCAGTGGAATTCCAATCTACTGTGATAATACAAGTGCCATCTCACTTACTCAAAATACTACAAGTCATTCAAGGACTAAACATATTGAGATCAAGCATAATTTCATCAGAGATCATGTGGAAAAAGAAAATTTTATTATTGAGTAAGTTCACACTGATAATCAGATAGCTGACATTTTCACCAAACCACTAAGTGATGCAAGGTTTTCAACTCTAATAGCTGAACTAGGCTAACCAAATTTGGATGCATAAGCTGAGGGGGAACTTATAAGAAGACTGAAGTTCATCAGCTTATATATTACTTATCCGTTATCATCTTCAAGATTAACTCTCAACAGACTAGTTAACTTATGGATTCTTGAACTTAGGGGGGAATGTGTAAGACTAGCGGTACTTCTGATCTAAAGAGGAAGTTGGTTAATGACAGTTAATTGAATTCATACCTTCAGAAGACATGTTCTTAATTCTTGAAGAATGAAGATTAATTTATCTTGCTGGATTGACAAACAACAGAGGAAGATTACTAGTTTTTGGCTTTCATTAGTAATATCAGATATAAGATCACTCGTCTGTCAGATAAGTTAAAACTCTACTCATCTTATACATTATATAAGCATGGTTATAAAACTTATTTCTGAAAACACGCTTTTATAAGTAACAGATTAGTGTCGATTGAGTTTCCCGCCCATCTGAAATTAATTTAATCATTTTTGAAATCCACGAATCTCTCTCACACGATCTCAAATCTGTCAGTTTGATCTAACGGTTCACGTAACTCACGGAAACCGAAACAAATCAAGCATATAAATCCAGATCTGATCAGATCAGTCGACTTACGCACCCTAAATTTCCAAATTCACGAAAGTTACTAACGCTCTAAGCTCTCTGTTTTATAGCTCTTAAATCTCTCACAAATTACTTTCAATTCATTCACAAATGTCTATCGCTGAAGGAAGATTTCTGAGTTATGCCAAATTATTCTCCTCTGGCACTCCTCTTATGAAGGAGATAATGGAGAAAATCAAGGAATCCTCACTGGTACAAGTTCAGGAGGCTCACGAAGAACTTGTGTTCTTGGACGACATCGCTGATCTCTACAAGACCAGGAAATTTAATGCTGATAAGACTGCTATGACAGCGACAGTAGGAGGGAAGAAGATTTGCATTTCTCCCGCTGTATTGAGTGAAATTTATGGGCTGAAGAATGAAGGAGGGGAGAACAGATCTAGGGTTGGAAAGGGAGGAAGAATTCTGGGGGATTTGTGCGAAAGAGGGAGAAGAGATGACATGAACGTTGATGAAGACTTGATGAGGGGCATTCTGGATCCTACTTCTCTTTACAATTACACGAGATCGAGCGGTACTTATCTCGAAGAATCGAGTTCGAGTCTGACGGTGGTTTTGCAGTAAATGTAAACAAGCCCAGGATCCAAAGTTACTGTTGGGCCGAGCTCTGAATCAAACTTATGGGCCGAAGAATTACATGTCTGTGGGTAGACCACCTAGACCCCATTTTCAGCTATAAATACCCCCTGCATTTATGATATTGAGGGACTTCCCAGGTGCTCTCTCCTCGAAGCTACAGTTCAAAGCAGCTCGGGATTGTAGCTCTAGATCGAACATATGTATTTCACCCTCTAGCTTGTACGGCATCCTATAATGCTCGGATAGGACCCTAGATATATTTATACTTGTACTCATTTAATTCGAATACAATTACATTTGAGTCTTCACTTTACTTTACTTGTGATTATTGTGATGCATCCACACCCTTGATCGAATTAACGAAACCACGTAAGATCAATTGGCGCCCACCGTGGGGCATTATTCGAGTATTAGATCGAAATATGCCTACTACGAGGAGAAATACATATATTAGAGGAGAGCCTTCCCAAGCAGGGGGAGCACAAAATTCCGTCAATAATGAACCTGATAATTTATCACGCGCCGCACAACAACAACCGGAGGTGCCACCGGCGGTTCCACAAGATAACATTCCAGTGCACACAACCATTGGTGACTTAAGATCTATAATAGGCACAATGTGCAGGGAGTTCTTGAACAGCGGAAGGGCAGATCAATCACCTGTAGACCAACCAGGGATTCAGGGAAGACCAGAGATACCTTCATCGAACTTGCAAAAGGAAAATGATATGTCGCAAGCCCCGTCGACACGTCCACGACGAGCAGCACCCTCGAAAGCCAATGCCCGGTCTGAAAACCCACCTGCACTAGTGCACGATCTGGAAAATTCTGTTGTGGGGGAAAGTCACACCGCCGGCGCTGTAAGAAGGAACAGACCAATCGGCAAGAGAATTACAGAATCTGAATTGGAGAAAATAATACAGGAAAGGGTGGCTAAAAAATTGGAAGAGCAGGATACCATGATCGAGATTCCCTTCACTCATCAAGCTGCCAGGCAAGCAGGGAACTCCCTGACTAGAGGAAACATACGAGAAAGGGAGGTCTCGAATAATATCATGAGATGTTCACCCTTTTGTCAAGAAATACGCGAAGCTCGAAACACAGAAACAGTGCCGACCAGGCTCCCTCGGTATAACGGGACTACCGACCCCGGAGAACACATTAACAGCTTTGTTAATGTTATGAATTTGTATGGACACTCGGATAATTTCTGTTGCAAGATTATGGTCACCACTTTCGAAGGAATTGCCCTCGATTGGTTTGGAAAGTTACCTCCAAACTCCATATTTTCTTTCGAAGAATTTTGCGATAAACTGAAGCATCAATTCGCTAGCCAGAGGAAGCCAAGATTGCCAGCAAACCATCTGGGCACTGTGAAACAATTTGAAGGAGAGACGTTGAGGCAATGGCTGGCAAGATTTAGTATTGAGCTCTTGAAAGTGGATACCCCACAAATTGAATATCTGTCCTCGTTGATGTTCGAGCTGACCAGAAGCACCCAGTTTGGGAATGCATTATGTAGAAAGCAACCAAAATCCTTCGAACGGATAATGGAAATTGCTGAAAAATATATGATACAGGAAGAGATGAACAAATTGAAGAGTTCACATCTAGATAAATCTCATCTCAACAAAAAACAAGATCGTGCTCCGATCCCAAGACCAGGTGATTATGGGGGATCGAGTAGAGGATCCGTCTGGCAGCGGATCAACACTTCTAAGCCGCATATACCACCCCAAGGGCTGAATTCATACGGACCTCCTTATAATCAAAATCGAGCCCCGAGGCCGGGTAAAATTCAGTTTACCGAACTTAACAGTTCTAAAGAAGAAGTGTTGACTGTGTTAGAAGAAGGTAATTTAATCCCGGAAGCCCAAAGGATCACACAGGCGAGGCCAGGCGCACCAGGATATGACCAATACTGTCGGTATCATCGAGCGAGAGGTCATAGTACGGAAAATTGTTATCAGTTAAAGGTTGAGATCGAAAAGTTAATCAACCAGGGTAAACTGAAAGAATTTGTTAAGAATGGCAACTATAACAACCGCTACAGATCCCGTAGCCCGAGAAAACTTAACGCCCGGCAGAGACAAATTCAAAATCAGACAGAAGAACAATCGAACGGTGTGATCAACATGATTGCAGGTGGACCGGCAGGTGGAGATAGTAGGAATGCCAGAAAACGGACTTTAAGGTCAATCAGGACAGGAGTGTCCACAAAAAGGGAGGTTCTATCTCTGGAATTCCCATCCATGGAGAATCAGATCATCAGCTTTAGCGAGGCGGATCGACCCGCGGATGTTAATTGGGACACGAATGAAGATGATCCAGACTTTTCCATGGTATTAACACTAAGAATTGCAAATTTCGAGGTCAAAAGAGTGCTGGTCGATAATGGGAGCTCGGCGAACATAATTTCATCAGAAGCTCTTACAAGAATGAAACTCTGTCATCCACGTTTGGATAAGGTAACCACCCCTTTGGTCGGATTCGGCGGATCTGAAATCACCCCGCTCGGAACCATACTTTTGAGTACCACTCTAGGAACAAAGCCAAAGAATGTCACGAGAATGATCAAGTTCCTAGTGGTGGATACGCCGTTCGCCTACAATGCCATCTTGGGAAGACCCGCTCTGAATACTTTTAAGGCCATCGTATCCACATACCATCAGAAGATAAAGTTCCCAACCGACGGAGGAGTAGGAGAGATGAGGAACGACCAGTACATGGCCTGGGAGTGTTATAGTTCGTCCTTGACCATCAAGGAAGAGCTGGAGCCTGAGGTCCCTAGCAAAAGAAAAATAACTGAGTTAGTCTCTAACTCCGGAACCCGAATTCCTGAGTATGAAAGACTGGATGGAAAGAAAGGGAAGATCGTTGACATGAGTGTACAAGCACCTGATCACAAAAAGGTGAACTTGGTACCTGGATCTCCAGAAAAATTCACAAAAATAGGAACGGAGCTAAGTATTGGCATGGAGGCAAAGCTCATCGGATTCTTGCAGAAAAACGTGGATGTCTTCGCATGGAGTTCGGATGACATAGTAGGAATCGACCCGCGAGTGATAACGCATTCCCTGAATATCGACCCAAAGGCCAGACCCGTGAGGCAGAAGAAGCGTAATCACGGACGAGAGAAAGACAAGATAATTAATGCAGAGGTCGATAGATTGTTAGCAGCTGGGCAAATCAAGGAGATAAAATTCACAGAATGGCTATGCAATGTGGTGTTAGTCTCCAAGGGAGAAAAGATCGAAAACAAGTGGAGAATGTGCAATGATTTCACCGACTTAAACAAACTATGTCCAAGGGACCCTTACCCTTTGCCTCGAATTGACATGCTCGTGGACTCCACCGCAGGATTTGTATTGTTTAGTATGATGGATGCATTTCAAGGCTTTTATCAGATCTTCATGAACGAAAGAGATCAGGACAAAACGGCATTTATCACCGAACGAGGGGTGTACTGTTTCATCGTTATGCCCTTCGGTTTAAGGAACGCCGGTGCAACATATCAGAGGTTGGTCAATATGATGTTCAAAGAGTTAATAGGGGAAATCATGGAAGTATATGTAGACGACATGCTCGTAAAAAGTATGTCCGAAGAGGATCATATTGATCATCTCGATAGGTGCTTCAAAATTTTGAGGAAGTATGGATTGAAGCTAAACCCAGCGAAATGCACATTTGGGGTGCGATCAGGAAAATTCCTTGGGTATTTAGTTCATGAAAGGGGGATTGAAGCTAATCCAGAAAAAATCCGAGCGATCACTGACCTCCATCCACCGAGAAAACTTTCGGACGTTCAAAGTTTGATCGGAAAAATTATCTCATTAAATAGGTTCATCTCCAGATCCGCTGACAAAAGCTTACCTTTCTTCAGACTGTTGCGTAAATCTAAGAACTTCGAGTGGAACGCTGAATGCGACAAGGCTTTCGAAGAACTGAAGGCATACTTGACTTCGACACCCATGCTAGCAAAACCATCCGAAGGGGAACCCCTATATTTGTACATAGCTGTGTCAGAAGAGGCCATTAGCTCGGTTCTGGTCAAACTAGAAATAGCTGAACACAAACCAGTTTACTATTTGAGTAAATTGTTGCAGGGTGCCGAAAAGAATTATATGGAGATTGAAAAGTTTGCACTTGCCTTAATTGTGGCGGCCCGGAGATTAAGGCCCTATTTTCAAACGTATAAAATCATTGTTTTAACTAACCAACCTTTAAGACAGGTTTTGTCCAAGCCAGAAGCTTCAGGCAGGTTGATAAAGTGGGCGGTCGAGCTCAGCCAGTTCGAAATTGAATACCGACCACGAATCGCCATCAAGGCGCAAGTGCTAGCTGATTTTGTGCTTGAATCAACCAACATATCGAACGAGAAAGAAGGAACAACCTCGGAATTATGTGTGGTAGAAGAGGCAAACGATCAAGTTTGGCTGATGCACGTGGACGGATCTTCGACCAAGGAAGGTGGCGGAGCTGGGATTCACTTCCAAGGGCCCAATGCTGAAGATCTGAGCTATGCGATAACTTTGGACTTTGTTGTCACCAACAATGAGGCTGAATATGAAGCATTGATAGCTGGATTAGAGATGGCCATTAAGGCAAAGGTAAAATCGATCATCGTACTAACGGATTCGGAACTTGTTCACAGACAGGTAAAAGGCACTTACGAAGCCAGAGAATTCAACATGATTAAATATCTGAACAAAGCAAAGAAGTTGATCTCGGAGTTCGATAAGTTTGATATTCAACCGATACCAAGGGAGGAGAATCTCTGGGCCGATATATTGTCAAAATTTACAGGATTGGCCGACGGGAAGACTGAGAGAACAATCACTTGGCTGCTATCGAATATGTCTGCGATCGAATTAGATGCAGATCCTGCTATTGGGGTTATGGAAATCGAAGAGCCAAGTAGATCGTGGAGCGACCCTCTTATCGCCTATCTCAAGGATGGAAAACTGCCGGATGATGCAAATGAGGCTCGAAGAATCAAATATAGGGCGCCATCATTTACTTTGATGGACAGTCAACTCTATAAGCGGTCCTCTTCGGGAATTCTATTAAAATGTATCCGCGAGTCGCACTACAATGCCATTTTAAGGGAAGTTCATGAAGGGGAAGCAGGAAATCATTGTGGAGCTCGAGCATTAGCTCTTAAATGCTCAAGATCTGGATATTATTGGCCTACACTCTTTTCTGATTCTGTCGAGTATGTGAAAAAGTGCCATCATTGTCAAATTCATTCAAATTTAATACACCAACCGGCCGAACACATGCATTCGATCCCTATTTGTTGGCCCTTCGACAAATGGGGCATCGATATAGTGGGACCTTTCCCGACAGCGCGAGCCAGAAAAAATTACGTACTTGTAGCTGTGGAATATTTCAGCAAGTGGGTCGAATGTGTTGCCTTGACAAAGATCACCCAATTCCAAGTTATTAATTTTTTATGGAAAAATATAGTCTGCCGGTTCGGAATCCCCAGGGTTTTAATATCAGATAACGGAACGCAGTTTGCAGGAAAAAGGATCACGGATTGGTGTGAAAGATTTGGAATACAACAGAACTTTGCGTCTGTTGGCCACCCTCAGGCTAACGGACAAACTGAAGTAGTGAATCGGGAAATTGTTCGATCTCTGGAGAAGCGCTTATCGGAAGCAAAGGGAAAATGGCTGGATGAGCTACCAGGAGTATTATGGGCCAACAGAACAACAGTCAAAGCGGCAACTGGAGAAACTCCATTTAGTTTGGTTTATGGATCGGAGGCTGTTATTCCAGTCGAGAATCTTATACCTTCCCCCAGGGTCGAATTTTACGATCCTGAAGAAAATCAATCGCTGAGGCAAGTGGAAGTTGATCACGCGGATGCTCGTAGGGACCGCGCGAAGTTGAAAATCCAAGCCGCCAAGGCAAACATGGAAAAGGCTTATAATCGAAATGTGAGGGTTCGATCCTTCAAAATAGGGGATTTAGTGCTCAAAAAAGTGGAAGTATCAAAGCACGTAGGAAAACTACAACCCAATTGGGAGGGCCCATTCGTGATCGTAGAGGTTGGAAAGAAAGGGTCTTATAAGATTGCACGCCCTAACGGAGAAATACTGCCTCGAGCTTGGAATGCGGTCAATTTAAGAAGATACTATGGAAGATAGTTACAATAGAGGCTTCTACTCTTTAGTTATTCTGTTTTCTTTCGACTGTTACTATTTGGCAAACTATATGTGTTTAATGAAGAATTGGGTTATTTGAAGAATGTTTATTCAGACTATGTATTCAATGAAAGTATATTTCGCCTACATTCTTACTTATTCGTCATATTACTGATATTATCGGTCTCTACTTTTCTCTGTAAAATATTGAAAAAGGGTGAAAGCCTCTGCTATGACCCAAGGGCTAAAATTGCTCTAAAAACGACTAAGGGTGAAAGCCTCTGCTATGCCCCTTAGATCGAATATATTAAATGGGTGAAAGCCTCTGCTATGACCCAAGGGCTAAAAATGCTCTGATACGACTAAGGGTGAAAGCCGTTGCTATGCCCCTTAGATCGAAATTATTGAAAAAGGGTGAAAGCCTCTGCTATGACCCAAGGGCTAAAATTGCTCTAAAGACGACTAAGGGTGAAAGCCTCTGCTATGCCCCTTAGATCGAATATATTGAATGGGTAAAAGCCTCTGCTATGACCCAAGGGCTAAAATTGCTCTAAAAACGACTAAGGGTGAAAGCCTCTGCTATGCCCCTTAGATCGAATATATTAAATGGGTGAAAGCCTCTGCTATGACCCAAGGGCTAAAAATGCTCTGATACGACTAAGGGTGAAAGCCGTTGCTATGCCCCTTAGATCGAAATTATTGAAAAAGGGTGAAAGCCTCTGCTATGACCCAAGGGCTAAAATTGCTCTAAAGACGACTAAGGGTGAAAGCCTCTGCTATGCCCCTTAGATCGAATATATTGAATGGGTAAAAGCCTCTGCTATGACCCAAGGGCTAAAATTGCTCTAAAAACGACTAAGGGTGAAAGCCTCTGCTATGCCCCTTAGATCGAATATATTAAATGGGTGAAAGCCTCTGCTATGACCCAAGGGCTAAAAATGCTCTGATACGACTAAAGGTGAAAGTCTCTGCTATGCCCCTTAGATCGAATATATTGAATGGGTAAAAGCCTCTGCTATGACCCAAGGGCTAAAAATGCTCTGATACGACTAAAGGTGAAAGTCTCTGCTACGCCCCTTAGATCATATTGAATGGGCAAGAGCCCCTGCTATGCCCTTAGGATTGAAACAAACATTCCATTAGAAAATGAAAACATTTCACGGAAGGAGGGGTAGAAGAGAGACGCAGAATATCATTCCAAGCAAATATTATATCATTTCAAGCAAATATTATATCGTTACAACAAGAGTTATACTACAACAAGAAAGAAAAACCGTTACAACAAGGATGGCCTTACAAAGAGAAATTTTAACTCGTCATACAAAGGTTAACCAAGGTATTACTAAATAAAATTATTTTCGGAAAGGATTTTTCGAACTTCAGCACTACGATCAGCATACCCGCGGGTGTAAGCTTCTCTCTCACGGAGCTCGGAGTATCTCTTCTCGCGTTCATAAATATCTTTAAGTCTCTCTAACTCCGAACTCAACTTATCCTGAGACAATCTCTCCTTAAAAAATCTATTAGCTTCCAGCGCGCGCTCCAACTCGATCTTTTTGCCGATCAGCTCGAGCGAAATGGAAGCCCGTCGTTCGATCTCATGATTGACCAGTGCATAAAGCCTAGAAAGGACTTTGCTAGCCTGAACTTATAAGAAAACACATCATAGCAGGAACAAAGGAATTAGAGGGCCATGACAAAGAAGTTAGGAAAAAATGTACCTGGGCAAGGGATTCCGACCCAGAATGAAACAGGAACGAGGAATATTCCCCAGTCGAGAAGACAGACTCCGAGATAGAAACGTCGGTCCGAAGAAGACTCATGTCAGGTTTCTTATAACACACTGCATCAAAACGAGTCCCACTTCTCCCAAACGAAGATCCTCCGACCAACGAAGGAATGGATTGGGAAGAGGAGTGCCCAATTACTTCATCCACAAAAGAAACCTTTTTAGTTCTCTTATCTGAATCCCTAGATTTCAAGCACGATGAAAGGGTAATGATCGATGATTTGTTTTCCCCACGAAAACTTGACTGACCTGTACTAATAGATTTGATCGGTGATCGTTTTCTTTTCCTTATTTTTCTACTATGACTCGGCCCGGGAAAAGGCGCGGGAAAAATCGCGAGAGCGTTCGGATTCTTATTCATCTCTCGATTTTTGGGTAAAGATCCAACCAAGATAATTTCTAAAGAAGCTCCGAACGCTATAAGCGATATCAGTGCAAAGGCAACGTAAAATGGCCTAGCTATTTATAAGAAAACGGTACGATGCAAATTGCAATGATTGGTAAAACACTGCTTCCAAGAAAGGCCCAGTGACGTAACCGAGTACGCAAAGCTGACGTCATGAAACTCAACGAGAAATCCAAACAAGCAATAACATAAAATAGTATAAAAGAAAGAAATTCAAATACGAGAATCCACTAAATAGGGGAGGACAAGGGATCATAAGTACATTGTTGCACCGAGCCAATCCTATTACATAACAATCTTTATGCGTTAGACTCCTTCGGGCCCGAACTACGGTCCGACCCATCTCGTTTCTCCGATTCGCTAGAACCGCTTTCCGAACTGTCAGAATCATCTTCACTTGAGCTGCTGCTTTCTTCATCATGACTTCGTGCGCCAGACGCAGATTGACTCGAACCAGTGCCTTGTACACTTTGATCGCGGGAATCCCCTTCAATATCCACATCTTCATTTTCAGATTGGGCTTCGAGCTCATCAGGATTTGGCATCGGGACACCGAATTCCTCAAGTAAAGGAGCAAACTCATGAGTGGCAAATTCCTCGAGCTTAGGAGGAAGGGAAGACGCTTTATAATCTTCACCGAAGATGTTCTTGTAAGGGTTCAATTTAGGAAGGAAGTCATCAAGGACTCCTTCAATCTTAGCGGCTGTAAGAAGGTGCTGAGCTCCTTTGAAGTAGAAGGCTTGATTAACCGCTCCTGACCGTGATCGAACCAAAGCGTCAAGGATCGGAGACTCTAAGAACTCCCTTATGGCAGGTAGCCTGGCTTCAGCTCGACCCCGTTCATAAGACTGTTCGACAGTCACTTTGGTTTGCTCGAGCTCGAGCTTGAGTTTCTCTACTTCGCCTTCTATGGCCCTCTTCGCTTCCAACTCCTCCTTAGTCTTCTGAAGCTCCAACTCGACCTCGGACAATTTAAGTTTGACATCCTCAAATTGACTGGCCTTAGCAGCTTCATCCTCCAGGACTTTGTATAATGCTTTCTGAGCTGCCTGGGACTCTTCGCTCAACACGGCCTGTTGGAGAGCAGTTTGAATAAACAAATCTCCGGCCTGCGAGAAAGAAGACATATAAGAACACGAGATAAGAATTATAAGGAAAAGCCAGAAACTTTCAGAATAAGACAGTACCTTCTGATGAGCATGGGCGTAATCGCCTAGCATCTCGAAATCCTTCTTAGCGAAAGACTGAATAGTGTCATCCTTGAATCTTCCAGCCAGAAACATCCGGAGAGACTTATCCACCGTATGCTCACCCTCAGAGCCCAAATCAGATTCAATGGTCCCACAGTCCGGGTATCCAGCCGCCCTAGGTCCTTGCAGGTGTTCTTTGATGAAATCCGCCAAATCTGGCTCGGAATGACCAGCCCGACAAGGTATAGGAGTCGGTCCCCGACCAAAGGGCTTAACTCTCCTAGAAGACTCAGGAAGGTTACTACTCCTTTTGCGAGCCATCCTGGCCTGCAAAATCTCCCTGGCACAATCCTCCAGGAGAGTATAATTACTGTATCCCGCGTCATTTGGGTTGGAAGAAACGTTCGAAAAAACAGATCGAAGAGTTTCGGGACCTTGAAAATCGAACGTCCCCTCTGCCTCGGCCCGAAACCGAGAGGTCCCTGCTTCGGTGATCGGGGGAACAATTATTAAAGCGTTTGAGGTCGACGCGATCCCGTGGGAGGCCTTAGATTTTTTCCGAAGATTCTTTGATGCCTGAGGACGAGGTCGACCCTTATTACCTTTCGAAAAGGAAGCAACGTGAGGGCCAGATATCGAGGTACGGAATTTGTCAACAATATCAGCTAACGTGGAAGGGGGGTTAGCAGGATCGATCTGAGCATTCCCAAAGACGATCGGATCGGCAGGGAAAGTGCAACTACTGAGCTCGGCCAACCGCAAAACTGCCTCTTGAGTCAATAAAGCAGTCTGATGAGGGTCAGCACGAAGAGATTGCAAAAAATTATCTGTTATCTCATTTTTCATATTTCCCACGAGCCGGCGTCTTCCATATATCCACTCCTTCACTCCTGGCCACTCGAAGGGAGTAGGCTCGGGATTTTCTTCGGTAGGCGGGGACTCTGGCCCTCGGACAAAGAAGAACTCACGTTTCCATCCCTTCAGATTGCTACTCACGTTGGTCGATAAGACCGAAATCTTCGGCCTCTGAGAGAAATATACGTAACCTGCGTTTGAAGAAGTGGAAGAACTGATCTGGAATATCCTCCAAAAATTCTGAAAAGCCGCCCTTTTCCCCTTAGCCTTCATCAACACGCAAAAAGCTATGATTAGGCCGATCGAATTCGGTAAAATCTGACAGGGAGCCAACTTAAAAGCATCCAGAAGGTTTTCTAGTAGAGGAGGGAAGGGAATACGTAAGCCGTAGTGAAAGTGTTTGGAATAAAAGGCTTGACAACCGGCGGGGGGGTCGGTAACTCGTTGTTCGGGAGAGGGAAGCACTATTGAAAAGCCAGCGCCTAGATATGGACCGAACTCTTTTTGCAACTCCGCCAGGTCTGTCTCCTTATAAGAACAGACGATTTCATCCGCCCTCTCCTCGGTCATGTTTAGAGCTGCGCTGGTCGAGGGCTCTTCCCAGTCATAGATCGTAATCACCACATTACGACTTAGTCTGTATTTTTGTTGCTCATTGTTACCCAAAGGAAGCTGCCCGTCTTCTATATCTTCCCTATCAGAAACTGTTGCCTCGCCGGAATTTCCATCCTCGCTATTCCCAGTGTCAGAGCTCGACTCTCGCTCCTCTTCGCTATTCGAGGCGGAACCCGAGTTTTGTGGATTCTCGTTCTCAGATGATCGATTCTCTACAGTCCCTTTTCCTTTGCTGTTATCGACCTCATTCTCCTCTAAGGGAGATTTTCCTTTCAAATCTGCTGAGCTCGACATAATAAATATAAGACGACTGATCAAATATGGCAAATAAAACTCACTTATCGACCTGTCTGCTCCGATCAAAAGTTTTTCCTCAGAATTTATGAGGAACAGCGGCCCTCCGTGTAACTATATATACAGGGACAAAATGGGAAATTGCAAATCGGTCCCCGAGTAACCGCGACGATTGGACTCTCTTGAGGCAAATTTGAAGTTATATTTTCAGAAATTGCGCCTACGGTCCCTAAACTTTCCAGAATTCCTGAAGTAAAGATCCATATCACAAACAACAAGGACGATCTCATAACTACTCTATCAAGAAATTGTTTAAGTATGCACTCTTTTTCCCTGACCCGGTTTTTATCCCAGAAGGGTTTTTCCGAGCCAGGTTTTTAATGAGGCATACCAGCAACGATAAGCCGAGATCGATTTACCCCGACGTTAAACATACTTCTTCGAGCTTAAGTTCCACTTTACGCTCGAGAAGTGGGGGAGTATTGATGAGGGGCATTCTGGATCCTACTTCTCTTTACAATTACACGAGATCGAGCGGTACTTATCTCGAAGAATCGAGTTCGAGTCTGACGGTGGTTTTGCAGTAAATGTAAACAAGCCCAGGATCCAAAGTTACTGTTGGGCCGAGCTCTGAATCAAACTTATGGGCCGAAGAATTACATGTCTGTGGGTAGACCACCTAGACCCCATTTTCAGCTATAAATACCCCCTGCATTTATGATATTGAGGGACTTCCCAGGTGCTCTCTCCTCGAAGCTACAGTTCAAAGCAGCTCGGGATTGTAGCTCTAGATCGAACATATGTATTTCACCCTCTAGCTTGTACGGCATCCTATAATGCTCGGATAGGACCCTAGATATATTTATACTTGTACTCATTTAATTCGAATACAATTACATTTGAGTCTTCACTTTACTTTACTTGTGATTATTGTGATGCATCCACACCCTTGATCGAATTAACGAAACCACGTAAGATCAAGACTCAACTGAAGGATGAATACCAAATGTTTGCTGACATAATCTTAAAGGTGTTGGAATGCACCACTGGGTCTCTAGATGGGTTACCCAGAAAAAGATTTCACACAATGATCTGCATATTCTACGATTTGAAAGTGAACTGGGCTGTTCACGTTTTTAATTTGCTGAAGTTAAAGAAGAACAGTTATGGCAACCTGCTTAGCTATCTGTTCATGACTTTGGATTGCCAGATGGTGAATGGGAAGGTCAGGCATCCAGCCAAGGAATTCAAACTGTATGAAGTTGTAAGAAGCGAAGGAAGGTCAACTGCTGCTCCTAAGAGAAAAGCCCCTGCTATGGCTGCAAAAGGCCCTGCTAAGAAAGGCAAGAAGGCTGGTCAGACTAGTGAGTCTGCTGATCAAACAGCAAACACTGCTGTTAAAGCTGGATCAGAACAGCCCGAAGTTGAAGTTTCTGACAAGGTATTTAGTGAATTCACCAAAGAGATTGAGGACATGAAGACTGGTTCATCCCCTAAACGGACTGAATCTGATGAAGCAGTTGCTCTTCATAGGTTGAAAAGAATTACTAGAAGCTCAGCCAAAAGGCTACCTCAACCTCAACCATCTGGAAACATGACCAAGGCTAAGGCAAAGAGGAAGGTCACTTTCCTTGATGAGTCACCTGAAACAGTTAGAGAAGTACCAGCAACAGCAGAGAGACCAATTACTGAAGAAAACAAGCCTGTTGATGAGCCAACTGGAGACTCTACTGTTGGATAGTCTGCTGATGTTGGAGCTAAACAATAGACTAGCACAACTGATGAAGGAAATTACTACAGATGGTGGAGAGTCCAGAAGCCAGAAGGAAAGGAACTGGGAAAACAAAAATTCCTTCTCACTGTTGCTCAGAAGAAAAAGCTGGATGATGCTGAGAGAAGAAAAAAGCTGCAAAGAAAGCTGAAGAGGATCGAAAGAAGGCTCTTGCGCTCAAGAGGCTTGAAGAAGAAGCCCATAACATGACACAAGAAGAGTTAGATGCCAAAGAGGCTCAAGACCTAGCTGCTGCTATAGAAGCCAGTATCAAGGACTCCCATGGTCCGAGGCACACTGGTGGAATAGTAATTGGTGAGCTAAGAGATCCTAACAAGCCAAGGCAAGTCATGCCTAGACCCGAAGTGCAAGAAAAGAAAAGGGCAGAGTTGAAACATGCAATTGCCATTGTTCGTGATGATCCAGTGGCTTTTAACAAGTTCATTGCACGACTGGAAGCTGGAAATAATAAGTTAGTCCGTTAGACGATGTTTGTGAAAGAAAAAGTTAGGTATAACAGATGGAGAGAATATCGTTTGTTGAAGACTAAAGAACATATTGTGAAGTGGAAGGACTTCACAAGTGAAGAGGCTTGTGTTATGAAATGGCAAGAGACAGGCTCTCTACATCAAGCCTTGGATTCAGACTTCTTCTTGGACATGGTGAGGTTCAATATAAGTCGTCTGGTAATGTTTGAAGCCAAGAAGATTGCTGACTCTGTTCCTGAAGACCCTGCTGATGATGAAGACTTGCATGAAAGAGCAGTGAAGTTGGCACTTTCCATCACCATGGAAATGTGGGCCAAAAGGACAAGGATGATGAGTGATGAGGGGTAATTTGGATCCCCTATTCTTGCTAGCTCGATGTGGATCGAACAACACCAGTTTCCGTCCCCGAAAGTGCCGAACCGAGCCGGGGTATGTAGTGATCTGTTTCGAGCCAATAGAGAGAATCCGAGGTCGAAGGTTACTGTTGGACCGAGCCCAGACCCAAGCCAGCGGGCCAGAAAAGTACTCTTGCAAGTGTGTCAGAAAGCCCATCATCTCAGCTATAAATACCCCTAGCATTTATGACAACACAACTTCCCAGGAGCTCTTCCTCCGAAGCTGCTGCTCGGAACTACTCAGGAAGAATAGTATAGGCTGTTTTATATGTATTTCACCCTCTAGCTTGTACGGCATCCTATAATGCTCGGATAGGACTCTCGATACTTGTAAATTGTACTCAATCATTTCGAATACAACACTATTGATCTTTTACTTCTCTTTACAAACATTTGCACGGCATCTTACACAACTTAGATCGAACAAACGAAAACGCGTAAGATCAATGAGGGGACAAACAAGTTCAATGATACCCCTTCCAAGCCTACAATAGATTATTTTTGGACCTTCAATCAGAAATTATGAGGATCTTCCTGAGCAGACAACTGCATCATTCACACCTACATGGATCTTCATTCATAAAACATTTGTTTCTGAAAATGGTTCTGATATTGTTCACATTGCAGGTGAACCTAAGAAAGTCCAACAATCTACAGTAGAAAAGGCCAAGGAGAAGGTGATCTTGCGTGTTTTCGTGTGTTCGATCAAGGGTGGATAATCAATGCAGTAAATATGTTATACAATAAATTAGAAAGATCAATAGTATTGTATTCTGAATTATCGAGTACAGATTACAAGTGTTTGGAGTCCTATTCGAGCATTATAGGATGCCGTACATGTTAAAGGGCGAAATACATATGAGAAAGCCTAGACTACTATTTTCGAGTGATTCCGAGCAGCAGTCTCAAAGCTAGTGCACCTGGGAAGTTGTGTCTGGTGTAATAAATGCATGGGGTATTTATAGCTGAATTGGAGGGCTTGGGCCTGGGCTCGGCCCAACAGTTTCCTTCGACCTCCGGTTCTCTTATGTGCTCGGAACAATCATTTTCAGGCTTTGGTTCGGCTCTTGGTTCCTGGGGACAGGATTCGGTGCTATTCGAATTGCGTTGAGCCTAGAAAGATAGGGGATCCGAATTACTCCTCATCAATACTCCCCCACTTCTCGAGTGCGAAGCGGAGCGTGCGCTCGAAGAAGTACAAAATACGTCCCATGCTATAATGAGACGAGCCGTTCAGAATGTCTTTAGGATATGCCTCGTTAAAAACCTAACTCGGAAAAACCCACTGGGATAAAAACCGAGCTAGGGAAAAAGAGTGCATATACAAGAGAACATACACCGGCGTGTTCTGAAGTTACCCTTGTCGGAGGATGTTGAAGTAATAATATCCTTTTTGGTTCCAAGATGCGGTGTTCGATCCCTAGATGGATGCTTTCCAGAATTTTCGATTATAACAAAGAGGGCCTCCGAGATCCTTAGGGATAAATCGCAAGGACATATTCCGCAATTCTAGAGAATGAAGGATCAAAAAGGCTATTTTGAGAGGGATAACCCAAAGTATTTACCCTTGGTAAGTTCAACCGTCGCGGTTACTCGGGGACCTCTTTGCAATTTTACCTTTTTAACCCCGTATATATATGTTGACCCGTTGAAAAATTACTTCCATGTTATATTTTCTCCTGAGCTCGAAGTGTTTGAATCGAAAAGGCAGTTACTTTAGTACATTCATTTCCGAATTCATAATGTCAAGTTCTAGAAGTTCAAAGGGCAAGAATAAGGTCGAAGAGAGTCAAGAATCTGATCCTTTGTTAAAGCTCGTTGATGATTACGAAGATGGAGAATTCCGTCCAGGAGGCGAGGATGATGATCCGAGCGAGGATCTCGAAGAAAACGAGGTTGAGAAGCGCAGCATCGGTGAGGGTGCCTTTGTCAGAATTTTCAAACCCAAGCTCACCTCTGAGGTCGTGACCTCGAACACGTCAGAACTTCCTGCTAAAGAATCCTCCTGTTGTTTTTCGAAGAAAGATCGCGTTTATCTTGAGACGGGGTTTGGGAAATATCTTCCAAAAGGGTTTTCGATCGTCATTCCTTCTTATTCCGAGCGTGCTACTGAGCCCCCAGCTGGCTGTCAATCGTTTTACAAGGGCCAATTCTCCTGTGGTCTACGTATTCCATTCATTCCCCTTATCAGAAATGTCCTTTCTTTCTTTTCGCTGTCCCCCGCTCAACTTCTCCCGCACTCCGTCGCCTACATAGTGGCATTCAGTGCTCTCATGGAGGCAAAAGGGGAAGAGGCCTCTTTTAGTAACTTCTGGCATACTTTCCGAATGGAATTGAATAAGGGCTCCAATGCGGGGTTCGTATCCATTCTCCAGAGGTCGAAACGACCTTTTCTTACTAAGATATCAACAAAGAAGAGTATAGGCTGGAAGAGGAGATTCTTCTTCGTGAAAGGTCCTGATGTTCCTGTGTCGGAAGGTAGTTCAAAGACTAGACCATATCGATGGGATGGCGCAGATTCTTGGTCGTATGGTTCTCGCAGAATCAGAGAAAAGCTCAGACAGCGTCTTTCCGACGAATTTCTCGAACAAATGCGATCCAATCCTTACCATACCAAGTCCCTAGTTCAAGAAGGCGTTTTACGATTGGCTGGGTTGAGCCGCTGTGATTGCCCTGCCACGGCGATCAAATATCCTAGTCAATCTCCTGAAGGGTTTCGTCCGCAAACCAATGTCCTGCCAACCTCTGGTGCTCCGCCCTTTGCCACCCTTTCTCTGGGTACGTTTTCTATTTTCAGCTTACTTAAAGATTTGATCGAACGATTCTTCTTGTTTAAACCCGTGCCCTAATCGTATTATTCCTGTAGACCGAGTCGTCGAGAAATTTCGAGTATCCACTGCCGGCTTGGTCGGAGATAAACAATTTTATTTCGACCCGTTACCTTACGCTTCCGAAAGAAGAACAGACGCAAGTAACTTAGGTGGGAATCCAGTCGTCATTCCTTCAATGATCCCCGATTTGAGAGGGCTTGGCACTATGAGTTCCCTGAACTCCGCCACTGCCGGACCTCTTCGAACCCTGTTTTCCCCTGACACTTCTGCTCTTTCATCGGTTGGTTATAGTCAGCATTCCTGGAACCGGATTCAGGGTATCCAGGAGTATGAGAAGCTCCTGAGTCGAAAAAGAAACGCTGACCATCCCGGACCCTCAAGGAGGTTAAAACCTTTTGGTGCGAAATCTGGCTCTGTTCCATGTCGAGAAGGTAGGTCGGAGCCTGATGTGGCAGACTTTATGGAAGAACATCTTCGAGGTAGCAGAGCTGCTGGATACCCTGAAGATGGCACTATTCTGACTGATATGGATGCGGGTGGGGAGAACGAATTCGTTAAGGCTACTAGAATCTACATGGCTAGTCGGTTTAAACGGGATATCCTGCTTCATTACGTCAAAGGTGATTTTGAGGAATTGAGTGATTTCTCCAGAACGTATCACGAGGTAAATACTCGTCTTTTGACTGTCTGTTCTTTCTTTGGAATCCCTAGCTTTTATTGATACTCGAAAATGTCTTGTAGGTCGGGGATTTATTCGCCCTTCAATCCTATCGTTTGGCGTTACTGGAGCAGGAATCGCAGGACGCTCATGTGCATATGCCCAGATTTTTGCTGATAACCAGGCCATTCGATCTCAGCTGGCGGAGAGTCAGCGAGAATTGTCCCAAGTAAAGAAGGAGCTCGAGAAAGCGAATACGAAGCATTCCCCATCAGTAGAAGAGGACTTGCTGGCGTCCGTTAAAGAGAGAAGTGCCCTCGAGGAAGAGCTGAAGAAAGTAAAGATAGAACTTGAATTGGCGAAGCAAGACTCCGAGCGTGCATATGCCCAGGGCCGGGAAGAAGCCGAGATTCCGGCCATACGAGAATTCTTGGAATCCCCTGTCTTAGATCCTTTAGTTCAAAGGAAAACGGGAGAAATTCTTCAGGCGATTTTTTATAAAGGGGTTCAACAATTAGTCGCGGCCGAGAAAATTCCGGATGACATGGAGGAATATTTTAAGTATATGGACCCTTTCAAGAATGCCGAAGGGAAGGATTATAAAGCTTCCTCTTTACCCAAGGCGAATACTAACTGGCAGGAACATCGCTTTGCCCCCTTAGTTGAGGAGTATGGCATTCCGATGCCTAACCCTGATGTGCTCGAGTACTCCTGCGATGATCTTTCTAATGTGTCCGGGGAGAAAGGCGAAGATGTCAATATAGGCAATGCCCCGGATAAGGGAGACGGTCGATCTTTCGACCAAGCTGGGTAATTATCCAGCTTCAAATATATATATCGTCTGATCTTTGGTTTGGCTAGTTACTGGGGTTGATCAAGCCGGAGGGGGCGATTCAAGGTTCTCTAGTTAGGAATCAATTGTATTTACTCATGTAACCCAATTTTGTAAACGAGTTAATTTTATATTTTTTTGATCTGATTCGTGTAACTTGCGAATTCTAACTTTATAAATATCGATAACTTTTCACATTTTCTACTCGAACTTTGTTTATCCGAGATTCGTGTAACTTGCGAATTCTAACTTTATAAATATCGATAACTTTTCACATTTTCTACTCGAACTTTGTTTATCCGAGTGGGGTTTTTCTTCACGGTCGCGTCGATTCACTATCACAATCGTAGTGCGTAGCGTCTATAAATATTAGGATCTCTTCTCATTACTCACACGACATCCTTCCTTACAGAGATCGGAGCTTTCCCCATATTTTCTGCATTTTCTGAATTCCTTAAAAAGTAAAGATCCTAGCTTATCGATCCCGAATTCGCTTATTATGGAGAATGTATTAGGCAAAGCTATCGATCCCAGATCGCTATTTGGTGGTTCGAAGAATAAGAACTCGAGCAAAGAGCAGAAAGAACAGAAGGTTGCCAAGGAGGCCAAACCCTCCAAATCCTCTTCTAAGACCTCTGTGTCTTCCCCGAAAGCTCCTAAAGGGGGAGAAAATAAGAAAGAGAAAACCACTTCCTCCAAGCAAACCAAGGGTAGTTCCGGCAAGTCCATTCTGGATGAAGAGCTCGAGGCTGCGCTCGGGGGTTCTTCCCCGAAGGTAGTTGATTCTCCGAGTGAAGATCCTGTCCGAGAAAAGACTCCTATTCCTTCTTCGAATAAGAGGCCTTATTCCGATGGGGTCACTCCCATTGAGGCTTTGCAAAATCTTGCTATTGGTAGCAAGTCATCTTCCGATACTTCGCCCGTTCCTCCCGCAGGGAATTTCAGCAAAAAATCCAAGTTAGAGATTGGCGGAGGGGCCTCTGCTGAAGCTTCAGGAATTGATAATCCTCCCCGACCTCTTGTCGATTTCTCTCCTCCAAAAGTTGCTTCTTCCCTGCACGAGGAGTTGAAAGATGGATCTCCTTCTAAGGTTGATCCCATGGGTAACTTGTTGCAATCTAACTTTACTTCTTCGGAGACTGACATACCCAAGGAGAGAAACGCATCCAAGGAGAGGAACATAGAAGAGTTGTTTGAGTCTGGGCAGCACTTCCTTTTTCAGGTGTGCATTTATTTATTCTTCCTTTCTTCTTCCTCTCCTTCCTTTTTTTTTTTTTTTTTTTTTTTTTTTTTTTTTTTAGCGCTGTTGATCCTTTTAACAGGCCGGACAAGACTTTATTGAGCTTAAAACATTTGCTGAGCGGGAGACCAATCAGCGTGCTGCTATCTCTCTCGAGCTGGAGGAGAAGAAAGTCGAGTTCGATCGTGTCCTCGCAGAGAAGCTTGCTTTAGAGAGGGAGAAGACTGCTATCGAGCGTGGAGAGGAGATCCATAAGCAGCTGAACGAGAAACTCGAAAAACTGAAGAGCCTTCACGAGCAGGAGAAACAAGATTTCACACGTCGAGAAAAAGGAGGCTTATGATCGTGGATTTGAAGCAGGATGTGAGGCTCGCAACGCTGAGCTTCGAAAGATTCTCTCTGACAATAAGCTTGTTTAGATGTTGTCTCTTATTTACCCGGGCTTGTAATATGTCTATACTGTTTTTACTTGTGCGATCATGAATAATTTTCAGATATTTTATTTTCTATGGCTTGTAATAATTTACTTTCTTCTCGAATCGCATGTTCCTCTTATGTGTTCTTTCTTTGATCATGCTTTAGTTTGCCTTCTTAATCTTTCGATCTTGGCGTAGTAATTCCGCTTAATTTCCAAAAGTAATATCACTTTCTCTTCCCGGCGAAATTCTCGGGAGTCGCGACAACCTTTTGATCTTGACCCTTTTTTTTTGTTTTCTGATAGCCGTTGGATTTTTGAGAACAGTATCTATAAATGGGGCTCTTCGTTTTGCATTCTTATAATATCTTTCGAAAACAGATTCCTTCGATCATGCTGATTAGAAGATCTTGTTGCACGACTCAATATTTCGAATTTCGGGTTAGGAGTTATATTGCGTATCATAGTAAGATTTATACTTCGATCTCGACTAGGGTATCTGCAGGCGAACGCTATTTCAACCTTGAAGACCAGTAAGCTTTATTGCTGACCATCCACGACCCTAATGGCCCATGGCCTTTTTGTGGTTTAGGGAGGCTCTGGCGTCAAGTTTTTCGAGGGTATGACGCAACTTGCTAGGTTCTTTTTTGAAAACATTTCGGGTAGTGATTCGGAGATTGACGTCCTTCATAAAATGTTCACGTTTCTCCCGGGAAAGAGATGTATTGCCCTTCTCCTTTTCGAAGAAGTACGACCATAGTCGAAGACTCGTTGGCTCGATAGGCGTTTCCTGGTCGAGTAAGGATATTATCGTCCGCCGAAAATTTCATAGGATCGGCCAGTTATGAAGATGTAATAGGGGTTGATATCTTTGTATCTTGTGATTGCTTCATATGTGAAGCTCGGAAAATACTTTTTATCGATCTTTACGACGGCTTTACTTATCCTTAGGCCGATTACTGACAAAGCTTTCTTTACATGATGTATTTAGATTTCTTTATGATTTTTCTTTGATGATTGGAGCTGAGTCTACGATGAATTCGGATAGGAATGAACTCGAGTGGAACAATTTTGACATTTTCTTCACTTTTTTCCCGAAACAGTTTCTGTATTTTCGGGAATCGTAACGGTCGGCGCATTTATTGCTTATATCTCTGCCGTTAGTTCTATCAAATCTGAGTCGTTAATTGCCTTTTCCTTCCACTATATATAGTTTCGTAGTTACCTTCAAATTTTACATTTCAGTAATATTTCTGATCGGCTCTATGATTGAGATTTTACTCTCTCTGGCCATAATGTTCCGTTTATTATCTCCGACTGAACTTGATGGGGGCTATTTCGCACCCTACATACTGATCAGATCGAACAAAGATTATAAGATCGATTCGACCAATTATAAAGGATCGGGATCTTCTTACAGACCCTGCCAAATGCCGCTCGCTCCGAGTAAAGATTATACTCCGGACCCAAGAAGGATAGTTGGGCCGAGTCCAAGCAGGACTATGATTCCTTGTAATACTAGGTTTAGCGTAATATATATACCTAGTTATTCATTGTATGAGATAACTACGAATTCTCTTAATTCTGAGATTACACAAGAATACATTAATAGAACTCAATAATATCCATTATTATTGCAGAATTCTACATTCATATTGGAGTATTCTTAATTTTGTTAATGGTTTTACTTCTTGCCTTTGATTATTGCTTTTCTTTGTAAACGATCCATCCAGAATAAAGTAACAGAGCCCAATATACTGAATAATTCAATATCCAAACCCCCGATATCACAAATTCACTGATATTAAATTAACCTGACGAAAAACGGTTAAATCAGTTGGCGCCCACCGAGGGGCTAGGTTAATTATTCGATCGACATATGGCTCGCCCAAGGAAAAGCGCCCGTGTCGGAGCAAGAAGTAACACAACCACCGGTCATAACACATCTGAAGATCCACAGGAGAACGACAATAATAACGTTCCCAACACCGACGAGAATTTGCAGAATACCCATCCCCGACATCAGGAACCCCTAGAAGGTCCTCCCGGTACGATACAGGAAGAGCCGGAAGTCCCCGAGATCCCCGTTCCTCTCCCGGGTGCTCAGGAGAAATTACGACAAATAGCGATGCTCGTTAAATCGCTCTCCCCAGAAGAATTACTTGTGCTTGATCAAATTCCGCGAAACCCTAGGGCTGCCAGGACAATTCCTGCTCGGAGAACGCCCGGACAAAACGATCAAGTATCTCAACAAGCTGATAGCCCACCAAGCGAGCACCGCTCACTACACAGTCCACAACAGGACAATTCAAAACCCTCCGACAATAATCCTCGAAGAAAACCAGGTCACAGAAAAACCCAGGCGAAGCGCAGTGGATCCAGGGAACGTACAATTATCCCAATTGATGATGACATAGATGATACAATCCCTGATCGACCACGAACGGCTCGACTGACGGAAAGAGAAATTGAAAGGATGGTGCAGGACCGACTCGAACAACGCTTACGATCTATTCAAAATCCGTGGGCCCGAACCACGGAACTCCAGGAGAGCCTTGCGGCCTGTTCTCCCTTCTGCAGGGAAATAAAAGAGGCACAATCGATCGGACAAGTCCCGGGTAGACTACCTCGCTATGATGGAACCACTGACCCGGATGATTATATTTTTAGCTTTACGAATATAATGAATTTATATGCCCACTCTGCCGAATTCACTGCCAAATTAATGGTAACTACATTCGAAGGACTCGCATTGGACTGGTTCGCGAAACAACCTGCCAACTCCATATTCAGCTTTAGGGAACTCTGTAACAAATTGACGCAGCAGTTTGCCAGTCAGAAGAGACAAAAACTTCCGATGAGCTACCTTGGAACTATATATCAACAAGAAGGAGAATCCCTAAGGAATTGGTTGGCCAGATTCAACGTAGAATTACTTAAAATCGATTCCCCAAATATCGATTACATAATATCTATCCTCTTCGATCTCACTAAAAATAGGCAGTTCGGAAATGCCCTCAGTCGAAAACAACCAAGAACGTTCGCCGACATCATGAGCCTGGCGTCTAAGTATATGACCCAAGAAGAGATGAATTCCTTTAAGGATAAGAACAAAAACAAAGTCGCGGCTACAGGGTCTAAGCGGCATGACAAGATTCCCGCCCAAAGATCCTTGGATTACGAGCGATCTTCCAGGAGAGGTAACGTTTTCCAGCGACTGGAATACAGCAGAGCCGACCAAGAAAGGCAACCTAATTTCTACCAAAGACCAAGAAACCCTGAACAACCAATCAGAAGCAGAGTGAATCAAGTAGAACACCCAAGATTAAATGCTCCAATGGAAGAAATCTTGGAAGTTCTAGAAAGGAATAATTGGATTCCCGAGGCGAGGAAAATCGCTCAGCCCAGACCAGGGTCTAGAAACTATGATCAATACTGTAAGTACCATAGGGCACATGGGCATCGAACGGAAAATTGTTTTCACCTTAAAAGAGAAGTTGAAAAACTGATCGAGCAAGGAAAACTAGACGAATACATAGAACGAGATAATCGCAAAAGGGAAAGAAGCAGAAGCCCCCGGAACGGAACTCAAAGGAGAAGTTCTCATCGAAGATCACCTGAACGGCGGCCTACTCAGGAATTGAATCACGACCAGGTCAATGGGACTATCCACACTATATCCGGGGGGCCTGCGGGTGGAGATAGTCGTAATGCTAGACGAAGAACGACCAGATCCATAATTGCAAATTCTAAATATCCAAAAGAAATATGGACATTAGAAAACAGGCCAACAAATCACCAGCCGATCAGCTTTAACGAAGGTGAAGTACCTAAAAACATCACTTGGGATACAAAAGAGGATAACCCAGATTTCCCTATGGTAGTGTCGTTAGAAATAGCAAATTATAATGTGAGAAGAATCCTAATCGATAATGGAAGCTCAGCAAACATCATCTCCAGAGAGGTCTTAGCACAAATGAACCTCGGGCAAATAAACCTACAAAGGGTAGCAACGCCGTTAGTAGGCTTTGGAGGCTCCGAAATCATCCCCCGCGGAACGATATCTTTAAGTGTATCGCTCGGAAAGAAACCACTTCGGACCGTGAAGTTGGTAAAATTCCTAGTGGTAGATACACCCTTCGCTTATAACGCTATATTAGGGCGACCAGCCCTTAACCTTTTTCGAGCTGTAGTCTCTACCTATCATCAGAAAATAAAATTTCCAACCGACAGCGGCATTGGGGAAATAACGAACGACCACTGTATGGCATGGGACTGCTACAACACATCATTAACGTTGAAAGAACACCCCAAGTCAATTACTCCGAGCAAGAGAAAGATCGTAGACGATCTCACTAGAAATGAGGTCGAAATTCCTATTACTGATCGATTAGATAAAAAGGGGAAAGAACCACTAGACTTATCATTGCAACCCCCATAACATAAAGATATAATTCTGGTAGAAGGCGACTCGTCCAAAAAGACAAGAATTGGTACAGAATTGAGCAAAGAAGCAGAAGTAATGTTAATCGAATTTCTAAGAAATAACGTGGACGTCTTCGCCTGGAGTGCAAATGACATCGAAGGGATCGATCCTCGGGTAATCAAGCATACCCTAAAAATTGACCCTTCAGCGAAACCCGCCAGACAGAAGAAAAGAAATCATGGACCAGTAAAAGATAAAATTATCAAAGCCGAGGTTGAAAGACTGCTGGAGGCAAAACAAATCCGAGAAATACATTTCTCGGAATGGCTATGTAATGTTGTACTAGTAGCAAAAGGGGATAAAAAGGACAACAAATGGAGGATGTGTAATGATTTCACCGACCTTAACAAGTTATGTCCACGCGACCCTTACCCCCTCCCAAGAATTGATTTATTGGTCGACTCGACCGCTGGCTTCGCGCTGTTCAGCATGATGGACGCCTTCCAAGGTTTTTACCAAATATACATGGACGAGCGGGATCAAGAGAAGACCGCATTCATAACCGAACAGGGAGTATACTGCTTTATAGTAATGCCGTTCGGATTAAGGAACGCCGGGGCTACATACCAAAGATTGGTAAACCTAATGTTCAGGGAGTTAATCGGAGAAATAATGGAGGTCTATGTAGACGACATGTTAGTAAAAAGTATGAATGAAGCGGATCACGTAAGACATCTAGATCGATGTTTCCGAATCCTAAGAAAATACCGTATGAAGTTGAACCCTGCAAAATGCACCTTCGGTGTTAAGTCAGGAAAATTTTTGGGATATTTGGTACACCAGCGAGGAATAGAAGCCAACCCAGAAAAAATTCGAGCCATAACTGAAATGAAACCTCCCAAGACCATCTCTCAAGTGCAAAGCTTGGTTGGGAAGATCGTAGCATTGAATAGATTCATATCTAAATCTGCGGACAGAAGCTTGCCCTTTTTCCAAACGCTTCGAAAAGCGAAAAACTTCGTTTGGACCGAAGAATGTGAACGAGCCTTCGAACAACTCAAAGAATATTTGACATCCCCTCCGATGTTGGCCAAACCAACAGAAGGGGAACCATTGTACATATACATCTCCATCTCCGATACGGCCATTAGCTCAGTACTAATTAAGATAGAGGGTTCAGAGCATAAGCCTGTCTATTATCTCAGCAAGTTATTACAAGGGGCGGAGAAGAATTACTTGGAAATAGAAAAATTCACGCTGGCCTTAGTAGTGGCTGCTCGAAAACTCCGACCCTACTTCTTAACCTACAAAATCATCGTTTTGACGAACCAACCGCTTAGGCAGATCCTAGCAAAACCAGAAGCCTCCGGAAGACTAATCAAATGGGCCATCGAACTCAGCCAATTCGATATCGACTACAAACCAAGGGTCGCCATCAAGGCCCAAGTATTGGCTGATTTTTTATTGGAAACACCAACACAATCATCAAACACCCTCCATGAGGATATATTTATCATAGAAGATCAAACCTGGTTAATGCATGTAGATGGTGCTTCAAGCCGGGAAGGAGGAGGCGCCGGAATCAACTTCACCGGACCTAATAAAGAAGATTTGAATTATGCTATTACATTGGACTTTGTCGTAACAAATAACGAAGCAGAGTATGAGGCGTTAATCGCAGGAATGGAAATGGCAATCAAAGCCAACATAAAGAGGCTAAAAGTATTAACCGACTCAGAGTTAGTACAAAGGCAAATAGAAGGCTTATACGAGGCTAAGGAATTCAACATGATCAAATACCTCGCCAAAGTAAAAGCACTGGCCGAGAAGTTTGAAGATTTCGACATACAAAACATTCCACGTTCGGAAAATAAATGGGCCGATCAACTATCTAAGTTTACAGGATCCCAAGACGGAAAGACCGAACGAGTGATCAACTGGCTGATCTCTTCTACACCGGCTGTCGACATCGATGAGACACCGATAGTCGATATAATGGAAATCGAAGAAGTCGAAGATAATTGGATGACACCAATGATAGACTATCTTCGTGAAGGAAAACTACCATCTGATCAGAATGAAGCTCGGAAAATAAAATATCGAGCCCCAAAATATACACTCGTAGAAGGAAGACTCTACCGAAGGTCAGTATCAGGAATTATCCTGAGATGCGTCTCTGAATCCCAAACCGCTGAAATACTGCGAGAAATACATGAAGGAGACGCGGGAAATCACAGCGGATCGAGGGCATTGGCTTTAAAATGCCTCAGAACAGGTTACTATTGGCCTACTGTCAATAAGGACGCCGCAAATTACGTCCGAGAATGTCATCATTGCCAAGTACATGCCAACGTATGTCATCAACCAGCAGAAAATATGCACCCGATTCCAATTTGTTGGCCTTTCGATCAATGGGGAATGGACATCGTGGGGCCTTTCCCAGCGGCCAGATCAAAGAAAGCTTACGTCCTGGTCGCTGTAGAGTATTTCAGCAAATGGATAGAGTGCATCGCCTTAGCGCGAATAACTCAATTCCAAGTGATCAACTTCCTTTGGAAGTTCATAGTCTGTCGATTTGGCATCCCTAGGATCCTAATTTCCGATAATGGAACCCAATTCGCTGGAAAACAAGTGATAGAATGGTGTTCGAAACTGGGAATTCAACAAAATTTCACTTCAGTCGGGCATCCAAGAGCGAACGGACAAACCGAAGTAGCAAACCGAGAGATAATAAAATCTTTGGAAAAAAGATTAGGATCAGCCAAAGGAAAATGGCTCGATGAACTACCAGGAGTATTGTGGGCTAATCGAACCACGGTAAGAAACTCAACTGGGGAAACCCCATTCAGCTTGGTATATGGGTCGGAAGCTGTTATTCCTGTGGAAACTTTAATTCCAACGCCAAGAATAGAGATGTTTGATGAACAAGAAAATGAAAAGGCAAGAGAAAATGACGTCGATCTAACAGAAGCCTTAAGGGATAAAGCTGCCGTACGCCTACAAGCCACTAAGGCAAATATGGAGAAAGCATACAATCAAAAAGTACGCGTCCGAACCTTCAAAGAAGGAGACTTGGTTTTGAAAAAGGTAGAAGTATCCAAGCATGTGGGAAAGTTACAACAAAATTGGGATGGACCTTACATCGTCATTGGCGTAGGAAAGAAAGGTTCATACAAAATTGCACAAATGGATGGGACAGCCTTACCAAGAACCTGGAACGCAGTCAACCTTAGGAAATACTATGGTAAATAAATTTTAGCAGATTATACTGCATTGTTTTATTTTACTTTACTTTATCAAGTTTTAATCCTTGTAACAAAGGCCTCAGCCTAGAGTTCAATTAGTAAAAATTTTAGCATTTTCTATACATCGATTATTTCGATTAACGCTCTGTGGAATTACACTAGCATATTGATAAATATCAGAACGAAGCGAGTCGAGTATACATTGATCCGCTCAATAAACACTCCTCGATTTATGTCAACGGCAAAAAGGACTTTTTGGTGACAAACCTAAGTCTAAATTATAATGAGTCGAGTATACATTGATCCGCTCAATAAACACTCCTCATTCCGACCACAAAAACAAAACGAGTCGAGTAAACATTGATCCGCTCAATAAAAACTCCTCGATCGAACACAACAAACATAAAGACTTATTGGTGCGAAAAACCTAAGTCCAAACAAAACGAGTTGAGTAAACATCGATCCGCTCGATAAAAACTCCTCGATATATATTCAACGATCAAAAAGACTTTCAGGTACTAAAAACCTAAGTCTAAACAAAACGAGTTGAGTAAACATCGATCCGCTCGATAAAAACTCCTCGATATATATTCAACGATCAAAAAGACTTTCAGGTACTAAAAACCTAAGTCTAAACAAAACGAGTTGAGTAAACATCGATCCGCTCGATAAAAACTCCTCGATATATCTACAATGATTGAAAGACTTCAGGTACTAAAAACCTAAGTCTAAACAAAACGAGTTGAGTAAACATCGATCCGCTCGATAAAAACTCCTCGATATATATTCAACGATCAAAAAGACTTTCAGGTACTAAAAACCTAAGTCTAAACAAAACGAGTTGAGTAAACATCGATCCGCTCGATAAAAACTCCTCGATATATCTACAATGATTGAAAGACTTCAGGTACTAAAAACCTAAGTCTAAACAAAACGAGTTGAGTAAACATCGATCCGCTCGATAAAAACTCCTCGATATATATTCAACGATCAAAAAGACTTTCAGGTACTAAAAACCTAAGTCTAAACAAAACGAGTTGAGTAAACATCGATCCGCTCGATAAAAACTCCTCGATATATCTACAATGATTGAAAGACTTCAGGTACTAAAAACCTAAGTCTAAACAAAACGAGTTGAGTAAACATCGATCCGCTCGATAAAAACTCCTCGATATATATTCAACGATCAAAAAGACTTTCAGGTACTAAAAACCTAAGTCTAAACAAAACGAGTTGAGTAAACATCGATCCGCTCGATAAAAACTCCTCGATATATCTACAATGATTGAAAGACTTCAGGTACTAAAAACCTAAGTCTAAACAAAACGAGTTGAGTAAACATCGATCCGCTCGATAAAAACTCCTCAACATATATATTCAACGATCAAAAAGACTTTTGGTATTAAAAACCTAAGTCTAAATAAAACGAGTAGAGTAAACATGGATCCGCTCGATATACACTCCTCGAACTATTTACAACGAGAAAAAGACTTTTTGGTATTAAAACCTAAGTCTAGATAAAACGAGTTGAGTAAACATCGATCCGCTCGATAAAAACTCCTCGATATGTTTTCAATGATTAAAAGACTTTTGGGTTAAAAACCTAAGTATAATTACAAACGAATCGAGTATACATTGATCCGCTCAATAAAAACTCCTCGATCTACTCCTAACGATCTAAAAAAGATCCGCTGATACTCCTAAAGTTTTGAAAGATAAATCAAGTATGAATTCATCTGCTCGGAAATTACTCCTCGTAAATAAAATTATCAAACGACAAAGAAGATGCAAGAAATAAAATAATATTTTATTCATCAAATCAATTACATACAAATATCCTACGTTACAGAAATCTGCTTGCTACCTAAAGATCGTTACAATGATCTAGTTAAATTGATCCTATGGGATCGACTATCTTCACGACAATGTCCACGGAAACACCAATCTCCTCCCTAGTACCTCATCGATCATAATAAACCACCTAAGAAGCATGCTGCTCAGGATGGTCGACTTCTTTGGTTCGATGGCCAGGCTCTGAAGATCAAATGTTGTTCCAGATGAAATGAACACTACCAGCCAGATAAGCTAGCAATGCTCACTCACCCAGAAGAAGATACTGCTTTTACTTTATCTATAAAACATTTTACTCTCGAGCAGCATCTCTTCAGGACCGTCGTGAAACGGTAAGTTTACCAGCCACCCCGATGGTCTATCACTCCGGAGGTAACATCGAAGAGCGGAGGCGGCTGGCAAGTATGAACCCCCCATGTGCAGACGGAAACCACGGACCTCTAAGGTGATGAAGACTAAAGCAGAGATCTCATGGGATCCATCGATACAAGGAAGGGCTGACATGGGACCCGTCAATACAAGACTGGGGACAATTCCTTTACTGCGAACGAACAAATCACGATAATGTGACTTCTTGAACATTATGGGGTCCGAAGGCAAAATGAAATCTAAGGAAACAGAGATCTTCATTGTTATGAATGGAAAATAAGGAAACTACCTACTTATTTATAGGCGCCCGTGAGAATGATCCTACGGATAATAGGAGTTTAATCAAGGGACGAAAACGCGACCCTTTGACTTCCCGAATTAAATGCAAGTAAGTTGGAACGGCGCCCGTCTGATCGACTCAACTGATCGATGACAAACAAATCTACAGATCGAAGCGATCAACAAAATAATCCAAGAAAACTTAAAGAAGTTCAAAGACCAAAACGATCTGCACGATCATATATGAGGGTCGCCTAATAGAAAATATTAAGAACTCCTCAACGAAGGCATGCAAAGTTGAACCGTTGAAAGAGGATAATTGCTTAAAAACGACCAGAGCCTCCACCATACGGGGGTCGTAACTGCCTCATACATCATTGGGGGACTACTAAGTTGGCCATACAAGAATTCCATTTAGAATCCAAGATATCTGACATCGAAATCAGGAGAATAGCCCTCCCTATTCGAAACTATAAGGCCGTCACTGCCTAATTTTCCAAAGAATTGCTGAAGGAGGTCTGAACGGGTCAGATCTGGCCAGGACTGTTACATTTTCCAATTCCTCCCATATCAAGAGTATGATATACTGGCTAGAGAAATGTATAATTGAAAAGCTAATGATGGAAGACATGGATAGGTGAAAAGCACCTAAAGGAAAATTTCCCTTTGAGGAAAAGAAAAACTGAAATTCAACAGGAGGAACAATAACCTCCTTATATAAGATATATGTCATATAAGGACAAATTTATAAGGCATGAATCGAGCATCGACCAGACATCTAAGGGTTTACACAACGACGATCGGCTGGATTGATCAACAAAGATTAAATATGCGAAGCAAATATTATACCATTCAGTTATCTTACAAGCGACCAAAGCAAGATCAAGCTTACTTTCTCCGTACTTAAATCTCTCCGCAGAAATAAAATTCAGATAAGTAAACTAATCTTTGTCAATTACTACATGATGGTATATTTGTGCCTAGCAATAACATATATGAACAAGATATATCATTAGAATCAAGGCAAGAATCTGCCTACAGAAGAGATCATAATTTCCAATCTAATCTCCCAATACAAAAACCTCTGCCCGGGCAACTACACAAAAGCTGGGCATCATCATCAAAAAAAAAAAAAAAAAAAAAAAAAGGAGACAGTCCAAAGTCTGCCAGATTGAATAAAGATCATTGAGAAGAATCGCCAGAGGGGCGACCAGCAGAAACAGGCCTCCGAGGAGTTAGGTTACCAGCAAACGCCATCAACTCCTCCTGACGCTTAAGATAACCGGCATCATAACCATCATCATATGCCTGTTGACGAGATCCCTCTGCCGACGCGGCAGCCTGAACTAGGTCGCCTTTCTCTTTCTCAAGAATAACTTGGTCAGCCTCTAACTTTTGGAGATCATCTTTAGCAAGTTGCAGCTGCAGCTCCAAACCCCTGGTTTTAGCTTTCTCCGACTCCAGCTGACCTTGAAGAGCTCTCCGACTATTCCACAGTTCATCATTTTGCACACCCAGCTGGAGTGCAAAATACTTGCCCTAAAAACAGAAAGAGTAAGAAAAACCGCCGTACAACAAAGAATTCAAAACAAAGAACAGGAAAAATGTTCGAAATATGTTTACCTGTTCACATATCTTCACCAGAGATTGAACAAGGCGAACATTGGAAGTACCTTCGAGCTTCCTCAATTCGCCGGGCAAAATAGTACTCATGCCTAAGTCCCAAGACAAAGCATCAGGTTCAACAGAACCAGGCAGTTCGATTGTCAAAGGGACACCGTCGGAACGTGGAGTCTCCGACAAAAGAATGTCATTAACCTGCATAAGCACACAGCGATCATCTAACGGACGAGGGGAGTCCCTCTCGTCGGGACTAACAGAGGTCTCTTTCCTGGAAGCAGATATAACGGTCCGACGACCAGACCTCGACCCAGATCGACCCCCAGAAGGTCCCCCAGACTCAAAAGAAGCAGTCGTTACAGTGGTATCATGAAACAGATATTCAGGACCATATTGCGAAATAGACTGCGTTATGGAAGGATTGACAGAAAAACCATCACCGACTTGCCCTTCACTAACTAGCAGGGCAGTAGAAGTAGAAAAAGGAAGGGAACTAACAAAATCCCCTCCATGAGATCCATACTCGTAAGAAGAAAAACCTGAAGAAACAGGTATGTCGTAAACCTGTTCCATGTTGGATGGATCTCCGAAAGCTAATCGACATGGGGAAGACCTATTACCTCCCGCGGGGGTAGAAGAAAAGTTTGGTTGGAGGAGCGACGAACTAACTTCTGATAAAGGTTGGAACGTGGTAATAGGAGTATCGATCATCGAACTACTAACTGAGGACGAACGAGGAGGCTCCATCGAAGGCCCTTCTCTTCGAAATTTCTTCGATCTATTATCCCTAGCGCCCTCACGAGAAGGTCGCTTCGAAGTATTACCGAAAAGGTTACTCATGATCGGATTACGGAAAAATATAAATTAATATCGAGGAAGTTTATCGACTAGCTCAAGAAAGAGTATTATGTTAAGAGAGGAGTATAGCAGTAAAAAAGACAAGTCAAATTTTACCTCTCGTATTTATACTACACGAAAAGACGCGACTGACCCGAAGAAAGGGCGCGAAACAGGAAAACTGACCTTGGAGCAAACGCTAGAATTTGAAAAGACACATACATAATGATTACGGCAAATTAAATGACTTGTCTGAATCATTACAGCGAATGTGAAAGGACACGACTGTCAGAATAAGAAACGTTTAGTGTACAAAGTAGGGAAAGCTAAGCTACAATTAAACCTACAAGCGGATAATTACAAAGATTATTTCAAAAATAAATCACTATTTCAAGAAGCCTGGTCGCTTTCCGGAATCTTCTGCTCACTATTGACGACCTCAGTCATGCCTATATCGTCTTCTTCTTCCTCTTCGTCTACTGGATCGATGAAAGTATTATCGAGCTCATCGTTAACATCAGAAGGAGGAATCGGCAATGGATTTCCAAATTCCTCGACAAGATTAGCCAGAGGAAAACCTTGATATTCGACATCTGGAACCTCGGAAGAAGAATAAAGCTCGCCATAACGGTTCAACCGGATATGAGCTGCCTTAAAATACTCCTTCCGACGATCGTCGATCATCTCCAAAGCGACCAGTTGATGAATCGATTTTTTAAAAGTATTCTCAAGAAGAGGGCCGACCATCCGGTACACCAACGCCGTATGAACAGGAGAGTTGAGGAATTCACGAACAACTTGTTCGTCAGATTTCCTAACATATCGATCTCTTTGCCTAAGTGGGACATCATTTTCATACTCCTCTAAAGAAGCTTCAAGGCGTGATACTTGAGATTCAAGCTCACTAATGCGAGTCGTGCTTTTTAACTGCAATTCTTCTAATTTTCTAGCCATTTGATTGGCTTGTTCTTGAACACGAGAAACCTCTATCACCCTATCTATCATTTCTTGATCTTCGGTCCCGGCAGCACGAGTCTCTACGACAGGAACAGAGGAAGATGTGGAGGGACCAACTTCTGAACCGGAAGATTTGTGAAGTAAAGCTTTATACTTCTCTTCAAGGAAATCACACTGTTGTTTCCAGAGAGAATTTTCATAAGCGTACGATGTCAGACAGGTGTTAACCTGAAATAACGAAGGGGTCAGAAAGAAACGAATTAGCGAATTAAGAAAATCCTAAAAGATCACTTCATCAGAATAATAGAAAGAAAAAGATCTCACCTTTTCAGCGTAAAGAGAAGCTCGCTGGAATTTCTCCAAAGGATCCTTATGAAGAAGCTTATTAAGATCGCGAGTAAGAACGCCAGACAAAAGAATACGGGTCGCCTTATCGACCGCATTCTCGTTATTATCATGAATAAGAGAATCCTTCTCGGAATAACCAGCGGCCCTCCTTCCCTCTAAATGATCCTCGATCATTTCGACCAGAGTAGGATTTGGATGTTTATCCCCGAGTAAAGAAAGGTCGTCACCAGAACGTCCATAGTAGCTCCTCTTCCTGTTAGCTGGATTATTAGATGGATGAGGCATTGACCAGCTGCGACATCCTCGAATACCCAAAGAGGTTCTAAGATGAAGCGGAGGGTAACCGGGTCCCATGCCCTGACGAATAGGGGACTCACGTGAAGAATCCGGAGATTCCTCTCTATTCTCCTCGGATTCATGACCCAACTCCAATTTCCTTTTTCGAGACGCCCTCTGCTCGATAGGATTATTCTCTACTGACTTGGAAGATTTCGACAGCACCATTTTTCCCTTCGAAGAATGTCGGGAGTTTTCTACCATATGAGCTGGAAAAGAAACAAAAATAAAGTTAATTTCTCCATATAAAAAGTATAGTGACAATACTAAAGATCAAATAAAATGCTAACCTAGAGGTTCAGATGATGAACTGATGGGAAAATTATGGACACTTAACCCCGCCTTACGAAGAAAAGATTCCCCAATCAGAAGAGCGCTTTGATATTTGTTTGTACGCATCTCGGGAATCTCAGTGATAAACTGTACATCGTCAGGAACAAGTTCACCAGTCGGTGAGCGACCTCCAGGAATCCAACTGGAACCATGATCCCACGAGAAAGGCGTGGTCGAACCATCCGCCAAACGGAGATTAGACGGAGGACGAACAAAGAAGAAATGAGATTTCCATGAGGGATTACTAGAAACCGGAGCATCAAAGATTGCTCGGCTAGGCCGCTGACTAGCGAAGAAATATCCACGGTTTGAAGAACTAGAAATATTAAAACGAAAAAGTTGCGTAAAGTTACGAAAAGAAGGTTTAAATCCCTTTGCAATCATCAGAACGGAAAAACAAACCACGAAAGCAACAGAATTTGGAACCAGTTGTGTCAAGCACACGCTGAAAGTTTTTAGAACTTCCAGAAAAAGGGGAGACAAAGGAAGACGCAGTCCGCTATTAAAGTGAGCCGTATAAAAGGCTCGACATCCCTCCGGTGGAGAAGTGACCCTATCAGTAGGGGAAGGAAGAATTATTTCAGAACCTTCCGGAAAATATTTGGTATAGTTATTCACGACTTCAGGGAATGTTTCCTCTGTATATGCGCAAGCTACATCCTCAATTGGTTCAGAAATCTGAGGAACAGTACCTTTGCCCTTTTTGGCTCGGGCAGCTACATCCGCATCGGAAAGGATTCGTACCTTGTAAGTATCTTCTACAGGGATAACAAGGTCAGATACCGTAGTTTGTTCACCCAGAGGATTAGAATGTAACTCCTCCTCGTTATCAGGGGCGATGATCTCTCTAGGAGAAGAAGAAGATCTTCTTACGGAAGCCATCTATATTCTAGTTCTCGGAAGAAGAAGGTCGATGAAAGGAAAATTTTATACGACGAACGACCAAACTAGAAAATGACTGCGATCTAAAAGCAAATATAAAAGAGAAATGGCAAACTCGAAAGTCACCTATTTATAAAGAAATGAGAAAAGACGTTTCGAACTCATCGCAGCTACTCAATTTCCCGCCAAAAACGGAAGGATACAAAAAGCCTCCTGAATAGACGCGTGGCGATCCATAATTAGACAGAAGAAACGACTATCTATGATACGTAGCACTCTTTTCCTTACCTAAGATTTTTTCCCACTGGGTTTTTTCTTAAGTAAGGTTTTTAACGAGGCTCCGTTCATAGAAAAGAAACAGTCGACCAGATTTATCTACTTCTACGAGCTCCTATTATCTATACGCTCGAAGAAGTGAGGGAGTACTGATGGGGGCTATTTCGCACCCTACATACTGATCAGATCGAACAAAGATTATAAGATCGATTCGACCAATTATAAAGGATCGGGATCTTCTTACAGACCCTGCCAAATGCCGCTCGCTCCGAGTAAAGATTATACTCCGGACCCAAGAAGGATAGTTGGGCCGAGTCCAAGCAGGACTATGATTCCTTGTAATACTAGGTTTAGCGTAATATATATACCTAGTTATTCATTGTATGAGATAACTACGAATTCTCTTAATTCTGAGATTACACAAGAATACATTAATAGAACTCAATAATATCCATTATTATTGCAGAATTCTACATTCATATTGGAGTATTCTTAATTTTGTTAATGGTTTTACTTCTTGCCTTTGATTATTGCTTTTCTTTGTAAACGATCCATCCAGAATAAAGTAACAGAGCCCAATATACTGAATAATTCAATATCCAAACCCCCGATATCACAAATTCACTGATATTAAATTAACCTGACGAAAAACGGTTAAATCAGAACTGTTCGAGGTTCTCCTTCGAACTATCTTCCTTCATAAATTTTGCTATCTCTTGATGGCAACTTATTTCGATTAGGGTATCGGCAGGCGAAAGTAATTGCGACTGGGGTACCGGAAGGCGACCAGCTCTCTTTGACTCCAAGTCTTTGAGGCAGGTTCGATCTTCTGTATCCTGTCAATCCACCCAGTCGGATAGTGGGTCGACTGCTGGAGGAGTTTTCCTGCACTCGATCTCTACTTCTTCAAGATATTCCTTGAAGAATGTTGCTTTCGAGATTGCATGGAATAATTTTTCTAGGGGTTGCCTCGCTATTTCTCGATCTGGACCGGCGTGGAGCAAGTACTGAGGAAGTGATGGATGAAGGGTAGAAGCGTTGTTCTAGCCCCGTCTTACTCCTTCGATTACGGAGAGAATCTAGTGTAGGATTAATTTGTAATAGGGTTACACTAAATGTAAAGTCTTTGCTTGACTTTTCTTATCATTGTAATTTCGAACTCTTTTGTAACTGTTTGGAATGTCATGAATAAGATATTTATTTCTCTTATCATCCTTCTTTGTTATCCTGTAGAATTGCTTTCGTATACCGTCGTTGAGCATCAATTCTTCTGTCTTAAAAATATGAACAAGCGCTATTCTTTACCATGTTTGATAAATATTTAGCTGATGGATGACATCCAACATTCCTCGATTTTGAGTATAACCTGTATGGGGCTTTTATTTCCCCGTCAAATACATAATAATTAAGAGATCGAATAGAAGAATCCAAAATGATCTTTGAGTAACAATCTTAATCTGAGGGGCCAAATTCCCTAGTCGGACAAATAATCGTAAAGTAATAGTCGAAATAGGGTCTTTATCGATCTTGAATAATAATTCTGATTTAAGCGTCATGATGATGGCTGTTAGCCTTAGACGAATGAATAATTATGGAGAGATAATAGAATAGAATGCTGGTTGATCTAGGTTGATCGAGGATAATAATTTCGATCTAAGGGGCGTAGCAACGGCTTTCACCCTTAGTCGTATCAGAGCATTTTTAGCCCTTGGGTCATAGCAGAGGCTTTCACCCATTAATAATTTCGATCTAAGGGGCATAGCAACGGCTTTCACCCTTAGTCGTATCAGAGCATTTTTAGCCCTTGGGTCATAGCAGAGGCTTTCACCCATTAATAATTTCGATCTAAGGGGCATAGCAACGGCTTTCACCCTTAGTCGTATCAGAGCATTTTTAGCCCTTGGGTCTTAGCAGAGGCTTTCACCCATTAATAATTTCGATCTAAGGGGCATAGCAACGGCTTTCACCCTTAGTCGTATCAGAGCATTTTTAGCCCTTGGGTCTTAGCAGAGGCTTTCACCCATTAATAATTTCGATCTAAGGGGCATAGCAACGGCTTTCACCCTTAGTCGTATCAGAGCATTTTTAGCCCTTGGGTCATAGCAGAGGCTTTCACCCATTAATAATTTTGATCTAAGGGGCATAGCAACGGCTTTCACCCTTAGTCGTATCAGAGCATTTTTAGCCCTTGGGTCTTAGCAGAGGCTTTCACCCATTAATAATTTCGATCTAAGGGGCATAGCAACGGCTTTCACCCTTAGTCGTATCAGAGCATTTTTAGCTCGAGGGTCGTCACCCATTTTTATTTTTCGATCCAAGGGGCGTTGCAACGACTTTCACCCTTGGTCGATTTTCGAGGGTCCTAGCAACAGCTTTCACCCTTAGATAATAGTAGACTGAGACAAGTACAGATAGAATAACAGAGATCGATAATATCAGGGAGAGATGAATGAATATGAATATTGATGAAATTAGTTTCCATTGAATATGTAACTCTGATCGAAATACATTTTGACGAGAAAATAGTCTTCTGCAATCATGAGAAAAGATGAATCATGGAGAAATAGCCAGTGGTGAATAACCCAATAATCCTTATGCCTTTGTCGAGAAAATTCTTTGTCTGTAGGTTCCCAATTTCGATAAGTTTGATTTTTTCAAAACGGTTCCCGTTTTACTGGGAATCGCAACGGTCGACAAATCTTGTCCGTTCACTTCGCGAATTATACGCCGTTGGATTCTTTTCTGTTTTCGGCTATAAAAGGCTGGCATATTGTTGAAATTATCTCATTCGTTGCATCGAGAATTTATCTATCTGATCATGGTGGTCAAGACGATTATTCGATTAATTCAACTGTTTGAGTTCGGACTTCGAACAATTTTTAAGCTGAACAATCTTCGAGCGGAAGAAAAAATTACAGCAACCACGCTTAGAATATCGACAGGCAAATGCGGTTTCCATCTGGAAAGCCAATAAGCCAGGCCCATGGACCTGTTGCTACAATGCATTTAGGAAGACGTGCTGGGAATAGAATGCCGGAAAATACTGCCGAGCGTTCGCCCCTCTGTCTTCGGAAGATTGCAAATAAAGTTAAAAGCCTGCGGGTCCAAAGGATATCCCGCGCTCGGAGCTAAATTATCCCGAGTAATCGATAGGACGGGAGACCGAAAATTTCATAGGATTGTAATAATGTATAGATGTAATGTAAAGGCTGGTGCTATGCTCGATATGTATTTTCCACATCTTGTATTTTTTTGAGATAATATAAATACGTTTCCTCTTCGTTTTGTTGACAACATCAATCATAACAAGATAAATGTTCATCTTCCATAATTCCATTTTTATCTTCTAATATCGATCAAGAAATAATCAAATATCACTTGCCTGCTTGGATAATAGATAAATATTTTAGCGGACCTGAAATTGATAAGGAAAACGATGCCATAAATCTTTATCACTGCTGAATTTTCATAATTGCATAACTTCCAGGTCGAGAGTTCTGTTCGACTCAACCGATTATAGTTCTTCTATGTTGGCAGCATAAAAGCATAACAATAAATACTTGAGTGTAAAAACATCTGAATAAACTGAATATGAATCCGACATGCCATTCTTCAATAATAATGTTATGAATACGTCATAACGGTTCAAAATTTAGAATGTCGTAATTCCTCTATACTCCCCACTGAATCGCATGTCCTTCTTACCAAACAGGGCCCTATTTCTCGGGAAATGTAACGGTCATTCCATTTATTACGGACATCAAACCGCTCGTAGCCTGTTATCTGGGCCGTTGATTTAAAATCCCTTACCACTATAAAAAGGTCCCTTCGTGTATACAACACTTCTCACTTTTTCCTTATGCTCCCTCCGATCACCATGGGTCGAGTTTTAGATTTGATTCGTACTTTTTCCAAGATAAAGGAGTTTGAGGTTAGAATCAGAACCCTGTTTTTCGATCTTAGCTCCTTTAGCATAAGCTTTTTCGCTTAGAATATCGACAGGCAAAAGAACTTGCGCCTAGAATACCGGCAGGCAACCTGTTTTGCCAGACATATCTTGTCTGTGACGGGTTAGAATTCCGGTCTTCTGGTGCAGTACCCGATCGGGCAGCTGGTTACTCCGAGAGGAGCTCTTTAAATCTGAGGCACCAGCTTCCTCGAGGGCTTTCTTATGAGATAGTTCCTTCGAGTTCCTTTGGAGCGCCTCTGCTGGGATAACCCTTTGCTGCTCCGGTTCGAATTATTCTGCAAACAATGATTGAGTGTCTTGATCAATGTTTACAGACGAAGACCTAAGGTCGGTCAGAAGCCTTGGAGTGGAGCTGCGAGCCGGCTTTTATCCTGTTCGAAGACGGCTGTGCGACAGGTGGCGAGTGACCGCCAATAAAGCTTGCTGCCGAGTTCTGCATCTGGAGCGATCTTGGGAACGAAGACCGAGTACGTAACAAGATAGGATTACCTCCTGGAGTTTGTAATAGGATAAGAGTGATTGTACTGCATTTCTTGAGCTCGAATTCTGATATTATATTCGAGGCTTGGTTTTGTAACTTGTTTGGAGAATATTAATAAATAAGTTTTGTTCTCTGACCGAATTTTATTATTCAATTTCTTTTCCGCGGTCGGATATTCGTCCATTACCTTGAGAATTTACATACTTAGTTATTGTTGTTCAAATATTCAACTTATCTCAACCGATTTGAGAAAAATAGAAATAGTCGATAAACAATGAATACCGATTATGCAACCGATCTCTTAAATAACCGATTCGAACAATTTATCTTTGAAGATGATAAATACGAAGACCGGAAAAATAAATTCCGATCGTCAATAATAAGCTGCAACTTCATAGATCTTCTATGCCTTTGACATTAATCGGCGATCGAGTGATCGGAATTAGTTCTACGTTAATCTGTTGTGGACGATACCTGCTGAACTTCTTATTCGCTCTTAAAAATGGATTCTCTGCGGAAAATAACTCCCTTGAAGAAATAAATGAACTGTGCAATCATAGACCCGACCATTATCCTTAAGCTTGGAGAACTATCGTATAAGTCTTATTTCTTCGTCCTTGAAATGATGAATGCCCCAATGCTCAGGGGATCGCCTTGGATAGTGAATAACAGAGTTTCAGATCAGTAAAGCTTCCAGCTAACATACATATTTCTCCTCGTAGTAGGCATATTTCGATCTAATACTCGAATAAGGCCCCTCGGTGGGCACCAATTGATCTTGCGTGTTTTCGTGTGTTCGATCAAGGGTGGATAATCAATGCAGTAAATATGTTATACAATAAATTAGAAAGATCAATAGTATTGTATTCTGAATTATCGAGTACAGATTACAAGTGTTTGGAGTTCTATTAGAGCATTATAGGATGCCGTACATGTTAAAGGGCGAAATACATATGAGAAAGCCTAGACTACTATTCTCGAGTGATTCCGAGCAGCAGTCTCAAAGCTAGTGCACCTGGGAAGTTGTGTCTGGTGTAATAAATGCATGGGGTATTTATAGCTGAATTGGAGGGCTTGGGCCTGGGCTCGGCCCAACAGTGTCCTTCGACCTCTGGTTCTCTTATGTGCTCGGAACAATCATTTTCAGGCTTTGGTTCGGCTCTTGGTTCCTGGGGACAGGATTCGGTGCTATTCGAATTGCGTTGAGCCTAGAAAGATAGGGGATCCGAATTACTCCTCATCAGAAGGAAAGCACTCCTAGCCAAGCAGATATTCCATCTACTTCCCAGGCTGTTCAACCATCTCTGTTGGATTCCATTCAACAGATGATATCAAACTCAATGAGGGAAATGAAAGAGAGGATCACTTCCACTCTGCTGACTGCTGTGAACCAACCAAGTCAGAAAGCTGTTGTTACCAGTTCACTGATAGAAGAGGTTGCTGAAATCAAAGAAGATATAAAATCTATCAAGATGGATATGGATACTTTCATAAGAAGAACCCAAATTCCCAGTTCACTGATAGAAGAGGTTGCTGAAATCAAAGAAGATATAAATCTATCAAGATGGATATGGATACTTTCATAAGAAGAACCCAAAGTACTGCAACTGGTTGGAATGCCATGGAAGAAGCTATTGAACATTCAATGGTGGCACAAGATGAAACTCTAGAAAACATGATGAGAGACTTCAAAGCCTCGGCTGATTTATTGCTACAAACTCAGATACAGCTTGGTGACCAAGGAGAAGTCGTACTTGAGAAAGTAGAGTCCTTTACTAAGCACCAAGAACTCCTAAGGGATGCTCGACTTGAAGCCATGGAGGAAAACATCAGACTCCTCTGTGAAGCAATTCAGATCAGACCAGTCTTACCAAGACAACCATTCAACCCTGCTGATGATGACAAAAAAGGGGAAGATGGTGGTTCAATGGATTCTGAGGGTGATTCTAAGACTGCTGATGCTGGTGCAACTGAAGAACTGGAACAATCTACTGATGAACAAAGTGAAAATGAAGATGAACAAACAAGCAGACCAGTTGATCAGCCAACAGATGAAGAAGAAGAAAAGAAAGCTGACGGAGCTGACAAATCAGATGAAGAAGATGAGCCCAAGGAACTATCAATGACTGATAAGGAAATTGCTGCTGCCAAGGACTCAGCTGAAAAACAGATTAATCCTGATGTCAAGCATAAAAAGCTTGAGCTCCTGAAGAAAAGTTTCTTCAAGGAATTGGAAGCTGAAAATTCCAAACCAGAAGAAAAAGATGAAGAAGAAGACAAACAAGAAGAAAAACAAGATTAGACGAGTTCATTAGACTAGATTACTTTGTAATCAACTTTCAAATCTATAAAAGTTCAAGTTTGACTCCAATAAATCATTTCTATCTCAGAATTTTTTGAGGATCAAAACTTTAGTGTAGGTACAGGTACTTAGCTGGAGTTTTATCATCATCAAAAAGGGGGAATTTGTTGGATGAAGATGAAGATGAAGTGCAATGAAGACAAGATAATAAGGGAGGTTTTGATGATTTCCAAAACATCATAATCAGCTAAGTATGGAATTCTTAGATCCCTTAGAAGAATTTTGACCAAGTAAGAAGACATCAGAAGGGTCAAAAGTTCAAGGTCCAGAAGACTACTGATCTTATGTTGAATTCGGTTTCAGAAGGGTAGATTACCAGCTGACTCAAATCAGATGAGTTCAAGTTTTGATCAGCAGAGTATCCATCAGAAGGGTTGATTCCATCAGTAGAGTAGAAAGGATCAAGAAGTCAGCCCAACGGTAATAAATGCACTTGGAGTAATAAATGCTGGAAGAGAAGGGTATTAATGGAAAATGATTGAAGTTATTCTTGGATCAGCAGGGTGCATTTAATGCGACTGCAGAAAAGTACAACAGACTGTACAGTGCAGGTATCCATTCCAGATTTTGGGGGACCATGCTATGGATTTGAAATTTGTCTCTCATCAACGGTCATTTTTCAAATTCAAGTATAAATAGAGCTGATTTCAAGAGCTGGAGAAATATAACAACATAACTCTGAGAAAATTCCCGAAGCAAAATCTCTCTAAGTCTCAAGAACAGCTCACTCGTCTGGTGAAGTCATTTGTTGACAAAACCAAGTTGAAGCCAAAGAGAATACATCCTTCTGAGTGAATCTTTATTAGCTGAGTGTTGTGAGAAGTATAGATCCGTCTAAGTGAGTGATCTAACTTCATGGATAGGTGTTTCTTTGTGATTCTCTATTGTGAGCTTGCGGCCTTTACATTTGTTGTTTAGCGTAAGTAGAGTGTATTGTAATCTAAGTGATTATAGTATAACCCAAGATCTAAGTGACTTGGAAGAGTGGACTAAAGGATTTTTATCCATATAATCACTATAAAAATTCTATGTGTTTTATTTTGCATAAGTTTTCTTTCATATCTCAAAACTGCATATCTTAACACTTTGAATTAGTTGTTTAAAGATTTTAAACGAAGTTTCAAAAACTGGGGATAAAATCTTTAAGAAGACTAAGTCTACTTGTGAAAAACACTTTAAATTATCCGCTGTAAGTATTCTGTTTTGAAACTGATTTTGCTGAAATCAGCTAAGTAGTTATCAGAAGAGTGGTCAACTCTGCTGTTCAAGATTTGTTCACGATCAGCTTAGTCAGCTTATTGTTCCATATAAGCTTAGTCTGCTGACAGACGACTTGAATGTTTTTAAAGTCTAAAATTTTTAGATGTCTATTCACCCCCCCTCTAGACCTCATCTGACCACTTGGGACCAACAGAAGGAAAGTCTGTAACTGAACAAACGCATGAATTGATAAATCTTGAGCACTCTCTTTCTGATGCTAAAATGAAACTTCCAGATTAATTTTTGTTTATGTCTATTATTGATAAGTTTCCCAAATCTTGGGAAAACTTTGGCATGACATTAAAACATCAAAAGGGAAAAATGGCTCTTGATGATCTTATAATTGCCATAAGTATCGAAGAGGAACACAAAAACCAAACTCATGGTGTTCCTGTTGAGTACCATCCCAAGGCAAATATGGTAACTAGAAAGAAAAAAGTGAAACATGTAAACCCCAACTCCAGATCCATAAATAAACCTAAAAATAAAAAGAAACCAAAGGCAAACAAAACATGCTGGACTTGTGGACAGATGGGTAACTGGGCTAAGGAGTGTCCTACCAAAAAGTCGAAAGCCAAATTGAGTTTACTACACCGGCTATAGTCAACATGGTTGTGGGAGATATTGGTGAAACTAGAGCTCTGGCTATGGTAAACATGATTGTGGGAGATACTAGTGAATCTAATGCTCCAAAAAACTCTGTTGATGGATATGTTTCCTTGAAACCTGAAATTCTTACTATTTTTGAACCATATGTTGGCTAATAGACACTGGGGCAAATGTGCATGTATGTGCTGATAAATTGCTATTTTTGTCTTATCAGCCTGTTGATGGACGTGACGATGGGGAATTCAAGTGGTGACAAAGTGTTAGGGATAGGATGCGTGGACTTGAAGTTTCCTTCAGGGCGCATACTATCACTACAAAGGGTGCATCATGTTCCTACGATCAGGAGAAACATAATAAGTGGTTCTGTAATAGTTAGGGAGGGTTACAAAATGAACTTTAAGTCCAATAAAATCGTAATTCTGTATTATGGGACTTTTGTTGTTAAAGGTTATTTAGATGATGGCTTATTTAAAGTAAGAGTTGAAAATGTTGGTTTTAATAAATTTTTTGAATTTCCTGTTGTGAATGCAATTGAATCTTCTAATGTTTGACATGATAGATTAGTACATTTCAATTTTGGTTCTGTTAAACGGATGATGGATTTAAATCTAATCCCCGAACATGAAATAAACCATAAAGACGAATGTCACACTTGTGTTGAGGCAAAACAAGTAAGAAAGCCATATCAATCGGTTGAAAGGCATTCTGAAATACTTCATTTGGTTCATACGGACATTTGTAAATTCAATGAAATTTTAACTTAAGATGATAAGAAATACTTTATTACTTTTATAAATGATTGCAGTAGATATTGTTATGTTTATTTATTAGAACATAAATCTGAAGCACTTGAAAAATTCATAATGTTAAAAAATGAAGCTGAAACTCAAACTGTTAAGAAACTTAAACGGTTAAGGTCAGATAGAGGTGGAGAATATGAGTCTAATTTGTTCGAAGAATATAGCCAACATTTTGGCATTATTCACGAGGAAACTCTTCCATATTCCCCTTCGTCAAATAGGATAGCAGAACGAAAGAATAGGACTTTTAAAGATATGATTAATAGTTTGCTTTTGAATTCTTGATTGCCTAAATATATGTGGGGAGAAGCTTTGATTACAGCTTGCTATATTATGAATAGAGTTCCTCTAAAACATAATTAAAGCACTCCTTTTGAATTCTGGAAAGGCAGAAAACCTAGTTTAAAATACTTTCGTGTGTGGGACTGTTTTGCAAAAGTTCTAGTTCCAGAACACAAAAGAAAGAAACTGGGTCCAAAGACTGTTGATGCAATCTTTTTAGGCTATGTGGAAACAAGCTATCTTCTCAGGTTTTTGGTAAAAAAATCAGAAATTCCTTGCATAGAGGTTAACACAATAGTTGAATATCGTGATCCTACGTTCTTTGAGGACGTATTTCACATGAAAACCGGGATGCCTAATGATAATTCTTTAGATTCAGCCCTTACATCTGAATATGTGGAAAAGATGACAAATGTTGGGGTTAATCCAAGTAGGTTTGATTCAGTACCGATTGAATCTGATGAACCTAGGCGGAGGAAGAGAGCTGGAATTGCCAAGGAAGTGATTTTATCACATACAACAACGAGGGTGATCCTGTAACCCTCAAAGATGAAATGGCTTCGAAAGAAGCAAAACATTGGAAGGTAGCTGTCAAAAGTGAGATGGACTCCATTGTCTCTAACAATACATGGGAACTAGTTTATCTCCCTCCAGGGTGTAATACGATTGGATGTAAATAGATCTTTAATAAGAAATTTAAAGCTGATGGAACCATAGATATTTAAAGCCAGGTTAGTTGCCAAAGGGTTTAGGCAAAAAGAGGGAATCGACTTTTTATATACACATTCCCCTGTTGCTCGTTTGACTACAATCCGGGTGCTAATAGCACTAGCTTCTATATATGATTTCCCAATTCACCAGATGGATGTTAAAACGGCATTCCTGTATGGTGATCTCGAGGAGAAAATCAATATGGATCGGTGATTTTACCGAATTTCGTTAGGTTCAGTAATATCAATTACAATATGGTCAAAGCTAGATTGAATATAATTTACAGGCTTAGTTACTTTATTCCGGATGGATAAACTCAAAGATGAACAATACGCAACGTAGGAAGAGTATAGAATTGTACGTCATATGTATAGCAAGAGCTCTTTTATTAGATTGAAATGTATGTAGGCCTAAGTATGATATTCTTAATAGTGCCCTAATACAATACAAGTGAAGGATTTATATGGGTCTACATCCCTAACTATAAAAGGAAACATAACCATAATAGGATTCAGAATGATGTCCCTCTGTTCTTCGGACTCTGGAGCTTGGTCGTGTTGGGATATCTCGGTTGATAGATCAAGAAAAGTGCCGAATTTTAATTTTTTTCCGAGATAACCATCAGCCCCATAAATCATAGATCCATCTTATATATGCGAATAGGTTGAATAAAAAACACAAACAGTACAAAATAAGGGGATTATGCGATTTTTACCTCACCACAAGCAAGGTGGTGGCAACCTCCGGTTTTGTTTCTGATTCACAGACAGTGATCCAATTGTCTCACCTCCAGAGTTGATCCACACCAATTGGATTGTAGTGACACCTTCAAGTCTTAGGCTACAAACTGGATCTTGAAGGCTGTCAGTAAAAAGATGTCCAGATCTACTTGCAGAGCAAGATCTAGCACAGGAAGAACAAGAGAGAGGCGGCGGTGCTAGGGCAGCTCACGGCCAAGGGGCGGCGGCTGCTAGGCTTTGGCGGTGTAGGACTAGTGGGCGGCTAGGGTTTTGTGCAAAGGTGTTCTTCTCTTTTGAGTTCAAGTTGAACTCTATTTATAAGCCTCCCTTCTAATCCTGGGTTTGCAAGACTTCTTATGGGCTTTTAATTAAAGGTCCATGTCTTGCAAAGCCTTTTAATTAACTCCTCAATTAATTTAGTCCATACTAATTAATAAATTAATATCTTTCTTAATTAATTAATTAACACTTTAATTAATTATTTAATTTATTAGTCTCCCACTTGAATTAGCACTTTAATTCAATAATTGATTTAATTACCTTTAAATCAATTATTTCCCTTTATAATTGTCACTGTCCAACTTTATTGTGTGTGACCCTCTAGGTTCAACATCAATTGGCAGCAGGCCCACTAATTCCTCGTGAATTAATTTATGAGCAATTAATTGCTCCGATCAATTAAACCCTTTTAATTGACCACTCCTAGAATCAATCTCCCTTATCAATTCAGGAGTACCCACACTTCATGGTCGATGTCTAGCCACAAGCCCATGAAGCCCAACATCAGTTGAATTGATATTTGTGAACCTCACCTCTTATAAATGCCATGTACATACGGTCCTTCTATCGACTTACTTTCCCAATCAAGACTTAGGGTGTGTGAATTGATCGGCATCTCTAAATTTGTCTCGATAACTATACTTTCAAATTCGGGATAATATTCCAGTGTGACAGCTAAATTTGGAAACTACTTTCCAAATCTGTCACCGACTGCGACCGCAAATTCCTTGGATATATTATCTTAGCCCTCATCCATTACAATGAGTCGGTAGATTCCATATGTGTACACGATGACTCGCGTACACAACTATACGCACCCAACCTAGGCATGTTATGACCAGGCTACGTGATCTATACCTAGATCTAAGTACGCACACTCATGCACCGAATTCGCCCTAGCACCTCAAGTCTAAGGACTAAATCGTACACTATTATAAGTCTTGAGAAACGTCCCATCACCGATATGCATCATGCGCTTCCACAATGCGTTTCTCTGTTCAGGTCGTTCGATGCGTTCGATCCTCTATCGAACCACCTACTCATATGCACTGGCCTCAAATGTCTTGTTCATGAAACGCTACAAACTCACTCCATGTGAATCATGCATATTTGTACAAGTCTTGACGATTCCTACGATACCCTGTCTCGTTTCGGAATCTATGACTTGGAACGTGTTTTAAGATCACGAACTTAGAGACTGTTTCATGATTGCACTCAATACCGAAGTGAATCGTCCCATAGTCTAAATGAGATCTAAGGATTTCATCCAATCGCTTAAATGTATTCACGAGAGATGAAGTTGGCCATTGTTTATTCTATACAGATATAAATAAACGTGCGTATTAATTATAGAATCAAAGACTGTTATTTACAGGATAGACCTATTACAAGAAAAAATGAACTGGCTTGCTGGGCACTATCCTATCAGGTCACTGAGAAACTCCTTATCAGGTCGAGCTGACCATTATAGTCGATCCGCATTTGGACTGTGCAACTAGTCGGGCCGACCATATCCTTATTGATTTCTCGTGTATCCTTTGGAGTGTAAAATAGCCCCCATCAGTACTCCCTCACTTCTTCGAGCGGAGATGTAATCGTAGCTCGTAGAAGTAGTTTGATTTTCCCAACTAGGCTTTATGTATCATGCCTCATTAGAAACCTTACTTGACAAAAACCCTATGGGAATAAAATCCAAAACAAGGAAAAAAATGCATAGTTTCACAAATAGTCGTATCTTTGTCCCCGTTGACAGGCGTCATTTCGAGTCGAGGAGTCACTTCTCTTCAGTCGATGGCGGGAAAATGAATCGTTGCGGAGGGGCTAAAGTCTCCTTTCGACTTCGTGTATATATATTCGTCTTTGGTTTCACCCATACTTTTTACTTTATGCCTTCTAATTTTCCGCAGTAAATTTTCAAGTCGATAAACATCATAAGTAACATATTTTTCTACGATTAACCCAAAGATCCCCGATATGGCTTCCACTTCTAGAAACCCTAACTCATCGACTATTGACGACGTGATCCCCACTGTTAACCTGGAGGGTTCTCAGAGTTTTCCTCCTGATCAAACTGAGATCTTGGACATTGATATCCAAGAAAAGGATACCTTACAGGTAGTGATGAGGGGTAATTTGGATCACCTATTCTTGGTATCTCGATGTGGATCGAACTGCGCAAGTTCCCGTCCCCGGAAGTGCCGAACCGAGCCGGGGTATGTAGTGATCTGTTCCGAGCCAATAAAGAGAATCCGAGGTCGAAGGTCACTATTGGGCCGAGCCCAGGCCCAAGTCAGCGGGCCAGAAAAGTACTCTTGCAAGTGTGTCAGAAAGCCCATCATCTCAGTTATAAATACCCCTAGCATTTATGACAACAGGAGGTCCCAGGTGCTCTTCCTCCGAGGCTACTGCTCGGAACTACTTAGGAAGAATTGTATAGGCTGTTTATGGTGTATTTCACCCTCTAGCTTGTACGGCATCCTATAATGCTCGGATAGGACTCTCGATATTTGTAATTTGTACTCAGTCGTTCCGAATACAAATACTATTGATCTTTTACTTCTGTTTACAAACATTAGCACGACATTTTACACCACTTAGGTCGAACAAGCGAAAACGCGTAAGATCAAGTGGCGCCCACCGTGGGGCCTTATTCGACTATTAGATCGAAATATGCCTACTATGAGGAGAAATACGTATATCAGAGGAGAGCCTTCCCATGCAGCAGGAGCACAGAATTCGGACAACAATGAGCCCGACAATCCGTCGCGTGCGACTCACTAACCAGAAACTCCGCCAGTTATTTTCCAGGACATCCTCCGACCAGCGAAGCATTCGTCAATTTAAGGTCGAAGATAAGACCTATGCGGTGAATTTTCGACCTTTAGATTGGTGGTTCTATTCTGTGATTGTCCAGTTCATTTATTCCTTTGTTGGATTTATTTTCCACAAATGATCGTTTCTCTATTCATAAGTGAATAAGAAGTTTCACAGATATCGTTCTCAACTAACTAACACAGAATTAATCCAATCAGCTTGATCATCGGTTAACGACAAAAGGTTATGAGAGTCTATGGAGTTACAGCTTATTAATGTTCGAAATTTATTTGTTCGACCATCATATTTAGTAATCTCGGAATAAATTACACAAATCAATTATTTCTCGATCAATCGCATAATCCGTATAAATTAATTATCGATTATCTGATGCTTTTCTCGATCAGTTGGGATAGATTTGATTTCATTCCTTTGCTCGATGACAATTTCTAATGGATCCTGCAATTGAATATTAGTAAATGTCCGTTAGTACAACGGCAACATGTTATATAAATCCTCGAAGTCGCAACCGAGGGTGGGCTACCGTTCGATCGCTAAAAGAAATTTATGATCCCGAAGGGAAGGGATAGATAATTTCACGATAACTACAAGTTCCAACGAGTCTCACTCATATTCGAGCGAAGAAATTGAAAAGACATAAAAGAATAAAACAATGAAATTCGACCAGAAAACAAAGCTTTATTATTGATGTTATTCAAACAAGTTACAAGCGAAGCCTCGGGTATAATATTAAAACTCGAACCCAAGAGATACAGTACAATCACTCCTACCCTACTACAAATTCTACGAGTAATTCTACCCTGTTATATATTCGGTCATCATTCCCTTTAGATCGCTCCAGATGCAGAACTCAGCAGTGATTCTTCATGGCCATCACTCGCCACGTGTCGCACATCCGTCTTCATACGGGATGAGAGTCGGATCGGAGCTCCTCTCCAGGGTTTCAAACCAATCTTAGGTCTTCATCTGTAAATAATGATTGTCATACTTAATCATTATCTACAGCTTAATCCGAACCGGTGCAGCGAAGGGTTATCTCAACAGTCACCCCAAGCGAGCTCGAAGGAACTATACTTCAAGAAAGCCCTCGAGGAAGCTGGTGCTCCAGATTTAAAGAACTCCTCTGAGATTAACCAGCTGCCCGATCAGACACTACACCAGAAAATCGGAATTCTAACCCACCCCAGGTAAGGTATATCTAACAAAATAGGTTGCCTGCCGGTATTCTAGGCGTAATTTCTTTTGCCTGTCGATATTCTAAGCGAAAAAGATTACACCAAAGGAACCAAGATCGAAAAACAGGGTTCGAATTCTAATCTCAAACTCCTTTATCTTGGAGATAATATGAATCAAATGTAAAACTCGATCCATGGGGATCGGACGAAGCATAAAGGGAGAAGTGACGAATGTCGTATAAACGAGTTGGACCTATTTATAGCGGCGAAGGGTTTTGAACCAACGGCCCAGATAACAGATCGTGGATGGTTAGGATGTACGTAATAAATGAACTGACCGAAACGTTTCTCGAGAAATAGGGTCCTGTTTGGTTAGGAGAATGGACGATCTAACGGTGCGTAAGGAGGGGCTTGTTCGAAAGATTCGTTCGAACAATTTTTTACTTATTACCCTATTCGAAGGACAGCACCGGGATCATGAATACTTGTCTAAAATTCAACTCTTGTGCACATGATATTCTAGATATGAAACCGGTATGAAAAACTCATAGCATTATTGTCAAGGAATCGCGATTTAAACACAAGTTCAATCTTTTCAGCTATTCTTACAACCAACTAATGATGTTCGAATTGAGAAAGCTATGATCGCTCTACTCGAACAAAACTCTCGAACTGAAAAGTTCGACAACTTTGGAAATTCGGCACTACCAAGGATCAGTTGCAACGTGTTTCTTATTAATTTTAGGTCTACCAAAATATTTGTTTGTTACTCACTCAAGAAAATGGTGTTCGGTTATTCCCTTATTAATTTTAGATGTTCGAGATCGGGTTGTTGAAGATAAGAATTTATCTGATTATGCTTTACTTTGTCGACAAGGAAAAGAGAAAAGGTATTTATGAATATTATTTCAAAGATACAAGAGTTCAAAGGAAAAATATGGGAGATACATTTCTAGCATAGCACAAGCTCATATGTTACAATAAGAACCCCATTACTTTCTACAATCCTATGAAATTTTCGGTCTCCTCTCCTATCGTTTATTCGGAGTAACTTAGCTCCGAGCATGGAATCTCCTTTGGACCCGTAGGCTTTTAGCTTTATTTACGATCCTCCGAAGACGAAGGGGCGAACGCACGGTTTGTCGGGTAAACTGTATTCTTCGTCGTTCTCTCCCCAGTATATCTTCCTAAATGCATTATAGCAATAGGTCCCTAATCGAAGACCTACGCGATAACCTGCGGACTTCATAGATCTGGCATATTGGCCTTCAAGATGGAAGTTATATTTGCCTGTCGATATTCTAAGCGAGGTCGAGGTAGTCCTTCCTCCGCTCGAAGATTGTTCGAAGTCTGAGCTCAAATAGTTGAATTAATTGAATAATGATCTTGATCACCATGATCGGACAAATAAAATGCCAGTACAATGAATGAGATAATTTCAAGGGAATGACAGCCTTTTATAGCGAAAATTGAAAGGAATCCAACGGCGGATAATCCGCGAAGCGAATGGATAAGATTTGACGACCGTGGAAATTCCCGATAAATAAGGAACCGTTTTGAAAAAATAAGACTTACCAAAATTTGGAACGCATACACAACAGCAAAGAACAAAGAGCATTAGATCAAACAAAGCAAGAACCTCGTGAAGTACATTCTTATCAAGACAAAAGAATTATTTGTTAAGTTCTAGGGTTATTTAGTATTTACTATCTCGTTGTGTTTCATCTATTCTCACGATTACAGAAGACTATTATTTCATTAAAGTTTATTTCGAACAAAGCTATTTATTCGGGAAAAGTTCGTTTCGCCAAAATTCCTATTTATTCGTCATATTCTGATATTCTCGATCTCTATTCATCTATTATCAATCTCTATTTGTCTCCATCTACTATTAAAAAGGGTGAAAGTTGTTGCTACGACCCTCGAAGATCGACCAAGGGTGAAAGCCGTTGCTACGCCCCTTGGATCGAAAAAATAAAAATGCGTGACGACCCTCGGGCTAAAAATGCTCTGAAACGACTAAGGGTGAAAGCCGTTGCTACGCCCCTTAGATCGAAATTATTAAATGGGTGAAAGCTTTTGCTACGACCCTCGGGCTAAAAATGCTCTGAAACGACTAAGGGTGAAAGCCGTTGCTACGCCCCTTGGATCGAAATTATAAAATGGGTGAAAGCTGTTGCTACGACCCTCGGGCTAAAACAGCTCCAAAACGACTAAGGGTGAAATCCGTTGCTACGCCCCTTGGATCGAAATTATAAAATGGGTGAAAGCTGTTGCTACGACCCTCGGGCTAAAAATGCTCTGAAACGACTAAGGGTGAAAGCCGTTGCTACTCCCCTTGGATCAAAATTATAAAATGGGTGAAAGCTGTTGCTACGACCCTCGGGCTAAAAATGCTCTGAAACGACTAAGTGTGAAAGCCGTTGCTATGCCCCTTAAGTCTAAAGTATATTCAAGATCGATCTAAATTCTATCATATTATTTATCCACGACTATTTATTCGACTAAGGATGATTATTCCGTACAACTTAAAAAAGATGCAGATCCATAATCCGAGAAGAATCTAAACTATGGAAGATATCTCACGGAAGGTTCAAAAGTTACAGAAATGAAAATTCAAATCTATTACGGTTCTCAAATTATCTCACAAAAGTTGCGGGTTACAAAGGTCGAAATTAAAAGTATCGACAACAATATAGAAGAAAATTTTCATTCATAAAATCTTCAGTACATTTACGAGTATTTTTTCTACGAATACAAAGATGAAGTTCGAACTCAAATAAGAAAAAGGATTACATTTATCATATCCTACTACAGGTGCTACAGAAGAGTTGAAGGTCTTCGAATTAAAAAGGAACGGAGGAGAACGGGATCGGAGCATGTCCCCGGACTCTTAACAGATCTAGAGTCTTCATCAGTAAATATTGATAGCTATGCCAATGCTTTAAGATCCGCTGATGAAGAATTAGCGCACGAGAGGAGTCTCGGTCGACCTCCCCGCGCACTAACCCGAGCCAGAATACTATGAACCAGCTCCGGAAGCATCTTGAAGAGGTTGAGATCAAAACCTTGGAGATCCTTCCACGAGTTGACCCACTATCCTACTGGGAGGAGCGACAGGATCCGGGAATTTGAACCAGCCTCAAATGGATGGAATCAGAGAGAGCTGGTCGCCTGCCGGTACCCCAGTCGCAATTCTTTTCGCCTGTCGATACCCTAGTCGAAATAAGTCGCCATTGGAGGCAGCCAAAGTAATGAAGGAAGATAGTTCGAACCCGAACCTCGAACCGTTTTATCGGAGATAAGAAACGAAACATAATGGTCAAAGGATGTAAAAGTTCAATCATACAGTCGATCAAAACAATTACAGAAACGTAAAAATATGAAGGTAACTACGGAACTATATATAGTAAAAGCAAAGGGCGATCGACGACTCAGATTTTATTAGAACTAATGGCTGAGATACAAGCAATAAATACGCCGACCGTTTCGCTTCCCGAGAATTAAGGAACCGTTTGGGTAAATGAAGAAAATGTCAAAATTAGTCCTGCTCGGATTCATTGTAATCTCAATTCCGGTGATCAAAGAGAGTCACAAAGAAAAATTTGGAGTATAGCTTATAAAGAAAGCGTTATCAGTAACACGCCTAAGAATGGCCAAGATCGATAAAGTACTGTATCTAAGATCGATCGTAAAGATTAATCAAAAGACTATGATTTCCGAGGTTTGATATATCAAGCGATTACAAATTACAAAAATATCAACTCCTATTACATATCAAGCCAATCTTCTGATACTAATACATTTTACAATCCTATAAATATCGACAAAACTAATCTCTATATCCAAACCTGAGAGGAACTTCGTGACCAGGCAATCCTATGAAATTTTAGGCGGACGATAAAGTCCTTACTCGAATATGAGGAGCCTGTCAAGCCAACAGGCTTTATTCTTTATTTATGATTCTTCAAAGAGGGGAAGGGTAATACATCTTTTTCTAGGTGTAATGTGAATACTTTATTGAGGACCTCGATCCTCGAAGCACCACCCCCTGACATCTTCGAGGAAGAACCAAACAAACCGCCGAACACCCTTGAAAAACTTGATGCTTGAGCCTCTCCTAAACCACAAAAGGTCGAGGGAGCTACTTGGGTCGTGGGTGGTCAGCAATGAGACTTATTGGCCTCCAAGGAAGGGATAGCATTCGCCTGCAGGTATCCTAGTCGAAGTAGAATCAGCCTACAATCTGCGAAGTAGGTTCTAACTCGAATTTCAAAATGTTGAGCCATGCAAAAAAAAAAAAAAATTCTTTTATAAGGATACGAAATGGGAGACCCCATTTATAGGAGCAACTTTCAAAAATCCAACGGTTAGCAGAAAACAAAAGGAACGATCAAGATCAAAAGACTGTTACGCTTCCCGAGAATTTGAGCGGGAAAAGAAAGTCATCTGATTTTGGAAATGAGCAATGTTATTATACCAAGATCGAAGATCAGGGATCCCGTCGATCGAAATCGCAAGTTCGAACGAAGAAAGCAGGCTAAGTACGAATGAAAAAGGACATATCAAATGATGCAAGATTAAATAGGCAGAACATGCAATCCTGGAATAAATAAATCATTACAAACCACAAAAGTTAAAAATTTCAGAAGTTATTCATGATTACACAGAAATAAAATAGAATAGTCGAACAGCAAGTCTGGAAAAGTAAAAGACAACATCTAGAGAAGCTTATTGTCGGAGAAAATCTTCCGAAGCTCAGCATTACGAGCCTCATATCCACGGTCGTAAGCCTCCTTTTCACGGCGCTTGAACTCTTCTTTCTCCTGCTCGTGAAGACTTTTAAGTTTCTCGAGCTCCTCATTCAGTTTCTTGTGGATTTCCTCTCCCTGATCTTTAGCATCCTTCTCTTTCTCTAAAGCAAGCTTCTCCTCAAGGACACGGTCGAATTCAGTTTTCTTCTTCTCCAGCACGAGGGAGATAGCAGCATGCCGATTTGTTTCCCGCTCGGCTAACGTTTTGAGTTCGAGAAAATCTTGTCCGGCCTATTAAATGTTCAGATAAATTAAGAAAAAAAAAAGAGAGAGAGAGAGAGATTATAACACCTGAAACAGAAAGTGCGACCCAGATTAGTACAACTCTTCTAAATTTCTCTCCTTGGACATGTCGGTTTCAGAAGAAGTAAGGTCAACCCGCAACAGACTATCTACGGGATCCCCGAGCGCAGCCTTAGAAATGGACCCGTCTTTCGACTCTTTAGGAGGGGAAGGAGTAACCATCGGAGGAGCGGAGTCAACTCGGGGTTCGGAAAGATTATCAGTTCTTAAGGATTCAGCAGAAGCTTCTCCACCAATATCCAACTTAGGTTTTTTGCTCAAACCTCCTGTGGGGGGGGGGACGGCTGAAGAACCATCAGATGATGGCTTATTACCGATGGCAAGCTTCTGCAAAGCCTCGATGGGAGTGACCCCGTCGGAATAAGGCCTTTTGTTCGAAGAAGGAACGAGAGTTTTCTGCCCAACGGGCTCTCCACTCGAAGAAACGACAATTTTCGGCAAAGAGCCCTCGAGCTCAGCCTCAAGCTCCTCATCCAAGATGGACTTGTTTGTATTGCCCTTAGCTTGCTTCGATGAAGCGCTTTTTTCTTTCCTATTTTCCCCTCCCTTATGAACTTTGGGAGAAGACACAGAGGTTTTAGAAGAGGATTTGGAGGGTTTGGCCTCCTTAGCTGGCTTTTGCTCTTTGGACGGTTTTTTATTTTTCGAACCACCCAATAGGTGTCGTGTAAATAATTTGAAGAGATCCTCATATTTATAGGCAGTACGCCCTATGGTTATGGTAGTGGAATTGATGCGACTTTCAAGAAAGATTCTATTTGGAATAAATAAATTTCGAGCATAGAGTACGAAAAGATATTGAACTTTGAAAAGCAGATGATGTCAAAAATTTTGCAAGATAAGCATTTACAAGTCATGCGAACCAGATCGTAAAGGAAACAAATTCGATTACAAAAAATGAATTACATGCATATACACATTTGATTCCTAACTACAAGGCTATGAATCATTCCCCCCAGCATGCTTGAACCCAGCGTTCGGACCACAGCCACCTTCATCACCGCTGCTTAATGGATCGGTCTGATCAGAGGCTCGACCATCTTCCTCATCCGATCCGTCCTCTATGTTGACATTTTTGTTTTCTCCTAAGGCAGATTGATGATTGTCGTCGGACCGCTCGAGCAAATCTGGGTTAGGCATCGGAATGTCAAACTCCTCAACTAAGGGGGCAAAACGATGATTTTGCCAGTTCATAGTTTCTCGGGGCAATGATGAAGTTTTGTAATCCTTTCCTTCGGCATTTTTGTTAGGATTCATATACGGGAGGTATTCTTCCATTTTGTCCGGGATCCTATCGGCTGAAACCAATTGTTGAACCCCCTTATAAAGATAGTTTGAAGGATTCTGCCGATTCTTCTCCGAACTAAAGGGTCGAAAACGGGGGAACTAAGAAACTTTCGTATGGCTGGGATTTCCGCCTCTTCTGCCCCTTTAGAATATGCGCGAGCTGAGTCTTGCTTGGTTTGCTCAAGCTCGATCTTAATTCTCTTAAGCTCATCCTCGAGTGCGCTCTTTTCTGTAACTACTGATAACAATTCATCCTCCACAGAGGAGGAATGTTTCTTACTTGTATTCTCTAGCTCTTTCTTCACTTGAAACAGTTCTTGTTGACTGTCTGCCAGTTGAGATCGAAGGGTTTGATGATCAATGAAAATTTGTGCGTATGCATCATGAGCATCCTGCGACTCCTGCTCTAGCAAAGCTAAGCTATAGGTCTGAAGAGCGAACAAATCCCCGACCTATGAGAAAATTTCGGTTATCAGTAAATATTAGAGACTCCAAAGAAAGAAGAAATAGTCAAAAGACGAATTCTTACCTCATGATACGTTCGGGAGAAATCACTCAGAACCTCAAAACTACCTTTGATGGTTTGAAGCAGCATATCCCGCTTAAACCGACTAGCCATATAAATTCTAGTTGCTTTGTCAAATTCATTCTCACCATCTAAACCCAGATCGGATTGAATAGTCCCATCTTCGGGGTGTCCAGCAACCCTGCTACAGCGGAAATGTTCGTCCATGAAATCTGCCACATCTGGCTCTGACCTACCTTCTCGACATGGAACCGAAATAGAACTCACGCCAAAGGGTTTTACCCTCCTCGAGGGTCCCGGATGGTCAGCATTCCTCTTTCGACTTTGGAGCTTCTCATACTCTTGCACACCCAGAATTCGGTTCCAGGAATATTGACTGTAACCAATGGACGAAAGAGTAGAAGTATCAGGGGAGAACAGACTTCGGAGAGGACCCGCAGTGGCAGAATTCAAGGAACTCATAGTACCAAGCCCTCTCAGATCGGGAAGTAGAATTGGTATATCAATTGAATCTCCGCCTAAATTACTTGCACCCGCTCGTCTTCCCGAAGTATATGGTAACTGCTCGAAGTGGGATGGCATATCTCCAACCGAGCCAGCAGTGGACAGTCGAAACCTCTCAACAGTTCGACCTGTAAAGGAAATACAAGGAATACGTGAGTTAAAACAAGAAGAATTAATCTATCACACCTTGAAATAGGAAGAAACTAAAAACATACTCAAAGAAAGAGGGGGGCGGGACGGAGCGGCAGAAGCAGGCAAGTCACCGAGCGGCTGAAGGGATCCTTCGAAGGATCGATTGGGTAAAGGATAGGAGTATTCGATTATGGGGGCAGGATAGTCACATTTGCTCAACCCAGCCAACCGCAAAACACCTTCTTGAACTAGAAGCATGGTTTGGTAAGGATTGGACCGTAACTGCTCGAGAAATTCATCGAAAGACGGTGGTTGAGCTTCTCTTTAATCCTGCGACGACCGTATGACCAAGAATTTACGCCATCCCATCGATATGGTCGGGTCTTCGAGCTACCTTCTGATACTGGGAAATCAGGGCCTTTCACGAAAAAGAACATCCTCTTCCAACCTTTATTCTTTTCCGTTGTTATGTTCGTAAGAAAAGGCCGTTTCGACCGCTGGCAGATGGACACGAACCCGACATTTGAGCCCTTACACAGGTCCATTCGAAATATTTGCCAAAAATTACTAAAAGAGGCCTCTTCCCCGTTGGCTTCCATGAGAGCGCTGAACGCTACGATATACGCGACAGAATGAGGGAGAAGCTGAGCGGGGGAAAGCGAAAAGAAAGTCAAAATGCTTATAATAAGAGGGATAAACGGAATGCGCAAACCGTAAGAACATTGTTTCGCATAGAAGGTTTGACACCCGGCTGGAGGCTCGTTTGCACGCTCGGCGTAAGAAGGGATGACAATCGAAAAACCCCTGGGAAGAAATTTTCCGAACTCCGCCTCAAGATAAACACGATCCTTTTTGGAAAAACCACAGGAAGTTTGATTGATGGGAAGTTTTGACCTGTTTGAGGTGGCTGTATTAGAAGGAAACGTATGTCTAAAAATCATGACAAAGGCGCCCTCGCCAATACTAAGCTTCTCGACCACGTCTTCCTCGAGATCTTCGGTCTGCTCAGCATCCCCATCTTCTGGATGAAACTCTCCATCCTCGTAATCATCGACAAGCTTTAACAGAGGATCGGACTCTTGGTTCTCACCGACCTTGTTCTTGCCCCTCAAACTTCTGGAACTAGACATTATGGATTGGGAAACGATTATACTAAAGCAGATGCTCTTTCGACCCGAATGCTCCGAGCTCAAGAAAGTATGTGATTTGTGAGTAATTTTTCAACAAGTCAACATATATATACGGGGTTAAAAAGATAAATTGCAAACAGGTCCCCGAGTAACTGCGACGGTTGAACTTACACTGGGTAAAAATTTAAAGTTATTTTTCTGAGAATTGCACTCTTGATCCCTCACTTTCCAGAAATTGGGATATGTTCCTTGGAAATTGTTCCTACGGTATTACGTTGATCCTTTGTGTTGCGATCGGAAAATTAAGGAAGCATTCGCTAAGGAATTAAATGAAGCGTCACAGTAATTGACAGTAAGGAAAATTCCGATCTAGAGGTCTTACGCAAACAATGGACGACAAGGTCAACATCTCGGCACGCCATTATATTGTTTCTAATATATGCAATCTTTTTCCCTAGCTCGGTTTTTATCCCACAGGGTTTTTCCGAGTTAGGTTTTTAGTGAGGCATACCCGAAACATATTTTGAATGGCTCATCTCACCCCAACGCTCAACATAGCTTATACTTCTTTGAGCTTAAGCTCCACTTTACGCTAGAGAAGTTGGGGAGTATTGATGAGGGGTAATTTGGATCACCTATTCTTGCTAGCTCGATGTGGATCGAACTGCACAAGTTCTCGTCCCCGGAAGTGCCGAACCGAGCCAGGGTATGTAGTGATCTGTTCCGAGCCAATAAAGAGAATCCGAGGTCGAAGGTCACTATTGGGCCGAGCCCAGGCCCAAGTCAGCGGGCCAGAAAAGTACTCTTGCAAGTGTGTCAGAAAGCCCATCCTCTCAGTTATAAATACCCCTAGCATTTATGACAACAGGAGGTCCCAGGTGCTCTTCCTCCGAGGCTGCTGCTCGGAACTACTTAGGAAGAATTGTATAGGCTGTTTATGGTGTATTTCACCCTCTAGCTTGTACGGCATCCTATAATGCTCGGATAGGACTCTCGATATTTGTAATTTGTACTCAATCGTTCCGAATACAAATACTATTGATCTTTTACTTCTGTTTTCAAACATTAGCACGGCATTTTACACCACTTTGGTCGAACAAGCGAAAACGCGTAAGATCAGGTAGGTATCCTTACCGATGAGGAGGTAGCTGCTAAAACTACTACCAAAGCTATGGGTGCCAATCCTCAGGTTTCCGATCTAGTTGAGCACCTCGCTTGTATTTTCAAGGAGGATAACTTGAGAGAATTGCAGGCCAAATATAGTCGGGGTCTTTCCTGAAGGCTCTGAGATTTTTCTTCCGCCCCCAACTGACAAGGTTACTTCCCCTCCGAAGGGTTGTCGTGCCTTCTATACCTCCCATTTCCAGCATGGTCTTAGACTCCCACTTTCTCCTCTTTTCCTTGATATTCTGAGTACTTTTACCGTCTCTCTGACTGAATTAGTTCCTAACTTCATAGCTTGTGTTGTTTCTTTTGTATTTTTATGGTTGCCAAAGGTCTTCAGCTATCATTTCACAACTTTTTTCAGTTGTTTCGTTTTAGCCTATCTAGTTCTTCAAACCGTGGTTATTTCTTTGTGAGCCAAAGATCTGGCTTGATGAGGGGTAATTTAGATTCCTTGCCTCTGTGGGCCCAATGCTGTTCGAATAACACTAGATACTATCCCCAGAAAGCAAGAAGTTGGTCCAGGGCATAGTATTAACTGTTCCGAGCTCATTTCAGAACCCAAGATCGAAGGGTACTGTTGGGCCGAGCCCAGGCCCAAGCCCGTCAGTTCAGCTATAAATACCCATGCATTTATGACAACAGACAACTTCCAAGGGGCTCTTGTTTCGAGACTGCTACTCGGACACACTTGGGAAATATAGTATAGTTTTGGTCATTTGTATTTCGCTCCTCTAGTTTGTACGGCATCCAATAATGCTCGAGTAGGACCCTAAATTCTTGTATTTGTACCCAGCTAATTCGAATACAATTACTATTGATCTTTACTTTCCTTTTAAATATTGTTATTTTTACTCTACAACCCACCTTTGATCGAACAACGAAATCGCGTAAGATCAATTGGCGCCCACCGTGGGGCCCTTATTCGAGTATTAGACCGAAATATGCCTACCACGAGGGGAAATCCATATGTTAGCTGAAAACCTTACTAAGTCTGAAACTCTGTTATTCGTTATCCAAGGCGGTCCTCCGACTATTAGGGCGTTCATCAATTCGAGATCGAAGATAATGCCTATACAATAAACTTCCGAGCTTAATATTAGCGATTCTATTCGGGGATTGAACAGCTTATCTATTTTTTCCCGATGGATTTATTTTCCACAAATGATCCATTTTCTAGTGTGAAAGTAAATAAGAAGTTCCAGCGAGGTAGCCCACAACAAATTAACATAGAATTAGTCCGGTCGACTCGATCAGGGCTTATCGATGGTCGGAATTTATTTTTCCGATCATCATATTTGTTACTTTCAAAACAAATTCCTCAAATCAGCTATTTATGAGTTCAATCGCATAATCTGTATACATTTACCTCTATTTTTCTCGACTCGATTGGGATGAGATGAATATTTGAACAACGGCTACGAATTATTTAATCGTCAAAGTTGAAGCTAAAACTCAGCAATCGTTCGACTGATAAAAGAAGTTAAATGCAGAAATTCGATCAGAGAACGAAAGCTCTATCATTAATATTCTTCAAATAAGTTACAAAGAAAAGCCTCGAATCAATTTCGAGCTCAAGAAGTACAATACGATCGCTACTATCCTATTACAAGTTCTACGAATAATTCTACCATGTTACGTGCTCAGTCTTCATTCCCTAAGATCGCCACAGATGCAGAACTCAGCAGTGATTCATCCTAGTAATCACTAGCCACGTGTCGCACATCCATCTTCGAACGGGGTAAGGGCCGGATCGCAGCTCCTCTCCTGGGCTTCGGACCGACCTTAGATCATCATCAGTAAACAATGATTGAAATACTCAATCACTGTTTACAGGATAATCCGAACAGGTGCAGCAAAGGGTAATCTCAGCAGAAGCAGCTCAAGGAAGCTCGAAGGAACTATACTTCAAGAAAGCCCTCGAGGAAGCTGATGCCTCAGATTTAAAGAACTCCTCTCAGAATAACCAGCTGCCCGATCGGATACTACGCCAAGATACCAGAGGTCTAACCCGCACCAGAAATGATATGTCTGGGAAAACAGGTTGCCTGCCGGTATTCTAGGCGCAAGTTCTTTTGCCTGTCGATACTCTAAGCGAAGATCGAAATAGTGTTTCTTCTGCTCGAAAATTGCTCTGGTTAAAGATCGTTCGAAATCTGAGCTCAAATAAGTAAATTAATGAGATAATGATCTTAGTCACCATGTTCGGACGAATAGAATGCCAGTGCAACGAATGAGACGGTTTCTAAGGAATGATGGCCTTTTATAGAGAAAATTGAAAAGAATCCAACGGCAGATAATTCGCACAACGAAGGGATAAGATCTAAGAACTGTTGCGATTCCCGATAAAAGAGAAACCAGTCGGAAAAGATCAATACTTATCGAAAGTTGGAAACATTACCAACAGCCAAACAGAACAAGGGGTATTAATTCGAACGAAATTAGAACCTCGCAAGAAATATTTTCTATTAAGACAGAAGGATTGTTTATTAAGTCCTAGATTTATTTGTTATCTATTATCCGTCTATTTGTTTTCCATCTAACGGAAGACTATCATTTCGTCAGAAGTTATTTTCGATCAAAATTATATTTAATGGAAATTCGTTTCACCAATGCGCCTATCTGCTCGTCGTATGCTGGCATTGTCAATCTCTACTCATCTATTATTCTGATATTCTCGATCTACATTCATCTAATATCAGTCTATATTTATCTCTGTTCATTACAAAGGGTGAAAGCCGTTGCTATGCCCCTTAGATCGAAATTATTAAATGGGTGAAAGCCTCTGCTAGGACCCAAGGGCTAAAAATGCTCTGAAACGACTAAGGGTGAAAGCCGTTGCTATGCCCCTTAGATTGAAATTATTAAATGGGTGAAAGCCTCTGCTAGGACCCAAGGGCTAAAAATGCTCTGAAACGACTAAGGGTGAAAGCCGTTGCTATGCCCCTTAGATCGAAATTATTAAATGGGTGAAAGCCTCTGCTAGGACCCAATGGCTAAAAATGCTCTGAAACGACTAAGGGTGAAAGCCGTTGCTATGCCCCTTAGATCGAAATTATTAAATGGGTGAAAGCCTCTGCTATGACCCTGGGGCTAAAAATGCTCTAAAACGACTAAGGGTGAAAGCCGTTGCTACGCCCCTTAGATCGAAATTACTAAATGGTTGAAAGCCTTTGCTACGATCCAAGGTGTAAATTATAAATCGTACGAGATTCCAATATACATCCTATTTCGAACTACAGCAATCACAATCCGCCAAGATGGCCGATTATTATTATGCTAGTATTATTTATTTTTGATCAGTATATAAAGGTCAACTATCACTTATATCCGGATATCAGAGGTCGAAGAACATCAATTATTCGTTATTATCATACACTTGTTAAGATCATTCGAGAATGATACTTGTTGCTCATATTTTTGAAGTGAAGAAATCGATGTTCGGTAACAATATACGGAAAAAATCTTGCCGTAAGGATAAGGAAGGAAATAAATATTTTTATTCATGATCTTTCGGACGTTTACAAGAAGTTTCGTGATTACAATAATTAAGAAAATCGAGCAAAGCTCTACAGTTAACGTGACCCTATTACAAATTATCCATACGCTAAGATATTCTTATACTCGAAGAAGGAAGGCGGGGCTAGAGTAACACTTCTACCCTTCATCCAACACTTCCTCAAGGGTTGCCCCATGTCGGACCAGATCGAGATACAGGGAAGCAATCTCTAGAGAAATTATTCCACGCAATCCCGAAGGCAATATTCTTCAAGAAATATCTTGAAGAAGTGGAGATCGAGTGCAGGAAAACTCCTCCAGCAGTCGACCCACTATCCGACTGGTTGGATTGACAGGATACAGAAGTTCGGACCAGTCTCAAATGGTTGGCATCAGAGAGAGCTGGTCGCCTGCCGGTACCCCAGTCGTAATCTTTTTCGCCTGTCGATACCCTAGTCGTAATTATTCCCCATACAGGGACTTTGATGAAATCGAAAAAGAAAATTCTGGTCCGAATTTCGAACAATTTAATTTCTGATATTAAATGAAACGTGGAGTAGATCGATGGAAGTAAAACTGCAACCATATTGATCGAACGAAATATTTACAGATAAGTGAAAATTATGAAGGTAAACTCAGAGCTATTTATAGGAGGAAGAATTCCGTTTCATTGGTGTAGATCTCTTTAGATGAACGGCGGCAATACGAACATTAAAAGCGCTCTGACCGCTCAGATTCCCGACGAATCAGGGACTGTTTTGATAAGAGAAGATGGGATGTAACGGCAACTCATTCATTAGAGTGAACAAACTAGTGGCTAAAATAGGAGCAATTAATGCGCCGATCGTTGCGCTTCCCAGAAATCCGGGAATCATATGAGTAAACGAAGAAAAAGTCAAAATCAATAGCGCTCAAGGTATTTGTAGCTTCGATTCCGGTTGTCAAAAAGAATCACAAGAAGAAATTCGGAAAAGTATTATCGACTCGTCTAAAATCGACCAATATTAGCAAGGAATACTATTTAAACATATAAGAATGATAGTAAAAGATTTAAGCAAAAGTTTATTATTTCCAAAGTTCGATACATTGAGCAGTCTCAAGTTACAAAGATATCAGCTCCTATTATACATAGGGCTAATCACTTTATGTGAATACATTTTATAATTTCATGAAGACCAATCTCTATATCCGAACAAGAAAGGGACTTCATGGACACCCAATCCTATGAAATTTTTGGCGGACGATGATGTCCTTACTCGAAAGAAAGGAACCCATCGAGCCCACGATATTATATCTTCTTTCATAAGTTTTCGAAGTGAAGAAGGGTGATACACCTTTTTCTAGGTGTAATGTGAATACTTTGTGAGAACTTCAATCCCCAAAGCATCACCTCCTCACATCTTCCAGAAGAACCAAACAAACCGTCGAACATCCTCGCAAAAATTTAATGCTTAAGTCTATCCTCGGCCATGGAAGGTCTAGAAAACTATTGGGGTCGTGGATGGTCAGCAATAAAGCTTATCGGCCTTCATGGTCGAAATACTGTTCGCCTGTCGATACCCTAGTCGAGGTTGAAATACAAATTTGACTATGGTATGCGAAATAAGTCCTAAATCGAAATTCAAAATATTGAGTCATACAACAAAATCTTTTAGTCAGCATGGTCGAAGATATCTGTTCTTTTTGAAAAAACTTATGAGGATGCGGAAACAAAGAGCCCCATTTATAAGTACTATTCTCAAAATCCAACGGCTAGCAGAAAACGAAAGGAACGGTCAAGATCGAAAGACTGTTGCGCTTCCCGAGAATTTCACCGGGAAGAGAAAGTGATATATTCTGGAATTCGAGTAGAAGTAATATACCAAGATCGAAGAACGAAGATTACGAGCATAAGACCAAATGAAGAAAGCAAACTAAAGCATGGACAGAAAAGAGTACATTAAATTATGGACAAACTTGTAATCCGAGAAACTAATAGAATATTACAAACTATAGGGGATAAAAATGTCTGAAATTATTCATGATCACATGAGTAAAAACAATATAGCCATACTACAAGCCCGGGTAAATGAAAAGCAACATCTAGAGAAGCTTGTTGTCGGAGAAAATCTTTCGAAGCTCGGCATTCCGAGCCTCATATCCAGCTTCATATCCACGGTCATAAGCCTCCTTTTCTAGACGCGTGAATTCTTGCCTCTCCTGCTCATGAAGACTTTTCAGTTTGTCAAGCTCCTCATTCAGCTGCTTGTGGATCTCCTCTCCTTTTTCTTTAACAGACTTCTCCCTCTCTAGAGCAAGCTTCTCCGCGAAGAGGCGGTCGAATTCGCCTTTCTTTTCCTCCAGCTCGAGGAAAATAGCAGTGCGCTGATTGTTCTTCCGCTCAGCAAACGTTTTAAGCTCAATAAAATCCTGTCCGGCCTGTCAAAGGAATCGTCACTATTTAAAAAAAAAAAAAAAAATTAGATATACCTGAAACAGGAAGTGCTGCCCAGACTCGAACAACTCTTCTATGTTTCTTTCTTTGGACGTGTTTCTCTCCTTGGGCATGTTAGTTTCCGAAGAAGTAAAGTTAACTTGCAACAAATTATCCATGGGATCAGTCTTAGAAGAAGACCCATCTTTCAACTCCTCAGACTGGGAAGAAGTAACCTTCGGAGGAATGGAGTCAACGAGGGGTTGAGGAGGATTATCAATCCCTAAAGCTTCAACAGAGGCCCCTCCACCAATCTCTAACTTGGATTTTTTGCTAGGATTCCCTGTGGGAGGAACGGTTGAAGTATCGGAAGATGACTTGCAACCAATAGCAAGATTTTGCAAAGCCTCAATGGGGGTGACCCCATCGGAATAAGGCCTCTTATTAGAAGAGGGAATAGGAGTCTTTTCTCGGATGGGATCTCCACTCGGAGAGTCGGCCGCTTTCGGGGAAGAACCCTCGGGCGCAGCCTCGAGCTCTTCATCCAGAATGGACTTGCCGGAAGTACCCTTGGTTTGCTTGGAGGAAGTGGTTTTCTCTCTCTTACTTTCTCCCCCTTTAGGAGCTTCCGGGGAAGACGCAGAAGTTTTAGAAGATGATTTGGAGGGTTTGGCCTCCTTGGCAGGTTTCTGCTCTTTGCTCGGATTCTTATGTTTCGAACCGCCAAATAACGATTTGGGGTCGATATCTTTCCCTAGTACATTTTCCATAATAAGCGGATTTGGGGTCGATAGTTCAGATTCTTATTCTTGGAGGGATTCGAAGAAGGCAGAAAATATGGCAAGAGCTCCGATCTCTATAAGCAAAGATGTCGTATGAATAATGAAGAGAGATCCTAATATTTATAGACACTACGCCCTGCGATTACGATAATGGATCGACGCAACCTTTAAAGAAAAATCCCGTACGGAATGGGTGAAGTCCTAGCATAAAGAGTTATCGAACCTTGAAAATTAAAATGATATCTGGATATTAGTAAGGTTGGAATTTACAAGTTACACGAATCGAATCAAAAAAGGAAACAAATCCGTTTACAAGAATGAGTTACATGAGTAAATACAATTAGTTCCTAACTGCAAAACTATGAATCGCTCCTTCCAGCACGCTCGACTCCAGTAACTTGCTAGATAGAAAATCAGGCGATATATGTTAGAAGTGGAGCAATTACTCGGTTTGATCGAGAGTTCGATCGTCTTCTTTATCCGGTACATCGCCTATGTTAACATCTTCGCCCTCTCCCCCCGACACAGAAGGAGGATCGTCGGTGAAACGCTCGAGCACATCGGGGTTAGGCATCGGAATGCCATACTCCTCAACTAAGGGGGCAAAGCGATGATCCTGCCAATTAGTATCCATCTTGGGTAGAGAGGAAGCTTTGTAATCCTTCCCTTCAGCGTTCTTGAAAGGGTTCATATGCTTAAAGTACTCATCCATATCATCAGGAATTTTCTTGGCCGCGACCAATTGTTGAACCCCTTTATAAAAGATCGTCTGAAGAATTTCTCCCATTTTCCTTTGAACTAAAGGATTCAAGACAGGGGATTCCAAGAACTCTCGTATGGCAGGAATCTCGGCTTCTTCCCGGCCCTGAGCATATGCGCGCTCGGAATCTTGCTTTGCCAACTCAAGTTCTATCTTTACCTTCTTCAACTCTTCCTCGAGGGCACTTCTCTCTTTAACGGATGCCAGCAAGTCCTCCTCTACAGACGAGGAACATTTCATAGTTGCCTCGTTGAGCTCCTTCTTTACTTGGGATAATTCTCGCTGAGTTTCTGCCAGTTGAGATCGAAGAACTTGGTTGTCAGAAAAAATTTGTGCATACGCATCATGAGCGTCCTGCGATTCCTGCTCCAATAGCGCCAAACGATAGGTTTGGAGGGCGAACAAATCCCCGACCTATAAGACATTTTCAGATATCAGCAAGGGTTAGGGACTCTAGAAGGGGATAAATAAGTGATAGATTTTCACCTCATGATATGTTCGGGAGAAATCGCTCAAAACCTCGAAATCGCCTTTTACAGAATGGAGCAGCATATCCCTCTTAAACCGACTAGCCATAAAGATTCTAGCGGCTTTGTCGAATTCGTTCTCCCCATTCACATCCAGATCGGTCAGAATGGTGCCATCTTCAGGGTATCCAGCAGTTCTGCCACTTCGAAAATGCTCATCCATAAAATCCGCCACATCAGGCTCCGACCTACCTTCTCGACAAGGGACAGAGTCAGAATTCACGCCAAAAGGTTTTACCCTCCTCGAGGGCCCGAGGTGTTCAGCGTTTCTTTTCTGACCCAGAAGCTTCTCGTATTCCTGGATACCCTGGATCCGGTTCCAGGAATGTTGACTGTAGCCGACAGACGAAAGAGCAGAAGTGTCAGGGGAGAACAAGGTCCGAAGAGGTCCGACTGTGGCAGAATTCAGCGAACTCATAGTGCCAACCCCTCTCAAATCGGGAATCATAGATGGTATAACAGCTGAACTTCCACCCAAATTGCTCATGTCCGCTTTTCTTTCGGAGGCATAAGGTAACGGATCGAAATAAAATCGCTTATCTTCAACCGGGCCGGCAGCGGACACTCGAAATTTCTCAACAACTCGACCTGCAAGGATAATACGAATTGGGCACGAGTTTAAACAAGGAGAATTGTTTAATAAAACCTAAAAGTAGGCAGAAGATAAGAAGCATACCCAAAGAAAGAGGAGCAAGGGTTGGAGCACTAGAGGTTCGCAGAAGGGATCCTTCGGAGGATTGGCTAGGGTATTTAATCGCCGGAGTAGGATAATTACAATGGCTCAACCCGGCCAATCGCAAAACGCCTTCCTGAATCAGGAATCTAGTCTGGTAAGGGTTAGACTGCAACTGCTCCAGGAGTTCATCAGAAAGACGATGGCTGAGCTTCTCTTTGATTCTGCGAGAACCGTATGTCCAAGTATTTGCACCATCCCATCGATACGGTCTTGTTTTCGAACTACCTTCAGACATTGGAAGATCAGGGCCCTTCACAAAAAAGAATCTCCTCTTCCAACCTATACTCTTATCCGTTGTTATTTTCGTAAGAAAAGGCCGTTTCGACCGCGGACGGATGGACACGAACCCCATATTCGAACCCTTACATGGGTCCATTCGGAATATCTGCCAAAAGTTGCTAAAGGAGGCCTCTTCCCCTTTTGCCTCCATAAGAGCGCAAAACGCTACTATATATTCAACGGAATGCGGGAGAAGCTGAGCAGGGGAAAGCGAAAAGAAGTTCAAGACATTTCTAATAAGAGGAGCAAACGGGATACGCAAGCCACAGGAAAATTGACCCTCATAGAAGGCTTGACAGCCAGCCGGGGATTCGGTAGCACGATCAGTATAAGAAGGAACGACGATCGAAAAACCTTTGGGAAGAAATTTCCCAAACTCCGCCTCGAGATAAGCACGATCATTCTTCGAAAAACAACAGGAAGTTTCACTACCAGGAAGTTCTGACTTATTCGAGATCACGGCCTTTGAGGCATGAGTATGTTTGAAAATCCTGACAAAAGCACCTTCGCCGATGCTGCGTTTTTCGATCTCATTTTCTTCAAGATCCTCGCTCGGATCCTCATCCTCACCTCCTTGATGAAACTCCCCATCTTCGAAATCATCCACAAGCTTTAATAAAGGATCGGACTCTTGATTCTCTTCGACCTTATTCTTGCCCTTAGCGCTTCTAGAGCTTGACATAATGAATCGAGAGACAAATATATATAAGGCAAATGCTGTTTCGAACTCAAACGCTTCGAGCTCAAGAGAGAACGTAATATGTAAATCATTTTTCAACGAATCAACATATATATACGGGGTTAAAAAGGTAAAATTGCAAACAGGTCCCCGAGTAACCGCGACGGTTGAACTTACCCTGGGTAAAAACTCAGGGTTATTCCTCACAGAATAGCACTTTGATCCTTCATTTTCTAAGATTACGGAATAAGTTCCTTGCAAATTTTTCCTGAGAATCTCGTGGGTCCTCTTTGTTATGATCGAAAAATTTGGAAAGCATTCATTAATGGATCGAACAACACATCGCGGAACCATAAAGGATATAACAACTTCAAGATCCTCCGACAAGGATATCTTTACAATACGCCGGTATATGTCTTCTTATATATGCACTCTTTTTCCCTGGCTCGGTTTTTATCCCAATGGGTTTTTCCGGGCTAGGTTTTTAATGAGGCATATCCTAAAGACATTATGAATGGCTCATCTCATAATAGTGTGGGACGCAACTTGTACTTCTTCAAGCGCAAGCTCCACTTCACGCTCGAGAAGTGGGGGAGTATTGATGAGGGGTAATTTAGATTCCTTGCCTCTGTGGGCCCAATGCTGTTCGAATAACACTAGATACTATCCCCAGAAAGCAAGAAGTTGGTCCAGGGCATAGTATTAACTGTTCCGAGCTCATTTCAAAACCCAAGATCGAAGGGTACTGTTAGGCCGAGCCCAGGCCCAAGCCCGTCAGTTCAGCTATAAATACCCATGCATTTATGACAACAGACAACTTCCAAGGGGCTCTTGTTTCGAGACTGCTACTCGGACACACTTGGGAAATATAGTATAGTTTTGGTCATTTGTATTTCGCTCCTCTAGTTTGTACGGCATCCAATAATGCCCGAGTAGGACCCTAAATTCTTGTATTTGTACCCAGCTAATTCGAATACAATTACTATTGATCTTTACTTTCCTTTTAAATATTGTTATTTTTACTCTACAACCCACCTTTGATCGAACAACGAAATCGCGTAAGATCATGGCTGCTCTATTTTTTATTCTCCCGTTTCTAGTAATTCCGAGTGGAAACCCCATTACTTCTTTGTTCGACCTCCAACCCATAAAACCTTGGCCGATGGGTCGACTGTCCCTTCTGACTTTTCCTGGGACCACGGATCCAAATGGACCTTTGGTGGCCGGAACGTTACAGGCAAGATGATCCCCGACGACCCATGCTTATTGAGCATGATAAAGGAAATGAGGTCGGACAAGTATCAATGTGCCGTTCTTGTGGGAGAGGCCTTTCTTCGGATGGCCGGGCTAAGTTCCCACGATTATCCTGTTAGAATCCCCACTTGATCTCTTGGTAAATACACACATTTACCTCTTGTATATTTTAATTGCTCTTATATTTCAGATTCTCTGTAACTCTATTTTCATTCTTTGCAGCTTCTATGGTTGAAGGTTCTAGGCACTCAAAGACAGGAAATATGATTTTATCCAAATCTACAAAGACAGCCGATAATCAACTCATAGAGCAAAGGTTTTCCCGAAAGAGGAGGAGAGATCAAGATCAAGATCACGGGCCTTCCTCTTCTCAAGCTCGGGCATCTTCTTCTTCTACCAGGACATGCCAGCGATATCCTCCCTTATCTCTTAGAACTTCATATGAAATCCATGGTTGCAGCTCATGGTCAGTGCCCAACTCTACCGGTTCTTCAGTGAAAAGAAGGAGACAGATTTATGATCGTTTAAGTCAGAACCTTACTCTGGTGGGTGAGGCGAATCCGAAAGCCACCTTGGTCGAGATGGTGGAAAATGATCTCATAGGAAAAAGGGCGGCAGGGTTTTCCGACTGTGATGCTCTAGTATCTGATGATAAGGAGAATGCTGCTGATAAGGCTACACAGATTCTTCTTTCTACAATTTTTACCAGTGATGTGCAACAATTGTTGGAGAAAGATCCTTTGGAGAAGCTTGCAAAGGCTGCCCGATCACATATTAGAGTAAGAGGAGAAGATCTCGTGCTTCTTCAACTTTCTTTCTCTTTTTGCCTTTTAGGAAACTCCTATTAAGCTGAATTTCTGATATGTTGTAGACGAAGGAGTTAGCTACGTTACGAACTTTACGGATCTGGATTTGGAGTTTGGAGCACAAAGATATATATTTTTTAAATATGTTGTGCAGAGCAGAATCTTCTATGCGGCAATCGCGATTTTTGTCCTAAAATGATTAGAAAACTTGCATAAATCCTTTCCATACGAGGATTTGAGTCTCCTAAACATCTTCCTACTCAATTTCTACCTCCTAAGCATTCTCCTTATTTGATAGGGCTATTTAGCACCTATATATAGTCCTAGAATCACACATCTTGAATAACACAATTCTTAGTCTTAGTTACAATTCTCTCTCAAATCATTATCATATTTTCTCTCTAGAACTTGTGATAATGATTAGCAAATTAGGCTAAGAGTTCTTTGGTGAGATTAGAGATGAACTTATACGCGTAGTGATCTTATTTTGGATTCGATTCTTCAAGGTTTTGTAAGTTTAATATTTTTGAGTAATTTATTCTTCTTCATCCATTTTCATCAACTTTTATGTTAATACAATTGTTTTATTAGTTTTCATATAAATCCAGTCAAGCTCTTTTTATGTGAAAATCTTTATGATATAATTATATTGATATAAGTCTTTCCTTTTATGGGTAGTCTTTTAGTGCAATATGCCTTGGTATATAGTATTTTTTTGATTTCTCATAAGATGATATTTTGCGCCAACTCTAAAAGCAAGAAAATCACTTACTCAAATACATTAGAAATCATGTGTTTTTCAATTCTTTATCTTCCGATTGATTGTTTGGTATGTGAAACTTTCAATTGAGTAATTTTATGAATCAATCCAAATAAGTGAACGAAGCATATAAGAGATTCTTGATATCTTACCGTTTTAATTATCGTATTTTTCAACAATCAAAAATTCAATTTTCTTTAAGTTTTGTTAAAATCAAATCGCTTCGTTAATTTAGTTTGTTTATTTATCTCTAAAGCTACATTGTCTACTAACGGTTTTAGCTTATTTTATTCATCTCCTCGTGGATACGACCGTCCAATCTATTCTACATCGATCGCTTTGTTTCGACAAGTTTGGGCGTAATCAAATTTTGGCGCCGTTGCTGGGGAGGTGTAACAAGTAAGCATAATAAGTATTTATCTAGCTAACGAGCTAAGTAAACATTATTTTATTCAATTTTGTTCTCTTAGGTAATTCTAAGAAGTTTCGTACTATTTCTATTTATTAGTTTTATCAAAAAAAAAAAAAGTTTTTTATTTTATGTTTGTAACTCGATCTTCTAATCAAGGTAAACTACAATACGATCCAGAAATTGAGAAAACTTTGCGTAGGTTGAGGAAAGAACTTAGGGAAAACACTGAGTGAGTCAATACCAATTCTCAAGATTTGAGTGAATCTTGGTCAAGCATTGCATTAACCGATACACCTACCACCATGGAACAACTTGAAAACAACCATGCACGTTCCTTAAGGGAATACCTACACCCAAACCGCACAGCCACTCCCTCATGCATCATGTTTCCCGCAAATACCCCACAAATGGATTTCAATCCTGGATTCATCCTAGTCTTACCAACCTTTCATGGCATGGATATTGAGAATCCTTACTTACACATTAGGGAATTCGAGGAGGTCATCGTCACTTTTAATAGTCAACCCAATGTCGTAGAGTCAATTAGGTTGAAGTTCTTCCCTTTCTCCCTAAAAGATAAAGCAAAAAGTTGGTTGTACTCTTTGAGACCTAGATCTATAGTTACATGGGCAGAAATGACCGAAGCCTTTTTCAACAAATACTTTCCCCAACATAAGACCAACAACCTTAAGAGACAAATCTCTACCTTTTCCCAAAAAGATATTGAAACTTTATACCAATCCTGGGAGAGGTTCAATGAATTGTTGAATATGTGTCGGCACCATGGGTATGAAAATTGGCGTCTTGTTAGTTATTTCTATGAGGGACTTACATCTAGGGAGCGTCAATTTATTGAAATGATGTGTAATGGGGAATTTCTTGAAAAGGATCCTGGTGAGGCCATAGATTACCTAAATGACATAGCCGAAAAAGCTCACACCTGGACTGGACCTAGTACTACTGATGGTACTAGTAGAACAAAAACTAGTGGAATTTACTATCTTAAGGAAGAAGACAACCTTAAAGCACATGTTGAAGCATTGACTAATAAATTAAAAGCTTTAGAAACAAAAGATAATCAAAAACATCAACTAGTTGCAAGGGTAGAGTCACGAGATAGTTGTTTGATTTGTGGTGGGGTGGATCATTTAGCTCAAGTATGTCCTACACTTGGTGACATGAGAGAGGTTTACGAATAACAATGTAACGCCTTAGGAACATATAGGAAACCTTTTTCACCTTATTCTGAGACGTACAATCCTGGTTGGAGAAATCACCCTAACTTTAGTTGGAAATCCGAGGGACAAGCAGCTAGAACTTACCCTGTGTTGGTCCCAAGTGTATCTTGAATAGTCATCCACAACAGCTAGGCAGTACTTCTTTCCACCATTGCTGATTTGATCAACAGGTCCAAGTAAGTCCATATGTAGCAGCTCCAAAATCCTTCCAGATGATTGGTGCTTCTTACTCTTGAAAGATGACTTGATTTGTTTACCCTTCTGACAGGCGTCACAAAGCCTGTCTTTGCTCATGACTGTTTTTGGAATTCCTTCTACCAGATCATTCTTGATAAGTCTGTTTATGGTCTTGAAATTCACATGATTCATTCTTTTGTGCCATAGTCACCTAGCTTCACTTAGTGTTGATGCCACCAAACAAATATTAGAACTCTTGTCAACAGAATTCCAGTCCAATGTGTGTAGACATTTCCTTGTCGTCTTCCAGATAAAATTACCTTCTTTGTACCAATCTATTCAACGTAGCACTTATCTAATGAGAAGATGACTGAAAATCCCTTGTCACAAAATTGACTTATGCTCAGCAAATTGTATTTGAGGCCTTAAACATAAGAGACGTCAGATATCTCAATGTTGCCTTTGATTAATCTTCCAGTTGCTACAATCTTGCCTTCCTTGCTGTCTCCAAAATTAACTTTAGGACCATCCACAGCAACAACATCAGTCAGCTCATGTATGCTTCCACACATGTGTCTTGAATAGCCACTGTCCAAGTACCAGATTTTCTCTACTTTACTCCTACTCCTAATCCTAACCTACAAAACAAAATAAAAATTGTTTTAGGTACCCTTATTGAGAGGGTCCTGAAGGATTAGTTCCACCTTTGACAACCCAAGATGTTGAAGTCTTAGGCTTCGTAGGCTTCTGAGTTTTAACTCGAACTCTAGAACTTGGGGGACTACCACTATACTATGTTCAAAAAATTCAAAACCAACAAAAAGCATCAAAACTTCCAGACTTTGACCTTCACTCGAACTCTAGAACTTGGGGGACTCTTGATGTACCAAGTATTCGCCGATCACAAGTCCACATCGATAATCGGTTAACATATCTTCAACGAAGATCAATTACTTATATTATGTATCAAAATATATCGATATAGTCATATGAAGACATCGAGAAACGTTGATCTACTCATATAAAGATATCTGTTCGCCTCGTTTTCGATACCTCTTCTATCGACATGGATAATGTTGACATCTGCCATACTTTTTACCCAAAAGGGTCGAATCGAATACAGAAGATCCGACCCTGACCTAAAATGTCCTATCACAACCCATTCGTTATAACAAAAATATCTTGTCAGGATCCGATCCCTTAACCCGTGCGAAAGGCTATAAATAACCCTCATTAATTTCAGAAAAAAATATGCTCTTCTCGGACCTAAATATTAACTAGCCATTTCATCTCGAACTCGACACTTACTTAAGCATCGGAGGGTTATCGCCGGGTAACCACCGACATTAACCTGACGTGGTTGTCTTTGATTGCAGGTTTCGATCCCCGAGAACAAGTAGAAGAGAGGTTTGTTCGATCTACCTATCTTCATATTGAGGAGATGTGTTAAAACCCGATACCCCATCACTCGATTATCCTAAATACTATAATCAAACCAAAACACACTCATCATGAAGCCCCGGGGGTTCCTACAATCCCTGTCCCTTTGGCAGGAACAGAGGAGAAATTGAGACAGATCGCACTACTAATTAACTATCTATGCCCGGGATGACTGTTGGCTCTTGAACACCAGCCCAGAGACCATGGAGCGACTAGGGTGCATCCAGGCCGAAGAAGTCCTAGGCAGCTCGACTAGTTATCAGAACAAGCGGACAGTCCTGTGAGCGAGCAGCGATCACTACCTGGTCCACAAAGGAGCAATGCGAGACCAACAGACGATCGGATCCGAAGAAAAATGGATACAACAAAGCCACAACCGGCGCGTTGGGGATCAAAAGAAAATACTATAATTCGCGTCGATGACGACGTCGTTGATATGATCCCTAATCAACCAAAAACTATCCGCATCTCGGAAAGAGAGATTGAAAAGATGGTACAAGAACGCCTTGAACAACGTTTATTGAACGTTCAAAATCCTTGGGCAAGAAGCACGGAAGTCCAGGAAATTTTAGCAGCATGTTCCCCCTTTTGCAGGGAGATAAGAGAAGCTCAATCAACTGGGCAGGTTCCAGGACGACTACCGCGATATGACGGAACCACTGATCCTGACGATTACATATTCAGCTTTACGAACATAATGAATTTATACGCTCATTAAGCAGAGTATACCGCCAAGCTGATGGTTACCACGTTCAAAGGATTAGCTTTAGATTGGTTCGGAAAGCAACCAACCAATTCCATATTCAGTTTCCATGAGTTATGTAACAAACTGACACAACAATTTGCCAGCCAGAAGAGACAGAAACTGCCTATGAGCTACCTTGGAACCATTCATCAACAAGAAGGGGAATCCATGAGAGGCTGGTTGGCAAGATTTAATGTGGAACTACTAAAGATTGATTCTCCGAACATTGATTACATAATCTCCATCCTTTTCGACCTCACCAAAAATAGACAGTTCGGGAATGCGCTGAGCAGAAAACAACCGAGAACCTTTGTGGATATTATGACTTTGGCATCAAAATATATGACTTAAGAAGAGATGAACTCTTTCAAGGATAAGAATAGGAACAAAGCCCCCTTCTGGCTCGAGGCGACAAGACAAAGCTCCTGTTTCAAGGCCAATGGATTACGATCGATCCTTCAGAAAAGGAAACGTTTTTCAACGATTAGACTATAATCGAAACGATCAGGACAAAAGACCTAACGGCCGAACTAACCAACAGAAATCGAGTAAATCATGTGGATTACCCTAGATTGACGATTCCTGTTGAAGAAATCTTAGTAGTGCTCGAAAGGAAAATTGGATTCCGCCAGCGAAAAGAATTACACAACCAAAGCCAGGAATCGAAACTACAATCTATATTGTAGGTATCACCGGGCCCACGGTCATCGGACCGAGGATTATTTTCACTTGAAGCAGGAAATCGAAAGGCTGATCGAACAAGGAAATCTGGACGACTATCTCGAAAGAAACAGCCGCAAAAGAAAAAGAAGCAGGAGCCCTCGAACTAATAATAGAAGAAGAACCCGAGGAAGCAGGTCTCCTAATAATGGTCCGCCACAAGAATTGAACAATGATTATATCAACGGAACAATAAATACAATCTTCGGAGGATCGGCAGGGGGAGATAGTCATAATGCCCGCCGTCGAACCGCGAGATCAATTGAAGGAAATCGTAGACATCCAAGGGAAGTATGGACTCTTGATAGCAAATTATCAAAGGAACAACTCCTTAGCTTCAATGAGAGTGAAGTACCAAGAAATATTGTTTGGGATTCAAGGGAAGATAACCCTGACTTCCCGATGGTAGTATCTCTCGAGATAGCAAACTACAATGTGAAAAGGATCTTAATCGATAACAGCAGTTCATCAAACATTATATCCAAGGAAGTCCTAATACAGATGAACTTGGGAGAAATAACACTCCAGAAAGTAGCAACTCCCTTAGTGGATTTGGAGGCTCATAGATAGTCCCCTCCGAGACTTTGGACTTGAGTGTCTCATTAGGAAAGAGACCGCAGCGAGCGGTGAAAATGATAAAGTTCTTTGTGGTAGAAACTCATTTTGCATACAATGCGATATTAGGACGACCAGCCCTCAATCTATTTCGCGCGGTGGTATCAACATACCATCAGAAGATAAAATTTTCGACAGCTTCTGGGATCGGAGAAATAGTGAACAATCACTGCATGGCTTGGGATTGCTATAATACCTCCCTAACATTGGGAAACCGATCCAAATCGGTTACCCCAGCTAAAAGAAAGCTCGAAGATGACATTGAAAGAGCTGAAATCGAGATCCCAAACACTGATAGAATAGATCGGAAGGGAAAACAGCCAGTCGATTTAACCATAACACCACTAGAACTCAAAGACATTATGCTCGTGCAAGGAGACCCATAAAAAACGACCCGGATCGGAACCGAACTCAGTCCGGAAGGAGAAGTAATGTTGATAAACTTTCTCAGAGACAACGTAGACATCTTCGCTTGGAGTTCGGACGACATTAAGGGTATCCACCCAAGAGTAAGCACTCATTCTCTAAAAATTGATCCGATGGCAAAACCCGTAAGACAAAAGAAGAGGAATCATGGGCCGACAAAAGATAAAATAATCAAAGCAGAGGTCGAGAGGCTACTCAAAGCTAAACAAATTCGAAAAATACATTTCTCAGAATGGCTCTGCAATGTTGTCTTAGTAGCAAAAGGGGATAAAAAGGATAATAAATGGAGGATGTGCAACGATTTCACTGACCTCAATAAGTTATGTCCACGCGATCCTTATCCTCTCCCAAGAATCGACCTGTTAGTCGATTCAACGGCTGGATTTGCTATATTCAGCATGATGGACGCCTTTCAAGGCTTTTATCAAATATACATGGACGAGCGAGACCAAGAGAAAACTGCTTTCGTCACAGAGCAGGACGTATACTGCTTTATTGTAATGCCATTCGGCTTAAGGAATGTTGGTGCAACTTACCAAAAATTAGTTAACTTAATGTTTAGAGAGCTGATCGGAGAAATAATGGAAGTATACGTGGATGATATGTTGGTCAAAAGCATGAGTGAAGCCGACCACGTAAAACACCTTGACCGATGATTCAAGATACTGAGAAAATACCGTATGAAGCTCAACCCCGCAAAGTGTACTTTTGGGGTCAATTCTGGAAAGTTCTTGGGATATATGGTTCATCAACGGGGAATTGAAGCTAATCCCGAAAAGATTCGAGCCATAACCGAGATGAAACCACCTAAGACGATCTCCCAGGTACAAAGCTTGGAAGGAAAAATTGTCGCACTAAACAGATTCATATCCAAATCAGTAGATAGAAGTCTGCCCTTCTTTCAAACTTTGCGAAAGGCGAAGAATTTTATTTGGACTGAAGAATGTGACCAAGCCTTCAACCAACTAAAAGCATACTTGACTTATTCTCCCTTATTAGCTAAACCAACCGATGGAGAGCCGTTATATATTTACATATCTATCCCACGAGTCCTAATCTCCGACAATGGAACTTAATTCGCGGGAAAATAAGTATTAGAATGGTGCTCTAAGTTTGGAATTCAACAAAATTGTACCTCGGTAGGACACCCAAGGGCAAACGGACAAACTGAGGTAGCAAACCGTGAGATAGTGAAATCCTAGGAGAAAAGATTAAGGGCAGCCAAAGGGAGATGGTTAGATAAACTCCCTGGGGTGTGGCTAACCAAACGCCTGTCAAAACCTCAACTGGCGAGACCTCGTTCAGTTTAGTTTACGGCTCAGAGGCTGTAATTCCGATCGAAGCATTGGTCCCGACACGAAGGATCGATATGTACGAAAGCGAAGAAAATTAAAAGACTAGAAGGAATGACGTCGACCTGACCGAAGACTTGAGAGAAAAAGTTGCAGTACGTTTGCATGTCGCTAAAACGAATATGAAAAAAACCTATAATCAAAAGGTGCGTATACGAACCTTCAAAGAAGGGGACTTAGTACATAGAAAGGTAGAGGTGTCCAAGCACGTCGGAAAACTGCAACAGAATTGGGATGGGCCTTACATCGTTGTTGGTGTAGGAAAGAAAAGTTCATACAAGATTGTGCACATGGATGGAACACCCCTACCCAGAACTTGGAATGCAGTTAACTTGAGAAGATACTGCGAAAAATAACTTCTACGAATTATCCTTCCTATTTTCCATTATTTATTTTAATTGTCATTTGTCATCTTTGTTCCAAAAATTTCATACTGTTGGTTGCAATAAAGGCTTTTGCTTGAAATTCTTTTTAGAATATGTTCCAGGTTCTAAAATATTAGCCAAAGCACGATTTAATAGGTTAAAACCAATTGTTGGTAAAAAATCTAAGTACAAAATTGAGTAAAAATCGATCCGCTCGATAAACACTCATCGATCTCCAAAGCAAAGACGAAAAAGGTTAAAGCCAATCATTGGTAAAAACCCTAAGTACAAAGTTGAGTAAAAATCGATCCGCTCGATACACACTCATTGACACAACAAAGACGAAAAAGGTTAAAGACAATATTTGGTAAAAAAACCTAAGTACAAAATTGAGTAAAAATCGATTCGCTCGATAAACACTCATCGATCTCCACTGCAAAGACGAAAAAGGTTAAAACCAATAATTAGTAAAAACCTAAGTACAAAATTGAGTAAAAATCGATCCGCTCGATACACACTCATCGATCTCCACAGCACAGACGAAAAAGGTTAAAGCCAATAATTGGTAAAAAACCTAGGTACAAAATTGAGTAAAAATCGATCCGCTCGATAAACACTCATCGATCTCCACAGCAAAGACAAAAAAGGTTAAAGCCAATAATTGGTAAAAACCTAAGTAAAAAATTGAGTAAAAATCGATCCGCTCGATACACACTCATCGATCTCCACAGCAAAGACGAAAAAAGTTAAAGCCAATAATTGGTTAAAAAAGCTAAGTAGAAAATTGAGTAAAAATCGATCCGCTCGATAAACACTCATCAATCTCCACAGCAAAGACGAAAAAGGTTAAAGCCTATAATTGGTAAAAAAACCTAAGTACAAAATTGAGTAAAAATCAATCCGCTCGATACACACTCATCGATCTCCACAGCAAAGATGAAAAAGGTTAGAGCCAATAATTGGTAAAAAACCTGAGTCTAAAAATCGAGTAAAACAGAGCCGCTCGGTATACACTCGTCGATCTCCAAAAACAAAAAGACTTAAAAGGTTAAAACCAATGATTGGTAAACAACCTAAGTCTAAAAATCGAGTTAAACCGACCCGCTCGGTATACACTCGTCGATCTCCAAAAACAAAAAGACTTAACAGGTTAAAGCCTAGAATTGGTAAACAACCTAAGTACAAAATCGAGTAAAACCGACCCGCTCGGTATACACTCGTCGATCTCCAAAAACAAAAAAGACTTAACAGGTTAAAGCCAATAATTGGTAAACAATCTAAATACAAAATCGAGTAAAACCGACCCGCTCGGTATACACTCGTCGATCTCCAAAAGCAAAAGACTTAACAGGTTAAAGCTAATAATTGGTAAACAACCTAAGTACAAAATCGAGTAATACCGACCCGCTCGGTATACACTCGCCGATCTCCAAAAGCAAAAAAGTAAAAATCGATCCGCTCGATATACACTCACCGATCTCCATAATTATGAAAGGAAAGGTTAAACCAAGTATTGGTAAACAACCTACTACATCAACTAAAATGGAACTGATCGATCCAACACTCAGTAAAGAGCCTAAGTCTTTGACAGATTGATTGAAGTAAAGATCGGAAATAATATAAGCAATAATAAGCATATGAGACAAAATATAGAGAATACAAAGCTTTTATTCATCTGTGTACAAAGAATATCTTTCGATTTACAAATCGTTACAAGTACAAAAGTGGAAAATCTTATCCGATAGATCGGAGCCTTTCACGACAATGTCCACGGAAATACCAATCTCCTTCCTAGTGCCTCAACGTTCTTCTTCAACCACCTAAGAAGCATGCTGCTCAGGATGATCGACTTCTTTAGTTCGATGGCTAGACTATGAAGATCGATTATCCTTTAGATCGGAACGGCCATTACAAGCCAGATAGCGTGTAGCGGTCATTCTACCGAAACGAGCTCCCGCTTGAGAGATTGCAGCAGTTATTCGTCCGAAGCAGGATCTCGAGAGGACCATCGCAAAAGTTAAAATTTACCAGCACACCCCGTTAGTCTATCACTCTGGAGGTAACACCCAAGAACAGTGATGCCTGGTAAGTATGAACCCTCCATGTGCAAACAAAATACCATGGACCCCAACCCATTGAAGACCAATGTAGAGGTCACATGGGACTTGTCAGTACTAGGTAGGGCATTAATGGGACTTGTCAGTACAAGGGAAGATGGTGATGGAGTAGTCAAAAATTGATACTCATAGTAATGCGATTTTCTAAAGATTGTGGGATCACTTGGTAAAGTGAAGCCTGAGGAGATTGAATACTCCATTTTGTATGGTATAAGTTGAAATGATGGAATGAATTGTTACCTATTTATAAGGAACTATGATTTGATCCTACGGTTGGATAACATTTAAATCAACGGACGAGAACAGGACTAATTTTCTTTCCCTATTTAATGCGAGTAAGTTGGAACGGCACAAGAATGGTCGATAAAAGCTGCTCAGCGAGAACGGGATGTTGAGATAGAAAACGACTAGCATGTCAGAACCAATGCGCAACAAGTTCAATTTGATGACTAACAGCTTCGTAATATGAGAACAATAGATCGACTGACGATCAACACCGAAAAACAAAATACGACATGGAATGAGCATTTCTACACAAAATGCCAGATCTGTTCTTTCTACGCGGAGTTTGCAAAAATAGTTGATCGTTTTGAAGATTAATTAGAACAAAATAATATAGAATCCATCTTTCCTCTTAGAGTACAATAAATCTGACGGAATGATAAAAGAGACTATCGTTCTTGCTAGAGCATACGGACCTTTCACTGCCTCACATTCCAAAGAATTGCTTAAGGAGGTCTGAACAGGCTAGATCTAACTAAAGGTTCTACATTTTCCAATTCCTCCCATACCAAAGAATTGACATGATGGCATAATGGTTGTTTTATTTGAGGAAAATGAAGCTCACAGTCTGTACACAGAAACATTAATTCCGAAAGTAGCAGACGAGCTATCCTACAAGCTTAATTCTGGTCAGAATAACGTATGCGAAAGAATTACAAAGAAAACTTTATATAGATCTTTGTAAAAGACAAAATAATGTTTGACATCTTTGGCTAATCGTTTATCGATAAGAACAACAAAGTTACTACCCGGCAACTTTGAAGTTTGGACAGAAAGTAGAACTGTTCAAATTAATTATCTAGGTCGAACTTACAATTAAAGGGTTCTAGCGACCTACATAAATCTGTTGAGTGACAGATATGAACTTTAGTGTACAAATTCTAATATCCACAAAACTCAGTGAAATATTGGATTGGTTTACAACGGTTGGCAGTACTGAGATACAATATAATCCATTTGGGTAAACAAATTTCATATGTCGTTAAAGAAGAAATGAAAATAACAGGTCTAAATGATAGACGATTGTTTTACGGGACTACATTCAGCAATGTTACAGGATTACACTTTCTCAACACATCTGTTACAACCGCCTAGTCTACTCCTACAACTATAATCAACTAAGTCTTCGACTTGCTACTACGCCTCTTGCGACCAGCACCTTGAAGGCGAAGTATCCTGTTTGATCAGAACAGGATACTAGTAATGCACCCTGGACCAAAGGGGCATACATATTCAACAAGGGCTTTTGCAAGGTTGATGGAAGAAGATAATAGTAAACAACACTTCATCTCTGCCGCTAGTCGACAACGACATACTAATTTTTCTCGACCTATAAGAATGGTCGATACAAGGCAAATACTTAAAAATCGCTAAAGAGATCTACGATAAATCCATCAAGATAAGCTTTTACTAAGCTCTATGCTTAAATCATTTCCTAACAAGCTGCCCAACATTGCTTAGAGAGTAAAATATTGGATAGTTATACTATTAGATTATACCTAATCGATCAGGTAATCTAGACTACTTCTCGATGAAGATTGCAAATAACAAAAATTATATCTATACCAAAATATATATATACAAAAGTATTAAGGAATTACTATTCCTTCAACAAAAAAAAAAGAAAAAAAAAGGGAGAAGCAAGGCCAATGGAAGTTCTAGGGCTGATTGGCATCGGTCGGCCTGCTCGAAGAAGCACCTTTTCGGGGAGTAGGCATATCCAGAAACGATCTGATCTCCTCCTAACGCTTCTGATAACCTTCATCATAGCCTTCTTCGAAGGAACGCCGACGAGACTCCTCTAAATTGGAATTCATTTGAGCCAGATCATCCCTCTCCTTCTCAAGAGCTAATTTTTCATCGCATAACTTTTGGAAATCGTCATTGAGTAGCTCAATTTGAAGGGCAAGTCCACCAGTCTTTGATTTCTCTGCATCCAGGCAATGCCTCGGGTTCTCTTTGCTGAACCACAAGTTATCACACTGGGCACCCAGTTGCAGAGCATAATACATCCCCTGAGAAGAAAGAAGAAATAAGCCACAAACAACGAAAAGCACTACAAAGACAAGATCGAAAAGATAAGTACATGCTCAAATTGTTTGAAGAGAGACTGTACAAGACGAAGAGAAGAAGTGCCCTCATATTTCTTCAACTCGCCGGGCAAAATAGTACTAAAACCCAGATCCCAGGATAGAGGGTCGGGTTCATAAGAGTCGGGCAGAACATAATCAAGAGGAATCTTATCAGAACGAGGAACTTCAGACTCAGTTATATCCCTAATCTGCTCCAGGATACAACGATCATCCAACTGACGTGGGGATTTCTTCTCGTTAGGACTCACGGATGTTTCTTTCCCTGAGTAGGAGATTACAGTCCTTCGACCAGACCTATGTTCTGCCCGACCTCCGGAAGGACCACCAGCCTCAAAAGAAGTAGTCATGGTAGTGGTATCAGAAAGTAAAAAATCCGCGAAACTTTGGGTGACTGACTGTGGATTGGAACTACCCAAAGAAGGACCTATAACCAGGCCACTACTTACCGGTTCAACAGTATCGTTTATTGGACTCTGACTAATGACGGGGTCAGCAGAAGAGTCCAAAAACTGGAATCATCACGAGCAAAATTGTGTAAATCATGCTCGAGAGGGAATGGACGCTGAAAGGGGAATATCAAAGGATTGCTCCTCATTAGATATATCCCCACAGGCAATCCGACCTGGAGAAGGTCGACGTTGAACTTATGAAGATGAAAGGGGATTTTATTGAGAAAGGTTCGAACGAGCATTAGCATCGCTCGTATCTGTAGAACTACTCCGGGGAACGGTAGAAACTTGTGCCCCCGAGCTGGAGGATGTTCGAGGATGAGAAGGATCTGTAGAAGGCCCTTCAGTGCGGGACCTTTTTAACCTAGTATCTCTAGGACGATCGCGCGAAGAGCACTTGGACGTATTGCCAAATAGACTACTCATTCTCGGGAAATTGAGAAAATAATTGGGATATCGAGTGGAGTTATCGACCTGCGCCAAAGGAAGATGCTCGAAATCCACAATGTGAACATCAGAGGATCTATACTTCTAACCATGACGATCGAGGCTAACATGAATGGCCCTGAAATATTCCCTTCGACGATCCTCGATCAAACCCATGGCGACCATCTGATGAACAACTTTCTAGAAAGTGCTTTCCAAATGAGCCCATTTTTTCATAGACTAAAGCAGTATGAACAGGAGAATTGAGGAATTCACGAATCACTCTCTCATTAGGATTCCTACTGTATCGATCAGTAATTGCACCAAGAGGGAGGTTTCTTCATACTCTTTTAATGAAGCCTGAAGACTAGCAACTTGGGATTCTAGTTCGATGATACGGGTAGTGTACTGAACCTGATGATCATCCAACTATTTGGACAACTGGTTGACTCGCTCTTGAGCATGAGATGTATCCAAAATACTATTTAAAATATAGGGATTATTGGTCCCCATAGCCTGGAATGGACGGATAGAAGACGTGGAAGGATCAGCTCCTGTCGCACCATGTTCCAATCCTGTTTCTTTTTGAAGCAATGCTTTGTTCCTCTCCTCCAAGTATTCACATTGTTGACTCAGAAGAGCTGCTTCATAAGCGAAGGATAGCAAACAAGTACTAGTCTGAGGAGTCAAAGGAATAAATTGTCTAAATAAAACCCCTTGAGAAAAGTAATTTTTGAACGTCGCGTGTAAAAAGGGTAGAAAGAAGAATTTGTGTAGCCTTATTGGCTGCGTTTTCCTTGTCATCATGGATCAAAGAATCGTGATCGGAGTAACCAGCCGCTCTCTTCACCACAAGGTGATCCTCTATCATTTCGACAAGGGTAGGTTTGGGATACAACTCGCCAAGTAAAGTATGGTCTTCACCAGAACGATCATAGACCTGCTTCCTTCTTTTAGCCACATAACCAGATGAATTGGGTAGCGACCAATTACGGCAGCCCCGAATACCTAAGGAAGTCCTTAGTTGCAGGGGAGGATAACCTTGTCCAGTCCTTGTGAAACATGGATCTTGGGAAGAAGAAGGTTCATCGTGAGTCTCCTGGGAAGGATCTGGGGACTCTTCTTTATTATCATCAGAATATTGGCCTAATTCCAATTTTCTTTTCCTTGACACCCTTTGCTCAATGGGATGATTCTCCACCGTCTTAGTAGACTTTGAAAGAACCAGTTTTCCTTTCATAGAGTGCCTGGATGTAGGATCTCTAGAGCTTTACCACTGCACCAAAAGCAATTGCTGTTAGTGATGGCGCAACTATTAATCTTTAACCCAAGGTTGATTCCTGTAGGGCACCCCCTACAGTTCACAACGGCAGCGCAGAGCCCCACACTAAGTGGTGGATGGACATGAGGGGCTTCGCAAGAATTCACTTGGATCCTCGGGTCTCCTCCGTGAACCTCGGCAAGTTGGGCTGCTAGACTCCGATGTAGCAAGCGCCACAGCGAATCCGTAAGGGTGACTGCTGGAACCCCATAAATCCCAACATTCTCCCCTCCAGCAGCACCCGGGAGGATTCGAACCTGCAACCTCGCTCTGATACCAGTTGTAGGATCTCTAGCGCATTACCACTGCACCAAAAGCAACTGCTGTTAGTGATGGCGCAACTATTAATCTTTAACCCAAGGTTTATTCCTGTAGGGCACCCCCTACAGTTCACAACGGCAGCGCAGAGCCCCACACTAAGCGGTGGACGGACATGAGTGGCTTCGCAAGAATTCACGTGGATCCTCGGGTCTCCTCCGTGAACCTCGGCAAGTTGGGTTGCCCGACTCCGATGTAGCAAGCGCCACAGCGAATCCGTAAGGGTGACTGCTGGAACCCCATAAATCCCAACACCGGAGTTCTCGACCATGGAGGCTGAATAATGATAAATGGAATATGGTGGTTAAACATAATACTTACTGAGTGACTGAGAGGAGGAGGATATAGGATAAGTGTAAGAACTTAGGCCAGCCTTACGAAGAAAAGATTCGCCAATGAGAACAGCGCATTGATATTTATCCGCACGCATTTCCACTATCTCTTCTAACAACTTCGGATCATCGGGGATAAACTGACCCTCTACAGAGCGACCACCAAAAATCCACTCGGAATCATGGTCCAAGGAGAAGGGTTCGCTGGAGCCATCTGCTAAAGTCACATGAGTGGGAGGGAGAACAAAGAAAAAGCGAAACTTCCAGTCGGAATTACTAGAAACTGGAGAATCAAAGATAGATTGACCAGATTTTTGGCTTGCAAAAAAGTAACCCTGATTGGAGGAACTGGAAATGTTGAAACGAAATATCTGACTAAAATTACGAAAGGAAGGATGGAATCCTTTGGCAATCATCAATACAGAAAAAGAAATGACGAACGCCACAAAATTGGGAACCAACTGAGTCAAAGAAACACTAAATATCTTTAATATCTCCAGGAATAAAGGAGATAATGGGAGTCTAATACCATGGTTGAAATGAGCAGTGTAAAAGGCACGGCAGCCTGCCGGCGGAGAAGTTACCCTATCAGTAGAGGATGGGAGAAGAATTTGTGAACCCTCAAGAAAATACATTGTGTAATTATCCAGAACCTCGTGAAAATTATCATCGGTATAAGCACAATCAAGACTTTCGACAGGATCAGATACCTGAGGATTGGCACCCTTACTCTTCTTAGCCTTAGCAGCCACCTCGGCATCAGAAAGAATTTTCACCTTGAATGTATCCTCCACGGGGATGTTTACATTGAGCATTGCCATTTGCTCTGGAGGAGGGCTAGCATTCTATGTAGAAAAGGAGGTGGCCTTTCTCGAATTTGAAGCCATGACAAGGATTCTCGTAAGATGATGGTCAACAAATACGATATTTGGGTGAATTATCGACTAAGTAATTTACTGCTAAGAGACAGAAGGCGGAAAGTAAAAAATGAGGGTGAAACCAGGAACACACACACACATATATATATATATATATATATATATATATATATATATATACGAAGATAAAAGGGCCTTTTAACCCCTTGCGAGACTATTCATGTTCCCGCCATTAAATGAAGAGAGCTGACTCATTGAAACTAGGCAAAGAAACAGCTCGGTGACGACATAACGACTCTTTATGAAACGTTGCACTCTTTTCTTTGCTTAGGATTTTTTCCCATAGGGTTTTTTTTCCGAGTAAGGTTTTTAATGAGGCACAATTCATAAGAAGCCAGTCAAATAAGGCCTAATACTTCTACGAGCTTCTATTACATATCCGCTCGAAGAAGTGAGGGAGTACTGATGGGGGCTATTTTTATACCCCTTATGATATTCGGATCGAGACAAGAATACGAGCTCGGCCCGACCATATAGTTCATGCACTATAACGGATCGACCAGATTAGAATCGACTCTCCACGGTGACCAGGCTGCAATCCGAAGTGAAGAAGGATGAAGGTTCCGAGTCCTAATAGGGCTTTGTTTCCTTGTATGGCTAGGGTTTCTATCATATAAATACCTAGATTCATCATTGTAATAAACAACAACATCAGAGCTTACGCCTACATACTTGGGCAATCTGAGAATAATACAAGAGCTTTTGCTATACATATTGATTATTATTACTCTATTACTTGCTCATTAACGTCGTTATATATTGTTCTTCCTTGAGATTGATCCATCCGGAATAAAGTAACTAGGCCCTATAATCATCATATAAACATTACCATAAACCTTTATTACTGATTTAATCTAATACTTGTTGGGATAGTGGTTGGGTTGCCTCGATTGTCAGAACAACGAAAGTGCGGAATTTAAAATTTTTCGAAGCACCCAAAGTCCCATATAAGATTCTCCATATTATTTATACGCAAGCAAGAAACAAAAACGCACATTGAATTAAACAAGGGGGTTTTTGCGATTTACCTCACCACAGGCAAGGTGGTGGCAACCTTCAGTTCTGATTCTGAATCTGGATCTGGATCTGGCTCACAGAAGTGATCCAAGCGTCTCACCTCCAAAGATAGTCCACACCAATTGGATTATGGCAATACCACCTAGTCTTAGGCTCAGAACTGGATCTAGGAGATTCGTTGTAACAGGATTGTGCAGATCTACTTGGCAATGCAAGATCTAACACGGTGGAACAAAGGAGAGGCGGCGGCGGCGCTAGGGCAGCTCACGGCAGCAGGTGGCGGCGGCACTAGGCTTGGCGGCGCAGGAGAGGGGGCGGCGGTTAGGTTAGAGAAAAGAGGCTAGGGTTTTTGCTAGGGTGTTAGCTTTTTGAGCTCTAGTAGAACCCTATTTATAGACTCCCTCTTGACCTAGGTTTGCAAGACTCCTTATAGGCTTTTAATTAAAGGCCCATGTCTTGCAAGCCTTTCATTTAATTAATTACTTAATTAAATGCCCAATCCAATTAAATCAATATTTCTTTTATATAATTAATTAGCAACTCAATTAAGTATTTAATTAATTAAGTCAACCAATTAATTAATCTCCCACTTGAATTAAATGCTTTAATTCATTTAATTGATTTAATTACCTTTAAATCAATTAATTCCTTTAGTATCCTTTTTCAACAGCCACCGTCCAATTGTATTGTGTGTGACCCTCTGGGTTCACCATCAATTGGCAGCAGGCCCACGAATTCCTCGTGATTTAATTTATGAACAATAAATTGCTCTGGTCAATTAAACAACCTTTAATTGACCACTCCTAGAATCAAATCCTCTATTAACTCAGGAGTACCCACATTTCATGGTCGATGTCTAGCCACAAGCCCATGAAGCCCAACTTCAGGTGAATTGATACTTGTGAACCTCGTCTCATATAATTACCATGTACAAACGGTCCTTCTATCGACTAATATTCCCGATAAAGACTTAGGGTGTGTGAATTGATCGGCACCTCTAAATTTGTCTCGATAACTATACTTTCTAATTCAGGATAATATTCCAGTGTGACTCCTAAATTTGGAAACCCCTTTCCAAATCCATCACCGACTGCGGCCGCAGATTACTTGGATATATTATCTAAGAATCGCATAGGAAATTCTTTCACCCATTACAGTGAGTCAATAGATTCCATATCGATACTAACCACTCGCGTACATGTCCATACGCACCCAACCTAGGCATGTTATGACCAAGCTACGTGGCCTATACCTAGATCTAAGTACGAACTTTCATGCACCGAGTTCGCCCTAGTACCTCAAGTCAAAGGACTAAATCGTACACTATTATAATCCTTGAGAAACATCCCATCACTGATATGCGACATGCGCTTCCACAATGGGTTTCTCTGTTCGGGTTGTTCGATGCGTTCAATCCTCCATTGAACCACCTACTCATATGCACTGGCCTCAAATGCCTTGCTCATGAAACGCTACAAATTCACTCCATGTGAATCATGCATACTTGTACAAGTCTTGGCGATTCCTACGATACCCCGTCTCTTTCGGAATCTATGACTTGGAAAAGTTTTAAGATTACGATCTTTGAGACTGTTTCACGATTGCACTCAGTACTGAAGTGAATCGTCCCATAGTCTAATGTAATCTAAGGGTTTCATCCAATTGCTTAAATGTATTCGCGAGAGATGAAGTTGGCCATTGTTTATCCTTATACACATATAAATAAACGTGCGCATTATTATAAAATCAAAAGATCATTTCTTACAGAATAGAACTATTACAAGCTAATTGAATTGGCTTGCTGGGCACTATCCTATCAATCTCCCACTTGCCCTAAAGCCATTCACCTATGGTTCTAAGACCCATCTTCTCTAGATGACTATCGAACGCCTTTTGTGAAAGTGGCTTAGTTAGTGGGTCAGCTACGTTGTCTTCCGATTTGACATACTCCATGTGCATGTCTCCTCTACCAATGATCTCCCTGATCACATGGTATTTCCTCTGTACGTGTTTGGATTGATGGTGTGATCTTGGCTCCTTTCCTTGAGTATTGCCCCGTTGTTGTCACAAAAGACGACTACAGGTTCAGCAATGCTGGGAACAACATCCAATTCTTGGATGAAGTTTTTAATCCATACACTTTCTTTTGCCGCATCTGATGCTGCGATATATTCTGCTTCTGTGGTTAAGTCGGCAGTGGTAGACTGTTTACAGCTTTTCCAACTGACCGCTCCACCATTGATGCGGAATATGTATCCAGAGTTGGATTTGAAGTCATCCACGTCAGACTGGAAACTCGAATCAGTGAATCCTTCAAGTTTCAGTTCTCCACTACCAACGTAGACCAAAAACAGATCCTTAGTCCTTCGCAGGTACTTTAGGATTGCTTTTACGGCAGTCCAGTGGTCTTCGCCTGATTTTGACTGATAGCGGCTCGTTACACTTAGAGCGTGTGCTACGTCTGGTCGAGTACACAACATTGCATACATTATGCTCCCTATAGCAGATGCATAAGGTATGAGAGACTTTCTCGTCTTTTCTTCGTCAGTTGTAGGGCACATTGACTTAGAAAGAGAGATACCATGTCTCATTGGAAGCAATCCTCTCTTGGATTCTTCCATTTTGAATCTCTTCAAAACAGTGTTGATGTACTGAAATTGGGAGAGTCCTATCATCTTCTTCGATCTATCCCTATAGATACGTATTCCCAATACGTATGATGCGTCTCCCATATCTTTCATGGAAAACTACGCGGATAACCACGCTTTAGTCTTCGCTAACATCTTGATATCGTCTCCGATTAACAAAATGTCATCGACGTACAAAACAATGAATTGTATCGAGCTCCCACTATTCTTCTTGTACACACAAGGTTCATATATGTTTTTGATGAAGCCAAATGCTTTGACTGTCTCATCAAATCGTATGTTCCAGGTTCGGGACGCCTGTTTGAGGCCATAGATTGACCTTTGAAGTTTACACAATTTGTGCTCACTTCCTTTGGACGCAAAACTTTCAGGTTGTTGCATAAAGATCTCCTTGTCAATGTCTCCATTGAGAAAAGCGGTTTTTACGTCCATTTGCCATATTTCGTAGTCATGCCATGCGCTATGGCAAGTAGTATCCGAATGGATTTTGACATCGCCACGGGAGAGAAGGTTTTCTCATAGTCTATTCCAGGCCTTTGAGAATACCCTTTCGCCACTAAGCGAGTTTTATGAGTTAATACCTCTCCATTCATTCCAAGCTTGCGCTTGAAGATCCATTTGCATCCTACAGGGATAGTTCCCTCAGGTGGATCGACCAAGGTCCAAACCTTGTTGGAATGCATGGAATCCATTTCGGATAGCATGGATTCGAGCCACGCACCCGAGTCTATATCTAACATCGCTTCTTGATAGGTCATTGGATCATTATCAACTTTCTCGTTTTCGTGAATGAAACCAAATCGCTCTGGCTCCTTACGAATTCGATCAGACCTTAGAAGAGTAGGTGTACTAGTTGGTTCAATAAATTCTGGTTCAGCTCCCACTGTTTGTGGGGATGGGTCCGATTCCTGGACTTCATCAAGTTCTACGATTGTCCCATTTTGGTTGGTGAGGAAATCCTCTTCCAAGAAGTGGGCATTCCTAGATACGAACGTATTACGTTCTTTAGGATCGAAGAACAGGTATCCAATGGATTCCTTTGGATAACCCACAAATTTGCACAAACTAGATCTACTATCAAGCTTATCTCCCTTCTTGTTCTTTACATACGCTGGAGATCCCCATACTCGTAAGTACGAATACACGGGTGCTTTACCATACCATACTTGGTGCGGTGTTGTTGGCACTGACTTCGAAGGTACTATGTTTAGTATCTTCGAGGCAGTTAATAGGGCTAAGCCCCAAAACGAAAAGGGAAGGTCAGCGAAGCTCATCATGGAACAAACCATGTCTAACAATGTCTGGTTCCTCCGCTCGGACACTCCATTTAGTTAGGGCGTCCTAGGGGGAGTTCGCTGGGCGAGAATTCCATTCTCTTTTAGATAATCAAGGAATTCTTGGCTTAAGTACTCACCACCTCTACCAGAACGAAGTGCTTTAATACTATGTCCAAGTTGATTCTCAACTTCCATTCGAAACTCTTTGAATTTCTCAAAAGTTTCGGATTTGTGTTTCATAAGATACACATATCCATAACGACTAAAATCGTCGGTGAATGTTACGAAGTAAGAGAATCCTCCTCTCTCATTGACACTCAATGGTCCACAAACGTCAGTATGGATTAAATCCAATGTTTGTTTGGTTCGTTCGGGATTCCCGGTGAAGGGTGATTTGGTCATCTTTAGAGGAAACCAACTTTTGAATCCTACTCTTGGAAATATGTCCAAGTCTAGCGTGCCAAGGTTGTGGAGTTTGATTATCATATTTCTTTTTCTAGATTGAATGTGCATGACGTCGGAATTTATAGGTTCTAGAAAATACAGACCATCTATCAAAGTACCACGAGCATACATTAAACCACCTTTAAATATGCCAAAAGCTCCATTTTCAATGGAAAAATTAAAACCATCAATATCCAACATAGGAATAGAAACGATGTTCTTAATAATGTTTGGTACGTACAGACAATCCCTTAAAACCAAAGTAAAATTTCCCAAAACCAATTCGACGTCCCCAATAGCCTCAGCGGCGATCCTAGCTCCGTTTCCAAAACGCAGGATTCTATCCCCGGGCTTCAGGTACCTTACTGCTCCCATCACCTGCAAATCATTGCAGATATGAGAACTTGCTGTGGTGTCTAACACCCACGATGCACAGTTAATAGAAATATTAACTTCAACCAAGAAAATACCTTTGGCTACCAGTTTCATCTTTAGGTAGTCTGGGCAGTTCCTTTTCCAGTGCCCTGCTTTCTTGCAGTGGAAACATTCGTCTTCTAGGCTCTTGCGCTTCTTTTCAACCACCTTTGTGACTACCTTCGAAGAAAATACCTTCTTCTTCTTCCTACCTCTCTTGGGCTTTGCAGCCTTCGATTGGTGTGCAATCATTACCGGCTTCTCTTTCTTGAGAGTCGATTCTGCCGTTACCAACAAATTGGTCAGTTCTTGAAGAGCGAGGGTTCTATCCTCCATGTTGAAGTTCAACACGAACTGTTCAAAAGAACGAGGCAGCGTATGGAGGAGGAGGTCAGTGCTAAGATCAGCGTGCAAGTCCACGTCCAATCGCCCCAGTTTTTCAACAAGGTTGATGAAACGCAGACAGTGATCCTTGACACTGCTTTCCTCAGCCATCTTGAGATGAAACAACTCCTTAGTGGTCGCGAACCTTTAGGTACGAGACCTCTCTCCAAACATCTGCTGGAGGTGGAGAAGTATCTCTCTAGCAAGCGGCATTGCAGCATGCTGTTTCTGCAGTTCATTCGACATCGAGGCTAACATGAGACATCGAACCTGAAGATCATCATCAACCCTTTTAGCATGGGTGGTTCGTTGTTCCTCAGTAGCTCGTGCTGCGGGTGCAGCAGGCATGGGTGTGTCGAGCACATAGCTTCGTCGCTCGGAGTCGAGGACAATTCTGAGATTTCTCAGCCAGTCAACGAAGTTTGAGCCATTCAACTTGTTTGCGGGATTCTTAGACATTGTACTTAATATCTACAAATGGAAAGAAGACAACGTTTAGCTAACTGATCTTATGTCTAATACTTATAATTATCAAATTTTGGACATGTTTTCGAAAAAGTTCTCCCACTATTTTATCGAAACAATCTCCCCTTTGATTGCTCGGGAAATTTAATTCCTAGTAGGTCTTGACGTCCCAGCAGCAATTAATTGCACCCACGACTCGTGGCCATACAACTAATTCTCCAGGTAGGTATACTTTTTACCAATTGTGTTACTCCACAACCTTCAAGCTATTTTGCCTCGGTTTTTGCACTTATCTAGCACTGCTACATCATAAGTGTTACTAATCGCTAAGTCTAACCCATCAATCATGATGAGCAACGGGCCCGGACGTGAGTTCTCCGTAACTAGTCATCGGTCGATCCTCACATCCTGACCAGTCCTCACCCTTGTCGTGTTTAGTTAAAAACAGGAGTCAAGGAATTTTACATATTGTCCCTTTCTTCGACTCGGGTGCCAGACTCTGGATCACCTCTATCGATAAGTAGACAACATACGCTAGTCCCTATTGATGGAAGGTTGGATTTATATAAATACTTCATTTTATTTTAATCCAATATGACTTAATATTTAATTCGATAGGGGAATTTCTGGTTTGAAAGTTATACTAACTCTCCTCGAGATCTCACCGGTTCAGTTATGCTTTATCTTTTATTACGATCTAGATTCTAGCGCGCATCTCATACAAGCTAAATATAAATCGACAAAATAAATAAAAGCCATACAAGCCTAGCATGCATACTACCACAATATGTTTTCGATCTGGAGCCTCCTATGCAGGCCATCATCGAGCCAATGATGTTGGCCCTATTGGTCAATCTAAAGGGTTCTTATGAAGCCCTATGATATTACACATTGTACCATGCATACATGGCCTTCATATCATCTTGGGCTCCCACCTTGCTTGTAAACGGGCCTCCACCCTAAACTAGGACAGCAGTAAAGCCCTATTCTATTACAAAGGCTCAAAGTGGCCCAAAAAACATAATAGGCTCGCAGGCCCGATAAAAACCAAACAATAAATTAAACCAATCACATCTAACCTAAGGTTAAGGCTCGGCTCGATCGAAAACCATGTAAACAATTCACGTAGAGCAAGAAACATGCAAACATCCTTTACCTATTTCTTTCTTAATTTTAAAACTACCTTTTAAAACTAACATCCTATGATTCTTACTTTTTAGTCACCACTAATTATGACAAAATGAATATTCGGATAAACAAAAATAAATTTTTTGCTCAAATTCAGATTCTGTTTTTCAACTTTCGAAAATTGCACTTTGACCCCAAAACTTTTGAAAAGTTTCCAAAACACCCCTGGGCAGATTCGGGCAGCTACCAGAAAATAAAATTTTGTTTTCTGAAAATTTTTGATTTTTCCCTGAATTTTCGGTAATTGCAAAACAGTCCCCAAACTTTCAGAAATTACAAAACGACCCCAAAAAGCGTGCGACCAGATTTGCAAAACAGTCCAGTAATTTTGAAATTTCTAGATTCGAAAAAATTTAATTTTCAGCCCCTAAAAACCCTAATCTCGATTTCATTGCATAAAAGTCCTGAAGTTTTCAAAAACTATAAAAACGGCACATATCTGAAAAAGCAGTTTTACCCAATCATAGATCCAGTCATAACAAGTAAGAATCAATTTACAGAACATAATTATCACGTGTTTACATATACATAATTAAATATATACGATGAAAACACATTATGTTCAGGCTTTTCGTATAATAATGATGGAGTCGGCTCTGATACCACTGTTGGGATAGTGGTTGGGTTGTGATCTTACGTGATTTCGTTTGTTCGATCTGGGTGGTTTCAAATGCTGTGCTAATGCTTATAAATAGAAATAAAAGATCAATAGTATTGTTTTCAGAACGGTTGAGTACAAATTACAAGTATCTAGAGTCCTATCCGAGCATTATAGGATGCCGTACAAGCTAGAGGGTGAAATATACACGAGAAAGCCTATATTATACTTCCTAAGTAGTTCCGAGTAGCAGCCTTGGAGGAAGAGCACTTGGGAAGTTGTGTCTCGTTATAAATGCTAGGGGTATTTATAGCTGAGATGATGGGCTTTCTGACACACTTGCAAGAGTACTTTTCTGGCCCGCTGACTTGGGCCTGGGCTCGGCCCAACAGTAACCTTTGACCTCGGATTCTCTTTATTGGCTCGGAACAGGTCACTACATACTCCGGCTTGGTTCTGCCCTTCCGGGGACGGAAACATGTGTTGTTCGATCCATATCGAGCTAGCAAGGATATGGTATCCAAATTACCCCTCATCAATACTCCCCCACTTCTCGAGCGTATAGTGGAGCTTAAGCTCGAAGAAGTATAAGCTATGTTGAACGCTGGGGTGCGATGAGCCATTCAAGATATGTTTCGGGTATGCCTCATTAAAAACCTAAATCGAAAAAACCATTTGGGATAAAAACCGAGTTAGGGAAAAAGAGTGCATACATTGGAAACAATATAACGTTGTGTCGAGATGATAACCTTGTTGTTTATTGTTTGCGTAGGACCTCTAGATCGGAATTTTCTTTACAGTAAATTACCGTGATGCTTCATTCAACTCCTTAGCGAATTGATCTTAATTTTTCAACCGCAACCCAAAGGATCAGCGGAATAGCATAGGAACAATTTCCAAGGAACATACCCCAATTTCTGGAAAGTGAGGGATCAATAATGCAATTCTCAGAAAAATAACTTTAAATTTTACCCAGTGTAAGTTCAACCGTCGCGGTTATTCGGGGACCTGTTTGCAATTTTACCTTTTTAACCCCGTATATATATGTTGACTTGTTGAAAAATTATTCACAAATCATATACTTTCTTGAGCTCGGAGTATTCAGGTCGAAAGAGCAGCTTCTTTAGTACAATCATTTCTTAGTTCATAATGTCTAGTTCTAGAGGTCTGAAAGGCAAGAACAAAGTCGGAGAGGGCCAAGAGTCCGATCCTTTGCTAAAGCTTGTCGACGATTACGGGGATGGAGAGTTTCATCCAGGAGATGAGGATGCTGATCAGACCGAAGATCTGGAGGAGAACGTGGTCGAGAAGCTCAAAATTGGCGAAGGAGCCTTTGTCAGGATTTTTAGACATACGCTTCCTTCTAACACCTCCATCTCAAACAGGTTAGAACTTCCCGGCGATCAAACTTCCTGTTGTTTTTCCAAAAAGGATCGTGTTCATCTCGAGGCGGAGTTCGGGAAATTTCTTCCTAAAGATTTTTCGATCGTCATCCCCTCTTACACCGAGCGTGCCACCGAGCCTCCAGCTGGGTGTCAAGCCTTCTACGAGAAGCAATTTTCTTGTGGCTTGCGTATTCCGTTTATTCCTCTTATTCGGAACATCCTGACTTTCTTTTCGCTTTCCCCCGCTCAACTTCTCCCGCATTCTGTTGCGTATATTGTAGCGTTCAGCGCTCTCATGGAGGCCAAGGGGGAAGAAGCCTCTTTTAGTATTTTTTGGCAAATATTTCAAATGGACCTGTGCAAGGGTTCAAATGTAGGGTTTGTGTCCATCCGCCAGCGGTCGAAGCGGCCTTTTCTTACGAATATAACAACGAAAAAGATTAAAGGTTAGAAGAGGAGGTTCTTTTTTGTGAAAGGCCCTGATGTTCCAGTATCAGAAGGTAGCTCAAAAACCAGACCATATCGATGGGATGGCGTAAATTCTTGGTCATACGGTCGTCGCAGGATTAAAGAGAAGCTCAATCACAGTCTCTCCGATGAATTTCTCGAGCAGCTGCAGTCCAATCCTTACCAAACCATGCTCCTAGTTCAGGAAGGTGTTTTGCGGTTGGCTGGGTTGAGCAAATGTGACTATCCTGCCCCAATGATCAAATACTCTTATCCTCTATCCAATTAATCCTTCGAGGGATCCCTTCGGCCGTTCGACGAGTCGCCTGCTTCTGCTGCTCCGCCCCTCGCCCCTCTTTCTTTAAGTGTGTTTTTAGTTTCTTCCTATTTCAAGGTGTGATATATTAATTCTCCCTGTTTGAACTCATATATACCTTGTGTTTCCTTTGCAGGTCGAATTGTTGAGAGGTTTCGACTATCCACTGCTGGCTCGATTGGAGATATGCCATTCTACTTTGAGCCGTTACCACATACTTCGAAAAGAAGAGCGGACGCGAGTAATTTAGGCGGAGATTCAGTTGATATACCAATTACACTTCCAGATCTGAGAGGGCTCGGTACTATGAGTTCCTTGAATTCTGCCACTGCTGGACCCCTCCGAACTCTATTTTCCCCTGATACTTCTACTTTTTCGTCCGTTGGCTATAGTCGACATTCCTGGAACCGAATTCTGGGTGTTCAGGAGTATGAGAAGCTCCTGAGTCGAAAGAGGAATGTTGACCACCCGGGACCCTCTAGGAGGGTAAAGCCCTTTGGTGTGAGTTCTAACTCGGTTCCATGTCGAAAGGGTAGGTCGGAGCCAGATGTGGCAGATTTCATGGATGAACATTTTCGCGGTGGCAGGGCTGCTGGATACCCCGAAGACCGGACTATTCTAACCGATATGGATTCAGGTGGTGAGAATGAATTCGACAAAGCCACTAGAATTTATATGGCTAGTCGGTTTAAGCGGGATATGCTGCTTCAAACCATTAAAGGTAGTTTTGAGGTTTTGAGTGATTTCTCCCGGACATATCATGAGGTAAGAATTTATCTCTTGACTATTTATTCTTCTTTTAGGGTCTCTAACATTTACTGATAACCGAAATTTTCTCATAGGTCGGAGATTTGTTCGCTCTTCAGACCTATCGCTTAGCATTGCTAGAGCAGGAGTCGCAAGATGCTCACGAAGCATACACACAAATTTTCGTTGATAATCAAACCCTTTGATTCCAACTGGCAGAGAGTCAACGGGAATTGTCTAAAGTGAAGAAAGAGCTAGAGAATACAAACATGAAACATTCCTCCTCTGTGGAGGATGAATTGTTATCAGTAGTTACAGAAAAGAGTGCACTCGAGGTTGAGCTTAAGAGAATTAAGATCGAACTCGAACAAACTAAGCAAGACTCAGCTCGCGCATATTCTCAAGGGGCAGAAGAGGTGGAAATCCCGGCCATACGAAAATTTCTTAGTTCCCCCATTTTCGACCCTTTAGTTCGGAGAAGGTTTGGCGGAATCCTTCAAACTTTCTTTTATAAGGGGGTTCAACAATTGGTTTCAGCTGATAGGATCCCGGATAAAATGGAAGAATACCTCTTGTATATGAATCCTTACAAAAATGCCGAAGGAAAAGACTACAAAGCTTCATCATTGCCCCGAAGAACCGTGAACTGGCAAAGTCATCGTTTTGCCCCCTTAGTTGAGGAGTTTGGCATTGCGATGCCTAACCCAGATTTACTTGAACGGTCCGACGTCGATCATCAATCTGCCTCAGGAGCAAACGAAGATGTCAATATAGAGGATGGATCGGATAAGGAAGATGATCGACCATTTGATCATGCCTATCCATTAAGCAGCGGCGGTGAAGGTGGCGTTGGTCCGAACGCTGGGTTCGAGCATGCTGGGAGGGGGGGGCGATTCATAGCTTTTTAGTTAGGAATCAAATGTGTATATGTAACTCGTTTTTGTAATCGGACTTGTTTTCTTCACGATCTGATTTGCATGACTTGTAAATCCTAATCTTACAAATATTTAGACATCATCTGCCTTTCATAGTTCGATATCTTTTCGTACTCTATGCTCGAAATCTATTTATTCCAAATATAATCTTTCTTGAAAGTCGCGTCGATTCCACTATCACAATCATAAGGTGTAGCGTCTATAAATATGAGGATCTCTTCAATTATTTGCACACCTTTATTTACAGAGATCGGAGCTCTTCTTCTATATTCCGCATTCTTCGAATTTCTTAACTTACTACCCTTTTATCATGGAGGAACTACTAGGCAAGGCCATCGATCCCAAACTGCTACTGGGTGGTTCGAAAAACAAAAATCCATCCTAAGACAAAAGCCAGTCAAGGAGGCAAAACCCTCCAAATCCTCTTCTAAAACCTCCGTGTCTTCTCCCAAAGCTCCTAAGGGAGGGGAAAATAAGAAAGAGAAAAGCGCTTCGTCGAAGCAAACTAAGGGTACCACAAATAAATCCATTTTGGATGAGGAGCTTGAGGCTGAGTGTAACGCCCCCAAAATTTCGAACCCGTTTGATTTGGATTTTTAATCCAAATTTACGTGTTACTTTTTATTTTCAAAGTTAAACATTAATTTCAACTAAAATATAGAATTTAATTATGTCCTATGTCCTTATTAACTTTGAAATGTTTTAAAAACACAAAAATACTTTAGCATAATAGTATACCCCTTTTGAAAAATATTTTGACTTTATTGTGCAAAATAAATAATTTCTGGGGCAAAAATGCACTTTACAGAAACTTCAGGGGGCAAAGTGCAAATTTTGCCCCATACTTGATTGCAGCTAATAGGAGAGCCTTTATAGCTCTCCTAGCCTGCCATAGGGAGTGGCCAAGCATGCCTCTTGGTTAGAGAGATTTCTCTATCCAAGATGAACATGCATTGGCTTGTTTTATGGGAAGTAATTATATCTCCCATCTTCCCAAGGTGTATTTAAACACCTTTCTCCTCATTTTCAGATTTCTCTCCACTCATTCTACACCTTAGAGTTCATAGTTAAGTTAGAATTAGAGAGAAAATAAAAGAGAGAAAAGATACAACACATTTAGAAAGATAAATTTCGGGTATACTCAGCATAGCTTCGGTTTTTTGATCATTCCACCTTCGTCCACCGTTGATTCAAGCCCAAATTTTGCGTGAAGGTCCTACATACACGGATCTACATATTGACTATTCAGATCGTCGTTTGGAACACCCTAAGTGAATCGGTAGTCATTAGAAGTTGGAGAAAAGTAAGAATTTGAAGGCCTTTTTATGAACCACCACCGGAGCCGCCACCACTGCCACCGGAGCTGCCACCACCACCTTCGGAGTTCTGGAATTGAAGAGAGTTTCACCCCCTTTGTTGCTTTGGGTAAAAAGACATCTATGCATGTGTTCTTTAGTCTTTGTGATATTACTTTATTCTCTTTAAAATATTTGTTGAAGAAGTTAGTTTTGTCCTTGTGATAAGTTGTTGAGTTCATATGTAATATTTAGTGTGACATGCTTTGGTTTTGTTTAAATATTGCTTATATGTTTGGATCTTGATTTATTTTCGTAAAAAAGTTATTGTTCATAATTTCCGAAACTTTGGGGGGTATTTTTGAAAGGTTTTAAAAGTTGAAGGGCTTAGGTTGCGATTCTTGTTGGGATTAAAAAGGGACTGAAAATATAAGTTTTTGTTTGATATTTGGTTAGGTTTACTTGAAAAGTTATTTGTTTTAAAGTTTGTTCCGATATTTTGCAAAAATGAGAGTTTTTGAAACATTTGGGGTTATTTTTGTAAATCTAAAAATAAGGGGTTAAAGTTGCTGTTTTGTTGCTATTTTTACATGGTTCTTTTATAAACTCTTGATTAATTGATTTGAAGTAGTGTTTTATTCATTTTAGTTATAAGATTGAAAATTTGTAAATTTTTCCGAAGAAAATTTATAATTAAAGAACTTTTTGTTTCTCAATGTTAGTTTGTGAAAAAAAAAATTATTAAAACTTATTGTTAATCTTAGTTTTATATTGAAATTATGCTTGATTATTTTTAAATTATTGCTTAAATGCTTGAATCTTGAATTATTTTTTCAAGAATGTTGATTTTTCTATGTTTTCAAAACTGTGGGGGTATTTTCGAAAAGTTTTAAACTTGTGGGAATTTTAAAGAGTTGGTTTTTGAAGTAACAAGATACTTAATACTTTTATTTGATTTTCGATATGAGTTTAGTTAAAAATCTTTTGATTTAAAGTTTGTTGCAAATTTTCGAAAAAATGGATGTTTTTCAAAGTTTAGGGGCTGTTTTGTAAATCTGGAAAATGAAGGGAAAATTTTGCTATTTTGGCGCTGTTTTTGTAATTAGAATTTCGAGTTTTGAAAACAATGACTTTTAGTTGGAGTTTGAAGTCGAAAGTTCTAAGTTCTTGTGTGCGATGTGTTAGTTTAGGAAATCCTTGTGTAGGATTTTCATCGGTTATGTTTAAGTAAGGTTGTTAAATACATTCTAAGTCATATACGTACTTGCTCAGGTTTCGGATACACATCATTGTGGAGTTTTAGTCGCTATACTAAGTGACAAAGGTGAGCGCTGTGTGTTTAATTTGTATGTCGGTCCGATGTGCTTGTAGATCGAGTCAAATATTTACTAATGCTTTTAATAATCAAAGAATGTCTTATATTATAATTTCTCTTGCATGTTGTCACGATTAGATTGGACTTGTTATGTAGACATTACTCACTTGAAATCCTAAGTATATCAACATGATGATCCAATACATGCTACATCCGAATCTACTAGTTGCGAATATATTTTACGAAATTATCATGATATCTAAAATTTCATTTGATAAGTTATTAAATGTTGATAATATGTTAAATATATTTGATATGTTATGTTCCGTTTGTTTCCGACTGTATGTTTCCGTTTGTTTTCGATTTTGTGTGGGCCCTTTTGATTTGGTATATGGACCCGATGCCAACCTGGCCGGCAAGGGCCGGCAGGATTGTCACGGTTACCCGTAGGCCTGGCCTTACAACCCAAGTGGGGAGGAACACTTGGTGAGTAAGGACGAACTTAGGCAAAGACATGTCGATGCATATTAGATAGTAAGGTCGCTCCTTACTTGGTGTGTTTGGATGGACTTCAGACTGAGGATGGAGGGTAAGTGGAGGACGACATCAGCAATTATGAGTTATGTGAATTCCGTGTTTCTTTCGTCTTGAATATATGTTTATTGATTGATAACATGCTTATGTTTTATAATATGTTGCATTCACACATCACCATGCAAATTCACACATAGCCTCACTAAGTTGGACGATCAACTTATGCGTTCTATGTTTCACTCTTTTCAGTTTCAGGCGTTCTGGAAATAATAGTCGGGTTGTGGTTAGGTCATCACGGTTGCGGTCCCACCCTAGTATTCGGGAGAGTAGTACTATTCTGTGGTTGATTTATGCTCTTTTCGATTTTGATTAAAACCTTGTTTAGAGTGTTTGATTCGTTAAAGATGATTTTTATTTTCAAAAAGAATTCAAGGTTTTCATAAATTACTTATTTATCTCTCTCGGTTGATTTTGTTCAAATCTTTTGATATGTTATGATTAAATGCTTTCGCTTTAAAACTCTACTAGGAAGATTGATTTTATTTGTTCGTCAAAAAAAAAAGAAAAAAATTAGTAATTTAAATTGTTCTCATTTCGTTTTAAACCGCTTCCGCTTTAAACCTTTTAATTCATCGTTCCAAAAAAAAAGTTTCGATATTCTAACACTTTTTCAAAATAATAATAACTTTTCGACCGTTATCCGACGGACCCGCGGAGTCGGGCCGTCACACTGAGCTCGAGGGTTCGTCCCCGAAAGTTGTCGATTCTTCGAGTGGAGATCCCGTTAGGCAAAAAACTCCCGTTCCTTCTTCGAACAAAAGACCTTATTCCGACGAGGTCACTCCCATCGAGGCTTTGCAGAAGCTTGTTATTGGTAATAAGCCATCATCTGACGACTCTTCAGCCGTCCCCCCCACAGGAGGTTTTAGCAAAAAACCTAAGTTGGAGATTGGTGGAGAAGCTTCTGCTGAATCCTTGAGAACTGATAATCTTTCCGAAACCCGAGTTGATTCCGCTCCTCCGAAAGTTACTCCTTCCCCGCCTAAGGAGTCGAAAGACGGGCCCATTTCTAAGGCAGATCCCATAGATAGTCTGTTGCGGGTTGACCTTACTTCTTCTGAAACCGACATGTCCAAGGAGAGAAATTTAGAAGAGTTGTTCCAATTTGGGTCGCACTTCCTGTTTCAGGTGTTATAATCTCTTTCTCCCTCTTTCTCTCTTTCTCTGTTTTTTTATTTTTTATTTTTTTTTTTAACTTATCTGAATATTTAATAGGCCGGACAAGACTTTCGCGAACTCAAAACGTTTGCCGAGCGGGAGACAAATCGGCATGCTGCTGTCTCCCTTGAGCTGGAGAAAAAGAAAATTGAATTCGATCGTGTCTTCGAGGAGAAGCTTGCTTTAGAGAAAGAAAAGGCTAGTAAAGATCAGGGAGAAGAAATCCACAAGAAACTGAGTGAGGAGCCCGAGAAACTAAAGAGTCTTCACGAGCAGGAGAAACAAGACTTCGAGCGCCGTGAAAAGGAAGCCTACGACCGAGGATATGAGGCTCGAAATGCTGAGCTTCGGAAGATTTTCTCCGACAATAAGCTTCTGTAGATGTTGTCCTTTATTTTTCCAGACTTTCTGTATGGCTATACTGTTTTATTTCTGTGTGATCATGAATAACTCCTGACATTTTTATTCTCTATGGTTTGTAATAATTTATTTATTTCTCGGATTGAATGCTCTTGAATAATTTGGTGCGTTCTCTTTTATTAGTACTTTAGCTTGCTTTCTTCGTTCGAACTTGCGGTCCCGACCGCCGGGATTCTTGATCTTCGATCTAGGTATATTAACTTCGCTTATTTCCAAAATCATATCAGCTTCTTTTCCCGCTCAAATTCTCGGGAAGCGTAACAGTCTTTTGATCTTGACCGTTTCTTTTGTTTTCTGCTAATTGTTGGATTTTTGAAAATTGCACCTATACATGTGTCTTTCATTTTGTATCCTTATAAAATTATTTGAGGGCAGATTCCTTCGATCATGCTGGCTAAAAGATCTTGTTGCATGGCCCAACATTTTGAATTTCGAGTTAGGACCTACTTTGCAGATTGTAGGCTGATTAGTACTTTTACTTCGACTAGGATACCTGCAGGCGAACGCTATTCCGACCTTGGAGGCCAATAAGCCTCATTGCTGACTACCCACGACCCAGGTAGCTCCCACGACCTTTTGTGGTTTAGGGGGGGGCTCAAGCATCAAGTTTTTCAAGGGTATTTGGCGGTTTGTTTGGTTCTTCCTTGAAGATGCCAGGGGTGGTGCTTCGAGGATCGAGGACCTCAATAAAGTATTCACGTTACACCTAGAAGAAGTTGCATTACCCCTCTCCTCTTTGAAGAATCATAAATAAAGATAAAAGGCTGTTGACTTGACGGGCTCCTCATTTTCGAGTAAGGACATTATCGTCCGCGGAAAATTTCATAGGTCTGCCTGTTCAGATATAGAGATTAGTTTTTGTCGATATTTGAAGGATCGTAAAATGTACTAGTATCAGAAGATTGGTTTGATATGTAATAAGAGTTGATATTTTTGAAATTTTAATTGCTTGACATATTAAACTTCGGAAATCATAACCTTTGGATTAATCTTTGCGATCGTTCTTAGATACAGTACTTTATCGATCTTGGTCATTCTTAGGCTTGTCACTGATGATGCTTTCTTTAAAAGCTATACCCAGAATTTTTCTTCGTGTGTTTCTTCGATGACCGGAATTGAGACTATAATAAATCCGAGCAGGACTAATTTTGACATTTTCTTCATTTACCCAAACGGTTCCTTAACTCTCAGGCAGCGAAACGGCCGGCGTATTTATTGCTGGTATCTCAGCCATTGGTTCTAATAAATCTGAGTCGTTGATCGCCCTTTCCTTTTACTATATACAGTTTCGTAGTTACCTTCATATTTTTACATTTCTGTAATTGTTTTGATCGATCATATGATTGAACTTTTGCTTCCTTTGACCATTATGTTTCGCTTCTTATCTCCGGTAATACGGTTCGAGGTTCGGATTCGAACTATCTTCCTTTATTACTTTGGTTGCCTCCAATGGCGACTTATTTCGACTAGGGTATCGACAGGCGAAAAGAATTGCGACTGGGGTACCGACAGGCGACCAGCTCTTTTTGATTCCATCCATTTGAGGCCGGTTCGAACTCCTGTATCCTGTCGCTCCACCAAGTCGGATAGTGGGTCAACTCGTGGAAGGATCTTTGAGGTTTTGATCTCAACCTCTTCAAGATGCTTCTGAAGCTGGTTCACAGTATTCCGATTCGGGTTAGTGTGTGCGCATATTGACCGAGACTCCTCTCGTCCGCCGGTCCTTCATCAGCGGATCTTTAAAGTATTGGCATAGCAGACATTATTTACTGATGAAGGCCTAAGATCGGTTAAGAGTCCGGGAAGATGCTCCGATCTAGTTCTCCTCTGTTCCTTTTTAATTCGAAGAGCTTCAACTCCTTTGTAGCATCTGTAGTAGGATATGATAAATGTAATCCTTAGTCGGAAATGTACCAAAGATTGAGTTCGAACTTCATCTTTGTATTCGTAGAAAAAATGCTCGTAAATGTACTGACGATTTTATGAATGAAAAAATTTTCTTCTATATTGTTGTCGATATTTTTAATTTCGACCTCTGTAACTCGCAACTTTTGTGAGATAACTTGAGAGCCAGCATAGATTTCAAATTTCATTTCTGTAAAATTTGAACCTTCCCTGAGATATCTTCCATAGTTTAGATTTTTCTCGAATTATGGATCTTTCATCCTTAGTCGAATAAATGATTGTGGATAAATAATTTGATAGAACTTGGATCGATCTTGAATATACTTTAGACCTAAAGGGCATAGCAAAGGCTTTCATCCTCAATCGAATAAGCAATCGTGGAGAGATAATATGATAGAATTTAGATCGATCTTGAATACTTTAGACTTAAGGGGCATAGCAACGGCTTTCACCCTTAGTCGAATAAATAGTCGTGGAGAAATAATATGATAGAACTTGGATCGATCTTGAATATACATTAGACTTAAGGGGCATAGCAACGGTTTTCACCCTTAGTCGTTCAAATAGTCGTGAAGAAACAATATGATAGAACTTGGATCGATCTTGAATATACTTTAGACTTAAGGGGCATAGCAACGGTTTTCACCCTTAGTCGAATAAATAGTCGTGGAGAAATAATATGATAGAACTTGGATCGATCTTGAATATACTTTAGACTTAAGGGGCATAGCAACGGTTTTCACCCTTAGTCATTTTCGAGGGTCTTAGCAACGGCTTTCACCCAATTTATAATATCGATATAAAGGGCGTAGCAACGACTTTCACCCTTAGTCGTTTCAGAGCATTTTTAGCCCGAGGGTCATAGCAACATCTTTCACCCATTTAATAATTTCGACCTAAGGGGCGTAGCAACGGCTTTCACCCTTAGTCGTTTCAGAGCATTTTTAGCCCGAGGGTCCTAGCAACAACTTTCACCCATTTAATAATTTCGACCTGAGGGGCGTAGCAACGGCTTTCATCCTTAGTCGTTTCAGAGCATTTTTAGCCCGAGGGTCATAGCAACAGCTTTCACCCATTTAATAATTTCGACCTAAGGGGCGTAGCAACGGCTTTCACCCTTAGTCGTTTCTCAGAGCATTTTTAGCCCGAGGGTCATAGCAACAGCTTTCACCCATTTAATAATTTCGACCTAAGGGGCGTAGCAACGGCTTTCACCCTTAGTCGTTTCAGAGAATTTTTAGCCCGAGGGTCGTCACCCATTTTAATTTTACGATCCAAGGGGCGTAGCAACAGCTTTCACCCTTGGTCGATTTTCGAGGGTCGTAGCAACAGCTTTCACCCTTTTTAATAGTAGATGGAGACAAAATAGAGATTGATATTAGATGAATAGAGATCGAGAAATATCAAAATACGATGAATAAATAGGAACATTGGTGAAACAAACTTTCACTGAATAGATAACTTTGTTCGAAATAAACTTTGATGAAATAATAGTCTTCTGTAACCGTGAGAATAGATGAAACATAGCGAGATAGCAAATAGTAAATAGTATTAGAACTTAATAGATAATCCCTTTGTCTTGATAAGGATATTATTTGCGAGGTTCTTGCTTTGTTTGACCTAATGCCCTTTGTTCATTGATGTTTTGTATATGTTCCAAATTTTGGTAAGTTTGATTTTTTCCAAACGATTCCTCATTTGTCGGGAATTGCAAAGGTCAACAAATCTCATCCATTTACTTCGCGGATTATCTGCCGTTGGATTCCTTTTAATTTTCGCTATAAAAGGCAGTCGTAGCTTTGAAACTGTCTCATTCGTCGTACTGGCATTTTATTCGTCCGATCATGGTGATCAAGATCATCATTCAATTAATTCAACTATTTGAGTTCGGACTTCGAACCATCTTTAAGTGGAACAATCTTCGAGCGGAAGAAAAAACTACTTCGACCTCGCTTAGAATATCGACAGGCAAATATAATTTCCATCTTGAAAGCCAATATGCCAGATCCACGTAGTCCGCAGGTTATCGCGCAGGTCTTCGATTAGGGACCTGTTGCTACAATGCATTTAGGAAGACATACTGGGGAGAGAACGACGAAGAATACAGTTACCCTACAAACTGTGCATTCGCCCCTTCGTCTTCGGAAGGTCGTAAATAAAGTTAAAAGCCTGCGGGTCCAAAGGAGATTCCATGCTCGGAGCTAAGTTACTTCGAATAAACGACAAGAGAAGAGACCGAAAATTTCATAGGATTGTAGAAAGTAATGGGATTCTTATGTAACATTTTAGCTTGCACTATGCACGAAATGTATCTCCCATATTTTTCCTTTGAACTCTTGTATCTTTGTAATAATATTCATAAATTCCTTTTTCTCTTCTCCTTGTTGATAAAGTAAAGCCTTATCAGATAAGTTCTTGTTTTCGATAATCCGATCTCGAACACCTAAAGTAAATAAGAAAATAACCGAATACCGCATTCTTGAGTGAGTAACAAACAAATACTTTGATTGATCTAAAATCAATAATGAACTTGTAGCGACTGATCCTTGGTATTGTCGAATTTCCAAAGTTGTTGAACTTTTCAGTTTGAGAGTTTTGTTCGAGTAGACCGATCATAGCTTTTTCAATTCGAACATCATTAGATGGTTGTAAAAATAGCGGTTTCATATTCAAAACATCATGTGCGCCATAGTTGAATTTTAGACAAGTGTTCCTGATCCCGGTGCCGTCCTTCGAATAGGATAATAAGTAACAGATTTGTTCGATCGAACTTTTCGAATGAGTCCCTCTTTACGCACCGTTAGACCGTATGTTCTCCCAACCAAACAGGACCCTATTTCTTGGGAAGCGTATCGGTCAGTTCATTTATTACGTAAACCCTAACCGTTCGCGATATGTTATCTGGGCCGTTGGTTGAAAACCCTTCACCGCTATAAATAGGTCCACTTATTTATACGACATTCCTCACTTCTCCCTTTATGCTTCCTCCGATCTCCATGGATCGAGTTTTAGATTTGACTCATATTATCTCCAAGATAAAGGAGTTTGAGATTAGAATTCGAACCCTATTTTTCGATCTTAGTTCCTTTGGTGTAACCTTTTTCGCTTAGAATATCGACAGGCAAAAGAAATTGCGCCTAGAATACCGGCAGGCAACCTGTTTTCCTAGATATACCTTATCTGGTGTGGGTTAGAATTCCGGTTTTCTGGCGTAGCATCTGATCGGGCAGCTGGTTAATCTCAGAAGAGTTCTTTAAATCTGGAGCACCAACTTCCTCGAGGGCTTTCTTGAAGTACAGTTCCTTCGAGCTCGCTTGGGGCGCCTCCGTTGAGATAACCCTTCACTGCACTGGTTCGGATTAACCTGTAAATAATGATTGAGTATTTAAATCATTATTTACAGATGAAGACCTAAGATCGGTTTGAAGCCCTGGAGAAGAGCTTCGATCCGGTTTTTATCCCGTATGAAGACGGATGTGCGACACGTGGCGAGTGATGGCCATGAAGAATCACTGCTGAGTTCTGCATCTGGAGCGATCTAAAGGGAAGGATTACTGAATATATAACAGGGTAGACTTACTCGTAGAATTTGTAGTAGGGTAGGAGTGATTGTACTGTATCTCTTGAGCTCGAGATTTAATATTATATCCGAGGCATCGCTGGTAGCTTGTAACTTGTATGAAGAATACCAATAATAAAACTTTTGTTATCTGGTCGAATCTCATTGTTTTATTCTTTTATGCCTTTTCAATTTTTCCGATCGAATATGAGCGAGACTTGTTGGAATTCGTAGTTATCATGAAGTTATTTATCCCTTCCCTTTGGGACCATAAGTTTCTTTTAGCGATCGAACGGTTGCCCACCCTCGGTTGCGTCTTCGAGGATTTATATAACTTGTTGCCGTCGTACTAACATTCAATTGCAGGATCCATTAGAAATTGTCATCGAGCAAAGGAATGAACTTCTATACGGATTATGCAACTGATCGAGAAATAATTGATTTGTGTAATTTATCCCGAGATTATTAAATTTGATGATCGGAAAAATAAATTCCGATCATTAATAAGCTGTAACTCCATAGATTCTCATAACCTTTCGTCGTTAACTGATGATCAAGTTGATTGGATTAATTATGTGTTTGTTAGCTGAGAATGATATCTGTGAAACTTCTTATTCACTTATGAATAGAGAATTGATCATCTGTGGAAAATAAATCCAACGAAGGAATAAATGAGCTGGACAATCACAGAACAAAACCACCGATCTAAAAGTCGGAAATTCACCCCGTAGGTCTTATCTTCGACCTTAAGTCGACGAATGCTCTGCTGGTCGGACGATCGTCCAGGAAAGTAAAGGGCGAAGTTTCTGGTTAGTAGGCATATTTCGATCCGGGAAAGTATACGCTGATATACGTATTCCCCCTCTTAGTAGGCATATTTCGATCTAATACTCGAATAAGGCCCCACGGTGGGCGCTAATTGATCTTACGTGATTTCGTTTGTTCGATCTGGGTGGTTTCAAATGTTGTGCTAATGCTTATAAATAAAAATAAAAGATCAATAGTATTGTATTCAGAACGGTTGAGTACAAATTACAAGTATCTAGAGTCCTATCCGAGCATTATAGGATACCGTACAAGCTAGAGGGTGAAATATACACGAGAAAGCCTATATTATACTTTCTATGTAGTTCCGAGCAGCAGCCTCGGAGGAAGAGCACCTGGGATGTTGTGTCTCGTTATAAATGCTAGGGGTATTTATAGCTGAGATGATGGGCTTTCTGACACACTTGCAAGAGTACTTTTCTGGCCCGCTGACTTGGGCCTGGGCTCGGCCCAACAGAAACCTTCGACCTCGGATTCTCTTTATTGGCTCGGAACAGGTCACTACATACCTCGGCTTGGTTCTGCACTTCCGGGGACGGAAACTTGTGTTGTTCGATCCATATCGAGCTAGCAAGGATATGGGATCCAAATTACCCCTCATCAGGTTGCCTCGATTGTCAGAACAACGAAAGTGCGGAATTTAAAATTTTTCGAAGCACCCAAAGTCCCATATAAGATTCTCCATATTATTTATACGCAAGCAAGAAACAAAAACGCACATTGAATTAAACAAGGGGGTTTTTGCGATTTACCTCACCACAGGCAAGGTGGTGGCAACCTTCATTTCTGATTCTGAATCTGGATCTGGATCTGGTTCACAGAAGTGATCCAAGCGTCTCACCTCCAAAGATAGTCCACACCAATTGGATTTTGGCAACACCTCCGAGTCTTAGGCTCAGAACTGGATCTAGGAGATTCGTTGTAACAGGATTGTGCAGATCTACTTGGCAATGCAAGATCTAACACGGTGGAACAAAGGAGAGGCGGTGGCAGCGCTAGGGCAGCTCACGGCAGCAGGTGGCGACGGCACTAGGCTTGGCGGCGCAGGAGAGGGGCGGCGGTTAGGTTAGAGAAAAGAGGCTAGGGTTTTTGCTAGGGTGTTAGCTTTTTGAGCTCTAGTAGAACCCTATTTATAGACTCCCTCTTGACCTAGGTTTGCAAGACTCCTTATGGGCTTTTAATTAAAGACCCATGTCTTGCAAGTCTTTCATTTAATTAATTACTTAATTAAATGCCCAATCCAATTAAATCAATATTTCTTTTATATAATTAATTAGCAACTCAATTAAGTATTTAATTAATTAAGTCAGCCAATTAATTAATCTCCCACTTGAGTTAAATGCTTTAATTCATTTAATTGATTTAATTACCTTTAAATCAATTAATTCCTTTAGTAACCTTTTTCAACAATCACCGTCCAATTGTATTGTGTGTGACCCTCTGGGTTCACCATCAATTGGCAGCAGGCCCACGAATTCCTCGTGATTTAATTTATGAACAATAAATTGCTCCGGTCAATTAAACAACCTTTAATTGACCACTCCTAGAATCAAATCCTCTATTAACTCAGGAGTACCTACACTTCATGGTCGATGTCTAGCCACAAGTCCATGAAGCCCAACTTCAGGTGAATTGATACTTGTGAACCTCGTCTCATATAATTACCATGTACATACGGTCCTTCTATCGACTAATATTCCCGATCAAGACTTAGGGTGTGTGAATTGATCGGCACCTCTAAATTTGTCTCGATAACTATACTTTCTAATTCAGGATAATATTCCAGTGTGACTCCTAAATTTTGAAACCCCTTTCCAAATCCGTCACCGACTGCGGCCGCAGATTCCTTGGATATATTATCTAAGAATCGTATAGGAAATTCTCTCACCCATTACAGTGAGTCTATAGATTCCATATCGGTACTAACCACTCGCGTACATGTCCATACGAAACCAACCTAGGCATGTTATGACCAAGCTACGTGGCCTATACCTAGATCTAAGTACGCACTTTCATGCACCGAGTTCGCCCTAGTACCTCAAGTCAAAGGACTAAATCGTACACTATTATAATCCTTGAGAAACATCCCATTACCGATATGCGACATGCGCTTCCACAATGGGTTTCTCTGTTCGGGTCGTTCGATGCGTTCAATCCTCCATTGAACCACCTACTCATATGCACTGGCCTCAAATGCCATCCTCATGAAACGCTACAAATTCACTCCATGTGAGTCATGCATACTTGTACAAGTCTTGGCGATTCCTACGATACCCCGTCTCGTTCGGAATCTATGACTTGGAACAGTTTTAAGATTAGGACCTTTGAGACTTTTTCATGATTGGACTCAGTACTGAAGTGAATCGTCCCATAGTCTAATGTAATCTAAGGGTTTCATCCAATCGCTTAAATGTATTCGCGAGAAATGAAGTTGGCCATTGTTTATCCTTATACACATATAAATAAACGTGCGCATTATTATAAAATCAAAAGATCGTTTCTTACAGAATAGACCTATTACAAGCTAATTGAATTGGCTTGCTGGGCACTATCCTATCAATACTACGAAATTCGGTTAAATCAAGAGGAGACATACATATGGAACGTCTCAACGCAGAAGACAACATAGCTGACCCACTAACTAAGCCACTTTCACAAAAGGCGTTCGAGGGACATCTAGAGAAGATGGGTCTTAGAAACATCTTTGAATGGCTTTAGGGCAAGTGGGAGATTGATAGGATAGAGCCCAGCAAGCCAATTCATTTTGCTTGTAATAGGTCTATTCTGTAAATAACAATCTTTGATTTTATAATTAATACGCACGTTTATTTATATGTGTATAAGGATAAACAATGACCAACTTCATCTCTCGCAAATACATTTAAGCGATTGGATGAAAACGTGAGATTACATTTGACTATGGGACGATTCACTTCAGTACCGAGTGCAATCATGAAACAGTCTCTAAGGTCGTAATCTTAAAACACGTTTCAAGTCATAGATTCCAAAACGAGACGGGGTATCGTAGGAATCGCCAAGACTTGTACAAGTATGCATGATTCACATGGAGTGAATTTGTAGCATTTCATGAGCAAGGCATTTGAGGCCAGTGCATATGAGTAGGTGGTTCGATAGAGGATCGAACGCATCGAACGACCCGAACAGAGAAACCCATTATGGAAGCGCATGACGCATATCGGTGATGGGATGTTTCTCAAGGCTTATAATAGTGTACGATTTAGTCCTTTGACTTGAGGTTCTGGGGGGAATTCGGTGCATGAGTGTGCGTACTTAGATCTAGGTATAGATCACATAGCCTGATCATAACATGCCTAGGTTGGGTGGGTATAGATATGTACGCGAGTGGTTAGTACCAATATGGAATCTACCGACTCATCGTAATGGATGAGAGAATTTCCTATACAATTCTTAGATAATATATCCGAGGAATCTATGGCCGTAGTCGGTGATGGATTTGGAAAGAGTTTCCAAATTTAGCAGTCACACTGGAATATTATCCCGAATTAGAAAGTATAGTTATCGAGACAAATTTAGAGGTGCCGATCAGTTCACACACACTAAGTCTTGATCAGGAAAATTAGTCGATAGAAGAACAGTATGTACATGGCAATTATAAGAGGTGAGGTTCACAAATATCAATTCACCTGAAGTTGGGCTTCATGGGCTTGTGGCTAGACATCAACCATGAAGTGTGGGTACTCCTGAGTTAATAGAGGAATTGATTCTAGGAGTGGTCAATTAAAGGTTGTTTAATTGATCGAAGCAATTTATTGATCATAAATTAAATCACGAGGAATTCGTGGGCCTGCTGCCAATTGATGGTGAACCCAGAGGGTCACACACAATACAGTTGGACGGTGACAATTATAAAATGGTACAAAAGGAATTAATTGATTTAAAGACAATTAAATCAATTAAATGAATTAAAGTATTAATTCAAGTGGGAGACTAATTAATTAGTTTATCTAATTAATTAAAGTGTTAATTAATTAATTAAAGGAAATATTAATTTATTAATTAATATGGACTGAGTTTTAACTAAGGTGGTTAATTAAAAGGAGGCTTGCAAGACATGAGCCTTTAATTAAAAGCCCATAAGAAGTCTTGCAAACCTAGGTCAAGAAGGAGGCTTATAAATAGAGTTCTACATGAACTCAAAGGCTAACACCCTAACACAAACACTGGCCGCCCTCTTTGGCCTAGCCGCACCCTGCTCCTGCGCCGCCACCTAGCCGCCGCCGCCTCCATTGGCTGTGAGCTGCTCTAGTGCCGCTGTAGCTCCTCTCCTGCTCACCTTGTGCTAGATCTTACTCTGCAAGCAGATCTACATAGTCCTTTAGTAACAAACCTTCTAGATCCAGTTCGTAGCCTAAGACTAGAAGGTTTTGCCATAATCCAACTGGTGTGGATCAATCTCTGAAGGGGAGAAACTTGGATCACTACCTGAGAATCGAAAACTACATTGGAGGTTGCCACCACCTTGCCTATGGTGCGGTAAAAATCGAAATCCCCTTGATTAAAGTACTTTATGTGTTTTGATTCATGCCTTTCATATACATAATATGGAGAATAAATTATGGGACTGTGATTTATCATTCCTCTGGCGCGGTTCTCCTCTTGGAGGACCTATTGCCACAATGCATTTCGAAGATGTAATACGGGCGGCGTCGGAGGACGAGGTCAGCAATAAAGTATTCATTTTGCACCTTGAAAAGGACGTCTTAACGTAGAAAAAGATGCATTAGCCCGTACATTTTCGGAAAACCGTAAATAAAGTCAAAAGTCTGCGGGTCCAAAGAAGATTCCATGCTTGAGCAAGGACAATATCGATCAACCGGTGGGAGAAGAAGCCGAAAATTTCATAGGATTGTAGAATGTAGTAGGATCGAAATGTGAAAGATCAACTTGTATCGAGAAATAGCTCTTGTATCTTTGTACTTAGTGAAGAGTTTGTACAATTGTAATAGGATCGAACTGTAAACTACATCTTGTTCGGAATAAAACTTATGAATTCTCTTTACTTCGAAATAATGTTGTTCGACCAATATATATATATTTACTTTGCTTTTGTTTTCCATCAAACTACTTCATTGAGTCTGACTAGGAACAATCGAGCACGATGGCGAAAGCTAAAGAATAGCAGTTGAATGAACTCTTTAATCTGAACAATGCCGATCGAACATGAACAAATAATCGAATAACAACATTTGAACTAAATTTTTGACCTGGTAACTGAATGATAACTTGATATTCAATGATTTCAAATTTTCCTTAGAAAATTTAATAAATGTAGTCACGCGATGTATATCGTTAAAGTCATTCGATCGTAGGATTCGATTTATCCAAATACTTTCGATCTCAAGCCATTCAAACTCTCTTCATTTAAAACTTTCCTTAGAAAATTTTAAAGAATGTAATCACGCGATGTCTATCGTTGAAATTATTCGATCGTAGGATCAAAGTACTTTCGATCTAGAGCCATACAAACTCTCTTCTCCTTTTTTTCTTTTTTTTTATTTGTTTAACTGATACCGTATAAAGTAATTTGTTGCTTGATTGATCCAGAATTTGATCGTTCTGCGGAGATTTCCAAACATGAGTGAGGAGACCTCTTCTCCTCTAACCAAACGGTCCCCAATTTTTCGGGAAGCGGGACGGTCGGCGCATTTATCGCTGGTATCATAGTCGTTCATACCATGTAATCTGATTAGTCGATTTTACTCCTCTTCCCCTATAAATAGTTCCAAAATTACCATTACATTTTTTACCTTCACGTGAATGCCTTGTCCGAACTTAGACTTTCGAATTTTCGTATTTTGATCAATATGTCCCATCTTATTTCCCAAATAAAAAGGTTCGAGATTAGAACCCGCACTCTCTTTTTCGATCCCTCAACTCTTCGAAAAAACTTCCTTCGCTTAGAAAATCGACAGACAAAGAAAATAGCGCTTAGAATACTGGCAGACAACCTGTTTTCTTGGATATCCCGTATCTGAGATGGGTTAGAATTTTGGTTTTCTGGTGCTGCTTCCGATCGGATTGGGGATAGACTCCGATAGGAGCTCTTTCGATCTCGAGCATCAGCTTCTTCAAGGTGTTTCTTGAAGAATGGTGCTTCCGAGATTGCTTGGATTAATTTTATTGGAGTTGCTTCCCCCTATCCTGGATCGGATAAGGGTGTGAATGAACCAGCAGGGAGACGGTAGCAAGAATGCTGGAAAAGCCTGTCTTCGAGACCGGATTCTGATCTTATGATCCAAGATTGTGCATAGTAATCATTGTTCACAGATGAAGATCTTAGATAGGTTAAAAGTCTTGGAGATAGGCCCCGACCCTGCTCTTCATTGCCCAGTTCACTGCTTGAAGACCCCTAGCATAGTTCGGAGAATCGGGTTTGGGCCGGGTCGAGAAATTTAGTTTTTTTGGCCGGGACTTAAGCCAACTGTTTCGGATGATGAAATCAAGCGAATATGGATTGGGCCTCGTGGAGTGTGAGTTAATTAACGATGTAGTGTGTTCGTTAAATTAAATAAATAGTTAGTGGACTTAAATTTAACTAAATCACTGGGTTTAAATGAGATCTGAATGTTAATTTGATAAAGAATCTTTGAAATTTAATTGTTCAAATTATTGAGTTTATTTACGCGGTTAATTACAGGTTTTTGAACTAGTATTTGCGACTTGTTATCCCAAGCGTATCGATTAATCAGGTGAGTGTTCTTGTACAAGTTTAATTGGTGCTGCTTGAAGCGACTTATTAAATGAGTTATGACTGTTGCGTGTATACTTTATTTGTCTTGTGAATTTCTGCGCCTGTGACTAGAAATTTGTGAATTACTGTTGTGCGAGTGTTGGTGCTTTATTTTTTACTTCATCATTTGCATCATTGGGTCTGATGACATTCATTCGAACCCTCTATGCGGTTGGATGAGATGTCTTTTATCACATTCATTCGAGCCCTCTATGTGGCTAGGTGAGATTCTTTTTATCACATTCATTTGAGCCCTCTATGTGGCTAGATGAGATGTCTTTTTATCACATTCATTCGAGCCCTCTATGTGGCTGGGTGAGATGTCTTTTTATCACATTCATTCGAGCCCTGTATGTGGCTGGATGAGATGTCATTTTATCACATTCATTCGAACCCTCTTTGTTGCTGGGTGAGATGTCTTTTTATCACATTCATTCGAGCCCTCTATGTGGCTGGATGAGATGTCTTTTTATCACATTCATTCGAGCCCTCTATGCGGTTGGATGAGATATCTTTGCATGAGTCTGATCACACTCATTCGAGCCATCTATGCAGTTGGATGAGACGTCTGTTGCATACATACGTGTGAAGCGTCTAAGGTGTGCGTGTTTGAATTGATATTCGATTGTATTGCTTGCTCGCTGCTATCCTATACATTTGTACACGGGCTCACTAAGTTGGATGATCAACTAACCACTCTTTGTGGATTACTTTTTCAGGTACTTTCGATAGTTGAAGTGTGTGGTAGTTGGTGATTCGGGATCCGAGTCGGTCTTGTCCTGTATTTTGATTTTTCTTGTTAGATTATTTTATTTGAAGGTTTCAAGTATGATCGGATATGTTTTCGCGTTTTAATATAACGGTTTATGTAATGGAGTTTTAAATTTATCCTATAAATTATTTGTGATATTTAAATTAATTCAAGTTTTAAGTTATATGTTATCCGCTGCTAGTCTAGATTAAATTACATGTTTAGTTAATTGGTTTGTTCTGGAGACCCGATTCCAGTCGAGGGCCGTCACTGGCCCGAGGACGTGGCTGGGAAAAATGGGGCGTCACAGTTGTACATTGTCACAATGTCATAAATTAATTCAAGTTTTAAGTTATATGTTATCCGCTGCTAGTCTAGTTTAAATTACATGTTTAGTCAATTGGTTTGTTCTGGCGACCCGATTCCAGTCGAGGGCCGTCATTGGCCCGAGGATGTGGCTGGGAAAAACGGGGCGTCACACATCATATAACGGACATACAGTTTCGATCTCTTACGAAAGTATATGAGTTTATTGTCCATGGGCTTACTCCATCATCAGCCAAAAGTAAAAAACTTGAAGCATCAGAGAAAAAAGTTAAGGTATTTTTATATAGGTAAAATTGCAGAAAACGTCCCAAACTAATTAGTGATTTTATATTTTCGTCCCGAACTATTTAACTTGACCAATTTCGTCCCGTAATTTAATATTTTTTGGTATATCGTCCCAAACTAATTGCTAATTTTGATTTTTCGTCCCAAACTATATCACCTCGCCAAATTTCGCCATAATTTACCATTTTGTACGAATTTAGTCCCAATATTAAATTATTAATTTAATGGAAATAACGGTTCGATCTTGTAATTAGTTTGGGACGAACTCTGCAACATTATATAATTATTCATGTTAAAATTTACCATGTCATGACACTTAAGCAGCCATGTGATAATTCATCGGCAAATACGCAATTTCCGTCTTATAATTATGGTGGGACGATATTCCAAAACGTATTAAATTATGGGACGAAATTCGCCAAGTTAAATAGTTTGGGACGAAAATCCAAAATCAGTGATTAGTTTGGAACGATTTTTGCAATTTTGCCTTTTATATACTGTTGGATGAAGATGAAGATGAAGTGCAAAGAAGATAAGAAGATAAGGGAAGGTTTTGATGATTTCCAAAACGTCAAAATCAGCTAAGTATGGAAAGCATAGGTCCCTTAGAAGAATTTTGAACATGTGAAGAAGACATCAGAAGAGTTCAAAATTCGAAGCCCAGAAGACTACTGATCTCACGCTGAAACAGCAATCAGAAGGGTAGACCATCTGCTGACTCAAATCAGATTAGATCATTATTTGATCAGCAGAGTATCTATCAGCAGAGTTGTATCGATCAGCAGAGTAGAAGAGATCATGAGATAGTTCAACGGTAATAAATGCACTTGGTGTAATTAATGCTGCAAGAGAAGGGTAGTAATGGCAAATGATTGAAGAATATTCTCGGATCAGCATGGTGCATTTAATGCAGCTACAGGAAAGTACAGCAGAAAAAGTACTGTAGCAGGGAGCCGTTCTGAATTTAGGCTTAGGCTATGGATTTGAAGTGTGATTTGCTTCAACGGTCATATTTTCAAATCTAAGTATAAATAGAGCTGATTTCGAAGAGAGAGACACACAACAACAATTCTGAGATTTCGTTTTTGAAGTAGAAAATTTCTAAGTCTCAAGAAGCTCGAACAGCTCACTCGTCTGGTGGAAGTCATCTGTTGACAGAAACCCAGTTGAAGAAAATAGAAAAATACATTCTGAGTGATTTTGTATTTAGCTGAGTGTTGTGCGAAGTTTAAATCCGTCTTTGTGAGTGATTTAACTTCAGAGGATAGGTTTTCTGAGTGATTTCCTATTGCGAGCTTACAACCTTTCATTTGTTGTTTAGGTGTAAGTGGAGACATATTGTAAACTTTGTGTTTATAGTATAACCCAGAATCTAAGTGATCTGGAAGAGTGGACTAAAGGATTTTCATCCATATAACCACTATAAAAATTCTTTGTGTTGATTTGCATTTAAGTTTTCTTGCATATTTCAAAACTGCATAAGTTTACACTTTGAATTATTTTGAAAGATTTTAAAGGAGTTTTTAACTGAGGATAAAATCTTTTAAAGGACTTAGTTTACTTGTCACTACAAGAAAAATCGATTTCAGCGACATTCGAGATTGGTCACTAAAAGTGGAAAAACGGTTACAGAAACCTTCAATGACCAGAACAAGGTTGGTCAGTACACACTGGCTACTAAAGCTACGCAGCGACGAACGATTAATTTGGACGCTGAAAGTGTGTGTTTAGCGGCCATCCACCATTAGTCGCTAAAGAACACCATCATTAGCAACAATATTTTCAGTTGCAAATGTAGAGATGTATGGTCGGTGCATTATTGTATGGTCACTAATGTTATGTGTATAGTAACCAAAAATTCATTTCTATTGACCGGCCACTAGTGGTCCCTAAAAGACAACCATTAGGAACAATATTTTGTGTCGCAAATGTAGAGACGGGTGGTCGTTGTAGCGTTGCAGGGTCGCTAATGTTATGAATATAGTAACAAAAAAATTGTGTGTAGTGACCAACCACTTGTTGTCCCTAAATGTCACAGCCATGAGCAACATTTTTTTTAGTCGCTAATGTATGTACATATGGTCACTTCATAATTACATGGTTGCTAAAGTCATGTGTATACCGACCAAATTCCATGTTAACCGACCAAACACCAGTGGTCTCTAAACAACTTGGTCATTACCAATGATTTTTTTTTGTCGCTAATGTTGTATGGCTGGTTGTTGTAGGATTATGTGGTTGCTATTGTTACATTTACAACAACCAAATTTCATGTTTAGTGAACAATCATTAGTGGTCTCTAAAAGACATGTACATAAGCAACGTTATTTGTAGTCGCTAATGTAGAGATTAGTGGTCGCACCATAATTAAGTGGTCACTGATGTGCCTTTGACACCAACCAAAAATCATATTTAGGGACCATTCACAAGTGGTCTGTAAAGGGTATGTTTATAAGCAACAATTTTTTTGGTCTCTAATATAGATATAGATGGCCGCTACAACATTAGATTGTCACTAATGTTATATGTATACCAACAAAAATTCATGTTTAATGACCAATTTGTAGTGGTGTTTAAAATACTTGACCATTAGCAGGAATATTTTAGTCGCTGATGTATAGAGAGGTAGTTGTTGTAGCTTCAAATGGTCGCTAATGATCTACGTATTGCAACAAAATTTTATGTGTAGTGACTAGTTAATAGTTGTCTTTAAAGATGTAGTCATAAGCCACAATTTTTCCCTTTCTAATGTAATAGATATTTGTTACTATAACATTACTTTTGTGTCCATAATATTACGGGGGATTCTAGGGTGCCGCTACGTTAGGTGCCGTTAATACCACATTAGGTGGTATTATCACACAATGTGTATCACATTGTATGGTATAAGGATCACATTGTATGGTATAAGGAGTATAATTTATACCATAGAATGTGACACACATTGCGTGGTAATACCATATAATTTGAAATAAATACTACATGATGTGGGGGTCATACTAAATATATGGGACTAATACTATGTAATGTGATCATGTGCCATAGAATGTGATACACATTGTGTGGTAATACTACCTAATGTGGTATTAGCGGCACCTAACGTAGCGGCACCCTAGAATTTTCCTAATATTACATTTAACAACCATTTTGTTTTGGCTAGTGAAACCCATTCTTTTACCAACCATGTCACATATATTAAAGAGATGGTTGTTAAAGTTTAATTATTTTGAACTATTCAATGACCAAAAAATGTCATTAAATATAGTTGTTGAAATGTAAGTTTACTGAACAAAATCCGATAACAATAAGTCGTAATACAATTATAAAATGTAATCCAATTTTTTTGCTAAAATATATCAAAATAATAGTTACATAAACAATTAAATTTAGCTACCCAAAACAAACATAAAGAAAAATATCTACTTAAATATGATATTTTAGCCTTTTAATTGGAGTCATACATCTTCGAAAAATCCGCAACACTGTTCTTGTACTTTTCATCTTTCTCTATGGAACATTATAATCAACTTACAAACTGCAACAAATTAAAACATAATCAGAGATATATATGTCTATATCAAAAGACAAAATGTTAAGAATGTAAAAGCAAATGTAAGAACCAATGAACTAACCAGGTGTTCTTATATCGCATGAAATCCACCAAATCAAACCATGAATCTGCCTTTTTTCTACAATAATCACAACAAATAATTCATTATAGACAGCTGAAAACTATTGTTAGGTGTCCATTCACTATAAGTAACATCTATACCATGTATGAGTAAATGTAATTTGACCAAGTTAGGTGGATACAAGGATTGGTTCAAACACCTTCCACAAGGACAAAGCCATTTATCTTTATGAGGCATGTTCTTATAAGAAAATCTCATGAAACTCTTAACTCCATTTACATACTCATCTGACGTGAAGTCGTTAAGTTTGATCCAACTTTTATCCATTTTTATCTTGCAAGCTGAAATTTATGTCATAGATAAAATTGTAGTTCAATAACTATAATATCTTTATGCAAGCTAAAATTTATATCATAGATAAAACTATTGTTATATAACTATAATATCTTTATGCAAGCTGAAAACTTTTGTTATTTCTCTCACAATTTTTCAGTATAGACATTAACATGCAAATGCTGTCCCAGAGTCTATTTCGGCAGATAGGGTGACTTTGAATGCAAAACTGCTTTGATTGGAAAGGAGCTAGAAGGTATATCATATATAGTTAGAAAGATACAGAAGTCTAGTTTTCAACAAAAAAAGCGGTTTACAAAAATAAGGCCTGTGGAGAAAGTTATGGGCATTTTATTGAAGATTGCCAGACTGCACTCGGGAAGTTTACTATGAACTTAATTACTAATTAGTTGCAGTCCAAGTATGTGAATAAACTACTTGCATTTATAGCCAAAATAAAGTAATTCATGAGTGCATTGAAAAACTATAGAAACGTGTAAAATATGTTTTATTCTCTAATGATGCTTAATGAAGCTGACTCAAGCAACAAATTTCAGCTGGAAACACTTTATTATCTTATGATGCATAGATCGAAAAAGGATATTATCCAAACGCATTTCAAGTAATTGTAGTAAAACTTGACCTCCTCAAGCAACAAATTTCAGCAGGAAACACAACATGAAACAAAATTGATTGTTCCAGAGAAAATAGAAAAATGAATCAAACTTGGTTTAGAAGGCAGTAAAATTGAAGATTGACCTGTTTCCTTTCGAGATGCCGCCCACAAGTATTGTTTATGTTACCGATTTCTCTGAGTCTATATCAACTGTGGCATGGACAAATGTATTTATAAGGTGAAATCAAGAATTTACAATAAACTTGAAAGATAAAACAAAATCATGCTCTGCCATTATTATTTAACTTGTTAGCACTTGAACCTCAAAAGATAACATGATTGTGACTAATTACCTCAAGTACAATTTCTTAAGATCAACAATTCGAAAAACAACTCAAAATATTCAAAAAGTTCTGCAACTATAAAATTTGCAAAATACCTTTACTTGAAGGCGGGTATAGGAGGAATGATTCGAAATTTCGAATGGTTGCAATTTCATAACTAATTCGACATCTGATGCACATACTGTCCCAGAATCTATTTCTGCAGATAGGGTGACTTCGAATGCAAAAATGCTTTGATTGGAAGGTATCTAGAAGATATATCATATATGGTTAGAAAGATACGGAAGTCTAGTTTTCAACAAAAAAAGCGGTTTACAAAAATATGGTTTGTGGAGAAAGTTATGGGCATTTTACTAAAGACTGCCAGACTGCACTCGGGAAGTTTACTATGAACTTAATTACTAATTAGTTGCGGTCCTAGTATGTGAATAAACTACTTGCATATATAGCCAAAATAAAGTAATTCATGAGTGCATTGAAAAACTATAGAAACATGTAAAATATGTTTTCTTCTCTAATGATGCTTAATGAAGCTGACTCGAGCAACAAATTTCAGCAGGAAACACTTTATTCTCTTATGATGCATAGATCGAAAAAGGATATTATCCAAACGCATTTCAAGGAATTGTAGTAAAACTTGACCTCTTCAAGCAACAAATTTCAGCAGGAAACACAACATGAAACGAAATTGATTGTTCCAGAGAAAATAGAAAAATGAATCAAACTTGGTTTAGAAGGCAGTAAAATTGAAGATTGACCTGTTTCCTTTCGAGATGCCGCCCACAAGTACTGTTTATGTTCCCGATTTCTCTGAGTCTATATTAATTGTGGCATGGACAAATGTATTTAGAAGGTGAAATCAAGAATTTGCAATAAACTTGAAAGATAAAACAAAATCATGCTCTACCATTATTATATAACTAGTTAGCACTTGAACCTCAAAAGATAGACATGATTGTGACTAATTAACTCTAGTACAATCTCTTAAGATCAACCATTCAAAAAACAACTAAAAATATTCAGAAAGTGTTGCAACTATAAAATTTGCAAATACCTTTACTTGAATGCGGGTATAGGAGGAATGATTGAAATTTCAGAATTTGGGGATAGGGTTCGTCGATTGATCACAATTCACTAAACTTTGCTGATTTCTTAAGACTCCAGACAACGATACGGGCATAGGGTTGTTGGAATTGATCACAATTCACCAGAAGAATCGCAAAGATATGTGATAAAGGAATTGATGGGCTACAAGTAGCAGGTGAGCTATAATTTTTTCAATTAGAAAAGGGTTTTGCTTCTAAGGTCGATGGAAAACGTAATAAGGGAAAATAATTCCCAATTATGGATGGGTTTTGTGATAAGGAAAAAAAAACCCCATTAAATATTAAAACTAAATAAGTAAGAAGAAGTGGCGGTAACATGAATGTTAATAATGTAATTAGTATGATTATATGATTAAGAAGAAGTGGCGGTAACATTAATGTTAATTATGTAAATAGTATGGTTACTTCAGAAAATGATAAAAATAAATACAAATTTATATATTATATTAAAGAGCTTTTTGATGATTGAACAATAACGAAATATGTTAAACATCAAAAGATTAATCAATGTATTTATAATAGAGTTTATCATAATTTATCCCAAATGTTCAATCAAAATTAATTTTCATCAATCATAATTTTTATGATGTATATGGTCTAATTAGGGGTGGACATCGAGTTCGTAATTTTTATATATGATGTGGGTCTCAATTAGAAGTGGCCATTTATCTCTGTGTTTTTCTAATATTATATAACTTATACACTCACTTAACTGCAACTACAAGATAATCTACTTAATTGATTAACACCGTTTATGTTAATATGTTTTATGTAAATAATAGATAAAAAATGATTCATTTTAGCAAAAAGAAAAATGATGGAAAATTGATTATGTAATTTAGTTTTATTTGCAGGAAAAATAACAATTATACCACACAAAATAATGATGAAAGCACCCCCTATTTACCTAAGATTTAACAAGAATCACCCTATTAACTTTGAAAATTGACAATAATCCTATGTTCACTTAAAAAATTACAATAATCTCATTATTAAATTATAAAGAAATATAGTTTTTCTAGTAAAAAAATAACACAAGGATAATCTATACTATTAAAAAAGAGAAGCCTGTTTTTAATCACAAAATGGCGATTGTGACACCATGCTACACCAAAAATTAGTCACTTTCCAAAGTTACCATTTTTTCAAAATTTAAAATTACAAAACACAAAAACTACCCAATAAAAAAAACTAACTTTTTCCAGTTAATGCATATTCAAATTTAGTATGATATATTATAAAAAATTAATATGTCAAAATAAATTATAATTCAAATAATTCAACACACGCAAGTACCACGTGCCACGACGTCTAGTTTTCTAATAAAAACAACGCTTAGGATTTACCGGATTGTTAGACAAAGTTCTATATAGTAAAATATTTGTTGATATTCATAATGTTCAATTTACCATAAAAATAGCAAAAAAATATATTATAAAAAGGAGTTAATAGCAGTTTATTTTTGTGATGCTCATAATGTTCAATTTACCTCATTGTAATTTAAAAATGAGCAATTTATTCCTCTATAATTTTATAAAAGTTTCACACTGCCTCCCTGACATTTTTATATGTGGTACTTTACCCTCCCATGCCCCATGCTATGATAATGTGACAGTTTACCTCGTTATATTATGATTAATGTGACAGTCTACCCCTGTGTTATAATGAATAGAGAAATTTATATAGACACCCCCTGGCTATTACTTTAATTACAGAATTTTACCCTCTTGTTTTAAATATTATAAAGACACCCCCCTCGACCAAAACTATATTACAAGGACACCCCCTACTACCCCCTCAAAAATTACAACTGTCTATTTTTCAAAATTAAGTTGGGGCTTTTGTTACTTTCATCAAGATGTGTTCGTCTTGATGAAACTTGACAAGGTTGGTGTCTACGAACTCGTCTTGGTGGAAGTAACAAAAGCCAGGGGTGTCTATATAAATTTCCCTAATAAATATGGCAATTTACCGCCTATATTATAAAACACTTTTCGTGCCCACTCTTAGTTTTGGCAAATGAATTACACTTTCCGATTGAAGAGAGTAAATTGCATATTGAAATTTTTTATAGAGGGATAAAATGCTCTTTTTCTATTCACAGATATGTAAATTAAACATTATGAATATCACGAGGTAAATTGTCATTAACTTTTTTGCGCCCATCCTATCCCTTTATTCAGCACTTTCCCTGAATTAATGTTACATTCAATTTAGTTATAATTAAAATGACTTAAAAATATATAAATATATATGTATATATAGTCAATATTTTATACATTCACAAATATGTATGTTTATTGGCGCCTTTTTCCATCTGTTGCCGCCAAACTAAATTGAAGTAAGGAAACATAATTTGGTTTAATGATTTTCTAGTATAATTAAAGATTGACACAATCAACACATATTCCTCCCTTTTCTATGAACGATCATACACCTATATATAAAAGTTACCAATTTCAAGAGAAACATAGACTTTGATTACTTCTCTTTTTCTCTGCAATTTTCCGAAGAAGTTTTCTGGTAAATACAGTAAAGTTTCATCACTTTAAATTGAGAATTAAATAGGAATTTTAATTCTTTGTATGTTCTTGATGCAAATTAGATAGGATCGGTTCAAATTGTGATTTTTGCTCATTGATTTTAAACAATTGTAGATATAAAACTTTTTCTTTCTTCATTACGTTTGGCTTCTCAGTTGTTTAGGATAACAAAGTGTGATAACACTATTATTATATAATTTACAGTTATATACAATAGTAGAATATTTCATATTTAAATTTATACACAGATGTATATCATCTGTTCGAGCTTGTCTATGGAGTAATATGTATGGATTTCAGATTTTTTTTCTTTTTTGTTATGATTTATGATTTTAAATGTCTGTTTGTGATGATAAATTATTTCGTCCATAACTTATTTTGGTAACTGAATTTTGTTTTGGTTAGAGACCGACAATGAGTACACATTTGAACCGTCAAAAACAATTATCGAGTGCAATGACTACAACAAATAAAACATTTGATCTAAAACGTAAGGCAATGTTAGAAAGTGCTTTGGCTGCAACTGATACTATGGTTGATAGCACAAACAAGTCTTCTTTTCCACGAAACATGAGTGGTAATTTTTTTATTACTTCTCAATTAGTTGCATTATATGTTCGTGCTTTAGATTTTCTATTGATATTTTTTTATTAATTTTCTTCACAGCTTTAAATAAATCCAAAAGGGTAACTTCTATTTCAACCAAAGCTTTTAGTAACTCAAACATTGCAAACAAGTCGGCTAGACAGGTTGCAATAAATGATGACATCATGGATGAATCTCATGAGCAGAGGGGTTCAAACGAGCTCATAAGCTCTTCTGTTAGAGGTTATATTAATTTTTTAAGTCATGCTCCATTTACTTAAAAAGTCATTTTTATATACTAATTTTTCTTTGTTTTAGAATCTATGGAGGAGGTCCTTGACACATCTAAAGGCACACAAGGTATCTTTTATAATGGAAATAAAAATGGTAGAGCATGTTATGTCAAAATTTCCCCTGCACGACACATGAACATTAATCTATTGCACTGTTTTTTGCTTTTGGAAAATCTATAAAATTGAATAGCCAATTCATTGTCTAGAGAAAGAATTAAAGTGACTCCCACTTGAGTTTATTTTTGGAATCTTGTTTTTTGTACATTACAATAACCCAACATTGAGTTCAGTAGAGAGAGTGGCGGAGCTATGTTTTTTGTACATTTTGGAATCTTGTTTTTTCGAATATATATTATTAGTAGTAATGTTTTGTGTACTGACTGTGTTGGCCGAATGGATAGGTGATTTAAAGGTTCATTCTGACAGCCCGTGTTCGAATCCAGGTTGTTGCTAATGATTTTTATTTCAATTCTTAAGCCATTTTTTAGAATTTTTCTTTCTTTTTTTTCCAATTTTTAAGCTATTTTTTAAGCTCAATAGTTAAGCTTTTCTTTAAATTTTCTCTTTCTTTTTAATAATTATATAAAGAATATAATATTTTATTGTTATTAAAATACAAGATTTTATAATATTCTTTATTTAGTGCATATCCAAAAAAAAAAAAAAAAATCTGAATAATTGTAAGAAAAATAAGATTTTTATTTTTTTGTAACATATAAGGTTTTCTCCTTATAATTATATTTATTTAGTGCAATTTTCTTTATATAATATTCTTTATTTATTGTAATGTACATTTCAAAAGAAATTCTTTCTTAATAATTATAAAATGATATATTTTTTTCCTAATTATTTATATTATTTAATGCATCCCTCAAAAAATTTCGTCCCCCCAAATAAATCGGTCCAGCTCCGCCACTGAGTAGAGATATATGTTTTGGTGGTCCAAACAATTTTTTTACATATATATTCTGATCAAGAAATCATCAAGTTGAGTTATAAAATCATGAAGTTTAGTTAAAGTATATATTACCAGAAGTTAACTCAAATATTTTTGAGAAATGATTATTTTCTGAAATGATAACCTTTACAAATTAAAAAAATGCTAACAGTATAGTAATATTTACTTTATTTAACTTTTAGATTTTTCTAAAAATCAAAATTACTTTGGGCTTTTGGCACTTTGCACCCTGAAATTATAGGGTTTTGGCACTTTGCACCCTAACTTAAAAGTTTTGACACTTTACACCCTGGAAATACAATTTAGTTGGCACTTTGCACCCTAGTGTGTGTTTTGAAGAAAAAATTCATTGATTGAAGAGTCAAAATAGTTATTTTTGAATATTTTTTGCACTTTAAACCCTAAAGTATAGATTTTGACACTTTGCACTCTGAAATATAGAATATTGGCACTTTGCACCAAAAAAATATATTTTCTAGTATTTTCAACTCCGACTTAATATGATAATCTAAATTATGTAAATAAAATGCAATATAACAATATGTTAGATATGTAAACATGTATTTTAGATATAAAGTAAATAATCTTGAGGATACTTGAAAATAAAATGAAGACAATGTCTTTTTTTTAATCTAAATTTTACAAAGAGAAAATGTTATGATTGTTGTACATAGAAATGACCATTTTATCTCTACATCGCCGACATTCATGAGTATATTTTTTTTAAGAATAATACATTAGGGTGGAAAATGTCATACAAATTATATTTTTAGGGTATAGAGTGCCAAAAAATTTAAACCGGGGTGAAAAATGCTAATATTTTATAATTTTAAGGTGTAAAATGCCAACATTCTATATTTTAAGGGTGCAAAATCTATATTGCCAAGGTTTAAAGCGAAAAAAATTTAAAAATAACTATTCTACCCTTCTCTTAATGGATTTTCTCACTAAAACACACACTAGGGTGCAAAGTGCCAAATAAATTATATTTCCAGGGTGCAAAGTGCCAAAACATTTAAGTCAGGATGCAAAGTGCCAAAACCCTATAATTTCAGGGTGCAAAATGCCAAAAACCCAATTACTTTAGTAGAATTGCATTTTCAGTCATATGAGATTTCATCCTCAATATGCTTTAACATATGTAATTGGACCTATGTTTTAGTACTCTTATTCTTGATTTGTTTTTCAGAATTACATCCATGGGTTAATTATTTTTATTTTTATTAATTATTAATTAAGAACCCTTTTCTTATTATCGAAGGACCGGTGAAAACAAAGAAGACCAAACGTGGGCCTACTATAGGGTGGAACACCCAAGAGCATACACGAAAATATGGGACGAAGCCGAGTATTGTTATTCCTGAGGGAATGGACCATCCAGTTGGTCAGCATAGCTCAAAGCATGCTTCACAAATCGGAATTCTCGTTAAGGTTGAGCCACCTATGCAAGTTTCAGGCTGGAAAGAGATTCCAGAAGACACAAAAGATCATCTTTACAAAAAGTTGTTTGTAAGTGAACATTTAGTATTTTTTTTCTTCTTTCATTTTTTCTTTTAAAGTATTTCTATTAAATAAACAATATTTCATAGTATATTAAATGTGTAGGATAAGCTCAACTATGAACATAACAAAGAGCATGTAAAGCGATGCGTTAAGAGGTCATTCGCAAAATCGTATTCTACCTTTCGTTCAAATGCTCACATACACTATAAGAAATGGAGAGACGAAGTTGGTGTGGAACTAGCTAGGCAGCACATTTATGATAGGCTTGCTAATCGTCCTGAAGATTGGTTATGGCTTTGTGACTTTTGGGAGACGGATAAATTCAAGGTAAATGTCACAACTCAACCTGATTTAGTAGTTATAGTTAACAAATTGTTAAAACCATTTTTTTTCTAATAATTGTAGCAAGTTTCCGAAAAACAATCTAATAATAGAGCCAAGTTGAAGACCAACCATAAACTGGGGATGAAATCGCGTGCAGCTCATCAGTACGAGAAAGTAAGTCATTTTATTTTATATTGATCTAAATACAATGAATATAAATTGAGATTTCACAATGTCATGATATAGACTTTGGATGACATGGACATGTACGAGACTGAATATTACAACTCCAAGACTGGATGGGCTAATGAAGAAGTTGAGGCTCATCATGTATGTAAATATTTTTTTTTTTTAAATTCTATTAGCCATTCATTTGTTTTGTATTCACTTATTACAACTGATTATGATATTAATGAAATCATATGAATAATTGCGTAGGCTCAAATGAAAGAATTACGAGAACAACAAAATTCTCTACCCGAAGGAGCTTCTCGTATGAGTCCAGAAAAAATTTGCATTGAGGTACTTGGAGATAACTCATCGTACGTCAAATCAAAAGTTGTAAAGTCCAAGAAACCTATTAGTGGCAACATTGCAGTTTCTGAATCATCTGACTATCAGAAAAAGCTGGAAGAAGAGCTATCAACCACAAACGCTAAAATGACAACTCTCATACAATGTTTAGAGAAGATGAGTGGAAAAAGTATGTCTGAAATACTTAATCTACAGGAATGGTGAGTAACATTTGCAAAAACATCTTAAATGTACATGCACGGTTTATGTTTTTATATACACACACATCTATATTTATATATATTATATATGTATACATTTTAAGGATCAATGACTTAAAAATGTACATGTAGAAGACGTCGATCCAATTTTTTCTTGTTTTAAGTTCTTAATTTACATTTAAGCTCTACTAATTTTCTTTCCTTTTTTTCTTTGATGCAGATATGCATCTCGCAATCGAAGGGGATTTAATATTTATTGTGGAAATTTTAGGATTATGAGTGGTAAAAGTACTTGTTTTTTTAATTAGAATTATGAGCTTTAATAATTACTTATTTATTGGGATTACTTATTTCTTCGGATTATCAGTTTTATAATTGGTTATATTCAATTAGTTTGGCTTTATCTTAAATAGTTTCATGCTAATTTTTAATTTTATAGATATGATTCATATTGGATAATGAGATTGTTGCGATTGATTGACTGTTTTAGTTTGAAGTTTTGCATGTTAAATTTGAACTTTCCATTAGATTTTATCCTTAAATTTAAAATTTTGTTAGAATTTTTTTTTAATTTTGAAACAAATTGAACTCACGAGTCTAACTAGATGGACTTGATATATTTTTTAAGATAATATACATATAGTTTCTCAATTTTTAGTTTGTTTAAAAAATAGACTTGTATATTTAAACACGAGTCTAACTCGAATGAGTAAAGCGAAAGCTAGCGTAGCTTCATTACAAGTTTATAACCATTACATATTTACATATTCATTATAGCTTCATTACAAGTTTATAACCAAATTATTAAGTCATGATCACCTAATTTGAATTAATATATGCCTTCGTGGATCTTAATATAGAATATAACTCTTTAATTATGAGTTATTGAAATATCATTTTATATGATTAGTTTGACAAACTAGACGTTTAAGTTAAACACTAAGTAAGTTACGGTTTTAGTTGTTTCCTTACAAAAAATATATTTCAGTGACCATCTGAAAAGTGTTGCTCTTAATAGATTTCAGTAACAATCTTAAACTCGTTGTTGGGCACTCGTATTGAGCGACCATCACAAATTTGTTGCAGGGAGATTACGCTTAGCGACTGCAACAGTTGGTCGATAAATTTAACTCAAGAAAGCTTATAACGACCATTTTCGAGTTGTTGCTATGAAAATAACTTTAGCGACCATGTCAGACGCGTCACTGGTAGACTTGCACTTAGCGGCCATAGTAATTGGTTACTGACAACAAACTCAAGAGATCAAGTAACGACCAATGGACAATGGTTGCTATTAATATAATTTCAGCAGCCATCTAAAATGCATTGCTATGAAATTACTCTTAGCGACCATTGTTATTGGTTCCTGACATTTAAATCAATAAGGCACGTAGCGACCATCTAAAAAGTGTTGCTCTTAATATATATTAGCAACCATCTTAAACTCGTTGGTGGGCACTCGCAGTGAGCGACCATCATAAATTCGTTGCAGGGAATTTACATTTAGCGACCGCAACAATTGGTCAATGAAATCTAACTCTAGAGAGTGTATAGCAACCAATTTTTATTTGCTGCTATGAAAATAACTTTAGTGACCATGTCAGACTCGTTACTGGTATATTCGCACTTAGCAACAATAGTAATTGGTTACTGACATCCAACTATGAGAAGAAGTGCAACCATTCAAAATATTCGTTGCTGAAAATGATCACAGTAGATGTGTAGCCACAGCGACCATGAAACTCCTCGCTATGAGAACCAAACATGGTTAATATACTTGTGTCAAATCTTCAGAGACCATTTACAGCCACCAACTGCTAGTTAGTCACAGAAGAACTGGTGCAGGTGGATTCTAGTGACCAATTGACTTTCGGTTGCAAAACATGGACATATAGCAACCATCTCAGCTTTGTCGCTGATAATTTGGTTGCTAAAGACAATATTTGTTGTAGTGTGTGAAAAACACTTTCAAACATCCGCTGCAAGTATACTCTTGAAAAACTAATTTTCCTGTAATCAGCTAAGTCGTTATAAGATAAGTGGTCACTCTGCTGTTCATTCACGATCAGCAAAGTCAGCTTACTGATCTTCATAAGCTTAGTCTGCTGACAGACGACTGAAAAGTTTTTAAGTCTAAAAATTTTCAGAGGTCTATTCACCCCTCCCCCCCTCTAGACCTCATCTGACCACTTGGGACCAAAAAGTGGTATCAGAGCAGGTGGTTCATTAGAATCAGCTGCCTGATCAACGAGCTTGATCCAAGTGTTTTTCAAAGGTTTTCAAAACTTTTCAAAAGTGCATCTTTTTGAAAAATAAAAACTTTTTGAAAAATGGACTGTATCAGCCATGTTCCCCACATTGCTGGTATGTCGTTTGAAGACTGGAAAATCAGAATGGAGATTTTCCTAGCCGCTTATAATGATAACATGTACACATGTATCATTAAAGGTTCAGTCAGATTCACCAAGACGATAAAGTTCAATGAAGTTGATACCGTGGTGGAAAAATACCTTCATGAGATGACTCCAGAAGAAATAAAGTTATAATCTGGATAAAGTCGGAAGATTTATCATGACTAAAGCCGTGGATAATGATCGGTTTGACAAAGTCAAACATTGCAAGACTGCAAAGGAGATATGGGATAAAGTCAGAGATATGAGCGAAGGCAATGATGCCATAAAAGAGCATCAGCTCACTGTTGCCTTGGAAAAACTGGATAACTTCAAGATGAAATCTGGAGAGACCATTGATCAAATGGATACCAGGTTTACCAGAACACTCAATGAAGTTCTAAAGTTGGGAAAAACCTTTACTGACAAAGAAATCACAGTCAGAGTACTAATGGCTTTACCTCCCATGTTCAACATGAAAGTGACGGCGATGGAAGAATCAAGAGATTTGGGAAAGATCTCTCTTACAGAGCTGTTCTCCGTACTCAAGGCATTCGAGTATAAACTGCCTAGAATGGGAATTGAAGAAACCTCAACTTCAGGACCCACAGCTGCCTTAGTTGCTGCTGAAAATTCAAGAAGACCAGCACAAAGAAGTAAAGAAGTGGACTCATCTGATGAAGCCACATTACTCAACAAAAAGGAGTACACAGCTGGAGATGTAGCATTGTTGATGAACAATTTCAAGAAGTTCTACAAGAGAAAAATGAAGAACAAATACAACAATGCTTCTACTTCTAAACCTAATTCTTCTTCTCAAGAAAAGGATGATTATAAAGCCAAACTAATGTGTTATAACTGCAGGAAATTGGGACATTTCATCAGAGACTGTCCTTATCCAAAAGCAGAAAAATACACTGAGGAAGAGAAGAGAATCAGAAAAGAGGGAAAACATCAGAAAGGCAAGGCAATGATGGCGGAAGCAGAGAAGCTGGCTGCTGTTTACTCATCTGATTCAGACTCAGACATGTCTGACGAAGAATCTTCGGATGAAGAGAACCCTACTCTCATCTGTCTAATGGCCAAGGAATCTGATGACTCTGAGGATGAGGTAACTCCTCTTGATAATGAATAATTTAATTCATTTGAACAAATGATGCTTAACAATACTACTATTGCTGAAGCATATAAAAACTTAAGGAAGAGATGATATTGCTAAAAGAGCAAAATAGTTCACTGAAACTCACAGCTGAAAAGCCAAGAGAATCAGCTGAATATAAACAGCTTGAGCAAGAACATGAATCTCTGAAAGCTGAATGTGAAGTTTATAAGGGTAAAATCATGGAACTTGAAAAAGTTATTAAGTCTCATGAGAAATCATCTGTTGCATCCACTCATATGTCTAGTAAACAGAAGATACCTTTAGAACAGGATAAGCTAGAATTGAATCATACTGAAAAATTTATATCTGCTGACAATAGTAAGGTCATTCTGTATGTTCAAACTGCTAAACCTGCTTCACCTGAGAAAGCGTTAAAGGAGACAAAAGCTCCTAAGGCTAAAAAGAGCAAAGAGCCTAGTGTAGGAAAACAGACTAGTAAGACCAAACAGCAGAGTCCTAAGAAGTCTGCTGATAAAGCTAAACTGAATCAGACTAGTGGTAAAACTAAGTCGTCTGTTAATGAGCAAGCTATTAGTAAACCAAAGAAGCATAAGAATAAGAAAAATCAAAATGCTTGGTATGGAAATGAGTCCTATTATGTGCAACCTGCTGCATACCCTCCTATGTATCATGCACCTCAATTTCCAAGTTACTATGCACCTTACCCTGCTTATCCAATGCATGCATACCCTGTTTATCATGCACCTTACCCTGCTTATGAACATTTTCCTTATCATACTGATCATCAACATTACATATCTGCTGAATATGATAATGATAAAACTGTTCATACTCCTGTCAAAACTCAGAAGCCTAAGAAGCCTAAGACATCAACATCTTGGGTTGTCAAAGGAGGAACTAATCCTTCAGGACACTCTCAATAAGGGTACCTAAAACAATTTTATTTTTGTTTTGTAGGTTAGGATTAGGCGTAGGAGTAAAGTAGAGAAGATCTGGTACTTGGACAGTGGTTGTTCAAGGCACATGTGTGGAAGCATACATGAACTGACTGATGTTGTTGCTGTGGATGGTCCAAAAGTTACTTTTGGAGACAGTAAAGAAGGCAAGATTGTATCCAAAGGAAGCTTAATCAAGGGACACATAGATATATCTGACGTCTCATATGTTAAAGGCCTAAGTACAACCTGCTGAGCATAAGTCAATTTTGTGGCAAGGGATATTCAGTCATCTTCTGAAAGAATCTTGGAGCTGCTACACATGGACTTATTTGGACACATTGATCCAGTCAGCAATGGTGGAAAGAAATACTGCCTAGCTGTTGTGGATGACTATTCAAGATATACTTGGGTGATATTCATGAAGAAGAAGAGTGAAACCAAGGAACATCTTACTTATCTGATGGAACTGATCCAGAATGAGAAAAGCATAAAAATATTGAAGATCAGATCAGATAGAGGGACAGAGTTTACAAACTCTACTGTATTGTAATATCAAAGGAATACATCATGAGTATTCAACTGCTAGAACCCCTCAACAAAATGGTGTTGCTGAAAGGAGAAACAGAACACCGAAAGAAGCTGTCAGAACCATGATAGCTGAAGCTAAACTGCCACAAAGATTTTGGGCAGAAGCAACAAATACAGCCTGCTTTACCCAGAACAGATGCATGATCAACAAAAATCAGAACAAGACTCCATATGAAGTTTGGAACAACAAGAAACCAAACATTCATTACTTTAAAATTTTTGGTTGTAAATGCTTTGTGTTAAATAATGGGAAAAATCACCTTACTGCATTTGCAGAAAAGGCTGATGAAGCTGTCTTTATAGGATACTCTATTGTTAGTAAAGCTTATAGAGTTTTTAACAAAAGAACTTTACTAATAGAAGAATCCATTCATGTAGTATTTGATGAACCAAATCAATCTTCTGAAAAGAATCAAAGTATTAATCAAGATCTGTCTACTGATTTACAGAAGTTGAATGTTGGAAAGAATGAATAATATGTTCTCATCATACTACCTGACCTCAACCCAGCTGATAACTCAAGTGCTGTTCAATATCATAGTGCTGATTGTCTAACAGACGAGTTGCAAACAACTGACAGACCAGAGAATGTTCAACAGACAAGTACTGTTCGACAGACTACTACTGAATCTCCAACAGTAGTGTTGCAAGATCAAAACAGAGGACAACATTCAGATTTGCAACCTGATCTTAGATGGCTCAAGAATCACCCACCAGAGTTAGTGATTGGTGATCCTATGGACAGAGTAAAGACTAGAAGGGCTGCTACACAAGATGCTATGTTTGCCAGTTTTCTTTCTCAAATAGAGCCTAAACAAATTGAAGAAGCTCTCAGTGATTCCTTCTGGATTGAAGCCATGCAAGAAGAGTTGAATCAATTTGAAAGGAACGAAGTATGGTACTTAGTTCCAAGACCAAGTCATCAAAGGGTAATTGGCACTAAATGGGTCTTCAGAAATAAGATGAATGAAGATGGTATTGTTACCAGAAACAAAGCAAGATTAGTGGCCAAAGGTTATTGTCAAGAATAAGGAATTGACTTTGATGAGACATTTGCACCAGTAGTAAGACTTGAAGCAATCAGACTGTCTCTAGCCTATGCTGCTTACAAGAACTTCACTGTCTATCAGATGGATGTGAAGTCTGCATTTCTCAATGGAGAATTGCAAGAAGAGGTATATGTTGAACAACCACCTGGATTTGATGCTTATCAACAGGAAGACAAGGTGTATCGTCTGAAGAAAGCCCTCTATGGACTGAAACAGGCTCCAAGAGCATGGTATGATACTTTATCTGATTTTATTTTAATTAAAGGATTTCGTAAAGGTAAAGTTGACAAGACCTTGTTCACAATTGAATGGGAAAATCATATATTACTTGTGCAAATATATGTGGATGATATTATTTTTGGTTCAACTAACCAACAGACGTGTGACAAGTTCTCCAAGCTGATGCAGAATAAGTTTGAAATGAGCATGATGGGTGAACACAATTATTTTCTTGGTTTGCAAGTTAGACAGTTGCCTGATGGAGTATTCATCAACCAAGCAAAATACACAAGAGATCTGTTCAAGAAATTTGGTATGGAAACTAGCTCTACTGCTACTGTTCCTATGTCTACTAGTCTTCGTTTGGATAAAGATGAAGATGGAAAATCAGTGGACATAACCAAATACAGAGGCATTATTGGGTCACTGTTATATCTAACAGCAAGCAGACCTGATATAATGTACTCAGTTGGGGTTTGTGCGAGATTTCAATCAAATCCTAAGGAATCTCATCTCTTAGCTGCCAAGAGAATTCTGAAATATATTAAGGGCACTCAAGAATTGGGATTGTGGTATCCTAGAGAATCTGGATTTGAGCTTATTGGATATTCAGATTCAGACCTTGCTGGCTGCAAAATTTATAGAAAGAGCACAATAGGTGCTTGTCAATTTTTGGGCAGTCGTTTGATCTCATGGATGAGTAAGAAACAGACTCCAGTATCCATATCTACTGCTGAAGCTGAGTATATAGCTGCTGGAGCATGCTGTGCACAACTACTATTGTTGAAGCATCAACTGGAAGATTACAATATCAAGATCAGTGGAATTCCAATCTACTGTGATAACACAAGTGCAATATGTCTTACTCAGAATACTACAAGTCATTCAAGGACTAAGCATATTGAGATCAAGCATCACTTCATTAGAGATCATGTTGAGAAAGGAAATGTTATGATTGAGTATGTTCATACAGACAATCAGATAGCTGATATTTTCACCAAACCTCTAAGTGAAGTAAGGTTCTCAACTCTAAGAGCTGAACTAGGACTATTAAATTTGGATGCATGAAGCTGAGGGGGAACTTATCAGAAGACTGAAGTTCATCAGCACGATCATCCATTATTGTGTTCAAGAATTAACTCTCGACAGACTAGTTAACTTATGAATTCTTAAAGACAGGGGGAACGTGTAAGACTAGCGGTACTTCTGTTCTAAAGATGAAATTGGTTAATGACAGTTAGTTGAAGTTATGTTATTAGAAGATGTGTTCTTAATTCTTGAAGACTGAAGATTAATTTATCTTGCTGGATTGACAAACACCAGAGGAAGATTACTAGCTATTGGCTTTCTCTAGTAATATCAGATAACAGATCACTCGTCTGTCAGATAAGTTAAACTCTACTCATCTGATACATTATATAAGCATGTTTATAAATCGCATCTTTTGAAACACGCTTTTATAAGTAACAGATAAGTGCCGATTGAGTTTCCCGCCCATCTGACATTAAAATAATAAATTTGAAGCCCGCAATTCTCACCCGCACGATTTAAACTGTCAAATCAATCTTACGGTTCATGTTTATCTCGATAATCAACACCAAAACTAACCTATAAAATCCGATCTGAATAGATTAGTCGACTTACGCACACAAAAATCCAAAATTCTCTAACTCTCTAAGCTCTCTGTTCGTTAGCTCTCAAAATTCTCACAGGTTCTACTCTACTTAATCACAAAATGGATGTCATTGAAGGAAGATATCTAAGCTACGACAAATTCTTCAAAACTGGTACTGATTTGATGAGGGAAATCATGACGAAGATCAAGGAAGCATCTCTAGTACCTATTCTGGAAGCTCATGAGGGGCATGTGTATCTTGAAGATGTTGATGACTTCTACAGAACCAGAAAGATCAACAATGAAAAGACTGTTATGACTGCCACAGTTGGGGGCAAGAAAATTTGTATTTCGGCTGCAGTGTTAAGTGAAGTGTACAAACTGACTAATGAAGGAGGAGACGTGACAGACCTAGGGTATGAAAAAGAGGAAGAATTCTGGTTGATTTGTGCTAAGGAGGGAGAAGAGATGACAGGAACTCTGATGAAGACTCAGTTGAAAGATGAGTATCAGAGGTTCGCTGACATAATTGCCAAGGTGCTGGACTGCAGCACTAGTTTCCTGGATGGTTTACCCAGAAGGATATATTATACTATGATTTCAACTGGGCTGCTCATGTATTTGATCTACTATGTGATAAGAAGGTCAAGTATGGTATTCTGCTCAGTCATTTGTTTTTAAGCCTGGGATGTCCTTTGGGAAATGGAAAGACCATTCATGGTGGAAAGGAATTCAAACTGTATGAGCCAGTTAAAAGTATGGGCACTTCTAAAGGAAAGGCTTCTACCAAGGCTGCCAAAGTCCCTGCAAAGAAGGGAAAGAAGACTGGTCAGACCAGTAAGTCTGCTGATCAAACAGTAAGCACTACTGTTGAAGCTGGATCAGCACAGCCTGAAATTGAAGTTCCTGAGAAGGTCATTGATGACTTTATTAAAGAGATTGAAAAGATGGAGACTGGATCATCTCCAGAAAGGACAGAATCATAAGAAATTGTTCCTATTCAACCTGCAAAGAGAATGAGGACAAGGAGCGCTGCAAAAGGTCCTCCTAGACCTGAGCCTTCAAGGAAAATTGCCAAGTCAAGGGCAAAAATAAAAGTTACATTCTCTGAAGAACCAACTGAAACAGTGAGGGAGATATCAGCATTAGCAGAGAGACCAATTGTTATTGAAAAACCTGCTGCTAAGCCTGCTGAAGACTCATCTGTTGCACTGTCTGCTGAAGTTAGAGAAGAACAGCAGACTGGTACAATAAATGAAGGAGACGCACTTCTTCTGCATCCTACTCCTGTTGTTGCCACTCCACTTCAAATAGTGGAAAGTCCTGAAGCAAAGAAGAGAAGAACTGGTAAGATTGTGATTCCCCACCTTACTGCTGGTGAAAAGAAAAGATTAGATGAGGCAGAAAGGAAAAGGAAGGCCGAAGAAAAGGCTGAGGAAGATCGCCTTATGGCCCTTGAGCTCAAGAGACTGGAAGAAGAGGCCAGTAAAATGACTCAAGAACAAAGGGATGCTGTTGAGGCAGCAGAGTTGGCTGCTGCTATCGAAGCAAGCACTAAGGACTCACATGGTCCAAAGCATACTGGTGGCATTGTGATTGGTGAACAGAGAGATCCCACCAAGCCTAAACCAGTCATGCCTACTACAGCTGTACAACCTAAAAGAAGAGAAGAGGTCAAACTGGCATTGGAGATTGTCAGAGATGACCCTGATGCTTTTGAAGAGTTTATTAAAAGGATGGATGCTGAAAATGCAAAGATCAGTACAGGTACTTAGCTGAAGTTTTGTCATCATCAAAAAGGGGAAAATTGTTGGATGAAGATGAAGATGAAGTGCAAAGAAGATAAGAAGATAAGGGAAGGTTTTGATGATTTCCAAAACGTCAAAATCAGCTAAGTATGGAAAGCTTAGGTCCCTTAGAAGAATTTTGAACAAGTGAAGAAGACATCAGAAGAGTTCAAAATTCGAAGCCAAGAAAACTACTGATCTCACGCTGAAACAGCAATCAGAAGGGTAGACCATCAGCTGACTCAAATCAGATTAGTTCAGTATTTGATCAGCAGAGTATCTATCAGCAGAGTTGTATCGATCAGCAGAGTAGAAGAGATCATGAGATAGTTCAACGGTAATAAATGCACTTGGTGTAATTAATGCTGCAAGAGAAGGGTAGTAATGGCAAATGATTGAAGAATATTCTCGGATCAGCATGGTGCATTTAATGCAGCTACAGGAAAGTACAGCAGAAAAAGTACTGTAGCAGGGAGCCGTTCTGAATTTGGGCTAAGGCTATGGATTTGAAGTGTGATTTGCTTCAACGGTCATATTTTCAAATCCAAGTATAAATAGAGCTGATTTCAAAGAGAGAGACACACAACAACAATTCTGAGATTTCTTTTTTGAAGCAGAAAATTTCTAAGTCTCAAGAAGCTCGAATAGCTCACTCGTCTGGTGGAAGTCATCTGTTGACAGAAACCCAGTTGAAGAAAATAGAAAAATACATTCTGAGTGATTTTGTATTTAGCTGAGTGTTGTGCGAAGTTTAAATCCGTCTTTGTGAGTGATTTAACTTCAGAGGATAGGTTTTCTGAGTGATTTCCTATTGCGAGCTTACAGCCTTTTCATTTGTTGTTTAGGTGTAAGTGGAGACATATTGTAAACTTTGTGTTTATAGTATAACCCAGAATCTAAGTGATCTGGAAGAGTGGACTAAAGGATTTTCATCCATATAACCACTATAAAAATTCTTTGTGTTGATTTGCATTTAAGTTTTCTTGCATATTTAAAAACTGCATAAGTTTACACTTTGAATTATTTTGAAAGATTTTAAAGGAGTTTTTAACTGGGGATAATATCTTTTAAAGGACTTAGTTTACTTGTGAAAAATACTTTCAAACAACCGCTGCAAGTATACTTTTGAAAAACTAATTTTCCTGTAATCAGCTAAGTCGTTATAAGATAAGTGGTCACTCTGTTGTTCATTCACGATCAGCAAAGTCAGCTTAGTGATCTTCATAAGCTTAGTCTGCTGACAGACGACTGAAAAGTTTTTAAGTCTAAAATTTTTCAGAGGTCTATTCACCCCCCACCCCCTCTAAACCTCATCTGACCACTTGGGACCAACATATACATACATATATGTGTGTGTGTGTGTGTTTGCGTGATTTGATTGATCATATTTAAATCTAATTAATTATCCTTAATTTTGAACTACCAGTCATCTACTTCTCATGGACATAGAGGCGATAAGTTGATCAGAGAAGTACTAGTGGATTTATTTGATTATACCACGAATGAAATTTTTCGATTTGAATCATCTCCAAAGGAAAGTTCTCAGAACAACTCAGACACGAGTTCATCCAGTCAAGGTATGTGAATGACAACAATAAAGATTAATTTTTGAATAATATTAATTCTATATGAAAATTCAATTAATTATGTTGTACCACTCAAATTACAATGACTAAGTAATAATCAATATATGCATTTAATTTTGGAACTTCCATTGATAATTTTACGAAAATGTGCAATAGTAATGCAAATTATATACGAATTTTATACTTTGGGGTATACTTGCGCTGTTTGTATATATCAAAAATCGATTGATCCACAAAAGTTGTAAGAACATATCCATCAAAAGAGATTCCAGTCAACCATTTCTCAAATTTGAAGAATATGTGTGTTACTAAACGCCATAGTTATTCACTTTTTTAATTCAAAGTGTTAAATTTATGTATTTATTATAAAATACTATATATAATTTATATATCACCTTTGTTTATTAAAATTATAAAATATAGAAATTTTTTTAATTTTTTTATTAAAAGATATTTAAATTGTTACATGACATTCTTTTTAAAATTAAAATGTATGTTTTCATGTATATAATTTAATTGAATATTGTTATAATTTTTTATTAATAAATAATAATAATGAGCATATAAAAACTTTGATTTTTTAAAAATTATTAAATAAGTGTTTAATAGAATTATTATATATCGGTATATTTTTATTATATATATTTATGAATATAATGTAATAGTACATTATTTTGTGTACTATATATTTAGAAAACAATAAATATGATAGATAGCTAAACCTTAAAGAAATACTATTGAAATGAGTAACTAAAAGAGATTAGCTAAAACTTGAATATAATTAAAACTGTTGGAAATTCTATAAGCCTTCATCAACTTATATGGTGTTGAACATCAATGTAATTTGGAAAATTAAATCATATATTGTACAATTTGTGTACTACATAAATATGGTATAAAAACTAAAAATTGACGCTACCTTTACTTGATTTGACAATGTGATGTAGTCGTTGTGCATACTCTAATATTCTCGTTCATGTAGTTGTATTATGATTTATACAGGGATCATAAAGAGAAAGAGAAATGAGGAATTGCCAACCCATAGTGGAGAAGAGCATGTGTTTAAGGATCCTACAAATAACCATTTAATGTATTTTCTTTATGACTTTGAGCCTAAAATATAAGTTCGAAGAGACACTACATATATTACAATATTAGATAATTTTAAACCTTTTAAATAAATTATTTTGGTAATATATGCGTAATAATACTATATAGATTTTACATAGTGCACCGAAATTAGTCCTATTTGGCATTGAAGAAGCTCTTCGTAGGGGAACAATTTAAGTTCTTTGCCATGGAATTCTGCTGTTGCGGTACTAGGTAGGTTCCTCATTTGGTGTTTTTTTTGAAAACCTCTTTTAAATTTTATGGTATAGGATTTGTTTAGATAGGATTCAATCACATTCGGACCTCTTTTAAATTTTATGGTATAGGATTAGTTTAGATAGGAGTCAATCACATTCGAACCTATTCATGAAAAAAGTTGAGTATAATTCACTTTGTGCGCACTAATTCATCACTATCAATGGAGCTCTGGTTATCAAGATTGATATGGTAAAGGCTTGTGATAGGGTTGAATGGAATCTTTCGATCGAGATTCATAGATGCTTTGGACTTAGAGATTTATTTTATTTCTCATCTTATGTATGCAGATGATTTACTTGTGTTGTGGTGGATAATTATATCATGGACTGTTAAATCACCTATGAAAGCTGGTTTGTTTGAAATTAACTGCCATAAATCTTCCATTCATCTAATAAAAATGTTATAAAACTCCAAACAATGCCGCATGTGGACAACAAAACAGTTAATTAAAATAAAGGCAATGAAAAAAGTAGGAGAAGAGCAAAACTTTATCCCAAGCTAATCATAAGGCATGCAAAAATGAAGGATCCTATCTTTATATGGCGGGATTTGCCAATCAATCATGGTTTTTGGTCCCTATAATTTCCTCCGGATGATAATTCACTCCAACATAAATTACCCTAATTATTTGATTTGTGGAGTTAATCAGAAAATTCTTCTTTACAATTTTGTGATTATTAATGTTCTATATTCTTGCAGATATTTTGATAGTAGATAATAATATTTTTCAACATTACGCGTCATCTATGTCCCAGTCCAGTTACTTGATTAATTGTTAATGTTAACTATAGGATCAATATGATAGACATGAGAAATTTTATCAATCCGATTTGATAAAGATTCAATTTCATTTAAGTCCATTTCTTGAAAAGTGTTAATTAATACCTCTTTGGTTTCCTTGATTTATCGAGCAGTGGTAGAACTATTGATATACCGCCACTAATATTATCAAAAAAATTACTAGCCATACCTTTAGCTTGAACATGAATCGAGAGGGAATCAAGAAATCTTTATCACATCCTTAAACTCTGACACATTTAAATCATGTTTATCATGACGGATCTGAATATGCAATTTTAGGGAAAGAAAAGTTGCATATTGTAAAAATATTAGTATTGGAACATATATCTTATTTGAGTGAAAATTTATAGTACATATCATGTAATCATTTCACCATTATATGTTATCCGAAGAATAGTTGAATCACAATCTTTCAATTTTTTTTTCCAAAGGAGTAATCTTAATTATATAATTTATATTCAAATGTATAGGTATAATCACGAGGCACATAACCGTTTAAATAATTGAATGACAAGAATGGATCGAAATTACCCAAAATATTTTAATTAATATGGATAGATTTTTTTGGACAAATTTAGATAATTTCATTTATTATATTAAACCACATAAGATTCTCCTAAATGTATAATCTGGATTGTACATTCTTTGTATTTCCAACTATATATTAATAATTACATGTCTAAAAGTTAAAGTATTTAGTAAATATTTACAAAGTGAATTTGACATTATGAGCTTTGACCATTGGTAGAATATAATAAAATTTTCATATACTTACCGAGTTTTAGTCATTAAAAAGGCGAATTGACACTTTTTTTTGGACAAATTTTTAATAGAACGTGTAGCTGATTCTTTGGCCACAATATGCCAACTGTTCGTTACATATATTTAAAGCAATGCAACCTCTTTCACACTACTTTTAATTTCACAAATATTTCTTCCTCCGCCATTCCCTTCACTGTGTGTATGTGATTTTTATCTTTACCCCAAAAATACAACTTTTGCAATTCTCATTCTTTCTCTTTAACCAACTTCTCTGAATTGAAATGATATTGCTTGAAATTGACAATGCACGAATTCATGAATATCTTAAAACTCATTGGCAAACATCAATTCGCCTTAACAGGAGGAAAATTCTATCTATTATAGTTCTCCAAATGTTCATCGAGTAGCTAAAATATTATATCTACTGTTATATTCTTTGTTCTAATCATAACAATTGAAACTAAAGTGTTCAACAAACAATATGATACATGAATAAATTTCATTTGATTCTTCTTCTTTTTTTTTGCCTTGTTGAAAACAAGATCTTGAAATAAAAATTTCATGAGATGTCCGACTAATATTGTTGGGCAAAAGATGTTGATTTTTTAATATAGTTTTATTCATTTTTATTAACTATAATTTTCTTTCTACAGGAACATTTACCGTTCTACAGTCTTATCCAAATCCTTCTATGATGGCTGACCCTTTTCATCCAGTGTTGGATTTAAATACGGTTGATAGAAAAGAAATTGCAAGTATTATTTTCTTGATTTCCTTTTTGTTTTACGAACATGCTCAAAACTCTTCACCAATAATATATATTTTAGACTTTGATATGTATTTATATTGTATTCATTCTAAAATATATGAAGTGTGTGAAAAACTGTAATATGAAATGAGTATATTGGAATAATTATCATTTTACCGAATTTTGTTAAGTTTGGTAATATCAATAATTATACAATCAAGGCTAGATTCAATTTGATTAACGGGCTTAGTTACTTTATTCCAGATGGATCTACTCAATGATGAACAATACGTAACTTAGGAAGGGTATAGAATTGTATGTAAATATGTATAGCAAAAGCTCTTTATTAGAAAGATCAAGTATTACAATGTAAGTAGGTGATGAGGGGTAATTTAGACCCCGCTATCTTCCCCGATCCAGGTCCGATCTAGTGGTTTTAACTCCCCAATACAGAGAGAAGTTGTCAAACCCGAGCTCATGATCATATATCCACGGCTTGCTCGAGAAAATCAATTAGGGGATACTGTTGGGCCGAAGGCAGGCCCAAGCCCATCTGTTCAACTATAAATACCCGCGCATTTATGATGCTGGGGGGATCCCAGGTGCTCTCTTCTCGAAGCTACTGTTCATAGCAGTTCGGGAGTATAGCCCTAAGTCGAGCATATGTATTTTCACCCTCTAGCTTGTACGGCATCTTATAATGCTCGGATAGGACCCTAGATATGTTTGTACTTGTACTCACTTAACTCGAATACAATTATATTCTATCTTTACCTTAGTTTATTTGTGATTATTGTGATACATCCACACTTTGATCGAACCAACGAAACCACGTAAGATCAATTGGCGCCCACCGAGGGGCCCTATTCGAGTATTTGATCGAAAAATGCCTAATACGAGGAGGAAAATATATGCCAAAAAAAAAAAAAAAAAAAAAAAAAAAAAAGCTTAAAGATAATGGTCAAGCCTAGAAGATCTACAAAATTGCAGCTTATTATTGACGATCGGAATTTATTTTTCCGATCTTCGCGTTTATTAACTTCAAAGACAAGTTCTTTCGAATCAGTTATTTAGAAGACCATTTACGAAATCTCTATATACTATTTATAGACTGTGGTGTTTTTTCTCAAAGTTAATCGGGATAAGTTGATTGATTGGATATCTGCAATCGATTAGAAAAAATTCTCGAGCTTATGGACGGAATACTGGCTATCATTTCGACCAATAACGGAATTCAAGTAATAAAATTCAATCAGAAGTGAAGCTTTATCATTCAAATTCGTCAGATAAATTACAAAGAAAAGCCTCGAATCAATTCCGAGCTCAAAAGATATAGTACAATCACTCCTACACTATTACAAGTTCTGCGAGTAGGTCTATCCTAATACATATTCGGTCATCGTCCCTATCAGACAGTTCCAGATGCAGAACTCGGCAGTGATTCTTCATGATTATCACTAGCCACGTGTCGCACATCCGTCTTCGTACAGGATGGAAGTCGGATCGAAACTCTTCTCCGGGGTTCGGACCGACCTTAGGTCTTCATCTGTAAATAATGATTGAAATCCTCAATCATTATTTACAGGATAATCCGATCGGATGCAGCAGAGGGTTATCCCAGCAGAGGCGCTCAAAGGGAACTCGAAGAACCTATCTCGTAAGAAAGCCCTCGAGGAAGCTGGTGCCTCAGATTTAAAGAACTCCTCTCGGAGTAACCAGCTGCCCGATCAAGTATTACGCCTAGAATCCGGAGCTCTAACCCGCACCAGAGACGATATGTCAAGCAAAACAGGTTGCCTGCCGGTATTCTAGGCGCAATTTCTTTTGCCTGTCGATATTCTAAGCGGAAAAGCTTATACCAAGAGAAGCAAGGTTGAAAAACAAAGTTCGAACTCTAATCTCAAACTCTTTTATTCGGGACAAAATGCGAATCAAGTCTAAAAATCGACCCATGGTGGTCGGATGGGGCATGAGAAGAAAAGCAAGAAGTGTTGAATGCGCGAAGGAACCTATTTATAGGAGTAGGGAATTTAAAATCAACGGCCCAGATAGTATTTTATGAGCGATCTGGATGTCCGCATTAAATGGAAGGACCGTTACATTTCCCGAGAAATGGGGCCCTGTTTGGTAACGAAGGACACACTATTCAATAATGGGTGTAGAAGAATTAAGACATTCTATAGAATTTGACGACGTATTAATATCATTATTAGGAAGGAACGGCGTGTCGAATGCATGTTCGATTATTTCGGATACTTTTACACAAGTAATTGTTGCTATGTTTTCTCGTTGCCAACCAAGAAGGAATATAATCGATTCAGTCGAACAGAATTCTCGACTTGGAAGTTATGCAATTATGAAAACTCTACAATGATAAAGATTTATGGCATAATTTTTTCCTTGTCAGTCTCAGATCTGCTAAGATATTTATATATTATCCACTCGAGCAAGCGATGATAGATTACTTCTTGATCGATCGATGTTAGAAGAACAAGATAAAATTCTACCTAATTATGTTAAGGTTATCAACAAAAGGGAGATGAAATATATTTATATTATCTCGAAAGATTACAAGAAATGGGAAAATACATCGAGTATAGCATAATCCTATATATTACATCAATGTGTTATTACAATCCTATGAAATTTTCGGTCTCCCGTCCTATCATTTCCTCCGGACAAGGAATATCCTTAGGACCCGCAGGCTTTTAACTTCATTTGCATTCTTCAGAAGACAGAGGATCGAATGCTATCGACCCAACGTCTTCCTAAATGCATTGGAGCAGCAAGGCCATGAGCCTAGCTTATTGGCTTTCAAGATGGAAGTCGCGTTTGCCTGTCGATATTCTAAGCGTGGTTGCTATAATTTTTTCCGCTCGGCGACTATTCCGCTTAAAGACCGTCCGAAGTCCGAACTCAAACAGTTGAATTAATCGAATAGTTCTCTTGACCGCCATGATCAGATAAAAATTCTCGATGCAACGAATGAGATAATTTCAACAATCTGCCAGCCTTTTATAGACAAAAACAGAAAAGAATCCAACGACGCATAATTCGCAAATTGAGTGGTCAGGATCTGTCGACCGTTGCAATTCCCGGTAAAACGGGAACCGGTTGGAAAAGATCAAACTTATCAGAATTAGGAACCTACGAACAAAGAATTTTCGCGACAAAGGCATAAGGATTATTTTCTAAGGCTGTTCACTACTGCCCTTTTTTCCATAATTGCAGAAGACTATTTTCTCTTCAGTATTTATTGCAATCGAAAGTATACATATATTCAATGGAAACTGATCCCGTCAAAATTCATATTCGTTCATTATCGATCCTTATTATTTGTTCCGTACTTATCTCAGTCTACTATTATCTAAGGGTGAAAGCCTCTGCTATGCCCCTTAGATCGGAAATTATTTATCGGGTGAAAGCCTCTGCTATGACCCAAGGGCTAAAATTGCTCTAAAAACGACTAAGGGTGAAAGCCTCTGCTATGCCCCTTAGATCGAAAATTATTTATCGGGTGAAAGCCTCTGCTATGACCCAAGGGCTAAAATTGCTCTAAAAACGACTAAGGGTGAAAGCCTCTGCTATGCCCCTTAGATCGAAAATTATTTATCGGGTGAAAGCCTCTGCTATGACCCAAGGGCTAAAATTGCTCTAAAAACGACTAAGGGTGAAAGCCTCTGCTATGCCCCTTAGATCGAAAATTATTTATCGGGTGAAAGCCTCTGCTATGACCCAAGGGCTAAAATTGCTCTAAAAACGACTAAGGGTGAAAGCCTCTGCTATGCCCCTTAGATCGAAAATTATTTATCGGGTGAAAGCCTCTGCTATGACCCAAGGGCTAAAATTGCTCGCCTCTGCTATGACCCAAGGGCTAAAATTGCTCTAAAAACGACTAAGGGTGAAAGCCTCTGCTATGCCCCTTAGATCGAAAATTATTTATCGGGTGAAAGCCTCTGCTATGACCCAAGGGCTAAAATTGCTCTAAAAACGACTAAGGGTGAAAGCCTCTGCTATGCCCCTTAGATCGAAAATTATTTATCGGGTGAAAGCCTCTGCTATGACCCAAGGGCTAAAATTGCTCTAAAAACGACTAAGGGTGAAAGCCTCTGCTATGCCCCTTAGATCGAAAATTATTTATCGGGTGAAAGCCTCTGCTATGACCCAAGGGCTAAAATTGCTCTAAAAACGACTAAGGGTGAAAGCCTCTGCTATGCCCCTTAGATCGAAAATTATTTATCGGGTGAAAGCCTCTGCTATGACCCAAGGGCTAAAATTGCTCTAAGAACGACTAAGGGTGAAAGCCTCTGCTATGCCCCTTAGATCGAAAATTATTTATCGGGTGAAAGCCTCTGCTATGACCCTCGAGCTAAAAATGCTCTGATACGACTACAGGTGAAAGCTGTTGCTACACCCTTTAGATCGAAACTATTACCCTCGATCAACCAAGGTCAACTGATACTCGATTATATTATTATTCGATCGTCTAAGGCTAGTAGCCATCTTCACAAACACTTAAATCAAAGCTGTTATTTGAGATTGAACAAGACCCTGTTCGATTATTACTTCACAATTATTTGTCCAGAGTACAGAATTTGGCTTTTCAAATTAGAATTTGTCGCTCGAAGAACATTTTGTATCGCTCTACCTGAATGTCTTAAATATACGGTGAGAGAATAAAAAGCTTCTTTCAAGCTATACTCAAAGTCGAAAGATATCGATTATCATCTATCAACTAAGTATTATTCAAAGTAGATAAAGAATGTCACTTGATCATATTTTGGAAGTATGATTGACGCTCGATAACAACATACAAAAACAATTCCACAGACAATAAGGAAGGGCGATAAGAAATGGATATCTTATTCATGTCATTCCAAACAGTTACAAAGAATTCGAAATTACAAGGATAAGAGAAGTCAAGCAAAGAATTTACATTTAATCCTATTACAAATAAATCCTACACTAGATTTTCTCCGTGGTTGAAGGAGTAAGGCTGGGCCAGAACAACGCTTCTACCCTTCATTCATCACTCCCTTAGTACTTGCTCCACACCAGTCCAGATCGAAAAATAGCGAGGCAACCTCTAGAAAAATTATTCCACGCAGTCTCGAAGGTAACATTCTTCAAGAAATATCTTGAAGAAGTAGAGATCGAGAGCAGGAAAACTCCTCCAGCAGTAGACCCACTATCCGACTGGATGGAGATCAGGGTACCGGAATTCTAACCCGTCTCAGGAGGGATGAATCCAAAGAAGCAGGTCGCCTGCCGGTACCCCAGTCGCAATTATTTTCGCCTGTCGATACCCTAGTCGAATTGGGTTACCATCATAAGAAAGAGGAATTTAAAGATAGTTCGAAGGAGAACTTCGAACAACTTGATCGAAGAAAGGAAACGAGGCATGTTGGCTAAAAAGAATAAATCTTCAGTCATAGGACTGTTCAAAATTGTTACTGAAATGTAAAATATGGGGATCTCCACAGAACTATATATAGTAAGGAGAAAGAGCAATCAACGACTGAGATCTGATGGTGCTAACGGTTGAGATATGAGCAGTAAATGCGCTGACCGTTACGATTCCCGAAATTGCAGAAACCATTCCGGAAGAACAATGAAGAAAATGTCAAAATTATTCTACTCGAGTTCATTCCTATCCGAATTCATTAGTACCTATCATCCAAGAGAAATCATAAAAGAGATCTAAATACAGTGTGTAAAGAAAGCATCATCAGATAATGGCACGAGGATAAGTAAAGCCGTCAAAATATTGACAAAAAGTATATTCCGAGCTTGACATAGGAAGTAATTACAAGATAAAAGATATCAACCCCCATCACACCTTCGTAACTGACCGACCATCATATTTTCGGCGGACGATAATGTCCTTACTCAACCAGGAGATGCCTATCGAGCCAACAGGTCTTCGACTGTGGTCATACTCTTTTAAAAAAGAGAAGGGCAATACATCTCTTACTAGGAGAAATGTGAACATTTTATAAAGGACGTCAATCTCCGAAGGCCTAGCAAAATTGCATCATACCCTAAACTACAAAGGATCGAGGCTATCAGGGTTGAAATAGTTTCGCCTGCAAATGCCTTAATCGAAGTTAAAGTATAAACCTGATTATAATACGCAAAGTAGCTCCTAACCCGAAATTCAAATATATTGAGGCATACAACAAGATCCTCTATTCAGCATGATCGAAGGAATCGGTATTCAGAAAATGTTATAAAAATGCAAAAAAACGAAGAAAATACTACAAGTCCGAGAAAATAAAAGACAACGCCTAGAAGAGCTTATTGTCAGAAAAAATCTTCCGAAGCTCGGCACTACGAGCCTCATATCCATCTTTATATCCACGATCGAAAGCTTCCTTTTCTCGACGAGTGAATTCCTGCTTATCCTGCTCGTGAAGATTTTTCAGTTTTCCGAGCTCTTCGCTCAGCTGCTTATGGATCTCCTCTCCACTTTCTCTAGCAGATTTTTCTCTCTCTAGAGCGAGCTTCTCCGCAAGGACACGGTCGAACTCGTTTTTCTTCTTCTCCAGCTCCTGAGAAATAGCAGCACGATGATTGATCTCCCGCTCAGCAAATGTCTTAAGCTCAATAAAATCTTGCCCGGCCTGCCAAAAAAGTTAGACTTTCTTTCAAACGATCATAAAAAAAAAAAAAAAAAAAAAAAAAAAAAAAAAAAAAAAAAAAAAAAGGGAAGGGGGTTATACCTGAAACAGGAAATTCTGCCCGGACTCGAACAACTCCTCTATATTCCTCTCCTTAGACGCATTTCCCCCTTTGGGCATGTTAGTCTCCGAAGAAGTAAAGTTAACCTGCAACAGGCTATCCAAGGGATCGGACCCATCTTTCGACTCTTCAGCCCCGGAAGAAGCAACTTTTGGATGATCGGGATCGACCCGGGGTTCCGAAGGATTGTCAGTTTTTAAAGCGTCAGCAGAAGCCCCCTCGTCGGTTCCTAATTTGAGTTTCTTACTAAAACCTCCTTCGGGAGGAACAGTCGAAGTGTCGAGAGACGATTTACTCCCAATGACAAGATTTTGCAAGGCCTCAATAGGAGTGGGCCCGTCAGGGTAAGGCCTCTTGTTGGAAGAAGAAACAAAAGGATTTTCTCCCACGGGATTCTTGTTCGATGAATCGATAACTTTTGGAGAAGAACACTCGTACGCAGCTTCGAGTTCTTCGTCCAAGATGGACTTGCGGGAACCACCTTTGTTTTGTTTTGAAGAGACACCTTTCTCCTTCTTGTCCTCTCCTTCTTTAGCGGTTCCCGGGGAAGACGCAGAAGCCTTAGAAGAAGACTTGGATGTTTTGTTTTCCTTAACAATTTTATGCTCCTTACTTGGATTCTTGGTCTTCGAGCCGCCAAATAGCATTTTGGGGTTGATAGGCTTTCCTAGTGTGTCTTCCATGATGAGTGGATTGAAGGTCGATAGTTCAGACTATTACTCTGGAAGGGATTCAGGGAAGACAGGAAATATGGCGAGAGCTCCGATCTCTATAAGCAAGGCGTCGTATGAATAATGAAAAGAAACCCTAATATTTATAGACACCACGCCCTCAGATTGCGATAATGGATCGACGCAACATGTAAAGAAAAATCCCGTGCGGGAAGAGCGAATATCTGAGCATAATGTTATCGAAATCTTAAAAATTAATGGTAATTGGATATTAATAAGATCGGAATTTACAAGTTACGGCAGTCAGGTAGAAACAGAAAACAAATCCGATTACAAAAATGGATTACATGGGTCGATACGACTAAATTCCTAACTACAAAACTTTAAGTTGCTCCCCCGGCATACTCGACTCCGATATTGAAATTGGATAATTACCCAGCTTGGTCGAAAGATCGATTGTCTCCCTCGACCAAAGCATTGCTTGCATTGGCATCCTCGCCCTTTTCCCCTAGCACATCGGGAGGATCGTCGCAGGCGTACTCGAGCACATCGGGGTTAGGAATCGGAATGCCGTACTCCTCAACTAAGGGAGCGAAGCGATGATTCTGCCAATTAGCATCCACCTTGGGTAGAGAGGAAGGTTTGTAATCTTTCCCTTCAGCGTTCTTGAAGGGGTTCATGTGCTTAAAGTACTCATCCATGTCATCCGGAATTTTCTTGGCCGCAACTAATTGTTGAACCCCTTTGTAAAAAATCGTCTGAGCAATTTCTCCCATCTTCCGTTGGACTAAAGGATTTAATACGGGAGATTCCAAAAATTCTCGTATGGCTGGAATAGTAGCCTCTTCCCGACCTTGGGCATACGCACGCTCAGAGTCTTGCTTCGCCAACTCCAGCTCTATTCTCACCTTCTTCAGCTCCTCCTCGAGGGCACTTCTCTCTTTGACGGATGCCAGTAGATCCTCTTCCATGGACGAGGAACGCTTCACAGTAGCTTTTTCGAGCTCCTTCTTCACTCGAGATAATTCCCGTTGATTTTCTTCTAACTGGGCTCGAATACTTTTATTATCAACAAGAAACTGAGCACACGCGTCATGAGCATCCTGCGATTCTTGCTCCAATAAAGCTAAGCGATAGGTTTGGATAGCAAATAAGTCTCCGATCTGCGACGTAGTTCAAGCATATCAGCGAAATGTCGAAGGCACCAAAGAAAGAAAAGAAGATCAAAGATAAACGTTTACCTCGTGATACGTTCGGGAAAAGTCACTCAAAACCTCGAAATCACTCTTAACGCTCTGAAGCAGGATATCCCGCTTGAACCGACCGGCCATATAAATTCTGACGGACTTGTCGAACTCGTTCTCACCACCCGAATCCAGATCAGTTAGAATGCTACCATCTTCAGGGTACCCAGCAGCCCTGCTACCCCGAAGGTGCTCGTCCATGAAATCTGCCACATCAGGTTCTGATCTGCCTTCTCGACACGGGACAGGGTCAGAACTCACACCAAAGGGTTTTACTCTCCTAGAGGGTCCAGGATGTTCAGCATTTCTTTTGCGACTCAAAAGTTTCTCGTACTCCTGGACACCCAAAACCCGATTCCAGGAATGCTGACTATAACCAACCGAGGAAAGAGCAGGAATGTCAGGGGAGAATAGGGCTCGAAGCGGCCCAGCAGAAGCGGAATTTAAGGAGCTCATAGTACCAACACCTCTCAGTTCGGGAATCGTGAGCGGAACAATAACAGAGTCTCCGCCCGAGTTACTCGTACCGGTTCTATTTCCGGGAGTATGAGACAACGGGTCAAAATAAAATGGTTTATTTTCAATTAATTTGGCAGCTGATACTCGGAGTTTCTCAACGACTCGACCTACAGGAACAATACGCTTTAGGCACGCTTTTTTACAAAGAAAAACTATTCGATAACACCTTAAATAGACAAGGTAATAAGCATACCCAAGGAAGGAGTGGCAAAAGGCGGAACATTAGGAGTTGGAAGGCCATCGACCTGCAGAAGTGATCCTTCGGAAGTTTGGTTGGGATATTTAATCGCGGGGGCAAGATAGTCGCAATGACTCAGTCCAGCCAATCGCAAAACACCTTCCTGAACTAGGAATCTGGTATGGTAAGGGTTGGACCTCAGCTGCTCGAGAAATTCATCGGAAAGACATTGCTTAAGCTTCTCTTTGATCCTACGAGAACCGTACGACCAAGAGGTTACACCATCCCATCGATATGGTCTTGTCCTCGAACTCCCTTCGGACGTTGGAACATCAGGACCTTTCACAAAGAAGAACCGCCTTTTCCAACCTTTGTCCTTTTTCGTCGTTATGTTGGTAAGAAAAGGCCGTTTCGACCTCTGACGGATGGATACGAATCCCGCATTCGAACCTTTACCTAGGTCCACTCGGAAGGTATCCCAAAAATTGCTAAAGGAGGCCTCTTCTCCTTTCGCCTCCATGAGAACGCTGAATGCTGAGATATAAGCAATTGAGTGCGGAAGAAGCTGAGCGGGGGACAGCGAAAAGAAAGAAAGTATACACCTTAAGAGGGGACTGAATGGAATGCGCAAACCACACGAAAATTGACCTTCATAGAATGATTGACAGCCTGTCGGGGGCTCGGTGGCGCGTTCGGAATAAGAAGGAATTACGATGGAAAACCCTTTGGGAAGAAATTTCCCATATTCCCCCACGAGATAAACACGATCTTTCTTCGAAAAGCAACAGGAAGTCTCTTTAGCGGGGAGTTCCGACCTGTTTAAGGCCATTGTCTCAGGGGCTGGCACAGGTTTGAAAATTCTGACAAAGGCCCCCTCACCGATGCTGCGCTTCTCAACCTCATTTTCTTCGAGATCCTCGCTTGGATCATTATTCTCACCTCCTGAATGGAATTCACCATCTTCATAATCGTCAACAAGCTTTAACAGTGGATCAGATTCTTGATTCTCTTCGACCTTACTTTTGCCCTTGACGTGCCTAGAGCTTGACATAACGAAATGAAAGACAAATATATAATGCAGATGCTGTTTCGAACCAAAATACTTCGAGCTAAAGAAGGAATTTGATGTGTAAATAAATTTTCAACGAGTCAACTTATATATATGGGGTTAAAAAGGTAAATTGCAAACAGGTCCCCGAGTAACCGCGACGGTTGAACTTACCATGGATAAAACTCAAAGCTATTTCTCTGAAAATTGCACTTTCAGTCCTTCGTGACCAGAGATTGGGGATTGAACTACGGAAGACGTTTCCGGAAAATATTATTGGCCCTCTAAGTTGTTGCTCGAAAATAAGGAAAGCATTTGAAGAAAGCCTCATAATAATTCACAGATAAGGGCATTTCAATTGAGGGGCTCTACTAAAACGATGGACGTTTAAGTATTCTCTCCGCACTCCTAAGTGAAATTTCTAGCATATGCACTCTTTTTCCCTGGCTCGGTTTTTTATCCCAACGGGTTTTTCCGAGTTAGGTTTTTAATGAGGCATATCCAAAACACATTCCCAACGACTCATTTCAATCCAACGGACAACGCAAATTAAACTTCTTCGAGCGCAAGCCTCCTCTTACGCTCGAGAAGTGGGGGAGTATTGATGAGGGGTAATTTAGACCCCGCTATCTTCCCCGATCCAGGTCCGATCTAGTGGTTTTAACTCCCCAATACAGAGAGAAGTTGTCAAACCCGAGCTCATGATCATATATCCACGGCTTGCTCGAGAAAATCAATTAGGGGATACTGTTGGGCCGAAGGCAGGCCCAAGCCCATCTGTTCAACTATAAATACCCGCGCATTTATGATGCTGGGGGGATCCCAGGTGCTCTCTTCTCGAAGCTACTGTTCATAGCAGTTCGGGAGTATAGCCCTAAGTCGAGCATATGTATTTTCACCCTCTAGCTTGTACGGCATCTTATAATGCTCGGATAGGACCCTAGATATGTTTGTACTTGTACTCACTTAACTCGAATACAATTATATTCTATCTTTACCTTAGTTTATTTGTGATTATTGTGATACATCCACACTTTGATCGAACCAACGAAACCACGTAAGATCAGTAGGCGTAAGTATGATATTCTCAGTTGTGCCCTAATACAATACAAGTGAAGGATTTATATAGGTCTACATCCATAGCTATACAAGGAAACATAACCATAATAGGATTCAGAATGATGTCCCTTAGTTCTACGGACTCTGGAGCTAGGTCGCTGTGATACCCCTTATTAGGTCGAGCTACCCATTATAGTCGATCCGCATTTGTGATGTGCATCTAGTCCGGCCGACCTTATTCTTCCTAATTCTTCAAATATCCTTCGGGGTATAAAGTAGCCCCCATTAAATTAGGATTTGGTATAAAATTGAAGTAAATTGTCTAGTCTATAAATATGATGAAACTTTGCAGCCACATTTTTAATCAACCACTTGGTGCGTTGGCGCGGGAACTGGATATGGAATACGCGTGCAATATCTTATGTAATAATTGAGTCTAATCACAATGTTATGTCATTTGTTGTTTATCTTCATAATAAACCATATTAGATTGAAAATGACCAAAATTCTTTAAACCCTTTTCACTAAATAAATTTGGGTAAAGAATTTATTAAGATTCTAACAAGTTGTTTGTTTTATTTTCTGTGAAATTGTGTTTTATCCTATACAATCAGTTGCCGGAAGATGTAGCACCAGTAATGGTTATATAGGTCTACATCCCTAGCTATACGAGGAAACATAACCATAATAGGATTCAGAATGATGTCTTTTAGTTCTTCGGACTCTGGAGCTAGGTCACTTAGATACCCCTTATTAGGTCGAGCTGACCATTATATTTGATCCGCATTTGTGCTGTGCATCTAGTCAGGCCGACTTTATTCTTCCTGATTCTTCGAATATCTTTTGGGGTGTAAAGTAGCCCCCATCAGTACTCCCTCACTTCTTCGAGCAAAGTGGTAGTCGTAGCTCGTAGAAGTAGTTTGAGTTTCCCGACTAGGCTTTATGAATCGTGCCTCATTAAAAACCTTACTTGGAAAAAACCCTATGGGAAAAAATCCAAATTAAGGAAAAGAGTGGATCGTTTCATAATTAGTCGTATCTTTAGCTTCGTTGACAGACGTCATTTCGAATCGAAGAGTTACTTCTCCTTCAATTGATTGCGGGAAACTGAATTATTGCGGAGAGGCTAAAATGTCCTTTCAACCTCATATATATATATATATATATATATATATATATATATATCCGTCTTTGGTTTCACCATTACTTCTTCTAACTTTCTGCAGTAAATTTGCAAGTCGAGAGACTTCATATGTAGCATATTTTTTGACGATTAGCCAAATGATCTTCGACATGGCCTCCATTTCTAAAAACCCCAACTCATCGACTATTGACGACGTGAACCCTACTGTTAACCTGGAGGGTTCTCAGAGTCCTCCTCCTGATGAACTGAGATCTTGGATATAGATATCCCAGAAAAGGATACCTTACAGGTAGATATCCTTACCGACGAGGAGGTAGCTACTAAAACTGCTACCAATGCTAAGGATGCTAATCCTCACGTTTCCAATCCGGTTGAGCAGCTCGCTTGTATTTTCAAAGAGGATAAGTTAAGAGAATTGCAGGACAAATATAGTCGGTTCTTTCCTGAAGGCTCTGAGATTTTCCTTCCGTCCCCAACTGACAGGGTTACTTCCCCTCCCGAGGGTTGTCGTGCTTTCTATACCTCGCATTTCCAGCATGGTCTTAGACTCCCACATTCTCCTCTTTTCCTTGATATTCTGAATACTTTTACCGTCTCTCTGACTCAATTAGTTCCTAACTTCGTCGCTTTTGTTGTTTCTTTTGCCGTTCTAAGTTTCCAAAGGTCTTCAGCCATCTTTTCACAACTTTTTTCAATTGTTTCGTTTTAGCCTTTCCAATTCTTCAAACCGTGGTTATTTCTTTGTGAGCCAAAGATCTGGCTGCGCTTTTTTTTATTCTCCCGTTGCTAGTAATTCCGAGTGGAAACCTTGTTACTTCTTTGTTCGACCTCCAGCCCACAAAACCTTGGCCGATGGGTCGACTGTCCCTTCTGATTTTTCTTGGGACCATGGATACAAATGGACCTTTGGTGGCCGGAACATTACAGGCAAGATGATCCCCGATGACCCATGCTTATTGAGTATGATAAAAGAAATGAGGTCGGACAAGTATCAATGTGTTGTTCTCATGGGAGAGGCCTTTCTTCGGAAGGCCGGGCTAAGTTCCCACGACTATTCTGTTAGAATCCCTAGTCAATCTCTTGGTAAATTCACACATTTATCTCTTTTGTATTTTAATTGCCCTTATATTTCAGATTCTCTGTAACTCTATTTTTATTCTTTGCAGCTTCTATGGTCGAAGGTTCAAGGCATTGAAAGACAGGAAAGATGGTCCTATGCAAATCTAATAAGACAGCTAATAACCAGCCCATAGAGCAAAAGTTTTCCCGAAAGAGGATGAGAGATCAAGATCCAAATTCTGAGGACAACCGGGAAGAAACTCCAGAGGTTCCTGAAGATGTCCATCACGAGTCTTCCTCTACTCAAGCTCAGGCATCTTCTTCTACTACCAGGACGGGTCAGGGATATCCTCCCTTATCCCTCAGAACATCATATGGCATCCATTGTTGCAACTCATGGTCAGTGCCCAATTCTATCGGTTCTTCAGTGAAAAGAAAGAGACAGGTTTATGATCGTTTATATCAGAATCTTACTCTGGTGGGTGAGGCAAACCCGAAAGCTACCTTGGTCGAGATGGTGGAGAATCATCTCGTAGGGAAAAGGGCGGAAGTGTTCTCCGATCGTGATGCGTTACTATCTGATGACAAGGAGAATGTTGTTGATAAGGCTACAAGGATTCTTCTTTCTACCGTTTTTACCAGAGATATGCAACGGTTGCTGGAGAAAGATCATTTGAAGAAGCTTGCAAAAGCTGCCCAATCTCATATTAGAGTAAGAAGAGATGATTTTGTGCTTCTTAATATTTCTTTCTCTTGTTACCTTTTTGTACCATTTCTAATTTGCTAATCATTCGTATCACCAGTCTGGGGCCTGTATGGTGTCTTCCATGTATGAATCAGCCTTGTGAAGGCAACAATGTCAATTCCGTGAAGAGAGGAACAAGGTTCTTCTTCAAACAGTGGCGGATTTAGAGCAAAGGTTCATCGGGGCAGCACTTTCAACGTCTCCTTCCCAACAGCCTGATGCCGGCGACCATCCTCATTCGGGGACAGATAATCCTCATATAATTAATATTGTCCATGATGTTACACGGGCTCAGGAGTGAGCAAATCAATTGGCCAGAGAACTAGAGGAGCAGCAAATTCAACATGCGACACGAGTTAGTGAGCTTTAGTCCCAGATCACGAGTCTTCGAGCTCGCCTTAGTGAGCAAGAAGAAGATGAAGACCTCGATGGCTTAATTGATAGGGCTGGTGTTAGCCCTAATGAGAGAGTCATTCGTGATTTCCTTGGTTCTCCAGTCCATACTGCCTTGGTTCATGAGATGGTCGGTCCGCTTTTGGAGAATACTTTTAAGAAGGCAGTTCATCAAATGGTAGCCCTCAATTTGATCGAGGACCACAGAGTGGAGTATTTCAGAGCTATTCATGTCAGCCGAGATAGGAATGGCCAGGAGTATTCACCCACTGACGTTCTAACGGTGACGTACGAGCATCTTCCTTTGTCACGTTTGGTGAAGGAGTTCGGAGTTCCTCTGCCTGTGCCCCCTCCTGATGTAGATCATCCGAAGGCAGATGGTGCAAGTACTTCCAAACAGGTCATTTGGCTAGTCCTCGAGATGAGGAGGACGAGGTGGGTACCGACCAGGAGGACCATGAGGATCAAGCACCTTGAGAGAATTTTGATGATATGTTAATCTTGTGTTCTCTGTATTTTTCCTCGAAAGATTCGCACAATGCCCTCTTTGTTAATTTATATAATTTTTAATCTATCAATTGTACTAGATAATTAAACATAAGTCTTTTACAGCATAAATTATTTTCTTTGTCGAATTTAATTTCATTGAACTGATTGGTCGAGTAGTGACTTTTGTTTTTGAATGTGTCTTTTAGTGCCTCCTTCATGGACCATCCCGTCTTTTCCTTTAGTATAAATACTGGGGTAAAAAGTTCTCACTATTTTACCGCGCGTCCTCACTTGGATAAAACATTCTCTCGTGTTGTTCGAGCATTCCCCTCAAGATTCCAATTTTTGCCTTGTTTTTTTGAGAATGAGTTCTCTTTTCTCCAATACTTCCAAGCGTACACCGCGTGATCCTCCCAGAAACATTAGGCCTAAGAGATCCCGGACTGGAGGTCGTTCTTCTGACCTTTAGAACCCCGAGTAGTTGCCAGCTCGGGGGCTCAGACATCTACCCTTTCTTCGAGTGGGTGGATAACCCTCAAGGCGCAATCACTCATACCTCCACCATTCAACAAAATATTCGTTCAAGCCATCCTTCTACTCAAAATATTCAGAGAAGAGCTTCGTCTGGGCGGGTCACCTTTGGAGACATGGCTTCTGATGAGCGGTCTTCTGAGGTCGTATTCCCAATCTCCATCCCTTTTTCCGAGCATGGTCCTCAGGATCATGTTCAAACTAATATCACCAGAGATAACCCTATTGCTGATTTTGCTATCAGCCAGGGCCGGTCGAAAAATGTGGATGCGCTGGTCGGTGGTGATCTAGCTTCAGACCCGCCTCTTGGTAGTTCCCTTGTACGGTCTATTACGGAGAGTTACACTAATTTCTTGTTTGCTGATACTGCCACAACTACACTGGTTTCCTCTACTGAGGCTGGGACCTCTTCCTAGGATCGATCGGATCAACGGGCTGGACCTCATGTTCGTTATTCTGCTTCGGGAAAGAAGGTTCTTGTGAATCTAAACCAGAGAGATTCTCCGCTTCAGCTGGACGATCGTTGCGTCAAGGAGCAAGTCTATGATATTAAGGAGTCCAAGACCCCTCGTCTCGATGGGGTCCCTCGCGACTCCGTTTTTCGTGGAACTTGTGAGCCGATGCGCTATCCTAGAATCTTGGGCTTAGAATTCCTGGTGAGCTGAAGAAGTACGAGGATATGCCTAACCTATGCCTTGTTCAGTCTCTCTTCAAACTCTACGAGTAGGGAAATCCTACTTCATTCTTTATTTGGGATGTTTCATTCTTTAGATTCCTTACCAATTTTGCCAATTAATCGTTCAGGGTAAACACAAGCTCTGCAGCTAGGCTTTCAAATGATGATTCTTGGCTTAGCATAGAGGCTTTTAGAACTCGACTGGAGAAAGAGACCAGCTCTCATGAGGCCACTTCACTCCACATGCAACTTCTTACTGATGAAGTTGAGAAGCTGCGTACTGACAATCTGGCTCTTCATAAGTAGAGAGATGATTTGGCTCAACTGAATATAAATCTAGAGAGCATAATAGAGTCTCTGATTCAGCAGTCTCGAGGTACTTTTGACGAAGGTTTCGAGCAGGGTTACCAAAGATGCCAAGACGAGCTGATGGCCTTTCTAGGGACTCCCAGGCGTGCTTCTTCGACTAGTGATGGGCGCTATTTCGCACCCCTTATAATGAACTGATCGACTGAAGAATAAAGGATCGGTTCGACCAGACAAGTCAGTTCGGGATCATCCTATCGACCCGGCCGAATACAACTCTCTTCGACAAGAAGACTACACTCCGGACTCAAGAAGGACAATTGGGCCGAGTCCTATTAGGATTATATTTCCTTGTAAAGGTAGGTTTTGTAGGATATAAATACCTAGTTAGTCATTGTATTACACACACTTTTGATATACAGCAAATACGCTACCACAATCTGCATATCAGCGGAATCCAAGATTATTCAATAAAGAAAAGAGCTTTCTCTTCATATTCATGTTATTTTTTACGTTGGTTATGATAATTACTTGTTGTTCCCTCAAAATTATTCTTCTTTGAGATTGATCCATCCTGAATAAAGTAACAGAGCCCTTTAAATCATATATATTGAGAATCCCCAATAACCCAGATTCACTGATAAAATTAACCCGACGAAATCCGGTTAAATCAGTTGGCGCCCACCGTGGGTGATCTTGCGTGTTTTCGTGTGTTCGATCAAGGGTGGATAATCAATGCAGTAAATATGTTATACAATAAATTAGAAAGATCAATAGTATTGTATTCTAAATTATCGAGTACAGATTACAAGTGTTTGGAGTCCTATTCGAGCATTATAGGATGCCGTACATGTTAAAGGGCGAAATACATATGAGAAAGCCTAGACTACTATTCTCGAGTGATTCCGAGCAGCAGTCTCAAAGCTAGTGCACCTGGGAAGTTGTGTCTGGTGTAATAAATGCATGGGGTATTTATAGCTGAATTGGAGGGCTTGGGCCTGGGCTCGGCCCAACAGTGTCCTTCGACCTCCGGTTCTCTTATGTGCTCGGAACAATCATTTTCAGGCTTTGGTTCGGCTCTTGGTTCCTGGGGACAGGATTCGGTGATATTCGAATTGCGTTGAGCCTAGAAAGATAGGGGATCCGAATTACTCCTCATCAATACTCCCCCACTTCTCGAGTGCGAAGCGGAGCGTGCGCTCGAAGAAGTACAAAATACGTCCCATGCTATAATGAGACGAGCCGTTCAGAATGTCTTTAGGATATGCCTCGTTAAAAACCTAACTCGGAAAAACCCACTGGGATAAAAACCGAGCTAGGGAAAAAGAGTGCATATACAAGAGAACATACACCGGCGTGTTCTGAAGTTACCCTTGTCGGAGGATGTTGAAGTAATAATATCCTTTTTGGTTCCAAGATGCGGTGTTCGATCCCTAGATGGATGCTTTCCAGAATTTTCGATTATAACAAGGAGGGCCTCCGAGATCCTTAGGGATAAATCGCAAGGACATATTCCGCAATTCTAGAGAATGAAGGATCAAAAAGGCTATTTTGAGAGGGATAACCCAAAGTATTTACCCTTGGTAAGTTCAACCGTCGCGGTTACTCGGGGACCTCTTTGCAATTTTACCTTTTTAACCCCGTATATATATGTTGACCCGTTGAAAAATTACTTCCATGTTATATTTTCTCCTGAGCTCGAAGTGTTTGAATCGAAAAGGCAGTTACTTTAGTACATTCATTTCCGAATTCATAATGTCAAGTTCTAGAAGTTCAAAGGGCAAGAATAAGGTCGAAGAGAGTCAAGAATCTGATCCTTTGTTAAAGCTCGTTGATGATTACGAAGATGGAGAATTCCGTCCAGGAGGCGGGGATGATGATCCGAGCGAGGATCTCGAAGAAAATGAGGTTGAGAAGCGTAGCATCGGTGAGGGTGCCTTTGTCAGAATTTTCAAACCCAAGCTCACCTCTGAGGTCGTGACCTCGAACACGTCAGAACTTCCTGCTAAAGAAACCTCCTGTTGTTTTTCGAAGAAAGATCGCGTTTATCTTGAGACGGGGTTTGGGAAATATCTTCCAAAAGGGTTTTCGATCGTCATTCCTTCTTATTCCGAGCGTGCTACCGAGCCCCCAGCTGGCTGTCAATCGTTTTACGAGGGCCAATTCTCCTGTGGTCTACGTATTCCATTCATTCCCCTTATCAGAAATGTCCTTTCTTTCTTTTCGCTGTCCCCCGTTCAACTTCTCCCGCACTCCGTCGCCTACATAGTGGCATTCAGTGCTCTCATGGAGGCAAAAGGGGAAGAGGCCTCTTTTAGTAACTTCTGGCATACTTTCCGAATGGAATTGAATAAGGGCTCCAATGCGGGGTTCGTATCCATTCTCCAGAGGTCGAAACGACCTTTTCTTACTAAGATATCAACAAAGAAGAGTATAGGCTGGAAGAGGAGATTCTTCTTCGTGAAAGGTCCTGATGTTCCTGTGTCGGAAGGTAGTTCAAAGACTAGACCATATCGATGGGATGGCGCAGATTCTTGGTCGTATGGTTCTCGCAGAATCAGAGAAAAGCTCAGACAGCGTCTTTCCGACGAATTTCTCGATCAAATGCGATCCAATCCTTACCATACCAAGTCCCTAGTTCAAGAAGGCGTTTTACGATTGGCTGGGTTGAGCCGCTGTGATTACCCTGCCCCGGCGATCAAGTATCCTAGTCAATCTCCTGAAGGGTTTCTTCCGCAAACCAATGTCCTGCCAACCTCTGGTGCTCCGCCCTTTGCCACCCTTTCTCTGGGTACGTTTTCTATTTTCAGCTTACTTAAAGATTTGATCGAACGATTCTTCTTGTTTAAACCCGTGCCCTAATCGTATTATTCATGTAGACCGAGTCGTCGAGAAATTTCGAGTATCCACTGCCGGCTTGGTCGGAGATAAACAATTTTATTTCGACCCGTTACCTTACGCTTCCGAAAGAAGAACAGACGCAAGTAACTTAGGTGGGAATCCAGTCGTCATTCCTTCAATGATCCCCGATTTGAGAGGGCTTGGCACTATGAGTTCCCTGAACTCTGCCACTGCCAGACCTCTTCGAACCCTGTTTTCCCCTGACACTTCTGCTCTTTCATCGGTTGGTTATAGTCAGTATTCCTGGAACCGAATTCAGGGTATCCAGGAGTATGAGAAGCTCCTGAGTCGAAAAAGAAACGCTGACCATCCCGGACCCTCAAGGAGGTTAAAACCTTTTGGTGCGAAATCTGGCTCTGTTCCATGTCGAGAAGGTAGGTCGGAGCCTGATGTGGCAGACTTTATGGAAGAACATCTTCGAGGTAGCAGAGCTGCTGGATACCCTGAAGATGGCACTATTCTGACTGATCTGGATGCGGGTGGGGAGAACGAATTCGATAAGGCTACTAGAATCTACATGGCTAGTCGGTTTAAACGGGATATCCTGCTTCATTCCGTCAAAGGGGATTTTGAGGTTTTGAGTGATTTCTCCAGAACGTATCACGAGGTAAATACTCGTCTTTTGACTGTCTGTTCTTTCTTTGGAATCCCTAGCTTTTATTGATACTCGAAAATGTCTTGTAGGTCGGGGATTTATTCGCCCTTCAATCCTATCGTTTGGCGTTACTGGAGCAGGAATCGCAGGACGCTCATGATGCATATGCCCAGATTTTTGCTGATAACCAGGCCATTCGATCTCAGCTGGCGGAGAGTCAGCGAGAATTGTCCCAAGTAAAGAAGGAGCTCGAGAAAGCGAATACGAAGCATTCCCCATCAGTAGAAGAGGACTTGCTGGCGTCCGTTAAAGAGAGAAGTGCCCTCGAGGAAGAGCTGAAGAAAGTAAAGATAGAACTTGAATTGGCGAAGCAAGACTCCGAGCGTGCATATGCCCTGGGCCGGGAAGAAGCCGAGATTCCGGCCATACGAGAATTCTTGGAATCCCCTGTCTTAGATCCTTTAGTTCAAAGGAAAACGGGAGAAATTCTTCAGGCGATTTTTTATAAAGGGGTTCAACAATTAGTCGCGGCCGAGAAAATTCCGGATGACATGGAGGAATATTTTAAGTATATGGACCCTTTCAAGAATGCCGAAGGGAAGGATTATAAAGCTTCCTCTTTACCCAAGGCGAATACTAACTGGCAGGAACATCGCTTTGCCCCCTTAGTTGAGGAGTATGGCATTCCGATGCCTAACCCTGATGTGCTCGAGTACTCCTGCGACGATCCTTCTAATGTGTCCGGGGAGAAAGGCGAAGATGTCAATATAGGCAATGCCCCGGATAAGGGAGACGGTCGATCTTTCGACCAAGCTGGGTAATTATCCAGCTTCAAATATATATATCGTCTGATCTTTGGTTTGGCGAGTTACTGGGGTTGATCAAGCCGGAGGGGGCGATTCAAGGTTCTCTAGTTAGGAATCAATTGTATTTACTCATGTAACCCAATTTTGTAAACGAGTTAATTTTATATTTTTTTGATCTGATTCGTGTAACTTGCGAATTCTAACTTTATAAATATCGATAACTTTTCACATTTTCTACTCGAACTTTGTTTATCCGAGATTCGTGTAACTTGCGAATTCTAACTTTATAAATATCGATAACTTTTCACATTTTCTACTCGAACTTTGTTTATCCGAGTGGGGTTTTTCTTCACGGTCGCGTCGATTCACTATCACAATCGTAGTGCTTAGCGTCTATAAATATTAGGATCTCTTCTCATTACTCACACGACATCCTTCCTTACAGAGATCGGAGCTTTCCCCATATTTTCTGCATTTTCTGAATTCCTTAAAAAGTAAAGATCCTAGCTTATCGATCCCGAATTCGCTTATTATGGAGAATGTATTAGGCAAAGCTATCGATCCCAGATCGCTATTTGGTGGTTCGAAGAATAAGAACTCGAGCAAAGAGCAGAAAGAACAGAAGGTTGCCAAGGAGGCCAAACCCTCCAAATCCTCTTCTAAGACCTCTGTGTCTTCCCCGAAAGCTCCTAAAGGGGGAGAAAATAAGAAAGAGAAAACCACTTCCTCCAAGCAAACCAAGGGTAGTTCCGGCAAGTCCATTCTGGATGAAGAGCTCGAGGCTGCGCTCGGGGGTTCTTCCCCGAAGGTAGTTGATTCTCCGAGTGAAGATCCTGTCCGAGAAAAGACTCCTATTCCTTCTTCGAATAAGAGGCCTTATTCCGATGGGGTCACTCCCATTGAGGCTTTGCAAAATCTTGCTATTGGTAGCAAGTCATCTTCCGATACTTCGCCCGTTCCTCCCGCAGGGAATCTCAGCAAAAAATCCAAGTTAGAGATTGGCGGAGGGGCCTCTGCTGAAGCTTCAGGAATTGATAATCCTCCCCGACCTCTTGTCGATTTCTCTCCTCCAAAAGTTGCTTCTTCCCTGCACGAGGAGTTGAAAGATGGATCTCCTTCTAAGGTTGATCCCATGGGTAACTTGTTGCAATCTAACTTTACTTCTTCGGAGACTGACATACCCAAGGAGAGAAACGCATCCAAGGAGAGGAACATAGAAGAGTTGTTTGAGTCTGGGCAGCACTTCCTTTTTCAGGTGTGCATTTATTTATTCTTCCTTTCTTCTTCCTCTTTTTTTTTTTTTTTTTTTTTTTTTTTTTTTTTTTTTTTTAGCGCTGTTGATCCTTTTAACAGGCCGGACAAGACTTTATTGAGCTTAAAACATTTGCTGAGCGGGAGACCAATCAGCGTGCTGCTATCTCTCTCGAGCTGGAGGAGAAGAAAGTCGAGTTCGATCGTGTCCTCGCAGAGAAGCTTGCTTTAGAGAGGGAGAAGACTGCTATCGAGCGTGGAGAGGAGATCCATAAGCTAAGAACGAGAAACTCGAAAAACTGAAGAGCCTTCACGAGCAGGAGAAACAAGATTTCACACGTCGAGAAAAGGAGGCTTATGATCGTGGATTTGAAGCAGGATGTGAGGCTCGCAACGCTGAGCTTCGAAAGATTCTCTCTGACAATAAGCTTGTTTAGATGTTGTCTCTTATTTACCCGGGCTTGTAATATGTCTATACTGTTTTTACTTGTGCGATCATGAATAATTTTCAGATATTTTATTTTCTATGGCTTGTAATAATTTACTTTCTTCTCGAATCGCATGTTCCTCTTATGTGTTCTTTCTTTGATCATGTTTTAGTTTGCCTTCTTAATCTTTCGATCTTGGCGTAGTAATTCCGCTTAATTTCCAAAAGTAATATCACTTTCTCTTCCCGGCGAAATTCTCGGGAGTCGCGACAACCTTTTGATCTTGACCGTTTTTTTTTGTTTTCTGATAGCCGTTGGATTTTTGAGAATAGTATCTATAAATGGGGCTCTTCGTTTTGCATTCTTATAATATCTTTCGAAAACAGATTCCTTCGATCATGCTGATTAGAAGATCTTGTTGCACGACTCAATATTTCGAATTTCGGGTTAGGAGTTATATTGCGTATCATAGTAAGATTTATACTTCGATCTCGACTAGGGTATCTGCAGGCGAACGCTATTTCAACCTTGAAGACCAATAAGCTTTATTGTTGACCATCCACGACCCTAATGGCCCATGGCCTTTTTGTGGTTTAGGGAGGCTCTGGCGTCAAGTTTTTCGAGGGTATGACGCAACTTGCTAGGTTCTTTTTTGAAAACGTTTCGGGTAGTGATTCGGAGATTGACGTCCTTCATAAAATGTTCACGTTTCTCCCGGGAAAGAGATGTATTGCCCTTCTCCTTTTCGAAGAAGTACGACCATAGTCGAAGACTCGTTGGCTCGATAGGCGTTTCCTGGTCGAGTAAGGATATTATCGTCCGCCGAAAATTTCATAGGATCGGCCAGTTATGAAGATGTAATAGGGGTTGATATCTTTGTATCTTGTGATTGGTTCATATGTGAAGCTCGGAAAATACTTTTTATCGATCTTTACGACGGCTTTACTTATCCTTAGGCCGATTACTGACAAAGCTTTCTTTACATGATGTATTTAGATTTCTTTATGATTTTTCTTTGATGATTGGAGCTGAGTCTACGATGAATTCGGATAGGAATGAACTCGAGTGGAACAATTTTGACATTTTCTTCACTTTTTTCCCGAAACAGTTTCTGTATTTTCGGGAATCGTAACGGTCGGCGCATTTATTGCTTATATCTCTGCCGTTAGTTCTATCAAATCTGAGTCGTTAATTGCCTTTTCCTTCCACTATATATAGTTCCGTAGTTACCTTCAAATTTTACATTTCAGTAATATTTCTGATCGGCTCTATGATTGAGATTTTACTCTCTCTGGCCATAATGTTCCGTTTATTATCTCCGACTGAACTGTTCGAGGTTCTCCTTCGAACTATCTTCCTTCATAAATTTTGCTATCTCTTGATGGCAACTTATTTCGATTAGGGTATCGGCAGGCGAAAGTAATTGCGACTGGGGTACCGGCAGGCGACCAGCTCTCTTTGACTCCAAGTCTTTGAGGCAGGTTCGATCTTCTGTATCCTGTCAATCCACCCAGTCGGATAGTGGGTCGACTGCTGGAGGAGTTTTCCTGCACTCGATCTCTACTTCTTCAAGATATTCCTTGAAGAATGTTGCTTTCGAGATTGCGTGGAATAATTTTTCTAGGGGTTGCCTCGCTATTTCTCGATCTGGACCGGCGTGGAGCAAGTACTGAGGAAGTGATGGATGAAGGGTAGAAGCGTTGTTCTAGCCCCGTCTTACTCCTTCGATTACGGAGAGAATCTAGTGTAGGATTAATTTGTAATAGGGTTACACTAAATGTAAAGTCTTTGCTTGACTTTTCTTATCATTGTAATTTCGAACTCTTTTGTAACTGTTTGGAATGTCATGAATAAGATATTTATTTCTCTTATCATCCTTCTTTGTTATCCTGTAGAATTGCTTTCGTATACCGTCGTTGAGCATCAATTCTTCTGTCTTAAAAATATGAACAAGCGCTATTCTTTACCATGTTTGATAAATATTTAGCTGATGGATGACATCCGACATTCCTCGATTTTGAGTATAACCTGTATGGGGCTTTTATTTCCCCGTCAAATACATAATAATTAAGAGATCGAATAGAAGAATCCAAAATGATCTTTGAGTAACAATCTTAATCTGAGGGGCCAAATTCCCTAGTCGGACAAATAATCGTAAAGTAATAGTCGAAATAGGGTCTTGATCGATCTTGAATAATAATTCTGATTTAAGCGTCATGATGATGGCTGTTAGCCTTAGACGAATGAATAATTATGGAGAGATAATAGAATAGAATGCTGGTTGATCTAGGTTGATCGAGGATAATAATTTCGATCTAAGGGGCGTAGCAACGGCTTTCACCCTTAGTCGTATCAGAGCATTTTTAGCCCTTGGGTCATAGCAGAGGCTTTCACCCATTAATAATTTCGATCTAAGGGGCATAGCAACGGCTTTCACCCTTAGTCGTATCAGAGCATTTTTAGCCCTTGGGTCATAGCAGAGGCTTTCACCCATTAATAATTTCGATCTAAGGGGCATAGCAACGGCTTTCACCCTTAGTCGTATCAGAGCATTTTTAGCCCTTGGGTCTTAGCAGAGGCTTTCACCCATTAATAATTTCGATCTAAGGGGCATAGCAACGGCTTTCACCCTTAGTCGTATCAGAGCATTTTTAGCCCTTGGGTCTTAGCAGAGGCTTTCACCCATTAATAATTTCGATCTAAGGGGCATAGCAACGGCTTTCACCCTTAGTCGTATCAGAGCATTTTTAGCCCTTGGGTCTTAGCAGAGGCTTTCACCCATTAATAATTTCGATCTAAGGGGCATAGCAACGGCTTTCACCCTTAGTAGTATCAGAGCATTTTTAGCCCTTGGGTCTTAGCAGAGGCTTTCACCCATTAATAATTTCGATCTAAGGGGCATAGCAACGGCTTTCACCCTTAGTCGTATCAGAGCATTTTTAGCTCGAGGGTCGTCACCCATTTTTATTTTTCGATCCAAGGGGCGTTGCAACGGCTTTCACCCTTGGTCGATTTTCGAGGGTCCTAGCAACAACTTTCACCCTTAGATAATAGTAGAGTGAGACAAGTACAGATAGAATAACAGAGATCGATAATATCAGGGAGAGATGAATGAATATGAATATTGATGAAATTAGTTTCCATTGAATATGTAACTCTGATCGAAATACATTTTGACGAGAAAATAGTCTTCTGCAATCATGAGAAAAGATGAATCATGGAGAAATAGCCAGTGGTGAATAACCCAATAATCCTTATGCCTTTGTCGAGAAAATTCTTTGTCTGTAGGTTCCCAATTTCGATAAGTTTGATTTTTTCAAAACGGTTCCCGTTTTACTGGGAATCGCAACGGTCGACAAATCTTGTCCGTTCACTTCGCGAATTATACGCCGTTGGATTCTTTTCTGTTTTCGGCTATAAAAGGCTGGCATATTGTTGAAATTATCTCATTCGTTGCATCGAGAATTTATCTATCTGATCATGGTGGTCAAGACGATTATTCGATTAATTCAACTGTTTGAGTTCGGACTTCGAACAATTTTTAAGCGGAACAATCTTCGAGCGGAAGAAAAAATTACAGCAACCACGCTTAGAATATCGACAGGCAAATGCGGTTTCCATCTGGAAAGCCAATAAGCCAGGCCCATGGACCTGTTGCTACAATGCATTTAGGAAGACGTGCTGGGAATAGAATGCCGGAAAATACTGCCGAGCGTTCGCCCCTCTGTCTTCGGAAGATTGCAAATAAAGTTAAAAGCCTGCGGGTCCAAAGGATATCCCGCGCTCGGAGCTAAATTATCCCGAGTAATCGATAGGATGGGAGACCGAAAATTTCATAGGATTGTAATAATGTATTGATGTAATGTAAAGGCTGGTGCTATGCTCGATATGTATTTTCCACATCTTGTATTTTTTTGAGATAATATAAATACGTTTCCTCTTCGTTTTGTTGACAACATCAATCATAACAAGATAAATGTTCATCTTCCATAATTCCATTTTTATCTTCTAATATCGATCAAGAAATAATCAAATATCACTTGCCTGCTTGGATAATAGATAAATATTTTAGCGGACCTGAAATTGATAAGGAAAACGATGCCATAAATCTTTATCACTGCTGAATTTTCATAATTGCATAACTTCCAGGTCGAGAGTTCTGTTCGACTCAACCGATTATAGTTCTTCTAAGTTGGCAACATAAAAGCATAACAATAAATACTTGAGTGTAAAAACATCTGAATCAACTGAATATGAATCCGACATGCCATTCTTCAATAATAATGTTATGAATACGTCATAACGGTTCAAAATTTACAATGTCGTAATTCCTCTATACTCCCCACTGAATCGCATGTCCTTCTTACCAAACAGGGCCCTATTTCTCGGGAAATGTAACGGTCATTCCATTTATTACGGACATCAAACCGCTCGTAGCCTGTTATCTGGGCTGTTGATTTAAAATCCCTTACCACTATAAAAAGGTCCCTTCGTGTATACAACACTTCTCACTTTTTCCTTATGCTCCCTCCGATCACCATGGGTCGAGTTTTAGATTTGATTCGTACTTTTTCCAAGATAAAGGAGTTTGAGGTTAGAATCAGAACCATGTTTTTCGATCTTAGCTCCTTTAGCATAAGCTTTTTCGCTTAGAATATCGACAGGCAAAAGAACTTGCGCCTAGAATACCGGCAGGCAACCTGTTTTGCCAGACATATCTTGTCTGTGACGGGTTAGAATTCCGGTTTTCTGGTGCAGTACCCGATCGGGCAGCTGGTTACTCCGAGAGGAGCTCTTTAAATCTGAGGCACCAGCTTCCTCGAGGGCTTTCTTACGAGATAGTTCCTTCGAGTTCCTTTGGAGCGCCTCTGCTGGGATAACCCTTTGCTGCTCCGGTTCGAATTATTCTGCAAACAATGATTGAGTGTCTTGATCATTGTTTACAGACGAAGACCTAAGGTCGGTCAGAAGCCTTGGAGTGGAGCTGCGAGCCGGCTTTTATCCTGTTCGAAGACGGCTGTGCGACAGGTGGCGAGTGACCGCCAATAAAGCTTGCTGCCGAGTTCTGCATCTGGAGCGATCTTGGGAACGAAGACCGAGTACGTAACAAGATAGGATTACCTCCTGGAGTTTGTAATAGGATAAGAGTGATTGTACTGCATTTCTTGAGCTCGAATTCTGATATTATATTCGAGGCTTGGTTTTGTAACTTGTTTGGAGAATATTAATAAATAAGTTTTGTTCTCTGACCTAATTTTATTATTCAATTTCTTTTCCGCGGTCGGATATTCGTCCATTACCTTGAGAATTTACATACTTAGTTATTGTTGTTCAAATATTCAACTTATCTCAACCGATTTGAGAAAAATAGAAATAGTCGATAAACAATGAATACCGATTATGCAACCGATCTCTTAAATAACCGATTCGAACAATTTATCTTTGAAGATGATAAATACGAAGACCGGAAAAATAAATTCCGATCGTCAATAATAAGCTGCAACTTCATAGATCTTCTATGCCTTTGACATTAATCGGCGATCGAGTGATCGGAATTAGTTCTACGTTAATCTGTTGTGGACGATACCTGCTGAACTTCTTATTCGCTCTTAAAAATGGATTCTCTGCGGAAAATAACTCCCTTGAAGAAATAAATGAACTGTGCAATCATAGACTCGACCATTATCCTTAAGCTTGGAGAACTATCGTATAAGTCTTATTTCTTCGTCCTTGAAATGATGAATGCCCCAATGCTCGGGGGATCGCCTTGGATAGTGAATAACAGAGTTTCAGATCAGTAAAGCTTCCAGCTAACATACATATTTCTCCTCGTAGTAGGCATATTTCGATCTAATACTCGAATAAGGCCCCTCGGTGGGCGCCAATTGATCTTGCGTTTTTAGTGTGTTCGATCAAGGGTGGATAATCAATGCAGTAAATATGTTATACAATAAATTAGAAAGATCAATAGTATTGTATTCTGAATTATCGAGTATAGATTACAAGTGTTTGGAGTCCTATTCGAGCATTATAGGATGCCGTAGATGTTAAAGGGCGAAATACATATGAGAAAGCCTAGACTACTATTCTCGAGTGATTCCGAGCAGCAGTCTCAAAGCTAGTGCACCTGGGAAGTTGTGTCTGGTGTAATAAATGCATGGGGTATTTATAGCTGAATTGGAGGGCTTGGGCCTGGGCTCGGCCCAACAGTGTCCTTCGACCTCCGGTTCTCTTATGTGCTCGGAACAATCATTTTCAGGCTTTGGTTCGGCTCTTGGTTCCTGGGGACAGGATTCGGTGCTATTCGAATTGCGTTGAGCCTAGAAAGATAGGGGATCCGAATTACTCCTCATCAGTGGGGCTAGGTTAATTATTCGATCGACATATGGCTCGCCCAAGGAAGAGCGCTCGTAACGGAACAAGAAGTAACACGACCAACCAACGTGATGCGTCTGAGGATCTACCAGGCAATACCGATAATAACGCCCGTGTATCCAACGACAACCAGCAACAGAATGAGCATCATCAGAATCAGGTGGAACCACAAGGGATCCCTACTGGCACAATACCGGAAGAACATGTGGCTCCAACTATCCCAGTTCCCCTGTCAGATGCTCAGGAGAAATTTCGACAGATCGCTATGCTCCTTAAATCATTCTCCCCAGAGGAATTACTCGTACTCGAACAAGTTCCTCGAAACGTTAAGAACTACTAGGGTAAATCCCACTCAAAGAACGCCGAGGCAGAAAGATCAAATCTCTCAACAAGCTGACAGCCCGGCGAGCGAGCGACGCTCGCTACACAGTCCGCAGCAGGGGAATTCAAAACCTTCCGATAACAACGTCCGAAGAAAAGCGGATCGAAGGAGACCGCAACGCAACGAATCAAAGGAACACACCATTATCCCTATAGAGGATGACGCTGGCGAGGCGATCCCGAATCGACCAAGAACAATGCGATTCTCGGAATTAGAAATTGAAAAAATGGTACAAGAACGACTCGAGCAACGCTTACGATCCGTTCGAAACCCGTGGACCAGAACCACAGAACTCCAGGAGAGCCTAGCAGCGTGCTCCCCCTTTTGCAGAGAAATAAAAGAAGCACAGTCAATCGGACAGGTCCCGGGTAGACTACCCAGATATGACGGAACCACTGATCCGGACGATTACATCTTTAGTTTCACAAACATAATGAACTTGTATTCTCACTCGGCGGAGTTCACCGCTAAGCTGATGGTGACCACGATAGAGGGATTAGCTTTGGACTGGTTCGCCAAACAACCAGCCAACTCCATATTCAGTTTTCGAGAATTATGTAATAAACTGACACAGTAATTCGCAAGTCAAAAAAGACAAAAATTGCCGATGAGCTATTTAGGAACCATTTATCAACAAGAAGGTGAATCTTTAAGGAATTGGTTAGCAAGATTTAATGTCGAATTACTCAAAATCGATTCCCCCAATATTGATTACATAATCTCGATTCTCTTCGACCTCACAAAGAATAGGCAGTTTGGGAACGCCCTCAGCCGAAAGCAACCAAGAACGTTCGCGGACATCATGAGCCTGGCATCTAAGTATATGACCCAGGAAGAGATGAACTCTTTCAAAGATAAAAACAAAAATAGTTACGACCTCAGGCTCAAAACGGCAAGATAGAATTCCTGCCCAAAGATCCATGGACTATGAACGATCTTTTAGAAAAGGCAACGTCTTCCAGCGATTAGAATATAATAAAAACAACCAGGATAGACGACCTAACATCTATCAAAGACCTAGAATCAGCGAACCCTCGACCCAGAGCAGGGTCAATCAAGTAGATCACCCAAGACTAACCGTTCCAATAGACGAAATCTTGGTTGTACTAGAAAGGAATAATTGGATCCCAGAAGCAAAGAAAATCGCTCAGCCCAGACCAGGCGGACGAAACTATGACTTATACTGCAAGTATCACCGAGCGCACGGGCACCGAACGGAAGATTGTTTTCACCTTAAAAGCGAAATAGAAAAACTAATCGAACAAGGAAAACTAGATGACTATTTAGAACGGGATAACCGCAAAAGAGGAAGAAGTAGGAGCCCTCGGAATAATAATCAAAGGAGGAATTCCCGTCGAAAGTCACCCGAGGATGGCCCTGCACTGGAGTTAAACCATGACCAGGTCAATGGTACCATCCATACAATTTTCGGAGGACCCGCCGGCGGGGATAGTCGTAACGCTCGACGAAGGACTGCTAGATCCATAATCGGGGGCTTGAAATACCCAAGAGAAGTATGGACTCTAGAAAGTAAGAAATAAAACAACCAGCTGATCAGTTTTAACGAGGGCGAAGTACCCAAGAGTCTAGTTTGGGACACTAAAGAAGATAGCCCCGATTTCCCGATGGTGGTATCGCTAGAAATAGCGAACTACAACGTCAAAAGAATCCTGATCGATAACGGAAGCTCAGCGAATATCATTTCTAGAGAAGTCCTAGCCCAGATGAACTTGGGGCAAATAACATTCCAAAATGTAGCTACACCGTAGGTGGGGTTTGGAGGATCCAAAATTGTTCCCAGTGGAACAATAACTCTGAGTGTCTCACTCGGAAAGAAACCATATCGAACAATAAAACTGGTAAAATTTTTAGTAGTAGAAACTCCATTCGCCTAAAACGCAATTTTAGGGCGACCTGCCCTCAACCTATTTCGAGCTGTTGTCTTAACTTATCATCAAAAGATAAAATTTCCGACCGACACAGGTATCGGGGAAATAGTAAATGACCATTGTATGGCATGGGATTGCTACAGCACATCGTTAACTTTGAAAAACCCCCCTGAAGCAATTACCCCGAGCAAAAGAAAGCTCGAAGACGATGTTGGTAGAAATGAGGTTGAAATCCCTAGCACTGACCGAATAGATAAAAAGGGAAAGGACCCGCTGGATTTAGCCTTAAAACCACCGGAACATAAGGACGTCATTCTGGTACAGGGGGACTCATCGAAGACAACAAGAATAGGTACATAATTAAGCAAGGAAGGGGAAGTAATGTTGATCAACTTTCTCAGAAATAATATGGATGTCTTCGCTTGGAGTGCGAACAACATCGAAGGGATTGACCCTCGAGTAATCAACCATTCGCTAAAAATCGACCATTTAGCAAAACCAGCTAGACAAAAGAAGAGAAATCATGGGCCAGTGAAAGATAAAATCATCAAAGCAGAAGTAGAAAGACTACTCAAAGCAAAACAAATTCGGGAAATACACTTCTCGGAATGGCTATGTAATGTTGTTCTGGTAGCAAAAGGGGATAAAAAAGATAACAAGTGGAGAATGTGCAACGATTTTACTGACCTTAACAAATTGTGTCCACGCGATCCGTATCCGCTCCCAAGGATCGACTTAATAGTCGACTCAACCGCTGGCTTTGCAATCTTCAGCATGATGGACGCTTTTCAAGGTTTTTATCAAATATACATGAATGAGCAAGACCAAGATAAAACTGCATTCAGAACCGAGCAAGGAGTATATTGCTTCATAGTTATGCCATTTAGGTTAAGGAACGCCGGGGCCACTTACCAAATGTTAGTAAACCTAATGTTTAAAGAATTAATTGGAGAAATAATGGAAGTCTACGTGGATGACATGCTAGTCAAAAGTATGAATGAAGCGGATCACATAAGACATCTTGATTGATGCTTCCAAATATTGAGGAAATACCGCATGAAGCTAAATCCCGCAAAGTGCACCTTCGGTGTTAAATCGGGAAAATTCTTGGGCTATTTGGTACATCAACGAGGAATCGAGGCCAACACAGAAAAAATTCGAGCAATAACTGAAATGAAGCCGTCCAAAACCATCTCCCAAGTACAAAGCTTAGTAGGGAAGATTGTAGCATTGAACAAATTCATATCCAAATCGGCTGACAGAAGTTTGCCTTTCTTCCAAACCCTTCGTAAGGCAAAAAACTTTGTTTGGACAGAAGAATGCGATCAAGCTTTCGACCAGCTAAAAGAATATCTGACGACATCCCCGTTGTTGGCCAAACCAACCGAAGGGGAACCATTATATATCTACATTTCAATCTCCGATGCGGCTGTTAGTTCAGTCTTGGTCAAAATAGAAGGTTTGGAACATAAGCCTATCTATTACTTAAGCAAATTATTACAAGGGGCAGAGAAGAACTACTTGGAGATTGAAAAATTCGCTTTGGCCTTAGTAGTGGCAGCACGAAAACTCCGACCTTACTTTTTGACCTACAAAATCGTAGTTTTAACAAACCAACCAGTAAGACAGGTCTTAGCAAAGCCAGAAGCCTCTGGAAGACTAATCAAATGGGCAATGGAACTTGGTCAATTCGAAATCGAGTACAAACCAAGAATTGCAATTAAAGCCCAAGTATTAGCTGACTTTCTACTGGAAACTCCGACACAAGTGACCGAACCAATGAACAGCCTTGACGACGATATATTGATCATAGAAAACCAGACCTGGTTAATGCATGTTGACGGTGCTTCGTGCCGAGAAGGAGGAGGTGCCAGAATCAACTTCACCGGACCAAATAAAGAGGATATAAGTTATGCAATAACATTGGACTTCGTAGTAACAAACAATGAAGCGGAATATGAAGCACTGATCGCAGGAATGGAAATGGCGATTAAGGCCAACATTAAAAGCGTTAAAGTATTAACTGATTCAGAGTTAGTACAAAGACAAATAGAAGGCCTATATGAGGCTAAGGAGTTTAATATGGTAAAATACCTCGCCAAAGTAAAGAAGTTGGCTGAGAAATTCGAAAGTTTCGGTACACAGAACATCCCACGCTCGGCAAATAAATGGGCTGATCAACTTTCTAGGTTCACTGGATCCCATGACGGAAAAACCGAAAGGGTGATCAACTGGTTAATCTCCAACGCACCAGCAATCGATATCAATGAGACACCAGTCGTCGAAATAATGGAAATCGAAGAAGCTGAAGAAAACTGGATGACTCCAATGATAGACTATCTTCGAGAAGGAAAATTGCGGTATCAGGAATTCTTCTGAAATGCATCTCCGAATCGCAAACCACCGATATCCTACGAGAGGTACATGAAGGAGATGCAGGAAATCACAGCAGAGCAAGGGCATTAGCTTTAAAATGCCTCCGAACAGGTTATTATTGGCCTACCATCAACAACGATGCCATCCAATATGTCCAAAAATGTCATCACTGCCAAGTCCATGCTAATATATGTCATCAACCAGCAGAAAACATGCACCCAATACCGGTATGTTGGCCGTTCGATCAAATTGGAATGGACATTGTAGGACCGTTCCCAGCAGCTAGATCCAAGAAAGCTTATGTCCTGGTCGCTGTTGAATACTTCAGCAAATGGATAGAATGCATCGCCCTTGCACGGATAACTCAGTTCCAAGTGATTAACTTTCTTTGGAAATTCATAGTATGTCGATTTGGCATCCCGAGAATTTTGATTTCTGATAATGGAACCCAATTCGCGGGAAAACAGGTAATTGAATTGTGTTCAAAACTAGGAATTCAGCAAAATTTCACTTCGGTCGGACATCCTAGAGCGAACGGACAGACCGAGGTAGCTAACCGAGAAATAATAAAATCTTTGGAAAAAAGATTAGGAGCAGCCAAAGGAAAATGGCTTGATGAACTCCCAGGAGTGCTTTGGGCCAATCGAACCACAGTCAGAACTTCAACCGGGGAGACCCCATTCAGTCTAGTATATGGCTCGGAAGCTGTTATTCCTGTCGAAACGTTAATTCCAACACAAAGTATTGAAATGTATGACGACCAGGAAAATGGAAAGATAAGAGAAAATGATATTGATTAGACTGAAGCTCTAAGAGAAAAAGCGGCCGTACGATTGCAAGCCACCAAATCAAATATGAAAAGGCTTATAATCAAAAGGTACGCATCCGAACCTTCAAAGAGGGGGACCTGATCTTGAAAAAGGTAGAAGTATCCAAGCATGTGGGAAAGTTGTTGGGATATTCTATCTAGGGGCTCGATTGTCAATACAACAAAGTGCGGAATTTAAAATTTTTCGAGGTCCCTATATGTCCCATAAATCTTTTCTCCAAAGTTATTTATACGAAAAGCATGAATCAAACACTTAATTAAACATAGGGGGTTTAATCGCAATTTACCTCACCACGGATTTGTGGTGGTTTCCTCCACGTGTTTGGTTCGATCCACAGCTTGAGTGATCCATGTGTCTCACCTCCAAAGTTAGTCCACACCAATCGGATTGTAGTGACGCCTACAAGTCTTAGGCTTAGAACTGGATCTCGCAGGTTTGTCAGCAAAGGATTTCAGATCTGGACTTAAGATCTTGAACGAGATTAGGAGATACAGATGGAAGAATCGAATCACAGGGCTTGTGTGATCGAGCAGGGTTCGGCCAGGGCAGATCTGGTCGAGCTTAGGTTCGGCCGAGTCTGGTTCGGGCGACTTGGGGTTTAGGGCGAAAACTTTAGGGGCGATTTTGTAGATAATTTATCTTGTGCAAAAACTGATTTTCTCTCTTATGCAAAAATCGATCTCTCTCTTAATTTTCAGCAAAAATTTTCTCTCAAAAGTTTTTCTTAACTCATAATGAAGAGAAGAGAAGGAATATATTTAGAGGAGAAGAGTCCTTCTCTAAAAAGATATCTCCTTCCCTTGTCTATCAAATCTTCATTCCTTATCAAGTTAGGAATGTGAGATTTGATAGATCTCTTCTAACTTGCTCTCCAAGAAATAAAACTCCTTTTTCCTTTATCACAAAAATCGCCACCTTCCCTTATTTTAAGTTAATTGCGAAATCAAACCCATAATTATCCAATACTAAAATTGGTTAATTATTTTATTCTTCCAATTAATTAACTACTTTAATTAATTCCATAATTAATCAGATAACTCTAATTAATTAATTAAACATTAACCAATTAAACATCTAATTAATAATCTCCAATTGAATTAATACCATAATTCAATTACTTTGATTTAACAACTTTAAATCATTTGCTTTTCCTTTAAGACAGTCACCGTCCAATTGTATTGTGTGTGACGCTCTGGGTTCACCATCAACTGGCAGCAGGCCCACGACTTTCGTGATTTAATTAACGAGCAATTAAATGCTCCGATCAATCAAACAACTTTTAATTGACCACTCCAGAATTAATTTCCTTATTAATTCAGGAGTACCCACACTTCATGGTTGATATCTAACCACAAGCCCATGAAGCCCAATCAAAGGTGAATTGATTATTGTGAACCTCACCTCTTATAATTGCCATGTACATACGGTCCTTCCACGATGATTTCCCGATCGAGACCTAGGGTGTGTGAATTGATCGGCACCTCTAATTATCTCGATACTGTACTTTCTAATTCTGGATAATAATTCCGGTGTGACTGCTAAATTTGGAAATACCTTCCAAATTTGTCACCAACCATGGCCATGGGTTTCTAGGAACATATTATCGAAGAACGTACAAGAAATACTCTCATCTTATCAGGATGAGTCGATAGATCCTTTCTTAGTACTAACCACTCGAGTACAGTCGTGTACGCACCCAACTTAGGCACTTTGTGGCCAGGCTACGTGACCAGTACCTAAATCTAAGTACACACACTTGTGTACCGAATTCGCCCTAGCACCTCAAGTCTAAGGACTAAATCGTACACTATTATAAGCCTTGAGAAACATCCCATCACCGATATGCGTCATGCGCTTCCACAATGGGTTTCTCTGTTCGGGTCGTTCAATGCATTCAATCCTCCATTGAACCACCTACTCATATGCACTGGCCTCAAATGCCTTGCTCATGAACGCTACAAATTCACTCCATGTGAATCATGCATACTTGTACAAGTCTTGGCGATTCCTACGATACCCCGTCTCGTTCGGAATCTATGACTTGGAACAGTTTTAAGATCACGACCTTTGAGACTGTTTCATGATTGCACTCAGTACTGAAGTGAATCGTCCCATAGTCTATTGTGACCTTAGGATTTCATCCAATCGCTTAGATAAGTTCGCGAGAGATGAAGTTGGCCATTGTTCAGTTTCACGTACTATGAATGAACGGGCGTATTAATTATAAACCATAAGAAAATAGTACTTCAACAAGCTAATTAATATTGGCTTGTTGGGCACTACTCTATCAAAAGTTACAACAAAATTGGGATGGACCTTACGTTGTCATTGGCATAGGAAAGAAAGGCTCATATAAAATTGCACACTTGGATGGAACAGCCTTACCAAGAACCTGGAATGCAGTCAACCTTAGAAAATACTATGGTAAATAAATTTAAGTATAACATGTTGCTTTACTTTGTTTTATTTTAGTAAGTTTTATTCTTTGTAATAAAGGCGTTAGCCTATAGTTCGATTATTAAAAAGATTTTTAGCGGTTTTTAATCAAGATTGAGTATAAATAGATTAATTCGGTAAACACTCCTCGCGATCCTACGATAAAGTATTGGTCAAATTCAAAATACGAACGAGTCGAGTATACATTGATCCGCTCAATAAACACTCCTCGATCTAACTACAAACGGGTCGAGTATACATTGATCCGCTCAATAAACACTCCTCGATCTAACTACAAACGAGTCGAGTATACATTGATCCGCTTAATAAAAACTCCTTGATCTACATTTAACGATTAATAGACTTCTGGTATTAAAAACCTAAGTCTAAACAAAAAGAGTTGAGTATACATTGATCCGCTCAATAAAAACTCCTCGATCTACATTTAATGATTAATAGACTTCTGGTATTAAAAACCTAAGTCTAAACAAAAAGAGTTGAGTATACATTGATCCGCTCAATAAACACTCCTCGATTATTTTTCAAACGATTAAAAGACTTCTGGTATTAAAAACCTAAGTCTAAAAGAGATGAGTATACATTGATCCGCTCAATAAACGCTCCTCGATTATTTTTCAAACGATTAAAAGACTTCTGGTATTAAAAACCTAAGTCTAAAAGAGTTGAGTATACATTGATCCGCTCAATAAACACTCCTCGATTATTTTTCAAACGATTAATAGACTTTTGGTATAAAAACCTAAGTCTAAACAATAAAGAGTTGAGTATACATTGATCCGCTCAATAAACACTCCTCGATTATTCTTAACGATTATAAGGCTTTTGGTATAAAAACCTAAGTCTAAACAAAAAGAGTTGAGTATACATTGATCCGCTCAATAAACGCTCCTCAATCTATTCTTAATGATTATAAGGCTGATGAGGGGTAATTTAGACCCCGCTATCTTCCCCGATCCAGGTCCGATCTAGTGGTTTTAACTCCCCAATACAGAGAGAAGTTGTCAAACCCGAGCTCATGATCATATATCCACGGCTTGCTCGAGAAAATCAATTAGGGGATACTGTTGGGCCGAAGGCAGGCCCAAGCCCATCTGTTCAACTATAAATACCCGCGCATTTATGATGCTGGGGGGATCCCAGGTGCTCTCTTCTCGAAGCTACTGTTCATAGCAGTTCGGGATTATAGCCCTAAGTCGAGCATATGTATTTTCACCCTCTAGCTTGTACGGCATCTTATAATGCTCGGATAGGACCCTAGATATGTTTGTACTTGTACTCATTTAACTCGAATACAATTATATTCTATCTTTACCTTAGTTTATTTGTGATTATTGTGATACATCCACACTTTGATCGAACCAACGAAACCACGTAAGATCAATTGGCGCCCACCGAGGGGCCCTATTCGAGTATTTGATCGAAAAATGCCTAATACGAGGAGGAAAATATATGCCAAAAAAAAAAAAAAAGCTTAAAGATAATGGTCAAGCCTAGAAGATCTACAAAATTGCAGCTTATTATTGACGATCGGAATTTATTTTTCCGATCTTCGCGTTTATTAACTTCAAAGACAAGTTCTTTCGAATCGGTTATTTAGAAGACCATTTACGAAATCTCTATATACTATTTATAGACTGTGGTGTTTTTTCTCAAAGTTAATCGGGATAAGTTGATTGATTGGATATCTGCAATCGATTAGAAAAAATTCTCGAGCTTATGGACGGAATACTGGCTATCATTTCGACCAATAACGGAATTCAAGTAATAAAATTCAATCAGAAGTGAAGCTTTATCATTCAAATTCGTCAGATAAATTACAAAGAAAAGCCTCGAATCAATTCCGAGCTCAAAAGATATAGTACAATCACTCCAACACTATTACAAGTTCTGCGAGTAGGTCTATCCTAATACATATTCGGTCATCGTCCCTATCAGACAGTTCCAGATGCAGAACTCGGCAGTGATTCTTCATGATTATCACTAGCCACGTGTCGCACATCCGTCTTCGTACAGGATGGAAGTCGGATCGAAACTCTTCTCCGGGGTTCGGACCGACCTTAGGTCTTCATCTGTAAATAATGATTGAAATCCTCAATCATTATTTACAGGATAATCCGATCGGATGCAGCAGAGGGTTATCCCAGCAGAGGCGCTCAAAGGGAACTCGAAGAACCTATCTCGTAAGAAAGCCCTCGAGGAAGCTGGTGCCTCAGATTTAAAGAACTCCTCTCGGAGTAACCAGCTGCCCGATCAAGTATTACGCCTAGAATCCGGAGCTCTAACCCGCACCAGAGACGATATGTCAAGCAAAACAGGTTGCCTGCCGGTATTCTAGGCGCAATTTCTTTTGCCTGTCGATATTCTAAGCGGAAAAGCTTATACCAAGAGAAGCAAGGTTGAAAAACAAAGTTCGAACTCTAATCTCAAACTCTTTTATTCGGGACAAAATGCGAATCAAGTCTAAAAATCGACCCATGGTGGTCGGATGGGGCATGAGAAGAAAAGCAAGAAGTGTTGAATGCGCGAAGGAACCTATTTATAGGAGTAGGGAATTTAAAATCAACGGCCCAGATAGTATTTTATGAGCGATCTGGATGTCCGCATTAAATGGAAGGACCGTTACATTTCCCGAGAAATGGGGCCCTGTTTGGTAACGAAGGACACACTATTCAATAATGGGTGTAGAAGAATTAAGACATTCTATAGAATTTGACGACGTATTAATATCATTATTAGGAAGGAACGGCGTGTCGGATGCATGTTCGATTATTTCGGATACTTTTACACAAGTAATTGTTGCTATGTTTTCTCGTTGCCAACCAAGAAGGAATATAATCGATTCAGTCGAACAGAATTCTCGACTTGGAAGTTATGCAATTATGAAAACTCTACAATGATAAAGATTTATGGCATAATTTTTTCCTTGTCAGTCTCAGATCTGCTAAGATATTTATATATTATCCACTCGAGCAAGCGATGATAGATTACTTCTTGATCGATCGATGTTAGAAGAACAAGATAAAATTCTACCTAATTATGTTAAGGTTATCAACAAAAGGGAGATGAAATATATTTATATTATCTCGAAAGATTACAAGAAATGGGAAAATACATCGAGTATAGCATAATCCTATATATTACATCAATGTGTTATTACAATCCTATGAAATTTTCGGTCTCCCGTCCTATCATTTCCTCCGGACAAGGAATATCCTTAGGACCCGCAGGCTTTTAACTTCATTTGCATTCTTCAGAAGACAGAGGATCGAATGCTATCGACCCAACGTCTTCCTAAATGCATTGGAGCAGCAAGGCCATGAGCCTAGCTTATTGGCTTTCAAGATGGAAGTCGCGTTTGCCTGTCGATATTCTAAGCGTGGTTGCTATAATTTTTTCCGCTCGGCGACTATTCCGCTTAAAGACCGTCCGAAGTCCGAACTCAAACAGTTGAATTAATCGAATAGTTCTCTTGACCGCCATGATCAGATAAAAATTCTCGATGCAACGAATGAGATAATTTCAACAATCTGCCAGCCTTTTATAGATAAAAACAGAAAAGAATCCAACGACGCATAATTCGCAAATTGAGTGGTCAGGATCTGTCGACCGTTGCAATTCCCGGTAAAACGGGAACCGGTTGGAAAAGATCAAACTTATCAGAATTAGGAACCTACGAACAAAGAATTTTCGCGACAAAGGCATAAGGATTATTTTCTAAGGCTGTTCACTACTGCCCTTTTTTCCATAATTGCAGAAGACTATTTTCTCTTCAGTATTTATTGCAATCGAAAGTATACATATATTCAATGGAAACTGATCCCGTCAAAATTCATATTCGTTCATTATCGATCCTTATTATTTGTTCCGTACTTATCTCAGTCTACTATTATCTAAGGGTGAAAGCCTCTGCTATGCCCCTTAGATCGGAAATTATTTATCGGGTGAAAGCCTCTGCTATGACCCAAGGGCTAAAATTGCTCTAAAAACGACTAAGGGTGAAAGCCTCTGCTATGCCCCTTAGATCGAAAATTATTTATCGGGTGAAAGCCTCTGCTATGACCCAAGGGCTAAAATTGCTCTAAAAACGACTAAGGGTGAAAGCCTCTGCTATGCCCCTTAGATCGAAAATTATTTATCGGGTGAAAGCCTCTGCTATGACCCAAGGGCTAAAATTGCTCTAAAAACGACTAAGGGTGAAAGCCTCTGCTATGCCCCTTAGATCGAAAATTATTTATCGGGTGAAAGCCTCTGCTATGACCCAAGGGCTAAAATTGCTCTAAAAACGACTAAGGGTGAAAGCCTCTGCTATGCCCCTTAGATCGAAAATTATTTATCGGGTGAAAGCCTCTGCTATGACCCAAGGGCTAAAATTGCTCTAAAAACGACTAAGGGTGAAAGCCTCTGCTATGCCCCTTAGATCGAAAATTATTTATCGGGTGAAAGCCTCTGCTATGACCCAAGGGCTAAAATTGCTCTAAAAACGACTAAGGGTGAAAGCCTCTGCTATGCCCCTTAGATCGAAAATTATTTATCGGGTGAAAGCCTCTGCTATGACCCAAGGGCTAAAATTGCTCTAAAAACGACTAAGGGTGAAAGCCTCTGCTATGCCCCTTAGATCGAAAATTATTTATCGGGTGAAAGCCTCTGCTATGACCCAAGGGCTAAAATTGCTCTAAGAACGACTAAGGGTGAAAGCCTCTGCTATGCCCCTTAGATCGAAAATTATTTATCGGGTGAAAGCCTCTGCTATGACCCTCGAGCTAAAAATGCTCTGATACGACTACAGGTGAAAGCTGTTGCTACACCCTTTAGATCGAAACTATTACCCTCGATCAACCAAGGTCAACTGATACTCGATTATATTATTATTCGATCGTCTAAGGCTAGTAGCCATCTTCACAAACACTTAAATCAAAGCTGTTATTTGAGATTGAACAAGACCCTGTTCGATTATTACTTCACAATTATTTGTCCAGAGTACAGAATTTGGCTTTTCAAATTAGAATTTGTCGCTCGAAGAACATTTTGTATCGCTCTACCTGAATGTCTTAAATATACGGTGAGAGAATAAAAAGCTTCTTTCAAGCTATACTCAAAGTCGAAAGATATCGATTATCATCTATCAACTAAGTATTATTCAAAGTAGATAAAGAATGTCACTTGATCATATTTTGGAAGTATGATTGACGCTCGATAACAACATACAAAAACAATTCCACAGACAATAAGGAAGGGCGATAAGAAATGGATATCTTATTCATGTCATTCCAAACAGTTACAAAGAATTCGAAATTACAAGGATAAGAGAAGTCAAGCAAAGAATTTACATTTAATCCTATTACAAATAAATCCTACACTAGATTTTCTCCGTGGTTGAAGGAGTAAGGCTGGGCCAGAACAACGCTTCTACCCTTCATTCATCACTCCCTTAGTACTTGCTCCACACCAGTCCAGATCGAAAAATAGCGAGGCAACCTCTAGAAAAATTATTCCACGCAGTCTCGAAGGTAACATTCTTCAAGAAATATCTTGAAGAAGTAGAGATCGAGAGCAGGAAAACTCCTCCAGCAGTAGACCCACTATCCGACTGGATGGAGATCAGGGTACCGGAATTCTAACCCGTCTCAGGAGGGATGAATCCAAAGAAGCAGGTCGCCTGCCGGTACCCCAGTCGCAATTATTTTCGCCTGTCGATACCCTAGTCGAATTGGGTTACCATCATAAGAAAGAGGAATTTAAAGATAGTTCGAAGGAGAACTTCGAACAACTTGATCGAAGAAAGGAAACGAGGCATGTTGGCTAAAAAGAATAAATCTTCAGTCATAGGACTGTTCAAAATTGTTACTGAAATGTAAAATATGGGGATCTCCACAGAACTATATATAGTAAGGAGAAAGAGCAATCAACGACTGAGATCTGATGGTGCTAACGGTTGAGATATGAGCAGTAAATGCGCTGACCGTTACGATTCCCGAAATTGCAGAAACCATTCCGGAAGAACAATGAAGAAAATGTCAAAATTATTCTACTCAAGTTCATTCCTATCCGAATTCATTAGTACCTATCATCCAAGAGAAATCATAAAAGAGATCTAAATACAGTGTGTAAAGAAAGCATCATCAGATAATGGCACGAGGATAAGTAAAGCCGTCAAAATATTGACAAAAAGTATATTCCGAGCTTGACATAGGAAGTAATTACAAGATAAAAGATATCAACCCCCATCACACCTTCGTAACTGACCGACCATCATATTTTCGGCGGACGATAATGTCCTTACTCAACCAGGAGATGCCTATCGAGCCAACAGGTCTTCGACTGTGGTCATACTCTTTCAAAAAAGAGAAGGGCAATACATCTCTTACTAGGAGAAATGTGAACATTTTATAAAGGACGTCAATCTCCGAAGGCCTAGCAAAATTGCATCATACCCTAAACTACAAAGGATCGAGGCTATCAGGGTTGAAATAGTTTCGCCTGCAAATGCCTTAATCGAAGTTAAAGTATAAACCTGATTATAATACGCAAAGTAGCTCCTAACCCGAAATTCAAATATATTGAGGCATACAACAAGATCCTCTATTCAGCATGATCGAAGGAATCGGTATTCAGAAAATGTTATAAAAATGCAAAAAAACGAAGAAAATACTACAAGTCCGAGAAAATAAAAGACAACGCCTAGAAGAGCTTATTGTCAGAAAAAATCTTCCGAAGCTCGGCACTACGAGCCTCATATCCATCTTTATATCCACGATCGAAAGCTTCCTTTTCTCGACGAGTGAATTCCTGCTTATCCTGCTCGTGAAGATTTTTCAGTTTTCCGAGCTCTTCGCTCAGCTGCTTATGGATCTCCTCTCCACTTTCTCTAGCAGATTTTTCTCTCTCTAGAGCGAGCTTCTCCGCAAGGACACGGTCGAACTCGTTTTTCTTCTTCTCCAGCTCCTGAGAAATAGCAGCACGATGATTGATCTCCCGCTCAGCAAATGTCTTAAGCTCAATAAAATCTTGCCCGGCCTGCCAAAAAAGTTAGACTTTCTTTCAAACGATCATAAAAAAAAAAAAAAAAAAAAAAAAAAAAAAAAAAAAAAAAAAAAAAAGGGAAGGGGGTTATACCTGAAACAGGAAATTCTGCCCGGACTCGAACAACTCCTCTATATTCCTCTCCTTAGACGCATTTCCCCCTTTGGGCATGTTAGTCTCCGAAGAAGTAAAGTTAACCTGCAACAGGCTATCCAAGGGATCGGACCCATCTTTCGACTCTTCAGCCCCGGAAGAAGCAACTTTTGGATGATCGGGATCGACCCGGGGTTCCGAAGGATTGTCAGTTTTTAAAGCGTCAGCAGAAGCCCCCTCGTCGGTTCCTAATTTGAGTTTCTTACTAAAACCTCCTTCGGGAGGAACAGTCGAAGTGTCGAGAGACGATTTACTCCCAATGACAAGATTTTGCAAGGCCTCAATAGGAGTGGGCCCGTCAGGGTAAGGCCTCTTGTTGGAAGAAGAAACAAAAGGATTTTCTCCCACGGGATTCTTGTTCGATGAATCGATAACTTTTGGAGAAGAACACTCGTACGCAGCTTCGAGTTCTTCGTCCAAGATGGACTTGCGGGAACCACCTTTGTTTTGTTTTGAAGAGACACCTTTCTCCTTCTTGTCCTCTCCTTCTTTAGCGGTTCCCGGGGAAGACGCAGAAGCCTTAGAAGAAGACTTGGATGTTTTGTTTTCCTTAACAATTTTATGCTCCTTACTTGGATTCTTGGTCTTCGAGCCGCCAAATAGCATTTTGGGGTTGATAGGCTTTCCTAGTGTGTCTTCCATGATGAGTGGATTGAAGGTCGATAGTTCAGACTATTACTCTGGAAGGGATTCAGGGAAGACAGGAAATATGGCGAGAGCTCCGATCTCTATAAGCAAGGCGTCGTATGAATAATGAAAAGAAACCCTAATATTTATAGACACCACGCCCTCAGATTGCGATAATGGATCGACGCAACATGTAAAGAAAAATCCCGTGCGGGAAGAGCGAATATCTGAGCATAATGTTATCGAAATCTTAAAAATTAATGGTAATTGGATATTAATAAGATCGGAATTTACAAGTTACGGCAGTCAGGTAGAAACAGAAAACAAATCCGATTACAAAAATGGATTACATGGGTCGATACGACTAAATTCCTAACTACAAAACTTTAAGTTGCTCCCCCGGCATACTCGACTCCGATATTGAAATTGGATAATTACCCAGCTTGGTCGAAAGATCGATTGTCTCCCTCGACCAAAGCATTGCTTGCATTGGCATCCTCGCCCTTTTCCCCTAGCACATCGGGAGGATCGTCGCAGGCGTACTCGAGCACATCGGGGTTAGGAATCGGAATGCCGTACTCCTCAACTAAGGGAGCGAAGCGATGATTCTGCCAATTAGCATCCACCTTGGGTAGAGAGGAAGGTTTGTAATCTTTCCCTTCAGCGTTCTTGAAGGGGTTCATGTGCTTAAAGTACTCATCCATGTCATCCGGAATTTTCTTGGCCGCAACTAATTGTTGAACCCCTTTGTAAAAAATCGTCTGAGCAATTTCTCCCATCTTCCGTTGGACTAAAGGATTTAATACGGGAGATTCCAAAAATTCTCGTATGGCTGGAATAGTAGCCTCTTCCCGACCTTGGGCATACGCACGCTCAGAGTCTTGCTTCGCCAACTCCAGCTCTATTCTCACCTTCTTCAGCTCCTCCTCGAGGGCACTTCTCTCTTTGACGGATGCCAGTAGATCCTCTTCCATGGACGAGGAACGCTTCACAGTAGCTTTTTCGAGCTCCTTCTTCACTCGAGATAATTCTCGTTGATTTTCTTCTAACTGGGCTCGAATACTTTTATTATCAACAAGAAACTGAGCACACGCGTCATGAGCATCCTGCGATTCTTGCTCCAATAAAGCTAAGCGATAGGTTTGGATAGCAAATAAGTCTCCGATCTGCGACGTAGTTCAAGCATATCAGCGAAATGTCGAAGGCACCAAAGAAAGAAAAGAAGATCAAAGATAAACGTTTACCTCGTGATACGTTCGGGAAAAGTCACTCAAAACCTCGAAATCACTCTTAACGCTCTGAAGCAGGATATCCCGCTTGAACCGACCGGCCATATAAATTCTGACGGACTTGTCGAACTCGTTCTCACCACCCGAATCCAGATCAGTTAGAATGCTACCATCTTCAGGGTACCCAGCAGCCCTGCTACCCCGAAGGTGCTCGTCCATGAAATCTGCCACATCAGGTTCTGATCTGCCTTCTCGACACGGGACAGGGTCAGAACTCACACCAAAGGGTTTTACTCTCCTAGAGGGTCCAGGATGTTCAGCATTTCTTTTGCGACTCAAAAGTTTCTCGTACTCCTGGACACCCAAAACCCGATTCCAGGAATGCTGACTATAACCAACCGAGGAAAGAGCAGGAATGTCAGGGGAGAATAGGGCTCGAAGCGGCCCAGCAGAAGCGGAATTTAAGGAGCTCATAGTACCAACACCTCTCAGTTCGGGAATCGTGAGCGGAACAATAACAGAGTCTACGCCCGAGTTACTCGTACCGGTTCTATTTCCGGGAGTATGAGACAACGGGTCAAAATAAAATGGTTTATTTTCAATTAATTTGGCAGCTGATACTCGGAGTTTCTCAACGACTCGACCTACAGGAACAATACGCTTTAGGCACGCTTTTTTACAAAGAAAAACTATTCGATAACACCTTAAATAGACAAGGTAATAAGCATACCCAAGGAAGGAGTGGCAAAAGGCGGAACATTAGGAGTTGGAAGGCCATCGACCTGCAGAAGTGATCCTTCGGAAGTTTGGTTGGGATATTTAATCGCGGGGGCAAGATAGTCGCAATGACTCAGTCCAGCCAATCGCAAAACACCTTCCTGAACTAGGAATCTGGTATGGTAAGGGTTGGACCTCAGCTGCTCGAGAAATTCATCGGAAAGACATTGCTTAAGCTTCTCTTTGATCCTACGAGAACCGTACGACCAAGAGGTTACACCATCCCATCGATATGGTCTTGTCCTCGAACTCCCTTCGGACGTTGGAACATCAGGACCTTTCACAAAGAAGAACCGCCTTTTCCAACCTTTGTCCTTTTTCGTCGTTATGTTGGTAAGAAAAGGCCGTTTCGACCTCTGACGGATGGATACGAATCCCGCATTCGAACCTTTACCTAGGTCCACTCGGAAGGTATCCCAAAAATTGCTAAAGGAGGCCTCTTCTCCTTTCGCCTCCATGAGAACGCTGAATGCTGAGATATAAGCAATTGAGTGCGGAAGAAGCTGAGCGGGGGACAGCGAAAAGAAAGAAAGTATACACCTTAAGAGGGGACTGAATGGAATGCGCAAACCACACGAAAATTGACCTTCATAGAATGATTGACAGCCTGTCGGGGGCTCGGTGGCGCGTTCGGAATAAGAAGGAATTACGATGGAAAACCCTTTGGGAAGAAATTTCCCATATTCCCCCACGAGATAAACACGATCTTTCTTCGAAAAGCAACAGGAAGTCTCTTTAGCGGGGAGTTCCGACCTGTTTAAGGCCATTGTCTCAGGGGCTGGCACAGGTTTGAAAATTCTGACAAAGGCCCCCTCACCGATGCTGCGCTTCTCAACCTCATTTTCTTCGAGATCCTCGCTTGGATCATTATTCTCACCTCCTGAATGAAATTCACCATCTTCATAATCGTCAACAAGCTTTAACAGTGGATCAGATTCTTGATTCTCTTCGACCTTACTTTTGCCCTTGACGTGCCTAGAACTTGACATAACGAAATGAAAGACAAATATATAATGCAGATGCTGTTTCGAACCAAAATACTTCGAGCTAAAGAAGGAATTTGATGTGTAAATAAATTTTCAACGAGTCAACTTATATATATGGGGTTAAAAAGGTAAATTGCAAACAGGTCCCCGAGTAACCGCGACGGTTGAACTTACCATGGATAAAACTCAAAGCTATTTCTTTGAAAATTGCACTTTCAGTCCTTCGTGACCAGAGATTGGGGATTGAACTACGGAAGACGTTTCCGGAAAATATTATTGGCCCTCTAAGTTGTTGCTCGAAAATAAGGAAAGCATTTGAAGAAAGCCTCATAATAATTCACAGATAAGGGCATTTCAATTGAGGGGCTCTACTAAAACGATGGACGTTTAAGTATTCTCTCCGCACTCCTAAGTGAAATTTCTAGCATATGCACTCTTTTTCCCTGGCTCGGTTTTTTATCCCAATGGGTTTTTCCGAGTTAGGTTTTTAATGAGGCATATCCAAAACACATTCCCAACGACTCATTTCAATCCAACGGACAACGCAAATTAAACTTCTTCGAGCGCAAGCCTCCTCTTTACGCTCGAGAAGTGGGGGAGTATTGATGAGGGGTAATTTAGACCCCGCTATCTTCCCCGATCCAGGTCCGATCTAGTGGTTTTAACTCCCCAATACAGAGAGAAGTTGTCAAACCCGAGCTCATGATCATATATCCACGGCTTGCTCGAGAAAATCAATTAGGGGATACTGTTGGGCCGAAGGCAGGCCCAAGCCCATCTGTTCAACTATAAATACCCGCGCATTTATGATGCTGGGGGGATCCCAGGTGCTCTCTTCTCGAAGCTACTGTTCATAGCAGTTCGGGATTATAGCCCTAAGTCGAGCATATGTATTTTCACCCTCTAGCTTGTACGGCATCTTATAATGCTCGGATAGGACCCTAGATATGTTTGTACTTGTACTCATTTAACTCGAATACAATTATATTCTATCTTTACCTTAGTTTATTTGTGATTATTGTGATACATCCACACTTTGATCGAACCAACGAAACCACGTAAGATCAAAGGCTTTTGGTATAAAAACCAAAGTCTAAACAAAATGAGTTAAGTATACATTGATCCGCTCAATAAACACTCCTCGATTATTCTTAGCGATTATAAGGCTTTTGGTATAAAAACCTAAGTCTAAACCAAAAAAAGTTGAGTATAAATTGATCCGCTCAATAAACACTCCTCGATCTGTCTTAACGATCAATAAGAATTGGTAAACACACCTAAATCTTGGAAATGAGTTGAGTATAAATGAATTTGCTCGATAAACGCTCCTCATAAACAAGATTAAAACGAATACAACAACAGGAAGAATGCAAGGAATAAAAATAAAGTTTTATTCATCTATGAACATGTAAAAGAGTTACAAAAGTTGAATTACAAAGTCTATATACAATTACATTGGTTTAGATAAAACGATCCTACACTATATATCGGAAATCTTCACGACAATGTCCACGGAAACATCAATCTCCTCCCTAGTGCCTCGATAGTGGTAACTGACCACCTAAGAAGCATGCTGCTTAGGATGGTCGACTTCTTTGGTTCGATGGCCAGGCTTTGAAGATCAATGTTCTTCCAGATGAAATGAGCATTACCAGCCAGATAACCAGCAATACTCATTCACCCACAACAAGATACTGCTTTTACAATAAGAGTTAAAACATTTTACTCTGAAGCAGCATCTCGCAAGGACCGTCACGGTGAACACTTTACCAGCACACCCCGGTAGTCTATCACTCCGGAGGTAACATCAAAGAGCGGGGGTGACTGGCAAATATGAACCCTTCATGTGCAAACAGAAACCACGGACCTCAAATCTGTGAAGACAAAGATTGAGGCCTCATGGGACCCGTTAGTACATGGTAGGGCTTCCATGGGACCCGTCAGTACAAGGCAGATGAAATTTAAGTCATTATGATACAAATCGCGATAATGTGACTTTTTGAATATTATGGGATCAGAAGGCAAAATGAAATCTAAGGAAACTGAGATCTCCATCTTTTCTGAGAAAAAATAAAAGATATGGAAACTGCCTACATATTTATAGGCGCTCGTGGAAATGATCCTACGGCTGGATAGAAATCTGATCAAGGGACAAAAATGCGACTTTTCGATTTCCCGTAATAAATGCAAGTAAGTTGGAACGGCACCTCACTGGTCGACTCATCGAATCGGTGATAAATGCGAAAGAAGATCGCTTCGATCAATGCACTAGAAAGCAGATCTAAAAGAGCTCCAGACTAGGAAAATTTACACACTCACATATGCTATTCGCTTGTTAAAAAACCAAAAAATCCCTAATATTACATCAAGATGTTAGCTCGACTAAAAGAATGAAGAACTTCGTAATCCGACCTACGAGGTCGTAACTGCCTCATATGTCACATAGAATAATTATTAGCTAACCATGTTCGGACCTCATTTGGAATCCAAGAAATCTGACATGGAAATCAGGAGAATAGCCGTCATAACTCAAGATTTCAAAAAAGTCACTGCCTAACATTCCAAAGAATTGCTGAAGGGGGTCTGAACAAGCTAGATCTTGCTAATAATTCTACGTTTTCCAATTCCTCCCATATCAAAGAAATGATATATTGATACACTGGTTGCTTTATTCGAGAAACAAGGAACTCACAAGCACTACAGAGAAACATGGATCTTAAGAGCTTATATTTCCACGATTTTGTAGTTTCAGAAAAAAGAAGAGCAGAGCTCAACAGTAGAAATAACAACGTCCTTAAATAAAATATCTTTAACTAAAAGACAAATTCACAAGGGACTGATCGAACAGCGACGACAAAGCTGATAATTTCTTTAAAATATTCGATCAACTATCTACATGGATGCCTTGCTATTCATATTTTTATGTCTAACACGACTTCTGGAAGACCATAAGGGATCATGCTCGGTTGATCATCATTCTTATACTTCATTTTAAAGAATTTGATTTGCAGAAACAAACGTTGTATCATTCAGTTACTTAAACATTGATCAAGCAAGACTAAAGCTACATTTTCAAAGACTAGACGTCCTCCGAAAAGACCAACATGAGATAAGTATACTAATCTATACTGATTATTTCATGATGTTATATTTATGCATAACAGCAAAATGTGCATAACAAAATATATCTACAGAATAAAATTGATCAAGGCAAGAATCTGCCTGCAAGAGATCATAGTTTTTAATTGAGTCGTTCTCCCAATACAAAAAATTCAGCCCAAGCAACTACACAAAAAAGTTGGGCACTAAAAAAAAAAAAAAAAAAAAAAAGGGAAACAGCCCTAGGCCTGCCAGGTCGAACGGATCACTGAGAAGAGTTGTCAACAGGCCGACTAGCAGAAACAGTCCTCCGAGGAGTCAAGTTACCAGCAAACGCCATCAACTCCTCCTGACGCTTTAGATAACCGGCATCAGAACCTTCCTCATAGGACCACCGACGAGACTCCTCTGCTAGGGCAGCAGCCCGAACCAAGTCACTTTTCTCTTTTTCCCAGACAGACTTTTCTTCTTGCAATTTTTTCAGATCATCATTGGCAAGCTGCAGTTGGAGACTCTGCCCTCTGACCTTGGCCGACTCTGATTCCAAACGAAGTTGATAAGCATCTCTACTTATCCACAGATCGTCATTTTACACACCCAACTGGAGTGCAAAGTACTTAGCCTGGAAAAAGAAAGCATTCCTTATGTAACAGGGCAATCAAAATGAAAGCGGGAAAAATAATGAAAGATAGGTCTACCTGCTCGCACAACTTCACTAGCGACTATAAAAGGCGTACATTGGAAGTACTCTCAAGCTTCCTCAACTCACCGGGCAAAATAGTGCTAAAGCCCAGATCCCAGGACAAAGCATCGGGCTCAACAGAGCCCGGCAGTTCACTAAGAAGAGGGACATTGTCATGGTGGGGAGTCGCTGACCGCAAGATATCCTTAACCTTCTCAAGGATACAATGATCATCTAACAGACGAGGGGATTCCCTCTCGTTGGGGCTAACCGAGGTTTCCTTACCCGAAGCAGATATAACGGTCCGGCGACCAGGCATTGACTCAGTTCGACCTCCAGAAGGACCGCCAGATTCAAAGGAGGCATTAACAATAGTTGTATCATGGAATAAAAAATCAGAAAAATCATGAGACACAGATTGTGTCATAGACGAATTCAAAAAAGAAGCTTCACCAACCGCCCCCGTTGCATCTCCCCTTAAGGGTCCGCTCACAAGTTGTGCGGAAGAAAGAGAGCAAGAAACGGAGCTGTTAGGAACCTCTCCGTGAAAAGCATGCTCAAAGGAAGAAACACCTGAAGTAACGGGTATATTATAAGTCTGATCCTCATTGGACATATCGCCAAAAGCCACCCGACCAGGGGAAGGCATACTTCCAACGTCAGCGGAAGAAGGAAAGATTGGTTCTGCAAACGATGAACTAACTACAGGAAAAGGTCCGGAGGGGACGATAAAGGAATCGGTCACCGACCTACTAACAGAAGATGAACGAGGAGGTTCCATCGAGGATCCTTCTGTTCGAGACTTTTTTAGTCTAGTATTCCTAGCGCTCTCACGGGAAGGATGCTTCGAAGTATTACCAAAAAGATTACTCATGGTCGGATTTTCAAAAAGTACAATTTAAATATCGAGAAAGCTTATCGACGAGCTGAAGAAAGAGTATTCTGTTAAAGAGATAAGTATAGCGGTAAATAGCGAGTCAAGTTTTTTACCTTTTATATTTATACTATACGAAAAGACGCAATAGACCCAAAGAAAGGGCGCAAAACACAGAAATCAGCTTTGGAATAAACACTAGAAGCTGAAATGACATACGCATAATGATTACGGCGAAGTTAATGACTTGTCAGAATTATTACAGAGAACACGAAAGGACATGACGGTTAGAATACAAAACGTTTATTTAACAAAGGGGTGAAAAAGTAATATTACAATTAAACCTACAGTGAATAGTTACAAAAGGTTATTTCAGAGATTCTCAATATTACACAGCTTGGTCGTTGTCCGGAGTTTCTTGTTCACTACCGAAATCTCCTTCCCCTGCTATGTCAATATCTTCTTCTTCTTCTCTCGATCGATAAAATTGTTATCAACCTCATCATTAATATCTGAAGAAGGAATTGGCAATGGTTTTCCAAACACTTTAACGAGGTGAGCCAAAGGAAAGTTTTGATAAACGACGTCCGGAAGCTCGGAGGAGGAATATGCTTCGCCATAACGGTTCAGCCGAATATGTGCCGCTTTAAAATATTCCTTTCGACGATCATCTATCAGTCCTAAGGCGACCAACTGATGAATTGCCTTCTTGAACGTATTTTCTAAGAGCGGACCGACCATTTGATTTACCAGCGCCATATGAACAGGAGAACTGAGGAATTCACGAATCACTTTTTCATCGGAATTACGACCATAAAGATCCCTGAGTCCACTAAGAGGATTGTCCTTCTCATACTCCTCTAGTGAAGCTTGGAGACTTGATACTTGAGATTCCAACTCGCTAATCCGAGCAGTACTCTGAAATTGGAGCTCTTCTAACTTTCTAGACAATTGATCGGCTTGTTCTTGAGTGCGAGAAGTCTCCAGAACTCTGTCTATAATCTGCTGGTCATCAGTCCCCGTGGCCCGAATCTCTACGACCGAAACAGTAGAAGTCGTTGAGGGACCGACCACTGAACCAGAAGTCCTGCCAAGCAAAGTTTTATACTTCTCTTCCAGGAATTCACACTGTTGTTTCCAAAGAGCAGTTTCATAAGCATATGATGCTAAACAAGTCTTAGTCTGAAAAAGTAAAGGGATAAAACAAGAAATGAGTTAGCAAACTAAAAGATCTTCGAAGGAAAATATCCTATAAAGCAAACTTAAAATAGAGGTTACCTTTTCAGCATAAAGAGAAGCTCGCTGAAATTTCTCCAGAGGATCCTTCTGAAGAAGCTTATTCAGATCGCGAGTAAAAACGCCGGACAAAAGAACACGAGTTGCCTTATCAACCGCATTCTCGCTATCGTCATGAACAAGTGAATCATTCTCGAAATAGCCAGCGGCCCTCTTTCCCTCTAAATGATCCTCGATCATTTCAACCAAAGTAGGTTTTGGATGATTGTCGCCGAGTGAAGAAAGATCGTTACCAGAACGACCATAGTAGCTCCTCTTTCTCTCCACTGGATTATTATTAGGATGAGGCATCGACCAGCTGCGACATCCACGAATACCCAAGGATGTTCTAAGCTGAAGGGGGGGATAACCGGATCCTGTCCCCTGAAGAATAGGGGACTCTTGAGAAGAATCTGGAGATTCCTCTCCATTCTCCTCGGACTCATGACTCAACTCCAGCTTTCTCTTCTGAGACGCTCTCTGCTCGATAGGGACGTTCTCTATGGATTTGGAGGAGTTGGACAACACTATTTTTCCCTTTGAAGAATGTCTGGAATTTTCTACCATATGAGCTGAAAAAGAAACAAGATAAAAGTTAGATTCTCTGAAGAAAAGGTATCATCTCAACACTAAGCTGAAATAAAATGCTTACCAAGTGATTCAGATGATGAACTGATTGGAAAATCATGAGCACTCAATCCCGCTTTACGAAGGAAAGCTTCCCCAATCAGAAGAGCAATATGATATTTGTTGGTACGCATAGCGTGGATTTCACCAATAAACTGAGCATCATCAGGAATGAGTTCACCAGTCGGCAGGCGACCTCCGTAAACCCACTTGGAGCCATGATCCCACGAGAAGGGCATGGTCGAACCATCCGCCAAACGAAGACGAGGTGGGGGACGAACAAAGAAAAAATGAGATTTCCAAGAAGGGTTGCTAGAAACTGGGGAATCAAAGATTGCTCGACTAGGCCTCTGACTAGCGAAGAAATATCTGCGATTGGAGGAACTGGAAATATTATATCGAAAGTGTAAAGTTACGAAAGGAAGGTTTGAACCCTTTCGCGATCATTAAGACAGAAAAACAAACCACGAAGGCCACAAAATTAGGAACTAATTGTGTCAAGGACACACTGAATATTTTTAGAATATCAAGAATGAGGGGAGACAACGGAAGACGCAGACCACTATTAAAATGGGCCGTGTAAAAGGCTCGACATCCTTCCGGTGGTGATGTAACCCTATCAGAAGGAGAAGGGAGAACTATCTCAGAACCCTCCGGGAAATAATTGGCATAGTTGTTCACAACCTCGGGGAAAGTATCCACAGTGTAAGCACAAGCTAAGTCCTCAATTGGTTCAGAAATTTGAGGAGCAGTACCTTTGCCCTTTTTGGCTCGGGCAGCGACATCTGTATCGGAGAGGATTTGTACCTTAAAGGTATCTTCAACAGGAACAACAAATTCAGAAAATCCAGTTTGCTCGCTCGAAGGATTAGAATGCAACTCTTCCTCGTTAGTGGGAGCGACATCCCCCCTAGAGGAGGAAGAAGATTTTCTTAAAAAGGCCATGTTTTTGGACTCTCGGAGGATATAAGTCGATAAAAGGAAAACTTTATATGATGAACGACTAAGCAAGAAAGTGACTACGAACTATATGGAAGTATAAAGGAGAAATGACAAACTCAATAGTCACCTATTTATAATGAGAAGAGAAAAGACATTTCGAACTCGTCACAACTAATCACATTCCCGCCAAAAATGGAAGAAGATAAAAAGCCTCCCCAAAGGGACGCGTGGCGATTCATAATTGGAAAGAGAAAACGACTATCTATGATGCGTAGCACTCTTTTCCTTACTTAAGATTTTTTCCCACTGGTTGTTTTCTTAAGTAAGGTTTTTAACGAGGCACCAGTCATAGAAGATAACAGTCGTAAAAAATTGTCTACTTCTGCGAGCTTCTACTACTTATACGCTCGAAGAAGTGAAGGAGTACTGATGGGGGCTATTTCGCACCCCTTATAATGAACGGATCGACTGAAGAATAAAGGATCGGTTCGACCAGACAAGTCAGTTCGGGATCATCTTATCGACCCGGCCGAATACAACTCTCTTCGACAAGAAGACTACACTCCGGACTCAAGAAGGATAATTGGGCCGTGTCCTATTATGATTATATTTCCTTGTAAAGCTAGGTTTTGTAGGATATAAATACCTAGTTAGTCATTGTATTACACACACTTTTGATATACAGCAAATACGCTACCACATTCTGCATATCAGCAGAATCCAAGATTATTCAATAAAGAAAAGAGCTTTCTCTTCATATTCATGTTATTTTTTACGTTGGTTATGATAATTACTTGTTGTTCCCTCAAAATTGTTCTTCTTTGAGATTGATCCATCCTGAATAAAGTAACAGAGCCCTTTAAATCATATATATTGAGAATCCCCAATAACCCAGATTCGCTGATATAATTAACCCGACGAAATCCGGTTAAATCAACTAGGCTCTCTGGTTCCGATTAGCAACAATAGTCTAGTTGGCTCTTTTTTTTTTTTTTATTTGTATGGACAAGTAAAAACTTTTGCCATTTTGGTAAGTATCATTTTCGAGCTTTGTATAATGATGAAACTTTGTGCATATGTTTTGCTAATCATTACCATCATCGGAATGTAGTACAAATCATTTGTCGGGTAGACATAAGTCTTTGAGAATCCGAAAGGTCGTATTTGAAGTTGGAGCTTTATTCCATAACGTTTCATCTCTCAATCATTATGAATAATGAACTCATATCTATAAATTCTATAGAAAGTTATTCCAAAGTTCTTTCCATCATCGAAAAGCTGGCCAGTTTATTAAAAGGATCCATACTTCTCAACTTGAGTAGTCTTTTCGGTGAATGAAAGGATTTCGCTGGGCTTAATGTGAAGTGTTGTTTCAAAATTTTGTTCGTCTGGCTTCCGTGCCAAACCCCTTGTTGAATATGCGGGTTCTCCTGCTTAGGAGTGATAAATTGTGTACATTCTTCATCGATTATTGTATGTGTCGGAATAAGTATGATGCCTTCGTCGACTAGACATAAGTCTTTTGGAATATAAAAAGGCATATTTAATAATGTCTCCGTGTTCTAAGAAATGTGACGTTTATTCTTCCTCCTCATATTAATAAATTTATGCCGACTTATAAATATGTAATGGAGGTTAACTAAACTCTCCAAGATGGATTCAAATACTTCAATTTCAATGTTTTTCTTCGCTACTAAAGAATCAGCTCAAGAAGTTTCTTGTCGAATCAAATGGCGATTAATTGTCTCCAAATATTTTCTTCATTTTGCTTTGGGTGGAATTGGAAAAATCGAGGATTCATCTTTTAATAGAGGATCCCCCTTATTAGAACCAATTTTTACGGAAAGCTAGTCAATTCATTAGCAGGGGCAATACTTCCCTTCATTGGTACTTCCTTCGACGAAGGAGGATATTTTACCGGGGATAGGTGAAGTATTGTCACAATGTTCTCCATCCGGCGTCCTTGCAAAAGCCCCTGTTGAAGCTGTCGGTCTCCCTCCTCCGGGATGTACTACTAAGGGCTAGTGTTCTTTTCTGATCAAGGAGGATATTTTTGTCATCAAAGTGTCCGTCTCAGAAAGTACATGCACTATTCGGACATCGATCGTCGTAGTTGAGAAAACGGCATTAGCCTTCTGTAATTAGTTGTAGGGTTTAATGTACTAGGATAACAATTCCGATTTTGTAATGTAACAATTTTAGTAATAAAATAGCTTTGATCTTTGAATCTCTTATGTCCATTCGGATCTTATGACCTTTAATATATGAATCCCATATTTCTTGTCGAGATACTCAATCCTTGAGTTTCATGTCCAATAGTTTTGTCAATATACGTTAGTTGAATACACTTTGTCGATGTACACAATTCTTGATTCTCCCTGAAATTTATGTTCAACGGTCTGTTGAAATACTCAAATCGATATCCTTTGTCGGGAATAAGATTCTCTCATCCTTTGTCAAAATTTAAAAACTGCATGTCGGAGATCTCCGATATGATTTAGTCTCCTATATAAGGCCTTCATTTCTGTTTTCAAATAACATAAGTACAAATCTGCTTTCTGATACATTAATCAATACCACTTCTCTGAAAAATGTATTTATTTACAGCTTGTTATTTCCATTATCCCAGGATCATGCAACCATTCTTTGTACCACGTACCTTTGCGAATAACTTGGTTTGGGTGGAATTGGAAAATATAGAGCTTCTGTTTGTCTAATTTCCCAAGATCTCTTAATCCACTTTTCTGGAATATGAGGCAGTGACGATATCAAATATCTGTTCGAGAAAAATTGCTGCTCCTCATACTCTGGGAGACTTCGCCGAGCTAAGAGAAAAGCTGAATTCTATTCTGTCTTTTTGGATATAGTTCTCCAAAACATGTAATTATCTTAGAGTTTATACAGTTTCCTTGTAATTTGTTATGACAACAATATGTCTTGATGCTTGAACATCATCATCCTGTTCTTACAGCTATCTTAATTTGTCATATCCCGAGGGGATTTTCTTTTTATTTCTCGTCCTCAATATTACCTTTGTGCGCGAGCTAGTCGATAGAGTATTTCGATCGATCTGTTAAATCATCGAGAATAGTTTCTCATTTTATCGAAGAATGTCGTCGACAACGAATGCGACCGTTCCAACTTACTTGCCATAAATATGAGAAGTTGATAGATCAAGTTTACCTCCGTTGATTTAAATTTTTCCTATCTGTAGGATTAACATTGGTAAGCCTATAAAAGGCAACAACTCATTTACCATTTTTATCCATAGCGTTAAGATGGGAAATACAGTTTCCTCTGGGTTGGTCCTGCCAAGTGATCCTATAACCTTTAAAAAGGCACATTACCATGATCAAGCCTGTCGCGATCCTCTGTCTTTTATCATGCGTAGTGCTGACGAGTCCCATTAGCACCCTACCTAGTACTGACAAGTCCACATGGCCTCAGCCTTAGTCTTCTATGGTGGTAGAAGAAGAAGGTCGAGGTACTAGGTAGGAGATTGATGTTTCCGTGGACATTGTCGTGAATACCTCGACGTATTAGATAAAGCTTATTATTTTTTGTTATGTAGCAATTTGTAAAGCGAAAGTTGTATTTGTGTATTTGTAAAGATGAATCTAATAAAATATCAATTTTTTCCATATTTTTTTGTGTGCATGATTCTGCCTTGTTGATCAGATTATTGGTGAGTATTTTTGTATTTCGACTTAATCCGTTTCATTCCACCTATTGGAGTTCGAAGAGTGTTTACCGACCCAATCAGTTTTACTCATTTTATACTTAGGTTTTTTACCAATATTTGGCTTTTAACCCTTTAACTCGTATATTGGAGATTGATGAGTGTTTACCGACCCAATCGGTTTTACTCATTTTATACTTAGGTTTTTTACCAATTTTTTTATTTTAACCCTTTAACTCGTAGATTGGAGATCGATGAGTGTTTTACCGACCCAATCAGTTTTAGTCATTTTATACTTAGGTTTTTTTTTAACCAATTTTTTGGTTTTAACCCTTTAACTCATAGATTGGAGATCGATGAGTGTTTACCGACCCAATCGGTTTTACTCATTTTATACTTAGGTTTTTTTACCAATTTTTTGTTTTAACCCTTTAACTCGTAGATTGGAGATCGATGAGTGTTTTTCGACCCAATTGGTTTTACTCATTTTATGCTTAGGTTTTTTTTACCAATTTTTTGGTTTTAACCTTTTACCTCGTAGAACGGAGATCGATGAGTGTTTGCCGACCCAGTCGGTTTTACTCATTTTATGCATAGGTTTTTTTTACGAATTTTCTGGTTTTAACCTTTTAGCTCTTAGATCGGAGATCGATGAGTGTTTACCGACCCAATCGGTTTTACTCATTTTATACTTAGGTGTTTTAATTTTCAGTTTTAACCTTTTAATTTAAGCAATAGCTTTTTCTATAAACTCTAATCGTAATAAAGGAACAATATTAGAAGAAATAAGCAAAAGCTTTTTATTATGTTAAATTGTAACTAGTAAGAATAAAAAGAGTTATTATGCAAGAATAAAATCAGAATTATATAAAAAAAATAACTCTGAGGCGCCGCTCATCAACGTCCATAGTATCTTCTTAGGTTGACCGCATTCCAAGTTCTTTGTAATGGTGTACCATCCATGTGTGCAATTTTGTATGAACCCTTCTTTCCTATGCCGATGACGAAGTAAGGTCCATCCCAATTTTGTTGGAACTTTCCCACGCCCCGCCAAAACGGCAACGAAATGAAGAAAAAGGTGCGTGCCATGTTTTGATACCTCTACTTTCTTTATGACCAAATCTCCTTCCTTACAGGATCGTATTCGGACCCTTTGATTGTAAGCTTTTTCCATGTTCGACTTGGTAACCTGCAAACATACTGCAGCTTTCTCACTCAATGCCTCTGTTAGATCGATATCATCTTTCCTTGCTGCTTCATTATTTTTCTCAACGAACAATTCGATCCTCAGGCTTGGAACTATTGCTTCGACTTGAATGACAACTTCTGAACCATAAACTAAATTGAAGGGAGTTTCACCGATTGAGGCTTTAACAGTTGTTCGATTGGCCCAAATCACACCGGGGAGTTCATCCAACCATTTTCCTTTAGCAGCATCTAGTCTTTTCTCCAAAGACTTGATAATTTATCTGTTTGCCACCTCTGTTTGACCATTAGCCCACGGGTCTCTTACTGATGTAAAGTTTTGTTGAATCCCAAATTTTCGAGCACCAATCCAACACTTGTTTTCCCGCGAACTGAGTTCCCTTATCGGAGATTAGAAATCGAGGTATTCCAAATCGACAGACTATATATTTCCATTGGATGTTAATGACTTGGAATTGTGTAATTCGCGATAGAGCGATGCATCTGATCCATTTGCTAAAATACTCTACTGCGACTAAAACGTAGCTTTTCTTTGACCTCGCCACTGGGAATGGTCCAACTATGTTTATATCCCACTGGTCGAATGGCCAGCAAATAGGTATAGGGTGCATTTTCTCAGCAGGCTGATGGTTTATATTTGCATGGATTTGACAGTAGTGGCATCTTTTCACATATTCTATTGTGTCATGTTTAGGGTAGGCCAGTAATACCCTGTTCGTAGAAATTTTAATGCCAGTGCTCGAGCTCCACTGTGGTTTCCTGCCACTCCTTCATGAATCTCTATTATCTCAGGTTTCAGTGTAGGCCAGTAATACCCTGTTCGTAGAAATTTTAATGCCAGTCCTCGAGCTCCGCTGTGGTTTCCTGCCTCTCCTTCATGAATCTCCATGAGTAGATCCGGGATCCGAAATTTTGTAAAGTTTTCTGTCTAGGACTGTATATCTGGGCGCTCGATATTTTACCCTTTGAGCTTCATTCTGATAGATCGGAAGGGTCCCATCTAAGAGATAATCCATTATTGGGGTCATCCAACTGTTCCTTCCCATATCGATTTCCATTACTTCAGCACTAGGCATGTTATATATGTCTATTGCTGGGTGCTTGAAATCAGCCAAGTGATCACTCTTTCGGTTCGGCCATCCCTTGATCCTGTAAATCGAGAAAGCTGATTTGTCCATTTGTTCTCCGATCGTGGAAGTTCTGTATTTCGAACTTGTGGATTTTTTCTCCGAGCTCTTTTACCTTAGCCAGGTATTTCACCATGTTGTCCTCCTTTACCTCGTACAAACCCTCTATCTGACGCTGGACCAGTTCTGAGTCAGTTAGTACTTTCAGGGTTTTCATACCTGCCTTAACGGCCATTTCCATTCCTGCAATTAGAGCTTCATATTCAGCCTCATTGTTAGTTACCATGAGATCTAAAGTGTTTGCGTAGTTTAAATCCTTAGTTTCTGGTGCACTGAAATTGATTCCGGCTCAGCCTCCTTCCCTATTCGAGGACCCATCGACATGCATTAACCAAGTGTGATTTTCGACAATCATTACGTCATTGTCACAGGCTGTTGTTTCGTTGAGAGTTTCGCTAGAATAGGTTGGAGTCTCCAAGAGAAAATCAGCGAGGACTTGAGCGTTTATTGCAGTTCTTGGTCTATATTCGATCTCGAATTGTCCATGTTCGATAGCCCACTTAATCAATCTCCCCGAGGTCTCTGGTTTCGCTAGACCTTGCCTTTGGGGTTGATTAGTGAGTACAATAATCATGTAAGTTAAAAATTATGGTAGAAGCTTTCGTGCTGCGACTACCGAGGCCAAAGGAAACTTTTCTATCTCCTACTAATTCTTTTCTGCTCCTTGTAATAGTTTGCTTAAATAATGCACCGACTTGTGTTCCGACCCCTCTATCTCTACCAAAACTGAACTTATTGCTTCCTCCGAGATGGATATGTAAATGAATAAGGGTTGTCCTTCGGTTGGTTTTGCTAGTAAGTGTGGTGAAGTACTATATTCTTTCAACTGATTAAATGCTCGATCACAATCCTCGGTCCACAGAAAGGTCTTTACTTTTCGCAAGGTTTGAAAAAATGCCAGGCTCGTATCTGCTGACTTGGATATAAACTATTTAATGCAACAATCTTTCCAAACAAACTCTGCACTTGAGAGATTGTTTTCGGTGGTTTCATTTCAGTTATAGCTATATCTTTTCTGGATTTGCCTCTATTCCCCGTTGATGAACTAGGTAACCCAGGAATTTTCCGGACTTAAATCCGAAGGTAAACTTTGCAGGGTTTAACTTCATGCGGGACTTTCTTAGAATCTTGAAGCATCGGTCCAGATGATGTATATGGTCTTCCTCGTTCATGCTCTTTACTAGCATGTCATCCACATAGACCTCCATTATTTCTATGATTAATTCTCTGAACATTAACCAGTCTTTGGTACGTCGCCCCAGCATTCCTTAATCCAAAGGGCATCACAGTGAATAAATACACTACTTGCTCTGTGACAAAGGCGGTCTTTTCTTGGTCACGCTCGTCCATGTAGATTTGGTAAAAACCTTAGAAGGCATCCATCATGCTAAAAATAGCGAATCATGCGGTCGAGTCGACCAGTATATCAATTCTAGGGAGCGGGTAAGGGTCACGCGGACACAACTTATTGAGGTCGGTGAAGTCGTTACACTTCCTCCATTTATTGTCCTTTTTATCCCCTTTGGCTACTAATAGCACATTACATAGCCATTCTGAGAAATGTATCTCCCTAATTTGTTTAGCCATCATCAACCTTTCGACCTGTACTTTAATTATATTATCTTTGGTAGGACCATGGTTTCGCTTCTTCTGTCATGTTGTTTTCGCCATCGGGTCGATTTTCAAAGAGTGTGTGATGATTCATGGGTCTTTGCCCTCTATATCTTCCGAACTCCAGGCGAATACGTCAACATTCTTCCTGAGAAAGTTCACGAGCATGAGTTCTCCTTCTGGGCTAAGTTCTGTCCCGATCCTGGTGGTTTTCTTGGGGTCATTTTGTACCAGCATAATGTCCTTATGTTCTGGTGGCTTGAGGGTGAGATCGACCGGCTCTTTGCCTTTTCGATCCATCCTATCGGTACTCGGGATATAAATTTCTCTTGCTCTTCCGATAATATTATCTTCAAGTTTTCTTTTGCTGGAGTAACAGTCTTAAATTTGTCACCCAATTCCAGGGAGGTATTATAACAATCCCAAGCCATACAATGATCGTTGAATATTTCCCCTATCCCTGAAACCGTAGGAAATTTTATCTTCTGGTGGTAAGTCGAGACGACTGCTCGGAATAGGTTGGGTGCAGGTCGACATAGTATGGCATTATATGCGAAAGGTGTTTCTACGACTAGAAACATGATCATTTTAACAACCCGTTCAGGTCTTCTTCCTAACGAAACACTTAAGTTGATGGTTCCGGACGGGTTCCGGACGGCACGATTTCTGATCCTCCAAATCCTACCAAGGGTGTTGCCACCCTCTGAAGTGTTATTCGCCTAGGTTAATCTGTGTTAGAACCTCTCTTGAAATCATGTTAGCGGAACTTTCGTTATCAATTAGTATCCTTTTGACATTGTAGTTCGTCATCTCAAGCGATATTACCATAGGGAAGTAGGGGTTATCTTCCTTTGTATCCCAGGTGATGTTCCGAGGTGCTTCATCTTCATTAAAACTGATGGATTGCTCTTTTAAAACTTTATGCTCAAGTGTCCAAACTTCCCTTGGAGTTTCCAACCTTTCTTCAATTGATCTGGTGGTTCGTCTGTGGGCGTTGCGACTATCCCCTCCTGCTGGTCCACCAGAAATTGTGTGTATTGTTCCATTCAGATGGTCGTTATCCATATCTTGTGGTGGACCGTTGTTTGGGGTTCTTCTTGGTGGGGTTCTTCTTCGATTAATATTCCGAAGGCTTCTGGTTCTATTCCTCTTTCTACTATTTTGTTCGACATATTCGTCTAGCTTCGCTTCCTGGATCAGTCTTTCGATTTCCTGTTTTAGATGAAAACAATCTTCGGTACGATGGCCATCAGCGTGATGGTACTGGCAATACAAATTGTAATTTGTGGCTCCAGGTTTAGCTTGGGTAATTCTCTTAGCCGGAGGAATTCAATTGTTCCTTTCGAGTAACACTAGGATTTCTTCCCAAGAAACATTCAGTTTAGTGTATTCCAAGTGATCTACTCGATTCCTTAGAGGTTGTTCTGCTGATCGAGGTCTGGCATAGACATTAGGTCTTTTATCCTGATCATTGCGGTTGTAATCTAACCTCTGGAACACGTTTCATCTAAGGGATCGGTCGTAATTCGTTATCTTTGGTATTGGTGCTTTATCTTGCCGTTTTATTCCCGACGTTGAAGCTTTGTTCCTATGTTTATCTTTAAAGGAGTTCATCTCCTCTTGAGTCATATATTTTGAAGCTAAATTCATAATCTCCGTGAATGTCCTCGGTTGTTTTTTACTCAGGGCATTACCAAATTGCCTGTTCTTAGTAAGGTCGAATAGTATGGAGATTATGTAGTCGATGTTGGGAGAATCGATCATTAGTAGCTCCACGTTGAACCTCCCCAACCAGCTCCTTAAATACTCCCCCTCTAGCTGATTGATGGTTCCGAGGTAACTCATAGGGAGTTTCTGTCTTTTTTTACTAGCAAATTGTTGGGTAAGTTTGTTACATAATTCACGAAAGCTGAAGATGGAATTGGTTGGTTGTTTGCCAAACCAATTTAAAGCTAACCCCTAGAACGTTGTAACCATCAGTTTGGCGGTATATTCGGCTGAGTGCGCGTACAAATTCATTATATTTGTACAGCTGAACATGTAATCATCTTGATCGGTGGTACCGTCATAGCGAGGTAGGTGTCTTGGGACTTGTCCAGATGATTGTGCTTCCTAGATCTCCCTATAGAAAGTAGAACATGCGGCTATGCTCTCTTGTACTTCTCTACTTCATGCCCACGGCTGTTGAGTAGCTAGCAACCTTTGTTCCACAAGTTCTTGTACCAACTTTTCTATTTCTCTTTCTGAAACCCGCACAGTCTTTGCTCGATTTCATGTTGTTGTTCGTCCATCGAGTCGTTAATGCGTTCACCATCGGTATCCTCGTGCACCCCATCCGTTGGTGGGGGTGGGTGCGTAGTGTTGCTTCTTCCATCGTTACGTGCGTTCTTCCTCGGGCAAGCCCTATGCCTATCGAATAATTAACTCAGCCCCACGTTTGGCGCCAACTGATTTTACCGAATTTGGTTAAGTTCAGTAATATCAATAATAATACGATCAAGGCTAGATTGAATTTTATTTACGGGTTTAGTTACTTTATTCTGGATGGATCTTCTCAAAGATAAATAATATGTAATGTAGGAAGGGTATAGAATTGTATGTAAATATGTATAGCAAAAGCTCTTTATTAGAAAGATCAAGTATTACAATGTAAGTAGGCGTAAGTATGATATTCTCAGTTGTGCCCTAATACAATACAAGTGAAGGATTTATATAGGTCTACATCCATAGCTATACAAGGAAACATAACCATAATAGGATTCAGAATGATGTCCCTCAGTTCTTCGGACTCTGGAGCTAGGTAGCTGTGATACCCCTTATTAGGTCGAGCTAACCATTATAGTCGATCCGCATTTGGGCTGTGCATCTAGTAGGGCCGACCTTATTCTTCCTGATTCTTCGAATATCCTTTGGGGTGTAAAGTAGCCCCCATTAAATTAGGATTTGGTATAAAATTGAAGTAAACTATCTAGTCTATAAATACGATGAAACTTTGAAGCCGCATTTTTAATCAACTAGTTGGTGCGTTGGCGTGGGAACTGGATATGGAATACGCGTGCAATATCTTATGTAATTATTGAGTCTAATCACAATGTTATGTCATTTGTTGTTTATCTTCATAATAAAACATATTAGATTGAAAATGACCAAAATTCTTTAAACCCTTTTCACTAAATAAATTTGGGGTAAAGAATTTATTAAGATTCTAACAAGTTGATTGTTTTATTTTATGTGAAATTGTGTTTTATCCTATACAATCAGTTGCCGGAAGATGTAGCACCAGTAATGGTTATCCCAATATCTTCGAATAGTGCTACACAAAACTTTAAATCTAAGTTTTTATCGAACAAAAATGTAAAAGCTTTAAAACAACTGACATTAATTAGGGTTTTACATAACATGCCATAATGTAATATGATTTTTGTTAATAAATCATTTTACCTTTCTTGTGAGTTCAGGTAAGAAAAGGAACTCATGAAGTTGGACAATCTTTGCCACTAACATTGTCTTTTGAAGAGCGAAAACTAAATTTGTATATTCGTCCAATACCACGAACGAACGGAAGCAATGTTTATTTGGTAACAATACACTATATATATTATTAATAGAATTCATAGAGTTTTTTTTTTAGTCAACAAATACAATTACATTTTATAATTATGGTTAACTTCCCTAGGTGGCTAGTAAAACGACAAGTACTTTGATTCGAAGTTTTATTGTTTATTTCCAAATCAAAATAAACATAAAAATGTGTTTCAATACATTTTAAGAAATTAGATCAATTGATGATTAACTATTAAGTATTTGTACGACACCATGTCTACGTTAGATACGTGCTATTTCATTTTTTTTTTGACTAAAATTCGTGCATTTACATTTGAATTTCAGTTCTATGTGCATCATATAACGGACATACAATTTAGATCTCTTACGAAAGTATATTAGTTTATTGTCCATGGGCTTACTCCATCATCAGCCAAAAGTAAAAAACTGGAAGCATCAGATAAACAAGTCAAGGTATTTTTATATACATACATATGTGTGTGTGTGTTTGCGTGATTTGATTGATCATATTTAAATCTAATTAATTATCTTAGAATTTGAATTCCCAGTCATGTACTTCTCATGGACTTAGAGGCGATAAGTTGATCAGAGAAGTACTAGTGGGTTTATTTGATTTTACCACGAATGAAATTCTTCGATTTGAAACCTCTCCAACGAAAAGTTCTCAGAACAACTCAGACACGAGTTCATCCAGTCAAGGTATGATATGTGAATGACAACAATAAAGATTAATTTTTGAATAATATTAGTTTTAGTTTTATATGAAAATTCAGTTAATTATGTTGTACCACTCAAATTACAATGACTAAGTAATAATCAATATATGCATTTAATTTTGGTACTTCCGATTAAATTTTTACGAAAATGTGCAATAGTAATGCAAATTATATCCGAATTTTCTACTTTTGGGGTATACTTGCGTTGTTTGTATATATAAAAAATCGATTGATTCACCAAAGTTGTAAGAACATATCCATCAAAAGAGATTTTAGTCCACCATTTCTCAAATTTGAAGAATATGTATGTTTCTAAACTCCATAGTTATTCACTTTTTTAATTCAAAGTGTTAAATTTATGTATTTATTATAAAATTGTATATATAATTTATATATCACATTTGTTTATTAAAATAAAAAAATATATAAATTATTTAAATTTTTTGTTAAAAGATATTTAAATTGTTACATGACATTCTTTTTAAAATTAGGAAAATTTACATAGACACCCCCTGGGTTTAGGTCTAATTACAAGAAATTACCCTCCTGTTTCAAATATTACAAAGACACCCCCTTGACTTAACGGCCGTTAGTCAAACTTAACAGAAACTGTAAAATGTCTGAAATGCCCTTAATTATATTCAATATTTACATATTTAAAAAAAAACTCTACCCTCCATCCACCCGCTTCCCTCTACTCGGCGTCATCTCCGCAGCCAGAATCCTCTCCTATGTCGGCGTCCTCTCCCCTGCCGACGTCGTCTTCCCTGCCAGCTTCGTTTTCCCTACCGACGTCACTTCACTCCCAAAATCGAGTTTTCCCCAAAACTTTACTAGAACCCTAATCCCACACCATAATCCTCAATCTCAAATTCCGTCTATGAAATTCGTGCCAAATATGCAAGATTTAGTCATGCTTGAGTGAATGTTTCAATCTTTGGAATTAAATGAGTGAAAATTTCAAGCTTTTCAAGCTTGATGTCCATGGCGGCGCTAGTTGGAAGGGAAGACCGTGGGGTGGGGTGGGGTGGGGTGGGTGGATGGGGGGTGGGTAATGGGTTTTTACTTTAAAAAATTAATAAAATCAATTTATATTTTTACTTATGTTAAAACAAATTTATTAAATTTTAAATTGATTTGTTTTATTTTTGTAAGAAAATATATGATATTGGTGAAATGAAGAAGATGAGTAATTTGCAAATCAGTCCAATATTCGGCCCCTGGTCAAATTCACCCCCGTAATAGTTTATCCCGTCATTCTATTTTCAGATCTACGAATTTTACTTTTTTTCGATTTTATGTCACCGTCGGCGGTGGAGCTTCACCCACCGCCTCCCCTTTCAGCCGTAGATAAATTTATTAAATTTTAAATTGGTTTATTTTATTTTTTAAGGAAATATATGTTATTGAAATTTTATTTATCAAATTGTGTTATTGTAAAGTTATTAAAGCTTTATTTATCGAATTGTGTTATTGTAAATAAATTTATTAAATTTTAAATTGGTTTGTTATAATTTTAAAATTTAATAAATTTATTTATAATATTTATTACACGGTTACAAAGACACCCCCTGTAACACAAAATATATTACAAATACACCCCTTGGGGGCAACATTGGAAAATCATTAAAATAAATTGATGACGTCATCCTCTGCCGTTAAAAATTGATGCCGTAAGGGGTCATCTTGTAATACTGTTTTGCCAGAGGGGGTGTCTTGGTAATATTTCAAACAGGAGGCTAAGTTTCTGTGATTAGGCCTAAACCCAGGGGGTGTCTATGTAAATTTCCCTTAAAATTATGATGAGGGGTAAATTGGATTCAGACATTACTACGGCCTAGTGAGGAATATAGAGATATTGTTAAAGATCGACTATAGCGACACAATAGGTAGCAGTGAGAAGATCCTTATCTGAAAATCCTATACCAACACTAGATGACAAGGGTAATATCATGGTGACACCATTACATAGTTTCCAAGTTATGCACTCTTTTTCCCTGGCTCGGTTTTTATCCCAAAGGGTTTTTCCGAGTTAGGTTTTTAATGAGGCATATCCGAAACTTATCCAAAAATGGATCGTTCACCCAGCGTCCAATTTATACTTATTCGAGCTTAAGCTCCTCTTTACGCTCGAGAAGTGGGGGAGTATTGATGAGGGGTAAATTGGATTCAGACATTACTACGGCCTAGTGAGGTCGGACTTCGTCATTTTCGATCTCATGAGCATAAATTCGAGCCCAAGGCACGGGAATCCTACGCTGACTATACTATGGAAATTCTGGGTCCAAAGTTACTGTTGGGCCGACCTCAGGCCCAGGCCTTTGGGCTGAGTAATACGCACCTATGGGTGGTTCATCTGGTCCCGGATCCCAACTATAAATACCCCAAGCATTTATGACGATGACACAACTTTCCAGATGCTCTTCCTTCGAGACTGCTGCTCGGACTCACTTGGGAATAATAGCATAGGCTTCCTTATATGTATTTCATCCTCTAGCTTGTACGGCATCCAATAATGCTCGGATAGGACTCCCAATCCTTGTAATCTGTACTCGATCTTTCTGAATATAATATTGTTGATCTTTTACTTCCATTTACATACCATAGCATGGCATTACACACAACCCTTATCGAACTAACGAAAACGCGTAAGATCAATTGGCGCCCACCGTGGGGCCTTATTCGAGTATTAGATTGAAATATGCCTACTACGAGGAGAAAAATGTACAACCGAGGAGAACCCTCCCATGCAGCAGGAGCGCAGAATTCGGTCAATAATGAGCCCGATAATCTGTCTCGTGCAGCTCAACAACAGGAGGTTCCACCAATTATACCACAGGATAATATTCCAATTAACACGACAGTTGGGGATCTAAGGTCCATCATAGGCACGATGTGTCGAGAATTTTTGAATGGGGGAAGGGCTGATCAATCACCTGTAGATCAGCCAGCAGTTCACGGGAGACCTGAAATACCATCTTCGAACGTCCAGAGGGAGAACAGTGTACCGCGATCTATATCGCGTGCGCCAGTAATAAACCCTCCTCGGGGTGTACCATCTCGATCAGAAATTCCGCCGAGATCAGTACATGATCTGGAAGATTCAATAGTAGGGGAGAGCCACCCTTCTGGTGTTGTCAAGAACAAAAAATCGACCTACAAAAGGGTTACTGATGTTGAACTGGAAAAAATAGTGCAAGAAAGAGTGGCTAAGGAGTTGGAGAAGGAAGGTACATTGATAGGAATTCCTCGTGGCAATTATACCAACAGGCGAGCGGGAAATATTCCGAATAGAGAGAGTCTGCGAGACACGGAGGTTTCGAACAGTATCATGCATTGCTCACCGTTTTGTCAAGAAATACGCGAGGCTCGAAACGCGGAAACTGTACCGACCAGACTCCCGCGGTATAACGGGACTACCGACCCCGGTGGACACATTAACAGCTTTATTAATGTGATGAACTTGTACGGACATTCTGAGGACTTTTGCTGCAAGATCATGGTTACTACCTTCGAGGGAATTGCCCTCGACTGGTTCGAAAAGTTGCCACCTAACTCAATATTTTCCTTCGAAGAATTTTGCGATAAATTAAAACACCAATTCGCTAGCCAAAGGAAATCTAGGCTACCGGCAAATCATTTGGGAACTGTAAAACAATTGGAAGGAGAAACTTTGAGACAATGGTTAGCAAGGTTCAGCATCGAACTTCTCAAAGTTGACACTCCGCAAATTGAATATCTCTCCTCATTGATGTTCGAACTAACAAGAAGCACTCAGTTCGGGAATGCCTTATGTAGAAAACAACCGAAATCCTTCGAGAGGATTATGGAAATCGCTGAGAAATATATGATTCAGGAAGAGATGAATAAGCTGAAAAGCTCGCATGCTGTGAAACTCCCTCTAAACAAGAAACAGGATCGGGCTCCTATCCCAAAGCCCGGTGATTACGGAGGATCGAACAGAGGGTCTGTTTGGCAACGAATCAACACCTATAAACCACATATTCCACCCCAAGGATCGAATTCCTATGTACCTTCCTATGAACGAGCTCGACCTCCTAGAGCGGGAAAAATTCAATTTACCGAACTTAACAGCTCAAAGGAAGAAGTGTTAACTGTGCTAGAAGAGGGAAATTTGATTCCCGAGGCTTACAGAATCACGCAGGCTAGGCCAGGTGCGTTGGGTTACGACGAATACTGTCGATATCATCGGGCTCGGGGGCACAGCACCGAAAACTGTTACCAACTGAAAGTTGAGATAGATAAACTAATTGCACAAGGAAAACTAAGAGAATTTGTCAAGGGAGGTAACTATAACAATCGTTATAGGTCAAGGTCCGAGGAAGTTTAAAACTCAACCAAAGAAAGGTCGAAATCAAACGGAAGAGCGGTCAAACGGAGTGATAAACATGATTGCTGGTGGACCAGCAGGAGGAGATAGCAGAAATGCTAGGAAAAGAACGCTGAGGTCAATAAGAACTGGGGTCTCTGCAAAGAGGAAAATTTTGTCCTCGGAATTTCCCTCCATGGAAATCAGGTTGTGAGTTTCAATAAAGCCGATCGACCTGCAGATGTCAATTGGGATGTAAACGAAGATGATCCAGATTTTTCCATGGTATTGACATTAAAAATTGCCAATTTTGAGGTCAAGAGAGTACTGGTCGATAATGGAAGATCGGCAAACATTATCTCTTCGCAAGCTCTCACAAGGATGAACCTTTGTCACCCACGTCTGGAAGAAGTAACCACTCCCTTGGTTGGTTTTGGGGGATCGGAGATCGTCCCGCTGGGGACCATTCTTTTGAGCACGACTCTAGGAACCAAACCAAAGTATATAACAAGAATGATCAAATTCCTAGTGGTAGATACATCATTCGCTTACAATGCTATATTAGGGAGACCAGCTCTGAACATTTTCAAAGCAGTTGTATCTACCTATCACCAAAAGATAAAGTTCCCAACCGAGGGAGGAGTAGGGGAAATGAGGAACGACCTATACATGGTCTGGGAATGCTATAATTCGTCTTTAAGCATTAAAAAGAAAGTGGATCCCGAACTCCCGATTAAGAGAAGAGCAGCGGAATTGGAACCTGGCTTAGAATCCACAGTTCCTGACTGCGAGAAATTACAAGGAAAGAAAGGAAAAAATATCGACATGAGTGTGCAGGCGCCTAGCCACAAAAAAGTAACTCTAGTTCCGGGATCCCCTGAGAAATTCACCAAAATTGGAACAGAGTTAAGCGAAGGCATGGAAACCATGCTCATTGAATTATTACAGAAAAACGTGGACGTTTTTGCCTGGAGCTCGGACGATATAATTGGAATCGACCCACGGGTGATAACACATTCGTTGAATATCAATCCAAAGGCAAAACCTGTAAGACAAAAGAAGCGCAATCATGGTCGCGAAAAGGACAAAATAATCAATGCGGAGGTCGATAGATTACTAGCAGAATGGCTGTGTAATGTGGTCTTAGTTTCTAAGGGCGAAAAGATCGAAAACAAATGGAGAATGTGTAATGACTTTACAGATCTAAACAAATTGTGGCCAAGAGATCCTTATCCGTTGCCTCGGATCGATATGCTCGTAGATTCAACCGCGGGGTTTGTATTTTTTAGTATGATGGATGCTTTTCAAGGATTTTATCAGATCTTCATGAATGAAAGAGACCAGGATAAAACAGCGTTCATCACCGAGCGAGGGGTCTACTGCTTCATTGTCATGCCTTTTGGCTTAAGGAACGCAGGCGCAACCTACCAAAGGTTAGTCAATATGATGTTTAAAGATTTGATAGGGGAAATCATGGAAGTTTATGTAGACGACATGCTCGTAAAAGTATGACGGAGGAGGACCACATCAACCATCTTGATCGATGTTTTGGAATTCTAAGGAAGTATGGAATGAAGTTGAATCCTGCTAAGTGCACTTTTGGCGTGCGATCAGGAAAATTTCTCGGATATCTTGTCCATGAAAGAGGTATCGAAGCCAATCCCGAAAAGATTCGAGCAATTACCAATCTACATCCACCAAGAAAGCTCTCAGATGTTCAAAGCCTAATCGGGAAGATTATCTCATTGAATAGATTCATGTCACGGTCTGCTGACAAGAGTTTACCATTCTTCAAACTGTTGCGCAAATCTAAGAATTTCGAATGGAATGAAGAATGCGACAAGGCTTTCGAAGACCTGAAAGCATACTTAACCTCACCACCAATGTTAGCCAAGCCATCTGATGGAGAACCTCTATACTTATATATAGATGTGTCGGAAGAAGCTATTAGCTCGGTCATGGTGAAGCTCGATAAATCCGAACACAAGCCAGTGTACTATTTAAGCAAGTTATTTCAGGGCGCGGAGAAAAATTACTTGGAGATCGAGAAATTCGCGCTTGCCTTGGTGGTGGCTGCGCGAAGATTAAGGCCTTATTTTCAAACATACAAGATCGTTGTCTTAACAAATCAGCCACTAAGACAGGTCCTATCAAAGCCTGAAGCATCCGGCAGACTGATAAAATGGGCAGTAGAACTGGGTCAGTTTGAGATCGAATATCAACCACGAGTTGCAATAAAAGCACAAATTTTGGCCAACTTCATAGTCGAGTCAACAGGTTTATCGAATGAGGAAGAAGGGGCAATCTCCGAGGTAAGAATGGTCGAAAAAGCGGAAGATCAGGTATGGCTGATGCACGTGGATGGTTCCTCAACCAGGGAAGGAGGTGGAGCAGGAATTCATTTTCAAGGACCCAATGGTGAGGACTTAAGTTATCCTATCACTTTGGACTTCGTCGTCACAAACAACGAAGCAGAATATGAAGCCTTGATCGCCGGATTAGAAATGGCCATAAAAGCAAAGGTAAAATCAATTGTTGTGTTAACTGATTCTGAACTCGTTCATAGACAGGTGAAAGGCACTTACGAGGCCAGGGAGTTCAATATGATAAAATATTTGAAGAAAACAAAAAAGTTTACATGTGGGCAGATTTATTATCGAAGTTTACAGGGCTTGCTGAGGGGAAGAATGAAAGAATAATCACATGGTTATTATCGAATACATCTGCTATCGAACTAGATGTGATTCCCTCGGTCGACATCATGGAAATCGATGAGCCTAGGATTTCTTGGATCGACCCTCTTATTGCTTATCTCAGAGAAGGAAAACTTCCAGAAAACTCAAACGAAGCTCGAAGGGTCAAATACCGAGCGCCATCGTTCGCTCTGGTCGACAATCAACTCTATAAAAGATCTTCTTCTAGAATTTTGTTGAAATGTATTTCCGAAGTACACTATAATGCTATTTTAAAAGAAGTTCACGAGGGAGAGGCAGGTAATCATTGTGGTGCTCGAGCGTTAGCTCTTAAATGCTCGAGGTCAGGATATTATTGGCCTACGCTTTTCTCTGATTCGGTTGATTATGTGAAGAAATGCCACCATTGTCAAATTCACTTGAATTTAATTCATCAACCGGCCGAACATATGTACTCTATTCCAATCTGTTTGCCTTTTGATAAATGGGGCATCGATATTGTTGGGCCTTTCCCAACAGCAAGAGCTCGGAAAAACTATGTATTGGTTGCAGTAGAATATTTCAGCAAATGGGTCGAATGCGTTGCTCTGACAAATATCACTCAGTTCCAAGTTATTAATTTCTTGTGGAAAAATATTGTCTGCAGGTTCGGGATTCCTAGGATCTTAATATCTGATAACGGATCGCAGTTCGCTGGCAAAAGTATCACGGAATGGTGCGAAAAATTCGGAATACAGCAGAATTTTGCATCAGTTGGGCATCCTCAGGCTAACGGACAAACTGATGTAGTGAACAGAGAGATCGTTCGATCTCTAGAAAAGCGTTTATCTGAGGCAAAAGGGAAATGGCTCGACGAACTGCCAGGAGTCTTATGGGCCAATAGAACTACAGTTAAAGCTGCAACAGGGGAGACTCCATTCAGTCTGGTCTATGGATCGGAAGCTGTAATTCCAGTCGATAGCCTCGTACCTTCCCCCAGGGTCGAATTTTATGATCCAAAGAAAAACCAATCTCTAAGGGAAATGGAAGTTGATCATGCAGATGGTCGGAGGGACCAAGCAAGGTTGAAAATTCAGTCCACCAAGTCTAGCATGGAAAAATCCTACAATCGAAACGTTCGAATCCGAACTTTCAAAGTGGGAGATTTAGTGCTCAAGAAGGTAGAAGTATCAAAGCATGTTGGAAAACTTCAACCTAATTGGGATGGCCCCTTTGTGGTCGTTGAGGTTGGAAAGAAAGGTTCTTACAAAATTGCTTATCCTAATGGAGAGGTTCTACCTCGAGCCTGGAATGCCGTTAATTTGAGAAGATATTATGGGAGATGAAGTTGATTAGTTAATATTCTAGGCTATTACTATTTAGGCATGTCGTTCTGTTTCTTTGTTTCTCGCAGTTAAGAAAACTATATGATCAATGAAAGTTTATTCCGAATTAAGTTGCTTATTCTATGGAAGTTCGTTTCGTCAAAATCATCATTTATTCGTCATATTATGGATATTCTCGATCTTCATTCTTTTATTATCAATTTCTATTGTTCTCCATCAACTATTAAATGGGTGAAAGCTGTTGCTACGACCCTCGGGCTAAAAATGCTCTGAAACAACAAAGGGTGAAAGCCGTTGCTATGCCTCTTAGATCGAAATTATTGAATGGGTGAAAGCTGTTGCTACGACCCTCGGGCTAAAAATGCTCTAAAACGACTAAGGGTGAAAGCCGTTGCTATGCCCCTTAGATCGAAATTATTGAATGGGTGAAAGCTATTGCTACGACCCTCGGGCTAAAAATGCTCTGAAACGACTAAGGGTGAAAGCCGTTGCTATGCCCCTTAGATCGAAATTATTGAATGGGTGAAAGCTGTTGCTACGTCCCTCGGGCTAAAAATGCTCTGAAGCGACTAAGGGTGAAAGTCGTTGCTATGCCCCTTAGATCGAAATTATTGAATGGGTGAAAGTTGTTGCTACGACCCTCGGGCTAAAAATGCTCTGAAACGACTAAGGGTGAAAGTCGTTGCTATGCCCCTTAGATCAAAATTATTGAATGGGTGAAAGCTGTGATTATGACCCTCGGGCTAAAAATACTCGGAAACGACTAAGGGTGAAAGCCGTTGCTATGCCCCTTAGATCGAAGTTATTGAATGAAGACGACAAAGCGCAAAAAGCATTGCTATGCCCCTTAAAGTATAATCGAGATCGACCTAATTCTATTATTTCTTCACAGCTATATATTCGGCTAAGGAAGTTTATTCCGTCCAATTCTAAGAGAAGCAAATCTGAAATATCTAAGCTATGGGAGATGACTCATGAAATGTTTAAATTGCAAAGACTGAAATTCAAATCTATTATTAGATTTCAAAATTATCTCGCAGAAGTTGCAAATTATGAAGATCGAAATTAAGATCGATAACAATATGGAAGAGGATTCTTTCATTCATAAACTTACATGAAAATTTTTTATTACAATAAAGAAATCGAAATAATCTGAAAGTTTACATCTAGTGCGATCCTATTACAAAAGACTATCCCTATGGATGCTCAAAGAGGAAAAGTGAGGCTGGTACACTTCTACCCTTTATCCAATGTTTCCTTGCAAAATTGGTCCACAAAGGACCAAGTCGAGAGACAGGGAAGCAACTCCAGTTGAAGTACTCCTACCAAATTCGAATACCACATCCTTCAAGAAGCCGCCTCAAAGACTTGGAATCAGAGAGAGTTGGTCGCCTGCCGGTACCCTAGTCGCAATTCTTTTCGCCTGTCGATACCCTAGCCGAAAGATTTTCATATGGGAATTCCGAGGAAGTTGGAAAAGAAGGTTCGAATAAAAATCTCGAACGCTTTAATTACCGACATTAAATGGAACATGGAGCTGATCGACGAAAGTAAAAACACAATCATACTGATCCGAGGCAAAATATTTACAGACAAGTAAAAATATGAAGGTAATTTCGAGAGCTATATATAGGGGAAGGTAATTTCGAGAGCTATATATAGGGGAAGGAATTCCGTATCAACGGTGCAGATCTTTTGAACTAAACGGTCACGATACGAGCATTAAACGCTCTGACCGTTTCACTTCCCAAGAAATGAGGGACGCAAAAAAAAAAAAAAAAAAAAAAAAGAGGTGGGGAAGATAGAAGGAGACAGAACTTCCTGAAAGACAACATTTCACAATATTATTACAACAAGGTTATGTTACAACAAGAGAAATCCTAATACAACTAAACGAAATTATTCTCGGAAAGTATTTTTCGAACATCAGCGCTGCGGTCAGCATATCGGCAAATATAAGCTTCTCTCTCACGAAGCTCGAAGTCTCTTTTCTCACGTTCGTAGATATCTTTGATGTCCCTTAATTCTGAGATCACCTTCTCCTGAGATAATTTCTCCTTAAAGAATCTATTGGCTTCCAGCGCGCGATCTAGCTCAATCTTCTTCCTAGCTAGCTCAAGAGTAATAGTAGCCCGTTGCTCGATCTCACGTCTCGCCAACACATGGAGCTTAGAAAAGCATTCACCAGCCTGAGGGAAGACACGTCAATCCTAAAATAAGAAGATTATAGAACCAGGATAAAGAGGTTAGCAAAGATTACCTGGGCGAGGAAATCTTACCCAGACTGAAACAAAAACGAAGAGTATTCTCCCTTTGATAAAATCACCTCGGATATAGAGATATTGGCTCGAAGAAGGCTCAGATCGAGTTTCTCGTGCGTTACTTGGTCAAAATGGAATGTACCTCTTTTAAGCGGGAGGACACCAGAAGGAAATGTTAAAGGTTCTCCGGCCGGCAAGGAACCGAACCGAACGGGAAAAGATGCGCGCACGGATACATCCTCTCCAAAAGAAACCTTTTTAATTTTCTTGTTTGAGCCTTTGGCTTTCAAGCAAGAAGAAAGGGCGACAATCGAAGATTTACCTCCTACATGGAAGGTCTGCTTATCGGGAGCAGTGGACTTAAACGGAGCTTATTTCTTTTTCATTATGTTTCTACTATAATTGGGTTTGGGGAAGGGCACGGAAGGAATTGCAGAAACGTTCGAATTATCATTCATCTCTTGGTTTTCGGATAATTATTCGGCCGTGACAATTTCCCAAAGCTCCGATCACTGTGTATGATGTTATCGTAAAAACAAGGTAAAATGGCCTTAGTATTTATAAGAAGTACGACATCATGCCAATTACAATAATTGGTAAGTCACCACTCCCAAGAAAGATTCGATGACGCAGCCAAGTATGCAAGAATGACGTTATAAAGTTCAACAAAATGGTCAAACAGGCAATAAATTAAACATGGCACTAAGGGAAATGTGTAAATTCGAGCATCCACCAGATAGGAAAAAGCAGGAGACTATAAGAACAAATTTACAATATGTCGCTAAGTAAATCCTATTACATGATAATCAATAACGGCTGGATTCCTTCACACCAGAACCGTGGTCCGATCTCTCTAGTTCTTTCCCTTCACTAGAATCGCTTGCCGAGCTGTCAGAATCATCACTTGCTCCCTCCTTCATCATTACCTTGCGCATCAGATGAAGATCTATTCGAATTAGAAGACGGAGTGCCTTGCTCTCCCTGATCACGGGAATCCCCTTCAATGTCCACATCTTCATCCTCGGATTGAGCTTCGAGCACATCAGGGTTTGGCATTGGCACTCCAAATTCCTGAAGAAATGGAGCAAACTCGTGGTGGGCTAAGTCTTCGAGTTTGGGAGGAAGAGAAGAAGCCTTATAATCTTTTCCATAGATATTCTTATAAGGATCCATGTATGGAAGATAATCATCAAGGGCGCCTTTAATCCTTCCGGCTGTGAGGAGATGCTGAATTCCTTTATAATAGAAGGCTTGATTAATTTGACACGACCGTAAGCGAACCAAGGCGTCCAGAAAAGGTGATTCTAAAAATTCTCTTATGGCAGGAAGTCTGCCCTCCTCTCGGCCTCGAGCATAGGCCTGTTCGGATAATGCCTTAGCTTGCTCAAGATCCGATCACAGCTTGGTTACCTCTTCTTCGAGGACCCTCTTTCCGTCAAGGCCCTTCTTAGCTTCCTCGAGCTCCTTTTCAACCTCAGATAACTTGGTCGTAGTATCCCTCAACTGATCAGCCTTGGTAGCTTCCGCAGTAAGGACGTTGTGAAGGGCACTTTGAGCCATCTGAGATTCCTCGTTTAAGATGGCCTGTCGGTAAGCTTGATGACTGTACAAGTCTTCGACCTAGAGAAGAAATTAAACATTAAAGGCAAAGCAAAAAACTTTGAGGATAAATCAGTATTCGTGAGAGAACTTATATACCTTTTGAAGAGCATAGGCAAAATCACCCGCGAGCTCGAAGTCGCTTTTAAGGAATAGCGCTGTATTGTCATCCTTAAATCTCCCAGCCATGAACATCCGAAGAGACTTATCCACTGTATGTTCCCCGTTTGGGCCCAAATCAGACTCGATAGTCCCATTCTCCGGGAATCCAGCGGCCCTTGATCCTTGGAGATGGTCCTCTATGAAGTCTGCAAGATTCGGCTCGGAATGGCCAGCTCGACACTGAATAGGATTCGAACCTCGACTAATGGGTTTGACTCTCCTGGAGGACTCGAGAATATTGCTATCTCTTTTACGAGCCATCCTGGCCTGCAAAATCTCTCTTGCCCGTTCCTCCATAAGAGTATAATAACTATACCCCACTTCATTGGGATTGGAAGAGCCAGGTGGGAAAACGGATCGAAGGAGCCGGAAGCCTGAAGGTTGGATGTTCCCTCCATCTCAGCCAGAAGGCGAGAGATCCCAACTTCGGCGGTTTGAGGAATAGTTACCAAAGCATTCGAAGCTGCAATGGCATCGACGCCAGCGTTAATCTTAATCGCTTTTCGAGAGATCTTCGACGTTTGAGGACGAGGACGACCTTGGTTACCCTTCGAAAATGAAGCAACGTTCCGACCAGCTACTGATGTCCGGAACTTGTCAACAATCCCAGCTGAAAAAGGAACAGGGTTAACCATGGTCATGAAAAATTAAGTCAAAATAATTCAACGCACCTAACGTAGAGGGAGCATTAGCAGGATTGATATGAGCCTTCCCGTAATCAATTGGGGGGGTAGGAAAGGAGCACCTACTAAGCCCAGCCAACCGCAAAACTGCCTCCTAAGTCATCAAAGCTGTCTGATGAGGGTCAGCTCGAAGGGATTGCAGGAATTCGTCCGAGATTTCATTATTCATTTTTCCTCTAAGGTGGCGTTTACCATAGATCCATGATTTTGCACCAGGCCACACATACGGAGTGGGCTCGAGATTATCTTCGGAGGATGGAGAATCAGGTCCGCGGACAAAAAAGAACTCATGTTTCCAGCCTTTCAAGTTGCGGCTAACGTTGGCTGATCAGATCGAGATTTTCGGTCTCTGAGAAAAATAAACATAACCAGCGTTCGAAGACGTGGAAGCACTCATTTGAAATATTCGCCAGAAGTTCTGAAAAATAGCCTTTTTCCCTTTGGCTTTCATCAGCACGCAAAAGGCTATAATAAGCCCGATCGAATTTGGTAGAATCTGGGAGGGAGTTAACTCGAAAGCTTCCAAAATACTTTCTATCAAAGGAGGAAAAGGGATACGTAAGCCATAATGGAAATGCTTAGAATAAAAGGCTTGACATCCAGCGGGAGGGTCAGTAACTCGTTGTTCGGGAGCAGGAAGAACAATCGAGAATCCGGCGCCTAGGTATTGACCAAAGTCTGCCTGCAATTTTCCCAGATCTTTTTCCACATAGGAACAAACGATCTCGTCCGCCCTATCCTCAGTCATGTTCAGTCCTGCGCTGGTCGACGGCTCCTCCCAGTTGAATATCGTAACCACGACATTGCCACTCAGTCTATACTTCTTCTGTTCATTTTTCCCTAAGGGAAGGTCGCCATCCTCTGCGATTTCCTCCTCGGAGACTGTGGCTTCGCTCGAATTGTCTTCACCATTATCTTCCGATCCGGAACACGATTCTCTCTCCTCCCCATTAGATTTGGAAGGGGGACTCGAATCTCTCGGGTTCTCCACCACGGATGGTCAAACATCTACGACTTGCCTTCCCTCCTGATCATTTTCTCGACTTTCCACTACAGGGGATTTTCCCTTCAAATCTACTGAATTGGACATGGTAAATAAACGATGAGTACTCGAAAAAGATTGTTAGAACTCACTTATCGATCTATTCGCTCCGATCTAGTGTTTTGTTCTCCTCAGAATCGTTGATGAACAGCGGCCCTCCATCAAGGTATATATACAGGGACAAAATGGGAAATTTCAAATCGGTCCCCGAGTAACCGCGACGGTTAAACTCCTCAAGGGTGAACTTGAAGTCGTAATTCCGATAATTGCACTTATGACCCCGATATTTTCTAAAATCACAAAATTGAAGACCAACATGGCGAAAAAAGTATTTATGGGGGCGTCGATTCCGCATTCTACCACCAACCTACCCTATCAAAATCAAAGGAATATAGAGATATTGTTAAAGATCGACTATAGCGACACAATAGGTAGCAGTGAGAAGATCCTTATCTGAAAATCCTATACCAACACTAGATGACAAGGGTAATATCATGGTGACACCATTACATAGTTTCCAAGTTATGCACTCTTTTTCCCTGGCTCGGTTTTTATCCCAAAGGGTTTTTCCGAGTTAGGTTTTTAATGAGGCATATCCGAAACTTATCCAAAAATGGATCGTTCACCCAGCGTCCAATTTATACTTCTTCGAGCTTAAGCTCCTCTTTACGCTCGAGAAGTGGGGGAGTATTGATGAGGGGAAAATTGGATTCAGACATTACTACGGCCTAGTGAGGTCGGACTTCGTCATTTTCGATCTCATGAGCATAAATTCGAGCCCAAGGCACGGGAATCCTACGTTGACTATACTATGGAAATTCTGGGTCCAAAGTTACTATTGGGCCGACCTCAGGCCCAGGCCTTTGGGCTGAGTAATACGCACCTATGGGTGGTTCATCTTGTCCCGGATCCCAACTATAAATACCCCAAGCATTTATGACGATGACACAACTTCCCAGGTGCTCTTCCTTCGAGACTGCTGCTCGGACTCACTTGGGAATAATAGCATAGGCTTCCTTATATGTATTTCATCCTCTAGCTTGTACGGCATCCAATAATGCTCGGATAGGACTCCCAATCCTTGTAATCTGTACTCGATCTTTCTGAATATAATATTGTTGATCTTTTACTTCCATTTACATACCTTAGCACGGCATTACACACAACCCTTATCGAACTAACGAAAACGCGTAAGATCAAATTAAAATGTATGTTTTCATGTGTATAATTTATTTGAATATTGTTTATAATTTTGTATTAATAAATATTAATAAAGAGCATATAAAAACTTTGAAAAAATTCATTTTTAAAAAATTATGAAATAAGTTTTTAATAGAATTATTATATATTGGTATATTTTATTATATATATTTATGAATACAATGTAATTGGACATTATTTTGTATACTAAATATTTAGAAAACAAAAAATATGATAGGTAGCTAAACATTAAAGAAATACTATTGAAATGATTAAATAAAAGAGATTAGCTAAAACTAAAAATATAACTAAAATTGTTAAAGAAAACTGTTGGAAAGGCTATAAACCTTCATCCACTTATATGGTATTGAACATTAATGTAATTTTGAAAATTAAAGCATATCTATTAGTGTACTACATAAATATGGTATAAAAATTAAAAATTGACGTTACCTTTACTTGATTTGACAATGTGATGTGGTCGTTGTGCATACTCTAATATTCTCGTTCATGTATTTGTATTATGATTTATACAGGGAACATAAAAAGAAAGAGAAGGAATTGCCAACCCATAGTGGAGAAGAGCAGGTATTTAAGGATCCTACAAATAACCATTTAATGTATGTTCTTTATGACTTTGAGCCTAAATATAAGTTCGATGAGACACTACATATATTAGAATACTAGATAATTCTAAACCTTTTAATAATTTTATTTTGGTTATGTATGCGTAATAATACTCTATTGTTTTTACATAGTGCACCGAAATTAGTCTTATTTGGCATTGAAGAAGCTCTTCGTTGGGGCACAACTTAAGTTCTTTGCCTTGGAATTCTGCTGTTGCGGTACTTGGTAGGTTCCTCATTTGGTGTTTTTTTGAAAATCTCTTTTAAATTTATGATATACGATTAGTTTAGATCGGATTCAATCACATTCGGACCTAATCATTAAAAAAGTTGAATATAATTCACTTTGTGTGCACTAATTCATCACTATCAATGGAGCTCTGGTTATCAAGATTGATATGGCAAAGGCTTATGATAGGGTTGAATGGAATCTTTCGATCGAGATTCATAGATGCTTTGGACATAGAGATTTATTTTATTTCTCATCTTATGTATGCAGATGATTTACTTGTGTTATGGAGGATAATTATATCATGGACTGTTAAATCACCTATGAAAACTCGTGTGGTTTGAAATTATCTGCCCTAAATCTTCCATTCATCTAATAAAAATGTTACAAAACTCCAAACAATGTCGCGTGTGGACAAAAAAAGTTAATTAAAATAAAGCTAACGAAAAAAGGTAGGAGATGAGTAAAACTTTATCCCAAGCTTCCAGGTCTCATTATCCATGTTAAAAGTTACAATTTGACTGATAAAAACTTAAAAATGAAATTGTGGAAATCCTATAATCCACAGTTTAGAAATGAAATTTCAAATTCAGAAACAAGATTGGATTACTCTATTTTTTATGCACATGATAATTTGTTATCCAATTAAGAATCTAGGTCGAAATTCTTGATTTTTGGTGTTTGCAATGGAGCTCATTTGGAAAAATAGAAACAATGTTTTGCACTATCAAATCAAATTAAATTGGTAACATCAATATATTCTCTGCTTCTTTTTCCATGTTTGATTTTAAAATTTTAATGCATTTTGATTACCAAAAAAAGAAAATTGCACAAATAAAGTATGCTAATCATAAGGCATGCAAAAATGAAGGATCCTATCTTTATATGGCGGGATTGGCCAACCAATCTTGGTTTTGGTCCCCAAAATTTTTTCCGGATGATAATTCACTCCAATATAAATTTCCCTAGTTATTTGATATGTGGAGTTAATCAGAAAATTCTTCTTGACAATTTTGTGATTCTTAATATTTATATTCTTGCAGATGTTTTGATAGTAGATAATAATATTTTTCAACATTACGCGTCATCTATGTCCTAGTCCAGTTACTTGATTAATCGTTAAGGTTAACTATAGGTTCAATATGATAGACATGAGGAATTTTATCAATCCGATTTGATAAAGATTCAATTACATTTAACTCCATTTCTTGAAAAGTGTTAATTAATACCTCTTTGGTTTCCTTGATTTATCGAGCAGTGGTGGAACTATTGATATACCACCACTAATATTATCAAAAAATTTACTAGCCATACCATTAGCTTGAACATGATTCGAGAGGGAATCAAGAAATCTTTATCACATCCTTGAACTCTGACACATTTAAATCATGTTGATCATGACGGGTCTGAATATGCAATTTTAGGGAAAGAAAAGTTGCATATGGTAAAAATATTATTATTGGCACATATATCTTATTTGAGTGAAAATTTATGGTACATATCATGTAATCATTTCACCATTATATGTTATCCGAAGAGTAGTTGAATAACAATTTTTCAATATTTTTTCCAAGGGAGTAATCTTATTTATATAATTTGTATTCAAATTTATTGGTATAATCACGAGGCACATAACCGTTTAAAGAATTGAATGACAAGAATGGATCGAAATTACCTAAAATATTTTAATTAATATGGATAGAGTTTTTTTGAAAAATATAGATAATTTCATTTATTATATTAAACCAAATAAGATTCTCCTGAATACATAATCTGGACTGTACATTCTTTGTATTTCCAACTATAAATTAATAATTACATGTCTAAAAGTTAAAGTATTTAATAAATATTTACAAAGTGAATTTGACAGTATGGGCTTGAATTATTGGTAGAATATAATAAAACTTTTCCTTTACTTACCGAGTTTTTTTCATTAAAAAGGCGAATTGACCTTTTTCTTTGGACAAATTTTTAATTGAACGTGTAGGACATTCTTTGGCCACAATATACCAACTGTTGGTTACATAAATTTAAAGCAATGCAACCTCTTTCACACCATTTTGAATTTCACAAATTTTTTCTTCATCCGCCATTCTCTTCACTGTGTGTATGTGATTTTTATCTTTACCACAAAAATACAACTTTTGCAATTCTCTTTCTTTCTCTTTAACCAACTTCTCTGATTTGAAATGATATTGCTTGAAATTGACGGTGCGCAAATTCAAGAATATCCTAAAACTCATTGGCAAATATCAATTCGCCTTAACAGGAGGAAATTCTCTCTATTATAGTTCTGGATAAATGTCCATCGAGTAGCTAAAATATTAGATCTACTGTTGTATTTTTTGTTCTAATCATAAAAATTGAAACTAAAGTGTTCAACAAACAGTATGATACATGACTAAATTTCATTTGATTCTTCTTCTTTTTTTTGCCTTGTTGAAAACAAGATCTTGAAATAAAAATTTCATGAGATGTCCGACTAATATATTTGGGCAAAAGATGATGATTTTTTGTTATAGTTTTATTCGTTTTTATTAACTATAATTTTTTTTCTACAGGAACATTTAGCGTTCTACAGTCTTATCCAGCATCCTTCTAGGATTGTTGTCCCTTTTCATCCAGTGTTGGATTTAATTACGGTTGATAGAAAAGAAATTTGTAAATATTTTTTTCTTGATTTCCTTTTTGTTATCCGAACTTGCTCAAAAGTCTTCACATATATATTTTAGAATTTTATATGTATTAATATAGTATTCATTTTAAAATATATGAAGTGTGTGAAAAACTATAATATGACATGATTATATTGGAATAGTTAGGATTTGGTATAAAATTGAAGTAAACTTTCTAGTCTATAAATATGATGAAACTTTGAAGTGGCATTTTTAAATCAACCAGTTGGTGCGGGAACTGGATATGGAATATGCGTGGAATATCTTATGTAATTATTGCGTCTAATCACAATGATATGTCATTTGTTGTTTATCTTCATAATAAACCATATTGGATTGAAAATGACCAAAATTCATTAAACCATTTTCACTTAATAAATTTGGGTAAAGAATTTATAAAGATTCTAAAAAGTTTTTTGTTTTATTTTCTGTGACATTGTGTTTTATCCTATACAATCAGTTGTCGGAAGATGTAGCACCAATAATGGTTATCCCAATATCTTCGAATAGCGCTACACAAAAATCTAAATCTAAGTTCTTATCGAACAAAAATGTAAAAGCTTTAAAACAATTGACATTAATTAGGGTTTTACATACCATACCATATTGTAATATGATTCTTGTTAATAAATTATTTTACCTTTCTTGTGAGTTCAGGTAAGAAAAGGAACTCATGAAGTTGGACAATCTTTGCCATTAACATTGTCTTTTGATGAGCGAAAACAAAATTGTTATATTCGTCCAATACCACGAACGAACGGAAGCAAAGTTGATTTGGTAACAATACACCCTATTTATTATTAATAGAATTCTTAGAGTTTTTTTTTTAGTCAATAAATACTACGACATTTTATATCTATGGTTAACTTCCCTAGTTAGCTAGTATAATGACAAGTACTTTGATTAAAAGTTTTATTGTTTATTTCCAAATCAAAATAAACATAAAAATGTGTTTCAATGCATTTTAAGAAATTAGATCGATTGATGATTAACTATTAAGTATTTGTACGACACCATGTCTACGTTAGATACGTGCTATTTCATATTTTTTAACTAAAATTCGTACATTTACATTTGAATTTCAGTTCTATGTGCATCATATAATGGACATACAATTTAGATCTCTTACAAAAGCATATGAGTTTATTGTCAATGGGCTTACTCCATCATTAGCCAAAAGTAAAAAACTGGAAGCACAAGAGAAAAAAGTTAAGGTATATTTATATACATACATATGTGTTTGTGTGTATGTTTGCGTGATTTGATTGATCATATTTAAATTTAATTAATTATCTTAAATTTTGAACTCCCAGTCATCTACTTCTCATGGACTTAGAGGCGATAAATTGATCAGAGAAGTAGTGGGTTTATTTGATTATACCAAGAATGAAATTTTTCGATTTGAAACCTCTCCAACGGAAAGTTCTCAGAACAACTCAGACATGAGTTCGTCCAGTCAAGGTATGATTAATTTTTGAATAATATTAATTTTATATGAAAATTCAGTTAATTATGTTGTACCACTCAAATTACAATGACTAAGTAATAATCAATATATGCATTTAATTTTGGTACTTCCATTGATATTTATACGAAAATTTGCAATAATAATCCAAATTATATCCGAATTTTCTACTTTGGGGTATACTTGCGCTGTTTGTATATATCAGAAATTGATTGATTCACTAAAGTTGTAAGAACATATCCATCAACAGAGATTTTAGTCAACCATTTCTCAAATTTGAAGAATATGTGTATTTCTAAACGCCATAGTTATTCATTTTTTTAATTCAATGTGTTAAATTTATGTATTTATTATAAAATAGTATATATAATTTATATATCACCTTTGTTTATCAAAATTAAAAAATATATAAATTGTTTTAATTTTTTTATTAAAAGATATTTAAATTGTTACATGACATTGTTTTTAAAATAAAAATATATGTTTTCATGTGTATAATTTATATTCATTTAGTTGTGGTACTTCCAGTGATATTTTTACGAAAATTTGCTATAGTAATGCAAATTATATCTGAATTTTCTACTTTGATGTATACTTGCGCTGTTTTATATATCAGAAATCGATTGATTCACCAAAGATGTAAGAACATATCCATCAAAAGAGATTTTAGTCAACCATTTCCCAAATATGAAGATTATATGTGTTTCTAAACGCCATAATTTAATTGAATATTGTTCATAATTTTTTATTAATAAATATTAATAAAGATCATATAAAAACATTGAAAAAATTCATTTTTTAAAAATTATGAAATAAGTGTTTAATAGAATTATTATATATTGGTATATTTTTATTATATATATTTATGAATATAATGTAATAGGACATAATTTTGTATACTAAATATTTAGAAAACTGATGGGGGCTATTTTGCACCCCTTATAATATTCGGAGCGACAAGTCAATATACGTTAGGACCGATCAGGAGACTAATTAGATGACGAGCTGCCCGGTCCGATCTGAACTATCTATCCTTGGCGACCAAGATTGAAGTCCAAGTTCCATAGGGATTACTATACCTAGTCCTATTAGGATTATGTTTCCTTGAATAGCTAGGGTTAATATCATATAAATACCAAGTTAAACATTGTATTAAGGGACAACTACACATAATCAGAGCTTACGCCTCCATACTGGGGCAATCTGATATTAGAATCTATAGAAAAGCTTTTGCTATACTATATTCATATTTATTGTCTTGTTTACTGATTGTTCTTTACGCTTTGTTCTTTCTTGAGATTGATCCATCCGGAATAAAGTAACTAAGCCCTATAATCTATACGTAATTTTACCTCAGAAACAAACATCATTGATTTAATCTAACCCTACGAAAAATGGTTAAATCAGTTGGCGCCCACCGTGGGGCTAGGTTAATTATTCGATTGAAATATGGCTCGCCCAAGGAAGAACGCCCGTAACGGAGCAAGGAGTAACACGACGAACCCTCGTGTCACATCTGAGGATCAACAGGACGATACTAATAATAACGCCCCAATAACTAATAACAATCAATGAGAGAACGACCAACCGCCGAATCAGGAGGAACCACAAGGATAAATATCCAAAACCCTCAAGGACAACAAGGAATCCCCACCAATGTGATACCGGAAGCCCACATGACACCAACGATCCCGGTTCCTCCGTCAGACACTCAGGAGAAGCTGCGACAAATCGCTATGTTATTCAATTCACTCTGCCCAGAGGAATTACTCGTACCCGAACAGGTTCCTAGAATCCCTAGAGCTGCTAGGGCAAATCCTATTCAAAGGACACCAAGGCAGGTAGAGTAGGTCTCACAATAGGCGGAGAGCCCTGCGAGCGAGCAACGATCGTTGCATAGTCCGCAAAAGAGCAATACAAAGCCAACCGATGAGCAAATCCGGAGAAGAACAGATCGGACAAGGCCACAACCCGTCCGCCCCGGATCAAAGGAACATACCATAATCCCCATCGAGGATGACGTAGTCGACACAATGCCTAATCGAACAAGAACTGTGCGCCTCTCGGAAAGAGAAATTGAGAAGATGGTACAGGAGCGTCTGGAACAATGTCTACGAACTGTTCAAAATCCATGGGCCAGAAGCACGGAGCTCCAAGAGAGCCTAGTAGCGTGCTCTACCTTTTGTAGGGAGATAAAAGAAGCTCAATCGTCGGGTCAGATTCCGGGACGACTACCCAGATATGATGGAACCACCGACCCAGACGATTATATATTCAGTTTTACAAACATAATGAACTTATATGCTTACTCAGCAGAATACACTGCAAAGTTAATGGTCACCACATTCGAAGGACTAGCTTTGGATTGGTTTTCCAAACAACCCACCAATTCCATATTCAGCTTTCGGGAGTTATGCAATAAGCCGACTCAGCAGTTCGCTAGCCAGAAGTGACAAAAACTGCCAATGAGCTATCTAAGAACCATCCATTAACAAGAGTGAGAATCCCTACGAAACTGGTTGGCAAGGATTAACGTGGAATTGCTCAAAATCGATTCCCCAAACATCGATTACATAATCTCCATCCTTTTCGGCCTCACCAAAAACAAGCAGTTCGGGAATGCCCTGAGTAGAAAGCAACCAAGAACATTTGCGGATATTATGACCTTGGCATCAAAATACATGACTCAAGAGGAGATGAACTCTTTTAAAGATAAGAATAAAAATAATGCTCCCACCTCTAGATCAAAGCGGCAAGATAGAGTTCCTGCCCCGAAATCCATGGATTATGATAGATCCTTCAGAAAAGGGAATGTCTTTCAGCGATTAGACTATAATCACAACGATCAAGATAGGAGACCTAATATCTATCCGAGATCAAGATCGGCCGAACAGGCAAACAGGAACAGAATAAACCAAGTGGAGTACCCTAGGCTGACCGTTCCTATCGAAGAAATCTTGGTAGTACTTGAGAGGAATAATTGGATCCTCGCAGCGAAAAGAATCTCTCAACCAAGGCCAGGCGCTCGAAACTACGATCTATACTGTAGATATCACCGGGCACATGGGCATCGCACCGAGGATTGTTTTCACCTAAAATGGGAAATCAAAAAGTTGATCGAACAAGGAAAATTGGATGACTATCTAGAACGGAACAATCGCAAGAGGGGTAGGAGTCGGAGTCCACGGAACAATAATCGAAGAGGAACCTCGAGAAGAAGGTCCCCTAACAATGTTCCGCTGCAAGAATTGAACGATGATCAAGTTAACGGCACCATTCATACAATCTGAGGAGGACCCACAGACGGAGATAGCCGCAACGCTCGCCGCAAGACCCCAGGTCCATACTTGGAAATATCAGGTACCCAAAAGAAGTGTGGACGCTAGAGAGCAAACCACCGAAAGACCAGCTAATCAGTTTTTACGAGAGCGAGGTACCGAGGAACTTCGTTTGGGATGCGAAAGAGGACAACCCCGATTTCCCAATGGTAGTATCCCTTGAGATTGCGAACTACAATGTTAAAATGATCTTAATAGATAACGGGAGCTCATCGAATATCATATCTAAAGAAGTCCTAAATCAAATGAACTTGGGAGAAATAACGTTCCAAAAGGTAGCCACTCCTCTGGTAGGATTCGGAGGTTCGGAAATAGTCCCTTGTGGAACAATAAGTTTAAGTGTCTCACTCGGAAAGAAACCACAGCGCACGGTGAAGTTGATAAAATTCTTGGTGGTAGAGACTCCTTTAGCCTACAACGCGATCCTAGGACGACCCGCTCTTAACCTATTCCGAGCAGTTGTATCAACTTACCATCAGAAGATAAAATTTTCAACGGACACGAGAATCGAAAAAATAGTAAACGATCATTGTATGGCGTGGGACTGTTACAACACCTCCTTAACATTGGGAAACCGCTCCAAATAGTTTACCCCAGCTAAAAGAAAGCTCGAGGACGACGTTGATAGAGTCGAGATTGAAATCCCCAGTACAGACCGAATAGATCGAAAGAAAAAGGAACCGATCGATTTAACTATGAAACCACCGGAACACAAAGATGTCATGCTAGTACAAGGGGATCCCACAAAAACGACCAGAATCGGAACTGAACTCAGTAAGGACGGGGAAGTGATGCTGATAAACTTCCTCAGAAAAAATATCGATATCTTCGCCTGGAGTGCGAACGACATTGAGGGGATTGATCCCAGAGTAATCACCCATTCGCTAAAAATTGACCCCATGGCAAAACCTGCTAGACAAAAAAAGTGGAATCATGGGCCGATAAAAGACAAAATAATCAAGGCAGAAGTAGAAAGGCTACTCAAGGCTAAACAAATTCGAGAAATACACTTCTCGGAATGGCTATGTAATGTGGTATTAGTAGCAAAAGGGGATAAAAAGGATAATAAGTGGAGAATGTGCAATGACTTCACCCACCTTAACAAGCTATGTCCACGAGATCCATACCCCCTTCTGAGGATCGACTTATTGGTCGACTCAACTGCTGGTTTCGCAATTTTCAGCATGATGGACGCCTTCCAAGGTTTTTATCAAATATACATGGATGAGCGAGACCAAGAAAAACTGCTTTCGTAACAGAACAGGTTGTATACTGCTTCATAGTCATGCCATTTGGCCTAAGGAACGCTGGAGCCGCTTACCAGAGATTAGTTAACCTAATGTTCAAGGAGCTGATTGGAGAAATAATGGAAGTATACGTAGATGATATGCTATTCAAAAGCATGAATGAAGCCGACCACATAAAGCAACTCGATCGATGCTTTCAAATATTGAGGAAATACCGAATGAAATTGAATCCCGCAAAATGCACTTTTGGAGTAAAATCGGGAAAGTTTTTAGGATATTTGGTTCATCAGCGAGGAATTGAGGCCAATCCCGAAATGATTCGAGCTATAACTGAAATTAAACCACCTAAAACGATCTCCCAAGTACAAAGTTTAGGGGGAAAGATCGTGGCATTGAACAGATTCATCTCCAAATTGGCCGACAAAAGTTTGCCTTTCTTTCAAACTCTACGAAAGGCGAAAAATTTTGTTTGGACCGAAGAATGCGATCAGGCTTTCAACTGGCTAAAAGAATACCTGACCTCCTCCCCACTATTAGCCAAGTCAACCGATGACGAACCATTATACATTTACATATCTATCTCCGATGTGGCCATTAGTTCGGTTTTGGTAAAGATAGAAGGTGTGGAACATAAGCCTGTTTATTACTTAAGCAAGTTATTACAAGGGGCGGAGAAGAATTAATTGGAAATAGAAAATTTTTCCTTGGCCTTAGTAGTAGCGGCACGCAAACTCCGACCATACTTTTTAACCTACTAAATTGTGGTATTAACCAACCAACAGCTAAGATAGGTCTTGGCAAAGCCGGAAGCCTCTGGTAGGTTGATTAAGTGGGCAATTGAGCTAGGTCAGTTCGAAAACGAATACAAACCAAGAATTTCAATTAAAGCCCAAGTCCTGGCCGATTTCCTATTAGAAACTCCGACCTCAACACCTGAACATAGTGAATCGACCAGCCACGATAACGATATCTTGATCGTAGAAAATCAAACCTGGGTGATGCATGTCGATGGTGCTTCATGCAGAGAGGGAGGAGGTGCTGGAATCAACTTTACAGGGCCAAATAAAGAAGATATAAATTATGCAATAACCTTGGACTTCGTAGTAACGAACAACGAGGTGAAATACGAAGCACTGATTGCAAGAATGGAAATGGCGATTAAAGCCAACATAAAGAGTCTCAAAGTACTGATCGATTCGGAGTTAGTACAAAGACAATTTGAAGGTCTATACGAGGCAAAGGAATTCAACATGATCAAATAAAGCAAAAGAATTGGCTGAGAAATTTAAGAATTTTGAAATACAGAATATTCCACATTCAGAAAACAAATGGGCCGATCAACTTTCTAGATTCACAGGGTCTCATGACGGTAAAACATAAAGAGTAATAAACTGGTTAATCTCCAATACGCCAGCAATTGACATCGATGAGACGCCAGTAGCTGAAATAATGGAAATCGAAGAAGCTGAAAGAAACTGGATGACTCCAATGATAGACTATCTCCGAGAAGGAATTTTACCGCTTGATCCGAATGAGGCTCGGAAGATAAAGTATCGATCTCCAAAGTACACAATGATAAAAGGAAAACTTTACAGAAGATCTGTATCCGGAGTTCTTCTAAAATGTATTTCCGAGTCACAAACCAATGATGTCCTTCGAGAAGTACACGAAGGAGAAGCAGGGAATCATAGTGGAGCAAGAGCCTTAGCCTTAAAATGCCTCCGAACAGGTTACTATTGGCCTACCATAAACAATGATGCCATGCACAAAAATGTCATCATTGTCAAGTTCATGCAAATATAAGTCATCAACCAGCCGAGAACAAGCACCCGATACCCGTATGCTGGCCATTTGATCAATGGATTGGACATTGTGAGACCTTTCCCGGTAGCCAGGTCTAAGAAAGCATAGTCGCTGTCGAATATTACCGTAAATGGATAGAATGTGTTGCTCTTGCTCAAATAACTCAATTCCAAGTGATTAATTTCCTATGGAAGTTCATAGTATGTCGATTCGGCATCCCGAGAATCCTGATTTCTGATAATGGAACTCAATTTGCAGGAAAACAAATAATGGAATGGTGCGCCAAGCTATGAATTCAACAAAACTTCACTTCAGTAGGGCATCCAAGAGCAAAATGGTCAAACATGGAGAAGGCCTATAATCAGTTGTACGGCTACAGGTCATTAAATCAGTTGTACGGCTACAGGTCATTAAGAGAAAAAGCAGTTGTACGGCTACAGGTCATTAAATCAAACATGGAGAAGGCCTATAATCAAAAGGTACGCATACGAACCTTCAAAGAAGGCGACTTGGTGCTGAAAAAAGTAGAGGTGTCCAAGCATGTAGGAAAATTACAACAGAATTGGGATGGACCATACATTATCATTGGTGTAGGAAAGAAAGGTTCATACAAAATTGCACACTTGGACGGAACACCCTACCAAGAACATGGAATGCAGTCAACCTAAGAAAATACTATGGAAAATGAATCCTAGTAATCATCCTCGTTGATTTCTTTTGATTTGTTTGTTTTATTTTCTTTCTCGTATTATTCATTGTAATAAAGGCTTTTGCCTGAGATTCATTTTCAATATTTTTATCAATGACTATGAATTTGAAGACCGAATCAAGGATTCACACGAGTAACCCCAAAGATTTTGACCGAGTTGAGTATAAATCGATCCGCACGATAAACGCTCCTCGATCTCCAACGATCAACATGGTTGAATCCAAAAAAAGTTGATCTAAGTCCTAAAGAGTTGAGTAGAATCGATCCGCTCGATAAACGCTCATCGATCTTCATAACGACGACGACTAAAAAGGTTAAAACCAAAAATATTGGTAAAAAACCTAAGTCCAAAAGAGTTGAGTAGAATCGATCCGCTCGATAAACGCTCCTCGATCTTCATAACGACGACGACTAAAAAGGTTAAAACCAAAAATATTGGTAAAAAACCTAAGTCCTAAAGAGTTGAGTAGAATCGATCAGCTCGATAAACTCTCCTCGATCTTCAAAACGACGACGACTAAAAAGGTTAAAACCAAAAATATTGGTAAAAAACCTAAGTCCTAAAGAGTTGAGTAGAATCGATCCGCTCGATAAACACTCCTCGATCTTCATAACGACGACGACTAAAAAGGTTAAAACCAAAAATATTGGTAAAAAACCTAAGTCCTAAAGAGTTGAGTAGAATCGATCCGCTCGATAAACGCTCCTCGATCTCCATAACGACGATGACTAAAATGGTTAAAGCCAAAAAATTGGCGAAAAACCTAAGTTTTAAAAGAATTGAGTAAAATTGATTCGCTCAATAAAAACTCCTCGATCTCCATAACGACGACGACTAAAAAGGTTAAAACCAAAAATGTTGGTAAAAAACCTAAGTCCTAAAGAGTTGAGTAGAATCGATCCGCTCGATAAACGCTCCACGATCTCCATAACGACGACGACTAAAAAGGTTAAAACCAAAAATATTGGTAAAAAACCTAAGTTTTAAGAGAGTTGAGTAAAATTGATTCGCTCAATAAACACTCCTCGATCTCCATAACGACGAACAAAATGGTTGAAGCCATAAGATTGGTGAAAAACCTAAGTTTTAAAAGAGTTGAGTAAAATGGATTCGCTCAGTAAACACTCCTCGATCTCCATAACAGCGAATAAATAAGAACAAATTGAGAGAAATCAACAACATGAAAATAATAATACTGAAGTTTTATTCATCAGAGTGCAAAGAACATCTCTCAAATTACATACGAAGTTTTATTCAGAGTACAATGAACGTTTCTACTGTTTACATATCATCACAAATATTTAAGTGAAATAATCCTATTATATAGATCGGTGGTTTTCATGACAATGTCCACGAAACATCAATCTCCTCCCTAGTGCCTCGATGACTCTATTCAACCACCTAAGAAGCATGCTGCTCAAGAGGATCGACTTCTTTAGTTCGATGGCCGGGCTCTGAAGATCAACTCTTCTTTAGGTCGGAATGGCCATTACCGGCCAGATGTCCGATAACGGTCACTCGCCCAAAACGAGCTACTGCTTGTATGGTGGGGTTGACTTTTACTCTAAAGCAGCATCTCGCGAGGACCGTCACAAAAGTGAAAACTTACTAGCACATCCCGGCGGCCTATCACTCCGGAGGTAACCTCCAAGAACAGGGATGCCTGGTAGGTATGAACCCTCCATGTGCTAACAAAATACCATAGACTTCAACCCCGTGAAGACTAAGGCTAAGGCCACATGGGACCTGTCAGTACTAGGTAGGGCATCAATGGGACATGTCAGTATAAGGCAAATGATGCTTGAGTTATTATATGATAATGGTTCATGATAATGAGACTTTTTGAAAATTATGGGATCAATGGGCAAAATAAAACCCAAAGAAACTGATATCTCCATTTCGTACGGTATGAATAGATATGGGAAGAAACTGAATGTCTATTTATAGGGAGATTTTTAAGTTAATCCTACGGTTGGATAGAAATCTGATCAAGGGACGGGAATGCGACTTTTGATTTCCCGAATTTAATGCGAGTAAGTTGGAACGACGTTAGAATGGTCGATAAAACTGCTTAATGAGAATGAAGCATCAAGGTCGAAACGACCAGAATGAGAAATCCTTATACGTTCCAGAGGTATCACTGAAAACAACTTGACAATTTACGAAGAATGTTCGATCGACAAACAGAATCTTTAGAAAAAGGAGATTTAGAACAACAGATAATTACTTCTACGAAGAATTAGAAATGCGTAAGCAGAAAAGACGAAATAGTTGGTCGTTTTGACGACAAATATGTGCTTGACGACGTCAAATCCAGCTTTTCCCTTGGAGTCCAAGAAATCTGACGGACTGGTAGATAAAACAGTTGACGAAGCTAAGATATACAGACTTGTCACTGCCTCATATATCAAAGAATTGCTTATGGGGGTCTAAACTGATAGAAATAGTGTCCTGCAAGCCAGCTGTATGGCTAGCATTATTAATGAGGAACTATTCAATTTAGATTAATAAATGCACTTTTATTAAATGGTCAACTTTATCTTATGTAATATTTGTCTACGCATAAGGATAGAAGTCCTTAGATCACAGGGCTATGGGACAACCCGTGGACTGATCTCCAAGGCCGTGATCTAGAATATATTCAAGAGTCGTAGAATCCAATCGAGATAGGACATCGGTGGATTCGGTTAGACTCTCACTATTGTGTGTACTCCGATGAACTAGAGAACGCTGGGGTCCACGAGCGTGACTGGGATAGTCGACACACATAAGTGGGTGGCTTGCTGGGATGGCAAGCGCACTGAATACCCCATCAAGGAAATAACTCACCATGGAAGCGGTAGTCGCATATCGGGGTTGAAGTTATTCCAATTTATAATAGTATACGAGGAACGATCCCTAACTACTTGAGGTGATAGGGTTTATCTGGTACGAGAACTTCTATACTTTGATATGAGTTCCGACTGACTGGGGACAACCAGAAAGTCTCTGAGGATTCACATTGGGTATAGAGGAACTCGTGTGCAGATTCATATCATCAACAAAGGATCCATTGACTCGACTTGATAGGTCGAGAAATTCTCCTATGGATTTCTGTGAGAAATTAATTCTGATGAAATCCTTGGCCAAGGTAACTGACGACTTTATGTAAGTAGCTCATAAAGAATAAGTCAGAGAGAATTTATTTCGAGATCAGAATGCATATAGTCGAGACGAAACGAAAGGGAAACCGATGAAAGACCATGCCCTTAAGTCTCGACTGGGAGATGGATAAATGGAGAGATTATGTCGTATATGGAAATTATAAATGATAAAAGGTTCACTGAATTAATTCACCAGTGATTGGGCTCCATGGGCTTGTGACTGGACATCGACCGTGGAGTGTGGGAGAATTCCCAAATTAGCAGGGGTGCTAATTTTGGAATGATTGATCGACAGAGTGTTCGATTAATTTAGAGTATTAATTGCTCGAGTAATTAAATAATATTTAATTACAACCCGCGGCCAATTATGTGGTGAACCTACGGGGGCATACACAATACACATGAAGCGAAAGCGAGGAAACAAGAACGAACCAGTCGACTGGGTCGACTGGGTCAAAATCGACTGGGTCGATTAAATGGGTGGGTCGACTGGGTCGACCCATGTGGAACGAAATTGGATCCAATTGGAATTGGATCAAGATTATAAATTAAATCGGAATTTAATTTATGAGTAAATTAATTAATTAGGATTTAATTAATTAATGGAATAATTAATTAATTGGACTTGAAGTTTAATTAATTAATTGGGAGATGATTTAATTAATTGGGCTATTTAATTGGGAGATTAAATAAAGTCCTGAAAGATTAATTAAAGTAGGCCATGAATTAATTAGAAGACTTAGTCTTCTAATTAAAAGGGCCATGGCCCATGTAGGAGAATTAGTATCCTAATCCTAGAAGGATTAGGGTATGGGAGATATCTATAAATAAGAGACTAGGTCTCATATCTCACATACAACTCTACAAGAAAAATTTGCAAGAGCAAAAATTCTCTCTCCCTCTCCCACCAAATCGGCCGAACCCTTCCAGTGTTAGGAAGAATTTTTCGTCTTCGATTTTTGTTCCCAAATCGTTCCTAAAACCTAGATATTAATATAGCCTATGTTCTAGTCGATTAGGTATATTAATTTTCGTGATATTGTGGTGTATCAATCCGTAGAGGCGCAACACGTGGGGCGCTACTGCAGAGCTTGGATCGATTTCTGTGGAGGAGAGTTAAGAGTTCGTTTTAGCCTACAAGGATTTGCAAGGAGACAGGTATAAACGAGAAAACTTATACTGTCATTTATTTATATTCATATATATGCAACTAGAGAATATCCTGGCAAGATTCTTTAAGAGGCCCTAGAAAATTTTATATTCCGCTGTGCCTAGGGCTGTTTTTCTTACCGAATCCTAACAGTGGTATCAGAGCCAACTCTAGGCTTTGTATATATATGAATTTGCGAATTCTGTGTTTATTAAATCATATGTTTGATTTATGTGGCTAGTTCTTTAACTTTGCATGTTATAGGACGTATGTTTAATTAACTTAGAGTTAATGTTTGATTTTGGATTCGAAAAATTTTATCACGTTAGTTTTATTTTTGGATTGAGATTTAATTGACTGGGTTTGTTTAATTAAATCATAAGTAATCGAAGAAACAAAAAAAAAATTTTTTAGATCCGACTCGCGGTGGCACGCGGCGGTGCGCGGCTGGGCGGCCACAGCAAGCCGCTGCCAACGGCAGCGTGCTGGCAGCACGCTAGCCGCACACGCTGCGCGCAGCAGCAGCCTTCGGGCTGCTGTTTACGCGCTGCTGTGCGCGGCTGCTCGCTGCCGCACGCAGCCGCGTGCAGCGGCTGCTGCCGCAGGCAGCTCACGCGCCGCCTTGGTGGTCGCGCGTGGGCTGTCCAACGTGGCAGTCCGTGATTGGCCTCGTCTGGTTGATTTCTGGTTGGACTCTAATTCTGCCTATTTTGAAAGTCCTGAAAATCTTGGAGAATTTTGGAAGATTAGGAAACTTAGAGTTTTTGGATAAGGTAGTTATTTTGTTAGACTTAAACACTACCTTAATTAACTAATCTAGTCAAAATAGGATTATCTTGAAAATCTTGGAGATTTGAAATTTTGGGAAACTTAGAGTTTTGGATAAGGTAAGAATCTTAGAGATTTAGATTACCTTAATTAACCAATTTAATCAAGATAAGAATTGTGGATTACTTAGAGCTCAAGTAAGAGCTAATTAATCTTAGAGGTTAATTGTTAATTCAAAATTAATTAACTTGGATGAATTTTTGCGAATTAAAATTAATAAAGCCGGTAAATTTACATTATTGCCCTTATGTGAATTTATGCATGTTCTTGAGTGAATATGTGGATTGGTCGATTTTGCCCTTAAGCCCTGTGTTGTTTTTGGTTTATTTAATTTTTGGGTTGTAATTAAATGGGCCTGATTGGTGCCCTTGCTTACGCAAACAAATGTAATAGAATAGGACCATTTAAATTATGTAAGCTAGGCTTAGATTAGGCTTGGAGCCGAGAAGACCTCATGAAGACTTGGAGATCCACATGGAGGCCCATTTACCTTGGAGGACATGGAGGCCCAATTCATTACATGGAGGCCCAATCAAGCTGGATATTACAAGAAGGCCCATGATGTATGGGTTTAAAAATTGTAATAGTTAGGACATTTAATTTTCACCCTAGACTGACCAATTGATTCATCACGTGGCTCGTGATGGATCGCATAGGATGGGCAATCGACCAATCATATCTTGCTAGGTGATGAATGTTTACTTTTTCGCAAATTATTCTTTGATGTATGAGATGCATGCTTAGGATAGAAAACGTAAACAAGATAAGCATAATCTGATGAGACCTCGCACACTTAGAAACCTCCAATTGAACTTAAAATTCAATTAGAATATTAAATCGAATAACGGGCGCATATGAATAGTGTCTATGGTCCGAGCCTATCCAATTACTAGGTCTTAGGCATATTGTACGAATATATCTCGATGTCTCACGAGTCGTGGGTCGAGCTATAGGAAGATAATATGTCTATTGCCTCGATGCACGAGTTTAGTGCCAAGGGAGGGGATAGCAAGGTTTTAGGCGCTGTCTCACGAGTCGTGGGGCGTCTAGGATTGAACTATTTCTCTTCACGAGTATTGGACATGATTTAACGCTAGTAAATATGGATGTCTCACGAGTCGTGGGTCCATATCGAAAAACGAGGCTAAATGAACTTAAGGGTTAGCTGCGATGGTTAACCGTTGACATAGTCGACCACCAAGTGGATCAAATAGTATGGCCAACGAGTCGTGGGTACTAGGAGATTTCATTTGGGCCTTAAGCCCGCTAGGATATTTTAAATTCCTGAAACTTATGTGGGGGCATAAGATTTTGATTAAAATAGTGGGAGTAATTTACAAATAAAATCCATGTTTGTGAATTGTGCATTTTAAATTAATCTTTCGCGTATTTATTTCTTCTATCGTCATTTTATAGATATGATGTCAAAAGAGCTTAGAGCACTTAGAGATTTGTCCATCTCATCACTTGAACGTAATATTTTAACTGGACCCAACTTGCATTTCTGGACGCATCATTTGAATGGATTATTTGAAGCTGAAAACATATCTTATGTTTTGTCTGTGCCACCACCCATTACTATTTCACATGACGTTCCTGATGAGCTCCGTAAAAGCATCACCAAGTGGAAACTGGATGATGGCTTAGCTCGTGAATACATGTTGGAATATATGTCACTTGATCTGCGTTTGCAACATGAGCATATGGCATCCGCGAAAGAGGTTCTCTCGAATCTCAAATTCCTTTATGGGATTAGAGATGGTCGTCGCAGATTCGCGATCACGAGGGAACTCTTGCAAGCAAGAAAGAGTAGGGAAACTCCTGTCGGAATCAACGTACACAAGATGATTCGACTTCTATCTGAACTCGATGATATGGGTGTCGTGATGGACAATGATTTCCGAGTGGATATTATTCTACAATCTCTTCCTAGATCATATGACCGATTTATCGCGGACTTGAATCTCCAGAGGCGAGAGATCACTGTACATGTCCTGCGACAAATGCTCGAGGAACACGAAGCTTCTTTTGGAAAGAAAGCAAGGGTTGGCGAAAAGACTGGGCGGCGTTCAAAACCAAGACAAATGGAAACCAGAGCTCCTTACTGCACAAGGTCAAAGGAAAGGATTAAATTCGAACCTATGGAGAGTTCGAACAGGTATATTCCTTGTTGAAGTTAATTTTACAATTAACTGTGCATTTTTGGTGTTAGACACTGACTGGAGTTCTCATCCTTGTAGGTGATGGGAGCATTAAGGAAACTGGAGCCTGAGGATTGGATCCTTGAATAAAGGCAATGGAGCTGGAGCTGCTACCAAGGCCGTAGGCAAAAGTAGATTTAGGTGGTTTGATAAAGTCATTAGGAAACTTTCATTTATGTACCTAGTTTTTTTTTTTAATGAAAAACCTTTTTATTCATGTTAATGAATAATGTTGATTTTAAATAAAAGCTCCTGTTTTTGTTTTTCATTTGGTACATTAAATTATTGACTTTACATTATAAAACCACCTAAGTTAGTCATGCACGTACAACAAAACAAAAGGAAACAAGATAATGAAATATCTGCCCAATTATGGCACGCTCGACTTGGACATATATCTAAGTCAAGGATTCAAAAGTTAGCATCATCTGGCGCGATTGAAATCAATCGCATTGATGAAATGCCGACATGTGAACCATGTTTAAAGGGTAAAATGGCTAAGTTGCCGTTTAAGGGAAACCCTGAGCGAGCCAAGCAAACATTGGACTTAATACATACTGACGTATGTGGACCACTAAGGAAAAGCGCCCGAGGTGGTTATGACTACTTCATCACTTTCACTGACGACTTTAGTCGTTATGGATATGTGTTCTTGTTGAAACACAAGTCTGAAGCCTTTGAGCGATTCAAAGAATTCAAGATGGAAGTAGAGAATCAACTTGGTCATACGATAAAGGCTCTTCGTTCTGACCGAGGTGGAGAATTTCTAAGTAACGAATTTCTGAATTATCTTGTAGAGCATGGAATACTATCGCAGTGGACTCCTCCTGCAACACCCCAATTAAATGGAGTAGCAGAGAGAAGGAATCGAACCTTGATGGACATGGTTCGATCCATGATGAGTGCCACTGACTTACCTCTTTCATTTTGGGGACATGCCCTCCTCACGGCAACGAAGATACTGAATATGGTACCTTCGAAATCCGTAGAAAAGACACCATACGAACTATGGTTTGGCAAGGCACCCTCATACGCATTCATGCGCATATGGGGATCTCCCGCTTACGTTAAAAAGCTAGTGGGAGATAAATTGGAAACTAGATCCACTTTGTGCAAATTCGTGGGGTATCCGGAAAACTCAATAGGATACGAGTTCTACGATCCTACAAGACAAACAACGTTTGTCTCGAGGAACGCTCACTTCTTGGAGAAGGATTTCTTGGTGGACAAGAAAGAAAATAACGTAGAACTAGATGAGGTCACTGAAGCTGAAAAGACCTTAGAGGTCGATCGAGCTGACCCGTCACCACAGGCAGTGGGAGAACAAGAGCATGAAGGTGCACCAGAAAGTACACCGATACTTCGTAGGTCAGAAAGACAACGTAGAGAACCCGAAAGGTACTACGGTCTGCTGCATGAGACTGGACAGTCTCTAACCGACCCAAGAACTTACGAAGAGGCTATGCTAGACATAGACTCGGGAAAGTGGCGCGAAGCCATGGAATCCGAACTGGACTCCATGCACTCAAACAAGGTCTGGGCTTGGTAGATCCACCAGTGGGAGTGGCTCCCGTGGGTTGCAAGTGGATCTATAAGCAAAAGCTTGGAGTGAACGGAGAGGTGATTACCTACAAGGCGCGACTAGTGGCAAAAGGATACACTCAAAGACCAGGTATCGACTTTGAGGAGACCTTCTCGCCCGTCGCAATGCCCAAATCCATTCGGATCTTGCTGGCCATAGCTGCGTGGTATAACTACGAGATATGGCAGATGGATGTAAAGACTGCCTTTCTCAATGGAGACATTGATAAGGAGATCTACATGGAGCAACCAAAAGGATATGCATCCAAAGGAGATGAACACAAGGTGTGCAAACTCCAGAGGTCCATTTATGGACTGAAGCAAGCTTCCCGAAGTTGGAACATTCGTTTTGATGAGACAATCCAAACTTTTGGATTCATCAAGAACATGTTCGAACCTTGCGTGTACAAGAAGATCAGTGGGAGTACAGTTGAATTTTTGGTGCTTTACGTTGACGACATTCTTCTCATTGGAAACAATGTAAAAGCATTGTCTGAAACTAAAGCATGGTTGTCTACACAATTCTCAATGAAGGATATGGGAGAAGCATCCTTCGTACTAGGTATAAGGATCTACCGAGATAGATCAAAAGGACTGCTGGGCCTCTCCCAATCCCAGTACATAGATAAAATCTTGAAAAGATTTAGTATGGAAGAATCCAAGAGAGGATTGCTTCCAATGAGACATGGGATTGCACTCTCTAAGTCTATGGCCCCAAAGACGCCTGAAGAGAGAAGCAATATGTCTCGAGTACCATATGCATCCGCGATAGGAAGCATAATGTATGGTATGCTATGTACGAGACCAGACGTAGCATACGCTCTTAGCGTAACAAGTCGCTACCAGTCTGATCCAGGTGAGCAGCACTGGATAGCCGTAAAGGCAATTCTGAAGTACCTGAGAAGGACTAAGGAATTGTTCTTGGTATACGGTGGAGGAGAATTGAAATTGGAAGGCTATACAGACTCAAGCTTCCAATGTGATGTAGACGACTTCAAGTCGACATCAGGATATGTTTTCTGCCTCAATGGTGGTGCGGTTAGCTGGAAGAGCTCCAAGCAGGAAACAACCGCGGATTCAACCACTGAAGCAGAATACATTGCCGCGAGTGACGCAGCAAAGGAAGGTGTTTGGATGAGGAACTTCATCCAGGAATTGGATGTGATACCTAGCATTGCTGAGCCCATTACTATCTTCTGCGATAATAATGGGGCAATAGCGCAAGCAAAGGAGCCGAGATCTCATCAGAAATCCAAGCACGTCCAGAGACGATACCATGTGATAAGAGATATCATTGGTAGAGGAGACATTAAGATGGAACGTGTCGACTCGGAAGATAATACGGCGGACCCGCTAACGAAGCCTCTGCCTCAAAAGGCATTTGAGAAACATCTGCATAAGATGGGACTCAAGAACATAAAAGACTGGCTTTAGGACAAGTGGGAGATTGATAGAAATAGTGTCCTGCAAGCCAGCTGTATGGCTAGCATTAATTGTAATTAATGAGGAACTATTCAATTTAGATTAATAAATGCACTTTTATTAAATGGTCAACTTTATCTTATGTAATATTTGTCTACGCATAAGGATAGAAGTCCTTAGATCACAGGGCTATGGGACAACCCGTGGACTGATCTCCAAGGCCGTGATCTAGAATATATTCAAGAGTCGTAGAATCCAATCGAGATAGGACATCGTTGGATTCGGTTAGACTCTCACTATTGTGTGTACTCCGATGAACTGGAGAACGCTGGGGTCCACGAGCGTGACTGGGATAGTCGACACACATAAGTGGGTGGCTTGCTGGGATGGCAAGCGCACTGAATACCCCATCAAGGAAATAACTCACCATGGAAGCGGTAGTCGCATATCGGGGTTGAAGTTATTCCAATTTATAATAGTATACGAGGAACGATCCCTAACTACTTGAGGTGATAGGGTTTATCTGGTACGAGAACTTCTATACTTTGATATGAGTTCCGACTGACTGGGGACAACCAGAAAGTCTCTGAGGATTCACATTGGGTATAGAGGAACTCGTGTGCAGATTCATATCATCAACAAAGGATCCATTGACTCGACTTGATAGGTCGAGAAATTCTCCTATGGATTTCTGCGAGAAATTAATTCTGATGAAATCCTTGGCCAAGGTAACTGACGACTTTATGTAAGTAGCTCATAAAGAATAAGTCAGAGAGAATTTATTTCGAGATCAGAATGCATATAGTCGAGACGAAACGAAAGGGAAACCGATGAAAGACCATGCCCTTAAGTCTCGACTGGGAGATTGATAAATGGAGAGATTATGTCGTATATGGAAATTATAAATGATAAAAGGTTCACTGAATTAATTCACCAGTGATTGGGCTCCATGGGCTTGTGACTGGACATCGACCGTGGAGTGTGGGAGAATTCCCAAATTAGCAGGGGTGCTAATTTTGGAATGATTGATCGACAGAGTGTTCGATTAATTTAGAGTATTAATTGCTCGAGTAATTAAATAATATTTAATTACAACCCGCGGCCAATTATGTGGTGAACCTACGGGGGCATACACAATACACATGAAGCGAAAGCGAGGAAACAAGAACGAACCAGTCGACTGGGTCGACTGGGTCAAAATCGACTAGGTCGATTAAATGGGTGGGTCGACTGGGTCGACCCATGTGGAACGAAATTGGATCCAATTGGAATTGGATCAAGATTATAAATTAAATCGGAATTTAATTTATGAGTAAATTAATTAATTAGGATTTAATTAATTAATGGAATAATTAATTAATTGGACTTGAAGTTTAATTAATTAATTGGGAGATGATTTAATTAATTGGGCTATTTAATTGGGAGATTAAATAAAGTCTTGAAAGATTAATTAAAGTGGGCCATGAATTAATTAGAAGACTTAGTCTTCTAATTAAAAGGGCCATGGCCCATGTAGGAGAATTAGTATCCTAATCCTAGAAGGATTAGGGTATGGGAGATATCTATAAATAAGAGACTAGGTCTCATATCTCACATACAACTCTACAAGAAAAATTTGCAAGAGCAAAAATTCTCTCTCCCTCTCCCACCAAATCGGCCGAACCCTTCCAGTGTTAGGAAGAATTTTTCGTCTTCGATTTTTGTTCCCAAATCGTTCCAAAAACCTAGATATTAATATAGCCTATGTTCTAGTCGATTAGGTATATTAATTTTCGTGATATTGTGGTGTATCAATCCGTAGAGGCGCAACACGTGGGGCGCTACTGCAGAGCTTGGATCGATTTCTGTGGAGGAGAGTTCAGAGTTCGTTTTAGCCTACAAGGATTTGCAAGGAGACAGGTATAAACGAGAAAACTTATACTGTCATTTATTTATATTCATATATATGCAACTAGAGAATATCCTGGCAAGATTCTTTAAGAGGCCCTAGAAAATTTTATATTCCGCTGTGCCTAGGGCTGTTTTTCTTACCGAATCCTAACATAAACAAGCAGGATCTAACTATTGATTCTACATTTTCCAATTCCTCCCATACCAGAGAATTAACATATTGATACACTGGTTGCTTTATTTGAGGAACATGAAACTCACAATCAGTGCAAAGAAACATGGCGTTCAAGAAAATGGGTAGAACGAAATCCCTTCTAAGAGCTTAAACTTTTAAAAGAACAGCAATGCTCAAGGGAGGTGATAATAACACCCTTATATAGAAGCTCATGACAAATATTTTACAAACACTAATCGATCATCGATAAGGATGATAAACGTACATTACAGTTCTCTGACAAGGCGATTACATGAACGACCTACAGTTAACAATTTACAATGATTAAACTAACTATAGAAATAGCCTAAAGAACTATGCATGTTCGATCAACGTACTTATACGTGGTTAAAATTCAAGCTATTCACGACTGATCAACCAAAGCGAACTACTCTTTCAGACAGAGATGATCGCCCACGAAGTCAAATATCAGATAAGTCTATATCTCCTACTTACTGAAGAAATTTGTATTTGATTAAATCGACAATATTGCGCAAGACATAATAAATCTAAGCGCGTCAACATGCTACATTATTTAAGGCAATTGACTTAGCAGAAATTGAAATTGTCATTAATATTTTTCCTTACAAAGCAAAATATTTAGCCAGACAACCACATACAGGTCATCAAGGTTGATTGCCATCGCCGGGACGACTCGAAGAAGCACCCTTTCAAGGAGTTGCAGTCTCCAGAAACGTCTTCAGCTCCTCTTGACGCTTCTGATAACCGGCATCATAGCCTTGTTCATAAGCATGCCGACGGGACTCCTCTAAATGGGCGTGTAACTGATCCTTCTCCTTCTCGAGAGCCGATTTTTCTTCGCGTAATTTCTGAAGATCATCATTAAGTGGCCAGAGTTGGAGAGCCTGCCCTTCTGCCTTTGCTCTCTCCGAGTCCAAGCAAAGCTTCATGTTCTCCTTGCTGAACCATAAATCATCGCCATGAACGCCCAGCTGCAGTGCAAAGTATTTTCCCTGAAAAGAGAGGGGTCTTATGTAACAAAACAACACAAAAAAATACAAGACTAAGTTCAGAAAGAAAAATACCTGCTCAAATAGTTTGACGAGGGACTGAACGAGGCGAACGTTGGAAGTACCCTCATGCTTCCTTAACTCACCAGGAAAGATGGTACTCATACCCAAATCCCATGATAAAGTGTCAAGTTCAAAAGAATTGGGCAATTCACTATTAAGGGGAATATTATCATGCCGAGGAATTACTGACTCCGTTATATCCCTAACTTGTTCAAGGATACAATGATCATCCAACAAACGTGGGGATTCCCTCTCATTGGGACTTACTGAAGTCTCTTTCCCCGAAGAAGAAATAATGGTTCGACGACTAGACCTCAATCCCGGCCGACCTCCAGAGGAACCGTCAGCTAACACAAGACGAGAAGGGGGACGTACAAAGAAAAAATGAGATTTCCAGGATGGATTGCTGGAAACTGGAGAATCAAAAATAGAGCGACCAGACTTTTGACTGGCAAAAAAGTATCCGCGGTTCGAGGAACTAGAAATGTTAAAACGAAATAATTGTGTAAAATTATGATGAGAGGGCTGAAAGCCTTTTGCTATCATCCGAACTGAAAAACACACGATAAAAGCCACGGAATTTGGGATTAGTTGTGTTAAGGAGACACTAAATATTTTTAGAATATCAAGAAATAAGGCAGATAAGGGAAGGCGTAGACCATAATTGAAATGGGCGGTATAAAAAGCCCGACAACCTTCCGATGGAGAAGTAACTCTTTTGGAAGGAGAAGGGAGGATAATTTCAGAACCTTCCGGAAAGTACTTCGCATAATTGTCCATGACCTCGTGGAAAGTCTCATCGGTATACGCGCAAGCAAGATCCTCGATTGGTTCAGATATTTGAGGAGCAGTACCCTTGCCTTTCTTGGCCTGGCCGCAACCTCGGAATCTGATATAATTTGCACCTTGAAAGTATCCTTATCAGGAATGGTGATTTCAGATACACCAGTCTGTTCTGTTGGAGGGCTGGGAATTGCCCCCTCCTCGATGATAGGGGCAACTCCTTCCATAGTAGATGAAGAAGATGTCTTCGAAAGTGAAGCCATTTCGGTGGTGATTTAACCGTTTTTCGTCGGGTTAATTTAATATCAGTGAATTTGTGATATCGGGGGTTTGGATATCGAATTATTCAGTATATTGGGTTCTGTTACTTTATTCTGGATGGATCGTTTGCAAAGAAAAGCAATAATCAAAGGCAAGAAGTAAAACCATTAACGAAATTAAGAACGCAATGATATGGAGGTAAAGTTCTGCAATAATAATGGATATTATTGAGTTCTATTGTTATCAATGTATTCTTGTGTAATCTCAGAATTAAGAGAATTCGTAGTTGTCTTATACAATGAATAACTAGGTATTTATATTACGCTAAACCTAGTATTACAAGGAATCATAGTCCTAGTTGGACTCGGCCCAACCTATCCTTCTTGGGTCCGGAGTGTAATCTTTACTCGGAGCGAGCGGCATCAGGCTGGGTTAGTAAGAAGATCTCGATCCGTTAGAATTGGTCGAATCGATCTTGTAATCTTTGTTCGATCAGACTAGTATGTAGGGTGCGAAATAGCCCCCATCAGTACTCCCTCACTTCTTCGAGCGTATAGACAATAGGAGCTCGTAGAAGTAGATAAAACTTGTCGACTGTTTCTTTTCTATGAACGGAGCCTCGTTAAAAACCTTACTTAAGAAAAAACCCAGTGGGAAAAAATCTTAAGTAAGGAAAAGAGTGCTACGTATCATAGATAGTCGTTTCTTCTGTCTAATTATGGATCGCCACGCGTCCATTCAGGAGGCTTTTTGTATCCTTCCGTTTTTGGCGGGAATTTGAGTAGCTGCGATGAGTTCGAAACGTCTTTTCTCATTTCCTTATAAATAGGTGACTTTCGAGTTTGCCATTTCTCTTTTATGTTTGCTTTTAGATCGCAGTCATTTTTTAGTTTGGTCGTTCGTCGTATAAAATTTTCCTTTCATCGACCTTCTTCTTCCGAGAACTAAAATATAGATGGCTTCCGTAAGAAGGTCTTCTTCTTCTCCTAGAGAGATCATCGCTCCCGATAACGAGGAGGTGTTACATTCTAATCCTCTGGGTGAACAAACCACGATATCTGATCTTGTTATCCCTGTAGAAGATACTTACAAGGTACGAATCCTTTCCGATGCGGATGTAGCCGCCCGAGCCAAAAAGGGCAAGGGTACTGTTCCTCAGATTTCTGAACCAATTGAGGATGTAGCTTGCGCATATACGGAGGAAACATTCCCTGAAGTCGTGAATAACTATACCAAATATTTCCCGGAAGGTTCTGAAATAATTCTTCCTTCCCCTACTGATAGGGTCACTTCTCCACCGGAGGGATGTCGAGCCTTTTATACGGCTCACTTTAATAGCGGACTGCGTCTTCCTTTGTCTCCCCTTTTCCTGGAAGTTCTGAAAACTTTCAGCGTGTGCTTGACACAACTGGTTCCAAATTCTGTTGCTTTCGTGGTTTGTTTTTCCGTTCTGATGATTGCAAAGGGGTTTAAACCTTCTTTCCGCAATTTTACGCAACTTTTCCGTTTTAATATTTCTAGTTCTTCAAATCGTGGATATTTCTTTGCTAGTCAGCGACCTAGCCGAGCAATCTTTGATGCTCCGGTTTCTAGTAATCCCTCATGGAAATCTCATTTCTTCTTTGTTCGTCCTCCGTCTAATCTCCGTTTGGCGGATGGTTCGACCATGCGTTTCTCGTGGGATCATGGTTCCAGGTGGATTCCCGGAGGTCGCTCACCGACTGGTGAACTTGTTCCTGACGATGTACAGTTTATCACTGAGATTCCCGAGATGCGTACAAACAAATATCAAAGCGCTCTTCTGATTGGGGAATCTTTTCTTCGTAAGGCGGGGTTAAGTGTCCATAATTTTCCCATCAGTTCATCATCTGAACCTCTAGGTTAGCACTTTATTTGATCTTTAGTATTGTCACTATACTTTTTATATGGAGAAATTAACTTTATTTTGTTTCTTTTTCAGCTCATATGGTAGAAAACTCCCGACACTCTTCGAAGGGAAAAATGGTGCTGTCGAAATCTTCCAAGTCAGTGGAGAATAATCCTATCGAGCAGAGGGCGTCTCGAAAGAGGAAATTGGAATTGGGTCACGAATCCGAGGAGAATAGAGAGGAATCTCCGGATTCTCCACGTGAGTCCCCTATTCGTCAGGGCATGGGATCCGGTTATCCTCCGCTTCATCTTAGAACATCTTTGGGTATTCGAGGATGTCGTAGCTGGTCGATGCCTCATCCCACTAATAATCCAGTTGATAGAAAGAGGAGTTACTATGGACGTTCTGGTGACGACCTTTCTTTACTCGGGGATAAACATCCAAATCCTACTCTGGTCGAAATGATCGAGGATCATTTAGAGGGAAGGAGGGCCGCTGGTTATTCCGAGAAGGATTCTCTTATTCATGATAATAACGAGAATGCGGTCGATAAGGCGACCCGTATTCTTTTATCTGGCGTTCATACTCGCGATCTTAATAAGCTTCTTCATAAGGATCCTTTGGAGAAATTCCAGCGAGCTTCTCTTTACGCTGAAAAGGTGAGATCCTTTTCTTTCTTATTATTCAGATGAAGTGATATTTTAAGATTTTCTTAATTCGCTAATTCGTTTCTTTCTGACCCCTTCGTTATTTCAGGTTAACACCTGTCTGACATCATACGCCTATGAAAATTCTCTTTGGAAACAACAGTGCGAATTCCTTGAAGAGAAATATAAAGTTTTACTTCACAAATCTTCCGGTTCAGAAGTTGGTCCCTCGACATCTTCCTCTGTTCCTGTCGTTGAGACTCGTGCTGCCGGGACCGAAGATCAAGAAATGCTAGATAGAGTGATAGAGGTTTCTCGCGCTCAGGAACAAACCAATCAAATGGCAAGAAAATTAGAAGAATTGCAGTTGCAGAGCACGACTCGGATTAGTGAGCTTGAATCTCAAGTGTCAAGCCTTGAAGCTTCTTTAGAGGAGTATGAAAATGACGTCCCACTTAGGCAAAGGGATCGATATGTTAGGAAATCTGATGAACAAGTCGTTCGTGAATTCCTCAACTCTCCTGTTCATACGGCGTTGGTGTACCGGATGGTCGGTCCTCTTCTTGAGAATACCTTTAAAAAATCGATTCATCAACTGGTCGCTTTGGAGATGATCGAGGATCGTCGGAAGGAGTATTTTAAGGCAGCTCATATCCGGTTGAACCGTTATGGCGAGCTTTATTCTTCTTCTGAGGTTCCAGATGTCGAATATCAAGGTTTTCCTCTGGCTCATCTTGTCGAGGAATTTGGAAATCCATTGCCGATTCCTCCTTCTGATGTTAACGATGAGCTCGATAATACTTTCATCGATCCAGTAGATGAAGAAGAAGACGAAGACGATATAGGCATGACTGAGGTCGTCAATAGTGAGCAGAAGATTTCGGATAGCGACCAGGCTTCTTAAAGTAGTGATTTATTTTTGAAATAATCTTTGTAATTATCCGCTTGTAGGTTAAATTGTAGCTTAGCTTTCCCTACTTTGTACACTAAACGTTTCTTATTCAGACAGTCGTGTCCTTTCACATTCGCTGTAATGATTCAGACAAGTCATTTAATTTGCCGTAATCATTATGTATGTGTCTTTTCAAATTCTAGCGTTTGCTCCAAGGTCAGTTTTCCTGTTTCGCGCCCTTTCTTCGGGTTAGTCGCGTCTTTTCGTGCAGTATAAATACGAGAGGTAAAATTTGACTTGTCTTTTTTACTGCTATACTCCTCTCTTAACATAATACTCTTTCTTGAGCTAGTCGATAAACTTCCTCGATATTAATTTATATTTTTCCGTAATCCGATCATGAGTAACCTTTTCGGTAATACTTCGAAGCGACCTTCTCGTGAGGGCGCTAGGGATAATAGATCGAAGAAATTTCGAAGAGAAGGGCCTTCGATGGAGCCTCCTCGTTCGTCCTCAGTTAGTAGTTCGATGATCGATACTCCTATTACCACGTTCCAACCTTTGTCAGAAGTTAGTTCGTCGCTCCTCCAACCAAACTTTTCTTCTACCCCCGCGGGAGGTAATAGATCTTCCCCAGGTCGATTAGCTTTCGGAGACCCATCCAACATGGAACAGGTTTACGACATACCTGTTTCTTCAGGTTTTTCTTATTACGAGTATGGATCTCATGGAGGGGATTTTGTTAGTTCCCTTCCTTTTTCTACTTCTACTGCCCTGCTAGTTAGTGAAGGGCAAGTCGGTGATGGTTTTTCTGTCAATCCTTCCATAACGCAGTCTATTTCGCAATATGGTCCTGAATATCTGTTTCATGATACCACTGTAACGACTGCTTCTTTTGAGTCTGGGGGACCTTCTGGGGGTCGACCTGGGTCGAGGTCTGGTCGTCGGACCATTATATCTGCTTCCGGCAAAGAGACCTCTGTTAGTCCCGACGAGAGGGACTCCCCTCGTCCGTTAGATGATCGCTGCGTGCTTATGCAGGTTAATGACATTCTTTTGTCGGAGACTCCACGTTCCGACGGTGTCCCTTTGACAAGCGAACTGCCTGGTTCTGTTGAACCTGATGCTTTGTCTTGGGACTTAGGTATGAGTACTATTTTGCCCGGTGAATTGAGGAAGCTCGAAGGTACTTCCAATGTTCGCCTTGTTCAATCTCTGGTGAAGATATGTGAACAGGTAAACATATTTCGAACATTTTTCCTGTTCTTTGTTTTGAATTCTTTGTTGTACGGCGGTTTTTCTTACTCTTTTCTGTTTTTAGGGCAAGTATTTTGCACTCCAGCTGGGTGTGCAAAATGATGAACTGTGGAATAGTCGGAGAGCTCTTCAAGTTCAGCTGGAGTCGGAGAAAGCTAAAACCAGGGGTTTGGAGCTGCAGCTGCAACTTGCTAAAGATGATCTCCAAAAGTTAGAGGCTGACAAAGTTATTCTTGAGAAAGAGAAAGGCGACCTAGTGCAGGCTGCCGCGTCGGCAGAGGGATCTCGTCAACAGGCATATGATGATGGTTATGATGCCGGTTATCTTAAGCGCCAGGAGGAGTTGATGGCATTTGCTGGTAACCTAACTCCTCGGAGGCCTGTTTCTGCTGGTCGCCCCTCTGGCGATTCTTCTCAATGATTTTTATTCGATCTGGCAGACCTTGGACTGTCTCTTTTTTTTTTTTTTTTTTTTTTTTTTTTTTTTTTTGTCGCCCAACATTTGTGCATTCGTTTGGGCTGAAATTTTGTAATGGGAGAAGTACTAAAATGGAAATATTATGATCTCTTCTGTAGGCAGATTCTTGCCTTGATTCTAATGATATATCTTTTTCATATATGTAATTGCTACGCACAAATATACCATCATGTAGTAATTGACAAAGATTAGTTTTACTTATCTGAATTTTTATTTCTGCGGAGAGATTTGAGTATGGAGAAAGTAAGCTTGATCTTGCTTTGGTCGCTTGTAAGATAACTGAACGGTATAATATTTGCTTCGCATATTTAATCTTTGTTGATCGATCCAGCCGATCGTCGTTGTGTAAACCCTTAGCTGTCTGGTCGATGCTCGATTCATGCCTTATAAATTTGTCCTTATATGACATATATCTTATATAAGGAGGTTATTGTTCCTCCCGTTGAATTTCAGTTCTTCTTTTCCTCAGAGAGAAATTTTCCTTTAGGTGCTTTTCACCTATCCATGTCTTCCATTATTAGCTTTTCAACTATACATATCCCTAACCAGTATATCATACTCTTGATATGGGAGGAATTGGAAAATGTAACAGTCCTGGCCAGATCTGACCCGTTCAGACCTCCTTCAGCAATTCTTTGGAAAATTAGGCAGTGACGGCCTTATAGTTTCGAATAGGGAGGGCTATTCTCCTGATTTCGATGTCAGATTTCTTGGATTCTAAATGGAATTCTTGTATGGCCAACTTAGTAGTCCCCCTATGATGTATGAGGCAGTTACGATCCCCATATGGTGGAGGCTCTGGTCGTTTTTAAGCATTTATCCTCTTTCAACGGTCTAATTTTGCATGCCTTCGTCGAGGAGTTCTTAATATTTTCTATTAGGCGACCCTCATATATGATCGTGCAGGTCGTTTTGGTCTTTGAACTTCTTTAAGTTTTCTTGGATTATTTGTCGATCGCTTCGATCTGTAGATTTGTTTGTCATCGATCTGTTGAGTCGATCAGACGGGGCGCCGTTCCAACTTACTTGCATTTATTTCGGGAAGTCAAAGGGTCGCGTTTTCGTCCCTTGATTAAACTCCTATTATCCGTAGGATCATTCTCACGGGCGCCTATAAATAAGTAGACAGTTTCCTTATTTTCCATTCATAACAATGAAGATCTCTGTTTCTTTAGATTTCATTTTGCCTTCGGACCCCATAATGTTCAAGAAGTCACATTATCGTGATTTGTTCGTTCGCAGTAAAGAAATTGTCCCCAGTCTTGTATTGACGGGTCCCATGTCAGCCCTTCCTTGTATCGACGGATCCCATGAGGTCTCTGCCTTAGTCTGCATCACATTAGAGGTCCGTGGTTTCCATCTGCACATGGAGGGTTCGTACTTTGCCGGCCATCCTCGTCCTTGGAGGTTACTTCCGGATTGATAGACCACCGGGGTGGCCGGTAAAGTTACCGTTTCACGACGGTCCTGAAGAGATGCTGCTTCAGAGTAAAATGTTTTATAGATAATGTAAAAGCAGTATCTTTTGTGGGTGAATTGAGTACTGCTGGTTATCTGGCTGGTAATGCTCATTTCACCTGGAGGAATATACCGATCTTCAGAGCCTGGCCATCGAACCAAAGAAGTCAATCATCCTGAGCAGCATGCTTCTTAGGTGGTTTATTATGATCGATGAGGTACTAGGGAGGAGATTGGTGTTTCCGTGGACATTGTCGTGAAGATAGTCGATCCCATAGGATCAATTTAACTGGATCATTGTGACGATCTTTAGGTAGCAAGCAGATTTTTGTAACGTAGGATATTTGTATGTAATTGATTTGATGAATAAAATGTTTTTATTTCTTGCATCTTCTTTGTCGTTTGATAATTTTATTTACGAGGAGTAATTTCCGAGCAGATGAATTCATACTTGATTTATCTTTCAAAACTTTAGGAGTATCAGCGGATCTTTTTTAGATCGTTAGGAGTAGATCGAGGAGTTTTTATTGAGCTTATCAATGTGTACTCAATCTTGCTATAATTTAGACTTAGGATTTCATAACAAAATCCTTCTTTGTCGTTGTAATTAATCGAGGAGTTTTTATTGAGCGGATCAATGTTTACTCAACTCGTTTTGTTTAGACTTAGGTTTTTAACCCAAAAATCTCTTTGATCGTTGAACATATACCGAGGAGTTTTTATCGAGCGGATCGATGTTTACTTAACTCGTCTTTGTTTAGACTTAGGTTTTTAGTACCTGAAAGTCTTTTTGATCGTTGAATATATATGTCGAGGAGTTTTTATCGAGCGGATCGATGTTTACTCAACCCTCTTTGTTTAGACTTAGGTTTTTAGTACCTGAAAGTCTTTTTGATCGTTGAATATATATGTCGAGGAGTTTTTATCGAGCGGATCGATGTTTTACTCAACTCCTTTTGTTTAGACTTAGGTTTTCTATACCTGAAGTCTTCCTGATCGCTGTAGATATGTCGAGGAGTTTTTATCGAGCGGGTCGATGTTTACTCAACTTGTTTTATTTAGACTTAGGTTTTTAGTACCTGAAAGTCTTTTTGATCGTTGAATATATTTGTCGAGGAGTTTTTTATCGAGCGGATCGATGTTTACTCAACTCGTTTTGTTTTAGACTTAGGTTTTTCGTACCAAAAGTCTTTTTGATCGTTGAATATATTTGTCGAGGAGTTTTTATCGAGCGGATCGATGTTTACTCAACTCGTTTTGTTTTAGACTTAGGTTTTTCGTACCAAAAGTCTTTTTGATCGTTGAATATATTTGTCGAGGAGTTTTTATCGAGCGGATCGATGTTTACTCAACTCGTTTTGTTTTAGACTTAGGTTTTTCGTACCAAAAGTCTTTTTGATCGTTGAATATATTTGTCGAGGAGTTTTTATCGAGCGGATCGATGTTTACTCAACTCGTTTTTGTCGTCGGAATGAGGAGTGTTTATTGAGCGGATCAATGTATACTCGACTCATTTATAATTCAGACTTAGGTTTATCACCAAAAAGTCTTTTTTACTGTTGAATATATATATGTCGAGGAGTTTTTATCGAGCGGATCGATGTTTACTCAACTCGTTTTTGTCGTCGGAATGAGGAGTGTTTATTGAGCGGATCAATGTATACTCGACTCATTTATAATTCAGACTTAGGTTTATCACCAAAAAGTCTTTTTTACTGTTGAATATATATATGTCGAGGAGTTTTTATCGAGCAGATCGATGTTTACTCAACTCGTTTTGTTTTAGACTTAGGTTTTTCGTACCAAAAGTCTTTTTGATCATATATGTGTCGAGGAGTTTTTATCGAGCGGATCGATGTTTACTCAACTCGTTTCTGTCGTCGGAATGAGGAGTGTTTATTGAGCGGATCAATATATACTCGACTCGTTTCGTTCTAATATTTATCAATATGCTAGTGTAATTCCACAGAGCGTTAATCGAAATAATCGATGTATAGAAAATGCTAAAATTTTTACTAATTGAACTCTAGGCTAAGGCCTTTGTTACAAGGATTAAAACTTGATAAAGTAAAATAAAACGATGCAGTATAATCTGCTAAAATTTATTTACCATAGTATTTCCTAAGGTTGACTGCGTTCCAGGTTCTTGGTAAGGCTGTCCCATCCATGTGTGCAATTTTGTATGAACCTTTCTTTCCTACGCCAATGACGATGTAAGGTCCATCCCAATTTTGTTGTAACTTTCCCACATGCTTGGATACTTCTACCTTTTTCAAAACCAAGTCCCCTTCTTTGAAGGTTCGGACGCGTACCTTTTGATTGTATGCTTTCTCCATATTTGCCTTAGTGGCTTGTAGGCGTACAGCAGCTTTATCTCTTAAGGCTTCTGTTAAATCAACGTCATTTTCCCTCGCCTTTTCATTTTCTTCTTTATTGAACATCTCTATTCTTGGAGTTGGAATTAAAGTTTCCACAGGGATAACAGCTTCCGACCCATATACCAAGCTGAAAGGGGTTTCTCCAGTTGAGTTTCTTACCGTGGTTCGATTAGCCCATAAAACTCCTGGTAGCTCATCGAGCCATTTTCCTTTGGCGGCTCCTAACCTTTTTTCCAAAGATTTTATTATCTCTCGGTTTGCTACTTCAGTTTGTCCATTTGCTCGAGGATGTCCTACCGAGGTAAAGTTTTGTTGAATTCCGAGTCTTGTACACCATTCTATTATCTGTTTTCCCGCGAATTGAGTTCCATTATCGGAGATAAGGACCCTTGGGATGCCGAATCGACATACTATGAATTTCCAGAGGAAGTTAATAACTTGGAATTGGGTTATTCGTGCGAGGGCGACGCATTCTATCCATTTGCTGAAGTATTCTACAGCGACCAGGACATAGGATTTCTTTGATCTAGCTGTTGGGAAAGGTCCCACGATGTCCATTCCCCATTGATCGAATGGCCAACAAATCGGGATAGGGTGCATATTTTCTGCTGGTCGATGGCATATGTTAGCATGGATCTGGCAGTGATGACATTCTTGGACATATTGAGCGGCATCTTTATTGATGGTAGGCCAATAGTAACCTGTTCTGAGACATTTTAAGGCCAATGCCCTCGATCCACTGTGATTTCCTGCGTCTCCTTCATGTATTTCTCGCAGAATATCCATGGTTTGTGATTCAGGGATGCATCTCAAGAGAATTCCCGATACTGATCGTCTGTAGAGTTTTCCTTCTATAAGTGTATACTTTGGGGCTCGATATTTTATTTTCCGAGCTTCATTCTGATCAGATGGTAGTTTTCCATCTTGAAGATAGTCTTTCATTGGGTTCATCCAGTTTTCTTCGGCTTCTTCGATTTCCATTATATCGATTATTGGTATTTCATCGATGTCGATTGCTGGTGTATTAGATATCAACCAGTTAATCACCCGTTCGGTCTTTCCGTCATGGGATCCTGTGAATTTTGATAGCTGATCGGCCCATTTATTTTCCGAACGTGGGATGTTCTGGATACTGAAGCTTTCAAATTTCCCAGCTAGAGATTTTACTTTGGCGAGGTATTTGATCATATTGAATTCTTTAGCCTCGTATAGGCCTTCTATTTGTCTTTGTACTAATTCCGAATCAGTTAGTACCTTAAGACTCTTTATGTTGGCTTTTATCGCCATCTCCATTCCTGCGATTAACGCTTCATATTCGGCTTCATTGTTTGTTACGACGAAGTCCAATGTTATCGCGTAATTCAAATCTTCCTTATTTGGTCCAGTGAAGTTTATTCCGGCGCCTCCCCCTTCTCGGTATGAAGCACCGTCGACATGCATTAACCAAGTTTGATCCTCGATCATCAAAACATCGTTGTTGTGGCATCTCGACGATTCAGTGGCCTGCGTCGGTGTTTCTAGTATAAAATCGGCCAACACCTGGGCCTTGATGGCAATCCTCGGTTTGTAGTCTACCTCGAACTGGCTGAGTTCGATGGCCCATTTGATTAGTCGTCCGGAGGCTTCTGGTTTTGCTAGGATTTGTCTTAACGGTTGATTCGTCAAAACGATGATTTTGTAGGTTAAGAAGTAGGGTCGGAGTTTTCGTGCAGCCACTACTAAGGCCAGCGTGAATTTTTCTATTTCCAAGTAATTCTTCTCCGCCCCTTGTAATAACTTGCTGAGATAATAGACAGGCTTATGCTCTGAACCCTCTATCTTAATTAGGACTGAGCTAACGGCCGTATCGGAGATGGAGATGTATAAGTACAATGGTTCCCCTTCTGTCGGTTTGGCCAACATCGGAGGGGATGTTAAATATTCTTTGAGTTGTTCGAAAGCTCGTTCACATTCTTCGGTCCAAACGAAGTTTTTCGCTTTTCGAAGTGTTTGGAAAAAGGGCAAGCTTCTATCCGCCGATTTAGATATAAATCTATTCAACGCTACGATTTTCCCAACCAAGCTTTGCACTTGAGAGATGGTCTTGGGAGGTTTCATTTCAGTTATGGCTCGAATTTTTTCTGGGTTGGCTTCTATTCCTCGCTGGTGTACCAAATATCCCAAAAATTTTCCTGACTTAACACCGAAGGTGCATTTTGCGGGGTTCAATTTCATACGATATTTTCTTAAGATTTGGAAACATCGATCTAGATGTTTTACGTGATCTGCTTCATTCATACTTTTAACTAACATGTCGTCTACATAGACCTCCATTATTTCTCCGATTAACTCCCTGAACATTAGGTTTACCAATCTTTGGTATGTAGCCCCAGCGTTCCTTAATCCGAACGGCATTACTATAAAGCAGTATACTCCTTGTTCGGTTATGAATGCGGTCTTCTCTTGGTCGCGCTCGTCCATGTATATTTGGTAAAAGCCTTGGAAGGCGTCCATCATGCTGAACAGCGCAAAGCCAGCAGTCGAGTCGACCAATAAGTCGATTCTTGGGAGGGGGTAAGGGTCGCGTGGACATAACTTGTTAAGGTCGGTGAAATCATTACACATCCTCCATTTGTTGTCCTTTTTATCCCCCTTTGCTACTAGTACAACATTACATAGCCACTCCGAGAAATGTATTTCTCGGATTTGTTTTGCTTCCATCAGTCTTTCAACTTCGGCTTTAATGATTTTATCTTTCACTGGTCCATGATTTCTTTTCTTCTGTCTGGCGGGTTTCGCCGAAGGGTCAATTTTTAGGGTATGCTTGATTACTCGAGGATCGATCCCTTCGATGTCATTTGCACTCCAAGCGAAAACGTCCACGTTATTTCTTAGAAATTCGATTAACATTACTTCTCCTTCTTTGCTCAATTCTGTACCAATTCTTGTCCTTTTGGACGAGTCGCCTTCTACTAGAATTATATCTTTATGTTCTGGGGGTTGCAAGGATAAATCTAGTGGTTCTTTCCCCTTTTTATCTAATCGATCAGTAATAGGAATTTCGTCCTCATTTCTAATTGGATCGTCTTCGATCTTTCTCTTGCTCGGAGTAATAGGGTTAGGATGTTCTCTCAAGGTCAGCGACGTGCTGTAGCAATCCCACGCCATACAGTGGTCATTCGTTATTTCTCCAATGCCGCTATCGGTCAGAAATTTTATTTTCTGGTGATAGGTAGAGACCACAGCTCGAAAAAGGTTAAGGGCTGGTCGCCCTAATATAGCGTTATAAGCGAAGGGTGTTTCTACCACTAGGAATTTTACCAGCTTCACTGTTCGAAGTGGCTTCTTTCCGAGCGATACATTCAAAGATATTGTTCCGCTGGGGATGATCTCGGACCCTCCAAAGCCTACTAACGGTGTGGCTACCTTTTGTAGGTTTATTTGTCCGAGGTTCATTTGTGCTAAAACCTCCCTGGAGATGATATTTGCTGAGCTTCCATTATCGATTAGGATTCTTTTCACATTGTAATTCGCTATTTCTAACGACACTACCATAGGGAAATCTGGGTTATCTTCTTTCGTATCCCAAGTAATGTTCTTAGGTACTTCGCCTTCGTTAAAGCTAATCGGCTCGTGATTTGTTGGCCTATTTTCTAACGTCCATATTTCATTTGGATATTTAGAACTTGCAATTAAGGATCTGGCCATTCTTCGTCGAGCATTGCGACTATCTCCACCCGCAGGCCCCCCGGATATAGTGTGGATAGTTCCATTGATCTGGTCGTGATTCAACTCCTGAGTAGGTCGATGTTCTGGTGACCTTCGATGAGAACTTCTCCTTTGAGTTCCGTTCCGGGGGCTTCTGCTTCTTTCCCTTTTGCGATTATCTCGTTCTATGTATTCGTCTAGTTTTCCTTGCTCGATCAGTTTTTCAACTTCTCTCTTAAGGTGAAAACAATTTTCCGTTCGATGCCCATGTGCCCTATGGTACTTACAGTATTGATCATAGTTTCTAGACCCTGGTCTGGGCTGAGCGATTTTCCTCGCCTCAGGAATCCAATTATTCCTTTCTAGAACTTCCAAGATTTCTTCGATTGGAGCATTTAATCTTGGGTGTTCTACTTGATTCACTCTGCTTCTGATTGGTGGTTCAGGGTTTCTTGGTCTTTGGTAGAAATTAGGTTGCCTTTCTCGGTCGGCTCCGCTGTATTCCAGTCGCTGGAAAACGTTACCTCTCTTGGAAGATCGCTCGTAATCCAAGGATCTTTGGGCGGGAATCCTATCATGCCGCTTAGACCCTGTAGCCGTAACTTTGTTTATGTTTTTATCCTTAAAGGAATTCATCTCTTCTTGAGTCATATACTTAGATGCTAGGCTCATGATGTCGGCGAACGTTCTTGGTTGTTTTCGGCTGAGGGCGTTTCCAAACTGCCTGTTTTTAGTGAGGTCGAAGAGGATAGAAATTATGTAATCGATATTCGGAGAGTCGATTTTGAGTAACTCTACGTTGAATCTTGCCAACCAATTTCTTAGGGATTCCCCCTCTTGTTGGTATATTGTTCCTAGGTAACTCATCGGCAGTTTTTGTCTCTTCAGACTGGCAAATTGCTGTGTTAGTTTATTGCATAATTCTCGGAAACTGAATATGGAATTGGCCGGCTGTTTGGCAAACCAATCCAACGCGAGTCCTTCGAATGTTGTCACCATTAGCTTGGCAGTGTATTCGGCGGAGTGGGCATATAGATTCATAATGTTCGTAAAGCTAAAAATATAATCATCCGGGTCAGTGGTTCCATCGTAGCGAGGTAGTCTGCCCGGGACTTGTCCGATCGATTGTGCCTCTTTTATTTCCCTGCAGAAGGGAGAACAGGCCGCAAGGCTTTCCTGGAGTTCCGTGGTTCGGGCCCACGGATTTTGAATAGTCCGTAAGCGTTGTTCAAGTCGGTCCTGCACCATCCTTTCAATTTCTCTTTCCGTCAGTCGAGCCGTTCGTGGTCGATCAGGGATTGTATCATCTATATCATCCTCAATAGGGATAATTGTTCGTTCCCTGGATCTACTACGCCTCGCCGGGGTTTTTCTGTGACCTCGTTTCCTTCGAGGATTGTTGTCGGAGGGTTTCGAATTGTCCTGTTGTGGACTGTGTAGCGAGCGGTGCTCGCTTGGTGGGCTATCAGCTTGTTGAGATACATGATCGTTTTGTCCGGGCGTTCTCCGAGCAGGAATTGTCCTGGCAGCCCTAGGGTTTTGCGGAATTTGATCAAGCACAAGTAATTCTTCCGGGGAGAGTGATTTAAAGAGCATCGCTATTTGTCGTAATTTCTCCTGAGCACCCGGGAGAGGAGCAGGGATCTCGGGGACTTCCGGCTCTTCCTGTATCGTGCCGGGAGGACCTCCTAGGGGTTCATGATCTCGGGGATGGGTATTCTGTAAATTCTCGTCGGTGTTGGGAACGTTATTATTGTCGTTCTCCTGTGGATCTTCAGATGTGTCATGACCGGTGGTTGTGTTACTTCTTGCTCCGATACGAGCGCTTTTCCTTGGGCGAGCCATATGTCGATCGAATAATTAACCTAGCCCCTCGGTGGGCGCCAACTGATTTAACCGTTTTTCGTCGGGTTAATTTAATATCAGTGAATTTGTGATATCGGGGGTTTGGATATCGAATTATTCAGTATATTGGGTTCTGTTACTTTATTCTGGATGGATCGTTTGCAAAGAAAAGCAATAATCAAAGGCAAGAAGTAAAACCATTAACGAAATTAAGAACGCAATGATATGGAGGTAAAGTTCTGCAATAATAATGGATATTATTGAGTTCTATTGTTATCAATGTATTCTTGTGTAATCTCAGAATTAAGAGAATTCGTAGTTGTCTTATACAATGAATAACTAGGTATTTATATTACGCTAAACCTAGTATTACAAGGAATCATAGTCCTAGTTGGACTCGGCCCAACCTATCCTTCTTGGGTCCGGAGTGTAATCTTTACTCGGAGCGAGCGGCATCAGGCTGGGTTAGTAAGAAGATCTCGATCCGTTAGAATTGGTCGAATCGATCTTGTAATCTTTGTTCGATCAGACTAGTATGTAGGGTGCGAAATAGCCCCCATCAGGTGGGATCCTCGAAAAATATTGATCGATGAAAACAATATAGGGGAGAAATTATCGAGTAAGAAAGTTAATGTAAGAATGTGGGAAGTAGAAAGTAAAAAGTGATTGAAACAACGATCACCTATTTATATAGGAAGATGAAAAGACGTTTCGAACTTCTCGCGGCTAATCATATTCCTGCCAAACAGTAAAGTCGGAACGCCTCTGATGAGGGGTAATTTAGATTCCTTGCCTCTGTGGGTCCGATGCTATTCGAATAACACTAGATACTATCCCCAGAAACCAAGAGCTGGTCCAGGGCATAGTATTAACTGTTTCGAGCTCATTTCAGAACCCAAGATCGAAGGGTACTGTTGGGCCGAGCCCAGGCCCAAGCCCGTCAGTTCAGCTATAAATACCCATGCATTTATGACAACACACAACTTCCCAGGGGCTCTTGCTTCGAGACTGCAGCTCGGACACACTTGGGAAATATAGTATAGCTTTGGTCATCTGTATTTCGCTCCTCTAGTTTGTACGGCATCCAATAATGCTCGAGTAGGACCCTAAATTCTTGTATTTGTACCCAGCTAATTCGAATACAATTACTATTGATCTTTACTTTCCTTTGAATATTGTTATTATTACTCTACATCCCACCTTTGATCGAACAAACGAAATCACGTAAGATCAATTGGCGCCCACCGTGGGGCACTTATTCGAGTATTAGACCGAAATATGCCTACCACGAGGGGAAATCCATAAGTTAGCTGAAAACCTTACTAAGTCTGAAACTCTGTTATTCGTTATCCAAGGCGGTCCTCCGACTATTAGGGCGTTCATCAATTCGAGATCGAAGATAATGCCTATACAATAAACTTCCGAGCTTAATATTAACGATTTTATCCGGGGATTGCACAGCTTATCTATTTTTTCCCGATGGATTTATTTTCCACAAAGGATCCATTTTCTAGTGTGAAAGTAAATAAGAAGTTCCACCGAGGTAGCCCACAACAAATTAACATAGAATTAGTCCGGTCGACTCGATCAGAGCTTATCGATGGTCGGAATTTATTTTTCCGATCATCATATTTGTTACTTTCAAAAACAAATTCCTCAAATCAGCTATTTATGAGTTCAATCACATAATCTGTATACATTATTTATCGGTTACTTCTATTTTTCTCGATTCGATTGGGACGAGTTGAACATTTGAACAACGGCAACAAATTATTTAAAATCATCAAAGTCGAAGCTAAAAATCAGCAATCGTTCGACTGAAAAAAGAAGTTAAACGGTGAAATTCGATCAGAGAACGAAAGCTCTATCATTAATATTCTTCAAATAAGTTACAAAGTAAAGCCTCGAATAGGTTTCGAGCTCAAGAAGTACAACACGATCGCTACTATCCTATTACAAGTTCTACGAATAATTCTACCATGTTACGTGCTCAGTCTTCATTCCCTAAGATCGCCCCAGATGCAGAACTCAGCAGTGATTCATCCTAGCAATCACTAGCCACGTATCGCACATCCATCTTCGAACAGGGTAAGGGCCGGATCGCAACTCCTCTCCTGGGCTTCGGACCGACCTTAGATCATCATCAGTAAACAATGATTGAAATACTCAATCACTGTTTACAGGATAATCCGAACCGGTGCAGCAAAGGGTTATCTCAGCAGAGGCAGCTCAAGGAAGCTCGAAGGAACTATACTTCAAGAAAGCCCTCGAGGAAGCTGATGCCTCAGATTTAAAGAACTCCTCTCAGAATAACCAGCTGCCCGATCGGATACTACGCCAAGAAACCAGAGGTCTAACCCGCACCAGAAATGATATGTCTGGGAAAACAGGTTGCCTGCCGGTATTCTAGGCGCAAGTTCTTTTGCCTGTCGATATTCTAAGCGAAGAGGGTTACACCAAAAAGACCAGAGTCGAAGAATAAGGTTCGAACCCTTATCTCAAATTTCTTTATTTTGGAAGCAATATGAATCGAAAGCAAGATTCGACCCCTATCGGTCGGACAAAGAATAATAGAGAAAATGAAGAGTATCGGATAAACCAAAGGAAAACTATTTATAGCAGCGAAGTTTTTGAACCAATGGTCCAGATAACAAATCACGGACGGTTGGGATGTAAGTAATAAATGAAGTGACCATTACATTTCCCGAAGAAATAGGGCCCTGTTTGGTTATAAGGACTCATGACTTAACGCGGCATGTAGGAAAATTTATAACATTCTAAACACCAGACCGATATGACATAGCTATAACATTATTGATGAAGATTGACAATTTAGGTTCAAGTTCAGTTCATTCAGATGTTTTTACAGTCATTGTTCGACTTGGAAGAATCATGATCGGTTTGTTCGAACGGAACTCTCGACCAAAAAATCATGCGACTATGGAAATCCGGCAGTGCCAATGATTAATGGCAACATTTTCCTTATTAATATTAGGTCCACTAAAATATTTATCTATTGCTCGATCAAGCAAGCGGTGTTTGAGTATTTCTTTATCGATATAAGAGGATCGATGTGGAAGTATTGAAGATAAGAATCTATCTAATTATGTTTATTCTATCAACAAAACATGGAAGAAGTGTATTTATATTATCTCGGAAAATACAAGATGAGGAAAATACATGTTGAGTATAACTCAATCCTATGAAATTTTCGGTCTATTCTCCTACTGCTTTTTCGGAATAATTTGGCTCCGACCGGGGAAATCTCCTAGGACCCGCAGGCTCTTAACTTTATTTACGATTCTCCGAAGACGAAGGGTTGAGCGCATGAGTCATCGACTAAATGAATTCTTCAGTACTCCCGCTCCTGTACGTCTTTCTAAATGCATTGTAGCAACATGTCCCTAGTCGAAGACCTGTGCTATAACCTGCGAACTCCATAAGCCTGGCTTACTGGCTTTCCAGATGGAGACTATATTTGCCTGCCGATATTCTAAGCGAAGATCAAAATAGTGTTTCTTCTGCTCGAAAATTGCTCTGCTTAAAGATCGTTCGAAATCTGAGTTCAAATAAGTAATTTAATGAAATAATGATCTTAGTCACCATGATCGGACGAATAGAATGCCAGTGCAACGAATGAGACGGTTTCTAAGGAATGATGGCCTTTTATAGAGAAAATTGAAAGGAATCCAACGGCAGATAATTCGCATAACGAAGGGATAAGATCTAAGAACTGTTGCGATTCCTGATAAAGGAGGAACCGTTTGGAAAAGATCAATACTTGTCGAAAAGTTGGAAACATTCACAACAGCCAAAGAAAACAAGGGGTATTAGTTCGAACGAAATTAGAACCTCGCAAGAAATATTTTCTATTAAGACAGAAGGATTATTTATTAAGTCCTAGACTTATTTGTTATCTATTATCCGTCTATTTGTTTTCCATCTAACGGAAGACTATCATTTCGTCAGAAGTTATTTTCGATCAAAATTATATTTAATGGAAATTCGTTTCACCAATGTGCCTATCTGCTCGTCGTATGCTGGCATTGTCAATCTCTACTCATCTATTATTCTGATATTCTCGATCTACATTCATCTAATATCAGTCTATATTTATCTCCGTTTATTACTAAGGGTGAAAGCCGTTGCTATGCCCCTTAGATCGAAATTGTTAAATGGGTGAAAGCCTCTGCTATGACCCTCGGGCTAAAAATGCTCTGCAACGACTAAGGGTGAAAGCCGTTGCTATGTCCCTTAGATCGAAATTGTTAAATGGGTGAAAGCCTCTGCTATGACCCTCGGGCTAAAAATGCTCTGAAACGACTAAGGGTGAAAGCCGTTGCTATGCCCCTTAGATCGAAATTGTTAAATGGGTGAAAGCCTCTGCTAGGACCCAAGGGCTAAAAATGCTCTGAAACGACTAAGGATGAAAGCCGTTGCTATGCCCCTTAGATCGAAATTATTAAATGGGTGAAAGCCTCTGCTATGACCCTGGGGCTAAAAATGCTCTAAAACGACTAAGGGTGAAAGCCGTTGCTACGCCCCTTAGATCGAAATTACTAAATGGTTGAAAGCCTTTGCTACGATCCAAGGTGTAAATTATCAATCGTACGAGATTCCAATATACGTCCTATTTCGAACTACAGCAATCACAGTCCGCCAAGATGGCCTATTATTATTATTCTAGTATTATTTATTTTTGATCAGTATATAAAGGTCAACTATCACTTATATCCGGATATCAGAGGTCGAATAACATCAATTGTTCTTTATTATCATACACTTGTTAAGATCATTCGAGAATGATACTTGTTGCTCATATTTTTGAAGTGGAGAAATCGGTGTTCGATAACAATATACGGAAAAAATTTTGCCGTAAGGATAAGGAAGGAAATAAATATTTTTATTCATGATCTTTCGGACGTTTACAAGAAGTTTCGTGATTACAATAATTAAGAAAATCGAGCAAAGCTCTACATTCAACGTGACCCTATTACAAATTATCCATACGCTAAAATATTTTTATACTCGAAGAAGGAAGGCGGGGCTAGAATAACACTTCTACCCTTCATCCAACACTTCCTCAAGGGTTGCCCCATGTCGGACCAGATCGAGATACAGGGAAGCAATCTCTAGAGAAATTATTCCACGCAATCCCGAAGGCAATATTCTTCAAGAAATATCTTGAAGAAGTGGAGATCGAGTGCAGGAAAACTCCTCCAGCAGTCGACCCACTATCCGACTGGGTGGATTGACAGGATACAGAAGTTCGGACCAGTCTCAAATGGTTGGCATCAGAGAGAGCTGGTCGCCTGCCGGTACCCCAGTCGCAATCTTTTTCGCCTGTCGATACCCTAGTCGAAAATTTTCCCCATACAGGGACTTTGATGAAATCGAAAAAGAAAATTCTGGTCCGAATTTCGAACAATTTAATTTCTGATATTAAATGGAACGTGGAGTAGATCGATGGAAGTAAAACTGCAACCATATTGATCGAACGAAATATTTACAGACAAGTGAAAATTATGAAGGTAAACTCAGAGCTATTTATAGGAGGAAGAATTCCGTTTCAATGGTGTAGATCTCTTTAGATGTACGACGGCAATACGAACATTAAAAGCGCTCTGACCGCTCAGATTCCCGACGAATCAGGGACTGTTTTGATAAGAGAAGATGGGATGTAACGGTAACTCATTCATTAAAGTGAACAAACTAATTGCTAAAATAGGAGCAATTAATGCGCCGATCGTTGCGCTTCCCAGAAATCCGAGAATCATATGAGTAAACGAAGAAAAAGTCAAAATCAATAGCGCTCGAGGTATTTGTAGCTTCGATTCCGGTTGTCAAAAAGAATCACAAGAAGAAATTCGGAAAAGTATTATCGACTCGTCTAAGATCGACCAATATTGGCAAGGAATACTATTTAAACATATAGAATGACAGTAAAGATTTAATCAAGGAATTATTATTCGATAGATTGAGGAGTTACAAATTACGAAGATATCGAGCTATTCTTTTCATGCCAATACATTCTACGATCTTAAGATTAAATCCGAACATGAGGAAACCTTCATGAGCGGACAATCCTATGAAATTTTCAGATAGCGATAATGTCCTTACTCGAAAAAGAGGAGCACATCAAGCCGACAGCATTGTAACCTTTCTGCTAGTTGTCGAAGATAAGAGGGGTGATGCATCTTTTTTCTAGGTATAATGTGAATACTTTTTGAGAACCTCGATCCTCGAAGCATCACCTCCTCACATTTTCCAGAAGAACCAAACAAATGGTCGGACATCCTCGCTAAAATTTGACGCTTAAGTCTCACCTCGGCCATAGGAAGTCGAGGGAGCTACCGGGGTCATGGATGGTCAGCAATAAGGCTTTTCGACTTTCAAGGTCGAAATAGTGTTCGCCTGCAGATACCCTAGTCGAGGTTGAAGTACAAATTTGACTATGATATGCAAAATAAATCCTAACTCGAAAGTCGAAATATTGAGTCATGCAGCAAAATCTTTTAGTCAGCATGGTCGAAGGAATCTGTTTTCGGAAAATACTATAAGTATGCAAAACAAAGAGCCCCATTTATAGGTACTATTCTCAGAAATCCAACGGCTAGCAGGAATCAAAAGAAACGGTCAAGACCAAAAGATTATCGCGCTTCCCAAGAATTTCGGCGGGAAGAGAAAGTGATATTATCTTTGGAAAATAAACTGAATTAATATACCAAGATTGAAGATCGAAAATCGCGAACACAAAGTCAAACAAAGAAAGTAAAGTAAAGCATAGACAGAGATACACATCACGTTATAGAAGAACATACAATTCGGGAAACAAAGAGATTATTACAAACCATAGGGGATAAAAATGTCTGAAATTATTCATGATCACATGAGTAAAAACAATATAGCCATACTACAAGCCCGGGTAAATGAAAAGCAACATCTAGAGAAGCTTGTTGTCGGAGAAAATCTTTCGAAGCTCGGCATTCCGAGCCTCATATCCAGCTTCATATCCACGGTCATAAGCCTCATTTTCTAGACGCGTGAATTCTTGCCTCTCCTGCTCATGAAGACTTTTCAGTTTGTCAAGCTCCTCATTCAGCTGCTTGTGGATCTCCTCTCCATTTTCTTTAACAGACTTCTCCCTCTCTAGAGCAAGCTTCTCCGCGAAGAGGCGGTCGAATTCGGCTTTCTTTTCCTCCAGCTCGAGGAAAATAGCAGCGCGCTGATTGGTCTCCCACTCAGCAAACGTTTTAAGCTCAATAAAATCTTGTCCGGCCTGTCAAAGGAATCGTCACTATTTTTTAAAAAAAAAAAAAAAATAGAATAGATATACCTTAAAAAGGAAGTGCTGCCCAGACTCGAACAACTCTTCTATGTTTCTCTCCTTGGACATGTTCCTCTCCTTGGGAATGTTAGTTTCCGAAGAAGTAAAGTTAACCTGCAACAGACTATCCATGGGATCAGCCTTAAAAGGAGACCCATCTTTCGACTCCTTAGGCAGGGAAGAAGTAACTTTTGGAGGAATGGAGTCAACAAGGGGTTTGGGAGGATTATCAATTTCTAAGGCTTCAGCAGAAGCCCCTTCACTAATCGTTAATTTGGGTTTTTTGTTGAGACTTCCTGCGGGAGGAACGGTCGAAGCATCGGAAGATGACTTGCTACCAATAGCAAGATTTTGCAAAGCCTCAATAGGAGTAACCCCATCGGAATAAGGCCTTTTGTTCGAAGAAGGAACAGGAGTTTTTTCTCTGGCAGGACCTTCGCTCGAAGAATCGACAACTTTTGGGGAAGAGCCCCCGAGCGAAGCCTCGAGCTCTTCATCCAAAATGGACTTGCTAGAACTGCCCTTGTTTTGTTTTGAAGAAGTGCTTTTTTCTTTCTTGTTGTCTCCCCCTTTAGGAGCTTTCGGGGAAGACACAGAGGTCTTAGAAGAAGATTTGGAGGTTTTGGCCTCCTTGGCAATCTTCTGCTCTTTGTTCGGATTCTTATTCTTCGAACCGCCAAATAACGATTTGGGGTCGATAGCTTTCCCTAGTACATTTTCCATAATAAGCGGTGTTGGTCCCAAGTGGTCAGATGAGGTCTAGAGGGGGGGGGGTGAATAGACCTCTGAAAATTTTTGAACTTAAAAACTTTTCAGTCTTCTGTCAGCAGACTAAGCTGATGAAGAACAGTAAGCAGACTAATCTGATCGTGAACAAATCTTGAACAGACGACTGACCACTCTTCTTACAGTGACTTAGCTGTTTTTCAGCAAAACAGTTTTTCAGAGAGTATACTTGCAGCGGATTGTTTGAAAGTGTTTTTCACAAGTAAACTAAGTTCTAAAAGATTTTATCCCCAGTTTTCAAACTCCTTATAAAATCTTTTGTTTGATTCAAAGTGTTTAAAATGCAAACTTTAAAATATGCAAGAAAACTTTAAATGCAAGATAACACAAAGAGTTTTTATAGTGGTTATATGGATGTAAATCCTTTAGTCCACTCTTCCAGATCACACAGATTCTGGGTTATACTATAATCACTTAGATTACAATATTTCTCCACTTACACCTAAACAACTAATGAAAAGGCTGTAAGCTCACAATAGGAGTTCACAAAGAAAACCTATCCTCTAAAGTAGAATCACTCACAAAGACGGATTCTAACTTCGCACAACACTCAGCTATTACAAAATCACTCAGATAATGTTTTTCTGATTTCTTCAACTGGGTTTCTGTCAACAGATGACTTCCACCAGACGAGTGAGCTGTTTGAGCTTTTGAGACTTAGAGAAATTCTGCTTCAAAATTTCGATCTCTGATTGTTATTATTTTTTTTTTTGCTCGATTGAAATTCAGCTCTATTTATACATGGAGATGAAAATATGACCGTTGAAGGCAAGTCACAAATCAAATCCATTCTTCAGCTCTTTTGAAACGGCTCTCTGCAGCAAACCGTACAGTGTACAGTAATTTTCTGTCCATCACATTTAATTCTGCATTAAATGCACTCTGCTGATCCGAGGATATCTTCAATCATTTGCCATTACTACCCTTCTCTTTCAGCATTTATTACACCAGGTGCATTTATTACCGTTGAACTGATCTCATGATCTCTTCCACTCTGTTGATCGAAGCAACCCTTCTGATAGGTACTCTGCTGATCAAACACTGAACTAATCTGATTTGACTCGGCTGATAACCTACCCTTCTGATTGCTATTTCAGCAAGAGATCACTAGTCTTCTGGTCTTTGAACTCTTCTGATATCTTCTTTGCTTGTTCAAAGATCTTTCTAAGGGAACTAAGCTTTCCATACTTAGCTGATTATGATGTTTTGGAAATCATCAAAACCTTCCCTTAAATTCTGACTTCTTTCATCTTCATCTTCATCCAACAATTTCCCCCTTTTTGATGATGACAAAACTTCAGCTAAGTACCTGTACCTAAACTAAAGTTTTGATCCTCAAAAATTTCTGAGATAGAAATAGTATGTTGGATTTAAACTTGCAATTTTATAAATAATTGAACTGATTACATATTACAAGTTTTAAAGCATGAAAGATGCAAGATAAAAAAAAAAAGAAAAGAAATCTGAACTAGTCTTCTTCCTTCTTCTCTTCTTCAGCTTCCTTGTTCTCTTTTTCAGATTCTTCATCAGATGACTTAGAAGTCTCAGCTTCTAGCTCTTCAAAGAACCTTTTTCTTAGCAGCTCTATCTTTTTATATTTTACATCAGGGTCAAGCTGTTCTTCAGCTGAATCTTTGGCAGCAGCTAGTTCCTTATCAGACTTGGCTTTTGCTTCAGATTCTTCAAATTCAGCTTGTTCTTCTTCTATGATCTTTTCATCTGCTGGCCTGCTTGTGCCTTCATTTGCTGCATCATTCTTTTCATCATTATCAGCAGACTCTTCTAACACTTCAGTTGCTTCAGCTTGGTTATCTTCTTCCTTTTCAAGAGAAGAACCAACTTTCTTCTGTCCAAATACCCTTTCTTCCCCCTTTTTGTCATCATCAGCAGGGACAGGTGGATATTGTGGTACAACTGGTGTAATTAGAAGTGAATCACAGAGAAGCTTGATGTTCTCTTCTATAGCATTGATCTGAGCTTGTTGTTTGAGTTGATTGGCCTTAAAATTTTTCACTTCTTTGAGCAAATCCTCTCCTTGATCACCCAATTGAATTTGAGTTCCCAAAATCCAATTTGATGAAGCAGTGAAGTCTTTCATCATATTTCCTAGGACTTCATCTTCTGCTTGGAGGGCCATGTCAACTGTTTGTTCAATCCGTTTCCAACCTTCAGTAGTGCCTTGAGTCCGTCTTCTAAGTATATCCATATCTTGACAGATGGATTTAACATTCTGAGCAGTATCTTCTATCAGATCGGTTGGGAAAGCAGCAGCTTTCTGATTTGGTTGGTTGACAGCAGCTATCACTTCTGCAGCTAATTCTTTCTTCATATCCTTCAGAGAATTGGTGATCATTTGTTGGATGGGCGGGAAACTCTATCGACACTAATATGTTACTTATAAAAGCGCGTTTCTGAAGATACGTTTTATGACCATGCTTATATAAGATATCAGATGAGTAGAGTTTAACTTACCTGACAGACGGGTGATCTGTTATCTGATATTACTAGAGAATGCCAATAGCTAGTAATCTTCCTCTGCTGTTTGTCAATCCAGCAAGATAAAATAATCTTCAATCTTCAAGAATTAAGAACACGTCTTCTTGATAACTTAACTTCAACTAATTGACATTAACAGATTTCATCTTTTAGAGCAGAAGTACCGCTAGTCTTACACGTTCCCCCTGTCTTTAAGATTTCATAAGTTAACTAGTCTGTTGAAGGTTAATCCTTGAATAAAGTAACTGATGACTAAGCTGTTGAACTCCAGTCTTCTGATGAGTTCCCCCTCAGCTTATGCATCCAAATTAAGTAGTCCTAACTCAGCTCTTAGAGTTGAGAACCTTACTTCACTTAAAGGTTTAGTGAAAATATCAGCAATCTGATTGTCTGTATGAACATACTCAATCATAACATTGCCTTTTTCCACATGATCTCTAATGAAATTATGCTTGATCTCAATATGTTTAGTCCTTGAATGACTTGTAGTGTTCTGAGTAAGTGAAATTGCACTTGTATTGTCACAGTAGATTGGTATTCCACTGATTTTGATGTTGTAATCTTCTAGTTGATGCTTCAACCAAAGTATTTGTGCACAGCAAGCTCCAGCAGCTATATATTCAGCCTCAGCAGTAGATATAGAAACTGAAGTTTGTTTCTTACTTATCCATGAGATCAGACGACTACCTAAGAACTGACAGGCACCTGTTGTGCTCTTTCTGTCAATCTTGCAGCCAGCAAGGTCTGAATCTGAATAACCAATGAGCTCAAATCCAGATTCTCTAGGATACCACAATCCCAATTCTTGAGTGCCTTTAACATACTTCAATATTCTTTTGGCAGCTAAGAGATGAGATTCTTTGGGGTTTGATTGAAATCTTGCACAGACTCCAACTGAGTACATTATATCAGGTCTGCTTGTTGTTAGATACAACAATGAACCAATAATGCCTCTATATTTGGTAATGTCTACTAATTTGCCATCTTCATCTTTATCCAAACGAAGACTTGTAGACATAGGAATTGTAGCAGTAGAGCTAGTTTCCATACAAATTTCTTGAACAGATCTCTTGTGTATTTTGCTTAGCTGATGAATATTCCATCAGGCAACTGTCTAACTTGCAATCCAAGAAAATAATTAAGTTCACCCATCATGCTCATTTCAAACTTATTCTGCATCAGCTTGGAGAACTTATCACACATCTGTTGGTTAGTTGAACCAAAAATAATATCGTCCACATATATTTGCACAAGTAATATATGATTTTCCCATTCAATTGTGAACAAGGTTTTATCTACTTTACCTTTTCGAAATCCTTTAAGTAAAAAAAATCAGATAGGGTATCATACCATGCTCTTGGAGCCTGTTTCAGTCCATATAATGCTTTCTTCAGACGATATACTTTGTCCTCTTCTTGATAGACTTCAAATCCAGGAGGTTGCTCAACATACACTTCTTCTTGCAGTTCTCCATTGAGAAAAGAAGACTTCACATCCATCTGATAGACAGTGATGTTCTTATAAGCAGCATAGGCAAGAAACAGTCTGATTGCTTCAAGTCTTGCTACTGGTGCAAATGTTTCATCAAAGTCAATTCCTTCTTCTTGACAATAACCTTTGGCCACTAGTCTTGCTTTGTTTTTCTGGTGACAACACCATCTTCATTCATCTTATTTCTGAATACCCACTTAGTGCCAATTACTCTTTGATGACTTGGTCTAGGAACTAAGTATCAGACTTCATTCCTTTCAAATTGATTCAACTCTTCTTGCATAGCTTCTATCCAGAAGGAATCATTTAGAGCTTCTTCAATTTGCTTAGGCTCTATTTGAGATAGAAAGGTGACAAACATAGCATCTTGTGCAGCAGCTCTTCTTGTTTTCACTCTATCTAAAGGATCACCAATTACTAATTCAGGTGGGTGATTCTTGAGCCATCTGAGATCAGGTTGCAAATCAGGATGTTGTCCTCTGTCTTGATCTTGCAACACTACTGTTGGAGTTCCAGTAGTAGTTTGTTGAACATTTGTAGTCTGTTGAACAGTCTCTGGTCTGTCAGCTGTTATCAACTCGTCTGTTAGACAATCAGCACTGTGATTTTGAACAGCACTTGAGTTTGCAGCTGAACTTAGATTGGGTAGTATGATGGGAACATATTCTTCATTTCTTCCAATGTCCAACTTCTGTAAATCAGCAGACAGGTCTTGATTAACACTTTGATTCTTTTCAGAAGATTGACTTGGCTCATCAAATACTACATGGATAGATTCTTCTATTAGTAATGTTCTTTTGTTAAACACTCTATAAGCTTTACTAACAGTAGAGTATCCTACAAAAACAGCTTCATCAGCCTTTTCTGCAAATGCAGTAAGGTGATTCTTCCCATTATTCAATACAAAACATTTACAACCAAAAATCTTAAAGTAATGAATGTTTGGTTTTCTGTTGTTCCAAACTTCATATGGAGTCTTGTTCTGATTTTTGTTGATCATACATCTGTTTTGGGTAAAGCATGCTGTATTTGTTGCTTCTGCCCAAAATCTTTGAGGCAGTTTAGCTTCAGCTATCATGGTTCTGACAGCTTCCTTTAGTGTTCTGTTTCTCCTTTCAGCAACACCATTCTGTTGAGGGGTCCTAGCAGCTGAATACTCATGATGTATTCCTTTTATGCCACAATACTCTTCAACAGTAGAGTTTGTAAACTCCGTCCCTCTATCTGATCTGATCTTCAATATTTTGATGCTCTTCTCATTTTGGATCAGTTCCATCAGATTGGTAAGATGTTCCTTGGTTTCACTTTTCTTTTTCATGAAAATCACCCAAGTATATCTTGAATAATCATCCACAACAGCTAGGCAGTATTTCTTTCCACCATTGCTGACTGGATCAATGTGTCAAAATAAGTCCATATGCAGTAGCTCCAATATTCTTCCAGATGATTGGTGCTTCTTTTCTTTGAATGATGACTTGATTTGTTTCCCCTTCTGACATGCATCACAGAGCTTGTCTTTGCTCATGGCTGCTTTTGGAATCCCTTCTACCAAATCATTCTTGATTAATCTGTTTATGGTCTTGAAGTTTAAATGATTCATTCTTTTGTGCCATAGCCAGCTAACTTCACTTGGAGCAGATGCCACCAAACAAACACTTGAATTCTTGTCAGCAGAATTCCAGTCGACTATGTAGACATTTCCTTGTCGTCTTCCAGATAAAATTACCTTCTTTGTACCAATTTGTTCAACATAGCACTTATCTGATGAGAAGATGACTGAATATCCTTTGTCACAAAATTGACTTATGCTCAGCAGATTATACTTTAGGCCTTTAACATATGAGACGTCAGATATCTCTATGTTTCCCTTGATTAATCTTCCTTTAGCTTTAATCTTGCCTTCTTTGCTGTCTCCAAATGTAACACTTGGACCAACCACAGCAACTGCATCAGTCAGCTCATGTATGTTTCCACACATGTGTCTTGAACATCCACTGTCCAAGTACCAAATCTTCTCTACTTTACTCCTACTCCTAATCCTAACCTACAAAACAAAAGTAAAATTGTTTTAGGTACCCTTATTGAGAGGGTCCTGAAGGATTAGTTCCACCTTTGACAACCCAAGATTTTGATGTCTTAGGCTTCTTAGGCTTCTGAGATTTAACAGGAGTATGAACAGCTTCATTTTTACCATAATTATCAGATAAGTCATGTTGATGATCAGTATGATAAGAATAATGTTCATAAGCAGGGTAAGGTGCATGATATGCAGGATATGCATGCATTGGATGAGCAGGATAAGGTGCATAGTAACTAGGAAATTGAGGTGCATGATACATAGGATGATATGCAGCAGGTTGCACATAATATGACTCATTTCCATACCAAGCATTTTGATTTTTCTTGTTTTTATGCTTCTTTGGTTTACTAGATGCTTGCTCAAATGATTTTGACTTAGTTTTACCACTAGTCTGATTGACTTTAGTTTTATCAGCAGACTTCTTAGGACTCTGCTGTTTGGTCTTACTAGTCTGATTTCCTACACTAGGTTCTTTGCTCTTTTTAGCCTTAGGAGATTTCTTCTCCTTTACCACTTTCTCAGTTGAGGTAGGTCTAGCAGTTTGAACATATAGAATGACCTTACTATTGTCAGCAGAAATGAATTTTTCAGTATGATTCAACTCTAGTTTATCCTTTTCTAAAGGTGTCTCCTGTTTCTTAGATGTATGCATGGATGCAACAGTTGACTTATCATGAGACTCAATGATTTTCTCAAGTTCCATGATTTTTCCTTTATAAACCTCACATTCAGCTTTCAGAGATTCATGCTCTTGCTCAAGCTGTTTATATTCAACTGATTCTTTTGGCTTTTCAGCTAAAAGTTTCAGTGAACTATTTTGCTCTTTTAGCAATATCATCTCTTCCTTAAGCTTAACAAATTCTCCAGCAATAGTAGTATTATTCAACATCATTTGCTCTAGAGAATTAAATAGTTCATTATTTTGAGGAGTTACCTCATCCTCAGAGTCATCAGATTCCTTTGCCATCAGGCACAGGAGAGCAGGTTTTTCTTCATCAGACGATTCTTCATCAGACGAGTCTGAGTCTGAATCAGATGAGTAGACAGCAGCTAGCTTTTCTGCTTCTTCCATCATAGCCTTGCCTCTCTGATGCTTTCTTTCTTTTCTCATTTTCTTCTCCTCTTCAGTGTACTTCTCTGCTTTTGGATATGGGCAGTCTTTGATGAAGTGTCCCAATTTCCTGCAGTTGTAACACATTAGTTTTGCTTTATAATCATCTTTATCTTGAGAAGAAAAGTTAGGTTTAGAAGTAGAAGCATTGTTGTATTTGTTCTTCATTTTTCTTTTGTAGAACTTCTTGAAGTTGTTCATCAACAGTGCAACATCTCCAGCGGTGTACTCCTTTTTGTTGAGTAGATTGGCTTCATCAGATGAGTCCACTTCTTTGCTTTTCTGTGCTGGTCTTCTGGTGTTTTCAGCAGCAACCAGTGCAACTGTGGGTCCTGAAGTTGAGGTTTCTTCAATACCCATCCTAGGCAGTTTATACTCGAATGCCTTGAGTACAGAGAACAGCTCAGTAAGAGAGATTTTTCCCAAATCCCTTGATTCTTCCATTGCTGTCACTTTCATGTTGAACTTTGGAGGTAGAGCCTTTAGTACTCTGACAGTGATCTCTTTGTCAGTGAAAGTCTTTCCCAGCTTTAAGACTTCATTCAGAGTTCTGGTGAATCTGGTATCCATCTGATCAATGGTTTCTCCAGACTTCATCTTGAAGTTATCCAGCTTCTCCAAGGCAACAGTGAGCTGATGCTCCTTTATAGCATCATTGCCTTCGCTCATATCTCTGACTTTGTCCCACATCTCCTTTGCAGTCTTGCAATGTTTGACCTTGTCAAACCGATCATTATCCAGAGCTTTAGTCATGATGAATCTCCCAACTTTATCAAGATTGAAAAGCTTAATTTCTTCAGGAGTCATCTCATGAAGGTCTTTTTCCACAACCGTATCTACTTCATTTATTTTTATGGTCTTTGTGAATCTGAATGGACCTTTAATGATACATGTGTACATGTTATCATTGTAGGCTGCTAGAAAGATTTCCATTCTAATCTTCCAGTCTTCAAAAGACATACCAGCAATGTGGGGAACATGGCTGATACAATCCATTTTTCAAAAAGTTTTGATTTTTCAAAAAGATGCTCTTTTGAAGAGTTTTAAAAACCTTTGAAAAACATTTGGATCAAGCTCGTTGATCAGGCAGTTGATTCTAATGAACCACCTGCTCTGATACCACTTGGATTGGGGGTCGATAGTTTGGATTCTTATTCTTGGAGGGATTCGAAGAAGGCAGAAAATATGGCAAGAGCTCCGATCTCTATAAGCAAAGATGTTGTATGAATAATGAAGAGAGATCCTAATATTTATAGACACTACGCCCTGCGATTACGATAATGGATCGACGCAACCTTTAAAGAAAAATCCCGTATGGAATGGGTGAAATCCGAGCATAAAGAGTTATCGAACCTTGAAAATTAAAATGATATCTGGATATTAGTAAGGTTGGAATTTACAAGTTACACGAATCAAATCAAAAAACGGAAAACAAATTCGTTTACAAAAATGAGTTACATGAGTAAATACGATTAATTCCTAACTACAAAACTATGAATCGCCTCTTCCGGCACGTTCGACCCCAGTAACCTGCTAGATAGAAAATCAGGCGATATATGTTAGAAGTGGAGCAATTACTCGGTTTGATCGAAAGTTCGATCGTCTTCTTTATCCGGTACATCGCCTATGTTGACATTTTCTCCCTTTCCCCCCGACACAGAAGGAGGATCGTCGGCGGAAAGCTCGAGCACATCGGGGTTAGGCATCGGAATGCCATACTCCTCAACTAAGGGGGCAAAGCGATGATCCTGCCAATTAGTATCCATCTTGGGTAGAGAGGAAGCTTTGTAATCCTTCCCTTCAGCGTTCTTGAAAGGGTTCATATGCTTAAAGTACTCATCCATATCATTCGGAATTTTCTTGGACGCGACCAGTTGTTGAACCCCTTTATAAAAGATAGTCTGAAGAATTTCTCCCATTTTTCTTTGAACTAAAGGATTCAAGACAGGGGATTCCAAGAATTCTCGTATGGCAGGAATCTCGGCTTCTTCCCGGCCCTGGGCATATGCATGCTCGGAATCTTGCTTTGCCAGCTCGAGTTCTATCTTTACCATCTTCAACTCTTCCTCGAGGGCGCTTCTCTCTTTAACGGATGCCAGCAAGTCCTCTTCTACAGACGAGGAACGTTTCATAGTCGCCTCTTTGAGCTCCTTCTTTACTTGGGATAATTCCCGCTGGCTCTCTGCCAGCTGAGATCGAAGGGCTTGATTATCAACAAGAATTTGCGCATATGCGTCGTGAGCATCTTGTGATTCCTGCTCTAGTAGTGCCAAACGATAGGTTTGAATAGCGAATAAGTCCCCGACCTATGAGATAGTTTAAGACATCAGCAAACATTATGGACTTTAAAGAAAGAAGAGATAGTCGAAAGACAAATTTTCACCTCATGATACGTTCGAGAGAAGTCACTCAAAACCTCAAAGTCGCCTTTGACGGTGTGAAGCAGCATATCCTGTTTGAACCGACTAGCCATATAGATTCTAGCGGCTCTATCGAATTCATTCTCACCACCCGCATCCAGATCAGTTTAATGGTGCCATCTTCAGGGTACCCAGCAGCCCTGCTACCTCGAAGATGTTCGTCCATAAAATCCACCACATCGGGCTCCGACCTACCTGCTCGACAGGGAACTGAATCAGAACTCGCACCAAAAGGTTTTACCCTCCTCGAGGGCCCCGGGTGGTCAGCATTCCTCTTACGACTCAGAAGCTTCTCATACTCCTGAATACCCTGGATCCGGTTCCAGGAATGTTGACTATAGCCAACGCTTGAAAGAATGGAAGTATCGGGGGAAAATAAAGTTCGAAGTGGCCCAGCAGAGGCAGAATTCAAGGAACTCATAGTACCAACGCCTCTCAGTTCGGGAATTGCGACTGGAATAGTAACTGAGTTTCCGCCTAATACTTGTACCCGCCCTGTTTTCGGAAGTACGGGGCAACGAATCGAAATAGAATGGTTTGTCTTCAACCGGGCAGGCCGCAGATAGTCGGAATTTCTCAACAATTTGACCTGCAAAGGAAGTACGAGAGTCGCATAAATGTAAATTAGTGATCCATCGCGCCTCAAGATAGGAACAAGCTGAAAACATACCCAAAGAAAGAGAGGCGAGAGGTGGAGCGGCAGAAGCTGACAAGTCACCAAACTGAGGAAGCGACCCTTCTAAGGATCGATCAGATATGGCACGAGAATATTTGAGTATTGGAGCAGGATAATCACAGCGGCTCAACCTAGCCAATCGTAAAACACCTTCCTGAATAAGGAGCTCGGTTTGATAAAGATTAGACCGCAACTGCTCAAGAAATTCGTCGGAAAGGCGATGGTTGAGTTTCTCTTTAATCTGGCGTGAACCGTACGACCAAGAGTTGACTCCGTCCCATCGATAGGGTCTCATCTTCGAGCTACCTTCCGATATAGGGATATCAGGGCCCTTCACAAAGAAGAATCTCCTTTTCCAACCTATACTCTTTTCCGTTGTTATTTTCGTAAGAAAAGGCCGTTTCGACCGCTGGCGGATGGACACAAACCCCATATTTGAGCCCTTGCACAGGTCCATTCGGAATATTTGCCAGAAATTACTAAAGGAGGCATGTTCCCCTTTTGCCTCCATAAGAGCGCTAAACGCTACTATGTATGCAATGGAATGCTGGAGAAGCTGAGCAGGGGAGAGCGAAAAGAAATTCAAGACGTTTCTAATAAGGGGAACGAACGGGATACGCAAGCCACAGGAAAATTGACCCTCATAGAAGGCTTGACAGCCGGCTGGGGGCTCGGTAGCACGTTCAGTATAAGAAGGAACGACGATTGAAAAACCTTTGGGAAGAAATTTTCCGAACTCTGCCTCGAGGAAAGAGTGATCTTTCTTTGAAAAACAGCAGGAAGTCTGGCTGGCTGGATGTTCTGACTTGTTCGAGATGGTGGCGGTAGAAGGTTGCGTATGTTTGAAAATCCTGACAAAAGCACCCTCGCCGATGCTGCGTTTCTCGACCTCATTTTCCCCGAGATCCTCGCTCGGATCCTCATCCTCGCGTCCTTGATGAAACTCCCCATCCTCATAATCATCAACAAGCTTCAGCAAAGGATCGGACTCTGGGTTTTCTCCAACCTTATTCTTGCCCCTTGCGCTTCTAGAGCTCGACATTATGGATTGAGAAACAAATATGCGAAAGGCAAATGCTGTTTCGAACTCAAACGCTTCGAGCTCAAGAGAGAACGTAATATGTAAACAATTTTTCAACGAATCAACATATATATACGGGGTTAAAAAGGTAAAATTGCAAACAGGTCCCCGAGTAACCGCGACGGTTGAACTTACCCTGAGTAAAAACTTAGGGTTATTCCTCACAGAATAGCACTTTGATCCTTCATTTTCTAAGTTGCGGAATAAGATCCTTGCAAATTTTTCCTGAGAATCTCGTAGGTCCTCTTTGTTATGATCGGAAAATTTGGAAAGCATTCATCAAGGGATCGAACGACACATCGCGGAACCACAAAGGATATTACTACATCAAGATCCTCCGACAAGGATATCTTTACAACACGCCGGTATATGTTTTCTTATATATGCACTCTTTTTCCCTGGCTCGGTTTTTATCCCAATGGGTTTTTCCGGGCTAGGTTTTTAACGAGGCATAACCTAAAGACATTATGAACGGCTCATCTCATAATAACGTGGGACGCAACTTGTACTTCTTCGAGCGCAAGCTCCACTTCACGCTCGAGAAGTGGGGGAGTATTGATGAGGGGTAATTTAGATTCCTTGCCTCTGTGGGCCCGATGCTATTCGAATAACACTAGATACTATCCCCAAAAACCAAGAGCTGGTCCAGGGCATAGTATTAACTGTTCCGAGCTCATTTCAGAACCCAAGATCGAAGGGTACTGTTGGGCCGAGCCCAGGCCCAAGCCCGTCAGTTCAGCTATAAATACCCATGAATTTATGACAACACACAACTTCCCAGGGGCTCTTGCTTCAAGACTGCAGCTCGGACACACTTGGGAAATATAGTATAGCTTTGGTCATCTGTATTTCGCTCCTCTAGTTTGTACGGCATCCAATAATGCTCGAGTAGGACCCTAAATTCTTGTATTTGTACCCAGCTAATTCGAATACAATTACTATTGTTCTTTACTTTCCTTTGAATATTGTTATTATTACTCTACATCCCACCTTTGATCGAACAAACGAAATCACGTAAGATCAGCCTCCTCGAGAGAAAAGTAACGGTTCAGTCCGAAAACGACAAGACGACTATCTATGAAGTGTAGCACTCTTTTCCTTTGGATTTTTTCATACAGGGTTTTTTCGAAGTAAGGTTTTTAACGAGGCACAATTCATAGAAAAGACAGTCGTATTCGACCACCTACTTCTACGAGCTTCTACTGCATTTACGCTCGATAAAGTGAGGGAGTACTGATGCGTGCTATTTCGCACCCCTTATAATATTCAGAGCGACAAGTCAATATACGTTCGGATCGATCAGGAGACTAATTAGATGACGAGTTGCCCGGTCCGATGTGAACTATCTATCGTTGGCGACCAAGAATGAAGTCCAAGTTCCATAGGGATTACTATACCTAGTCCTATTAGGATTATGTTTCCATGAATAGCTAGGGTCAAATATTCAAGGTCCGGAAGACTATTGATCTGCTGAAGAAAAGAAATCAGACTGGTGAAGATCAGCCGACTCAAATCAGATTTGTTCAAGTTTGAGATCAGCCCTGCTCATCATCAGACTTGTGTTCTCATCAGCCAAGTGGAAAGGATCAGGAAGTCGTCCCAACAGTAATAAATGCCCCTGGAGTAATAAATGCTGAAGTCCGAGGATATTAATGGCAAATAATTGAAGAAATACCTCGTATCATCTCGGTTCATTAAATGCTGCCTGACAGAAAGTACAGTCTGCGGTACTGTCACTGTGCAGAGAGCCGTTCGTGGAAATTAAGGACCCAAAACCAAGAAATTCAAATTGTGTATCTCTTCAACGGACATATTTTGAACCTGTGAGTATAAATAGTTGAAGAGACGAAGAGAAAATAATAACACAACATCTGAGAGATTATTCAAAGCAGAAAATTTTCTAAGTCTCAAGAAGCTCAAGAACAGCTCACTCGCCTGCTGAAGTCATTTGTTGACAGAAGCTTGTTGAAGTTTAAAGATAATACATTTTCTGAGTGAATCTGTAAAGAGAGTGTTGTGAGGAGTACTTATCCGTCTTTGTGAGTGATAAGTCTCTGTAGAATAGGTCTTCTTTGTGATTTCCTATTGCGAACTTGTGGTTGTTTCATTTGTTGTTCGACGCAAGCAGAGTATACTGTAAACTTACTGATTATAGTATAACCCAAGATCTGTGCGACATGGAAGAATGGACTAAAGGATTTACATCCATATAACCAATATAAAAATCCTTGGGTTTTTACATTGCATTTTTAACTTGCATATTTTCAGTTTGCATAAAAACACTTTGATAAAACTGTTGGAAAAGGATTTTAAAATAGTCTTTTATAAATCTGGGGATAAAATCTTTCAAACTACTAAGTATACTTGTGAAAAACACTTGAAATATCCGCTGCAAGTATTCTGGTATTAAAACTGATTTTGACTAAATCAGGTAAGTGACTATCAGACCAGTGGTCAACCAAGCTATTCAAAGATTTGCTCGCGATCAGCTTCGTCAGTTTACTGCTCTGTAACAGCGTAGTCTGCTGATAGTTAAGCAAAAGTTTTAAAGTTAAAATTTGATTAAAATTTTCAGATGTCCACACCCCCCCCCCCCCTCCTCTAGACCTCATCTGACCACTTGGGACCAACAAGTGGTAGCAGAGCGGGTGGTTCATTAGAATCAGCTGCCTGATCAACGAGCTTGATCCTAGTGTTTTTCAAGGGTTTTCAAACTTTTTCAAAAGAGCATAATTTTGAAAAATAAAAACTTTTTGAAAATGGATTGTATCAGCCATGTTTCCCACATTGCTGGTATGAGTTTTGCGGAAGGGAAGATCAGAATGGAGATCTTCTTAGCTGCCTACAATGATAACATGTACACATGTATCATCAAAGGTCCATTCAAATTCACCAAGACTATAAAGCTTGATGAAGTCGATATAGTGGTGGAAAAAGTCTTAACAGAGATGACAGCTGAAGAAATCAAGCTGTACAATCTGGACAAAGTTGGCCGTTTCATCATGACCAAAGCCCTGGACAATGACAAATTTGATAAAGTCAAGCATTGCAAGACTGCCAAATAAATGTGGGATAAGGTTCATGATATGAGCGAACGAAACGACGCCATCAAAGAGCATCAACTGAGTGTTGCTCTGGAAAAGCTGGACAACTTCAAGATGAAGTCTGCAGAAACCATTGGTCAGATGGATACAAGGTTTACAAGGACACTAAATAAAGTTCTCAAGCTTGGATAAACCTTCACCGATAAGGAGATAACCGTCAGAGTGTTGAAGGCTCTACCTCCGAAGTTCAATATGAAGGTGACAGCCATGGAAGAGTCAAGAGATTTTGGAAATATCTCACTCACCGAGCTGTTCTCAGTACTCAAGGCGTATGAGTATAAACTGCCAAGAATGGGTGTTGAAGAAACCCCAACTTCAAGTCCCACAGCTGCCCTGGTTGCTGCTAAAAATCCTAGAAGACCAGCCTACAAAAGCAAATATGTGGACTCATCTGATGAAGCCACAATACTCAACAAAAAGGAGTACACAGCTGGAGACGTTGCATTGCTGATGAACAATTTTAAGAAGTTCTACAAAAGAAAAATGAAGAACAAATACAACAATGCTTCTACTTCTAACCCTACTTCTTCTTCTCAAGATAAGGATTCTTATAAATCCAAAATGATGTGTTATAATTGTAGGAAATTGGGTCATTTCATCAAAGACTGCCCATATCATAAAGATGAGAAGTACACAGAAGAGGAAAAGAGAATCAAAAAAGAAAGAAAGCATCATAAAGGCAAGGTGCTATTAGCAGAAGCTGAGAAGCTGGCTGCTATCTAATCATCAGATTCAGACTCAGACACTTCTGATGAAGAAGAGAGTCCTGCTCTTCTCTGCCTGATGGCCAAGGAATCTGATAACTCTGAGGACGATGAGGTAACTCCTCTTGATAATGAATTATTTAATTCATTTGAACAAATGATGCTTAACAATACTACTATTGCTGAAGCATTTACTAAGCTTAAGGAAGAGATGATATTGCTAAGAGAGCAAAACAGTTCACTGAAACTTAAAGCTAAAAAGCCAAAAGAATCAGCTGAATATACACTGCTTGAGCAAGAGAATGAATCTCTGAAAGCTGAATGTGAAGTACATAAGGGTAAAATCATGGAACTTGAAAAGATAATTGAGTCTCATGAAAAGTCATCTATTGCATCCACTCATATCTCTAGTAAACATAAGACACCTTTAGAACAAGATAAGTTAGATCTGAACCATACTGAAAAATTTGTATCATCTGACAATAGTAAGGTCATTTTGTATGTTCAGACTACTAAACCTGCTTCACCTGAGAAAGTGTTAAAGGAGAAGAAAACTCCTAAGGCTAAAAACAGCAAAGAGCCTAGTGTAGGAAAACAGACTGGTAAGACCAAACAGAAGAGTCCTAGGAAGTCTTGTGATAAGGTTAAAACCAATCAGACTAGTAGTAAAACTAAGTCGTCTGTTAATGAGCAATCATCTAGTAAACCAAAGAAGCATAAGAACAAGAAAAATCAAAATGCTTGGTATAGAAATTAGTCTTATTATGTGCAACTTGCTGCATATCCTCCTATGTATCATGCACCTCAATTTCCAACTTACAATGCACCATATCCTGCTCATCCAATGCATGCATATCCTGCTTATCATGCATCTTATTCTGCTTATGAACATTATCCTTATCATGCTGATTATCAACAACATAGCAAATCTGATAAACGTGATGAAGGTGAGACTGTTCATGCTCCTGCCAAAATTCAGAAGCCTAAGAAGCCTAAGACTTCAACATCTTGGGTTGTCAAAGGTGGAACTAATCCTTCAGGACCCTCTCAATAAGGGTACCTAAAACAATTTTATTTTGTTTTGTAGGTTAGGATTAGGAGTAGGAGTAAAGTAGAGAAGATTTGGTACTTGGACAGTGCCTGTTCAAAACACATGTGTGGAAACATACATGAGCTGACTGATGATGTTGCTGTGGATGGTCCGAAAGTTACTTTTGGAGACAGCAAGGAAGGCAAGATTGTAGCAAGTGGAAAGCTGATCAAAGGCAACATTGAGATATCTGACGTATCTTGTGTTAAAGGCCTCAAATACAATTTGTTGAGCATAAGTCAATTTTGTGCAAAGGATATTCAGTCATCTTCTCAACAGATAAGTGCTACGTTGAACAGGTTGGTACAAAGAAGGTTATTTTATCTGGAAGTCCACAAGGAAATGTCTACACAGTTCACTGGAATTCTGTTGACAAGAATTCAAGTATTTCTTTGGTGGAATCAACACCAAGTGAAGTTAGTTGGCTGTGGCACAAAAGAATGAATCATGTGAATTTCAAGACCATCAACAGACTTATCAAGAATTATTTGGTAGAAGGAATTCCAAAAACAGTCATGAGCAAAGATAAGCTCTGTGACGCCTGTCAGAAGGGTAAACAAATCAAGTCATCATAAAAAGCAAGAAGCACCAATCATCTGGTAGGATCTTGGAGCTGCAACATATGGACTTATTTGGACCCATTGATCCAATCAGCAATGGTGGAAAGAAGTACTGCCTATCTGTTGTGGATGATTATTCAAGATACATTTGGGTGATCTTCAAGAAAAGAAAATTGAAACCAAGGAGCATCTTACAAATCTGATGGAACTGATCTAGAATGAAAAGAGCAGTGAGATATTAAAGATCAGATCAGATAGAGGGACTGAATTTACAAACTCTACTGTTGAAGAGTATTGTAATGCCAGAGGAATCAGCCATGAATACTCTGCTGCCAGAACCCCGCAACAGAACGGAGTTGCTGAAAGGAGAAAAAAAACTCTAAAAGAAGCTACTAGGACTATGATAGCTGAAGCAAAACTGCCTTAAAGGTTTTGGGCAGAAGCCACAAATACAGCATGCTTTACCCAAAATAGATGCATGATCAACAAACACCAAAACAAGACTCCATATGAAGTTTGTAACAACAGGAAGCCAAACATTCATTACTTTAGAATTTTTGGTTGTAAATTCTTTGTCTTAAACAATGGGAAAAATCACCTTACTGCTTTTGCAGAGAAGGCTGATGAAGCAGTATTTGTAGGATACTCTACTGTTAGTAAAACTTACAGAGTCTTTAACAAAAGAACCTTACTTGTAGAAGAATCCATTCATGTAGTATTTGATGAACCAAATCAATCTTCTGAAAAGAATCAAAGTACTGATCAAAATCTGTCTACTGATTTTCAGAAATTGAGTGTTGAAAGAAATGAAGAGTATATACCCATCATACTACCTGATCTCAACTTAGCTGCCAACTCAAGTGCTGTTCAAAATCACACTGCTGATTGTCTAACAGAAGAGTTGCAAACAGCTGACAGACCAGAGACTGTTCAACAGACTACTACTGGAACTCCAACAGTAGTGTTGCAAGATCAAAACAGAGGACAACATTCAGATTTGAAACCTTATCTTAGATGGCTCAAGAATCACCCACCAGAGCTGGTGATTGGTGATCCTCTGGATAGAGTAAAAACAAGGAGAGCTGCTGCAAGTGATGCAATGTTCGTCAGCTTCCTAACTCAAATAGAGCCTAAACAGATTGAAGAAGCTCTTGATGATTCAAATTGGATTGAAGCTATGCAAGAAGAGCTGAATCAATTTGAAAGAAATGAAGTCTGATACTTAGTTCCTATACCAAGTCATCAAAGGGTAATTGGCACTAAATGGGTATTCAGGAATAAAATGAATGAAGATGGTGTTGTCACTAGAAACAATGCAAGATTAGTTGCCAAGGGTTATTGCCATGAAGAATTTATTGGCTTTGATGAAACTTTTGCACCAGTAGCAAGATTGGAGGTAATCAGATTGTTTCTCGCCTATGCTGCTCACAAGAATTTCATAGTCTATCAAATGGATGTGAAATCAGCTTTTCTCAATGGAGAATTGCAAGAAGAAGTCTATGTTGAACAACTACCTGGATTTGAAGCATATAAAGAAGAGGACAAAGTGTATCATCTGAAGAAAGCCCTCTATGGACTGAACAGGCTCCAAGAGCATGCTATGATACCCTATCTGATTTTCTTTTAATTAGAGGATTTCTCAAAGGTAAGGTAGAAAATACCTTGTTCACTATTGAATGGCAAGAACATATATTGCTTGTGCAAATATATGTGGACGACATCATTTTTGGTTCAACAAATCAATAGATGTGTGATAAGTTCTCAAAGCTGATGCAGAACAAGTTTGAAATGAGCAAGATGGGAGAACTTAATTATTTTCTTGGTTTGCAAGTAAGACAGTTGCCTGATGGAATATTCATCAACCAAGCAAAATACACAAAGAATCTGTTCTAGAAATTTGGTATGGAAACTAGCTCTACTGTTAGTATTCCTATGTCTATTGGACTTCGCTTGGATAAAGATGAAGATGGCAAATCAGTGGACGTAACCAAATACAGAGGAATTATTGGGTCTCTGTTATACCTAACAGCTAGCAGACCTGATATTATGTACTCTGTTGGGGTTTGTGCGAGATATCAATCAAATCCTAAAGAATCTCATCTCCTAGCTGCCAAAAGGATACTTAAATATCTTAAAGGCACTCAAGAATTGGGATTATGGTACCCTAGAGAATCTGGGTTTGAGCTTATCGGATATTCAGATTCTGACCTTGCTGGGTGCAAGATTGATAGAAAAAACACAACAGGTGCCCGTCAATTCTTAGGTAGTCGCCTGATCTCTTGGATGAGTAAGAAACAGACTTCAGTATCCATATCTACTGCTGAAGCTGAGTACATAGCTGGTGGAGCTTGCTGTGCACAAATACTATGGTTGAAGCATAAACTAGAAGATTACAACATCAAAATAAGTGGAATACCTATCTACTGTGACAAACAAGTGCAATATCTCTTACTCAAAATACTACAAGTCATTCAAGGACTAAACATATAGAGATCAAACATCACTTCATAAGAGATCATGTGGAGAAAGGAAATGTCATAATAGAAAAAGTTCATACTGATAATCAGATCGCTGACATCTTCACAAAACCTCTAAGTGATGCAAGGTTTTCGACTTTAAGAGCTGAACTAGGTTTACTAAATTTAGATGCATAAGCTGAGGGGGAACTTATCAGAAGACTGAAGTTCATCAGCTTACTCATCTTAATATCTTCAAGGTTAACTCTCAACAGACTAGTTAACTTATGGATTCTTAAAGTCAGGTGGAACGTGTAAGACTAGCGGTACTTGTGATTAAAAGATGAAATTTGTTGACGAAAGTTAGTTGAAGTTATGTTTTCATCAGAAGATCTTAAATTTTGAAGTCTGAAGACTAATTATTCAGCTGGATTGACAAACAGCCGAGGAAGGTTATCAGCTATTGGCTTTCACTGATAACAGTCTGTCATCAGGACACTAGTCCTATCGGATAAGTATTTATTTTACTCGTCTGATCAGCTATGTAAAAAAAAACGTATTATTCAAAAACGCGCTTTTACAAGTAAACTGAGGCGGTTCGTATTCCCGCCTAGTTTTTAATGCTTTTGGAGTTTTGAATTGCGTAACTGATGCCCTACGATCAGAACTGACACAACGTATCTAACGGTCAACGTGTATCACGGAAACCGAAATACCCTAACATCTATAAAACCAGATCTGATCAGCTTTGTGACTCTTTACGCGCCCAAGTACATTCAAAAGCAGTTTGAGAAATTCTTGTTTCAATTCTGCAAAATTCTCCTGTTTTCTCTAATCTTCTACAGAATCAAAATGACTTCTCAACAAGAAGCTAAAGTTGAGGGTATGTATCTTGTGTATGATACATATCATCACTCTAGCACTCCTGTGATGAAGGAAATCTTGGAAAAATTCAAGGCTGCTACTCTTGTGAAATTCATGGAAGCCCATGAAGAAATGGTCTGGAAGGACCAAGTGATGGAGTATTACAATGCTAAGGACGCTGTTGATCTGGAAAACCGAGAAATCAAAGCTATTGTCGAAGGACAAGCAGTCGTCATCACTCCTTCTCTGTTGCACGAGGAGTTTGGCCTGTCAAATTAGGGAAGAACTGATGTGTCTTCTATGGCAGAAGACAAAATCAAAGAGTTCTGGGCTATCTGTGCCAAAGAGGGAGAAGTCATATCTGGCAACATAAAGAAGAAGCAGCTGAAGGATGAATATCAGCGCATAGCTGATATGGTGTCCAAACTGATAGAGAACTGCACATTTTCTCTAGACAGTGTCACTATGAAACGTTACTGCATAATGATGGCTGTTTACTACGGCTATGAGGTGAACTGTCTGTTGTGATTTGGTATATTATGGCGCATTTTAAGTTACCTGTTCTACAAATTGGGTTGTGGAATGACTGTTGGGAGAAATCCACAACGCCAAGGCCATGGCTACCTATCAGACCGTCAAGGCCAGAACCAAGAAGAGAAAGAATGAGGATGAACAAGAAAAAGTTGAGGAACCTAAGGACAAGGTTCCTGCAAAGAGTCAAAAGAAGTCTGTTCAAACAGCAAAGCCTGCTGTTCAAGCCAGAACAGACAAGAAAGAGCAAGCTGCTGCTGACGCTGCTATATAGAAAATTACTGATGAAGTTTTGGAGATATCAGCTAGTTCTCCATCAAGGACAGTGTCAGAAGAAATGTCTGCTGACAAAGTAGCAAAGAGGACTAGAAGCCAGTTGAGAGACACTGCTGCTTCTAAATCTGCCAAAGAGAAGCCTGCTCCAAAGAAGTCTGCTAAGAGGAAAGTGGTTTTTGAACCATCTCATGCTAAACCTTCCGACTTAGTCAGACAAAGTCCTCAATCAGCAGAGAGGCCTGCTGGAACTGAAGAAGAGTCTGTTGCTGCTGATCAAACTGCCCCACAGACTATTTCAACCGCACCAACAGCTGAGGTTGCTCAACCTTAAGATGATCGCGAAGTGCAGATCATCATTCCTGTTGCAGTTGCACCACTTGCATCTGCTGGTCCTGAACCTTCTGCTACCCAAGAAGCACAGACAGCTGACAAGGAGAAAGGGAAGAGAAAGCTTGTCATCAAAAGGAAGAAAGTGTCTGCTGCTGATAAAAGAAAGAGGGAAGAAGCAGAGCAGAGGAAGAGGGATGATCAAGAAGAGCAAAGGGTCATTGCGCTCTGCAAAATGGAAGCTGAAAAAGAAGAGCAAAGAATAAAAATGACTGAGGCTGAACGCAAAGCTACTGAAGATGCAGAGTTAGCACTCGTGCTTGAGCTCAGCAAGAAAGACGTTCATGGTCCTAACGTAGCTGGTGGCATTAAAATTGGAGAATCAATGAACGCAAAGAAGAAAATGCATGCTAGTTAAATACCTGAGAAGAAAAGGTTTGAAGTCAGGAAAGCCATTGAGATTGTTAATATTGAACCTGCTGTTTTCAACAGATTTGAAGATGCCCTGGCTGATATTGATCAGAAGCTGCAGCGTAAAACATTGTTTATCCAAGAAAAAGAAAGATACATCAGATGGAGAGATTTTAGGATGAACAAGTTTGTTATAGAAATGCAGAGCTTGAAAGAGGTTGCTGATGAGGAGAAATAGGTCCTCAGCTGGTTGCAAACTTCCTCAATCACTAGAGCACTGGATCCTCATTACGTCAGAGATGTGATGCACAAATATGCACAAGAATATGCCACTGCAGAAGCCAAGACCATCTCTGATGCATTGCCAACCAAGAGAAGAAGGCAAGATGATCCCATCAAATGAGCTGTGCAAATTGCTATTCATACTGCCTTGGAGAAATGGGCTGAAAAATCAAGATATGAACAAGGTTCTCCAAGTGATTTGCCAAGTCTACCCAGTGTACAGCTGATCACATTTGACAAGGAAATGAAGAATTATCAAGGGTTGCCTAAACTGAAGACAACTGCTGCAAATCGTCTGCCTGTTATAAGGAAAATCCGCCAGACTACTGTTTTCACTGATGATGGCACAATTGTTAATAAGATCTTTGAAGACGTCATAGATCAGACTGCTGCTGTAAAAGAGCCCTTAGCCATTGAGCGGACTGCTAAGGAGAAGCCTGAAGAAGAAGCTGATCTGAAAGACACTCCTGTTCAACAGGAAGAAGATCAAACTGCATCAACTCCTATTCCAACAGCTGATATGCACTCATCACTGATGAAAGCCTTCCAAATGATGCTTGAAAATTCCTTGAAGGAAATGGAAAAGAGGAACAGACTGCAGATGGAGCAAATGCAGAAATAAAATGCAAAAATGGTTAAGGATGCCATTGATAACTTCCCACTGCCTGAAGACAATACTCTGAGGATGACACACAGTATCTTAAATATGAACAGTAATATTGAAGATGTCAAAGCTGACGTTGGTCATCTTCATGATGCCTTGAAGAGAAATGAAGATAATGTTGCCCATCTAACAAATACATTCATCAAAGTGGCTGATGAAGAGACTGGAAATAATATGTTGTTGGTTGAAGAGGTTTACAAAGTTGCCAACAAAGTTGATAAAGAAATCTCCACTTTGCAACTCAACATTCACTGCATCAATGATCAAGCTGACAACATCACTACTGCTCTAAATCACCTCAACTCAAGCCAAGACTTAATGAACCAGAACATCAAGACCTTGTGGGCTGCTGCCAAGATCCAAGCTGTTGGACTCAACCCTCCTGTTAACCCTGATGATGACAAAAAGGGGGAAGAGAAAAGGGAAGAGATAACCGTTCAAGCTGCTGCTGATCAAGAAGAACCAAAAGAGCCAGAGAACCAAGCACTTGAAGAAAAGGCTGAAGGAAATGGAGAAGCTGAAAACAAGGAAACTGATGCTGCTGAAGGAGATGGAAATGTTGATGACAAAGAAACTGATGGTGAAGACTCTGAAGAAGAACCCAAGGAACCAATCAAGTCTGATAAAGAATTAGATGCATCTAAGGAAACTCCTGAAGAGCTATTGGAGCTATCCACCAAGTACAAGAACTTAGAGCGTTTGAAGAGAAGAATTGATAAGGCAGAACAGGAAGTCAAGCGTGAAATAGAAATGAAGCAGAAGATGGAAGCTACCAGGCAAATCTGCTTGATGATGATGCAATTGATGAAGAAGATGATGATGATGAAGCCGAGTATGAATATTATAAGGAAGTTGAAGAAGGAAGTGAAGGAGCTGATGATTAGAATAGATTATCCATTGTAATCAGTTTACATTATTTTCCTTACAGTTATCTCATCTGAAAGACCAAGTTCTTTTCCAATATATATTTCTATCTCAGAAATTTTGAGGATCAAAACTTTAGTATAGGTAACAGTTACATAACTGTCATCATCAAAAAGGGGGAAATTGTTGGATGAAGATGAAGATAGAGTGTGCTTAAGTTAGAAAAGTTAAGGGAGGTTTTGATGATTTCCAAAACTCATCAAAATCAGCTAAGTACGGAAAACATAGTTAAAACCCTTAGAAGAATTTTGACAAAGTAAGAAGACAAATCAGAAGGGTCAAATATTCAAGGTCCAGAAGACTACTGAACTGCTGTAGAAAAGAAATCAGGCTGGTGAAGATCAGCTGACTCAAATCAGATTTGTTCAAGTTTGAGATCAGCTCTGCTCATCATCGGACTTGTGTTCTCATCAGCCGAGTGGAAAGGATCAGGAAGTCGTTCCAACGGTAATAAATGCCCCTGGAGTAATAAATGCTGAAGTCCGAGGATATTAATGGCAAATGATTGAAGAAATACCTCATATCAGCTCGATGCATTAAATGCTGCCTGACAGAAAGTACAGTCTGCAGTACTGTCACTATGCAGAGAGCTATTCGCGGAAATTAAGGACCAGAAACCACAAAATTCAAAATGTGTCTCTCTTCAACGGACATTTTTTGAACCTGTGAGTATAAATAGCTGAAGAGACGAAGAGAAAAGAATAACACAACATCTGAGAGATTATTCAAAGCAGAAAATTTTCTAAGTCTCAAAAAGATCAAGAACAGCTCACTCACCTGCTGAAGTCATTTGTTGACAGAAGCTTGTTGAAGTTTAAAGATAATACATTTTCTGAGTGAATCTGTAAAGAGAGTGTTGTGAGGAGTACTTATCCGTCTTTGTGAGTGATAAGTCTCTGTAGAATAGGTCTTCTTTGTGATTTCCTATAGCGAACTTGTTGTCGTTTCATTTGTTGTTCGACGCAAGCAGAGTATACTGTAAACTGTGTGACTTAGAAGAATGGACTAAATGATTTACATCCATATAACCACTATAAAAATCCTTGTGTTTTTACTTTGCATTTTTAACTTGCATATTTTCAGTTTGCATAAAAACACTTTGATAAAACTGTTTGAAAAGGATTTTAAAAGAGTCTTTTATAAATCTGGGGAAAAAATCTTTCAAACTACTAAGTATACTTGTGAAAAACACTTAAAATATCCGCTGCAAGTATTCTGGTATTAAAATTGATTTTGACTAAATCAGCTAAGTGACTATCAGATCAGTTGTCAACCAAGTTGTTCAAAGATTTGTTCGCGATCAGCTTCGTCAGTTTACTGCTCTGTAACAGCTTAGTCTGCTTATAGTTAAGCAAAAGTTTTAAAGTTAAAATTTGATTAAAATTTTCAGAGGTCTATTCACCCCCCCCCCCCCCCTCTAGACCTCATCTGACCACTTGGGACCAACAATTTGGAAAATTAAAGCATATATTGTACAATTTGTGTACTACATAAATATGGTATAAAAACTAAAAAATTGACGTTACCTTTACTTGATTTGACAAAGTGATGTGGTCATTGTGCATACTCTAATATTCTCATTCCTCTATTTGTATTATGATTTATACAGGGAACATAAAAAGAAAGAGAAATGAGGAATTGCCAACCCATAGTGGAGAAGAGCACGTATTTAAGGATCCTACAAATAACCATTTAATGTACGTTCTTTATGACTTTGAGCCTAAAATATAAGCTCGATGAGACACTAGATATATTACAATACTAGATTGATCTTACTCAAATTCGTGGTAGGATCGATATTAATAAAATAATGTTATAAACGTTAGGAAACAAGTGAAAGATCAATGTGTATGTATATATATTCCGAACGTCGAAGTACAAGTTACAATATTTGTGGTCCTATCGGAGCATTATTGGATGCCGTACAAGCTTGAGGGCGAAATACATATAAATGCGGTCGGAATAATCTATCCGAACTATAGCTTCGAATGATGAGCACCTGGGAAAGCGTGTCTGGCGTCATAAATGCAGATGATATCTATAGCGAAAAGTGGTGAGCTAGCTACTCCATCCGCAGGGTTACATTTCCTTGGCCCAAGGGCTTGGGCCTGTGATCGGCCCAACAGTAACCACGACCATGAACACTCTACGGTTGCTCGGATTGTAAAATCCGAAATTCGGACTTGACTCTATCTTAGCGAGGTCGGATTCTATACTTATTTCCCTTGTCCGAGCTTCCCAAGGTAGAGTCCAAAATACCCCTCATCAATACTCCCCCACTTGTCGAGCGCAAAGTGATGCTTAAGCTCGAAGAAGTTGATATCGATCGTTATGATGAGCCAATATTCCAATGTTTCTTTGGATATGCCTCGTTAAAAACCTTATTCGGAAAAACCCATTGGGATAAAAACCGAATTAGGGAAAAAGAGTGCATATCTTTAGAACCATATGATGAATAATTTTGCCTCGCTATAAATTTTGATGTTAAAAGATTCCTTCCCCTTTCCATGAAATAACTCTTCGGCAGTGATGTCTTTTCGCATCGTTCATTGTGACACTCCCGAATTCAGTAGATATAGGGGTCTATGATGTAAATACTTGGGGGATAAATTTGAATTTTCTTTGGGGAAGTTCAACCGTTGTGACCATTCGGGGGCCGGTTCGCAATTCACCCTTTTCGCCTTATATATATATGTCAAATTGCTGAAAATTACCTCCTGAGCCATTTATTTTGGAGATCGAAGCGTTCAGATCGCATAAACTGTCCATTTCATTCAATCACATCTATTTATAATGTCCAGTTCGAGAAAACGAAAGGGTAAGGGCTTAATCGGAGAGGATACCGAATCCGATCCTGATTTTAAGCTCATCGATGATTTTGAAGAGGGGGAAATCCATCCCGAGTGTGAAGAAGCTAATCAGGCTGTGGATCTTGAAGAGAATGAAGTAGAGAAACGCAACATCGGTGATAATGTTTTTGTCAGGATATACAAGTATGAGGCTCCTTCCGGATCGGGCGGTCATAGCCGGGCTGACCTTGGTGCAGAAGTATCTTCTTCCATCTTCGTTCAGGAAGATCGTGCTAGCTTGGAAAAAGAATTTGGCAAATTTCTTCCGGAGGGGTTTTCGATCGTCATTCCCTCATATCGTGATCGTGTAACTTCTCCTCCGCCTGGGTGCCAGGCTTTCGATGAGAAACAATTTTTGCATGGGTTGCGTATTCCTTTTATTCCTTTATTAAGAAACATCCTTTCCTTTCTCTCTCTGACCCCCGCTCAAATTCTTCCGAATTCTATAGCATATATTGTCATGTTCAGCGTTCTCATAGGGGCCAAAGGAGAGGAGGCTTCTTTTCGAAAATTTTGGCAGGTATTCCAGATGAGCATGTCTAGGGGTTCCAATGCGGGGTTCGTTTCATTCTCGCAAGGGTCAAATCAACCTATTCTTTCGACCGTGGCTATGGACAAAACCAAAGGTTGGAAAAGAAGATTCTTTTATGTTAAAGGCCCCGATGTTCGTTCCGCGGGTAGTTCTAAGGTTAGGCCGTACCGATGGGATGGTGAAGGGCCTTGGTTGTACGGTCGTCGCAAAATCAAGGAAAAGGTTAATCCTCAATTTTCTGATGAATTTTTGAACCAGCTTCGATCCGATCCCCTTCAGACCATGCTCCTTGTACAAGAAAAGATTTTAAGATTAGCTGGTCTAAGCAAGTGTAACTACCCTGCACCAGCGCTCGAATTCTCTCCTCTGTCTATTTAACCGCCTGGCGGGATTATCCGACCCTTCAGAGAAACAATCGAGTCAACCACTTCGTCCTATGCTTTGCCTCCTTTGAGTAAGTTATTAATAAGTTTTTCACTAGATTCCGTCGTGTAATGTGTATGTTTGCTCGATGTCATGAGCACGATGATTTTTTTCTCACAGGGCAACTTGTTGAGGAGTTTCGAACGTCTGCTATTAAGTCGATCGGGACCTCTCGGCACGAAAACACGCGAAGCCAGTTCCAACCTCCTCCGAAGAGGAGGAAGACAGAACGAGCTCGAGTTCCTCAAATCCAATAATAGCTGGCCCTCTGCATACATACTGTATTCTCGATTGATACTTCTAATCCATCCTCCGCTGGTTACAGTCACTATTCCTGGACCCGCATTCTGGGCAAACAAGAACATGAGAGACGTATGAATCAGATACAGTACGCCAAACATCCAGGTCCATCGAGAAGAGAAAAACCATTTGGTAGGAGTTCAGACTCAGTTCCATGCCGACCAGGTAGGTCGGAACCGGACGTAGCTGACTTTATGAACCATCATTTTCACGGGGGTAGAGCTGCTGGTTATCCGAAAGAAGGAACTGTCTCCTCCGATCTTTGCCAAGATGGTGAGAATGAGTTCGACAAGGCCACCCGGATTTTTATGGCTGGACGTTTCAAACGGGATCTTCTTGACCACACCATTAAAAGCGACTTTGAAATCCTGAGTAACTTCTATCGAACATGCCAGGAGGTAATAATTGTTTTTAGATTTGAATATCCGATTTGACTTCTTGGCTGTTAAACTGATACTATTTTTTCTTCGTAGGCCGGGGATTATTTTGCACTACAGACATATCGTCTGTCTTTGTTAGAACAAGAATCGCAAGAAGCTCATAATGCGCTTGCACAGGCTTCGTCCGAGAATATAACTCTTCGAGCCCAATTAAATGACGTCACAGGCAAACTATTTGCTAGTCGTCAAGAATTATCGAAGGTGAAGGAAGAGTTGGAGACTACCAATAAGAAACATGCTCCATCCGTAGAAGAAGATTTGTTATCCGCAGTTAAAGAGAAAAACGCCCTCGAAGAAGAACTCAAGAAGGTGATGATTGAACTTGAGCAAGCGAGACAAGATTCCGAGCGAGCATATGCCCAAGGTCGAGAAGAAGCCATAATTCCAGCTATTCGAGAGTTTTTGCAGTCCCCTGTGCTTGATCCCTTAATTCAGAAAAGGACAGGTGGGATTCTTCAAACGATCTTCTACAAAGGGGTTCAACAGTTAATTTCGGCCAAGAGGATTCCGAACAAGATGTATGAATACCTTCAATATATGAAACCTTATAAGAATGCGAAAGGGAAGGATTATAAAGCTTCTTCTTTGCCTAAGGTGAATACAAATTGGCAGGACCATCACTTTGCCCCTTTTGTTGAGGAGTTTGGCTTCCCGATGCCGAACCCTGACGATCTTGAATTGTCCGATGATAATCCCGAGTCTTCTTTAGGATGCGGGTCAGATGATGAGCCTAATGACCACCCATGAATCTTAGGGGTGGATTGCTTACAATAGTTATGTAATAGGGGTAGCATTTTTTGTAATAGGGTCTTCTTCCTGCGATTTCGTTTTATAACCTGTATATCCTTCTCAAATTTGTAGAAGCTAACGTATGAATGAATTTTGTTGTTTTTCGATCGAATGTTTATCGTTCCCCTTTTTCCTGAGCCTCTTAACAGTTGCGACGGTTCAATTATCGCTGGAATAAGATGTTGATTCTATAAATATCTGGGTTGTTTCATGTCATTTATCTATCATTTCTTAATCACTAAGATCGGAGCTTTACGCTTAGTTACGCTTAGTTTCTTCTTTCGAGCTTTCAAATTTACTTCTTCGCTTGCTATGGATCAGATATTGGGCAAGCCTATCAATCCCAAATTGTTATTGGGTGGTACCAAAAGTAAAGGTCCATCCAAAGATCAAAAACCAACGAAAGAGAACAAGCTTTCCAAGGCTTCCCCGAAAACAACTGCCACTTCCCCCAAAACATCCAAGGGCGGGGAGATAAAAAAGGAGAAACATGCTTCATCAAAACATTCCAAAGTTGGTCTTAACCAATCAATTTTGGATGAGGAACTTGACGAGGAGCTCGAGGCTTCTTCACCGAAAGATCTTGACAATTCCCATCGGGCAGTAGCTAGACAAAAAGCATTATCCCTTTCTTCCGATAAAAGGCCTTATTCTGACATAGCCGACTCAATCGAGAACCCGCAGGATCTTGTTACTGGGAACGAAGGTTCTTCGATAGGAGGTTTGGGTAAGAAACCTAAACTGACCCCTTCTTTAGTTTCTGGAGCATCTGTCGAGCCTTCAAAGCTTGAAACTGAACCTCCGAAGAATGAGACTGAGCCCTTGAAGGCTGAGAATTCTTCCGGCCTTCATATCTCTGGATCCCCTCTTCGAGAGTCAAAGGATGAGTCTGCTCGTGAGGTGGAGCTCGAGAATTCCGTTGAGAATCCATCGGAGGCTGATCCTCCTATTCCTGAGGCCGAGGCGTCTGAGGGGAAAAGTCCCTTAGATCTATTTCAGTCAGGGTCTAATTTTCTATCTCAGGTTCTCCTTCCTAATAATTAATTTTTTTTTTTTTAGAAGAACTAACTCTTTCAATTATAGGCTAGGCAAGACTTTCTCGAATTGAAGGTGTTAGCTGAGCGGGAGTTGAGTCAGCGTGCTACTATTACCCTCGAGATGGAGAAAACAAACGGTGAGTTGGGTCTCATCCTCGAGGAAAAATTGGCTTTAGAGAAAGAGAAGGCTGACAAGGTACATGGAGAAGGGCTCTTCCAACAATGGAGTAAGGAGCTTGAGATGATCAAAGGGCTCTACGAGAAGGAGAAGAAGGACTCCGCCCTTCGCGAAAAATAGGCTTATGCTCGTGGTTATGCAGCCCGTAGTGCCTAGCTTCGAAAAGCTCTTCAAGATCATAACTCTGTGTGACTTTTTCCAGAACGGTGCTGTTGTAATTTTATTTTCCTTGGTTGTGCTGTATTCTGAATAATTTCTTTATTTCTGCTCTTTATTTTCGAATTCGGATGATGTATTGGGCCTTGTGCCTTTTATAAATGTTATGCCCTTTTGTGATGCTTGGCTTCTTGTTTAAATATTTGCTATTGTCAAAGTTCGATCCTTACGGTTAGAACATTACTGGATTACCGTCGTCGTACATATATTTCATCCCCGTTCAATAACTCCTTAATAGCATAGCTCCACTCATTTTAAGTTTGAAATAATCAACTCTAGCCAATCAGTCCCTTATTTCTCGGGAAGTGCAACGATCGGCATATTTATCGCTCGCATCGCGGCCGTTCCCTATGGTAAATCTGTGCCGTCAATATCTGTTTCCTCTTCCTACAAATAGTCTAGGATGGTTCCTTTTTACCATCACCTTTTTACTTTCTTGTGAAAATATTTTCGAAGCTTGTGCACGAGTGATTTTTTCTTTTATTGGATGATAATATGTCTTTAGTAATGACATCGCATATTAGAATTCGATCCCCAATAGTTATTTTTGATATTCGTACCCGAACTCTTTTCTTTAATTTTATCGTCTCCAAATAAAACTTATCTTCGACTAGGATATCGATAGACGAAAAGGATTGCGACTAGGATACCGGTAGACGACCTGCTCTCTCTGATTCCAAATCCTTTAGGCATGGTTGAATCCCTGTATCCTGTCGTCCATCCAGTCGGGATAGTGGGTCAACTGCTGGAGGAGTTTTCCTGCACTCGATTTCAACCTCTTCATGATGCTATTGAAGGACGTTATCTTCGGAATCGCTAGAGATGATTCCTACTTTGGTTGCTCTACTGCTTTTCGACCCGGTCGTGCGCGGACCGATCAGTGCGGATGCATTGGATGAAGGGTAGAAGTGTATTAGCTTCCCTTTTCTCCATTGACTAAAGTGTCTTAGCGTAGATTTGAGCATTTGTAACTAGATCTTTCTGGATGTAAACTCGACTTTCCTTATTGTAATCGAGAATTCTCTTGTAACTAATAAAAATGTATGAATGGAATATTTATTTTTGTTTATTATCCTCGCTTGTTGATCTGTAAACTCGCTTCTTATCCATGTCGATTATTAATTCGTTTGCCTCGGAGGCTCGAGCCATAAGTATTATTCTTTGCAGATCTTTTATAATTGATAGGATAATAACCTTAATATTTGAACACGAACTATGTAATTGCCTTCGAACCAAATATTTGATCCTCATCGTAGTTCGAAACATGATATAGTCGGTTTTTTAGGATAACTGATAATTTGAATTTATTTCGATCTATGGGGCATAGCAACGGCTTTCACCCTTAGTTGTTTTGATCGGTCATAGCAACAGCTTTCACCTGAGGGTCGGAGCAACAGCTTTCACCCTTTAATTTATTTCGATCTAAGGGGCATAACAACGGCTTTCACCCTTAGTCGTTTTGATCGGTCATAGCAACAGCTTTCACCTGAGGGTCGTAGCAACGGCTTTCACCCTTAGTCGCTTTGATCGGTATTAGCAACAGCTTTCACCTGAGGGTCGTAGCAACAGCTTTCACCCTTTAATTATTTTCGATCTAAGGGGCATAGCAACGGCTTTCACCCTTAGTCGTTTTGATCGGTCATAGCAACAGCTTTCACCTGAGGGTCTTAGCAACAGCTTTCACCCTTTTAATTTATTTCGATCTAAAGGGCATAGCAACGACTTTCACCCTTAGTCATTTTTCAAGGGTCGTCACCCATTTTGTTGATCCAAGGGGCATAGCAACAACTTTCACCCTTATTTGATGTGAGTAGTATGCATAGAGATCGGTGATAATAACTTTTCGAGCATAATGAACATATAATAATTCTGCGAATAAAATTTTCATTGATTGGATCAGCTTTGATAATATGAGGGATAAAGAACACAACGAGATAATAAATAATAGATAGGCCAGAAATTGCTAAATAATCTTCATCTTCCATAATATCTTCTCAAATTTATAGCATTCCAGGGTCGGGGCAAAACTTCTCCATTTAAATGAGCAATCTTGTAAGAACCTTTCTTTCCTACTTCGACCACTACATAAGGACCATCCCAATTGGGTTGAAGCTTTCCGACATGTTTTGAGACCTCTACTTTTTTCAGCACTAGATCTCCGACCTTAAAGGTACGGATTCTAACCTTTTGGTTGTAGGCTTTTTCCATGTTGGATTTCATGGCCTGAATTTTCAGCTTAGCTCGATCCCTTCTGCTATATGCATGATCGACTTCCATTTCCCTCAACGATTTATTTTCTTCGGAATCATAGAATTCAATTATGAGAGAAGATATCAGATTCTCAACAGGAATAACTGCTTCCGATCTGTACACTAAGCTGAAAGGAGTTTCCCCTGTAACTGCTTTTACAGTGGTTCTATAAGCCCATAAAACTCCTGGAAGTTCATCAAGCCATTTTCCCTTTGCGTCGAATAACCGCTTTTCTAGAGATCGAACGATCTCTCTATTTACGACCTCTGTTTGTCCATTGGCCTGAGGGTGCCCTACTGATGCGAAATTTTGCTGTATCCCGAACTTCTCACACCAATATGTGACCTTCTTGCCGGCAAATTGCGTTCCATTATCGGAGATTAGAATTCTGGGAATTCCGAATCGACAAACAATATTTTTCCATAGAAAATTTATAACTTGGAACTGCGTGATCTTGGTCAGAGCTACACATTCGACCCATTTACTGAAATATTCGACCGCGACCAGCACATAATTCTTCCTTGACCTGGCGGTCGGGAAAGGACCAACAATGTCGATACCCCATTTATCGAACGGCCAACAGATTGGGACAGAGTGCATCTGCTCGGCTGGCTGATGAATCAAATTCGAATTAATTTGACAATGATGACACCTCTTCACATATTCTACCGCATCATAAAAGAGAGTTGGCCAATAATATCCAGTCCTTGAACATTTCAGTGCTAGTGCTCGAGCTCCGCCATGATTCCCTGCTTCTCCCTCGTGAACTTCTTTTAGAATCATATTATATTGATTTTCGGGGATACATTTTAATAGGATTCCAGAGGAGGATCGTTTGTAGAGCTTATCATTAATCAGGGTAAATGACGGAGATCGATACTTAATCCTCCTGGCTTCATTTGCATCTTTTGGCAGCTCTCCTTTGTTTAAATAATCGACGAAGGGGTCGATCCAGGAGATCTTTTGTTCGTCGATCTCCATGACGTCGATGCCAGGAATGACATCCAGGTCGATAGCGGATGTGTTCGACAATAGCCATGTAATATTCCTTTCCTTCTTTTGCTATACCAGTGAATTTTGACAACAAGTCAGCCCATAATTTTTCTTCTCTAGGAACAGGCTGAATGTCAAACTTTTTTAATTGTGTATCAGACCTTTTGCCTTGTTTAAATATTTTATCATGTTGAACTCCTTTGCTTCGTAAATGCCCTTCACCTGCCTGTGAACAAGTTCAGAATCTGTCAGCACAGTAATTGATCTTACCTTTGCTTTTAAGGCCATTTCTAACCCTGCGATCAAGGCTTCGTACTCTGCTTCATTGTTTGTAATGACAAAATCCAAAGTTATTGCGTAACTCAAATCTTCTCCATCGGGTCCTTGAAAATGAATTCCTGCTCCGCCTCCTTCCCTGGTCGAAGAGCCATCCACGTGCATTAACCATGTTGGTGTTGGGTTTTATGGGTATAATTTGTCAACTACAACAGTGCGGAATTTAAAATTTTTAATCATACACCATAACCCAGGGTTTCTTATTTAGCACATATGAATAAAGGTTGAATTTAATTAAAGCATGCATATACGTGAATTAAATAAAAGTAGGTAAAAACAATTTTACCTCACCACAGGCAAGGTGGTGGTAATTCTCCGGTCTTCGTTTGTTCACTAGAGCACCCCAAGTGTTGTGCCTCTAGAGATAGTCCACACCAGCTGGATTTGAGTGACTTCACGAAATCCCCAGGCTCAGAACTAGGATTAAGGAATTGCCTCGTCAGGAATTGGATGCAGATCCGGGAAGAAGACTTGGAGAAAAATCCTTCACAGGGGTGGGGCGATTTTGCATAGGGTTCGGTTTTCAGTAGGGGCGAGAATGAGGGCTGAAATTTTCGGCCTTCTTTGTTTTTCTTGTGTTGTGATTTTTTTCTTTTCTTAGAATAAATCTCTTAGGATTTGTTTAGTATATTTTTGATTATGTATATCTAGTATTTATAGATGTCTCTATTAGAAGACTCCTTCTCCTAATAGACATCTAACTCTTGAAAGAATATCTTCTTTTCAAGAGATAAGATATACACAAATCTTATCACATTAGGAAAGAAGATCTCTTTCAATCTCTTTCCTAGTTACACAAGAAAACACAAACTCTTTTAATCCCTATCATAATCCAACATAATCAAATTAATTCAAGACTAAATAAACTAGCAAAAATCGGCCCAATCAATTAACAAGAAATCGGCCTCTTATGCTTTTAATTAGTCCTAAACTTAATTTGATCATAGTTCCCAAAATTAGCCCATGTAAGATTAATTAATCCCAGATTAATTTATCCTTACAATAATTGGCCCACATGCTTAAATTAATTAATCCTAGATCAATTAACTTTCATATGGGTCGGCCCATGTGTTTAACTAATTAATCCACTATTAATTAATTAATCCTTTCCAATTAATACTTTAATTGAGGATTTAATCAATTAGAAATTCCAATTGATTCATTAATCAGTTACTTCTAATTAATGATTCTCCACTTCGAATTAACACTTTAATTCTCGATTAATTAATTAGTCACTTCTAATTAATTATTCTTCTTCATGAATTAATACTGTAATTCATATATTGATTTAATTCCTTAAATCAATTGATTCCTTCCTGACTGTCACTGTCCAACTGTATTGTGTGTGACCCTCTAGGTTCACCATCAATTGGCAGCAGGCCCACGACTTTCGTGATTTAGTTAGTGAGCAATTAATTGCTCCGATCAATTAACCACTTTAATTGACCACTCCAGAATTAATTTCCTTATTAATTCAGGAGTACCCACACCTCATGGTCGATGTCTAGCCACAAGCCCATGAGGCCCAACTTCAGGTGAATGGATATTCGTGAACCTCCAACTCTTATAAATGCCATGTACATATGGTCCTTCTAGCGACTAATTTCCCGATTGAGACCTAGGGTGTGTGAATTGGTCGGCACCTCTAATTATCTCAATTCTGTACTTTCTAATTCAGGATAATAATTCCAGTGTGACTGCTAAATTTGGAAACCCCTTTCCAAATCCGTCACCGACTACGGCCGTAGATTCCTCGGATTTATTATCTAAGAACGTACAGGAAATTCTCTCATCTTATCAGGATGAGTCGATAGATCCTTTATTAGTACTAACTATCCGCGCACACGTTCATACGTACCCAAAGTAGTCGCACAATGACCAAGCTATGTGGTCGGCTCCTAAATCAAAGTACGTATTCCCGTGTACCGAATTCGCCCTAGTACCTCAAGTCAAAGGACTAAATCGTACACTATTATAAGTCTTGAGAGACATCCCATTACCGATATGCTTAACGCACTTCCACGATGGGTCTCTCTGTTCGGGTCGTTCGATGCGTTCGATCCCCTATCGAACCACCTAGTCATATGCACTAGCATTCAATGCCTTGTTCATGAAACGACAACAAATTCACTTCATGTGAATCATGCATAATTCTACAAGTCTTGACGATTCATTCGATACCCTGTCTCGATATGAATCTATGACTTGGAACATTTTTGAGATCACGACCTTTGAGATTGTTTCATGATTAATCGCACCCAATACTGAAGTGAATAATCCCGTAGTCATGAGTGATCTCAGGGTTTCATCCAATCGCTTAGATACGTTCGCGAGAGATGAAGTTGGCCATTGTTTAATTCACGTACTATGAATAAACAGGCGTATTATCTTATGAATCATAAGATTGCTTCTAAAGGAAGTACCTAAACAAGCTTATATTTGTTGGCTTGCTGGGCACTATCCTATCAATCTCCCACTTGCCCTAAAGCCAACCACATACGTTTCTAAAGCCCATCTCACTCCAGATGTCCGTCGAACCCTTTTGTGATTATGACTTAATTAGTGGATCTGCTATGTTGTCTCTTGACGTGCCCCCACGTCTTATTCTACCTATGATTTTCCAGATCATTTGGTATACTTGTGTTTAGATCTTGGGTGAGATCTCAATTCCTTTGCTAAAGCAATTGCCCTAAGTTATCATAGAAGATAACTATAGGCTTCGCAATGCTAGGTACTACTTCCAGTTGGAAGAAGTTTTCGTCCAAACACTTTCCTTCGCTGTATTCAATACTGCGAAATATTCTGTTTTATGGTTACCTGGCATCGATTGCCCTTTTGAACCCCTTTCAAAACATCGTTGCCCCATAAAACCAGAATATTAAATTCACTTCAGACGGGAAACTCGATTCACTAAATCCTTCGAGTTCCAATTCTTCATTATTACCGTTGACCAGCAATATATCCTCAGAACTCCCAGAGTTCTTAAGAAATGCTCTTTTCGGTAATTCAGTACTCCTTACTGGTGTTTGACTAACATCAGCTTATGATACTCATAGCATATGTTTAGTCTGGTCTTGTACATGACATTGCATATACTATGCTACCTTTTAGTATGAAGGTGTATAGAGACATTATCCTCTTTACTCATCAAATGTAGGGCTCATTGACTTTGAGAGAGATTTTATATCTCCATGGAAACTGTCCTCTCTATGACTTTCCATACTGATCTTATTCAGTTTTTGTCCATGTACTAAGATTTGGGATTTCAAACATCTTCTCTAATCTATCACAATAGATACGTACTGCCAATACGTGAGATGTATCCCTTAAATCTTTTAATGAAGAATTACGTGCATTTACACGCTTTCGTCTGCGTTTAACACTCTTACATCATCTATGTCAACTTTAGTGTTTTATTTTACGAACAATGCAAAAACTCCCACTGATTCTTTTGTACATTGAGATTTACATGCAATTTTGATAAAGCCAACCGCCTTGACTGTCTCATCTAGTTGCATGTTCCAGCTTCGGGATACTGGACTAGAATCATAGATTCACCTTTGGAATTACATCCAATGGTTATGCCTCGTGGTCATGCGAAGCTTCTATGGTTCAGTGTTTCTAAATGGATTATTTGGAAATCCACTGAGACTACATGGCGTTTTAAGCTATGTTCCCGAATCTATGTTATACATAGATATTTCGAAAGTTCTTGGATTACTGTCCAATCGATCATATTCATGAACGTACCAGTTCTTTTCGAATTCGATCGAATCTTCGAAATTTGGTGTACAAAAGTTTTGGTTCAGTAGGTTTGGAAATATACTCCCACTATTTGTAGGGATGTGTCCAAGTCTAGGACTTCATCAAGTTCCATGATAAAATCCCATTTCTATTAGCGAGGGAACCACCCTCTAAGAATTGGGAATCCTCAGGAACGGACTACTTTCGTTCTTTAGGATCATGGAACAGGTATCCAATGGATTTCGTTGAATACCCTACAAATTTTCTCAATTGAATCCACTATCCAATTTCATCATTCATGGATGATATACCATACTAGGGTTAGTACGGTTTTTCGTAGGAATTGACTTAAGAAAATACTTGTTTAAGTATCCTTCTATAGTCATAGGGTTGACCCCCAGAATTGATTGAGGAGTTTTAGCAATACTAATTTAAGGAATGAATCTAGTCTTTCATAGTTCGGTTCCTTTTATTAGATTTAACTTGCTATTCAAGAATTCTATTCTTGATTTAGATAATTTGAGTAATTTAGGGCTTATGTATTAATCACTTCGATTAAATCGAATGGTCATACTTTAATGCCCTTAATTGCTTCGATTTTGGAATCCTTTGAATCCTTTCAACATTTCCATACTTGCACTTTACTTAGTGCCTTTATGAAACACTTTGAACCCTTCAATCTTTCCAAAAACTTGTACTTTCAATGTACTTATATCCTAAATGCTATTAGGATATAATATGAAGCAATTAATTACTCGCACTATTACTTTAGTGATCCACATGCGTGTTAACGAATTTTATTCATTAACCACTTGGTATTTCAAAATACCTTTATTCAATCGATTGATTTCCTATTCACACAAGATTCGTATGTTTTGAATTCATCAATCTTCTATTTTTCAAGAGTCATGATTGAAAGCAATCCATCGATTCCTTCTTTTAGGAATTATGATCGAATGTGGATAAATTATCTAATTTGTTTTTCTTTTCTTGATCTAGCATAATTGTTTAAGTTTTATCAATGCTTATTTCTTTGCTTTATTTACAACGGTAAAGCAATTATGTACGAATTAAAAGCTTTAATTAAAATAACTCCATTCATAATGGTAAAGCTAAGAAGTTTCGTACAATGTTCGAAATAAATAGACAAAACTCTAACTAATGCCTAAATCCAGAATTTGAGAAAAACATATGCTAATAAGAAAAATCCAGATGCTCCTTGACCCATTCCTTGAAGTATGTTTCCCTCATGTGCAATTGAAACCCAGACATGGTCACTTGCAGCACGTTCCAGTCATCCTCTGTAAACACTTTTACAGAAACCAGAAATGTTAGATGATTTACATCAAAAGAAAAATCTTAAGATATTTTTCATCAAAAAGGAAATAACTTAGGTTATACCTTGGTCAAGTATGTTTCGGAATTCCTCATCAGTCATGTTACTCAGTTCCTCATTTTTCTTACATAAGGGACAATTCTTTCCTTCGATCAATCCTTGTCCTCTTTCGAGGGCTTTCTCATATTTGTCTAACAACTTATGCAAATCATCGGTCTTAATTCCTTTGTGTGGAACTTCACAATGATCGATAAAATGAGAGAATGATTCAGGCAGGCCATTTGTGATGATTACCATCTTATCATCTAGAGTCAATAACGCGCTAAGCTCATCGATTCGATTTAGCCTCTTGATCAGGTAAGTGCAATATTTATTAACATTTTTTGCACCCAGTCATGCCTTTATCGTGGAGTGATGATATCCAGATTTGCAATATTGTTTGTTCGCAATCGGTAGTGAATTTTGGCATGGCTAAATATAAATAACAGACAACAATAAGCAGAGAGATTTAAGATAATACTTATAATTAACGAAGATTGGTCTTACTATCGAAAAAGTTCTCCCACTATTTTATCGAAACAATAACCCCTTGCATTGTTCGGGAAATTCTATTTCCTAGTAGGTCTTGACGTCCCAGCAGACATTAATTGCACCCACGACTCGCGGTCATACAATTAACTCCCTAGGTAGGTATACTTTTACCAATTGTGTTACTCCACAACCTTCAAGCTATTTTGCCTCGATTTTCGCATCTATCTAGCACTGCTACATCATAGATGTTACTACTCGTTTAAGTCTAACCCAGTCAATCTTGATGAGCAACAGGCCCGGTCATGAAATCCCCGTAACTGGTTATCGGTCGATTTTCACATCCCGACCAGTCCCCACCCTTGTCGAGTTTAGTTAAAAACAAGAATCAAGGAATTTCGTGTATTGTCCCTTTCTTCGACTCGGGTGCCAGACTCTGGATCACCTCTATCGATAAGTAGAAAACATACACTAGTCCCTATTGATGGAAGGATTGGATATATAAAACATCATTTTATAGTTTACCCAATATGACTTAATATTTTAATTCGAGAGGGGATTTTCGGTTTTAGGAAGTTTGAGGTAACTCTCCTCGAGATCTCACCGCATTAATTATGCTTTATTATTTATTTAGTGATCTAAATTCTAGCGCGCAAGCCAAAATAAATCAACAAATAAAATAAAACATTCACACCTAGCATGCATGCTACCACAGTATGTTTTCGATCGGGAGCCTCCTATGCGGACCACCATCGAGCCAAAGACGATGGTCCTATTGGTCAATCTATTAGGTTTCATACAGACCTACTCTATTACACATTTTACCATGCATACATGGCCTTTAGTCTTCTTGGGCTCCCACCTTGCTTGTAATGGGCCTCCATCCTAAACTAATAAAACAGTAAAGCCCTATCTATTACAATGGCTCAAAGTGGCCCAAAAACTTAAGGCTCGCAGGCCCAATAAAACCAATAAGATTAAAACCAACCATTCACATCTAACCTAAAGGTCAAGGCTCGGCTGATAGAAATAGTGTCCTGCAAGCCAGCTGTATGGCTAGCATTAATTGTAATTAATGAGGAACTATTCAATTTAGATTAATAAATGCACTTTTATTAAATGGTCAACTTTATCTTATGTAATATTTGTCTACGCATAAGGATTGAAGTCCTTAGATCACAGGGCTATGGGACAACCCGTGGACTGATCTCCAAGGCCGTGATCTAGAATATATTCAAGAGTCGTAGAATCCAATCGAGATAGGACATCGTTGGATTCGGTTAGACTCTCACTATTGTGTGTACTCCGATGAACTGGAGGACGCTGGGGTCCACGAGCGTGACTGGGATAGTCGACACACATAAGTGGGTGGCTTGCTGGGATGGCAAGCGCACTGAATACCCCATTAAGGAAATAACTCACCATGGAAGCGGTAGTCGCATATCGGGGTTGAAGTTATTCCAATTTATAATAGTATACGAGGAACGATCCCTAACTACTTGAGGTGATAGGGTTTATCTGGTACGAGAACTTCTATACTTTGATATGAGTTCCGACTGACTGGGGACAACCAGAAAGTCTCTGAGGATTCACATTGGGTATAGAGGAACTCGTGTGCAGATTCATATCATCAACAAAGAATCCATTGACTCGACTTGAAAGGTCGAGAAATTCTCCTATGGATTTCTGTGAGAAATTAATTCTGATGAAATCCTTGGCCAAGGTAACTGACGACTTTATGTAAGTAGCTCATAAAGAATAAGTCAGAGAGAATTTATTTCGAGATCAGAATGCATATAGTCGAGACGAAACGAAAGGGAAACCGATGAAAGACCATGCCCTTAAGTCTTGACTGGGAGATTGATAAATGGAGAGATTATGTCGTATATGGAAATTATAAATGATAAAAGGTTCACTGAATTAATTCACCAGTGATTGGGCTCCATGGGCTTGTGACTGGACATCGACCGTGGAGTGTGGGAGAATTCCCAAATTAGCAGGGGTGCTAATTTTGGAATGATTGATCGACAGAGTGTTCGATTAATTTAGAGTATTAATTGCTCGAGTAATTAAATAATATTTAATTACAACCCGCGGCCAATTATGTGGTGAACCTACGGGGGCATACACAATACACATGAAGCGAAAGCGAGGAAACAAGAACGAACCAGTCGACTGGGTCGACTGGGTCAAAATCGACTGGGTCGATTAAATGGGTGGGTCGACTGGGTCGACCCATGTGGAACGAAATTGGATCCAATTGGAATTGGATCAAGATTATAAATTAAATCGGAATTTAATTTATGAGTAAATTAATTAATTAGGATTTAATTAATTAATGGAATAATTAATTAATTGGACTTGAAGTTTAATTAATTAATTGGGAGATGATTTAATTAATTGGGCTATTTAATTGGGAGATTAAATAAAGTCCTGAAAGATTAATTAAAGTGGGCCATGAATTAATTAGAAGACTTAGTCTTCTAATTAAAAGGGCCATGGCCCATGTAGGAGAATTAGTATCCTAATCCTAGAAGGATTAGGGCATGGGAGATATCTATAAATAAGAGACTAGGTCTCATATCTCACACACAACTCTACAAGAAAAATTTGCAAGAGCAAAAATTCTCTCTCCCTCTCCCACCAAATCGGCCGAACCCTTCCAGTGTTAGGAAGAATTTTTCGTCTTCGATTTTTGTTCCCAAATCGTTCCTAAAACCTAGATATTAATATAGCCTATGTTCTAGTCGATTAGGTATATTAATTTTCGTGATATTGTGGTGTATCAATCCGTAGAGGCGCAACACGTGGGGCGCTACTGCAGAGCTTGGATCGATTTCTGTGGAGGAGAGTTCAGAGTTCGTTTTAGCCAACAAGGATTTGCAAGGAGACAGGTATAAACGAGAAAACTTATACTGTCATTTATTTATATTCATATATATGCAACTAGAGAATATCCTGGCAAGATTCTTTAAGAGGCCCTAGAAATTTTTTATATTCCGCTGTGCCTAGGGCTGTTTTTCTTACCGAATCCCAACAGTGGTATCAGAGCCAACTCTAGGCTTTGTATATATATGAATTTGCGAATTCTGTGTTTATTAAATCATATGTTTGATTTATGTGGCTAGTTCTTTAACTTTGCATGTTATAGGACGTATGTTTAATTAACTTAGAGTTAATGTTTGATTTTGGATTCGAAAAATTTTATCACGTTAGTTTTATTTTTGGATTGAGATTTAATTGACTGGGTTTGTTTAATTAAATCATAAGTAATCGAAGAAACAAAAAAAAAATTTTTTTTTTATTGGATCCGACTCGCGGTGGCACGCGGCGGTGCGCGGCAGCGCACCGCGGCTAGGCGGCCACCGCAAGTTGCTGCCAACGGCAGCGTGCTCGCAGCACGCTAGCCGCACACGCTGCGCGCAGCAGCAGCCTTCGGGCTGCTGTTTACGCGCTGCTGTGCGCGGCTGCTCGCTGCCGCACGCAGCCGCGTGCAGCGGCTGCTGCCGCAGGCAGCTCACGCGCCGCCTTGGTGGTCGCGCGTGGGCTGTCCTACGTGGCAGTCCGTGATTGGCCTCGTCTGGTTGATTTCTGGTTGGACTCTAATTCTGCCTATTTTGAAAGTCCTGAAAATCTTGGAGAATTTTGGAAGATTAGGAAACTTGGAGTTTTTGGATAAGGTAGTTACTTTGTTAAACTTAAACACTACCTTAATTAACTAATCTAGTCAAAATAGGATTATCTTGAGAATCTTGGAGATTTGGAAATTTTGGGAAACTTAGAGTTTTGGATAAGGTAAGAATCTTAGAGATTTAGATTACCTTAATTAACCAATTTAATCAAGATAAGAATTGTAGATTACTTAGAGCTCAAGTAAGAGCTAATTAATCTTAGAGGTTAATTGTTAATTCAAAATTAATTAACTTGGATGAATTTTTGCGAATTAAAATTAATGAAGCCGGTAAATTTACATTATTGCCCTTATGTGAATTTATGCATGTTCTTGAGTGAATATGTGGATTGGTCGATTTTGCCCTTAAGCCCTGTGTTGTTTTTGGTTTATTTAATTTTTGGGTTGTAATTAAATGGGCCTTATTGGTGCCCTTGCTTGCGTAAACAAATGTAATAGAATAGGACCGTTTAAATTATGTAAGCTAGGCTTAGATTAGGCTTGGAGCCGAGAAGACCTCATGAAGACTTGGAGATCCACATGGAGGCCCATTTACCTTGGAGGACATGGAGGCCCAATTCATTACATGGAGGCCCAATCAAGCTGGATATTACAAGAAGGCCCATGATGTATGGGTTTAAAAATTGTAATACTTAGGACATTTAATTTTCACCCTAGACTGACCAATTGATTCATCACGTGGCTCGTGATGGATCGCATAGGATGGGCAATCGACCAATCATATCTTGCTAGGTGATGAATGTTTACTTTTTCGCAAATTATTCTTTGATGTATGAGATGCATGCTTAGGATAGAAAACGTAAACAAGATAAGCATAATCTGATGAGACCTCGCACACTTAGAAACCTCCAATTGAACTTAAAATTCAATTAGAATATTAAATCGAATAACGGGCGCATATGAATAGTGTCTATGGTCCGAGCCTATCCAATTACTAGGTCTTAGGCATATTGTACGAATATATCTCGATGTCTCACGAGTCGTGGGTCGAGCTATAGGAAGATAATATGTCTATTGCCTCGATGCACGAGTTTAGTGCCAAGGGAGGGGATAGCAAGGTTTTAGGCGCTGTCTCACGAGTCGTGGGGCGTCTAGGATTGAACTATTTCTCTTCACGAGTATTGGACATGATTTAACGCTAGTAAATATGGATGTCTCACGAGTCGTGGGTCCATATCGAAAAACGAGGCTAAATGAACTTAAGGGTTAGCTGCGATGGTTAACCGTTGACATAGTCGACCACCAAGTGGATCAAATAGTATGGCCAACGAGTCGTGGGTACTAGGAGATTGCATTTGGGCCTTAAGCCCGCTAGGATATTTTAAATTCCGGAAACTTATGTGGGGGCATAAGATTTTGATTAAAATAGTGGGAGTAATTTGCAAATGAAATCCATGTTTGTGAATTGTGCATTTTAAGTTAATCTTTCGCGTATTCATTTCTTCTATCGTCGTTTTGTAGATATAATGTCTAAGAATCCGATTTCCATCATACTTGAACATAACAAATTGACTGGACCAAACTTCCATGACTGGGTCAGGAACCTTAAGATCATTCTCGCTTCTGAAAAGCGAGGTTTTGTCCTTGATGGGCCCCCTCCCGAACTTGCTAAGGATGTCGATGATACTGAGAAAGAAGCCGTGGATTTATGGCTTGACGATGACTTGCAGTCACGTTGTCTCATGTTGGCATCCATGACGAATGAGCTTCAAAAGCAGCACGAGCATATGAAGTCTTCTTTTGAAATCTACACGCACCTGAATGGTTTATTTGGGGTGCAAAGTAGATACGAGCGGTATGAAACTGCTAAGGCTTTGCAACAAACGAGGATGGCTGAAGGTGCTGATGTTCGATCTCACTGCATCAAGATGATTGGGCTTATTGAAAAGCTTAGTCATCTTGACGTAAAGATGGACAAAACCTACTGCAAGGATATAATCCTCCAGTCCTTGCCAAGATCATTCGAGCAATTCGTAGTGAACTACAACATGCACAAGATGAATGTTGAACTTCACGAGTTGGCTAATATGCTCGCCACTGCAGAGGCTTCCATGAAAAGAGAGAAGCCAGTGATGGTTGCTACCTCGACCCAATCCAAGTCCAAAAGGACAAAGAAGGGGAAAGGGAAAGGAAATGCTTCTTCAAGCAAAGGAAAAGCACCATCTGGGCCCATAGGGAAGGGAAAGAAGCGTAAAGCTTCATCTGGTGAACAGAAATATTTCTACTGCAAGAAACCTGGACACTGGAAGAGGAACTGCAAAGAGTTCTTGGAGAGCTCGAAAGGTATATTCCTTGTTGAAGTTAATTTATCAATTAACTGTGCATCATGGGTGCTAGACACTGCTTGTGGTTCTCATCTTTGTAATGATTTACAGGTGATGGGAGCAACAAGGCCACTTAGGCCAGGGGATTGGATCCTGAGATTTGGCAATGGAGCTAGAGCTGCTGCCGAGGCCATAGGCGAAGTGGAGTTAGATTTAGGTGGTAATAAATTAGTCCTTAGGAACGTTCTTTATGTACCTGGTTTGGTGAAAAACATTATTTCAATTCCTGTTTTGGATAATGAAGGTTTTAATTTTACTATTAATAAAGGTTCCTTTTCATTATTCATGAATGATAATATGTTTTTCACTGGTACATTAAAAGATGGACTATATACCATTGAACCACCTAAGTTAGTGATGCATGTACAACAAAACAAAAGGAAACAAGATAATGAAATATCTGCCCAATTATGGCACGCTAGACTTGGACATATATCTAAGTCAAGGATTCAAAAGTTAGCATCATCTGGCGCGATTGAAATCAATCGCATTGATGAAATGCCGACATGTGAACCATGTTTAAAGGGTAAAATGGCTAAGTTGCCGTTTAAGGGAAACCCTGAGCGAGCCAAGCAAACATTGGACTTAATACATACTGACGTATGTGGACCACTAAGGAAAAGCGCCCGAGGTGGTTATGACTACTTCATCACTTTCACTGACGACTTTAGTCGTTATGGATATGTGTTCTTGTTGAAACACAAGTCTGAAGCCTTTGAGCGATTCAAAGAATTCAAGATGGAAGTAGAGAATCAACTTGGTCATACGATAAAGGCTCTTCGTTCTGACCGAGGTGGAGAATTTCTAAGTAACGAATTTCTGAATTATCATGTAGAGCATGGAATACTATCGCAGTGGACTCCTCCTGCAACACCCCAATTAAATGGAGTAGCAGAGAGAAGGAATCGAACCTTGATGGACATGGTTCGATCCATGATGAGTGCCACTGACTTACCTATTTCATTTTGGGGACATGCCCTCCTCACGGCAACGAAGATACTGAATATGGTACCTTCAAAATCCGTAGAAAAGACACCATACGAACAACGTTTGTCTCGAGGAACGCTCACTTCTTGGAGAAGGATTTCTTGGTGGACAAGAAAGAAAATAACGTAGAACTAGATGAGGACACTGAAGCTGAAAAAACCTTAGAGGTCGATCGAGCTGACCCGTCACCACAGGCAGTGGGAGAACAAGAGCATGATGGTGCACCAGAAAGTACACCGATACTTCGTAGGTCAGAAAGACAACGTAGAGAACCCGAAAGGTACTACGGTCTGCTGCATGAGACTGGACAGTCTCTAACCGACCCAAGGAATTACGAAGAGGCTATGCTAGACATAGACTCGGGAAAGTGGCGCGAAGCCATGGAATCCGAACTGGACTCCATGCACTCAAACAAGGTCTGGGCCTTGGTAGATCCACCAGTGGGAGTGGCTCCCGTGGGTTGCAAGTGGATCTATAAGCGAAAGCTTGGAGTGAACGGAGAGGTGATTACCTACAAAGCGCGACTAGTGGCAAAAGGATACACTCAAAGACCAGGTATCGACTTTGAGGAGACCTTCTCGCCCGTCGCAATGCCCAAATCCATTCGGATCTTGCTGGCCATAGCTGCGTGGTATAACTACGAGATATGGCAGATGGATGTAAAGAATGCCTTTCTCAATGGAGACATTGATAAGGAGATCTACATGGAGCAACCAAAAGGATATGCATCCAAAGGAGATGAACACAAGGTGTGCAAACTCCAGAGGTCCATTTATGGACTGAAGCAAGCTTCCCGAAGTTGGAACATTCGTTTTGATGAGACAATCCAAACTTTTGGATTCATCAAGAACATGTTCGAACCTTGCGTGTACAAGAAGATCAGTGGGAGTACAGTTGAATTTTTGGTGCTTTACGTTGACGACATTCTTCTCATTGGAAACAATGTAAAAGCATTGTCTGAAACTAAAGCATGGTTGTCTACACAATTCTCGATGAAGGATATGGGAGAAGCATCCTTTGTACTAGGTATAAGGATCTACCGAGATAGATCAAAAGGACTGTTGGGCCTCTCCCAATCCCAGTACATAGACAAAATCTTGAAAAGATTTAGTATGGAAGAATCCAAGAGAGGATTGCTTCCAATGAGACATGGAATTGCACTCTCCAAGTCTATGGCCCCAAAGACGCCAGAGAAGAGAAGCAATATGTCTCGAGTACCGTATGCATCCGCGATAGGAAGCATAATGTATGGTATGCTGTGTACGAGACCAGACGTAGCGTACGCTCTAAGCGTTACAAGTCGCTACCAGTCTGATCCAGGTGAGCAGCACTGGATAGCCGTAAAGGCAATTCTGAAGTACCTGAGAAGGACTAAGGAATTGTTCTTGGTATACGGTGGAGGAGAATTGAAATTGGAAGGCTATACAGACTCAAGCTTCCAATGTGATGTAGACGACTTCAAGTCGACATCAGGATATGTTTTCTGCCTCAATGGTGGTGCGGTTAGCTGGAAGAGCTCCAAGCAGGAAACAACCGCGGATTCAACCACTGAAGCAGAATACATTGCCGCGAGTGACGCAGCAAAGGAAGGTGTTTGGATGAGGAACTTCATCCAGGAACTGGATGTGATACCTAGCATTGCTGAGCCCATTACTATCTTCTGCGATAATAATGGGGCAATAGCGCAAGCAAAGGAGCCGAGATCTCATCAGAAATCCAAGCACGTCCAGAGACGATACCATGTGATAAGAGATATCATTGGTAGAGGAGACATTAAGATGGAACGTGTCGACTCGGAAGATAATACGGCGGACCCGCTAACGAAGCCTCTGCCTCAAAAGGCATTTGAAAAACATCTACATAAGATGGGACTCAAGAACATAAAAGACTGGCTTTAGGACAAGTGGGAGATTGATAGAAATAGTGTCCTGCAAGCCAGCTGTATGGCTAGCATTAATTGTAATTAATGAGGAACTATTCAATTTAGATTAATAAATGCACTTTTATTAAATGGTCAACTTTATCTTATGTAATATTTGTCTACGCATAAGGATAGAAGTCCTTAGATCACAGGGCTATGGGACAACCCGTGGACTGATCTCCAAGGCCGTGATCTAGAATATATTCAAGAGTCGTAGAATCCAATCGAGATAGGACATCGTTGGATTCTGTTAGACTCTCACTATTGTGTGTACTCCGATGAACTGGAGGACGCTGGGGTCCACGAGCGTGACTGGGATAGTCGACACACATAAGTGGGTGGCTTGCTGGGATGGCAAGCGCACTGAATACCCCATTAAGGAAATAACTCACCATGGAAGCGGTAGTCGCATATCGGGGTTGAAGTTATTCCAATTTATAATAGTATACGAGGAACGATCCCTAACTACTTGAGGTGATAGGGTTTATCTGGTACGAGAACTTCTATACTTTGATATGAGTTCCGACTGACTGGGGACAACCAGAAAGTCTCTGAGGATTCACATTGGGTATAGAGGAACTCGTGTGCAGATTCATATCATCAACAAAGGATCCATTGACTCGACTTGATAGGTCGAGAAATTCTCCTATGGATTTCTGTGAGAAATTAATTCTGATGAAATCCTTGGCCAAGGTAACTGACGACTTTATGTAAGTAGCTCATAAAGAATAAGTCAGAGAGAATTTATTTCGAGATCAGAATGCATATAGTCGAGACGAAACGAAAGGGAAACCGATGAAAGACCATGCCCTTATGTCTCGACTGGGAGATTGATAAATGGAGAGATTATGTCGTATATGGAAATTATAAATGATAAAAGGTTCACTAAATTAATTCACCAGTGATTGGGCTCCATGGGCTTGTGACTGGACATCGACCGTGGAGTGTGGGAGAATTCCCAAATTAGCAGGGGTGCTAATTTTGGAATGATTGATCGACAGAGTGTTCGATTAATTTAGAGTATTAATTGCTCGAGTAATTAAATAATATTTAATTACAACCCGCGGCCAATTATGTGGTGAACCTACGGGGGCATACACAATACACATGAAGCGAAAGCGAGGAAACAAGAACGAACCAGTCGACTGGGTCGACTGGGTCAAAATCGACTGGGTCGATTAAATGGGTGGGTCGACTGGGTCGACCCATGTGGAACGAAATTGGATCCAATTGGAATTGGATCAAGATTTTAAATTAAATCGGAATTTAATTAATTAGGATTTAATTAATTAATGGAATAATTAATTAATTGGACTTGAAGTTTAATTAATTAATTAGGAGATGATTTAATTAATTGGGCTATTTAATTGGGAGATTAAATAAAGTCCTGAAAGATTAATTAAAGTGGGCCATGAATTAATTAGAAGACTTAGTCTTCTAATTAAAAGGGCCATGGCCCATGTAGGAGAATTAGTATCCTAATCCTAGAAGGATTAGGGCATGGGAGATATCTATAAATAAGAGACTAGGTCTCATATCTCACACACAACTCTACAAGAAAAATTTGCAAGAGCAAAAATTCTCTCTCCCTCTCCCACCAAATCGGCCGAACCCTTCCAGTGTTAGGAAGAATTTTTCGTCTTCGATTTTTGTTCCCAAATCGTTCCTAAAACCTAGATATTAATATAGCCTATGTTCTAGTCGATTAGGTATATTAATTTTCGTGATATTGTGGTGTATCAATCCGTAGAGGCGCAACACGTGGGGCGCTACTGCAGAGCTTGGATCGATTTCTGTGGAGGAGAGTTCAGAGTTCGTTTTAGCCAACAAGGATTTGCAAGGAGACAGGTATAAACGAGAAAACTTATACTGTCATTTATTTATATTCATATATATGCAACTAGAGAATATCCTGGCAAGATTCTTTAAGAGGCCCTAGAAATTTTTTATATTCCGCTGTGCCTAGGGCTGTTTTTCTTACCGAATCCCAACATCGGCGCGATCGAAAACCACGTAAACAATTTCACGTTGAGCAAGAAACAAGCAAAAATTAATTTTCTTATTTCTTATGTTATTCTAAAACTACCTTTTAAAATAACCTTAGATTCTAGTTTTAAAAACCCCTTTCTAAAACAATCTCTTACTTATCATTTTAAAACCCCTTTTTAAAATGACACTTTGATTTTATTTTAAAACCCCCTTTTAAAATTAAATCACAATTCCTATTTTAAAACCACCTTTTAAAATATCTCAAGGTTCTTACTTTAGTCCACTACTAATTATGAAAAATTAATCCTTCGGATAATAAAACACCCTTTAAAACATAATTCAGGTTCTGGAAATTTCAAATTTTGAAAATTACAGTTTGGTCCCTCAATTTTCGAAAATTACGTTTTGACCCCAAAACTTTCGGAAATGATAAATCAGCCCCAAAAATTCCAGAACTTGCAAATTGGCCCAGAAAACAGAAATTAATATTTTATTTCCAGAAAATTTTATTAATCGCAAAACAGCCCCTGAAGTTTTCATAAATTGCAAAACAGCCCCTTAACTTACGGAAATTGCAAAACAGACCCCTATCGCTTAGAAAAACAGATTTTCAATTTCAGCCCAAAATTTCCAGAATATTAAAATTTTAGATTCTGTCCAGATTTTCTAAAAATCGTAAATTGCAGTTTTAGTCCTGTAATAATCGCAAATTGTAGATCTGGCCCAAATAAGAATTATGCTATTTATCCGAACACATAATTAATCACAATCAGCAAGATCCATGCATAGAACACGACAAATAAACATATCCACGAAAATTTGAAGTGTTCAGGCCTTTTTCATATGTGCATAATAACTTGGCTCTGATACCACTTGTTGGGTTTTATGGGTATAATTTGTCAACTACAACAGTGCGGAATTTAAAATTTTTAATCATACACCATAACCCAGGGTTTCTTATTTAGCACATATGAATAAAGGTTGAATTTAATTAAAGCATGCATATACTTGAATTAAATAAAAGTAGGTAAAAAACAATTTTACCTCACCACAGGCAAGGTGGTGGTAATTCTCCGGTCTTCGTTTGTTCACTAGAGCACCCCAAGTGTTGTGCCTCTAGAGATAGTCCACACCAGCTGGATTTGAGTGACTTCACGAAATCCCCAGGCTCAGAACTAGGATTAAGGAATTGCCTCGTCAGGAATTGGATGCAGATCCGGGAAGAAGACTTGGAGAAAAATCCTTCACAGGGGTGGGGCGATTTTGCACAGGGTTCGGTTTTCAGTAGGGGCGAGAATGAGGGCTGAAATTTTCGGCCTTCTTTGTTTTTCTTGTGTTGTGATTTTTTTCTTTTCTTAGAATAAATCTCTTAGGATTTGTTTAGTATATTTTTGATTATGTATATCTAGTATTTATAGATGTCTCTATTAGAAGACTCCTTCTCCTAATAGACATCTAACTCTTGAAAGAATATCTTCTTTTCAAGAGATAAGATATACACAAATCTTATCACATTAGGAAAGAAGATCTCTTTCAATCTCTTTCCTAGTTACACAAGAAAACACAAACTCTTTTAATCCCTATCATAATCCAACATAATCAAATTAATTCAAGACTAAATAAACTAGCAAAAATCGGCCCAATCAATTAACAAGAAATCGGCCTCTTATGCTTTTAATTAGTCCTAAACTTAATTTGATCATAGTTCCCAAAATTAGCCCATGTAAGATTAATTAATCCCAGATTAATTTATCCTTACAATAATTGGCCCACATGCTTAAATTAATTAATCCTAGATCAATTAACTTTCATATGGGTCGGCCCATGTGTTTAACTAATTAATCCACTATTAATTAATTAATCCTTTCCAATTAATACTTTAATTGAGGATTTAATCAATTAGAAATTCCAATTGATTCATTAATCAGTTACTTCTAATTAATGATTCTCCACTTCGAATTAACACTTTAATTCTCGATTAATTAATTAGTCACTTCTAATTAATTATTCTTCTTCATGAATTAATACTGTAATTCATATATTGATTTAATTCCTTAAATCAATTGATTCCTTCCAGACTGTCACTGTCCAACTGTATTGTGTGTGACCCTCTAGGTTCACCATCAATTGGCAGCAGGCCCACGACTTTCGTGATTTAATTAGTGAGCAATTAATTGCTCCGATCAATTAACCACTTTAATTGACCACTCCAGAATTAATTTCCTTATTAATTCAGGAGTACCCACACCTCATGGTCGATGTCTAGCCACAAGCCCATGAGGCCCAACTTCAGGTGAATTGATATTCGTGAACCTCCAACTCTTATAAATGCCATGTACATATGGTCCTTCTAGCGACTAATTTCCCGATTGAGACCTAGGGTGTGTGAATTGGTCGGCACCTCTAATTATCTCAATTCTGTACTTTCTAATTCAGGATAATAATTCCAGTGTGACTGCTAAATTTGGAAACCCCTTTCCAAATCCGTCACCGACTACGGCCGTAGATTCCTCGGATTTATTATCTAAGAACGTACAGGAAATTCTCTCATCTTATCAGGATGAGTCGATAGATCCTTTATTAGTACTAACTATCCGCGCACACGTTCATACGTACCCAAAGTAGTCGCACAATGACCAAGCTATGTGGTCGGCTCCTAAATCAAAGTACGTATTCCCGTGTACCGAATCCGCCCTAGTACCTCAAGTCAAAGGACTAAATCGTACACTATTATAAGTCTTGAGAGACATCCCATTACCGATATGCTTAACGCACTTCCACGATGGGTCTCTCTGTTCGGGTCGTTCGATGCGTTCGATCCCCTATCGAACCACCTAGTCATATGCACTAGCATTCAATGCCTTGTTCATGAAACGACAACAAATTCACTTCATGTGAATCATGCATAATTCTACAAGTCTTGACGATTCATTCGATACCCTGTCTCGATATGAATCTATGACTTGGAACATTTTTGAGATCACGACCTTTGAGATTGTTTCATGATTAATCGCACCCAATACTGAAGTGAATAATCCCGTAGTCATGAGTGATCTCAGGGTTTCATCCAATCGCTTAGATACGTTCGCGAGAGATGAAGTTGGCCATTGTTTAATTCACGTACTATGAATAAACAGGCGTATTATCTTATGAATCATAAGATTGCTTCTAAAGGAAGTACCTAAACAAGCTTATATTTGTTGGCTTGCTGGGCACTATCCTATCAGTTGGGTCCTCAACCTCTGTTAGCATGTTTATTTCGGAATTTTCTTCATTCTCTATGCTTTTCGTACTAGTGGATTCCACCAGGAAGTCGGCTAGCACTTGTGCCTTTACTGCTGTTCGCGGCAGGTACTCAATCTCGAATTGCCCCAATTCAATCACTGGTATCAGACCTTTTGCCTTGTTTAAATATTTTATCATGTTGAACTCCTTTGCTTCGTAAATGCCCTTCACCTGCCTGTGAACAAGTTCAGAATCTGTCAGCACAGTAATTGATCTTACCTTTGCTTTTAAGGCCATTTCTAACCCTGCGATCAAGGCTTCGTACTCTGCTTCATTGTTTGTAATGACAAAATCCAAAGTTATTGCGTAACTCAAATCTTCGCCATCGGGTCCTTGAAAATGAATTCCTGCTCCGCCTCCTTCCCTGGTCGAAGAGCCATCCACGTGCATTAACCATGTTGGGTCCTCAACCTCTGTTAGCATGTTTATTTCGGAATTTTCTTCATTCTCTATGCTTTTCGTACTAGTGGATTCCACCAGGAAGTCGGCTAGCACTTGTGCCTTTACTGCTGTTCGCGGCAGTTACTCAATCTCGAATTGCCCCAATTCAATTGCCCATTTAATTAATCGACCGGACGCTTCTGGCTTAGATAAGACCTGCCTCAAAGGTTGGTTTGTCAAGACAATAACCTTATAGGTTTGAAATTGATAGGATAGTGCCCAGCAAGCCAATATTAATTAGCTTGTTGAAGTACTAATTTCTTATGGTTTATAATTAATACGCCAGTTCATTCATAGTACGTGAAATTGAACAATGGCCAACTTCATCTCTCGCGAACTTATCTAAGCGATTGGATGAAATCCTAAGGTCACAATAGACTATGGGACGATTCACTTCAGTACTGAGTGCAATCATCAAACAGTTTCAAGGGTCGTGATCTTAAAACCGTTCCAAGTCATAGATTCCGAACGAGACGGGGTATCGTAGGAATCGCCAAGACTTGTACAAGTATGCATGATTCACATGGAGTGAATTTGTAGCGTTTCATGAGCAAGGCATTTGAGGCCAGTGCATATGAGTAGGTGGTTCAATGGAGGATTGAATGCATCGAACGACCCGAACAGAGAAACCCATTGTGGAAGTGCATGACGCATATCGGTGATGGCATGTTTCTCAAGGCTTATAATAGTGTACGATTTAGTCCTTGGACTTGAGGTGCTAGGGCGAATTCGGTGCACGAATGTGCGTACTTAGATTTAGGTATTGGTCACGTAGCCTGGCCACAAAGTGCCTAAGTTGGGTGCGTACACGACTGTACGCGAGTGGTTAGTACTAAGAAAGGATCTATCGACTCATCCTGATAAGATGAGAGAGTTTCCTGTACATTCTTCGATAATATGTTCCTAGAAACCCATGGCCATGGTTGGTGACAAATTTGGAAAGGGGTTTCCAAATTAAGCAGTCACACCGGAATTATTATCCAGAATTAGAAAGTACAGTATCGAGATAAATAGAGGTGCCGATCAATTCACACACCCTAGGTCTCGATCGGGAAATCATCGTGGAAGGACCGTATGTACATGGCAATTATAAGAGGTGAGGTTCACAATTATCAATTCACCTTTAATTGGGCTTCATGGGCTTGTGGCTAGACATCGACCATGAAGTGTGGGTACTCCTAAATTAATAGGAAAATTAATTCTAGGAGTGGTCAATTAAAAGTTGTTTAATTGATCGGAGCATTTAATTGCTCGTTAATTAAATCACGAAAGTCGTGGGCCTGCTGCCAGTTGATGGTGAACCCAGAGGGTCACACACAATACAATTGGACGGTGACTGTCTTAAAGGAAAGCAAGTGATTTAAAGTTGTTAAATCAAAGTAATTGAATTATGGTATTAATTCAATTGGAGAATATTGATTAGATATCTAATTGATTAATGTTCAATTAATTAATTAGAGTTATCTGATTAAATATGGAATTAATTAAAGTAGTTAATTAATTGGAATAAGAAATAAATTATGGGTTTATTTTGCAATTATCTTGAAATAGGGGTAGGGGCGATTTTTGTTAAAAGAAGAAAAGGAGGGCAGCTCAACCGGTCTCAGAGGGGGAAGTTGGAACAAGTGACCAAGGAGCGAACCTCACCAGCGGCAGTGTGGGAGCAATCTCTCAAAAAATGAGGGGGGCTCCTTGTGCGCAGTGAGTACTGGTCCCAGCCTCTGTTGCCGGTTGAGTCACCATGATTTACCTCCTCTCACAATCCCGTCGGACAGGGAGGTGAGGGGCGCCCGGGGTGAGCGATTTCACCTTTTGGAACAAGAAAAGGAGTTTTTACTTGGAGAGCAAGTTAAAAGAGATCTATCAAATCTCACATTCCTAAGTTGATAAGGAATGAAAGATTTGGAGATTTGATAGATGAGGAAAGAAGATATCTATCAAGAGAAGGATTCTTCTCTTATAAATACTCCTTCTTCTCTTCACAACAAAAAGGGAACAACACAAGAAATTTTAGAGAGAACAAAATTTTTGCTGAAAATAGAGAGAGAAAAATCGATTTACATAGTGAGGAAAATTAGATTTTTCGACAAGAATTTTTAATAGCAAATCGCCCCCTTTTACTTTTGCCCCAAACCCTAGTCGCCCAAGGTTGACATCGGCCGAACTCAAACTCGACCAGATCTGCCCTGGCCGAACCCTGCTTGATCACATAAGCCCTGTGATTCGATTCTTCCATCTGTATCTCCTAATCTCGATCAGGATCTCAAGTCCAGATCTAGATCCAAAATCCTTTGCTGACAAACCTGCGAGATCCAGTTCTGAGCCTAAGACTTGTAGGCGTCACTACAATCCAGTTGGTGTGGACTAAACTTTGGAGGTGAGACACATGGATCACTCAAGCTGTGGATCGAACCTAACACCTGGAGGAAACCACCACAAAACCGTGGTGAGGTAAATTGCGAAAACCCCCTTGTGATTAATTAATTGTTTGATTCAACCTTTTTGTATAATAAACTGTGGAGAAAGATTTATGGGACTATTAGGGAACTCGAAATTTTTTTAAATTCAGCACTTTGTTGTATTGACAATCGAGCCCCCGTACTAGAATATCCTAACAGTGGTATCAGAGCCAACTCCATACGTTTTTATACGAAAAGGCCTGAACATAATGTGTTTTCACTATATATGCTTGATTGTATGTATGAGAACGCATGATAATTATGTTCTATCAATTGATTCTTGCTTGTTATGACTGGATCTATGATTGGGTAAAATTGCCTTTTAAGATCTGTGGCGAATTTATAGTTTTTCGAAAAATCAGGACTCTTGGTGCAAAAATAGCAAATCTCAAAATTAATGGCTGAAAATTAATTTTTCTGTTTCTGGAAATTTTTGTAAAATCTGGACTGTTTCTGAAATTTCGATTGCACGTATTTTTGGGGCCATTTTGCAATTTTTGAAAATTCAAGGACTGTTTTGTAATTTTTGAAAGTTCAGGGGTCAGTTTGCAAATTCTAAAATTTTCTTGATTTCAAAATTTTATTTTCTGGTCCTTCTGTCCGAAAACTGTTTTGGGGGTAATTTGTAACTTTTCAAAAGTTTTGGGGTCAAAAGTGCAATTTCCGAAAGTATAGGGGTCGAACTGCAATTTTCAAAAGTTGAAAAATTAGAATCTTAATTTGAGGCAGAAAACTTGTTTTATTTATCCGAGAATTTATTTGTCATAATTAGTAGTGACTAAAAAGCAAGAATCATAGGAAGTTAGTTTTAAAAGGTAGTTTTAAAATTAAGAAAGAAATACGTAAAAGTTGTTTGCATGTTTCTTGCTCTACGTGAACTGTTTACGTGGTTTTCGATCGTGCCGAGCCTTGACCTTAGGTTAGATGTGATTGGTTTAATTTAATGTTTGGTTTCTATTGGGCCTGCGAGCCTGTAATTATTTTTGGGCCACTTTGAGCCTTTGTAATAGAATAGGGCTTTACTGCTTTCCTAGTCTAGGATGGAAGCCCATTTACAAGCAAGGTGGGAGCCCAAGAAGTATTGAAGGCCATGTATGCATGGTACATTGTGTAATAGCATAGGTCCTTTGAAAACCCTTTAGATTGACCAATTGGGCCAACATCATTGGCTCGATGATGGCCTGCATAGGAGGCTCCCGATCGAAAACATATTGTGGTAGTATGCATGCTAGGCTTGAATGACTTTTATTTATTAGTCGATTTATGATTGCTTGTGTGTTTGCGCGCTAGAATCTAGATCGTAAATAAAAGATAAAGCATAATTGAAGCGGTGAGATCTCGAGGAGAGTTTCATTAAACTTTCAAAATCGAAAATTCCCCTCTCGAATAAATATTAAGTCATATTGGGTTAAATATAAAATGAGGTTTTATAAAATCCAAGCCTTCCATTAATAGGAACTAGTGTATGTTGTCTACTTATCGATAGAGGTGATCCAGAGTCTGGCACCCGAGTCGAAGAAAGGGGCAATGCACGAAATTCCTTGATTCTAGTTTTAATAAAACTTGACAAGGGTAGGGACTGGTTGGGACGTGAAGATCGACCGATAACTAGTTACGGAGAATTAATGACCGGGCCCGTTTCTTATCATGATTAATGGGTTAGACTTAACGCGTAGTAACATTTATGATGTAGCAGTGCTAGATAAATGCGAAAAACGAGGCAAAATAGCTTGAAGGTTGTGTAGTGGACACAATTGGTAAAATGTATACCTACCTAGGGAATTAATTGTATGGCCACGAGTCGTGGGTGCAACTAATTGCTGCTGGGGCGTCAAGACCTACTAGGAAATAGAATTTTTCCCGAAACTAGAAGGGGTTATTGTTTCGATAAAAAAGTGGGAGAACTTTTTCGATAAAAAGTCAAAATTTCGTTAATTATAAGTATTAATATTAAACCTATCTGCTTATAGTTGTCTGTTTTATTGTTAGCCATTTACCATCCACTATTCCGCTCAAACGAGTATTGATGAATGTTAGAAGCGAAAATACTTTGGGGGCTATGATGTGCTATTATCTTCAAGAAAAGACCATGGCTAAGTTTAATAATGTCAAGGAATATTGTTGTTACTTAACCAAGATGTTCAAACGACTCAAAAGGCTTGGATCCCGATTGACTCTCGAAGATGAGATAGAAATTACCAAACATGGTCTTTCTGACATCTTCACTCATTTCATGCAACACTGTGAAATTCTGCTTGATGGAATTAAAACAAAACAATTGCATGAGTTGTTAGACAAATATGAACAAGCTCATCTAAAAGGTCTTGGTCTATATGAAGAAAATTGCCCACTGTGTAAGCACGAAAAGAAAATAGGAAAGCTCACTAAAAAGGAATTCCTGGATAGACTTAACTACGGTATGATTTTTAAATTATACATTTGTTAAATCTTTTGATGTAAGACATCTGATAAAACTTTCATTTCTGTAAAAGAGTTTACAGCGGATGAAACTATTCCCTCTCCAACTACAAGGAGAAAATTCCTTGAATGGAAAATGCAAGCAGTGCAGAGAAAGTTGAGGGAAAACGAATTCAGGGACTGGGTCAAGGAAGAACTGAACCTAGACATTCCTTTTTAGAAGAAGTATTTCGTATTAGCATGAGTTTCTAGTTTTAGTTTATTTTGAGTATTATTTCAAATTTTGTACAAGACCTTATAGCTTTACCATTGAGAATGGAATTTATTTAATTAGAGCGATTTAACTTTGTACAAATGTTGATGTTTTGAAACATAGAAACAAACAATGATAAACAAATCAAAACTTCGAAGACTATATGCTGAATCGAAAAACCTGGATAATCACTGAAATGTTTATTTTGGACATTCTTCCTAAAGAAAGATTCGAAAGGAAAGGTTTTTGTCTACTGTTCTTGAAATAAGGAACTTGGATAAAACTCCGAACTTTCAAATCTTATCTTAAAGGATTAATAACCGAAATAAAGGATTGCTAGGCATTCCAAACATTTCAAATCAATTAGAACTAAAAGCACTAGTTCAAAAGGATACTATTTCATATATACTCGCGATTTTCAATTGTTAAAGTATATTTGTACATTGTAGAAGTACAATTCTGAAACTATTGAAGTAATTCAATAGACGTTTAGGAAATGAAGTAACTAGATGCATTTTGTCAAAAGCAGTTTGATCTAATCAAACTTGCTAAAACATAAACAACTAAATCCTCGATTATCTAAAGGAGAATAGAATTCTAAACAAAGCAAATCAAAGAAGAAGGTCGAACTTTGATAAAACTTGGTTCGACTCTCGACTATGATCTTGCTAAATTCCTATATTCACATTAGGGGATATCCTCCCCTGACTCTTCAGAAGTACTTGGTCTAGTATTTTGAAGTAAGTTCTTACACCGCCATGTCATCTAAGACATAGAAAAACACCCTTATATGAGAAATTAGATGGTAGATCTGATTCATATAAAGTTTGTGGGGTATCCGACGAAATCCATTGGATACCTGTTCTACGACAAAGAGAAACGATAGTATCTCGTAAGAAACTTGTTCCTCTGTTGACGAAACTCTTGTCAAAGGAAATAAGTAATGTCATAGAACTTGATGAAGTCCAAGGAACTGGACCCATCATCCCCACAAACAGTGGGAGTAAACCCTGAAACCCGCTGAACCGATCCATGCACAAATAATTAGTAATCTAATCAAATTCGTACGGAACTCAAAATTCCATTTTACGAAATTGAGAAATTGGATTCTAATCCAAGATTACAAAGAAACTAAGGGATATGGCATGAAGCCATAAGATTCAAAGTGGAAAGTTTGACTCACCTAATGGCGATCGATAGGTCATTCTTCAAAAGTCCTTCTAGGACCAATGAAAATACCTTCTCCGTTTGCAACGTTAAAATCCATTTCGAAACTATTAGCCATAGAAAGGTGGTTTTCACTGCCGAAGAATGACTGTTGGATATGAATCCTGCATCTCACAATTGAAAATTGATGAGAAGATCTCTATTCAAATCCAAAGGTCAATCTTTGACTTTTTCCCGAACATGGAACATGCAACTTGATAAGTCAATCAAGAATGTTGATGTTGTCAAAAAGGCATATGGATTCCAAATGTGCAAAAGGATCAGTGGGAGCATAGTTAAAATTCGCAACGCAACGAGATATTGATCTACACATCAAGTACGATATAAGAATATCAGAGAAGCACAGACGAAAGTGTGTTATTCACGCAATTTTCCATGATAAGATTTGGGAACTACATCTCACGTACTGGCAATACGTATTTATGGAGATAAAAGCGAAGTAGATGTTGCAATTCACCAAATCAAAGTACAAAGACTGTATATTGATTAAATTCAATATGGAAGAATCCAAAAATGGATTATTTCCAGAGAGATAAAATTTCTCTTGCTTATTTAATAAGCCCTACATTTAAATGAGTAAAGAAATAACTGTCTCAAAAGCCTTATGCTTTCGCATTTGGTTTGCATGTAGCATGCAAAGTCTTGTACTAGACCTGACACATCAAGATGCTCTGATCATTCAAAGAGCTACTGATAGTCGAACACCAGTAAAGGACACTGGACTACCATTAAAGCAATCCTCGAAGATAATTAAAGGATATAATGCTGGTATGTGGTAGTAATGGAAAATTGAAAAACTCGAAGGATTTAGTGATTCGAGATTTCTAGTCTGAAGTGGATGATATATTCTGTCTCGATGAAGCTAAGGTAAATTGGAAGAAATTCCAATAGTATACCATTGCCAACTCAAACAGAATAATAGCACCATTGTGATGCTGCACAAGAGAAAGTGTTTAGGTGAGAAACATTTGTCCAATGATTGGATGAATTACCTAGCATGGCAAAAGCCTGTCATAATCTTAACCGATTTAAACAAGGCAATTGCTCAATGAAAGGAAACGAGATCTCACCTATGATCTGAACACAATATCATATGATTGAACATGTCATAGATAACTGAGACGCGTAAAAGTACTACGTTATCTCAAAAGGACAAACTTAGCAGATCCACTAATTAAGCTCTCTCACAAATGGGTTCGAGGGACATCTTGGTATAGATGGGTCTTATAAATGTTGTGATTGGCTTTAGGGCAAGTGGGAGATTGATAGGATAGTGCCCAGCAAGCCAATGTTAATTAGCTTGTTGAAGTACTAATTTCTTATGGTTTATAATTAATACGCCAGTTCATTCATAGTACGTGAAATTGAACAATGGCCAACTTCATCTCTCGCGAACTTATCTAAGCGATTGTATGAAATTCTAAGGTCACAATAGACTATGGGACGATTCACTTCAGTACTGAGTGCAATCATGAAACAGTCTCAAAGGTCGTGATCTTAAAACCGTTCTAAGTCATAGATTCCGAACGAGACGGGGTATCGTAGGAATCGCCAGGACATGTACAAGTATGCATGATTCACATGGAGTGAATTTGTAGCGTTTCATGAGCAAGGCATTTGAGGCCAGTGCGTATGAGTAGGTGGTTCAATGGAGGATTGAAAGCATCGAACGACCCGAACAGAGAAACCCATTGTGGAAGCGCATGACGCATATCGGTTATGGGATGTTTCTCAAGGCTTATAATAGTGTACGATTTAGTCCTTGGACTTGAGGTGCTAGGGCGAATTTGGTGCACGAATGTGCGTACTTAGATTTAGGTACTGGTCACGTAGCCTGGCCACAAAGTGCCTAAGTTGGGTGTGTACACGACTGTACGCGAGTGCTTAGTACTAAGAAAGGATCTATCGACTCATCCAGATAAGATGAAAGAATTTCCTGTACATTCTTCGATAATATGTTCCTAGAAACCCATGGTGGTTGGTGACAAATTTGGAAAGGGGTTTCCAAATTAAGCAGTCACACCGGAATTATTATCCAGAATTAGAAATTACAGTATCGAGATAAATAGAGGTGCCGATCAATTCACACACCCTAGGTCTCGATCGGGAAATCATCGTGGAAGGACCGTATGTACATGGCAATTATAAGAGGTGAGGTTCACAATTATCAATTCACCTTTAATTGGGCTTCATGGGCTTGTGGCTAGACATCGACCATGAAGTGTGGGTACTCCTAAATTAATAGGAAAATTAATTCTAGGAGTGGTCAATTAAAAGTTGTTTAATTGATCGGAGCATTTAATTGCTCGTTAATTAAATCACGAAAGTCGTGGGCCTGCTGCCAGTTGATGGTGAACCGAGAGGGTCACACAAAATACAATTGGACGGTGACTGTCTTAAAGGAAAGCAAATGATTTAAAGTTGTTAAATCAAAGTAATTGAATTATGGTATTAATTCAATTGGAGAATAATGATTAGATATCTAATTGATTAATGTTCAATTAATTAATTAGAGTTATCTGATTAAATATGAAATTAATTAAAGTAGTTAATTAATTGGAAGAAGAAATAAATTATGGGTTGATTTTGCAATTATCTTGTAATAGGGGTAGGGGCGATTTTTGTTAAAGGAAGAAAAGGAGTTTTTACTTGGAGAGCAAGTTAAAAGAGATCTATCAAATCTCACATTCCTAAGTTGATAAGGAATGAAAGATTTGGAGATTTGATAGATGAGGAAAGAAGATATATATCAAGAGAAGGATTCTTCTCTTATAAATACTCCTTCTTCTCTTCACAACAAAAAGGGAACAACACAAGAAATTTTAGAGAGAACAAAATTTTTGCTGAAAATAGAGAGAGAAAAATCGATTTACATAGTGAGGAAAATCAAATTTTTCGACAAGAATTTTTAATAGCAAATCGCCCCCTTTTACTTTCACCCCAAACCCTAGTCGCCCAAGGTTGACATCGGCCGAATTCAAACTCGACCAGATCTGACCTGGCCGAACCCTGCTTGATCACATAAGCCTTGTGATTCGATTCTTCCATCTGTATCTCCTAATCTCGATCAAGATCTCAAGTCCAGATCTAGATCCAAAATCCTTTGCTGACAAACCTGCGAGATCCAGTTCTGAGCCTAAGACTTGTAGGCGTCACTACAATCCAGTTAGTGTGGACTAAACTTTGGAGGTGAGACACATGGATCACTCAAGCTGTGGATCGAACCTAACACCTGGAGGAAACCACCACAAAACCATGGTGAGGTAAATTGCTAAAACCCCCTTGTGTTTAATTAGTTGTTTGATTCAACCTTTTTGTATAATAAACTGTGGAGAAAGATTTATGGGACTATTAGGGAACTCGAAAAATTTTTAAATTCCGCACTTTGTTGTATTGACAATCGAGCCCCCGTACTAGAATATCCCAACAGAAAATACTGCCTCAGTCTTCGCGCAGCAACTACCAAAGCAAGTGCGAATATTTCAATCTCCATATAATTCTTCTCTGCTCCTTGCAACAATTTGCTCAAATAATAGACCGGTTTTTGCACGGATTCTTCTAACTTTTCCAGTACCGAACTAACAGCCTCATTTGAAACGGCTATGTAGAGGTACAAAGGCTCTCCATCCGTGGGCTTGGCCAGCATTGGAGGTGAAGTTAAGTAGGGTTTTAGGTCTTCGAAATCCTTGTCACATTCAGCATTCCACTTGAAATCCTTCGACTTACGCAATAGCTTGAAAAATGGCAAACTCTTGTCGGCAGATCGAGAGATAAATCTATTCAATGAGATGATTTTTCCGACCAAACTCTGAACATCTGAGAGTTTCTTTGGTGGTTGAAGATTGATCACTGCTCGGATCTTCTCTGGGTTAGCTTCGATCCCTCTCTCGTGGACAAGATATCCATGAAACTTCCCCGATCGTACTGGGTTCAATTTCATTCCATATTTTCTCAATATCTCGAAGCATCTTCCTAGATGTTTAATGTGGTCTTCTTCCATCATGCTTTTTACCAGCATATCGTCCACATAAACTTCCATGATTTCACCTATCAATTCTTTGAACATCATATTGACCAGCCTCTGATAAGTTGCGCCCGCGTTTCTCAGACCGAACGGCATAACTATGAAGCAATATACTCCTTGCTCGGTGATGAATGCGGTTTTGTCTTGATCCTTCTCGTTCATGAAGATTTGGTAAAAGCCCTGAAAAGCATCCATCATGCTGAAAAACACAAAACCTGCAGTGGAATCTACTAACATATCAATTCTGGGTAGCGGGTAAGTATCCCTTGGGCATAATTTGTTCAAATCAGTAAAATCGTTACACATCCTCCACTTATTTTCGGCTTTGTCTTCCTTGGAGACCAGAACCACATTACATAGCCACTCGGTGAACTTGATTTCCTTGATTTGATCAGCAGCTAGTAACCTATCGGCTTCCGCCTTGATTATTTTGTCCTTTTCACGCCCGTGGTTACGCTTCTTTTGCCTCACCGGCTTAGCCTTAGGATCGATGTTTAAAGAGTGTGTAATTATGCGCGGATCGATTCCCACAATATCGTCCGAGCTCCTTGCAAACACGTCTACATTTTCTTGTAAGAATTCCAAAAGCATAGACTCCATTCCTTCACTTAGTTATGTTCCAATTCTGGTGACTTTCTCCGGATATCCTGGGACCAATATCACCTTCTTATGATCAGGTGCTTGTATGCTCATGTCTACATTCTTTCCTTTCTTTCCTTGCAGTTTTTCAGTTTCGAGAATTCGTAAATTCGAGGCCGGGCCTGATTCCAAATCCACCAATTTTTGCTTTGCTGGGGTTTCGGGCTCCACTTTCTTTTTTATGCTTAGAGATGAGTTATAACATTCCCATGCCATGTATTGGTCGTTCCGTACTTCCCCTACCCCACCGTTCGTCGGAAATTTCACCTTTTGATGGTAAGTAGACACTATTGCCTTTAAGGTATTTAAAGCAGGTCTCCCTAATATAGCATTATAGGCAAAAGGCGTTTCGACCACCAGAAATTTTACCATCCTTGTTACGCTTTTGGGTTTTGTTCCTAAAGTTGTGCTTAACAGAATGGTTCCTAGAGGAACAATCTCTGATCCTCCGAACCCGACTAAAGGAGTGGCTACTCTATCGAGATGGGGATGCTGAAGATTCATTCGAGCTAGGGTCTTTGAGGAGATAATGTTTGCCGAACATCCATTGTCAACCAAAATTCTTTTGACTTCGTAATTAGCTATTTTTAGCGTTAACACCATGGAAAAATCCAGATCATCCTCATTTGTATCCCAGGTTACATCGGAAGGTCGATCGGTGTCGCTAAAGCTTATGACTTGATTTTCCATTGATGGGAACTCCAAAGAAAATATTTCCCTCTTAGATGAAATGGATGATTTTATTGACCTCATCGTCCTTTTTCTTGCGTTCTTGCTATCTCCTCCGGCCGGTCCGCCTGCAATCACGTTTATCACTCCGTTCAATTGCTCTTCTCCTTGGTTCTGGACCTCCTTTTGCTGATTGTTAAATTTTCGCGGACTCCTAGATCTATATCGGCCTTTGTAGTTATTTACTTTGACGAACTCCTTGAGTTTTCCTTGTGCAATTAACTTCTCGATCTCAACCTTTAGCTGATAACAATTCTCAGTACTGTGCCCCCGAGCTCTATGGTATCTGCAGTATTGGTCATATCCCATTGCCCCTGGTCTTGCCTGGGTAATCCGCTGGGCTTCCGGGATTAAATTTCCTTCTTCCAATACCGTTAAAATTTCCTCCTTTGGGATATTCAACTCTGTGAATTGAATCTTTTCAGGTCGAGGTGGCCGGTTTTGATCATAAGGTGGGCCGTAGGCATTCGGCCTTTGTACTGGTACCTGCAGCTTATATGCGTTGATTCGCTGCCATACCGATCCTCTATTCGTCCCTCCATAGTCGCTTGGTTTTGGTATGGGGGCTCGATCTTGCTTCTTGTTTGGAGGGAGCTTTGGGCTATGTGCATTTTTTAATCTATTCATCTCCTCCTGAATCATATACTTCTCAGCAATCTCCATTATTCGTTCAAAAGACCTTGGTTGCTTCCTACATAATGCATTTCCGAATTGAACGCTTCTAGTTAATTCGAACATCAGAGAAGATAAGTATTCGATTTGAGGGCTATCGACTTTCAATAGCTCGATACTAAATCTAGATAGCCATTGCCTCAAGGTCTCTCCTTCCCATTGTTTTACCGTTCCCAAATGATTTGCCGGCAACTTAGGTTTTCTCTGGCTCGCAAACTGATGCTTAAATTTGTCACAAAATTCATCGAAAGAGAATATGGAGTTCGGCGGTAATTTTCCGAACCAATCAAGGGTAATTCCTTCAAAGGTTGTGACTATAATTTTGCAGCAGAAATCTTCTGAATGTCCATATAAGTTCATCACATTAATGAAACTGTTAACATGTTCCCCGGGGTCGGTAGTCCCGTTATACCGTGGTAACCTTGTTGGTACTGTCTCTGTATTCCTGGCTTCACGTATTTCTTTGCAGAATGGCGAACATCGCATGATACTATTACCGATTTCTCTATCTCGGATGTTCCCTGGTATAATTTCCCTATTTTGGTTCATTTTGGTGCCCCTAGCGGCGGTAGTGGCACGACGAACCTCTATCACCGCCTCCTCCTGGTCTAACCTCTTTGCAACCCGCTCTTGCACTATTCTTTCGAGCTCGGATTCTGTAATTCTTTTGTAGGTAGATTTTTTCTTTCCTGTCATATCCATAGGGTGGCTTTCCCCTACCATAGAGTCCTCCAGATTTTGTACAGATCGCACCGGATTTTGTGAGCGGAGATTAGATTTCATAGGAGCTGTTCGTGGCAAATTCGGTGTGGGTGCATTTGATGTAGCTCGTAGCATACTATTTTCCTTCTGGACGTTCGAGGAAGGGATCTCTGGTCCCCCATAGGCAGGTGGCTGGTCCACGGGAGATTGGTCAGCCCTTCCGCTATTCAGAAAATCCCTGCACATTGTGCCTATGATGGACCTCAGGTCGGCAATGGTTGTGTGTGTCGGAGCATTATCCTGTGGAGGGATTGGCGGAACTTCTTGTTGTTGAGCCGCCCTAGATAGATTGTCGGGCTCATTGTTAACTGAGTTTTGAACCCCCGCAGCATGGGATGGTTCTCCTCTGTTATATGTGTTCCTCCTCGTAGTAGGCATTTTTCGATCTAACACCCAAATAAGGCCCCTTGGTGGGCACCAATTGATCGATATTAATAAAATAATGTTATAAACGTTAGGAAACAAGTGAAAGATCAATGTGTATGTATATATATTACGAACGTCAAAGAACAAGTTACAATATTTGGGGTCCTATCCGAGTATTATTGGATGCCGTACAAGCTAGAGGGCGAAATACATATAAATGCGGTCGGACTAATCTATCCGAACTATAGCTTCGAATGAAGAGCACCTGGGAAAGCGTGTCTGGCATCATAAATGCAGGTGGTATTTATAGCGAATATTGGTGAGCTAGCTACTCCATCCTCAGGGCTACATTTCCTTGGCCCAAGGGCTTGGGCCTGTGATCGGCCCAACAGTAACCACGACTACGAACACTCTACGGTTGCTCGAATTGTAAAAGACGAAATTCGGACTTGACTCTATCTTAGCGAGGTCGGATTCTATACTTATTTCCCTTGTCCAAGCTTCCCAAGGTAGAGTCCAAAATACCCCTCATCATAGATAGTTCTAAACCTTTTAATAATTTTATTTTGGTAATGTATGAGTAATAATACTCTATAGTTTTTACATAGTGCACCGAAATTAGTCTTATTTGGCATTGAAGAAGCTCTTCGTAGGGGCCCAATTTAAGTTCTTTACCTTGGAATTCCATTGTTGTGGTACTAGGTAGGTTCCTCATTTTGTTTTATTTTTTAAATCTCTTTTAAAGTTTATGATATAGGATTAGTTTAGATCGGATTCAATCACATTCGGACCTATTCATAAAAAACCATGAATATAATTCACCTTGTGCGCACTAATTCATCACTATCAATGGAGCTTTGATTATCAAGATTGATATGGCAAAGGCTTATGATAAGGTTGAATGGAATCTTTCGATCGAGATTCATAGATGCTTTGGACTTAGAGATTTATTTTATTTCTCATCTTATGTATGCAGATGATTTACTTGTGTTGTGGTGGATAATTATATCATGGATTGTTAAATAACCAATGAAAGCTGGTCTGGTTTGAAATTAACTGCCATAAATCTTCCATTCATCTAATAAAAATGTTACAAAACTCCAAACAAAGTAGGAAAGAGTAAAACTTCATCCCAAGCTTCCAGGTCTCATTATCCATGTTAAAAGTTATAATTTGACTGATTAAAACTTAAAAAGGAATTATGGAAATCCTATAATCCACAGTTTAGAAATGAAATTTCAAATTTAGAAACAAGATTGTATTACTCTATTTTTTATGCACATGATAATTTGTTACCCAATTAAGAATCTAGGTGGAAATACTTGATTTTTGGTGTTTGCAATGGAGCTCATTTGGATAAATAGAAACAATGTTTTGCACTATCAAAACAAATTAAATTTGAAACTTCAATATATTCTCTTCTATTTTTTCCATGTTGGATTTTAAAATTTTAATGTATTTTGATTACCAAAAAAAATAAAAAAATTGCACAAATTTAAAGTATGCTAATGACTTTACATGGCTGGATTTGCCAATCAATCATGGTTTTTGGTCCCCAGAATTTCCTCCGGATAATAATTCACTCCAACATAAATTACCCTAATTATTTGATATGTGGAGTTAATCACAAAATTCTTCTTCAAAATTTTGTGATTCTTAATGTTTTATATTCTTACACATGATTTGATAGTAGATAATAATATATTTCAACATTACGCGTCATCTGTTGGGATTCGGTAAGATAAACAGCCCTAGGCACAGCGGAATTTAAAATTTTATAGGACCTCTTACGGAATCTTGCCAGGATACTACCCTAGGTGTATATATATGAATATTAAAACGACAAGAATAATTAGATCCAAATTATACCTGTCTCATTGCAAATCCAAGTAGCTAGGCAAAGTTGCGTTTTCTTCCTCGATAGCGCCCCATGTGTTGCGCCTCTACGAGTTGATACACCACAATATCACGAAAATTAATATATCCTAATCGACTAGAACATAGGGTATATTAATATCTAGGATTTAAGAACGACTTTGGAACAATAATCGAAGACGAAAAAATCTTCCAAACACAGGAAGGGTTCGGCCGATTTGGTTGTGGGAGAGGGAGAGAATTTTTGCTCTTGCTCAATTTTGCTTAGAGTTCTATGTGAAAAATAACTACACGTTACCTACTTATAGGTATCTCCCTAACCTAGTCCTATTAGGACTAGGACCTTATTCTCCTACATGGGCCATGGCCCTCTTTAATTAGAAGACTATGTCTTCCAATTAATTCATGGCCCAGTTAATTAATTTGACCAGGCTTTATTTAATCTCCCAATTAAATAGACCGATTAATTAACTAGTCTCCCAATTAATTAAATCAGACTCTAAGTCTATTTAGTTAAATCCTTTCTATAATTAATTAAATCCAACTTAATTAATTAATTCACAAATTAAATTCCAATTTAATTTATGATTCTAATCCAATTCCAATTGGATCCTATTTTGTTCCAATTGGGTATTATAATCAACCCAGTCGATTATATACCCAGTCGACCCAGTCGACTCGGTTGTTCTTATTTCCTAGCTTTCGTTTCATGTGTATTGTGTATGCCCCCGTAGTTTCACCACATAATTGGCCTTGGGTTATAATTAAATATTATTTAATTATTCGAGTAACATATACGCTAAACCAGTCGAACACTCTGTCGATTGATCATTCCAAAATTAGCACCCCTGCCAATTTAGGAATTCTCCCACACTCCACGGTCGATGTCCAGCCACAAGCCCATGGAGCCTAATCACTGGTGAATTAATTCAGTGAACCTTTTAACTCATTTACAATTTCCATTACGGCATAATCTCTCCATCGATCAATCTCCCAGTCGAGACTTAAGGGTATGGTCTTTCGTCGATTTCCCTTTTATTTTGTCTTGACCTTATGTATTCTGGTCTCGAAATAAATTCTCTTTGACTTAATCTTTATGAGCTACTTGCATAAAGTCGTCAGATACCTTGGCCAAGGATTTCATCAGAATTAATTTCTCACAGAAATCCATAGGAGAATTTCCCAACCTATCAAGTCGGGTCAATGGATCATTTGTTGATGATATGAATCTGCATACGAGTTCCTCCATACCCAACATGAGTTCACAGAGATTTTTTGGTGATCTCCAGTCAGTCAGAACTCACATCAAAGCATGAACGTTCTCTCACCAGATAAACCTGATGGGGGCTATTTCGCACCCTACATACTGATCAGATCGAACAAAGATTATAAGATCGATTCGACCAATTATAAAGGATCGGGATCTTCTTACAGACCCTGCCAAATGCCGCTCGCTCCGAGTAAAGATTATACTCCGGACCCAAGAAGGATAGTTGGGCCGAGTCCAAGCAGGACTATGATTCCTTGTAATACTAGGTTTAGCGTAATATATATACCTAGTTATTCATTGTATGAGGGGACTACGAATTCTCTTAATTCTGAGATTACACAAGAATACATTAATAGAACTCAATAATATCCATTATTATTGCAGAATTCTACATTCATATTGGAGTATTCTTAATTTTGTTAATGGTTTTACTTCTTGCCTTTGATTATTGCTTTTCTTTGTAAACGATCCATCCAGAATAAAGTAACAGAGCCCAATATACTGAATAATTCAATATCCAAACCCCCGATATCACAAATTCACTGATATTAAATTAACCTGACGAAAAACGGTTAAATCAGTTGGCGCCCACCGTGGGGCCAGGTTAATTATTCGATCGACATATGGCTCGCCCAAGGAAAAGCGCCCGTGTCGGAGCAAGAAGTAACACAACCACCGGTCATAACACATCTGAAGATCCACAGGAGAACGACAATAATAACGTTCCCAACACCGACGAGAATTTGCAGAATACCCATCCCCGACATCAGGAACCCCTAGAAGGTCCTCCCGGTACGATACAGGAAGAGCCGGAAGTCCCCGAGATCCCCGTTCCTCTCCCGGGTGCTCAGGAGAAATTACGACAAATAGCGATGCTCGTTAAATCGCTCTCCCCAGAAGAATTACTTGTGCTTGATCAAATTCCGCGAAACCCTAGGGCTGCCAGGACAATTCCTGCTCGGAGAACGCCCGGACAAAACGATCAAGTATCTCAAGAAGCTGATAGCCCACCAAGCGAGCACCGCTCACTACACAGTCCACAACAGGACAATTCAAAACCCTCCGACAATAATCCTCGAAGAAAACCAGGTCACAGAAAAACCCAGGCGAAGCGCAGTGGATCCAGGGAACGTACAATTATCCCAATTGATGATGACATAGATGATACAATCCCTGATCGACCACGAACGGCTCGACTGACGGAAAGAGAAATTGAAAGGATGGTGCAGGACCGACTCGAACAACGCTTACGATCTATTCAAAATCCGTGGGCCCGAACCACGGAACTCCAGGAGAGCCTTGCGGCCTGTTCTCCCTTCTGCAGGGAAATAAAAGAGGCACAATCGATCGGACAAGTCCCGGGTAGACTACCTCGCTATGATGGAACCACTGACCCGGATGATTATATTTTTAGCTTTACGAATATAATGAATTTATATGCCCACTCTGCCGAATTCACTGCCAAATTAATGGTAACTACATTCGAAGGACTCGCATTGGACTGGTTCGCGAAACAACCTGCCAACTCCATATTCAGCTTTAGGGAACTCTGTAACAAATTGACGCAGCAGTTTGCCAGTCAGAAGAGACAAAAACTTCCGATGAGCTACCTTGGAACTATATATCAACAAGAAGGAGAATCCCTAAGGAATTGGTTGGCCAGATTCAACGTAGAATTACTTAAAATCGATTCCCCAAATATCGATTACATAATATCTATCCTCTTCGATCTCACTAAAAACAGGCAGTTCGGAAATGCCCTCAGTCGAAAACAACCAAGAACGTTCGCCGACATCATGAGCCTGGCGTCTAAGTATATGACCCAAGAAGAGATGAATTCCTTTAAGGATAAGAACAAAAACAAAGTCGCGGCTACAGGGTCTAAGCGGCATGACAAGATTCCCGCCCAAAGATCCTTGGATTACGAGCGATCTTCCAGGAGAGGTAACGTTTTCCAGCGACTGGAATACAGCAGAGCCGACCAAGAAAGGCAACCTAATTTCTACCAAAGACCAAGAAACCCTGAACAACCAATCAGAAGCAGAGTGAATCAAGTAGAACACCCAAGATTAAATGCTCCAATGGAAGAAATCTTGGAAGTTCTAGAAAGGAATAATTGGATTCCCGAGGCGAGGAAAATCGCTCAGCCCAGACCAGGGTCTAGAAACTATGATCAATACTGTAAGTACCATAGGGCACATGGGCATCGAACGGAAAATTGTTTTCACCTTAAAAGAGAAGTTGAAAAACTGATCGAGCAAGGAAAACTAGACGAATACATAGAACGAGATAATCGCAAAAGGGAAAGAAGCAGAAGCCCCCGGAACGGAACTCAAAGGAGAAGTTCTCATCGAAGATCACCTGAACGTCGACCTACTCAGGAATTGAATCACGACCAGGTCAATGGGACTATCCACACTATATCCGGGGGGCCTGCGGGTGGAGATAGTCGTAATGCTAGACGAAGAACGACCAGATCCATAATTGCAAATTCTAAATATCCAAAAGAAATATGGACATTAGAAAACAGGCCAACAAATCACCAGCCGATCAGCTTTAACGAAGGTGAAGTACCTAAAAACATCACTTGGGATACAAAAGAGGATAACCCAGATTTCCCTATGGTAGTGTCGTTAGAAATAGCAAATTATAATGTGAGAAGAATCCTAATCGATAATGGAAGCTCAGCAAACATCATCTCCAGAGAGGTCTTAGCACAAATGAACCTCGGGCAAATAAACCTACAAAGGGTAGCAACGCCGTTAGTAGGCTTTGGAGGCTCCGAGATCATCCCCAGCGGAACGATATCTTTAAGTGTATCGCTCGGAAAGAAACCACTTCGGACCGTGAAGTTGGTAAAATTCCTAGTGGTAGATACACCCTTCGCTTATAACGCTATATTAGGGCGACCAGCCCTTAACCTTTTTCGAGCTGTAGTCTCTACCTATCATCAGAAAATAAAATTTCCAACCGACAGCGGCATTGGAGAAATAACGAACGACCACTGTATGGCATGGGACTGCTACAGCACATCATTAACGTTGAAAGAACACCCCAAGTCAATTACTCCGAGCAAGAGAAAGATCGTAGACGATCTCACTAGAAATGAGGTCGAAATTCCTATTACTGATCGATTAGATAAAAAGGGGAAAGAACCACTAGACTTATCATTGCAACCCCCAGAACATAAAGATATAATTCTGGTAGAAGGCGACTCGTCCAAAAAGACAAGAATTGGTACAGAATTGAGCAAAGAAGGAGAAGTAATGTTAATCGAATTTCTAAGAAATAACGTGGACGTCTTCGCCTGGAGTGAAAATGACATCGAAGGGATCGATCCTCGGGTAATCAAGCATACCCTAAAAATTGACCCTTCAGCGAAACCCGCCAGACAGAAGAAAAGAAATCATGGACCAGTAAAAGATAAAATTATCAAAGCCGAGGTTGAAAGACTGCTGAAGGCAAAACAAATCCGAGAAATACATTTCTCGGAATGGCTATGTAATGTTGTACTAGTAGCAAAAGGGGATAAAAAGGACAACAAATGGAGGATGTGTAATGATTTCACCGACCTTAACAAGTTATGTCCACGCGACCCTTACCCCCTCCCAAGAATTGATTTATTGGTCGACTCGACCGCTGGCTTCGCGCTGTTCAGCATGATGGACGCCTTCCAAGGTTTTTACCAAATATACATGGACGAGCGGGATCAAGAGAAGACCGCATTCATAACCGAACAGGGAGTATACTGCTTTATAGTAATGCCGTTCGGATTAAGGAACGCCGGGGCTACATACCAAAGATTGGTAAACCTAATGTTCAGGGAGTTAATCGGAGAAATAATGGAGGTCTATGTAGACGACATGTTAGTAAAAAGTATGAATGAAGCGGATCACGTAAGACATCTAGATCGATGTTTCCGAATCCTAAGAAAATACCGTATGAAGTTGAACCCTGCAAAATGCACCTTCGGTGTTAAGTCAGGAAAATTTTTGGGATATTTGGTACACCAGCGAGGAATAGAAGCCAACCCAGAAAAAATTCGAGCCATAACTGAAATGAAACCTCCCAAGACCATCTCTCAAGTGCAAAGCTTGGTTGGGAAGATCGTAGCATTGAATAGATTCATATCTAAATCTGCGGACAGAAGCTTGCCCTTTTTCCAAACGCTTCGAAAAGCGAAAAACTTCGTTTGGACCGAAGAATGTGAACGGGCCTTCGAACAACTCAAAGAATATTTGACATCCCCTCCGATGTTGGCCAAACCAACAGAAGGGGAACCATTGTACATATACATCTCCATCTCCGATACGGCCATTAGCTCAGTACTAATTAAGATAGAGGGTTCAGAGCATAAGCCTGTCTATTATCTCAGCAAGTTATTACAAGGGGCGGAGAAGAATTACTTGGAAATAGAAAAATTCACGCTGGCCTTAGTAGTGGCTGCTCGAAAACTCCGACCCTACTTCTTAACCTACAAAATCATCGTTTTGACGAACCAACCGCTTAGGCAGATCCTAGCAAAACCAGAAGCCTCCGGAAGACTAATCAAATGGGCCATCGAACTCAGCCAATTCGATATCGACTACAAACCAAGGGTCGCCATCAAGGCCCAAGTATTGGCTGATTTTTTATTGGAAACACCAACACAATCATCAAACACCCTCCATGAGGATATATTGATCATAGAAGATCAAACCTGGTTAATGCATGTAGATGGTGCTTCAAGCCGGGAAGGAGGAGGCGCCGGAATCAACTTCACCGGACCTAATAAATAAGATTTGAATTATGCTATTACATTGGACTTTGTCGTAACAAATAACGAAGCAGAGTATGAGGCGTTAATCGCAGGAATGGAAATGGCAATCAAAGCCAACATAAAGAGGCTAAAAGTATTAACCGACTCAGAGTTAGTACAAAGGCAAATAGAAGGCTTATACGAGGCTAAGGAATTCAACATGATCAAATACCTCGCCAAAGTAAAAGCACTGGCCGAGAAGTTTGAAGATTTCGACATACAAAACATTCCACGTTCGGAAAATAAATGGGTCGATCAACTATCTAAGTTTACAGGATCCCAAGACGGAAAGACCGAACGAGTGATCAACTGGCTGATCTCTTCTACACCGGCTGTCGACATCGATGAGACACCGATAGTCGATATAATGGAAATCGAAGAAGTCGAAGATAATTGGATGACACCAATGATAGACTATCTTCGTGAAGGAAAACTACCATCTGATCAGAATGAAGCTCGGAAAATAAAATATCGAGCCCCAAAATATACACTCGTAGAAGGAAAACTCTACCGAAGGTCAGTATCAGGAATTCTCCTGAGATGCGTCTCTGAATCCCAAACCGCTGAAATACTGCGAGAAATACATGAAGGAGACGCGGGAAATCACAGCGGATCGAGGGCATTGGCTTTAAAATGCCTCAGAACAGGTTACTATTGGCCTACTGTAAATAAGGACGCCGCAAATTACGTCCGAGAATGTCATCATTGCCAAGTACATGCCAACGTATGTCATCAACCAGCAGAAAATATGCACCCGATTCCAATTTGTTGGCCTTTCGATCAATGGGGAATGGACATCGTGGGGCCTTTCCCAGCGGCCAGATCAAAGAAAGCTTACGTCCTGGTCGCTGTAGAGTATTTCAGCAAATGGATAGAGTGCATCGCCTTAGCGCGAATAACTCAATTCCAAGTAATCAACTTCCTTTGGAAGTTCATAGTCTGTCGATTTGGCATCCCTAGGATCCTAATTTCCGATAATGGAACCCAATTCGCTGGAAAACAAGTGATAGAATGGTGTTCGAAACTGGGAATTCAACAAAATTTCACTTCAGTCGGGCATCCAAGAGCGAACGGACAAACCGAAGTAGCAAACCGAGAGATAATAAAATCTTTGGAAAAAAGATTAGGATCAGCCAAAGGAAAATGGCTCGATGAACTACCAGGAGTATTGTGGGCTAATCGAACCACGGTAAGAAACTCAACTGGGGAAACCCCATTCAGCTTGGTATATGGGTCGGAAGCTGTTATTCCTGTGGAAACTTTAATTCCAACGCCAAGAATAGAGATGTTTGATGAACAAGAAAATGAAAAGGCAAGAGAAAATGACGTCGATCTAACAGAAGCCTTAAGGGATAAAGCTGTCGTACGCCTACAAGCCACTAAGGCAAATATGGAGAAAGCATACAATCAAAAAGTACGCGTCCGAACCTTCAAAGAAGGAGAATTGGTTTTGAAAAAGGTAGAAGTATCCAAGCATGTGGGAAAGTTACAACAAAATTGGGATGGACCTTACATCGTCATTGGCGTTGGAAAGAAAGGTTCATACAAAATTGCACACATGGATGGGACAGCCTTACCAAGAACCTGGAACGCAGTCAACCTTAGGAAATACTATGGTAAATAAATTTTAGCAGATTATACTGCATTGTTTTATTTTACTTTACTTTATCAAGTTTTAATCCTTGTAACAAAGGCCTCAGCCTAGAGTTCAATTAGTAAAAATTTTAGCATTTTCTATACATCGATTATTTCGATTAACGCTCTGTGGAATTACACTAGCATATTGATAAATATCAGAACGAAGCGAGTCGAGTATACATTGATCCGCTCAATAAACACTCCTCGATTTATGTCAACGGCAAAAAGGACTTTTTGGTGACGAACCTAAGTCTAAATTATAATGAGTCGAGTATACATTGATCCGCTCAATAAACACTCCTTATTCCGACCACAAAAACAAAACGAGTCGAGTAAACATTGATCCGCTCAATAAACACTCCTCGATTTATGTCAACGGCAAAAAGGACTTTTTGGTGACAAACCTAAGTCTAAATTATAATGAGTCGAGTATACATTGATCCGCTCAATAAACACTCCTCATTCCGACCACAAAAACAAAACGAGTCGAGTAAACATTGATCCGCTCAATAAAAACTCCTCGATCGAACACAACAAACATAAAGACTTATTGGTGCGAAAAACCTAAGTCCAAACAAAACGAGTTGAGTAAACATCGATCCGCTCGATAAAAACTCCTCGATATATATTCAACGATCAAAAAGACTTTCAGGTACTAAAAACCTAAGTCTAAACAAAACGAGTTGAGTAAACATCGATCCGCTCGATAAAAACTCCTCGATATATCTACAATGATTGAAAGACTTCAGGTACTAAAAACCTAAGTCTAAACAAAACGAGTTGAGTAAACATCGATCCGCTCGATAAAAACTCCTCGATATATATTCAACGATCAAAAAGACTTTCAGGTACTAAAAACCTAAGTCTAAACAAAACGAGTTGAGTAAACATCGATCCGCTCGATAAAAACTCCTCGATATATCTACAATGATTGAAATACTTCAGGTACTAAAAACCTAAGTCTAAACAAAACGAGTTGAGTAAACATCGATCCGCTCGATAAAAACTCCTCGATATATATTCAACGATCAAAAAGACTTTCAGGTACTAAAAACCTAAGTCTAAACAAAACGAGTTGAGTAAACATCGATCCGCTCGATAAACACTCCTCGATATATCTACAATGATTGAAAGACTTCAGGTACTAAAAACCTAAGTCTAAACAAAACGAGTTGAGTAAACATCGATCCGCTCGATAAAAACTCCTCAACATATATATTCAACGATCAAAAAGACTTTTGGTATTAAAAACCTAAGTCTAAATAAAACGAGTAGAGTAAACATGGATCCGCTCGATATACACTCCTCGAACTATTTACAACGAGAAAAAGACTTTTTGGTATTAAAACCTAAGTCTAGATAAAACGAGTTGAGTAAACATCGATCCGCTCGATAAAAACTCCTCGATATGTTTTCAATGATTAAAAGACTTTTGGGTTAAAAACCTAAGTATAATTACAAACGAGTCGAGTATACATTGATCCGCTCAATAAAAACTCCTCGATCTACTCCTAACGATCTAAAAAAGATCCGCTGATACTCCTAAAGTTTTGAAAGATAAATCAAGTATGAATTCATCTGCTCGGAAATTACTCCTCGTAAATAAAATTATCAAACGACAAAGAAGATGCAAGAAATAAAATAATATTTTATTCATCAAATCAATTACATACAAATATCCTACGTTACAAAAATCTGCTTGCTACCTAAAGATCGTTACAATGATCTAGTTAAATTGATCCTATGGGATCGACTATCTTCACGACAATGTCCACGGAAACACCAATCTCCTCCCTAGTACCTCATCGATCATAATAAACCACCTAAGAAGCATGCTGCTCAGGATGGTCGACTTCTTTGGTTCGATGGCCAGGCTCTGAAGATCAAATGTTGTTCCAGATGAAATGAACACTACCAGCCAGATAAGCTAGCAATGCTCACTCACCCAGAAGAAGATACTGCTTTTACTTTATCTATAAAACATTTTACTCTCGAGCAGCATCTCTTCAGGACCGTCGTGAAACGGTAAGTTTACCAGCCACCCCGATGGTCTATCACTCCGAAGGTAACATCGAAGAGCGGAGGCGGCTGGCAAGTATGAACCCCCCATGTGCAGACGGAAACCACGGACCTCGAAGGTGATGAAGACTAAAGCAGAGATCTCATGGGATCCGTCGATACAAGGAAGGGCTGACATGGGACCCGTCAATACAAGACTGGGGACAATTCCTTTACTGCGAACGAACAAATCACGATAATGTGACTTCTTGAACATTATGGGGTCCGAAGGCAAAATGAAATCTAAGGAAACAGAGATCTTCATTGTTATGAATGGAAAATAAGGAAACTACCTACTAATTTATAGGCGCCCGTGAGAATGATCCTACGGATAATAGGAGTTTAATCAAGGGACGAAAACGCGACCCTTTGACTTCCCGAATTAAATGCAAGTAAGTTGGAACGGCACCCGTCTGATCGACTCAGCTGATCGATGACAAACAAATCTACAGATCGAAGCGATCAACAAAATAATCCAAGAAAACTTAAAGAAGTTCAAAGACCAAAACGATCTGCACGATCATATATGAGGGTCGCCTAATAGAAAATATTAAGAACTCCTCAACGAAGGCATGCAAAGTTGAACCGTTGAAAGAGGATAATTGCTTAAAAACGACCAGAGCCTCCACCATACGGGGGTCGTAACTGCCTCATACATCATTGGGGGACTACTAAGTTGGCCATACAAGAATTCCATTTAGAATACAAGAAATCTGACATCGAAATCAGGAGAATAGCCCTCCCTATTCGAAACTATAAGGCCGTCACTGCCTAATTTTCCAAAGAATTGCTGAAGGAGGTCTGAACGGGTCAGATCTGGCCAGGACTGTTACATTTTCCAATTCCTCCCATATCAAGAGTATGATATACTGGCTAGAGAAATGTATAATTGAAAAGCTAATGATGGAAGACATGGATAGGTGAAAAGCACCTAAAGGAAAATTTCCCTTTGAGGAAAAGAAAAACTGAAATTCAACAGGAGGAACAATAACCTCCTTATATAAGATATATGTCATATAAGGACAAATTTATAAGGCATGAATCGAGCATCGACCAGACAGCTAAGGGTTTACACAACGACGATCGGCTGGATTGATCAACAAAGATTAAATATGCGAAGCAAATATTATACCGTTCAGTTATCTTACAAGCGACCAAAGCAAGATCAAGCTTACTTTCTCCGTACTTAAATCTCTCCGCAGAAATAAAATTCAGATAAGTAAACTAATCTTTGTCAATTACTACATGATGGTATATTTGTGCCTAGCAATAACATATATGAACAAGATATATCATTAGAATCAAGGCAAGAATCTGCCTACAGAAGAGATCATAATTTCCAATCTAATCTCCCAATACAAAAACCTCTGCCCGGACAACTACACAAAAGCTGGGCATCATCATCAAAAAAAAAGAAAAAAAAAAAAAAAAAAAAAAAAAAAAAGAGAGACAGTCCAAGGTCTGCCAGATTGAATAAAGATCATTGAGAAGAATCGCCAGAGGGGCGACCAGCAGAAACAGGCCTCCGAGGAGTTAGGTTACCAGCAAACGCCATCAACTCCTCCTGACGCTTAAGATAACCGGCATCATAACCATCATCATATGCCTGTTGACGAGATCCCTCTGCCGACGCGGCAGCCTGAACTAGGTCGCCTTTCTCTTTCTCAAGAATAACTTGGTCAGCCTCTAACTTTTGGAGATCATCTTTAGCAAGTTGCAGCTGCAGCTCCAAACCCCTGGTTTTAGCTTTCTCCGACTCCAGCTGACCTTGAAGAGCTCTCCGACTATTCCACAGTTCATCATTTTGCACACCCAGCTGGAGTGCAAAATACTTGCCCTAAAAACAGAAAGAGTAAGAAAAACCGCCGTACAACAAAGAATTCAAAACAAAGAACAGGAAAAATGTTCGAAATATGTTTACCTGTTCACATATCTTCACCAGAGATTGAACAAGGCGAACATTGGAAGTACCTTCGAGCTTCCTCAATTCGCCGGGCAAAATAGTACTCATGCCTAAGTCCCAAGACAAAGCATCAGGTTCAACAGAACCAGGCAGTTCGCTTGTCAAAGGGACACCGTCGGAACGTGGAGTCTCCGACAAAAGAATGTCATTAACCTGCATAAGCACACAGCGATCATCTAACGGACGAGGGGAGTCCCTCTCGTCGGGACTAACAGAGGTCTCTTTCCCGGAAGCAGATATAACGGTCCGACGACCAGACCTCGACCCAGATCGACCCCCAGAAGGTCCCCCAGACTCAAAAGAAGCAGTCGTTACAGTGGTATCATGAAACAGATATTCAGGACCATATTGCGAAATAGACTGCGTTATGGAAGGATTGACAGAAAAACCATCACCGACTTGCCCTTCACTAACTAGCAGGGCAGTAGAAGTAGAAAAAGAAAGGGAACTAACAAAATCCCCTCCATGAGATCCATACTCGTAAGAAGAAAAACCTGAAGAAACAGGTATGTCGTAAACCTGTTCCATGTTGGATGGATCTCCGAAAGCTAATCGACCTGGGGAAGACCTATTACCTCCCGCGGGGGTAGAAGAAAAGTTTGGTTGGAGGAGCGACGAACTAACTTCTGATAAAGGTTGGAACGTGGTAATAGGAGTATCGATCATCGAACTACTAACTGAGGACGAACGAGGAGGCTCCATCGAAGGCCCTTCTCTTCGAAATTTCTTCGATCTATTATCCCTAGCGCCCTCACGAGAAGGTCGTTTCGAAGTATTACCGAAAAGGTTACTCATGATCGGATTATGGAAAAATATAAATTAATATCGAGGAAGTTTATCGACTAGCTCAAGAAAGAGTATTATGTTAAGAGAGGAGTATAGCAGTAAAAAAGACAAGTCAAATTTTACCTCTCGTATTTATACTACACGAAAAGACGCGACTGACCCGAAGAAAGGGCGCGAAACAGGAAATATGACCTTGGAGCAAACGCTAGAATTTGAAAAGACACATACATAATGATTACGGCAAATTAAATGACTTGTCTGAATCATTACAGCGAATGTGAAAGGACACGACTGTCAGAATAAGAAACGTTTAGTGTACAAAGTAGGGAAAGCTAAGCTACAATTAAACCTACAAGCGGATAATTACAAAGATTATTTCAAAATAAATCACTATTTCAAGAAGCCTGGTCGCTTTCCGGAATCTTCTGCTCACTATTGACGACCTCAGTCATGCCTATATCGTCTTCTTCTTCCTCTTCGTCTACTGGATCGATGAAAGTATTATCGAGCTCATCGTTAACATCAGAAGGAGGAATCGGCAATGGATTTCCAAATTCCTCGACAAGATTAGCCAGAGGAAAACCTTGATATTCGACATCTGGAACCTCGGAAGAAGAATAAAGCTCGCCATAACGGTTCAACCGGATATGAGCTGCCTTAAAATACTCCTTCCGACGATCGTCGATCATCTCCAAAGCGACCAGTTGATGAATCGATTTTTTAAAAGTATTCTCAAGAAGAGGGCCGACCATCCGGTACACCAACGCCGTATGAACAGGAGAGTTGAGGAATTCACGAACAACTTGTTCGTCAGATTTCCTAACATATCGATCTCTTTGCCTAAGTGGGACATCATTTTCATACTCCTCTAAAGAAGCTTCAAGGCGTGATACTTGAGATTCAAGCTCACTAATGCGAGTCGTGCTTTTTAACTGCAATTCTTCTAATTTTCTAGCCATTTGATTGGCTTGTTCTTGAACACGAGAAACCTCTATCACCCTATCTATCATTTCTTGATCTTCGGTCCCGGCAGCACGAGTCTCTACGACAGGAACAGAGGAAGATGTGGAGGGACCAACTTCTGAACCGGAAGATTTGTGAAGTAAAGCTTTATACTTCTCTTCAAGGAAATCGCACTGTTGTTTCCAGAGAGAATTTTCATAGGCGTACGATGTCAGACAGGTGTTAACCTGAAATAACGAAGGGGTCAGAAAGAAACGAATTAGCGAATTAAGAAAATCCTAAAAAATCACTTCATCAGAATAATAGAAAGAAAAAGATCTCACCTTTTCAGCGTAAAGAGAAGCTCGCTGGAATTTCTCCAAAGGATCCTTATGAAGAAGCTTATTAAGATCGCGAGTAAGAACGCCAGACAAAAGAATACGGGTCGCCTTATCGACCGCATTCTCGTTATTATCATGAATAAGAGAATCCTTCTCGGAATAACCAGCGGCCCTCCTTCCCTCTAAATGATCCTCGATCATTTCGACCAGAGTAGGATTTGGATGTTTATCCCCGAGTAAAGAAAGGTCGTCACCAGAACGTCCATAGTAGCTCCTCTTCCTGTTAGCTGGATTATTAGATGGATGAGGCATTGACCAGCTGCGACATCCTCGAATACCCAAAGAGGTTCTAAGATGAAGCGGAGGGTAACCGGGTCCCATGCCCTGACGAATAGGGGACTCACGTGAAGAATCCGGAGATTCCTCTCTATTCTCCTCGGATTCGTGACCCAACTCCAATTTCCTTTTTCGAGACGCCCTCTGCTCGATAGGATTATTCTCTACTGACTTGGAAGATTTCGACAGCACCATTTTTCCCTTCGAAGAATGTCGGGAGTTTTCTACCATATGAGCTGGAAAAGAAACAAAAATAAAGTTAATTTCTCCATATAAAAAGTACAGTGACAATACTAAAGATCAAATAAAATGCTAACCTAGAGGTTCAGATGATGAACTGATGGGAAAATTATGGACACTTAACCCCGCCTTACGAAGAAAAGATTCCCCAATCAGAAGAGCGCTTTGATATTTGTTTGTACGCATCTCGGGAATCTCAGTGATAAACTGTACATCGTCAGGAACAAGTTCACCAGTCGGTGAGCGACCTCCAGGAATCCAACTGGAACCATGATCCCACGAGAAAGGCGTGGTCGAACCATCCGCCAAACGGAGATTAGACGGAGGACGAACAAAGAAGAAATGAGATTTCCATGAGGGATTACTAGAAACCGGAGCATCAAAGATTGCTCGGCTAGGCCGCTGACTAGCGAAGAAATATCCACGGTTTGAAGAACTAGAAATATTAAAACGAAAAAGTTGCGTAAAGTTACGGAAAGAAGGTTTAAATCCCTTTGCAATCGTCAGAACAGAAAAACAAACCACGAAAGCAACAGAATTTGGAACCAGTTGTGTCAAGCACACGCTGAAAGTTTTTAGAACTTCCAGAAAAAGGGGAGACAAAGGAAGACGCAGTCCGCTATTAAAGTGAGCCGTATAAAAGGCTCGACATCCCTCCGGTGGAGAAGTGACCCTATCAGTAGGGGAAGGAAGAATTATTTCAGAACCTTCCGGAAAATATTTGGTATAGTTATTCACGACTTCAGGGAATGTTTCCTCTGTATATGCGCAAGCTACATCCTCAATTGGTTCAGAAATCTGAGGAACAGTACCTTTGCCCTTTTTGGCTCGGGCAGCTACATCCGCATCGGAAAGGATTCGTACCTTGGGCGATGATCTCTTTAGGAGAAGAAGAAGATCTTCTTACGGAAGCCATCTATATTCTAGTTCTCGGAAGAAGAAGGTCGATGAAAGGAAAATTTTATACGACGAACGACCAAACTAGAAAATGACTGCGATCTAAAAGCAAATATAAAAGAGAAATGGCAAACTCGAAAGTCACCTATTTATAAGGAAATGAGAAAAGACGTTTCGAACTCATCGCAGCTACTCAAATTCCCGCCAAAAACGGAAGGATACAAAAAGCCTCCTGAATAGACGCGTGGCGATCCATAATTAGACAAAAGAAACGACTATCTATGATACGTAGCACTCTTTTCCTTACCTAAGATTTTTTCCCACTGGGTTTTTTCTTAAGTAAGGTTTTTAACGAGGCTCCGTTCATAGAAAAGAAACAGTCGACCAGATTTATCTACTTCTACGAGCTCCTATTATCTATACGCTCGAAGAAGTGAAGGAGTACTGATGGGGGCTATTTCGCACCCTACATACTGATCAGATCGAACAAAGATTATAAGATCGATTCGACCAATTATAAAGGATCGGGATCTTCTTACAGACCCTGCCAAATGCCGCTCGCTCCGAGTAAAGATTATACTCCGGACCCAAGAAGGATAGTTGGGCCGAGTCCAAGCAGGACTATGATTCCTTGTAATACTAGGTTTAGCGTAATATATATACCTAGTTATTCATTGTATGAGGGGACTACGAATTCTCTTAATTCTGAGATTACACAAGAATACATTAATAGAACTCAATAATATCCATTATTATTGCAGAATTCTACATTCATATTGGAGTATTCTTAATTTTGTTAATGGTTTTACTTCTTGCCTTTGATTATTGCTTTTCTTTGTAAACGATCCATCCAGAATAAAGTAACAGAGCCCAATATACTGAATAATTCAATATCCAAACCCCCGATATCACAAATTCACTGATATTAAATTAACCTGACGAAAAACGGTTAAATCAAAACCCTATCACCTCAAGTAGTTAGGGATCGTTCCTCGTATACTATTGCAAATTGGAATAACTTCAACCCCGATATACGACTACCGCTTCCATGGTTAGATATTTCCTAATTGGGGTATTCAGTGCGCTTGCCATCCTAGCAAGCCACCCACTTATGTGTATCGACTACACCAGTCTCGCTCGTGGACCCCAGCGTTCTCCAATTCATCAGAGTATACACAATAGTGAGAGTATAACCGAATCCAACAATGTCCTATCTCGATTGGATTCTACGACTCTTGAATATGTTCTAGATCACGGCATTGGAGATCAGTCCACAGGTTGTCCCATAGCCCTGTGATCTAAGGACTTCTATCCTTATGCGTAGATAATTATTACATAAGATAAAGATGACCATTTAATAAATTTCATTTATTAATCGAATTGAATTGTTCCTTATTTATTACAATAAATTCTAGCCATACAGCTGGCTTGCAGGACACTTTTTCTATCAATCTCCCACTTGTCCTAAAGCCAGTCTTTTATGTTCTTGAGTCCCATCTTATGCAGATGTTTCTCAAATGCCTTTTGAGGCAGAGGCTTCGTTAGCGGGTCCGCAGTATTATCTTCTGAGTCGACACATTCCACCTTAACGTCTCCTCTACCAATGATATCTCTTATCACGTGGTATCGTCTTTGTACGTGCTTGTATTTCTGATGAGATCTCGGCTCCTTTGCTTGCGCTATTGCCCCATTATTATCACAGATGATAGTAATAGGCTCAGCGATGCTAGGTATCACATCCAATTCCTGGATGAAATTCCTCATCCAAACACCTTCCTTTGCTGCATCACACGCGGCAATGTATTCTGCTTCGGTGGTTGAATCTGCGGTAGTGTCTTGCTTGGAGCTCTTCCAGCTAACCGCACCACCATTGAGGCAGAACACGTATCCAGATGTTGACTTGAAGTCATCTACATGACATTGGAAGCACGAGTCTGTATAGCCTTCCAATTTCTATTCTCCACCACCGTATACCAAGAACAATTCCTTAGTCTTTCTCAGGTACTTCAGAATTGCCTTTGCAGCAATCCAGTGCTGCTCACCTGGATCAGACTGGTAGCGACTTGTAACGCTTAAAGCATACGCTACGTCTGGTCTAGTACATAACATACCATACATTATGCTTCCTATTGCGGATGCATAAGGTACTCGAGACATATTGCTTCTCTCTTCAGGTGTCTTTGGGGCCATAGACTTAGAGAGTGCAATTCCATGTCTCATTGGAAGCAATCCTCTCTTGGATTTTTCCATGCTAAATCTCTTCAAGATTTTATCTATGTACTGGGATTGGGAGAGGCCCAGCAGTCTTTTAGATCTATCTCGGTAGATCCTTATACCTAGTACAAATGATGCTTCTCCCAAATCCTTCATTGAGAATTGTGTAGATAACCATGCTTTAGTTTCGGACAATACCTTTACATTGTTTTCAATGAGAAGAATGTCGTCAACATAAAGCACCAAAAATTCAACTGTACTCCCACTGATCTTGTTGTACACGCAAGGTTCGAACACGTTTTTGATGAATCCAAAAGTTTGGATCGTTTCATCGAAACGGATGTTCCAACTTCGGGAAGCTTCCTTCAGTCCATAAATGGACCTCTGGAGTTTACACACCTTTTGTTCATCTCCTTTGAATGCATATCCTTTTGGTTGCTCCATGTAGATCTCCTTGTAAATGTCCCCATTGAGAAAGGCAGTCTTCACATCCATCTGACATATCTCGTAGTTATACCACGCAGCTATGGCCAGCAAGATTCGAATGGATTTAGGCATTGCAACGGGCAAGAAAGTCTCCTCAAAGTCGATACCTGGCCTTTGAGTGTATCATTTTGCCACTAGTCGCGCCTTGTAGGTTATTACCTCTCCGTTCACTCCAAGCTTTCGCTTATAGATCCACTTGCAACCCACGGGAGTCACTCCCACTGGTGGATCTACCAAGGCCCAGACCTTGTTTGAGTGCATGGAGTCCAATTCGGATTCCATGGCTTCGCGCCACTTTCCCGAGTCTATGTCTAGCATAGCCTCTTCGTAAGTCCTTGGGTCGGTTAGAGACTGTCCAGTCTCATGCAGCAGACCGTAGTACCTCTCGAGTTCTTTACGTTGTCTTTCTGACCTACAAAGTATTGGTGTACTTTCTGGTGCATTTTCATGCTCATGTTCTCCCACTGCCTGTGGCGATAGGTCAGCTTGATCGACCTCTTCGGCCTTTTCAGATTCAGTGACCTCATCCAGTTCTACGTTATTTTCCTTCTTGTCCACCAAGAAATCCTTCTCTAAGAAGTGTGCGTTCCTTGAGACAAAGGTAGTTTGTCTTGTAGGATCGTAGAACTCGTATCCTATTGAATTTTCTGGATACCCCACGAATTTGCACAAAGTGGATTTAGTTTTCAATTTATCTCCCACTAGCTTTTTAACGTAAGCGGGAGATCCCGATATGCGCATGAATGCGTATGAGGGTGCCTTGCCAAACCATAATTCGTATGGTGTCTTTTCTACGGATTTAGAAGGTACCATGTTCAGTATCTTCGTTGCCGTGAGGAGGGCATGTCCCCAAAATGAAAGAGGAAGGTCAGTGGCACTCATCATGGATCGATCAATGTTGCAGGAGGAGTTCACTGCGATAGTATTCCATGACCTACAAGATAATTTAGAAATTCGTTACTAAGAAATTCTCCACCACGATCAGAACGAAGAGCCTTTATCGTATGACCAAGTTGATTCTCTACTTCCATCTTGAATTCTTTGAATCGCTCAAAGGCTTCAAACTTGTGCTTCAACAAGAACACATATCCATAACGACTATAGTCGTCAGTGAAAGTGATGAAGTAATCATAGCCACCTCGGGCGCTTTTTCTTAGTGGTCCACATACGTCAGTATATATTAAGTCCAATGTTTGCTTGGCTCGCTCAGGGTTTCCTTTAAATGGCAACTTAGCTATTTTACCCTTCAGACATGGTTCACATGTTGGCATTTCATCAATGCGATTGATTTCAATCGCACCCGAAGATGCTAACTTTTGAATCCTTGACTTAGATATATGTCCAAGTCGAGCGTGCCATAATTGAGCAGATATTTCATTATCTTGTTTCCTTTTGTTTTGTTGTACGTGCATAACTAACTTAGGTGGTTCAACAGTATATAGTCCATCTTTCAATGTACCATCGAAAAACAAATTATCATTCATGAATAATGAAAAGGAACCTTTATTAATTGTAAAATTAAAACCTTCATTATCCAAAACAGGAATAGAAATAATGTTTTTCACCAAACCAGGTACATAAAGAACGTTCATAAGGACTAACTTATTAACACCTAAATCTAACTCCACTTCGCCAACGGCTTCGGCAGCAGCTCTAGCTCCATTGCCAAATCTCAGCATCCAATCCCCTGGCCTAGGTGGCCTTGTGGCTCCCATCACCTGTAAATCATTATAAAGATGAGAACCACAAGCAGTGTCTAGCACCCATGATACACAGTTAATTGATAAATTACCTTCAAGAAGGAATATACCTTTCGAGCTCTCTAAGAACTCTTTGCAGTTCCTCTTCCAGTGTCCAGGTTTCTGGCAGTAGAAACATTTTTGTTCACCAGACGAAGCTTTACGCTTCTTTCCCTTCCCTATGGGCCCAGATGGTTCTTTGCCTTTGCTTGAAGAAGCATTTCCTTTCCCTTTCCCTTTCTTTGTCCTTTAGGACTTGGATTGGGTCGAGGTAGCAACCATCACTGGCTTCTCCCTTTTCATGGAAGCCTCTGCAGTGGCGAGCATATTAGCCAACTCGTGAAGTTCAACATCCATCTTGTGCATGTTGTAGTTCACTACGAATTGCTCGAATGATCTTGGCAACGATTGGAGGATTATATCCTGGCAGTAGGTTTTGTCCATCTTTACGTCAAGATGACCAAGCTTTTCAATAAGCCCAATCATCTTGATGCAGTGAGATCGAACATCAACACCTTCAGCCATCCTCATTTGTTGCAAAGTCTTAGCAGTTTCATACCGCTCATATCTACTTTGCACCCCAAATAGACCATTCAGGTGCGTGTAGATTTCAAAAGAAGGCTTCATATGCTCGTGCTGCTTTTGAAGCTCATTCGACATGGATGCCAACATGAGACAACGTGACTGTAAGTCATCATCCAGCCACATATCCACGGCTTCTTTCTCAGTATCATCAGCATCCTTAGCAAGTTCGGGAGGGGGCCCATCAAGGACAAAACCTCGATTTTCAGAAGCGAGAATGATCTTTAGATTCCTGACCCAGTCATGGATGTTGGGTCCAGTTAATTTGTTTTGTTCAAGTATGATGGAAATCGGATTTTTAGACATTATATCTACAAAATGAAGAGAGAAGAAATAAATACGAGAAAGATCAATTTAAAATGCACAATTTACAAACATGGGTTTTATTTTTAAATTACTCCCACTATTTTAATCAAAATCTTATGCCCCCACATAAGTTTCGGGAAAATATCCTAGCGGGCTTAAGTCCGAAATGCAATCTCCTAGTACCCACGACTCGTTGGCCATACTATTTGATTCACTTAGTGGTTGATTATGTCGTCGGTTAACCATCGCAGCTAACCCTTAAGTTCATTTAGCCTCTTTTTTCGATATGGACCCACGACTCGTGAGACATCCATACTTACTAGCGTTAAATCATGTCCAATACTCGTGGAGAGAAATAGTTCAATCCTAGACACCCCACGACTCGTGAGACAATGCCTAAAACCTTGATATCCCCTCCCTTGGCACTAACTCATGCATCGAGGCAATAGACATACTATCTTCCTATAGCTAGACCTACGACTCATGAGACATCGAGATATATTCGTACAATATGCCTAAGACCTAGTAATTGGATAGGCTCAGACCATAGACTCCATTCATATGCGCCCGTTATTCGATTTAATATTATAATTGAATTTTAAGTTCAATTGGAGGTTTTAAGTTTTCTTGTGCGAGGTCTCATCAGATTATGCTTTATCTTGTTTACGTGATCTATTCTAAGCATGCAAGACATACATCAAAGAATATAAGTAAACATACATCACTTAGCAGGACATGATTGATAGATTGCCCATCCTATGCGATTCATCACGAGCCATGTGATTAATCAATTGGTCAGTCTAGGGTGGAAATTAAATGTCCTAACTATTACAATTTTTCAAACCCATACATCATGGTTCTTCTTGTAATATCCAGCTTGATTGGGCCTCCATGTAATGAATTGGGCCTCCACGTCCTCCATGGTTATGGGACTCCATGCGGATCTCCAAGTCTTCATGAGGTCTTCTCGGCTCCAAGCCTAATCTAAGCCTAGCTTACAAATTTAAATGGTCCTATTCTATTACATTTATTTGCGCAAGCAAGGGCACCACTCAGGCCCATTTAATTACAACCAATAAAATAAATAAACCAAAATCTACACAGTGCTTGATGGCAAAATCGACAAATCCACATATTCACTCAAGAACATGCATAAATTCACATAAGGGCATAAATGTAAATTTACCGGCTCCTTTAATTTTAATTCATAAAATTTATCCAAGTTAATTAATTTTGAATTAACTATTAACCTCTAAGATTAATTAGCTTTTACTTGAGCTCTAAGTAATCTACAAACCATATCTTGATTAAATTGGTTAATTAAGGTAGACAAAATCTCTATGATTCCAACCTTATCCAAAACTCTAAGTTTCCCAAATATTCCCAAATCTCCAAGATTCATCAAGATAATCCTATTTTAACTAGATTAGTCAATTAAGGTAGTGTTTAAGTCTAACAAGATAATTACCTTATCCAAACACTCCAAGTTTCCTAATATTCCAAAATTCTAAATTCTAAGAATTTCCAAAATAGACAGAATTAGAGTCCAACCAAAAATCTACCAGTCGAGGCCTGATCTTACGCAAATTCATAGTATGATTGATATTAATAATATAAATACTGCAAACGCTATAAAATAAGAGAAAGATCAATGTATATATATATATTCCGAAAGTTGAGATACAAATTACAAGTATTGAGGATCCTATTTGAGCATTATAGGATGCCGTACAAGCTAGAGGGCGAAATACATATAAAATGGCCGAATCAATCTATCCGAGCAGCAGCTTCGAGCGGAGTGTACCTGGGAAAGCGTGTCTGTTGTCATAAATGCTTGGGGTATTTATAGCCGAGAATGAGGATCGGCCCATAGGTATGGGCCTGGGATCGGCCCAACAGTAACATTTGATCATGGGCTGCATCAAATGGATAAAGTTATCTTGGCTTCGTCCCGAGCTCGAGTTAGCATCTTTGGAGTTGAGATTCCGGTTCTTCGGTCGTATATTAGTAATAGAAGGTGGAGTCCAAAATACCCACCATCAAGGCTAATCACAGACTTCCACGTGGACAGCCCACGCGCGACCACGAAGTCCGCGCGTGTTCTGCCCGCGGCAGTAGCCGCTTTGCATGGCTACGTGCGGCAGCAGGCAGCCGCGCACAGCAACGCACGTACAGCAGCCCGTAGGCTGCTATCGCGTGCGGCCAGCGTGCTGCTCGCACGCTGCCGTATGCAGCGGCTTGCGGTGGCCGCCTAGCCGCGGTGCGCTGCCGCGCCGCGTGCCACCGCGGGTCGGATCTAAAAAAAAAAATTTTGTTGTTGATCGATTACCCATGAGTTAATTAAGCAGATCTAGTCAATTAAATCACAATCCAAATAAAAACTAACATGATAAAATTTTGAATCAAAATTGATTATTAACTCTAAGTTAAATAACAAACGTCCTAAAACATGCAAAGTTAAAGAACTAGCCACACATAAATCAAACATATGATTTATAACACAGAATTTGCAAATTCATATATATACAAAGCCTAGAGTTGGCTCTGATACCACTGTTGGGATTCGGTAAGATAAACAGCCCTAGGCACAACGAAATTTAAAATTTTATAGGACCTCTTACGGAATCTTGCCAGGATACTACCCTAGGTGTATATATATGAATATTAAAACGACATGAATAATTAGATCCAGATTATACCTGTCTCCTTGCAAATTCAAGTAGCTAGGCAAAGTTGCGTTTTCTCCCTCGGTAGGATCGATCCAATGTCCTGAAGTAGCGCACCACGTGTTACGCCTCTACGAGTTGATACACCACAATATCACGAAAATTAATATATTCTAATCGACTAGAACATAGGGTATATTAATATCTAGGATTTAAGAACGACTTTGGAACAATAATCGAAGACGAAAAATTCTTCCAAACACAGGAAGGATTCGGCCGATTTGGTTGTGGGAGAGGGAGAGAATTTTTGCTCTTGCTCAATTTTGCTTAGAGTTCTATCTGAAAAATAACTACAAGTTACCTAATTATAGTTATCTCCCTAACCTAGTCCTATTAGGACTAGGAATTTATTCTCCTACATGGGCCATGGCCCTCTTTAATTAGAAGACTAAGTCTTCCAATTAATTCATGGCCCAATTAATTAATTTGACCAGGCTTTATTTAGTCCTCGAATTAAATAGCCCAATTAGTTATCTAGTCTCCAAATTAATTAAATCAGACTCTAAGTCTATTTAGTTAAATCCTTTCTATAATTAATTAAATCCAACTTAATTAATTAATTCAAAAATGAAATTCCAATTGGGTCCTATTTTGTTCCAATTTGGTCGACCCAGTCGACCCACTCATTATAATCGACCCAGTCGATTATATACCTAGTCGACCCAGTCGACTCGGTTGTTCTTATTTCCTCGCTTTCGCTTCATGTGTATTGTGTATGCCCCCGTAGGTTCACCACATAATTGGCCGTGAGTTATAATTAAATATTATTTAATTATTCGAGTAGTATATACTCTAAATCAATCGAACACTCTGTCGATTGATCATTCCAAAATTAGCACCCCTGCCAATTTAGTAATTCTCCCAAACTCCACGGTCGATGTCCAGCCACAAGCCCTTGGAGCCCAATCACTGGTGAACCTTTTAACTCATTTACAATTTCCATATACGACATAATCTCTCCATCGATCAATATCCCAGTCGAGACTTAAGGGTATGGTCTTTCGTCGGTTTCCCTTTTATTTTGTCTTGACCTTATGTATTCTGGTCTCGAAATAAATTCTCTTTGACTTAATCTTTATGAGCTACTTACATAAAGTCGTCAGATACCTTGGCCAAGGATTTCATCAAAATAAATTTCTCACAGAAATCCATAGGAGAATTTCCCAACCTATCAAGTCGGGTCAATGGATCCTTTGTTGATGATATGAATCTGCATACGAGTTCCTCCATACCCAACATGAGTTAACAGAGACTTTCTGGTGATCTACAGTCAGTCGGAACTCACATCAAAGCATGAACGTTCTCGCACCAGATAAACCCTATCACCTCAAGTAGTTAGGGATCGTTCCTCGTATACTATTGCAAATTGGAATAACTTAAACCCCGATATACGACTACCTCTACCATGGTGAGTTATTTCCTAATTGGGGTATTCAGTGCGCTTGCCATCCCAGCAAGCCACCCACTTATGTGTAGATAATTATTACATAAGATAAAGATGACCATTTAATAAAGTGCATTTATTAATCGAAATTGAATAGTTCCTTATTTATTACAATAAATGCTAGCCATACAGCTGGCTTGCAGGACACTATTTCTATCATCATATATGTCCAAGTCCAGTTACATGATTAATTGTTAAGGTTAACTATAAGTTCAATATGATAGACATGAGGAATTTTATCAATCCGATTTGATAAAGATTCAATTTCATTTAACTCCATTATTTGAAAAGTGTTAATTAATACCTCTTTGGTTTCCTTGATTTATCGAGCAGTGGTAGAACTATTGATATACCACCACTAATATTATCAAAAAATTTACTAGCCATACCTTTAGCTTGAACATGATTCGAGAGGGAATCAAGAAATCTTTATCACATTCTTCAACTCTGACACATTTAAATCATGTTGATCATGACGGGTCTGAATATGCAATTTTAGGGAAAGAAAAATTGCATATTGTAAAAATATCATTATTGGCACATATATCTTATTTGAGTGAAAATTTATGGTACATATCATGTAATCATTTCACCAATATATGTTATCCGAAGAGTAGTTGAATCACAATCTTTCAATTTTTTTTCCAAAGGAGTAATCTTATTTATATAATTTATATTCAAATTTATTGGTATAATTACGAGACACATAACCGTTTAAAGAATTAAATGACAAGAATGGATCGAAATTACCCAAAATTTTTTAATTAATATGGATAGAATTTTTTTGACAAATATAAATAATTTCATTTATTATATTAAACTAAATAAGATCCTCTTAAATGCATAATCTGGATTGTACATTCTTTGTATTTCCAACTATATATTAATAATTACATGTCTGAAAGTTAATGTATTTAGTAAATATTTACAAAGTGAATTTGACAGGAGGAAATTCTCTTTATTATAATTCTGGAAAAATGTCCATCGAGTAGCTAAAATATTAGATCTACTGTTATATTCTTTGTTCTAATCATAACAATTGAAACTAAAGTGTTCAACAAACAATATGATACATGACTAAATTTCATTTGATTCTTCTTTTTTTTTTGCCTTGTTGAAAACAAGATCTTGAAATAAAAAATTTCATGAGATGTTCGACTAATATATTTGGGCAAAAGATGTTGATTTTTTGTTATAGTTTTATTCATTTTTATTAACTATAATTTTTTTTTTCTACAGGAACATTTACCGTTGTACAGTCTTATCCAACATCCTTCTATCATGGTTGTCCCTTTTCATCCAGTGTTGGATTTAATTACGGTTGATAGAAAATAAATTTTAAGTAATTTTTTCTTGATTTTCTTTTTGTTTTACGAACTTGCTCAAAATTCTTCATCAATAATATATATTTTAGACTTTGATATATTAATATTGTATTCATTCTAAAATTTATGAAGTGTGTGAAAAACTATAATATGAAATGAGTATATTGGAATAATTAGGATTTTGTATAAAATTGAACTAAACTGTCTAGTCTATAAATATGATGAAACTTTGAAGCGACATTTTTAAATCAACCAGTCGGTGCGTTGGAGCTTCCGTGCTGATTCCACTATTTTATATGTCAAGAAATATGGTCGGAGCTTCCGTGCTGCTACCACTAAAGCCAAAGCAAAATTTTCTATCTCCAAGTAATTCTTTTCTGCTCCTTGTAATAATTTACTTAGATAGTAAAGGTTTAAGCTCTGTGCCTTCTATCTTTACCAATACCGAACTAATTGCAACCTCGGAGATTGATATGTAGATGTATAAAGGTTGTCCATCGGATGGTTTGGCTAGTAAAGGAGAAGAAGTCAGATACTCCTTTAATTGGTTAAAAGCTTGATCACATTCTTCTGTCCACACAAAGTTCTTTGCCTTTCGCAAGGTTTGAAAGAAGGGCAAACTTCTGTCTGCCGATTTGGATATGAATCTGTTTAGTGCAACAATCTTTCCGACTAAGCTTTGCACTTGGGAGATCGTTCTAGGTGGTTTCATTTCTGTTATGGCTCGAATCTTTTCGGGGTTGGCTTCATTCCCTCGTAGATGAACCATATATCCCAGGAATTTACCTGATTTGACCCAAAAAGTTCATTTGGCGGGGTTCAGCTTCATGCGGTATTTTCTCAAAATTTTGAAGCATCGGTCCAGATGTGTGATGTGGTCTGCTTCATTTATGCTTTTTACCAACATGTCGTCTACGTAGACTTTCATTATTTCTCCTATTAACTCTCGGAACATCAAGTTAACTTATCTTTGGTAATTTGCCCCTGCATTCCTTAATCCGAATGGCATCACAATAAAGCAGTAAACTCCCTGCTCTGTGACGAAAGTAGTTTTTTCTTGGTCTCGCTCATCCATGTAAATTTGATAGAAACCCTGGAAAGTGTCCATCATGCTGAAGATAGCAAATCCTGCAGTTGAATCGACCAGTAGGTCAATTCTAGGGAGAGGGTAAGGACCTCGTGGACATAATTTGTTGAGGTCAGTGAAATTGTTACACATTCTCCATTTGTTGTTTTTCTTATCCCCTTTTGCTACCAAGACGACATTGCATAGCCATTCCGAAAAATCTATTTCCCGAATTTGTTTGGCTTTGAGCAATCTTTCTACTTCTACTTTTATTATTTTATCTTTGGTAGGCCCATGATTCCGTTTCTTTTGTCTTGCAGGTTTTGCCATTGGATCTATCTTTAGAGAATGAGTAATTATTCTCGGGTCGATGCCCTCTATGTCATCTGCACTCCATGCAAAAATGTCCACGTTATATCGGAGGAAGTTTACTAGCATAACTTCCCCTTCCATACTGAGTTCAGTCCCAATCCTGGTCGTCTTTAGCGGATCGCCTTGCACAAGCATAATATCTTTGTGTTCTGGTGGCTTTATGGTTATTTCGATCTATTCTGTATGTACTGGGTATCTCGACTTCAGCTTTCTCAACATCAATCTCGAGTTTTCTTTTGGCCGGAGTAAAGGATTTGAGTTTATTTCCCAATGCGAGGGAGGTGTCATAACAAACCCAGGTCACGCAATGATCATTCACTATTTCTCCAACGCCTGAGGCAGTCGAAAATTTTATCATCTGATGGTAGGTTGATACTAATGCGCGAAAAAGATTGAGCGTTGGTCGTCCTAATATTGCATTGTACGCAAATGGGGTTTCAACGACCAGAAATTTTATCATCTTCACTGCTCGTTCTGGTCTTTTTCCCAACGAGACACTTAAGCTCGCGGTCCCAGAGGGGACTATTTCTGATCCTCCAAAGCCTACCAACGAAGTTGCCACCTTTTGAAGCGTTATTTCCCCCCAGATTCATTTGCATTAGAACCTCCCTTGAAATGATGTTTGCCGAACTGCCATTATCGATTAATATTCTCTTCACATTGTAGTTTGCTATTTCTAGAGATACTACCATTGGAAAGCCAGGATTATCTTCTTTCAAATCCCAAACGATATTTCTCGGCACTTCGTTTTCATTAAAGCTAATAGGTTGTTCTTTTGGTAACTTGCTTTCGAGACCATACTTCCCTCGGATTTCTAAAATTTCCTTCAATTGACCTGGAGGTTCTATGGCGGGCATTATGGCTGTCTCCCCCTGTCAGTCCTCCTGAGATCGTGTGTATAGTCCGGTTGATTTGATCGTTATTCAGTTCTTGGGGTGAACCATTGTGAGGGGTTCTTCTCACGGGGGTTCTTCTTTGATTATGAGTCCGAGGACTCCTGCTTCTATTTCTCTTTTTCCCATTCCGTTCGACGTAATCGTCTAATTTTCCTTGTTCAATTAATCTTTCGATCTCCTGGTTCAGGTGGAAACAATCTTCGGTCCGATGTCCATGCGTCCGATGATATAGATAATATAAGTTGTAGTTTCGGGCTCCTGGCTTCGACTGTGCAATTCCTTTCGCTGGTGGAATCCAGTTGTTCCTTTCCAGCACTACCAAGATTTCTTCGACAGGGACTGTCAACTTGGTATATTCCACGTTGTCTACTCAATTTCTATGAGGCAGTTCAGCCGATCTCGATCTTGTATAGACATTAGGTCTTTTGTCTCGATTGTTTCGATTATAATCCAATCTTTGGAAAATGTTTCCTTTTCTAAAAGATCGGCCGTAATCCATTAGCCTAGAGATAGGGGCTTTATCATGTCGTCTCTTCTTGAGTCATATATTTAGAAGCCAAGGTCATTATTTCTGCGAACGTCCTCGGTTGTTTTCTACTCAGGGCATTTCCAAAACTGCCTGTTTTTAGAGATTATGTAATCAATATTTGGCGAGTCAATCTTAAGTAGTTCCACATTGAATCTTGCCAACCAACTTCTCAGGGATTTTCCTTCTTGCTGATGAATGGTTCCTAAGTAGCTGATAACGTCGTGAAAACGTCGTTATTACCCATCTCTTTAAACCCAAAACATCTTGTTTTGATCCGAGTGTTTGTGTGTCTTCGCGCGTTTTCGTGTCTTTTGTGCTTTTGGCCATTGTGTTTGGCCTTTGTTAGTTTTTGTGTTTTTGTTCTCGCTTTGATCGTTTTCTCCGTGGTTTGTAGGTATTTACATCTTAGAGAGATTTGGAGTTGCGTATCAATGATGCGAGTCGCTCTACCCACCCCGCGAGTCAAGCTTGAGCTTCAAAGGAAATAGAACTCGTAGCAAATTGTACAAGAATGTAGATAGCTTCTCACTAGAACTTGCATAAATATTTCATGGATGATCCAAATGAGCTAAATTTTGGATATGTCATAGATGAGTGAGTTAGCTACGCTATGGACTTTACGGATCTGCATTCGGAGTTTGGAATCAAAAGATATGCTGCTCGGAAGGAAGTGCGGCAGAAAGCTCGCGGCCGCGAGGTTCAAGCTCGCGGCCGCGAGGTGTTGGCAGAAAGTTTCTGCCCAGCTCTCGCGGCCGCGAGGTTCAGGCTCGCAGCCGCGAGACCTGCTCTGTTTTTCAGCGTGTTTAGAGGGTGTTTCTTGTACTTTGCCTTCTTTCTCCCACTTGTAATTAAAACATCTTGGGGGTACATTTTGGTCTTGATTCCCTAGGTTAAGAGGGTTAGGAGGAGGAATTAAAACACAACTTCCACAACAAAACTTCCTCCTAGCCTCCCTTTTCCTCTCAAGCCTCCATCAACTCTCTCTTTAGTTTTTATTGCTTTTTCTTGTATTTGAAGACTCCACCAAGGGTGTCAGTTAGCCACCACCCTTGGGGAGTGATTAGGTGGTGATTAAAGGGAGGGGAATCCTTGTCTCGATTCCATTTCGATTAGGTGATTTCTTTCCATTTCTTAGTTATTTATGATTAGGAGATGAGTTTATTATTTCCTTTTTGGATGAATGATTGTGTATTGGAATTCTCCGGATTTATATAAATTTATGTTATTGTTTGATTAATGATGTCTTGATGATTAGTATGGTGCTTATATGTGTTCGTTAATCCGATTCCGTGTTTATTGTTCGTCTTGTGGTTTGACAACCCTTTGAGATGAGTGTTATTGATTCTTGATTGCTAGATATAGTGATTTTGAGGATTTGATTATGAATTTGGATTGTGAATCGATTTTAGGATAGACATATACCTATGTCGTTTCATATTCGTTTAAGGTTTGAGTTTAAATGACATCGATTAGATTTTAGTCCATTTATACGTAAATTGGCTTAGTTTGATTTGATAGGTTGGTATGCTATCGAAAGATACATATGAATGTCATTGAATCCTTGAATAGCAAACACGAGCACAATATATTAATTGTCGAGTCATTGTTATCGTTTGATTAATTATGTTTGATGTTGGGTTATGTTTGATTTGTTGGGTTTATTAATTTATCGCACTTTTGGCCATCTACCTTTAATGCAACCTAGACATAGGATGTAGAAAGTTAGGTGAGTGACGATTTGTTGATTTCAACCTAGGATAGACATATACCTAGTTTGGTCCGTGTTTGTATAATGGGTTCGTCCGTAAATGCATCAAATAACTTATATTCTCTTTATTCGGAGATTTGGGTTAGTTTTAGGTCCCGGGTGACAACGGTACGCCTTAGAATCCTCTTTTGGGTTCGGACTTCCCTTAGAGCATCGGTTGACAGCGATGTTTGTTCTTGATCCGGAGATGGAGAGTTTGGGTAGATTGGTAGAGTTAAGTCAGTAGCTCATAGGGAGTTTTTGCCTTTTCTGGCTGGCGAATTGTTGAGTCAGCTTGTTACATAGCTGACGAAAACTGAATATGGAATTGGTTGGTTGTTTCCCAAACCAATCCAGCGCCAATCCTTCGAATGTAGTGACCCATCAGTTTTGATGGGGGCTATTTTATACCCCATATAATACTCGGATTGACTCGAAAATGTTAGATCGGCTCGACCATATAGGTTGCTCACTACCGCGAATCGACCCGATCAGAGATGATTCTCCTCAGCGATCAGGCTGCATTCCGGGCTTGAGAAGGACAAATACCCAAAGTCCATATAGGATTATGTTTCCTTGTATATATAGGGATTGTACCCTATAAATACCTTGATCAAACATTGTATTACACACACAAGAATAGAGCTTACGCCTACATACTTTGTACAGAGCATTGTAATATCTTTACACTAATAAGATAGCATTTGCTCTCCATTAATTCTACGTTATTATCATTGTTCTTTACTTTTTCTTGTATTGCACCATCCTGAGTAACTTAATTTGCCCTCAAATCTAATCCGATAATATTGATTGAACCTAACAAAAATCGGTTAAATCAGTTGGCGCCCACCGAGGGGCAAAGTTAATTGCTTGAACGACATATGGTCGATCCAAGGGAAAAGATCATCTCTCTCCCCGAACTGTTTGCGAATACACCGCTAGTATGTGAAATTTCACATAGTCTGCCATATCCATTCACCTTGCTCACTCAATTCTTAGAAAAACTTTGCAAGCTTAAACTTGTTTTAATCGTCACTCTCCGGCGATCATGAATCTCAATTCAATTCTTCATATGCTTCGTTTCTTTTGCCGATTACGATTAGAACTCAAAAAACCCCAAAATATTAGGTTTTAGAGATTTCTGATTTCTCTTCGGATTTGTGCGATTCCTCTTCGTCATTCACCTCATGGAGACACATAAGCATCATCCACGGGTTTAATTTTGCATTACTAGGCTGATTTTCAGTGATTGAAAGAGGAAGCAGTCAAAAATCGCGATCCCCTTCTACGATTCTTCGTGATTCTGGTTTTGGGGCTATTTGCGGTGAATTGGTGATTGATTTATGTTCTCTAGTGGTCGAATATAGTGTTTATTACATCAATTCTATATTACTGATAACAATCCGTCGTTCCTATAATCTGGGCCGTGAAGAACTTTATCGGGCCTTGTGATTCCGGCGGATTCATCTGAAATTGGTCACGTTTCCCTGTTCTTCGGTGTTCGTAATCATGAAGTTCTACATCAATCTGCGATTCCAGCTGCTCATTGTTCGTTTAAGGATTTCGGGCCTCACTCCATTTTTCAGGCTCACCGATTCAATTAGTTCGGGCTTGATTTTCTGATCGGTTTCGGCTGAAATCAATCATAGGTGAATTTAATTTCAGTTTGCTACTGCCAATTCGTCATTTTTGTGATTTGGGCCGGGAAGAACAATCTCGGGCTTTGTTATTTCTGGGTTATTTGCTCGGTTTTCTTTCGCCGCCTGGTCGTAATCAGCTACATCAATGGTACGTATGCTTAACTTATTTTTCATCTAGAATTTGTTGGATTCCACCAATCGACCTCACAGTTGTTTACAGATATGGAATATTTCACAAATACAGAAGCAATCTTCACGTATCAATATTAGTGTAGTTGCTTGATTGATTATTATACTAATTTCCAGTAATTATATATACTTGAATTGAGCTGCTTCCTATAATGGTTGAAGTTTTACAAGTTCAGCAGCTTAGTTGATTATTATACTAATTCCCAGTAATTATATATACTTGAATTGAGCTGCTTCCTCGATTGGTTGGAGTTTTACAAGAATCAATTATATATATACTCGGATTATCAGCTTACTTGAATGATGGTAATTTTACAAGACTGTGGAGGACCGAGAGCCAAAGTTAAATCCATTGATATAACTCTATGCTCGAAATTAATAAGAGTAAAATCTGTTGATATAACTCTGTGATCGAAATCAGGCAAGAACTTTTGTTCGTCCTGAGAATTGAAGTTAATAAGAGTAAAATTTGTTGATATAACTCTGTGATCGAAATCATGCAAGAACTTTTGTTCATCCTGAGAATCGAAGTTAACAAAAGTAAAATATGTTGATATAACTCCGTGAACGAAAATATGAGTAAAACCATTAATTTGGTATAAACTCTTAAATAAAAAATGAGTAAAACCATTAATTTGGTATAAACTCTTAAATCAAAAATATGAGTAAAACCATTAATTTGGTATAAACTCTTAAATAAAAAAAATGAGTAAAGCCATTAATTTGGTATAAACTCTGAAACGAAATATGAGTAAAACCATTAATTTGGTATAAACTCTTATATAAAAAATGAGTAAAACCATTAATTTGATATAAACTCTTAAATAAAAAATACGAGTAAAACCATTAATTTGGTATAAACTCTTACATAAAAAATGAGTAAAACCATTAATTTGGTATAAACTCTTAAATCTAAAATATGAGTAAAACCATTAATTTTGTATAAACTCTTATATAAAAAATGAGTAAAACAATTAATTTGGTATAAACTCTTATATAAAAAATGAGTAAAACCATTAATTTGGTATAAAATCTTACATAAAAATGAGTAAAACCATTAATTTGGTAAAAACTCTTAAATCGAAAGTAAAGAGTAAAACCATTAAATTGGTATAAACTCTTAAATCGAAAATAATGAGTAAATCATTACACTCTTGATCGAAAAATATTGAGTAAAACCATTAATTTGGTAAAACTCCCCCAAGTACATATTAAGCATAAACCGTCGATTGATAAAGCTCGATCTACGATCAACGATCTATGATATATAAAGGAACAAAACCATTAAGTTGGTAAAAATTCTAAATTTTATGAGCATAAACCATCAATCGGTAAAGCTCGATCTACAATCTTTGATCTATGATCTAAGGGTTAAAATCAATAATTGGTTTACCACCCAAATTTCTATTAATTTGAGTAAAATCGTTAGTTAGGTATACACTCAGTGATATACAAGGACTACAAAATTAAAGCTCAGACCATTAAATTGGTATGGATTTTGATTTAAACAAGATAATTTGTATGATATCGACAATAATCAATCGACCTTCATCAATATGAACTGATGAAATGGATGATTTGGATGAATAAGTCTCTTATATGATCAGTCAACGACTACCTAGTTCATTCAAAGAAGACGAAGACAAAGGGGAGTGCAGAATCAAACACTTTACTAAGAATGAGAGGACGTACAAAGATTACTAAAAGAAAGTTACATTCATGCTCGATCTCTAAAGATCGATTAGGAATCCTAAGTCTTATACAGATCTACACTATTACCACTATAAGGCTAACTAGTCTGGAAAATCTTCTAAAAATTGGTATTGATCAAAATATGAGCCGTCATGCCTCTATATGCTCTTCATATATTCTGTTCGATCTTGACACCATGCGGGATGTAAAGATCTTGGTTCATTTATGAGATCGACATTTTGGTTTAAAAGGATCGAAGAATTACTGTGTGGGATTTTTAACTGCTCCGATCTCCCTGCTGATTATGGTTATGGAGAATTGCAAATTCAACCATTGAAGAAATTATGCTGTACTCAGAGATCGATACGACACAATACACATGCATTGACAAACCATAATATCACGAAGGATATGTACTCTCTTTTCCCTTGGTCGGTTTTTCAACCCAATGGTTTTTTCCAAGCAAGGTTTTTAACGAGGCATGTTCGATATACATCAGGAAGTCATTCAAATGCATAATTTCACTTCTTCGAATGATGAGGGGTATCTTGGATTCGGCATTTCTACAGTCCAGCAAGGTCGAAAGTCACGGATCTCGATCTCATGGGCGTAAATTCGAGCCCAAAAGAGTCCTATGCCGATTCTACAAAGGAAGCTTAGGGTCCAAAATCACTGTTGGGCCGAGCTCAGGCCCAGGCCTGTGGGCCGAGAAATGCACATCTGTGGGTGGATCACCTAGCTCCAGATCTCAGCTATAAATACCCGTAGCATTTATGACGACGACACAACTTCCCAGGTGATCTTCCTCCGAGACAGCTGCTCGGAACTACTTAGGAAGAGTAGTATAGGCTGTTTTATATGTATTTCATCCTCTAGCTTGTACGGCATCCTATAATGCTTGGATAGGACTCTCAATACTTGTAATTTGTACTCAATCATCCTGAATACAAATACTATTGGTCTTTTCCTTCTATTTACAAGCATTTGTACGGCATTTCATGCCACCTAGATCGAACAAGCGAAAACACGTAAGATCAATTGGCGCCCACCGAGGGGCCTTATTCGAGTATTAGATCGAAATATGCCTACTACGAGGAGAAATACGTATATCAGAGGAGAACCTTCCCATGCAGCAGGAGCACATAATTCGGTCAACAATGAACCCGATAATCTGTCGAGCGCGGCTCAACCACCAGAGATTCCACCAGTTGTTCTGCAGGATAATGTTCCAATTCACACGACCGTTGGTGATCTAAGATCCATCATAGGCACGATGTGCAGGGAATTTCTGAACAGTGGAAGGGCTGATCAATCACCTGTAGATCAACCAGCAGTTCACGGGAGACCTGAAATACCATCTTCGAACATCCAGAAGGAGAACAGTGTACTACGATCTATATCGCACGCGCCAGCAACAAACCCTCCTCGAGCTGTGCCATCGAAAATCAACGCCCGGTCAGAAATCCCGCCAAAATCAGTACATGATGTGGAAGATTCAGTAGTAGGGGAGAGCCACCCTTCTGGTGCTGTCAGAGGCAAAAAATCGACCTACAAAAGAATTACTGAATCCGAACTGGAAAGGATAGTGCAAGAGAGAGTAGCTATGAAGTTGGAGAAGGAAGATACGCTGATAAAGATTCCTCGCAGCAATCATGCTGCCAGGCGAGTGGGAAACGTTCCGAGTAGAGAGAATCTACGAGATAGGGAGGTTTTGAACAGTATCATGCGTTGTTCGCCGTTTTGTCAAGAAATACGCGAAGCTCAAAATGCGGAAACGGTACCGACCAGGCTACCACGGTATAACGGGACTACCGACCCCGGGGAACACATCAACAGCTTTATTAATGTGATGAACTTATACGGACATTCAGAGGACTTTTGTTGCAAGATCATGGTTACTACCTTCGAGGGAATTGCCCTCGATTGGTTCGAAAAGTTGCCGCCTAACTCCATAATTTCCTTCGAGGAATTTTGCGACAAACTAAAACACCAATTTTCTAGTAAAAGGAAACCGAGGTTACCGGCGAATCATTTGGGGACCGTAAAACAGTTGGAAGGAGAAACGCTGAGGCAATGGTTAGCGAGGTTCAGTATCGAACTTCTCAAAGTTGAAACCCCGCAGATCGAATATTTGTCTTCTCTAATGTTCGAACTGACAAGGATTACTCAGTTCGAAAATGCCTTGTGCAGAAAACAACCGAAATCCTTCGAACGAATAATGGAGATCGCTGAGAAATACATGAAAAGGAAGAGATGAATAAGTTAAAGAGTTCGCACACTGTGAAACTTCTTCTCAACAAGAAACAAGATCGGGCTCATATCCCGAAAGCTGGTGATTACGGAGGATCGAACAAAGGGTCTGTTTGGCAACAAATCAACACTTATAAGCCATATATGCCGTTCCAAGGGTCGAATTCCTGTGGACCTCCTTATGAACGAGCTCGACCTCCAAGATCGGAAAAAACTCAGTTTACCGAACTTAACAGTTCAAAGGAAGAGGTGTTAACTGTGTTAGAAGAAGGAAATTTGATTCCCGAGGCTCAAAGGATCACTCAGGCTAGGCCAGGTGCGTTGGGTTATGACCAGTATTGTCGATACCCCCGGGCTCGGGGGCACAGCACCGAAAACTGTTACCAACTGAAAGTCGAGATAGAAAAACTAATTGACAAGGAAAACTCAAAGAATTTGTCAAAGGAGGCAACTATAACAATCGTTATAGGTCCAGAAGCCCGCGAAAGTTTAATACTCAACAAAGGCAGGTTCGAAATCAGACGGAAGAACGGTCAAATGGAGTGATAAACATGATTGCTTGTGGACCAGCAGGAGGAGATAGCAGAAATGATAGAAAAAGAACGTTGAGGTCGATAAGGGCCGGGGTCTCTACAAAGAGGGAAATTCTATCCTTGGAGTTTCCCTCCATGGAAAATCAAGTTGTGAGTTTTTGTGAGGCCGATCGACCTTCAGATGTTAATTGGGATACAAATGAAGACGATCCAAATTTTTCCATGGTGTTGACATTGAAGATTCCTAATTTTGAGGTCAAAAGAGTGCTAGTCAATAATGGAAGCTCGGCAAACATTATCTCATCGGAAGCTCTCACAAGGATGAATCATTGTCACCCGCATCTGGATCGAGTAACCACTCCTTTGGTCGGTTTTGGGGGATCGGAGATCGTTCCGCTTGGGACCATTCTCTTGAGTACGACTCTAGGAAGCAAGCCAAAGAATGTAACAAGGATGGTTAAATTCCTGGTAGTAGATACATCGTTCGCTTACAATGCCATATTAGGCAGACCAGCTCTAAATATCTTCAAGGCAGTTGTATCTACATATCATCAAAAGATAAAATTCCCGACCAAGGGAGGGGTAGGAGAAATGAGGAACGACCAATACATGGCTTGGGAATGTTATAATTCATCCTTAAGTATTAAGAAGAAAGTGGAGCCCGAGCTCCCGGTTAAGAGGAAGATAAGTGAATTGGAGTCTGGCTTAAAATCACCGATTCCTGAGTGCGAGAAATTACAAGGAAAGAAAGGGAAGAATGTTGACATGAACGTGCAAGCGCCCGACCACAAAAAAGTAACTTTAGATTCGAGAGCCCCTGAGAAATTCACCAAAATCAGAACGGGCGAGGGCATGGAAACCATGCTCATTGAATTTTTACAGGAAAATGTGGACGTTTTTGCCTGGAGTTCGGATGATATAGTGGGAATCGACCCACGGGTGATAACACATTCATTAAACATCAATCCAAAGGCCAAACCTGTAAGGCAAAAGAAGCGCAATCATGGCCGCGAAAAGGACAAGATAATCAATGCTGAGGTCGATAGATTGTTAGCGGCGGGTCAAATCAGGGAAATAAAATTCACGGAGTGGTTGTGTAATGTGGTCCTAGTTTCTAAGGGCGAAAAGATTGAAAACAAATGGAGAATGTGTAATGACTTTACAGACCTAAACAAATTGTTCCCAAGAGATCCTTATGCATTACCTCGGATCGATATGCTTGTAGATTCCACCGCGGGGTTTGTATTTTTTAGTATGATGGATGCTTTCCAAGGATTTTATCAGATTTTCATGAACGAACGAGACCAGGATAAAACAGCGTTCATCACCAAGCGGGGAGTCTACTGCTTCATTGTCATGCCTTTTGGCTTGAGGAATGTGGGTGCAACCTATCAGAGGTTAGTCAATATGATGTTTAATGAATTGATAGGGGAAGTCATGGAAGTTTATGTAGACGACATGCTCGTAAAGAGTATGACGGAGGAGGACCACACCAACCACCTTGATCGATGTTTTGGAATTTGAAGGAAGTATGGAATGAAGTTGAATCCTGCCAAGTGCACTTTCAGCGTGCGATCGGGAAAGTTCCTCGGATATCTCGTCCACGAAAGAAGAATCGAAGCCAACCCCGAAAAAATTCGAGCAATTACCGATCTACAACTACCAAGAAAGCTCTCAGATGTCCAAAGCTTGATTGGGATGATTATTTCGTTGAATAGATTCATCTCACGATCTGCTGACAAGAGTTTACCGTTCTTCAAACTATTGCGTAAATCTAAGAACTTTGAGTGGAATGCAGAGTGTGACAAAACTTTCGAAGACCTGAAAGCATACTTAACCTCACCAGCAATGTTAGCCAAACCATCCGATGGAGAACCTCTATATTTATACATAGCCGTGTTGGAAGAGGCCATTAGCTCGGTTTTGGTGAAGCTCGATAAATCTGAGCATAAACCAGTTTACTATTTGAGCAAGTTATTGCAGAGTGCTGAGAAAAACTACATGGAGATTGAAAAATTCGCGCTTGCTTTGGTGGTAGCTGCACGAAGGTTAAGGCCTTATTTTCAGACATACAAGATCATCGTTTTAACTAATCAACCTATGAGACAGGTCCTATCAAAGCCAGAAGCATCAGGCAGATTGATAAAGTGGGCTGTAGAGCTGGGTCAGTTCGAGATTGAATATCAACCATGGGTCGCTGTAAAGGCCCAGGTGTTAGCTGACTTCGTAGTCGAATCAACAAGCCTATCGAACGTGGAAGAAGAAGCAATTTCCGAGGTAAGTATGGTCAAAGAAGCCGAAAATCAGATCTGGCTGATGCATGTGGATGGCTCTTCGACCAAGGAAGGAGGTGGAGCAGGAATTCATTTTCAAGGACCTAATGGTGAAGATTTGAGTTATGCTTGTTGGTATTTTATGGGTATAATTGTCAACTACAACAATGCGGAATTTAAAATTTTTATTTATACACCAAATCCCAGGGTTTCTTATTAGCACGTATGAATAAAGGTTGAATTTAATTTCGGCAAACAAGTACTAAAATAAATTCAAGATTGTAAAAGCTATTTTACCTCACCACAGGCAAGGTGGTGGTTTTTCTCCGGTCTTCAAATGTTCACTAGAGCACCCCAAGTGTTGTGCCTCTAGAGAAAGTCCACACCAGATGGATTTGAGTGACTTCACGTAATCCCCAGGCTAAGAACTAGGATTAAGGAATTGTCTCGTCAGGAATTGGATTCATATCCAGAGAAGAAGCTTGGAGAAAATGTCAGGGGGCGATTTCTCAGGGTTATGGCCGAACAGGAATTGGGCGAGAGATGCTGAAAATTTTCGGCTTCTCTTTTTCTTGTGTTTTTGTGTGCATTCGTTTCTTAATAATTTTCTTCCTAGCCTTTTTAAAGATTATGAATGTATCTAATATATATATCTCTATTAGAAGACTCCTTCTTCTAATAGATATATATCTTATCTTGAAAAGTGCCCTCCTTTATCAAGATACAAGATACATGCATATCTTTTCTTTTCACACTAGAAAAACAAGATATGCTATAATCCTTTCCCACAAGATAATGCCTCTTTTAATTCCTTATCACAAATAATCGGCCATGTGCTTTATTGACTAATGTAAATTTAATCAATCAAGTTCCATACAACCAACAATTCGGCCACTTCCAGATTCATAATTAATCAATCTCCCTTAACCAAAAATCGGCCACTCATGTTAATTAGATAATTAATCATGATTCGGCCCACTTAGTTTACTTGATTAATCTACCATTAATCATAATCGGCCCATTTGGTTTAATTTAATTAATCTACCATTAATTAATTAATCCCTTTTCAATTAATACTTTAATTGAGGATTTAATCAATCAGAATTTCCAATCGATTAATTAATTAGTTACTTCTAATTAATGATTCTCCATTTCGAATAAACACTTTAGTTCTCGATTAATTAATTAGTTACTTCTAATTAATTATTCTTCTTCTTGAATTAATACTTTAATTCATTTATTGATTTAATTCTTTAAATCAATTGATTCCTTCCAGACTGTCACTGTCACTGTATTGTGTGTGACCCTCTAGGTTCACCATCAATTGGCAGCAGGCCCACGAGTTTCTTGATTTAATTAGTGAGCAATTAATTGCTCCGATCAATTAACCACTTTAATTGACCACTCCAGAATTAATTTCCTTATTAATTCAGGAGTACCCACACCTCATGGTCGATGTCTAGCCACAAGCCCATGAGGCCCAACATCAGGTGAATGGATTTCGTGAACCTTCACCTCTTATAAATGCCATGTACATACGGTCCTTCTATCAACTAAATTCCCGATTGAGACCTAGGGTGTGTGAATTGGTCGGCACCTCTAATTATCTCAATTCTGTACTTTCTGATTCAGGATAATAATTCCAGTGTGACTGCTAAATTTGGAAACCCCTTTCCAAATCCGTCACCGACTACGGCCGTAGATTCCTCGAATTTATTATCTAAGAACGTACAGGAAATTCTCTCATCTTATCAGGACGAGTCGATAGATCCTTTATTAGTACTAACTATCCACGCACACGTTCATACGTACCCAAAGTAGTCTGATTTAACCGGATTTCGTCGGGTTATTAGTATCAGTGAATTGGTGATATTGGGGGTTTTCAATATACTTTTGTATAGGGCTCTGATCAATCTCAAGGAAAAGCAATATTCGTTAGAGCAATGAAGTAATAAAGACAATCAATCAAAAAGAACCTTGTTAATTTGGTGAATCGGTGATCTTTTTGTATATAATCTGGGATTATGCTGTTTTGTAAGCATAAAATCCGTAAAGTAGAATGTGTCTTATACAATGATTAACTAGGTATTTATATCATACTAAACCTAGCGTTACAAGGAATCATAGTCCTTATAGGACTCGGCCCAAATATCCTTCTTGGGACCGGACCATAGTCTTCTAATCGAAAAGAACTGTATTCGGCCGGGTCGTTCAAGATGATCCGGAACTATCTCATTTGGTCGAATCGATCTCATGTTCTTTACTCGATCCGTGCTGTATGTAGGGTGCGAAATAGCCCCCATCAGTACTCCCTCACTTCTTCGAGCGTATAGATAATAGAAGCTCGTAGAAGTAAATCAGTTTATACGACCGTTTCTTGTCTATGAGTGGTGCCTCGTTAAAAACCTTTCTTAAGAAAAAACCCAGTGGGAAAAAATCTTAAGTAAGGAAAAGAGTGCGAACCCTCATAGATAGTCGTTTTTTCTTTCCAAAAATTAATCGCCACGTGTCCACTAGGGAGGCTTCTAATCTTCTTTATGTTTTTGGCGGGAATATGATTAGTTGTGATGAGTTCGAAACGTCTTATTTCACTTTAGTATAAATAGGTGACCTTTGAGTTCGCCATTTTCCCTTTATACTTCCTTTTACTTTGCAGTTATCTTCTTGTTTAGTCGCCTATCACACAAAGTTTTTCCTTTATCGACCTTCATCTTCCGAGATTCTGAAAACATAGCTTCCGTAAGAAAATCTTCTTCTTCTCCTAAGGACAATGTGGCCCCTAATAACGAGGAGGGGTTACATTCTAATATTTTGGGCGAACAAGCTGCAGTTTCTGAATTCGTCATCCCTGTAGAAGATACTTTCAAAGTACGAATCCTCTCTGAAGCGGATGTTGCAGCCCGGGCCAAAAAGGGCAAGGGTACCGTTCCTAAGATTTCTGAACCAATTGAGGACGTAGCTTGTGCTTATACGGTGGATACATTTCCGGAGGTTGTGAATAATTATACCAAATACTTTCCGGATGGCTCCGAGATCATTCTTCCTTCTCCTTCTGACAGGGTCACATCTCCACCGGAGGGATGTCGAGCTTTTTATACGGCTCACTTCAATAGCGGCCTGCGTCTTCCCTTGTCTCCTCTCTTTCTTGAAGTTTTGAAAACATTCAGTGTGTGCCTGACACAGTTAGTTCCAAATTCTGTTGCCTTTGTGGTTTGTTTTTCTGTTTTGATGATCGCGAAGGGTTTTAAACCTTCTTTTCGTAATTTTACGCAACTTTTCCGGTTCAACGTTTCCAGTTCTTCAAATCGTGGATATTTTTTCGCTAGTCAAAAGCCTAGTCGAGCAATCTTTGATTCCCCTGTTTCTAGCAACCCTTTTTGGAAATCTCATTTTTTCTTTGTTTGCCCTCCATCTCATCTTCATTTGGCGGACGGTTCGAGCATCCCCTTCTCGTGGGATCATGGCTCCAAGTGGGTTTACGGAGGACGCGTACTGACCGGTGAATTCATTCCTGATGATGCTCAGTTCATAGGTGAAATCCCTGCTATGCGTGCTAACAAATATCAGAGTGCTCTTCTAATCGGGGAGACTTTCCTTCGTAAAGAAGGGTTGAGTGCACATCATTTTCCGATCAGTCATTCATCCGAATCACTTGGTATGCATTTTAATTTAGAGGTACGACTTCATTTTCTTACATAGAGGAATTAACCTTCGTTTTGTTTCTCATTCAGCTCATATGGTAGAAAATTCTCGACATTCTTTCAAGGGAAAAATGGTTTTATCCAAATCTTCTAAATCTTTAGAAAATAATCCGATCGAGCAGAGAGCTTCTCGAAAGAGGAAACTGGAGTTGGGCCATGAATCTGAGGAGAATGGAGAGGAGTCTCCAAATTCTTCCCAAGATTCCCCTGTTCGGCAAGGGACTGGGCCCGGTTATCCCCCCCTTCAGCTTAGAACATCCTTGGGGATTCGCGGATGTCGTAGTTGGTCGATGCCTCATCCTAGCGACAACCCAGTGGGGAGAAAAAGAAGCTATTATGATCGTTCCGGCAATGATCTTTCTCTACTTGGTGACAATCATCCAAAATCTACTTTGGTTGAAATGATCGAAGATCATTTAGGGGGGAAGAGAGCCGCCGGATATTCTGAGAATGATTCTCTTATCCATGACGACAGTGAGAATGCAGTCGATAAGGCAACCCGTGTTCTTTTGTCTGGCGTTTTTACTCGTGATTTGAATAAGCTCCTTCACAAGGATCCTCTGGAGAAATTTCAGCGAGCTTTTCTTTATGCTGAAAAGGTAACCTCCTTTTAAGTTTGTTTTCTAGAATATTTTCCTTCACAGATCTTTTAAGTTCGCTAACTTATTTCTTGTTTTATCTCTTTGTCCTGTCAAACTAAAACTTGCCTGGCTTCATATGCTTACGAAAATGCTCTTTGGAAACAACAGTGTGAGTTCCTGGAAGAGAAGTATAAAGCTTTACTCCGTTAATCCTCTGGTTTAGAGGTTGGTCCCTCCACGTCTTCTTCCGTTCCGGTCTTGGAGACTCATGCTCTGGGGACAAAAGATCAAGAGATTATGAATAGGGTTATGGAGATTTCTCGTGCTCAAGATCAAGCCAATCAAATGGCAAAGAAGTTAGAGGAATTCCAGTTACAGAGTACGGCTCGAATCAGCGAGCTAGAAACCCAAGTCTCAAATCTTCAAGCCTCTTTAGAGGAGTATGAGGAAGACGTCCCTCTTAGTGGACTCAAGGATCGGTATGGTAGGAACCCTGATGAAAGAGTTATCCGCGAATTCCTTAATTCTCCTGTCCACACGGCGTTGGTGTATCGGATGGTCGGTCCTCTTCTGGAGAGTACTTTCAAGAAATCGGTTCATCAGCTGGTCGCTCTAAAGATGATCGACGACCGTCGAAAGGAGTATTTTAAGTCGGCACACGTTCGGTTGAATTGTTATGGCAAAATTTATTCTTCTTCAGAGCTTCCCGACGTCGTATATCAAGGTTTTCCTTTGGCTCACCTTGTTGAAGAATTCGGAAAACCATTGCCAATTCCTCGTTCTGATATTAATGACGAGGTTGATAATACTTTTATCGATCCAGAAGATGAAGAAGAAGGGGAAGAAGATGCTGATATGGACGAGAAAACTGATAGCGAGCAGAGAATCCCCGATAGCGATCAGGCCTTATGATATATTTTGACTTTTGACATATTCTCTATAATTTTTTAACCGTAGGTTTGATTGTAATTTTACCTTTTCATCCCGTCGTACGCTAAACGTTTCATATTCCGACAGTCACGTCTTTTCATCTTTTCCGTAATAATTCAGACAAGTCATTAAGTCCGCCGTAATCATTATGAGTGTGTCTTTTCAAATTCTAGTGTGTATCTCGAAGTTAGTTTTCCAAGTTCGAGCCTTTCCTTTCAGGTCTGTAGCGTCTTTTCGTGTAGTATAAATACTAAAGGTAAAAACTTGACTCGTTTTACTGCTATACTTCTCTTTTTAATAGAATACTCCTCCGCCGGCTAGTCGATAAGCTCTCTCGATATTCATTTTATACTTTTCAATAATCCGATCATGAGCAACCTTTTTGGCAATACTTCGAAGCGACCTTCCCGTGAGGGCGCTCGGGATAACAGATCGAAAAAATCTCGAAGAGACGGGCCTTCGATGGAGCCTCCTCGTTCGTCCTTGATTAGCAGTTCGATGATCGATAATCCTGTTATCACGTCCCAACCTTTATCAGAAGTTAGTTCGTCGCTTATTCAACAAAATTTTTCTTCTTCCACCGGGGTAGGTAATAGGCCTTCCCCTGGTCGATTAGCTTTCGGGGATCCATCCAACATGGAGCATGTTTACGACATACCTGTTTCTTCAGGTTTTTCTTCTTATGAGTATGGGTCTCATGGAGGGGATTTTGTTAGTTCCCTTCCTTTTTCTACTTCTACTGCCCTGATTGCCAGTGAAGGGCAAGTTGGTGATGGTTTTTCTGTTAATCCTTCCGTAACACAATCTATTTTGCAAGATTGTCCTGAATATTTGTTTCATGATACCACTGTAACGACTGCTTCTTTTGAATCTGGGGGACCTTCTGGGGGTCGGTTTGGGTCGAGGTCTGGTCGTCGAACCGTTATTTCTTCTTCGGGCAAGGAGACCTCCGTTAGCCCCAACGAGAGAGACTCTCCCCGTCTGTTAGACGATCGATGCATCCTTGAACAAGTTAAGGATATTACGCTGTCAGAGACTCCCCGCCCTGATGGTGTCCCACCTAATAGCGAACTGCCTGGCTCTGTTGAGCCTGATGCTTTGTCTTGGATCTGGGTTTAAGCACTATCTTGCCTGGTGAGCTGAAGAAACTTGAGGGTACTTCAAATGTACGCCTTGTCCAGTCTCTTGTTAAGATGTGCGAGCAGGTAGACATATCTTTCGATAATTTTCCCTATTTTTATTTCGACTTTCATGTCTTGAGAGGATTTTTCTCATTGTTTTTCTTTGTAGGCCAAATATTTTGCACTTCAGCTGGGTGTGCAAAATGACGAACTGTGGAGTAGTCGGAGAGCTCATCAAGGTCAGTTGGAGTCAGAAAAAGCTAAAGCCGCAGGGCTGTCTTTGCAACTGCAGCTTGCCCGAGATGACCTCCAAAAGTTAGAGGCTGACAAAGTTATTCTTGAGAAAGAGAAAGGTGACTTAGTTCAGGCCGCCGCCTCGGCAGAGGGATCTCGTCAGCAGGCCTATGAGGACGGTTATGATGCCGGTTATCTCAAGCGTCAGGAGGAGTTGATGGCGTTTGCTGGTAACTTGACTCCTCGGAGGCCTGTCTCTGCTGGTCGCCCCTCTGGCGATTCTTCTCAGTGATCTTTATTTGACCTGGCAGACCTTGGACTGTATTATTTTTTTTTTTTTTTATTGGTGCCCAACTTTTTTTGTGGTTGTTCGGGCAGAGATTATTGTATTAGGAGAATGACTAAATTGGAAATTATGATCTTTTGTTGGCAGATTCTTGCCTTAACCAATTTTCTTCTGTGGATACTCTTCGTTATGCATATTTTACTTATCATGCAAGAATACAACTTCCTTGAAGTAAAAGAAATATAGATTAGTATACTTATCTCATGTTGGTCTTCTGTGAGGACATCTAATCTTTGCAAAGTAGCTTTAATCTTGCTTGAGTGATGCTTAAGTAACTGAATGTTACTACGTCTAGGATTGCAAATTAAATCCTTTAAAATGAGGTATAAGAATGATGATCGCTTGAATGAGGTTCCTTATAGGCTCCCAGAAGTCGTGTTAATAGCGAAGTTTCCTTGTAGATATCTAATCGAATAAAGAAATTCTCAATTTTGTCGTCGCTGTTCGACCAATCTTTTACAAATTTGTCTTTCGGTATCTTATATAAGGACGTTGTCTCTTTGTTGAGCTCTGCTCTTCTATGTTCTGAAATTGCAAAATTGCTCTAGATAAGCTCTCGAGATCTATGTTTTTCTGTAGTGTTTGTGAGTTCCTTGTTTCTCAAATAAAGCAACCAATGTATCAATATGCCATTGATTTGATATGGGAGGAATTGGAAAAGGTAGAATTATTAGTCAGATCTGTCCTGTTCAGACCCCCTTCAGCAATTCTTTGGAATATTAAATAGTGACCATTTTGGAATCTTGAGTAATGACGGCTATTCTCCTGATTTCCATGTCAGATTTCTTGGATTCGAAATGGAGTTCTTGTATGGCTAACTTAGTAGTCCCCGTATGATGTATGAGGCAGTTACGACCATTGTATGATGGAAGGTTTGGTCGTTTTACCTCCAGGCAAGCAAGTATTCTTTCTTCAACAGTTTAAATTTGCATGCCTTCGTTGAGGATCTTTTAACATTTTCTATTGAGCGACCATCATATGTGATCGTGCGGATCTTCCTGGTCCTGAACTTCTTTAAGCTTTCTTGGATTATTGTGTTGATCGCTTCGATCTGAAGATTTCTTTGTTATCGACTAGTTGAGTTGATTAGACGGGTGCCGTTCCAACTTACTTGCATTTATTTCGGGGAGCCAAAGGGTCGCATTTTTGTCCCTTGATCCAATTCCTATCAACCGTAGGATCATTTTCACGAGCGCCTATAAATAAGTAGGCAGTTTCCTTATCTTCTATTCATAACAATGGAGATCTCAGTTTTCTTAGATTTCATTTTGCCTTCGGATCCCATAACATTCAAAAAGTCGCATTATCGTGATTTATATCGCAATGGCTTGGATTCCACTTGCCTTGTACTGACGGGTCCCATGGAAGCCCTACCTTGTACTAACGGGTCCCATGAGGCCTCAAATGTTGTTTTCACAGATTTGAGGTCTGTGGTTTCTGTTTGCACATGGAGGGTTCGTACTTGCCAGCCACCCTCGCTCTTGGATGTTACTTCCGGAGTGATAGACTACAGGGGTGCGTTGGTAAGTTTACTGTTTTACGTCCGCTCCGAAGAGATGCTGCTTTAGAGTAAAATGTTTTAATTTTAAAGTAAAAGAAGTATCTTGTTGTGGGTGAATGAGTATTGCCAGTTATCTGGCTGGTAATGCTCATTTCATCTGGAAGAACATTCAATCTTCAGAGCCTGGCCATCGAACTAAAGAAGTCGATCATCCAGAGCAGCATGCTTCTTAGGTGGTTGTTCATAATCGTCGAGGTACTAGGAAGGAGATTGATGTTTCCGTGGACATTGTCGTGAAGATTGCCGATCTTATAGGATCATTTTATCTAAATCATTGTAACGATCTTTAAGTAGCATGTAGACCTTTGTAACGTAGGATTTTTGTATGTAACTGATCTGATGAATAAAGTATTACTTTCATTCCTTACATCTTCTTTGTCGTTTGATTCTGTCATAATTTTTATTCACGAGGAGTAATTTCCGAGTAGATGGATTTGTACTTAACTCATATTCATGACTTAGACGTGTTAGTAGATCATTTTTAGATCGTTAGGAATAGATCGAGGAGTGTTTATTGAGCGGATCAATGTATACTCAACTCTTTTATAACTTTGACTTAAGTTTTTATAACAAAAGCCTTGTTAGATCGTTGGGGATAGATCGAGGAGTGTTTACTGAGCGGATCAATGTATACTCAACTCTTTTTTATGATTTAGACTTAGGTGTTCTTACCAAAAGTCTTTTTATCGTTGTAAATAGTTCGAGGAGTATTTATTGAGCGGATCAATGTATACTCAACTCTTTTTTATGATTTAGACTTAGGTGTTCTTACCAAAAGTCTTTTTATCGTTGTAAATAGTTCGAGGAGTGTTTATTGAGCGGATCAATGTATACTCAACTCGTTATAGTTTAGACATAGGTTTTTCGTACCAAAAGTCTTTTTATCGTTTGAAAATAGTTCGAGGAGTGTTTATTGAGCGGATCAATGTATACTCGACTCGTTATAGTTTAGACTTAGGTTTTTCGTACCAAAAGTCTTTTTATCGTTTGAAAATAGTTCGAGGAGTGTTTATTGAGCGGATCAATGTATACTCGACTCGTTATAGTTTAGACTTAGGTTTTTCGTACCAAAAGTCTTTTTCTCGTTGAAATTGATCGAGGAGTGTTTATTGAGCGGATCAATGTAAACTCGACTCGTTGTAGTTTAGACTTAGGTTTTTAGTACCTGAAGTCTTTTAGTCTCCGATGTAAATATATCGAGGAGTTTTTATCGAGCGGATCGATGTTTACTCGACTCGTTTTGTTTAGACTTAGGTTTTAGTGCCTGAAGTCCTTCAATCGTTGTAAATATATCGAGGAGTTTTTATCGAGCGGATCGATGTTTACTCAACTCGTTTTTGTTTAGACTTAGGTTTTTAGTACCTGAAGTCTTTCAATCGTTGTAGGTATATCGAGGAGTTTTTATCGAGCGGATCGATGTTTACTCGACTCGTTTATAACTTTGAATTTAATCAACAGTTTATCGTAGAATTGCTAGGAGTGTATATCGAATCAAATCGATTTATACCCGATCTTTATTTATAATTAAATTGTGGGCTTAAGCCATTCATTACAACGAATAAAAACTAATTGAAATAATCAAAGTAAAACAGTAATACTTATTTAAAATTTACCATAATATTTCCTAAGGTTGACAGCATTCCAGGTCCTTGGTAAGGCTGTTCCATCCAAGTGTGCTATCTTGTATGAACCTTTCTTTCCTACGCCAATGACAACGTAAGGTCCATCCCAATTTTGTTGCAATTTTCCCACATGTTTGGACACCTCTACCTTTTTTAAGACCAGGTCTCCTTCTTTGAAGGTCCGAATGCGTACTTTTTTATTGTATGCTTTTTCCATATTTGCTTTAGTAGCTTGTAGGCGTACAGCGGCTTTTTCTCTCAAAGCTTCTGTTAAATCGACGTCATTTTCTCTTGCCTGTTTATTTTCCTGATCGTCGAACATCTCGATCCTTGGCGTTGGGATTAGAGTTTCAACAGGAATAACAGCTTCTGAACCATATACTAAACTGAATGGTGTCTCACCTGTTGAAGTTCTGACTGTGGTTCGATTGGCCCAAAGTACTCCTGGGAGTTCGTCAAGCCATTTACCTTTGGCTGCTCCTAATCTTTTCTCCAAAGACTTTATTATTTCTCTATTTGCTACTTCGGTTTGTCCGTTCGCTCTAGGATGCCCGACCGAGGTAAAGTTTTGCTGAATTCCTAAGTTTGAACACCATTCAATTACTTGTTTCCCCGTAATTGGGTTCCATTGTCAGAAATTAAAATTCTCGGGATGCCAAATCGGCACACTATGAATTTCCAAAGAAAGTTAATTACTTGGAACTGAGTTATCCGGGCAAGGGCAATGCATTCTATCCATTTGCTGAAGTATTCTACGGCGACCAGGGCATAAGATTTCTTGGATTTAGCCGCTGGGAATGGTCCCACGATGTCCATTCCCCATTGATCGAATGGCCAACATATAGGGATTGGGTGCATATTTTCCGCTGGTTGATGACATATATTAGCATGGACTTGGCAGTGATGACATTCTTGGACATATTGAGCGGCATCCTTATTGATGGTGGGCCAATAATAACCTGTTCTGAGGCATTTCAAAGCCAAAGCCCTTGATCCGCTGTGATTTCCTGCGTCCCCTTCGTGTATTTCTCGTAGTATATCGGTGGTTTGTGATTCAGAGACGCATCTTAGAAGAATTCCTGATACTGATCTTCGATAGAGTTTTCCTTCTAGGAGGGTGTATTTTGGGGCTCGATATCTTATTTTCCGAGCTTCATTCTGGTCAGGTGGTAGCTTTCCCTCTCGAAGGTAGTCTATCATTGGTGTCATCCAATTTTCTTCTACTTCTTCGATTTCCATTATATCGACCACCGGAGATTCATCGATATCGATTGCCGGTGTATTAGAGATTAACCAGTTGATCACTCGTTCGGTCTTCCCATCTTGGGATCCTGTGAATTTAGACAATTGATCGGCCCATTTGTTTTCCGATCGTGGAATGTTCTGTATGCCGAAGCTGTCAAATTTTTCGGCTAGTGCTTTTACTTTGGCTAGGTATTTGATCATATTGAATTCTTTTGCTTCGTACAGGCCTTCTATTTGTCTTTGTACTAACTCCGAATCGGTTAATACTTTAAGATTCTTTATGTTGGCTTTAATCGCCATCTCCATTCCCGCGATCAATGCTTCATATTCTGCTTCATTGTTTGTTACGATGAAGTTCAACGTTATCGCATAATTCAAATCTTCTTTGTTTGGTCCAGTGAAGTTGATTCCGGCGCCCCCTCCTTCCCGGCATGAAGCACCGTCGACATGCATTAACCATGTTTGATCGCCTATGAACAAAACATCGCCGTAGAGGCTACTCGAAGATTCCGTTGCCTGGGTTGGTGTTTCCAATAGAAAATCAGCTAACACTTGGGCAATAATTGCTATTCTCGGCTTGTAATCGATCTCGAACTGGCCGAGCTCAATTGCCCATTTGATTAGTCTTCCGGAGGCTTCCGGTTTTGCTAAGACTTGTCTTAGTGGTTGATTCGTTAAAACAATGATTTTGTAAGTTAAGAAGTAAGGTCGAAGTTTTCGTGCAGCTACCACTAAGGCCAGCGTGAATTTCTCAATTTCCAAATAATTCTTCTCCGCCCCTTGTAATAATTTGCTTAGATAGTAGACAGGTTTATGCTCTGAGCCTTCAATTTTAATTAGTACTGAACTGATGGCTACGTCGGAGATGGAGATGTACATATACAATGGTTCTCTTTCCGTCGGTTTGGCCAACATCGGAGGTGTTGTCAAATATTCCTTGAGTTGTTCAAAAGCTCGATCGCATTCTTCGGTCCAAACAAAGTTTTTCGCCTTTCGGAGAGTCTGGAAAAAAGGCAGGCTTCTGTCTGCTGATTTTGATATGAATCTGTTTAACGCTACAATTTTCCCGACCAAACTTTGTACTTGTGAGATGGTCTTGGGAGGTTTCATTTCAGTTATGGCTCAAATTTTTTCTGGGTTGGCTTCTATTCCTCGCTGGTGTACCAAATAGCCCAAGAATTTTCCCGACTTAACACCGAAGGTGCATTTTGCGGGGTTTAATTTCATACGGTATTTTCTTAAGATTTGGAAACATTGATCAAGATGTTTTATGTGATCCGCTTCGTTCATGCTTTTGACCAACATATCGTCCACATAGACTTCCATCAATTCTCCGATTAGCTCTTTGAACATTAGGTTTACCAACCTTTGGTAGGTGGCCCCGGCATTCCTTAAGCCGAATGGCCTTACTATAAAACAATATACACCCTGCTCGGTTACGAATGCAGTTTTTTCTTGGTCTCGCTCATCCATGTATATTTGGTAAAATCCCTGGAAGGCGTCCATCATGCTGAATATTGCAAAGCCAGCGGTTGAGTCAACCAATAGGTCAATCCTTGGGAGAGGATATGGGTCGCGTGGGCATAGTTTGTTTAGGTCGGTAAAATCATTACACATTCTCCATTTGTTGTCCTTTTTATCCCCTTTTGCTACGAGAACAACATTACATAGCCATTCTGAGAAGTGGATTTCTCGGATTTGTTTTGCTGCCAGCAGTCTTTCTATCTCGGCTTTGATAATTTTATCTTTTACTGGACCATGATTTCTTTTCTTTTGTCTGGCGGGTTTTGCCACAGGATCTATTTTTAGGGAATGCTTGATTATTCGAGGATCAATTCCTTGAATGTCAATCGCACTCTAGGCGAAGACGTCGACATTATCTCTGAGGAAGTTGACTAGCATTACTTCCCCTTCCTCGCTCAATTCAGTACCTATTCTCGTCGTTTTGGATGAGTCCCCTTGTACTAGAATTACTTCTTTATGCTCTGGGGGTTTTAATGTCAGATCTAGTGGTTCCTTTCCCTTTTTATCTATTCGATCAGTACTAGGGATTTCGATCTCATTTCTAACTAGATCATCTTCGATTTTTCTTTTGCTCGGGGTAACTAATTTGGGCTGTTGTTTCAAAGTTAACGAAGTACTATAGCAATCCCACGCCATATAGTGATCATTGGTTATTTCTCCGACACCGTTGTCGGTAGGAAATTTTATTTTCTGGTGATAAGTAGACACAACGGCTCGGAATAGGTTGAGAGCTGGTCGCCCTAATATTGCGTTATAAGCGAAGGGTGTTTCTACTACTAGAAATTTTACTAGCTTCACCGTCCGGCGTGGTTTTTTTCCTAGCGATACACTTAGGCTTATTGTTCCACTGGGGATGATTTCGGATCCTCCAAATCCTACCAATGGTGTAGCTATTCTCTGTAGGTTTATTTGTCCCAAGTTCATCTGGGCTAAAACCTCTCGGGAGATGATATTCGCCGAACTCCCATTATCGATTAGGATCCGTTTGACATTATAGTTCGCTATTTCTAGCGATACCACCATTGGGAAATCGGGGTTATCCTCTTTTGTGTCCCAAACGATGTTTTTGGGAACTTCGCCTTCACTGAAGCTGATCGGCTGGTCGTTTGACGACTTGTTTTCCAGAGTCCATATTTCTTTTGGATATTTAGAGTTTCCAATTATGGATCTGGCGGTTCTTCGTCGAGCATTACGACTATCGCCGCCCGCGGGTCCCCCGGATATTGTATGAATGGTTCCATTGATCTGGTCATGGTTTTGCTCCTGCGTAGGAGCATGCACTGGTGTCCTTCGACGAGAATTCCTCCTTTGATAATTATTCCGAGGGCTTCTACTTCTTTCTCTTTTGCGGTCATCACGATCTATATATTCATCTAATTTTCCTTGTTCGATTAGTTTTTCAACTTCTCTTTTTAGATGGAAACAATTTTCAGTCTGATGTCCGTGTGCTCTATGGTACTTGCAGTATAGGTCGTAGTTTCGAGACCCAGGCCTGGGCTGGGCGATCTTCCTGGCTTCGGGGATCCAGTTATTTCTTTCTAGAATTTCCAATATTTCCTCCATCGAGGTATTTAACCTCGGGTGTTCCACTTGATTCACCCTGCTTCTGATCGGTGGTTCAAGGTTTCTTGGTCTTTGATAGAAATTAGGTTGCCTCTGTTGGTCGGCTTTGTTGTATTCCAATCGCTGGAAAACGTTGCCTTTTCTTAATGATTGCTCATAATCCATGGATCTTTGGGCAGGAACCCTGTCATGCCGTTTGGAGTTTGATGTTGTGGCTTTGTTTTTGTTTTTATCCTTAAAAGAATTCATCTCTTCTTGGGTCATATACTTAGATGCTAAGCTCATGATGTCGGCAAACGTTCTTGGTTGTTTTCGACTGAGGGCATTTCCGAACTGCCTATTCTTCGTGAGGTCGAAAAGAATAGATATTATGTAATCGATATTCGGGGATTCAATTTTGAGTAACTCCACGTTAAATCTTGCCAACCAATTTCTTAGGGATTCTCCCTCTTGTTGGTGTATGGTTCCTAAGTAGCTCATCGGGAGTTTTTGCCTCTTCTGACTGGCGAACTGCTGCGTCAGTTTGTTGCATAATTCTCTAAAATTGAATATGGAGTTGGCTGGTTGTTTGGCGAACCAGTCCAACGCGAGTCCTTCGAATGTGGTCACCATTAACTTGGCAGTGAATTCGGCAGAGTGAGCATATAAGTTCATTATATTCGTGAAGCCAAAAATATAATCATCCGGGTCAGTAGTTCCATCATATCGGGGTAGTCTACCCGGGACCTGTCCAATGGATTGTGCTTCTTTTATTTCTCTGCAGAAGGGAGAACAAGCCGCAAGGCTCTCCTGGAGTTCCGCGGTTCGGGCCCACGGGTTTTGAGCAGATCGTAGGCGTTGTTCGAGTCGTTCCTGTACCATCCTTTCGATTTCTCTTTCCGAGAAACGGGTTGTACGTGGTCGATCTGGGATTACATCTTCTATGTCATCCTCGATGGGGATTATCGTATGTTCCTTGGACCCACTGCGTTCTGGCTGTGGTTTTCTTTGTCCTAATTTTCTTCGGGGATGGTTATCGGAAGGTTTAGAATTGCCCCGCCTCGGACTGTGCAGTGAGCGCTGCTCACTTGCTGGGCTGTCGGCTTGTTGAGACGTCTGATCGTTTCGCCTCGGCGCTCTCGGAGCAGGAGTCATCCTGGGAGCCCTAATGTTCTGAGGAATTTGATCAAGTACGAATAACTCTTCGGGAGAGAGCGATTTAACGAGCATTGCTATTTGTCGCAATTTCTCCTGAGCGCCTGGGAGAGGAACAGGGATTTCAGGGACTTCCTGTTCTTCTGGAATTGTACCGGGAAGACCTCCTTGGGGTTCATGCTGATCGGGGTGAGGATCTTGCAAATCTTCATTGATGTTTTGAGCGTTATTATTGTCGTTGTCCTGTAGATCTTCAGATGTGTTATGACCGGTGGTTGTGTTACTTCTTGCTCCGATTCGAGCACTTTTCCTTGGGCGAGCCATATGTCGATCGAATAATTCACCTAGCCCCTCGGTGGGCGCCAACTGATTTAACCGGATTTCGTCGGGTTATTAGTATCAGTGAATTGGTGATATTGGGGGTTTTCAATATACTTTTGTATAGGGCTCTGTTACTTTATTCAGGATGGATCAATCTCAAGGAAAAACAATATTCGTTAGAGCAATGAAGTAATAAAGACAATCAATCAAAAAGAACCTTGTTAATTTGGTGAATCGGTGATCTTTTTGTATATAATCTGGGATTATGCTGTTTTGTAAGCATAAAATCCGTAAAGTAGAATGTGTCTTATACAATGATTAACTAGGTATTTATATCATACTAAACCTAGCGTTACAAGGAATCATAGTCCTTATAGGACTCGGCCCAAATATCCTTCTTGGGACCGGACCATAGTCTTCTAATCGAAAAGAACTGTATTCGGCCGGGTCGTTCAAGATGATCCGGAACTATCTCATTTGGTCGAATCGATCTCATGTTCTTTACTCGATCCGTGCTGTATGTAGGGTGCGAAATAGCCCCCATCATAGTCGCACAATGACCAAGCTAGGCGATCGCCTCCTAAATCAAAGTACGTATTCCCGTGTACCGAATCCGCCCTAGTACCTCAAGTCAAAGGACTAAATCGTACACTATTATAAGTCTTGAGAGACATCCCATTACCGATATGCTTAACGCACTTCCACGATGGGTCTCTCTGTTCGGGTCGTTCGATGCGTTCGATCCCCTATCGATCTACCTAGTCATATGCACTAGCATTCAATGCCTTGTTCATGAAACGACAACAAATTCACTCCATGTGAATCATATATAATCCTACAAGTCTTAACGATTCATTCGATACCCTGTCTCGATATGAATCTATGACTTGGAACATTTTTGAGATCACGACCTTTGAGACTGTTTCATGATTAATCGCACCCAATACTGATGTCAATAATCCCGTAGTCATGAGTGATCTCAGGGTTTCAACCAATCGCTTAGATAAGTTCGCGAGAGATGAAGGTGGCCATTGTTTAATTCACGTACTATGAATAAACTGGCGTATTATCTTATGAATCATAGGATTGCTTCTAAAGGTAGTTCCTAAACAAGCTTATATTTGTTGGCTTGCTGGGCACTATCCTATCAATCTCCCACTTGCCCTAAAGCCAACCACATACGTTTCTAAGGCCCATCTCACTCCAGATGTCCGTCGAACCCTTTTGTGATTATGACTTAATTAGTGGATCTGCTATGTTGTCTCTTGACGTGCCCCCACGTCTTATTCTACCTATGATTTTCCATATCATATGGTATATTTGTGTTTAGATCATGGGTGAGATCTCGATTCCTTTGCTAAAGCAATTGCCTTATGTTATCATAGAAGATAACTATAGGCCTCGCAATGCTAGGTACTACTTCCAATTTATTGGAAGAAGTTTTCGTCCAAACACTTTCCTTCGCTATATTCAATACTGCGAAATATTCTGTTTTATTGGTTAACCCAGCATCGATTGTCTTTTGAACTTCTTTCAAATCATCGTTGCCCCATAAAACCAGAATATTATATTCACTTCAGACGGGAAACTCGAATCACTAAATCCTTCGAGTTCCAATTCTTCATTATTACCGTTGACCAGCAATATGTTCTCAGAACTCCCAGAGTTCTTTAAGGAATGCTCTTTTTCTTTCGGTATACCAGTACTCCTTACTGGTGTTCGACTAAAATCAGCTTATGATACTTATAGCATGTGTTTAGTCTGGTCTTGTACATGACGTTGCAGATACTATGCCACCTTTTAGTTTGAAGGTGTATAGAGATATTATCCTCTTTACTCATCAAATGTAGGGCGCATTGACTTTGAGAGAGATTTTATATCTCTATGGAAACTGTCCTCTCTATGACTTTCCATACTGATTTTATTCAGTTTTGTCCATGTACTAAGATTTGGGATTTCAAACATCTTCTCTAATCTATCACAATAGATACGTACTACCAATACGTGAGATGTATCCCTCAAATCTTTTAATGAAGAATTGCGTGCATGTACACGCTTTCGTCTGCGTTTAACACTCTTTACATCATCTATGTCTACTTTAGTGTTTATTTTACGAACAATGCAAAAAACTCCCACTGATTCTTTTTGTACATTGAGATTTACATGCAATTTTGATAAAGTTAACCACCTTGACTGTCTCATCTAGTTGCATGTTCCAGCTTCGGGATACTGGACTAGAATCATAGATTCACCTTTGGAATTACATCCAATGGTTATGCCTCGTGGTCATACGAAGCTTCTATGGTTCAGTGTTTCTAAATGGATTATTTGGAAATCCACTGAGACTACATGGCGTTTTAAGCTATGTTCCCGAATATATGTTATACATAGATATTTCGAAAGTTCTTGGATTACTATCCAATCGATCATATTCGTGAACGTACTAGTTCTTTTCGAAATCGATCGAATCTTCGAAATTTGGTGTTGTACAAAATTTTGGTTCAGCAGGTTTGAAAATATACTCCCACTATTTGTAGGGATGTGTCCAAGTTTAGGACTTGATCAAGTTCCATGGTAATATCCCATTTCTATTAGCGAGGGAACCACCCTCTAAGAATTGGGTGTCCTTTAGCAACGGACTCCTTTTGTTCTTAGGATCATGGAACAGGTATCCAATGGATTTCGTTGGATACCCTACAAATTTTCTCGATTGGATCCCCTATCCAACTTCTCATTCATGGATGAAATACCATACTTGAGTTAGTACGGTTTTTCGTAGGAATTGACTTAAAGAGGTTACTAGCCTAAGTATCCTTCCAGAGTCATGGGGTTGAACCCCAGAATTGATTTGAGGAATTTTAGCAATACTAATTAAAGAATGAATCTAGTCTTTCATAGTTCGATTCCTTTTATTAGTTTTATTTTGCTATTCAAGAATTTTATTCTTGATTTAGATAATTTGAGTAATTTAGGGCTTATGTAATAATCACTTCGATTACTTTGAATGATCATACTTTTAATGCCCTTAATTGCTTCGGTTTTGGAATTCCTTTGAATCCTTTCAACATTTCCATACTTGCACTTTATTTAGTGCCTTTATGAAACACTTTGAACCCTTCAATCCTTTCCAAACGTGTACCTTCCAGAGTACCTATATCCCAAATTTATTTGGATATTTCATGAAGCGATTGATTACTTGCACTAATGCTTTAGTGATCCACTTGTGTCTTAACGGATTTTCTCCATTAAACACTTAACGATTAATTTTCCTTTTCAGACAGGATTCAAATGTTTTGAATTCATCAATGTTCTATATTTCAAGAGCCACGATTGAAAACAATCCATTGATTCCTTCTTTTAGAAAATATGATCGAATTTTGGATAATTATCTAATTTGTTTTACCTTTCTTGATTTAGCATAATTTAAGTTTTATCAATACTCTATATTTCTTTGCCTTATTTACAATGGTAAAGCAATTATGTACGAATTAAAAGCTCTAATTAAAATAATTCCATTCATAATGGTAAAGCTAAAAATGTCTCGTACAAAGTTCGAAATAAATAGACAAAACTATAATTAAATGCCTAAATCCAGAATTAAAGTAAAAACATTTGCTAATAAGAAAAATCCAGATGCTCTTTGACCCATTCCCTGAAGTATATTTCCCTCATGTGCAGTCGAAACCCGAACTTGGTTACATGCAGCACGTTCCAGTCATCCTCTGTAAACACTTTTACAGAAACCAGAAATGTTAGATGTTTTACATCAAAAGAAAATCTTAAGATGTTTTTCATCAAAAGGAAATAACTTAGGTTATACCTTGGTCAAGTATGTTTCGGAATTCCTAATCAGTCATGTTCCTCAGTTCCTCATCTTTCTTACATAAGGGACAATTCTTTCCTTCGATCAATCCTTGTCCTCTTTCGAGGGCTTTCTCATATTTGTCTAACAATTTATGCAAATCATTGGTCTCAATTCCTTTACTTGGAACTTCACAATGATCGATAAAATGAGAGAATGATTCAGGCAGGCCATTTGTGATGATTACCATTTTATCATCTAGAGTCAATTTAGCTCCAAGCTCATTGATTCGATTTAGCCTCTTGATTAGGTAAGTGCAATATTTACTAATATTTTTTAACCCAGTCATGCCTTTATCGTGGAGTGATGATATCCAGATTTGCAATATCGTTTGTTCGCAATTGACAGTGAATATTGGCATGGCTAAATATAAATAATAGACAACAATAAGCAGACAGATTTAAGATAATACTTATAATTAACGAAGATTGGTCTTTCTATCGAAAAAGTTCTCCCACTATTTTATCGAAACAATAACCCCTTGCATTGTTCGGGAAATTCTATTTCCTAGTAGGTCTTGACGTCTCGGCAGACATTAATTGCACCCACGACTCGCGGTCATACAATTAACTCCCTAGGTAGGTATACTTTTACCAATTGTGTTACTCCACAACCTTCAAAATATTTTGCCTCGATTTTCGCATTTATCTAGCATTGCTACATCATAAATGTTACTACTCGTTTAAGTCTAACCCAGTCAATCTTGATGAGCAACTGGCCCGGTCATAAAATCCCCGTAACTGGTTATCGGTCGATTTTCACATCCCGACCAGACCCCACCCTTGTCGAGTTTAGTTAAAAACAAGAATCAAAGAATTTCGTGTATTGTCCCTTTCTTCGACTCGGGTGCCAGACTCTGGATCACCTCTATCGATAAGTAGACAACATACACTAGTCCCTATTGATGGAAGGCTTGGATCTATAAAACATCATTTTATAGTTTACCCAATATGACTTAATATTTTAATTCGAGAGGGGATTTTCGGTTTTAGGAAGTTTGAGGTAACTATCCTCGAGATCTCACCGCATTAATCATGCTTTATAACTTATTTAGTGATCTAAATTCTAGCGCGCAAGCCAAAAATAAATCAACAAATAAAACAAAACATTCACACCTAGCATGCATGCTACCACAGTATGTTTTCGATCGGGAGCCTCCTATGCGGACCACCATCGAGCCAAAGACGACGGTCCTATTGGTCAATCTATTGGGTTTCATATAGACCTACTCTATTACACACTTTACCATGCATACATGGCCTTTAGTCTTCTTGGGCTCCCACCTTGCTTGTAACGGGCCTCCATCCTAAACAAATAAAACAGTAAAGCCCTATCTATTACAATGGCTCAAAGTGGCCCAAAAACTTAAGGCTCGCAGGCCCAATAAAACCAATAAGATTAAAAACAACCAATCACATCTAACCTAAAGATCAAGGCTCGGCGCGATCGAAAACCACGTAAACAATTTCACGTTGAGCAAGAAACAAGCAAAATTATAATTTTCTTATTTCTTATATATTATTTTAAAACTACCTTTTAAAATAACTTTAGATTCTAGTTTTAAAAACCCCTTTCTAAAACAATCTCTTAATTATCATTTTAAAACCCCTCTTTAAAATGACACCTTGATTTTATTTTAAAATCCCTTTTTAAAATTAAATCAAAATTTCTATTTTAAAACCTCCTTTTAAAATATCTCATGGTTCTTACTTTAGTCCATTACTAATTATGAAAAATTAATCCTTCGGATAATAAAACACCTTTTAAACATAATTCAGGTTCTGGAAATTTCAAATTTTGAAAATTACAGTTTGGTCCCTCAATTTTTGAAAATTATGTTTTGACCCCAAAACTTTCGGAAATGATAAATCAGCCCCAAAAATTCTAGAACTTGCAAATTGGCCTAGAAAACAGAAATTAATATTTTATTTCCAAAAATTTTATTAATCGCAAAACAGCCCCACAACTTACGGAAATTGCAAAACAGACCCCTATCGCTTGAAAAACAGATTTTCAATTTCAGCCCAAAATTTCCAGAAAAATTAAAATTTTAGATTCTGTCCAGATTTTCTAAAAATCGTAAATTGCAGTTTTAGTCCTGTAAAATTCGTAAATTGAAGATCTGGCCCAAATAAGAATTATGCTATTTACCCGAACACAAAATTAATCATAATCAGCAAGATCCATGCATAGAACACGACAAATAAACATATTCATGAAAATTTGAAGTGTTCAGGCCTTTTTCATATGTGCATAATAACCTGGCTCTGATACCACTGTTGGTATTTTATGGGTATAATTGTCAACTACAACAGTGCGGAATTTAAAATTTTTATTTATACACCAAATCCCAGGGTTTCTTATTAGCACATATGAATAACGGTTGAATTTAATTTCAGCAAACAAGTACTAAAATAAATTCAAGATGGTAAAAGCTATTTTACCTCACCACAGGCAAGGTGGTGGTTTTTCTCCGGTCTTCAAATGTTCACTAGAGCACCCCAAGTGTTGTGCCTCTAGAGAAAGTCCACACCAGATGGATTTGAGTGACTTCACGTAATCCCCATGATAAGAACTAGGATTAAGGAATTGTCTCGTCAGGAATTGGATTCAGATCCAGAGAAGAAGCTTGGAGAAAATGTCAGGGGGCGATTTCTCAGGGTTATGGCCGAACAGGAATTGGGCGAGAGATGCTGAAAATTTTCGGCTTCTCTTTTTCTTGTGTTTTTGTGTGCATTCGTTTCTTAATAATTTTCTTCCTAGCCTTTTTAAAGATTATGAATGTATCTAATATATATATCTCTATTAGAAGGCTCCTTCTTCTAATAGATATATATCTTATCTTGAAAAGTGCCCTCCTTTATCAAGATACAAGATACATGCATATCTTTTCTTTTCACACTAGAAAAACAAGATATGCTATAATCCTTTCCCACAAGATAATGCCTCTTTTAATTCCTTATCACAAATAATCGGCCATGTGCTTTAATTGACTAATGTAAATTTAATCAATCAAGTTCCATACAACCAACAATTCGGCCACTTCCAGATTGATAATTAATCAATCTCCCTTAACCAAAAATCGGCCACTCATGTTAATTAGATAATTAATCATGATTCGGTCCGCTTAGTTTACTTGATTAATCTACCATTAATCATAATCGGCCCATTTGGTTTAATTTAATTAATCTACCATTAATTAATTAATCCCTTTTCAATTAATACTTTAATTGAGGATTTAATCAATCAGAATTTCCAATTGATTAATGTTGGTCCCAACTGGTCAGGTGAGGTCTAGAGGGGGGGGGGGGGTGAATAGACCTCTAAAAATTTTAGACTTAAAACTTTTTGCTCTTCTGTTAGTAGACTAAGCTGATGAAGAACAGTAAGATGACTATGCTGATCGTGAACAAATCTTGAACAGTAGAGTGACCACACTTCTTACAATTTACTTAGCTGGTTTCAGTGAAAATCAGTTTTATCAAGAGTGTACTTGCAGCGGATGTTTGAAAGTATTTTTCACAAGTAGACTAAGTCCTTAAAAAGATTTTATCCCCAGTTTTAAAACACCTTATAAAATCTTTTGATAATTCAAGTGTAAACTTATGCAACTTCAAAATATGCAAGAAAACTTTAAGTGCAAGAATAACACAAAGAATTTTTATAGTGGTTATATGGATAAAAATCCTTTAGTCCACTCTTCCAGATCACTTAGATTCTGGGGTATACTATAAACACACAGTTTACAATATTTCTCCACTTATACCTAGACAACAAATGAAAAGGCTATAAGCTCACAATAGGAAATCACAAAGAAGGCCTATCCTTTGAAGTTAAATCGCTTACAAAGACGAATTTAATCTTCGCACAACACTTAGCTAATACAAATCACTCAGAATGTATTTTTCTATTTTCTTCAACTGGGTTTCTGTCAACAGATGACTTCCACCAGACGAGTGAACTGTTCAAGCTTCTTGAGACTTAGACAATTTTCTGCTTCAAAAACGAAATCTCATAAATGTTGTTGTTTTTCTCTTTTCGAACTCAGCTCTATTTATACTTGGATTTGAAAATATGATCGTTGAAGGAAATCAAATCTCAAATCCATAGCCTTAGCCAGATTCAGAACGGCTTTCTACTACTGTACCTTTTCTGCTGTACTTTCCTGTAGCTGCATTAAATGCACTCTGCTGATCCGAGAGTAAATTCTAATCATTTGCCATTACTACCCTTCTCTTGCAGCATTTATTACACTAAGTGCATTTCTTACCGTTGGACTAGTCTCTTGATCTCTTCTACTCTGCTGATCGAAGCAACCCATCTGATAGGCACTCTGCTGATCAAACTCTGAACTAATCTAATTTGAGTCAGCTGATGGTCTACCCTTCTGTTTGCTGTTTCAGCATGAGATCACTAGTCTTCTGGGCTTTGAACTTTGAACTCTTCTGATGTCTTCTTTACTTGTTCAAAATTCTTCTAAGGGAACTAAGCTTTCCATACTTAGCTGATTATGATGTTTTGGAAATCATCAAAACCTTCCCTTAATTACTTATCTTCTTTGCACTTTGTCTTCATCTTCATTCAACAATTTCCCCCTTTTTGATGATGACAAAACTTCAGCTAAGTACCTGTACCTAACCTAAAGTTTTCATCCTCAAAAATTTCTGAGATAGAAATAGTCTGTTGGATTTAAACTTGCAATTTTATAGATATTGAAAAGATTACAGATTACAAGTTCTTGAACAGATGAGATGTGCAAAAATAAAAGAAAATTACAAGGAAATTACAAATAAAGTAGCACTAGTTTTCTTCTTTTTCCTTCTCTTCTTTTTCAGATTTGGCTTTTGCTTCAGTGTCTTCAGCTTCACTCTCTTCTTCTGTGTCAACTGGTCTGCTGTTTCCTTCATTATCATCTTCATTAGCAGACTCTTCCAGCATTTCAGTCTCTTCCAATTCAGCAGTCTTTTCTTCACTAGGTACCTTATCTTCCCCCTTTTTGTCATCATCAGCAGGGTTGACTTGATACTTAGGCGAGACTGGTGTGATTTGGAGAGAATCACAGAGAAGTCTGATGTTCTCATTCATTGCATTAAGCTGCGCTCCTTGCCTTAGTTGATTTGCTTCCAAAATATCAACTTGAGCAGCTTGGTTAATCTGATTTACTTCAAAGGCATGCATCCTGTTGAGTACTGCTTCACCTTGGTCACCCAGCTGAAACTGAGTTGCAAGTACCAAGTCAGCAGAAGACTTGAAATATTGAGCCATATTCCTCAATGTTTCATCTTCAGCTTCGATGGCAATCTCAACAGTTTCAGTTATGTCCCTCCAACCAGCAGCTGTGCTCTTTGTTCTAGCCTGAATGATATCTATATCCTGTCTGATAGCCTTTACATCATTTGCAGTATCTTCAATTAGATCAGCAGGGATAGGAGCAGCTTTCTGAGTTGGTTGACTTAGAGCAGCCAACAGATTTACAGTTATCCTTTCTTCCATCTATTTTATGGACTTTGAAATCATCTGCTGAATGGAATCCAACAGAGAAGTCTGTAAAATCTGAGAAGTAGAAGCAATGTCAGATGGAATTGGAGGTAATGCAAGAGGTTTTGTTTCAGTGATCTGATCCGCTGGACCAGAAGTATTTTTCTTCTCTTTGGTTTCATCAGCAGGACTGGGAGTGCTTTCCTTCTCTTCAGTCTGATCAGCAGCCTTTGCTTCCTCTTTTTCCTCTTTGTCTTTAGTCTGATCAGCAAGATTGGAGGAGTCTTCTGTTTCCTTTGATTTTTCAGTTTTGTCTGTAGACTCTTCTTTTTCCTTATCTTGATCAGCAGGAGGTGCTTTGATTTTCTTTACTTCAGTAATGGTATGAACATTGCCAGCTTCATCCAAAGCAGTCCTATGAGCAATCCATGTCAAATCATCAATAGCAATAAAAGGGGACACTGGATTCTCAGGTAAGTCTTCATATGGTCTGATGGCAGGACCATATACAATTTATTTCAGACTAGGCAAGGGGATCATTGAGCTTGGTTGCCCCTTCATTTTTCTAGTCGTTTTAGCCTAAGTCTCCATAGTCTGGGAGATTGCCAGTCTGATAGACCGTTCCTTTAAGTCTTCATCTTCTGCATAATCCTCGGGAACTGATTCTCAATCTAAGTTTGTCTAAGAAAAATTCTGAGTCAAGCGCTTGGGTTAGAGATCCTGTCCCAAGCCATTTCAATACCCAGACTTCTTCATCATTGAAGGCTTTCCAGCTTATAAGTTTCTCTTTACTCTTTGTCAGACGATAGTCCCTCCATCTGTTATAGCGGACTTTCTCTTTGTTGAACATCGTCAGACGAGTAATCTTCTCGTTCTCAGCATCCAACCTGACTATAAACTCATCAAAGGCTTTTGTATTGTCTCTGACAATTTCCAGTGCCAGTTTCACTTCAGATCTTCTTTTAGGTTGGATTGCAGGAGTTGGCATGACTGGCTTGGGCTTGGTGGGGTCTCTTTGTTCTCCAATTCTTATTCCACTAGCCTGCCTTGGACCATGAGCGTCCTTGGCACTTGCCTCTATTGCAGCAGCTAACTCAGCTTGCTTCAATAGCATCCCTTTCTGCTCGAGTCATCTTGCTAGCTTCTTCTGCCAGCCTCTTGAGCTCAAGGCTTTTCAGTCTATCCTCCTCAGCCTTTTCTGCAGCTACCCTTTGCTTTTCAGCATCATCCTTCTTCTTTTGTTCAGCAGCAGAGACATAAGGGATCACAGTCTTTCCTGTCCTCAGCTTCTTAGCTTCTGGACTTTCTATAACTTGGATTGGAGTGGCAGCAACAGGAGTAGGATGCAACAGGAGAGCATCTCTTTCACTTGTTGTGCTAGTCTGTTGTTCTATTATACTCTCAGCAGACTCTCCAAGTTCAATAGCAGTAGCCTCTACAGCAGGCTTTTCTGCATGCTCAACAGCAGGCTCAATAATAGGCTCTTAAACAGTAAGTGGCCTCTCAGCTGAAATTGGAGATTCTCTGACTGTTTCAGATGGTTCTTCAGAGAAAGTGACTTTTCTCTTTGCCTTAGACTTGGCAATACTTCCAGTGGGTTTAGCTGTAGGAGGTCCTCTAGCAGAACTCCTAGTCCTCATTCTCTTCAGTGGTTGGATAGGGACAGCTTCATCTGATTCTGTCCTTTCTGGAGAAGATCCAGTCTCCATGTTCTCCACCTCTTTGGTGAAATCATCAATCACCTTTTCAGAAATCATAACTTCAGTCTGTGCTGATCCAGCTTCAACAGCAGTGCTTACTGTTTGATCAGCAGACTTACTAGTTTTACCCTCCTTCTTGCTCTTCTTAGAAGGAGCCTTTCTCTTAGAAGTTTCCATACTTCTAACAAGCTCGTATAATTTGAATTCTTTACCCCCATGAATAGGTTTTCCACCACCCATTGGGCACCTCAAGGTAGCAAACAGATGACTAAGTAATATGGCATAATTTTTCTTCTTGTCACTTAGCAGATCATAGACATGAACTGCCCAGTTAACCTTCAAACCATAGAATATGTAGATCATTGTGTAATACCTTCTTCTGGGTAACCCATCCAGTGAGCTGGTACTACAATCCAACACTTTTGCAATAATATCCATAAATCTCTGATATTCATCTTTCAGTTGAGTCTTCATCAGAGACCCAGTCAGCTTCTCTCCCTTCTTTGCACAAATCAACCAAAATTCCTCCTTTTTTGCAGACCCCAGGTCTGTTACATCTCCTCCCTCCTTTTTCAGCCCATATACTTCACTTAACATGGCAGCAGAGATACAAATCTTCTTACCCCCAATTATGGCAGTCATAGTGGTCTTATCATTGTTGAACTTCCTGGTATTGTAGAAGTGTTCTACATCCTCCAGATAAACCCTATCTTCATGAGCCTCTAAAACGGGTACCAGAGATGCTTCTTTAATTTTGTTCAAAATTTCCCTCATCAAATCAGTACCGGTTGCGAAGAATTTGTCGAAGTTCAGATATCTGCCCTCAGTAATGGCCATTTTTGTGAATAAGTGATGAAAATCTGTAGAAAATAGAGAGCTAGAAAACAGGTAACTTTGAGAGTTAGAGAATTTGAGAGTTTTGTGTGCGTAAGACGACTGTTCTGTTCAGATCGGATTTTATACGTTTCCTTAGGTTTTGGTTATCATGATTAATCTGATACGTAGGATTGATCTGACAGTTTTAAATCGTGCGGGTGAGAATTGCGGATTTCAATTTTATTATTTTATTGTCAGACGGGCGGGAAACTCTATCGACACCTATCTGTTACTTATGAAAGCGTGTTTCTAAAGATGCGATTTATAACCATGCTTATATAAGATATCAGATGAGTAGAGTTTAACTTATCTGACAGACGAGTGATCTGTTATCTGTTATTACTAGAGAAAGCCAATAGCTAGTAATCTTCCTCTGCTGTTTGTCAATCCAGCAAGGTAGTTTAATCTTCAATCTTCAAGAATTAAGAACAGATCTTCTGATAACGTAACTTCAACTAACTGTCATTAACAAATTTCATCTTTTAATCAGAAGTACCGCTAGTCTTACACGTTCCCCCTGACTTTAAGAATTCATAAGTTAACTAGTATGTTGAGATTTAATCCTTGAATATGATAACGGATGATTGTGCTGATGAACTTTAGTCTTCTGATAAGTTCCCCCTCAGCTTATGCATCCAAATTAAGTAGCCCTAGCTCAACTCTTAGAGTTGAGAACCTTACTTCACTTAAAGGTTTAGTGAAAATATCAGCAATCTGATTGTCTGTATGAACATACTCAATCATAACATTTCCTTTTTCCACATGATCTCTAATGAAGTGATGCTTGATCTCAATATGTTTAGTCCTGGAATGACTTGTAGTGTTCTGAGTAAGTGAGATTGCACTTGTATTGTCACAGTAAATTGGAATTCCACTGATTTTGATATTGTAGTCCTCTAGTTGATGTTTCAACCATAGTATCTGTGCACAGCAAGCTCCAGCAGCTATATATTCAGCTTCAGCAGTAGATATAGAGACCGAAGTTTGTTTCTTACTCATCCATGAGATCAGACGACTACCTAAGAACTGACAGGCACCTGTTGTGCCTTTCCTGTCAATCTTGCAGCCAGCAAGGTCTGAATCTGAATATCCAATAAGTTCAAATCCAGATTCTCTAGGATACCACAATCCCAATTCTTGAGTGCCCTTAATATTGTTCAGTATCCTCTTGGCAGCTAAGAGATGAGATTCCTTGGGATTTGATTGAAATATTGCACAAACCCCAACAGAGTACATGATATCAAGTCTGCTTGCTGTTAAGTATAACAGTGACCCAATAATGCCTCTATATTTGGTTATATCTACTGATTTGCCATCTTTATCTTTATCTAAGCGAAGACTTGTAGACATAGGAACAGTAGCAGTAGAGCTAGTTTCCATACCAAATTTCTTGAACAGATCTCTTGTGTATTTTGCTTGGTTGATGAAAATTCCATCAGGCAACTGTCTAACTTGCAGACCAAGAAAATAATTGAGTTCACCCATAATGCTCATTTCAAACTTGTTCTGCATGAGCTTGGAGAACTTGTCACACATCTGTTGGTTAGTTGAACCAAAAATAATATCGTCCACATATATTTGCACAATTAATATATGATTTTCCCATTCAATTGTGAACAAGGTTTTATCTACCTTACCTTTACGAAATTCTTTAATTAAAAGAAAATCAGATAGGGTATCATACCATGCTCTTGGAGCCTGTTTCAGTCCATAGAGGGCTTTCTTTAGACGATACACCTTGTTTTTTTGTTGATAAGTTTCAAATCCAGGTGGTTGTTCAACATACACTTCTTCTTGCAATTCTCCATTGAGAAATGATGACTTCACATCCATCTGATAGACAGTGAAGTTCTTATAAGCAGCATAGGCTAGAAACAGTCTGATTGCTTCAAGTCTTGCTACTGGTGTGAATGTTTCATCAAAGTCAATGCCTTCTTCTTGACAATAACCCTTGGCCACTAATCTTGCTTTATTTCTGGTGACAACACCATCTTCATTCATCTTATTTCTGAAATCCCATTTAGTGCCAATGACTCTTTGATGACTTGGTCTAGGAACTAAGTACCATACTTCATTCCTTTCAAATTGATTCAACTCTTCTTGCATAGCTTCTATCCAGAAGGAATCATTTAGAGCTTCTTCAATTTGTTTAGGCTCTATTTGAGATAGAAAGGTGACAAACATAGCATCTTGTGCAGCATCTCTTCTTGTTTTCACCCTGTCTAAAGGATCACCAATCACCAACTATGGTGGGTGGTTCCTGAGCCATCTAAGATCAGGTTGCAGGTCTGGATGTTGTCCTCTGTTTTGATCTTGCAACACTACTGTTGGAGTTCCAGTAGTAGTCTGTTGAACATTTGTAGTCTGTTGAACAGTCTCTGGTCTGTCAGCTATTTGCAGCTCGTCTGTCAGACATTCAGCACTGTGAATTTGAACAACACTTTAGTTAGCAGCTGAATTGAGATTAGGTAGTATGATGGGAACATATTCTTCATTCTTTCTAATATTCAACTTCTGTAAATCAGTAGACAGATCTTGATTAGTAATTTGATTCTTTTCAGAAGATTGACTTGGCTCATCAAATACTACATGGATAGATTCTTCTATTAGCAATGTTCTTTTGTTAAAAACTCTATAAGCTTTACTAACAGTAGTATATCCTACAAAAACAGCTTCATCAGTTTTTTCTGCAAATGCAGTAAGGTGATTTTTTTCCATTATTTAACACAAAGCATTTACAACCAAAAAATTTAAAGTAATAAATGTTTGGCTTCCTGTTGTTCCAAACTTCATATGGAGTCTTGTTCTGATTTTTGTTGATCATGCATCTGTTCTGGGTAAAGCAAGCTGTATTTGTTGCTTCTGCCCAAAATCTATGTGGCAGCTTAGCTTCAGCTATCATGGTTCTGACAGCTTCTTTTAGTGTTCTATTACTCCTTTCAGCAACACCATTCTGTTGAGGGGTTCTAGCAGCTGAATACTCATGATGTATTCCTTTGATATTACAGTACTCTTCAACAGTAGAGTTTGTGAACTCTGTCCCTCTATCTGATCTGATCTTCAATATTTTTGTACTTTTCTCATTTTGGATCAGTTCCATCAGATTAGTAAGATGTTCCTTGGTTTCACTTTTCTTTTTCATGAATATCACCCAAGTATATCTTGAATAATCATCCACAACAGCTAGGCAGTATTTCTTTCCACCATTGCTGACTGGATCAATGGGTCCAAATAAGTCCATGTGTAGCAGCTCCAAGATCCTTTCAGAAGATTGGTGCTTCTTGCTTTTGAATGATGACTTGATTTGTTTACCCTTCTGACATGCGTCACAGAGCTTGTCTTTGCTCATGAATGTTTTTGGAATCCCTTCTACCAAATCATTCTTTATTAATCTATTGATGGTCTTGAAGTTTAAATGATTCATCCTTTTGTGCCATAGCCAGCTAACTTCACTTGGTGTTGATGCCACCAAACAAACAATTGAATTCTTGTCAGCAGAACTCCAGTCGACTATCTGTTAAGAAGATGACTGAATATCCTTTGTCACAAAATTGACTTATGCTTAGCAGATTATATTTGAGACCTTTAACATATGAGACGTCAGATATCTCAATGTTTCCTTTAATTAGTCTTCCATTAGCTACAATCTTGCCTTCTTTGCTGTCTCCAAAAGTAACCTTTGGACCATCCACAGCAACTGCATCAGTCAGCTCATGTATGCTTCCACACATGTGCCTTGAACAACCACTGTCCATGTACCAAATCTTCTCTACTTTACTCCTACTCCTAATCCTAACCTACAAAACAAAAATAAAATTGTTTTAGGTACCCTTATTGAGAGGGTCCTGAAGGATTAGTTCCACCTTTGACAAACCAAGATGTTGATGTCTTAGGCTTCTTATGCTTCTGAGTTTTGACAGGGGCATGAACAGTTTTATCATTATCATAATTGGCAGATAAGTCATGTTGATGATCAGTATGATAAGAATAATGTCCATAAGCAGGGTAAGGTGCATGATAAGCAGGGTATGCATGCATTGGATGAGCAGGGTAAGGTGCATAGTAAGTTGGAAATTGAGGTGCATGATACATAGGAGGATATGCAGCAGGTTGCACATAATAAGACTCATTTCCATACCAAGCATTTTGATTTTTCTTATTCTTATGCTTCTTTGGTTTACTAGTTGCTTGCTCATTAACAGACGACTTAGTTTTACCACTAGTCTGATTCAGTTTAGCTTTATCAGCAGACTTCTTAGTACTCTGTTGTTTGGGCTTACTGGTCTGTTTACCTATACTAGGCTCTTTGCACTTTTTAGCCTTAGGAGATTTCTTCTCCTTTACCACTTTCTCAGGTGAAGCAGGTCTAGCAGTTTGAACATACAGAATGACCTTACTATTGTCAGCAGATATAAATTTTTCAGTATGGTTCAATTCTTGCTTATCATGTTCTAAAGGCATCTTCTGTTTACTAGACATATGAATGGATGCAACAGATGATTTCTCATGAGACTCAATAACTTTTTCAAGTTCCAGGATTTTTCCTTTATAAACTTCACATTCAGCTTTCAGAGATTCATGTTCTTGCTCAAGCTGTTTATATTCAGCTGATTCTCTTGGCTTTTCAGCTGTGAGTTTCAGTGAACGATTTTGCCCTTTTAGCAATATCATCTCTTCCTTAAGCTTTTTATATGCTTCAGTAATACCAGTATTGTTAAGCATCATTTGTTCAAATGAATTAAATAATTCATTGTCAAGAGGAGTTACCTCATCCTCTGAGTCATCAGATTCCTTAGCCATTAGACAGAGGAGTGCAGGTTTTTCTTCATCAGACGATTCTTCATCAGACGTGTCTGAATCTGAATCAGATGAGTAGACAGCAGCCACCTTTTCTGCTTCAGCCATCATTGCCTTGCCTCTCTGATGCTTTCTTTCTTTTCTGATTTTCTTCTCTTCTTCAGTGTATTTCTCTGCTTTTGGATATTGACAGTCTTTAATGAAGTGTCCCAATTTCCTGCAGTTATAACACATTAGTTTGGCTTTATAATCCTCTTTATCTTGAGAAGAAAAGTTAGGTTTAGAAGTAGAAGCATTGTTGTATTTGTTCTTCATTTTTCTCTTGTAGAACTTCTTAAAATTATTCATCAGCAATGCAACATCTCCAGCTGTGTACTCCTTTTTGTTGAGTAGAGTGGCTTCATCAGATGAGTCCACTTATTTACTTTTCTGTGCTGGTCTTCTGGGATTTTCAGCAGCAACCAGGGCAGCTGTGGGTCCTGAAGTTGAGGTTTCTTCAATTCCCATTCTAGGCAGTTTATACTCATATGCCTTGAGTACTGAGAACAGCTCTGTAAGAGAGATTTTTGTCAAATCCCTTGATTCTTCCATTGCTGTCACCTTCATATTGAATTTTGGAGGTAAAGCCTTCAGCACTCTGATGGTTATCTCCTTGTCCGTGAAGGTTTTTCCAAGCTTCAAGACTTCATTCAATGTTCTGGTGAACCTGGTATCCATCTGATCAATGGTCTCTCCAGATTTCATCTTGAAATTGTCCAGCTTTTCCAGAGCAACACTCAGCTGATGCTCTTTAATGGCGTCATTTCCTTCGCTCATATCTCTGACTTTATCCCACATCTCCTTTGCAGTTTTGCAATGTTTGACCTTGTCAAACCGATCATTGTCCAGGGCTTTAGTCATGATGAATCTTCCGACCTTATCCAGATTGAAAAGCTTTATTTCTTCTGGAGTCATCTCATGAAGATCTTTTTCCACAACCGTATCAACTTCATTGATCTTTATGGTCTTTGTGAATCTGAATGGACCTTTAATGATACATGTGTACATGTTATCATTATAAGCAGCTAGGAAAATATCCATTCTGATTTTCCAGTCTTCAAATGACATACCAGCAATGTGGGGAACATGGCTGATACAGTCCATTTTTCAAAAAGTTTTAATTTTCAAAAAGATGCTCTTTTGAAAAGTTTTGAAAAACCTTTGAAAAACCTTTGAAAAACACTTGGATCAAGCTTGTTGATCAGGCAGCTGATTCTAATGAACCACCTGCTTTGATACCACTTGTTGGTCCCAAGTGGTCAGATGAGGTCTAGTGGGGGGGGGGTGAATAGACCTCTAAAAATTTTAGACTTAAAACTTTTTGCTCTTCTGTTAGCAGACTAAGCTGATGAAGAACAGTAAGATGACTATGCTGATCGTGAACAAATCTTGAACAGCAGAGTGACCACTCTTCTTACAATTTACTTAGCTGATTTCAGTGAAAATCAGTTTTATCAAGAGTGTACTTGCAGCGGATGTTTGAAAGTGTTTTTCACAAGTAGACTAAGTCCTTAAAAAGATTTTATCCCCAGTTTTAAAACTCCTTATAAAATCTTTTGATAATTCGAAGTGTAAACTTATGCAACTTCAAAATATGCAAGAAAACTTTAAGTGCAAGAATAACACAAAGAATTTTTATAGTGGTTATATGGATAAAAATCCTTTAGTCCACTCTTCCAGATCACTTAGATTCTGGGTTATACTATAAACACACAGTTTACAATATTTCTCCACTTATACCTAGACAACAAATGAAAAGGCTATAAGCTCACAATAGGAAATCACAAAGAAGACCTATCCTCTGAAGTTAAATTGCTCACAAAGACGGATTTAATCTTCGCACAACACTTAGCTAATACAAATCACTCAGAATGTATTTTTCTATTTCTTCAACTGGGTTTCTGTCAACAGATGACTTCCACCAGACGAGTGAGCTGTTCAAGCTTCTTTAGACTTAGACAATTTTCTGCTTCAAAAACGAAATCTCAGAAATGTTGTTGTTTTTCTCTTTTCGAACTCAGCTCTATTTATACTTGGATTTAAAAATATGACCGTTGAAGGAAATCAAATCTCAAATCCATAGCCTTAGCCAGATTCAGAACGGCTTCCTGCTACTGTACCTTTTCTGCTGTACTTTCCTGTAGCTGCATTAAATGCACTCTGCTGATCCGAGAGTAAATTCTAATCATTTGCCATTACTACCCTTCTCTTGCAGCATTTATTACACTAAGTGCATTTATTACCGTTGGACTAGTCTCTTGATCTCTTCTACTCTGCTGATCGAAGCAACCCATCTGATAGGCACTCTGCTGATCAAACTCTGAACTAATCTGATTTGAGTCAGCTGATGGTCTGCCCTTCTGTTTGCTGTTTGAGCATGAGATCACTAGTCTTCTGGGCTTTGAACTTTGAACTCTTCTGATGTCTTCTTTACTTGTTCAAAATTCTTCTAAGGGAACTAAGCTTTCCATACTTAGCTGATTATGATGTTTTGGAAATCATCAAAACCTTCCCTTAATTACTTATCTTCTTTGCACTTTCTCTTCATCTTCATTCAACAATTAATTAATTCGTTCACAGGACTTGCCGATGGGAAGAATGAAAGGATAATCACATGGCTATTATCGAATACATCTGCTATCGAGCTGGATGTGATTCCCTCAGTCGATATTATGGAGATCGATGAGCCAAGGATCTCTTGGATCGACCCTTTTATTGCCTATCTCAAAGAAGGAAAGCTTCCAGAAAACACAAACGAAGCTCGAAGGATTAAATACCGAGCGCCATCATTCACTCTAGTTGATAATCAACTCTATAAACGATCCTTTTCTGGAATTTTTTTAAAATGTATCTCTGAAGTTCACTATAATGCTATTCTAAAGGAAGTTCACGAGGGAGAGGCAGGAAGTCATTGCGGTGCTCGGGCATTAGCTCTTAAATGCTCGAGATCAGGATATTATTGGCCTACTCTTTTCACTGATTCTGTTGATTATGTGAAGAAATGCCACCATTGTCAAATTCATTCGAATTTGATCCATCAACTGTCTTAACATATGCACTCAATTCCGACCTGTTGGCCTTTTGATAAGTGGGGGATCGATATTGTTGGGCCATTTCCAACAGCAAGAGCCCGGAAGAATTATGTATTGGTTGCAGTAGAATATTTCAGCAAATGGGTCGAATGTGTTGCTCTGACCAAGATCACTCAGTTCCAAGTTATTAATTTCTTATGGAAAAATATTGTCTGTAGGTTCGGGATTCCTAGGATCTTAATATCTGATAACGGAACGCAGTTCGCCGGGAAAAGAATCTCAGAATGATGCGAAAAATTCGGAATACAACAGAATTTCGCATCAGTAGGGCATCCTCAAGCTAATGGATAAACTGATGTCGTGAACAGAGAGATCGTCCGATCTCTGTAAAAACGTCTATCTGAGGCAAAAGGAAAATGGCTCGACGAACTGTCAGGAGTTTTATGGGCCAATAGAACTACTGTTAAAGCTGCAACCGGAGAAACTCCGTTCAGTCTGGTTTATGGGTCGAAAGCTGTCATTCCAGTCGAGAACCTCGTACCATCTCCCAGGGTCGAATTTTATAATCCCGAGGAAAATCGATCTCTAAGGGAAATGGAAGTTGATCACGCAGACAGTCGAAGGGACCGTGCAAAGTTGAAAATTCAATCTACCAAGTCCAGCATGGAAAAATCTTATAATCGAAACGTTCGAATCCGAACATTCAAAGTGGGAGATCTAGTGCTCAAGAAATTGGAAGTGTCGAAGCATGTTGGAAAACTTCAACCTAAATGGGATGGCCCCTATGTAATCGTTGAGGTTGGAAAGAAGGGTTCTTACAAAATTGCTCATCCTAACGGAGAGGTCCTACCTCGGGCATGGAATGCTGTTAATTTAAGAAGATATTATGGAAGATGAAGATGGATAGTTGAATTATAGGCTACTATTATTTAGTCATCTCGTTCTGTTTTCTTTGTTTCTCATGATTAAGAAGACTATATGTTCAATGAAAATTCATTTCGACAGAGTTATTTATTCAATGAAAGTTCAGTTCGCCAAAATTCTTATTTATTCGTCATATTCTGATATTATCGATCTCTATTCATCTATTATCAATCTCTATTTATCTCCATCAACTATTAAACGGGTGAAAGCTGTTGCTACGACCCTCGAAAATCGACCAAGGATGAAAGCCGTTGCTACGCCCCTTGGATCGAAAAATAAAAATGGGTGACAACCCTCGGGCTAAAAATGCTCTGAAACGACTAAGGGTAAAAGCCGTTGCTACGCCCCTTAGATCGAAATTATTAAATGGGTGAAAGCTGTTGCTACGACCCTCGGGCTAAAAATGCTCTGAAACGAATAAGGGTGAAAGCCATTGCTACGCCGCTTAGATCGAAATTATTAAATGGGTGAAAGCTGTTGCTACGACCCTCGGGCTAAAAATGCTCTGAAACGACTAAGGGTGAAAGCCGTTGCTACGCCCCTTAGATCGAGATTATTAAATGGGTGAAAGCTGTTGCTACGACCCTCGGGCTAAAAATGCTCTGAAACGACTAAGGGTGAAAGCCGTTGCTACGCCCCTTAGATCGAAATTATTAAATGGGTGAAAGCTGTTGCTACGACCCTCGGGCTAAAAATGCTCTGAAACGACTAAGAGTGAAAGTCGTTGCTACGCCCCTTGGATCGAAATTATAAAATGGGTAAAAGCTATCACTAAGACCCTCGAAGATGAATAAGGGTGAAAGCCGTTGCTATGCCCCTTAAGTCTAAAGTATAATCAAGATCGATCGAAATTCTGTCATATTCCTTCTGCACAATTATTGAATTAAAAATCAAGAATATTATTCGAGTTAAGGAAAATATTTCTTCGAACTTGGAGAATCCCCAAGAATTCTATGTTAAACAAAAGTAAAATTATTCGAAGTTGTTTTATGAAGTTACAAGACCGTGGATCATTAGGTGACGGGGATAAAAATTTATTTCCATTAAGGTTTTTAAGTTGCCTTATAAATTGACGAGATCGTGGAACGACAAGATGGCAGAAAGATCGAAATCAGGATCTGTTAAAGCAAAGACAGGAAAAGAAAAATATAAAAATAAATAATTTCATTTATAAGCTGTTCGAACGATTACAAATGATTCCTCGAAATACAGAGATCAAAATACAACGAGAAGATTTGAATTCAAAAAGGTTACATTTGTTCCTATCTTACTACAAGTGCTACAAAAAAGCTAGAGGTCTTCGAACCAAATGAGGGTATAGCTAGAGGTCTTCGAACCAAATGAGGGAAAACAGAGGAGCAGGGTCGGAACTTGCCTCCCGCACTCGTAGCAGATCCAAGATCTTCGTCCGAAAACAATGATGACCACGAGCTTAAAAACGAAAACCAGCGGTGAGGAGACAGTTTTCCAGCATTCTTGCTACCGGACCCCCACTGGCTCTCTAAGACTATTATCCGGTCAAGGAAAGGAGGAAGCATATCCAGTTAGAGTACTTAAGAGCAATCTTGAAGACATCATTCCCCGAGAAAGCACCTCGAAGAAGTTGATGCTCGAGATTTAAAGAACTCCTCTAGAAATTAATCCACTAACTGACCGGGTGAAGCGACAGAATACCGGAATTCTAACCCCTCTCAAAAGAGATGACTCCAAAGAAGCAGGTCGCCTTCCGGTACCCTAGTCGCAATCCTTTTCGCCTGCCGATACCCTAGTCGAAATTGTTTCCCATACAGGGACGCCGAGGAGATCGAGAAAGAAAGTTCGGACTCGAATCTCGAACATTTTAATCGCTGACATCAAGTGGAATATGGAGTTGATCGATGGGAGTAGAAACACAACCATGTCGATCGAACGAAACATTTACAGACGAGTAAAAATATGAAGGTAATTTTGGAACTATATATAGGGGGAGGAATTTTACATCAACGGTTTAGATCTCGTGGAATGAACGACCACGATACAAGCATTAAACGCTCTGACCGTTCCACTTCCCAAGAAATTAGGGATTGTTTGGCTAAAAGAATATGGGACGTGACATTAAAAGTTCAAAGGTAAATCCAATCGCAACAAGCAAGAAAAATGTCCAATCTGTGCTACCTTTAATACAAGAATCAACGCTCAACTCTAAGGTCGAGAACCCGAAAAGTTGAAGTAAAAAAAAAATAAAAAAAAACAACAACATTTCGACAGTATTACCGCTACAACAAGATTATGTTACAACGAAGAAAAATCCTAGTACAACTAAACGAAATTATTCTCGGAAAGGATTTTTCGAACTTCAGCACTGCGATCAGCATACCCGCTGATATAAGCTTCCCTCTCACGAAGCTCGGAGTTTTTCTTCTCACGCTCGTAGATATCTTTGAGTCTCTCTAATTCTGAGCTCAACTTCTCCGAGAGCCCTCCAACCCGAACATGGGCACCCTTTTCTCTCTCCTGAGATAATTTCTCCTTAAAGAATCTATTAGCTTCCAGTGCGCGATCCAGCTCAATCTTCTTCCTGGCTAGCTCAAGAGTAATAGTAGCTCGTTGTTCGATCTCATGCTTTGCCAACGCATGGAGCCTAGAAAAGTCTTCACCAGCAAGAACTTGTAAGAAAATGTGTCAAGGCTAAAATAAGAAAACTAGAGAGCCAGGATAAGGAGGTTAACAAGAATTACCTGGGCAAGGAAATCCGACCCAGACTGAAACAAGAACGAAGAATATTCTCCTTTTGATAGAATTGCCTCGGAGATAGAGATATTGGCCCGAAGAAAGGTCGGATCGGATTTCTCGTATGATACTTTGTCAAAATGAATTATGTCCCTCTTAAAGGGGGAGACACCAAAAGGAAACAATAAATTGAAAGATTCTCCGACCTTTGAGGGAGCGGACCGAACAGGAAAGGGTGCGCGCGCAGAGACATCCTCCCCAAAAGAAACCTTTTTAGTTTTCTTGTTTGAGCCCCTGGTTTTCAAGCATGAAGAAGGGGCGACAGTCGAAGATTTATCTCCTTCATGGAAGATCAGCTCGTCGGAAGTAATGGACTTAATCGGAGCTCGTCTCCCTTTCTTTATAATTCTGCCGTTATTAGGTTTGGGAAGAGGCACGGAAGGAATTACGGGAACATTCGGATTATTATTCATCTATTGGCTTTCGGATAATTATTCGACAGTAATAATTTTCGACTGTTCGAGATCATAGAAAGATGGATTCGTAGGTGGTCAAAATAAGGGTCTGGGAGCTCGAATTTTGATTTACTTCCCGAGGCTCCGATCACCGTGTATGATTATTTCGTAAACAAGGTAAAATGGCATTAGTATTTATAAGAGAAGCGGCATCAATCAAATCACAATAATTGACAAATCACCACTCCCAAGGAAAGATTCGATGACGCAAGCGAGTATGCAAGAATGACGTTATAGAGTTCAACAAAATGGTCGAGCTGGCATTAGATCAAACATGGCACGAAGGGAAAAGTCTAAATTCAAGCATCCACAAAATAAGACAGGCATAAGACTATGAAAACAAATCTGCAATTACAATGGTTCGCTAAGTAAACCCTATTACATGATAATTATTAATGGCAAGATTCCTTCACGCCAGAACTGTTATCCGATCTCTCTTGCTCATTCCCTACAACAGAATCGCCCTCCGAGCTATCGGAATCACCACTGCTCGAGCTACCTTCTTCTTCATCATTACTTTGGTCATCAGCTGCAGATTTACTTGACTCGGAAGACGGAATGCCTCGCTCTCCCTGGTCGCTGGAATCCCCTTCGATATCCACCCCTTCATCCTCAGATTGCGCTTCAAGCACATCAGGGTTTGGCATCGGCACTCCAAATTCATCAAGGAAGGGAAAAACTCGTGGTTTTGAAGGTTCGGAATTTTCGGAGGTAGAGAGGAGGCTTTATAATCATTTCCATGGACATTCTTATAGGGACTCATGAACTTGAGGTAATCCCCAAGGGCACCACGAATTTGTCCAGCCGAAATGAGCTGTTGAACTCCTTTACAGTAGAAGGATTGGTTGATTTCCCCTGATCGTAATCGGACAAGAGCATCAAGGAACGGGGACTCCAAGAATTCCCTTATGGCTGGAAGTTTGGCCTCGGATCGCCCCCTATCATAAGATTGATCAGCAAGTGCCTTAGCTTGCCCGAGATCCGATCTTAATTTTTCTACTTCTTCCTCGAGGGCCCTTTTCCCCTCAAGTTCCTTCTTAGCTTCCTCGAGCTCTTTCTCGACCTCAGATAACTTAGTCGTAGTATCCTTCAACTGATCGGCCTTAGTAGCCTCTTCCCTCAGGATATCGTGAAGGGCTTTCTAGGCCATCTGAGACTCCTCGTTTAATATGGCAAGTCGATGAGCCTGATGATTGAATAAGTCTCCGGCCTACAGAAGAAAATAAATATTAAATGACGAAGCAAAAGTTTTGAGGAAAAATTAATATATTTGAAAACTTAGGTACCTTTTGTAGAGCATAAACGTAATCACCTGCGATCTCGAAGTCGTTTTTAAGAAATAGTTCGGTGTTATCATCCTTAAATCTCCCGGCCATGAATATCCGAAGAGACTTATCCACTGCGTGTTCACCATCAGGGCCCAAATCGGACTCGATGGTTCCACTCTCCGGGAATCCAGCAGCCCCTGGCCCTTGAAGGTGGTCCTCTATGAAATCGGCCAGGTCTGGCTCGGAACGGCCAGCCCGATATTGGATCGAACCCGGTCCTCGACCAAAAGGCTTCACCCTTCTAGAGGACTCGGGGGCATTGCTACTTCTTTTACGAGCCATTCTCGCCTCCAGTATCTCCTGGGCTCGGACCTCTTTAGGGGTATAATGGATGTATCCCGCCGCATTTGGGTTAGAAGAACCGGTTGGAAAAACGGACCGAAGAGGACCGAGAGCTCGAAAATTGGAAGTTCCCTCGATCGCAGCCTGAGGTTGAGAAGTTCCCTCAATAGCAGTCTGGGGAAGAGTCACCATAGCATTCGGGACCACGGGGGTATCGACCTCAGGAACGGATTTTACAACCTTCCGGGAAACCTTTGATTTTTGACGGTGAGGTCGGCCTTGGCTACCCTTCGAAAAGAAAGCGACGACCGAACCAGCTATAAACGTCCGCAATTTATCAACGATCCCAACTGCGGAATACAAGGGAATTAGCTCTGATTATAGAAAGATAAATCAAGATGTATATGATATTTTAACGCCCCTAAAGTGGAGGGAGCAACAGCAGGGTTGACCTCTCCTTCGACCCTTCCAGGTTGCCCGGTTGAATTGTTATTTGGCGTAATCAGAGCCTCTCCGTAATCGATCGCAGGGACAGGAAAAGAGCATGTGTTGAGCCCAGCCAATCGCAAAACCGCCTCTTGGGTCATCAAAGGAGTCTGATGAAGGTCGGTTCGAAGGGATTGCAAGAATTCATCTGAGATATCATGGCTCATATCTCCCCTAAGGCGTCGTCTGCCATAGATCCATGACTTTGCCCCGGGCCATCTATGTGGAATCGGCTCGGGATTATCCGCAAAAGGCGGAGAGTCTGGGCCACGGACGAAAAAGAATTCTTGTTTCCAGCCTTTCAAATTGCTACTAACGTTGGTCGATAAAATCGATATATTCGATCTCTGAGAAAAGTATACATAACCGGCGTTCGAAGCCGTGGAAGAGGTCATTTGGAAAATTCGGCAGAAATTTTGGAAAGCTGCATTTTTTCCTTTGGCTTTCATCAGGACGCAAAAGGCTATTATAAATCCGATTGAATTTGGCAGGATTTGAGAGGGAGAAAGCTTGAAAGCTTCCATAATACTGCATATCAAAGGAGGGAAAGGAATACGTAAACCATAGTGGAACTGTTTAATATAAAAAGCTTGACACCCTTCAGGAGGATCGGTGACTCGCTGTTCGGGGGACGGAATGACGATCGAATACCCAGGGCCAATATACCTGCCAAATTCTGCCTCCAATTGCTCCCGATTTCCTTGGGTGTAGCGACAAATGGTCTCATCTGCCATATCCTCGGTCATATTTAGCCCCGCACTGGTCGACGGCTCTACCCAGCTAAGGATCGTGCCCACGACGATGCCGCCTATGCTATACTTCATTTGCTCATTCTTCCCCAAAGGAAGGTCATCATCCTCTTCGACATCCTCGTCGGAGACTGTCGCCTCGCTCGAATTATCATCTCCGCTATCCCCTGAATCATTATCCGATTCTCCTCCCTCTCTGTTGGAATCGGAATTGGGGCTCGGATTTCCCATATTCTCCAATGTGGAGGGTCGAATATCCTCAATCTGCATCCCCCCAGGACCACTCTCTTGACTTTCCACTACTTGAGACTTACCTTTCAGGTCTATGGTGCTGGACATATTGAATGGATGAAGATTGGTCGAAGAAATTGCAAAAACTCTCTTATCGATCTATTCGCTCCGATATAGAGTTTCTTAGAACCTATGCAGATCAGCGGCCCGCGATCAACATATATATATACAGGGACAAAATGGGAAATTGCAAACCAGTCCCCGAGTAACCGCGACGGTTGGACTCCCCAAGGGTGAATTTAAAATTGTATTTTCGATAATTACAATTATGACCCCTATATTTTCCGGAATCATGAGCTGAAGGCCAATATTTGAAGAGATGTTTTCCGTGGATGTCGATTCCATATTATCCCACCTGATGGGGGCTATTTCGCACCCTACATACTGATCAGATCGAACAAAGATTATAAGATCGATTCGACCAATTATAAAGGATCGGGATCTTCTTACAGACCCTGCCAAATGCCGCTCGCTCCGAGTAAAGATTATACTCCGGACCCAAGAAGGATAGTTGGGCCGAGTCCAAGCAGGACTATGATTCCTTGTAATACTAGGTTTAGCGTAATATATATACCTAGTTATTCATTGTATGAGGGGACTACGAATTCTCTTAATTCTGAGATTACACAAGAATACATTAATAGAACTCAATAATATCCATTATTATTGCAGAATTCTACATTCATATTGGAGTATTCTTAATTTTGTTAATGGTTTTACTTCTTGCCTTTGATTATTGCTTTTCTTTGTAAACGATCCATCCAGAATAAAGTAACAGAGCCCAATATACTGAATAATTCAATATCCAAACCCCCGATATCACAAATTCACTGATATTAAATTAACCTGACGAAAAACGGTTAAATCAGTTGGCGCCCACCGTGGGGCCAGGTTAATTATTCGATCGACATATGGCTCGCCCAAGGAAAAGCGCCCGTGTCGGAGCAAGAAGTAACACAACCACCGGTCATAACACATCTGAAGATCCACAGGAGAACGACAATAATAACGTTCCCAACACCGACGAGAATTTGCAGAATACCCATCCCCGACATCAGGAACCCCTAGAAGGTCCTCCCGGTACGATACAGGAAGAGCCGGAAGTCCCCGAGATCCCCGTTCCTCTCCCGGGTGCTCAGGAGAAATTACGACAAATAGCGATGCTCGTTAAATCGCTCTCCCCAGAAGAATTACTTGTGCTTGATCAAATTCCGCGAAACCCTAGGGCTGCCAGGACAATTCCTGCTCGGAGAACGCCCGGACAAAACGATCAAGTATCTCAACAAGCTGATAGCCCACCAAGCGAGCACCGCTCACTACACAGTCCACAACAGGACAATTCAAAACCCTTCGACAATAATCCTCGAAGAAAACCAGGTCACAGAAAAACCCAGGCGAAGCGCAGTGGATCCAGGGAACGTACAATTATCCCAATTGATGATGACATAGATGATACAATCCCTGATCGACCACGAACGGCTCGACTGACGGAAAGAGAAATTGAAAGGATGGTGCAGGACCGACTCGAACAACGCTTACGATCTATTCAAAATCCGTGGGCCCGAACCACGGAACTCCAGGAGAGCCTTGCGGCCTGTTCTCCCTTCTGCAGGGAAATAAAAGAGGCACAATCGATCGGACAAGTCCCGGGTAGACTACCTCGCTATGATGGAACCACTGACCCGGATGATTATATTTTTAGCTTTACGAATATAATGAATTTATATGCCCACTCTGCCGAATTCACTGCCAAATTAATGGTAACTACATTCGAAGGACTCGCATTGGACTGGTTCGCGAAACAACCTGCCAACTCCATATTCAGCTTTAGGGAACTCTGTAACAAATTGACGCAGCAGTTTGCCAGTCAGAAGAGACAAAAACTTCCGATGAGCTACCTTGGAACTATATATCAACAAGAAGGAGAATCCCTAAGGAATTGGTTGGCCAGATTCAACGTAGAATTACTTAAAATCGATTCCCCAAATATCGATTACATAATATCTATCCTCTTCGATCTCACTAAAAACAGGCAGTTCGGAAATGCCCTCAGTCGAAAACAACCAAGAACGTTCGCCGACATCATGAGCCTGGCGTCTAAGTATATGACCCAAGAAGAGATGAATTCCTTTAAGGATAAGAACAAAAACAAAGTCGCGGCTACAGGGTCTAAGCGGCATGACAAGATTCCCGCCCAAAGATCCTTGGATTACGAGCGATCTTCCAGGAGAGGTAACGTTTTCCAGCGACTGGAATACAGCAGAGCCGACCAAGAAAGGCAACCTAATTTCTACCAAAGACCAAGAAACCCTGAACAACCAATCAGAAGCAGAGTGAATCAAGTAGAACACCCAAGATTAAATGCTCCAATGGAAGAAATCTTGGAAGTTCTAGAAAGGAATAATTGGATTCCCGAGGCGAGGAAAATCGCTCAGCCCAGACCAGGGTCTAGAAACTATGATCAATACTGTAAGTACCATAGGGCACATGGGCATCGAACGGAAAATTGTTTTCACCTTAAAAGAGAAGTTGAAAAACTGATCGAGCAAGGAAAACTAGACGAATACATAGAACGAGATAATCGCAAAAGGGAAAGAAGCAGAAGCCCCCGGAACGGAACTCAAAGGAGAAGTTCTCATCGAAGATCACCTGAACGTCGACCTACTCAGGAATTGAATCACGACCAGGTCAATGGGACTATCCACACTATATCCGGGGGGCCTGCGGGTGGAGATAGTCGTAATGCTAGACGAAGAACGACCAGATCCATAATTGCAAATTCTAAATATCCAAAAGAAATATGGACATTAGAAAACAGGCCAACAAATCACCAGCCGATCAGCTTTAACGAAGGTGAAGTACCTAAAAACATCACTTGGGATACAAAAGAGGATAACCCAGATTTCCCTATGGTAGTGTCGTTAGAAATAGCAAATTATAATGTGAGAAGAATCCTAATCGATAATGGAAGCTCAGCAAACATCATCTCCAGAGAGGTCTTAGCACAAATGAACCTCGGGCAAATAAACCTACAAAGGGTAGCAACGCCGTTAGTAGGCTTTGGAGGCTCCGAGATCATCCCCAGCGGAACGATATCTTTAAGTGTATCGCTCGGAAAGAAACCACTTCGGACCGTGAAGTTGGTAAAATTCCTAGTGGTAGATACACCCTTCGCTTATAACGCTATATTAGGGCGACCAGCCCTTAACCTTTTTCGAGCTGTAGTCTCTACCTATCATCAGAAAATAAAATTTCCAACCGACAGCGGCATTGGAGAAATAACGAACGACCACTGTATGGCATGGGACTGCTACAGCACATCATTAACGTTGAAAGAACACCCCAAGTCAATTACTCCGAGCAAGAGAAAGATCGTAGACGATCTCACTAGAAATGAGGTCGAAATTCCTATTACTGATCGATTAGATAAAAAGGGGAAAGAACCACTAGACTTATCATTGCAACCCCCAGAACATAAAGATATAATTCTGGTAGAAGGCGACTCGTCCAAAAAGACAAGAATTGGTACAGAATTGAGCAAAGAAGGAGAAGTAATGTTAATCGAATTTCTAAGAAATAACGTGGACGTCTTCGCCTGGAGTGCAAATGACATCGAAGGGATCGATCCTCGGGTAATCAAGCATACCCTAAAAATTGATCCTTCAGCGAAACCCGCCAGACAGAAGAAAAGAAATCATGGACCAGTAAAAGATAAAATTATCAAAGCCGAGGTTGAAAGACTGCTGAAGGCAAAACAAATCCGAGAAATACATTTCTCGGAATGGCTATGTAATGTTGTACTAGTAGCAAAAGGGGATAAAAAGGACAACAAATGGAGGATGTGTAATGATTTCACCGACCTTAACAAGTTATGTCCACGCGACCCTTACCCCCTCCCAAGAATTGATTTATTGGTCGACTCGACCGCTGGCTTCGCGCTGTTCAGCATGATGGACGCCTTCCAAGGTTTTTACCAAATATACATGGACGAGCGGGATCAAGAGAAGACCGCATTCATAACCGAACAGGGAGTATACTGCTTTATAGTAATGCCGTTCGGATTAAGGAACGCCGGGGCTACATACCAAAGATTGGTAAACCTAATGTTCAGGGAGTTAATCGGAGAAATAATGGAGGTCTATGTAGACGACATGTTAGTAAAAAGTATGAATGAAGCGGATCACGTAAGACATCTAGATCGATGTTTCCGAATCCTAAGAAAATACCGTATGAAGTTGAACCCTGCAAAATGCACCTTCGGTGTTAAGTCAGGAAAATTTTTGGGATATTTGGTACACCAGCGAGGAATAGAAGCCAACCCAGAAAAAATTCGAGCCATAACTGAAATGAAACCTCCCAAGACCATCTCTCAAGTGCAAAGCTTGGTTGGGAAGATCGTAGCATTGAATAGATTCATATCTAAATCTGCGGACAGAAGCTTGCCCTTTTTCCAAACGCTTCGAAAAGCGAAAAACTTCGTTTGGACCGAAGAATGTGAACGGGCCTTCGAACAACTCAAAGAATATTTGACATCCCCTCCGATGTTGGCCAAACCAACAGAAGGGGAACCATTGTACATATACATCTCCATCTCCGATACGGCCATTAGCTCAGTACTAATTAAGATAGAGGGTTCAGAGCATAAGCCTGTCTATTATCTCAGCAAGTTATTACAAGGGGCGGAGAAGAATTACTTGGAAATAGAAAAATTCACGCTGGCCTTAGTAGTGGCTGCTCGAAAACTCCGACCCTACTTCTTAACCTACAAAATCATCGTTTTGACGAACCAACCGCTTAGGCAGATCCTAGCAAAACCAGAAGCCTCCGGAAGACTAATCAAATGGGCCATCGAACTCAGCCAATTCGATATCGACTACAAACCAAGGGTCGCCATCAAGGCCCAAGTATTGGCTGATTTTTTATTGGAAACACCAACACAATCATCAAACACCCTCCATAAGGATATATTGATCATAGAAGATCAAACCTGGTTAATGCATGTAGATGGTGCTTCAAGCCGGGAAGGAGGAGGCGCCGGAATCAACTTCACCGGACCTAATAAAGAAGATTTGAATTATGCTATTACATTGGACTTTGTCGTAACAAATAACGAAGCAGAGTATGAGGCGTTAATCGCAGGAATGGAAATGGCAATCAAAGCCAACATAAAGAGGCTAAAAGTATTAACCGACTCAGAGTTAGTACAAAGGCAAATAGAAGGCTTATACGAGGCTAAGGAATTCAACATGATCAAATACCTCGCCAAAGTAAAAGCACTGGCCGAGAAGTTTGAAGATTTCGACATACAAAACATTCCACGTTCGGAAAATAAATGGGCCGATCAACTATCTAAGTTTACAGGATCCCAAGACGGAAAGACCGAACGAGTGATCAACTGGCTGATCTCTTCTACACCGGCTGTCGACTTCGATGAGACACCGATAGTCGATATAATGGAAATCGAAGAAGTCGAAGATAATTGGATGACACCAATGATAGACTATCTTCGTGAAGGAAAACTACCATCTGATCAGAATGAAGCTCGGAAAATAAAATATCGAGCCCCAAAATATACACTCGTAGAAGGAAAACTCTACCGAAGGTCAGTATCAGGAATTCTCCTGAGATGCGTCTCTGAATCCCAAACCGCTGAAATACTGCGAGAAATACATGAAGGAGACGCGGGAAATCACAGCGGATCGTGGGCATTGGCTTTAAAATGCCTCAGAACAGGTTACTATTGGCCTACTGTAAATAAGGACGCCGCAAATTACGTCCGAGAATGTCATGATTGCCAAGTACATGCCAACGTATGTCATCAACCAGCAGAAAATATGCACCCGATTCCAATTTGTTGGCCTTTCGATCAATGGGGATTGGACATCGTGGGGCCTTTCCCAGCGACCAGATCAAAGAAAGCTTACGTCCTGGTCGCTGTAGAGTATTTCAGCAAATGGATAGAGTGCATCGCCTTAGCGCGAATAACTCAATTCCAAGTAATCAACTTCCTTTGGAAGTTCATAGTCTGTCGATTTGGCATCCCTAGGATCCTAATTTCCGATAATGGAACCCAATTCGCTGGAAAACAAGTGATAGAATGGTGTTCGAAACTGGGAATTCAACAAAATTTCACTTCAGTCGGGCATCCAAGAGCGAACGGACAAACCGAAGTAGCAAACCGAGAGATAATAAAATCTTTGGAAAAAAGATTAGGATCAGCCAAAGGAAAATGGCTCGATGAACTACCAGGAGTATTGTGGGCTAATCGAACCACGGTAAGAAACTCAACTGGGGAAACCCCATTCAGCTTGGTATATGGGTCGGAAGCTGTTATTCCTGTGGAAACTTTAATTCCAACGCCAAGAATAGAGATGTTTGATGAACAAGAAAATGAAAAGGCAAGAGAAAATGACGTCGATCTAACAGAAGCCTTAAGGGATAAAGCTGTCGTACGCCTACAAGCCACTAAGGCAAATATGGAGAAAGCATACAATCAAAAAGTACGCGTCCGAACCTTCAAAGAAGGAGACTTGGTTTTGAAAAAGGTAGAAGTATCCAAGCATGTGGGAAAGTTACAACAAAATTGGGATGGACCTTACATCGTCATTGGCGTAGGAAAGAAAGGTTCATACAAAATTGCACACATGGATGGGACAGCCTTACCAAGAACCTGGAACGCAGTCAACCTTAGGAAATACTATGGTAAATAAATTTTAGCAGATTATACTGCATTGTTTTATTTTACTTTACTTTATCAAGTTTTAATCCTTGTAACAAAGGCCTCAGCCTAGAGTTCAATTAGTAAAAATTTTAGCATTTTCTATACATCGATTATTTCGATTAACGCTCTGTGGAATTACACTAGCATATTGATAAATATCAGAACGAAGCGAGTCGAGTATACATTGATCCGCTCAATAAACACTCCTCGATTTATGTCAACGGCAAAAAGGACTTTTTGGTGACGAACCTAAGTCTAAATTATAATGAGTCGAGTATACATTGATCCGCTCAATAAACACTCCTCATTCCGACCACAAAAACAAAACGAGTCGAGTAAACATTGATCCACTCAATAAACACTCCTCGATTTATGTCAACGGCAAAAAGGACTTTTTGGTGACAAACCTAAGTCTAAATTATAATGAGTCGAGTATACATTGATCCGCTCAATAAACACTCCTCATTCCGACCACAAAAACAAAACGAGTCGAGTAAACATTGATCCGCTCAATAAAAACTCCTCGATCGAACACAACAAACATAAAGACTTATTGGTGCGAAAAACCTAAGTCCAAACAAAACGAGTTGAGTAAACATCGATCCGCTCGATAAAAACTCCTCGATATATATTCAACGATCAAAAAGACTTTCAGGTACTAAAAACCTAAGTCTAAACAAAACGAGTTGAGTAAACATCGATCCGCTCGATAAAAACTCCTCGATATATCTACAATGATTGAAAGACTTCAGGTACTAAAAACCTAAGTCTAAACAAAACGAGTTGAGTAAACATCGATCCGCTCGATAAAAACTCCTCAACATATATATTCAACGATCAAAAAGACTTTTGGTATTAAAAACCTAAGTCTAAATAAAACGAGTAGAGTAAACATGGATCCGCTCGATATACACTCCTCGAACTATTTACAACGAGAAAAAGACTTTTTGGTATTAAAACCTAAGTCTAGATAAAACGAGTTGAGTAAACATCGATCCGCTCGATAAAAACTCCTCAATATGTTTTCAATGATTAAATGACTTTTGGGTTAAAAACCTAAGTATAATTACAAACGAGTCGAGTATACATTGATCCGCTCAATAAAAACTCCTCGATCTACTCCTAACGATCTAAAAAAGATCCGCTGATACTCCTAAAGTTTTGAAAGATAAATCAAGTATGAATTCATCTGCTCGGAAATTACTCCTCGTAAATAAAATTATCAAACGACAAAGAAGATGCAAGAAATAAAATAATATTTTATTCATCAAATCAATTACATACAAATATCCTACGTTACAAAAATCTGCTTGCTACCTAAAGATCGTTACAATGATCTAGTTAAATTGATCCTATGGGATCGACTATCTTCACGACAATGTCCACGGAAACACCAATCTCCTCCCTAGTACCTCATCGATAATAATAAACCACCTAAGAAGCATGCTGCTCAGGATGGTCGACTTCTTTGGTTCGATGGCCAGGCTCTGAAGATCAAATGTTGTTCCAGATGAAATGAACACTACCAGCCAGATAAGCTAGCAATGCTCACTCACCCAGAAGAAGATACTGCTTTTACTTTATCTATAAAACATTTTACTCTCGAGCAGCATCTCTTCAGGACCGTCGTGAAACGGTAAGTTTACCAGCCACCCCGATGGTCTATCACTCCGGAGGTAACATCGAAGAGCGGAGGCGGCTGGCAAGTATGAACCCCCCATGTGCAGACGGAAACCACGGACCTCTAAGGTGATGAAGACTAAAGCAGAGATCTCATGGGATCCGTCGATACAAGGAAGGGCTGACATGGGACCCGTCAATACAAGACTGGGGACAATTCCTTTACTGCGAACGAACAAATCACGATAATGTGACTTCTTGAACATTATGGGGTCCGAAGGCAAAATGAAATCTAAGGAAACAGAGATCTTCATTGTTATGAATGGAAAATAAGGAAACTACCTACTAATTTATAGGCGCCCGTGAGAATGATCCTACGGATAATAGGAGTTTAATCAAGGGACGAAAACGCGACCCTTTGACTTCCCGAATTAAATGCAAGTAAGTTGGAACGGCACCCGTCTGATCGACTCAGCTGATCGATGACAAACAAATCTACAGATCGAAGCGATCAACAAAATAATCCAAGAAAACTTAAAGAAGTTCAAAGACCAAAACGATCTGCACGATCATATATGAGGGTCGCCTAATAGAAAATATTAAGAACTCCTCAACGAAGGCATGCAAAGTTGAACCGTTGAAAGAGGATAATTGCTTAAAAACGACCAGAGCATCCACCATACGGGGGTCGTAACTGCCTCATACATCATTGGGGGACTACTAAGTTGGCCATACAAGAATTCCATTTAGAATCCAAGAAATCTGACATCGAAATCAGGAGAATAGCCCTCCCTATTCGAAACTATAAGGCCGTCACTGCCTAATTTTCCAAAGAATTGCTGAAGGAGGTCTGAACGGGTCAGATCTGGCCAGGACTGTTACATTTTCCAATTCTTCCCATATCAAGAGTATGATATACTGGCTAGAGAAATGTATAATTGAAAAGCTAATGATGGAAGACATGGATAGGTGAAAAGCACCTAAAGGAAAATTTCCCTTTGAGGAAAAGAAAAACTGAAATTCAACAGGAGGAACAATAACCTCCTTATATAAGATATATGTCATATAAGGACAAATTTATAAGGCATGAATCGAGCATCGACCAGACAGCTAAGGGTTTACACAACGACGATCGGCTGGATTGATCAACAAAGATTAAATATGCGAAGCAAATATTATACCGTTCAGTTATCTTACAAGCGACCAAAGCAAGATCAAGCTTACTTTCTCCGTACTTAAATCTCTCCGCAGAAATAAAATTCAGATAAGTAAACTAATCTTTGTCAATTACTACATGATGGTATATTTGTGCCTAGCAATAACATATATGAACAAGATATATCATTAGAATCAAGGCAAGAATCTGCCTACAGAAGAAATCATAATTTCCAATCTAATCTCCCAATACAAAAACCTCTGCCCGGACAACTACACAAAAGCTGGGCATCATCATCAAAAAAAAAAAAAAAAAAAAAAAAAAAAAAAAAAGAGAGACAGTCCAAGGTCTGCCAGATTGAATAAAGATCATTGAGAAGAATCGCCAGAGGGGCGACCAGCAGAAACAGGCCTCCGAGGAGTTAGGTTACCAGCAAACGCCATCAACTCCTCCTGACGCTTAAGATAACCGGCATCATAACCATCATCATATGCCTGTTGACGAGATCCCTCTGCCGACGCGGCAGCCTGAACTAGGTCGCCTTTCTCTTTCTCAAGAATAACTTGGTCAGCCTCTAACTTTTGGAGATCATCTTTAGCAAGTTGCAGCTGCAGCTCCAAACCCCTGGTTTTAGCTTTCTCCGACTCCAGCTGACCTTGAAGAGCTCTCCGACTATTCCAAAGTTCATCATTTTGCACACCCAGCTGGAGTGCAAAATACTTGCCCTAAAAACAGAAAGAGTAAGAAAAACCGCCGTACAACAAAGAATTCAAAACAAAGAACAGGAAAATTGTTCGAAATATGTTTACCTGTTCACATATCTTCACCAGAGATTGAACAAGGCGAACATTGGAAGTACCTTCGAGCTTCCTCAATTCGCCGGGCAAAATAGTACTCATGCCTAAGTCCCAAGACAAAGCATCAGGTTCAACAGAACCAGGCAGTTCGCTTGTCAAAGGGACACCGTCGGAACGTGGAGTCTCCGACAAAAGAATGTCATTAACCTGCATAAGCACACAGCGATCATCTAACGGACGAGGGGAGTCCCTCTCGTCGGGACTAACAGAGGTCTCTTTCCCGGAAGCAGATATAACGGTCCGACGACCAGACCTCGACCCAGATCGACCCCCAGAAGGTCCCCCAGACTCAAAAGAAGCAGTCGTTACAGTGGTATCATGAAACAGATATTCAGGACCATATTGCGAAATAGACTGCGTTATGGAAGGATTGACAGAAAAACCATCACCGACTTGCCCTTCACTAACTAGCAGGGCAGTAGAAGTAGAAAAAGGAAGGGAACTAACAAAATCCCCTCCATGAGATCCATACTCGTAAGAAGAAAAACCTGAAGAAACAGGTATGTCGTAAACCTGTTCCATGTTGGATGGATCTCCGAAAGCTAATCGACCTGGGGAATACCTATTACCTCCCGCGGGGGTAGAAGAAAAGTTTGGTTGGAGGAGCGACGAACTAACTTCTGATAAAGGTTGGAACGTGGTAATAGGAGTATCGATCATCGAACTACTAACTGAGGACGAACGAGGAGGCTCCATCGAAGGCCCTTCTCTTCGAAATTTCTTCGATCTATTATCCCTAGCGCCCTCACGAGAAGGTCGCTTCGAAGTATTACCGAAAAGGTTACTCATGATCGGATTATGGAAAAATATAAATTAATATCGAGGAAGTTTATCGACTTGCTCAAGAAAGAGTATTATGTTAAGAGAGGAGTATAGCAGTAAAAAAGACAAGTCAAATTTTACCTCTCGTATTTATACTACACGAAAAGACGCGACTGACCCGAAGAAAGGGCGCGAAACAGGAAAACTGACCTTGGAGCAAACGCTAGAATTTGAAAAGACACATACATAATGATTACGGCAAATTAAATGACTTGTCTGAATCATTACAGCGAATGTGAAAGGACACGACTGTCAGAATAAGAAACGTTTAGTGTACAAAGTAGGGAAAGCTAAGCTACAATTAAACCTACAAGCGGATAATTACAAAGATTATTTCAAAATAAATCACTATTTCAAGAAGCCTGGTCGCTTTCAAGAATCTTCTGCTCACTATTGACGACCTCAGTCATGCCTATATCGTCTTCTTCTTCCTCTTCGTCTACTGGATCGATGAAAGTATTATCGAGCTCATCGTTAACATCAGAAGGAGGAATCGGCAATGGATTTCCAAATTCCTCGACAAGATTAGCCAGAGGAAAACCTTGATATTCGACATCTGGAACCTCGGAAGAAGAATAAAGCTCGCCATAACGGTTCAACCGGATATGAGCTGCCTTAAAATACTCCTTCCGACGATCGTCGATCATCTCCAAAGCGACCAGTTGATGAATCGATTTTTTAAAAGTATTCTCAAGAAGAGGGCCGACCATCCGGTACACCAACGCCGTATGAACAGGAGAGTTGAGGAATTCACGAACAACTTGTTCGTCAGATTTCCTAACATATCGATCTCTTTGCCTAAGTGGGACATCATTTTCATACTCCTCTAAAGAAGCTTCAAGGCGTGATACTTGAGATTCAAGCTCACTAATGCGAGTCGTGCTTTTTAACTGCAATTCTTCTAATTTTCTAGCCATTTGATTGGCTTGTTCTTGAACACGATAAACCTCTATCACCCTATCTATCATTTCTTGATCTTCGGTCCCGGCAGCACGAGTCTCTACGACAGGAACAGAGGAAGATGTGGAGGGACCAACTTCTGAATCGGAAGATTTGTGAAGTAAAGCTTTATACTTCTCTTCAAGGAAATCGCACTGTTGTTTCCAGAGAGAATTTTCATAGGCGTACGATGTCAGACAGGTGTTAACCTGAAATAACGAAGGGGTCAGAAAGAAACGAATTAGCGAATTAAGAAAATCCTAAAAAATCACTTCATCAGAATAATAGAAAGAAAAAGATCTCACCTTTTCAGCGTAAAGAGAAGCTCGCTGGAATTTCTCCAAAGGATCCTTATGAAGAAGCTTATTAAGATCGCGAGTAAGAACGCCAGACAAAAGAATACGGGTCGCCTTATCGACCGCATTCTCGTTATTATCATGAATAAGAGAATCCTTCTCGGAATAACCAGCGGCCCTCCTTCCCTCTAAATGATCCTCGATCATTTCGACCAGAGTAGGATTTGGATGTTTATCCCCGAGTAAAGAAAGGTCGTCACCAGAACGTCCATAGTAGCTCCTCTTCCTGTTAGCTGGATTATTAGATGGATGAGGCATTGACCAGCTGCGACATCCTCGAATACCCAAAGAGGTTCTAAGATGAAGCGGAGGGTAACCGGGTCCCATGCCCTGACGAATAGGGGACTCACGTGAAGAATCCGGAGATTCCTCTCTATTCTCCTCGGATTCGTGACCCAACTCCAATTTCCTTTTTCGAGACGCCCTCTGCTCGATAGGATTATTCTCTACTGACTTGGAAGATTTCGACAGCACCATTTTTCCCTTCGAAGAATGTCGGGAGTTTTCTACCATATGAGCTGGAAAAGAAACAAAAATAAAGTTAATTTCTCCATATAAAAAGTATAGTGACAATACTAAAGATCAAATAAAATGCTAACCTAGAGGTTCAGATGATGAACTGATGGGAAAATTATGGACACTTAACCCCGCCTTACGAAGAAAAGATTCCCCAATCAGAAGAGCGCTTTGATATTTGTTTGTACGCATCTCGGGAATCTCAGTGATAAACTGTACATCGTCAGGAACAAGTTCACCAGTCGGTGAGCGACCTCCAGGAATCCAACTGGAACCATGATCCCACGAGAAAGGCGTGGTCGAACCATCCGCCAAACGGAGATTAGACGGAGGACGAACAAAGAAGAAATGAGATTTCCATGAGGGATTACTAGAAACCGGAGCATCAAAGATTGCTCGGCTAGGCCGCTGACTAGCGAAGAAATATCCACGGTTTGAAGAACTAGAAATATTAAAACGAAAAAGTTGCGTAAAGTTACGGAAAGAAGGTTTAAATCCCTTTGCAATCATCAGAACGGAAAAACAAACCACGAAAGCAACAGAATTTGGAACCAGTTGTGTCAAGCACACGCTGAAAGTTTTTAGAACTTCCAGAAAAAGGGGAGACAAAGGAAGACGCAGTCCGCTATTAAAGTGAGCCGTATAAAAGGCTCGACATCCCTCCGGTGGAGAAGTGACCCTATCAGTAGGGGAAGGAAGAATTATTTCAGAACCTTCCGGAAAATATTTGGTATAGTTATTCACGACTTCAGGGAATGTTTCCTCTGTATATGCGCAAGCTACATCCTCAATTGGTTCAGAAATCTGAGGAACAGTACCTTTGCCCTTTTTGGCTCGGGCAGCTACATCCGCATCGGAAAGGATTCGTACCTTGTAAGTATCTTCTACAGGGATAACAAGGTCAGATACCGTAGTTTGTTCACCCAGAGGATTAGAATGTAACTCCTCCTCGTTATCAGGGGCGATGATCTCTTTAGGAGAAGAAGAAGATCTTCTTACGGAAGCCATCTATATTCTAGTTCTCGGAAGAAGAAGGTCGATGAAAGGAAAATTTTATACGACGAACGACCAAACTAGAAAATGACTGCGATCTAAAAGCAAATATAAAAGAGAAATGGCAAACTCGAAAGTCACCTATTTATAAGGAAATGAGAAAAGACGTTTCGAACTCATCGCAGCTACTCAAATTCCCGCCAAAAACGGAAGGATACAAAAAGCCTCCTGAATAGACGCGTGGCGATCCATAATTAGACAGAAGAAACGACTATCTATGATACGTAGCACTCTTTTCCTTACCTAAGATTTTTTCCCACTGGGTTTTTTCTTAAGTAAGGTTTTTAACGAGGCTCCGTTCATAGAAAAGAAACAGTCGACCAGATTTATCTACTTCTACGAGCTCCTATTATCTATACGCTCGAAGAAGTGAGGGAGTACTGATGGGGGCTATTTCGCACCCTACATACTGATCAGATCGAACAAAGATTATAAGATCGATTCGACCAATTATAAAGGATCGGGATCTTCTTACAGACCCTGCCAAATGCCGCTCGCTCCGAGTAAAGATTATACTCCGGACCCAAGAAGGATAGTTGGGCCGAGTCCAAGCAGGACTATGATTCCTTGTAATACTAGGTTTAGCGTAATATATATACCTAGTTATTCATTGTATGAGGGGACTACGAATTCTCTTAATTCTGAGATTACACAAGAATACATTAATAGAACTCAATAATATCCATTATTATTGCAGAATTCTACATTCATATTGGAGTATTCTTAATTTTGTTAATGGTTTTACTTCTTGCCTTTGATTATTGCTTTTCTTTGTAAACGATCCATCCAGAATAAAGTAACAGAGCCCAATATACTGAATAATTCAATATCCAAACCCCCGATATCACAAATTCACTGATATTAAATTAACCTGACGAAAAACGGTTAAATCACCACCGATCCATCATATTAAGATCAAAGGAATAAAGTGACATTGCTAAGAACCAATTGAAGCATCATAGTAAGCAACAGTAAAAGGATCCTGATCTGAAAGTCCTATACAAACCATAGACAACAAGGGTAATATTAAGACAATGCCATTATATCGTTTCCAAGATATGCACTCTTTTTGCCTAGCTCGGTTTTTATCCCAAAGGGATTTTTCGAGATAGGTTTTTAATGAGGCATATCCGAAACTTATCCTAAAAATGGCTCATCTCACCTCAGCGTTCGAAACAGTTTATACTTCTTCGAGCTTAAGCCCCACTTTATGCTCGAGAAGTGGGGGAGTATTGATGAGGGGTATCTTGGATTCGGCATTTCTACAGTCCAGCAAGGTCGAAAGTCATGGATCTCGATCTCATGGGCATAAATTCGAGCCCAAAGCTCAAGAGTCCTATGCCGATTCTACAAAGGAAGCTTAGGGTCCAAAATCACTGTTAGGCCGAGCTCAGGCCCAGGCCTGTGGGCCGAGAAATGCACATCTGTGGGTGGATCACCTAGCTCCAGATCTCAGCTATAAATACCCCTAGCATTTATGACGACGACACAACTTCCCAGGTGCTATTCCTCCGAGGCAGCTGCTCGGAACTACTTAGGAAGAGTAGTATAGGCTGTTTTATATGTATTTCATCCCCTAGCTTGTACGGCATCCTATAATGCTTGGATAGGACTCTCAATACTTGTAATATGTACTCAATCATCCTGAATACAAATACTATTGATCTTTTCCTTCTATTTACAAGCATTTGTACGACATTTCACACCACCTAGATCGAACAAGCGAAAACACGTAAGATCACCGAGCTACAGATACACTTTCGCTTGAGAAGCGGGTTTCGTACTGATGGCTGTGTTGGGTTTTGTGGGTATAATTGTCAACTACAACGGTGCGGAATTTAAAATTTTTTATACACCACAACCCAGGGTTCTTATTAGCACATATAAATAAGTATGAATCATTTTAGCACAAATACTAAAACGAATAGCTGGTAAAATAAAGTTTTACCTCACCACAGGCAAAGGCGGTGGTTTCTCCGGTCTTCTTTTGGGTCACTAGAGCACCCCAAATGTTGTGCCTCCAGAGATTAGTCCACACCAGCTGGATCTGCAATCACTTTAATCCTCAGGCTCAGAACTAGGAGAAAAGCAGCTCAGATTCGAGAGTTGGACTTAGATCCAACTCTAGATGCAGCACGGAAGAGGGAGAGATGGAGCTACACGGCCGATCTACAACCAAGGGGCGGCGGCGGCTATGGTTGCTAGGCGGCGGCGGCTAGGGTTTCTTGGGGAGGGGGCGGCGGCTATGTGAGGGAGAGAAGATTAGGGTTTTGCTTTTTCCTTGCTTGGTTAGTTAGGGTTTTGATTCTTGAAGACTCCTTTTTATAGGAGAGTTCAAACCCTATCCCTAATCTTATCTCCTAGCTAATGGGCTATCAGATAAGTCTGGCCCAATCCCTCTCTATTTAATTAGTCCTTTAATTAAATAGCCCAAGTCATTTAATTAACCACTTTAATTAAATGGCCCATTTATTTAATTAACACTTTAATTAAATAATCCAACAAAATCTAATTAAAGATTTAATTTAATTAATTAGATAAATCTAATTAATTTCTCTCCAGGAATTATTCCTTTAATTCCTTATCTTGATTTAACCACTTTAAATCATTTCGTTCTGCCACTGACTATCACAGTTCCAGCTTTTGTGTGTGACCCTCTAGGTTCACCATCAATTGGCCGCAGGCTCACATTTCTGTGATTTAATTAGTGAGCAATTAATTATTTAATTAATTGCTCCGATCAATTAAACTACTTTCAATTGACCACTCCAGAATTAATTCACTATTAATTCGGGAGTACCCACACCCCATGGTCGATGTCTAGCCACAAGCCCATGAGGCCCAACTTCAGGTGAATTGACTTTAGTGAACCTTAAACCTCTTATAAGTACCATGTACATACGGTCCCTCTAACGACTAATTTCCCGATCGAGACCTAGGGTGTGTGAATTGGTCGGCACCTCTAATCATCTCGATTCTGTACTTTCTAATTCAGGATAATACTTCCAGTGTGACTGCTAAATTTGGAAACCCCTTTCCAAATCCGTCACTGACCATGGCCATGGATTTCTCGGAATGTATAATCGAAGAATGTACAGGAAATTCCCTCATCCATTACAATGAGTCGGTAGATCCTATATTGATGCTAACCATCCGCGCATACGACTACACGCACCCAACGTAGGCGCACAATGGACAAGCTACGTGCCCGGCTCCTAAATCAAAGTACGCATACCCGTATACCGAATTCGCCCTAGCACCTCAAGTCTAAGGACTAAATCGTACACTGTTATAAGTCTTGAGAGACATCCCACTACCGATATGCTTTTTACGCACTTCCACAATGGGTCTCTCTGTTCGGGTCGTTCGATGCGTCCGATCTCCTATCGAACCACCTAGTCATATGCACTGACATTAACAATGTCTTGTTCATGAAACAACAACAAATTCACTTCAAGTGAATCATGCATAATCGTACAAGTCTTGACGATTCATTCGATACCCCGTCTCGATATGAATCTATGACTTGGAACATTTTTGAGATCATGACCTTTGAGACTGTTTCATGATTAATCGCACCCAATGCTGAAGTGAATAATCCCGTAGTCATGAGTGATCTCAGGGTTTCAACCAATCGCTTAAATGTGTTCGCGAGAGATGAAGATGGCCATTTGTTTATATTATGAATTCTCAATAAAATAAACAGTTCGTATTAATTGATAAATCAAAGATTCTTTCAAGATAAGATAATGTTCCTATTACAAGCTATTTCGTTGGCTTGCAGGGCACTATCCTATCAATCTCCCACTTGCCCTAAAGCCAATCACAAACGTTTCTAAGACCCATCCTTCCTAGATGCTCTTCGAACACCTTTTGCGATAATGGCTTAGTTAGTGGATCAGCTACGTTATCCTTTGAGTCGACACGCTCCATTTGAATGTCTCCTCTACCTATGATCTCCCTGATCACATGGTATTTCCTCAATACGTGTTTGGATTTGTGGTGTGATCTCGGCTCCTTCGCTTGAGCAATTGCCCCATTGCTGTCGCTGTAGACAACTATGGGATTTGCAATGCTAGGTACCACATCCAGCTCTTGGATGAAGTTTCTTATCCAAACACATTCAGTGGTTGAGTCTGCAGTGGTCGACTGTTTGGAGCTCTTCCAACTCACCGCCGCGCCGTTGAGGCAAAATATATATCCAGAATTGGATTTAAAATCATCCACGTCAGACTGGAAACTCGAATCAGTGAATCCTTCGAGTTTCAATTCTCCACTACCACCGTAGACCAAGAACATATCCTTAGTCCTTCTCAGGTACTTTAGGATAGCCTTTACGGCGGTCCAGTGTTCCTCCCCTGGATTTGACTGGTAGCGGCTCGTTACACTGAGAGCGTGAGCTACGTCAGGTCTAGTACATAACATTGCATACATTATGCTGCCAATGGCAGATGCATAAGGTATGAGAGACATTTTCTTTCTTTCTTCATCACTCGTAGGGCACATTGATTTAGAAAGATAGATTCCATGTCTCATTGGAAGCAATCCTTTCTTGGATTCTTCCATACTGAATCTCTTCAGTATAGTGTTAATGTACTGGGATTGGGAGAGACCTAACATCTTCTTCGATCTATCTCTGTAGATACGTATGCCTAGTACGTAAGATGCGTCTCCCATATCCTTCATGGAGAATTGCGTGGACAACCACGCTTTTGTCTGCGTCAACGTTCTGATATCGTCTCCGATCAACAGAATGTCATCGACATATAACACAATAAATTGTACCGAACTCCCATCGAATTTCTTGTACACACATGACTCATAAACGTTCTTGATGAAGCCATACCCTTTGACTGTCTCATCAAAACGTATGTTCCAGGTTCGGGACGCCTGTTTTAGGCCATAGATTGACCTTTGAAGTTTGCAAACCTTATGCTCACTTCCTTTAGATGTAAAGCCTTTTGGCTGTTGCATATAAATTTCCTTATCAATGTCGCCATTGAGAAAGGCGGTCTTTACATCCATTTGCCATATCTCGTAGTCATGCCACGCGGCTATGGCTAATAGTATCCGAATGGATTTAGACATCGCTACTGGCGAAAAGGTTTCCTCATAGTCTATTCCAGGCCTTTGAGAATAACCTTTTGCCACGAGGCGAGCCTTATGAGTTAAAACCTCTCCATTCATTCCTAGCTTGCGCTTGAAGATCCATTTGCAGCCTACAGGGATGGTTCCCTCAGGTGGATCGACCAAAGTCCATACTTTGTTGGAATGCATGGAATCCATTTCGGATTGCATGGCCTCCTGCCACGCACCCGAATCTATGTCTGACATAGCTTCCTCGTATGTCCTTGGATCAGTGTCCAATTGATCGTTTTCGTGAATAAAGCCATACCTTTCAGGCTCTCTACGAACTCGATCGGACCTACGAAGTACTGGTGTACTAGATGGTTCAACGGGTTCAGGATCAACTCCCACTGTTTGTGGGGATGGGTCCACTTCCTGGACTTCATCAAGTTCTACGGATATCCCGCTTCTTTTAGTGAGAAAGTTATCCTCTAAGAAGTGGGCGTTCCTGGACACAAACATCTTTTGTTCCTTAGGTTCGTAGAACAGGTATCCAATGGATTCCTTTGGATACCCCACAAATTTGCACAAACTAGATCTACTCTCTAGTTTATCTCCTTTCTTGTTTCTTACATAGGCAGGAGATCCCCATACTCGTAGATATGAGTATATGGGTGCTTTACCAAACCACTCTTGGTATGGCATCGTCGGCACCGACTTTGAAGGTACAATGTTAAGTATCTTCGAAGCAGTTAATAGGGCTTGGCCCCAAAACGAAAAAGGAAGGTCAGCGAAGCTCATCATGGAACGAACCATGTCTAACAAAGTTCTATTCCTTCTCTCAGACACACCATTCAGCTGCGGTGTTCTAGGAGGAGTTCGCTGAGAGAGAATTCCATTCTCTACAAGATAATCGAGGAATTCTTGACTTAAGTATTCACCACCTCGATCCGACCGAAGTGCCTTGATACTATGTCCAAGTTGATTCTCAACTTCCATTCGAAACTCTTTGAATTTATCAAAAGATTCGGACTTATACTTCATCAGGTATACATACCCATAACGACTGAAGTCGTCTGTGAAGGTTATGAAGTATGAGAATCCTCCTCTCGCACTGATACTCAGTGGTCCACAAACATCAGTATGGATTAGATCCAAGGTTTGTTTGGTTCGCTCCGGTTTCCCAGTAAAAGGCGCTTTGGTCATTTTTCCTTTGAGACAGGATTCGCAAGTTGGGAGATCATCTAGGTTCTTTATTTCAAGAGCCCTAGAGGAGACCAACTTTTGAATTCTACTCTTGGAAATATGTCCAAGCCTAGCGTGCCAAAGTTGTGGATTGTTTTCATCTTGTTTTCTTTTCTTTGATTGAATGTGCATGACATTAGAATTAGCAGGTTCTAAGGAATAAAAACCATCTATCAAAGTACCACAAGCATAAGTAAAACCACCTTTCATTATGCTAAAATTTCCATTAGAAATGGAAAAACAAAAACCATCATTGTCTAAAAGAGGAATAGAAATAATGTTTTTGATAATCGTTGGTACGTACAAACAGTCTTTCAAAACCAAAAAAATTTCCTAGGACTAATTCAACGTCTCCTATGGCCTCTGCCGCAACCCTAGCTCCGTTTCCAAAGCGCAGGATTCTATCCCCAGGTTTAAGAGGCCTTACTGCTCCCATCACCTGCAAATCATTGCAGATATGAGAACCGGCTGCGGTGTCTAACACCCATGATGCACAGTTAATAGAAATATTAACTTCAATAAAGAAAATACCTTTGACCACCTCTTTCAGGTAGTCTGGGCAGTTCCTTTTCCAGTGCCCTGCTTTCTTGCAGTGGAAACATTCATCTTCTGGGCCTTTCCTCTTCTTCTCGACAACCTTCTTGGTTGTTTTAGAAGAGATTACTCTCTTCTTCTTTTTCTTGCCCTTCTTAGGCTTTGCAGCCTTGGGTTGCTCAGCAATCATGACAGACTTCTCCCTTTTCAGGGTTGATTCTGCCGTGACCAATAAATTGGTCAGTTCGTGTAGAGCGAGTTCTCTATCTTCCATATTGAAGTTTAACACGAACTGATCAAATGAGCGCGGCAGAGTATGCAAGAGGAGGTCATTGCGAAGGTCAGCATGCAAGTCTACGTCCAAGTTCTCCAGTTTTTCAACCAGATTGATGAAGCGTAAACAGTGATCCTTCACACTTGAACCCTCAGCCATTCTCAGATTGAATAATTCTTTTGTAGTCTTGAACCTTTCGGTCCTAGACTTCTCTCCAAACAACTCTCGGAGATGAAGAATTATGTCAGCAGCATGCAACATCCTTGCATGCTGTTTCTGCAGCTCATTGGTCATTGATGCCAGCATGAGGCAACGAACCTGAATATCATCATCGACCCACCTTTGATGGGTAGCTCGTTCCTCTTCCGAAACCCCTTCCGGAAGTGCACCAGGCATGGGTGCATCGAGAATGTAACTCCTTTTCTCGGAGTCGAGGACTATCCTTAGATTTCTAAGCCAGTCGATAAAATTTGATCCGTTCAGTTTGTTAGTGTCAAGGATGATAGCTAATGGATTCTTAGACATTTTTGCAGAATGATCTACAAAAGTAAATGATAACGTTTAGCTGACTGATCTATATTAATACTTATAATTAACGATGTTGGACTTGTTATCGAAAAAGTTCTCCCACTATTTTCTCGAAACAATTACCCCTTCAATTGTTCGGGAAATCTAATCTCCTAGTAGGTCTTGACGTCCCAGCAGACATTAATTGCACCCACGACTCGTGGCCATACAATTAACTCCCCAGGTAGGTATACTTTTACCAATTGTGTTCCTTCACAACCTTCAAGCTATTTTGCCTCGGTCTTCGCACTTATCTAGCACTGCTACATCATAAGTGGTACTAATCGTTAAGTCTAACCCATCAATCATGATGAGCAACTGGCCCGGTCGTGAAGTCCCCGTAACTAGTTATCGGTCGATAATCACATCCCGACCAGTCCCCACCCTTGTCTAGTTTAGTTAAAAACAAGAATCAAGGAATTTCGTGTATTGTCCCTTTCTTCGCCTAGGGTGCCAGACTCTGGATCACCTTCAACGATAAGTAGACAACATACACTAGTCCCTATTGATGGAAGGCTTGGATCTTTAAAACATCATTTTAAATGTACCCAATATGACTTAATATTATTTTCAAGAGGGGATTTTCGCGTTTAAGAGTTTAAGGTAACTCTCCTCGAGATCTCACCGTTCCAGTTATGCATTATCTTTTATTTACGATCTAAATATAACTAGCGCGCATCACCATACAAGCTCAGATATAAATACGTAAATAAATACATACACACCTAGCATGCATGCTACCACAGTATGTTTTCGATCGGGAGCCTCCTATGCGGACCACCATCGAGCCAAAGACGATGGTCCTATTGGTCAATCTATTAGGTTTCAAAGAGACCTACACTATTACACATTTTACCATGCATACATGGCCTTTAGTCTTCTTGGGCTCCCACCTTGCTTGTAACGGGCCTCCATTCTAAACTAATAAAACAGTAAAGCCCTATCTATTACAATGGCTCAAAATGGCCCAAAACTTTAAGGCTCGCAGGCCCAATAAAACCAATAAGATTAAAAATAACCAATCACATCTACCCTAAGGGTCAAGGCTCGGCGCGATCGAAAACCACGTAAACAATTTCACGTAGAGCAAGAAACAAGCAAAAACCCCTTTTTTCTTATTTCTAATAATGTTTTAAAACAGCCTATAAAACATTTAGATTCTAGTTTTAAAACCCCTTCTAAAACAATCCCTAACATCATTTTAAACCCCTTTAAAATGACCATTTGATTCTCACTTTAAGTCCCTACTAATTATGATAAAATTGACTTTCCGGATTTACTAAACACCTTTAGTGCACAAAACAGTTCTGTTTTTCAAGTTTGAAAAATTTGCAGTTCGGCCCCTGAATTTTCGAAAATTACACTTTGACCCCTCAACTTTTGGAAATTACAAATCAGCCCCAAAATTTCCAGAATACGCAAATTGGACCAGAAAACAGAAAATTGATAAAATTTCCAGAAACTTTTGTTTATTGCAAAACAGACCCCAGTTTTACGGAAAATAGCAAAAACACCCCTAACCTTTCGTAAATTGCAAAATGACCCAAAATTTGAAAAATTTTAGAATTTACAATTTGGTCCAGAATTGCAGAAAAACAAAATTTCAATTTCTGTCCAGATTTTATAAAAATCGTAATTTGCAAATAAGCCCTCCAATTTTCGGAAATTACATATTAGGCCCAAAAACCGAAAAGTGCAAAAATCCGAACACTCAACTTATCATAACAAGCAAGCTTCAAAAACCAGAACACAGCAATCATATATTAAACACATATATTGATGCGTTCATGCCTTATTTATATGCGCATAATAAGTTAGGCTCTGATACCACTGTTGGGTTTTGTGGGTATAATTGTCAACTACAACGGTGCGGAATTTAAAATTTTTTATACACCACAACCCAGGGTTCTTATTAGCACATATAAATAAGTATGAATCATTTTAGCACAAATACTAAAACGAATAGCTGGTAAAATAAAGTTTTACCTCACCACAGGCAAAGGTGGTGGTTTCTCCGGTCTTCTTTTGGGTCACTAGAGCACCCCAAATGTTGAGCCTCCAGAGATTAGTCCACACCAGCTGGATCTGCAATCACTTTAATCCTCAGGCTCAGAACTAGGAGAAAAGCAGCTCAGATTCGAGAGTTGGACTTAGATCCAACTCTAGAAGCAGAACGGAAGAGGGAGAGATGGAGCTACACGGCCGATCTACAACCAAGGGGCGGCGGCGGCTGTGGTTGCTAGGCGGCGGCGGCTAGGGTTTCTTGGGGAGGGGGCGGCGGCTATGTGAGGGAGAGAAGATTAGGGTTTTGCTTTTTCCTTGCTTGGTTAGTTAGGGTTTTGATTCTTGAAGACTCCTTTTTATAGGAGAGTTCAAACCCTATCCCTAATCTTATCTCCTAGCTAATGGGCTATCAGATAAGTCTGGTCCAATCCCTCTCTATTTAATTAGTCCTTTAATTAAATAGCCCAAGTCATTTAATTAACCACTTTAATTAAATGGCTCATTTATTTAATTAACACTTTAATTAAATAATCCAATAAAATCTAATTAAAGATTTAATTTAATTAATTAGATAAATCTAATTAATTTCTCTCCAGGAATTATTCCTTTAATTCCTTATCTTGATTTAACCACTTTAAATCATTTCGTTCTGCCACTGACTATCACAGTTCCAGCTTTTGTGTGTGACCCTCTAGGTTCACCATCAATTGGCCGCAGGCTCACATTTCTGTGATTTAATTAGTGAGCAATTAATTATTTAATTAATTGCTCCGATCAATTAAACTACTTTCAATTGACCACTCCAGAATTAATTCACTATTAATTCGGGAGTACCCACACCCCATGGTCGATGTCTAGCCACAAGCCCATGAGGCCCAACTTCAGGTGAATTGACTTTAGTGAACCTTAAACCTCTTATAAGTACCATGTACATACGGTCCCTCTAACGACTAATTTCCCGATCGAGACCTAGGGTGTGTGAATTGGTCGGCACCTCTAATCATCTCGATTCTGTACTTTCTAATTCAGGATAATACTTCCAGTGTGACTGCTAAATTTGGAAACCGCTTTCCAAATCCGTCACTGACCATGGCCATGGATTTCTCGGAATGTATAATCGAAGAATGTACAGGAAATTCCCTCATCCATTACAATGAGTCGGTAGATCCTATATTGATGCTAACCATCCGCGCATACGACTACACGCACCCAACGTAGGCGCACAATGGACAAGCTACGTGCCCGGCTCCTAAATCAAAGTACGCATACCCGTATACCGAATTCGCCCTAGCACCTCAAGTCTAAGGACTAAATCGTACACTGTTATAAGTCTTGAGAGACATCCCACTACCGATATGCTTTTTACGCACTTCCACAATGGGTCTCTCTGTTCGGGTCGTTCGATGCGTCCGATCTCCTATCGAACCACCTAGTCATATGCACTGATATTAACAATGTCTTGTTCATGAAACAACAACAAATTCACTTCAAGTGAATCATGCATAATCGTACAAGTCTTGACGATTCATTCGATACCCCGTCTCGATATGAATCTATGACTTGGAACATTTTTGAGATCACGACCTTTGAGACTGTTTCATGATTAATCGCACCCAATACTGAAGTGAATAATCCCGTAGTCATGAGTGATCTCAGGGTTTCAACCAATCACTTAAATGTGTTTGCGAGAGATGAAGATGGCCATTTGTTTATATTATGAATTCTCAATAAAATAAACAGTTCGTATTAATTGATAAATCAAAGATTCTTTCAAGATAAGATAATGTTCCTATTACAAGCTATTTCGTTGGCTTGCAGGGCACTATCCTATCAGGCTGCTATTTTGTATTTAGCCTGGTCGGATTCTTCGACCTGGTCAATGTCGATCTGAAGCATTTCAATCTCGATCTGGAGCATCTCAATCTTGATCAATCCTCATCATTATTGATCGATTCAAGCTGAAGTACACATCAACGCTTTATGCGACGCAAATACTGATCGATAAAGCTCGATCTAGGATCTATAATCTAGGATCTTTAATGGTATAAAACCCTTAAGCTGGTAAAAATTCCGATTTTATGAGCATAAACTATCGATTAGAATACCTTTTAACTAAATTTATTACCAAATTGTCTCGACCAAGACTGAAAGTTGTTGCTAAGACTCTTGGCTCGGAAAAGACTTAAGAAATAAAATCGTTTGAGTAAAATCTCTCTTTATAACCTTTACTCGAAATGTCTAAAAGCAAGAGTGAAATCAGTTGATATGACTCTATGCTCGAAAAAGGCTTAATGGAAAATTTGAGTAAAACCATTCATTTGGTATAAACTCAGTGCTCGAAAATGTATAATAGTATGGGTAATATCTGTCGATATAATTCTTTGCTCGAAAAGATTTAATATAAGATAAATGGCATATTGGGCCCCTCAACTTTGAAGAAGTGGCTTTCCAGTTCAAAAGCATCGGATTTTATTAAGCGTCTCTCGTGGATATATACTCTCTTTTCATTGCTCGGTTTTTATCCCACATGTTTTTCCTAGCTAGGTTTTTAATGAGGTATATCCGACGCATCCCAATTTTGAGGTCGATCAGCATCTTCGCTGGGTTTACTTCTACGAGCTTCAGCTACACTTGCACTCGAGAAGTGGGGGAGTATTGATGAGGGACATTCCGATTGATATCTACTTCTCCGAGTTTGATCATTACCGATGTTCTTTATTCGTAACAATTAATCATTTTGAGGTTTCTAAGATGTGCACTCTTTCCCACAGGGTTTTTTCGAGCTAGGTTTTTAATGAGGCATATCCGAAGCACATAATAATAAAAGCCCTCCATCTACCTTGAGGCAATATCTACTTCTCCGAGCATCAGCTTCACTTACGCTCGAGAAGTGGGGGAGTATTGATGGGGGCTATTTTAAAAATAAGGCCGGATCAGATGCTTCGAGCTTGTCCAGGTCGACCTGATCCCTTGAACAGGTCAAAGCTCTTCGTAAGATGAAAATCGACCCGACCCTACTAACCCTTTCAGTAGGGAACGGAAGAAGAATATCAAAGCCATCCGGAAAATACTTGCTGTAATTATCTAGCACTTCATGGAAGTTATCCACGTTATAAGCACAAGCGAGATTCTCGACCGGGTCAGAAACCTGAGGGTTGGCACCTTTGGCCTTTTTGGCTTTAGCGACCACCTCCGCATCGGAAAGAATGCCCACCTTGAATGTATTTTTCTCAGGGATATCTACATCTGGAGGAGGACTCGGAGAAGCTTCCACATCGATAACAGGATTGACGTCCTCGGTAGACGAGGAGTTGGGATTTCTCGAATTTGAAGCCATAATAAAGATTCTCGAAAACGATTGTCAATGAATATGATATTTGGGTAAATTATCGACTAAGAAAATTACTGCTAAATAACAGAGGGCAGAAAGTAAAAAAGTGAGGGTGATACCAGGGGCGCATATATATATATATACGAAGATAAAATGACACTCTAACCCCTCTCACGACTATTCGCTTTCCCGCCATTAAGCAAAGAAAGATGGCTCCTCGAATCATAAACAACACGGTTCGGAAACGACATAACAAGTATCTGTGAAAAGTTGCACTCTTTTCCTTCTTATGGATTTTTTCCCATAGGGTTTTTTCCATGTAAGGTTTTTAATGAGGCACAATTCATAGAGAAGACAGTCGAATGAAGTTCAATACTTTTACGAGCTTCTATTGCATCTCCGCTCGAAGAAGTGAGGGAGTACTGATGGGGGATATTTTATACCCCCTATAATACTCGGATCGACTCAGAAATGTTAGATCGGCTCGACCATATAGGTTGCTCACTACCACAAATCGACCCGATCAGAGATGATGCTCCTCAGCGATCAGGCTGCATTCCGGGCATAAGAAGGACAAATACCCAGAGTCCATATAGGATTATGTTTCCTTGTATATCTAAGGATTGTACCCAATAAATACCTTGATCAAACATTGTATTACACGCACAAGAATAGAGCTTACGCCTACATACATTATACAGAGCATTGTAATATCTTTACTCTAATAAGATAGCTTTTGCTCTCCATTAATTCTACGTTATTATCATTATTCTTTACTTTTTCTTGTATTGCACCATCCTGAGTAACTTAATCTGACCTCAAATCTAATCCGATAATATTGATTGAACCTAACAAAAATCGGTTAAATCAAGTTTGGCAGTATATTCCGCAGAATGTGCATATAGATTCATTATGTTCGTAAAGCTGAATATGTAGTCATCCGAATCGGTTGTTCCGTCGTAACGCGGTAGTCGTCCTGGAACTTGTCCGGATGATTGTGCTTCTCTTATTTCCCTACAGAATGGAGAGAATGCTGCTAAAGTTTCCTGGACTTCCGTAATCTTTGCCCATGGATGTTGAACTATCAATAAACGTTGTTCAAGACGTTCTTGTACCATTTTCTCAATGTCTCTTTCCGAGACACGGACAGTTTTTGGTTGATTAGGGATTGGGTCGGTGATGTCATCGTCGATGGGAATTAATGTGTTTTCTTTCGATCCCTGATGTGCTGGGTGCGGTTTTGTTCGATCCGTTTTTCTTCGGATCTGATTGTCCATAGGTCTTGCATTGCTCCTCTGTGGACTAGGTAATGATCGCTGCTCGGTCCCAGGGCTATCCGCCTGTTCTGATGCTTGATCGAGTTGCCTTTAAGTTCTTCTGCCTGGTTGCGTCTTAGTTACTCTTGGGTCTCTGGGCTCTTGTTCAGGAATTATCAGTCCTCCTGGACTCAGGGAGTTAAACAGTAGTGCAATTTGTCTTAATTTTTCCTCCGTTCCCGCCAAAGGGACAAGGATGGTCGGAACTCTAGGAACTTCAGGTATTGTATCGGCGGCGATCTCTTGATGTCCTTGAGAATTCAGGACATTGGCCTCCTGGCGTTCTTCCTGATTTGGTAGACGATCGTTTTCATGCTTATTATCGCAATTGTTGGCTATTGGTTCGTTTGTATCGTTTTGCAAATCGTTTGACCTCATAGGTGGGTGCGTCGTATTGCTTCTCGTCTCGTTGCGAGCATTCTTCCTCGGGCGAGTCATGTGTCTATCTAATAATTAACTTAGCCCCACGGTGGGCTTCAACTGATTTAACCATTTTTCGTGTGGTTCAATTAAATCAATAGTATTTGTTTAGGGTTAGGTTTTAATACGATTATAGGGCTTAGTTATTTTATTCCGGATGGATCAATCTCGAGGAACAATACGTAACGAGATTAGTATATGAATATTGATTTAACCGTTTTTCGTTGGGTTAGATTAAATAAATGATGTATGTTTTAGGGGTCAATTTAAGTATATGTTATAGGGCTTTGTTACTTTATTCCGGATGGATCAATTTCAAGGAAGAACAATTACGTAAAGAACAATAAGTAAGCAAGACGATGAATATGTAAATAGTATAGCAAAATCTTTTCTATTAAATATGATATCAGATTGCCAAAGTATGTAGGCGTATGCTCTGATTTGTATGTTGTGTGTAATACAATGTTTAACTAGGTATTTATATGACTGTAACCCTAGCTTTACAAGGAAACATAATCCTAATAGGACTAGGCATAGCAATCCTTATGGAACTCGGACATTTCTCCTGGTCACCGAGGATTGATAATGCAGATTGGACCTGACAGCTCTTTAGTGAATTAGACTCCTGGTCGGTCCGAGCGTATAAGGTCTAGTCATTCCGATTATTTTAAGGGGTGCAAAATAGCCCCCATCAGTACTCCCTCACTTCTTCGAGCACATATGTAATAGAAGCTCGTAGAAGTAGATGGTCGATTACGACTGTATTTTCTATGAATTGTGCCTCGTTAAAAAACTTACTTGGAAAAAATCCTGTGGGAGAAAATCCTAAGTAAGGAAAAGAGTGCTACGCCTCAGAGATAGTCGTTTTGTCGTTTCCGAACTGAACCGTTACTCTTTTCTCGAGGAGGTGTTCTGACATTATCGTTTGGCGGGAATATGATTAGCCGCGAGAAGTTCAAAACGTCTTTTTATCCTCCTATATAAATAGGTGATCGTTGTTTCAATCAATTTTTACTTTCTACTTCCCACACTCTTGCAGTAACTTTCTTGCTCGATAATTTCTCCCCTACTTTGTTTTTATCGATCAATATTTTTCGAAGATCCCATTAAAATGGCTTCACTTTCGAAGATACCCTCTTCATCTATTATGAAAGGAGTTGCCCCTATCATCGAGGAGGGGGTAATTCCCAGCCCTCCAACAGAACAGACTGCTGCATCTGAAATCACCATTTCCTGATAAGGATACCTTCAAGGTACAAATTATATCAGACGCCGAGGTTGCGGCCAGGGCCAAGAAAAACAAGGGTACTGCTCCTCAAATATCTGAACCAATCGAGGATCTTGCTTGTGCGTATACCGATGAGACTTTCCACGATGAGAGGGTGATTTCAAAGTACTACTCGAATCAGTGAGCTGGAATTTCAGGTCGCAGATCATCAAGCCTCCTTGGAGGAGTGTCATAAGGACCTTCTTCTTAGCGGTCTTACAGATCGATATGGTAGAAATCACGATTAGAGGGTGATTGGTGAGTTCCTTAGTTCCCCTGTTCATACTGCCTTGGTGAATCATATGGTCGGTCCGCTCCTTGAGAGTACTTTCAAAAAGGCGATTCATCAGATGGTCGCACTGGGATTGATTGAAGATCGCCGAAAGGAGTATTTCAAGGTGACGCATGTACGTCTGAATCGTTATGGCGATGAATAATCTTCTTCCGAGCTGCCAGATGTTATCTATCAACAATTTCCATTGGCTCACCTTGTCGAAGAGTTCGGGAACCCGTTGCCGATTCCTCCTTCGGACATTAACCAGGAGGTCGATAATAATTTTATCGATCAAGAGGAAGAGGAGGAGAATGTGGAGGCAGCGGACGAGGGAGCGAACGAAGGAGAGGCAGTTGTCGATCAGGGAGTTCCAGATGGCGACCAGGTTGTGTGAAGAGGGGAGCGACCAATCTGCCTTAAGAAATAACTTTGACAATAACCAACATAATTTGATTTGTAATTTTACTTTTTTATCCTCTTGTAAATAAGACGATTCGTATTCTTACAATTATGTCTTTTTGGCTTCTCCATTGATAGTAATAATTCAGACAAGTCATTAACTTCAGCGTAATCATAATGTTCATGTCTTTTCGAATTCTTGCGGCAGTTAATAGGTCAGTTTCTGTGTTTCGCGCCCGTTCTTGGGGTCTGTCGCGTCTTTTCACTTAGTATAAATACATAGGGTAAAAAGATTACTCGTTATATACCGCTTTTACTCACTTCCGATAGAACATTCTCTCAAAGAAGGTCGATAAGCTTTCTCGATAGTTAAATATTCTTTTATATATCCGAATATGAGCAATCTTTTCGGCAACACTTCAAAGCGTTCTTCCCGTGAGGGTAGTTGAAACCAGAGATCGAAACGGTCCCGTACTGAGGGGACTTCGGGAGATCCTCCTCGCCCCCCCTCGATTAGGAGGTCGGAGATTCAGACTCCCGTTATTCCTTCCAAAACTCTTCCCGTAATTATTTCAACTTTTACTCAACAGGATTTTCCCGTTTCTGGTGAGGTCGAAAGGAGGCCCTCCCCCGGTCGGGTGGCCTTCGGAGATATGTCCAATATGGAACATACCTTTAATATACCCATTTCTTCAGGTGTTTCTTCTTTTGAGCATGGCCTACATGAGCATGTTCCAGATAACTTCGTTTCATCCACTGCTTCTACAGACCTAGTTATTGGCGGAAGCCAAAGGAATGCTGCCGCGGGGGCAGTTAGCGGAGATTCCTCTTTGAATCCATCCATGAGACAGTCTGTTCCTTAGGATTTTTCTAACTTCTTACTTAATGATACCACTGTTGTGACCACCTCTTTTGAAATCGGCGGGCCTTCTGGAGGTCGGGCAGGCTCTAGGTCCGATCAACGGACCGTTATCTCTGCTTCCGGCAAGGAGACCTCGGTGAGTCCTAACGAGAGGGAATCCCCTCGAATGTTAGACGACCGTTGTATTCTTGAGCAGGTTAGGGATATAACGGAGTCAGTGATTCCTCGGCCCAACCGTATTCCCCTTGATATTGAACTGCCCAGCTCTCTCGAGCCCGACACTTTGTCCTGGGATTTGGGTCTGAGCACAATCTTGCCTTGTGAGTTGAGGAAGCACGAAGGTACTCCCAATGTTCGCCTTGTTCAATCGCTCGTCAAAATGTGCGAGCAGGTAATTATATTTCTTACTGTATTTCTTGCTATTATTTTGATTGCTTTGTTACATATGACCTTTTTCTTTTTAGGCCAAGTATTTCGCGCTGCAGCTGGGTGTGCAAAACGATAATCTTTGGCTCAGTAAGGAGGGCCATAAGCAACGCTTGGACTCGGAGACCGCGAAGGTCGATGGACAGACCCTCCGACTCAGGCTTCTCAATGATGATCTTGAGAAATTGCGGGAAGAGAAGTTTGTTCTTGAGAATGACAAAAGTAACTTGGTCCAAGCTAATGCCCTTGCAGAGGAGTCTCGTCTGCGGGCATATGAACAAGGTTATGAAGCCGGTTATCTGAAACGTCAGGAGGAGTTAATGGCGTCTGTGGGTAACGCGACTCCTCTGAGGGGTGCTTTTGCTAGTCGGCCCAGCGATAGCGGCCCACCTCAGTGACCTCCTGAGGTTATTTCTGCAGTTACTTTAGACATTAGAATGTTGACTGTAGGTCGTCCATTTAATTTATTGAAAATTTGTTAAGGACGTTTAGCGCTCTTTATCGATAATCGATCAATGCTTTGTAAAATTGTCTATTTGTCATGGATATCTTATATAAGGACGTTGTCATTTCCTCTTGTTGAGCATCGCTTTTCTTCTTAAAAGTCCAAGCTCGTAGAAAGAATATCGGTCTATTCATCTTCTTAAAATCCATGTTTCTTTGCACTGATTGTGAGTTCCATGTTCCTCAAATAAAGCAACCAATGTATCAATATGACAATTCTTTGATATTGGAGGATTTGGAAAATGTAGAATCATTAGTTAGATCTAGCTTGTTCAGGTCTCCTTAAGCAATTCTTTGGAATGTTAGGCAGTGACGATTTTGTAGGCTGGAATGTTGACGATCATTCCTCTGATTTTCGTGTCAGATTTCTTGGACTCCAATAGAGGTCTAATATAGTTAATTAACAATCTACCATGTGATATATGAGGCAGTGACGACCTCGTATGCCGGAGTATGAGATCTTATACCTCTAAACGAGCTAGTACCTGTCATATTGGTGTGAACTTATATGTCTGCGTCGAGGATCTCTTGTTCTTTATCAAGCGATCAACATTTGTAAGTGTGCAAGCTTTTTCAGTCTGGAGCTCTTCAGATCTGCTTTATTTTTGTGTTGATCGCTTCGATCTTGATTCTTCTTTACAATCGAATAGTCTTTCCGACCATAGAGGAGCCGTTCCAACTTACTCGCATTAATTACGGGAAGTCAAAAGGTCGTATTTTCGTCCCTTGATCAGGCCTCTATCCAACCGTAGGATTAACTTAACTCTTTCCCTATAAATAGAGATTCAATTTCTTTCCATATCTATTCATACCGTACGAAATGATGATATCATATTCTTTGGGTTTCATTTTGCCGAGTGATCCCATAACCTTCAAAAAGTCTCATTATCACAAATCGATATCATATAATAACTCAAACATCATTTGCCTTGTACTGACAGGTCCCATTGATGCCCTACCTAGTACTGACGGGTCCCATGTGGCCTCAGCTTTAGTCTTCACAGGGTTGAGGTCCATGGTGTTTTGTTAGCACATGGAGGGTTCATACTTACCAGGCATCCCTATTCTTGGAGGTTACCTTCGGAGTGATAGGCCGCCGGGATGTGCTGGTAAGTTTTCACTTTTGCGACGGTCCTCGAGAGATGCTGCTTTAGAGTAAAAATCAACCCTATTACACAAGCAGTATCTCGTTTTGGGCGAGTGGCCGTTATCGGGCATCTGGCTGGAAATGGTCATTTCGTCTGGAAGAACATTTAATCTTCAGAGCCTGGCCATCGAACCAAAGAAGTCGACCATCCTGAGCAGCATGCTTCTTAGGTGGTCAATCACAATCATCGGGGCACTAGGGAGGGGATTGATGTTTCCGTGGACATTGTCGTGAAGACCACAGATCTATAGAATATGATTATTTTATCTAAACATTTGTGATGGTATGTAGATTGTATAAAGTTCTTTGTACTCTGATTAAAACTTCGTATGTAATTCGAGACCTGTTCTCAGAACTCAGATGAATAATACTTCAATATTATTACTTTCACATTTCTTGTTGTTGATTTCTCTCGACCTGTTCCTATTTATCATTGATATCAAGGAGTGATTGTAGAGCTGATTGGTTTTACCCAACCGTGAAAAACTTAGGTTTTTTAACCAAATCTTTCGGCTTTATCGTTATTGTGGAGATCGAGGAGCGTTTATCGAGCGGATCGATTTATACTCAACTCGTTTTAAAACTTAGGTTTTTTACCAAAGTTTTTTGGTTTTAACCTTTTTGTCGTCGTTTAAAGAGATCGAGGAGCGTTTATTGAGCAGATCAATTTTACTCAACTCGTTTTAAGACTTAGGTTTTTTACCAATGTTTTTTGGTTTTAACCTTTTTGTCGTCGTTTATGGAGATCGAGGAACGTTTATTGAGCGGATCAATTTTACTTAACTCGTTTTAAGACTTAGGTTTTTTACCAATGTTTTTTGGTTTTAACCTTTTTGTCGTCGTTTAAGGAGATCGAGGAGCGTTTATTGAGCGGATCAATTTATACTAAACTCGTTTTAAGACTTAGGTTTTTTTACCAAAGTTTTTTGGTTTTAACCTTTTTGTCGTCGTTTATGGAGATCGAGGAGCGTTTATTGAGCGGATCAATTTTACTCAACTCGTTTTAAGACTTAGGTTTTTTTACCAAAGTTTTTTGGTTTTAACCTTTGTGTCGTCGTTTATGGAGATCGAGGAGCGTTTATTGAGCGGGTCAATTTTACTCAACTCGTTTTAAGACTTAGATTTTTTACCAAAGTTTTTTGGTTTTAACCTTTTTGTCGTCGTTTATGGAGATCGAGGAGCGTTTATCGAGCGGATCGATTTATACTCAACTCGTTTTAAGACTTCGGCCTTAACTTCAAGTGATTCTTTGATTTGGTACTCAAAATCGTAACCATAGATAAAATTTTGGGAATTAATCTTAGGCCAAGGCCTTTATTACAACGAATTATATGAGAAATAAAATATAACAGACTAAATCAAAAGAAATTAACCAGGACTATTTACTAGGATTCATTTTCCATAGTATCTTCTTAGGTTGACTGCATTCCAAGTTCTTGGTAGGGGTGTTCCGTCCAAGTGTGCAATTTTGTATGAACCTTTCTTTCCTACATTAACGACAATGTATGGTCCATCCCAATTCTGTTGTAATTTTCCCACAAGTTTGGATACCTCTACCTTTTTTAGCACCAAGTCCCCTTCCTTGAAGGTTCGTATGCGTACTTTTTGATTGTAGGCTTTCTCCATGTTTGATTTAGCAACTTGCAATCCTACGGCCGCTTTCTCTCTTAATGCTTTTGTCAAGTCTATATCACTTTCTCTTGCCTTTTCGTTTTCCTGGTCATCATACATTTCAATTCTTGGTGTTGGAATTAGCGTTTCGACTGGAATTACAGCTTCCGAGCCATATACTAGACTGAATGGGGTCTCCCCGGTTGAAGTTTTGACTGTAGTTCGATTAGCCCAAAGTACTCCGGGGAGTTCATCTAACCATCTTCCTTTGGCTGCCCCTAATCTTTTCTCCAAAGATTTTATTATTTCTCGGTTCGCTACTTCAGTTTGTCCATTTGCTCTTGGATGCCCAACTGAAGTGAAGTTTTGCTGAATTCCTAGCTTGGTACAACATTCCATTACTTGTTTTCTTGCAAATTGTGTTCCGTTATCAGAGATCAGGATTCTGGGGATGCCAAATCGACATACTATGAACTTCCATAGGTAGTTGATCACATGGAATTGAGTTATTCGAGCAAGGGCAATGCATTCTATCCATTTACTGAAATATTCGACAGCGACTAGAACCTGCTTTCTTAGATATGGCTATTGGGAAAGGCCCCACGATGTCCATTCCCCATTGATCGAATGGCCAGCATACTGGTATTGAGTGCATGTTTTCGGCTGGTTGATGACTTATATTTGCATGAACTGTTGGGATATTCTAAGTTTTGGGTCTCGATTGTCAATACAACAAAGTGCGGAATTTAAAATTTTTCGAGTTCCCATTAGTCCCATAAAAATTTCTCCACAGTTATTATACAAAAAGATTGAACCAAACAAAACATAAACTAAGAAGGGGGTTTTTCGCAATTTACCTCACCACAGCTTGGTGGTGGTTACCTCCAGGCGTTTTGTTTGATCCACAACATGAGTGATCCATGCGTCTCACCTCCAGAGTTGATCCACACCAACTGGATTGTAGTGACACCTCCAAGTCTTAGGCTACGAACTGGATCTTGGAGATTGTCAAAAGGAATAGGCAGATCTTGATCAGGACTTAGATCTGGATCTGGATCCGGATGAGGAGAAGAGCAGGAAGACAACCACGACCACAGGACTTATGCGGCTAGGTTGGATCGGCCAGGGGCGGTGCGGCTAGGGTTCGGACTCACCTAGGGCGGCGGCGGCTAGGGTTGGCCGAGTTAGCATTTTGGGGCGAAACTATAGGGGGCGATTTTGAGTTTATAAAACTTGTTGCAATTTCAGATTTCTCTTTTCTTTTATGCTATGCTAAAACCATTTTGTTATGCATGTGTGTCTCTCTTTTTGTGTGTGTGAAGAGTTATATATTTATAGGAGAAGAGTTCTTCTCTTATAAGATATCTCTTTAAGATTTGGTAGAATCTTTTCCTTATCACAATAGGAAACAAGATTTAACCAAATCTCTTGTTTGTTACTTGATAACCAAGAAAACAAACTCTTCATTTCTTTTAACTCTAAAAATCGCTCCTTATGCCCTACTTTCAAGATTATCAAAAATCAACCCACATAATTATCCAATCCTAGAATTGGGTAATTATTTAGTCTTCCAATTAATTAACTACTTTAATTAATTTCATAATTAATCAGATAACTCTAATTAATTAATTGAACATTAATCAATTAGATATCTAATTAATATTCTCCTACTGAATTAATACCTTAATTCAATATCCTTTTGATTTAACAACTTTAAATCATTTGTATCCCTTTATTACTGTCACTGTCCAATTGTATTGTGTGTGACCATGTGGGTTCACCATCAATTGGCAGCAGGCCCACGACTTTCGTGATTTAATTAATGAGCAATTAAATGCTCCGATCAATTAAACAACTTTTAATTGACCACTCCAGAATTAATTTTCCTATTAATTCAGGAGTACCTACATTTCATGGTCGATGTCTAGCCACAAGCCCATGATGCCCAACTTACTTCAGGTGAATTGATATTGTGAACCTCACCTCTTATTAGTACCATGTACATACGGTCCTTCTATCGACTAATTTCCCGATCGAGACCAAGGGTGTGTGAATTCATCGTCACCTCTAATTATCTCGATAACTATACTTTCTAATTTCCCGCTAATGATTCCAGTGTGATTGCCAAATTTTGAAACCCCTTCCAAATGCATCATCGACTATGGCCATAGATTTCTCGGAATCAATTATCTAAGAATGTATAGGAAATTCTCCCACCTTATCAGGATGAGTCGATAGATCCTTTCTTAGTACTAACCATTCGCGTACAGTTTTGTACGCACCCAACTTAGGCACTTATGTGGCCAGGCTAGGTGACCAGTACCTCAATCTAAGTACGCACACTCGTGCATCGAATTCTCCCTAGCACCTCAAGTCCAAGGACTAAATCGTACACTATTATAATCCTTGAGAAACAACCCATCACCGATGTGCGACATGCGCTTCCACAATGGGTTTCTCTGTTCGGGTCGTTCGATGCGTTCAATCCTCCATTGAACCATCTACTCATATGCACTGGCCTCAAATGCCTTGCTCATGAAACGCTACAAATTCACTCCATGTGAATCATGCATACTTGTACAAGTCTTGGCGATTCCTACGATACCCCGTCTCGTTCGGAATCTATGACTTGGAACGATTTTAAGGTCACGACCTTTGAGACTGTTTCATGATTGCACTCAGTACTGAAGTGAATCGTCCCATAGTCTATTGTGACCTTAGGATTTCATCCAATCGCTTAGATAAGTTCGCGAGAGATGAAGTTGGCCATGTTCAATTTCACGTACTATGAATGAACGGGCGTATTAATTATAAACCATAAGAAAACAATACTTTAACAAGCTAATTAATATTGGCTTGCTGGGCACTATCCTATCAATCTCTCACTTGCCCTAAAGCCAATCACAACGTTTCTAAGACCCACCCTCTCAAGGATGTCCCTCGAACTCAATTGTGAAAGTGCTTAATTTGTGGATCTACTAAGTTGTCCTTGTTGAGAAGACGTATTACTTCTACTCATCTCAACTTACTCTGATTTGTATAATCATATGGCATTGTGTTCAGATTATAGATGAGATCTCGTTTTCCTTTCATTGATCAATTGCCTTATCTAAATCGTTCAAGATTATGTTAGGCTTTTGTCATGCTAGGTATTTCATCCAATCGTTGGATGAAAATTTCTCATCTAAACACTTTTCTCTTGTGCAGCATCATAATGGTGCTATTATTCTGATTGAGTCGACAATGGTATACTATTAAAATTTCTTCCAATTTACCTTAGCTTCATCGAGACAAAATAAATCATCCACTTCAGACTAGAAATCTCGAAATTCTAAGTCCTTCGAGTTTCAATTCTCCACTTACTACCACAGACCGGCGTTATATCCTTTAATTATCTTCGAGGATCGCTCTTATGGTAGTCCAATGTCCTTGACTGGCATTTGACTATCAGCAGCTCGTGAATGATCAGAGCATTTTGATGAGTCGGGTCTAGTACAAGACTTTGCATGCTACATGCAATCCAAATGACAAAGCATAAGGCATCTTGAGACAGTTATTTCTTTACACATTTATATGTAGGGCTCATTAAACAAGTAAGAGAAATTTTGCTTCTTTGGAAACAATCCTTTCTTGGATTCTTCCATATTGAATTTAATCAATATTCAGTCTTTGTACTTTGATTTGGTGAATTGCAACATCTACTTCGCTTTTATCTCCATAAATATGTATTGCCAATACGTGAGATGTAATTCCCAAATCTTATCATGGAAAATTGCGTGAATAACACGCTTTCGTCTGTGCTTCTCTGATATTCTTATATCATACTTCATGTGTAGATCAACATCTCGTTGCGTTGCGAATTTAACTATGCTCCCACTGATCCTTTTGCACATTTGGAATCCATATGCCTTTTGACAGATTCAACATTTTTGATAGACTTATCAAGTTGCATGTTCCAAGATTTGGAAAAAGTCATAGATTGACCTTTGGATTAGAATAGAGATCTTCTCATCAATTTTCAATTGTGAGATGCAGGATTCATTTCCAGTAGTCATAACTTTGGTAGTTAAAACCACCCTTCTATGGCTAATAGTTTCGAAATGGATTTTGACGTAGCCAATGGTCAAATGGTATTTTCATTAGTCCTTGAAGGACTTTGGAATAATGACCTATCACCATTAAGCGAGTCAAACTTTTATTTTGAATCCTATGGCTTAATGCCATATCCTTTATTTGTGCATGGATCGGTTCAGCGGGTTTCAGGGTTTACTCCCACTGTTTGTGGGGATGGGTCCAATTCCTCGGACTTCATCAAGTTCTATGACCTTTCTTATTTTCTTTGACAAGGATTCATCAACAGAGGAACAAGCTACTCACGAGATACTTTCGTCTCTCGTTGTCGTAGAATAGGTATCTAATGGATTTCGTTGGATACCCCACAAACTTTATATGAATCAGATCTACGATCTAATTTCTCATATAAGGGTGTTTTGCTATGTCTTAAATGACATGGTGGTGTAAGAACTCACTTCGAAAAATACTAGACCAAGTACTTTTGAAGAGTTAGGGGAGGCTATCCCCTAATGTGAATATAGAAATTTAGCAATATCATAGTCGAGAGTCGAACCATGTTTTATCAAAGTTCGATCTTCTTCTTTGATTTGCTTTGTGAGAATTCTATTCTCCTTTAGATAATCGAGGATTTAGTTGCTTATGTTTCAGTAAGCTTGCTTAAACCAAATTGCTTTTGACATGATGCAACTAGTTACTTCATTTTCAAAACGTCTATTGAGTTACTTCAACAGTTTTAGAATTGTACTTCTACAACGTACAAATATACTTTAACGATTGAGAATCGCGAGTATATATGAAGCAGCATCCTTTTGAACTAGTGCTTTTAGTTCTAATCGATTTGAAATGTTTGGAATGCCTAGCAATCCTTTATTTCGGTTATTATTCCTTTAAGACAAGATTTGAAAGTTCGGAGTTTTATCCAAGTTCCTTATTTCAAGAGCAGTAGACAAAAACCTTTCTTTTCGAATCGCTCTTTAGGAAGAATGTCCAAAATAAACATTTCAGTGTGGACGATTATCCAGTTTTTTTTTTTATTCAGCATATAGTCTTCGATGTTTTGATTCGTTTATCATTGTTTATTTCTATGCTCCAGTGCATCCATATTTGTACAAAGTTAAATCGCTCTAATTAAATGAATTCCATTCTCAATGATAAAGCAATAAGGTCTTGTACAAAATTTGAAATAATACTCAAAATAAACTAAAACTAGAGACTCATGCTAATACGAAAAACTAAGTAAAACTTCTTCTAAAAAGGAATGTCTAGGTTCAGTACTTCCTTGACCCAGTCCCTGAATTCGTTATCCCTCAACTCTTGTAGCACTGCTTGCATCTTCCTTTCAAGGAATTTCCTCCTTGTAGGTGTAGAGGGAATAGTTTCATCCGCTGTAAACTCTTTTACAGAAATGAAAGTTTTATCAGATGTCTTACATAAAAAAGATTTAACAAATGTACAATTTAAAAATCATACCGTAGGTAAGTCTATCCAGGAATTCCTTTTCAGTAAGCTTTCCTATTTTCTTTTCGTGCTTACACAGTGGGAAATTTTCTTCATATAGTCCAAGACCTTTCTGATGAGCTTCTTCATATTTGTCTAACAACTCATGCAACTATTTTGTTTTAATTCCATCAGGCGGAATAATACAATGTTGCATGAAATGAGTGAAGATGTCAGAAAGACCATGTGTGGTAATTTCTATCTCATCTTCGAGAGTCAATCGGGCTCCAAGCCTTTTGAGTCGTTTGAACATCTTGGTTAAGTAACAACAATATTCCTTAACATTATTAAACTTAGCCATGGTCTTTTCTTGAAGATAATAGCACATCATAGCCCCCAAAGTATTTTCGCTTCTAACATTCATTAATACTCGTTTGAACGGAACAGTGGATGGTGAATGGCTAACAATAAAACTGACAACTATAAGCAGACAGGTTTAATATTAATACTTATAATTAACGAAATTTGGACTTTATATCGAAAAAGTTCTCCAACTATTTTATCGAAACAATAACCCCTTCTGGTTTCGGGAAAAATCTATTTCCTAGTAGGTCTTGACGTTCCAGCAGCAATTAGTTGCACCCACGACTCGTGGCCATACAATTAATTCCCTAGGTAGGCATACTTATTGCCAATTGTGTCTACCACACAACCTTCAAGCTATTTTGCCTCATTTTTCGCATTTATCTAGCACTGCTACATCATAAATGTTACTACGCGTTAAGTCTAACCCATTAATTATGATAAGCAACGGGCCCGATCATGAATTCTCCGTAGCTAGTTATCGGTCGATCTTCATGTCCCGACCAGTCCCTACCCCTGTCAAGTTTTATTAAAACTAGAATCAAGGAATTTCGTGTATTGCCCCTTTCTTCGACTCGGGTGCCAGACTCTGGATCACCTCTATCGATAAGTAGACAACATACACTAGTCCCTATTAATGGAAGGCTTGGATTTTATAAAACCTCATTTTATATTTAACCCAATATGACTTAATATTTATTCGAGAGGGGATTTTCGGTTTTGAAAGTTTAAGGAAACTCTCCTCGAGATCTCACCGCTTCAATTATGCTTTATCTTTTATTTACGATCTAGATTCTAGTGCGCAAACACACAAGCAATCATAATCAACTAATAAATAAAAGTCATACAAGCCTAGCTTGCATACTATCACAATATGTTTTCGATCGGGAGCCTCATATGCGGGCCATCATCGAGCCAATGATGTTGGCCCAATTGGTCAATCTAAAGGGTTCTCAAAAGAACCTATGCTATTACACAATGTACCATGAATACATGGCCTTCAATTCTTCTTGGCCTCCCACCTTGCTTGTAAACGGGCCTTCATCCTAAACTAGGAAAGCAGTAAAGCCCAATTCTATTACAAAGGCTCAAAGTGGCCCAAAAATAATAACAGGCTCGCAGGCCCAATAAAAACCATGCAATAAATTAAACCAATCACATCTAACCTAAGGTCAAGGCTCGGCGCGATCGAAAACCACGTAAACAGTTCACGTAGAGCAAGAAACACGCAAACTACTTTTACGTATTTCTTTCTTAATTTTAAAACTACCTTTTAAAACTAATTCCTATGATTCTTACATTTAGTCACTACTAATTATGACAGATAAATTCTCGGATAAACAAAACAAGTTTTCTGCCTTAAATTCAGACCCTGATTTTTCAACTTTTGAAAATTGCAGTTCGGCCCCTATACTTTCAAAAATTGCAATTTTGACCACAAAATTTTTGAAAAGTTACAAAATACCCCAAAATAGTTTTCGGACAGAAGGACCAGAAAATAAAATTTTGAAATCCAGAAAATTTTTGAATTTTGCAAACTGACCCCTGAACTTTCAAAAATTACAAAACAGTCCTTGAATTTTCGAAAATTGCAAAATGGTCCTAAAACCCGTGCGATCTAATTTTCAGAAACAGCCCAGATTTTACAAAAATTTCCAGAAACAGAAAAATTAATTTTCAGCCCTTAATTTTGAATTTTGCGATTAATTGCACCAAGAGTCCTGATTTTTCGAAAAACTATAAATTTGCCACAGATCTGAAAAAGCAGTTTTACCCAATCATAGATCTAGTCATAACAAGTAAGAATCAACTCACAGAACATAATTTCACGCGTTCTCATACATACAATTAAGCATATACAGTGAAAACACATTATGTTCAGGCCCTTTTTGTATAAAACATATGGAGTTGGCTCTGATACCACTGTTGGGATATTCTAAGTTTTGGGTCTCGATTGTCAATACAACAAAGTGCGGAATTTAAAATTTTTCAAGTTCCCATTAGTCCGATAAAACTTTCTCCACAGTTATTATACAAAAAGATTGAACCAAACAAAACATAAACTAAGGAGGGGGTTTTTTCGCAATTTACCTCACCACAGCTTGGTGGTAGTTACCTCCAGGCGTTTCGTTTGATCCACAACATGAGTGATCCATGCGTCTCACCTCCAGAGTTGATCCACACTGTTGGTCCCAAGTGGTCAGATGAGGTCTAGAGGGGGGGGGGGTGAATAGCAGAGTGACCACTTATCTTATAGCAACTTAGCTGATTACAACAAAATCAGTTTTTCAAGAGTATACTTGCAGCGGATAAATTGAAAGTGTTTTTCACAAGTAGACTAAGTCTTTTAAAGATTTTATCCCCAGTTTAAAACTCCTTTTAAAATTTTTAAAGCAATTCAAAGTGTTTACTTATGCAATTTTGAAATATGCAAGAAGACTTAAATGCAAGAATAACACAAAGAATTTTTATAGTGGTTATAAGGATAAAAATCCTTTAGTCCACTCTTCCAGATCACTTAGATTCTGGGTTATACTATAAACACAAAGTTTACAATATTTCTCCACTTACACCTAGACAACAAATGAAAAGGCTATAAGCTCGCAATAGGAAATCACTCAGAAAACCTATCCTCTGAAGTTAAATCACTCACAAAGACGGATTTAAACTTCGCACAACACTCAGCTAATACAAATTCATCAGAAGATGTTTTTCTTTTTGCTTCAACTGGGTTTCTGTCAACAGATGACTTCCACCAGACGAGTGAGCTGTTCGAGCTTCTTGAGACTTAGAGAAATTTCTGCTTCGGAATCAAAATCTCATAATGTTGTTGTGTATCTCGCTCTTCGAAATCAGCTCTATTTATACTTGGATTTGAAAATGTGACCGTTGAAGAAAATCACACTTCAAATCCATAGCCTTAGCCCAAATTCAGAACGGCTCCCTGCTACAGTCCTTTTTCTGCTGTACTTTCCTGTAGCTGCATTAAATGCACCATGCTGATCCGAGAATATTCTTCAATCATTTGCCATTACTACCCTTCTCTTGCAGCATTTATTACACCAAGTGGATTTATTACCGTTGAACTATCTCATGATCTCTTCTACTCAGCTGATCGAAGCAACCCTGCTGATAGATACTCTGTTGATCAAACTCTGAACTAATCTGATTTGAGTCAACTGATGGTCTACCCTTCTGATTGCTGTTTCAGCATGAGATCAGTAGTCTTCTGGGCTTTGAATTTTGAACTCTTCTGATGTCTTCTTTACTTGTTCAAAATTCTTCTAAGGGACCTAAGCTTTCCATACATAGCTGATTTTGACATTATGGAAATCATCAAAACCTTCCCTTATCTTCTTATCTTCTTATCTTCTTTGCATTTCATCTTCATCTTCATCCAACAATTTCCCCCTTTTTAATGATGACAAAACTTCAGCTAAGTACGTGTACCTAAACTAAAGTTTTGATCCTCAAAAATTTCTGAGATAAAAATAGTTTATTGGATTCAAACTTGAACTTTTATAGATTTTGAAAAGATTACATATTACAAGTTTGATCAGATGAAATGTGCAAGAAAAAAAAAGAAAAATTACAAGGATTTCAAGCATAAGTAACCTAGACTATACTAGTCTTCTGCTTTGTCTTCTTGCTTGTCCTCTTCAACTTCATCAGGTTTGGAAGTCTTAGCTTCTAAATCCTTGAAGAATTTTTGTTTTAACAGCTCCAACTTCTTTTGCTTAACATCAGGATTAAGCTGTTCTTCAGCTGAGTCCTTAGTAGCAGCAATTTCTTTGTCAGTCTTTTCTGTTTCCTTAGGAGTTTCTTCAGCTTCAGTTTTATCATCTTCCTCTTTTTCTTCTGCAAATGGCTGATCTACTGGTCTGCTAGTGCCTTCATTATCTTCATCAGCTTTTTCATCTTCAGCAGATTCTTCCAGTACTTCAATGTCTTCAAAATCAGCAGTCTTTTAAAGAGATTTGTCATCTGATTTATCTTCTTCTTCATCAAGTATCCTATCTTCCCTCTTTTTGTCATCATCAGCAGGGTTGATTGGATATTGTGGTAAGACTGGTGTGATTTGAAGTGAATCACAAAGAAGTTTGATGTTTTCTTCCATAGCATCAAGTTGAGCTTGCTGTCTTAGTTGATTGGCCTCAAATGCCTTAATTCTGTTATGGACCACTTCTCCTTGGTCACCTAGCTGAATTTGAGTTGCCAGCAACAAATCAGCAGATTCCTTGAAGTCCTTCATCATATTTTCCAAAGTTTCATCCTCAGCATGAATGGCCATCTCAACTGTCTCTGTAATCTGTCTCCAACCAGCAGTTGTGCTCTGAGTTCTTGCTCTAATCACATCCATATCTTGTCTGATAGCTTCCACATTCTGAGCAGTGTCTTCTATCAGCGAAGTAGAAACAGGAGCAGCCCTTTGGGTTGGTTGACTTAGAGCAGTCAACAGATTAGCAGTTATCTTCTCTTCTAATCCCTTCATTGAATTTGAAATTATCTGTTGAATTGAGTCCAACAGAGATGGCTGAGAAGTAGAAGTAACTTCAGTTGGAATAGGAGGTAAGGCAAGAGTTTATGTTTTTGTTGTCTGATCTGCTGAACCAGGAGTAATCTCCTTTTCCTTGGCCTCATCAGCTTGACTGGGAGTGCTTTCCTTCTCCTTAGTCTGATCAGTTGTTTCAGAATTATCTTCCTTCTCCTTGATCTGATCAGTTGAATTTGGAGTGCTTTCCTTCTCCTTTGATTTATCAGGTGGTTCAGATGTATCTTCCTTTTCTTTAATTTGATCAGTAGGGTCAGAAGTGGCTTCTTTTTCATTGGTTTTATCATCAGGATCAGAGGTGCCTTCTTTGATTTATCAGGTGGTTCAGATGTATCTTCCTTTTCTTTAATTTGATCAGTAGGGTCAGAAGTGGCTTCTTTTTCATTGGTTTTATCATCAGGATCAGAGGTGCCTTCTTTTCCCTTAATCTGATCAGCAGGTGGTGCTTGGATCTTCTTAACAGTGGCAACAGTACGCATTGAACTTGCATTATCCACAATAGACCTATGAGTGATCCATGTTAAATCATCAAGTGGAATAAATGGGGAGATTGGAACCTCGGGTAGCTCTTCATATGGTCTAATGTTAGATCCATAAACAATCTGCTTCAGACTTGGAAGGGGAATCATAGAGCTTGGCTGTCCCCTCGTCTTCCTAGTCTTTTTGGCCCAAGTTTCCATTGTTTGGGAAACTGCCAGCTTGATTGAACGTTCCTTTAAGTCTTCATTTTCAGCATACTCCTCAGGAACAGATTCATATATCTTCTTTGTTTCAGCCTTTACAACATGACTGATCCTCAGTCTCAATTTATCCAAGAAAAATTCTGAGTCCAAAGCTTGAGTCAGAGAACCTGTCTCAAGCCACTTCAACACCCAGGCTTCTTCATCAGCAAAGGCTTTCCAACTTGCAATTTGATCTTTACTCTTGGTCAGACGATAGTCCCTCCATCAGTTATATCTGATCTTCTCTTTATTGAACATCGTCAGACGAGTGATCTTTGCATTTTCAGCATCCAACCTTGCAACAAACTCTTCAAAAGCAGCAGGGTCATCTTTGACAATCTCCAGTGCCAATTTTATTTCTGCTCTTCTCTTAGGTTGTATTGCTGGAGTAGGCATGACTGGCTTGGGCTTGGTGGGATCTCTCTGTTCACCAATTACAATGCCACCAGTATGCTTTGGACCATGAGAGTCCATAGTACTTGCTTCAATAGCAGCAGCCAACTCTGCTGCTTCAACAGCATCTCTTTATGCTTGAGTCATTTTACTGTCTTCTTCTTCCAGTCTCTTGAGCTCAAGGGCCTTTAGGCGATCTTCCTCAGCCTTTTCCGCGGCTTTCCTTTTTCTCTCTGCCTCATCTAATTTCTTCTTTTCAGCAGCAGTGAGGTAAGGAATCATAATCCTACCAGTCCTTAGCTTCTTTGCTTCAGGACTTTCCACAGTTTGAAGTGGAGTGGTAGCAATAGGAGTCGGGTGCAGAAGGAGTGCATCCCCTTCATTTGTTGTGCCAGTCTGCTGTTCTTCTCTAACATCAGCAGACAATGCAACAGATGAGTCTTCAGCAGGCTCAGCAGCAGGTTCTTCAATGATAATTGGTCTCTCTGCTGATGCTGATATCTCTCTCACTGTTTCAGTTAGTTCTTCAGAGAAGGTGACTTTTCTCTTTGCCTTTGACTTGGCAAATTTTCTTGAAGGTTTAGATTGAGGAGGTCATTTTGCAGCGCTCCTTGTCCTCATTCTCTTTGCAGGTTGAATAGGAACAGCTTCTTCAGATTCTGTCCTTTCAGGAGATGATCCAGTCTCCATCTTTTCAAGTTCCTCAGTGAAGTCATCAATGACTTTCTCAGGAATCACAATTTCAGGGTGTGCTGATGCAGCTTCAACAATAGTGCTTACTGTTTGATCAGCAGACCCACTGGTCTGACCAGTTTTCTTGCCTTTCTTTGCAGGGACCTTAGCAGCTTTAGTAGAAGCCTTTCTCTTAGAAGTAACTACATTTCTAACTGGCTCATACAATTTAAACTCCTTGCCTCCATGAATAGGCTTGCCACTTCCCAATGGGCAACCCAAACTCAAGAACAGATGACTTAGCAAAATCCCATAGTTTGTCTTCTTGTCACTCAGCAGATCATATACGTGAGCTGCCCAGTTAACCTTCAGTCCATAGAATATGCAAATCATAGTGTAATATCTTCGTCTGGGCAAACCACCCAAAGAACATGTATTGCAATCCAGTGCTTTCGCAATTATGTCAACAAATCTCTGATACTCATCTCTCAGTTGAGTTTTCATCAGAGACCCAGTTAGTTCTTCTCCCTCCTTGGCGCAAACGAGCTAAAATTCTTCCTCTTTTTCAGACCCTAGGTCTGTCACATCTCCTCCTTCATTTGTCAGCCCATAAATTTCACTTAAAACGGCAGCCGATATGCAAATCTTCTTTCCCCCAATGGTAGCAGTCATGGTTGTCCTTTCAACATTGAATTCTCTGGTCTTGTAGAAGTGTTCTACATCGTCCAGATACACTCGATCCTCATGAGCTTCTAATACGGGTACCAGTGATGCTTCCTTAATTTTCTTCAAAATTTCCCTCATCAGATCAGTACCAGTTGCGAAGAATTTGTCGTAGCTAAGATATCTTCCCTCAGCAATCGCCATTTGTGAGATTTAAGTGAAGAAAATCTGTAGAAAACAGAGAGCTAGAAAACAGGTAGCTTAGGGAGTTAGAGAATTTTGAGAATTTTGTGTGCGTAAGTCGACTAATCTGTTCAGATCGGATTTTATACGTTTCCTTAGGTTTTGGTTATCGTGATAAATCTTAATCGTACGATTGATCTGACAGGTTTTAAATCGTGCGGGTGAGAATTGCGGATTTCAAATTTATTATTTTAATGTCAGACGAGCGAGAAGCTCAATAGGCACTAATCTGTTACTTATAAAAGCGTGTTTCAAAAGATGCGAGTTATGACCATGCTTATATAATGTATCAGATGAGTAGAGTTTAACTTATCTGACAGACGAGTGATCTGTTATCTGATATTACTAGAGAAAGCCAATAGCTAGTAATCTTCCTCTGTTGTTTGTCAATCCAGCAAGATAAATTTGTCTTCAATCTTCAAGAATTAAGAACATATTTCCTGATAACATAACTTCAACTAACTGTCATCAACAAATTTCATCTTTTAATCAGAAGTACCGCTAGTCTTACACGTTCCCCCTGACTTTAAGAATTCATAAGTTAACTTGTCTGTGGAGAGTTAATCCTTGAATGTGATAATGGATGACTGTGGTGATGAACTTCAGCCTTCTGAAAAGTTCCCCTTTAGCTTATGCATCCAAATTAAGTAGTCCTAGCTCAGCTCTTAGAGTTGAAAACCTTACTTCACTTAAAGGTTTTGTGAAAATATCAGCAATATGATTGTCAGTATGAACATATTCAATCATTACATTGCCTTTTTCCACATGATCTCTAATGAAGTGATGCTTGATCTCAATATGCTTGGTCCTTGAATGACTTGTAGTATTTTGAGTAAGAGATATTGCACTTGTATTTTCACAGTAGATTGGAATTCCACTGATTTTGATATTGTAATCTTCTAGTTGATGCTTCAACCAAAGTATCTGTGCACAGCATGCTCCAGCAGCTATATACTCAGCTTCAGCAGTAGATATGGATACTGAAGTCTGTTTCTTACTCATCCATGAGATCAGACGACTACCCAAAAATTGACAAGCACCTGTTGTGCTCTTCCTATCAATTTTGCAGCCAACAAGGTCTGAATCTGAATATCCAATAAGCTCAAATCCAGATTCTCTAGGATACCACAATCCCAATTCTTGAGTGCCCTTAATATATTTCAGAATTCTCTTGGCAGCTAAGAGATGAGATTCCTTAGGATTTGATTGAAATCTCGCACAAACCCCAACTGAGTACATGATATCAGGTCGGCTTGCTGTTAGATATAACAGTACCCAATAATGCCTCTGTATTTGGTTATGTCCACTGATTTGCCATCTTCATCATTATCCAAACGAAGACTAGTAGACATAGGAACAGTAGCAGTAGAGCTAGTTTCCATACCAAATTTCTTAAACAGATCTCTTGTGTATTTTGCTTGGTTGATGAATATTCCATCAGGCAACTGTCTAACTTGCAAACCAAGAAAATAATTAAGTTCACCCATCATGCTCATTTCAAACTTGTTTTGCATGAGCTTGGAGAACTTGTCACACATCTGTTGGTTAGTTGAACCAAAAATAATATCGTCCACATATATTTGCACAAGTAATATATGGTTCTCCCATTCAATTGTGAACAATGTTTTGTCTACCTTACCTTTACGAAATCCTTTGATTAAAAGAAAATCATATAGGGTATCATACCATGCTCTTGGAGCCTGTTTCAGTCCATAGAGGGCTTTCTTTAGACGATACACCTTGTCTTCTTGTTGATAAGCTTCAAATCCAGGTGGTTGTTCAACATATACTTCTTCTTGCAGTTCTCCATTAAGAAATGCAGACTTCACATCCATCTGATAGACAGTGAAGTTCTTGTAAGCAGCATAGGCTAGAAACAGTCTGATTGCTTCAAATCTTGCTACTGGTGCAAATGTTTCATCAAAGTCAATTCCTTCTTCTTGACAATAACCCTTGGCCACTAATCTTGCTTTATTTCTGGTAATAATACCATCTTCATTCATCTTATTTCTGAAAACCCATTTAGTGCCAATTACCCTTTGATGACTTGGTCTTGGAACTAAGTACCATACTTCGTTCCTTTCAAATTGATTCAACTCTTCTTGCATAGCTTCAATCTAGAAGGAATCACTGAGAGCTTCTTCAATTTGTTTAGGCTCTATTTGAGATAGAAAACTGACAAACATAACATCTTGTGCAGCAGCTCTTCTTGTCTTTACTCTATCCAAAGGATCACCAATCACTAGCTCTGGTGGGTGATTCTTGAGCCATCTAAGATCAGGTTGCTGGTCTGGATGTTGTCCTCTGATTTGATCTTGCAACACTACTATTGGAGATTCAGGAGTAGTCTGTTGAACAGTACTTGTCTGTTGAACATTCTCTGGTCTGTCAGCTGTTTGCAACTCGTCTGTTAGACAATCAGCACTGTGATTTTGAACAGCACTTGAGTTAGCAGCTGAATTGAGATTAGGTAGTATGATGGGAACATATTCTTCATTCTTTCCAACATCCAACTTCTGTAAATCAGTAGACAGATCTTGATTAGTGTTTTAATTCTTTTCAGAAGATTGACTTGGCTCATCAAATAATACATGAATAGATTCTTCTATTAGCAATGTTCTTTTGTTAAAAACTCTATAGGCCTTACTAACAGTAGAGTATCCTACAAAAACAGCTTCATCAGCCTTCTCTGCAAATGCAGTAAGGTGATTTTTCCCATTATTTAACACAAAGCATTTACAACCAAAAATTTTAAAGTAATGAATGTTTGGTTTCCTGTTGTTCCAAACTTCATATGGAGTCTTGTTCTGATTTTTGTTGATCATGCATCTGTTCTGGGTAAAGCAGGCTGTATTTGTGGCTTCTGCCCAAAATCTTTGAGGCAACTTAGCTTCAGCTATCATTGTCCTGACAGCTTCTTTCAGTGTTCTGTTTCTCCTTTCAGCAACACCATTCTGTTGAGGGGTTCTAGCAGCTGAATACTCATGATGTATTCCTTTGATATTACAATACTCTTCAACGGTAGAGTTTGTGAACTCTGTTCCTCTATCTGATCTGATCTTCAATATCTTTATGATTTTCTCATTCTGGATTAGTTCCATCAGATTAGTAAGATGTTCCTTGGTTTCACTTTTCTTCTTCATGAATATCACCCAAGTATATCTTGAATAGTCATCCACAACAGCTAGGCAGTATTTCTTTCCACCATTGCTGACTGGATCAATGGGTCCAAATAAGTCCATATGTAGTAGCTCCAATATTCTTCCAGAAGATTGGTGCTTCTTGCTTTTGAATGATGACTTGATTTGTTTACACTTCTGACATGCGTCACAGAGTTTATCTTTGCTCATGACTGTTTTAGGAATCCGTTCTACCAGATCATTCTTTATCAATCTATTTATGGTCTTGAAGTTTAAATGATTCATCCTTTTGTGCCACAGCCAACTGACTTCACTTGGTGTTGATGCCACCAAACAAACACTTGAATTCTTGTCAGCAGAATTCAAGTCGACTATGTAGATATTTCCTTGTCGTCTTCCAGATAAAATTACCCTCTTTGTACCAATTTGTGTTGAAAAGATGACTGAATATCCATTGTCACAAAATTGACTTATGCTCAGCAGGTTGTACTTTAGGCCTTTAACATATGAGACGTCAGATATCTCAATGTTTCCTCTGATTACTCTTCTTTTAGCTACAATCTTGCCTTCTTTGCTGTCTCCAAAAGTAACATTTGGACCATCCACAGCAACAACATCAGTCAACTCATGTATGTTTCCACACATGTGCCTTGAACAACCACTGTCCAAGTACCAAATCTTCTCTACTTTACTCCTACTCCAAATCCTAACCTACAAAACAAAAATAAAATTGTTTTAGGTACCTTTATTGAGAGGGTCCTGGAGGATTAGTTCCACTTTTGACAACCCATGATGTTGATGTCTTAGGCTTCTTAGGCTTCTGAGTTTTGACAGGAGCATGAACAGTTTCATCTTTATCATAATTAGCAGATAAGTCATTTTGATGATCAGTATGATAAGAAAAATGTTCATAAGCAGGGTAAGGTGCATGATAAGCAGGATATGCATGCATTGGATGAGCAGGGTATGGTGCATAGTAAGTTGGAAATTTAGGTGCATGATACATAGGAGGATATGCAGCAGGTTGCACATAATAAGACTCATTTCCATACCAAGCATTTTGATTTTTCTTATTCTTATGCTTCTTTGGTTTACTAGTTGCTTGTTCATTAACAGACGACTTAATTTTACCATTAGTCTGATTCAATTTTGTAATATCCCGATAATTTATATATATATATATATATATATATATATATATATATATTCTTATTTTTATATATATACATATGCACACACTCAATAGATTGGAAATAGAACGTACGTATATATAACTATCAAACCGAACTCGAAACAAACTTTTAACGTACCAAAAACAAACCGAGTAACTTGATATAAAAATTATTATACTTAAACTAACCATTATAGAATAACAAAGGTCAAAAGTGAAATTCACTATAATAGCAAAATAACCCATATCATCAAATTTACCACTAAACCTACTAACCCAAACTTATTACCAAATTACCATTCTTCTCCCTTTAAATAAAGACTCAATTCTCTTCTTCAATTGCACCCAATAAGATAAGAACGATCAGTTATTAGAAGCCATGGAGCTCTTCCCAAGCTTAGTCTTCTTCCAAGCCTAGTCTTCTCCCAAGCTTAGAAAAAGGGGTAGTAAAGCTTAGAGGTAACCAAGGTTCTTCATCATTTCAATACATTTAAAACATCTTAATCTTAGCTAAAACTCTTTTCTCCACAGTTTCTAGTGACCTTTAAGTCATAAGGAGTGAGTTGGCTCAAGAACTTCCATGTTTCATTGCTAGAGAAGGAGATAACAAGGTAAACACTCACATTTCCCCTGTTTTTGCGCGACCACTGTAATTAAGCAATAACCTTTTATTGGCTGGGTCATTTTGAGAAAGATTTGTACCATTGAAAAGAGGACTCGATCTAGAATGTAGGTGTATGGGAGGTGTCGAACACCTCCGGCGCGTGGGGTCGCTATCGGCGCGTTTTCGGAACATTACCGGCTAGTGAAACCCACTCGCTGGACTGTTTCGGGACTGTTTTGAAATCCTTGTTCTAAAATTGTTATTTTCAACTTTCCTTGCTGTTTTTATGCAATTAAACCATCCTTTAACACCTTGGTGGATGGATAATATCATTAGGAGGTTTAATTGTTAAATTTAGATATAAAATGACACTAAATAGAGAAGGTAACACACAAGAGGTATTTTTGTTTTGATATTTAAACTTTTTAAAAAAAGTGGTTGAAGAACTAAAAATAGATGGTTATTGATACTATGGATTGAAGGTAAGAAGTGATAAAAGAGATATGAAGAAATAAAGAATCAAAGAGCAAGGAAGAAACTTGAAAAATGAAATGAGGCTAAACAATTGAATTAACTTTAAAGCAAACTTATTACCATAGAACTATGAGTTACTTAGCTTTGATAGTTATAAGAAAACTAATAATTACTTGTGTAGGTTTCATTTGGCTATAGAATTGAGATTATAATTATCATATGACTAAAGGATGTATTTTCAATCAAAGTAGTAATCATACTTATTGAAGAATTAACTTTTCTTCCATTTATATCTTGATTTTGTTTGAAAGGATAAAAGAGAAGTGTAAACTAATATATAAATTACTTATAAATCTCTAAATTTGTATAAGAACAATATTCAAGGTATGGGTTCATGTATTATGTATCATTGGATAAACTAAGTAGTTGAGTAAATAAGCCTTTCATACAAATTTTATAAAGTCATTGTTATGATTACTTTACTTGTTTTGATCAAGAAAACTCCTACTTTAAAAGATATAACTTATCTAAGACAAGAATAAAATATGACCTTTGATGAATTCTTTGATTATTTGGATTGTCCTTACTAAACTTATGGAACTTCATTACTACTAAAGATAGAAGGATATGGTGATTTTTAAAATAACCTAGTTTGCTTGAATTGGCTTGAAGACTTGAATATAATGAATGATTTGTTTTAGTATCTAGATATGTTTAACAAGAGGTGATGAAACATATATGAAGAAATTAATTGGAATACCATTTAACTTTTGTACAAGGCCTATAGGATAAAGTGAAGTTAACTAATTAGTACACCAAATGCTAATTTCTTAAAAGAACTATGGCTAAAGTATCCTAAAACTTAGTTAACTTGAAAGAGTATAATTATGCATATTGATAACTACTTATGACAGTCTTATTAGCTTTAACTTATATAATTGAGAAAATTGATAATTACTTAGGCTTATTTGATTAGTTTTCTCTTAATTAGAGTTATCGATATTAAAGGATGTCTTTTCATTCGAAACGGTATATGTGGACTGAGGTAAAATCATACTTATCAAAGAACTAACATTTCTTGCATTTATATCTTGATTTGGGGAAAAGGGGATGCGTAAACTAATACTTGGAACTACTTTTGAATTCATAAACTTTTATAAGACTATTATATAAAATACGAGTTCATGTAAAGACTACATACAAACTATCAAACTTGAACGGTGAGATACACTTTAAGGGATACTTAATCAAATTAATAAGATCATCCGTAACATTGGTCCTTTTTATTTTACTATACTTAGGTATCGAGGGATCTATTGATAACAAGGATTAAGCTTAAACAACGACTCTTCAACATAAGGTGAGGTTTCTTCTTCTTTCTTAATCTATTCGGCACTTGCCCTGAGAAAATTCTTCCTTTCTAAAACTCTCAATCTTTTGACAATATTTCATTTCATTTCCTTATTTTGAGTTTCATTCTATACCATATCAATCCATTTACATTAATCCCGAGGTTAATTTAAGCTCTTATATATTCTAACTTATATTTTCTAAGGTAACTAACTTTAATACGTTTCTTAATCCTTTAATAGTCTTGCATTCTTCAATTTCTATTTCTACTCCATCTGGTAAGTGGTATTATAATGAACAACGGACAATGTCCGGCTCCAAGTTCACTTAAACTATTTATACCCTTGAGGACGCTCTTGGGAAGTTGGGCCCCGGGACTAATAATGGTGACTGCTGGGCGGCATCGGGCCGTCGGTGTATGGTCTCATTGTTAAGTACCCCACAGTGATCAAGTTGCTAAGTATAGTTGGAGGTAATTGTACTCTCAATTGGGTTGACATGTACTCGAGCATGTCATTCCGTTTTGTTTGCGAGGTCGCTCCTCGTAGGGAGGTATAAGGATGTTAATTTTCAGAAGTTGGGTTGAATGTATTACTTTACCAGATTCATATTCAAAATGTTTATTTTAATTCCCGTTTATTGTAATTCGATTACTTTGTTATTTCAAATCATCTAATAATCTTTCGCAGGACTATTACATTCTAATTCTTATTCATACATGGATCATAATATTACTGTTGATCATATTACTCAAACCTCAATCCAATATTATAAATCCTCACTAAGTCAAATAAGACTTACGCCTTTCTTTGTTTATTTTCTCAGATTAGCGACATGAGTTAGAGGTGGAAACACGGTGATATGGATTGACATGGTCTATTCAGTGTCGTACTTATATATTTTATCGAATAATTAAATGATGAAAACTTCGTTGTAAATTTATGTAAAATTTTATCTACGTACGGGTCGGGTAGTGGGGTCGTAGTCCCTTCTTCCTGAAGACCTTAGAATTTCGTTATTTCCGCTGTGATGAATGGTTATAATGTAATTTTATCTATTGTTCAGTTAGTTGACGCACGGCTAGTTCAAATAGTTAATTAATGTTTTATTTCGAGCTATGTGACCTAGTCGGGGCGCAACAAATTTAGCTTTATCATCAGACTTCTTAGGACTCTGCTGTTTGGTCTTACTAGTCTGTTTACCTACACTAGGCTCTTTGCTCTTTTTAGCCTTAGGAGCTTTTGTCTCCTTTACCACTTTCTCAGGTGAAGTAGGTTTATTAGTTTGAACATAAAGAATGACCTTACTATTGTCAGCAGATATAAATTTTTCAGTATGATTCAATTCTAGCTTATCCTGTTCTAAAGGTATCTTCTGTTTACTAGACATATGAGTGGATGAAACAGATGATTTCTCATGAGACTCGATAATTTTCTCAAGCTCAATGATTTTACCCTTATAAACTTCACATTCAGCTTTCAGAGATTCATGTTCTTGCTCAAGCTTTTTATATTCAACTGATTCTCTTGGCCTTTCAGCTGTGAGTTTCAGTGAACTATTTTGCTCTTTTAGCAATATCATCTCTTCCTTAAGCTTTTTTTATGCTTCAGCAATACCAGTATTGTTAAGCATCATTTGCTCAAATGAATTAAATAATTCATTATCAAGAGGAGTTACCTCATCCTCAGAGTCATCAGATTCCTTGGCCATCAGATAGATGAGAGCAGGGTTCTCTTCATCAGAAGACTCTTCGTCAGACGTGTCTGAGTCCGAATCAGATGAGTAGACAGCAGTCAGCTTTTCTGCTTCAGCCATCATTGCCTTGCCTCTCTGATGCTTTCTTTCTTTTACGATTCTCATCTCTTCCTCAGTGTATTTCTCTGCTTTTGGATAAGGACAGTCTCTGATGAAATGTCCCAATTTCCTGCAGTTATAACACATTAGTTTGGCTTTATAATCATCTTTATCTTGAGAAGAAGAGTTAGGTTTAGAAGTAGAAGCATTGTTATATTTGTTCTTCATTTTTCTCTTGTCGAACTTCTTGAAATTATTCATCAGCAATGCTACATCTCCAGCTGTGTACTCCTTTTTGCTGAGTAATGTGGCTTCATCAGATGAGTCCACTTCTTTACTTCTTTGTGCTGGTCTTCTTGGGTTTTCAGCAGCAACTAAGGCAGCTGTGGGTCCTGAAGTTGAGGTTTCTTCAATTCCCATTCTAGGCAGTTTATACTCGAATGCCTTGAGTACGGAGAACAAGTCTGTAAGAGAGATCTTTCCCAAATCTCTTGATTCTTCCATCGCCGTCACTTTAGTGTTCTGGTGAACCTGGTATCCATTTGATCAATGGTCTCTCCAGACTTCATTTTGAAGTTATCCAGTTTCTCCAAAGCAACAGTAAGCTGATGCTCTTTTATGGCATCATTGCCTTCACTCATATCTCTGACTTTATCCCACATCTCCTTTGCAGTCTTGCAATGTTTGACCTTGTCAAACCGATCATTATCCAGGGCTTTAGTCATGATAAATCTTCCGACTTTATCCAGATTAAATAACTTTATTTCTTCTGGAGTTATCTCATGAAGGTCTTTTTCCACCACGGTATCAACTTCATTTATCTTTATCGTCTTGGTGAATCTGAATGGACCTTTGACGATACATGTGTACATGTTATCATTATAAGCAGCTAGGAAAATCTCCATCCTGATTTTCCAGTCTTCAAAAGACATACCAGCAATGTGGGGAACATGGCTGATACAGTCCATTTTTCAAAGAGTTTTTGTTTTTCAAAAAAGATGCTCTTTTGAAAAGTTTTGAAAACCTTTGAAAAACACTTGGATCAAGCTCGTTGATCAGGCAGCTGATTCTAATGAACCACCTGCTCTGATACCAGTTGTTGGTCCCAAGTGGTCAGATAAGGTCTAAAGGGGGGGGTGAATAGACCTCTGAAAATTTTTAGACTTAAAAACTTTTCAGTCGTCTGTCAGCAGACTAAGCTTATAAAGAACAGTAAGCTGACTGTGCTGATCGTGAACAAATCTTGAACAGCAGAGTGACCACTTATCTTATAGCAACTTAGCTGATTACAGCAAAATCAGTTTTTCAAGAGTATACTTGCAGCGGATAAATTGAAAGTGTTTTTCACAAGTAGACTAAGTCTTTTAAAGATTTTATCCCCAGTTTAAAACACCTTTTAAAATCTTTAAAGCAATTCAAAGTGTTTACTTATGCAATTTTGAAATATGCAAGAAGATTTAAATGCAAGAATAACACAAAGAATTTTTATAGTGGTTATAAGGATAAAAATCCTTTAGTCCACTCTTCTAGATCACTTAGATTCTGGGTTATACTATAAACACAAAGTTTACAATATGTCTCCACTTACACCTAGACAACAAATGAAAAAGCTATAAGCTCGCAATAGGAAATCACTCAGAAAACCTATCCTCTGAAGTTAAATCACTCACAAAGACGGATTTAATTTTCGCACAACACTCAGCTAATACAAATTCACTCAGAAGATGTTTTTCTTTTTGCTTCAACTGGTTTTCTGTCAACAGTTGACTTCCACCAGACGAGTGAGCTGTTCGAGCTTCTTGAGACTTAGAGAAATTTCTGCTTCGGAATCAAAATCTCAGAATGTTGTTGTGTATCTCGCTCTTCGAAATCAGCTCTTTTTATACTTGGATTTGAAAATGTGACCGTTGAAGAAAATCACACTTCAAATCCATAGCCTTAGCCCAAATTCAGAACGGCTCTCTGCTACAGTCCTTTTTCTGCTGTACTTTCCTGTAGCTGCATTAAATGCACCATGCTGATCCGAGAATATTCTTCAATCATTTGCCATTACTACCCTTCTCTTGCATCATTTATTACACCAAATGCATTTATTACCGTTGAACTATCTCATGATCTCTTCTACTCAGCTGATCGAAGCAACCCTGCTGATAGATACTCTGCTGATCAAACTCTGAACTAACCTGATTTGAGTCAGCTGCTGGTCTACCCTTCTGATTGCTGTTTCAGCATGAGATCAGTAGTCTTCTGGGCTTTGAATTTTCAACTCTTCTGATGTCTTCTTTACTTGTTCAAAATTCTTCTAAGGGACCTAAGCTTTTCATACTTAGCTGATTTTGACATTTTGAAAATCATCAAAACCTTCCCTTATCTTCTTATCTTCTTTGCACTTCATCTTCATCTTCATCCAACACACACCAACTGGATTGTAGTGACACCTCCAACTCTTAGGCTACGAACTGGATCTTGAAGATTGTCAAAAGGAATAGGCAGATCTTGATCAGGACTTAGATCTGGATCTGGATCCGGATGAGGAGAAGAGCAGGAAGACAACCACGACCACAGGACTTATGCGGCTAGGTTGGATCGGCCAGGGACGGCGCATCTAGGGTTCGGACTCACCTAGGGAGGCGGCGGCTAGTGTTTGGCCGAGTTAGGGTTTTGGGGCGAAACTATAGGGGGCGATTTGGAGTTTATAAAACTTGTTGCAATTTCAGATTTCTCCTTTCTTTTATGCTATGCGAAAACCATTTTGTTATGCATGTGTGTCTCTCTTTTTGTGTGTGTGAAGAGTTATATATTTATAGGAGAAGAGTTCTTCTCTTATAAGATATCTCTTCAAGATTTGGTAGAATCTTTTACTTATCACAATAGGAAACAAGATTTAACCAAATCTCTTGTTTGTTACTTGATAACCAAGAAAACAAACTCTTTCTTTCTTTTAACTCTAAAAATCGCCCCTTATGCCCTACTTTCAAGATTATCAAAAATCAACCCACATAATTATCCAATCCTAGAATTGGGTAATTATTTAGTCTTCCAATTAATTAACTACTTTAATTAATTTCATAATTAATCAGATAACTCTAATTAATTAATTGAACATTAATCAATTAGATATCTAATTAATATTCCCCTATTGAATTAATACCTTAATTCAATATCCTTTTGATTTAACAACTTTAAATCATTTGTATCCCTTTATGACTGTCACTGTCCAATTGTATTGTGTGTGACCCTCTGGGTTTACCATCAATTGGCAGCAGGCCCACGACTTTCGTGATTTAATTAATGAGCAATTAATACTCCGATCAATTAAACAACTTTTAATTGACCACTCCAGAATTAATTTTCCTATTAATTCAGGAGTACCTACACTTCATGGTCGATGTCTAGCCACAAGCCCATGAAGCCCAACTTCAGGTGAATTGATCTTGTGAACCTCACCTCTTATAAGTACCATGTACATACGGTACTTCTATCAACTAATTTCCAGATCGAGACCTTGGGTGTGTGAATTGATCGGCACCTCTAATTATCTCGATAACTATACTTTCTAATTTCCCGACAATGATTCCAGTGTGTCTGCCAAATTTGAAAACCCCTTCCAAATGCATCACCGACTATGGCCATAGATTTCTTGGAATCAATTATCTAAGAATGTATAGGAAATTCTCCAACCTTATCAGGATGAGTCGATAGATCCTTTCTTAGTACTAACCATTCGCGTACAGTTGTGTACGCACCCAACTTAGGCACTTATGTGGCCAGGCTACGTGACCAGTACCTAAATCTAAGTACGCACACTCGTGCACCGAATTCGCCCTAGCACCTCAAGTCCAAGGACTAAATCGTACACTATTATAATCCTTGAGAAACAACCCATCACCGATGTGCGACATGCGCTTCCACAATGGGTTTCTCTGTTCGGATCGTTCGATGCGTTCAATCCTCCATTGAACCATCTACTCATATGCACTGGCCTCAAATGCCTTGCTCTTGAAACGCTACAAATTCACCCCATGTGAATCATGCATACTTGTACAGGTCTTGGCGATTCCTACGATACCCCGTCTCGTTCGGAATCTATGACTTGGAACGGTTTTAAGATCACGACCTTTGAGACTGTTTCATGATTGCACTCAGTACTGAAGTGAATCGTCCCATAGTCTATTGTGACCTTAGGATTTCATCCAATCGCTTAGATAAGTTCGCGAGAGATGAAGTTGGCCATGTTCAATTTCACGTACTATGAATGAACGGGCGTATTAATTTTAAACCATAAGAAAACAGTACTTTAACAAGATAATTAATATTGGCTTGCTGGGCACTATCCTATCATGAACTTGGCAATGATGACATTTTTGAACATATTGCATGGCATTATTGTTGATGGTAGGCCAATAATAGCCTGTTCTAATGCATTTTAAGGCTAAGGCCCTTGCTCCACTGTGATTTCCTGCTTCTTCTTCATGTACCTCTCGAAGGACATCATTGGTTTGAGATTCGGAGATGCATTTTAGAAGAATTCCCGATACCGATCTTCGGTATAGTTTTTCTTCTAACAATGTGTATTTTGGAGCTCGATATTTTATTTTCTGAGCTTCGTTTGGATCAAGCGGTAATTTTCCTTCTCGAAGATAGTTTATCATCAGAGTCATCCAGTTTCTTTCAGCTTCTTCGATTTCAATCATCTCAGCGACCGGTGCCTCATCGATATCAATTGCCGGTGTATTGGAAATTAACAAATTGATTACTCTTTCTATTTTACCGTCATGAGACCCTGCAAATCTAGACAGTTGATCGGCCCATTTATTTTCTGATCGTGGGATGTTCTGTATCCCAAAATTTTTGAATTTTTCAGCCAATTCCTATACTTTGGCGAGGTATTTGACCATGTTAAATTCCTTTGCCTCGTATAGACCTTCTATCTGTCTTTGTACTAACTCTGAATCGGTTAATACTTTAAGACTCTTTATGTTGGCCTTAACCGCCATTTCCATTCCTGCGATTAGCGCTTCATATTCTGCTTCGTTGTTTGTTACTATGAAGTCCAATGTAATAGCATAGTTTATATCCTCCTTATTTGGCCCGGTAAAGTTGATTCCGGCACCTCTTCCTTCTTTGCATGAAGCACCGTCGACATGCATCAACCAGGTCTGATTTTCTACGATCAAGATATCATTGTCAGTGCTGGTTGATTCAGTATGTTCGGTTGTCTGGGTCGGAGTTTCTAACAGGAAATCGACTAGGACTTGGGCCTTAATTGCAATTCTTGGTCTGTATTCAATTTCGAACTGATCGAGCTCGATTGCCCACTTGATCAATCTTCTAGAGGCTTCGCTAAGACCTGTCTTAGCGGTTGGTTGGTTACACCACAATTTTGTAAGTTAAAAAGTAAGGTCGGAGCTTGCGTGCCGCCACTACTAAGGCCAAAGCGAATTTTTCTATTTCCAAGTAGTTCTTCTCCGCCCCTTGTAGTAACTTACTTAAGTAATAAACAGGCTTATGTTCCATGCCTTCTACTTTTACTAGAACCGAACTAATGGCCACATCGGAGATCGATATGTAAATGTATAATGGTTCTCCCTCGGTTGGTTTGGCCAATAGTGGGGAGGTCGTCAGTTATTCCTTTAGCCGGTCGAAGGCCTGGTCGGATTCTTCGGTCCAGACAAAGTTTTTTGCTTTTCGTAGAGTTTGAAAGAAAGGCAAACTTCTGTCGGCCGACTTGGAGATGAATCTGTTTAATGCTACAATCTTTCCTACCAAGCTTTGTACTTGGGAGATCGTTTTGGGAGGTTTCATTTCGGTTATAGCTCGAATTTTTTCTGGATTGGCCTCAATTCCTCGTTGATGTACCAAATAGCCTAAAAACATTCCTGATTTAACTCCGAAGGTGCATTTTGCAGGATTCAGCTTCATTCGGTATTTTCTCAATATTCGGAAGCATCGATCGAGGTGCTTTACATGGTCAGGCTCATTCATGCTTTTGACCAGCATATCGTCTACGTAGACTTCCATTATTTCTCCAATCAACTCCTTGAACATTAGGTTTACTAACCTCTGGTAAGTGGCCCCGGCGTTCCTCGGGCCAAATGTCATGACTATGAAGCAGTAAACACCCTGCTCTGTTATGAAGACAGTTTTCTCTTGGTCTCGCTCATCCATGTATATTTGATAAAAACCTTGGAAGGCGTCCATCATGCTGAAAAATGCAAAACCAGCCGTAGAGTCGACCAATAATTCGATTCTCGGCAGGGGATATGGATCGCGCGGGCATAGTTTGTTAAGGTCGGTGAAGTCATTGCACATTCTCCACTTGTTATCCTTTTTATCCCCTTTTGCCACTAATACAACATTACATAGCCATTCCGAGAAGTGTATTTCTCGAATTTGTTTAGCCTTGAGTAGCCTTTCCAGTTCTGCCTTGATTATCTTATCTTTTATCGGCCCATGATTCCTCTTCTTCTGCCTAGCAGGTTTTACCATTGGGTCGATTTTTAGCGAATGGGTGATTACTCTGGGATCAATCCCCTTGATGTCCTTCGCACTCCAGGCGAAGATATCTATATTTTCTCTGAGAAAGTTTACTAACATCACTTCCCCTTGTTTACTGAGTTCAATTCCAATTCTAGTTGTTTTTGTGGGATCCCCTTGTACCAGCAGGACATCTTTGTGCTCTGGTGGTTTCAAAGCCAAATCGACTTCTTCTTTTCCCTTTTTATCTATTCGGTCTGTGCTAGGGATTTCAATCTCGACTCTGTCAACATCATCTTTGAGTTTTCTTTTAGCTGGGGTAAACGATCTGGAGCGGTTCCCTAAAGTTAAAGAGGTGTTGTAGCACTCCCATGCCATACAATGATCGTTTACTATTTCTCCGATTCCCACGTCAGTCGAAAATTTTATCTTCTGATGGTAAGTTGAAACAACTGCTCGGAATAGGTTGAGGGCGGGTCGCCCTAGGATCGCGTTGTAGGCAAAGGGGGTTTCTACTACCAAGAATTTTATTAACTTCACCGTACGACGTGGTTTCTTTCCGAGTGATACACTTAAAGCTATTGTGCCACAGGGGACAATTTTGGAATGTTATTTGTCCCAAGTTCATCTGAGCTAGGACCTCTTTAGAGATGATGTTCGCTGAGCTTCCATTGTCAATCAGGATTCTTTTGACGTTGTAGTTCGCTATTTCTAGTGATACCACCATCGGGAAATCAGGGTTGTCCTCTTTTGTGTCCCAAACAAAGTTCTTTGGTACCTCGCTCTCATCGAAACTGATCAGCTGGTCATTTGGTGGTTTGCTTTCTAGCGTCCACACTTCTTTTGGATACCTGACGCTTCCCACACTACAAGAAAAATGGATTTTAGTGACAAAATTTTAAGTGACATTGTTAAAATTGTCACTTTTTGTATATATTTAGTGACAAAAAAATTAGTTTTGTCACAATAACAATAGTGACAAGTGCAATAGCGACAATATATAACTTAAAAATATATATTGTCACTATTGCACTTGTCACTATTGTTATTGTGACAAAACTAAATTTTTTGTCACTAAATATATACAAAAAGTGACAATTTTAACAATGTCACTTAATATTTTTTCACTAATGGCTATTAGTGACAAGTATATGAAACTTAAATTGTCACTATTGACAATTAATGACACCCTTTCAGTGACAACCTAGTGACAATAAATATTATAACTATAATTTAGTGATAACTTTTTAGTTGTCACTTTTGGGGTATCACTAAATGTCAATAGTGACAACTTTTTTACATTTCTTGTCACTAGTATGTCTATATTCATCATTTTAGTGACAATATTTAAATTCTTGTCACTTTGTCATTTACTATTTTGTCACTAAAATTTAAATTTTTTGTAGTGCCAGTATGGACGTGATGATCCTGCGGCGAGCATTGCGACTGTCCCCGTCGGCTGGTCCTCCTGAGATCGTATGGATGGTGCCGTTGATCTGACCATCGTTCAACTCTTGTGGGGGACCATCGTTAGGGGACCTTCTTCGGGAGCTCCTTCTTTGGTTATTATTCCGGGGACTCCGACTTCTACCCCTCTTGCGGTTGTTCCGTTCTAAGTAGTCATCTAATTTTCCTAGTTCGATTAGTTTTTTGATTTCTCTTTTAAGGTGAAAACAATCTTCAGTGCGATTTCCATGCGCCCGGTGATATCTACAGTATAAATCATAGTTTTGTGCACCTGGCCTTGGTTGAGCGATTCTCTTCGCTGCCGGGATCTAATTGTTCCTCTCAAGTACTACCAAGATTTCTTCTATTGGAACGGTCAGCCTGGGGTATTCTACTTGGTTAATTCTGCTCCTGTTCGCCGGCTCGACCGATCTAGGTCTTTGATAGAGATTAGGTCGTCTGTCTTGATTGCTCCGATTATATTCTAATCGCTGGAAGACATTGCCTCTTCTGAGGGATCGATCATAATCTATGGGTTTTTGAGCAGGAACTCTATCTTGCCGCTTGGAGCCGGAGGCGAGAGCTTTATTTTTATTCTTATCTTTAAAAGAGTTCATCTCCTCTTGGGTCATGTATTTCAATGCCAAGGTCATAATATCAGCAAATGTTCTTCGTTGCTTTCTACTGAAGGCATTCCCGAATTGCCTGTTCTTGGTGAGATCGAAGAGAATGGAGATTATGTAATCAATATTTGGGGAATCGATTTTGAGCAGTTCCACATTAAACCTTGCCAGCCAGTTTCGTAGGGATTCACCCTCTTGTTGATGAATGGTTCCTAAATAGCTCATTGGTAGTTTCTGTCTCTTCTGGCTGGCGAACTGCTGTGTCAGCCTGTTGCATAATTCTCGAAAGCTAAATATGGAATTAGTGGGTTGTTTGGTGAACCAATCCAAAGCGAGTCCTTCGAACGTGGTGACCATTAACTTAGCAGTGAAGTCTGCCGAGTGAGCATATAAGTTCATTATATTTGTAAAGCTGAAAATATAGTCATCTGGGTTGGTTGTTCCGTCATATCTGGGTAGTCATCCCGGAACCTGTCCCGACGATTGTGCTTCTTTTATTTCCTCGCAGAAGGGAGAGCACGCTGCTAGGCTCTCTTGGAGCTTCGTGCTTCTGGCCCATGGATTTTGAACAGTTCGTAGACGTTGTTCCAGACATTCATGTACCATCTTTTCAATTTATCTTTCCGAGAATCGCATGGTTCGTGGTCGATTAGGAATTACGTCGACTACATCTTCCTCGATGGGGATTATGGTATGTTTCTTTGATCCGTGGCGGATGGGCTGCGGCCTCGTCCGATCCATTTTTCTTCGGATATGTTCATCGGAGGGTTTTGAATTGCTCTTTTGCGGACTGTGCAACGATCGTTGCTCACTTGCAGGGTTGTCCACTTGTTGCGAGATCTGATCGATCTGTCTCGGTGTCCTTTGAATAGGATTTGCCCTAGTCGCTCTAGGGTTTCTAGGAACCTGCTCGGGTACTAGTAATTATCCTGGGCAAAGTGAATTAAAGAGCATAGCGATCTGTCGTAGCTTCTCCCGAGTGTCTGACAGGGCAACCGGGATCGCTAGAGCCACATGTTCTTCTGGTACCGCATTGGCGGGGATCCCTTGTTGTCCTTGGGGGTTTTGGATATTTATCTCTTGTGGTTCCTCCTGATTCGGCAGCTGCTCGTTCTCTTGTTGATTGTTATTAATTAAAGGGACGTTGTTGTTAGTATCATTCGGTTGATCCTCAGACGTGTTATGCGGGTTTGTCGTGTTACTCCTTGCTCCGTTACGGGCGCTCTTCCTTGGGCGAGCCATATGTCGATCGAATAATTAACCTAGCCCCTCGGTGGGCGCCAACTGATTTAACCATTTTTCGTTGGGTTAGATTAAATCAATGATGTATGTTTTAGGGGTCAATTTAAGTATATGTTATAGGGCTTTCTTACTTTATTCCGGATGGATCAATCTCAAGGAAGAACAATTACGTAAAGAACAATAAGTAAGAAAGAAGATGAATATGTAAATAGTATAGCAAAATGTTTTCTATTAAATATGATATCAGATTGCCAATGTATGTAGGCGTAAGCTCTGATTTGTATGTTGTGTGTAATACAATGTTTAACTATGTATTTATATGACTGTAACCCTAGCTTTACAAGGAAACATAATCCTAATAGGACTAGGCATAGCAATCCTTATGGAACTCGGACATTGCTCTTGGTCGCCGAGGATTCATAATGCAGATCGGACCTGGCAGCTCTTTAGTGAATTAGACTCCTGGTCGGTCCGAGCGTATAAGGTCTAGTCATTCCGATTATTATAAGGGGTGCGAAATAGCCCCCATCAAATATTATAATAAAGATCAGTAAGTATAGCAACAACTTATGTATTAGAATAATCTTAGATTGTACAAGTATGTAGGCGTAAGCTCTCTTCTTGTGTGTGTAAAATACCATGACTGATTACGGTATTTATAGGGTATAATCCCTAGATATACAAGGAAACATAATACTACAAGGACTCTGGGTATTTTGTCCTTCACAAGCCCGGATTCGTAGCCTGGTCGCCGAAGAGCATCATCTCTGATCGGGTCAATTTGTGATAGTAATTGAGCTATATATGGTCGAGCCGATCTAACATCCCTGAGTCGATCCGAGTATTCATATGGGGTATAAAATAGCCCCCATCACATATGTTTTGATAGTAGATAATAATATTTTTCAACATTACGCGTCATCTATGTCCAAGTCCAGTTACTTGATTAATTGTTAAGGTTAACTATAGGTTCAATATGATAGACATGAGGAATTTTATCAATCCGATTTGATAAAGATTCAATTGCATTTAACTCATTTATTTGAAAAGTGTTAATTAATACCTCTTTGGTTTCCTTGATTTATCGAGCAGTGGTAGAACTATTGATATACCACCACTAATATTATCAAAAAATTTACTAGCCATACCTTTAGCTTGAACATGATTCGAGAGGAAATCAAGAAATCTTTATCACATCCTTAAACTCTGACACATTTAAATCATGTTGATCATGACGGGTCTGAATATGCAATTTTAGGGAAAGAAAAATTGCATATTGTAAAAATATTATTATTGGCACATATATCTTATTTGAGTGAAAATTTATGGTACCTATCATGTAATCATTTCACCATTATATGTTATCCGAAGAGTAGTTGAATCACAATCTTTCAATTTTTTTTCCAAAGGAGTAATCTTATTTATATAATTTATATTCAAATTTATCGGTATAATCACGAGACACATAACCGTTTAATGAATTGAATGACAAGAATGGATTGGAATTACCCAAAATATTTTAATTAATATGGATAGAATTTTTTTGGCAAATATAGATAATTTCATTTATTATATTAAACTAAATAAGATTCTCCTAAATGCATAATCTGGATTATACATTCTTTGTATTTCCAACTCTATATTAATAATTACATGTCTGAAAGTTAATGTATTTAGTAAATATTTACAAAGTGAATTTGACAGTATGAGCTTGGATTATTGGTAGAATATAATAAAACTTTTCATTTACTTATCGAGTTTTTGTCATTAAAAAGGCGAATTGACCTTTCTTTTTTGGACAAATTTTTAATTGAACGTGTAGCTGATTCTTTCGACACAATATGCCAACAGTTGGTTGCATAAATTTAAAGCAATACAACCTATTTCACACCAATTTGAATTTCACAAATTTTTCTTCCTCGGCCATTCTCTTCACTGTGTGTATGTGATTTTTATCTTTACCCAAAAATACAACTTTGGCAATTCTCTTTCTTTCTCTTTAACCAACTTCTCTGAATTGAAATGATATTGCTTGAAATTGACGATGCACAAATTCAAGAATATCGTAAAACTCGTTGGCAAACATCAATTCGCCTTAACAGGAGGAAATTCTCTTTATTATAATTCTGGAAAATGTCCATCGAGTAGCTAAAATATTAGATCCACTGTTATATTCATTGTTCTAATCATAACAATTGAAACTAAAGTGTTCAACAAACAATATGATACATGACTAAACTTCATTTGATTCTTCTTTTTTTTGCCTTGTTGAAAACAAGATCTTGAAATAAAAATTTCATGAGATGTCCGACTAATATATTTGAGCAAAAGATGTTGATTTTTTGTTATAGTTTTATTTATTTTTATTAACTATAATTTTTTTCTATAGGAACATTTACCGTTCTACAGTCTTATCCAACATCCTTCTATCATGGTTGTCTCATTTCATCCATTGTTGGATTTAATTACGGTTGATAGAAAAGAAATTGTAAATATTTTTTTCTTGATTTCCTTTTGTTATACGAACTTGCTCAAAATTCTTCACCAATAATATTGTATTCGTTATAAAATATATGAAGTGTGTGAAAAACTATAATATGACATAAGTATATTTGAATAATTAGGATTTGGTATAAAATTGAAGTAAACATTCTAGTCTATAAATATGATGAAACTTTGAAGTGGGATTTTTAAACAAACCAGTTGGTTCGTTAACACGGGAACTGGATATGGAATACGCATGCAATATCTTATGTAAATATTGCGTCCAATCACAAAGCTATGTCATTTGTTGTTTATCTTCATAATAAACCATATTGGATTGAAAACGAACAAAATTCATTAAACATTTTTCACTTAATAAATTTGAGTAAAGAATTTATTAAGATTCTAACAAGTTGTTTGTTTTATTTTCTGTGAAATTGTGTTTTATCCTATACAATATGTTGTCGGAAGATGTAGCACCAATAATGGTTATCCAAATATCTTCGAATAGCGCTACACAAAACTCTAAATCTAAGTTCTTATCGAACAAAAATGTAAAAGCTTTAAAACAATTGACATTAATTAGGGTTTTACATACCATGCCATATTGTAATATGATTCTTGTTAATAAATCATTTTACCTTTCTTGTGAGTTCAGGTAAGAAAAGAAACTCATGAAGTTGGACAATCTATGCCATTAACAGTGTCTTTTGAAGAGCGAAAACAAAATTGGTATATTCGTCCAATACCACGAACGAACGGAACCAAAGTTGATTTGGTAACAATACACTCTATTTATTATTAATAGAATTCATAGAGTTTTTTTTTAGTCAATAAATACTACTACATTTTATAATGGTTAACTTCCCTAGTTAACTAGTATAATTACAAGAACTTTGATTCAAAGTTTTATTGTTTATTTCCAAATCAAAATAAACATAAAAATGTGTTTCAATGCATTTTAAGAAATTAGATCCATTGATGATTAAGTATTAAATATTTGTACGACACCATGTCTACGTTAGATACGTGCTATTTCATATTTTTTTAACTAAAATTCGTACATTTACATTTGAATTTCAGTTCTATGTGCATCATATAATGGACATACAATTTAGATCTCTTACGAAAGCATATGAGTTTATTGTCCATAGGCTTACTCCATCATTGGCCAAAAGTAAACAACTGGAAGCATCAGAGAAAAAAGTTAAGGTATTTTTATATACATACATATGTGTTTATGTGTGTGTGTTTGCGTGATTTGATTGATCATATTTAAATCTAATTAATTATCTTAAATTTTGAACTTCCAGTCATCTACTTCTCATGGACTTAGAGGCAATAAGTTGATCAGAGAAGTACTAGTGGGTTTATTTGATTATACCAAGAATGAAATTTTTCGATTTGTATCCCGTCCAACGGAAAGTTCTCAGAACAACTCAGACACGAGTTCATCCAGTCAAGGTATGATTAATTTTTGAATAAAATTAATTTTATATAAAAATTCAGTTAAATATGTTGTATCACTCAAATTATAATGACTAAGTAATAATCAATATGCGCATTTAATTTTGGTACTTCCATTGATATTTTTACGAAAATTTGCAATTGTAATGCAAATTATATCCGAATTTTCTACTTTGGGGTATATTTGCGCTTTTTGTATATATCAGAAATTGATTGATTCACCAAAGTTGTAAGGACATATCCATCAAAAGAAATTTTAGTCAACCATTTCTCAAATTTGAAGAATATGTGTGTTTCTAAACGCCATAGTTATTCATTTTTTTAATTCAATGTGTTAAATTTATGTATTTATTATAAAATAGTATATATAATTTATATATCACCTTTTTTATTAAAATAATAAAATATATAAATTGTTTTGATTTTTTTATTAAAAGATATTTAAATTGTTACATGACATTGGTTTTAAAATAAAAATGTATGTTTTCATCTGTATAATTTATATGCATTTATTTTGGTACTTCCATTGATATTTTTACGAAATTTTGCAATAGTAATGCAAATTATATCCGAATTTCATACTTTGAGGTATACTTGCGCTGTTTTATATATTAGAAATCGATTGATTCACCAAAGTTGTAAGAACATATCCATCAAAAGAGATTTTAGTCAGCCATTTCTCAAATTTGAAGAATATATGTGTTTCTAAACAACATAGTTATTCACTTTTTTAATTCAAAGTGTAAAATTTATATATTTATTATTACATACCATACATAATTTATATATCACCTTTGTTTATTAAAACGTACATTGAATAAATACGTATATTGACATATTGGTATATTGAATAAATTGACTAAGTTCATTTTTAAAAAATTATGAAATAAGTGTTTAATAGAATTATTATATATTGGTATATTTTTATTATATATATTTATGAATATAATGTAATAGGACATTATTTTGTCTACTAAATATTTAGAAAACAATAAATATGATAGATAGCTAAACTTCAAAGAAATACTACTGAAATGATTAACTAAAAGAGATTAGCTAAAACTCGAATATAACTAAAATTGTTAAAGAAAACTGTTGGAAATGCTATAACCCTTCATCAACTTATATGGTATTTAACATCAATGTAATTTGGTAAATTAAAGCATATATTGTACAATTTGTGTACTACATAAATATGATATAAAAACTAAAAATTGACGCTACCTTTACATGATTTGACAATGTGATGTGATCGTTGTGCATACACTAATATTCTCATTCATGTATTTGTATTATGATTTATACAGGGAACATAAAGAGAAAGAGAAATGAGGAATTGCAGACCCATAGTGGTGAAGAGCACGTATTTAAGGATCCTACAAATAACCCTTTAATGTATGTTCTTTATGACTTTGAGCCTAAAATATAAGTTCGATGAGACACTAGATATATTACAATACTAGATAGTTCTAAACCTTTTAATAATTTTTAATTGAACGTGTAGCTGATTCTTTCGACACAATATGCCAACTGTTGGTTGCATAAATTTAAAGTAATGCAACCTCTTTCACACCACTTTGAATTTCACAAATTTTTCTTCCTCCGCCATTCTCTTTACTGTGTGTATGTGATTTTTAACTTTACCCCAAAAATACAACTTTGGCAATTCTCTTTCTTTCTCTTTAACCAACTTCCCTGAATTGAAATGATATTGCTTGAAATTGACGATGCACAAATTCTAGAATATCCTGAAACTCGTTGGCAAACATCAATTCGCATTAACAAGAGGAAATTCTCTTTATTATAATTCTAGAAAAATGTCCATAGAGTAGCTAAAATATTAGACCTACAGTTATATTCTTTGTTCTAATCATAACAATTGAAACTAAAGTGTTCAACAAACAATACGATACATGACTAAATTTCATCTGATTCTTCTTCTTATTTTTGCCTTGTTGAAAACAAGATCTTGAAATAAAAATTTCATGAGATGTCCGACCAATATATTTGGGCAAAAGATGTTGATTTTTTGTTTATTTTCTTTTTGTTTTACAAACTTGCTCAAAATTCTTCATCAATAATATATATTTTAGACTATGATATGTATTAATATTGTATTCATTCTAAAATATATGAAGTGTGTGAAAAACTATAATATGAAACGAGTATATTGGAATAATTAGGATTTGGTATAAAATTGAAGTAAACTGTCTAGTCTATAAATATGATGAAACTTTGAAGCGGCATTTATAAATCAACCAGTTGGTTCGTTGGCGCGGGAACTGGATATGGAATACGCGTGCAATTTCTTTGTAATTATTGCGTCTAATCACAATGCTATGTCATTTGTTGTTTATCTTCATAATAAACCATATTAGATTGAAAATGACAAAAATTCATTAAACCATTTTCACTTAATAAATTTGGGTAAAGAATTTATTAAGATTCTAACAAGTTGTTTGTTTTATTTTCTGTGATATTGTGTTTTATCCTATGCAATCAGTTGCCGGAAGATGTAGCACCAATAATGGTTATCCCAATATCTTCGAATAGCGCTACACAAAACTCTAAATCTAAGTTCTTATCGAACAAAAATGTAAAAGCTTTAAAAGAATTGACATTAATTAGGGTTTTACATACCATGCCATATTGTAATATGATTTTTGTTATTAAATCATTTTACCTTTCTTGTGAGTTCAGGTAAGAAAAGGAACTCATGAAGTTTGACAATCTTTGCCATTAACATTGTCTTTTGAAGAGCGAAAACAAAATTGGTATATTCGTCCAATACCACGAACGAACGGAAGCAAAGATGATTTCTTAACAATAACTCTATTTATTATTAATAGAATTCCTAGAGTTTTTTTTAGTCAATAATTACTACTACATTTTATAATTATGGTTAACATCCCTAGTTAGCTGGTATAATGACAAGTACTTTGATTCAATGTTTTATTGTTTATTTCCAAATCAAAATAAACATAAATATGTGTTTCAATGAATTTTAAGAAATTAGATCGATTGATGATTAACGATTAAGTATTATGTACGACACAATGTCTACATTAGATACTTGCTATTTCATATATTTTTTTAACTAAAATTCGTACATTCAGTTCTATGTGCATCATATAACGGACATACAATTTAGATCTCTTACGAAAGTATATGAGTTTATTGTCCATGGGCTTACTCCATCATCTGCCAAAAGTAAAAAACTGGAAGCATCAGAGAAAAAAGTTAGGGTATTTATATATACATACATATATCTGTGTGTGTATTTGCATGATTTGATTGATCATATTTAAATCTAATTAATTATCTTAAATTTTGAACTCCCGGTTATCTACTTCTCATGGACTTAGAGGCGATAAGTTGATCAAAGAAGTACTAGTGGGTTTATTTGATTATACCATGAATGAAGTTTTCCGATTTGAAACCTCTCCAACGGAAAGTTCTCAGAACAACTCAGATACGAGTTCATCAAGTCAAGGTATGATATGTTAATAACCACAATAACGATTAATTTTTAAATAATATTAATTTTATATGAAAATTCTGTTAATTATGTTGTACCACTCAAATTACAATGACTAAGTAATAATCAATATATGCATTTAATTTTGGTACTTCCATTGATATTTTTATGAAAATGTGCAATAGTAACGCAAATTATATCCGAATTTTCCACTTTGCGGTATACTTGCGCTCTTTGTATATATCAGAAATCAATTGATTCACAAAAGTTGTAAGAACATATCCATCAAAAGAGATTTTAGTCAACCATTTCTCAAATTTGAAGAATATGTGTGTTTCTAAACGCCATAGTTATTCACTTTTTTAATTTAAATTGTTAAATTTATGTATTTATTATAAAATAGCATATATAATTTATATATCACTTTTGTTTATTAAAATAATAAAATATATAAATTGATTTAATTTTTTTATTAAAAGATATTTAAATTGTTACATGACATTCTTTTTAAAATTAAAATGTGTGTTTTCATGTGTATAATTTAATTAAATATTTTTTATAATTTTTTATTAATAAATATTAATAAAGATAAAAAAATGGACTTTGAAAAAATTCATTTTTTAAAAATTATGAAATAAGTGTTTAATAGAATTATTATATATTGGTATATTTTTATTATATATTTTTATGAATATAATGTAATAGGACATTATTTTGTATACTAAATATTTAGAAAACAATAAATATGATAGATAGCTAAACTTCAAAGAAATACTACTGAAATGAGTAACTAAAAGAGATTAGCTAAAACTCGAATATAACTAAAATTGTTAAAGAAGACTGTTGGAAATGCTATAACCCTTCATCAACTTATATGGTATTTAACATCAATGTAATTTGGTAAATTAAAGCATATATTGTACAATTTGTGTACTACATAAATATGGTATAAAAACTGAAAATTGACGCAACCTTTACATGATTTGACAATGTGATGTGATCGTTGTGCATACACTAATATTCTCATTCATGTATTTGTATTATGATTTATACAGGGAACATAAAGAGAAAGAGAAATGAGGAATTGCCAACCCATAGTGGAGAAGAGCACGTATTTAAGGATCCTACAAATAACCATTTAATGTATGTTCTTTATGACTTTGAGCCTAAAATATAAGTTCGATGAGACACTAGATATATTACAATACTAGATAGTTCTAAACCTTTTAATAATTTTTAATTGAACGTGTAGCTGATTCTTTCGACACAATATGCCAACTGTTGGTTGCATAAATTTAAAGTAATGCAATCTCTTTCACACCACTTTTAATTTCACAAATTTTTCTTCCTACGCCATTCTCTTCACTGTGTGTATGTGATTTTTAATTTACCTCAAAAATACAACTTTTGCAATTCTCTTTCTTTCTCTTTAACCAACTTCCCTGAATTGAAATGATATTGCTTGAAATTGACGATGCACAAATTCTAGAATATCCTGAAACTCGTTGGCAAACATCAATTCGCCTTAACAAGAGGAAATTCTCTTTATTATAATTCTAGAAAAATGTCCATAGAGTAGCTAAATTATTAGATCTACTGTTATATTCTTTGTTCTAATCATAACAATTGAAACTAAAGTGTTCAACAAACAATACGATACATGACTAAATATCCTCTGATTCTTCTTCTTATTTTTGCCTGGTTGAAAACAAGATCTTGAAATAAAAATTTCATGAGATGTCCGACCAATATATTTGGGCAAAAGATGTTGATTTTTTGTTGATTTTCTTTTTGTTTTACAAACTTGCTCAAAATTCTTCATCAATAATATATATTTTAGACTATGATATGTATTAATATTGTATTCATTCTAAAATATATGAAGTGTGTGAAAAACTATAATATGAAACGAGTATATTGGAATAATTAGGATTTGGTATAAAATTGAAGTAAACTGTCTAGTCTATAAATATGATGAAACTTTGAAGCGGCATTTATAAATCAACCAATTGGTGCGTTGGCGCGGGAACTGGATATGGAATACGCGTGCAATTTCTTTGTAATTATTGCGTCTAATCACAATGCTATGTCATTTGTTGTTTATCTTCATAATAAACCATATTAGATTGAAAATGACAAAAATTCATTAAACCATTTTCACTTAATAAATTTGGGTAAAGAATTTATTAAGATTCTAACAAGTTGTTTGTTTTATTTTCTGTGATACTGTGTTTTATCCTATGCAATCAGTTGCCGGAAGATGTAGCACCAATAATGGTTATCCCAATATCTTCGAATAGCGCTACACAAAACTCTAAATCTAAGTTCTTATCGAACAAAAATGTAAAAGCTTTATAAGAATTGACATTAATTAGGGTTTTACATACCATACCATATTGTAATATGATTTTTGTTAATAAATCATTTTACCTTTCTTGTGAGTTCAGGTAAGAAAAGGAACTCATGAAGTTGGACAATCTTTTTCATTAACATTGTCTTTTGAAGAGCGAAAACAAAATTGGTATATTCGTCCAATACCACGAACGAACGGAAGCAAAGTTGATTTCTTAACAATACACTCTATTTTTTATTAATAGAATTCCTAGGGTTTTTTTTAGTCAATAATTACTACTACATTTTATAATAGTGGTTAACTTCCCTAGTTAGCTAATATAATGACAAGTACTCTGATTCAATGTTTTATTGTTTATTTCCAAATCAAAATAAACATAAATATGTGTTTCAATGCATTTTAAGAAATTAGATCGATTGATGATTAACAATTAAGTATTATGTACGACACCATGTCTACGTTAGATACTTGCTATTTCATATATTTTTTTAACTAAAATTCGTACATTTACATTTGATTTTCAGTTCTATGTGCATCATACAACGGACATACAATTTAGATCTCTTACGAAAGTATATGAGTTTATTGTCCATGGGCTTACTCCATCATCTGCCAAAAGTAAAAAACTGGAAGCATCAGAGAAAAAAGATATGGTATTTATATATACATACATATATATATGTATGTTTATTTGCATGATTTGATTGATCATATTTAAATCTAGTTAATTATCTTAAATTTTGAACTCCCGGTCATCTACTTCTCATGGATTTAGAGGCGATAAGTTGATCAAAGAAGTACTAGTGGGTTTATTTGATTATACCACGAATGAAGTTTTCCGATTTGAAACCTCTCCAACGGAAAGTTCTTAGAACAACTCAGATACGAGTTCATCAAGTCAAGGTATGATATGTTAATGACCACAATAAAGATTAATTTTTAAATAATATTAATTTTATATGAAAATTCAGTTAATTATGTTGTACCACTCAAATTACAATGACTAAGTAATAATCAATATATGCATTTAATTTTGGTACTTCCATTGATATTTTTATGAAAATGTGCAATAGTAACGCAAATTATATCTGAATTTTCCACTTTGCGGTATACTTGCGCTGTTTGTATATATCAGAAATCAATTGATTCACAAAAGTTGTAAGAACATATCCATCAAAAGAGATTTTAGTGAACCATTTCTCAAATTTTAAGAATATGTGTGTTTCTAAACGTCATAGTTATTCACTTTTTTAATTTAAATTGTTAAATTTATGTATTTATTATAAAATAGCATATATAATTTATATATCACTTTCGTTTATTAAAATAATAAAATATATAAATTGATTTAATTTTTTTATTAAAAGATATTTAAATTGTTACATGACATTCTTTTTAAAATTAAAATGTGTGTTTTCATCTGTATAATTTAATTAAATATTTTTTATAATTTTTTATTAATAAATATTAATAAAGATAAAAAATGGACTTTGAAAAAATTCATTTTTTAAAAATTATGAAATAAGTGTTTAATAGAATTATTATATATTGGTATATTTTTATTATATATATTTATGAATATAATGTAATAGGACATTATTTTGTATACTAAATATTTAGAAAACGATAAATATGATAGATAGCTAAACTTCAAAGAAATACTACTGAAATGAGTAACTAAAAGAGATTAGCTAAAACTCGAATATAACTAAAATTGTTAAAGAAGACTGTTGGAAATGCTATAACCCTTCATCAACTTATATGGTATTTAACATCAAGGTAATTTGGTAAATTAAAGCATATATTGTACAATTTGTGTACTACATAAATATGGTATAAAAACTAAAAATTGACGCAACCTTTACATGATTTGACAATGTGATGTGATCGTTGTGCATACACTAATATTCTCATTCATGTATTTTTATTATGATTTATACAGGGAACATAAAGAGAAAGAGAAATGAGGAATTGCCAACCCATAGTGGAGAAGAGCACGTATTTAAGGATCCTACAAATAACCATTTAATGTATGTTCTTTATGACTTTGAGCCTAAAATATAAGTTCGATGAGACACTAGATATATTACAATACTAGATAGTTCTAAACCTTTTAATAATTTTTAATTGAACGTGTAGCTGATTCTTTCGACACAATATGCCAACTGTTGGTTGCATAAATTTAAAGTAATGCAACCTCTTTCACACCACTTTGAATTTCACGAATTTTTCTTCCTCCGCCATTCTCTTCACTGTGTGTATGTGATTTTTAACTTTACCCCAAAAATACAACATTGGCAATTCACTTTCTTTCTCTTTAACCAACTTCCCTGAATTGAAATGATATTGCTTGAAATTGACGATGCACAAATTCTAGAATATCCTGAAACTCGTTGGCAAACATCAATTCGCCTTAACAAGAGGAAATTCTCTTTATTATAATTCTAGAAAAATGTACATAGAGTAGCTGAAATATTAGATCTACTGTTATATTCTTTGTTCTAATCATAACAATTGAAACTAAAGTGTTCAACAAACAATACGATACATGACTAAATTTCATCTGATTCTTTTTCTTATTTTTGCCTTGTTGAAAACAAGATCTTGAAATAAAAATTTCATGAGATGTCCGACCAATATATTTGGGCAAAAGATGTTGATTTTTTGTTGATTTTCTTTTTGTTTTACAAACTTGCTCAAAATTCTTCATCAATAATATATATTTTAGACTATGATAGTATTAATATTGTATTCATTCTAAAATATATGAAGTGTGTGAAAAACTATAATATGAAACGAGTATATTGGAATAATTAGGATTTGGTATAAAATTGAAGTAAACTGTCTAGTCTATTAATATGATGAAACTTTGAAGCGGCATTTATAAATCAACCAGTTGGTGCGTTGGCGCGGGAACTGGATATGGAATACGCGTGCAATTTCTTTGTAATTATTGCGTCTAATCACAATGCTATGTCATTTGTTGTTTATCTTCATAATAAACCATATTAGATTGAAAATAACAAAAATTCATTAAACAATTTTCACTTAATAAATTTGGGTAAAGAATTTATTAAGATTCTAACAAGTTGTTTGTTTTATTTTCTATGATATTGTGTTTTATCCTATGCAATCAGTTGCCGAAAGATGTAGCACCAATAATTGTTATCCCAATATCTTCGAATAGTGCTGCACAAAACTCTAAATCTAAGTTCTTATCGAACAAAAATGTAAAAGCTTTAAAAGAATTGACATTAATTAGGGTTTTACATACCATGCCATATTGTAATATGATTTTTGTTAATAAATCATTTTACCTTTCTTGTGAGTTCAGGTAAGAAAAGGAACTCATGAAGTTGGACAATCTTTGCCATTAACATTGTCTTTTGAAGAGCGAAAACAAAATTGGTATATTCGTCCAATACCACGAACGAACGGAAGCAAAGTTGATTTCTTAACAATACACTCTATTTATTATTAATAGAATTCCTAGAGTTTTGTTTAGTCAATAATTACTACTACATTTTATAATTATGGTTAACTTCCCTAGTTAGCTAATATAATGACAAGTACTCTGATTCAATGTTTTATTGTTTATTTCCAAATCAAAATAAACATAAATATGTGTTTCAATGCATTTTAAGAAATTAGATCGATTGATGATTAACGATTAAGTATTATGTAAGACACCATGTCTACGTTAGATACTTGCTATTTCATATATTTTTTAAACTAAAATTCGTACATTTACATTTGAATTTCAGTTCTATGTGCATCATACAACGGACATACAATTTAGATCTCTTACGAAAGTATATGAGTTTATTTTCCATGGGCTTACTCCATCATCTGCCAAAAGTAAAAAACTGGAAGCATCAGTTGCCGAAAGATGTAGCACCAATAATTGTTATCCCAATATCTTCGAATAGTGCTACACAAAACTCTAAATCTAAGTTCTTATCGAACAAAAATGTAAAAGCTTTAAAAGAATTGACATTAATTAGGGTTTTACATACCATGCCATTTTGTAATATGATTTTTGTTAATAAATCATTTTACCTTTCTTGTGAGTTCAGGTAAGAAAAGGAACTCATGAAGTTGGACAATCTTTGCCATTAACATTGTCTTTTGAAGAGCGAAAACAAAATTGGTATATTCGTCCAATACCACGAACGAACGGAAGCAAAGATGATTTCTTAACAATAACTATATTTATTATTAATAGAATTCCTAGAGTTTTTTTTAGTCAATAATTACTACTACATTTTATAATTATGGTTAACTTCCCTAGTTAGCTAGTATAATGACAAGTACTTTGATTCAATGTTTTATTGTTTATTTCCAAATCAAAATAAACATAAATATGTGTTTCAATGCATTTTAAGAAATTAGATCGATTGATGATTAACGATTAAGTATTATGTACGACACCATGTCTACGTTGGATACTTGCTATTTCATTTATTTTTTTAACTAAAATTCGTACATTTACATTTGAATTTTAGTTCTATGGGCATCATACAACGGAAATACAATTTAGATCTCTTACGAAAGTATATGAGTTTATTGTCCATGGGCTTACTCCATCATCTGCCAAAAGTAAAAAACTGGAAGCATCAGAGAAAAAAGTTAGGGTATTTATATAAACATACATATATCTGTGTGTGTATTTGCATGATTTGATTGATCATATTTAAATCTAATTAATTATCTTAAATTTTGAACTCCCGGTTATCTACTTCTCATGGACTTAGAGGCGATAAGTTGATCAAAGAAGTACTAGTGGGTTTATTTGATTATACCATGAATGAAGTTTTCCGATTTGAAACCTCTCCAACGGAAAGTTCTCAGAACAACTCAGATACGAGTTCATCAAGTCAAGGTATGATATGTTAATAACCACAATAACGATTAATTTTTAAATAATATTAATTTTATATGAAAATTCTGTTAATTATGTTGTACCACTCAAATTACAATGACTAAGTAATAATCAATATATGCATTTAATTTTGGTACTTCCATTGATATTTTTATGAAAATGTACAATAGTAACGCAAATTATATCCGAATTTTCCACTTTGCGGTATACTTGCGCTGTTTGTATATATCAGAAATCAATTGATTCACAAAAGTTGTAAGAACATATCCATCAAAAGAGATTTTAGTCAACCATTTCTCAAATTTGAAGAATATGTGTGTTTCTAAACGCCATAGTTATTCACTTTTTTAATTTAAATTGTTAAATTTATGTATTTATTATAAAATAGCATATATAATTTATATATCACTTTTGTTTATTAAAATAATAAAATATATAAATTGATTTAATTTTTTTATTAAAAGATATTTAAATTGTTACATGACATTCTTTTTAAAATTAAAATGTGTGTTTTCATGTGTATAATTTAATTAAATATTTTTTATAATTTTTTATTAATAAATATTAATAAATATAAAAAAATGGACTTTGAAAAAATTCATTTTTTAAAAATTATGAAATAAGTGTTTAATAGAATTATTATATATTGGTATATTTTTATTATATATTTTTATGAATATAATATAATAGGACATTATTTTGTATACTAAATATTTAGAAAACGATAAATATGATAGATAGCTAAACTTCAAAGAAATACTACTGAAATGAGTAACTAAAAGAGATTAGCTAAAACTCGAATATAACTAAAATTGTTAAAGAAGACTGTTGGAAATGCTATAACCCTTCATCAACTTATATGGTATTTAACATCAATGTAATTTGGTAAATTAAAGCATATATTGTACAATTTGTGTACTACATAAATATGGTATAAAAACTAAAAATTGACGCAACCTTTACATGATTTGACAATGTGATGTGATCGTTGTGCATACACTAATATTCTCATTCATGTATTTGAATTATGATTTATACAGGGAACATAAAGAGAAAGAGAAATGAGGAATTGCCAACCCATAGTGGAGACGAGCACGTATTTAAGGATCCTACAAATAACCATTTAATGTATGTTCTTTATGACTTTGAGCCTAAAATATAAGTTCGATGAGACACTAGATATATTACAATACTAGATAGTTCTAAACCTTTTAATAATTTTTAATTGAACGTGTAGCTGATTCTTTCGACACAATATGCCAACTGTTGGTTGCATAAATTTAAAGTAATGCAATCTCTTTCACACCACTTTTAATTTCACAAATTTTTCTTCCTCCGCCATTCTCTTCACTGTGTGTATGTGATTTTTAATTTACCTCAAAAATAAAACTTTTGCAATTCTCTTTCTTTCTCTTTAACCAACTTCCCTGAATTGAAATGATATTGCTTGAAATTGACGATGCACAAATTCTAGAATATCCTGAAACTCGTTGGCAAACATCAATTCGCCTTAACAAGAGAAAATTCTCTTTATTATAATTCTAGAAAAATGTCCATAGAGTAGCTAAAATATTAGATCTACTGTTATATTCTTTGTTCTAATCATAACAATTGAAACTAAAGTGTTCAACAAACAATACGATACATGACTAAATATCATCTGATTCTTCTTCTTATTTTTGCCTTGTTGAAAACAAGATCTTGAAATAAAAATTTCATGAGATGTCCGACCAATATATTTGGGCAAAAGATGTTGATTTTTTGTTGATTTTCTTTTTGTTTTACAAACTTGCTCAAAATTCTTCATCAATAATATATATTTTAGACTATGATATGTATTAATATTGTATTCATTCTAAAATATATGAAGTGTGTGAAAAACTATAATATGAAACGAGTATATTGGAATAATTAGGATTTGGTATAAAATTGAAGTAAACTGTCTAGTCTATAAATATGATGAAACTTTGAAGCGGCATTTATAAATCAACCAATTGGTGCGTTGGCGCGGGAACTGGATATGTAATACGCGTGCAATTTCTTTGTAATTATTGCGTCTAATCACAATGCTATGTCATTTGTTGTTTATCTTCATAATAAACCATATTAGATTGAAAATGACAAAAATTCATTAAACCATTTTCACTTAATAAATTTAGGTAAAGAATTTATTAAGATTCTAACAAGTTGTTTGTTTTATTTTCTGTGATATTGTGTTTTATCCTATGCAATCAGTTGCCGGAAGATGTAGCACCAATAATGGTTATCCCAATATCTTCGAATAGCTCTACACAAAACTCTAAATCTAAGTTCTTATCGAACAAAAATGTAAAAGCTTTATAAGAATTGACATTAATTAGGGTTTTACATACCATACCATATTGTAATATGATTTTTGTTAATAAATCATTTTACCTTTCTTGTGAGTTCAGGTAAGAAAAGGAACTCATGAAGTTGGACAATATTTGTCATTAACATTGTCTTTTGAAGAGCGAAAACAAAATTGGTATATTCGTCCAATACCACGAACGAACGGAAGCAAAGTTGATTTCTTAACAATACACTCTATTTATTATTAATAGAATTCCTAGAGTTTTTTTTAGTCAATAATTACTACTACATTTTATAATAGTGGTTAACTTCCCTAGTTAGCTAATATAATGACAAGTACTCTGATTCAATGTTTTATTGTTTATTTCCAAATCAAAATAAACATAAATATGTGTTTCAATGCATTTTAAGAAATTAGATCGATTGATGATTAACGATTAAGTATTATGTACGACACCATGTCTACGTTAGATACTTGCTATTTCATATATTTTTTTAACTAAAATTCGTACATTTACATTTGAATTTCAGTTCTATGTGCATCATACAACGGACATACAATTTAGATCTCTTACCAAAGTATATGAGTTTATTGTCCATGGGCTTACTCCATCATCTGCCAAAAGTAAAAAACTGGAAGCATCAGAGAAAAAAGATATGGTATTTATATATACATACATATATATGTATGTTTATTTGCATGATTTGATTGATCATATTTAAATCTAGTTAATTATCTTAAATTTTGAACTCCCGGTCATCTACTTCTCATGGACTTAGAGGCGATAAGTTGATCAAAGAAGTACTAGTGGGTTTATTTGATTATACCACGAATGAAGTTTTCCGATTTGAAACCTCTCCAACGGAAAGTTCTTAGAACAACTCAGATACGAGTTCATCAAGTCAAGGTATGATATGTTAATGACCACAATAAAGATTAATTTTTAAATAATATTAATTTTATATGAAAATTCAGTTAATTATGTTGTACCACTCAAATTACAATGACTAAGTAATAATCAATATATGCATTTAATTTTGGTACTTCCATTGATATTTTTATGAAAATGTGCAATAGTAACGCAAATTATATCTGAATTTTCCACTTTGCGGTATACTTGCGCTGTTTGTATATATCAGAAATCAATTGATTCACAAAAGTTGTAAGAACATATCCATCAAAAGAGATTTTAGTGAACCATTTCTCAAATTTTAAGAATATGTGTGTTTCTAAACGTCATAGTTATTCACTTTTTTAATTTAAATTGTTAAATTTATGTATTTATTATAAAATAACATATATAATTTATATATCACTTTCGTTTATTAAAATAATAAAATATATAAATTGATTTAATTTTTTTATTAAAAGATATTTAAATTGTTACATGACATTCTTTTTAAAATTAAAATGTGTGTTTTCATCTGTATAATTTAATCAAATATTTTTTATAATTTTTTATTAATAAATATTAATAAAGATAAAAAATGGACTTTGAAAAAATTCATTTTTTAAAAATTATGAAATAAGTGTTTAATAGAATTACTCCATACGTTGAAAATTATGAAATAAGTGTTTAATAGAATTATGAAATAAGTTGATTTCTTAACAATACACTCTATTTATTATTAATAGAATTCCTAGAGTTTTTTTTAGTCAATAATTACTACTACATTTTATAATTATGGTTAACTTCCCTAGTTAGCTAATATAATGACAAGTACTCTGATTCAATGTTTTATTGTTTATTTCCAAATCAAAATAAACATAAATATGTGTTTCAATGCATTTTAAGAAATTAGATCGATTGATGATTAACGATTAAGTATTATGTAAGACACCATGTCTACGTTAGATACTTGCTATTTCATATATTTTTTTAACTAAAATTCGTACATTTACATTTGAATTTCAGTTCTATGTGCATCATACAACGGACATACAATTTAGATCTCATACTAAAATTCGTACATTTACATTTGAATTTCAGTTCTATGTGCATCATACAACGGACATACAATTATGAAATAAGTGTTTAATAGAATTACTCCATACGTTAAAAATTATGAAATAAGTGTTTAATAGAATTATGAAATAAGTTGATTTCTTAACAATACACTCTATTTATTATTAATAGAATTCCTAGAGTTTTTTTTAGTCAATAATTACTACTACATTTTATAATTATGGTTAACTTCCCTAGTTAGCTAATATAATGACAAGTACTCTGATTCAATGTTTTATTGTTTATTTCCAAATCAAAATAAACATAAATATGTGTTTCAATGCATTTTAAGAAATTAGATCGATTGATGATTAACGATTAAGTATTATGTAAGACACCATGTCTACGTTAGATACTTGCTATTTCATATATTTTTTTAACTAAAATTCGTACATTTACATTTGAATTTCAGTTCTATGTGCATCATACAACGGACATACAATTTAGATCTCATACGAAAGTATATGAGTTTATTTTCCATGGGCTTACTCCATCATCTGCCAAAAGTAAAAAACTGGAAGCATCAGAGAAAAAAGATAGGGTATTTATATATACATACATATATATGTGTGTTTATTTGCATGATTTGATTGATCATATTTAAATCTAGTTAATTATCTTAAATTTTGAACTCCCGGTCATCTACTTCTCATGGACTTAGAGGCGATAAGTTGATCAAAGAAGTACTAGTGGGTTTATTTGATTATACCACGAATGAAGTTTTCCGATTTGAAACCTCTCCAACGGAAAGTTCTTAGAACAACTCAGATACGAGTTCATCAAGTCAAGGTATGATATGTTAATGACCACAATAAAGATTAATTTTTAAATAATATTAATTTTATATGAAAATTCAGTTAATTATGTTGTACCACTCAAATTACAATGACTAAGTAATAATCAATATATGCATTTAATTTTGGTACTTCCATTGATATTTTTATGAAAATGTGCAATAGTAACGCAAATTATATCTGAATTTTCCACTTTGCGGTATACTTGCGCTGTTTGTATATATCAGAAATCAATTGATTCACAAAAGTTGTAAGAACATATCCATCAAAAGAGATTTTAGTGAACCATTTCTCAAATTTTAAGAATATGTGTGTTTCTAAACGTCATAGTTATTCACTTTTTTAATTTAAATTGTTAAATTTATGTATTTATTATAAAATAGCATATATAATTTATATATCACTTTCGTTTATTAAAATAATAAAATATATAAATTGATTTAATTTTTTTATTAAAAGATATTTAAATTGTTACATGACATTCTTTTTAAAATTAAAATGTGTGTTTTCATCTGTATAATTTAATTAAATATTTTTTATAATTTTTTATTAATAAATATTAATAAAGATAAAAAATGGACTTTGAAAAAATTCATTTTTTAAAAATTATGAAATAAGTGTTTAATAGAATTACTCCATACGTTGAAAATTATGAAATAAGTGTTTAATAGAATTATGAAATAAGTTGATTTCTTAACAATACACTCTATTTATTATTAATAGAATTCCTAGAGTTTTTTTTAGTCAATAATTACTACTACATTTTATAATTATGGTTAACTTCCCTAGTTAGCTAATATAATGACAAGTACTCTGATTCAATGTTTTATTGTTTATTTCCAAATCAAAATAAACATAAATATGTGTTTCAATGCATTTTAAGAAATTAGATCGATTGATGATTAACGATTAAGTATTATGTAAGACACCATGTCTACGTTAGATACTTGCTATTTCATATATTTTTTTAACTAAAATTCGTACATTTACATTTGAATTTCAGTTCTATGTGCATCATACAACGGACATACAATTTAGATCTCATACTAAAATTCGTACATTTACATTTGAATTTCAGTTCTATGTGCATCATACAACGGACATACAATTATGAAATAAGTGTTTAATAGAATTACTCCATACGTTAAAAATTATGAAATAAGTGTTTAATAGAATTATGAAATAAGTTGATTTCTTAACAATACACTCTATTTATTATTAATAGAATTCCTAGAGTTTTTTTTAGTCAATAATTACTACTACATTTTATAATTATGGTTAACTTCCCTAGTTAGCTAATATAATGACAAGTACTCTGATTCAATGTTTTATTGTTTATTTCCAAATCAAAATAAACATAAATATGTGTTTCAATGCATTTTAAGAAATTAGATCGATTGATGATTAACGATTAAGTATTATGTAAGACACCATGTCTACGTTAGATACTTGCTATTTCATATATTTTTTTAACTAAAATTCGTACATTTACATTTGAATTTCAATTCTATGTGCATCATACAACGGACATACAATTTAGATCTCATACGAAAGTATATGAGTTTATTTTCCATGGGCTTACTCCATCATCTGCCAAAAGTAAAAAACTGGAAGCATCAGAGAAAAAAGATAGGGTATTTATATATACATACATATATATGTGTGTTTATTTGCATGATTTGATTGATCATATTTAAATCTAGTTAATTATCTTAAATTTTGAACTCCCGGTCATCTACTTCTCATGGACTTAGAGGCGATAAGTTGATCAAAGAAGTACTAGTGGGTTTATTTGATTATACCACGAATGAAGTTTTCCGATTTGAAACCTCTCCAACGGAAAGTTCTCAGAACAACTCAGATACGAGTTCATCAAGTCAAGGTATGATATGTTAATGACCACAATAAAGATTAATTTTTAAATAATATTAATTTTATATGAATATTCAGTTAATTATGTTGTACCACTCAAATTACAATGACTAAGTAATAATCAATATATGCATTTAATTTTGGTACTTCCATTGATATTTTTATGAAAATTTGCAATAGTAACGCAAATTATATCCGAATTTTCCACTTTGCGGTATACTTGCGCTGTTTGTATATATAAGAAATCAATTGATTCACAAAAGTTGTAAGACCATATCCATCAAAAGAGATTTTAGTCAACCATTTCTCAAATTTGAAGAATATGTGTGTTTCTAAACGCCATAGTTATTCACTTTTTTAATTTAAATTGTTAAATTTATGTATTTATTATAAAATAGCATATATAATTTATATATCACTTTTGTTTATTAAAATAATAAAATATATAAATTGATTTAATTTTTTTATTAAAAGATATTTAAATTGTTACATGACATTCTTTTTAAAATTAAAATGTGTGTTTTCATGTGTATAATTTAATTAAATATTTTTTATAATTTTTTATTAATAAATATTAATAAAGATAAAAAATAGACTTTGAAAAAATTCATTTTTTAAAAATTATGAAATAAGTGTTTAATAGAATTATTATATATTGGTATATTTTTATTATATATATTTATGAATATAATGTAATAGGACATTATTTTGTATACTAAATATTTAGAAAACGATAAATATGATAGATAGCTAAACTTAAAAGAAATACTACTGAAAGAGATTAGCTAAAACTCGAATATAACTAAAATTGTTAAAGAAAACTGTTCGAAATGCTATAACCCTTCATCAACTTATATGGTATTTAACATCAATGTAATTTGGTAAATTAAAGCATATATTGTACAATTTGTGTACTACATAAATATGGTATAAAAACTAAAAATTGACGCAACCTTTACATGATTTGACAATGTGATGTGATCGTTGTGCATACACTAATATTTTCATTCATGTATTTGTATTATGATTTATACAGGGAACATAAAGAGAAAGAGAAATGAGGAATTGCCAACCCATAGTGGAGAAGAGCACGTATTTAAGGATCCTACAAATAACCATTTAATGTATGTTCTTTATGACTTTGAGCCTAAAATATAAGTTCGATGAGACACTAGATATATTACAGTACTAGATAGTTCTAAACCTTTTAATAATTTTTAATTGAACGTGTAGCTGATTCTTTCGACACAATATGCCAACTGTTGGTTGCATAAATTTAAAGTAATGCAACCTCTTTCACACCACTTTGAATTTCACAAATTTTTCTTCCTCCGCCATTCTCTTCACTGTGTGTATGTGATTTTTAACTTTACCCCAAAAATACAACTTTTGCAATTCTCTTTCTTTCTCTTTAACCAACTTCCCTGAATTGAAATCATATTGCTTGAAATTGACGATGCACAAATTCTAGAATATCCTGAAACTCGTTGGCAAACATCAATTCGCCTTAACAAGAGGAAATTCTCTTTATTATAATTCTAGAAAAATGTCCATAGAGTAGCTGAAATGTTAGATCTACTGTTATATTCTTTGTTCTAATCATAACAATTGAAACTAAAGTGTTCAACAAACAATACGATACATGACTAAATTTCATCTAATTCTTTTTCTTATTTTTGCCTTGTTGAAAACAAGATCTTGAAATAAAAATTTCATGAGATGTTCGACAAATATATTTGGGCAAAAGATGTTGATTTTTTGTTGATTTTCTTTTTGTTTTACAAACTTGCTCAAAATTCTTCATCAATAATATATATTTTAGACTATGATATGTAATAATATTGTATTCATTCTAAAATATATGAAGTGTGTGAAAAACTATAATATGAAACGAGTATATTGGAATAATTAGGATTTGGTATAAAATTGAAGTAAACTGTCTAGTCTATAAATATGATGAAACTTTGAAGAGGCATTTATAAATCAACCAGTTGGTGCATTGGCGCGGAACTGGATATGGAATACGCGTGCAATTTCTTTGTAATTATTGCATCTAATCACAATGCTATGTCATTTATTGTTTATCTTCATAATAAACCATATTAGATTGAAAATGAAAAAAATTCATTAAACCATTTTCACTTAATAAATTTGGGTAAAGAATTTATTAAGATTCTAACAAGTTGTTTGTTTTATTTTCTATGATATTGTGTTTTATCCTATAAAATCAGTTGCCGAAAGATGTAGCACCAATAATTGTTATCCCAATATCTTCGAATAGTGCTACACAAAACTCTAAATCTAAGTTCTTATCGAACAAAAATGTAAAAGCTTTAAAAGAATTGACATTAATTAGGGTTTTACATACCATGCCATATTGTAATATGATTTTTGTTAATAAATCATTTTACCTTTCTTGTGAGTTCAGGTAAGAAAAGGAACTCATGAAGTTGGACAATCTTTGCCATTAACATTGTCTTTTGAAGAGCGAAAACAAAATTGGTATATTCGTCCAATACCACGAACGAACGGAAGCAAAGATGATTTCTTAACAATAACTCTATTTATTATTAATAGAATTCCTAGAGTTTTTTTTAGTCAATAATTACTACTACATTTTATAATTATGGTTAACTTCCCTAGTTAGCTAGTATAATGACAAGTACTTTGATTCAATGTTTTATTGTTTATTTCCAAATCAAAATAAACATAAATATGTGTTTCAATGCATTTTAAGAAATTAGATCGATTGATGATTAACGATTAAGTATTATGTACGACACCATGTCTACGTTAGATACTTGCTATTTCATTTATTTTTTTAACTAAAATTCGTACATTTACATTTGAATTTTAGTTCTATGTGCATCATACAACGGAAATACAATTTAGATCTCTTACGAAAGTATATGAGTTTATTGTCCATGGGCTTACTCCATCATCTGCCAAAAGTAAAAAACTGGAAGCATCAGAGAAAAAAGTTAGGGTATTTATATATACATACATATATATGTGCGTGTATTTGCATGATTTGATTGATCATATTTAAATCTAATTAATTATCCTAAATTTTGAACTCCCGGTCATCTACTTCTCATGGACTTAGAGGCGATAAGTTGATCAAAGAAGTACTAGTGGGTTTATTTGATTATACCATGAATGATGTTTTCCGATTTGATACCTCTCCAACGGAAAGTTCTCAGAACAACTCAGATACGAGTTCAAGTCAAGGTATGATATGTTAATGACCACAATAAAGATTAAATTTTAAATAATATTAATTTTATATGAAAATTAAGTTACTTATGTTGTACCACTCAAATTACAATGACTAAGTAATAATCAATATATGCATTTAATTTTGGTACTTTCATTGATATTTTTATGAAAATGTGCAATAGTAACGCAAAATATATCCGAATTTTCCCCTTTGCGGTATACTTGCGCTGATTGTATGTATCAGAAATCAATTGATTCACAAAAGTTGTAAGAACATATCCATCAAAAGAGATTTTAGTGAAGCATTTCTCAAATTTTAAGAATATGTGTGTTTCTAAACGCCATAGTTATTCACTTTTTTAATTTAAATTGTTAAATTTATGTATTTATTATAAAATAGCATATATAATTTATATATCACTTTTGTATATTAAAATAATAAAATATATAAATTTATTTAATTTTTTTATTAAAAGATATTTAAATTGTTACATGACATTCTTTTTAAAATTAAAATGTGTGTTTTCATGTGTATAATTTAATTAAATATTTTTTATAATTTTTTATTAATAAACATAAAAAATAGAATTTGAAAAAATTCATTTTTTAAAAATTATGAAATAAGTGTTTAATAGAATTATTATATATTGGTATATTTTTAGTATATATATTTATGAATATAATGTAATAGGACATTATTTTGTATACTAAATATTTAGAAAACAATAAATATGATAGATAGCTAAACTTCAAAGAAATACTACAAGAGATTGGCTAAAACTCGAATATAACTAAGATTGTTAAAGAAAACTGTTGGAAATGCTATAACCCTTAATCAACTTATATGGTATTTAACATCAATGTAATTTGGTAAATTAAAGCATATATTGTACAATTTGTGTACTACATAAATATGGTATAAAAACTAAAAATTGACGCTACCTTTACATGATTTGACAATGTGATGTGATCGTTGTGCATACACTAATATTCTCATTCATGTATTTGTATTATGATTTATACAGGGAACATAAAGAGAGAGAGAAATGAGGAATTGCCAACCCATAGTGGAGAAGAGCACGTATTTAAGGATCCAACAAATAACCATTTAATGTATGTTCTTTATGACTTTGAGCCTAAAATATAAGTTCGATGAGACACTAGATATATTACAATACTAGATAGTTCTAAACCTTTTAATAATTTTTAATTGAACGTGTAGCTGATTCTTTCGACACAATATGCCAACTGTTGGTTGCATAAATTTAAAGTAATGCAATCTCTTTCATACCACTTTGAATTTCACAAATTTTTCTTCCTCCGCCCTTCACTGTGTGTATGTGATTTTTAATTTACACCAAAAATACAACTTTGGCAATTCTCTTTCTTTCTCTTTAACCAACTTCCCTGAATTGAAATGATATTGCTTGAAATTGACGATGCACAAATTCTAGAATATCCTGAAACTCGTTGGCAAACATCAATTCGCCTTAACAAGAGGAAATTCTCTTTATTATAATTCTAGAAAAATGTCCATAGAGTAGCTAAAATATTAGATCTACTGTTATATTCTTTGTTCTAATCATAACAATTGAAACTAAAGTGTTCAACAAACAATACGATACATGACTAAATATCATCTGATTCTTCTTCTTATTTTTGCCTTGTTGAAAACAAGATCTTGAAATAAAAATTTCATGAGATGTCCGACCAATATATTTGGGCAAAAGATGTTGATTTTTTGTTGATTTTCTTTTTGTTTTACAAACTTGCTCAAAATTCTTCATCAATAATATATATTTTAGACTATGATATGTATTAATATTGTATTCATTCTAAAATATATGAAGTGTGTGAAAAACTATAATATGAAACGAGTATATTGGAATAATTAGGATTTGGTATAAAATTGAAGTAAACTGTCTAGTCTATAAATATGATGAAACTTTGAAGCGGCATTTATAAATCAACCAATTGGTGCGTTGGCGCGGGAACTGGATATGGAATACGTGTGCAATTTCTTTGTAATTATTGCGTCTAATCACAATGCTATGTCATTTGTTGTTTATCTTCATAATAAACCATATTAGATTGAAAATGACAAAAATTCATTAAACCATTTTCACTTAATAAATTTGGGTAAAGAATTTATTAAGATTCTAACAAGTTGTTTGTTTTATTTTCTGTGATATTGTGTTTTATCCTATGCAATCAGTTGCCGGAAGATGTAGCACCAATAATGGTTATCCCAATATCTTCGAATAGCGCTACACAAAACTCTAAATCTAAGTTCTTATCGAACAAAAATGTAAAAGCTTTATAAGAATTGACATTAATTAGGGTTTTACATACCATGCCATATTGTAATATGATTTTTGTTAATAAATCATTTTACCTTTCTTGTGAGTTCAGGTAAGAAAAGGAACTCATGAAGTTGGACAATCTTTGTCATTAACATTGTCTTTTGAAGAGCGAAAACAAAATTGGTATATTCGTCCAATACCACGAACGAACGGAAGCAAAGTTGATTTCTTAACAATACACTCTATTTATTATTAATAGAATTCCTAGAGTTTTTTTTAGTCAATAATTACTACTACATTTTATAATAGTGGTTAACTTCCCTAGTTAGCTAATATAATGACAAGTACTCTGATTCAATGTTTTATTGTTTATTTCCAAATCAAAATAAACATAAATATGTGTTTCAATGCATTTTAAGAAATTAGATCGATTGATGATTAACGATTAAGTATTATGTACGACACCATGTCTACGTTAGATACTTGCTATTTCATATATTTTTTTAACTAAAATTCGTACATTTACATTTGAATTTCAGTTCTATGTGCATCATACAACGGACATACAATTTAGATCTCTTACGAAAGTATATGAGTTTATTGTCCATGGGCTTACTCCATCATCTGCCAAAAGTAAAAAACTGGAAGCATCAGAGAAAAAAGATATGGTATTTATATATACATACATATATATATGTGTGTTTATTTGCATGATTTGATTGATCATATTTAAATCTAGTTATGTTGGATGAAGATGAAGATGAAAGAAGACAAGTAATTAAGGGAAGGTTTTGATGATTTCCAAAACATCATAATCAGCTAAGTATGGAAAGCTTAGTTCCCTTAGAAGAATTTTGAACAAGTAAAAGAAGACATCAGAAGAGTTCAAAGTTCAAAGCTCAGAAGACTAGTGATCTCTTGCTGAAACAGCGAACAGAAGGGTAGATCATCAGCCGAGTCAAATCAGATGAGTTCAGTATTTGATCAGCAGAGTATCTATCAGCAGAGTCGTTTTGATCAGCAGAGTAGAAGAGGTCAAGAGATTAGTCCAACGGTAATAAATGCACTTGGTGTAATAAATGCTGGAAGAGAAGGGTAGTAATGGCAAATGATTGAAGATATCATCGGATCAGCAGAGTGCATTAAATGCAGCATTAAATGCGATGGACAGAAAGGTACTGTACACAGTACGGAATGCTGCAGGGAGCCGTTTCAAAAAGAGCTGAAGGATGGATTTGATTTGTGACTTGCCTTCAACGGTCATAATTTCATCTCCATGTATAAATAGAGCTGAATTTCAAATCGAGCAGACACACAACAACAATCAGAGATCGAAATTTTGAAGCAGAATTTCTCTAAGTCTCAAAAGCTCGAACAGCTCACTCGTCTGGTGGAAGTCATCTGTTGACAGAAACCCAGTTGAAGAAATCAGAAAAACATTATCTGAGTGATTTTGTAATAGCTGAGTGTTGTGCGAAGTGAGAATCCATCTTTGTGAGTGATTCTACTTTAGAGGATAGGTTTTCTTTGTGAATTCCTATTGTGAGCTTACAGCCTTCTCATTAGTTGTTTAGGTGTAAGTGGAGAAATATTGTAATCTAAGTGATTATAGTATAACCCAGAATCTGTGTGATCTGGAAGAGTGGACTAAAGGATTTTCATCCATATAACCACTATAAAAATTCTTTGTGTTATCTTGCATTTAAAGTTTTCTTGCATATTTTAAAGTTTGCATTTTAAACACTTTGAATCAATCAAAAGATTTTATAAGGAGTTTTAAACTGGGGATAAAATCTTTTCAGAACTTAGTTTACTTGTGAAAAACACTTTCAAACAATCCGCTGCAAGTATACTCTTGGAAAACTGTTTTGCTGAAAAACAGCTAAGTCACTGTAAGAAGAGTGGTCAGTCATCTGTTCAAGATTTGTTCACGATCAGACTAGTCTGCTTACTGTTCTTCATCAGCTTAGTCTGCTGACAGAAGACTGAAAAGTTTTTAAGTTCAAAAATTTTCAGAGGTCTATTCACCCCCCCCTCTAGACCTCATCTGACCACTTGGGACCAACAAGTGGTATCAGAGCAGGTGGTTCATTAGAATCAGCTGCCTGATCAACGAGCTTGATCCAAGTGTTTTTCAAAGGTTTTTAAAACTTTTCAAAAGAGCATCTTTTTGAAAAATAAAAACTTTTTGAAAAATGGACTGTATCAGCCATGTTCCCCACATTGCTGGTATGTCTTTTGAGGACTGGAAGATCAGAATGGAGATTTTCCTTGCTGCCTACAATGACAACATGTATACATGTATCATCAAAGGTCCATTCAAATTCACCAAGACCATCATCGTAGATGAAGCTCAAATTGTGGTTTAAAAAGACTTAACAGAAATGACAGCAGAAGAAATAAAGCTGTTCAACCTGGACAAAGTCGGAAGATTCATCATGACCAAAGCCCTGGATAATGATCGGTTTGACAAAGTCAAGCATTGCAAAACTGCAAAGGAGATGTGGGATAAGGTTCGTGACATGAGTGAAGGCAATGATGCAATTAAAGAGCATCAGCTAAGTGTTGCCTTGGAGAAGCTGGATAACTTCAAGATGAAGTCTGGAGAAACCATTGATCAGATGGACACCAGATTCACCAGAACTCTGAATGAAGTTTTGAAGCTGGGAAAGACTTTCACTGACAAAGAAATTTCTGTCAGAGTACTGAAGGCTCTACCTTCCAAGTTTAACATGAAGGTGACAGCAATGGAAGAATCAAGAGATCTGGGCAAGATTTCTCTTACAGAGCTGTTCTCCGTACTCAAGGCATATGAGTATAAACTGCCTAGAATGGGAATTGAAGAAACCTCAACTTCAGGACCCACAGCTGCACTGGTTGCTGCTGAAAACCAAAGAAGACCAGCTCAAAGAAATGCAGAAATGGACTCATCTGATGAGGCCACTCTACTCAACAAAAAGGAGTACACTGCTGGAGATGTTGCACTGTTGATGAACAACTTCAAGAAGTTCTATAAAAGAAAAATGAAGAACAAATACAACAATGCTTCTTCTTCTAAACCTAACTTTTCTTCTCAAGATAAAGATGATTATAAATCAAAACTAATGTGTTACAACTGCAGGAAATTGGGACACTTCATCAAAGACTGCCCATATCCAAAAGCAGAAAAGTACACTGAGGAGGAGAAGAAAGTAAGAAAAGAAAGAAAGCATCAGAGAGGAAAAGCAATGATGGCTGAAGCAGAAAAGTTAACTGCTGTCTACTCATCTGATTCAGATTCAGACTCGTCTGATGAAGAATCTTCTGATGAAGAAAAACCTGCTCTCCTGTGCCTGATGGCAAAGGACTCTGATGACTCTGAGGATGAGGTAACTCCTCTTAATGATGAATTATTTAATTCATTTGAACAAATGATGCTTAACAATACTGGTATTGCTGAAGCATATAAAAAGCTTAAGGAAGAGATGATCCTGCTAAAAGAGCAAAATAGTTCACTGAAACTCTTAGCTGAAAAGCCAAGGGAATCAGCTGAATATAAACAGCTTGAGCAAGAGCATGAATCTCTGAAAGCTGAATGTGAGGTCTATAAAGGAAAAATCATGGAACTTGAGAAAATCATTGAGTCTCATGATAAGTCAACTGTTGCATCCATGCATACATCTAGTAAACAGGAGACACCTTTAGAAAAGGATAAATTAGAATTGAATCATACTGAAAAATTTATATCAGCTGACAATAGTAAGGTCATTCTGTATGTTCAAACTTCTAAACCTGCCTCATCTGAGAAAGTGGTAAAGGAGAAGAAATCTCCTAAGGCTAAAAAGAGCAAAGAGCCTAGTGTAGGAAATCAGACTAGTAAGACCAAACAGCAGAGCCCTAAGAAGTCTGCTGATAAAGCTAAAGTCAATCAGACTAGTGGTAAAACTAAGTCAAAATCAAATGAGCAAGCATCTAGTAAACCAAAGAAGCATAAAAACAAGAAAAATCAAAATGCTTGGTATGGAAATGAGTCATATTATGTGCAACCTGCTGCATATCATCCTATGTATCATGCACCTCAATTTCCTAGTTACTATGCACCGTACCCTGCTCATCCAATGCATGCATATCCTGCATATCATGCACCTTACCCTGCTTATGAACACTACTCATATCATACTGATCATCAACATGACTTATCTGATAACTATGATAAAAATGAAACTGTTCATGCTCCTAAAACTCAGAAACCTAAGAAGCCTAAGACATCAACATCTTGGGTTGTCAAAGGTGGAACTAATCCTTCAGGACCCTCTCAATAAGGGTACCTAAAACAATTTTATTTTTGTTTTGTAGGTTAGGATTAGGAGTAGGAGTAAAGTAGAGAAGATTTGGTACTTGGACAGTGGATGTTCAAGGCACATGTGTGGAAACATACATGAGTTGACTGATGCAGTTGTTGTGGATGGTCCAAAAGTTACTTTTGGAGACAGCAAAGAAGGCAAGATTAAAGCTAAAGGAAGATTAATCAAGGGAAACATAGAGATATCTGACGTCTCCTATGTTAAAGGCCTAAAGTATAATCTGCTGAGCATAAGTCAATTTTGTGACAAGGGATATTCAGTCATCTTCTCAACAGATAAGTGCTACGTTGAACAAATTGGTACAAAGAAGGTAATTTTATCTGGAAGACGACAAGGAAATATCTACATAGTTGACTGGAATTCTGTTGACAAGAATTCAAGTGTTTGTTTGGTGGCATCTGCACCAAGTGAAGTCAGTTGGCTATGGCACAAGAGGATGAATCATTTAAACTTCAAGACCATAAACAGATTAATCAAGAATGATTTGGTAGAAGGGATTCCAAAAGCAGTCATGAGCAAAGACAAGCTCTGTGATGCATGTCAGAAGGGTAAACAAATCAAGTCATCTTTCAAAGAAAAGAAGCACCAATCTTCTGGAAGAATATTGGAGCTGTTGCATATGGACTTATTTGGACCCATTGATCCAGTCAGCAATGGTGGAAAGAAATACTGCCTAGCTGTTGTGGATGATTATTCAAGATATACTTGGGTGATTTTCATGAAAAAGAAAAGTGAAACCAAGGAACATCTTACCAATCTGATGGAACTGATCCAGAATGAAAAGAGCATTAAAATATTGAAGATCAGATCAGATAGAGGGACAGAGTTTACAAACTCTACTGTTGAAGAGTATTGTAACATCAAAGGAATACATCATGAATATTCTGCTGCCAGGACCCCTCAACAGAATGGTGTTGCTGAAAGGAGAAACAGAACACTAAAAGAAGCTGTCAGAACCATGATAGCTGAAGCTAAATTGCCTCAAAGATTTTGGGCAGAAGCAACAAACACAGCATGCTTTACCCAAAACAGATGCATGATCAACAAAAATCAGAACAAGACTCCATATGAAGTTTGGAACAACAGAAAACCAAACATTCATTACTTTAAGATTTTTGGTTGTAAATGTTTTGTATTGAATAATGGGAAAAATCACCTTGCTGCATTTGCAGAAAAGGCTGATGAAGCTGTTTTTGTAGGATACTCTACTGTTAGTAAAGCTTACAGAGTTTTTAACAAAAGAACATTACTAATAGAAGAATCTATCCATGTAGTATTTGATGAGCCAAGTCAATCTTCTGAAAAGAATCAAAGTGTTAATCAAGATCTGTCTGCTGATTTACAGAAGTTAGATATTGGAAGAAATGAAGAATATGTTCCCATCATACTACCTAATCTAAGTTCAGCTGCTAACTCAAGTGCTGTTCAAAATCACAGCGCTGATTGTCTAACAGACGAGTTGCAAACAGCTGACAGACCAGAGACTGTTCAACAGACTGCAAATGTTCAACAGACTACTACTGGAACTCCAACAGCAGTGTTGCAAGATCATAACAGAGGACAACATCCTGATTTGCAACCTGATCTCAGATGGCTCAAGAATCACCCTCCTGAACTAGTTATTGGTGATCCTTTAGATAGAGTGAAAACAAGAAGAGCTGCTGCACAAGATGCCATGTTTGTAACTTTTCTATCTCAAATAGAGCCCAAACAAATTGAAGAAGCTCTAAATGATTCCTTCTGGATAGAAGCTATGCAAGAAGAGTTGAATCAATTTGAAAGGAATGAAGTCTGGTACTTAGTTCCTAGACCAAGTCATCAAAGAGTAATTGGCACTAAGTGGGTATTCAGAAATAAAATGAATGAAGATGGTGTTGTCACCAGAAACAAAGCAAGACTAGTGGCCAAAGGATATTGTCAAGAAGAAGGAATTGACTTTGATGAAACTTTTGCACCAGTAGCAAGACTTGAAGCAATCAGACTGTTTCTAGCCTATGCTGCTTACAAGAACTTCACTGTCTATCAGATGGATGTAAAGTCTGATTTTCTCAATGGAGAATTGCAAGAAGAAGTGTACGTTGAACAACCTCCTGGATTTGAAGTCTATCAAGAAGAGGACAAAGTATATCGTCTGAAGAAGGCTCTCTATGGACTAAAACAGGCTCCAAGAGCATGGTATGATACCCTATCTGATTTTCTTTTAATTAAAGGATTTCGAAAAGGTAAGGTAGATAAAACCTTGTTCACAATTGAATGGGAAAACCATATATTACTTGTGCAAATATATGTGGACGATATTATTTTTGGTTCAACTAACCAACAGATGTGTGATAAGTTCTCCAAGCTGATGCAGAATAAATTTGAAATGAGCATGATGGGTGAACTTAATTACTTTCTTGGATTGCAAGTTAGACAGTTGCCTGATGGGATATTCATCAGCCAAGCAAAGTACACAAGAGATCTGTTCAAGAAATTTGGTATGGAAACTAGCTCAACAGCTACCATTCCCATGTCTACAAGTCTTCGTTTGGATAAAGATGAAGATGGCAAATCAGTAGACATAACCAAATATAGAGGCATTATTGGTTCATTGTTGTATCTAACAGCAAGCAGACCTGATATAATGTACTCAGTTGGAGTCTGTGCAAGATTTCAATCAAACCCCAAAGAATCTCATCTCTTAGCTGCCAAGAGGATATTGAAGTATGTTAAAGGCACTCAAGAACTGGGATTATGGTATCCTAGAGAATCTGGATTTGAACTTGTTGGCTATTCAGATTCAGACCTTGCTGGCTGCAAGATTGACAGAAAAAGCACAACAGGTGCCTGTCAGTTCTTAGGCAGTCGTCTGATCTCATGGATGAGTAAGAAGCAAACCTCAGTTTCTATATCTACTGCTGAAGCTGAATATATAGCTGCTGGAGCTTGCTGTGCACAGATACTTTGGTTGAAACATCAACTAGAAGACTACAACATCAAGATCAGTGGAATTCCAATCTACTGTGACAATACAAGTGCTATCTCACTTACTCAGAACACTACAAGTCATTCAAGGACTAAACATATTGAGATCAAACATCATTTCATTAGAGATCATGTGGAAAAAGGCAATGTTTTAATTGAGTATGTTCATACTGATAATCAGATCGCTGATATCTTCACCAAACCTCTAAGTGAAGCAAGGTTCTCAACTCTAAGAGCTGAGTTAGGATTACTCAATTTGGATGCATAAGCTGAGGGGGAACTCATCAGAAGACTGGAGTTCAACAGCTTAGTCATCAGTTATTTTATTCAAGGATTAACCTTCAACAGACTAGTTAACTCATGAATTCTTAAAGACAGGGGGAACGTGTAAGACTAGCGGTACTTCTGCTCTAAAAGATGAAATCTGTTAATGTCAGTTAGTTGAAGTTAAGATTATCAAGAAGACGTGTTCTTAATTCTTGAAGTTGAAGATTATTTTATCTTGCTGGATTGACAAACAGCAGAGGAAGATTACTAGCTATTGGCATTCTCTAGTAATATCAGATAACAGATCACTCGTCTGTCAGATAAGTTAAACTCTACTCATCTGATATCTTATATAAGCATGGTCATAAAACGTATCTTTAGAAACGCGCTTTTATAAGTAACAGATTAGTGTCGATAGAGTTTCCCGCCCATCTGACAATAAAATAATAAAATTGAAATCCGTCTCTTCTGTCCATACGATTAAAAACTGTCAGATTAGATCAACGGTTCTGATAAATCACGGAAACCTAATCAAAAGGAAACCTATAAAATCCGATCTAAACAGTACAGTCGTCTTACGCACCCAAATACTCTCAAAACTCTCTAACTCTCAAACCCCTCTGTTGCGAAAAAGTTAACTGCATCTTTGTAGATTTCTACTCTCAAAATTTCAGAAATGGAGAAGATTATCGAAGGAAGGTACTTCAACTACAGCAAATTCCATTTTTCGGGCACTGATCTGATGCGCTCATTGCTGGAAAAGATTAAGGAAGCTTCGTTAGTTCCTGTTTTGGAGGCTCACGAAGAAAGGGTCTACTTAGAAGATGTTGAGCACTTCTACATAACCAGGAAATTCTCTAAAAATGACACGATCATGTCTGCTGAAATAGGTGGAAAGAAGATTGCGATCTCGGCTGCTGTTCTCAGTGAGATCTATAAATTATCAGACAAGGGAGGAGATGTGACCTCGTTAGGGTCAGAAAAGGAAGAGGAGTTCTGGGCAATTTGTGCTAAGAAAGGAGAAAAGATGACTGGGACTTTGATGAAGACCCAGCTGAAGGATGAATACCAGAGATTTGCTGATATCATAGCAAAGGTTCTGGATTGTGCTACAGGTTCTTTGGATGGGTTGCCAAGGAAAAGATACTACACAATGGTGTGTATCTATTATGGGTTTAAGGTTAACTGGGCTGATCATGTGTATGAGCTGCTGAGTGACAAAAGGCCTTCACATGCCATCTTATTGAGCAATCTGTTTGCATCCTTACAATGCCCTATGGGAGGTGGAAAGCAAACCCATGGTAGCAAAGAGTTCAAACTCTACGAACCGGTGAGACAGTTAGTGGCTGCTCCAAAGAGGAAGGCTACTGCAAAATCGAAAAAGACTCCTTCTAAGAAGAGCAAGAAGGAAGGTCAGACTAGTCAGTCTGCTGAGCCAACAGCACAGTCTGCTGATGAGACTGTTTCAACATTTCCTGAAGATGAAGTTCCTGAAAAGGAAATTGAAGACTTTACAAAGGAGATTGAGCAGATGAGTACTGCTTCCTCTCCTGAGAGAACAGAATCTGAGGAAGAAATTCCTCTTCAAAGGTTGAAGAGGATGAGAACAAAAAGTGAGGCAAGGGGACCTCCTACTGCCAACCCCATTGTCAAAAAGATTGCAAAGTCAAAGGTTAAGAGAAAGGTCACTTTCTCTGAAGAACCTGTTGCAACTGTTAGAGAAACAACTGAAGCAGAAAGACCACTGACAATTAAAGAGCCTGCTGTTGAAGCTGCTAAAGTTGCTGCTGCTGAAGATGAAGTTGTTTCTAAAGTTGGAGGGTCAACAGAAGACTCATCTGCTGTACCATCTGCTGAAGTTAAAGGAGCACAGCAGAGAAGTACAACACATGAAGGAGATGCACCTTTGTTGCATCCTACTCCAGTTGCTGCAATCCCTCTTCAAGCAATTGAGAGTCCTGAAACAAGGAGAAAAAGGACTGGCAAGATTGCTACCTATCTGACTGCTGCAGAAAAGAAAAGACAAGATGATGCTGAAAAGCTAAGGAAGGTTGCAGAGAAAGAAGAAGAGGATAGGCTGAAAAGCCTAGAATTGAAAAGGCTGGAAGATGAAGCCAGCAAGATGACTCAGGAGCAAAGGGATGCTCTTGAGGCAGCAGAATTGGCTGCTGCTATTGAAGCAAGCACCAAGGATGCTCACGAACATCAGCATACTGGTGGGATAGCTATTGGTGAACCAAGGGATCCAAACAAACCAATACCAGCTATGCCTGCACCTAAGACAAAGCCAAAGAAGAGAGAAGAAATCAGATTGTCTTTAGAGATTGTCAGGGAAGATCCTGCTATCTTTGAAGAATTCCTAAAAAGGCTTGATGCTGAGAATGAAAGGGTCAACCGCCTGACACAGTTCACAAATCAGAAGATCAGATACAACAGGTGGAGGGAATTCAGACTGACAAAGAGTCCAGCTGAAATGACCAAATGGAAAGCCTTTGCTGCTGAAGAAGCATGGGTATTAAAGTGGCTTGAGACAGATTCTCTCATTCAAGCAATTGATTCAGAATTCTTTCTGGATAGGTTAAGAATGAGAATAAGTCACATAGTCAAAGAGGAAGCCAAGAAGATCTTTGCGTCCATTTCTGAAGATTATGATGAATCAGTGGACCTCAAAGAAAGATCTATTAAGTTGGCAATTGCTCAAGCAATGGAGCTTTGGGCAAAGAAGTCAAGGAAGTTAAGGGGACAACCAAGCTCACTGGTCCCACTTCCTAACATCAAACACATTGTCTATGGACCAAACATCAAACCCTATGAAGAGCTGCCAGAGGAACCATCAACTACTTTCATTCCTCTTGACAACTTTACTTGGATTTGTAACAGGTCAGCAGTGGACAATGAAGGACTGATGAAGACAGTTGAAACTGTCAAGAAGATAATATCACCTGCTGATGAAGAGAAAGACAAGTCTTCTGATCAACCAAAGCAATTAGAGGGTACATCAGACCCATCTGATCAGAACCAAGCACAAGGTGATAAGTCTGATGCTGCTGATGATTCAAAGAAGGAAGAAGAAATTCCAGCAGATCAGAACAAAGTTAAAGCAGTTGCTGCTGAGGGAGATGATCAAGCAAAGGAGAAGGAAAGCACTCCAAGCCTTGCTGATGAATCAGCAGATCAATCTCTTGCATTGACAACTCAGCTAACAGAGCAACTTATGAAATATACACCTGCTGCTACTTCAGATATGCCTTCAACTTCTCATGGTGTTCAGACAAATCTGTTGAACTCCATCCAACAAATGATCACCAATTCTCTGAAGGATATGAAGAAGGAATTAGCTGCAGAAGTAATAGCTGCTGTTAAACAACCAGATCAGAAAGCTGTTGCTGTCCCAACAGATCTAATAGAAGACACTGCTCAGAATGTTAAATCCATCTGTCAGGATATGGATATACTTAGAAGAAGGACTCAGAGCACTACTGAAGGTTGGAAGCAGATAGAACAAACTGTTGAATTGGCTCTCCAAGCAGAGGATGAAGTCATGGGCAACATGATGAAAGACTTCACTGCTTCATCAAATTGGATTTTGGGAACTCAAATCCAGTTGGGTGATCAAGGAGAAGATTTGCTCAAAGAAGTGAAAAATGTTAAGGCCAATCAACTCAGACAGCAAGCTCAGATTAATGCTATGGAAGAGAACATCAAGCTTCTCTGTGATTCACTTCTAATCACACCAGTTGTGCCACAATATCCACCTGTCCCTGCTGATGATGACAAAAAGGGGGAAGAAAGGATATTTGGACAGCAAAGGGTTGATTTCCAAAGGGAAGAAGGAAATCAAACTGCTGAAGAAACTGAAGTATTAGAAGAATCTGCTGGTGAGACTGAAAGAGATATGGGAGAATCATGCAGACCAACAGATGAGAAAATTACAGAAGAAGAAGAGCAAGCTGAACTTGAAGAATCTGAAGCAAAAGCCAAATCTGATAAGGAACTAGCTGCTGCCAAAGATTCAGCTGAAGAACAGCTTGACCCTGATGTAAAATATAAAAAGATAGAGCTGTTAAGAAAAAGATTCTTTGAAAATTTGGAAGCCGAGTCTTCCAAATCATCTGATGAAGAGTCTGAAAAAGAAGACAAGGAAGCAGAAAAAGAGAAGAAGGAAGAAGACTAGTCTAGGCTAGATTTCCTTTTATATTAAAAATCCTTGTAATCTTCTAAAGTATTTTGTACCTTTCATCTTTCAAAACTTGTAAAATGTAATCAATTCAATATCTATAAAATTGCAAGTTTGACTCCAACATATTATTTCTATCTCAGAAATTTTTGAGGATCAAAACTTTAGTTTAGGTACAGGTACTTAGCTGGAGTTTTGTCATCATCAAAAAGGGGGAAATTGTTGGATGAAGATGAAGATGAAAGAAGACAAGTAATTAAGGGAAGGTTTTGATGATTTCCAAAACATCATAATCAGCTAAGTATGGAAAGCTTAGTTCCCTTAGAAGAATTTTGAACAAGTAAAAGAAGACATCAGAAGAGTTCAAAGTTCAAAGCTCAGAAGACTAGTGATCTCTTGCTGAAACAGCGAACAGAAGGGTAGATCATCAGCCGAGTCAAATCAGATGAGTTCAGTATTTGATCAGCAGAGTATCTATCAGCAGAGTCGTTTTGATCAGCAGAGTAGAAGAGGTCAAGAGATTAGTCCAACGGTAATAAATGCACTTGGTGTAATAAATGCTGGAAGAGAAGGGTAGTAATGGCAAATGATTGAAGATATCCTCGGATCAGCAGAGTGCATTAAATGCAGCATTAAATGCGATGGACAGAAAGGTACTGTACACAGTACGGAATGCTGCAGGGAGCCGTTTCAAAAAGAGCTGAAGGATGGATTTGATTTGTGACTTGCCTTCAACGGTCATAATTTCATCTCCATGTATAAATATAGCTGAATTTCAAATCGAGCAGACACACAACAACAATCAGAGATCGAAATTTTGAAGCAGAATTTCTCTAAGTCTCAAAAGCTCGAACAGCTCACTCGTCTGGTGGAAGTCATCTGTTGACAGAAACCCAGTTGAAGAAATCAGAAAAACATTATCTGAGTGATTTTGTAATAGCTGAGTGTTGTGCGAAGTGAGAATCCATCTTTGTGAGTGATTCTACTTTAGAGGATAGGTTTTCTTTGTGAATTCCTATTGTGAGCTTACAGCCTTCTCATTAGTTGTTTAGGTGTAAGTGGAGAAATATTGTAATCTAAGTGATTATAGTATAACCCAGAATCTGTGTGATCTGGAAGAGTGGACTAAAGGATTTTCATCCATATAACCACTATAAAAATTCTTTGTGTTATCTTGCATTTAAAGTTTTCTTGCATATTTTAAAGTTTGCATTTTAAACACTTTGAATCAATCAAAAGATTTTATAAGGAGTTTTAAACTGGGGATAAAATCTTTTCAGAACTTAGTTTACTTGTGAAAAACACTTTCAAACAATCCGCTGCAAGTATACTCTTGGAAAACTATTTTGCTGAAAAACAGCTAAGTCACTGTAAGAAGAGTGGTCAGTCGTCTGTTCAAGATTTGTTCACGATCAGACTAGTCTGCTTACTGTTCTTCATCAGCTTAGTCTGCTGACAGAAGACTGAAAAGTTTTTAAGTTCAAAAATTTTCAGAGGTCTATTCACCCCCCCCTCTAGACCTCATCTGACCACTTGGGACCAACAAGTTAATTATCTTAAATTTTGAACTCCTGGTCATCTACTTCTCATGGACTTAGAGGCGATAAGTTGATCAAAGAAGTACTAGTGGGTTTATTTGATTATACCACGAACGAAGTTTTCCGATTTGAAACCTCTCCAACGGAAAGTTCTCAGAACAACTCAGATACGAGTTCATCAAGTCAAGGTATGATATGTTAATGACCACAATAAAGATTAATTTTTAAATAATATTAATTTTATATGAAAATTCAGTTAATTATGTTGTACCACTCAAATTACAATGACTAAGTAATAATCAATATATGCATTTAATTTTGGTACTTCCATTGATATTTTTATGAAAATGTGCAATAGTAACGCAAATTATATCCGAATTTTCCACTTTGCGGTATACTTGCGCTGTTTGTATATATAAGAAATCAATTGATTCACAAAAGTTGTAAGACCATATCCATCAAAAGAGATTTGAGTCAACCATTTCTCAAATTTGAAGAATATGTGTGTTTCTAAACGCCATAGTTATTCACTTTTCTAATTTAAATTGTTAAATTTATGTATTTATTATAAAATAGCATATATAATTTATATATCACTTTTGTTTATTAAAATAATAAAATATATAAATTGATTTAATTTTTTTATTAAAAGATATTTAAATTGTTACATGACATTCTTTTTAAAATTAAAATGTGTGTTTTCATGTGTATAATTTAATTAAATATTTTTTATAATTTTTTATTAATAAATATTAATAAAATAAAAAATAGACTTTGAAAAAATTCATTTTTTAAAAATTATGAATTAAGTGTTTAATAGAATTATTATATATTGGTATATTTTTATTATATATATTTATGAATATAATGTAATAGGACATTATTTTGTATACTAAATATTTAGAAAATGATAAATATGATAGATATCTAAACTTCAAAGAAATACTACTGAAATGAGTAACTAAAAGAGATTAGATAAAACTCGAATATAACTAAAATTGTTAAAGAAAACTGTTGGAAATGCTATAACCCTTCATCAACTTATATGGTATATAACATCAATGTAATTTGGTAAATTAAAGCATATATTGTACAATTTGTGTACTACATAAATATGGTATAAAAACTAAAAATTGACGCAACCTTTACATGATTTGACAATGTGATGTGATCGTTGTGCATACACTAATATTCTCATTCATGTATTTGTATTATGATTTATACAGGGAACATAAAGAGAAAGAGAAATGAGGAATTGCCAACCCATAGTGGAGAAGAGCACGTGTTTAAGGATCCTACAAATAACCATTTAATGTATGTTCTTTATGACTTTGAGCCTAAAATATAAGTTCGATGAGACACTAGATATATTACAATACTAGATAGTTCTAAACCTTTTAATAATTTTTAATTGAACGTGTAGCTGATTCTTTCGACACAATATGCCAACTGTTGGTTGAATAAATTTAAAGTAATGCAACCTCTTTCACACCACTTTGAATTTCACGAATTTTTCTTCCTCCGCCATTCTCTTCACTGTGTGTATGTGATTTTTAACTTTACCCCAAAAATACAACATTGGCAATTCACTTTCTTTCTCTTTAACCAACTTCCCTGAATTGAAATGATATTGCTTGAAATTGACGATGCACAAATTCTAGAATATCCTGAAACTCGTTGGCAAACATCAATTCGCCTTAACAAGAGGAAATTCTCTTTATTATAATTCTAGAAAAATGTCCATAGAGTAACTAAAATATTAGATCTACTGTTATATTCTTTGTTCTAATCATAACAATTGAAACTAAAGTGTTCAACAAACAATACGATACATGACTAAATTTCATCTGATTCTTCTTCTTATTTTTTCCTTGTTGAAAACAAGATCTTGAAATAAAAATTTCTTGAGATGTCCGACCAATATATTTGGGCAAAAGATGTTGATTTTTTGTTGATTTTCTTTTTGTTTTACAAACTTGCTCAAAATTCTTCATCAATAATATATATTTTAGACTATGATAGTATTAATATTGTATTCATTCTAAAATATATGAAGTGTGTGAAAAACTATAATATGAAACGAGTATATTGGAATAATTAGGATTTGGTATAAAATTGAAGTAAACTGTCTAGTCTATAAATATGATGAAACTTTGAAGCGGCATTTATAAATCAACCAGTTGGTGCGTTGGCGCGGGAACTGGATATGGAATACTCGTGCAATTTCTTTGTATTTATTGCGTCTAATCACAATGCTATGTCATTTGTTGTTTATCTTCATAATAAACCATATTAGATTGAAAATGACAAAAATTCATTAAACAATTTTCACTTAATAAATTTGGGTAAAGAATTTATTAAGATTCTAACAAGTTGTTTGTTTTATTTTCTATGATATTGTGTTTTATCCTATAAAATCAGTTGCCGAAAGATGTAGCACCAATAATTGTTATCCCAATATCTTCGAATAGTGCTGCACAAAACTCTAAATCTAAGTTCTTATCGAACAAAAATGTAAAAGCTTTAAAAGAATTGACATTAATTAGGGTTTTACATACCATGCCATATTGTAATATGATTTTTGTTAATAAATCATTTTACCTTTCTTGTGAGTTCAGGTAAGAAAAGGAACTCATGAAGTTGGACAATCTTTGCCATTAACCTTGTCTTTTGAAGAGCGAAAACAAAATTGGTATATTCGTTCAATACCACGAACGAACGGAAGCAAAGTTGATTTCTTAACAATACACTCTATTTATTATTAATATAATTCCTAGAGTTTTTTTTAGACAATAATTACTACTACTTTTTATAATTAAGGTTAACTTCCCTAGTTAGCTAGTATAATGACAAGTACTTTGATTCAATGTTTTATTGTTTATTTCCAAATCAAAATAAACATAAATATGTGTTTCAATGCATTTTAATAAATTAGATCGATTGATGATTAACGATTAAGTATTATGTACGACACCATGTCTACGTTAGATACTTGCTATTTCATATATTTTTTTAACTAAAATTCGTACATTTACATTTGAATTTCAGTTCTATGTGCATCATACAACGGACATACAATTTAGATCTCTTACGAAAGTATATGAGTTTATTGTCCATGTGCTTACTCCATCATCTGCCAAAAGTAAAAAACTGGAAGCATCAGAGAAAAAAGTTAGGGTATTTATATATACATACATATATATGTGTGTGTATTTGCATGATTTGATTGATCATATTTAAATCTAATTAATTATCTTAAATTTTGAACTCCCGGTCATCTACTTCTCATGGACTTAGAGGCGATAAGTTGATCAAAGAAGTACTAGTGGGTTTATTTGATTATACCATGAATGATGTTTTCCGATTTGAAACCTCTCCAACGGAAAGTTCTCTGAACAACTCAGATACGAGTTCATCAAGTCAAGGTATGATATGTTAATGACCACAATAAAGATTAATTTTTAAATAATATTAATTTTATATGAAAATTCAGTTAATTATGTTGTACCACTCAAATTACAATAACTAAGTAATAATCAATATATGCATTTAATTTTGGTACTTCCATTGATATTTTTATGAAAATGTGTAATAGTAACGCAAATTATATCTGAATTTTCCACTTTGCGGTATACTTGCGTTGTTTGTATATATCAGAAATCAATTGATTCACAAAAGTTGTAAGAACATATCCATCAAAAGAGATTTTAGTGAACCATTTCTCAAATTTTAAGAATATGTGTGTTTCTAAACGTCATAGTTATTCACTTTTTTAATTTAAATTGTTAAATTTATGTATTTATTATAAAATAGCATATATAATTTATATATCACTTTTGTTTATTAAAATAATAAAATATATAAATTGATTTAATTTTTTTATTAAAAGATATTTAAATTGTTACATGACATTCTTTTTAAAATTAAAATGTGTGTTTTCATGTGTATAATTTAATTAAATATTTTTTATAATTTTTTATTAATAAATATTAATAAAGATAAAAAATGGACTTTGAAAAAATTCATTTTTTAAAAATTATGAAATAAGTGTTTAATAGAATTATTATATATTGGTATATTTTTATTATATATATTTATGAATATAATGTAATAGGACATTATTTTGTATACTAAATATTTAGAAAACGATAAATATGATAGATAGCTAAACTTCAAAGAAATACTACTGAAATGAGTAACTAAAAGAGATTAGCTAAAACTCGAATATAACTAAAATTGTTAAAGAAGACTGTTGGAAATGCTATAACCCTTCATCAACTTATATGGTATTTAACATCAATGTAATTTGGTAAATTAAAGCATATATTGTACAATTTGTGTACTACATAAATATGGTATAAAAACTAAAAATTGACGCAACCTTTACATGATTTGACAATGTGATGTGATCGTTGTGCATACACTAATATTCTCATTCATGTATTTGTATTATGATTTATACAGGGAACATAAAGAGAAAGAGAAATGAGGAATTGCCAACCCATAGTGGAGAAGAGCACGTATTTAAGGATCCTACAAATAACCATTTAATGTATGTTCTTTATGACTTTGAGCCTAAAATATAAGTTCGATGAGACACTAGATATATTACAATACTAGATAGTTCTAAACCTTTTAATAATTTTTAATTGAACGTGTAGCTGATTCTTTCGACACAATATGCCAACTGTTGGTTGCATAAATTTAAAGTAATGCAACCTCTTTCACACCACTTTGAATTTCACGAATTTTTCTTCCTCCGCCATTCTCTTCACTGTGTGTATGTGATTTTTAACTTTACCCCAAAAATACAACATTGGCAATTCACTTTCTTTCTCTTTAACCAACTTCCCTGAATTGAAATGATATTGCTTGAAATTGACGATGCACAAATTCTAGAATATCCTGAAACTCGTTGGCAAACATCAATTCGCCTTAACAAGAGGAAATTCTCTTTATTATAATTCTAGAAAAATGTCCATAGAGTAGCTAAAATATTAGATCTACTGTTATATTCTTTGTTCTAATCATAACAATTGAAACTAAAGTGTTCAACAAACAATACGATACATGACTAAATTTCATCTGATTCTTCTTCTTATTTTTGCCTTGTTGAAAACAAGATCTTGAAATAAAAATTTCATGAGATGTCCGACCAATATATTTGGGCAAAAGATGTTGATTTTTTGTTGATTTTCTTTTTGTTTTACAAACTTGCTCAAAATTCTTCATCAATAATATATATTTTAGACTATGATAGTATTAATATTGTATTCATTCTAAAATATATGAAGTGTGTGAAAAACTATAATATGAAACGAGTATATTGGAATAATTAGGATTTGGTATAAAATTGAAGTAAACTGTCTAGTCTATAAATATGATGAAACTTTGAAGCGGCATTTATAAATCAACCAGTTGGTGCGTTGGCGCGGGAACTGGATATGGAATACTCGTGCAATTTCTTTGTATTTATTGCGTCTAATCACAATGCTATGTCATTTGTTGTTTATCTTCATAATAAACCATATTAGATTGAAAATGACAAAAATTCATTAAACAATTTTCACTTAATAAATTTGGGTAAAGAATTTATTAAGATTCTAACAAGTTGTTTGTTTTATTTTCTATGATATTGTGTTTTATCCTATAAAATCAGTTGCCGAAAGATGTAGCACCAATAATTGTTATCCCAATATCTTCGAATAGTGCTGCACAAAACTCTAAATCTAAGTTCTTATCGAACAAAAATGTAAAAGCTTTAAAAGAATTGACATTAATTAGGGTTTTACATACCATGCCATATTGTAATATGATTTTTGTTAATAAATCATTTTACCTTTCTTGTGAGTTCAGGTAAGAAAAGGAACTCATGAAGTTGGACAATCTTTGCCATTAACCTTGTCTTTTGAAGAGCGAAAACAAAATTGGTATATTCGTTCAATACCACGAACGAACGGAAGCAAAGTTGATTTCTTAACAATACACTCTATTTATTATTAATATAATTCCTAGAGTTTTTTTTAGACAATAATTACTACTACTTTTTATAATTAAGGTTAACTTCCCTAGTTAGCTAGTATAATGACAAGTACTTTGATTCAATGTTTTATTGTTTATTTCCAAATCAAAATAAACATAAATATGTGTTTCAATGCATTTTAATAAATTAGATCGATTGATGATTAACGATTAAGTATTATGTACGACACCATGTCTACGTTAGATACTTGCTATTTCATATATTTTTTTAACTAAAATTCGTACATTTACATTTGAATTTCAGTTCTATGTGCATCATACAACGGACATACAATTTAGATCTCTTACGAAAGTATATGAGTTTATTGTCCATGTGCTTACTCCATCATCTGCCAAAAGTAAAAAACTGGAAGCATCAGAGAAAAAAGTTAGGGTATTTATATATACATACATATATATGTGTGTGTATTTGCATGATTTGATTGATCATATTTAAATCTAATTAATTATCTTAAATTTTGAACTCCCGGTCATCTACTTCTCATGGACTTAGAGGCGATAAGTTGATCAAAGAAGTACTAGTGGGTTTATTTGATTATACCATGAATGATGTTTTCCGATTTGAAACCTCTCCAACGGAAAGTTCTCTGAACAACTCAGATACGAGTTCATCAAGTCAAGGTATGATATGTTAATGACCACAATAAAGATTAATTTTTAAATAATATTAATTTTATATGAAAATTCAGTTAATTATGTTGTACCACTCAAATTACAATAACTAAGTAATAATCAATATATGCATTTAATTTTGGTACTTCCATTGATATTTTTATGAAAATGTGTAATAGTAACGCAAATTATATCTGAATTTTCCACTTTGCGGTATACTTGCATTGTTTGTATATATCAGAAATCAATTGATTCACAAAAGTTGTAAGAACATATCCATCAAAAGAGATTTTAGTGAACCATTTCTCAAATTTTAAGAATATGTGTGTTTCTAAACGTCATAGTTATTCACTTTTTTAATTTAAATTGTTAAATTTATGTATTTATTATAAAATAGCATATATAATTTATATATCACTTTTGTTTATTAAAATAATAAATTATATAAATTGATTTAATTTTTTTATTAAAAGATATTTAAATTGTTACATGACATTCTTTTTAAAATTAAAATGTGTGTTTTCATGTGTATAATTTAATTAAATATTTTTTATAATTTTTTATTAATAAATATTAATAAAGATAAAAAATGGACTTTGAAAAAATTCATTTTTTAAAAATTATGAAATAAGTGTTTAATAGAATTATTATATATTGGTATATTTTTATTATATATATTTATGAATATAATGTAATAGGACATTATTTTGTATACTAAATATTTAGAAAACGATAAATATGATAGATAGCTAAACTTCAAAGAAATACTACTGAAATGAGTAACTAAAAGAGATTAGCTAAAACTCGAATATAACTAAAATTGTTAAAGAAGACTGTTGGAAATGCTATAACCCTTCATCAACTTATATGGTATTTAACATCAATGTAATTTGGTAAATTAAAGCATATATTGTACAATTTGTGTACTACATAAATATGGTATAAAAACTAAAAATTGACGCAACCTTTACATGATTTGACAATGTGATGTGATCGTTGTGCATACACTAATATTCTCATTCATGTATTTGTATTATGATTTATACAGGGAACATAAAGAGAAAGAGAAATGAGGAATTGCCAACCCATAGTGGAGAAGAGCACGTATTTAAGGATCCTACAAATAACCATTTAATGTATGTTCTTTATGACTTTGAGCCTAAAATATAAGTTCGATGAGACACTAGATATATTACAATACTAGATAGTTCTAAACCTTTTAATAATTTTTAATTGAACGTGTAGCTGATTCTTTCGACACAATATGCCAACTGTTGGTTGCATAAATTTAAAGTAATGCAACCTCTTTCACACCACTTTGAATTTCACGAATTTTTCTTCCTCCGCCATTCTCTTCACTGTGTGTATGTGATTTTTAACTTTACCCCAAAAATACAACATTGGCAATTCACTTTCTTTCTCTTTAACCAACTTCCCTGAATTGAAATGATATTGCTTGAAATTGACGATGCACAAATTCTAGAATATCCTGAAACTCGTTGGCAAACATCAATTCGCCTTAACAAGAGGAAATTCTCTTTATTATAATTCTAGAAAAATGTCCATAGAGTAGCTAAAATATTAGATCTACTGTTATATTCTTTGTTCTAATCATAACAATTGAAACTAAAGTGTTCAACAAACAATACGATACATGACTAAATTTCATCTGATTCTTCTTCTTATTTTTGCCTTGTTGAAAACAAGATCTTGAAATAAAAATTTCATGAGATGTCCGACCAATATATTTGGGCAAAAGATGTTGATTTTTTGTTAATTTTCTTTTTGTTTTACAAACTTGCTCAAAATTCTTCATCAATAATATATATTTTAGACTATGATAGTATTAATATTGTATTCATTCTAAAATATATGAAGTGTGTGAAAAACTATAATATGAAACGAGTATATTGGAATAATTAGGATTTGGTATAAAATTGAAGTAAACTGTCTAGTCTATAAATATGATGAAACTTTGAAGCGGCATTTATAAATTAACCAGTTGGTGCGTTGGCGCGGGAACTGGATATGGAATACGCGTGCAATTTCTTTGTAATTATTGCGTCTAATCACAATGCTATGTCATTTGTTGTTTATCTTCATAATAAACCATATTAGATTGAAAATGACAAAAATTCATTAAACAATTTTCACTTAATAAATTTGGGTAAAGAATTTATTAAGATTCTAACAATTTGTTTGTTTTATTTTCTATGATATTGTGTTTTATCCTATTAAATCAGTTGCCGAAAGATGTAGCACCAATAATTGTTATCCCAATATCTTCGAATAGTGCTGCACAAAACTCTAAATCTAAGTTCTTATCGAACAAAAATGTAAAAGCTTTAAAAGAATTGACATTAATTAGGGTTTTACATACCATGCCATATTGTAATATGATTTTTGTTAATAAATCATTTCACCTTTATTGTGAGTTCAGGTAAGAAAAGGAACTCATGAAGTTGGACAATATTTGCCATTAACCTTGTCTTTTGAAGAGCGAAAACAAAATTGGTATATTCGTCCAATACCACGAACGAACGGAAGCAAAGTTGATTTCTTAACAATACACTCTATTTATTATTAATAGAATTCCTAGAGTTTTTTTTAGTCAATAATTACTACTACTTTTTATAATTATGGTTAACTTCCCTAGTTAGCTAGTATAATGACAAGTACTTTGATTCAATGTTTTATTGTTTATTTCCAAATCAAAATAAACATAAATATGTGTTTCAATGCATTTTAATAAATTAGATCGATTGATGATTAACGATTAAGTATTATGTACGACACCATGTCTACGTTAGATACTTGCTATTTCATATATTTTTTTAACTAAAATTCGTACATTTACATTTGAATTTCAGTTCTATGTGCATCATACAACGGACATACAATTTAGATCTCTTACGAAAGTATATGAGTTTATTGTCCATGTGCTTACTCCATCATCTGCCAAAAGTAAAAAACTGGAAGCATCAGAGAAAAAAGTTAGGGTATTTATATATACATACATATATATGTGTGTGTATTTGCATGATTTGATTGATCATATTTAAATCTAATTAATTATCTTAAATTTTGAACTCCCGGTCATCTACTTCTCATGGACTTAGAGGCGATAAGTTGATCAAAGAAGTACTAGTGGGTTTATTTGATTATACCATGAATGATGTTTTCCGATTTGAAACCTCTCCAACGGAAAGTTCTCTGAACAACTCAGGTACGAGTTCATCAAGTCAAGGTATGATATGTTAATGACCACAATAAAGATTAATTTTTAAATAATATTAATTTTATATGAAAATTCAGTTAATTATGTTGTACCACTCAAATTACAATGACTAAGTAATAATCAATATATGCATTTAATTTTGGTACTTCCATTGATATTTTTATGAAAATGTGTAATAGTAACGCAAATTATATCTGAATTTTCCACTTTGCGGTATACTTGCGCTGTTTGTATATATCAGAAATCAATTGATTCACAAAAGTTGTAAGAACATATCCATCAAAAGAGATTTTAGTGAACCATTTCTCAAATTTTAAGAATATGTGTGTTTCTAAACGTCATAGTTATTCACTTTTTTAATTTAAATTGTTAAATTTATGTATTTATTATAAAATAGCATATATAATTTATATATCACTTTTGTTTATTAAAATAATAAAATATATAAATTGATTTAATTTTTTTATTAAAAGATATTTAAATTGTTACATGACATTCTTTTTAAAATTAAAATGTGTGTTTTCATGTGTATAATTTAATTAAATATTTTTTTATAATTTTTTATTAATAAATATTAATAAAGATAAAAAATGGACTTTGAAAAAATTCATTTTTTAAAAATTATGAAATAAGTGTTTAATAGAATTATTATATATTGGTATATTTTTATTATATATATTTATGAATATAATGTAATAGGACATTATTTTGTATACTAAATATTTAGAAAACGATAAATATGATAGATAGCTAAACTTCAAAGAAATACTACTGAAAGAGATTAGCTAAAACTCGAATATAACTAAAATTGTTAAAGAAAACTGTTGGAAATGCTATAACCCTTCATCAACTTATATGGTATTTAACATCAATGTAATTTGGTAAATTAAAGCATATATTGTACAATTTGTGTACTACATAAATATGGTATAAAAACTAAAAATTGACGCAACATTTACATGATTTGACAATGTGATGTGATCGTTGTGCATACACTAATATTCTCATTCATGTATTTGTATTATGATTTATACAGAGAACATAAAGAGAAAGAGAAATGAGGAATTGCCAACCCATAGTGGAGAAGAGCACGTATTTAAGGATCCTACAAATAACCATTTAATGTATGTTCTTTATGACTTTGAGCCTAAAATATAAGTTCGATGAGACACTAGATATATTACAATACTAGATAGTTCTAAACCTTTTAATAATTTTTAATTGAACGTGTAGCTGATTCTTTCGACACAATATGCCAACTGTTGGTTGCATAAATTTAAAGTAATGCAACCTCTTTCACACCACTTTGAATTTCACGAATTTTTCTTCCTCCGCCATTCTCTTCACTGTGTGTATGTGATTTTTAACTTTACCCCAAAAATACAACATTGGCAATTCACTTTCTTTCTCTTTAACCAACTTCCCTGAATTGAAATGATATTGCTTGAAATTGACGATGCACAAATTCTAGAATATCCTGAAACTCGTTGGCAAACATCAATTCGCCTTAACAAGAGGAAATTCTCTTTATTATAATTCTAGAAAAATGTCCATAGAGTAGCTAAAATATTAGATCTACTGTTATATTCTTTGTTCTAATCATAACAATTGAAACTAAAGTGTTCAACAAACAATACGATACATGACTAAATTTCATCTGATTCTTCTTCTTATTTTTGCCTTGTTGAAAACAAGATCTTGAAATAAAAATTTCATGAGATGTCCGACCAATATATTTGGGCAAAAGATGTTGATTTTTTGTTGATTTTCTTTTTGTTTTACAAACTTGCTCAAAATTCTTCATCAATAATATATATTTTAGACTATGATAGTATTAATATTGTATTCATTCTAAAATATATGAAGTGTGTGAAAAACTATAATATGAAACGAGTATATTGGAATAATTAGGATTTGGTATAAAATTGAAGTAAACTGTCTAGTCTATAAATATGATGAAACTTTGAAGCGGCATTTATAAATTAACCAGTTGGTGCGTTGGCGCGGGAACTGGATATGGAATACGCGTGCAATTTCTTTGTAATTATTGCGTCTAATCACAATGCTATGTCATTTGTTGTTTATCTTCATAATAAACCATATTAGATTGAAAATGACAAAAATTCATTAAACAATTTTCACTTAATAAATTTGGGTAAAGAATTTATTAAGATTCTAACAAGTTGTTTGTTTTATTTTCTATGATATTGTGTTTTATCCTATAAAATCAGTTGCCGAAAGATGTAGCACCAATAATTGTTATCCCAATATCTTCGAATAGTGCTGCACAAAACTCTAAATCTAAGTTCTTATCGAACAAAAATGTAAAAGCTTTAAAAGAATTGACATTAATTAGGGTTTTACATACCATGCCATATTGTAATATGATTTTTGTTAATAAATCATTTTACCTTTCTTGTGAGTTCAGGTAAGAAAAGGAACTCATGAAGTTGGACAATATTTGCCATTAACCTTGTCTTTTGAAGAGCGAAAACAAAATTGGTATATTCGTCCAATACCACGAACGAACGGAAGCAAAGTTGATTTCTTAACAATACACTCTATTTATTATTAATAGAATTCCTAGAGTTTTTTTTAGTCAATAATTACTACTACTTTTTATAATTATGGTTAACTTCCCTAGTTAGCTAGTATAATGACAAGTACTTTGATTCAATGTTTTATTGTTTATTTCCAAATCAAAATAAACATAAATATGTGTTTCAATGCATTTTAATAAATTAGATCGATTGATGATTAACGATTAAGTATTATGTACGACACCATGTCTACGTTAGATACTTGCTATTTCATATATTTTTTTAACTAAAATTCGTACATTTACATTTGAATTTCAGTTCTATGTGCATCATACAACGGACATACAATTTAGATCTCTTACGAAAGTATATGAGTTTATTGTCCATGTGCTTACTCCATCATCTGCCAAAAGTAAAAAACTGGAAGCATCAGAGAAAAAAGTTAGGGTATTTATATATACATACATATATATGTGTGTGTATTTGCATGATTTGATTGATCATATTTAAATCTAATTAATTATCTTAAATTTTGAACTCCCGGTCATCTACTTCTCATGGACTTAGAGGCGATAAGTTGATCAAAGAAGTACTAGTGGGTTTATTTGATTATACCATGAATGATGTTTTCCGATTTGAAACCTCTCCAACGGAAAGTTCTCTGAACAACTCAGATACGAGTTCATCAAGTCAAGGTATGATATGTTAATGACCACAATAAAGATTAATTTTTAAATAATATTAATTTTATATGAAAATTCAGTTAATTATGTTGTACCACTCAAATTACAATGACTAAGTAATAATCAATATATGCATTTAATTTTGGTACTTCCATTGATATTTTTATGAAAATGTGTAATAGTAACGCAAATTATATCTGAATTTTCCACTTTGCGGTATACTTGCGCTGTTTGTATATATCAGAAATCAATTGATTCACAAAAGTTGTAAGAACATATCCATCAAAAGAGATTTTAGTGAACCATTTCTCAAATTTTAAGAATATGTGTGTTTCTAAACGTCATAGTTATTCACTTTTTTAATTTAAATTGTTAAATTTATGTATTTATTATAAAATAGCATATATAATTTATATATCACTTTTGTTTATTAAAATAATAAAATATATAAATTGATTTAATTTTTTTATTAAAAGATATTTAAATTGTTACATGACATTCTTTTTAAAATTAAAATGTGTGTTTTCATGTGTATAATTTAATTAAATATTTTTTTATAATTTTTTATTAATAAATATTAATAAAGATAAAAAATGGACTTTGAAAAAATTCATTTTTTAAAAATTATGAAATAAGTGTTTAATAGAATTATTATATATTGGTATATTTTTATTATATATATTTATGAATATAATGTAATAGGACATTATTTTGTATACTAAATATTTAGAAAACGATAAATATGATAGATAGCTAAACTTCAAAGAAATACTACTGAAAGAGATTAGCTAAAACTCGAATATAACTAAAATTGTTAAAGAAAACTGTTGGAAATGCTATAACCCTTCATCAACTTATATGGTATTTAACATCAATGTAATTTGGTAAATTAAAGCATATATTGTACAATTTGTGTACTACATAAATATGGTATAAAAACTAAAAATTGACGCAACATTTACATGATTTGACAATGTGATGTGATCGTTGTGCATACACTAATATTCTCATTCATGTATTTGTATTATGATTTATACAGAGAACATAAAGAGAAAGAGAAATGAGGAATTGCCAACCCATAGTGGAGAAGAGCACGTATTTAAGGATCCTACAAATAACCATTTAATGTATGTTCTTTATGACTTTGAGCCTAAAATATAAGTTCGATGAGACACTAGATATATTACAATACTAGATAGTTCTAAACCTTTTAATAATTTTTAATTGAACGTGTAGCTGATTCTTTCGACACAATATGCCAACTGTTGGTTGCATAAATTTAAAGTAATGCAACCTCTTTCACACCACTTTGAATTTCACGAATTTTTCTTCCTCCGCCATTCTCTTCACTGTGTGTATGTGATTTTTAACTTTACCCCAAAAATACAACATTGGCAATTCACTTTCTTTCTCTTTAACCAACTTCCCTGAATTGAAATGATATTGCTTGAAATTGACGATGCACAAATTCTAGAATATCCTGAAACTCGTTGGCAAACATCAATTCGCCTTAACAAGAGGAAATTCTCTTTATTATAATTCTAGAAAAATGTCCATAGAGTAGCTAAAATATTAGATCTACTGTTATATTCTTTGTTCTAATCATAACAATTGAAACTAAAGTGTTCAACAAACAATACGATACATGACTAAATTTCATCTGATTCTTCTTCTTATTTTTGCCTTGTTGAAAACAAGATCTTGAAATAAAAATTTCATGAGATGTCCGACCAATATATTTGGGCAAAAGATGTTGATTTTTTGTTGATTTTCTTTTTGTTTTACAAACTTGCTCAAAATTCTTCATCAATAATATATATTTTAGACTATGATAGTATTAATATTGTATTCATTCTAAAATATATGAAGTGTGTGAAAAACTATAATATGAAACGAGTATATTGGAATAATTAGGATTTGGTATAAAATTGAAGTAAACTGTCTAGTCTATAAATATGATGAAACTTTGAAGCGGCATTTATAAATTAACCAGTTGGTGCGTTGGCGCGGGAACTGGATATGGAATACGCGTGCAATTTCTTTGTAATTATTGCGTCTAATCACAATGCTATGTCATTTGTTGTTTATCTTCATAATAAACCATATTAGATTGAAAATGACAAAAATTCATTAAACAATTTTCACTTAATAAATTTGGGTAAAGAATTTATTAAGATTCTAACAAGTTGTTTGTTTTATTTTCTATGATATTGTGTTTTATCCTATAAAATCAGTTGCCGAAAGATGTAGCACCAATAATTGTTATCCCAATATCTTCGAATAGTGCTGCACAAAACTCTAAATCTAAGTTCTTATCGAACAAAAATGTAAAAGCTTTAAAAGAATTGACATTAATTAGGGTTTTACATACCATGCCATATTGTAATATGATTTTTGTTAATAAATCATTTTACCTTTCTTGTGAGTTCAGGTAAGAAAAGGAACTCATGAAGTTGGACAATATTTGCCATTAACCTTGTCTTTTGAAGAGCGAAAACAAAATTGGTATATTCGTCCAATACCACGAACGAACGGAAGCAAAGTTGATTTCTTAACAATACACTCTATTTATTATTAATAGAATTCCTAGAGTTTTTTTTAGTCAATAATTACTACTACTTTTTATAATTATGGTTAACTTCCCTAGTTAGCTAGTATAATGACAAGTACTTTGATTCAATGTTTTATTGTTTATTTCCAAATCAAAATAAACATAAATATGTGTTTCAATGCATTTTAATAAATTAGATCGATTGATGATTAACGATTAAGTATTATGTACGACACCATGTCTACGTTAGATACTTGCTATTTCATATATTTTTTTAACTAAAATTCGTACATTTACATTTGAATTTCAGTTCTATGTGCATCATACAACGGACATACAATTTAGATCTCTTACGAAAGTATATGAGTTTATTGTCCATGTGCTTACTCCATCATCTGCCAAAAGTAAAAAACTGGAAGCATCAGAGAAAAAAGTTAGGGTATTTATATATACATACATATATATGTGTGTGTATTTGCATGATTTGATTGATCATATTTAAATCTAATTAATTATCTTAAATTTTGAACTCCCGGTCATCTACTTCTCATGGACTTAGAGGCGATAAGTTGATCAAAGAAGTACTAGTGGGTTTATTTGATTATACCATGAATGATGTTTTCCGATTTGAAACCTCTCCAACGGAAAGTTCTCTGAACAACTCAGATACGAGTTCATCAAGTCAAGGTATGATATGTTAATGACCACAATAAAGATTAATTTTTAAATAATATTAATTTTATATGAAAATTCAGTTAATTATGTTGTACCACTCAAATTACAATGACTAAGTAATAATCAATATATGCATTTAATTTTGGTACTTCCATTGATATTTTTATGAAAATGTGTAATAGTAACGCAAATTATATCTGAATTTTCCACTTTGCGGTATACTTGCGCTGTTTGTATATATCAGAAATCAATTGATTCGCAAAAGTTGTAAGAACATATCCATCAAAAGAGATTTTAGTGAACCATTTCTCAAATTTTAAGAATATGTGTGTTTCTAAACGTCATAGTTATTCACTTTTTTAATTTAAATTGTTAAATTTATGTATTTATTATAAAATAGCATATATAATTTATATATCACTTTTGTTTATTAAAATAATAAAATATATAAATTGATTTAATTTTTTTATTAAAAGATATTTAAATTGTTACATGACATTCTTTTTAAAATTAAAATGTGTGTTTTCATGTGTATAATTTAATTAAATATTTTTTTATAATTTTTTATTAATAAATATTAATAAAGATAAAAAATGGACTTTGAAAAAATTCATTTTTTAAAAATTATGAAATAAGTGTTTAATAAAATTATTATATATTGGTATATTTTTATTATATATATTTATGAATATAATGTAATAGGACATTATTTTGTATACTAAATATTTAGAAAACGATAAATATGATAGATAGCTAAACTTCAAAGAAATACTACTGAAAGAGATTAGCTAAAACTCGAATATAACTAAAATTGTTAAAGAAAACTGTTGGAAATGCTATAACCCTTCATCAACTTATATGGTATTTAACATCAATGTAATTTGGTAAATTAAAGCATATATTGTACAATTTGTGTACTACATAAATATGGTATAAAAACTAAAAATTGACGCAACATTTACATGATTTGACAATGTGATGTGATCGTTGTGCATACACTAATATTCTCATTCATGTATTTGTATTATGATTTATACAGAGAACATAAAGAGAAAGAGAAATGAGGAATTGCCAACCCATAGTGGAGAAGAGCACGTATTTAAGGATCCTACAAATAACCATTTAATGTATGTTCTTTATGACTTTGAGCCTAAAATATAAGTTCGATGAGACACTAGATATATTACAATACTAGATAGTTCTAAACCTTTTAATAATTTTTAATTGAACGTGTAGCTGATTCTTTCGACACAATATGCCAACTGTTGGTTGCATAAATTTAAAGTAATGCAACCTCTTTCACACCACTTTGAATTTCACGAATTTTTCTTCCTCCGCCATTCTCTTCACTGTGTGTATGTGATTTTTAACTTTACCCCAAAAATACAACATTGGCAATTCACTTTCTTTCTCTTTAACCAACTTCCCTGAATTGAAATGATATTGCTTGAAATTGACGATGCACAAATTCTAGAATATCCTGAAACTCGTTGGCAAACATCAATTCGCCTTAACAAGAGGAAATTCTCTTTATTATAATTCTAGAAAAATGTCCATAGAGTAGCTAAAATATTAGATCTACTGTTATATTCTTTGTTCTAATCATAACAATTGAAACTAAAGTGTTCAACAAACAATACGATACATGACTAAATTTCATCTGATTCTTCTTCTTATTTTTGCCTTGTTGAAAACAAGATCTTGAAATAAAAATTTCATGAGATGTCCGACCAATATATTTGGGCAAAAGATGTTGATTTTTTGTTGATTTTCTTTTTGTTTTACAAACTTGCTCAAAATTCTTCATCAATAATATATATTTTAGACTATGATAGTATTAATATTGTATTCATTCTAAAATATATGAAGTGTGTGAAAAACTATAATATGAAACGAGTATATTGGAATAATTAGGATTTGGTATAAAATTGAAGTAAACTGTCTAGTCTATAAATATGATGAAACTTTGAAGCGGCATTTATAAATTAACCAGTTGGTGCGTTGGCGCGAGAACTGGATATGGAATACGCGTGCAATTTCTTTGTAATTATTGCGTCTAATCACAATGCTATGTCATTTGTTGTTTATCTTCATAATAAACCATATTAGATTGAAAATGACAAAAATTCATTAAACAATTTTCACTTAATAAATTTGGGTAAAGAATTTATTAAGATTCTAACAAGTTGTTTGTTTTATTTTCTATGATATTGTGTTTTATCCTATAAAATCAGTTGCCGAAAGATGTAGCACCAATAATTGTTATCCCAATATCTTCGAATAGTGCTGCACAAAACTCTAAATCTAAGTTCTTATCGAACAAAAATGTAAAAGCTTTAAAAGAATTGACATTAATTAGGGTTTTACATACCATGCCATATTGTAATATGATTTTTGTTAATAAATCATTTTACCTTTCTTGTGAGTTCAGGTAAGAAAAGGAACTCATGAAGTTGGACAATATTTGCCATTAACCTTGTCTTTTGAAGAGCGAAAACAAAATTGGTATATTCGTCCAATACCACGAACGAACGGAAGCAAAGTTGATTTCTTAACAATACACTCTATTTATTATTAATAGAATTCCTAGAGTTTTTTTTAGTCAATAATTACTACTACTTTTTATAATTATGGTTAACTTCCCTAGTTAGCTAGTATAATGACAAGTACTTTGATTCAATGTTTTATTGTTTATTTCCAAATCAAAATAAACATAAATATGTGTTTCAATGCATTTTAATAAATTAGATCGATTGATGATTAACGATTAAGTATTATGTACGACACCATGTCTACGTTAGATACTTGCTATTTCATATATTTTTTTAACTAAAATTCGTACATTTACATTTGAATTTCAGTTCTATGTGCATCATACAACGGACATACAATTTAGATCTCTTACGAAAGTATATGAGTTTATTGTCCATGTGCTTACTCCATCATCTGCCAAAAGTAAAAAACTGGAAGCATCAGAGAAAAAAGTTAGGGTATTTATATATACATACATATATATGTGTGTGTATTTGCATGATTTGATTGATCATATTTAAATCTAATTAATTATCTTAAATTTTGAACTCCCGGTCATCTACTTCTCATGGACTTAGAGGCGATAAGTTGATCAAAGAAGTACTAGTGGGTTTATTTGATTATACCATGAATGATGTTTTCCGATTTGAAACCTCTCCAACGGAAAGTTCTCTGAACAACTCAGATACGAGTTCATCAAGTCAAGGTATGATATGTTAATGACCACAATAAAGATTAATTTTTAAATAATATTAATTTTATATGAAAATTCAGTTAATTATGTTGTACCACTCAAATTACAATGACTAAGTAATAATCAATATATGCATTTAATTTTGGTACTTCCATTGATATTTTTATGAAAATGTGTAATAGTAACGCAAATTATATCTGAATTTTCCACTTTGCGGTATACTTGCGCTGTTTGTATATATCAGAAATCAATTGATTCACAAAAGTTGTAAGAACATATCCATCAAAAGAGATTTTAGTGAACCATTTCTCAAATTTTAAGAATATGTGTGTTTCTAAACGTCATAGTTATTCACTTTTTTAATTTAAATTGTTAAATTTATGTATTTATTATAAAATAGCATATATAATTTATATATCACTTTTGTTTATTAAAATAATAAAATATATAAATTGATTTAATTTTTTTATTAAAAGATATTTAAATTGTTACATGACATTCTTTTTAAAATTAAAATGTGTGTTTTCATGTGTATAATTTAATTAAATATTTTTTTATAATTTTTTATTAATAAATATTAATAAAGATAAAAAATGGACTTTGAAAAAATTCATTTTTTAAAAATTATGAAATAAGTGTTTAATAGAATTATTATATATTGGTATATTTTTATTATATATATTTATGAATATAATGTAATAGGACATTATTTTGTATACTAAATATTTAGAAAACGATAAATATGATAGATAGCTAAACTTCAAAGAAATACTACTGAAAGAGATTAGCTAAAACTCGAATATAACTAAAATTGTTAAAGAAAACTGTTGGAAATGCTATAACCCTTCATCAACTTATATGGTATTTAACATCAATGTAATTTGGTAAATTAAAGCATATATTGTACAATTTGTGTACTACATAAATATGGTATAAAAACTAAAAATTGACGCAACATTTACATGATTTGACAATGTGATGTGATCGTTGTGCATACACTAATATTCTCATTCATGTATTTGTATTATGATTTATACAGAGAACATAAAGAGAAAGAGAAATGAGGAATTGCCAACCCATAGTGGAGAAGAGCACGTATTTAAGGATCCTACAAATAACCATTTAATGTATGTTCTTTATGACTTTGAGCCTAAAATATAAGTTCGATGAGACACTAGATATATTACAATACTAGATAGTTCTAAACCTTTTAATAATTTTTAATTGAACGTGTAGCTGATTCTTTCGACACAATATGCCAACTGTTGGTTGCATAAATTTAAAGTAATGCAACCTCTTTCACACCACTTTGAATTTCACGAATTTTTCTTCCTCCGCCATTCTCTTCACTGTGTGTATGTGATTTTTAACTTTACCCCAAAAATACAACATTGGCAATTCACTTTCTTTCTCTTTAACCAACTTCCCTGAATTGAAATGATATTGCTTGAAATTGACGATGCACAAATTCTAGAATATCCTGAAACTCGTTGGCAAACATCAATTCGCCTTAACAAGAGGAAATTCTCTTTATTATAATTCTAGAAAAATGTCCATAGAGTAGCTAAAATATTAGATCTACTGTTATATTCTTTGTTCTAATCATAACAATTGAAACTAAAGTGTTCAACAAACAATACGATACATGACTAAATTTCATCTGATTCTTCTTCTTATTTTTGCCTTGTTGAAAACAAGATCTTGAAATAAAAATTTCATGAGATGTCCGACCAATATATTTGGGCAAAAGATGTTGATTTTTTGTTGATTTTCTTTTTGTTTTACAAACTTGCTCAAAATTCTTCATCAATAATATATATTTTAGACTATGATAGTATTAATATTGTATTCATTCTAAAATATATGAAGTGTGTGAAAAACAATAATATGAAACGAGTATATTGGAATAATTAGGATTTGGTATAAAATTGAAGTAAACTGTCTAGTCTATAAATATGATGAAACTTTGAAGCGGCATTTATAAATCAACCAATTGGTGCGTTGGCGCGGGAACTGGATATGGAATACGCGTGCAATTTCTTTGTAATTATTGCGTCTAATCACAATGCTATGTCATTTGTTGTTTATCTTCATAATAAACCATATTAGATTGAAAATGACAAAAATTCATTAAACCATTTTCACTTAATAAATTTGGGTAAAGAATTTATTAAGATTCTAACAAGTTGTTTGTTTTATTTTCTGTGATATTGTGTTTTATCCTATGCAATCAGTTGCCGGAAGATGTAGCACCAATAATGGTTATCCCAATATCTTCGAATAGCGCTACACAAAACTCTAAATCTAAGTTCTTATCGAACAAAAATGTAAAAGCTTTAAAAGAATTGACATTAATTAGGGTTTTACATACCATGCCATATTGTAATATGATTTTTGTTAATAAATCATTTTACCTTTCTTGTGAGTTCAGGTAAGAAAAGGAACTCATGAAGTTGGACAATCTTTGCCATTAACATTGTCTTTTGAAGAGCGAAAACAAAATTGGTATATTCGTCCAATACAACGAACGAATGGAAGCAAAGTTTATTTCTTAACAATACACTCTATTTATTATTAATAGAATTCCAAGAGTTTTTTTTAGTCAATAATTAGTACTTCATTTTATAATTATGGTTAACTTCCCTAGTTAGCTAGTATAATGACAAGTACTTTGATTCAATGTTTTATTGTTTATTTCCAAATCAAAATAAACATAAATATGAGTTTATTGTCCATGGGCTTACTCCATCATCTGCCAAAAGTAAAATACTGGAAGCATCAGAGAAAAAAGATAGGGTATTTATATATACATACATATATATGTGTGTTTATTTGCATGATTTGATTGATCATATTTAAATCTAGTTAATTATCTTAAATTTTGAACTCCCGGTCATCTACTTCTCATGGACTTAGAGGCGATAAGTTGATCAAAGAAGTACTAGTGGGTTTATTTGATTATACCACGAATGAAGTTTTCCGATTTGAAACCTCTCCAACGGAAAGTTCTCAGAACAACTCATATACGAGTTCATCAAGTCAAGGTATGATATGTTAATGACCACAATAAAGATTAATTTTTAAATAATATTAATTTTATATGAAAATTCAGTTAATTATGTTGTACCACTCAAATTACAATGACTAAGTAATAATCAATATATGCATTTAATTTTGGTACTTCCATTGATATTTTTATGAAAATGTGCAATAGTAACGCAAATTATATCCGAATTTTCCACTTTGCGGTATACTTACGCTGTTTGTATATATAAAAAATCAATTGATTCACAAAAGTTGTAAGACCATATCCATCAAAAGAGATTTTAGTCAACCATTTCTCAAATTTGAAGAATATGTGTGTTTCTAAACGCCATAGTTATTCACTTTTTTAATTTAAATTGTTAAATTTATGTATTTATTATAAAATAGCATATATAATTTATATATCACTTTTGTTTATTAAAATAATAAAATATATAAATTGATTTAATTTTTTTATTAAAAGATATTTAAATTGTTACATGACATTCTTTTTAAAATTAAAATGTGTGTTTTCATGTGTATAATTTAATTAAATATTTTTTATAATTTTTTATTAATAAATATTAATAAAGATAAAAAATAGACTTTGAAAAAATTCATTTTTTAAAAATTATGAAATAAGTGTTTAATAGAATTATTATATATTGGTATATTTTTATTATATATATTTATGAATAAATGTAATAGGACATTATTTTGTATACTAAATATTTAGAAAACGATAAATATGATAGATAGCTAAACTTAAAAGAAATACTACTGAAAGAGATTAGCTAAAACTCGAATATAACTAAAATTGTTAAAGAAAACTGTTGGAAATGCTATAACCCTTCATCAACTTATATGGTATTTAACATCAATGTAATTTGGTAAATTAAAGCATATATTGTACAATTTGTGTACTACATAAATATGGTATAAAAACTAAAAATTGACGCAACCTTTACATGATTTGACAATGTGATGTGATCGTTGTGCATACACTAATATTTTCATTCATGTATTTGTATTATGATTTATACAGGGAACATAAAGAGAAAGAGAAATGAGGAATTGCCAACCCATAGTGGAGAAGAGCACGTATTTAAGGATCCTACAAATAACCATTTAATGTATGTTCTTTATGACTTTGAGCCTAAAATATAAGTTCGATGAGACACTAGATATATTACAATACTAGATAGTTCTAAACCTTTTAATAATTTTTAATTGAACGTGTAGCTGATTCTTTCGACACAATATGCCAACTGTTGGTTGCATAAATTTAAAGTAATGCAACCTCTTTCACACCACTTTGAATTTCACAAATTTTTCTTCCTCCGCCATTCTCTTCACTGTGTGTATGTGATTTTTAACTTTACCCCAAAAATACAACTTTTGCAATTCTCTTTCTTTCTCTTTAACCAACTTCCCTGAATTGAAATCATATTGCTTGAAATTGACGATGCACAAATTCTAGAATATCATGAAACTCGTTGGCAAACATCAATTCGCCTTAACAAGAGGAAATTATCTTTATTATAATTCTAGAAAAATGTCCATAGAGTAGCTGAAATATTAGATCTACTGTTATATTCTTTGTTCTAATCATAACAATTGAAACTAAAGTGTTCAACAAACAATACGATACATGACTAAATTTCATCTGATTCTTTTTCTTATTTTTGCCTTGTTGAAAACAAGATCTTGAAATAAAAATTTCATGAGATGTTCGACCAATATATTTGGGCAAAAGATGTTGATTTTTTGTCGATTTTCTTTTTGTTTTACAAACTTGCTCAAAATTCTTCATCAATAATATATATTTTAGACTATGATATGTAATAATATTGTATTCATTCTAAAATATATGAAGTGTGTGAAAAACTATAATATGAAACGAGTATATTGGAATAATTAGGATTTGGTATAAAATTGAAGTAAACTGTCTAGTCTATAAATATGATGAAACTTTGAAGAGCCATTTATAAATCAACCAGTTGGTGCATTGGCGCGGAACTGGATATGGAATACGCGTGCAATTTCTTTGTGATTATTGCGTCTAATCACAATGCTATGTCATTTATTGTTTATCTTCATAATAAACCATATTAGATTGAAAATGAAAAAAATTCATTAAACCATTTTCACTTAATAAATTTGGGTAAAGAATTTATTAAGATTCTAACAAGTTGTTTGTTTTATTTTCTATGATATTGTGTTTTATCCTATAAAATCAGTTGCCGAAAGATGTAGCACCAATAATTGTTATCCCAATATATTCGAATAGTGCTACACAAAACTCTAAATCTAAGTTCTTATCGAACAAAAATGTAAAAGCTTTAAAAGAATTGACATTAATTAGGGTTTTACATACCATGCCATATTGTAATATGATTTTTGTTAATAAATCATTTTACCTTTCTTGTGAGTTCAGGTAAGAAAAGGAACTCATGAAGTTGGACAATCTTTGCCATTAACATTGTCTTTTGAAGAGCGAAAACAAAATTGGTATATTCGTCCAATACCACGAACGAACGGAAGCAAAGATGATTTCTTAACAATAACTCTATTTATTATTAATAGAATTCCTAGAGTTTTTTTTAGTCAATAATTACTACTACATTTTATAATTATGGTTAACTTCCCTAGTTAGCTAGTATAATGACAAGTACTTTGATTCAATGTTTTATTGTTTATTTCCAAATCAAAATAAACATAAATATGTGTTTCAATGCATTTTAAGAAATTAGATCGATTGATGATTAACGATTAAGTATTATGTACGACACCATGTCTACGTTATATACTTGCTATTTCATTTATTTTTTTAACTAAAATTCGTACATTTACATTTGAATTTTAGTTCTATGTGCATCATACAACGGAAATACAATTTAGATCTCTTACGAAAGTATATGAGTTTATTGTCCATGGGCTTACTCCATCATCTGCCAAAAGTAAAAAACTGGAAGCATCAGAGAAAAAAGTTAGGGTATTTATATATACATACATATATATGTGCGTGTATTTGCATGATTTGATTGATCATTATTTAAATCTAATTAATTATCCTAAATTTTGAACTCCCGGTCATCTACTTCTCATGGACTTAGAGGCGATAAGTTGATCAAAGAAGTACTAGTGGGTTTATTTGATTATACCATGAATGATGTTTTCCGATTTGAAACCTCTCCAACGGAAAGTTCTCAGAACAACTCAGATACGAGTTCAAGTCAAGGTATGATATGTTAATGACCACAATAAAGATTAATTTTTAAATAATATTAATTTTATATGAAAATTAAGTTACTTATGTTGTACCACTCAAATTACAATGACTAAGTAATAATCAATATATGCATTTAATTTTGGTACTTCCATTGATATTTTTATGAAAATGTGCAATAGTAACGCAAAATATATCCGAATTTTCCACTTTGCGGTATACTTGCGCTGATTGTATGTATCAGAAATCAATTGATTCACAAAAGTTGTAAGAACATATCCATCAAAAGAGATTTTAGTGAACCATTTCTCAAATTTTAAGAATATGTGTGTTTCTAAACGCCATAGTTATTCACTTTTTTAATTTAAATTGTTAAATTTATGTATTTATTATAAAATAGCATATATAATTTATATATCACTTTTGTATATTAAAATAATAAAATATATAAATTTATTTAATTTTTTTATTAAAAGATATTTAAAGTGTTAGATGACATTCTTTTTAAAATTAAAATGTGTGTTTTCATGTGTATAATTTAATTAAATATTTTTTATAATTTTTTATTAATAAAGATAAAAAATAGAATTTGAAAAAATTCATTTTTTAAAAATTATGAAATAAGTGTTTAATAGAATTATTATATATTGGTATATTTTTAGTATATATATTTATGAATATAATGTAATAGGACATTATTTTGTATACTAAATATTTAGAAAACGATAAATATGATAGATAGCTAAACTTAAAAGAAATACTACTGAAAGAGATTAGCTAAAACTCGAATATAACTAAAATTGTTAAAGAAAACTGTTGGAAATGCTATAACCCTTCATCAACTTATATGGTATTTAACATCAATGTAATTTGGTAAATTAAAGCATATATTGTACAATTTGTGTACTACATAAATATGGTATAAAAACTAAAAATTGACGCAACCTTTACATGATTTGACAATGTGATGTGATCGTTGTGCATACACTAATATTTTCATTCATGTATTTGTATTATGATTTATACAGGGAACATAAAGAGAAAGAGAAATGAGGAATTGCCAACCCATAGTGGAGAAGAGCACGTATTTAAGGATCCTACAAATAACCATTTAATGTATGTTCTTTATGACTTTGAGCCTAAAATATAAGTTCGATGAGACACTAGATATATTACAATACTAGATAGTTCTAAACCTTTTAATAATTTTTAATTGAACGTGTAGCTGATTCTTTCGACACAATATGCCAACTGTTGGTTGCATAAATCTAAAGTAATGCAACCTCTTTCACACCACTTTGAATTTCACAAATTTTTCTTCCTCCGCCATTCTCTTCACTGTGTGTATGTGATTTTTAACTTTACCCCAAAAATACAACTTTTGCAATTCTCTTTCTTTCTCTTTAACCAACTTCCCTGAATTGAAATCATAATGCTTGAAATTGACGATGCACAAATTCTAGAATATCATGAAACTCGTTGGCAAACATCAATTCGCCTTAACAAGAGGAAATTATCTTTATTATAATTCTAGAAAAATGTCCATAGAGTAGCTGAAATATTAGATCTACTGTTATATTCTTTGTTCTAATCATAACAATTGAAACTAAAGTGTTCAACAAACAATACGATACATGACTAAATTTCATCTGATTCTTTTTCTTATTTTTGCCTTGTTGAAAACAAGATCTTGAAATAAAAATTTCATGAGATGTTCGACCAATATATTTGGGCAAAAGATGTTGATTTTTTGTCGATTTTCTTTTTGTTTTACAAACTTGCTCAAAATTCTTCATCAATAATATATATTTTAGACTATGATATGTAATAATATTGTATTCATTCTAAAATATATGAAGTGTGTGAAAAACTATAATATGAAACGAGTATATTGGAATAATTAGGATTTGGTATAAAATTGAAGTAAACTGTCTAGTCTATAAATATGATGAAACTTTGAAGAGCCATTTATAAATCAACCAGTTGGTGCATTGGCGCGGAACTGGATATGGAATACGCGTGCAATTTCTTTGTGATTATTGCGTCTAATCACAATGCTATGTCATTTATTGTTTATCTTCATAATAAACCATATTAGATTGAAAATGAAAAAAATTCATTAAACCATTTTCACTTAATAAATTTGGGTAAAGAATTTATTAAGATTCTAACAAGTTGTTTGTTTTATTTTCTATGATATTGTGTTTTATCCTATAAAATCAGTTGCCGAAAGATGTAGCACCAATAATTGTTATCCCAATATATTCGAATAGTGCTACACAAAACTCTAAATCTAAGTTCTTATCGAACAAAAATGTAAAAGCTTTAAAAGAATTGACATTAATTAGGGTTTTACATACCATGCCATATTGTAATATGATTTTTGTTAATAAATCATTTTACCTTTCTTGTGAGTTCAGGTAAGAAAAGGAACTCATGAAGTTGGACAATCTTTGCCATTAACATTGTCTTTTGAAGAGCGAAAACAAAATTGGTATATTCGTCCAATACCACGAACGAACGGAAGCAAAGATGATTTCTTAACAATAACTCTATTTATTATTAATAGAATTCCTAGAGTTTTTTTTAGTCAATAATTACTACTACATTTTATAATTATGGTTAACTTCCCTAGTTAGCTAGTATAATGACAAGTACTTTGATTCAATGTTTTATTGTTTATTTCCAAATCAAAATAAACATAAATATGTGTTTCAATGCATTTTAAGAAATTAGATCGATTGATGATTAACGATTAAGTATTATGTACGACACCATGTCTACGTTATATACTTGCTATTTCATTTATTTTTTTAACTAAAATTCGTACATTTACATTTGAATTTTAGTTCTATGTGCATCATACAACGGAAATACAATTTAGATCTCTTACGAAAGTATATGAGTTTATTGTCCATGGGCTTACTCCATCATCTGCCAAAAGTAAAAAACTGGAAGCATCAGAGAAAAAAGTTAGGGTATTTATATATACATACATATATATGTGCGTGTATTTGCATGATTTGATTGATCATTATTTAAATCTAATTAATTATCCTAAATTTTGAACTCCCGGTCATCTACTTCTCATGGACTTAGAGGCGATAAGTTGATCAAAGAAGTACTAGTGGGTTTATTTGATTATACCATGAATGATGTTTTCCGATTTGAAACCTCTCCAACGGAAAGTTCTCAGAACAACTCAGATACGAGTTCAAGTCAAGGTATGATATGTTAATGACCACAATAAAGATTAATTTTTAAATAATATTAATTTTATATGAAAATTAAGTTACTTATGTTGTACCACTCAAATTACAATGACTAAGTAATAATCAATATATGCATTTAATTTTGGTACTTCCATTGATATTTTTATGAAAATGTGCAATAGTAACGCAAAATATATCCGAATTTTCCACTTTGCGGTATACTTGCGCTGATTGTATGTATCAGAAATCAATTGATTCACAAAAGTTGTAAGAACATATCCATCAAAAGAGATTTTAGTGAACCATTTCTCAAATTTTAAGAATATGTGTGTTTCTAAACGCCATAGTTATTCACTTTTTTAATTTAAATTGTTAAATTTATGTATTTATTATAAAATAGCATATATAATTTATATATCACTTTTGTATATTAAAATAATAAAATATATAAATTTATTTAATTTTTTTATTAAAAGATATTTAAAGTGTTAGATGACATTCTTTTTAAAATTAAAATGTGTGTTTTCATGTGTATAATTTAATTAAATATTTTTTATAATTTTTTATTAATAAAGATAAAAAATAGAATTTGAAAAAATTCATTTTTTAAAAATTATGAAATAAGTGTTTAATAGAATTATTATATATTGGTATATTTTTAGTATATATATTTATGAATATAATGTAATAGGACATTATTTTGTATACTAAATATTTAGAAAACGATAAATATGATAGATAGCTAAACTTCAAAGAAATACTACTGAAAGAGATTAGCTAAAACTCGAATATAACTAAAATTGTTAAAGAAAACTGTTGGAAATGCTATAACCCTTCATCAACTTATATGGTATTTAACATCAATGTAATTTGGTAAATTAAAGCATATATTGTACAATTTGTGTACTACATAAATATGGTATAAAAACTAAAAATTGACGCAACCTTTACATGATTTGACAATGTGATGTGATCGTTGTGCATACACTAATATTTTCATTCATGTATTTGTATTATGATTTATACAGGGAACATAAAGAGAAAGAGAAATGAGGAATTGCCAACCCATAGTGGAGAAGAGCACGTATTTAAGGATCCTACAAATAACCATTTAATGTATGTTCTTTATGACTTTGAGCCTAAAATATAAGTTCGATGAGACACTAGATATATTACAATACTAGATAGTTCTAAACCTTTTAATAATTTTTAATTGAACGTGTAGCTGATTCTTTCGACACAATATGCCAACTGTTGGTTGCATAAATCTAAAGTAATGCAACCTCTTTCACACCACTTTGAATTTCACAAATTTTTCTTCCTCCGCCATTCTCTTCACTGTGTGTATGTGATTTTTAACTTTACCCCAAAAATACAACTTTTGCAATTCTCTTTCTTTCTCTTTAACCAACTTCCCTGAATTGAAATCATAATGCTTGAAATTGACGATGCACAAATTCTAGAATATCATGAAACTCGTTGGCAAACATCAATTCGCCTTAACAAGAGGAAATTATCTTTATTATAATTCTAGAAAAATGTCCATAGAGTAGCTGAAATATTAGATCTACTGTTATATTCTTTGTTCTAATCATAACAATTGAAACTAAAGTGTTCAACAAACAATACGATACATGACTAAATTTCATCTGATTCTTTTTCTTATTTTTGCCTTGTTGAAAACAAGATCTTGAAATAAAAATTTCATGAGATGTTCGACCAATATATTTGGGCAAAAGATGTTGATTTTTTGTCGATTTTCTTTTTGTTTTACAAACTTGCTCAAAATTCTTCATCAATAATATATATTTTAGACTATGATATGTAATAATATTGTATTCATTCTAAAATATATGAAGTGTGTGAAAAACTATAATATGAAACGAGTATATTGGAATAATTAGGATTTGGTATAAAATTGAAGTAAACTGTCTAGTCTATAAATATGATGAAACTTTGAAGAGCCATTTATAAATCAACCAGTTGGTGCATTGGCGCGGAACTGGATATGGAATACGCGTGCAATTTCTTTGTGATTATTGCGTCTAATCACAATGCTATGTCATTTATTGTTTATCTTCATAATAAACCATATTAGATTGAAAATGAAAAAAATTCATTAAACCATTTTCACTTAATAAATTTGGGTAAAGAATTTATTAAGATTCTAACAAGTTGTTTGTTTTATTTTCTATGATATTGTGTTTTATCCTATGCAATCAGTTGCCGAAAGATGTAGCACCAATAATTGTTATCCCAATATATTCGAATAGCGCTACACAAAACTCTAAATCTAAGTTCTTATCGAACAAAAATGTAAAAGCTTTAAAAGAATTGACATTAATTAGGGTTTTACATACCATGCCATATTGTAATATGATTTTTGTTAATAAATCATTTTACCTTTCTTGTGAGTTCAGGTAAGAAAAGGAACTCATGAAGTTGGACAATCTTTGCCATTAACATTGTCTTTTGAAGAGCGAAAACAAAATTGGTATATTCGTCCAATACCACGAACGAACGGAAGCAAAGTTGATTTCTTAACAATACACTCTATTTATTATTAATAGAATTCCTAGAGTTTTTTTTAGTCAATAATTACTACTACATTTTATAATAGTGGTTAACTTCCCTAGTTAGCTAATATAATGACAAGTACTCTGATTCAATGTTTTATTGTTTATTTCCAAATCAAAATAAACATAAATATGTGTTTCAATGCATTTTAAGAAATTAGATCGATTGATGATTAACGATTAAGTATTATGTACGACACCATGTCTACGTTAGATACTTGCTATTTCATATATTTTTTTAACTAAAATTCGTACATTTACATTTGAATTTCAGTTCTATGTGCATCATACAACTGACATACAATTTTGATCTCTTACGAAAGTATATGAGTTTATTGTCCATTGGCTTACTCCATCATCTGCCAAAAGTAAAAAACTGGAAGCTTCAGAGAAAAAAGTTAGGGTATTTATATATACATACATATATATGTGTGTGTATTTGCATGATTTGATTGATCATATTTAAATCTAATTAATTATCTTAAATTTTGAACTCCCGGTCATCTACTTCTCATGGACTTAGAGGCGATAAGTTGATCAAAGAAGTACTAGTGGGTTTATTTGATTATACCATGAATGAAGTTTTCCGATTTGAAACCTCTCCAACGGAAAGTTCTCATAACAACTCAGATACGAGTTCATCAAGTCAAGGTATGATATGTTAATGACCACAATAAAGATTAATTTTTAAATAATATTAATTTTATATGAAAATTCAGTTAATTATGTTGTACCACTCAAATTACAATGACTAAGTAATAATCAATATATGCATTTAATTTCGGTACTTCCATTGATATTTTTATGAAAATGTGCAATAGTAACGCAAATTATATCCGAATTTTCCACATTGCGGTATACTTGCGCTGTTTGTATATATAAGAAATCAATTGATTCACAAAAGTTGTAAGAACATATCCATCAAAAGAGATTTTAGTCAACCATTTCTCAAATTTGAAGAATAGGTGTGTTTCTAAACGCCATAGTTATTCACTTTTTTAATTTAAATTGTTAAATTTATGTATTTATTATAAAATAGCATATATAATTTATATATCACTTTTGTTTATTATAATAATAAAATATATAAATTGATTTAATTTTTTTATTAAAAGATATTTAAATTGTTACATGACATTCTTTTTAAAATTAAAATGTGTGTTTTCATGTGTATAATTTAATTAAATATTTTTTATAATTTTTTATTAATAAAGATAAAAAATAGAATTTGAAAAAATTCATTTTTTAAAAATTATGAAATAAGTGTTTAATAGAATTATTATATATTGGTATATTTTTATTATATATATTTATGAATATAATGTAATAGGACATTATTTTGTATACTAAATATTTAGAAAACAATAAATATGATAGATAGCTAAACTTCAAAGAAATACTACAAGAGATTAGCTAAAACTCGAATATAACTAAGATTGTTAAAGAAAACTGTTGGAAATGCTATAACCCTTCATCAACTTATATGGTATTTAACATCAATGTAATTTGGTAAATTAAAGCATATATTGTACAATTTGTGTACTACATAAATATGGTATAAAAACTAAAAATTGACGCTACCGTTACATGATTTGACAATGTGATGTGATCATTGTGCATACACTAATATTCTCATTCATGTATTTGTATTATGATTTACACAGGGAACATAAAGAGAGAGAGAAATGAGGAATTGCCAACCCATAGTGGAGAAGAGCACGTATTTAAGGATCCTACAAATAACCATTTAATGTATGTTCTTTATGACTTTGAGCCTAAAATATAAGTTCGATGAGACACTAGATATATTACAATACTAGATAGTTCTAAACCTTTTAATAATTTTTAATTGAACGTGTAGCTGATTCTTTCGACACAATATGCCAACTGTTGGTTGCATAAATTTAAAGTAATGCAATCTCTTTCACACCACTTTGAAGTTCACAAATTTTTCTTCCTCCGCCCTTCACCGTGTGTATGTGATTTTTAATTTACACCAAAAATACAACTTTGGCAATTCTCTTTCTTTCTCTTTAACCAACTTCCCTGAATTGAAATGATATTGCTTGAAATTGACGATGCACAAATTCTAGAATATCCTGAAACTCATTGGCAAACATCAATTTGCCTTAACAAGAGGAAATTCTCTTTATTATAATTCTAGAAAAATGTCCATAGAGTAGCTAAAATATTAGATCTACTGTTATATTCTTTGTTCTAATCATAACAATTGAAACTAAAGTGTCCAACAAACAATACGATACATGACTAAATTTCATCTGATTCAGCTTCTTATTTTTGCCTTGTTGAAAACAAGATCTTGAAATAAAAATTTCATGAGATGTCCGACCAATATATTTGGGCAAAAGATGTTGATTTTTTGTTGATTTTCTTTTTGTTTTACAAACTTGATCAAAATTCTTCATCAATAATATATATTTTAGACTATGATATGTATTAATATTGTATTCATTCTAAAATATATGAAGTGTGTGAAAAACTATAATATGAAACGAGTATATTGGAATAATTAGGATTTAGTATAAAATTGAAGTAAACTGTCTAGTCTATAAATATGATGAAACTTTGAAGCGGCATTTATAAATCAACCAGTTGGTGCGTTGGCGCGGGAACTGGATATGGAATACGCGTGCAATTTCTTTGTAATTATTGCGTCTAATCACAATGCTATGTCATTTGTTGTTTATCTTCATAATAAACCATATTAGATTGAAAATGACAAAAATTCATTAAACCATTTTCACTTAATAAATTTGGGTAAAGAATTTATTAAGATTCTAACAAGTTGTTTGTTTTATTTTATTGTGTTTTATCCTATGCAATCAGTTGCCGGAAGATGTAGCACCAATAATGGTTATCCAATATCTTCGAATAGCGCTACACAAAACTCTAAATCTAAGTTCTTATCGAACAAAAATGTAAAAGCTTTAAAAGAATTGACATTAATTAGGGTTTTACATACCATGCCATATTGTAATATGATTTTTGTTAATAAATCATTTTACCTTTCTTGTGAGTTCAGGTAAGAAAAGGAACTCATGAAGTTGGACAATCTTTGCCATTAACATTGTCTTTTGAAGAGCGAAAACAAAATTGGTATATTCGTCCAATACCACGAACGAACGGAAGCAAAGTTGATTTCTTAACAATACACTCTATTTATTATTAATAGAATTCCTAGAGTTTTTTTTAGTCAATAATTACTACTACATTTTATAATTATGGTTAACTTCCCTAGTTAGCTAGTATAATGACAAGTACTTTGATTCAATGTTTTATTGTTTATTTCCAAATCAAAATAAACATAAATATGTGTTTCAATGCATTTTAAGAAATTAGATCGATTGATGATTAACGATTAAGTATTATGTACGTGTGGCGCCCCGACTAGGTCACTTAGCTCGAAATAAAACATTAATTAACTATTTGAACTAGCCGTGCGTCAACTAACTGAACAATAGATAAAATTACATTATAACCATTCATCATAGCGGAAATAACGAAATTCTAAGGTCTTCAGGAAGAAGGGACTACGACCCCACTACCCGACCCGTACGTAGATAAAATTTTACATCAATTTACAACGAACTTTTCATCATTTAATTATTCGATAAAATATATAAGTACGACACTGAATAGACCATGTCAATCCATATCACCGTGTTTCCACCTCTAACTCATGTCGCTAATCTGAGAAAATAAACAAAGAAAGGCGTAAGTCTTATTTGACTTAGTGAGGATTTATAATACTGGATTGAGGTTATGAGTAATATGATCAACAGTAATATTATGATCCATGTATGAATTAGAATTAGAATGTAATAGTCCTGCGAAAGATTATTAGATGATTTGAAATAACAAAGTAATCGAATTACAATAAACGGGAATTCAAATAAACATTTCGAATATGAATCTGGTAAAGTAATACATTCAACCCAACTTCTGAAAATTAACATCCTTATACCTCCCTACGAGGAGCGACCTCGCAAACAAAACGGAATGACATGCTCGAGTACATGTCGACCCAGTTGAGAGTACAATTACCTCCAACTATACTTAGCAACTGGATCACGGTGGGGTACTTAACAATGAGACCATACACCGACGGCCCGATACCGCCCAGCAGTCACCATTATTAGTCCCGGGGCCCAACTTCCCAAGAGCGTCCTCAAGGGTATAAATAGTTTAAGTGAACTTGGAGCCGGACATTGTCCGTTGTTCATTATAATACCACTTACCAGATGGAGTAGAAATAGAAATTGAAGAATGCAAGACTATTAAAGGATTAAGAAACGTATTAAAGTTAATTACCTTAAAAGATATAAAAGCTGAAATCAACCTCGAGATTAATGTAAATGGATCAATATGGTATAAAATGAATAGCTCAAAATAAAGGAAATGAAATATTGTCAAAAGATTGAGAGTTTTAGAAAGGAAGAATTTTCTCAGGGCAAATGCCGAATTTGAAGAAGAGAAACCTCACCTTATGTTGAAGAGTGGTTGTTTAAGCTTAATCGTTGTTATCAATAGATCCCTCGATACCTAAGTATAGCAAAATAAAAAGGACCAATGTTACGGATGATCTTATTAGTTTGATTAAGTATCCCTGAAAGTGTATCTCACCGTTTAAGTTTGATAGTTTGCATGTGGTCTTTACATGAATTCGTATTTTACATAATAGTCTTATAAAAGTTTATGAATTCAAAAGTAGTTCCAAGTATTAGTTTACGCATCCCCTTTTCCCCAAATCAAGATATGAATGCAAGCAATGCTAGTTTTTTGATAAGTATGATTTTACCTCATTCTACATATACCGTTTCGAATGAAAAGACATCCTTTAATATCGATAAATCTAATTAAGAGAAAACTAATCAAATAAGCCTAAGTAATCATCAATTTTCTCAATTTATATAAGTTAAAGCTAATAAGACTATCATAAGTAGTTATCAATATGCATAATTATACTCATTCAAGTTAACTAAGTTTTAGGATACTTTAGCCATAGTTCTTTTAAGAAATTAGCATTTGGTGTACTAATTAGTTAACTTCACTTTATCCTATAGACCTTGTACAAAAGTTAAATGATATTCCAATTAATTTCTTCATATATGTTTCATCACCTCTTTGTTAAACATATCTAGATACTAAAACAAATCATTCATTATATTCAAGTCTTCAAGCCAATTCAAGCAATCTTGGTTATTTAAAAAAAAATCACCATATCCTTTTATCTTTAGTAGTAATGAAGTTCCATAAGTTTAGTAAGGACAATCCAAATAATCAAAGAATTCATCAAAGGTCATATTTTATTCTTGTCTTAGATAAGTTATATCTTTTAAAGTAGGAGTTTTAATGATCAAAACAAGTAAAGTAATCATAACAATGACTTTATAAAATTTGTATGAAAGACTTATATACTCAACTACTTAGTTTATCCAATGATACATAACACATGAACCCATACCTTGAATATTGTTCTTATACAAATTTAGAGATTTATAAGTAATTTATATATTAGTTTACACCTCTCTTTTGTCCTTTCAAACAAAATCAAGATATAAATGAAAGAAAGTTAATTCTTCAACAAGTATGATTTTATACTACTTTGATTGAAAATGCATCCTTTAGTAATATGATAATTATAATCTCAATTCTATATCCAAATGAAACCTACACAAGTAATTATTAGTTTTCTTATAACTATCAAAGCTAAGTAACTCATAGTTCTATGGTAATAAGTTTGATTAAAAGTTAATTCAATTGTTTAGCCTCATTTTATTTTTTTTCAAGTTTCTTCCTTGCTCTTTGATTCTTTATTTCTTCATATCTCTTTTATCACTTCCTACCTTCAATCCATAGTAACAATAACCATCTATGTTTAGTTCTTCAACCAAAAAGTTTAACTATCTAAAAAAAAAAAAACCTCTTGTGTATTACCTTCTCCATTTAGTGTCATTTTATATCTAAATTTAACAATTAAACTTCCTCATGACATTATCCATCTACCAAGGTGTTAAAGGATGGTTTAATTGCATAAAAACAGCAAGGAAAGTTGAAAATAACAATTTTAGAACAAGAATTTGAAAACAGTCCCGAAACAGTCCAGCGAGTGGATTTCACTCGCCGATACTGTTCCGAAAACGCGCCGATAGCGACCCCACGCGCCGGCGGTGTTCGACACCTCCCATACACCTTCATTCTAGATCGAGTCCTCTTTTCAATGGTACAGACCTTTCTCAAAATGACCCAGCCAATAAAAAGTTATAGCTTAATTACAGTGGTCGCGCAAAAACAGGGGATAGGTGAGTGTTTACCTTGTGTTCTCCTTCTCTAGCAATGAATCATGGAAGTTCTTGAACCTACTCACTTCTTATGACTTAAGGGTCACTAGAAACAGTGGAGAAAAGAGTTTTAGCTAGGATTAAGATATTTTAAATGAATTGAAATGATGAAGAACATTGTTTACCTCTAAGCTTTACTACCCCTTTTTCTAAGCTTGGGAGAAGACTAGGCTTGGAGAAAGACTAAGCTTGGGAAGAGCTCCATGGCTTCTAATAGATGATCGTTCTTATCTTTTTGGGTGCAATTGAAGAAGGGAAATTGAGCCTTTATTTATAGGAAGAAGAATGGTAATTTGGTAATAAGTTTGGGGTAGTAGGTTTAGTGGTAAATTTGATGATATGGGTTATTTTGCTATTAGAGTGAATTTCACTTTTGACCTTTGTTTTTCTATAATGGTTAGTTTAAGTATAATAATTTTTATATCGAGTTACTCGGTTTGTTTTGGGTACGTTAAAAGTTTGTTTCGAGTTCGGTTTGATAGTTATATATATACGATCGTTCTATTCCAATCTATTGAGTGTGTGCATAAAAAAATAAGAAAAATAAAAAATAAAATATATATATATATATATATATAAAAATTATCGGTGTATTACATTCTCCCCCCCTTAAAAAAAATCTGGTCCCCAGATTCTAACCTGGAATGAAGAGTTCGGGGTGATGTTTCCGCATTTCTTCTTCTCGTTCCCAAGTGGCCTCCTCTACTTGGTGATTTCTCCACAATACCTTTACTAAGGATATCTTGCGGTTACGAAGTTCTTGGAATTTTTGATCGAGGATCCGAATTGGCCTTTCTTCATATGATAGATCACTTTCGATTTGTACACTGTTAGGATCTATAATGTGGGATTCGTCAGGGTGATACTTCCTAATTTGTGATACATGAAACACATCATGAATTCCCGTGATGTTGAGAGGTAGATTCAATCTATAGGCTAAATTTCCAACGCGTTCGGAAATTTCAAAAGGCCCTACGTAGCGTGGGTTTAGTTTTCCACCTTTTCCAATTCTTCTGAATCCCTTCTTAGGTGAAACCTTGAGGAACACTTTATCTCCAACTTCAAATTCTAGATCCTTTCTACGTCGATCGGCATAGCTTTTCTGTCTGTCTTGGGCAGCTTTAATTCTTTGCCGGATCAATTGTACTTTGTCAATGGCGTCTTGAATAACTTCTGGCCTTAATGCTCTGTGTAAACCATCTGAAGAAGCTCGCCATTCGTCTAACTCCCAATGGATTGGAGAGCGACATTTTCTTCCATATAAAGCCTCATATGGTGCCATCTGAATTGATGCATGATAGCTATTATTGTATGCAAATTCCACGAGTGGCAAATGTTTATTCCAGCTACCTTTGAAATCCAATACACATGCTCTCAACATGTCTTCTAGGAATCCAATTACTCGTTCAGATTGTCCATCGGTTTGCGGGTGTGCAGCTGTACTGAAGTTAAGCTTAGTTCCCAAATTTTCCTGCAACTGCTTCCACAATCTAGAAGTAAATTTAGGATCTCTATCCGAGACTATACTCGAAGGTATGCCATGTAGACGGATGATTTCTTTCTGGTATAGTTCGGCTAGAGCTTCAACTTTGAAATATTTTCCCACCGGAAGGAAATGAGCAGACTTAGTTAGTCTGTCTACAACGACCCAAATGCTATCATATCCACCCCTTATTGTCGGAAGACCTGTGACGAAATCCATGGCGATCTGATCCCATTTCCAATCAGGAATTGGAAGAGGTTGTAATTTGCCGGCAGGATGTTGATGTTCAGCCTTAACCAATTGGCAAGTCATGCACTTCTTAACATAGTCCGCAATATCACGCTTCATTCCATTCCACCAGAATTGTTTCTTCAAATCTTTGTACATTTTGGTGCCTCCGGGATGAACTGTGTATCTTGTTTTATGTGCTTCTTCCATTAATTCTTTTCTCATTTTCGTTGGTACACAAACTCGCTTTTGGAATCGTAATATACCCGATGGGTCCATACTAAAATTTGAATTTGGTACCTTTTCTTCAGACTCTTTTAATTTTCTAATATCTTCATCCTCCTGTTGTGCAGTCCGGATTTGAGAGTACCATTCCGGTTGAATATGTAGATTGGCCAAACGTGCATAAGATTGTATGCGAACAATAGTTTTCTCGACTTCTTGCTCTTGAATGAGATTTTCTATTCCTTTGAAGTGAGAAATCGTTGCATTTCTACTTAATGCATCAGCTACTACATTCGCCTTTCCAGGGTGATAAAGTATTGAACAATCATAATCCTCCAGGAACTCCATCCACCTTCTCTGCCTCATATTTAGCTCCTTCTGAGTGAATAGATATTTCAGACTTTTGTGATCGGTGTATATCTCAAATGTTGTCCCGTAGAGATAGTGTCTCCATTTGGCTAGTGCAAACACAATTGCTCCTAACTCTAATTCATGAGTAGGATAATTTTGCTCATGGACCTTTAGTTTTCTTGAAGCATAAGATATTACCTTCCCGTTTTGCATCAATACACATCCATAACCTTCTTTCGACGCATCTGTGTAAACCACAAATCCACTTTGACCTTCGGGTAAGGTTAATATTGGAGCAGTTGTTAGTCTTCTTTTGAGTTCTTGAAAGCTAGCATCACACTTATCAGTCCATATAAATTGATTTTTCTTCTGAGTTAGTTGTGTTAAGGGCGCTGCAATTTTTGAAAAATCCTTAACAAATCTGCGGTAATAACCTGTCAGTCCCAATAAGCTGCGTACTTCAGTAATGTTACTTGGTCGTTTCCAATTAATTATGGCTTCGACTTTCGAAGGATCCACTTCAATTCCAGTGCTGGATATCACATGGCCAAGAAACGTTACCCGTTCCAACCAAAACTCACATTTACTGAATTTGGCGTAAAGTTTGTTCTCCTTGAGAGTTTGCAATACTATTCTAAGGTGATGCGCATGTTCTTGCTCGGATTTAGAGTATACTAAGATGTCATCTATGAATTGTTGGGATTCGGTAAGAAAAACAGCCCTAGGCACAGCGGAATATAAAAAAATTTCTAGGGCCTCTTAAAGAATCTTGCCAGGATATTCTCTGGTTGTATATATATGAATATAATTAAACGACAGTATAAGTTTTCTCGTTTATACCTGTCTCCTTGCAAATCCTCGGCTAGCAAGACGAACTCTGAATTCTGCCTTGGTAAGATCGACCCACACCTTTGCTTAGCGCCCCACGTGTTGCGCCTCTACGAGTTGATACACCACAATATCACGAAAATTAATATATCCTAATCAACTGGAACATAGGGTATATTAATATCTAGGTTTTAGAACAACTTTAGAACGAAGAATCGAAGACGAAAATTCTTCCTAAAGTGGAAGTGAGTTCGGCCGATCCAGGGAGGGAGAGGGAGAGAATTTTGCTCTTCTTGATTTTTCTTGTGGAGTTGTATGTGAGATATGAGACCTAGTCTCTTATTTATAGATATCTCATAAAACCTAATCCTTCTAGGATTAGGATACTAATTCTCCTACATGGGCCATGGCCCTCTTTAATTAGAAGACTAAGTCTTCTAATTAATTCATGGCCCATATTAATTAATCTTTCAGGGCTTTATTTAATCTCCCAATTAAATAGCCCAATTAATTAAATCATCTCCCAATTAATTAATTAAACTCCAAGTCTAATTAAATTAATTATTCCATTAATTAATTAAATCATAATTAATTAATTTACTCATAAATTAAATTCCAATTTAATTTATAATCTTGATCCAATTCCAATTGGATCCATCTTCGTTCCATATGGGTCGACCCAGTCGACCCACCCATTTAATCGACCCAGTCGATTTTGACCCAGTCGACCCAGTCAACTGGTTCGTTCCTACTTCCTCGCTTTCGCTTCATGTGTATTGTGTATGCCCCCGTAGGTTCACCACATAATTGGCCGCGGGTTGTAATTAAATATTATTTAATTACTCGAGCAATTAATACTCTAAATTAATCGAACACTCTGTCGATCAATCATTCCAAAATTAGCACCCCTGCTAATTTGGGAATTCTCCCACACTCCACGGTCGATGTCCAGTCACAAGCCCATGGAGCCCAATCACTGGTGAATTAATTCAGTGAACCTTTTTATCATTTCCAATTTCCATATACGACACAATCTCTCCATCGATCAATCTCCCAGTCGAGACTTAAGGGTATGGTCTTTCATCGGATTCCCTTATCTTTTGTCTTGACCTTATGTTCTCTGATCTCGAAATAAATTCTCTTTGACTTGTTCTTTATGAGCTACTCACATAAAGTCGTCAGTTACCTTGGCCAAGGATTTCATCAGAATTAATTTCTCACAGAAATCCATAGGAGAATTTCTCGACCTATCAAGTCGAGTCAATGGATCCTTTGTTGATGATATGAATCTGCATACGAGTTCCTCTATACCCAACATGAGTCCACAGAGACTTTCTGGCGATCCCCAGTCAGTCGGAACTCACATCAAAGCATAGACGTTCTCGCACCAGATAAACCCTATCATCTCAAGTTGTTAGGGATCGTTCCTCGTATACTATTGTAAATTGAAATAACTTCAACCCCGATATGCGACTACAACTTCCATGGTGAGTTATTTCCTAATTGGGGTATTCAGTGCGCTTGTCATCCCAGCAAGCCACCCACTTATGTGTATCGACTATCCCAGTCACGCTCGTGGACCCCAGCGTCCTCCAGTTCATCGGAGTATACACAATAGTGAGAGTCTAACCGAATCCAACGATGTCCTATCTCGATTGGATTCTACGACTCTTGAATATATTCTAGATCACGGCCTTGGAGATCAGTCCACGGGTTGTCCCATAGCCCTGTGATCTAAGGACTTCTATCCTTATGCGTAGACAAATATTACATAAGATAAAGTTGACCATTTAATAAAAGTGCATTTACTAATCAAAATTGAATAGTTCCTCATTAATTACAATTAATGCTAACCATACAGCTGGCTTGCAGGACACTATTTCTATCAATCTCCCACTTGTCCTAAAGCCAGTCTTTTATGTTCTTGAGTCCCATCTTATGCAGATGTTTCTCAAATGGCTTTTGAGGCAGAGGCTTCGTTAGTGGGTCCGCCGTATTATCTTCTGAGTCGACACGTTCCATCTTAATGTCTCCTCTACCAATGATATCTCTTATCACATGGTATCGTCTCTGTACGTGCTTGGATTTCTGATGAGATCTCGGCTCCTTTGCTTGCGCTATTGCCCCATTATTATTGCAGAAGATAGTAATGGGCTCAACAATGCTAGGTATCACATCCAGTTCCTGGATGAAGTTCCTCATCCAAACACCTTCCTTTGCTGCGTCACTCGCGGCAATGTATTCTGCTTCAGTGGTTGAATCCGCGGTTGTTTCCTGCTTGGAGCTCTTTCAGCTAACCGCACCACCATTGAGGCAGAAAACATATCCTGATGTCGACTTGAAGTCGTCTACATCACATTGGAAGCTTGAGTCTGTATAGCCTTCCAATTTCAATTCTCCTCCACCGTATACCAAGAACAATTCCTTAGTCCTTCTCAGGTACTTCAGAATTGCCTTTACGGCTATCCAGTGCTGCTCACCTGGGTCAGACTGGTAGCGACTTGTAACGCTTAGAGCGTACGCTACGTCTGGTCTCGTACACAGCATACCATACATTATGCTTCCTATCGCGGATGCATACGGTACTCGAGACATATTGCTTCTCTCCTCTGGCGTCTTTGGGGCCATAGACTTGGAGAGTGCAATTCCATGTCTCATTGGAAGCAATCCTCTCTTGGATTCTTCCATACTAAATCTTTTCAAGATTTTGTCTATGTACTGGGATTGGGAGAGGCCCAGCAGTCCTTTTGATCTATCTCGGTAGATCCTTATACCTAGTACAAAGGATGCTTCTCCCATATCCTTCATTGAGAATTGTGTAGACAACCATGCTTTAGTTTCAGACAATGCTTTTACATTGTTTCCAATGAGAAGAATGTCGTCAACGTAAAGCACCAAAAATTCAACTGTACTCCCACTGAACTTCTTGTACACGCAAGGTTCGAACATGTTCTTGATGAATCCAAAAGTTTGGATTGTCTCATCAAAACGAATGTTCCAACTTCGGGAAGCTTGCTTCAGTCCATAAATGGACCTCTGGAGTTTGCACACCTTGTGTTCATCTCCTTTGGATGCATATCCTTTTGGTTGCTCCATGTAGATCTCCTTATCAATGTCTCCATTGAGAAAGACAGTCTTTACATCCATCTGCCATATCTCGTAGTTATACCACGCAGCTATGGCCAGCAAGATCCGAATGGATTTGGGCATTGCGACGGGCGAGAAGGTCTCCTCAAAGTCGATACCTGGTCTTTGAGTGTATCCTTTTGCCACTAGTCGCGCCTTGTAGGTAATCACCTCTCCGTTCACTCCAAGCTTTCGCTTATAGATCCACTTGCAACCCACGGGAGCAACTCCCACTGGTGGATCTACCAAGGCCCAGACCTTGTTTGAGTGCATGGAGTCCAGTTCGGATTCCATGGCTTCGCGCCACTTTCCCGAGTCTATGTCTAGCATAGCCTCTTCGTAAGTCCTTGGGTCGGTTAGAGACTGTCCAGTCTCATGCAGCAGACCGTAGTACCTCTCGGGTTCTCTACGTTGTCTTTCTGACCTACGAAGTATCGGTGTACTTTCTGGTGCACCTTCATGCTCTTGTTCTCCCACTGCCTGTGGTGACGGGTCAGCTCGATCGACCTCTAAGGTCTTTTCAGCTTCAGTGACCTCATCTAGTTCTACGTTATTTTCTTTCTTGTCCACCAAGAAATCCTTCTCCAAGAAGTGAGCGTTCCTCGAGACAAACGTTGTTTGTCTTGTAGGATCGTAGAACTCGTATCCTATTGAGTTTTTCGGATACCCCACGAATTTGCACAAAGTGGATTTAGTTTCCAATTTATCTCCCACTAGCTTTTTAACGTAAGCGGGAGATCCCCATATGCGCATGAATGCGTATGAGGGTGCCTTGCCAAACCATAGTTCGTATGGTGTCTTTTCTACGGATTTCGAAGGTACCATATTCAGTATCTTCGTTGCCGTGAGGAGGGCATGTCCCCAAAATGAAAGAGGTAAGTCAGTGGCACTCATCATGGATCGAACCATGTCCATCAAGGTTCGATTCCTTCTCTCTGCTACTCCATTTAACTGGGGTGTTGCAGGAGGAGTCCACTGCGATAGTATTCCATGCTCTACAAGATAATTCAGAAATTCGTTACTAAGAAATTCTCCACCTCGGTCAGAACGAAGAGCCTTTATCGTATGACCAAGTTGATTCTCTACTTCCATCTTGAATTCTTTGAATCGCTCAAAGGCTTCAGACTTGTGTTTCAACAAGAACACATATCCATAACGACTAAAGTCGTCAGTGAAAGTGATGAAGTAGTCATAGCCACCTTGGGCGCTTTTTCTTAGTGGTCCACATACGTCAGTATGTATTAAGTCCAATGTTTGCTTGGCTCGCTCAGGGTTTCCCTTAAACAGCAACTTAGCCATTTTACCCTTTAAACATGGTTCACATGTTGGCATTTCATTAATGAGATTGATTTCAATCGCGCCAGATGATGCTAACTTTTGAATCCTTGACTTAGATATATGTCCAAGTCTAGCGTGCCATAATTGGGCAGATATTTCATTATCTTGTTTCCTTTTGTTTTGTTGTACGTGCATGACTAACTTAGGTGGTTTTATAATGTAAAGTCAATAATTTAATTTACCAAATGAAAAACAAAAAACAGGAGCTTTTATTTAAAATCAACATTATTCATTAACATGAATAAAAAGGTTTTTCATTAAAAAACTAGGTACATAAATGAAAGTTTCCTAATGACTTTATCAAACCACCTAAATCTACTTTTGCCTACGGCCTTGGTAGCAGCTCCAGCTCCATTGCCTTTATTCAAGGATCCAATCCTCAGGCTCCAGTTTCCTTAATGCTCCCATCACCTACAAGGATGAGAACTCCAGTCAGTGTCTAACACCAAAAATGCACAGTTAATTGTAAAATTAACTTCAACAAGGAATATACCTGTTCAAACTCTCCATAGGTTCGAATTTAATCCTTTCCCTTGACCTTGTGCAGTAAGGAGCTCTGGTTTCCATTTGCTTTGGTTTTGAACGCCGCCCAGTCCTTTCGCCAACCCTCGCTTTCTTTCCAAAAGAAGCTTCGTGTTCCTCGAGCATTTGTCGCAGGACATGTACAGTAATCTCTCGCCTCTGGAGATTCAAGTCCGCGATAAATCTGTCATATGATCTTGGAAGAGATTGTAGAATGAGATCTACTCGGAAATCATTGTCCATCACGACACCCATATCATCGAGTTCAGAAAGAAGTCGAATCATCTTGAGTACGTGGATTCCGACAGGAGTTTCCCTTCTCTTTCTTGCTTGCAAGAGTTCCCTCGTGATCGCGAATCTGCGACGACCATCTCTAATCCCATAAAGGAATTTGAGATTTGAGAGAATCTCTTTTGCGGATGCCATATGCTCATGTTGCAAACGCAGATCAAGTGACATATATTCCAACATGTATTCACGAGCTAAGCCATCATCCAGTTTCCATTTGGTGATGCTTTTACGGAGCTCATCAGGAACGTCATGTGAAATAGTAATGGGTGGTGGCACAGACAAAACATAGGATATGTTTTCAGCTTCAAATAATCCATTCAAATGATGCGTCCAGAAATGCAAGTTGGGTCCAGTTAAAATATTACGTTCAAGTGATGAGATGGATAAATCTCTAAGTGCTCTAAGCTCTTTTGACATCATATCTATAAAACGACGATAGAAGAAATAAATACGCGAAAGATTAACTTAAAATGCACAATTCACAAACATGGATTTCATTTGCAAATTACTCCCACTATTTTAATCAAAATCTTATGCCACCACATAAGTTTCGGGAATTTAAAATATCCTAGCGGGCTTAAGGCCCAAATGCAATCTCCTAGTACCCACGACTCGTTGGCCATACTATTTGATCCACTTGGTGGTCGAATACGTCGACGGTTAACCATCGCAGCTAATCCTTAAGTTCATTTAGCCTCGGTTTTCGATATGGACCCACGACTCGTGAGACATCCATATTTACTAGCGTTAAATCATGTCCAATACTCGTGGAGGGAAATAGTTCAATCCTAGACGCCCCACGACTCGTGAGACAGTGCCTAAAACCTTGCTATCCCCTCCCTTGGCACTAAACTCGTGCATCGAGGCAATAGACATATTATCTTCCTATAGCTCGACCCACGACTCGTGAGACATCGAGATATATTCGTACAATATGCCTAAGACCTAGTAATTGGATAGGCTCGGACCATAGACACTATTCATATGCGCCCGTTATTCGATTTAATATTCTAATTGAATTTTAAGTTCAATTGGAGGTTTCTAAGTGTGCGAGGTCTCATCAGATTATGCTTATCTTGTTTACGTTTTCTATCCTAAGCATGCATCTCATACATCAAAGAATAATTTGCGAAAAAGTAAACATTCATCACCTAGCAAGATATGATTGGTCGATTGCCCATCCTATGCGATCCATCACGAGCCACGTGATGAATCAATTGGTCAGTCTAGGGTGAAAATTAAATGTCCTAACTATTACAATTTTTAAACCCATACATCATGGGCCTTCTTGTAATATCCAGCTTGATTGGGCCTCCATGTAATGAATTGGGCCTCCATGTCCTCCAAGGTAAATGGGCCTCTATGTGGATCTCCAAGTCTTCATGAGGTCTTCTCGGCTCCAAGCCTAATCTAAGCCTAGCTTACATAATTTAAATGGTCCTATTCTATTACATTTGTTTGCGCAAGCAAGGGCACCAATCAGGCCCATTTAATTACAACCCAAAATTAAATAAACCAAAAACAACACAGGGCTTAAGGGCAAAATCGACCAATCCACATATTCACTCAAGAACATGCATAAATTCACATAAGGGCAATAATGTAAATTTACCGGCTTCATTAATTTTAATTCGCAAAAATTCATCCAAGTTAATTAATTTTGAATTAACAATTAACCTCTAAGATTAATTAGCTCTTACTTGAGCTCTAAGTAATCTACAATTCTTATCTTGATTAAATTGGTTAATTAAGGTAATCTAAATCTCTAAGATTCTTACCTTATCCAAAACTCTAAGTTTCCCAAAATTCCCAAATCTCCAAGATTCTCAAGATAATCCTATTTTGACTAGATTAGTTAATTAAGGTAGTGTTTAAGTTTAACAAAGTAACTACCTTATCCAAAAACTCCAAGTTTCCTAATCTTCCAAAATTCTCCAAGATTTTCAGGACTTTCAAAATAGGCAGAATTAGAGTCCAACCAGAAATCAACCAGACGAGGCCAATCACGGACTGCCACGTAGGACAGCCCACGCGCGATCACCAAGGCGGCGCGTGAGCTACCTGCGGCAGCAGCCGCTGCACGCGGCTGCGTGCGGCAGCGAGCAGCCGTGCACAGCAGCGCGTAAACAGCAGCCCGAAGGCTGCTGCTGCGCGCAGCGTGTGCGGCTAGCGTGCTGCCAGCACGCTGCCGTTGGCAGCGGCTTGCGGTGGCTGCCCAGCCGCGGTGCGCTGCCGCGCACCGCCGCGTGCCACCGCGAGTCGGATCTAATAAAAAAAAATTTGTTTCTTCGATTACCCACAGATTTAATTCAACAAACCCAGTCAATTAAATCCTAATTCAAAATAACATCAACATGATAAAATTTTCGAATCCTAAATTAAACATTAACTCCAAGTTAATTAAACATACATCCTATAACATGCACAGTTAAAGAACTAGCCACATAAATCAAACATATGATTTAATAAACACAGAATTCGCAAATTCATATATATACAAAGCCTAGAGTTGGCTCTGATACCACTGTTGGGATTCGGTAAGAAAAACAGCCCTAGGCACAGCGGAATATAAAAAAATTTCTAGGGCCTCTTAAAGAATCTTGCCAGGATATTCTCTGGTTGTATATATATGAATATAATTAAACGACAGTATAAGTTTTCTCGTTTATACCTGTCTCCTTGCAAATCCTCGGCTAGCAAGACGAACTCTGAATTCTGCCTTGGTAAGATCGACCCACACCTTTGCTTAGCGCCCCACGTGTTGCGCCTCTACGAGTTGATACACCACAATATCACGAAAATTAATATATCCTAATCAACTGGAACATAGGGTATATTAATATCTAGGTTTTAGAACAACTTTAGAACGAAGAATCGAAGACGAAAATTCTTCCTAAAGTGGAAGTGAGTTCGGCCGATCCAGGGAGGGAGAGGGAGAGAATTTTGCTCTTCTTGATTTTTCTTGTGGAGTTGTATGTGAGATATGAGACCTAGTCTCTTATTTATATATATCTCATAAAACCTTATCCTTCTAGGATTAGGATACTAATTCTCCTACATGGGCCATGGCCCTCTTTAATTAGAAGACTAAGTCTTCTAATTAATTCATGGCCCATATTAATTAATCTTTCAGGGCTTTATTTAATCTCCCAATTAAATAGCCCAATTAATTAATTAAACTCCAAGTCTAATTAAATTAATTATTCCATTAATTAATTAAATCATAATTAATTAATTTACTCATAAATTAAATTCCAATTTAATTTATAATCTTGATCCAATTCCAATTGGATCCATCTTCGTTCCATATGGGTCGACCCAGTCGACCCACCCATTTAATCGACCCAGTCGATTTTGACCCAGTCGACCCAGTCAACTGGTTCGTTCCTACTTCCTCGCTTTCGCTTCATGTGTATTGTGTATGCCCCCGTAGGTTCACCACATAATTGGCCGCGGGTTGTAATTAAATATTATTTAATTACTCGAGCAATTAATACTCTAAATTAATCGAACACTCTGTCGATCAATCATTCCAAAATTAGCACCCCTGCTAATTTGGGAATTCTCCCACACTCCACGGTCGATGTCCAGTCACAAGCCCATGGAGCCCAATCACTGGTGAATTAATTCAGTGAACCTTTTTATCATTTCCAATTTCCATATACGACACAATCTCTCCATCGATCAATCTCCCAGTCGAGACTTAAGGGTATGGTCTTTCATCGGATTCCCTTATCTTTTGTCTTGACCTTATGTTCTCTGATCTCGAAATAAATTCTCTTTGACTTGTTCTTTATGAGCTACTCACATAAAGTCGTCAGTTACCTTGGCCAAGGATTTCATCAGAATTAATTTCTCACAGAAATCCATAGGAGAATTTCTCGACCTATCAAGTCGAGTCAATGGATCCTTTGTTGATGATATGAATCTGCATACGAGTTCCTCTATACCCAACATGAGTCCACAGAGACTTTCTGGCGATCCCCAGTCAGTCGGAACTCACATCAAAGCATAGACGTTCTCGCACCAGATAAACCCTATCATCTCAAGTTGTTAGGGATCGTTCCTCGTATACTATTGTAAATTGAAATAACTTCAACCCCGATATGCGACTACAACTTCCATGGTGAGTTATTTCCTAATTGGGGTATTCAGTGCGCTTGTCATCCCAGCAAGCCACCCACTTATGTGTATCGACTATCCCAGTCACGCTCGTGGACCCCAGCGTCCTCCAGTTCATCGGAGTATACACAATAGTGAGAGTCTAACCGAATCCAACGATGTCCTATCTCGATTGGATTCTACGACTCTTGAATATATTCTAGATCACGGCCTTGGAGATCAGTCCACGGGTTGTCCCATAGCCCTGTGATCTAAGGACTTCTATCCTTATGCGTAGACAAATATTACATAAGATAAAGTTGACCATTTAATAAAAGTGCATTTACTAATCAAAATTGAATAGTTCCTCATTAATTACAATTAATGCTAACCATACAGCTGGCTTGCAGGACACTATTTCTATCAATCTCCCACTTGTCCTAAAGCCAGTCTTTTATGTTCTTGAGTCCCATCTTATGCAGATGTTTCTCAAATGGCTTTTGAGGCAGAGGCTTCGTTAGTGGGTCCGCCGTATTATCTTCTGAGTCGACACGTTCCATCTTAATGTCTCCTCTACCAATGATATCTCTTATCACATGGTATCGTCTCTGTACGTGCTTGGATTTCTGATGAGATCTCGGCTCCTTTGCTTGCGCTATTGCCCCATTATTATCGCAGAAGATAGTAATGGGCTCAACAATGCTAGGTATCACATCCAGTTCCTGGATGAAGTTCCTCATCCAAACACCTTCCTTTGCTGCGTCACTCGCGGCAATGTATTCTGCTTCAGTGGTTGAATCCGCGGTTGTTTCCTGCTTGGAGCTCTTTCAGCTAACCGCACCGGTGCATTCGATGCAGCTAACCTCATCCACTATTTCTATCATGAATATTACCACAAAGTTGTCCAAGTAAGGTCTAAATATTCGATGCATCATATCCATGAAAGCAGCCGGTGCATTTGTTAATCCAAATGGCATTACTACAAACTCAAAATGACCATATCTTGAGTTGAATGCAGTTTTGGGGATGTCTGTCTCCCGAATCTTTAATTGATAGTACCCTTGTCTAAGATCCAACTTTGAGTATACTTGTGACCCTTGTAGTAAATCAAATAGCTCATCAATGTGGGGTAGTGGGTACTTATTCTTTATAGTGACATTATTCAGTCCTCGATAATCAATGCACAATCGAAGAGATCCGTCTTTCTTTTTAACAAACAAGACTGGTGCTCCCCAAGGGGAGGAACTAGGTCGAATGAACCCTCGTTCAATCAGATCTTGTAACTGAGTTTTTAATTCTTTTAACTCAGCAGGAGCCATACGGTAAGGAGTTTTTGAGATGGGTGCTGCACCGGGTAGAGTTTCAATCACAAACTCAATTTCGCGATCAGGAGGTAGAGAACTTAGTTCCTCAGGAAATACTTCTAAGAATTCATTTACTACTGGTACTTCCTCTATTTAAATCATGTCCTTTGGTTTATTTATCAAATAGGCCAAAAATCTGTAACCTTCATTTTTCAAGATTTTCCTTGCTTCAATAGCCGAGATGATAGAAATGGGTTGTGGTTTTTCATGACTACCCTCAAGTCCTTTTTGGTTATTTTTGCTAAGTTTTATTTCTTTCGTATAGCAGTTTAGCTCTGCTTGATGTTGATACAACCAATCCATTCCTAAGATAACATCGTATCCCTGGATGTTTAGTTGGATTAAATCGGCCGGGTATATAACCCCATCTATTGTAATTGGACATGCCTTAAACACCAAATTAGTAGTTTCACTACTACCCATAGGAGTGCAGACTTCAAATTCGTATGGTAATTTTTCTGTCTCAAGATTTAGTTTTGTAGCAAATAAGGTAGCAATAAAGGAATGGGTAGCTCCTGGATCATATAAAGCATTACCAATGTGGTTAAGTAATTGAATTTTACCTTCCACCACTGCGGACGGGTCTATTGCCTCCTTATTACCCTCCAATGCATAAACACGGGCAGGAATCTTAGGCCTCTCTGTTCGAGAATTCGATGGACCGCCTTGTTTTCCTTGAGGTGCCGACGATGGATTTCTTGCCCTTGGGCAATCTTTGATTTGATGTTGTTCACTTCCACATGCTATACATCGTCCATTCTTTTTCCAGCATGATGCTTCATTGTGACTTGGGTGTCCACAAAAATTGCATGGTCCAATCTGCTTAGGTTTAGTTTGATGGTTAGTAGGCCTTGCCTTATTATTATTTGGCTTTCTAAAGTTTGAATGCCCTGTCTTAGGGTACTTTTTCCCTTGATCAAATCTCCCTACATTCTCCCATGGTCGATTCCTTTTAAGATGTTCAAACTTCATCAGTTCCTTCATTTCCGATTCAACTTGTAAAGCTTTTTCAACAGCTTTTGAATAGGTAGTTATATCTGTCGAAAGCAGTGCCCACCGTAATTCTAATTTTAGTCCTTCAATGAATCTTCTCATATTGGATTAGCCGCGTGAATCGAGCCTCATATTGAGAAACTGTCAACATATCTTGAGTTAAATCCATGAATTCTCTTTCACGTCGGTTTCGTACTACTTGGGGTATGAATTTTGTGTTAAACTCAATCACAAAATTATCCCACATTCGCGGAGTATCGTCTACCCTCCAACGTTCTTCCACCACTCTCCACCAATTGATAGGATAGTGCCCTGCAAGCCAGTTCTGTTAGCTTGTAATAGATCTATCCTGTATGAAACGATCTTTGATTTTATAATAATACGCATGTTTATTTATATATGTATAAGAATAAACAATGGCCAACTTCATCTTTCGCGAATACATTTAAGCGATTGGTTGAAACCCTTAGATTACATTTGACTATGGGACGATTCACTTCAGTACTGAGTGCAATCATGAAACAGTCTCAAAGGTCGTAATCTTAAATCTGTTCCAAGTCATAGATTCCTAAACGAGACAGGGTATCGTAGGAATCACCAAGACTTGTACAAGTATGCATGATTCACATGGAGTGAATTTGTAGTGTTTCATGAACAAGGAATTTGAGTCCAGTGCATACGAGTAGGTGGTTCAATGGAGGATTGAACGCATCGAACGACCCGAACAGAGAAACCCATTGTGGAAGCGCATGACGCATATCGGTGATGGGATGTTTCTCAAGGAATATAATAGTGTACGATTTAGTCCTTTGACTTGAGGTACTAGGGCGAATTCGGTGCATGAAAGTGCGTACTTAGATCTAGGTATAGGCCACGTAGCTTGGTCATAACATGCCTAGGTTGGGTGCGTATGGACATGTGCGCGAGTGGTTAGTACCGATATGGAATCTATTGACTCACCGTAATGGGTGAGAGAATTTCCTATACGATTCTTAGATAATATATCCAAGGATTCTGCGGCCGCAGTCGGTGACGGATTTGGAAAGGGGTTTCCAAATTTAGAAGGTCACAAAGGTATATTATCCTGAATTAGAAAGTATAGCTATCGAGACAAATTTAGAGGTGCCGATCAATTCACACATCCTAAGTCTTGATCGGGAATATTAGTCGATAGAAGGACCGTATGTACATGGCAATTATATGAGACGAGGTTCACAAATATCAATTCACCTGAAATTGGGCTTCATGGGCTTGTGGCTAGACATCGACCATGAAGTGTGGGTACTCCTGAATTAATAGAGGATTTAATTCTAGGAGTGGTTAATTAAAGGTTGTTTAATTAACCGGAACAATTTATTGTTCATAAATTAAATCACGAGGGATTCGTGGGCCTGCTGCCAGTTGATGGTGAACCCAGAGGGTCACACACAATACAATTGGACGGTGACTGTTATAAAAGGACATGAAAGGAATTAATTGATTTAAAGGTAATTAAATCAATTAAATGAATTAAAAGTATTTAATTCAAGTGGGAGATTAATTAATTGGCTAACTTAATTAATAATTGAGTTGCTAGTTAATTAAAAGAAATATTGATTTAATTGGACTGGGCATTTAATTAAAGTAGTTAATTAAATGGAGGATTGCAAGACATGGGCTTCTATTAATTAAAGCCCATAAGGAGTCTTGCAAACCCTAGGTCAGAAGGAGTCTATAAAAGGGGAACTACATGAGCTTAAAAGCTACCACCTAAGAAAGAAAAACCCTAGCCTCCCTCTGCCCTAAAAGCGCCGCCCCCTCTCCAAGCAAACCCTAGCCGCCGCCGCCACCACTAGCCGCCGCCACTGTGCTGCCGTGAGCTCCTTGGTGCCGCCGCCGCCGAGATCTCCTCCTCCATTGTATTAGATCTTGATTTGTCAAGAGATCTCATACAATCCTTCAATAACAAATCTCCTGCATCGAGTTCTGAGCCTAAGATCTTGAGGTGTTGCCAGAATCCAATTGGTGTGGACTATCCCTGGAGGTGAGACAATTGGATCACTCCTGTGAACCGGATCAGAATCAGAATCGAAGACCGGAGGTTTCCACCACCTTGCCTGTGGTGAGGTATATCGCAAAAACCCCCTTTGTTAATTCATTGTGTGCGTTTTTGTTTAAGTTTTTGTATACATAATATGGAGACATCTTTTATGGGACCATTGGATACCTCGAAAAATTTTAAATTCCGCACTTTGTTGTTTGACAAATCGAGCTATATCCCAACAGTGGTATCAGAGCCAACTCCATTATTATTATACAAAAGCCTGAACATAATTGTGTTCACCGTATATGTTTAATTATATGTATGAGAACACGTGATAATTATGTTCTGTAAGTTGATTCTTGCTTGTTATGACTAGATCTATCAATGGGTAAAACTGCTTTTCAAGATCTGTGCCGTTTTTATAGTTTTTGAAAACTTCAGGACTTTTGGGGTAGAAATCGCAAATCAGGGTTTTTGAGGGCTGAAAATTCGAAATTTTTGAAATCTGAAAATCTGAAAATTCTGGACTATTTTTGCAATTCTGGTCGCACGGTTTTTGGGGTCGTTTTGCAATTTCTGAAAACTTAGGGGCTGTTTTGCAATTACCGAAACTTGAGGGGTCAATTTGAAAAATTGAAAATTTTCAAAATTCAAAATTTTATTTTCTGGAATCTGCCCGAAACTGCCCAGGGGTGTTTTTGTAACTTTTTAAAAGTTTTGGGGTCAAAGTGCAATTTTCGAAAGTTGAGGGGCCGAAAATGCAATTTTCAAAAGTTGAAAAACAGATTCTGAAATTGAGCAGAAAATTAATTTTTGTTTACCCGGATATTTATTTTGTCATAATTAGTAGTGACTAAAAAGCAAGAATCATAGGAAGTCTATTTTAAAAGGATGTTTTAAAATTAAGATAGAAGAAAGTAAAAGATGTTTACATGTTTCTTGCTCTACGTGAACTGTTTACGTGGTTTTCGATCGAGACGAGCCTTGACCTTAGGGTAGATGTGATTGGTTTAATTTATTGCTTGGTTTTTATTGGGCCTGCGAGCCTATTATTGTTTTTGGGCCACTTTGAGCCTTTGTAATAGAATAGGGCTTTACTGCTTTCCTAGTTTAGGATGGAGGCCCATTTACAAGCAAGGTGGGAGCCCAAGAAGATAAGAAGGCCATGTATGCATGGTACAATGTGTAATAGCATAGGGCCTGTTTGAGAACCCTTTAGATTGACCAATTGGGCCAACATCATTGGCTCGATGATGGCCCACATAGGAGGTTCCCGATCGAAAACATATTGTGGTAGTATGCATGCTAGGCTTGTATGGCTTTTATTTATTTGTCGATTTATATTTAGCTACGCGCTAGAATCTAGATCGTAATAAAAGATAAAGCATAACTGAATCGGTGAGATCTCGAGGAGAGTTAGCATAACTTTCAAAACCAGAAACCCCCTCTCGAATTAAATATTAAGTCATATTGGATTAAAATAAAATGAAGCATTTATATAAATCCAAGCCTTCCATCAATAGGGACTAACGTATGTTGTCTACTTATCGATAGAGGTGATCCAGAGTCTGGCACCCGAGTCGAAGAAAGGGACAATACGTGAAATTCCTTGACTCATGTTTTTAACTAAACATGACAAGGGTGAGGACTGGTCGGGATGTGAGGATCGACCGATAACTAGTTACGGAGAACTCACGATCGGGCCCGTTGCTCATCACGATTGATGGGTTAGACTTAACAATTAGTAACACTTATGATGTAGCAGTGCTAGATAAGTGCGAAAGCCGAGGCAAAATAAGCTTGAAGGTTGTGGAGTAACACAATTGGTAAAATGTATACCTACCTGGAGAATTGGTTGTATGGCCACGAGTCGTGGGTGCAATTAATTGCTGCTGGGACGTCAAGACCTACTAGGAATTAAATTTCCCGAGCAATCAAAGGGGTGATTGTTTCGATAAAATAGTGGGAGAACTTTTTCGAAAATAAGTCCAAATTCGATAATTATAAGTATTAGGCATAAGATCAGTTAGCTAAATGTTGTCTTCTTTCCATTTGTAGATATTAAGTACAATGTCTAAGAATCCATTATCTGTTATCCTCGACGCAAACAAATTGAATGGCTCAAACTTTGTTGACTGGCTGAGAAATCTCAGAATCGTCCTCGACTCCGAGCGACGTAGCTATGTGCTCGACACACCCATGCCTACTGCACCCGCAGCACGAGCTAGTGAGGAACAACGAACCGCCCATGCTAAAAGGGTTGATGATGATCTTCAGGTTCGATGTCTCATGCTAGCCTCGATGTCGAATGAACTGCAGAAACAGCATGCTGCCATGCCGCTTGCTAGAGAGATACTTCTCCACCTCCAGCAAATGTTTGGAGAGAGGTCTCGCACCGAAAGGTTCGCGACCACTAAAGAGTTGTTTCATCTCAAGATGGCTGAGGGAAGCAGTGTCAAGGATCACTGTCTGCGTTTCATCAACCTGGTTGAAAAACTAGGGCGATTGGAAGTAGACTTGCACGCTGATCTTAGCACTGACCTCCTTCTCCATACGCTGCCCCGTTCTTTTGACCAGTTCGTGTTGAACTTCAACATGGAGGATAGAACCCTCGCTCTTCACGAACTGACCAATTTGTTGGTAACGGCAGAATCGACTCTCAAGAAAGAGAAGCCGGTAATGATTGCACACCAATCGAAGGCTGCAAAGCCTAAGAGAGGTAAGAAGAAGAAGAAAAGTGTTTCTTCGAAGGCAATCACCAAGGTGGTTCAAAAGAAGCGCAAAAGCCCAGAAGACGAATGTTTCCACTGCAAGAAAGCAGGGCACTGGAAAAGGAACTGCCCAGACTACCTAAAGATGAAATTGGTAGCCAAAGGTATTTTCTTGGTTGAAGTTAATATTTCTATTAACTGTGCATCGTGGGTGTTAGACACCGCAGCAGGTTCTCATATCTGCAATGATTTGCAGGTGATGGGAGCAGTAAGATACCTGAAGCCCGGGGATAGAATCCTGCGTTTTGGAAACGGAGCTAGGATCGCCGCTGAGGCTATTGGGGACGTCGAATTGGTTTTAGGAAATTTTACTTTGGTTTTAAGGGATTGTCTGTACGTACCAACGATAATTAAGAACATCATTTCTATACCAATGCTAGACATTGATGGTTTTAATTTTTCCATTGAAAATGGAGTTTTTAGCATATTTAAAGGTGGTTTAATGTATGCTTGTGGTACTTTGATAGACGGTCTTTATTCCCTAGAACCTGTTAAATCCGACGTCATGCACATTCAATCTAGAAAAAGAAAATATGATAATCAAACTCCACAACTTTGGCACGCTAGACTTGGACATATTTCCAAGAGTAGGATTCAAAAGTTGGTTTCCTCTAAGGCTCTTGAAATAAAGAACTTGGATGAACTCCCAACTTGCGAATCTTGTCTCAAAGGAAAGATGACCAAATCACCCTTCACAGGGAATCCCGAGCGAACCAAGCAAACATTGGATTTAATCCATACTGACGTTTGTGGACCATTGAGTGTCAATGCGAGAGGAGGATTCTCTTACTTCGTAACATTCACCGACGATTTTAGTCGTTATGGATATGTGTATCTCATGAAACACAAATCCGAAACTTTTGAGAAATTCAAAGAGTTTCGAATGGAAGTTGAGAATCAACTTGGACATAGTATTAAAGCACTTCGTTCTGATAGAGGTGGAGAGTACTTAAGCCAAGAATTCCTTGATTATCTAAAAGAGAATGGAATTCTCGCCCAGCGAACTCCCCCTAGGACGCCCCAACTCAATGGAGTGTCCGAGCGGAGGAACCGAACTTTGTTAGACATGGTTCGTTCCATGATGAGCTTTGCTGACCTTCCCTTTTCGTTTTGGGGCTTGGCCCTATTAACTGCATCGAAGATATTAAACATAGTACCTTCGAAGTCAGTGCCAACAACGCCGCACCAAGTATGGTATGGTAAGGCACCCGTGTATTCGTACTTACGAGTATGGGGATCTCCTGCGTATGTAAAGAACAAAAAGGGAGATAAGCTAGATAGTAGATCTAGTTTGTGCAAATTTGTGGGGTATCCAAAGGAATCCATTGGATACCTGTTCTTCGATCCTAAAGAACGTAATACGTTCGTATCTAGGAACGCCCACTTCTTGGAAGAGGATTTCCTCTCCAACCGAAATGGAACAATCGTAGAACTTGATGAAGTCCAGGAATCGGACCCATCCTCACAAACAGTGGGAGCTGAACCAGAATTTACTGAACCTACTAGTACACCTACTCTTCGAAGGTCTGATCGAATTCGTAAGGAGCCAGAGCGATTTGGTTTCATTCACGAAAACGAAAGAGGTGATAATGATCCAAGGACCTATCAAGAAGCGATGTCAGACATAGACTCGGGTGCGTGGCTCGAAGCCATGCAATCCGAAATGGATTCCATGCATTCCAACAAGGTTTGGACCTTGGTCGATCCACCTGAGGGAACTATCCCTGTAGGATGCAAATGGATCTTCAAGCGTAAGCTTGGAATGAATGGAGAGGTTTTAACTCACAAGGCACGCTTAGTGGCGAAGGGGTATTCTCAAAGGCCTGGAATAGACTATGAGGAAACCTTCTCTCCCGTAGCGATGTCCAAATCCATTCGGATATTGCTTGCCATTGCCGCATGGCATGACTATGAGATATGGCAAATGGACGTAAAGACCGCCTTCCTCAATGGAGACATTGACAAGGAGATCTTTATGCAACAACCTGAAGGTTTTGCGTCCAAAGGGAGTGAGCACAAATTGTGTAAACTTCAAAGGTCAATATATGGCCTCAAACAGGCATCCCGAACCTGGAACATACGATTTGATGAGACAGTCAAGGCATTTGGCTTCATCAAAAATGTATATGAACCTTGTGTGTACAAGAAGAATAGTGGGAGTTCGATACAATTCATTGTTTTGTACGTCGATGACATTTTGTTGATCGGAGACGATATCAAGATGTTAGCGCAGACTAAAGCGTGGTTATCCGCGCAGTTCTCTATGAAAGATATGGGAGACGCATCTTACGTATTGGGAATACGTATCTATAGGGATAGATCGAAGAAGATGATAGGACTCTCCCAATCTCAGTACATTAACACAATCTTGAAAAGATTCAAGATGGAAGAATCCAAGAGAGGATTGCTTCCAATGAGACATGGTATCTCTCTTTCTAAGTCTATGTGCCCTACAACTGACGAAGAAAAGACGAGAATGTCTCTCATACCTTATGCCTCTGCTATAGGGAGCATAATGTATGCGATGTTGTGTACTCGACCAGACATAGCACACGCTCTAAGTGTAACGAGCCGCTATCAGTCAAATCCAGGCGAAGAGCACTGGACTGCCGTAAAAGCAATCCTAAAGTACCTGCGAAGGACTAAGGATATGTTTTTGGTCTACGGTGGTAGTGGAGAACTGAAACTTGAAGGATTCACTGATGCAAGTTTCCAGTCTGATGTGGATGACTTCAAATCCAACTCTGGATACATATTCCGCATCAATGGTGGAGCGGTCAGTTGGAAAAGCTGTAAACAGTCTACCACTTCCGACTCAACCACAGAAGCAGAATATATTGCAGCATCAGATGCAGCAAAAGAAAGTGTATGGATGAAAAACTTCATTCAAGAACTGGATGTTGTTCCTAGCATTGCTGAACCTGTAGTCGTCTTCTGTGACAACAACGGGGCGATAGCTCAAGCGAAGGAGCCGAGATCACACCATCAATCCAAACACGTACAGAGGAAATACCATGTTGGATGAAGATGAAGATGAAGGCACTGAAGAAAGTTTGATAAGGGAGGTTTTGATGCATTCCAAAACTTCGTAAAATTGGCTAAGTATGGAGTGACTTAGCTGATAAACTTATCAAGGAATTTTGACTAAGAAATGAAGACATCAGAAGAGTCAAAGTTTCAAGGTCCAAGACTTCTGATCTGCTGAAGAGAAGTTATCAGACTAGTGAAGATCAGCCGACTCAAATCAGATTTGTTCAAGTTTGAGATCAGCCGAGTTCGTCATCAGACTTATACTTTCGTCAGCCAAGTGAAGAAGATCATGAAGTGTTCCCAACGGTAATAAATGCCCCTTGGTGTAATAAATGCTGAAGTACGAGGATATTTAAGACAAATGATTGAAGAAAAGCTTCGCATCAGCCGAGTGCATTTAATGCTGCATTTAATGCTGCCTGCAGAATAGTACTGTTTACAGTACGGACAGACTGCAAAAGAGCCGTTCGCGGATTTTAAGGACCAGTACTCGAGGAATTTGAATCCTGTCTCTCTTCAACGGACATTTTTCAATCCTCAAAGTATAAATAGCTGCAAGAGACGAAGAAGGAACAAGCAACACACTTTCTGAGAGAAATTTCCGAAGCAAAATTCTTTAAGTCTCAAGAACAGCTCACTCATCAGCTGAGTCATTTGTTGACGAAAGCAGAGTTGAAGAATCAAGAAAAATACATCTTCTGAGTGATTTTGTAAACAAGAGTGTTGTGCGGAGTTGTGATCCATCTTTGTGAGTGATCAAACTTCAGAGGATAGGTTTTCTGTGTGATCTCCTATTGCGAACTTGTGGTCGTTTCATTTGTTGTTCGACGCAAGCAGAGTATACTGTAAACTTTGTGATTATAGTATAACCCAAGATCTGAGTGACTTGGAAGAGTGGACTAAAGGATATTTAAATCCATATAACCACTATAAAAATTACTTGTGTTTTTACATTGTTTCAAAACTGCATATCTTCTGTTTGCATAAAAACACATTAAGTTAACTGTTTGAAAAAGAACAAAAAGGAGTTTATAAAACTGGGGAAACATTTTTCAAACTGCTAAGAATACTTGTGAAAAACACTTTGAAAATCCGCTGCAAGTACTCTAAGTATTAAAACTGATTTCTGCAAAATCAGCTAAGTAACTATCAGACGAGTGGTCAACAAGACTGTTCAAAGATTTGTTCGCGAACAGAATTGTAACTTACTAATCTGATCAGCTTAGACTGTTCAGTTGGAGTAAAGTTTTAAAGTTAAATTTGAAAGAAAATTTTAAAGAGGTTTATTCACCCCCCCCCTCTAAACCTCTTCTGACCACTTGGGACCAACAAGTGGTATCAGAGCGGGTGGTTCATTAGAATCAGCTGCCTGATCAACGAGCTTGATCCGAGTGTTTTTCAAAGGTTTTCAAAAGCTTTTCAAAAGAGCATCTTTTTGAAAAACAAAAACTTTTTGAAAAATGGATTGTATCAGCCATGTTCCCCACATTGCTGGTATGTCTTTTGAGGACTGGAAAATCAGAATGGAGATTTTCCTTGCTGCCTATAATGACAACATGCATACATGTATCATTAAAGGTCCATTCAAATTCACCAAGACCATCATCGTAGATGAAGCTCAAATAGTGGTGGAAAAAGACTTAACAGAAATGACAGCAGAAGAAATAAAGCTGTTCAACCTGGACAAAGTCGGAAGATTCATCATGACCAAAGCCCTGGATAATGATCGGTTTGACAAAGTCAAGCATTGCAAAACTGCAAAGGAGATGTGGGATAAGGTTCGTGACATGAGTGAAGGCAATGATGCTATTAAAGAGCATCAGCTCAGTGTTGCCTTGGAGAAGCTGGACAACTTCAAGATGAAGTCTGGAGAAACCATTGATCAGATGGACATCAGATTCACCAGAACTCTGAATGAAGTTTTGAAGCTGGGAAAGACTTTCACTGACAAAGAGATTTCTGTCAGAGTACTGAAGGCTCTACCTCCCAAGTTCAACATGAAGGTGACAGCAATGGAAGAATCAAGAGATCTGGGCAAGATTTCTCTAACAGAGCTGTTCTCCGCACTCAAGGCTTATGAGTATAAACTGCCAAGGATGGGAATTGAAGAAACCTCAACTTCAGGACCCACAGCTGCACTTGTTGCTGCTGAAAATACCAGAAGACCAGCACAGAAAAGCAAAGAAGTGGACTCATCTGATGAAGCCACTCTACTCAACAAAAAGGAGTACACTGCTGGAGATGTAGCATTATTGATGAACAACTTCAAGAAGTTCTATAAGAGAAAGATGAAAAACAAATACAATCATGCTGCTTCTAATTCTAAACCTAATTTTTCTTCTCAGGATAAAGAAGATTATAAATCAAAACTGATGTGTTACAACTGCAGGAAATTGGGACACTTCATAAGAGACTGCCCATATCCAAAAGCAGAGAAGTACACTGAGGAAGAGAAGAAAATGAGAAAAGAAAGAAAGCATCAGAGAGCCAAGGCAATGATGGCTGAAGCAGAAAAGCCAGCTGCTGTCTACTCATCTGATTCAGACTCAGACTCGTCTGATGAAGAATCGTCTGATGAAGAAAAACCTGCTCTCCTGTGCCTGATGGCAAAGGAATCTGATGACTCTGAGGATGAGGTAACTCCTCAAGAAAATGAACTGTTTAATTCTCTAGAGCAAATGATGTTGAATAATACTACTATTGCTGGAGAGTTTGTTAAGCTTAAGGAAGAGATGAACTTGCTAAAAGAGCAAAATAGTTCACTGAAACTTTTAGCTGAAAAGCCAAAAGAATCAGCTGAATATAAACAGCTTGAGCAAGAGCATGAATCTCTGAAAGCTGAATGTGAGGTTTATAAAGGAAAAATCATGGAACTTGAGAAAATCATTGAGTCTCATGATAAGTCTACTGTTGCATCCATGCATACATCTAGTAAACAGGAGACACCTTTAGAAAAGGAAAAATTAGAGTTGAACCATACTGAAAAATTTGTATCAGCTGACAATAGTAAGGTCATTCTGTATGTTCAAACCTCTAGACCTACCTCAACTGAGAAAGTGGTAAAGGAGAAGAAATCTCCTAAGGCTAAAAAGAGCAAAGAGCCTAGTGTAGGAAATCAGACTAGTAAGACCAAACAGCAGAGTCCTAAGAAGTCTGCTGATAAAGCTAAATTGAATCAATCTGTTGGTAAAACTAAGTCAAAATCAAATGAGCAAGCATCTAGTAAACCAAAGAAGCATAAGAATAAGAAAAATCAAAATGCTTGGTATGGAAATGAGTCATATTATGTGCAACCTGCTGCATATCATCCTATGTATCATGCACCTCAATTTCCTAGTTACTATGCACCTTACCCTGCTCATCCAATGCATGCATATCCTGCATATCATGCACCTTACCCTGCTTATGAACATTATTCATATCATACTGATCATCAACATGACTTATCTGATAACTATGATAAAAATGAAACTGTTCATGCTCCTAAAACTCAGAAACCTAAGAAGCCTAAGACTTCAACATCTTGGGTTGTCAAGGGTGGAACTAATCCTTCAGGACCCTCTCAATAAGGGTACCTAAAACAATTTTATTTTTTGTTTTGTAGGTTAGGATTAGGAGTAGGAGTAAAGTAGAGAAGATTTGGTACTTGGACAGTGGATGTTCAAGGCACATGTGTGGAAACATACATGAGTTGACTGATGCAGTTGCTGTGGATGGTCCAAAAGTCACTTTTGGAGACAGCAAAGAAGGCAAGATTAAAGCTAAAGGAAGATTAATCAAGGGAAACATAGAGATATCTGACGTCTCCTATGTTAAAGGCCTAAAGTATAATCTGCTGAGCATAAGTCAATTTTGTGACAAGGGATATTCAGTCATCTTCTCAACAGATAAGTGCTACGTTGAACAGATTGGTACAAAGAAGGTAATTTTATCTGGAAGACGACAAGGAAATATCTACATAGTTGACTGGAATTCTGCTGACAAGAATTCAAGTATTTGTTTGGTGGCATCTGCACCAAGTGAAGTCAGTTGGCTATGGCACAAGAGGATGAATCACTTAAACTTCAAGACCATAAACAGATTAATCAAGAATGACTTGGTAGAAGGGATTCCAAAAGCAGTCATGAGCAAAGACAAGCTCTGTGACGCCTGTCAGAAGGGTAAACAAATCAAGTCATCATTCAAAGAAAAGAAGCACCAATCTTCTGGAAGAATATTGGAGCTGTTGCATATGGACTTATTTGGACCCATTGATCCAGTCAGCAATGGTGGAAAGAAATACTGCCTAGCTGTTGTGGATGATTATTCAAGATATACTTGGGTGATTTTCATGAAGAAGAAAAGTGAAACCAAGGAACATCTCACAAATCTGATGGAACTGATCCAGAATGAGAAGAGTATCAAGATATTGAAGATCAGATCAGATAGAGGGACAGAGTTTACAAACTCTACTGTTGAAGAGTATTGTAATATCAAAGGAATACATCATGAGTATTCTGCTGCTAGAACCCCTCAACAGAATGGTGTTGCTGAAAGGAGAAACAGAACACTGAAAGAAGCTGTCAGAACCATGATAGCTGAAGCTAAGCTGCCACAAAGATTTTGGGCAGAAGCAACAAATACAGCATGTTTTACCCAGAACAGATGTATGATCAACAAAAATCAGAACAAGACTCCATATGAAGTTTGGAACAACAGAAAGCCAAACATTCATTACTTTAAGATTTTTGGTTGTAAATGTTTTGTATTGAATAATGGGAAAAATCACCTTACTGCATTTGCAGAAAAGGCTGATGAAGCTGTCTTTGTAGGATACTCATCTGTTAGTAAGGCTTATAGAGTTTTCAACAAAAGAACATTACTAATAGAAGAATCTATCCATGTAGTATTTGATGAGCCAAGTCAATTTTCTGAAAAGAATCAAAGTGTAAATCAAGATCTGTCTGCTGATTTACAGAAGTTGGACGTTGGAAGAAATGAAGAATATGTTCCCATCATACTACCTAATCTAAGTTCAGCTGCTAATTCAAGTGCTGTTCATAATCACAGTGCTGATTGTCTAACAGACGAGTTGCTAACAGCTGACAGACCAGAGACTGTTCAACAGACGACACGTGTTCAACAGACTACTACTGGAACTCCAACAGTAGTGTTGCAAGATCATAACAGAGGACAACATCCTGATTTGCAACCTGATCTCAGATGGCTCAAGAATCACCCACCTGAACTAGTTATTGGTGATCCTTTAGATAGAGTGAAGACAAGAAGAGCTGCTGCACAAGATGCTATGTTTGTCACATTTCTATCTCAAATAGAGCCTAAACAAATTGAAGAAGCTCTAAATGACTCCTTCTGGATAGAAGCTATGCAAGAAGAGTTGAATCAATTTGAAAGGAATGAAGTCTGGTACTTAGTTTCTAGACCAAGTCATCAAAGAGTAATTGGCACTAAGTGGGTATTCAGAAATAAGATGAATGAAGATGGTGTTGTCACCAGAAACAAAGCAAGACTAGTGGCCAAGGGTTATTGTCAAGAAGAAGGAATTGACTTTGATGAAACTTTTGCACCAGTAGCAAGACTTGAAGCAATCAGACTGTTTCTTGCCTATGCTGCTCACAAGAACTTCACTGTCTATCAGATGGATGTGAAGTCTGCTTTTCTCAATGGAGAATTGCAAGAAGAAGTTTATGTTGAACAACCTCCAGGATTTGAAGTCTATCAAGAAGAGGACAAAGTATATCGTCTGAAGAAAGCCCTTTATGGACTAAAACAAGCTCCAAGAGCATGGTATGATACCCTATCTGATTTTCTTTTAATTAAAGGATTTCGTAAAGGTAAGGTAGATAAAACCTTGTTCACTATTGAATGGGAAAATCATATATTACTTGTGCAAATATATGTGGACGATATTATTTTTGGTTCAACTAACCAACAGATGTGTGATAAGTTCTCCAAGCTGATGCAGAATAAGTTTGAAATGAGCATGATGGGTGAACTTAATTACTTTCTTGGATTGCAAGTTAGACAGTTGCCTGATGGAATATTCATCAGCCAAGCAAAGTACACAAGAGATCTGTTTAAGAAATTTGGTATGGAAACTAGCTCAACAGCTACCATTCCTATGTCTACAAGTCTTCGTTTGGATAAAGATGAAGATGGCAAATCAGTGGACATAACCAAATATAGAGGCATTATTGGTTCATTGTTGTATCTAACAGCAAGCAGACCTGACATAATGTACTCAGTTGGAGTCTGTGCAAGATTTCAATCAAACCCCAAAGAATCTCATCTCTTAGCTGCCAAGAGAATATTGAAGTATGTTAAAGGCACTCAAGAATTGGGATTGTGGTATCCTAGAGAATCTGGATTTGAACTCATTGGTTATTCAGATTCAGACCTTGCTGGCTGCAAGATTGACAGAAAGAGCACAACAGGTGCCTGTCAGTTCTTAGGCAGTCGTCTGATCTCATGGATGAGTAAGAAGCAAACCTCAGTTTCTATATCTACTGCTGAAGCTGAATATATAGCTGCTGGAGCTTGTTGTGCACAGATACTTTGGTTGAAGCATCAACTAGAAGACTACAATATCAAGATCAGTGGAATTCCAATCTACTGTGACAATACAAGTGCAATCTCTCTTACTCAGAACACTACAAGTCATTCAAGGACTAAGCATATTGAGATCAAGCATCATTTCATTAGAGATCATGTGGAAAAAGGCAATGTAATGATTGAGTATGTTCATACTGATAATCAGATTGCTGACATTTTCACCAAACCTTTAAGTGAAGTAAGGTTTTCAACCTTAAGAGCTGAGCTAGGACTACTTAATTTGGAAGCATAAGCTGAGGGGGAACTCATCAGAAGACTGGAGTTCAACAGCTTAGCAATTCGTTATTATCTTCAAGGATTAACTCTCAACAGACTAGTTAACTTATGAATTCTTAAAACTCAGGGGGAACGTGTAAGACTAGCGGTACTTCTGAATTAAAGATGAAATTTGTTAATGACAGTTAGTTGAAGTTATGTTTTCATCAGAAGACTCAACTATCGAAGATTGAAGTTATCTTATCTAGCTGGATTGACAAACAGCTGAGGAAGGTTATCAGCTATTGGCATTCTCTGATAACAGCATTGTCATCAGGACAATAGTCCATCAGATAAGTGTTTTTATACTCATCTGATTACTTAAGTAAAAGCGAACTATTTAAAAACGTTTTATCCAAAACACGCCTTTACAAGTAAACTGTCGGGCGGTACATTTTCCCGCTCCTCATTAAAATATCTTTTGAATTCGAAAGGTCGTAACTGACGCCGCACGATCAGCACTGACAGAAAAACGGATCTAACGGTTGGCAGATATCACGGAAACCGAAAAACCCCAACTCTATAAATCCTCATCTGATCAGTCGAGTAGCTCTTTACGAACCCTAAACTTTCAAAAGTACTTGTGAGAAAATTTTAAACAAGTTTTCTGCAAAAATCCTTTCCTTTTCACTAACTCTCAACAGATTAAAATGGCTGCTGAAGGTATGTTCTTAGACTATGAAGCCTATTATCAATCTGGTACAAGTTTGATGAAAGAATTGTTGGAGAAATTCAAATCGGCACAGTTGATAAATTTCATGGAGTACAACGAGGGAATAATCTGGACTGACCAGGTTATGGAGTATTACTCAACGGCAAAGGCTGACTATCACAAACTAGAAATCAAAGCAAAAGTGGGTGACAAATCTGTTGTCATCACTCCACAAGTTCTTCATGAACAGTTTGGTTTGCCTAAGTCTGGAAGACACGAAGTTATCGTGCTGACTGAAGAGAAGCACCAACAGTTTTGGGCGATCTGCGCCAAGGAAGGAGAGATGTTGTCTGGCAACATCAGAAAGAAACAGCTTAAGGATGAATATCAGCGGATGGCTGATATGGTGTCTAAGCTGATTGAAAATTGTACTTTTTCTCTAGATGCTGTCACAATGAAGCGTTTCAGCATCATGGCTGCCGTATACTATGGAATAGAGGTAAACTGGTCCATCATAATTTGGTATATACTTGCTGATTTTCTGGAAGTGAAGAAGGGAAAAGGCCCTTACACCAACCACAGAATCACTTTAAGTTACCTCTTATCAAAGATGGGCTGTGTCATGTCAAATGGCAAAGAAATTCACAAGTCCAAAGCAATGAACAAGTACCTACCTGTTCAGAAGAGGAAGGCTGATGAGCCTGAAGGAGAAGAAGTTGAGGAACCAAAGGAGGTTCCTGCCAAGAGGCAAAAGAGGTTAGTCAAAACAGCAAGTCTGGCTGTTGAGACTAAAAGGAAGAGGGCTACTGATGAGCCCAAGAAGAAAGAAACAAAGCAGTTGGAGAGAGTGACTTCTGCTGAAGCCACTAAAATTGTTGAGAACATAATGGCTGATGTAAGGACTGGATCCCCTGCATCACCATCAAGAACTCCATCAGCAGAGAGACCTGCTGAGAATGTTTCTAAGAGAACAAGAAGTCAGCAGAAGGATACTGCTACTTCAAGAGTTGTTCAAGGTCTGACAAAGAAAACTGCTAGAAAGCAGATGACGTTTCCTGAAGAACCTACCAATCTGGAAAATGTAGCAAGGAAAGATCCTGAAGCTACTCAAAGGCCTGCCGAAACAGTTGAAACTGTTGTGCTTGACGAAGCTGATGAACAACAGCCAAGTAAGGAAGCACCAACAGCTGAGGTTCCCCAACCTCAAGAAGATCCAGATGTCCAAATCATCTATCCCATTGCTGCTGCTCCTATATCATCTGCTGGACCAGCCCCTGCTGATAAAGGGAAGAGAAAAATTGTGCTAAGGAGAAAGAAAGTCTCCAAAGCTGATAAGAAGGCAAGAGAGGAGGCTGAACAGAGGAAGCAAGATGAGCTTGAAGAGAAAAGAGCTCTTGAATTGAGCAAAGCTCAACAAGCAAAGGATGAGGCCAGAAGAAGAATGTCTGCAGCAGAGAGAAAAGCTGCTGAAGATGCTGAATTGGCCATGGTGATTGAACAAAGCAAGGTTGATGCCTATGGACCTGTCCATGGAGGTGGCATCAAGATTGGTGAAGGGCAGACTGAAGAAGACAAAAAGAAGATACTACTGCCTGCTCCCAAAACCAAGTCCAAAGACAAGTTTGAAGTCAGGAAAGCTTTTGAGATAGTATATGCTGATAAGGAGCTTTTCAAGAAGTTTGAGAAGTCTCTAGCATACTATGATCAGAAGATTATGTTGAGGACTATGTTCACCCAGGAGAAACCAAGATATATCAAATGGAGAGATATCAGGCTGAATAGCTCAATAACTGAACTTCAAAACATGAAGGAGTTAGCTGATGAAGAACACTGGGTTCTGACTTGGCTGAAGACAAACTCCATCCAAAAGGCCCTTGATCCCAGTTATGTAAGAGAAGTCATGCATAACTATGCAAAAAGCTTTGCATTGGAGGAGGCCAAGAAGATTAAAAACACCTTGCCTGAAAAGAAAAAGAAATCTGAAGATGCTGAAGAGAGAGCAATTAAGTTTGCTGTTATGACTGCTCTGAAGAGATGGGTTAAAAAGTCAAAGTATCAGCAAGGATGTTCAAGTGACTTGCCACTGCTGCCAAGTATTCAACAAATCATTTTTGGCAAGGAAGTACAACCGTACCATGAAGTCCCTAAGGGTAACAATGCTCCTGTCAACCCTTGGATCATTGTAAGACAGATTAGACAGACTACATGCTTTAATGATGATGGAACCATTACAAATCTGTTCTACGATGATGTCACTGATGAGCACAAGTCTGCTGACAAGCACAAGTCTGCTGACAAGCCTTTGGCTATTGAAGAGCCATCTAAGACTTCTGAAGATCATCAGATGACGGATTTGCAAGATGTCCCTGTTCATCAGGAGACTAAAGAGGAAGAAGCTGATGCCTCTACTTCATTAGGTGATGAACACTCATCACTGATGGAAGCCTTCCAGTTACTTATTGAAAATCAAATAAAAGATATGGAAGAGAGGAATAGTCTGCAGTTACAGAAGATGAAGACAGAATTGATTGAATCTCACACTCATCAAGTGGAAAGAACGCATCTTCTAACCAGCAGTTCTATCAAGTTAGCTATTGATCAGATTCCTATTCCTCAAGATCATTCACTAGAGTTAGTGAATAGCTTAAGAGAGCTGAACCGTAACGTTGAAGATGTGAAGGGTGATGTAAATCATCTTCACACTGCCTTGAAATCAGCTGAGCACAAGATTGCTGATTTAACTGCAACTTTCATTAAAGTCAGTCATGAAGAGAAGGAAATAAATCTGGGGATGTTGCAAGAAGTAGCAAAGGCTGCACAGGAAGTTCAAAATGAAATTGCAACTATCAACCTAAACATTGACTACTTTAATGATAAGACTGATGTCATCAGCACTGACCTTCATCATCTGACAGCTAGTCATGACGTTGTTAATCAGAATCTAAAAGCTTTATGTGCTGAAGTAAGGATTCCAACAGTTGCCCTCAACCCTGCTGTTGAACCTTCTACTGTCATCAGAGTTGATGATGACAAAAAGGGGGAAGATAAAAGGGAAGAACCAGCAAAGGAGTTTGCTGCTGAAGAATCAGCTATGGAACCCGCTGCTGAAGAACCAGCTAAAGAGACCATTACTGATGAACCAGCAAAGGAGTCTGCTGCTGAAGAAACAACTTTGGAAGAAACTGATGCAACTATTAAAGCCAAGGAAACTGAAGACACTACTGACAAGGCTGAAGTACTTGGAAAGGTGGAAGAAGAAGATAAGATTGAAAAAGAAGACACCAAGTACAAAAATACAGATTCTGCCAGAAAAGCTATGGAAGCTCTGAAAGCTCTTCAAGAACAAGAACTTAAAGAGAAGATGGAAGCTGCCAAAGCAACCCTGGAAGAAGAAGTTGATGAAGAAGATGATGATGAAGAATCATCATATGAATATGAAGAAGTGCTCGAATCTGATGAAGAAGCTGATAGTTAGAAATTGAAAAATCAATTGTAATCAGTTTACTTTTTCAGAAATCTCATCTGATGAATTTGTACATGTAATTCACTTTCTATATCAATAAAATGTTCAAGTTCAATCCAATAAACTTTTTCTATCTCAGAAAATTTTGAGGATTACAATCTTTAGTTTAGGTATTCAACAGGTACTAAGCTGAAGTTTTGTCATCATCAAAAAGGGGGAAATTGTTGGATGAAGATGAAGATGAAGGCACTGAAGAAAGTTTGATAAGGGAGGTTTTGATGCATTCCAAAACTTCGTAAAATTGGCTAAGTATGGAGTGACTTAGCTGATAAACTTATCAAGGAATTTTGACTAAGAAATGAAGACATCAGAAGAGTCAAAGTTTCAAGGTCCAAGACTTCTGATCTGCTGAAGAGAAGTTATCAGACTAGTGAAGATCAGCCGACTCAAATCAGATTTGTTCAAGTTTGAGATCAGCCGAGTTCGTCATCAGACTTATACTTTCGTCAGCCAAGTGAAGAAGATCATGAAGTGTTCCCAACGGTAATAAATGCCCCTTGGTGTAATAAATGCTGAAGTACGAGGATATTTAAGACAAATGATTGAAGAAAAGCTTCGCATCAGCCGAGTGCATTTAATGCTGCATTTAATGCTGCCTGCAGAATAGTACTGTTTACAGTACGGACAGACTGCAAAAGAGCCGTTCGCGGATTTTAAGGACCAGTACTCGAGGAATTTGAATCCTGTCTCTCTTCAACGGACATTTTTCAATCCTCAAAGTATAAATAGCTGCAAGAGACGAAGAAGGAACAAGCAACACACTTTCTGAGAGAAATTTCCGAAGCAAAATTCTTTAAGTCTCAAGAACAGCTCACTCATCAGCTGAGTCATTTGTTGACGAAAGCAGAGTTGAAGAATCAAGAAAAATACATCTTCTGAGTGATTTTGTAAACAAGAGTGTTGTGCGGAGTTGTGATCCATCTTTGTGAGTGATCAAACTTCAGAGGATAGGTTTTCTGTGTGATCTCCTATTGCGAACTTGTGGTCGTTTCATTTGTTGTTCGACGCAAGCAGAGTATACTGTAAACTTTGTGATTATAGTATAACCCAAGATCTGAGTGACTTGGAAGAGTGGACTAAAGGATATTTAAATCCATATAACCACTATAAAAATTACTTGTGTTTTTACATTGTTTCAAAACTGCATATCTTCTGTTTGCATAAAAACACATTAAGTTAACTGTTTGAAAAAGAACAAAAAGGAGTTTATAAAACTGGGGAAACATTTTTCAAACTGCTAAGAATACTTGTGAAAAACACTTTGAAAATCCGCTGCAAGTACTCTAAGTATTAAAACTGATTTCTGCAAAATCAGCTAAGTAACTATCAGACGAGTGGTCAACAAGACTGTTCAAAGATTTGTTCGCGAACAGAATTGTAACTTACTAATCTGATCAGCTTAGACTGTTCAGTTGGAGTAAAGTTTTAAAGTTAAATTTGAAAGAAAATTTTAAAGAGGTTTATTCACCCCCCCCCCTCTAAACCTCTTCTGACCACTTGGGACCAACATACCACGTGATCAGGGAGATCATGGGTAGAGGTGACATGCACATGGAGTATGTCAAATCGGAAGACAACGTAGCTGACCCACTAACTAAGCCACTTTCACAAAAGGCGTTCGATAGTCATCTAGAGAAGATGGGACTTAGAACCATAGGTGAATGGCTTTAGGGCAAGTGGGAGATTGATAGGATAGTGCCCTGCAAGCCAGTTCTGTTAGCTTGTAATAGATCTATCCTGTATGAAACGATCTTTGATTTTATAATAATACGCATGTTTATTTATATATGTATAAGAATAAACAATGGCCAACTTCATCTTTCGCGAATACATTTAAGCGATTGGTTGAAACCCTTAGATTACATTTGACTATGGGACGATTCACTTCAGTACTGAGTGCAATCATGAAACAGTCTCAAAGGTCGTAATCTTAAATCTGTTCCAAGTCATAGATTCCTAAACGAGACAGGGTATCGTAGGAATCACCAAGACTTGTACAAGTATGCATGATTCACATGGAGTGAATTTGTAGTGTTTCATGAACAAGGAATTTGAGTCCAGTGCATACGAGTAGGTGGTTCAATGGAGGATTGAACGCATCGAACGACCCGAACAGAGAAACCCATTGTGGAAGCGCATGACGCATATCGGTGATGGGATGTTTCTCAAGGAATATAATAGTGTACGATTTAGTCCTTTGACTTGAGGTACTAGGGCGAATTCGGTGCATGAAAGTGCGTACTTAGATCTAGGTATAGGCCACGTAGCTTGGTCATAACATGCCTAGGTTGGGTGCGTATGGACATGTGCGCGAGTGGTTAGTACCGATATGGAATCTATTGACTCACCGTAATGGGTGAGAGAATTTCCTATACGATTCTTAGATAATATATCCAAGGATTCTGCGGCCGCATTCGGTGACGGATTTGGAAAGGGGTTTCCAAATTTAGAAGGTCACAAAGGTATATTATCCTGAATTAGAAAGTATAGCTATCGAGACAAATTTAGAGGTGCCGATCAATTCACACATCCTAAGTCTTGATCGGGAATATTAGTCGATAGAAGGACCGTATGTACATGGCAATTATATGAGACGAGGTTCACAAATATCAATTCACCTGAAATTGGGCTTCATGGGCTTGTGGCTAGACATCGACCATGAAGTGTGGGTACTCCTGAATTAATAGAGGATTTAATTCTAGGAGTGGTTAATTAAAGGTTGTTTAATTAACCGGAACAATTTATTGTTCATAAATTAAATCACGAGGGATTCGTGGGCCTGCTGCCAGTTGATGGTGAACCCAGAGGGTCACACACAATACAATTGGACGGTGACTGTTATAAAAGGACATGAAAGGAATTAATTGATTTAAAGGTAATTAAATCAATTAAATGAATTAAAAGTATTTAATTCAAGTGGGAGATTAATTAATTGGCTAACTTAATTAATAATTGAGTTGCTAGTTAATTAAAAGAAATATTGATTTAATTGGACTGGGCATTTAATTAAAGTAGTTAATTAAATGGAGGATTGCAAGACATGGGCTTCTATTAATTAAAGCCCATAAGGAGTCTTGCAAACCCTAGGTCAGAAGGAGTCTATAAAAGGGGAACTACATGAGCTTAAAAGCTACCACCTAAGAAAGAAAAACCCTAGCCTCCCTCTGCCCTAAAAGCGCCGCCCCCTCTCCAAGCAAACCCTAGCCGCCGCCGCCACCACTAGCCGCCGCCACTGTGCTGCCGTGAGCTCCTTGGTGCCGCCGCCGCCGAGATCTCCTCCTCCATTGTATTAGATCTTGATTTGTCAAGAGATCTCATACAATCCTTCAATAACAAATCTCCTGCATCGAGTTCTGAGCCTAAGATCTTGAGGTGTTGCCAGAATCCAATTGGTGTGGACTATCCCTGGAGGTGAGACAATTGGATCACTCATGTGAACCGGATCAGAATCAGAATCGAAGACCGGAGGTTTCCACCACCTTGCCTGTGGTGAGGTATATCGCAAAAACCCCCTTTGTTAATTCATTGTGTGCGTTTTTGTTTAAGTTTTTGTATACATAATATGGAGACATCTTTTATGGGACCATTGGATACCTCGAAAAATTTTAAATTCCGCACTTTGTTGTTTGACAAATCGAGCTATATCCCAACACCAATGTCTTGCTGAATCTTCTAATCGAAATGTAGCGAGGTTGATCTTTTGTGCATCGGTATAGTTTAGTACACAGAAAATATTTTCCATTTCGGAAAGCCATAGTTCGGCTTTTCGATCATCAGGCTCCCCGAAGAATTTTGGGGGTTGGAATCGAAGAAACCTTTCAAGGGTTTGATCTGTAGTTGGTTGAACCGTCAAGTTAGTGGAGATGTTGGCTTGTGATTGTTGTTGACAAAATTCCATGTATTGTTGCATGAATGTGAACATCGTTGGGAGTTCGGAATCCCCATTTCTGGAAATTAGTGGTTGTCCATTAGTGGTTTCCGGAGTGACATGATCTTGCTCATGGTTTGGAACATCTTCGTCTTGAGTCGGTGTTTCATTTGTTTGGACATTTGGCGGGAATGTTGTCGGTGGAACCTCGGGTACCGAAGTTGTTTGTTTTCTTGGTCTGCCTGGTCGTCCCATTCTACTAGACATACACATGTAAGTTATTTAAACATCATAAATTAGTATTAGTATTTATTATTTTCTATTGTAATAAAATACTCAAATAATTTTGTAAAATAAAGAAAGTGAACATACTAATTTTGTGATTCAAGGCCTTATCCAAACCTAAACTCCAGGTAATCCGATCTTAATCTACGAATCATGCCCCTAAGTTTCTAGTTCTAGGCTCTGATACCACCTGTGGCGCCCCGACTAGGTCACTTAGCTCGAAATAAAACATTAATTAACTATTTGAACTAGCCGTGCGTCAACTAACTGAACAATAGATAAAATTACATTATAACCATTCATCATAGCGGAAATAACGAAATTCTAAGGTCTTCAGGAAGAAGGGACTACGACCCCACTACCCGACCCGTACGTAGATAAAATTTTACATCAATTTACAACGAACTTTTCATCATTTAATTATTCGATAAAATATATAAGTACGACACTGAATAGACCATGTCAATCCATATCACCGTGTTTCCACCTCTAACTCATGTCGCTAATCTGAGAAAATAAACAAAGAAAGGCGTAAGTCTTATTTGACTTAGTGAGGATTTATAATACTGGATTGAGGTTATGAGTAATATGATCAACAGTAATATTATGATCCATGTATGAATAAGAATTAGAATGTAATAGTCCTGCGAAAGATTATTAGATGATTTGAAATAACAAAGTAATCGAATTACAATAAACGGGAATTCAAATAAACATTTCGAATATGAATCTGGTAAAGTAATACATTCAACCCAACTTCTGAAAATTAACATCCTTATACCTCCCTACGAGGAGCGACCTCGCAAACAAAACGGAATGACATGCTCGAGTACATGTCGACCCAGTTGAGAGTACAATTACCTCCAACTATACTTATCAACTGGATCACGGTGGGGTACTTAACAATGAGACCATACACCGACGGCCCGATACCGCCCAGCAGTCACCATTATTAGTCCCGGGGCCCAACTTCCCAAGAGCGTCCTCAAGGGTATAAATAGTTAAAGTGAACTTGGAGCCGGACATTGTCCGTTGTTCATTATAATACCACTTACCAGATGGAGTAGAAATAGAAATTGAAGAATGCAAGACTATTAAAGGATTAAGAAACGTATTAAAGTTAATTACCTTAAAAGATATAAAAGCTGAAATCAACCTCGAGATTAATGTAAATGGATCAATATGGTATAAAATGAATAGCTCAAAATAAAGGAAATGAAATATTGTCAAAAGATTGAGAGTTTTAGAAAGGAAGAATTTTCTCAGGGCAAATGCCGAATTTGAAGAAGAGAAACCTCACCTTATGTTGAAGAGTGGTTGTTTAAGCTTAATCCTTGTTATCAATAGATCCCTCGATACCTAAGTATAGCAAAATAAAAAGGACCAATGTTACAGATGATCTTATTAGTTTGATTAAGTATCCCTGAAAGTGTATCTCACCGTTCAAGTTTGATAGTTTGCATGTGGTCTTTACATGAATTCGTATTTTACATAATAGTCTTATAAAAGTTTATGAATTCAAAAGTAGTTCCAAGTATTAGTTTACGCATCCCCTTTTCCCCAAATCAAGATATGAATGCAAGCAATGTTAGTTCTTTGATAAGTATGATTTTACCTCATTCTACATATACCGTTTCGAATGAAAAGACATCCTTTAATATCGATAAATCTAATTAAGAGAAAACTAATCAAATAAGCCTAAGTAATCATCAATATTCTCAATTTATATAAGTTAAAGCTAATAAGACTATCATAAGTAGTTATCAATATGCATAATTATACTCATTCAAGTTAATTAAGTTTTAGGATACTTTAGCCATAGTTCTTTTAAGAAATTAGCATTTGGTGTACTAATTAGTTAACTTCACTTTATCCTATAGACCTTGTACAAAAGTTAAATGATATTCCAATTAATTTCTTCATATATGTTTCATCACCTCTTTGTTAAACATATCTAGATACTAAAACAAATCATTCATTATATTCAAGTCTTCAAGCCAATTCAAGCAATCTTGGTTATTTAAAAAAAATCACCATATCCTTTTATCTTTAGTAGTAATGAAGTTCCATAAATTTAGTAAGGACAATCCAAATAATCAAAGAATTCATCAAAGGTCATATTTTATTCTTGTCTTAGATAAGTTATATCTTTTAAAGTAGGAGTTTTAATGATCAAAACAAGTAAAGTAATCATAACAATGACTTTATAAAATTTGTATGAAAGACTTATATACTCAACTACTTAGTTTATCCAATGATACATAACACATGAACCCATACCTTGAATATTTTTCTTATACAAATTTAGAGATTTATAAGTAATTTATATATTAGTTTACACCTCTCTTTTGTCCTTTCAAACAAAATCAAGATATAAATGAAAGAAAGTTAATTCTTCAACAAGTATGATTTTATACTACTTTGATTGAAAATGCATCCTTTAGTAATATGATAATTATAATCTCAATTCTATATCCAAATGAAACCTACACAAGTAATTATTAGTTTTCTTATAACTATCAAAACTAAGTAACTCATAGTTCTATGGTAATAAGTTTGCTTAAAAGTTAATTCAATTGTTTAGCCTCATTTTATTTTTTTTCAAGTTTCTTCCTTGCTCTTTGATTCTTTATTTCTTCATATCTCTTTTATCACTTCCTACCTTCAATCCATAGTAACAATAACCATCTATGTTTAGTTCTTCAACCAAAAAGTTTAACTATCTAAAAAAAAAAAAACCTCTTGTGTATTACCTTCTCCATTTAGTGTCATTTTATATCTAAATTTAACAATTAAACTTCCTCATGACATTATCCATCTACCAAGGTGTTAAAAGATGGTTTAATTGCATAAAAACAGCAAGGAAAGTTGAAAATAACAATTTTAGAACAAGAATTTGAAAACAGTCCCGAAACAGTCCAGCGAGTGGATTTCACTCGCCGATACTGTTCCGAAAACGCGCCGATAGCGACCCCACGCGCCGGCGGTGTTCGACACCTCCCATACACCTTCATTCTAGATCGAGTCCTCTTTTCAATGGTACAGACCTTTCTCAAAATGACCCAGCCAATAAAAAGTTATAGCTTAATTACAGTGGTCGCGCAAAAACAGGGGATAGGTGAGTGTTTACCTTGTGTTCTCCTTCTCTAGCAATGAATCATGGAAGTTCTTGAACCTACTCACTTCTTATGACTTAAGGGTCACTAGAAACAGTGGAGAAAAGAGTTTTAGCTAGGATTAAGATATTTTAAATGAATTGAAATGATGAAGAACATTGTTTACCTCTAAGCTTTACTACCCCTTTTTCTAAGCTTGGGAGAAGACTAGGCTTGGAGAAAGACTAAGCTTGGGAAGAGCTCCATGGCTTCTAATAGATGATCGTTCTTATCTTTTTGGGTGCAATTGAAGAAGGGAAATTGAGCCTTTATTTATAGGAAGAAGAATGGTAATTTGGTAATAAGTTTGGGGTAGTAGGTTTAGTGGTAAATTTGATGATATGGGTTATTTTGCTATTAGAGTGAATTTCACTTTTGACCTTTGTTTTTCTATAATGGTTAGTTTAAGTATAATAATTTTTATATCGAGTTACTCGGTTTGTTTTGGGTACGTTAAAAGTTTGTTTCGAGTTCGGTTTGATAGTTATATATATACGATCGTTCTATTCCAATCTATTGAGTGTGTGCATAAAAAAATAAGAAAAATAAAAAATAAAAAAAATATATATATATATATATAAAAATTATCGGTGTATTACAGTACGACACCATGTCTACGTTAGATACTTGCTATTTCATATATTTTTTTAACTAAAATTCGTACATTTACATTTGAATTTCAGTTCTATGTGCATCATACAACGGACATACAATTTTGATCTCTTACGAAAGTATATGAGTTTATTGTCCATTGGCTTACTCCATCATCTGCCAAAAGTAAAAAACTGGAAGCTTCAGAGAAAAAAGTTAGGGTATTTATATATACGTACATATATATTTGTGTGTATTTGCATGATTTGATTGATCATATTTAAATCTAATTAATTATCTTAAATTTTGAACTCCCGGTCATCTACTTCTCATGGACTTAGAGGTGATAAGTTGATCAAAGAAGTACTAGTGGGTTTATTTGATTATTCTATGAATGAAGTTTTCCGATTTGAAACTTCTCCAACGGAAAGTTCTCAGAACAACTCAGATACGAGTTCATCAAGTCAAGGTATGATATGTTAATGACCACAATAAAGATTAATTTTTAAATAATATTAATTTTATATGAAAATTCAGTTAATTATGTTGTACCACTCAAATTACAATGACTAAGTAATAATCAATATATGCATTTAATTTTGGTACTTCCATTGATATTTTTATGAAAATGTGCAATAGTAACGCAAATTATATCCGAATTTTCCACTTTGCGGTATACTTGCGCTGTTTGTATATATAAGAAATCAATTGATTCACAAAAGTTGTAAGAACATATCCATCAAAAGAGATTTTAGTCAACCATTTCTCAAATTTGAAGAATATGTGTGTTTCTAAACGCCATAGTTATTCACTTTTTTAATTTAAATTGTTAAATTTATGTATTTATTATAAAATAGCATATATAATTTATATATCACTTTTGTTTATTATAATAATAAAATATATAAATTGATTTAATTTTTTTATTAAAAGATATTTAAATTGTTACATGACATTCTTTTTAAAATTAAAATGTGTGTTTTCATGTGTATAATTTAATTAAATATTTTTTATAATTTTTTATTAATAAATATTAATAAAGATAAAAAATAGACTTTGAAAAAATTCATTTTTTAAAAATTATGAAATAAGTGTTTAATAGAATTATTATATATTGGTATATTTTTATTATATATATTTATGAATATAATGTAATAGGACATTATTTTGTATACTAAATATTTAGAAAACAATAAATATGATAGATAGCTAAACTTCAAAGAAATACTACTGAAATGAGTAACTAAAAGAGATTAGCGAAAACTCGAATATAACTAAAATTGTTAAAGAAAACTGTTTGAAATGCTATAACCCTTCATCAACTTATATGGTATTTAACATCAATGTAATTTGGTAAATTAAAGCATATATTGTACAATTTATGTACTACATAAATATGGTATAAAAACTAAAAATTGACGCTACCTTTACATGATTTGACAATGTGATGTGATCGTTGTGCATACACTAATATTCTCATTCATGTATTTGTATTATTATTTATACAGGGAACATAAAGAGAAAGAGAAATGAGGAATTGCCAACCCATAGTGGAGAAGTGCACGTATTTAAGGATCCTACAAATAACCATTTAATGTATGTTCTTTATGACTTTGAGCCTAAAATATAAGTTCGATGAGACACTAGATATATTACAATACTAGATAGTTCTAAACCTTTTAATAATTTTTAATTGAACGTGTAGCTGATTCTTTCGACACAATATGCCAACTGTTGGTTGCATAAATTTAAAGTAATGCAACCTCTTTCACACCACATTGAATTTCACAAATTTTTCTTCCTCCGCCATTCTCTTCACTGTGTGTATGTGATTTTTAACTTTACCACAAAAATACAACTTTGGAAATTCTCTTTCTTTCTCTTTAACCAACTTCCCTGAATTGAAATCATATTGCTTGAAATTGACGATGCACAAATTCTAGAATATCCTGAAACTCGTTGGCAAACATCAATTCGCCTTAACAAGAGGAAATTCTCTTTATTATAATTCTAGAAAAATGTCCATAGAGTAGCTAAAATATTAGATCTACTGTTATATTCTTTGTTCTAATCATAACAATTGAAACTAAAGTGTTCAACAAACAATACGATACATGGCTAAATTTCATATTATTCTTCTTCTTATTTTTGCCTTGTTGAAAACAAGATCTTGAAATAAAAATTTCATGAGATGTCCGACCAATATATTTGGGCAAAAGATGTTGATTTTTTGTTGATTTTCTTTTTGTTTTACAAACTTGCTCAAAATTCTTCATCAATAATATATATTTTAGGCTATGATATGTATTAATATTGTATTCATTCTAAAATATATGAAGTGTGTGAAAAACTATAATATGAAACGAGTATATTGGAATAATTAGGATTTGGTATAAAATTGAAGTAAACTGTCTAGTCTATAAATATGATGAAACTTTGAAGCAGCATTTATAAATCAACCAGTTGGTGCGTTGGCGCGGGAACTGGATATGGAATACGCGTGCAATTTCTTTGTAATTATTTCGTCTAATCACAATGCTATGTCATTTGTTGTTTATCTTCATAATAAACCATATTAGATTGAAAATGACAATAATTCATTAAACCATTTTCACTTAATAAATTTGGGTAAAGAATTTATAAAGATTCTAACAAATTGTTTGTTTTATTTTCTGTGATATTGTGTTTTATCCTATGCAATCAGTTGCCGGAAGATGTAGCACCAATAATGGTTATCCCAATATCTTCGAATAGCGCTACACAAAACTCTAAATCTAAGTTCTTATCGAACAAAAATGTAAAAGCTTTAAAAGAATTGACATTAATTAGGGTTTTACATACCATGCATATTGTAATATGATTTTTGTTAATAAATCATTTTACCTTTCTTGTGAGTTCAGGTAAGAAAAGGAACTCATGAAGTTGGACAATCTTTGCCATTAACATTGTCTTTTGAAGAGCGAAAACAAAATTGGTATATTCGTCCAATACCACGAACGAATGGAAGCAAAGTTTATTTCTTAACAATACACTCTATTTATTATTAATAGAATTCCAAGAGTTTTTTTTAGTCAATAATTAGTACTACATTTTATAATTATGGTTAACTTTCCTAGTTAGCTAGTATAATGACAAGTACTTTGATTCAATGTTTTATTGTTTATTTCCAAATCAAAATAAACATAAATATGTGTTTCAATGCATTTTAAGAAATTAGATCGATTGATGATTAACGATTAAGTATTATGTACGACACCATGTCTACGTTAGATACTTGCTATTTCATATATTTTTTTAACTAAAATTCGTACATTTACATTTGAATTTCAGTTCTATGTGCATCATACAACGGACATACAATTTAGATCTCTTACGAAAGTATATGAGGTTATTGTCCATGGGCTTACTCCATCATCTGCCAAAAGTAAAAAACTGGAAGCATCAGAGAAAAAAGTTAGGGTATTTATATCTACATACATATATATGTGTGTGTATTTGCATGATTTGATTGATCATATTTAAATCTAATTAATTATCTTAAATTTTGAACTCCCGGTCATCTACTTCTCATGGACTTAGAGGCGATAAGTTGATAAAAGAAGTACTAGTGGGTTTATTTGATTATACCATGAATGAAGTATTCCGATTTGAAACCTCTCCAACGGAAAGTTCTCAGAACAACTCAGATACGAGTTCATCAAGTCAAGGTATGATATGTTAATGACCACAATAAAGATTAATTTTTAAATAATACTCCCTCCGTCCCATTTATTTTGCTCCCTTTGCTACAGTACTCGGTCAAACTTTTTAATCTTTTAGGTGACTTATCATATTAAATTATTCACATTTGTGGTGTGTTAAACCTTTTAAATATTAATATATATAGTGTCATAATATATTATCAACTTATTAGTGAAATATATTAATTAAATTATTTATTATAATTTTTACAAACTTGGTCAAGTTGACCGGTCAAATGTACCTGGAGAGCAAAAAAATTGGGACAGAGGGAGTATTAATTTTATATGAAAATTCAGTTAATTATGTTGTACCACTCAAATTACAATGACTAAGTAATAATCAATATATGCATTTAATTTTGGTACTTCCATTGATAGTTTTATGAAAATGTGCAATAGTAATGCAAATTATATCCGAATTTTCCACTTTGCGGTATACTTGCGCTGTTTGTATATATAAGAAATCAATTGATTCACAAAAGTTGTAAGAACATATCCATCAAAAGAGATTTTAGTCAACCATTTCTCAAATTTGAAGAATATGTGTGTTTCTAAACGCCATAGTTATTCACTTTTTTAATTTAAATTGTTAAATTTATGTATTTATTATAAAATAGCATATATAATTTATATATCATTTTTGTTTATTATAATAATAAAATATATAAATTGATTTAATTTTTTTATTAAAAGATATTTAAATTGTTACATGACATTCTTTTTAAAATAAAAATGTTTGTTTTCATGTGTATAATTTAATTAAATATTTTTTATAATTATTTATTAATAAATATTAATAAAGTTAAAAAATAGACTTTGAAAAAATTCATTTTTTAAAAATTATGAAATAAGTGTTTAATAGAATTATTATATATTGGTATATTTTTATTATATATATTTATGAATATAATGTAATAGGACATTATTTTGTATACTAAATATTTAGAAAACAATAAATATGATAGATAGCTAAACTTCAAAGAAATACTACTGAAATGAGTAACAAAAAGAGATTAGCTAAAACTCGAATATAACTAAAATTGTTAAAGAAAACTGTTGGAAATGCTATAACCCTTCCTCGACTTATATGGTATTTAACATCAATGTAATTTGGTAAATTAAAGCATATATTGTACAATTTGTGTACTACATAAATATGGTATAAAAACTAAAAATTGACGCTACCTTTACATGATTTGACAATGTGATGTGATCGTTGTGCATACACTAATATTCTCATTCATGTATTTGTATTATGATTTATACAGGGAACATAAAGGGAAATAGAAATGAGGAATTGCCAACCCATAGTGGAGAAGAGCACGTATTTAAGGATCCTACAAATAACCATTTAATGTATGTTCTTTATGACTTTGAGCCTAAAATATAAGTTCGATGAGACACTAGATATATTACAATACTAGATAGTTCTAAACATTTTAATAATTTTTAATTGAACGTGTAGCCGATTCTTTCGACACAATATGCCAACTGTTGGTTGCATAAATTTAAAGTAATGCAACCTCTTTCACACCACATTGAATTTCACAAATTTTTCTTCCTCCGCCATTCTCTTCTCTGTGTGTATGTGATTTTTAACTTTACCCCAAAAATACAACTTTGGCAATTCTCTTTCTTTCTCTTTAACCAACTTCCCTGAATTGAAATGATATTGCTTGAAATTGACGATGCACAAATTCTAGAATATCCTGAAACTCGTTGGCAAACATCAATTCGCCTTAACAAGAGGAAATTCTCTTTATTATAATTCTAGAAAAATGTCCATAGAGTAGCTAAAATATTAGATCTACTGTTATATTCTTTGTTCTAATCATAACAATTGAAACTAAAGTGTTCAACAAACAATACGATACATGACTAAATTTCATCTGATTCTTCTTCTTATTTTTGCCTTGTTGAAAACAAGATCTTGAAATAAAAATTTCATGAGATGTCCGACCAATATATTTGGGCAAAAGATGTTGATTTTTTGTTGATTTTCTTTTTGTTTTACAAACTTGCTAAAAATTCTTCATCAATAATATATATTTTAGACTATGATATGTATTAATATTGTATTCATTCTAAAATATATGAAGTGTGTGAAAAACTATAATATGAAACGAGTATATTGGAATAATTAGGATTTGGTATAAAATTGAAGTAAACTGTCTAGTCTATAAATATGATGAAACTTTGAAGCGGCATTTATAAATCAACCAGTTGGTGCGTTGGCGCGGGAACTGGATATGGAATACGCGTGCAATTTCTTTGTAATTATTGCGTCTAATCACAATGCTATGTCATTTGTTGTTTATCTTCATAATAAACCATATTAGATTGAAAATGACAAAAATTCATTAAACCATTTTCACTTAATAAATTTGGGTAAAGAATTTATTAAGATTCTAACAAGTTGTTTGTTTTATTTTCTGTGATATTGTGTTTTATCCTATGCAATCAGCTGCCGGAAGATGTAGCACCAATAATGGTTATCCCAATATCTTCGAATAGCGCTACACAAAACTCTAAATCTAAGTTCTTATCGAACAAAAATGTAAAAGCTTTAAAAGAATTGACATTAATTAGGGTTTTACATACCATGCCATATTGTAATATGATTTTTGTTAATAAATCATTTTACCTTTCTTGTGAGTTCAGGTAAGAAAAGGAACTCATGAAGTTGGACAATCTTTGCCATTAACATTGTCTTTTGAAGAGCGAAAACAAAATTGGTATATTCGTCCAATACCACGAACGAATGGAAGCAAAGTTTATTTCTTAACAATACACTCTATTTATTATTAATAGAATTCCAAGAGTTTTTTTTAGTCAATAATTAGTACTACATTTTATAATTATGGTTAACTTCCCTAGTTAGCTAGTATAATGACAAGTACTTTGATTCAATGATTTATTGTTTATTTCCAAATCAAAATAAACATAAATATGTGTTTCAATGCATTTTAAGAAATTAGATCGATTGATGATTAACGATTAAGTATTATGTACGACACCATGTCTACGTTAGATACTTGCTATTTCATATATTTTTTTAACTAAAATTCGTACATTTACATTTGAATTTCAGTTCTATGTGCATCATACAACGGACATACAATTTAGATCTCTTACGAAAGTATATGAGGTTATTGTCCATGGGCTTACTCCATCATCTGCCAAAAGTAAAAAACTGGAAGCATCAGAGAAAAAAGTTAGGGTATTTATATCTACATACATATATATGTGTGTGTATTTGCATGATTTGATTGATCATATTTAAATCTAATTAATTATCTTAAATTTTGAACTCCCGGTCATCTACTTCTCATGGACTTAGAGGCGATAAGTTGATAAAAGAAGTACTAGTGGGTTTATTTGATTATACCATGAATGAAGTATTCCGATTTGAAACCTCTCCAACGGAAAGTTCTCAAAACAACTCAGATACGAGTTCATCAAGTCAAGGTATGATATGTTAATGACCACAATAAAGATTAATTTTTAAATAATATTAATTTTATATGAAAATTCAGTTAATTATGTTGTACCACTCAAATTACAATGACTAAGTAATAATCAATATATGCATTTAATTTTGGTACTTCCATTGATATTTTTATGAAAATGTGCAATAGTAATGCAAATTATATCCGAATTTTCCACTTTGCGGTATACTTGCGCTGTTTGTATATATAAGAAATCAATTGATTCACAAAAGTTGTAAGAACATATCCATCAAAAGAGATTTTAGTCAACCATTTCTCAAATTTGAAGAATATGTGTGTTTCTAAACGCCATAGTTATTCACTTTTTTAATTTAAATTGTTAAATTTATGTATTTATTATAAAATAGCATATATAATTTATATATCATTTTTGTTTATTATAATAATAAAATATATAAATTGATTTAATTTTTTTTATTAAAAGATATTTAAATTGTTACATGACATTCTTTTTAAAATAAAAATGTGTGTTTTCATGTGTATAATTTAATTAAATATTTTTTATAATTATTTATTAATAAATATTAATAAAGTTAAAAAATAGACTTTGAAAAAATTCATTTTTTAAAAATTATGAAATAAGTGTTTAATAGAATTATTATATATTGGTATATTTTTATTTTATATATTTATGAATATAATGTAATAGGACATTATTTTGTATACTAAATATTTAGAAAACAATAAATATGATAGATAGCTAAACTTCAAAGAAATACTACTGAAATGAGTAACAAAAAGAGATTAGCTAAAACTCGAATATAACTAAAATTGTTAAAGAAAACTGTTGGAAATGCTATAACCCTTCCTCGACTTATATGGTATTTAACATCAATGTAATTTGGTAAATTAAAGCATATATTGTCCAATTTGTGTACTACATAAATATGGTATAAAAACTAAAAATTGACGCTACCTTTACATGATTTGACAATGTGATGTGATCGTTGTGCATACACTAATATTCTCATTCATGTATTTGTATTATGATTTATACAGGGAACATAAAGAGAAATAGAAATGAGGAATTGCCAACCCATAGTGGAGAAGAGCACGTATTTAAGGATCCTACAAATAACCATTTAATGTATGTTCTTTATGACTTTGAGCCTAAAATATAAGTTCGATGAGACACTAGATATATTACAATACTAGATAGTTCTAAACCTTTTAATAATTTTTAATTGAACGTGTAGCCGATTCTTTCGACACAATATGCCAACTGTTGGTTGCATAAATTTAAAGTAATGCAACCTCTTTCACACCACATTGAATTTCACAAATTTTTCTTCCTCCGCCATTCTCTTCTCTGTGTGTATGTGATTTTTAACTTTACCCCAAAAATACAACTTTGGCAATTCTCTTTCTTTCTCTTTAACCAACTTCCCTGAATTGAAATGATATTGCTTGAAATTGACGATGCACAAATTCTAGAATATCCTGAAACTCGTTGGCAAACATCAATTCGTCTTAACAAGAGGAAATTCTCTTTATTATAATTCTAGAAAAATGTCCATAGAGTAGCTAAAATATTAGATCTACTGTTATATTCTTTGTTCTAATCATAACAATTGAAACTAAAGTGTTCAACAAACAATACGATACATGACTAAATTTCATCTGATTCTTCATCTTATTTTTGCCTTGTTGAAAACAAGATCTTGAAATAAAAATTTCATGAGATGTCCGACCAATATATTTGGGCAAAAGATGTTGATTTTTTGTTGATTTTCTTTATGTTTTACAAACATGCTAAAAATTCTTCATCAATAATATATATTTTAGACTATGATATGTATTAATATTGTATTCATTCTAAAATATATGAAGTGTGTGAAAAACTATAATATGAAACGAGTATATTGGAATAATTAGGATTTGGTGTAAAATTGAAGTAAACTGTCTAGTCTATAAATATGATGAAACTTTGAAGCGGCATTTATAAATCAACCAGTTGGTGCGTTGGCGCGGGAACTGGATATGGAATACGCGTGCAATTTCTTTGTAATTATTGCGTCTAATCACAATGCTATGTCATTTGTTGTTTATCTTCATAATAAACCATATTAGATTGAAAATGACAAAAATTCATTAAACCATTTTCACTTAATAAATTTGGGTAAAGAATTTATTAAGATTCTAACAAGTTGTTTGTTTTATTTTCTGTGATATTGTGTTTTATCCTATGCAATCAGTTGCCGGAAGATGTAGCACCAATAATGGTTATCCCAATATCTTCGAATAGCGCTACACAAAACTCTAAATCTAAGTTCTTATCGAACAAAAATGTAAAAGCTTTAAAAGAATTGACATTAATTAGGGTTTTACATACCATGCCATATTGTAATATGATTTTTGTTAATAAATCATTTTACCTTTCTTGTGAGTTCAGGTAAGAAAAGGAACTCATGAAGTTGGACAATCTTTGCCATTAACATTGTCTTTTGAAGAGCGAAAACAAAATTGGTATATTCGTCCAATACCACGAACGAACGGAAGCAAAGTTGATTTCTTAACAATACACTCTATTTATTATTAATAGAATTCCTAGAGTTTTTTTTAGTCAATAATTACTACTACATTTTATAATTATTGTTAACTTCCCTAGTTAGTTAGTATAATGACAAGTACTTTGATTCAATGTTTTATTGTTTATTTCCAAATCAAATAAACATAAATATGTGTTTCAATGCATTTTAAGAAATTAGATCGATTGATGATTAACGATTAAGTATTATGTACGACACCATGTCTACGTTAGATACTTGCTATTTCATATATTTTTTTAACTAAAATTCGTACATTTACATTTGAATTTCAGTTCTATGTGCATCATACAACGGACATACAATTTAGATCTCTTACGAAAGTATATGAGTTTATTGTCCATGGGCTTACTCCATCATATGCCAAAAGTAAAAAACTGGAAGCATCAGAGAAAAAAGATAGGGTATTTATATATACATACATATATATGTGTGTTTATTTGCATGATTTGATTGATCATATTTAAATCTAGTTAATTATCTTAAATTTTGAACTCCCGGTCATCTACTTCTCATGGACTTTGAGGCGATAAGTTGATCAAAGAAGTACTAGTGGGTTTATTTGATTATACCATGAATGAAGTTTTCCGATTTGAAACCTCTCCAACGGAAAGTTCTCAGAACAACTCAGATACGAGTTCATCAAGTCAAGGTATGATATGTTAATGACCACAATAAAGATTAATTTTTAAATAATATTAATTTTATATGAAAATTCAGTTAATTATGTTGTACCACTCAAATTACAATGACTAAGTAATAATCAATATATGCATTTAATTTTGGTACTTCCATTGATATTTTTATGAAAATGTGCAATAGTAATGCAAATTATATCCGAATTTTCCACTTTGCGGTATACTTGCGCTGTTTGTATATATAAGAAATCAATTGATTAACAAAAGTTGTAAGAACATATCCATCAAAAGAGATTTTAGTCAACCATTTCTCAAATTTGAAGAATATGTGTGTTTCTAAACGCCATAGTTATTCACTTTTTTAATTTAAATTGTTAAATTTATGTATTTATTATAAAATAGCATATTTAATTTATATATAACTTTTGTTTATTATAATAATAAAATATATAAATTGAATTAATTTTTTTATTAAAAGATATTTAAATTGTTACATGACTTTCCTTCTTAAAATTAAAATGTGTGTTTTCATGTGTATAATTTAATTAAATATTTTTTATAATTATTTATTAATAAATATTAATAAAGATAAAAAATAGACTTTGAAAAAATTCAATTTTTAAAAATTATGAAATAAGTGTTTAATAGAATTATTATATATTGGTATATTTTTATTATATATATTTATGAATATAATGTAATAGGACATTATTTTGTATACTAAATATTTAGAAAACAATAAATATGATAGATAGCTAAACTTCAAAGAAATACTACTGAAATGAGTAACTAAAAGAGATTAGCTAAAACTCGAATATAACTAAAATTGTTAAGGAAAACTGTTGGAAATGTTATAACCCTTTATCAACTTATATGTTATTTAACATCAATGTAATTTGGTAAATTAAAGCATATATTGTACAATTTGTGTACTACATAAATATGGTATAAAAACTAAAAATTGAAGCTACCTTTACATGATTTGACAATGTGACGTGATCGTTGTGCATACACTAATATTCTCATTCATGTATTTGTATTATGATTTATACAGGGAACATAAAGAGAAAGAGAAATGAGGAATTGCCAACCCATAGTGGAGAAGAGCACGTATTTAAGGATCCTACAAATAACCATTTAATGTATGTTCTTTATGACTTTGAGCCTAAAATATAAGTTCGATGAGACACTAGATATATTACAATACTAGATAGTTCTAAACCTTTTAATAATTTTTAATTGAACGTGTAGCTGATTCTTTCGACACAATATGCCAACTGTTGGTTGCATAAATTTAAAGTAATGCAACCTCTTTCACACCACATTGAATTTCACAAATTTTTCTTCCTCCGCCATTCTCTTCACTGTGTGTATGTGATTTTTAACTTTACCCCAAAAATACAACTTTGGCAATTTTCTTTCTTTCTCTTTAACCAACTTCCCTGAATTGAAATGATATTGCTTGAAATTGACGATGCACAAATTCTAGAATATCCTGAAACTTGTTGGCAAACATCAATTCGCCTTAACAAGAGGAAATTCTCTTTATTATAATTCTAGAAAACTGTCCATAGAGTAGCTAAATTATTAGATCTACTGTTATATTCTTTGTTCTAATCATAACAATTGAAACTAAAGTGTTCAACAAACAATACGATACATGACTAAATTTTATCTGATTCTTCATCTTATTTTTGCCTTGTTGAAAACAAGATCTTGAAATAAAAATTTCATGAGATGTCCGACCAATATATTTGGTGTTGGATGAAGATGAAGATGAAAGAAGACAAGTAATTAAGGGAAGGTTTTGATGATTTCCAAAACATCATAATCAGCTAAGTATGGTAAGCTTAGTTCCCTTAGAAGAATTTTGAACAAGTAACAGAAGACATCAGAAGAGTTCAAAGTTCAAAGCTCAGAAGACTAGTGATCTCTTGCTGAATCAGCGAACAGAAGGGTAGATCATCAGCCGAGTCAAATCAGATGAGTTCAGTATTTGATCAGCAGAGTATCTATCAGCAGAGTCGTTTTGATCAGCAGAGTAGAAGAGGTCAAGAGATTAGTCCAACGGTAATAAATGCACTTGGTGTAATAAATGCTGTAAGAGAAGGGTAGTAATGGCAAATGATTGAAGATATCCTCGGATCAGCAGAGTGCATTAAATGCAGCATTAAATGCGATGGACAGAAAGGTACTGTACACAGTACGGAATGCTGCAGGGAGCCGTTTCAAAAAGAGCTGAAGGATGGATTTGATTTGTGACTTGCCTTCAACGGTCATAATTTCATCTCCATGTATAAATAGAGCTGAATTTCAAATCGAGCTATACACAACAACAATCAGAGATCGAAATTTTGAAGCAGAATTTCTCTAAGTCTCAAAAGCTCGAACAGCTCACTCGTCTGGTGGAAGTCATCTGTTGACAGAAACCCAGTTGAAGAAATCAGAAAAACATTATCTGAGTGATTTTGTAATAGCTGAGTGTTGTGCGAAGTGAGAATCCATCTATGTGAGTGATTCTACTTTAGAGGATAGGTTTTCTTTGTGAATTCCTATTGTGAGCTTACAACCTTCTCATTAGTTGTTTAGGTGTAAGTGGAGAAATATTGTAATCCTTGTGATTATAGTATAACCCAGAATCTGTGTGATCTGGAAGAGTGGACTAAAGGATTTTTATCCATATAACCACTATAAAAATTCTTTGTGTTATCTTGCATTTAAAGCTTTCTTGCATATTTTAAAGTTTGCATTTTGAACACTTTGAATCAAACAAAAGATTTTATAAGGAGTTTGAAAACTGGGGATAAAATCTTTTTAGAACTTAGTTTACTTGTGAAAAACACTTTTACACAATCCGCTGCAAGTACACTCTTGGAAAACTGTTTTGCTGAAAAACAGCTAAGTCATTGTAAGAAGAGTGGTCAGTCGTCTGTTCAAGATTTGTTCACGATCAGACTAGTCTGCTTACTGTTCTTCATCAGCTTAGTCTGCTGACAGAAGACTGAAAAGTTTTTAAGTTCAAAAATTTTCAGAGGTCTATTCACCCCCCCCCCCCCTCTAGACCTCATCTGACCACTTGGGACCAACAAGTGGTATCAGAGCAGGTGGTTCATTAGAATCAGCTGCCTGATCAACGAGCTTGATCCGAGTGTTTTTCAAAGGTTTTCAAAACTTTTCAAAAGAGCATCTTTTTGAAAAATCAAAACTTTTTGAAAAATGGATTGTATCAGCCATGTTCCCCACATTGCTGGTATGTCCTTTGAGGACTGGAAAATCAGAATGGAGATTTTCCTTGCTGCCTATAATGACAACATGCACACATGTATCATTAAAGGTCCATTCAGATTCACAAAGACCATAAAGATAAATGAAGTAGATACGGTTGTGGAGAAAGATCTTCATGAGATGACTCCAGAAGAGATAAAGCTTTACAATCTTGATAAAGTTGGGAGATTCATCATGACCAAAGCCCTGGATAATGATCGGTTTGACAAAGTCAAGCATTGCAAAACTGCAAAGGAGATGTGGGATAAGGTTCGTGACATGAGTGAAGGCAATGATGCCATTAAAGAGCATCAGCTCAGTGTTGCCTTGGAGAAACTGGACAACTTCAAGATGAAGTCTGGAGAAACCATTGATCAGATGGACACCAGATTCACCAGAACTCTGAATGAAGTTTTGAAGCTGGGAAAGACTTTCACTGACAAAGAGATTTCTGTCAGAGTACTGAAGGCTCTACCTTCCAAGTTCAACATGAAGGTGACAGCAATGGAAGAATCAAGAGATCTGGGCAAGATTTCTCTTACAGAGCTGTTCTCCGTACTCAAGGCGTATGAGTATAAACTGCCAAGGATGGGAATTGAAGAAACCTCAACTTCAGGACCCACAGCTGCACTGGTTGCTGCTGAAAATCAAAGAAGACCGGCTCAAAGAAATGCTGAAGTGGACTCATCTGATGAAGCCACTCTACTCAACAAAAAGGAGTACACTGCTGGAGATGTTGCACTGTTGATGAACAACTTCAAGAAGTTCTACAAGAGAAAGATGAAAAACAAATACAACAATGCTTCTACTTCTAAACCTAATTTTTCTTCTCAGGATAAGGACGATTATAAATCAAAACTGATGTGTTACAACTGCAGGAAATTGGGACACTTCATAAGAGACTGCCCATATCCAAAAGCAGAGAAGTACACTGAGGAAGAGAAGAAAATGAGAAAAGAAAGAAAGCATCAGAGAGGCAAGGCAATGATGGCTGAAGCAGAAAAGCGGACTGCTATCTACTCATCTGATTCAGATTCTGACTCGTCTGATGAAGAATCGTCTGATGAAGAAAAACCTGCTCTCCTGTGCCTGATGGCAAAGGAATCTGATGACTCTGAGGATGAGGTAACTCCTCAAGAAAATGAACTGTTTAATTCTCTAGAGCAAATGATGTTGAATAATACTACTATTGCTGGAGAGTTTGTTAAGCTTAAGGAAGAGATGAACTTGCTAAAAGAGCAAAATAGTTCACTGAAACTTTTAGCTGAGAAGCCAAAAGAATCAGCTGAATATAAACAGCTTGAGCAAGAGCATGAATCTCTGAAAGCTGAGTGTGAGGTTTATAAAGGAAAAATCATGGAACTTGAGAAAATTATTGAGTCTCATGATAAGTCTACTGTTGCACCCATGCATACATCTAAGAAACAGGAGACACCTTTAGAAAAGGATAAACTAGAGTTGAACCATACTGAAAAATTCATTTCAGCTGACAATAGTAAGGTCATTCTGTATGTTCAAACCTCTAAACCTACCTCATCTGAGAATGTGTTAAAGGAGAAGAAATCTCCTAAGGCTAAAAAGAGCAAAGAGCCTAGTGTAGGAAATCAGACTAGTAAGACCAAACAGCAGAGTCCTAAGAAGTCTGCTGATAAAGCTAAAGTCAATCAGACTAGTGGTAAAACTAAGTCAAAAACAAATGAGCAAGCATCTAGTAAACCAAAGAAGCATAAGAATAAGAAAAATCAAAATGCTTGGTATGGAAATGAGTCATATTATGTGCAACCTGCTGCATATCATCCTATGTATCATGCACCTCAATTTCCTAGTTACTATGCACCTTACCCTGCTCATCCAATGCATGCATACCCTGCTTATCATGCACCTTACCCTGCTTATGAACATTATTCATATCATACTGATCATCAACATGACTTATCTGATAACTATGATAAAAATGAAACTGTTCATGCTCCTAAAACTCAGAAACCTAAGAAGCCTAAGACTTCAACATCTTGGGTTGTCAAGGGTGGAACTAATCCTTCAGGACCCTCTCAATAAGGGTACCTAAAACAATTTTATTTTTGTTTTGTAGGTTAGGATTAGGAGTAGGAGTAAAGTAGAGAAGATTTGGTACTTGGACAGTGGATGTTCAAGGCACATGTGTGGAAACATACATGAGTTGACTGATGCAGTTGCTGTGGATGGTCCAAAAGTCACTTTTGGAGACAGCAAAGAAGGCAAGATTAAAGCTAAAGGAAGATTAATCAAGGGAAACATAGAGATATCTGACGTCTCCTATGTTAAAGGCCTAAAATATAATCTGCTGAGCATAAGTCAATTTTGTGACAAGGGATATTCAGTCATCTTCTCAACAGATAAGTGCTACGTTGAACAAATTGGTACAAAGAAGGTAATTTTATCTGGAAGACGACAAGGAAATATCTACATAGTTGACTGGAATTCTGCTGACAAGAACTCAAGTGTTTGTTTGGTGGCATCTGCACCAAGTGAAGTCAGTTGGCTATGGCACAAGAGGATGAACCATTTAAACTTCAAGACCATAAACAGATTAATCAAGAATGATCTGGTAGAAGGGATTCCAAAAGCAGTCATGAGCAAAGACAAGCTCTGTGACGCCTGTCAGAAGGGTAAACAAATCAAGTCATCTTTCAAAGAAAAGAAGCACCAATCTTCTGGAAGAATATTGGAGCTGTTGCATATGGACTTATTTGGACCCATTGATCCAGTCAGCAATGGTGGAAAGAAATACTGCCTAGCTGTTGTGGATGATTATTCAAGATATACTTGGGTGATTTTCATGAAGAAGAAAAGTGAAACCAAGGAACATCTTACCAATCTGATGGAACTGATCCAGAATGAAAAGAGTATCAAGATATTGAAGATCAGATCAGATAGAGGGACAGAGTTCACAAACTCTACTGTTGAAGAGTATTGTAATATCAAAGGAATACATCATGAGTATTCTGCTGCAAGAACCCCTCAACAGAATGGTGTTGCTGAAAGGAGAAACAGAACACTAAAAGAAGCTGTCAGAACCATGATAGCTGAAGCTAAGCTGCCTCAAAGATTTTGGGCAGAAGCAACAAACACAGCATGCTTCACCCAAAACAGATGTATGATCAACAAAAATCAGAACAAGACTCCATATGAAGTTTGGAACAACAGAAAACCAAACATTCATTATTTTAAGATTTTTGGTTGTAAATGTTTTGTATTGAATAATGGGAAAAATCACCTTACTGCATTTGCAGAAAAGGCTGATGAAGCTGTCTTTGTAGGATACTCATCTGTTAGTAAGGCTTATAGAGTTTTTAACAAAAGAACATTACTAATAGAAGAATCTATCCATGTAGTATTTGATGAGCCAAGTCAATCTTCAGAAAAGAATCAAAGTGTAAATCAAGATCTGTCTGCTGATTTACAGAAGTTAGACGTTGGAAGAAATGAAGAATATGTTCCCATCATACTACCTAATCTAAGTTCAGCTGCTAACTCAAGTGCTGTTCATAATCACAATGCTGATTGTCTAACAGACGAGTTGCAAACAGCTGACAGACCAGAGACTGTTCAACAGACGGCAAATGTTCAACAGACTACTACTGGAACTCCAACAGTAGTGTTGCAAGATCAAGACAGAGGACAACATCCTGATTTGCAACCTGATCTCAGATGGCTCAAGAATCACCCCCCTGAGTTAGTCATTGGTGATCCTTTAGATAGAGTGAAAACAAGAAGAGCAGCTGCACAAGATGCCATGTTTGTTACATTTCTATCTCAAATAGAGCCCAAGCAAATTGAAGAAGCTCTAAATGACTCCTTCTGGATAGAAGCTATGCAAGAAGAGTTGAATCAATTTGAAAGGAATGAAGTCTGGTACTTAGTTCCTAGACCAAGTCATCAAAGAGTAATTGGCACTAAGTGGGTATTCAGAAATAAAATGAATGAAGATGGTATTGTCACCAGAAACAAAGCAAGACTAGTGGCCAAGGGTTACTGTCAAGAAGAAGGAATTGACTTTGATGAAACTTTTGCACCAGTAGCAAGACTTGAAGCAATCAGACTGTTTCTTGCCTATGCTGCTCACAAGAACTTCACTGTCTATCAGATGGATGTGAAGTCTGCTTTTCTCAATGGAGAATTGCAAGAAGAAGTGTATGTTGAACAACCTCCAGGATTTGAAGTCTACCAAGAAGAGGACAAAGTATATCGTCTGAAGAAAGCCTTATATGGACTGAAACAGGCTCCAAGAGCATGGTATGATACCCTATCTGATTTTCTTTTAATTAAAGGATTTCGTAAAGGTAAGGTAGATAAAACCTTGTTCACAATTGAATGGGAAAATCATATATTACTTGTGCAAATATATGTGGACGATATTATTTTTGGTTCAACTAACCAACAGATGTGTGATAAGTTCTCCAAGCTAATGCAGAATAAGTTTGAAATGAGCATGATGGGTGAACTTAACTATTTTCTTGGATTGCAAGTAAAACAGTTGCCTGATGGGATATTCATCAGCCAAGCAAAATACACAAGAGATCTGTTCAAGAAATTTGGTATGGAAACTAGCTCAACAGCTACCATTCCTATGTCTACAAGTCTTCGTTTGGATAAAGATGAAGATGGCAAATCAGTGGACATAACCAAATATAGAGGCATTATTGGTTCATTGTTGTATCTAACAGCAAGCAGACCTGACATAATGTACTCAGTTGGAGTCTGTGCAAGATTTCAATCAAACCCCAAAGAATCTCATCTCTTAGCTGCCAAGAGGATATTGAAGTATGTTAAAGGCACTCAAGAATTGGGATTGTGGTACCCTAGAGAATCTGGATTTGAACTAGTTGGCTATTCAGATTCAGACCTTGCTGGCTGCAAGATTGACAGAAAGAGCACAACAGGTGCCTGTCAGTTCTTAGGCAGTCGTCTGATCTCATGGATGAGTAAGAAGCAAACCTCAGTTTCTATATCTACTGCTGAAGCTGAATATATAGCTGCTGGAGCTTGCTGTGCACAGATACTTTGGTTGAAGCATCAACTAGAAGACTACAACATCAAGATCAGTGGAATTCCAATCTAATGTGACAATACAAGTGCAATCTCACTTACTCAGAACACTACAAGTCATTCAAGGACTAAACATATTGAGATTAAACATCATTTCATTAGAGATCATGTTGAAAAAGGCAATGTTTTGATTGAGTATGTTCATACTGATAATCAGATTGCTGATATCTTCACCAAACCTCTAAGTGAAGCAAGGTTCTCAACTCTAAGAGCTGAGTTAGGATTACTTAACCTGGATGCATAAGCTGAGGGGGAACTCATCAGAAGACTGAAGTTCAACAGCTTAGTCATCAGATTATTTTATTCAAGAATCAACTCTCAACAGACTAGTTAACTCATGAATTCTTAAAGACAGGGGGAACGTGTAAGACTAGCGGTACTTCTGCTCTAAAAGATGAAATCTGTTAATGTCAGTTAGTTGAAGTTAAGTGTATCAAGAAGACGTGTTCTTAATTCTTGAAGATTGAAGATTATTTTATCTTGCTGGATTGACAAACAGCAGAGGAAGATTACTAGCTATTGGCATTCTCTAGTAATATCAGATAACAGATCACTCGTCTGTCAGATAAGTTAAACTCTACTCATCTGATATCTTATATAAGCATGGTCATAAAACGTATCTTTAGAAACACGCTTTTATAAGTAAACAGATTAGTGTCGATAGAGTTTCCCGCCCATCTGACATTAAAATAATAAAATTGAAATCCGCGACTCTCATCCGCACGATTAAAAACTGTCAGATTAGATCAACGGTTTAGATAAATCACGAAAACCAAATCAAAAGGAAACCTATAAAATCCGATCTGAACAGAATAGTCATCTTACGCACTCAAAAACTCTCAAACTCTCAAACCCTACTGCTTCGAAAGTTCACTGTTCTTTTGCAGAATCTACTCTCAAATCCTTGAAAATGGACAAGATTGTTGAGGGAAGATACTTCAACTACAGCAAATTTCATTTCTCTGGCACCGATTTGATGCGCTCTCTACTGGTAAAGATCAAAGAAGCATCATTGGTTCCTGTTTTGGAGGCTCACGAAGATAGAGTCTACTTAGAGGATGTCTACCACTTCTACCTGACCAGAAAATTCAACGATGATGACACTGTTATGACTGCTGTCATTGGTGGTAAGAAAATCGCTGTATCTGCTGCTATTCTTAATGAAGTTTATAAGCTGACAGACAAGGGAGGAGATGTGACCTCGTTAGGGTCAGAAAAAGAAGAGGAATTTTGGGAAATTTGTGCTAAGAAGGGAGAGAAGATGACTGGGACTTTGATGAAGACCCAGCTGAAGGATGAATACCAAAGATTTGCTGATATCATAGCAAAGGTTATGGATTGTGCTACGGGTTCTTTGGATGGGTTGCCAAGGAAAAGACTCTACACCATGATATGCATCTACTATGGGATGAAAGTGAACTGGGCTGCTCATGTTTATGAGCTGTTAAGTGACAAAAGGCATTCTCATGCCATTCTGCTGAGTAATTTGTTTGCTTCTCTACAATGTCCTATGGGTGGAGGAAAGCAAACCCATGGAAGCAAAGAGTTCAAACTCTACGAACCAGTGAGGCAACTGGTGGAAAAACCAAAGAGAAAAGCCTCCAAACAGTCCAAGAAGACCCCTTCTAAGAAGAGCAAGAAGGAAGGTCAGACTAGTCAGTCTGCTGAGCCAACAGCACAGTCTGCTGTTGTGGCTGGATCAGCAGAACCTGAAATTGAAGTCTCTAAGAAGGTGGTAGATGACTTCACTGTTGAAATTGAAAATATGAAGACAGGGTCATCCTCTGAAGAAACTGAATCTGAAGAGGAAATTCCACTTCAAAGATTGAAGAGACTAAGGACTAGGAGTGAAGCAAGGGGACCTCCTACTGCCAACCCCCCTGCTGTCAAGAAAATTCCTAAGTCAAAGGCTAAGAGAAAGGTCACCTTCTCTGAAGAGCCTGTTGAAACTGTAAGAAAGACAACAACTGAAGCAGAAAGGCCATTAAATGTTGAAGAACCAGTTGTTAAAGCTACTAAGGCTGCTGCTGCTGAGCCTGAAAGTGTTCCTACAGTTGAAGTAACAACAGAAGCCTCAACTGCTGCACTATCTGCTGATGTAGAAAAGGAACGGCAGACTAGTACACCATTAGAGGGACAAATTCTGTTGATACATCCTACTCCAGTTGCTGCAACACCTATCCAAGCAGTTGAGAGCCCTGAATCTAGAAGAAAGAGGATTGGCAAAACCTCAACTTATGTGACTGCTGCAGAGAAGATGAGACTGGACGCTGCTGAAAAGCAAAGGATTGCTGCTGAGAAAGCAGAAGAAGATAGGCTGAAAAGCCTAGAGTTAAAAAGGCTGGAAGAAGAAGCCAGCAAAATGACTCAAGAGCAGAGAGATGCTTTTGAGGCAGCAGAGTTGGCTGCTGTCATTGAAGCAAGCATCAAGGATGCTCATGGTCCTCAGCGTACTGGTGGGATAGTTATTGGTGAGCAAAGAGATCCAAATAAACCAATACCAGCTATGCCTGCACCTAAAATTAAGGAAAAGAGAAGAGAAGAAATAAGATTATCTCTTGAAATTGTCAGGGAAGACCCTGCAATTTTTGAAGAATTTCTCAGAAGACTAGATGCTGAAAATGAAAGAGTCAACCGTCTGACACTCTTCCACTCTGAAAAGATTAAATACAACAGATGGAGAGAATTCAGATTAACAAAGAGTCCTGCTGAAATGGCCAAGTGGAAAGAATTCAAGGCTACAGAAGATTGGGTATTGAAATGGCTTGAGACAAACTCACTTATTCAAGCACTTGATTCAGAATTCTTTCTGGACAGGTTAAGGATGAGGATATGTCACATAGTCAAGGAAGAGGCCAAGAAGATCTTTGCATCCATTTCTGAGGATTTTGATGACTCAGTAGATCTCAAAGAAAGATCTATTAAGCTGGCTATTGCTCAAGCAATGGAGCTTTGGGCCAAGAAAGCAAGGAAGTTAAGGGGACAACCAAGCTCACTGGTCCCACTTCCTAACATCAAGCACATTGTCTATGGACCAAACATCAAACCCTATGAAGAGCTGCCAGAGGAACCAACAACTACTTTTATTCCTCTTGACAACTTTACTTGGATTTGTAACAGGTCTGCAGTGGACAATGAAGGACTGATGCAGACAGTTGAAACTGTCAAGAAGATAATATCACCTGCTAATGAAGAAAAAAACAAGTCTTCTGATCAACCAAAGCAAATTGAGGGTACTTCAGACCCATCTGATCAAGACAAAGTGCAGGATGATAAGTCTGATGCTGCTGATGAATCAAAGAAGGAAGAAGAAACTCCAGCAGATCAGTTAAAGGAGAAAGAAGTTGCTGATAAAGGAGATGATCAGGCTAAGGAGAAGGAAAGCACTCCAAGCCTTGCTGATAGCTCAGCAGATCAGTCTCTTGCACAGAAAATTCAACCAACAGAGCAACTTACCAAAGAAACACCTGCTGCTACAACAGAGACAAATCTGTTAGACTCCATTCATCAAATGTTTACCAAATCCATGAAGGAGATGAAAGAAGAGTTAAAAGCAGAAGTGTTAGCTGCTGTTCATCAACCTATTCAGAAGGTTGCTGCTGCTGTTCCTACTGATTTAATGAAAGATACTGCTCAGAATGTACAATCTATATGTCAGGATATGGATATACTAAGGAGAAGGACACAAAGCACCACTGAAGGTTGGAAAAACATTGAACAGACTGTTGAATTGGCACTCCAAGCAGATGATGAAGTCATGGGCAACATGTTGAACGACTTCAAGGCTTCATCAAATTGGATTCTGGGAACTCAAATCCAATTAGGTGATCAAGGAGAAGATCTGCTCAAGGAGATGAGAGCATTCAAAGCCAATCAACTTAAACAGCAAGCTCAGATCAATGCAATGGAGGAGAACATCAAACTTCTATGTGATTCTCTTCTAATTACACCAGTTGCACCACAATATCCACCTGTCCCTGCTGATGATGACAAAAAGGGGGAAGAAAGGATATTTGGACAGATGAGAGTTGGAACTTCCTATGAAAGAGTCAGAAGATCTGTTGAAGAGGAAGAAGACAACCAAGATGAAGCAACTGAAGTGTTAGAAGAATCTGCTGGTGAGACTGCTAAAAATATGGAAGAATCAAGCAGACCAACAGATAAGAGAATAACAGAAGAAGAAGACCAAGCTGAAGAGGAAGAATCTGAAGCAAAAGCCAAGTCAGACAAAGAACTAGCTGCTGCCAAAGATTCAGCTGAAGAACAGCTTGATCCAGATGTCAAGAAAAGGAAGATAGAGCTGCTGAAGAAAAGATTCATTGAAAACTTGGAAGCTGAAACTTCTAAGTTATCTGAAGAAGAATCTGAGAAAGAAGACAAGGAAGCTGAAGAAGAAAAGAAGAAAGAAGACTAGCTTAGGCTAAATTTCTTAACTTTTAAAAATCCTTGTAATCTTTTAAAGTATTTTGTACTTTTCATCTTTCAACTTGTAAAATGTAATCAGTTCATTATCTATAAAATTGCAAGTTTGACTCCAACACATCATTTCTATCTCAGAAATTTTTGAGGATCAAAACTTTAGTTTAGGTACAGGTACTTAGCTGAAGTTTTGTCATCATCAAAAAGGGGGAAATTGTTGGATGAAGATGAAGATGAAAGAAGACAAGTAATTAAGGGAAGGTTTTGATGATTTCCAAAACATCATAATCAGCTAAGTATGGTAAGCTTAGTTCCCTTAGAAGAATTTTGAACAAGTAAAAGAAGACATCAGAAGAGTTCAAAGTTCAAAGCTCAGAAGACTAGTGATCTCTTGCTGAATCAGCGAACAGAAGGGTAGATCATCAGCCGAGTCAAATCAGATGAGTTCAGTATTTGATCAGCAGAGTATCTATCAGCAGAGTCGTTTTGATCAGCAGAGTAGAAGAGGTCAAGAGATTAGTCCAACGGTAATAAATGCACTTGGTGTAATAAATGCTGTAAGAGAAGGGTAGTAATGGCAAATGATTGAAGATATCCTCGGATCAGCAGAGTGCATTAAATGCAGCATTAAATGCGATGGACAGAAAGGTACTGTACACAGTACGGAATGCTGCAGGGAGCCGTTTCAAAAAGAGCTGAAGGATGGATTTGATTTGTGACTTGCCTTCAACGGTCATAATTTCATCTCCATGTATAAATAGAGCTGAATTTCAAATCGAGCTATACACAACAACAATCAGAGATCGAAATTTTGAAGCAGAATTTCTCTAAGTCTCAAAAGCTCGAACAGCTCACTCGTCTGGTGGAAGTCATCTGTTGACAGAAACCCAGTTGAAGAAATCAGAAAAACATTATCTGAGTGATTTTGTAATAGCTGAGTGTTGTGCGAAGTGAGAATCCATCTATGTGAGTGATTCTACTTTAGAGGATAGGTTTTCTTTGTGAATTCCTATTGTGAGCTTACAGCCTTCTCATTAGTTGTTTAGGTGTAAGTGGAGAAATATTGTAATCCTTGTGATTATAGTATAACCCAGAATCTGTGTGATCTGGAAGAGTGGACTAAAGGATTTTTATCCATATAACCACTATAAAAATTCTTTGTGTTATCTTGCATTTAAAGCTTTCTTGCATATTTTAAAGTTTGCATTTTGAACACTTTGAATCAAACAAAAGATTTTATAAGGAGTTTGAAAACTGGGGATAAAATCTTTTTAGAACTTAGTTTACTTGTGAAAAACACTTTTAAACAATCCGCTGCAAGTACACTCTTGGAAAACTGTTTTGCTGAAAAACAGCTAAGTCATTGTAAGAAGAGTGGTCAGTCGTCTGTTCAAGATTTGTTCACGATCAGACTAGTCTGCTTACTGTTCTTCATCAGCTTAGTCTGCTGACAGAAGACTGAAAAGTTTTTAAGTTCAAAAATTTTCAGAGGTCTATTCACCCCCCCCCCCCCTCTAGACCTCATCTGACCACTTGGGACCAACATTTGGGCAAAAGATGTTGATTTTTTGTTGATTTTCTTTTTGTTTTACAAACTTGCTAAAAATTCTTCATCAATAATATATATTTTAGACTATGATATGTATTAATATTGTATTCATTCTAAAATATATGAAGTGTGTGAAAAACAATAATATGAAACGAGTATATTGGAATAATTAGGATTTGGTATAAAATTGAAGTAAACTGTCTAGTCTATAAATATGATGAAACTTTGAAGCGGCATTTATAAATCAACCAGTTGGTGCGTTGGCGCGGGAACTGGATATGGAATACGCGTGCAATTTCTTTGTAATTATTGCGTCTAATCACAATGCTATGTCATTTGTTGTTTATCTTCATAATAAACCATATTAGATTGAAAATGACAAAAATTCATTAAACCATTTTCACTTAATAAATTTGGGTAAAGAATTTATTAAGATTCTAACAAGTTGTTTGTTTTATTTTCTGTGATATTATGTTTTATCCTATGCAATCAGTTGCCGGAAGATGTAGCACCAATAATGGTTATCCCAATATCTTCGAATAGCGCTACACAAAACTCTAAATCTAAGTTCTTATCGAACAAAAATGTAAAAGCTTTAAAAGAATTGACATTAATTAGGGTTTTACATACCATGCCATATTGTAATATGATTTTTGTTAATAAATCATTTTACCTTTCTTGTGAGTTCAGGTAAGAAAAGGAACTCATGAAGTTGGACAATCTTTGCCATTAACATTGTCTTTTGAAGAGCGAAAACAAAATTGGTATATTCGTCCAATACCACGAACGAACGGAAGCAAAGTTGATTTCTTAACAATACACTCTATTTATTATTAATAGAATTCCTAGAGTTTTTTTTAGTCAATAATTACTACTACATTTTATAATTATGGTTAACTTCCCTAGTTAGCTAGTATAATGACAAGTACTTTGATTCAATGTTTTATTGTTTATTTCCAAATCAAATAAACATAAATATGTGTTTCAATGCATTTTAAGAAATTAGATCGATTGATGATTAACGATTAAGTATTATGTACGACACCATGTCTACGTTAGATACTTGCTATTTCATATATTTTTTTAACTAAAATTCGTACATTTACATTTGAATTTCAGTTCTATGTGCATCATACAACGGACATACAATTTAGATCTCTTACGAAAGTATATGAGTTTATTGTCCATGGGCTTACTCCATCATATGCCAAAAGTAAAAAACTGGAAGCATCAGAGAAAAAAGATAGGGTATTTATATATACATACATATATATGTGTGTTTATTTGCATGATTTGATTGATCATATTTAAATCTAGTTAATTATCTTAAATTTTGAACTCCCGGTCATCTACTTCTCATGGACTTTGAGGCGATAAGTTGATCAAAGAAGTACTAGTGGGTTTATTTGATTATACCATGAATGAAGTTTTCCGATTTGAAACCTCTCCAACGGAAAGTTCTCAGAACAACTCAGATACGAGTTCATCAAGTCAAGGTATGATATGTTAATGACCACAATAAAGATTAATTTTTAAATAATATTAATTTTATATGAAAATTCAGTTAATTATGTTGTACCACTCAAATTACAATGACTAAGTAATAATCAATATATGCATTTAATTTTGGTACTTCCATTGATATTTTTATGAAAATGTGCAATAGTAACGCAAATTATATCCGAATTTTCCACTTTGCGGTATACTTGCGCTGTTTGTATATATAAGAAATCAATTGATTCACAAAAGTTGTAAGAACATATCCATCAAAAGAGATTTTAGTCAACCATTTCTATAATTTGTAGAATATGTGTGTTTCTAAATGCCATAGTTATTCACTTTTTTAATTTAAATTGTTAAATTTATGTATTTATTATAAAATAGCATATTTAATTTATATATCACTTTTGTTTATTATAATAATAAAATATATAAATTCATTTAATTTTTTTATTTAAAGATATTTAAATTGTTACATGACATTCTTTTTAAAATTAAAATGTGTGTTTTCATGTGTATAATTTAATTAAATATTTTTTATAATTTTTTATTAATAAATATTAATAAAGATAAAAAATAGACTTTGAAAAAATTCATTTTTTAAAAATTATGAAATAAGTGTTTAATAGAATTATTATATATTGGTATATTTTTATTATATATATTTATGAATATAATGTAATAGGACATTATTTTGTATACTAAATATTTAGAAAACAATAAATATGATAGATAGCTAAACTTCAAAGAAATACTACTGAAATGAGTAACTAAAAGAGATTAGCTAAAACTCGAATATAACTAAAATTGTTAAAGAAAACTGTTGGAAATGCTATAAACCTTCATCAACTTATATGGTATTTAAGATCAATGTAATTTGGTAAATTAAAGCATATATTGTACAATTTGTGTACTACATAAATATGGTATAAAAACTAAAAATTGAAGCTACCTTTACATGATTTGACAATGTGATGTGATCGTTGTGCATACACTAATATTCTCATTCATGTATTTGTATTATGATTTATACAGGGAACATAAAGAGAAAGAGAAATGAGGAATTGCCAACCCATAGTGGAGAAGAGCACGTATTTAAGGATCCTACAAATAACCATTTAATGTATGTTCTTTATGACTTTGAGCCTAAAATATAAGTTCGATGAGACACTAGATATATTACAATACTAGATAGTTCTAAACCTTTTAATAATTTTTAATTGAACGTGTAGCTGATTCTTTCGACACAATATGCCAACTGTTGGTTGCATAAATTTAAAGTAATGCAACCTCTTTCACACCACATTGAATTTCACAAATTTTTCTTCCTCCACCATTCTCTTCTCTGTGTGTATGTGATTTTTAACTTTACCCCAAAAATACAACTTTGGCAATTCTCTTTCTTTCTCTTTAACCAACTTCCCTGAATTGAAATGATATTGCTTGAAATTGACGATGCACAAATTCTCGAATATCCTGAAACTCGTTGGCAAACATCAATTCGCCTTAACAAGAGGAAATTCTCTTTATTATAATTCTAGAAAAATGTCCATAGAGTAGCTAAATTATTAGATCTACTGTTATATTCTTTGTTCTAATCATAACAATTGAAACTAAAGTGTTCAACAAACAATACGATACATGACTAAATTTCATCTGATTCTTCATCTTATTTTTGCCTTGTTGAAAACAAGATCTTGAAATAAAAATTTCATGAGATGTCCGACCAATATATTTGGGCAAAAGATGTTGATTTTTAGTTGATTTTCTTTTTGTTTTACAAACTTGCTCAAAATTCTTCATCAATAATATATATTTTAGACTATGATGTGTATTAATATTGTATTCATTCTAAAATATATGAAGTGTGTGAAAAACTATAATATGAAACGAGTATATTGGAATAATTAGGATTTGGTATAAAATTGAAGTAAACTGTCTAGTCTATAAATATGATGAAACTTTGAAGCGGCATTTATAAATCAACCAGTTGGTGCGTTGGCGCGGGAACTGGATATGGAATACGCGTGCAATTTCTTTGTAATTATTGCGTCTAATCACAATGCTATGTCATTTGTTGTTTATCTTCATAATAAACCATATTAGATTGAAAATGACAAAAATTCATTAAACCATTTTCACTTAATAAATTTGGGTAAAGAATTTATTAAGATTCTAACAAGTTGTTTGTTTTATTTTCTGTGATATTGTGTTTTATCCTATGCAATCAGTTCCGGAAGATGTAGCACCAATAATGGTTATCCCAATATCTTCGAATAGCGCTACACAAAACTCTAAATCTAAGTTCTTATCGAACAAAAATGTAAAAGCTTTAAAAGAATTGACATTAATTAGGGTTTTACATACCATGCCATATTGTAATATGATTTTTGTTAATAAATCATTTTACCTTTCTTGTGAGTTCAGATAAGAAAAGGAACTCATGAAGTTGGACAATCTTTGCCATTAACATTGTCTTTTGAAGAGCGAAAACAAAATTGGTATATTCGTCCAATACCACGAACGAACGGAAGCAAAGTTGATTTCTTAACATTACACTCTATTTATTATTAATAGAATTCCTAGAGTTTTTTTTAGTCAATAATTACTACTACATTTTATAATTATGGTTAAATTCCCTAGTTAGCTAGTATAATGACAAGTACTTTGATTCAATGTTTTATTGTTTATTTCCAAATCAAAATAAACATAAATATGTGTTTCAATGCATTTTAAGAAATTAGATCGATTGATGATTAACGATTAAGTATTATGTACGACACCATGTCTACGTTAGATACTTGCTATTTCATATATTTTTTTAACTAAAATTCGTACATTTACATTTGAATTTCAGTTCTATGCGCATCATACAACGGACATACAATTTAGATCCCTTACGAAAGTATATGAGTTTATTGTCCATGGGCTTACTCCATCATCTGCCAAAAGTAAAAAACTGGAAGCATCAGAGAAAAAAGTTAGGGTATTTATATATACATACATATATATGTGTGTGTATTTGCATGATTTGATTGATCATATTTAAATCTAATTAATTATCTTAAATTTTGAACTCCCGGTCATCTACTTCTCATGGACTTAGAGGCGATAAGTTGATCAAAGAAGTACTAGTGGGTTTATTTTATTATACCATGAATGAAGTTTTCCGATTTGAAACCTCTCCAACGGAAAGTTCTCAGAACAACTCAGATACGAGTTCATCAAGTCAAGGTATGATATGTTAATGACCACAATAAAGATTAATTTTTAAATAATATTAATTTTATATGAAAATTCAGTTAATTATGTTGTACCACTCAAATTACAATGACTATGTAATAATCAATATATGCATTTAATTTTGGTACTTCCATTGATATTTTTATGAAAATGTGCAATAGTAACGCAAATTATATCCGAATTTTCCACTTTGCGGTATACTTGCGCTGTTTGTATATATAAGAAATCAATTGATTCACAAAAGTTGTAAGAACATATCCATCAAAAGAGATTTTAGTCAACCATTTCTCAAATTTGAAGAATATGTGTGTTTCTAAATGCCATAGTTATTCACTTTTTTAATTTAAATTGTTAAATTTATGTATTTATTATAAAATAGCATATTTAATTTATATATCACTTTTGTTTATTATAATAATAAAATATATAAATTGATTTAATTTTTTTATTTAAAGATATTTAAATTGTTACATGACATTCTTTTTAAAATTAAAATGTGTGTTTTCATGTGTATAATTTAATTAAATATTTTTTATAATTTTTTATTAATAAATATTAATAAAGATAAAAAATAGACTTTGAAAAAATTCATTTTTTAAAAATTATGAAATAAGTGTTTAATAGAATTATTATATATTGGTATATTTTTATTATATATATTTATGAATATAATGTAATAGGACATTATTTTGTATACTAAATATTTAGAAAACAATAAATATGATAGATAGCTAAACTTCAAAGAAATACTACTGAAATGAGTAACTAAAAGAGATTAGCTAAAACTCGAATATAACTAAAATTGTTAAAGAAAACTGTTGGAAATGCTATAACCCTTCATCAACTTATATGGTATTTAAGATCAATGTAATTTGGTAAATTAAAGAATATATTGTACAATTTGTGTACTACATAAATATGGTATAAAAACTAAAAATTGACGCTACCTTTACATGATTTGACAATGTGATGTGATCGTTGTGCATACACTAATATTCTCATTCATGTATTTGTATTATGATTTATACAGGGAACATAAAGAGAAAGAGAAATGAGGAATTGCCAACCCATAGTGGAGAAGAGCACGTATTTAAGGATCCTACAAATAACCATTTAATGTATGTTCTTTATGACTTTGAGCCTAAAATATAAGTTCGATGAGACACTAGATATATTACAATACTAGATAGTTCTAAACCTTTTAATAATTTCTAATTGAACGTGTAGCTGATTCTTTCGACACAATATGCCAACTGTTGGTTGCATAAATTTAAAGTAATGCAACCTCTTTCACACCACATTGAATTTCACAAATTTTTCTTCCTCCGCCATTCTCTTCACTGTGTGTATGTGATTTTTAACTTTACCCCAAAAATACAACTTTGGCAATTCTCTTTCTTTCTCTTTAACCAACTTCCCTGAATTGAAATGATATTGCTTGAAATTGACGATGCACAAATTCTCGAATATCCTGAAACTCGTTGGCAAACATCAATTCGCCTTAACAAGAGGAAATTCTCTTTATTATAATTCTAGAAAAATGTCCATAGAGTAGCTAAATTATTAGATCTACTGTTATATTCTTTGTTCTAATCATAACAATTGAAACTAAAGTGTTCAACAAACAATACGATACATGACTAAATTTCATCTGATTCTTCATCTTATTTTTGCCTTGTTGAAAACAAGATCTTGAAATAAAAATTTCATGAGATGTCCCACCAATATATTTGGGCAAAAGATGTTGATTTTTAGTTGATTTTCTTTTTGTTTTACAAACTTGCTAAAAATTCTTCATCAATAATATATATTTTAGACTATGATATGTATTAATATTGTATTCATTCTAAAATATATGAAGTGTGTGAAAAACTATAATATGAAACGAGTATATTGGAATAATTAGGATTTGGTATAAAATTGAAGTAAACTGTCTAGTCTATAAATATGATGAAACTTTGAAGCGGCATTTATAAATCAACCAGTTGGTGCGTTGGCGCGGGAACTGGATATGGAATACGCGTGCAATTTCTTTGTAATTATTGCGTCTAATCACAATGCTATGTCATTTGTTGTTTATCTTCATAATAAACCATATTAGATTGAAAATGACAAAAATTCATTAAACCATTTTCACTTAATAAATTTGGGTAAAGAATTTATTAAGATTCTAACAAGTTGTTTGTTTTATTTTCTGTGATATTATGTTTTATCCTATGCAATCAGTTGCCGGAAGATGTAGCACCAATAATGGTTATCCCAATATCTTCGAATAGCGCTACACAAAACTCTAAATCTAAGTTCTTATCGAACAAAAATGTAAAAGCTTTAAAAGAATTGACATTAATTAGGGTTTTACATACCATGCCATATTGTAATATGATTTTTGTTAATAAATCATTTTACCTTTCTTGTGAGTTCAGGTAAGAAAAGGAACTCATGAAGTTGGACAATCTTTGATGAGGGGTACTTTGGAATCTTTATTCTGGGAGCTCATGCTGGATCAAAGAACCCAAATTTCGACCTTGAGCTCATTGGAGGCCCTGAGTCCGACCTTGAAGGCCTAATTTCGACCCTGGGTGCATATTTCCAACCCTGGGATGCCTAACTTCGACCTTGAAGGCCTAATTTCGACCCTGGGTGCATATTTCCAACCCCGAAGCTTTGAACTCCAATTAGCTCAGTCCGATCGCCAGCAGAGGGGCTCATGGTCGAATCTATCATTGGGCCAACCTCAGGCCCAAGCCCATGGGCCAATCCCCATCCTCAGCTATAAATACCCCAAGCATTTATGACACAAGGGGAGAGATTTTGGGGCTGCTCCTTGATCGAAGCCTCCTGCTCGGATTTTCTCTTGGGTTAGATTAAATCACCTTAGTTTGTATGTACTTAGCCTCTAGCTTGTACGGCATCCTATAATGCTCAAATAGGACCCTCATTACTTGTAATATGTACACTCATATTCAAAATATACTTTATTGATCTTCAATCTCATATCATAGCATATCTCGCATGCTCAACTTAAATTATTTTGATCTCCAACGAAATCACGTAAGATCAATTGGCGCCCACCGAGGGGCCTTATTTGGGTGTTAGATCGAAATATGCCTACTACGAGGCAATTCAAGTACGATCAAGGGAATTCCCATATCTCCATGGTCTAATTTTTAGATCAAGATCAAGTTATCAAGCCTCCATGGTCGAATTTTTAGATCAAGATCAAGTTATCAAGCCTCCATGGTCGAATTTTTAGATCAAGATCAAGTTATCAAGCCTCCATGGTCGAATTTTTAGATCAAGATCAAGTTATCAAGCCTCCATGGTCGAATTTTTAGATCAAGATCAAGTTACCAAGCCTCCATGGTCGAATTTTATGATCTACAAGATCAAACTCTCAGATCTCCAAGGTCAAGTTTCCAGGATCGGGTTTTATGATCTCATGGTCGAATTTATGATCTCATGGTTGAGTTTTATATTCTCTTGGTTGAGTTTTATACTCTCTTGGTCGAATTTATGCTCTCATGGTCGAATTTATGCTCTCATGGTCGAATTTCATGCTCTCATGGTCGAATTTTATGATCTACAAGATCAAACTCTCAGATCTCCAAGGTCAAGTTTCCAGGATCGGGTTTTATGATCTTATGGTCGAATTTATGATCTCATGGTTGAGTTTTATACTCTCTTGGTTGAGTTTTATACTCTCTTGGTCGAATTTATGCTCTCATGGTCGAATTTCATGCTCTCATGGTCGAATTTTATGATCTACAAGATCAAACTCTCAGATCTCCAAGGTCAAGTTTCCAGGATCGGGTTTTATGATCTTATGGTCGAATTTATGATCTCATGGTTGAGTTTTATACTCTCTTGGTTGAGTTTTATACTCTCTTGGTCGAATTTATGCTCTCATGGTCGAATTTCATGCTCTCATGGTCGAATTTTATGATCTACAAGATCAAACTCTCAGATCTCCAAGGTCAAGTTTCCAGGATCGGGTTTTATGATCTCATGGTCGAATTTGTGATCTCATGGTTGAGTTTTATACTCTCTTGGTTGAGTTTTATACTCTCTTGGTCGAATTTATGCTCTCATGGTCGAATTTCATTCTCTCATGGTCGAATTTTATGATCTACAAGATCTAACTCTCAGATGTCCAAGGTCAAGTTTCCAGGATCGGGTTTTATGATCTCATGGTCGAATTTATGATCTCATGGTTGAGTTTTATACTCTCTTGGTTGAGTTTTATACTCTCTTGGTCGAATTTATGGTCTCCATGGTCGAATTCTATGATCTTCGAATTTTATTATCTTCAATCTACGATCTTCAGGATCAAAATTTTATTATCTTCAATCTATGATCTCCAGAGATCTTATTATTTCTATTGCATGCTCTTGCAAGTATCATCGAATCACGATTGACCTCTAATCTATTATTCAAATAGGGTGAAAGCTGTTGCTACGACCCTCGAAAATAAATTGACCAAGGGTGAAAGCCGTTGCTATGCCCCTTGGATTCAGAAAATGGGTGACGACCCTAAAAAACGACTAAGGGTGAAAGCCGTTGCTATGCCCCTTAGATCGAAATAAATATTCCGGTGAAAGCTGTTGCTATGACCGATAAAATGAATAGGATCGGCTAAAAATGTCGATTATCATCAGTCAAAACGACTAAGGGTGAAAGTCGTTGCTATGCCCCTTAGATCGAAATAATTATAAGGGTGAAAGCCGTTGCTATGACCCTCAGGTGAAAGCTGTTGCTATGACCGATCAAAGCTAAAGGGTGAAAGCCGTTGCTATGACCCTCAGGTGAAAGCTGTTGCTATGACCGATTAAAGCTAAAGGGTGAAAGCCGTTGCTATGACCCTCAGGTGAAAGCTGTTGCTATGACCGATAAAAAATGACTAAGGGTGAAAGCCGTTGCTATGCCCCTTAGATCAAATCTATTATGGGTGAAAGCTGTTGCTAAGACCCTTGAAGATAAAATTCTACGATCATATTCCACGATCAAATTCTATGATCTCCAAAGTTGAATTTATTATTTTCAGGATCAAGTTCTATGATCCCCAAAGTCGAATTTTGTGATCTCCAAGGATCAAATTCTATGATCTCCAAAGTTGAATTTATTATTTTCAGGATCAAGTTCTATGATCCCCAAAGTCGAATTTTGTGATCTCCAAGGATCAAATTCTATGTTCTCGAAGCTCGAATTCTACTACCTTGGCTTTGTCTTTGAAATCTTTCGAACCGCACATTATGGATCTGTATGCTATTGGTTATTAGCTTTCAGGGTTTTGATAAATTCGACCAATAATCCCCGATTTAGGGTTTCGATTCTTTATTTCGGAAACTCATGCTAACTTAAAGATTCTGAATTCAAAATTTCGACCCTGAGCTCGTTGAAGGTCCTAAATTTCGACCTTATGCTCTTTGAAGACCCAAATTTCGACCTTATGCTCTTTGAAGACCCTAATTTCGACCTTATGCTCATTGAAGGTCCTAAATTTCGACCTTATGCTCTTTGAAGACCCAAATTTCGACCTTATGCTCTTTGAAGACCCTAATTTCGACCTTATGCTCATTGAAGGTCCTAAATTTCGACCTTATGCTCATTGAAGGTCCTAAATTTCGACCTTATGCTCTTTGAAGACCCAAATTTCGACCTTATGCTCATTGAAGGTCCTAAATTTCGACCTTATGCTCTTTGAAGACCCAAATTTCGACCTTATGCTCTTTGAAGACCCTAATTTCGACCTTATGCTCATTGAAGGTCCTAAATTTCGACCTTATGCTCATTGAAGGTCCTAAATTTCGACCTTATGCTCTTTGAAGACCCAAATTTCGACCTTATGCTCTTTGAAGACCCTAATTTCGACCTTATGCTCATTGAAGGTCCTAAATTTCGACCTTATGCTCATTGAAGGTCCTAAATTTCGACCTTATGCTAATTGAAATCATGTGTGATCAAACACTAGAAAATCCGACCCCGAATGCATAACTTCGATCCCTAATACATTTTGGAGTTTCTAAGATATGCACTTTTTTTCCCTGGTTCGGTTTTTATCCCACTGGGTTTTTCCGAGCTAGGTTTTTAACCAGGCATATCCGAAACACTAAAAAAGCGATCCTCAAGGATTTTCTACTTCTCCGAGCTTCAACTTCACTTTACGCTCAAAGAAGTGGGGGAGTATTGATGAGGGGTACTTTGGAATCTTTATTCTGGGAGCTCATGCTGGATCAAAGAACCCAAATTTCGACCTTGAGCTCATTGGAGGCCCTGAGTCCGACCTTGAAGGCCTAATTTCGACCCTGGGTGCATATTTCCAACCCTGGGATGCCTAACTTCGACCTTGAAGGCCTAATTTCGACCCTGGATGCATATTTCCAACCCTGGGATGCCTAACTTCGACCTTGAAGGCCTAATTTCGACCCTGGGTGCATATTTCCAACCCCGAAGCTTTGAACTCCAATTAGCTCAGTCCGATCGCCAGCAGAGGGGCTCATGGTCGAATCTATCATTAGGCCAACCTCAGGCCCAAGCCCATGGGCCAATCCCCATCCTCAGCTATAAATACCCCAAGCATTTATGACACAAGGGGAGAGATTTTGGGGCTGCTCCTTGATCGAAGCCTCCTGCTCGGATTTTCTCTTGGGTTAGATTAAATCACCTTAGTTTGTATGTACTTAGCCTCTAGCTTGTACTGATGAGGGGTAATTCGGATCCCCTGTTTTTCCAGCCTCAATGCGGTTCGAATAGCACCGAACCCTGTCGCCAGGGACCAAAAGCCGAACCAAAGCATAAAGATGATTGTTTCGAGCACATTAGAGAACCATAGATCGAAGGACACTGTTGGGCCAAGCCCAGGCCCAAGCCCTCCAATTTGGCTATAAATACTCCATGCATTTATTATACTGGACAACTTCCTAGGCGCACTAACCTTGAGACCGCTGCTCGGGTCACTAGAGAGTATTAGCATAGGCTTTCTCATACATGTTCACCCTCTAGCTTGTACGGCATCCAATAATGCTCGAATAGGACCCCTAATATTTGTACTTGTACTCAATTTACTCGAATACAATTACATTTGGTCTTTATTTTCCTTTTAACATTATTGTCATCGTGTTATTTCCCCACCCTTGATCGAACCAACGAAATCACGTAAGATCAATTGGCGCCCACCGTGGGGCCTTATTCGAGTATTAGATCGAAATATGCCTAATACGAGGAGAAAAATGTATGCCAGAAAAGCTTAAGGATAATGGTCAAGCCTATGGTCGCACAACTCTTTTATTTCTTCAACGAATTTATTTTTAGGAGCGATTAAGAAGTTCAGCAGGTATCATCGAAGGCTTAGAAGATCTATAAAATTGCAGCTTGTTATTGACGATCGGAATTTATTTTTCCGATCTTCGCGTTTATTAACTTCAATGACAAGTTCTTTCGAATCGGTTATTTAGAAGACCATTTACGAAATCTCTATATACTATTTATCGACTGTGGTGTTTTTTCTCAAAGTTAATCGGGATAAGTTGATTGTTTGAATATCTGCAATCGATTAGATAAATTCTCGAGCTAATGGACGGAATATTGGCTATCATTTCGACCAATAACGGAATTCAAGTAATAAAATTCAATCAGAAATGAAGCTTTATCATTAATAATCTTCAAACAAGTTACAAGGTAAAGCTTCGAATATAATTCGAGCTCAAGAAATGCAATACAATCACTCCTAGTCTATTACAAATTGCATGAAGTAATATACTTGATCTTCGTTCCCCAAGGTCGCCCCAGATGCAGAACTCAGCAGTGATTCTTATTGGCAATCACTAGCCACGTGTCGCACATCCGTCTTCGAACGGGATGAAAGCCGGATTGGAGCTCCTCTCCGGGGCACCAGACCGACCTTAGATCATCATCAGTAAACAATGATTGAAACGCGCGATCATTGTTTACTGGATAATCCGAACCGGAGCAGCAAAGGGTTATCCCAGCAGAGGCGCTCCAAGGGAACTCGAAGGAACTATCTCGTAAGAAAGCCCTCGAGGAAGCTGGTGCCTCAGACTTAAAGAACTCCACTCGGAGTAACCTACTGCCCGATCAGGTACTGCGCCAGAAGACCGGAATTCAAACCCGTCACAGACAAGATATGTCTGGGAAAACAGGTTGCCTGCCGGTATTCTAGGCGCAATTTCTTTTGCCTGTCGATATTCTAAGCGAAAAGCTTTTACAAAAGGAAACAAGATCGAAAAACAAAGTTCGAACTCTAATCTCAAACTCTTTAATCTGGGAGAAAATACGAATCAAATCTGAAATTCGACCCATGGTGATCGGAGGAGCATAAGGAAAAAAGCAAGAAGTGCTGTATACACGAAGGGACCTTTTTATAGTGGTGAAGGATTTTTAATCAACGGCCCAGATAACAGGCTACGAACGGTTTGATGTCCGTAATAAATGGAAGGACCGTTACGTTTCCCGAGAAATAGGGCCCTGTTTGGTAACGAAGGACACATAATTCAATAGGGAGTATAGAAGAATTACGACATTCTAAATATCGAACAGTCACGACGTGTTCATAACATTATATTGAAGGATGGCATGTCGGATTCGAATTCGGTTTATTTAGATGTTTTTACACTCAAGTATTTATTGTTATGCTTTTACACTACCAACAGAGAAGAAATATAATCGGTTTAGTCGAACAGAATTCTCGACCTGGGAATTATACAATTATGGAAGTTCAGCAGTGATAAGGATTTATGGCATCATTTCCCTTATCAATTTCAGGGCCGCTAAAATATTTATCTATTATCCGATCAGGCAAATGGTATTCGATTATTTCTCTATCGATATTAGAAGATCAAAATGGAGTCACGAAAGATAAACTCTATTCTATTTATATTTGATGTTATCAACAAAACAAAGAGGAAGTGTATTTATATTATCTTGGAAAATACAAAAGCTGGGAAATACATATCGAGCATAGATAAAACATTCATATTACATCAAGAACACTATTACTCCCTACAATCCTATGAAATTTTCGGTCTCTTCTCCTACCGTCTATTAGGGGTAACTTAGCTCCGACCATGGAATCTCCTTCGGATCCGCAAGCTCTTAACTTTATTTACGATTCTCCAAAGATGAAGACTCGGGGGTGCGATTCATCGAGTAAGCGAGCTCTGCAGAACTCCCACCCCTGTACGTCTTCCTAAATGCATTGTGGCAATAGGTCCCTAATCGAAAACCTATGCCATAACCTACAAGCTCCATAAATCTGGCTTATTGGCCTTCAAGATGGAGATTATATTTGCCTGCCGATACTCTAAGCGAAGGTTGAAATGATATTATCTCTGCTCGGATATCCCTCCACTTAAAAATTGTTCGAAATCTGACCTCGAATAAGCGAATTATTGAAATAATAATCTTAGTCGCCATGAGGGGACGGAAGAGATGCCAATACAATGAATAAGATGGCTTCTAAGGAATGACAGCTTTTTATAGGAAAAATAAGTGGAATCTAACGGCAGAGATTTCACGTCACGAAGGAACCAGATCTAAGAACTGTTGCGTTTCCCGATAAAGGAAGGACCGTTTGGAAAAGGTCGAGTTGTTGCGACACATAATATGCCCACCTGCTTGTCGGGTGCTAATATGTTCAATCTCTATTTAGCAATTATTCTGGTACTCAAGATCAGCATTTATCTAGTATCGATCTCAATTATTTTCGAAATTACTAAGGGTGAAAGCCTCTGCTATGCCCCTTAGATCGAAATTATTGAATGGGTGAAAGCCTCTGCTATGACCCAAGGGCTAAAAACGCTCTGAAAACGACTAAGGGTGAAAGCCTCTGCTATGCCCCTTAGATCGAAATTGTTAAAGGGTGAAAGCCTCTGCTATGCCCCTTAGATCGAAATTATTGAATGGGTGAAAGCCTCTGCTATGACCCAAGGGCTAAAAACGCTCTGAAAACGACTAAGGGTGAAAGCCTCTGCTATGCCCCTTAGATCGAAATTATTGAATGGGTGAAAGCCTCTGCTATGACCCAAGGGCTAAAAACGCTCTGAAAACGACTAAGGGTGAAAGCCTCTGCTATGCCCCTTAGATCGAAATTGTTAAATGGGTGAAAGCCTCTGCTATGACCCAAGGGCTAAAAACGCTCTGAAAACGACTAAGGGTGAAAGCCTCTGCTATGCCCCTTAGATCGAAATTGTTAATTGGGTGAAAGCCTCTGCTATGACCCAAGGGCTAAAAACGCTCTGAAAACGACTAAGGGTGAAAGCCTCTGCTATGCCCCTTAGATCGAAATTGTTAAATGGGTGAAAGCCTCTGCTATGACCCAAGGGCTAAAAACGCTCTGAAAACGACTAAGGGTGAAAGCCTCTGCTATGCCCCTTAGATCGAAATTGTTAAAGGGTGAAAACATGCCCCTGGCTACGCCCCTTAGATCGAAATTATTTTCATCGATCAATCAAGATCAACCAGCATTTCTATTCTTTTCTCTCCATAATTATTCATTCGGCTAAGGCTAACAGCCATCATCGTGACGCTTATATCAAAATTATTATTTAAGATTGGTCAAAACCCTTTTTCGATTATTACTTCGCGATTATTTGTCTGACTAGGGAATTTGGCCCCTCGGATTAAATTTGTTACTCAAGGATCATCTCGGGATTCTTCTATTCGATCTTTTAATTATTATGTATTTGATGGGGGTACAAAGGTCTCCGACAGGTTAAATTCAAAATCGAGGAATGTCGGTTGTTATCCATCGTCTGAATATTTGTCAAAGTTTTTAAAGAATAGCTCTTATTCGTATTCTTGAGACAGAGAGATGGATGCTCGACAACAGTATACAAAAGCAATTTTATAAGATAACGAGTAAGGATGATAAGAGAAATAAATATCTCATTCATTACATTACAAACAGTTACAAAAGAGTTCAAAATTACAATGATAAGTCGAGCAAAAAAACTTTACATTTAATGTAACCCTATTACAAATTAACCCTACGCTAGAATGTTCTCATAACTGAGGACGGAAGACGAGGCTGGGATAACACTTCTACCCTTAATCCATCGCTTCCTCAATAATCGCTCCGTGCTGGAGCAGGCCGAGAGACAGGGAGGCAATCCCTAGAGAAATTATTCCACGCAATCTCGAAGGCAACATTCTTCAAGGAATATCTTGAAGAAGTAGAGATCGAGTGCAGGAAAACTCCTCCAGCAGTTGACCCACTATCCGAACGGGTGGATTGACAGGATACAGGAGATCGAACCTGCCTCAAAGATTTGAAATCAAAGAGACCTGGTCGCCTGCCGGTACCCCAGTCGCATTCATTTTCGCCTGTCGATACCCTAGTCGAAATAAGTAGCCATCAGGAGATAGCGAAATTTATAAATAGTTCGGAGGAAAACCTCGAACAGTTCAATCGGGGATAGCAAACGGAACATGGCGGCTAGAAAGAGTAAAATCTCAATCATAGAGCCGATCAGAAATGTTACTGAAATGAAAAGTTGGAAGGTAACTACGGAACTATATATAGTGAAAGGAAAAGGCAATTAACGACTCAGATTTGATGGTACTAACGGCTGAGATATAAGCAGTAAATGCGCCGACCGTTGCGATTCCCGAAAATACAGAAGCTATTTCGAAAAAAAAGTGAAGAAAATGTCAAAACTGTTATACTCGAGCTCATTCCCATCCTAGTTCATCGTAGGTTCAGCTCCAATCACCGGAGAAGAATAATAAAGAAATCTAAATACTTTATGTAGAGAAAGCTTTGTCGGTAATCGGCCTAAGGGTAAATAAAGCCATCGTAAAGGTCGATAAAAAAGTATTTTTCGAGCTTAATAAATAAGACAATTGCAAAATACAAAGACATCGAACCCTATTACATCTTCATAACTGGCTGATCCTATGAAATTTCCGGCGAACGATAATGTCCTTACTTGACCAAGAAGCGCCCATTGAGCCAGCGAATCTTCGGATACGGCCGAAAAGGAAAAAGGCAATACATCTCTTTCCCGAAAAAAATATGAACATTCAATGAAGGACGTCAATCTCCAAGTCACTACCTGAAACGTTTTCAAAAGAAAACCTAGCAAATTACATCATACCCTCGAAAAAGCTTGACGCCAGAATCTCCCTAAATCACAAAAATACCATGGGCCGTCGGGGTCGTGGATGGTCAGCAATAAAGCTCATCGGCCTTCAAGATTGATATAGCGTGCCCCTGCAGATACCCTATTCAAGATAGAAGTATGAATTTTACTATGAGGCGCAATACAATTCCTAAACCGGATTTCGAAACGTGGAATCATGCAACAAGATCTTCTAATCAGCATGATCGAAGGAATCTATTTTCGAAAAATGTTAAAGGAATACAAAACAAAGAACCTATTTTCAAAAATCCAACGGCTACCAGAAAACAAACGGTCGAAATCAAAAGATTGTCACGACTCCCGAGAACTTTGCCGGAAAAAGAAAGTGATATTATTTTTGAAATTTAAGTGGAATTACTACGCCAAGATCGAAGATCAAGAAAGCAAAATAAAGCATGATCAAAGAAAGAGCACATAAGAAGAACATGCGATTCGAGAAGAAAGTAAATTATTACAAGCCATAGAAAATAAAATATCTGAAAATTATTCATGATCGCACAAGTAAAGACAGTATAAGACATATTACAAGCCCGGGTAAATAAGAGATAACATCTAAACAAGCTTATTGTCAGAGAGAATTTTTCGAAGCTCAGCATTACGAGCCTCACATCCTGCTTCAAATCCACGATCATAAGCCTCCTTTTCTCGACGTATGAAATCTTGTTTCTCCTGCTCGTGGAGGATCTTCAGTTTTTCGAGTTTCTCATTCAGCTGCTTATGGATCTCATCTCCATGCTCGTTAGCCGACTTCTCCCTCTCTAAAGCAAGCTTCTCTGCGAGGACGCGGTCGAGCTCGACTTTCTTCTCCTCCAGCTCGAGAGAAATAGCAGCACGCTGGCTGGTCTCCCGCTCAGCAAATGTTTTAAGCTCAATAAAATCTTGTCCGGCCTGTTAAAAGGATCAGCAGCATTATTTTTTCTTAAAAAAAAAAAAAAAAAAAAAAAAAAAAATAATAATAATACACCTGAAAAAGGAAGTGCTGCCCAGACTCGAACAACTCTTCTATGTTTCTCTCGTTGGACAGGTTTCTCTCCTTAGGTATGTCAGTCTCTGAAGAAGTAAAAGTAGCCTGCAACAAGTTACCCATGGGATCAACCTTAGAAGGAGACTCGTCTTTCAACTCCTCGTGCAGGGAAGAAGCAATTTTTTGAGGAGAGGAATCGGCAAAAGGTCGGGGAGGATTATCAATTCCTAAAGCTTCAAACTTGGATTTTTTGCCGGGATTCCCTGAGGGAGGAACGATCGAAGTATCGGAGGATGACTTGCTACCAATAGCAAGATTTTGTAAAGCCTCAAGGGATGTAACCTCATCGGAATAAGGCCTCTTATTCGAAGAAGGAACAGGAATCTTTTCTGGGACACGATCTTCACTTTTAGAATCAATCACTTTCGGGGAGGAACCTCCGAGCTCAGCCTCGGGCTTTTCGTCACCCTTGTTTGGTTTCGAGGAGGCACCTTTTTCTTTCTTATCTTCTTCCCCTTTAGGAGCTTTTGGGGAAGACACAGAGGTCTTAGAAGAAGATTTGGAAGGTTTGGCCTCCTTGTCAGCCTTTCGCTCTTTGTTCGATTTCTTATTCTTCGAACCACCAAATATCGATCTGGGATCGATAGCTTTGCCTAATACATTCTCCATAATAAGTGAATCTGGGATCGATAAGCTAGGATCTTTACTTTCTAAGGAATTCAGAAAATGCAGAAAATAAGGGGAGAGCTCCGATCTCTGTAAGGGAGGATATCGTATGAATAATGAAAAGAAATCCTAATATTTATAGACGCTACGCACTACGATTGTGATAGTGAATCGACGCGACCATGGAGAAAAATCCCACTCGGATAAACAAAGTTCGATCAGAAAGTGTGAAAAATCATCGATATTTATAAAGTTAGAATTCACAAGTTACACGAATCAGATCAAGAAATATAAACTCAACTCGTTTACAAAATAAGGTTACATGAGTAAATACAATTGATTTCCTAACTAGAGAACCTTGAATCGCCCCCTCCGGCTTACTCAACCCCAGTAACTCGCTAAACTGAAGATCAGACGATATATGCATATTTGAAGCTGGATAATTACCCGGCTTGGTCGAAAGATCGACCGTCTCCCTTATCCGGGGCATTGCCTATATTGACATCTTTATCTTCCTCCCCGGGCACTTTAGAAGGATCGTCGCAAGAGTACTCGAGTACATCAGGGTTAGGCATTGGAATGCCATACTCCTCGACTAAGGGGGCAAAGCGATGTCCCTGCCAGTTAGTATTCTCCTTGGGAAGAGAGGAAGCTTTATAATCCTTCCCTTCAGCATTCTTGAAAGGGTCCATATACTTGAAATATTCCTCCATATCGTCCGGAATTTTCTCGGCCGCGACTAATTGTTGAACCCCTTTATAAAAAATCGTCTGAAGAATTTCTCCCGTTTTCCTTTGAACTAAAGGATCTAAGACAGGGGATTCCAAGAATTCTCGTATGGCCGGAATCTCGGCTTCTTCCCGGCCCTGGGCATACGCACGCTCGGAATCTTGCTTTGCCAATTCGAGTTCCATCTTTACTTTCTTCAGCTCTTCCTCGAGGGCACTTCTCTCTTTGACGGACGCAAGCAAGTCCTCTTCTACTGAGGAAGAATGTTTCGTATTCGCTTTCTCAAGCTCCTTCTTTACTTGGGATAATTCTCGCTGAGTTTCGGCCAATTGAGATCGAAGAACTTGATTGTCAGAAAAAATCTGCGCAAATGCATCATGAGCCTCCTGCGACTCCTGCTCCAACAACGCCAAACGATAGGATTGGAGGGCGAACAAATCTCCGATCTACGAGACATTTCTCAGATAATAAGCAAGGTTTAGGGGCATGAATGGAGACGATTAAGGAAGATTATTACCTCATGATAGGTTCGCGAGAAATCGCTCAAAACCTCGAAATCACCTTTTACAGAATGGAGCAGCATATCCCTTCTAAATCGACCAGCCATGAAGATTCTGGCAGCTTTGTCGAATTCGTTCTCCCCGTTCGCATCCAGGTCAGTCATAATGGTGCCATTTTCGGGGTATCCTGCGGCTCGGCCATCTCGAAGATGCTCATCCATAAAGTCCACCACATCTGGCTCCGATCTACCTTCTCGGCAAGGGACTGAATCAGATTTCACGCCAAAAGGTTTTACCCTCCTCGAGGGCCCTGGATGTTCGGCGTTCCTTTTCTGACCCAGAAGCCTCTCGTACTCCTGAATACCCTGAATCCGGTTCCAGGAATGTTGACTGTAGCCAACAGAGGAAAGAGCAGATGTATCAGGAGAGAACAAAGTTCGAAGAGGTCCGGCTGTAGCTGAATTCAGTGAACTCATGGTACCAACCCCTCTCAATTCGGGAATCAAGGATGGTATGACAATCGAACTTTCGCCTAGTTTAGTCGTATCCGCTTTTCTTTCGGAGGCATAAGGCAACGGATCGAAGTAAAATCGCTTGTCTTCAACCGGACCGACAGCGAACATGCGAAATCTCTCAACAACTCGACCTGCAGAGATGATACAGAAAGTGGCGCAAGTTTAAACAAGAACAATAGTTCAATAAAACCTAAAAGTAAGCAGGAGATGAGAGGCATACCCAAAGAAAGTGGAGCAGTGTTCGAAGCACTGGAGGTTATCAGGACATCGGTTTGCTTAAGGGGCCCTTCGGAGGATTGCTTAGGGTATATAATCGCTGGAGCTAGGTAGTTACATTGGCTCAACCCAGCCAATCGCAAAACGCCTTCTTGGATCAGGAATCTAGTCTGGAAAGGGTTAGACTGCAGTTGCCCCAAGACTTCATCAGAAAGACGGTGGCTAAGTTTTTCTTTTATCCTGCGAGAACCGTATGTCCAAGTATTTGCGCCATCCCATCGATAAGGTCTTGTTTTCGAGCCACCCTCTGAGAAGGGAACATCAGGGCCCTTCACGAAGAAAAATCTTCTTTTCCAACCTATACTCTTCTTTGTTGTTATCTTTGTGAGAAAAGGCCGTTTGGACCGCGGAAGGACGGAGACAAACCCCATGTTCGAACCCTTGCATGGGTCCATTCGAAAAATCTGCCAAAAGTTACTGAAGGAAGCCTCTTCCCCCTTGGTCTCCATAAGAACGCAAAACGCAAGTATGTATGCAATGGAGTGTGGGAGAAGCTGAGCCGGGGAAAGCGAAAAGAAATTCAGGATGTTTCTGATAAGAGGAACGAACGGGATACGCAAGCCACAGGAAAATTGTCCCTCGTAAAAAGCTTGACATCCAGCGGGGGGCTCAGTGGCACGCTCGGTGTAAGAAGGAACGACAATCGAAAAACCTTTGGGAAGAAATTTCCCAAAATCCGCCTCGAGGCGAGCATAATCCTTTTTCGAAAAACAACAGGAAGTTTCACTAGCGGGAAGCTCTGACTTACCCGAGATTACGACTTGTGAGGCTTGCGTATGTTTAAAGATCCTGACAAAGGCACCTTCGCCGATACTACGTTTGTCGACTTCATTCTCTTCGAGATCCTCGCTCGGATCGTCGTCTTCGCCGTCTTGATGAAATTCCCCATCTTCGAAGTCATCTACAAGCTTAAACAAGGGATCAGATTCTTGACTCTCTTCGACCTTATTCTTGCCCTTTGAACTTCTAGAGCTTGACATTATGAATTCGGAGATGAATACACTAAATAACTACCTTTTCGATTAAAACACTTCGAGCTCAAGAGAAAATATAACATGGAAGTAATTTTTCAACGGGTCAACATATATATACGGGGTTAAAAACGTAAATTGCAAACAGGTCCCCGAGTAACCGCGACGGTTGAACTTACCAAGGGTAAAAACTTCGGGTTATTCTACTCAAAATAGCCTTTTTGGTCCTTCATTTTCTAGAATTGCGGAATTTGTCTTTACGGTTCATCCCTAAAGATCTCGGAGGCCCTGCTTATTATAACCGGAAATTCGGGAAAGCATCCATCTGGGGATCGAACAACACATCTTGGAACCAAAAAGGATATTATTACTTCAACATCCTCTGACAAGGGCGACTACAGAACACATCGATGCATGTTTTCTTGTATATGCACTCTTTTTCCCTAGCTCGGTTTTTATCCCAATGGGTTTTTCCAAGTTAGGTTTTTAACGAGGCATATCCTCAAGATATCCGAACGGTTCGTCTCATTGTAGCTTGGAAACGTATTCTGTACTTCTTCGAGCACTTGCTTCGCTTTACACTCGAGAAGTGGGGGAGTATTGATGAGGGGTAATTCGGATCCCCTGTTTTTCCAGCCTCAATGCGGTTCGAATAGCACCGAACCCTGTCGCCAGGGACCAAAAGCCGAACCAAAGCATAAAGATGATTGTTTCGAGCACATTAGAGAACCATAGATCGAAGGACACTGTTGGGCCAAGCCCAGGCCCAAGCCCTCCAATTTGGCTATAAATACTCCATGCATTTATTATACTGGACAACTTCCTAGGCGCACTAACCTTGAGACCGCTGCTCGGGTCACTAGAGAATATTAGCATAGGCTTTCTCATACATGTTCACCCTCTAGCTTGTACGGCATCCAATAATGCTCGAATAGGACCCCTAATATTTGTACTTGTACTCAATTTACTCGAATACAATTACATTTGGTCTTTATTTTCCTTTTAACATTATTGTCATCGTGTTATTTCCCCACCCTTGATCGAACCAACGAAATCACGTAAGATCATGTACGGCATCCTATAATGATCAAATAGGACCCTCATTACTTGTAATATGTACACTCATATTCAAAATATACTTTATTGATCTTCAATCTCATATCATAGCATATCTCGCATGCTCAACTTAAATTATTTTGATCTCCAACGAAATCACGTAAGATCAATCTTTGCCATTAACATTGTCTTTTGAAGAGCGAAAACAAAATTGGTATATTCGTCCAATACCACGAACGAACGGAAGCAAAGTTGATTTCTTAACAATACACTCTATTTATTATTAATAGAATTCCTAGAGTTTTTTTTAGTCAATAATTACTACTACATTTTATAATTATGGTTAACTTCCCTAGTTAGCTAGTATAATGACAAGTACTTTGATTCAATGTTTTATTGTTTATTTCCAAATCAAAATAAACATAAATATGTGTTTCAATGCATTTTAAGAAATTAGATCGATTGATGATTAACGATTAAGTATTATGTACGACACCATGTCTACGTTAGATACTTGCTATTTCATATATTTTTTTAACTAAAATTCGTACATTTACATTTGAATTTCAGTTCTATGTGCATCATACAACGGACATACAATTTAGATCCCTTACGAAAGTATATGAGTTTATTGTCCATGGGCTTACTCCATCATCTGCCAAAAGTAAAAAACTGGAAGCATCAGAGAAAAAAGTTAGGGTATTTATATATACATACATATATATGTGTGTGTATTTGCATGATTTGATTGATCATATTTAAATCTAATTAATTATCTTAAATTTTGAACTCCCGGTCATCTACTTCTCATGGAGTTAGAGGCGATAAGTTGATCAAAGAAGTACTAGTGGGTTTATTTGATTATACCATGAATGAAGTTTTCCGATTTGAAACCTCTCCAACGGAAAGTTCTCAGAACAACTCAGATACGAGTTCATCAAGTCAAGGTATGATATGTTAATGACCACAATAAAGATTAATTTTTAAATAATATTAATTTTATATGAAAATTCAGTTAATTATGTTGTACCACTCAAATTACAATGACTAAGTAATAATCAATATATGCATCTAATTTTGGTACTTCCATTGATATTTTTATGAAAATGTGCAATAGTAACGCAAATTATATCCAAATTTTCCACTTTGCGGTATACTTGCGCTGTTTGTATATATAAGAAATCAATTGATTCACAAAAGTTGTAAGAACATATCCATCAAAAGAGATTTTAGTCAACCATTTCTCAAATTTGAAGAATATGTGTGTTTCTAAATGCCATAGTTATTCACTTTTTTAATTTAAATTGTTAAATTTATGTATTTATTATAAAATAGCATATTTAATTTATATATCACTTTTGTTTATTAAAATAATAAAATATATAAATTGATTTAATTTTTTTATTTAAAGATATTTAAATTGTTACATGACATTCTTTTTAAAATTAAAATGTGTGTTTTCATGTGTATAATTTAATTAAATATTTTTTATAATTTTTTATTAATAAATATTAATAAAGATAAAAAATAGACTTTGAAAAAATTCATTTTTTAAAAATTATGAAATAAGTGTTTAATAGAATTATTATATATTGGTATATTTTTATTATATATATTTATGAATATAATGTAATAGGACATTATTTTGTATACTAAATATTTAGAAAACAATAAATATGATAGATAGCTAAACTTCAAAGAAATACTACTGAAATGAGTAACTAAAAGAGATTAGCTAAAACTCGAATATAACTAAAATTGTTAAAGAAAACTGTTGGAAATGCTATAACCCTTCATCAACTTATATGGTATTTAAGATCAATGTAATTTGGTAAATTAAAGCATATATTGTACAATTTGTGTACTACATAAATATGGTATAAAAACTAAAAATTGACGCTACCTTTACATGATTTGACAATGTGATGTGATCGTTGTGCATACACTAATATTCTCATTCATGTATTTGTATTATGATTTATACAGGGAACATAAAGAGAAAGAGAAATGAGGAATTGCCAACCCATGGTGGAGAAGAGCACGTATTTAAGGATCCTACAAATAACCATTTAATGTATGTTCTTTATGACTTTGAGCCTAAAATATAAGTTCGATGAGACACTAGATATATTACAATACTAGATAGTTCTAAACCTTTTAATAATTTTTAATTGAACGTGTAGCTGATTGTTTCGACACAATATGCCAACTGTTGGTTGCATAAATTTAAAGTAATGCAACCTCTTTCACACCACATTGAATTTCACAAATTTTTCTTCCTCCGCCATTCTCTTCACTGTGTGTATGTGATTTTTAACTTTACCCCAAAAATACAACTTTGGCAATTCTCTTTCTTTCTCTTTAACCAACTTCCCTGAATTGAAATGATATTGCTTGAAATTGACGATGCACAAATTCTAGAATATCCTGAAACTCGTTGGCAAACATCAATTCGCCTTAACAAGAGGAAATTCTCTTTATTATAATTCTAGAAAAATGTCCATAGAGTAGCTAAATTATTAGATCTACTGTTATATTCTTTGTTCTAATCATAACAATTGAAACTAAAGTGTTCAACAAACAATACGATACATGACTAAATTTCATCTGATTCTTCATCTTATTTTTGCCTTGTTGAAAACAAGATCTTGAAATAAAAATTTCATGAGATGTCCGACCAATATATTTGGGCAAAAGATGTTGATTTTTTGTTGATTTTCTTTTTGTTTTACAAACTTGCTCAAAATTCTTCATCAATAATATATATTTTAGACTATGATATGTATTAATATTTTATTCATTCTAAAATATATGAAGTGTGTGAAAAACTATAATATGAAACGAGTATATTGGAATAATTAGGATTTGGTATAAAATTGAAGTAAACTGTCTAGTCTATAAATATGATGAAACTTTGAAGCGGCATTTATAAATCAACCAGTTGGTGCGTTGGCGCGGGAACTGGATATGGAATACGCGTGCAATTTCTTTGTAATTATTGCGTCTAATCACAATGCTATGTCATTTGTTGTTTATCTTCATAATAAACCATATTAGATTGAAAATGACAAAAATTCATTAAACCATTTTCACTTAATAAATTTGGGTAAAGAATTTATTAAGATTCTAACAAGTTGTTTGTTTTATTTTCTGTGATATTGTGTTTTTTCCTATGCAATCAGTTGCCGGATGATGTAGCACCAATAATGGTTATCCCAATATCTTCGAATAGCGCTACACAAAACTCTAAATCTAAGTTCTTATCAAACAAAAATGTAAAAGCTTTAAAAGAATTGACATTAATTAGGGTTTTACATACCATGCCATATTGTAATATGATTTTTGTTAATAAATCATTTTACCTTTCTTGTGAGTTCAGGTAAGAAAAGGAACTCATGAAGTTGGACAATCTTTGCCATTAACATTGTCTTTTGAAGAGCGAAAACAAAATTGGTATATTCGTCCAATACCACGAACGAACGGAAGCAAAGTTGATTTCTTAACAATACACTCTATTTATTATTAATAGAATTCCTAGAATTTTTTTTAGTCAATAATTACTACTACATTTTATAATTATGGTTAACTTCCCTAGTTAGCTAGTATAATGACAAGTACTTTGATTCAATGTTTTATTGTTTATTTCCAAATCAAAATAAACATAAATATGTGTTTCAATGCATTTTAAGAAATTATATCGATTGATGATTAACGATTAAGTATTATGTACGACACCATGTCTACGTTAGATACTTGCTATTTCATATATTTTTTTAACTAAAATTCGTACATTTACATTTGAATTTCAGTTCTATGTGCATCATACAACGGACATACAATTTAGATCCCATACGAAAGTATATGAGTTTATTGTCCATGGGCTTACTCCATCATCTGCCAAAAGTAAAAAACTGGAAGCATCAGAGAAAAAAGTTAGGGTATTTATATATACATACATATATATGTGTGTGTATTTGCATGATTTGATTTATCATATTTAAATCTAATTAATTATCTTAAATTTTGAACTCCCGGTCATCTACTTCTCATGGACTTAGAGGCGATAAGTTGATCAAAGAAGTACTAGTGGGTTTATTTGATTATACCATGAATGAAGTTTTCCGATTTGAAACCTCTCCAACGGAAAGTTCTCAGAACAACTCAGATACGAGTTCATCAAGTCAAGGTATGATATGTTAATGACCACAATAAAGATTAATTTTTAAATAATATTAATTTTATATGAAAATTCAGTTAATTATGTTGTACCACTCAAATTACAATGACTAAGTAATAATCAATATATGCATTTAATTTTGGTACTTCCATTGATATTTTTATGAAAATGTGCAATAGTAACGCAAATTATATCCAAATTTTCCACTTTGCGGTATACTTGCGCTGTTTGTATATATAAGAAATCAATTGATTCACAAAAGTTGTAAGAACATATCCATCAAAAGAGATTTTAGTCAACCATTTCTCAAATTTGAAGAATATGTGTGTTTCTAAATGCCATAGTTATTCACTTTTTTAATTTAAATTGTTAAATTTATGTATTTATTATAAAATAGCATATTTAATTTATATATCACTTTTGTTTATTATAATAATAAAATATATAAATTGATTTAATTTTTTTATTTAAAGATATTTAAATTGTTACATGACATTCTTTTTAAAATTAAAATGTGTGTTTTCATGTGTATAATTTAATTAAATATTTTTTATAATTTTTTATTAATAAATATTAATAAAGATAAAAAATAGACTTTGAAAAAATTCATTTTTAAAAATTTATGAAATAAGTGTTTAATAGAATTATTATATATTGGTATATTTTTATTATATATATTTATGAATATAATGTAATAGGACATTATTTTGTATACTAAATATTTAGAAAACAATAAATATGATAGATAGCTAAACTTCAAAGAAATACTACTGAAATGAGTAACTAAAAGAGATTAGCTAATACTCGAATATAACTAAAATTGTTAAAGAAAACTGTTGGAAATGCTATAACCCTTCATCAACTTATATGGTATTTAAGATCAATGTAATTTGGTAAATTAAAGCATATATTGTACAATTTGTGTACTACATAAATATGGTATAAAAACTAAAAATTGACGCTACCTTTACATGATTTGACAATGTGATGTGATCGTTGTGCATACACTAATATTCTCATTCATGTATTTGTATTATGATTTATACAGGGAACATAAAGAGAAAGAGAAATGAGGAATTGCCAACCCATAGTGGAGAAGAGCACGTATTTAAGGATCCTACAAATAACCATTTAATGTATGTTCTTTATGACTTTGAGCCTAAAATATAAGTTCGATGAGACACTAGATATATTACAATACTAGATAGTTCTAAACCTTTTAATAATTTTTAATTGAACGTGTAGCTGATTGTTTCGACACAATATGCCAACTGTTGGTTGCATAAATTTAAAGTAATGCAACCTCTTTCACACCACATTGAATTTCACAAATTTTTCTTCCTCCGCCATTCTCTTCACTGTGTGTATGTGATTTTTAACTTTACCCCAAAAATACAACTTTGGCAATTCTCTTTCTTTCTCTTTAACCAACTTCCCTGAATTGAAATGATATTGCTTGAAATTGACGATGCACAAATTCTAGAATATCCTGAAACTCGTTGGCAAACATCAATTCGCCTTAACAAGAGGAAATTCTCTTTATTATAATTCTAGAAAAATGTCCATAGAGTAGCTAAATTATTAGATCTACTGTTATATTCTTTGTTCTAATCATAACAATTGAAACTAAAGTGTTCAACAAACAATACGATACATGACTAAATTTCATCTGATTCTTCATCTTATTTTTGCCTTGTTGAAAACAAGATCTTGAAATAAAAATTTCATGAGATGTCCGACCAATATATTTGGGCAAAAGATGTTGATTTTTTGTTGATTTTCTTTTTGTTTTACAAACTTGCTCAAAATTCTTCATCAGTAATATATATTTTAGACTATGATATGTATTAATATTGTATTCATTCTAAAATATATGAAGTGTGTGAAAAACTATAATATGAAACGAGAATATTGGAATAATTAGGATTTGGTATAAAATTGAAGTAAACTGTCTAGTCTATAAATATGATGAAACTTTGAAGCGGCATTTATAAATCAACCAGTTGGTGCGTTGGCGCGGGAACTGGATATGGAATACGCGTGCAATTTCTTTGTAATTATTGCGTCTAATCACAATGCTATGTCATTTGTTGTTTATCTTCATAATAAACCATATTAGATTGAAAATGACAAAAATTCATTAAACCATTTTCACTTAATAAATTTGGGTAAAGAATCTATTAAGATTCTAACAAGTTGTTTGTTTTATTTTCTGTGATATTGTGTTTTATCCTATGCAATCAGTTGCCGGAAGATGTAGCACCAATAATGGTTATCCCAATATCTTAGAATAGCGCTACACAAAACTCTAAATCTAAGTTCTTATCGAACAAAAATGTAAAAGCTTTAAAAGAATTGACATTAATTAGGGTTTTACATACCATGCCATATTGTAATATGATTTTTGTTAATAAATCATTTTACCTTTCTTGTGAGTTCAGTAAGAAAAGGAACTCATGAAGTTGGACAATCATTGCCATTAACATTGTCTTTTGAAGAGCGAAAACAAAATTGGTATATTCGTCCAATACCACGAACGAACGGAAGCAAAGTTGATTTCTTAACAATACACTCTATTTATTATTAATAGAATTCCTAAAGTTTTTTTTAGTCAATAATTACTAGTACATTTTATAATTATGGTTAACTTCCCTAGTTAGCTAGTATAATGACAAGTACTTTGATTCAATGTTTTATTGTTTATTTCCTAATCAAAATAAACATAAATATGTGTTTCAATGCATTTTAAGAAATTAGATCGATTGATGATTAACGATTAAGTATTATGTACGACACCATGTCTACGTTAGATACTTGCTATTTCATATATTTTTTTAACTAAAATTCGTACATTTACATTTGAATTTCAGTTCTATGTGCATCATACAACGGACATACAATTTAGATCCCTTACGAAAGTATATGAGTTTATTGTCCATGGGCTTACTCCATCATCTGCCAAAAGTAAAAAACTGGAAGCATCAGAGAAAAAAGTTAGGGTATTTATATATACATACATATATATGTGTGTGTATTTGCATGATTTGATTTATCATATTTAAATCTAATTAATTATCTTAAGTTTTGAACTCCCGGTCATCTACTTCTCATGGACTTAAAGGCGATAAGTTGATCAAAGAAGTACTAGTGGGTTTATTTGATTATACCATGAATGAAGTTTTCCGATTTGAAACCTCTCCAACGGAAAGTTCTCAGAACAACTCAGATACGAGTTCATCAAGTCAAGGTATGATATGTTAATGACCACAATAAAGATTAATTTTTAAATAATATTAATTTTATATGAAAATTCAGTTAATTATGTTGTACCACTCAAATTACAATGACTAAGTAATAATCAATATATGCATTTAATTTTGGTACTTCCATTGATATTTTTATGAAAATGTGCAATAGTAACGCAAATTATATCCAAATTTTCCACTTTGCGGTATACTTGCGCTGTTTGTATATATAAGAAATCAATTGATTCACAAAAGTTGTAAGAACATATCCATCAAAAGAGATTTTAGTCAACCATTTCTCAAATTTGAAGAATATGTGTGTTTCTAAATACCATAGTTATTCACTTTTTTAATTTAAATTGTTAAATTTATGTATTTATTATAAAATAGCATATTTAATTTATATATCACTTTTGTTTATTATAATAATAAAATATATAAATTGATTTAATTTTTTTATTTAAAGATATTTAAATTGTTACATGACATTCTTTTTAAAATTAAAATGTGTGTTTTCATGTGTATAATTTAATTAAATATTTTTTATAATTTTTTATTAATAAATATTAATAAAGATAAAAAATAGACTTTGAAAAAATTCATTTTTTAAAAATTATGAAATAAGTGTTTAATAGAATTATTATATATTGGTATATTTTTATTATATATATTTATGAATATAATGTAATAGGACATTATTTTGTATACTAAATATTTAGAAAACAATAAATATGATAGATAGCTAAACTTCAAAGAAATACTACTGAAATGAGTAACTAAAAGAGATTAGCTAAAACTCGAATATAACTAAAATTGTTAAAGAAAACTGTTGGAAATGCTATAACCCTTCATCAACTTATATGGTATTTAAGATCAATGTAATTTGGTAAATTAAAGCATATATTGTACAATTTGTGTACTACATAAATATGGTATAAAAACTAAAAATTGACGCTACCTTTACATGATTTGACAATGTGATGTGATCGTTGTGCATACACTAATATTCTCATTCATGTATTTGTATTATGATTTATACAGGGAACATAAAGAGAAAGAGAAATGAGGAATTGCCAACCCATAGTGGAGAAGAGCATGTATTTAAGGATCCTACAAATAACCATTTAATGTATGTTCTTTATGACTTTGAGCCTAAAATATAAGTTCGATGAGACACTAGATATATTACAATACTAGATAGTTCTAAACCTTTTAATAATTTTTAATTGAACGTGTAGCTGATTGTTTCGACACAATATGCCAATTGTTGGTTGCATAAATTTAAAGTAATGCAACCTCTTTCACACCACATTGAATTTCACAAATTTTTCTTCCTCCGCCATTCTCTTCACTGTGTGTATGTGATTTTTAACTTTACCCCAAAAATACAACTTTGGCAATTCTCTTTCTTTCTCTTTAACCAACTTCCCTGAATTGAAATGATATTGCTTGAAATTGACGATGCACAAATTCTAGAATATCCTGAAACTCGTTGGCAAACATCAATTCGCCTTAACAAGAGGAAATTCTCTTTATTATAATTCTAGAAAAATGTCCATAGAGTAGCTAAATTATTAGATCTACTGTTATATTCTTTGTTCTAATCATAACAATTGAAACTAAAGTGTTCAACAAACAATACGATACATGACTAAATTTCATCTGATTCTTCATCTTATTTTTGCCTTGTTGAAAACAAGATCTTGAAATAAAAATTTCATGAGATGTCCGACCAATATATTTGGGCAAAAGATGTTGATTTTTTGTTGATTCTCTTTTTGTTTTACAAACTTGCTCAAAATTCTTCATCAGTAATATATATTTTAGACTATGATATGTATTAATATTGTATTCATTCTAAAATATATGAAGTGTGTGAAAAACTATAATATGAAACGAGAATATTGGAATAATTAGGATTTGGTATAAAATTGAAGTAAACTGTCTAGTCTATAAATATGATGAAACTTTGAAGCGGCATTTATAAATCAACCAGTTGGTGCGTTGGCGCGGGAACTGGATATGGAATACGCGTGCAATTTCTTTGTAATTATTGCGTCTAATCACAATGCTATGTCATTTGTTGTTTATCTTCATAATAAACCATATTATATTGAAAATGACAAAAATTCATTAAACCATTTTCACTTAATAAATTTGGGTAAAGAATTTATTAAGATTCTAACAAGTTGTTTGTTTTATTTTCTGTGATATTGTGTTTTATCCTATGCAATCAGTTGCCGGAAGATGTAGCACCAATAATGGTTATCCCAATATCTTCGAATAGCGCTACACAAAACTCTAAATCTAAGTTTTTATCGAACAAAAATGTAAAAGCTTTAAAAGAATTGACATAAATTAGGGTTTTACATACCATGCCATATTGTAATATGATTTTTGTTAATAAATCATTTTACCTTTCTTGTGAGTTCAGGTAAGAAAAGGAACTCATGAAGTTGGACAATCTTTGCCATTAACATTGTCTTTTGAAGAGCGAAAACAAAATTGGTATATTCGTCCAATACCACGAACGAACGGATGCAAAGTTGATTTCTTAACAATACACTCTATTTATTATTAATAGAATTCCTAGAGTTTTTTTTAGTCAATAATTACTACTACATTTTATAATTATGGTTAACTTCCCTAGTTAGCTAGTATAATGACAAGTACTTTGATTCAATGTCTTATTGTTTATTTCCAAATCAAAATAAACATAAATATGTGTTTCAATGCATTTTAAGAAATTAGATCGATTGATGATTAACGATTAAGTATTATGTACGACACCATGTCTACGTTAGATACTTGCTATTTCATATATTTTTTTAACTAAAATTCGTACATTTACATTTGAATTTCAGTTCTATGTGCATCATACAACGGACATACAATTTAGATCCCTTACGAAAGTATATGAGTTTATTGTCCATGGGCATACTCCATCATCTGCCAAAAGTAAAAAACTGGAAGCATCAGAGAAAAAAGTTAGGGTATTTATATATACATACATATATATATATGTGTGTGTGTATTTGCATGATTTGATTGATCATATTTAAATCTAATTAATTATCTTAAATTTTGAACTCCCGGTCATCTACTTCTCATGGACTTAGAGGCGATAAGTTGATCAAAGAAGTACTAGTGGGTTTATTTGATTATACCATGAATGAAGTTTTCCGATTTGAAACCTCTCCAACGGAAAGTTCTCAGAACAACTCAGATACGATTTCATCAAGTCAAGGTATGATATGTTAATGACCACAATAAAGATTAATTTTTAAATAATATTAATTTTATAGGAAAATTCAGTTAATTATGTTGTACCACTCAAATTACAATGACTAAGTAATAATCAATATATGCATTTAATTTTGGTACTTCCATTGATATTTTTATGAAAATGTGCAATAGTAACGCAAATTATATCCGAATTTTCCACTTTGCGGTATACTTGCGCTGTTAGTATATATAAGAAATCAATTGATTCACAAAAGTTGTAAGAACATATCCATCAAAAGATATTTTAGTCAACCATTTCTCAAATTTGAAGAATATGTGTGTTTCTAAACGCCATAGTTATTCACTTTTTTAATTTAAATTGTTAAATTTATGTATTTATTATAAAATAGCATATTTAATTTATATATCACTTTTGTTTATTATAATAATAAAATATATAAATTGAATTAATTTTTTTATTAAATGATATTTAAATTGTTACATGACATTCTTTTTAAAATTAAAATGTGTGTTTTCATGTGTATAATTTAATTAAATATTTTTTATTAATAAATATTAATAAAGATAAAAAATAGACTTTGAAAAAATTCATTTTTTAAAAATTATGAAATAAGTGTTTAATAGAATTATTATATATTGGTATATTTTTATTATATATATTTATAAATATAATGTAATAGGACATTATTTTGTATACTAAATATTTAGAAAACAATAAATATGATAGATAGCTAAACTTCAAAGAAATACTACTGAAATGAGTAACTAAAAGAGATTAGCTAAAACTCGAATATAACTAAAATTGTTAAAGAAAACTGTTGGAAATGTTATAACCCTTCATCAACTTATATGGTATTTAACATCAATGTAATTTGGTAAATTAAAGCATATATTGTACAATTTGTGTACTACATAAATATGGTATAAAAACTAAAAATTGACGCTACCTTTACATGATTTGACAATGTGATGTGATCGTTGTGCATACACTAATATTCTCATTCATGTATTTGTATTATGACTTATACAGGGAACATAATGAGAAAGAGAAATAAGGAATTGCCAACCCATAGTGGAGAAGAGCACGTATTTGAGGATCCAACAAATAACCATTTAATGTATGTTATTTATGACTTTGAGCCTAAAATATAAGTTCGATGAGACACTAGATATATTACAATACTAGATAGTTCTAAACCTTTTAATAATTTTTAATTGAACGTGTAGCTGATTCTTTCGACATAATATGCCAACTGTTGGTTGCATAAATTTAAAGTAATGCAACCTCTTTCACACCACATTGAATTTCACAAATTTTTCTTCCTCCGCCATTCTCTTCACTGTGTGTATGTGATTTTTAACTTTACCCCAAAAATACAACTTTGGCAATTCTCTTTCTTTCTCTTTAACCAACTTCCCTGAATTGAAATGATATTGCTTGAAATTGACGATGCACAAATTCTAGAATATCCTGAAACTCGTTGGCAAACATCAATTCGCCTTAACAAGAGGAAATTCTCTTTATTATAATTCTAGAAAAATGTCCATAGAGTAGCTAAAATATTAGATCTACTGTTATATTCTTTGTTCTAATCATAACAATTGAAACTAAAGTGTTCAACAAACAATACGATACATGACTAAATTTCATCTGATTCTTCATCTTATTTTTGCCTTGTTGAAAACAAGATCTTGAAATAAAAATTTCATGAGATGTCCGACCAATATATTTGGGCAAAAGATGTTGATTTTTTGTTGATTCTCTTTTTGTTTTACAAACTTGCTCAAAATTCTTCATCAATAATATATATTTTAGACTATGATATGTATTAATATTGTATTCATTCTAAAATATATGAAGTGTGTGAAAAACTATAATGTGAAACGAGTATATTGGAATAATTAGGATTTGGTATAAAATTGAAGTAAACTGTCTAGTCTATAAATATGATGAAACTTTGAAGCGGCATTTATAAATCAACCAGTTGGTGCGTTGGCGCGGGAACTGGATATGGAATACGCGTGCAATTTCTTTGTAATTATTGCGTCTAATCACAATGCTCTGTCATTTGTTGTTTATCTTCATAATAAACCATATTAGATTGAAAATGACAAAAAGTCATTAAACCATTTTCACTTAATAAATTTGGGTAAAGAATCTATTAAGATTCTAACAAGTTGTTTGTTTTATTTTCTGTGATATTGTGTTTTATCCTATGCAATCAGTTGCCGGAAGATGTAGCACCAATAATGGTTATCCCAATATCTTCGAATAGCGCTACACAAAACTCTAAATCTAAGTTCTTATCGAACAAAAATGTAAAAGCTTTAAAAGAATTGACATTAATTAGGGTTTTACATACCATGCCATATTGTAATATGATTTTTGTTAATAAATCATTTTACCTTTCTTGTGAGTTCAGGTAAGAAAAGGAACTCATGAAGTTGGACAATCTTTGCCATTAACATTGTCTTTTGAAGAGCGAAACCAAAATTGGTATATTCGTCCAATACCACGAACGAACGGAAGCAAAGTTGATTTCTTAACAATACACTCTATTTATTATTAATAGAATTCCTAGAGTTTTTTTTAGTCAATAATTACTACTACATTTTATAATTATGGTTAACTTCCCTAGTTAGCTAGTATAATGACAAGTACTTTGATTCAATGTTTTATTGTTTATTTCCAAATCAAAATAAACATAAATATGTGTTTCAATGCATTTTAAGAAATTAGATCGATTGATGATTAACGATTAAGTATTATGTACGACACCATGTCTACGTTAGATACTTGCTATTTCATATATTTTTTTAACTAAAATTCGTACATTTAAATTTGAATTTCAGTTCTATGTGCATCATACAACGGACATACAATTTAGATCCCTTACGAAAGTATATGAGTTTATTGTCCATGGGCTTACTCCATCATCTGCCAAAAGTAAAAAACGGGAAGCATCAGAGAAAAAAGTTAGGGTATTTATATATACATACATATATATGTGTGTGTATTTGCATGATTTGATTGATCATATTTAAATCTAATTAATTATCTTAAGTTTTGAACTCCCGGTCATCTACTTCTCATGGACTTAGAGGCGATAAGTTGATCAAAGAAGTATTAGTGGGTTTATTTGATTATACCATGAATGAAGTTTTCCGATTTGAAACCCCTCCAACGGAAAGTTCTCAGAACAACTCAGATACGAGTTCATCAAGTCAAGGTATGATATGTTAATGACCACAATAAAGATTAATTTTTAAATAATATTAATTTTATATGAAAATTCAGTTAATTATGTTGTACCACTCAAATTACAATGACTAGGTAATAATCAATATATGCATTTAATTTTGGTACTTCCATTGATATTTTTATGAAAATGTGCAATAGTAACGCAAATTGTATCCGAATTTTCCACTTTGCGGTATACTTGCGCTGTTTGTATATATAAGAAATCAATTGATTCACAAAAGTTGTAAGAACATATCCATCAAAAGAGATTTTAGTCAACCATTTCTCAAATTTGAAGAATATGTGTGTTTCTAAACGCCATAGTTATTCACTTTTTTAATTTAAATTGTTAAATTTATGTATTTATTATAAAATAGCATATATAATTTATATATCACTTTTGTTTATTATAATAATAAAATATATAAATTGATTTAATTTTTTTATTAAAAGATATTTAAATTGTTACATGACATTCTTTTTAAAATTAAAATGTGTGTTTTCATGTGTATAATTTAATTAAATATTTTTTATAATTTTTATTAATAAATATTAATAAAGATAAAAAATAGACTTTGAAAAAATTCATTTTTTAAAAATTATGAAATAAGTGTTTAATAGAATTATTATATATTGGTATATTTTTATTATATATATTTATGAATATAATGTAATAAGACATTATTTTGTATACTAAATATTTAGAAAACAATAAATATAATAGATAGCTAAACTTCAAAGAAATACTACTGAAATGAGTAACTAAAAGAGATTAGCTAAAACTCGAATATAACTAAAATTGTTAAAGGAAACTGTTTGAATTGCTATAACCCTTCATCAACTTATATGGTATTTAACATCAATGTAATTTGGTAAATTAAAGCATATATTGTACAATTTGTGTACTACATAAATATGGTATAAAAACTAAAAATTGACGCTACCTTTACATGATTTGACAATGTGATGTGATCGTTGTGCATACACTAATATTCTCATTCATGTATTTGTATTATGATTTATACAGGGAACATAAAGAGAAAGAGAAATGAGGAATTGCCAACCCATAGTGGAGAAGAGCACGTATTTAAGGATCCTACAAATGACCATTTAATGTATGTTCTTTATGACTTTGAGCCTAAAATATAAGTTCGATGAGACACTAGATATATTACAATACTAGATAGTTCTAAACCTTTTAATAATTTTTAATTGAACGTGTAGCTGATTCTTTCGACACAATATGCCAACTGTTGGTTGCATAAATTTAAAGTAATGCAACCTCTTTCACACCACATTGAATTTCACAAATTTTTCTTCCTCCGCCATTCTCTTCACTGTGTGTATGTGATTTTTAACTTTACCCCAAAAATACAACTTTGGCAATTCTCTTTCTTTCTCTTTAACCAACTTCCCTGAATTGAAATGATATTGCTTGAAATTGACGATGCACAAATTCTAGAATATCCTGAAACTCGTTGGCAAACATCAATTCGCCTTAACAAGAGGAAATTCTATTTATTATAATTCTAGAAAAATGTCCATAGAGTAGCTAAAATATTAGATCTACTGTTATATTCTTTGTTCTAATCATAACAATTGAAACTAAAGTGTTCAACAAACAATACGATACATGACTAAATTTCATCTGATTCTTCATCTTATTTTTGCCTTGTTGAAAACAAGATCTTGAAATAAAAATTTCATGAGATGTCCGACCAATATATTTGGGCAAAAGATGTTGATTTTTTGTTGATTTTCTTTTTGTTTTACAAACTTGCTCAAAATTCTTCATCAGTAATATATATTTTAGACTATGATATGTATTAATATTGTATTCATTCTAAAATATATGAAGTGTGTGAAAAACTATAATATGAAACGAGAATATTGGAATAATTAGGATTTGGTATAAAATTGAAGTAAACTGTCTAGTCTATAAATATGATGAAACTTTGAAGCGGCATTTATAAATCAACCAGTTGGTGCGTTGGCGCGGGAACTGGATATGGAATACGCGTGCAATTTCTTTGTAATTATTGCGTCTAATCACAATGCTATGTCATTTGTTGTTTATCTTCATAATAAACCATATTAGATTGAAAATGACAAAAATTCATTAAACCATTTTCACTTAATAAATTTGGGTAAAGAATCTATTAAGATTCTAACAAGTTGTTTGTTTTATTTTCTGTGATATTGTGTTTTATCCTATGCAATCAGTTGCCGGAAGATGTAGCACCAATAATGGTTATCCCAATATCTTAGAATAGCGCTACACAAAACTCTAAATCTAAGTTCTTATCGAACAAAAATGTAAAAGCTTTAAAAGAATTGACATTAATTAGGGTTTTACATACCATGCCATATTGTAATATGATTTTTGTTAATAAATCATTTTACCTTTCTTGTGAGTTCAGTAAGAAAAGGAACTCATGAAGTTGGACAATCATTGCCATTAACATTGTCTTTTGAAGAGCGAAAACAAAATTGGTATATTCGTCCAATACCACGAACGAACGGAAGCAAAGTTGATTTCTTAACAATACACTCTATTTATTATTAATAGAATTCCTAAAGTTTTTTTTAGTCAATAATTACTAGTACATTTTATAATTATGGTTAACTTCCCTAGTTAGCTAGTATAATGACAAGTACTTTGATTCAATGTTTTATTGTTTATTTCCTAATCAAAATAAACATAAATATGTGTTTCAATGCATTTTAAGAAATTAGATCGATTGATGATTAACGATTAAGTATTATGTACGACACCATGTCTACGTTAGATACTTGCTATTTCATATATTTTTTTAACTAAAATTCGTACATTTACATTTGAATTTCAGTTCTATGTGCATCATACAACGGACATACAATTTAGATCCCTTACGAAAGTATATGAGTTTATTGTCCATGGGCTTACTCCATCATCTGCCAAAAGTAAAAAACTGGAAGCATCAGAGAAAAAAGTTAGGGTATTTATATATACATACATATATATGTGTGTGTATTTGCATGATTTGATTTATCATATTTAAATCTAATTAATTATCTTAAGTTTTGAACTCCCGGTCATCTACTTCTCATGGACTTAAAGGCGATAAGTTGATCAAAGAAGTACTAGTGGGTTTATTTGATTATACCATGAATGAAGTTTTCCGATTTGAAACCTCTCCAACGGAAAGTTCTCAGAACAACTCAGATACGAGTTCATCAAGTCAAGGTATGATATGTTAATGACCACAATAAAGATTAATTTTTAAATAATATTAATTTTATATGAAAATTCAGTTAATTATGTTGTACCACTCAAATTACAATGACTAAGTAATAATCAATATATGCATTTAATTTTGGTACTTCCATTGATATTTTTATGAAAATGTGCAATAGTAACGCAAATTATATCCAAATTTTCCACTTTGCGGTATACTTGCGCTGTTTGTATATATAAGAAATCAATTGATTCACAAAAGTTGTAAGAACATATCCATCAAAAGAGATTTTAGTCAACCATTTCTCAAATTTGAAGAATATGTGTGTTTCTAAATACCATAGTTATTCACTTTTTTAATTTAAATTGTTAAATTTATGTATTTATTATAAAATAGCATATTTAATTTATATATCACTTTTGTTTATTATAATAATAAAATATATAAATTGATTTAATTTTTTTATTTAAAGATATTTAAATTGTTACATGACATTCTTTTTAAAATTAAAATGTGTGTTTTCATGTGTATAATTTAATTAAATATTTTTTATAATTTTTTATTAATAAATATTAATAAAGATAAAAAATAGACTTTGAAAAAATTCATTTTTTAAAAATTATGAAATAAGTGTTTAATAGAATTATTATATATTGGTATATTTTTATTATATATATTTATGAATATAATGTAATAGGACATTATTTTGTATACTAAATATTTAGAAAACAATAAATATGATAGATAGCTAAACTTCAAAGAAATACTACTGAAATGAGTAACTAAAAGAGATTAGCTAAAACTCGAATATAACTAAAATTGTTAAAGAAAACTGTTGGAAATGCTATAACCCTTCATCAACTTATATGGTATTTAAGATCAATGTAATTTGGTAAATTAAAGCATATATTGTACAATTTGTGTACTACATAAATATGGTATAAAAACTAAAAATTGACGCTACCTTTACATGATTTGACAATGTGATGTGATCGTTGTGCATACACTAATATTCTCATTCATGTATTTGTATTATGATTTATACAGGGAACATAAAGAGAAAGAGAAATGAGGAATTGCCAACCCATAGTGGAGAAGAGCATGTATTTAAGGATCCTACAAATAACCATTTAATGTATGTTCTTTATGACTTTGAGCCTAAAATATAAGTTCGATGAGACACTAGATATATTACAATACTAGATAGTTCTAAACCTTTTAATAATTTTTAATTGAACGTGTAGCTGATTGTTTCGACACAATATGCCAATTGTTGGTTGCATAAATTTAAAGTAATGCAACCTCTTTCACACCACATTGAATTTCACAAATTTTTCTTCCTCCGCCATTCTCTTCACTGTGTGTATGTGATTTTTAACTTTACCCCAAAAATACAACTTTGGCAATTCTCTTTCTTTCTCTTTAACCAACTTCCCTGAATTGAAATGATATTGCTTGAAATTGACGATGCACAAATTCTAGAATATCCTGAAACTCGTTGGCAAACATCAATTCGCCTTAACAAGAGGAAATTCTCTTTATTATAATTCTAGAAAAATGTCCATAGAGTAGCTAAATTATTAGATCTACTGTTATATTCTTTGTTCTAATCATAACAATTGAAACTAAAGTGTTCAACAAACAATACGATACATGACTAAATTTCATCTGATTCTTCATCTTATTTTTGCCTTGTTGAAAACAAGATCTTGAAATAAAAATTTCATGAGATGTCCGACCAATATATTTGGGCAAAAGATGTTGATTTTTTGTTGATTCTCTTTTTGTTTTACAAACTTGCTCAAAATTCTTCATCAGTAATATATATTTTAGACTATGATATGTATTAATATTGTATTCATTCTAAAATATATGAAGTGTGTGAAAAACTATAATATGAAACGAGAATATTGGAATAATTAGGATTTGGTATAAAATTGAAGTAAACTGTCTAGTCTATAAATATGATGAAACTTTGAAGCGGCATTTATAAATCAACCAGTTGGTGCGTTGGCGCGGGAACTGGATATGGAATACGCGTGCAATTTCTTTGTAATTATTGCGTCTAATCACAATGCTATGTCATTTGTTGTTTATCTTCATAATAAACCATATTATATTGAAAATGACAAAAATTCATTAAACCATTTTCACTTAATAAATTTGGGTAAAGAATTTATTAAGATTCTAACAAGTTGTTTGTTTTATTTTCTGTGATATTGTGTTTTATCCTATGCAATCAGTTGCCGGAAGATGTAGCACCAATAATGGTTATCCCAATATCTTCGAATAGCGCTACACAAAACTCTAAATCTAAGTTTTTATCGAACAAAAATGTAAAAGCTTTAAAAGAATTGACATAAATTAGGGTTTTACATACCATGCCATATTGTAATATGATTTTTGTTAATAAATCATTTTACCTTTCTTGTGAGTTCAGGTAAGAAAAGGAACTCATGAAGTTGGACAATCTTTGCCATTAACATTGTCTTTTGAAGAGCGAAAACAAAATTGGTATATTCGTCCAATACCACGAACGAACGGATGCAAAGTTGATTTCTTAACAATACACTCTATTTATTATTAATAGAATTCCTAGAGTTTTTTTTAGTCAATAATTACTACTACATTTTATAATTATGGTTAACTTCCCTAGTTAGCTAGTATAATGACAAGTACTTTGATTCAATGTCTTATTGTTTATTTCCAAATCAAAATAAACATAAATATGTGTTTCAATGCATTTTAAGAAATTAGATCGATTGATGATTAACGATTAAGTATTATGTACGACACCATGTCTACGTTAGATACTTGCTATTTCATATATTTTTTTAACTAAAATTCGTACATTTACATTTGAATTTCAGTTCTATGTGCATCATACAACGGACATACAATTTAGATCCCTTACGAAAGTATATGAGTTTATTGTCCATGGGCATACTCCATCATCTGCCAAAAGTAAAAAACTGGAAGCATCAGAGAAAAAAGTTAGGGTATTTATATATACATACATATATATATATGTGTGTGTGTATTTGCATGATTTGATTGATCATATTTAAATCTAATTAATTATCTTATATTTTGAACTCCCGGTCATCTACTTCTCATGGACTTAGAGGCGATAAGTTGATCAAAGAAGTACTAGTGGGTTTATTTGATTATACCATGAATGAAGTTTTCCGATTTGAAACCTCTCCAACGGAAAGTTCTCAGAACAACTCAGATACGATTTCATCAAGTCAAGGTATGATATGTTAATGACCACAATAAAGATTAATTTTTAAATAATATTAATTTTATAGGAAAATTCAGTTAATTATGTTGTACCACTCAAATTACAATGACTAAGTAATAATCAATATATGCATTTAATTTTGGTACTTCCATTGATATTTTTATGAAAATGTGCAATAGTAACGCAAATTATATCCGAATTTTCCACTTTGCGGTATACTTGCGCTGTTAGTATATATAAGAAATCAATTGATTCACAAAAGTTGTAAGAACATATCCATCAAAAGATATTTTAGTCAACCATTTCTCAAATTTGAAGAATATGTGTGTTTCTAAACGCCATAGTTATTCACTTTTTTAATTTAAATTGTTAAATTTATGTATTTATTATAAAATAGCATATTTAATTTATATATCACTTTTGTTTATTATAATAATAAAATATATAAATTGAATTAATTTTTTTATTAAATGATATTTAAATTGTTACATGACATTCTTTTTAAAATTAAAATGTGTGTTTTCATGTGTATAATTTAATTAAATATTTTTTATTAATAAATATTAATAAAGATAAAAAATAGACTTTGAAAAAATTCATTTTTTAAAAATTATGAAATAAGTGTTTAATAGAATTATTATATATTGGTATATTTTTATTATATATATTTATAAATATAATGTAATAGGACATTATTTTGTATACTAAATATTTAGAAAACAATAAATATGATAGATAGCTAAACTTCAAAGAAATACTACTGAAATGAGTAACTAAAAGAGATTAGCTAAAACTCGAATATAACTAAAATTGTTAAAGAAAACTGTTGGAAATGTTATAACCCTTCATCAACTTATATGGTATTTAACATCAATGTAATTTGGTAAATTAAAGCATATATTGTACAATTTGTGTACTACATAAATATGGTATAAAAACTAAAAATTGACGCTACCTTTACATGATTTGACAATGTGATGTGATCGTTGTGCATACACTAATATTCTCATTCATGTATTTGTATTATGACTTATACAGGGAACATAATGAGAAAGAGAAATAAGGAATTGCCAACCCATAGTGGAGAAGAGCACGTATTTGAGGATCCAACAAATAACCATTTAATGTATGTTATTTATGACTTTGAGCCTAAAATATAAGTTCGATGAGACACTAGATATATTACAATACTAGATAGTTCTAAACCTTTTAATAATTTTTAATTGAACGTGTAGCTGATTCTTTCGACATAATATGCCAACTGTTGGTTGCATAAATTTAAAGTAATGCAACCTCTTTCACACCACATTGAATTTCACAAATTTTTCTTCCTCCGCCATTCTCTTCACTGTGTGTATGTGATTTTTAACTTTACCCCAAAAATACAACTTTGGCAATTCTCTTTCTTTCTCTTTAACCAACTTCCCTGAATTGAAATGATATTGCTTGAAATTGACGATGCACAAATTCTAGAATATCCTGAAACTCGTTGGCAAACATCAATTCGCCTTAACAAGAGGAAATTCTCTTTATTATAATTCTAGAAAAATGTCCATAGAGTAGCTAAAATATTAGATCTACTGTTATATTCTTTGTTCTAATCATAACAATTGAAACTAAAGTGTTCAACAAACAATACGATACATGACTAAATTTCATCTGATTCTTCATCTTATTTTTGCCTTGTTGAAAACAAGATCTTGAAATAAAAATTTCATGAGATGTCCGACCAATATATTTGGGCAAAAGATGTTGATTTTTTGTTGATTCTCTTTTTGTTTTACAAACTTGCTCAAAATTCTTCATCAATAATATATATTTTAGACTATGATATGTATTAATATTGTATTCATTCTAAAATATATGAAGTGTGTGAAAAACTATAATGTGAAACGAGTATATTGGAATAATTAGGATTTGGTATAAAATTGAAGTAAACTGTCTAGTCTATAAATATGATGAAACTTTGAAGCGGCATTTATAAATCAACCAGTTGGTGCGTTGGCGCGGGAACTGGATATGGAATACGCGTGCAATTTCTTTGTAATTATTGCGTCTAATCACAATGCTCTGTCATTTGTTGTTTATCTTCATAATAAACCATATTAGATTGAAAATGACAAAAAGTCATTAAACCATTTTCACTTAATAAATTTGGGTAAAGAATCTATTAAGATTCTAACAAGTTGTTTGTTTTATTTTCTGTGATATTGTGTTTTATCCTATGCAATCAGTTGCCGGAAGATGTAGCACCAATAATGGTTATCCCAATATCTTCGAATAGCGCTACACAAAACTCTAAATCTAAGTTCTTATCGAACAAAAATGTAAAAGCTTTAAAAGAATTGACATTAATTAGGGTTTTACATACCATGCCATATTGTAATATGATTTTTGTTAATAAATCATTTTACCTTTCTTGTGAGTTCAGGTAAGAAAAGGAACTCATGAAGTTGGACAATCTTTGCCATTAACATTGTCTTTTGAAGAGCGAAACCAAAATTGGTATATTCGTCCAATACCACGAACGAACGGAAGCAAAGTTGATTTCTTAACAATACACTCTATTTATTATTAATAGAATTCCTAGAGTTTTTTTTAGTCAATAATTACTACTACATTTTATAATTATGGTTAACTTCCCTAGTTAGCTAGTATAATGACAAGTACTTTGATTCAATGTTTTATTGTTTATTTCCAAATCAAAATAAACATAAATATGTGTTTCAATGCATTTTAAGAAATTAGATCGATTGATGATTAACGATTAAGTATTATGTACGACACCATGTCTACGTTAGATACTTGCTATTTCATATATTTTTTTAACTAAAATTCGTACATTTAAATTTGAATTTCAGTTCTATGTGCATCATACAACGGACATACAATTTAGATCCCTTACGAAAGTATATGAGTTTATTGTCCATGGGCTTACTCCATCATCTGCCAAAAGTAAAAAACGGGAAGCATCAGAGAAAAAAGTTAGGGTATTTATATATACATACATATATATGTGTGTGTATTTGCATGATTTGATTGATCATATTTAAATCTAATTAATTATCTTAAGTTTTGAACTCCCGGTCATCTACTTCTCATGGACTTAGAGGCGATAAGTTGATCAAAGAAGTATTAGTGGGTTTATTTGATTATACCATGAATGAAGTTTTCCGATTTGAAACCCCTCCAACGGAAAGTTCTCAGAACAACTCAGATACGAGTTCATCAAGTCAAGGTATGATATGTTAATGACCACAATAAAGATTAATTTTTAAATAATATTAATTTTATATGAAAATTCAGTTAATTATGTTGTACCACTCAAATTACAATGACTAGGTAATAATCAATATATGCATTTAATTTTGGTACTTCCATTGATATTTTTATGAAAATGTGCAATAGTAACGCAAATTGTATCCGAATTTTCCACTTTGCGGTATACTTGCGCTGTTTGTATATATAAGAAATCAATTGATTCACAAAAGTTGTAAGAACATATCCATCAAAAGAGATTTTAGTCAACCATTTCTCAAATTTGAAGAATATGTGTGTTTCTAAACGCCATAGTTATTCACTTTTTTAATTTAAATTGTTAAATTTATGTATTTATTATAAAATAGCATATATAATTTATATATCACTTTTGTTTATTATAATAATAAAATATATAAATTGATTTAATTTTTTTATTAAAAGATATTTAAATTGTTACATGACATTCTTTTTAAAATTAAAATGTGTGTTTTCATGTGTATAATTTAATTAAATATTTTTTATAATTTTTATTAATAAATATTAATAAAGATAAAAAATAGACTTTGAAAAAATTCATTTTTTAAAAATTATGAAATAAGTGTTTAATAGAATTATTATATATTGGTATATTTTTATTATATATATTTATGAATATAATGTAATAAGACATTATTTTGTATACTAAATATTTAGAAAACAATAAATATAATAGATAGCTAAACTTCAAAGAAATACTACTGAAATGAGTAACTAAAAGAGATTAGCTAAAACTCGAATATAACTAAAATTGTTAAAGGAAACTGTTTGAATTGCTATAACCCTTCATCAACTTATATGGTATTTAACATCAATGTAATTTGGTAAATTAAAGCATATATTGTACAATTTGTGTACTACATAAATATGGTATAAAAACTAAAAATTGACGCTACCTTTACATGATTTGACAATGTGATGTGATCGTTGTGCATACACTAATATTCTCATTCATGTATTTGTATTATGATTTATACAGGGAACATAAAGAGAAAGAGAAATGAGGAATTGCCAACCCATAGTGGAGAAGAGCACGTATTTAAGGATCCTACAAATGACCATTTAATGTATGTTCTTTATGACTTTGAGCCTAAAATATAAGTTCGATGAGACACTAGATATATTACAATACTAGATAGTTCTAAACCTTTTAATAATTTTTAATTGAACGTGTAGCTGATTCTTTCGACACAATATGCCAACTGTTGGTTGCATAAATTTAAAGTAATGCAACCTCTTTCACACCACATTGAATTTCACAAATTTTTCTTCCTCCGCCATTCTCTTCACTGTGTGTATGTGATTTTTAACTTTACCCCAAAAATACAACTTTGGCAATTCTCTTTCTTTCTCTTTAACCAACTTCCCTGAATTGAAATGATATTGCTTGAAATTGACGATGCACAAATTCTAGAATATCCTGAAACTCGTTGGCAAACATCAATTCGCCTTAACAAGAGGAAATTCTATTTATTATAATTCTAGAAAAATGTCCATAGAGTAGCTAAAATATTAGATCTACTGTTATATTCTTTGTTCTAATCATAACAATTGAAACTAAAGTGTTCAACAAACAATACGATACATGACTAAATTTCATCTGATTCTTCATCTTATTTTTGCCTTGTTGAAAACAAGATCTTGAAATAAAAATTTCATGAGATGTCCGACCAATATATTTGGGCAAAAGATGTTGATTTTTTGTTGATTTTCTTTTTGTTTTACAAACTTGCTCAAAATTCTTCATCAATAATATATATTTTAGACTATGATATGTATTAATATTGTATTCATTCTAAAATATATGAAGTGTGTGAAAAACTATAATATGAAACGAGTATATTGGAATAATTAGGATTTGGTATAAAACTGAAGTAAACTGTCTAGTCTATAAATATGATGAAACTTTGAAGCGGCATTTATAAATCAACCAGTTGGTGCGTTGGCGCGGGAACTGGATATGGAATACGCGTGCAATTTCTTTGTAATTATTGCGTCTAATCACAATGCTATGTCATTTGTTGTTTATCTTCATAATAAACCATATTAGATTGAAAATGACAAAAAATCATTAAGCCATTTTCACTTAATAAATTTGGGTAAAGAATTTATTAAGATTCTAAAAAGTTGTTTGTTTTATTTTCTGTGATATTGTGTTTTATCCTATGCAATCAGTTGCCGGAAGATGTAGCACCAATAATGGTTATCCCAATATCTTCGAATAGCGCTACACAAAACTCTAAATCTAAGTTCTTATCGAACAAAAATGTAAAAGCTTTAAAAGAATTGACATTAATTAGGGTTTTACATACCATGCCATATTGTAATATGATTTTTGTTAATAAATCATTTTACCTTTCTTGTGAGTTCAGGTAAGAAAAGGAACTCATGAAGTTGGACAATCTTTGCCATTAACATTGTCTTTTGAAGAGCGAAAACAAAATTGGTATATTCGTCCAATACCACGAACGAACGGAAGCAAAGTTGATTTCTTAACAATACACTCTATTTATTATTAATAGAATTCCTAGAGGTTTTTTTAGTCAATAATTACTACTACATTTTATAATTATGGTTAACTTCCCTAGTTAGCTAGTATAATGACAAGTACTTTGATTCAATGTTTTACTGTTTATTTCCAAATCAAAATAAACATAAATATGTGTTTCAATGCATTTTAAGAAATTAGATCGATTGATGATTAACGATTAAGTATTATGTACGACACCATGTCTACGTTAGATACTTGCTATTTCATATATTTTTTTAACTAAAATTCGTACATTTACATTTGAATTTCAGTTCAATGTGCATCATACAACGGACATACAATTTAGATCTCTTACGAAAGTATATGAAGTTATTGTCCATGGGCTTACTCCATCATCTGCCAAAAGTAAAAAACTGGAAGCATCAGAGAAAAAAGTTAGGGTATTTATATCTACATACATATATATGTGTGTGTATTTGCATGATTTGATTGATCATATTTAAATCTAATTAATTATCTTAAATTTTGAACTCCCGGTCATCTACTTCTCATGGACTTAGAGGCGATAAGTTGATAAAAGAAGTACTAGTGGGTTTATTTGATTATACCATGAATGAAGTATTCCGATTTGAAACCTCTCCAACGGAAAGTTCTCAGAACAACTCAGATACGAGTTCATCAAGTCAAGGTATGATATGTTAATGACAAGAATAAAGATTAATTTTTAAATAATATTAATTTTATATGAAAATTCAGTTAATTATGTTGTACCACTCAAATTACAATGACTAACTAATAATCAATATATGCATTTAATTTTGGTACTTCCATTGATATTTTTATGAAAATGTGCAATAGTAATGCAAATTATATCCGAATTTTCCACTTTGCGGTATACTTGCGCTGTTTGTATATATAAGAAATCAATTGATTCACAAAAGTTGTAAGAACATATCCATCAAAAGAGATTTTAGTCAACCATTTCTCAAATTTGAAGAATATGTGTGTTTCTAAACGCCATAGTTATTCACTTTTTTAATTTAAATTGTTAAATTTATGTATTTATTATAAAATAGCATATATAATTTATATATCACTTTTGTTTATTATAATAATAAAATATATAAATTGATATAATTTTTTTTATTAAAAGATATTTAAATTGTTACATGACATTCTTTTTAAAATTAAAATGTGTGTTTTCATGTGTATAATTTAATTAAATATTTTTTATAATTTTTTATTAATAAATATTAATAAAGATAAAAAATAGACTTTGAAAAAATTCATTTTTTAAAAATTATGAAAGTTTAATAGAATTATTATATATTGGTATATTTTTATTATATATATTTATGAATATAATGTAATAGGACATTATTTTGTATACTAAATATTTAGAAAACAATAAATATGATAGATAGCCAAACTTCAAAGAAATACTACTTAAATGAGTAACTAAAAGAGATTAGCTAAAACTCGAATATAACTAAAATTGTTAAAGAAAACTGTTGGAAATGCTATAACCCTTCCTCAACTTATATGGTATTTAACATCAATGTAATTTGATAAATTAAAGCATATATTGTACAATTTGTGTACTACATAAATATGGTATAAAAACTAAAAATTGACGCTACCTTTACATGATTTGACAATGTGATGTGATCGTTGTGCATACACTAATATTCTCATTCATGTATTTGTATTATGATTTATACAGGGAACATAAAGGGAAAGAGAAATGAGGAATTGCCAACCCATAGTGGAGAAGAGCACGTATTTAAGGATCCTACAAATAACCATTTAATGTATGTTCTTTATGACTTTGAGCCTAAAATATAAGTTCGATGAGACACTAGATATATTACAATACTAGATAGTTCTAAACCTTTTAATAATTTTTAATTGAACGTGTAGCTGATTCTTTCGACACAATATGCCAACTGTTGGTTGCATAAATTTAAAGTAATGAAACCTCTTTCACACCACATTGAATTTCACAAATTTTACTTCCTCCGCCATTCTCTTCACTGTGTGTATGTGATTTTCAACTTTACCCCAAAAATACAACTTTGGCAATTCTCTTTCTTTCTCTTTAACCAACTTCCCTGAATTGAAATGATATTGCTTGAAATTGACGATGCACAAATTCTAGAATATCCTGAAACTCGTTGGCAAACATCAATTCGCCTTAACAAGAGGAAATTCTCTTTATTATAATTCTAGAAAAATGTCCATAGAGTAGCTAAATTATTAGATCTACTGTTATATTCTTTTTTCTAATCATAACAATTGAAACTAAAGTGTTCAACAAACAATACGATACATGACTAAATTTTATCTGATTCTTCATCTTATTTTTGCCTTGTTGAAAACAAGATCTTGAAATAAAAATTTCATGAGATGTCCGACCAATATATTTGGGCAAAAGATGTTGATTTTTTGTTGATTTTCTTTTTGTTTTACAAACTTGCTAAAAATTCTTCATCAATAATATATATTTTAGACTATGATATGTATTAATATTGTATTCATTCTAAAATATATGAAGTGTGTGAAAAACTATAATATGAAACGAGTATATTGGAATAATTAGGATTTAGTATAAAATTGAAGTAAACTGTCTAGTCTATAAATATGATGAAACTTTGAAGCGGCATTTATAAATCAACCAGTTGGTGCGTTGGCGCGGGAACTGGATATGGAATACGCGTGCAATTTCTTTGTAATTATTGCGTCTAATCACAATGCTATGTCATTTGTTGTTTATCTTCATAATAAACCATATTAGATTGAAAATGACAAAAATTCATTAAACCATTTTCACTTAATAAATTTGGGTAAAGAATTTATTAAGATTCTAACAAGTTGTTTGTTTTATTTTCTGTGATATTGTGTTTTATCCTATGCAATCAGTTGCCGGAAGATGTAGCACCAATAATGGTTATCCCAATATCTTCGAATAGCGCTACACAAAACTCTAAATCTAAGTTCTTATCGAACAAAAATGTAAAAGCTTTAAAAGAATTGACATTAATTAGGGTTTTACATACCATGCCATATTGTAATATGATTTTTGTTAATAAATCATTTTACCTTTCTTGTGAGTTCAGGTAAGAAAAGGAACTCATGAAGTTGGACAATCTTTGCCATTAACATTGTCTTTTGAAGAGCGAAAACAAAATTGGTATATTCGTCCAATACCACGAACGAACGGAAGCAAAGTTGATTTCTTAACAATACACTCTATTTATTATTAATAGAATTCCTAGAGTTTTTTTTAGTCAATAATTACTACTACATTTTATAATTATGGTTAACTTCCCTAGTTAGCTAGTATAATGACAAGTACTTTGATTCAATGTCTTATTGTTTATTTCCAAATCAAAATAAACATAAATATGTGTTTCAATGCATTTTAAGAAATTAGATCGATTGATGATTAACGATTAAGTATTATGTACGACACCATGTCTACGTTAGATACTTGCTATTTCATATATTTTTTTAACTAAAATTCGTACATTTACATTTGAATTTCAGTTCTATGTGCATCATACAACGGACATACAATTTAGATCCCTTACGAAAGTATATGAGTTTATTGTCCATGGGCTTACTCCATCATCTGCCAAAAGTAAAAAACTGGAAGCATCAGAGAAAAAAGTTAGGGTATTTATATATACATACATATATATGTGTGTGTATTTGCATGATTTGATTGATCATATTTAAATCTAATTAATTATCTTAAATTTTGAACTCCCGGTCATCTACTTCTCATGGACTTAGAGGCGATAAGTTGATCAAAGAAGTACTAGTGGGTTTATTTGATTATACCATGAATGAAGTTTTCCGATTTGAAACCTCTCCAACGGAAAGTTCTCAGAACAACTCAGATACGAGTTCATCAAGTCAAGGTATGATATGTTAATGACCACAATAAAGATTAATTTTTAAATAATATTAATTTTATATGAAAATTCAGTTAATTATGTTGTACCACTCAAATTACAATGACTAAGTAATAATCAATATATGCATTTAATTTTGGTACTTCCATTGATATTTTTATGAAAATGTGCAATAGTAACGCAAATTATATCCGAATTTTCCACTTTGCGGTATACTTGCGCTGTTTGTATATATAAGAAATCAATTGATTCACAAAAGTTGTAAGAACATATCCATCAAAAGAGATTTTAGTCAACCATTTCTCAAATTTGAAGAATATGTGTGTTTCTAAACGCCATAGTTATTCACTTTTTTAATTTAAATTGCTAAATTTATGTATTTATTATAAAATAGCATATTTAATTTATATATCACTTTTGTCTATTATAATAATAAAATATATAAATTGATTTAATTTTTTTATTTAAAGATATTTAAATTGTTACATGACATTCTTTTTAAAATTAAAATGTGTGTTTTCATGTGTATAATTTAATTAAATATTTTTTATTAATAAATATTAATAAAGATAAAAAATAGACTTTGAAAAAATTCATTTTTTAAAAATTATGAAATAAGTGTTTAATAGAATTATTATATATTGGTATATTTTTATTATATATATTTATAAATATAATGTAATAGGACATTATTTTGTATATTAAATATTTAGAAAACAATAAATATGATAGATAGCTAAACTTCAAAGAAATACTACTGAAATGAGTAACTAAAAGAGATTAGCTAAAACTCGAATATAACTAAAATTGTTAAAGAAAACTGTTGGAAATGTTATAACCCTTCATCAACTTATATGGTATTTAACATCAATGTAATTTGGTAAATTAAAGCATATATTGTACAATTTGTGTACTACATAAATATGGTATAAAAACTAAAAATTGACGCTACCTTTACATGATTTGACAATGTGATGTGATCGTTGTGCATACACTAATATTCTCATTCATGTATTTGTATTATGACTTATACAGGGAACATAATGAGAAAGAGAAATAAGGAATTGCCAACCCATAGTTGAGAAGAGCACGTATTTGAGGATCCAACAAATAACCATTTAATGTATGTTATTTATGACTTTGAGCCTAAAATATAAGTTCGATGAGACACTAGATATATTACAATACTAGATAGTTCTAAACATTTTAATAATTTTTAATTGAACGTGTAGCTGATTCTTTCGACATAATATGCCAACTGTTGGTTGCATAAATTTAAAGTAATGCAACCTCTTTCACACCACATTGAATTTCACAAATTTTTCTTCCTCCGCCATTCTCTTCACTGTGTGTATGTGATTTTTAACTTTACCCCAAAAATACAACTTTGGCAATTCTCTTTCTTTCTCTTTAACCAACTTCCCTGAATTGAAATGATATTGCTTGAAATTGACGATGCACAAATTCTAGAATATCCTGAAACTCGTTGGCAAACATCAATTCGCCTTAACAAGAGGGAATTCTCTTTATTATAATTCTAGAAAAATGTCCATAGAGTAGCTAAAATATTAGATCTACTGTTATATTCTTTGTTCTAATCATAACAATTGAAACTAAAGTGTTCAACAAACAATACGATACATGACTAAATTTCATCTGATTCTTCATCTTATTTTTGCCTTGTTGAAAACAAGATCTTGAAATAAAAATTTCATGAGATGTCCGACCAATATATTTGGGCAAAAGATGTTGATTTTTTGTTGATTTTCTTTTTGTTTTACAAACTTGCTCAAAATTCTTCATCAATAATATATATTTTAGACTATGATATGTATTAATATTGTATTCATTCTAAAATATATGAAGTGTGTGAAAAACTATAATGTGAAACGAGTATATTGGAATAATTAGGATTTGGTATAAAATTGAAGTAAACTGTCTAGTCTATAAATATGATGAAACTTTGAAGCGGCATTTATAAATCAACCAGTTGGTGCGTTGGCGCGGGAACTGGATATGGAATACGCGTGCAATTTCTTTGTAATTATTGCGTCTAATCACAATGCTATGTCATTTGTTGTTTATCTTCATAATAAACCATATTAGATTGAAAATGACAAAAAGTCATTAAACCATTTTCACTTAATAAATTTGGGTAAAGAATTTATTAAGATTCTAACAAGTTGTTTGTTTTATTTTCTGTGATATTGTGTTTTATCCTATGCAATCAGTTGGCGGAAGATGTAGCACCAATAATGGTTATCCCAATAACTTCGAATAGCGCTCCACAAAACTCTAAATCTAAGTTCTTATCGAACAAAAATGTAAAAGCTTTAAAAGAATTGACATTAATTAGGGTTTTACATACCATGCCATATTGTAATATGATTTTTGTTAATAAATCATTTTACCTTTCTTGTGAGTTCAGGTAAGAAAAGGAACTCATGAAGTTGGACAATCTTTGCCATTAACATTGTCTTTTGAAGAGCGAAAACAAAATTGGTATATTCGTCCAATACCACGAACGAACGGAAGCAAAGTTGATTTCTTAACAATACACTCTATTTATTATTAATAGAATTCCTAGAGTTTTTTTTAGTCAATAATTACTACTACATTTTATAATTATGGTTAACTTCCCTAGTTAGCTAGTATAATGACAAGTACTTTGATTCAATGTTTTATTGTTTATTTCCAAATCAAAATAAACATAAATATGTGTTTCAATGCATTTTAAGAAATTAGATCGATTGATGATTAACGATTAAGTATTATGTACGACACCATGTCTACGTTAGATACTTGCTATTTTATATATTTTTTTAACTAAAATTCGTACATTTACATTTGAATTTCAGTTCTATGTGCATCATACAACGGACATACAATTTAGATCCCTTACGAAAGTATATGAGTTTATTGTCCATGGGCTTACTCCATCATCTGCCAAAAGTAAAAAACGGGAAGCATCAGAGAAAAAAGTTAGGGTATTTATATATACATACATATATATGTGTGTGTATTTGCATGATTTGATTGATCATATTTAAATCTAATTAATTATCTTAAGTTTTGAACTCCCGGTCATCTACTTCTCATGGACTTAGAGGCGATAAGTTGATCAAAGAAGTATTAGTGGGTTTATTTGATTATACCATGAATGAAGTTTTCCGATTTGAAACCCCTCCAACGGAAAGTTCTCAGAACAACTCAGATACGAGTTCATCAAGTCAAGGTATGATATGTTAATGACCACAATAAAGATTAATTTTTAAATAATATTAATTTTATATGAAAATTCAGTTAATTATGTTGTACCACTCAAATTACAATGACTAGGTAATAATCAATATATGCATTTAATTTTGGTACTTCCATTGATATTTTTATGAAAATGTGCAATAGTAACGCAAATTATATCCGAATTTTCCACTTTGCGGTATACTTGCGCTGTTTGTATATATAAGAAATCAATTGATTCACAAAAGTTGTAAGAACATATCCATCAAAAGAGATTTTAGTCAACCATTTCTCAAATTTGAAGAATATGTGTGTTTCTAAACGCCATAGTTATTCACTTTTTTAATTTAAATTGTTAAATTTATGTATTTATTATAAAATAGCGTATATAATTTATATATCACTTTTGTTTATTATAATAATAAAATATATAAATTGATTTAATCTTTTTATTAAAAGATATTTAAATTGTTACATGACATTCTTTTTAAAATTAAAATGTGTGTTTTCATGTGTATAATTTAATTAAATATTTTTTATAATTTTTTATTAATAAATATTAATAAAGATAAAAAATAGACTTTGAAAAAATTCATTTTTTAAAAATTATGAAATAAGTGTTTAATAGAATTATTATATATTGGTATATTTTTATTATATATATTTATGAATATAATGTAATAAGACATTATTTTGTATACTAAATATTTAGAAAACAATAAATATAATAGATAGCTAAACTTCAAAGAAATACTACTGAAATGAGTAACTAAAAGAGATTAGCTAAAACTCGAATATAACTAAAATTGTTAAAGGAAACTGTTTGAATTGCTATAACCCTTCATCAACTTATATGGTATTTAACATCAATGTAATTTGGTAAATTAAAGCATATATTGTACAATTTGTGTACTACATAAATATGGTATAAAAACTAAAAATTGACGCTACCTTTACATGATTTGACAATGTGATGTGATCGTTGTGCATACACTAATATTCTCATTCATGTATTTGTATTATGATTTATACAGGGAACATAAAGAGAAAGAGAAATGAGGAATTGCCAACCCATAGTGGAGAAGAGCACGTATTTAAGGATCCTACAAATGACCATTTAATGTATGTTCTTTATGACTTTGAGCCTAAAATATAAGTTCGATGAGACACTAGATATATTACAATACTAGATAGTTCTAAACCTTTTAATAATTTTTAATTGAACGTGTAGCTGATTCTTTCGACACAATATGCCAACTGTTGGTTGCATAAATTTAAAGTAATGCAACCTCTTTCACACCACATTGAATTTCACAAATTTTTCTTCCTCCGCCATTCTCTTCACTGTGTGTATGTGATTTTTAACTTTACCCCAAAAATACAACTTTGGCAATTCTCTTTCTTTCTCTTTAACCAACTTCCCTGAATTGAAATGATATTGCTTGAAATTGACGATGCACAAATTCTAGAATATCCTGAAACTCGTTGGCAAACATCAATTCGCCTTAACAAGAGGAAATTCTATTTATTATAATTCTAGAAAAATGTCCATAGAGTAGCTAAAATATTAGATCTACTGTTATATTCTTTGTTCTAATCATAACAATTGAAACTAAAGTGTTCAACAAACAATACGATACATGACTAAATTTCATCTGATTCTTCATCTTATTTTTGCCTTGTTGAAAACAAGATCTTGAAATAAAAATTTCATGAGATGTCCGACCAATATATTTGGGCAAAAGATGTTGATTTTTTGTTGATTTTCTTTTTGTTTTACAAACTTGCTCAAAATTCTTCATCAATAATATATATTTTAGACTATGATATGTATTAATATTGTATTCATTCTAAAATATATGAAGTGTGTGAAAAACTATAATATGAAACGAGTATATTGGAATAATTAGGATTTGGTATAAAATTGAAGTAAACTGTCTAGTCTATAAATATGATGAAACTTTGAAGCGGCATTTATAAATCAACCAGTTGGTGCGTTGGCGCGGGAACTGGATATGGAATACGCGTGCAATTTCTTTGTAATTATTGCGTCTAATCACAATGCTATGTCATTTGTTGTTTATCTTCATAATAAACCATATTAGATTGAAAATGACAAAAATTCATTAAGCCATTTTCACTTAATAAATTTGGGTAAAGAATTTATTAAGATTCTAAAAAGTTGTTTGTTTTATTTTCTGTGATATTGTGTTTTATCCTATGCAATCAGTTGCCGGAAGATGTAGCACCAATAATGGTTATCCCAATATCTTCGAATAGCGCTACACAAAACTCTAAATCTAAGTTCTTATCGAACAAAAATGTAAAAGCTTTAAAAGAATTGACATTAATTAGGGTTTTACATACCATGCCATATTGTAATATGATTTTTGTTAATAAATCATTTTACCTTTCTTGTGAGTTCAGGTAAGAAAAGGAACTCATGAAGTTGGACAATCTTTGCCATTAACATTGTCTTTTGAAGAGCGAAAACAAAATTGGTATATTCGTCCAATACCACGAACGAACGGAAGCAAAGTTGATTTCTTAACAATACACTCTATTTATTATTAATAGAATTCCTAGAGTTTTTTTTAGTCAATAATTACTACTACATTTTATAATTATGGTTAACTTCCCTAGTTAGCTAGTATAATGACAAGTACTTTGATTCAATGTTTTACTGTTTATTTCCAAATCAAAATAAACATAAATATGTGTTTCAATGCATTTTAAGAAATTAGATCGATTGATGATTAACGATTAAGTATTATGTACGACACCATGTCTACGTTAGATACTTGCTATTTCATATATTTTTTTAACTAAAATTCGTACATTTACATTTGAATTTCAGTTCAATGTGCATCATACAACGGACATACAATTTAGATCTCTTACGAAAGTATATGAGGTTATTGTCCATGGGCTTACTCCATCATCTGCCAAAAGTAAAAAACTGGAAGCATCAGAGAAAAAAGTTAGGGTATTTATATCTACATACATATATATGTGTGTGTATTTGCATGATTTGATTGATCATATTTAAATCTAATTAATTATCTTAAATTTTGAACTCCCGGTCATCTACTTCTCATGGACTTAGAGGCGATAAGTTGATAAAAGAAGTACTAGTGGGTTTATTTGATTATACCATGAATGAAGTATTCCGATTTGAAACCTCTCCAACGGAAAGTTCTCAGAACAACTCAGATACGAGTTCATCAAGTCAAGGTATGATATGTTAATGACAAGAATAAAGATTAATTTTTAAATAATATTAATTTTATATGAAAATTCAGTTAATTATGTTGTACCACTCAAATTACAATGACTAACTAATAATCAATATATGCATTTAATTTTGGTACTTCCATTGATATTTTTATGAAAATGTGCAATAGTAATGCAAATTATATCCGAATTTTCCACTTTGCGGTATACTTGCGCTGTTTGTATATATAAGAAATCAATTGATTCACAAAAGTTGTAAGAACATATCCATCAAAAGAGATTTTAGTCAACCATTTCTCAAATTTGAAGAATATGTGTGTTTCTAAACGCCATAGTTATTCACTTTTTTAATTTAAATTGTTAAATTTATGTATTTATTATAAAATAGCATATATAATTTATATATCACTTTTGTTTATTATAATAATAAAATATATAAATTGATATAATTTTTTTTATTAAAAGATATTTAAATTGTTACATGACATTCTTTTTAAAATTAAAATGTGTGTTTTCATGTGTATAATTTAATTAAATATTTTTTATAATTTTTTATTAATAAATATTAATAAAGATAAAAAATAGACTTTGAAAAAATTCATTTTTTAAAAATTATGAAAGTTTAATAGAATTATTATATATTGGTATATTTTTATTATATATATTTATGAATATAATGTAATAGGACATTATTTTGTATACTAAATATTTAGAAAACAATAAATATGATAGATAGCCAAACTTCAAAGAAATACTACTGAAATGAGTAACTAAAAGAGATTAGCTAAAACTCGAATATAACTAAAATTGTTATAGAAAACTGTTGGAAATGCTATAACCCTTCCTCAACTTATATGGTATTTAACATCAATGTAATTTGATAAATTAAAGCATATATTGTACAATTTGTGTACTACATAAATATGGTATAAAAACTAAAAATTGACGCTACCTTTACATGATTTGACAATGTGATGTGATCGTTGTGCATACACTAATATTCTCATTCATGTATTTGTATTATGATTTATACAGGAAACATAAAGGGAAAGAGAAATGAGGAATTGCCAACCCATAGTGGAGAAGAGCACGTATTTAAGGATCCTACAAATAACCATTTAATGTATGTTCTTTATGACTTTGAGCCTAAAATATAAGTTCGATGAGACACTAGATATATTACAATACTAGATAGTTCTAAACCTTTTAATAATTTTTAATTGAACGTGTAGCTGATTCTTTCGACACAATATGCCAACTGTTGGTTGCATAAATTTAAAGTAATGAAACCTCTTTCACACCACATTGAATTTCACAAATTTTACTTCCTCGGCCATTCTCTTCACTGTGTGTATGTGATTTTCAACTTTACCCCAAAAATACAACTTTGGCAATTCTCTTTCTTTCTCTTTAACCAACTTCCCTGAATTGAAATGATATTGCTTGAAATTGACGATGCACAAATTCTAGAATATCCTGAAACTCGTTGGCAAACATCAATTCGCCTTAACAAGAGGAAATTCTCTTTATTATAATTCTAGAAAAATGTCCATAGAGTAGCTAAATTATTAGATCTACTGTTATATTCTTTTTTCTAATCATAACAATTGAAACTAAAGTGTTCAACAAACAATACGATACATGACTAAATTTCATCTGATTCTTCATCTTATTTTTGCCTTGTTGAAAACAAGATCTTGAAATAAAAATTTCATGAGATGTCCGACCAATATATTTGGGCAAAAGATGTTGATTTTTTGTTGATTTTCCTTTTGTTTTACAAACTTGCTAAAAATTCTTCATCAATAATATATATTTTAGACTATGATATGTATTAATATTGTATTCATTCTAAAATATATGAAGTGTGTGAAAAACTATAATATGAAACGAGTATATTGGAATAATTAGGATTTGGTATAAAATTGAAGTAAACTGTCTAGTCTATAAATATGATGAAACTTTGAAGCGGCATTTATAAATCAACCAGTTGGTGCGTTGGCGCGGGAACTGGATATGGAATACGCGTGCAATTTCTTTGTAATTATTGCGTCTAATCACAATGCTATGTCATTTGTTGTTTATCTTCATAATAAACCATATTAGATTGAAAATGACAAAAATTCATTAAACCATTTTCACTTAATAAATTTGAGTAAAGAATTTATTAAGATTCTAACAAGTTGTTTGTTTTATTTTCTGTGATATTGTGTTTTATCCTATGCAATCAGTTGCCGGAAGATGTAGCACCAATAATGGTTATCCCAATATCTTCGAATAGCGCTACACAAAACTCTAAATCTAAGTTCTTATCGAACAAAAATGTAAAAGCTTTAAAAGAATTGACATTAATTAGGGTTTTACATACCATGCCATATTGTAATATGATTTTTGTTAATAAATCATTTTACCTTTCTTGTGAGTTCAGGTAAGAAAAGGAACTCATGAAGTTGGACAATCTTTGCCATTAACATTGTCTTTTGAAGAGCGAAAACAAAATTGGTATATTCGTCCAATACCACGAACGAACGGAAGCAAAGTTGATTTCTTAACAATACACTCTATTTATTATTAATAGAATTCCTAGAGTTTTTTTTAGTCAATAATTACTACTACATTTTATAATTATGGTTAACTTCCCTAGTTAGCTAGTATAATGACAAGTACTTTGATTCAATGTCTTATTGTTTATTTCCAAATCAAAATAAACATAAATATGTGTTTCAATGCATTTTAAGAAATTAGATCGATTGATGATTAACGATTAAGTATTATGTACGACACCATGTCTACGTTAGATACTTGCTATTTCATATATTTTTTTAACTAAAATTCGTACATTTACATTTGAATTTCAGTTCTATGTGCATCATACAACGGACATACAATTTAGATCCCTTACGAAAGTATATGAGTTTATTGTCCATGGGCTTACTCCATCATCTGCCAAAAGTAAAAAACTGGAAGCATCAGAGAAAAAAGTTAGGGTATTTATATATACATACATATATATGTGTGTGTATTTGCATGATTTGATTGATCATATTTAAATCTAATTAATTATCTTAAATTTTGAACTCCCGGTCATCTACTTCTCATGGACTTAGAGGCGATAAGTTGATCAAAGAAGTACTAGTGGGTTTATTTGATTATACCATGAATGAAGTTTTCCGATTTGAAACCTCTCCAACGGAAAGTTCTCAGAACAACTCAGATACGAGTTCATCAAGTCAAGGTATGATATGTTAATGACCACAATAAAGATTAATTTTTAAATAATATTAATTTTATATGAAAATTCAGTTAATTATGTTGTACCACTCAAATTACAATGACTAAGTAATAATCAATATATGCATTTAATTTTGGTACTTCCATTGATATTTTTATGAAAATGTGCAATAGTAACGCAAATTATATCCGAATTTTCCACTTTGCGGTATACTTGCGCTGTTTGTATATATAAGAAATCAATTGATTCACAAAAGTTGTAAGAACATATCCATCAAAAGAGATTTTAGTCAACCATTTCTCAAATTTGAAGAATATGTGTGTTTCTAAACGCCATAGTTATTCACTTTTTTAATTTAAATTGTTAAATTTATGTATTTATTATAAAATAGCATATTTAATTTATATATCACTTTTGTCTATTATAATAATAAAATATATAAATTGATTTAATTTTTTTATTTAAAGATATTTAAATTGTTACATGACATTCTTTTTAAAATTAAAATGTGTGTTTTCATGTGTATAATTTAATTAAATATTTTTTATAATTTTTTATTAATATATATTAATAAAGATAAAAAATAGACTTTGAAAAAATTCATTTTTTAAAAATTATGAAATAAGTGTTTAATAGGATTATTATATATTGGTATATTTTTATTATATATATTTATGAATATAATGTAATAGGACATTATTTTGTATACTAAATATTTAGAAAACAATAAATATGATAGATAGCTAAACTTCAAAGAAATACTACTGAAATGAATAACTAAAAGAGATTAGCTAAAACTCGAATATAACTAAAATTGTTAAAGAAAACTGTTGGAAATGCTATAACCCTTCATCAACTTATATGGTATTTAAGATCAATGTAATTTGGTAAATTAAAGCATATATTGTACAATTTGTGTACTACATAAATATGGTATAAAAACTAAAAATTGACGCTACCTTTACATGATTTGACAATGTGATGTGATCGTTGTGCATACACTAATATTCTCATTCATGTATTTGTATTATGATTTATACAGGGAACATAAAGAGAAAGAGAAATGAGGAATTGCCAACCCATAGTGGAGAAGAGCACGTATTTAAGGATCCTACAAATAACCATTTAATGTATGTTCTTTATGAATTTGAGCCTAAAATATAGGTTCGATGAGACACTAGATATATTACAATACTAGATAGTTCTAAACCTTTTAATAATTTTTAATTGAACGTGTAGCTGATTCTTTCGACACAATATGCCAACTGTTGGTTGCATAAATTTTAAGTAATGCAACCTCTTTCACACCACATTGAATTTCGCAAATTTTTCTTCCTCCGCCATTCTCTTCACTGTGTGTATGTGATTTTTAACTTTACCCCAAAAATACAACTTTGGCAATTCTCTTTCTTTCTCTTTAACCAACTTCCCTGAATTGAAATGATAGTGCTTGAAATTGACGATGCACAAATTCTAGAATATCCTGAAACTCGTTGGCAAACATCAATTCTCCTTAACAAGAGGAAATTCTCTTTATTATAATTCTAGAAAAATGTCCATAGAGTAGCTAAAATATTAGATCTACTGTTATATTCTTTGTTCTAATCATAACAATTGAAACTAAAGTGTTCAACAAACAATACGATACATGACTAAATTTCATCTGATTCTTCTTCTTATTTTTGCCTTGTTTAAAACAAGATCTATAAATAAAAATTTCATGAGATGTCCGACCAATATATTTGGGCAAAAGATGTTGATTTTTTGTTGATTTTCTTTTTGTATTACAAACATGCTCAAAATTCTTCATCAATAATATATATTTTAGACTATGATATGTATTAATATTGTATTCATTCTAAAATATATGAAGTGTGTGAAAAACTATAATATGAAACGAGTATATTGGAATAATTAGGATTTGGTATAAAATTGAAATAAACTGTCTAGTCTATAAATATGATGAAACTTTGAAGCGGCATTTATAAATCAACCAGTTGGTGCGTTGGCGCGGGAACTGGATATGGAATACACGTGCAATTTCTTTGTAATTATTGCGTCTAATCACAATGCTATGTCATTTGTTGTTTATCTTCATAATAAACCATATTAGATTGAAAATGACAAAAATTCATTAAACCATTTTCACTTAATAAATTTGGGTAAAGAATTTATTAAGATTCTAAAGAGTTGTTTGTTTTATTTTCTGTGATATTGTGTTTTATCCTATGCAATTAGTTGCCGGAAGATGTAGCACCAATAATGGTTATCCCAATATCTTCGAAAAGCGCTACACAAAACTCTAAATCTAAGTTCTTATCGAACAAAAATGTAAAAGCTTTAAAAGAATTGACATTAATTAGGGTTTTACATACCATGCCCTATTGTAATATGAATTTTGTTAATAAATCATTTTACCTTTCTTGTGAGTTCAGGTAAGAAAAGGAACTCATGAAGTTGGACAATCTTTGCCATTAACATTGTCTTTTGAAGAGCGAAAACAAAATTGGTATATTCGTCCAATACCACGAACGAACGGAAGCAAAGTTGATTTCTTAACAATACACTCTATTTATTATTAATAGAATTCCTAGAGTTTTTTTTAGTCAATAATTACTACTACATTTTATAATTATGGTTAACTTCCCTAGTTAGCTAGTATAATGACAAGTACTTTGATTCAATGTTTTACTGTTTATTTCCAAATCAAAATAAACATAAATATGTGTTTCAATGCATTTTAAGAAATTAGATCGATTGATGATTAACGATTAAGTATTATGTACGACACCATGTCTACGTTAGATACTTGCTATTTCATATATTTTTTTAACTAAAATTCGTACATTTACATTTGAATTTCAGTTCAATGTGCATCATACAACGGACATACAATTTAGATATCTTACGAAAGTATATGAGTTTATTGTCCATGGGCTTACTCCATCATCTGCCAAAAGTAAAAAACTGGAAGTATCAGAGAAAAAAGTTAGGGTATTTATATATACATACATATATATGTGTGTATATTTGCTTGATTTGATTGATCATATTTAAATCTAATTAATTATCTTAAATTTTGAACTCCCGGTCATCTACTTCTCATGGACTTAGAGGCGATAAGTTGATCAAAGAAGTACTAGTGGGTTTATTTGATTATACCATGAATGAAGTTTTCCGATTTGAAACCTCTCCAACGGAAAGTTCTCAGAACAACTCAAATACGAGTTCATCAAGTCAAGGTATGATATGTTAATGACCACAATAAAGATTAATTTTTAAATAATATTAATTTTATATGAAAATTCAGTTAATTATGATGTCCCACTCAAATTACAATGACTAAGTAATAATCAATATATGCATTTAATTTTGGTACTTCCATTGATATTTTTATGAAAATGTGCAATAGTAACGCAAATTATATCCGAATTTTCCACTTTGCGGTATACTTGCGCTGTTTGTATATATAAGAAATCAATTGATTCACAAAAGTTGTAAGAATATATCCATCAAAAGAGATTTTAGACAACCATTTCTCAAATTTGAAGAATATGTGTGTTTCTAAATGCCATAGTTATTCACTTTTTTAATTTAAATTGTTAAATTTATGTATTTATTATAAAATAGCATATTTAATTTATATATCACTTTTGTTTATTATAATAATAAAATATATAAATTGATTTAATTTTTTTATTTAAAGATATTTAAATTGTTACATGACATTCTTTTTAAAATTAAAATGTGTGTTTTCATGTGTATAATTTAATTAAATATTTTTTATAATATTTTATTAATAAATATTAATAAAGATAAAAAATAAACTTTGAAAAAATTCATTTTTTAAAAATAATGAAATAAGTGTTTAATAGAATTATTATATATTGGTATATTTTTATTTTATATATTTATGAATATAATGTAATAGGACATTATTTTGTATACAAAATATTTAGAAAACAATAAATATGATAGATAGCTAAACTTCAAAGAAATACTATTGAAATGAGTAACTAAAAGAGATTAGCTAAAACTCGAATATAACTAAAATTGTTAAAGAAAACTGTTGGAAATGCTATAACCCTTCATCAACTTATATGGTATTTAACATCAATGTAATTTGGTAAATTAAAGCATATATTGTACAATTTGTATACTACATAAATATGGTATAAAAACTAAAAATTGACGCTACCTTTACATGATTTGACAATGTGATGTGATCGTTGTGCATACACTAATATTCTGATTCATGTATTTGTATTATGATTTATACAGGGAACATAAAGAGAAAGAGAAATGAGGAATTGCCAACCCATAGTGGAGAAGAGCACGTATTTAAGGATCCTACAAATAACCATTTAATGTATGTTCTTTATGACTTTGAGCCTAAAATATAAGTTCGATGAGACACTAGATATTTTACAATACTAGATAGTTCTAAACCTTTTAATAAATTATAATTGAACGTGTAGCTGATTCTTTCGACACAATATGCCAACTGTTGGTTGCATAAATTTAAAGTAATGCAAACTCTTTCACACCACATTGAATTTCACAAATTTTTCTTCCTCCGCCATTCTCTTCACTGTGTGTATGTGATTTTTAACTTTAACCCAAAAATACAACTTTGACAATTCTCTTTCTTTCTCTTTAACCAACTTCCCTGAATTGAAATGATATTGCTTGAAATTGACGATGCACAAATTCTAGAATATCCTGAAACTCGTTGGCAAACATCAATTCGCCTTAACAAGAGGAAATTCTCTTTATTATAATTCTAGAAAAATGTCCATAGAGTAGCTAAATTATTAGATCTACTGTTATATTCTTTGTTCTAATCATAACAATTGAAACTAAAGTGTTCAAAAAACAATACGATACATGACTAAATTTCATCTGATTCTTCATCTTATTTTTGCCTTGTTGAAAACAAGATCTTGAAATAAAAATTTCATGAGATGTCCGACCAATATATTTGGGCAAAAGATGTTGATTTTTTGTTGATTTTCTTTTTGTTTTACAAACTTGCTCAAAATTCTTCATCAATAATATATATTTTAGACTATGATATGTATTAATATTGTATTCATTCTAAAATATATGAAGTGTGTGAAAAACTATAATATGAAACGAGTATATTGGAATAATTAGGATTTGGTATAAAATTGAAGTAAACTGTCTAGTCTATAAATATGATGAAACGTTGAAGCGGCATTTATAAATAAACCAGTTGGTGCGTTGGCGCGGGAACTGGATATGGAATACGCGTGCAATTTCTTTGTAATTATTGCGTCTAATCACAATGCTATGTCATTTGTTGTTTATCTTCGTAATAAACCATATTAGATTGAAAATGACAAAAATTCATTAAACCATTTTCACTTAATAAATTTGGGTAAAGAATTTATTAAGATTCTAACAAGTTGTTTGTTTTATTTTCTGTGATATTGTGTTTTATCCTATGCAATCAGTTGCCGGAAGATGTAGCACCAATAATGGTTATCCCAATATCTTCGAATAGCGCTACACAAAACTCTAAATCTAAGTTCTTATCGAACAAAAATGTAAAAGCTTTAAAAGAATTGACATTAATTAGGGTTTTACATACCATGCCATATTGTAATATGATTTTTGTTAATAAATCATTTTACATTTCTTGTGAGTTCAGGTAAGAAAAGGAACTCATGAAGTTGGACAATCTTTGCCATTAACATTGTCTTTTGAAGAGCGAAAACAAAATTGGTATATTCGTCCAATACCACGAACGAACGGAAGCAAAGTTGATTTCTTAACAATACACTCTATTTATTATTAATAGAATTCCGAGAGTTTTTTTTAGTCAATAATTACTACTACATTTTATAATTATGGTTAACTTCCCTAGTTAGCTAGTATAATGACAGGTACTTTGATTCAATGTTTTATTGTTTATTTCCAAATCAAAATAAACATAAATATGTGTTTCAATGCATTTTAAGAAATTAGATCGATTGATGATTAACGATTAAGTATTATGTACGACACCATTTCTACGTTAGATACTTGCTATTTCATATATTTTTTTAACTAAAATTCGTACATTTACATTTGAATTTAAGTTCTATGTGCATCATACAACGGACATACAATTTAGATCCCTTACAAAAGTATATGAGTTTATTGTCCATGGGCTTACTCCATCATCTGCCAAAAGTAAAAAACTGGAAGCATCAGAGAAAAAAGTTAGGGTATTTATATATACTTACATATATATGTGTGTGTATTTGCATGATTTGATTGATCATATTTAAATCTAATTAATTATCTTAAATTTTGAACTCCCAGTCATCTACTTCTCATGGACTTAGAGGCGATAAGTTGATCAAAGAAGTACTAGTGGGTTTATTTGATTATACCATGAATGAAGTTTTCCGATTTGAAACCTCTCCAACGGAAAGTTCTCAGAACAACTCAGATACGAGTTCATCAAGTCAAGGTATGATATGTTAATGACCACAATAAAGATTAATTTTTAAATAATATTAATTTTATATGAAAATTCAGTTAATTATGTTGTACCACTCAAATTACAATGACTAAGTAATAATCAATATATGCATTTAATTTTGGTACTTCCATTGATATTTTTATGAAAATGTGCAATAGTAACGCAAATTATATCCGAATTTTCCACTTTGCGGTATACTTGCGCTGTTTGTATATATAAGAAATCAATTGATTCACAAAAGTTGTAAGAACATATCCATCAAAAGAGATTTTAGTCAACCATTTCTCAAATTTGAAGAATATGTGTGTTTCTAAACGCCATAGTTATTCACTTTTTTAATTTAAATTGTTAAATTTATGTATTTATTATAAAATAGCATATTTAATTTATATATCACTTTTGTCTATTATAATAATAAAATATATAAATTGATTTAATTTTTTTATTTAAAGATATTTAAATTGTTACATGACATTCTTTTTAAAATTAAAATGTGTGTTTTCATGTGTATAATTTAATTAAATATTTTTTATAATTTTTTATTAATATATATTAATAAAGATAAAAAATAGACTTTGAAAAAATTCATTTTTTAAAAATTATGAAATAAGTGTTTAATAGGATTATTATATATTGGTATATTTTTATTATATATATTTATGAATATAATGTAATAGGACATTATTTTGTATACTAAATATTTAGAAAACAATAAATATGATAGATAGCTAAACTTCAAAGAAATACTACTGAAATGAATAACTAAAAGAGATTAGCTAAAACTCGAATATAACTAAAATTGTTAAAGAAAACTGTTGGAAATGCTATAACCCTTCATCAACTTATATGGTATTTAAGATCAATGTAATTTGGTAAATTAAAGCATATATTGTACAATTTGTGTACTACATAAATATGGTATAAAAACTAAAAATTGACGCTACCTTTACATGATTTGACAATGTGATGTGATCGTTGTGCATACACTAATATTCTCATTCATGTATTTGTATTATGATTTATACAGGGAACATAAAGAGAAAGAGAAATGAGGAATTGCCAACCCATAGTGGAGAAGAGCACGTATTTAAGGATCCTACAAATAACCATTTAATGTATGTTCTTTATGAATTTGAGCCTAAAATATAGGTTCGATGAGACACTAGATATATTACAATACTAGATAGTTCTAAACCTTTTAATAATTTTTAATTGAACGTGTAGCTGATTCTTTCGACACAATATGCCAACTGTTGGTTGCATAAATTTTAAGTAATGCAACCTCTTTCACACCACATTGAATTTCGCAAATTTTTCTTCCTCCGCCATTCTCTTCACTGTGTGTATGTGATTTTTAACTTTACCCCAAAAATACAACTTTGGCAATTCTCTTTCTTTCTCTTTAACCAACTTCCCTGAATTGAAATGATAGTGCTTGAAATAGACGATGCACAAATTCTAGAATATCCTGAAACTCGTTGGCAAACATCAATTCTCCTTAACAAGAGGAAATTCTCTTTATTATAATTCTAGAAAAATGTCCATAGAGTAGCTAAAATATTAGATCTACTGTTATATTCTTTGTTCTAATCATAACAATTGAAACTAAAGTGTTCAACAAACAATACGATACATGACTAAATTTCATCTGATTCTTCTTCTTATTTTTGCCTTGTTTAAAACAAGATCTATAAATAAAAATTTCATGAGATGTCCGACCAATATATTTGGGCAAAAGATGTTGATTTTTTGTTGATTTTCTTTTTGTATTACAAACATGCTCAAAATTCTTCATCAATAATATATATTTTAGACTATGATATGTATTAATATTGTATTCATTCTAAAATATATGAAGTGTGTGAAAAACTATAATATGAAACGAGTATATTGGAATAATTAGGATTTGGTATAAAATTGAAATAAACTGTCTAGTCTATAAATATGATGAAACTTTGAAGCGGCATTTATAAATCAACCAGTTGGTGCGTTGGCGCGGGAACTGGATATGGAATACACGTGCAATTTCTTTGTAATTATTGCGTCTAATCACAATGCTATGTCATTTGTTGTTTATCTTCATAATAAACCATATTAGATTGAAAATGACAAAAATTCATTAAACCATTTTCACTTAATAAATTTGGGTAAAGAATTTATTAAGATTCTAAAGAGTTGTTTGTTTTATTTTCTGTGATATTGTGTTTTATCCTATGCAATCAGTTGCCGGAAGATGTAGCACCAATAATGGTTATCCCAATATCTTCGAAAAGCGCTACACAAAACTCTAAATCTAAGTTCTTATCGAACAAAAATGTAAAAGCTTTAAAAGAATTGACATTAATTAGGGTTTTACATACCATGCCCTATTGTAATATGAATTTTGTTAATAAATCATTTTACCTTTCTTGTGAGTTCAGGTAAGAAAAGGAACTCATGAAGTTGGACAATCTTTGCCATTAACATTGTCTTTTGAAGAGCGAAAACAAAATTGGTATATTCGTCCAATACCACGAACGAACGGAAGCAAAGTTGATTTCTTAACAATACACTCTATTTATTATTAATAGAATTCCTAGAGTTTTTTTTAGTCAATAATTACTACTACATTTTATAATTATGGTTAACTTCCCTAGTTAGCTAGTATAATGACAAGTACTTTGATTCAATGTTTTACTGTTTATTTCCAAATCAAAATAAACATAAATATGTGTTTCAATGCATTTTAAGAAATTAGATCGATTGATGATTAACGATTAAGTATTATGTACGACACCATGTCTACGTTAGATACTTGCTATTTCATATATTTTTTTAACTAAAATTCGTACATTTACATTTGAATTTCAGTTCAATGTGCATCATACAACGGACATACAATTTAGATATCTTACGAAAGTATATGAGTTTATTGTCCATGGGCTTACTCCATCATCTGCCAAAAGTAAAAAACTGGAAGTATCAGAGAAAAAAGTTAGGGTATTTATATATACATACATATATATGTGTGTATATTTGCTTGATTTGATTGATCATATTTAAATCTAATTAATTATCTTAAATTTTGAACTCCCGGTCATCTACTTCTCATGGACTTAGAGGCGATAAGTTGATCAAAGAAGTACTAGTGGGTTTATTTGATTATACCATGAATGAAGTTTTCCGATTTGAAACCTCTCCAACGGAAAGTTCTCAGAACAACTCAAATACGAGTTCATCAAGTCAAGGTATGATATGTTAATGACCACAATAAAGATTAATTTTTAAATAATATTAATTTTATATGAAAATTCAGTTAATTATGTTGTCCCACTCAAATTACAATGACTAAGTAATAATCAATATATGCATTTAATTTTGGTACTTCCATTGATATTTTTATGAAAATGTGCAATAGTAACGCAAATTATATCCGAATTTTCCACTTTGCGGTATACTTGCGCTGTTTGTATATATAAGAAATCAATTGATTCACAAAAGTTGTAAGAATATATCCATCAAAAGAGATTTTAGACAACCATTTCTCAAATTTGAAGAATATGTGTGTTTCTAAATGCCATAGTTATTCACTTTTTTAATTTAAATTGTTAAATTTATGTATTTATTATAAAATAGCATATTTAATTTATATATCACTTTTGTTTATTATAATAATAAAATATATAAATTGATTTAATTTTTTTATTTAAAGATATTTAAATTGTTACATGACATTCTTTTTAAAATTAAAATGTGTGTTTTCATGTGTATAATTTAATTAAATATTTTTTATAATATTTTATTAATAAATATTAATAAAGATAAAAAATAAACTTTGAAAAAATTCATTTTTTAAAAATAATGAAATAAGTGTTTAATAGAATTATTATATATTGGTATATTTTTATTTTATATATTTATGAATATAATGTAATAGGACATTATTTTGTATACAAAATATTTAGAAAACAATAAATATGATAGATAGCTAAACTTCAAAGAAATACTATTGAAATGAGTAACTAAAAGAGATTAGCTAAAACTCGAATATAACTAAAATTGTTAAAGAAAACTGTTGGAAATGCTATAACCCTTCATCAACTTATATGGTATTTAACATCAATGTAATTTGGTAAATTAAAGCATATATTGTACAATTTGTATACTACATAAATATGGTATAAAAACTAAAAATTGACGCTACCTTTACATGATTTGACAATGTGATGTGATCGTTGTGCATACACTAATATTCTGATTCATGTATTTGTATTATGATTTATACAGGGAACATAAAGAGAAAGAGAAATGAGGAATTGCCAACCCATAGTGGAGAAGAGCACGTATTTAAGGATCCTACAAATAACCATTTAATGTATGTTCTTTATGACTTTGAGCCTAAAATATAAGTTCGATGAGACACTAGATATTTTACAATACTAGATAGTTCTAAACCTTTTAATAAATTATAATTGAACGTGTAGCTGATTCTTTCGACACAATATGCCAACTGTTGGTTGCATAAATTTAAAGTAATGCAAACTCTTTCACACCACATTGAATTTCACAAATTTTTCTTCCTCCGCCATTCTCTTCACTGTGTGTATGTGATTTTTAACTTTAACCCAAAAATACAACTTTGACAATTCTCTTTCTTTCTCTTTAACCAACTTCCCTGAATTGAAATGATATTGCTTGAAATTGACGATGCACAAATTCTAGAATATCCTGAAACTCGTTGGCAAACATCAATTCGCCTTAACAAGAGGAAATTCTCTTTATTATAATTCTAGAAAAATGTCCATAGAGTAGCTAAATTATTAGATCTACTGTTATATTCTTTGTTCTAATCATAACAATTGAAACTAAAGTGTTCAAAAAACAATACGATACATGACTAAATTTCATCTGATTCTTCATCTTATTTTTGCCTTGTTGAAAACAAGATCTTGAAATAAAAATTTCATGAGATGTCCGACCAATATATTTGGGCAAAAGATGTTGATTTTTTGTTGATTTTCTTTTTGTTTTACAAACTTGCTCAAAATTCTTCATCAATAATATATATTTTAGACTATGATATGTATTAATATTGTATTCATTCTAAAATATATGAAGTGTGTGAAAAACTATAATATGAAACGAGTATATTGGAATAATTAGGATTTGGTATAAAATTGAAGTAAACTGTCTAGTCTATAAATATGATGAAACGTTGAAGCGGCATTTATAAATAAACCAGTTGGTGCGTTGGCGCGGGAACTGGATATGGAATACGCGTGCAATTTCTTTGTAATTATTGCGTCTAATCACAATGCTATGTCATTTGTTGTTTATCTTCGTAATAAACCATATTAGATTGAAAATGACAAAAATTCATTAAACCATTTTCACTTAATAAATTTGGGTAAAGAATTTATTAAGATTCTAACAAGTTGTTTGTTTTATTTTCTGTGATATTGTGTTTTATCCTATGCAATCAGTTGCCGGAAGATGTAGCACCAATAATGGTTATCCCAATATCTTCGAATAGCGCTACACAAAACTCTAAATCTAAGTTCTTATCGAACAAAAATGTAAAAGCTTTAAAAGAATTGACATTAATTAGGGTTTTACATACCATGCCATATTGTAATATGATTTTTGTTAATAAATCATTTTACATTTCTTGTGAGTTCAGGTAAGAAAAGGAACTCATGAAGTTGGACAATCTTTGCCATTAACATTGTCTTTTGAAGAGCGAAAACAAAATTGGTATATTCGTCCAATACCACGAACGAACGGAAGCAAAGTTGATTTCTTAACAATACATCTATTTATTATTAATAGAATTCCGAGAGTTTTTTTTAGTCAATAATTACTACTACATTTTATAATTATGGTTAACTTCCCTAGTTAGCTAGTATAATGACAGGTACTTTGATTCAATGTTTTATTGTTTATTTCCAAATCAAAATAAACATAAATATGTGTTTCAATGCATTTTAAGAAATTAGATCGATTGATGATTAACGATTAAGTATTATGTACGACACCATGTCTACGTTAGATACTTGCTATTTCATATATTTTTTTAACTAAAATTCGTACATTTACATTTGAATTTAAGTTCTATGTGCATCATACAACGGACATACAATTTAGATCCCTTACGAAAGTATATGAGTTTATTGTCCATGGGCTTACTCCATCATCTGCCAAAAGTAAAAAACTGGAAGCATCAGAGAAAAAAGTTAGGGTATTTATATATACTTACATATATATGTGTGTGTATTTGCATGATTTGATTGATCATATTTAAATCTAATTAATTATCTTAAATTTTGAACTCCCAGTCATCTACTTCTCATGGACTTAGAGGCGATAAGTTGATCAAAGAAGTACTAGTGGGTTTATTTGATTATACCATGAATGAAGTTTTCCGATTTGAAACCTCTCCAACGGAAAGTTCTCAGAACAACTCAGATACGAGTTCATCAAGTCAAGGTATGATATGTTAATGACCACAATAAAGATTAATTTTTAAATAATATTAATTTTATATGAAAATTCAGTTAATTATGTTGTACCACTCAAATTACAATGACTAAGTAATAATCAATATATGCATTTAATTTTGGTACTTCCATTGATATTTTTATGAAAATGTGCAATAGTAACGCAAATTATATCCGAATTTTCCACTTTGCGGTATACTTGCGCTGTTTGTATATATAAGAAATCAATTGATTCACAAAAGTTGTAAGAACATATCCATCAAAAGAGATTTTAGTCAACCATTTCTCAAATTTGAAGAATATGTGTGTTTCTAAACGCCATAGTTATTCACTTTTTTGATTTAAATTGTTAAATTTATGTATTTATTATAAAATAGCATATTTAATTTATATATCACTTTTGTTTATTATAATAATAAATTATATAAATTGAATTAATTTTTTTATTAAAAGATATTTAAATTGTTACATGACATTCTTTTTAAAATTAAAATGTGTGTTTTCATGTGTATAATTTAATTAAATATTTTTTATAATTTTTTATTAATAAATATTAATAAAGATAAAAAATAGACTTTGAAAAAATCATTTTTTAAATATTATGAAATAAGTGTTTAATAGAATTATTATATATTGGTATATTTTTATTATATATATTTATGAATATAATGTAATAGGACATTATTTTGTATACTAAATATTTAGAAAACAATAAATATGATAGATAGCTAAACTTCAAAGAAATACTACTGAAATGAGTAACTAAAAGAGATTAGCTAAAACTCGAATATAACTAAAATTGTTAAAGAAAACTGTTGGAAATGCTATAACCCTTCATCAACTTATATGGTATTTAACATCAATGTAATTTGGTAAATTAAAGCATATATTGTACAATTTGTGTACTACAATAATATGGTATAAAAACTAAAAATTGACGCTACCTTTACATGATTTGACAATGTGATGTGATCGTTGTGCATACACTAATATTCTCATTCATGTATTTGTATTATGATTTATATAGGGAACATAAAGAGAAAGAGAAATGAGGAATTGCCAACCCATAGTGGAGAAGAGCACGTATTTAAGGATCCTACAAATAACCATTTAATGTATGTTCTTTATGACTTTGAGCCTAAAATATAAGTTCGATGAGACACTAGATATATTACAATACTAGATAGTTCTAAACCTTTTAATAATTTTTAATTGAACGTGTAGCTGATTCTTTCGACACAATATGCCAACTGTTGGTTGCATAAATTTAAAGTAATGCAACCTCTTTCACACCACATTGAATTTCGCAAATTTTTCTTCCTCCGCCATTCTCTTCACTGTGTGTATGTGATTTTTAACTTTACCCCAAAAATACAACTTTGGCAATTCTCTTTCTTTCTCTTTAACCAACTTCCCTGAATTGAAATGATGGTGCTTGAAATTGACGATGCACAAATTCTAGAATATCCTGAAACTCGTTGGCAAACATCAATTCGCCTTAACAAGAGGAAATTCTCTTTATTATAATTCTAGAAAAATGTCCATAGAGTAGCTAAAATATTAGATCTACTGTTATATTCTTTGTTCTAATCATAACAATTGAAACTAAAGTGTTCAACAAACAATACGATACATGACTAAATTTCATCTGATTCTTCTTCTTATTTTTGCCTTGTTGAAAACAAGATCTTGAAATAAAAATTTCATGAGATGTCCGACCAATATATTTAGGCAAAAGATGTTGATTTTTTGTTGATTTTCTTTTTGTTTTACAAACTTGCTCAAAATTCTTCATCAATAATATATATTTTAGACTATGATATGTATTAATATTGTATTCATTCTAAAATATATGAAGTGTGTGAAAAACTATAATATGAAACGAGTATATTGGAATAATTAGGATTTGGTATAAAATTGAAGTAAACTGTCTAGTCTATAAATATGATGAAACTTTGAAGCGGCATTTATAAATCAACCAGTTGGTGCGTTGGCGCGGGAACTGGATATGGAATACGCGTGCAATTTCTTTGTAATTATTGCGTCTAATCACAATGCTATGTCATTTGTTGTTTATCTTCATAATAAACCATATTAGATTGAAAATGACAAAAATTCATTAAACCATTTTCACTTAATAAATTTGGGTAAAGAATTTATTAAGATTCTAACAAGTTGTTTGTTTTATTTTCTGTGATATTGTGTTTTATCCTATGCAATCAGTTGCCGGAAGATGTAGCACCAATAATGGTTATCCCAATATCTTCGAATAGCGCTACACAAAACTCTAAATCTAAGTTCTTATCGAACAAAAATGTAAAAGCTTTAAAAGAATTGACATTAATTAGGGTTTTACATACCATGCCATATTGTAATATGATTTTTGTTAATAAATCATTTTACCTTTCTTGTGAGTTCAGGTAAGAAAAGGAACTCATGAAGTTGGACAATCTTTGCCATTAACATTGTCTTTTGAAGAGCGAAAACAAAATTGTATATTCGTCCAATACCACGAACGAACGGAAGCAAAGTTGATTTCTTAACAATACACTCTATTTATTATTAATAGAATTCCTAGAGTTTTTTTTAGTCAATAATTACTACTACATTTTATAATTATGGTTAACTTCCCTAGTTAGCTAGTATAATGACAAGTACTTTGATTCAATGTTTTATTGTTTATTTCCAAATCAAAATAAACATAAATATGTGTTTCAATGCATTTTAAGAAATTAGATTGATTGATGATTAACGATTAAGTATTATGTACGACACCATGTCTACGTTAGATACTTGCTATTTCATATATTTTTTTAACTAAAATTCGTACATTTACATTTGAATTTCAGTTCTATGTGCATCATACAACGGACATACAATTTAGATCTCTTACGAAAGTATATGAGTTTATTGTCCATGGGCTTACTCCATCATCTGCCAAAAGTAAAAAACTGGAAGCATCAGAGAAAAAAGTTAGGGTATTTATATATACATACATATATATGTGTGTGTATTTGCATGATTTGATTGATCATATTTAAATCTAATTAATTATCTTAAATTTTGAACTCCCGGTCATCTACTTCTCATGGACTTAGAGGCGATAAGTTGATCAAAGAAGTACTAGTGGGTTTATTTGATTATACCATGAATGAAGTTTTCCGATTTGAAACCTCTCCAACGGAAAGTTCTCAGAACAACTCAGATACGAGTTCATCAAGTCAAGATATGATATGTTAATGACCATAATAAAGATTAATTTTTAAATAATATTAATTTTATATGAAAATTCAGTTAATTATGTTGTACCACTCAAATTACAATGACTAAGTAATAATCAATATATGCATTTAATTTTGGTACTTCCATTGATATTTTTATGAAAATGTGCAATAGTAACGCAAATTATATCCGAATTTTCCACTTTGCGGTGTACTTGCGCTGTTTGTATAAATAAGAAATCAATTGATTCACAAAAGTTGTAAGAACATATCCATCAAAAGAGATTTTAGTCAACCATTTCTCAAATTTGAAGAATATGTGTGTTTCTAAACGCCATAGTTATTCACTTTTTTAATTTAAATTGTTAAATTTATGTATTTATTATAAAATAGCATATATAATTTATATATCACTTTTGTTTATTATAATAATAAAATATATAGATTGATTTAATTTTTTTATTAAAAGATATTTAAATTGTTACATGACATTCTTTTTAAAATTAAAATGTGTGTTTTCATGTGTATAATTTAATTAAATATTTTTTATAATTATTTATTAATAAATATTAATAAAGATAAAAAATAGACTTTGAAAAAATTCATTTTTTAAAAATTATGAAATAAGTGTTTAATAGAATTATTATATATTGGTATATTTTTATTATATATATTTATGATTATAATGTAATAAGACATTATTTTGTATACTAAATATTTAGAAAACAATAAATATGATAGATAGCTAAACTTCAAAGAAATACTACTGAAATGAGTAACTAAAAGAGATTAGCTAAAACTCGAATATAACTAAAATTGTTAAAGAAAACTGTTGGAAATGCTATAACCCTTCATCAACTTATATGGTATTTAACATCAATGTAATTTGGTAAATTAAAGCATATATTGTACAATTTGTGTACTACATAAATATGGTATAAAAACTAAAAATTGACGCTACCTTTACATGATTTGACAATGTGATGTGATCGTTGTGCATACACTAATATTCTCATTCATGTATTTGTATTATGATTTATACAGGTAACATAAAGAGAAAGAGAAATGAGGAATTGCCAACCCATAGTGGAGAAGAGCACGTATTTAAGGATCCTACAAATAACCAATTAATGTATGTTCTTTATGACTTTGAGCCTAAAATATAAGTTCGATGAGACACTAGATATATTACAATACTAGATAGTTCTAAACCTTTTAATAATTTTTAATTGAACGAGTAGCTGATTCTTTCGACACAATATGCCAACTGTTGGTTGCAGAAATTGAAAGTAATGCAACCTCTTTCACACCACATTGAATTTCACAAATTTTTCTTCCTCCGCCATTCTCTTCACTGTGTGTATGTGATTTTTAACTTTACCCCAAAATTACAACTTTGGCAATTCTCTTTCTTTCTCTTTAACCAACTTCCCTGAATTGAAATGATATTGCTTGAAATTGACGATGCACAAATTCTAGAATATCCTGAAACTCGTTGGCAAACATCAATTCGCCTTAACAAGAGGAAATTCTCTTTATTATAATTCTAGAAAAATGTCCATAGAGTAGCTAAAATATTAGATCTACTGTTATATTCTTTGTTCTAATCATAACAATTGAAACTAAAGTGTTCAACAAACAATACGATACATGACTAAATTTCATCTGATTCTTCTTCTTATTTTTGCCTTGTTGAAAACAAGATCTTTAAATAAAAATTTCATGAGATGTCCGACCAATATATTTGGGCAAAAGTTGTTGATTTTTTGTTGATTTTCTTTTTGTTTTACAAACTTGCTCAAAATTCTTCATCAATAATATATATTTTAGACTATGATATGTATTAATATTGTATTCATTCTAAAATATATGAAGTGTGTGAAAAACTATAATATGAAACGAGTATATTGGAATAATTAGGATTTGGTATAAAATTGAAGTAAACTGTCTAGTCTATAAATATGATGAAACTTTGAAGCGGCATTTATAAATCAACCAGTTGGTGTGTTGGCGCGGGAACTGGATATGGAATACGCGTGCAATTTCTTTGTAATTATTGCGTCTAATCACAATGCTATGTCATTTGTTGTTTATCTTCATAATAATCCATATTAGATTGAAAATGACAAAAATTCATTAAACCATTTTCACTTAATAAATTTGGGTAAAGAATTTATTAAGATTTTAACAAGTTGTTTGTGTTATTTTCTGTGATATTGTGTTTTATCCTATGCAATCAGTTGCCGGAAGATGTAGCACCAATAATGGTTATCCCAATATCTTCGAATAATGCTACACAAAACTCTAAATCTAAGTTCTTATCGAACAAAAATGTAAAAGCTTTAAAAGAATTGACATTAATTAGGGTTTTACATACCATGCCATATTGTAATATGATTTTTGTTAATAAATCATTTACCTTTCTTGTGAGTTCAGGTAAGAAAAGGAACTCATGAATTGGACAATCTTTGCCATTAACATTGTCTTTTGGAGAGCGAAAACAAAATTGGTATATTCGTCCAATACCACGAACGAACGTGATTTAACCGTTTTTCGTCAGGTTAATTTAATATCAGTGAATTTGTGATATCGGGGGTTTGGATATTGAATTATTCAGTATATTGGGCTCTGTTACTTTATTCTGGATGGATCGTTTACAAAGAAAAGCAATAATCAAAGGCAAGAAGTAAAACCATTAACAAAATTAAGAATACTCCAATATGAATGTAGAATTCTGCAATAATAATGGATATTATTGAGTTCTATTAATGTATTCTTGTGTAATCTCAGAATTAAGAGAATTCGTAGTCCCCTCATACAATGAATAACTAGGTATATATATTACGCTAAACCTAGTATTACAAGGAATCATAGTCCTGCTTGGACTCGGCCCAACTATCCTTCTTGGGTCCGGAGTATAATCTTTACTCGGAGCGAGCGGCATTTGGCAGGGTCTGTAAGAAGATCCCGATCCTTTATAATTGGTCGAATCGATCTTATAATCTTTGTTCGATCTGATCAGTATGTAGGGTGCGAAATAGCCCCCATCAGTACTCCCTCACTTCTTCGAGCGTATAGATAATAGGAGCTCGTAGAAGTAGATAAATCTGGTCGACTGTTTCTTTTCTATGAACGGAGCCTCGTTAAAAACCTTACTTAAGAAAAAACCCAGTGGGAAAAAATCTTAGGTAAGGAAAAGAGTGCTACGTATCATAGATAGTCGTTTCTTCTGTCTAATTATGGATCGCCACGCGTCTATTCAGGAGGCTTTTTGTATCCTTCCGTTTTTGGCGGGAATTTGAGTAGCTGCGATGAGTTCGAAACGTCTTTTCTCATTTCCTTATAAATAGGTGACTTTCGAGTTTGCCATTTCTCTTTTATATTTGCTTTTAGATCGCAGTCATTTTCTAGTTTGGTCGTTCGTCGTATAAAATTTTCCTTTCATCGACCTTCTTCTTCCGAGAACTAGAATATAGATGGCTTCCGTAAGAAGATCTTCTTCTTCTCCTAAAGAGATCATCGCCCCTGATAACGAGGAGGAGTTACATTCTAATCCTCTGGGTGAACAAACTACGGTATCTGACCTTGTTATCCCTGTAGAAGATACTTACAAGGTACGAATCCTTTCCGATGCGGATGTAGCTGCCCGAGCCAAAAAGGGCAAAGGTACTGTTCCTCAGATTTCTGAACCAATTGAGGATGTAGCTTGCGCATATACAGAGGAAACATTCCCTGAAGTCGTGAATAACTATACCAAATATTTTCCGGAAGGTTCTGAAATAATTCTTCCTTCCCCTACTGATAGGGTCACTTCTCCACCGGAGGGATGTCGAGCCTTTTATACGGCTCACTTTAATAGCGGACTGCGTCTTCCTTTGTCTCCCCTTTTTCTGGAAGTTCTAAAAACTTTCAGCGTGTGCTTGACACAACTGGTTCCAAATTCTGTTGCTTTCGTGGTTTGTTTTTCTGTTCTGACGATTGCAAAGGGATTTAAACCTTCTTTCCGTAACTTTACGCAACTTTTTCGTTTTAATATTTCTAGTTCTTCAAACCGTGGATATTTCTTCGCTAGTCAGCGGCCTAGCCGAGCAATCTTTGATGCTCCGGTTTCTAGTAATCCCTCATGGAAATCTCATTTCTTCTTTGTTCGTCCTCCGTCTAATCTCCGTTTGGCGGATGGTTCGACCACGCCTTTCTCGTGGGATCATGGTTCCAGTTGGATTCCTGGAGGTCGCTCACCGACTGGTGAACTTGTTCCTGACGATGTACAGTTTATCACTGAGATTCCCGAGATGCGTACAAACAAATATCAAAGCGCTCTTCTGATTGGGGAATCTTTTCTTCGTAAGGCGGGGTTAAGTGTCCATAATTTTCCCATCAGTTCATCATCTGAACCTCTAGGTTAGCATTTTATTTGATCTTTAGTATTGTCACTATACTTTTTATATGGAGAAATTAACTTTATTTTTGTTTCTTTTCCAGCTCATATGGTAGAAAACTCCCGACATTCTTCGAAGGGAAAAATGGTGCTGTCGAAATCTTCCAAGTCAGTAGAGAATAATCCTATCGAGCAGAGGGCGTCTCGAAAAAGGAAATTGGAGTTGGGTCACGAATCCGAGGAGAATAGAGAGGAATCTCCGGATTCTTCACGTGAGTCCCCTATTCGTCAGGGCATGGGACCCGGTTACCCTCCGCTTCATCTTAGAACCTCTTTGGGTATTCGAGGATGTCGCAGCTGGTCAATGCCTCATCCATCTAATAATCCAGCTAACAGGAAGAGGAGCTACTATGGACGTTCTGGTGACGACCTTTCTTTACTCGGGGATAAACATCCAAATCCTACTCTGGTCGAAATGATCGAGGATCATTTAGAGGGAAGGAGGGCCGCTGGTTATTCCGAGAAGGATTCTCTTATTCATGATAATAACGAGAATGCGGTCGATAAGGCGACCCGTATTCTTTTGTCTGGCGTTCTTACTCGCGATCTTAATAAGCTTCTTCATAAGGATCCTTTGGAGAAATTCCAGCGAGCTTCTCTTTACGCTGAAAAGGTGAGATCTTTTTCTTTCTATTATTCTGATGAAGTGATTTTTTAGGATTTTCTTAATTCGCTAATTCGTTTCTTTCTGACCCCTTCGTTATTTCAGGTTAACACCTGTCTGACATCGTACGCCTATGAAAATTCTCTCTGGAAACAACAGTGCGATTTCCTTGAAGAGAAGTATAAAGCTTTACTTCACAAATCTTCCGGTTCAGAAGTTGGTCCCTCCACATCTTCCTCTGTTCCTGTCGTAGAGACTCGTGCTGCCGGGACCGAAGATCAAGAAATGATAGATAGGGTGATAGAGGTTTCTCGTGTTCAAGAACAAGCCAATCAAATGGCTAGAAAATTAGAAGAATTGCAGTTAAAAAGCACGACTCGCATTAGTGAGCTTGAATCTCAAGTATCACGCCTTGAAGCTTCTTTAGAGGAGTATGAAAATGATGTCCCACTTAGGCAAAGAGATCGATATGTTAGGAAATCTGACGAACAAGTTGTTCGTGAATTCCTCAACTCTCCTGTTCATACGGCGTTGGTGTACCGGATGGTCGGCCCTCTTCTTGAGAATACTTTTAAAAAATCGATTCATCAACTGGTCGCTTTGGAGATGATCGACGATCGTCGGAAGGAGTATTTTAAGGCATCTCATATCCGGTTGAACCGTTATGGCGAGCTTTATTCTTCTTCCGAGGTTCCAGATGTCGAATATCAAGGTTTTCCTCTGGCTAATCTTGTCGAGGAATTTGGAAATCCATTGCCGATTCCTCCTTCTGATGTTAACGATGAGCTCGATAATACTTTCATCGATCCAGTAGACGAAGAAGAAGAAGAAGACGATATAGGCATGACTGAGGTCGTCAATAGTGAGCAGAAGATTCCGGAAAGCGACCAGGCTTCTTGAAATAGTGATTTATTTTGAAATAATCTTTGTAATTATCCGCTTGTAGGTTTAATTGTAGCTTAGCTTTCCCTACTTTGTACACTAAACGTTTCTTATTCTGACAGTCGTGTCCTTTCACATTCGCTGTAATGATTCAGACAAGTCATTTAATTTGCCGTAATCATTATGTATGTGTCTTTTCAAATTCTAGCGTTTGCTCCAAGGTCAGTTTTCCTGTTTCGCGCCCTTTCTTCGGGTCAGTCGCGTCTTTTCGTGTAGTATAAATACGAGAGGTAAAATTTGACTTGTCTTTTTTACTGCTATACTCCTCTCTTAACATAATACTCTTTCTTGAGCTAGTCGATAAACTTCCTCGATATTAATTTATATTTTTCCATAATCCGATCATGAGTAACCTTTTCGGTAATACTTCGAAGCGACCTTCTCGTGAGGGCGCTAGGGATAATAGATCGAAGAAATTTCGAAGAGAAGGGCCTTCGATGGAGCCTCCTCGTTCGTCCTCAGTTAGTAGTTCGATGATCGATACTCCTATTACCACGTTCCAACCTTTATCAGAAGTTAGTTCGTCGCTCCTCCAACCAAACTTTTCTTCTACCCCCGCGGGAGGTAATAGGTCTTCCCCAGGTCGATTAGCTTTCGGAGATCCATCCAACATGGAACAGGTTTACGACATACCTGTTTCTTCAGGTTTTTCTTCTTACGAGTATGGATCTCATGGAGGGGATTTTGTTAGTTCCCTTCCTTTTTCTACTTCTACTGCCCTGCTAGTTAGTGAAGGGCAAGTCGGTGATGGTTTTTCTGTCAATCCTTCCATAACGCAGTCTATTTCGCAATATGGTCCTGAATATCTGTTTCATGATACCACTGTAACGACTGCTTCTTTTGAGTCTGGGGGACCTTCTGGGGGTCGATCTGGGTCGAGGTCTGGTCGTCGGACCGTTATATCTGCTTCCGGGAAAGAGACCTCTGTTAGTCCCGACGAGAGGGACTCCCCTCGTCCGTTAGATGATCGCTGTGTGCTTATGCAGGTTAATGACATTCTTTTGTCGGAGACTCCACGTTCCGACGGTGTCCCTTTGACAAGCGAACTGCCTGGTTCTGTTGAACCTGATGCTTTGTCTTGGGACTTAGGCATGAGTACTATTTTGCCCGGCGAATTGAGGAAGCTCGAAGGTACTTCCAATGTTCGCCTTGTTCAATCTCTGGTGAAGATATGTGAACAGGTAAACATATTTCGAACATTTTTCCTGTTCTTTGTTTTGAATTCTTTGTTGTACGGCGGTTTTTCTTACTCTTTCTGTTTTTAGGGCAAGTATTTTGCACTCCAGCTGGGTGTGCAAAATGATGAACTGTGGAATAGTCGGAGAGCTCTTCAAGGTCAGCTGGAGTCGGAGAAAGCTAAAACCAGGGGTTTGGAGCTGCAGCTGCAACTTGCTAAAGATGATCTCCAAAAGTTAGAGGCTGACCAAGTTATTCTTGAGAAAGAGAAAGGCGACCTAGTTCAGGCTGCCGCGTCGGCAGAGGGATCTCGTCAACAGGCATATGATGATGGTTATGATGCCGGTTATCTTAAGCGTCAGGAGGAGTTGATGGCGTTTGCTGGTAACCTAACTCCTCGGAGGCCTGTTTCTGCTGGTCGCCCCTCTGGCGATTCTTCTCAATGATCTTTATTCAATCTGGCAGACCTTGGACTGTCTCTCTTTTTTTTTTTTTTTTTTTTTTTTTTTTTTTTTTTTTTTGATGATGATGCCCAGCTTTTGTGTAGTTGTCCGGGCAGAGGTTTTTGTATTGGGAGATTAGATTGGAAATTATGATCTCTTCTGTAGGCAGATTCTTGCCTTGATTCTAATGATATATCTTGTTCATATATGTTATTGCTAGGCACAAATATACCATCATGTAGTAATTGACAAAGAATAGTTTACTTATCTGAATTTTATTTCTGCGGAGAGATTTAAGTACGGAGAAAGTAAGCTTGATCTTGCTTTGGTCGCTTGTAAGATAACTGAACGGTATAATATTTGCTTCGCATATTTAATCTTTGTTGATCAATCCAGCCGATCGTCGTTGTGTAAACCCTTAGCTGTCTGGTCGATGCTCGATTCATGCCTTATAAATTTGTCCTTATATGACATATATCTTATATAAGGAGGTTATTGTTCCTCCTGTTGAATTTCAGTTTTTCTTTTCCTCAAAGGGAAATTTTCCTTTAGGTGCTTTTCACCTATCCATGTCTTCCATCATTAGCTTTTCAATTATACATTTCTCTAGCCAGTATATCATACTCTTGATATGGGAGGAATTGGAAAATGTAACAGTCCTGGCCAGATCTGACCCGTTCAGACCTCCTTCAGCAATTCTTTGGAAAATTAGGCAGTGACGGCCTTATAGTTTCGAATAGGGAGGGCTATTCTCCTGATTTCGATGTCAGATTTCTTGGATTCTAAATGGAATTCTTGTATGGCCAACTTAGTAGTCCCCCAATGATGTATGAGGCAGTTACGACCCCCGTATGGTGGAGGCTCTGGTCGTTTTTAAGCAATTATCCTCTTTCAACGGTTCAACTTTGCATGCCTTCGTTGAGGAGTTCTTAATATTTTCTATTAGGCGACCCTCATATATGATCGTGCAGATCGTTTTGGTCTTTGAACTTCTTTAAGTTTTCTTGGATTATTTTGTTGATCGCTTCGATCTGTAGATTTGTTTGTCATCGATCAGCTGAGTCGATCAGACGGGTGCCGTTCCAACTTACTTGCATTTAATTCGGGAAGTCAAAGGGTCGCGTTTTCGTCCCTTGATTAAACTCCTATTATCCGTAGGATCATTCTCACGGGCGCCTATAAATTAGTAGGTAGTTTCCTTATTTTCCATTCATAACAATGAAGATCTCTGTTTCCTTAGATTTCATTTTGCCTTCGGACCCCATAATGTTCAAGAAGTCACATTATCGTGATTTGTTCGTTCGCAGTAAAGGAATTGTCCCCAGTCTTGTATTGACGGGTCCCATGTCAGCCCTTCCTTGTATCGACGGATCCCATGAGATCTCTGCTTTAGTCTTCATCACCTTAGAGGTCCGTGGTTTCCGTCTGCACATGGGGGGTTCATACTTGCCAGCCGCCTCCGCTCTTCGATGTTACCTCCGGAGTGATAGACCATCGGGGTGGCTGGTAAACTTACCGTTTCACGACGGTCCTGAAGAGATGCTGCTCGAGAGTAAAATGTTTTATAGATAAAGTAAAAGCAGTATCTTCTTCTGGGTGAGTGAGCATTGCTAGCTTATCTGGCTGGTAGTGTTCATTTCATCTGGAACAACATTTGATCTTCAGAGCCTGGCCATCGAACCAAAGAAGTCGACCATCCTGAGCAGCATGCTTCTTAGGTGGTTTATTATGATTGATGAGGTACTAGGGAGGAGATTGGTGTTTCCGTGGACATTGTCGTGAAGATAGTCGATCCCATAGGATCAATTTAACTAGATCATTGTAACGATCTTTAGGTAGCAAGCAGATTTTTGTAACGTAGGATATTTGTATGTAATTGATTTGATGAATAAAATATTATTTTATTTCTTGCATCTTCTTTGTCGTTTGATAATTTTATTTACGAGGAGTAATTTCCGAGCAGATGAATTCATACTTGATTTATCTTTCAAAACTTTAGGAGTATCAGCGGATCTTTTTTAGATCGTTAGGAGTAGATCGAGGAGTTTTTATTGAGCGGATCAATGTATACTCGACTCGTTTGTAATTATACTTAGGTTTTTAACCCAAAAGTCTTTTAATCATTGAAAACATATCGAGGAGTTTTTATCGAGCGGATCGATGTTTACTCAACTCGTTTTATCTAGACTTAGGTTTTAATACCAAAAAGTCTTTTTCTCGTTGTAAATAGTTCGAGGAGTGTATATCGAGCGGATCCATGTTTACTCTACTCGTTTTATTTAGACTTAGGTTTTTAATACCAAAAGTCTTTTTGATCGTTGAATATATATGTTGAGGAGTTTTTATCGAGCGGATCGATGTTTACTCAACTCGTTTTGTTTAGACTTAGGTTTTTAGTACCTGAAGTCTTTCAATCATTGTAGATATATCGAGGAGTTTTTATCGAGCGGATCGATGTTTACTCAACTCGTTTTGTTTAGACTTAGGTTTTTAGTACCTGAAAGTCTTTTTGATCGTTGAATATATATCGAGGAGTTTTTATCGAGCGGATCGATGTTTACTCAACTCGTTTTGTTTAGACTTAGGTTTTTAGTACCTGAAGTCTTTCAATCATTGTAGATATATCGAGGAGTTTTTTTCGAGCGGATCGATGTTTACTCAACTCGTTTTGTTTAGACTTAGGTTTTTAGTACCTGAAAGTCTTTTTGATCGTTGAATATATATCGAGGAGTTTTTATCGAGCGGATCGATGTTTACTCAACTCGTTTTGTTTAGACTTAGGTTTTTAGTACCTAAAGTCTTTCAATCATTGTAGATATATCGAGGAGTTTTTATCGAGCGGATCGATGTTTACTCAACTCGTTTTGTTTAGACTTAGGTTTTTAGTACCTGAAAGTCTTTTTGATCGTTGAATATATATCGAGGAGTTTTTATCGAGCGGATCGATGTTTACTCAACTCGTTTTGTTTGGACTTAGGTTTTTCGCACCAATAAGTCTTTATGTTTGTTGTGTTCGATCGAGGAGTTTTTATTGAGCGGATCAATGTTTACTCGACTCGTTTTGTTTTTGTGGTCGGAATGAGGAGTGTTTATTGAGCGGATCAATGTATACTCGACTCATTATAATTTAGACTTAGGTTTGTCACCAAAAAGTCCTTTTTGCCGTTGACATAAATCGAGGAGTGTTTATTGAGCGGATCAATGTTTACTCGACTCGTTTTGTTTTTGTGGTCGGAATGAGGAGTGTTTATTGAGCGGATCAATGTATACTCGACTCATTATAATTTAGACTTAGGTTCGTCACCAAAAAGTCCTTTTTGCCGTTGACATAAATCGAGGAGTGTTTATTGAGCGGATTAATGTATACTCGACTCGCTTCGTTCTGATATTTATCAATATGCTAGTGTAATTCCACAGAGCGTTAATCGAAATAATCGATGTATAGAAAATGCTAAAATTTTTACTAATTGAACTCTAGGCTGAGGCCTTTGTTACAAGGATTAAAACTTGATAAAGTAAAGTAAAATAAAACAATGCAGTATAATCTGCTAAAATTTATTTACCATAGTATTTCCTAAGGTTGACTGCGTTCCAGGTTCTTGGTAAGGCTGTCCCATCCATGTGTGCAATTTTGTATGAACCTTTCTTTCCTACGCCAATGACGATGTAAGGTCCATCCCAATTTTGTTTTAACTTTCCCACATGCTTGGATACTTCTACCTTTTTCAAAACCAAGTCTCCTTCTTTGAAGGTTCGGACGCGTACTTTTTGATTGTATGCTTTCTCCATATTTGCCTTAGTGGCTTGTAGGCGTACGGCAGCTTTATCCCTTAAGGCTTCTGTTAGATCGACGTCATTTTCTCTTGCCTTTTCATTTTCTTGTTCATCAAACATCTCTATTCTTGGCGTTGGAATTAAAGTTTCCACAGGAATAACAGCTTCCGACCCATATACCAAGCTGAATGGGGTTTCCCCAGTTGAGTTTCTTACCGTGGTTCGATTAGCCCACAATACTCCTGGTAGTTCATCGAGCCATTTTCCTTTGGCTGATCCTAATCTTTTTTCCAAAGATTTTATTATCTCTCGGTTTGCTACTTCGGTTTGTCCGTTCGCTCTTGGATGCCCGACTGAAGTGAAATTTTGTTGAATTCCCAGTTTCGAACACCATTCTATCACTTGTTTTCCAGCGAATTGGGTTCCATTATCGGAAATTAGGATCCTAGGGATGCCAAATCGACAGACTATGAACTTCCAAAGGAAGTTGATTACTTGGAATTGAGTTATTCGCGCTAAGGCGATGCACTCTATCCATTTGCTGAAATACTCTACAGCGACCAGGACGTAAGCTTTCTTTGATCTGGCCGCTGGGAAAGGCCCCACGATGTCCATTCCCCATTGATCGAAAGGCCAACAAATTGGAATCGGGTGCATATTTTCTGCTGGTTGATGACATACGTTGGCATGTACTTGGCAATGATGACATTCTCGGACGTAATTTGCGGCGTCCTTATTGACAGTAGGCCAATAGTAACCTGTTCTGAGGCATTTTAAAGCCAATGCCCTCGATCCGCTGTGATTTTCCGCGTCTCCTTCATGTATTTCTCGCAGTATTTCAGCGGTTTGGGATTCAGAGACGCATCTCAGGAGAATTCCTGATACTGACCTTCGGTAGAGTTTTCCTTCTACGAGTGTATATTTTGGGGCTCGATATTTTATTTTCCGAGCTTCATTCTGATCAGATGGTAGTTTTCCTTCACGAAGATAGTCTATCATTGGTGTCATCCAATTATCTTCGACTTCTTCGATTTCCATTATATCGACTATCGGTGTCTCATCGATGTCGACAGCCGGTGTAGAAGAGATCAGCCAGTTGATCACTCCTTCGGTCTTTCCGTCTTGGGATCCTGTAAACTTAGATAGTTGATCGGCCCATTTATTTTCCGAACGTGGAATGTTTTGTATGTCGAAATCTTCAAACTTCTCGGCCAGTGCTTTTACTTTGGCGAGGTATTTGATCATGTTGAATTCCTTAGCCTCGTATAAGCCTTCTATTTGCCTTTGTACTAACTCTGAGTCGGTTAATACTTTTAGCCTCTTTATGTTGGCTTTGATTGCCATTTCCATTCCTGCGATTAACGCCTCATACTCTGCTTCGTTATTTGTTACGACAAAGTCCAATGTAATAGCATAATTCAAATCTTCTTTATTAGGTCCGGTGAAGTTGATTCCGGCGCCTCCTCCTTCCCGGCTTGAAGCACCATCTACATGCATTAACCAGGTTTGATCTTCTATGATCAATATATCCTCATGGAGGGTGTTTGATGATTGTGTTGGTGTTTCCAATAAAAAATCAGCCAATACTTGGGCCTTGATGGCGACCCTGGGTTTGTAGTCGATATCGAATTGGCTGAGTTCGATGGCCCATTTGATTAGTCTTCCGGAGGCTTCTGGTTTTGCTAGGATCTGCCTAAGCGGTTGGTTCGTCAAAACGATGATTTTGTAGGTTAAGAAGTAGGGTCGGAGTTTTCGAGCAGCCACTACTAAGGCCAGCGTGAATTTTTCTATTTCCAAGTAATTCTTCTCCGCCCCTTGTAATAACTTGCTGAGATAATAGACAGGCTTATGCTCTGAACCCTCTATCTTAATTAGTACTGAGCTAATGGCCGTATCGGAGATGGAGATGTATATGTACAATGGTTCCCCTTCTGTTGGTTTGGCCAACATCGGAGGGGATGTCAAATATTCTTTGAGTTGTTCGAAGGCCCGTTCACATTCTTCGGTCCAAACGAAGTTTTTCGCTTTTCGAAGCGTTTGGAAAAAGGGCAAGCTTCTGTCCGCAGATTTAGATATGAATCTATTCAATGCTACGATCTTCCCAACCAAGCTTTGCACTTGAGAGATGGTCTTGGGAGGTTTCATTTCAGTTATGGCTCGAATTTTTTCTGGGTTGGCTTCTATTCCTCGCTGGTGTACCAAATATCCCAAAAATTTTCCTGACTTAACACCGAAGGTGCATTTTGCAGGGTTCAACTTCATACGGTATTTTCTTAGGATTCGGAAACATCGATCTAGATGTCTTACGTGATCCGCTTCATTCATACTTTTTACTAACATGTCGTCTACATAGACCTCCATTATTTCTCCGATTAACTCCCTGAACATTAGGTTTACCAATCTTTGGTATGTAGCCCCGGCGTTCCTTAATCCGAACGGCATTACTATAAAGCAGTATACTCCCTGTTCGGTTATGAATGCGGTCTTCTCTTGATCCCGCTCGTCCATGTATATTTGGTAAAAACCTTGGAAGGCGTCCATCATGCTGAACAGCGCGAAGCCAGCGGTCGAGTCGACCAATAAATCAATTCTTGGGAGGGGGTAAGGGTCGCGTGGACATAACTTGTTAAGGTCGGTGAAATCATTACACATCCTCCATTTGTTGTCCTTTTTATCCCCTTTTGCTACTAGTACAACATTACATAGCCATTCCGAGAAATGTATTTCTCGGATTTGTTTTGCCTTCAGCAGTCTTTCAACCTCGGCTTTGATAATTTTATCTTTTACTGGTCCATGATTTCTTTTCTTCTGTCTGGCGGGTTTCGCTGAAGGGTCAATTTTTAGGGTATGCTTGATTACCCGAGGATCGATCCCTTCGATGTCATTTGCACTCCAGGCGAAGACGTCCACGTTATTTCTTAGAAATTCGATTAACATTACTTCTCCTTCTTTGCTCAATTCTGTACCAATTCTTGTCTTTTTGGACGAGTCGCCTTCTACCAGAATTATATCTTTATGTTCTGGGGGTTGCAATGATAAGTCTAGTGGTTCTTTCCCCTTTTTATCTAATCGATCAGTAATAGGAATTTCGACCTCATTTCTAGTGAGATCGTCTACGATCTTTCTCTTGCTCGGAGTAATTGACTTGGGGTGTTCTTTCAACGTTAATGATGTGCTGTAGCAGTCCCATGCCATACAGTGGTCGTTCGTTATTTCTCCAATGCCGCTGTCGGTTGGAAATTTTATTTTCTGATGATAGGTAGAGACTACAGCTCGAAAAAGGTTAAGGGCTGGTCGCCCTAATATAGCGTTATAAGCGAAGGGTGTATCTACCACTAGGAATTTTACCAACTTCACGGTCCGAAGTGGTTTCTTTCCGAGCGATACACTTAAAGATATCGTTCCGCTGGGGATGATCTCGGAGCCTCCAAAGCCTACTAACGGCGTTGCTACCCTTTGTAGGTTTATTTGCCCGAGGTTCATTTGTGCTAAGACCTCTCTGGAGATGATGTTTGCTGAGCTTCCATTATCGATTAGGATTCTTCTCACATTATAATTTGCTATTTCTAACGACACTACCATAGGGAAATCTGGGTTATCCTCTTTTGTATCCCAAGTGATGTTTTTAGGTACTTCACCTTCGTTAAAGCTGATCGGCTGGTGATTTGTTGGCCTGTTTTCTAATGTCCATATTTCTTTTGGATATTTAGAATTTGCAATTATGGATCTGGTCGTTCTTCGTCTAGCATTACGACTATCTCCACCCGCAGGCCCCCCGGATATAGTGTGGATAGTCCCATTGACCTGGTCGTGATTCAATTCCTGAGTAGGTCGACGTTCAGGTGATCTTCGATGAGAACTTCTCCTTTGAGTTCCGTTCCGGGGGCTTCTGCTTCTTTCCCTTTTGCGATTATCTCGTTCTATGTATTCGTCTAGTTTTCCTTGCTCGATCAGTTTTTCAACTTCTCTTTTAAGGTGAAAACAATTTTCCGTTCGATGCCCATGTGCCCTATGGTACTTACAGTATTGATCATAGTTTCTAGACCCTGGTCTGGGCTGAGCGATTTTCCTCGCCTCGGGAATCCAATTATTCCTTTCTAGAACTTCCAAGATTTCTTCCATTGGAGCATTTAATCTTGGGTGTTCTACTTGATTCACTCTGCTTCTGATTGGTTGTTCAGGGTTTCTTGGTCTTTGGTAGAAATTAGGTTGCCTTTCTTGGTCGGCTCTGCTGTATTCCAGTCGCTGGAAAACGTTACCTCTCCTGGAAGATCGCTCGTAATCCAAGGATCTTTGGGCGGGAATCTTGTCATGCCGCTTAGACCCTGTAGCCGCGACTTTGTTTTTGTTCTTATCCTTAAAGGAATTCATCTCTTCTTGGGTCATATACTTAGACGCCAGGCTCATGATGTCGGCGAACGTTCTTGGTTGTTTTCGACTGAGGGCATTTCCGAACTGCCTGTTTTTAGTGAGATCGAAGAGGATAGATATTATGTAATCGATATTTGGGGAATCGATTTTAAGTAATTCTACGTTGAATCTGGCCAACCAATTCCTTAGGGATTCTCCTTCTTGTTGATATATAGTTCCAAGGTAGCTCATCGGAAGTTTTTGTCTCTTCTGACTGGCAAACTGCTGCGTCAATTTGTTACAGAGTTCCCTAAAGCTGAATATGGAGTTGGCAGGTTGTTTCGCGAACCAGTCCAATGCGAGTCCTTCGAATGTAGTTACCATTAATTTGGCAGTGAATTCGGCAGAGTGGGCATATAAATTCATTATATTCGTAAAGCTAAAAATATAATCATCCGGGTCAGTGGTTCCATCATAGCGAGGTAGTCTACCCGGGACTTGTCCGATCGATTGTGCCTCTTTTATTTCCCTGCAGAAGGGAGAACAGGCCGCAAGGCTCTCCTGGAGTTCCGTGGTTCGGGCCCACGGATTTTGAATAGATCGTAAGCGTTGTTCGAGTCGGTCCTGCACCATCCTTTCAATTTCTCTTTCCGTCAGTCGAGCCGTTCGTGGTCGATCAGGGATTGTATCATCTATGTCATCATCAATTGGGATAATTGTACGTTCCCTGGATCCACTGCGCTTCGCCTGGGTTTTTCTGTGACCTGGTTTTCTTCGAGGATTATTGTCGAAGGGTTTTGAATTGTCCTGTTGTGGACTGTGTAGTGAGCGGTGCTCGCTTGGTGGGCTATCAGCTTGTTGAGATACTTGATCGTTTTGTCCGGGCGTTCTCCGAGCAGGAATTGTCCTGGCAGCCCTAGGGTTTCGCGGAATTTGATCAAGCACAAGTAATTCTTCTGGGGAGAGCGATTTAACGAGCATCGCTATTTGTCGTAATTTCTCCTGAGCACCCGGGAGAGGAACGGGGATCTCGGGGACTTCCGGCTCTTCCTGTATCGTACCGGGAGGACCTTCTAGGGGTTCCTGATGTTGGGGATGGGTATTCTGCAAATTCTCGTCGGTGTTGGGAACGTTATTATTGTCGTTCTCCTGTGGATCTTCAGATGTGTTATGACCGGTGGTTGTGTTACTTCTTGCTCCGACACGGGCGCTTTTCCTTGGGCGAGCCATATGTCGATCGAATAATTAACCTAGCCCCACGGTGGGCGCCAACTGATTTAACCGTTTTTCGTCAGGTTAATTTAATATCAGTGAATTTGTGATATCGGGGGTTTGGATATTGAATTATTCAGTATATTGGGCTCTGTTACTTTATTCTGGATGGATCGTTTACAAAGAAAAGCAATAATCAAAGGCAAGAAGTAAAACCATTAACAAAATTAAGAATACTCCAATATGAATGTAGAATTCTGCAATAATAATGGATATTATTGAGTTCTATTAATGTATTCTTGTGTAATCTCAGAATTAAGAGAATTCGTAGTCCCCTCATACAATGAATAACTAGGTATATATATTACGCTAAACCTAGTATTACAAGGAATCATAGTCCTGCTTGGACTCGGCCCAACTATCCTTCTTGGGTCCGGAGTATAATCTTTACTCGGAGCGAGCGGCATTTGGCAGGGTCTGTAAGAAGATCCCGATCCTTTATAATTGGTCGAATCGATCTTATAATCTTTGTTCGATCTGATCAGTATGTAGGGTGCGAAATAGCCCCCATCAGAACGGAAGCAAAGTTGATTTCTTAACAATACACTCTATTTATTATTAATAGAATTCCTAGAGTTTTTTTTAGTCATAATTACTACTACATTTTATAATTATGGTTAACTTCCCTTGTGAAACCCCAAAATTTTATTTGGGGTCTATTATGCAATTTTCAAAATCTAGATCTTGATGTTACGCATTTAAATTAAGTGACTAAAGTTTAATTAAATGATAATTCTCATAATTAGTTAGCTTTTGTTATAGATTAATTTATGTAATTGTTAAATGTCTTAAATTAAATTTAAGGGCCATTTAGATGGATTAATGAATTTAAATTAAGCCTAAAAACTAATAATTAAGTTAAAACCTAATTAATAACTAAAGGAGGTGAAACAGAGGGAGTCGTACACCACCGCCGCCCCTGCCACTCAAGCTATTCCCGTCGCATCCAAACAACCACCACCGCAAGCCCGTCGCATCTAAACAACCACCACCGCAGGTAATTCTTTTTCCGTTCACATGCTTTTGAAGTTGAGTTGGGTATGGTAGAAATTGGAGATTTTGGAGTGTTGTTAGAATTGTAACTAAACGATTTCCGCTAGATAGGGGTTCGGAAAGATTGAAATAGAAGGTTGAGGTACGAGTTTGGAGTAGAGACGAAGTGTTTAAGGGGGTTGGTGAGTGGCAATGATGGAGGCGGCCATCGCTGATCGGAAATGAAAGGGGGGTCTGTTTCGGGTTTTGGACAAGGGCATCGGGTTGAGGTTCGTGTTTTAGGGTAAGGAGGGTCGTTCGGAGCTTGTCGGGGAAGAAGGCTTGGCGTAGACTTGTAGCGGAGATGGGAATTGGCCGTGAGTTAGCGGCAGTAAAGTTGAGGGAGATGATGAACAGTGGCTTCAATGGTTATTGGGCTGTTTAGAGTGGGCTGGGAGATGTGATGTAGGTAGAAGAACTGGGTTTGGGCAGGGCTAAGTAGAATTGGGCCGAGATTGGGTCAAACTTGGGCTAAATTTGAGTGCAAGGTTGGGCCAAATATTGGTTGGGTTTGGGACTGGACTTCCGGTTGAATTTTTGGGCCAAGAGAATGGGCTGTGTTTTGGGTCGAGTTCGGGTCTGGTTCAGGTTCGGGCCGGGCCAGGCCGGGCCGGGAAAAAAAAAGTTCTTTTTTTTGGGCTGCCACTTATGCCAATTAATTTGGTACATGTATGTACATGAAATTGGGTTTAAATAAGATTTGAATGTTAATTTGATAAAGAATCTTTAGAATTTAATTGTTCAACTTACTAAGTTTATATCCGCGAATTAATTACAGGTTTTTGAACCAGTATTTGAATCTTGTTATTCAAGCGTCTTGATTTATCAGGTGAGTGTTCGTGTGCGAGTTTACATGGTGCTGCTTGAAGTGGAATATTAACTGTTATGTGTATTATTTATATGCTTTGTGGGTTTTGAACTGCGCCTGTGACTATAAAATTTGTGAATTACTAAGGTGCGAGTGTTGGGATTTTGTTTCTGTTTATCGTTTGCATCATTGAGTCTGATCACATTCATTCGAGCCCACTATGCGGTTGGATGAGATGTCTTTGCATGAGTCTTTTATCACATTCGTTCGAGCCCACTATGCGGTTGGACGAGATGTCTTTTATCACATTCATTCGAGCCCACTACGTCGCTGGATGAGATGTCTTTTTATCACATTCATCCGAGCCCACTATGGGTTGGATGAGATGTCTTTGCATGAGTCTTTTATCACATTCGTTCGAGCCCACTATGCGGTTGGACGAGATGTCTTTTATCACATTCATTCGAGCCCACTACGTCGCTGGATGAGATGTCTTTTTATCACATTCATCCGAGCCCACTATGGGTTGGATGAGATGTCTTTTATCTTATCACATTCATTCGAGCCCACTACGTCGCTGGATGAGATGTCCTTTTATCACATTCATCCGAGCCCACTACGGGTTGGATGAGATGTCTTTTATCTTATCACATTCATTCGAGCCCACTACGTTGCTGGATGAGATGTCCTTTTATCACATTCATCCGAGCCCACTATGGGTTGGATGAGATGTCTTTTATCACATTCATTCGAGCCCACTACGTCGCTGGATGAGGTGTCTTTTTATCACATTCATCCGAGCCCACTATGGGTTGGATGAGATGTCTTTTATCTTATCACATTCATTCGAGCCCACTACGTTGCTGGATGAGATGTCCTTTTATCACATTCATTCGAGCCCACTACGGGTTGGATGAGATGTCTATCGCATACATATGTGTGAAGTGTCTAAGGCGTGTTTGAATTGATTTATCAATAGTATCGTTTTCTCGCTGCTAATGTATATTTTCACACTGCCTCACTAAGTTGGACGATCAACTTACCACTCTTTGTGGATTACTATTTCAGGTACTTTCGACAGTTGACGGGTTTGATAGTTGGTGATCTGGGATCCGAGTCGGTCGTATTTATTCTTTTTAAGTCGTGTTTGGATTATTTACATTTGGAGGTTTCAAAATGTGATTGGATAGTGTTTATGAGTTTTAAATTGAATTATTTAAGTATAGACGTATTAAGCTGATCGATAAATTGTTTAAGATATTTTAACTAATTCACGTTTTAAATTATATGTTTCTGCTGCTAGTCTAGACTAAAATTCATGTTGGTTTGTTCTGGCGGCCCGACTCCAGTCGAGGGTCGTTTTTTGCCCGAGGACGTGACTGGGAAAAAAAACGGGGCGTCACAGTTGGTATCAGAGCCTAGGCTGTTAAGCCTTAGGCTTTCGTCGGGTTTGGATCCTCGGATAGCGTCTGTCGTGTTCTGTCTTAAGTCAGTAGTTGCATGACTTGCCAGCACTATTTAGTTTATTATCGCATATATTCCTACCGTTTGAAACTTGTACCAATGAATTTTCGTGATTCAGATGGCAGGACGAGGTCGTGGGCGTGGTCGTGGGCGTGGTCGTGGACGTGGTAGGGTAGTACCTTCAGCCAGTTCCATTACTCCTCCCGAGATGATTCCAACTCCCCCTACCGTCACACCGGCTGCTGGCCCTAACCCCGATATTTCAGCTCAGATTTTGGCTGCGCTGGCTGACATTAATCGTACCTTAAGAGGGGGTGTCCAACCAGTAGCCCCAGTTGCAGTACCTGCCCCAGAGCAGGTTTCGGGTCTGGGTCCTATTCATGTTGCAGTACCCACTCCGCCTCCCTTGGATCAGACCTTAGAACGCTTCCTGCGTTTCCAACCGCCAAAGTTTAATGGGGAACCCGATGATGAAAAGGCCGAGGCCTGGCTAGCTGATATCGAGAACATCTTTCGAACTCTGAACTACACAGATGCAATTAAGGTTTCCCTGGCTACTTTTCGACTAGAGGATGCTGCTCGGACTTGGTGGCTTTTCCGTGAACGAGTTTGGGAAGAGACCCACGTGGATAGGACATGGGCGAACTTTGTTAGGGATTTTGGCGACAAGTTCGTACCTCCCATTGTTAGGGAGAGGCGAGAGGAGCAGTTCAATGCCCTTCAGCAAGGGTCGATGAAAGTGCCTCAGTTCGAGGCGTTGTTCTCCAGATTGGTTCGTTATGCTCCACATCTCTTAGCGGATGAGCCCCGTCGAACTCGACGTTTTATTCGTTGCTTGAGGTGGGAGATTCAGCAGGCTTTACTACCACTTAACATCGTGTCATTCTCTGAAGCAGTGGATCAGGCTTCGAGAGTGGAACAGGGTTTACTTGAACGAGAGACCGTTTTGGTTGGCGAGAAGAGGTTTAGGCCTCTGCAACACAATGGAACGTTCAAAGGGAACACCGGGAAATCGCAGAAGATAGGGTTAACGGGATCGACTCATTCAGGAACTTCTCAGACTGCCAACAAGGTATGCATTTTTTGTAAGAAGACAGGTCACGATGTTTCAAGCTGTTGGAGGAAGGCCGGGAAATGTTTGTACTGTGGGGGCGAGGGTCATTTTGCCAGAGATTGTCCTAAGCCGGGAAGATCAGTCGCTCTATCTAGTGGAGTACCTAAAGGCGTAGTTCCACCCAGACCTCGTATTCCAGGTCGAGCTTTTGCTATTGAGGGTGATTTGAGTGTCGAACCTAACAACAACGACGTGGTCGAAGGTACCGTTTTTATTTCTGGTTATGCATGTAGGGTTTTGTTTGATTCTGGTGCATCGCATTCGTTTGTGTCCCCTACTTTTATCTCTCGACTGCAGGGGTGTGTAGCTTGTCTACCCTATGATCTAGAGGTTAGTACGCCTTTGGGTGCATCTTTTGTGACCGGCTCCGTTTATCGGGCCTGTGAAGTGTGTATTGGGGCGGGGAAGTTTCCCGCCGATCTTATCGTCCTACCGATTCAGACTTTTGATGTGATCTTGGGGATGGATTGGCTATCTAGTCATTCGGCTCGGTTAGATTGTAGTAAAAAAATATTCACCTTATCTTCTCCGGGTCGGCCGGACGTGTCTTATCAGGGTATTGGGAAGTCGGTTGGGGCTCTTCTTTTATCTGCAGTTGAGGCTCGCCGTGAGTTTCGTTCTGGTAGTAAGGGCTTTGTTGCATATCTTATTAACAAGCCCAAAGTGAAGGCTGAATTGTGTGAGGTACCAGTGGTGTCCGTGTTTGAGGATGTTTTCCCCGAAGAGTTAGTGTTCTTACCTCCGAATCATGAGGTTGAATTTTCCATCGACCTTATTCCGGGAGCGACTCCGGTAGCTAAACAATCATACCGTATGGCCCCAGCAGAACTTAAGGAGCTCAAGGCTCAACTCGAGGAGTTACTGAATCAGGGATTCATCAGACCTAGTTCATCCCCGAGGGGAGCACCGGTTCTATTTGTTAAGAAGAAAGACGGGTCTATGCGCATGTGTATCGACTATCGAGGCTTGAACAACCTCACGATTAAGAATAAATACCCACTTCCACGTATTGAGGAATTATTCGATCAACTTCAGGGATCTCGGGTTTTCTCCAAGTTGGATCTTCGTCAGGGTTATTACCAATTGAGAATCCGAGATGAGGACATACCGAAGACGGCACTAAACTCGAGATACGGCCATTTCGAGTTCGTAGTGATGCCATTCGGCTTGACAAATGCGCCTGCGGTGTTTATGGATCTGATGCATCGAGTGTTTCAACGGTTTTTAGATCGATTTGTCGTGGTTTTCATAGATGACATTCTTATCTACTCGAAGACTCATGAGGAACATGCCGAGCATCTCCGCTTGGTTCTTCAAGTTCTAAGGGAGCATAAGTTGTTTGCCAAATTCAGCAAGTGCGAGTTCTGGTTAGATCAAGTTGCCTTCTTAGGGCATATTATTTCTGGGAAGGGGGTCGCTGTCGACCCGACCAAAGTAGAAGCTGTCTCAGAGTGGAAGAGACCGCAGACTGTGACTGAGATTCGCAGTTTCCTGGGATTGGCTGGGTATTATCGTCATTTCATTCAAGATTTCTCTAATTTAGCCTCGCCTTTAACCAGGTTGACTCAGAAGAAGATCCCGTTCGAGTGGGATGGGAAATGTGAGGCAAGTTTCATGGAGTTGAAGAAGAAGTTGACGACGGCACCGATTCTTACACTTCCAGAAGGGTCCGAGGATTTAGTAGTATATACCGATGCATCTAAGGAAGGCCTTGGTTGTGTTCTAATGCAGCGAGGAAGGTGATTGCATATGCTTCTCGAAAGCTGAAGCCGCACGAGTTGAACTACCCGACACATGATCTGGAGTTGGCGGCAGTAGTGTTTGCCTTGGGGAAATGGAGGCACTACTTGTATGGGGTTTCTTTTGTAGTTTTCACTGACCACAAGAGTTTGAAGTATTTGTTCTCCCAGAAGGAGCTGAACATGAGACAGCGAAGATGGATGGAGTTGTTGGACGATTACGATTGCTCAATTCAGTACCATCCCGGGAAAGCCAATGTAGTAGCGGATGCATTGAGCCGTCAGGTTAGCGTATCCCACCTTATGATTAAAGAGTGGGAACTATTGGAGAGTGTTGGTTCATGGAAGCCAACCGAGGAGCGATTTGGGGTTCGTCTGTCCAGCCTGAGGGTATCGCCGGACATTTTCCATCTTATCTCGGTCTCGCAGTCTCTTGATGAGAAATTTAAGGGAATTCGGGAATCTCTCACGGAGGCAGCAGATTCTCAGTTTATAGTCGATTCATCGGGAGCGTTGAGGTTTCGGGGAAGGCTGTGTGTGCCTTCTGATTCCAGCTTGATTGAGAGAATCTTAGATGAGGCTCATTGTTCTCGTTATAGCATTCATCCTGGGGGTACGAAGATGTACAGAGATCTGAGGCAACACTTTTGGTGGAAAGGAATGAAGAAGGATGTGGCTCGCTTCGTGGCTCGGTGCCTAGTTTGTCAGTGAATTAAGGCCGAACATCAGCGTCCAGCGGGACTACTTCAGCCTTTACCGGTACCCGAGTGGAAATGGGATTCCATCACCATGGATTTTGTCACTGGATTACCGAGGAGTCAACAGCAGCACGATGCAATTTGGGTAGTAGTCGATCGTTTAACTAAAGTAGCTCACTTTATTCCGATCGGAGTGAACTATACGATGGAACGTTTGGCAGAGTTATATCGGGATCACATCGTACGATTGCATGGTGTTCCAAGGGATATTACTTCTGATCGAGATCCGAGATTTACTTCACGGTTATGGAAGCAAGTCCAAGAGGCTATTGGAACCCGTCTACTGTTCAGCACGACGGATCACCCGCAGACCGATGGTCAATCAGAGAGGACCATTCAGATTTTAGAAGATATGCTTCAAGCCTGTGTCCTCGACTTTCAAGAGAAATGGGAGAAAAGTTTGCCGCTAGTGGAGTTCGCTTACAATAACAGTTATCAGGCCTCGATACAGATGGCTCCGTTTGAAGCTTTGTACGGCAGGAAGTGTAGGTCCCCGATTCATTGGGATTTGGATGAGTTGAGGTCATCAACGTCGACAACATCAGGGGGAGTGCCAGACCCTGTTCAGGAGGCTATTGACATGGTTTCGATTATTCGTAAGAGGATGTTGGCAGCGCAGAGCCGACAAAAGAGTTATGCAGATCGACGACGGAGACCGCTTGAGTTCGAGGTGGGAGACCGCGTATTTCTTAGGATAGCTCCACAGTCGGGACGTATTCGGCGTGGAAAGGGTGGCAAGCTTAGCCCGAGGTACATCGGACCCTTCGCAATCCTGGAAAGGATTGGGAACGTTGCTTATCGTTTGGAGTTACCATCATCGTTGGGAAGTATTCACGACGTGTTTCATATATCCCTACTATGGAAGTATCTTTTTGATTCGTCTCATGTGATCGAGCCTGAGCCACTGCAACTTCAAAAGAACCTCGCCTTCGAGGAAAGGCCTATTCGCATTCTCGATCGAAAATTTCAGGAACTACGGAACCGTAGGATATCTTTGGTGAAGGTACTCTGGATGAGTCAGAGTGTCGAAGGGGCTACCTGGGAACCAGAAGAAAAGATGAAGACCAAATATCCAGAGTTGTTCGAGGGTTAGAAAGGAATTTGGGGACCAAATTCTTTTAAGGGGGGTAGATTGTGAAACCCCAAAATTTTATTTGGGGTCTATTATGCAATTTTCAAAATCTAGATCTTGATGTTACGCATTTAAATTAAGTGACTAAAGTTTAATTAAATGATAATTCTCATAATTAGTTAGCTTTTGTTATAGATTAATTTATGTAATTGTTAAATGTCTTAAATTAAATTTAAGGCCCATTTAGATGGATTAATGAATTTAAATTAAGCCTAAAAACTAATAATTAAGTTAAAACCTAATTAATAACTAAAGGAGGTGAAACAGAGGGAGTCGTACACCACCGCCGCCCCTGCCACTCAAGCTATTCCCGTCGCATCCAAACAACCACCACCGCAAGCCCGTCGCATCTAAACAACCACCACCGCAGGTAATTCTTTTTCCGTTCACATGCTTTTGAAGTTGAGTTGGGTATGGTAGAAATTGGAGATTTTGGAGTGTTGTTAGAATTGTAATTAAACGATTTCCGCTAGATAGGGGTTCGGAAAGATTGAAATAGAAGGTTGAGGTACGAGTTTGGAGTAGAGACGAAGTGTTTAAGGGGGTTGGTGAGTGGCAATGATGGAGGCGGCCATGGCTGATCGGAAATGAAAGGGGGGTCTGTTTCGGGTTTGGGACAAGGGCATCGGGTTCAGGTTCGGGTTTTAGGGTAAGGAGGGTCGTTCGGAGCTTGTCGGGGAAGAAGAAGGCTTGGCGTAGACTTGTAGCGGAGATGGGAATTGGCCGTGAGTTAGCGGCAGTAAAGTTGAGGGAGATGATGAACAGTGGCTTCAATGGTTATTGGGCTGTTTAGAGTGGGCTGGGAGATGTGATGTAGGTAGAGGAAATGGGTTTGGGCTGGGCTAAGTAGAATTGGGCCGAGATTGGGTCAAACTTGGGCTAAATTTGAGTGCAAGGTTGGGCCAAATATTGGTTGGGTTTGGGACTGGACTTCCGGTTGAATTTTTGGGCCAAGAGAATGGGCTGTGTTTTGCGTCGAGTTCGGGTCTGGTTCAGGTTCGGGCCGGGCCGGGTCTGTTCGGGTCGGGTTCGGGCCGGGCCGGGGAAAAAAACTTCTTTTTTTTGGGCTGCCACTTATGCCAATTAATTTGGTACATGTATGTACATGAAATTGGGTTTAAATAAGATTTGAATGTTAATTTGATAAAGAATCTTTAGAATTTAATTGTTCAACTTACTAAGTTTATATCCGCGAATTAATTACAGGTTTTTGAACCAGTATTTGAATCTTGTTATTCAAGCGTCTTGATTTATCAGGTGAGTGTTCGTGTGCGAGTTTACATGGTGCTGCTTGAAGTGGAATATTAACTGTTATGTGTATTATTTATATGCTTTGTGGGTTTTGAACTGCGCCTGTGACTATAAAATTTGTGAATTACTAAGGTGCGAGTGTTGGGATTTTGTTTCTGTTTATCGTTTGCATCATTGAGTCTGATCACATTCATTCGAGCCCACTATGCGGTTGGATGAGATGTCTTTGTATGAGTCTTTTATCACATTCGTTCGAGCCCACTATGCGGTTGGACGAGATGTCTTTTATCACATTCATTCGAGCCCACTACGTCGCTGGATGAGATGTCTTTTTATCACATTCATCCGAGCCCACTATGGGTTGGATGAGATGTCTTTTATCTTATCACATTCATTCGAGCCCACTACGTCGCTGGATGAGATGTCCTTTTATCACATTCATCCGAGCCCACTACGGGTTGGATGAGATGTCTTTTATCTTATCACATTCATTCGAGCCCACTACGTTGCTGGATGAGATGTCCTTTTATCACATTCATCCGAGCCCACTATGGGTTGGATTAGATGTCTTTTATCACATTCATTCGAGCCCACTACGTCGCTGGATGAGATGTCTTTTTATCACATTCATCCGAGCCCACTATGGGTTGGATGAGATGTCTTTTATCTTATCACATTCATTCGAGCCCACTACGTTGCTGGATGAGATGTCCTTTTATCACATTCATTCGAGCCCACTACGGGTTGGATGAGATGTCTATCGCATACATATGTGTGAAGTGTCTAAGGTGTGCGTGTTTGAATTGATTTATCAATAGTATCGTTTTCTCGCTGCTAATGTATATTTGCACACTGCCTCACTAAGTTGGACGATCAACTTACCACTCTTTGTGGATTACTATTTCAGGTACTTTCGACAGTTGACGGGTTTGATAGTTGGTGATCTGGGATCCGAGTCGGTCGTATTTATTCTTTTTAAGTCGTGTTTGGATTATTTACATTTGGAGGTTTCAAAATGTGATTGGATAGTGTTTATGAGTTTTAAATTGAATTATTTAAGTACAGACGTATTAAGCTGATCGATAAATTGTTTAAGATATTTTAACTAATTCACGTTTTAAATTATATGTCTCTGCTGCTAGTCTAGACTAAAATTCATGTTGGTTTGTTCTGGCGACCCGACTCCAGTCGAGGGTTGTTTTTGGCCCGAGGACGTGACTGGGAAAAAAAATGGGGCGTCACATCCCTAGTTAGCTATTATAATGACAAGTACTTTGATTCAATGTTTTATTGTTTATTTCCAAATCAAAATAAACATAAATATATGTTTCAATGCATTTTAAGAAATTAGATCGATTGATGATTAACGATTAAGAATTATGTACGACACCATGTCTACGTTAGATACTTGCTATTTCATATATTTTTTTAACTAAAATTTGTACATTTACATTTGAATTTCAGTTCTATGTGCATCATACAACGGACATACAATTTAGATCTCTTACGAAAGTATATGAGTTTATTGTCCATGGGCTTACTCCATCAACTGCCAAAAGTAAAAAACTGGAAGCATCAGAGAAAAAAGTTAGGGTATTTATATATACATACATATATATGTGTGTGTATTTGCATGATTTGATTGATCATATTTAAATCTAATTAATTATCTTAAATTTCGAACTCCCGGTCATCTACTTCTCATGGACTTAGAGGCGATAAGTTGATCAAAGAAGTACTAGTGGGTTTATTTGATTATACCATGAATGAAGTTTTCCGATTTGAAACCTCTCCAACGGAAAGTTCTCAGAACAACTCAGATACGAGTTCATCAAGTCAAGGTATGATATGTTAATGACCACAATAAAGATTAATTTTTCAATAATATTAATTTTATTTGAAAATTCAGTTAATTATGTTGTACCACTCAAATTACAATGACTAAGTAATAATCAATATATGCATTTAATTTTGGTACTTCCATTGATATTTTTATGAAAATGTGCAATAATAACGCAAATTATATCCGAATTTTCCACTTTGCGGTACACTTGCGCTGTTTGTATATATAAGAAATCAATTGATTCACAAAAGTTGTAAGAACATATCCATCAAAAGAGATTTTAGTCAACCATTTCTCAAATTTGAAGAATATGTGTGTTTCTAAACGCCATATTTATTCACTTTTTTAATTTAAATTGTTAAATTTATGTATTTATTATAAAATAGCATATATAATTTATATATCACTTTTGTTTATTATAATAATAAACTAAATAAATTGATTTAATTTTTTTATTAAAATATATTTAAATTGTTACATGACATTCTTTTTAAAATTAAAATGTGTGTTTTCATGTGTATAATTTAATTAAATATTTTTTATAATTTTTTATTAATAAATATTAATAAAGATAAAAAATAGACTTTGAAAAAATTCATTTTTTAAAAATTATGAAATAAGTGTTTAATAAAATTATTATATATTGGTATATTTTTATTATATATATTTATGAATATAATGTAATAGGACATTATTTTGTATACTAAATATTTAGAAAACAATAAATATGATAGATAGCTAAACTTCAAAGAAATACTAATGAAATGAGAAACTAAAAGAGATTAGCTAAAACTCGAATATAACTAAAATTGTTAAAGAAAACTGTTGGAAATGCTATAACCCTTCATCAACTTATATGGTATTTAACATTAATGTAATTTGGTAAATTAAAGTATATATTGTACAATTTATGTACTACATAAATATGGTATAAAAACTAAAAATTGACGCTACCTTTACATGATTTGACAATGTGATGTGATCGTTGTGCATACACTAATATTCTCATTCATGTATTTGTATTATGATTTATACAGGGAACATGAAGAGAAATAGAAATGAGGAATTGCCAACCCATAGTGGAGAAGAGCACGTATTTAAGGATCCTACAAATAACCATTTAATGTATGTTCTTTATGACTTTGAGCCTAAAATATAAGTTTGATGAGACACTAGATATATTACAATACTAGATAGTTATAAACCTTTTAATAATTTTTAATTGAACGTGTAGCTGATTCTTTCGACACAATATGCCAACTGTTGGTTGCATAAATTTAAAGTAATGCAACCTCTTTCACACCACATTGAATTTCACAAATTTTTCTTCCTCCGCCATTCTCTTCACTGTGTGTATGTGATTTTTAACTTTACCCCAAAAATACAACTTTGGCAATTCTCTTTCTTTCTCTTTAACCAACTTCCCTGAATTGAAATGATATTGCTTGAAATTGACGATGCACAAATTCTAGAATATCCTGAAACTCGTTGGCAAACATTAATTCGCCGTAACAAGAGGAAATTCTCTTTATTATAATTCTAGAAAAATGTCCATAGACTAGCTAAAATATTAGATCTACTGTTATATTCTTTGTTCTAATCATAACAATTGAAACTAAAGTGTTCAACAAACAATACGATACATGACTAAATTTCATCTGATTCTTCTTCTTATTTTTGCCTTGTTGAAAACAAGATCTTGAAATAAAAATTTCATGAGATGTCCGACCAATATATTTGGGCAAAAGATGTTGATTTTTAGTTGATTTTCTTTTTGTTTTACAAACTTGCTCAAAATTCTTCATCAATAATATATATTTTAGACTATGATATGTATTAATTTTGTATTCATTCTAAAATATATGAATTGTGTGAAAAACTATAATATGAAACGAGTATATTGGAATAATTAGGATTTGGTATAAAATTGAAGTAAACTGTCTAGTCTATAAATATGATGAAACTTTGAAGCGGCATTTATAAATCAACCAGTTGGTGCGTTGGCGCGGGAACTGGATATGGAATACGCGTGCAATTTCTTTGTAATTATTGCGTCTAATTACAATGCTATGTCATTTGTTGTTTATCTTCATAATAAACCATATTAGATTGAAAATGACAAAAATTCATTAAACCATTTTAACTTAATAAATTTGGGTAAAGAATTTATTAAGATTCTAACAAGTTGTTTGTTTTATTTTCTGTGATATTGTGTTTTATCCTATGCAATCAGTTGCCGGAAGATGTAGCACCAATAATGGTTATCCCAATATCTTCGAATAGCGCTACACAAAACTCTAAATCTAAGTTCTTATCGAACAAAAATGTAAAAGCTTTAAAAGAATTGACATTAATTAGGGTTTTACATACCATGCCATATTGTAATATGATTTTTGTTAATAAATCATTTTACCTTTCTTGTGAGTTCAGGTAAGAAAAGGAACTCATGAAGTTGGACAATCTTTGCCATTAACATTGTCTTTTGAAGAGCGAAAACAAAATTGGTATATTCGTCCAATACCACGAACGAACGGAAGCAAAGTTGATTTCTTAACAATACACTCTATTTATTATTAATAGAATTCCTTGAGTTTTTTTTAGTCAATAATTACTACTACATTTTATAATTATGGTTAACTTCCCTGGTTAGCTAGTATATTGACAAGTACTTTGATTCAATGTTTTATTGTTTATTTCCAAATCAAAATAAACATAAATATGTGTTTCAATGCATTTTAAGAAATTAGATCGATTGATGATTAAAGATTAAGTATTATGTACGACACCATGTCTACGTTAGATACTTGCTATTTCATATATTTTTTTAACTAAAATTCGTACATTTACATTTGAATTTCAGTTCTATGTGCATCATACAACGGACATACAATTTAGATCTCTTACGAAAGTATATGAGTTTATTGTCCATGGGCTTACTCCATCATCTGCCAAAAGTAAAAAACTGGAAGCATCAGAGAAAAAAGTTAGGGTATTTATATATACATACATATATATGTGTGTGTATTTGCATGATTTGATTGATCATATTTAAATCCATTTAATTATCTTAAATTTTGAACTCCCGGTCATCTACTTCTCATGGACTTAAAGCGATAAGTTGATCAAAGATGTACTAGTGGGTTTATTTGATTATACCATGAATGAAGTTTTCCGATTTGAAACCTCTCCAACGGAAAGTTCTCAGAACAACTCAGATACGAGTTCATCAAGTCAAGGTATGATATGTTAATGACCACAATACAGATTAATTTTTCAATAATATTAATTTTATATGAAAATTCAGTTAATTATGTTGTACCACTCAAATTACAATGACTAAGTAATAATCAATATATGCATTTAATTTTGGTACTTCCATTGATATTTTTATGAAAATGTGCAATAGTAACGCAAATTATATCCGAATTTTCCACTTTGCGGTATACTTGCGCTGTTCGTATATATAAGAAATCAATTGATTCACAAAAGTTGTAAGAACATATCCATCAAAAGAGATTTTAGTCAACCATTTCTCAAATTTGAAGAATATGTGTGTTTCTAAACGCCATATTTATTCACTTTTTTAATTTAAATTGTTACATTTATGTATTTATTATAAAATAGCATATATAATTTATATATCACTTTTGTTTATTATAATAATAAACTATACAAATTGATTTAATTTTTTTTATTAAAATATATTTAAATTGTTACATGACATTCTTTTTAAAATTAAAATGTGTGTTTTCATGTGTATAATTTAATTAAATATTTTTTATAATTTTTTATTAATAAATATTAATAAAGATAAAAAATAGACTTTGAAAAAATTCATTTTTTAAAAATTATGAAATAAGTGTTTAATAGAATTATTATATATTGGTATATTTTTATTATATATATTTATGAATATAATGTAATAGGACATTATTTTGTATACTAAATATTTAGAAAACAATAAATATGATAGATAGCTAAACTTCAAAGAAATACAACTGAAATGAGAAACTAAAAGAGATTAGCTAAAACTCGAATATAACTAAAATTGTTAAAGAAAACTGTTGGAAATGCTATAACCCTTCATCAACTTATATGGTATTTAACATCAATGTAATTTGGTAAATTAAAGCATATATTGTACAATTTGTGTACTACATAAATATGGTATAAAAACTAAAAATTGACGCTACCTTTACATGATTTGACAATGTGATGTGATCGTTGTGCATACACTAATATTCTCATTCATGTATTTGTATTATGATTTATACAGGGAACATGAAGAGAAATAGAAATGAGGAATTGCCAACCCATAGTGGAGAAGAGCAAGTATTTAAGGATCCTACAAATAACCATTTAATGTATGTTCTTTATGACTTTGAGCCTAAAATATAAGTGCGATGAGACACTAGATATATTACAATACTAGATAGTTCTAAACCTTTTAATAATTTTTAATTGAACGTGTAGCTGATTCTTTCGACACAATATGCCAACTGTTGGTTGCATAAATTTAAAGTAATGCAACCTCTTTCACACCACATTGAATTTCACAAATTTTTATTCCTCCGCCATTCTCTTCACTGTGTGTATGTGATTTTTAACTTTACCCCAAAAATACAACTTTGGCAATTCTCTTTCTTTCTCTTTAACCAACTTCCCTGAATTGAAATGATATTGCTTGAAATTGACGATGCACAAATTCTAGAATATCCTGAAACTCGTTGGCAAACATCAATTCGCCTTAACAAGAGGAAATTCTCTTTATTATAATTCTAGAAAAATGTCCATAGAGTAGCTAAAATATTAGATCTACTGTTATATTCTTTGTTCTAATCATAACAATTGAAACTAAAGTGTTCAACAAACAATACGATACATGACTAAATTTCATCTGATTCTTCTTCTTATTTTTGCCTCTTGAAATAAAAATTTCATGAGATGTCCGACCATTATATTTGGGCAAAAGATGTTGATTTTTTGTTGATTTTCTTTTTGTTTTACAAACTTGCTCAAAATTCTTCATCAATAATATATATATTAGACTATGATATGTATTAATATTGTATTCATTCTAAAATATATGAATTGTGTGAAAAACTATAATATGAAACGAGTATATTGGAATAATTAGGATTTGGTATAAAATTGAAGTAAACTGTCTAGTCTATAAATATGATGAAACTTTGAAGCGGCATTTATAAATCAACCAGTTGGTGCGTTGGCGCGGGAACTGGATATGGAATACGCGTGCAATTTCTTTGTAATTATTGCGTCTAATCACAATGCTATGTCATTTGTTGTTTATCTTCATAATAAACCATATTAGATTGAAAATGACAAAAATTCATTAAACCATTTTTACTTAATAAATTTGGGTCAAGAATTTATTAAGATTCTAACAAGTTGTTTGTTTTATTTTCTGTGATATTGTGTTTTATCCTATGCAATCAGTTGCCGGAAGATGTAGCACCCATAATGGTTATCCCAATATCTTCGAATAGCGCTACACAAAACTCTAAATCTAAGTTCTTATCGAACAAAAATGTAAAAGCTTTAAAAGAATTGACATTAATTAGGGTTTTACATACCATGCCATAGTGTAATATGATTTTTGTTAATAAATCATTTTACCTTTCTTGTGAGTTCAGGTAAGAAAAGGAACTCATGAAGTTGGACAATCTTTGCCATTAACATTGTCTTTTGAAGAGCGAAAACAAAATTGGTATATTCGTCCAATACCACGAACGAACGGAAGCAAAGTTTAACAATACACTCTATTTATTATTAATAGAATTCCTTGAGTTTTATTTAGTCAATAATTACTACTACATTTTATAATTATGGTTAACTTCCCTGGTTAGCTAGTATATTGACAAGTACTTTGATTCAATGTTTTATTGTTTATTTCCAAATCAAAATAAACATAAATATGTGTTTCAATGCATTTTAAGAAATTAGATCGATTGATGATTAACGATTAAGTATTATGTACGACACCATGTCTACGTTAGATACTTGCTATTTCATATATTTTTTTAACTAAAATTCGTACATTTACATTTGAATTTCAGTTCTATGTGCATCATACAACGGACATACAATTTAGATCTCTTACGAAAGTATATGAGTTTATTGTCCATGGGCTTACTCCATCATCTGCCAAAAGTAAAAAACTGGAAGCATCAGAGAAAAAAGTTAGGGTATTTATATATACATACATATATATATGTGTGTGTATTTGCATGATTTGATTGATCATATTTAAATCCAATTAATTATCTTAAATTTTGAACTCCCGGTCATCTACTTCTCATGGACTTAGAGGCGATAAGTTGATCAAAGAAGTACTAGTGGGTTTATTTGATTATACCATGAATGAAGTTTTCCGATTTGAAACCTCTCCAACGGAAAGTTCTCAGAACAACTCAGATACGAGTTCATCAAGTCAAGGTATGATATGTTAATGACCACAATACAGATTAATTTTTCAATAATATTAATTTTATATGAAAATTCAGTTAATTATGTTGTACCACTCAAATTACAATGACTAAGTAATAATCAATATATGCATTTAATTTTGGTACTTCCATTGATAGTTTTATGAAAATGTGCAATAGTAACGCAAATTATATCCGAATTTTCCACTTTGCGGTATACTTGCGCTGTTTGTATATATAAGAAATCAATTGATTCACAAAAGTTGTAAGAACATATCCATCAAAAGAGATTTTTGTGACGCCCCGACTAGGTCAACTAGCTCTGAATAAAACAGTGATTGACTATTCAAACTAATCGTGCGTCAAACTAGCAGAATAATAGAGAAAATTTATTTTTTAATTAATCGTCACAGCGGAAATATTGAAATTCTAAGGTCTTCAGGAAGAAGGGACGACGACCCCACTACCCGACCCGTAAGTAAATAAAATTTTACATAACTTTACAACGAAGTTTCATCGTCAAATTATTCGATAAAATAAATAAATACGTCACTAAATATAATATGTCACTCCATGTCAATGTGTTTCCATCTCTAACTCAAGATGCTAATCTGAGAAAATAAACAAAGAAAGGCTTAATTCTTTATTTGACTTAGTGAGGATTTATAATAATGGATCGGTAATGTGGCCACAAGTAAGATTATTATTTATGAATAAGTAAGAATTGGATTATAATAGTCCTGCGAAAGATTATTAGATGATTTGAAATAACAAAGTAATCGAATTACAATAAACAGGAATTCAAATAAACATTTCGATTATGAATCTGGTAAAGTAATACATTCAACCCAACTTCAGAAAATTAACATCCTTATACATCCATACGAGGAGCGACCTCGCAAACAAAACGGAATGACATGCTCGAGTACATGTCGACCCAGTTGAGAGTATAATTACCTCCAACTATACTTAGCAACTGGATCACGGTGGGGTACTTAACAATGAGACCATACACCGACGGCCCGATGCCGCCCAACAGTCACCATTATTAGTCCCGGGGCCCAACTTCCCAAGAGCGTCCTCAAGGGTATAAATAGTTTAAGTGAACTTGGAGCCGGACATTGTCCGTTGTTCATTATAATACCACTTACCAGATGGAGTAGAAATAGAAATTGAAGAATGCAAGACTATTAAAAGATTAAGAAATGTATTAAAGTTAGTTACCTTAGAAGATATAAGAGCTTAAATTAACCTCGAGATTAATGTAAATGGATCGATATGGTATAAAATGAATAGCTCAAAATAAAGGAAATGAAATGAAATATTGTCAAAAGATTGAGAGTTTTAGAAAGGAAGAATTTTCTCAGGGCAATTGCCGAATAGATTTAAGAAAGAAGAAGAAACCTCACCTTAATTCGAAGAGTGGGTGTCTAAGCTTAATTCCTCATTTCAATCAATTCCTCCAAACCTAATTGTTGTAAGACAAATAGAGTGGATTAATTTAATAATAATTTTATATATTATTCCATGTCTGCTTTTAGTTTGATAATATTTCTACGAGGGTATTATATGTGTTTCTATACTCATTTTATTACATAGGTAGTTGGTTTCTATATTTATAATATGATTCCTATGAGACTTCTTCATAAGACAATAATATGTATTTTAACCATTAGTCTTATGCCAATATATGACTTTAAAAGTAGTAAGTATTAGTTTATATTCTTTTAAGCAAACAATCAAGATATAAATACAAGTAAAGTTAGTTAAATAAACACTATTTCGAATGGTAAGACATCGTTTAGTAATTAATAAATATTCAAAGTCTTCCTTAATTACATAAGTTAAAGCTAATAAGACTATCATAAGTAGTTATCAATATGCATAATTATACTCATTCAAGTTAACTAAGTTTTAGGATACTTTAGCCATAGTTCTTTTAAGAAATTAGCATTTGGTGTACTAATTAGTTAACTTCACTTTATCCTATAGGCCTTGTACAAAATGGTATTCCAATTAATTTCTTCATATATGTTTCATCACCTCTTGTTAAACATATCTAAGTACTAAAACAAATCATTCATTATATTCAAGTCTTCAAGCCAATTCAAGCAAACTTGGTTATTTTACTTATATAAAAAAAATCACCATATCCTTTTATCTTTAGTTTTATACAAAGACTTGAGTTGAACTTCAATTCTTCATATTCATTTCATCACTCCTTAGCCACAATCATTCATTACCAAAATTAGCTATGGTTAAATTTTCAACCCTATGAAATATGTATACATCCTAAGACAATTTTTCACCCAAATCTCTATTTGAACAACTTGATTAGTTCAAGTACCCATTATTTTATTAAAATAACACTTTAGCACATTCTTTGTTTCCATTAATAGAGGAAATTAGCTTATTTGAACCATGTGACTTCATTCTTTGTGACAAAACATCATTTGTTTTACTTTCAAGAACATTTTAGTATTATAGTAAAATATGGATCAACCCCTTTGAAGTAATCTAATTAATATAAACATTTGTGCCTTTTTATAAATTGCTTTCATACAAAAGAAAAACTTAGAACACCAATCTATAAAACTCTTAAGCTATTAAGCTATTCAAGAACATAGGCAAGTTACGTCACTTTTTCATAACAATAACCAACCATTACCTCTCCTTATTGATTTCTCAAGTTACTAAATTGGTTTAGAGCAATTTATAGGTGCAAAACACAAAGAAATAGCAGAAATTTTCGTTTTTAAAACTGCTCTCACAAGGCAGCCCCAAAACAGTCTGGCGAGTGAGTTTCACTCGCCGGTACTGTTCCGAAACCGACCCTTTAGACACCCCACGCGCCGGAGGTGTTCGACACCTCCCGATCCACCAAACTCCAAATCCTGTCTTCTTTCTAGTGGTGTAAACAGATTATAAAAATTCTTAGCCGTTTTGAAGATACATCGAATTTACAGAGGCTGCGCAAAAACAGGGGAAAGGGGAGTAGTTACCTTGATATCTCCTTCTATGGTTATGTGATTTGGAAGAAGCTTGAACTTATATACTCCTCACTCAATTAAGTGCTGATGGTGGCAGGTAGAAGGATAAATTTCATCAAAATTGGTTAAGATTAAGGTAATATTTATGGGCTTTAAATAAGAGATGAAGAAATTGTTACCTTTTAACTTCATAAAGCTGGTGGAAGAAGAAGGCATACGGATGCTACTTTCTGGGAATAGAATGTTTGATTTTTAGGTGTGAATTGAAGAGTAATGGATGTCTCAATTTATAGGAAGAAGAATGGTAATTTGGTAATAATTATGATAATTGGGGTTTAGTGGTAATTGATGCTATGGGCCAATTTTGCTATTTTTGATAATTTCACTTTTGACCTTGTTGTTTAGTAATGGTTAGTTTTAGTATAATAATTTTTTTATATCAAGTTACTCGGTTGTTTTGGTATGTTAAAAATTTGTTTCGAGTTCGGTTTGATAGTTATTATATACGTATGTTCTATTTTCAATCGTATATAATTGAGTGTGTGAATATATATATATATATATATATATATATATATATATATATATATATATATATATATATATATATATATATATATACACACATTATCGGGGTATTACAATTTTAGTCAACCATTTCTCAAATTTGAAGAATATGTGTGTTTCTAAACGCCATAGTTATTCACTTTTTTAATTTAAATTGTTAAATTTATGAATTTATTATAAAATAGCATATATAATTTATATATCACTTTTGTTTATTATAATAATAAAATATATAAATTGATTTAATTTTTTTATTAAAAGATATTTAAATTGTTACATGACATTCTTTTTAAAATTAAAATGTGTGTTTTCATGTGTATAATTTAATTAAATATTTTTTATAATTTTTTATTAATAAATATTAATAAAGATAAAAAATAGACTTTGAAAAAATTCATTTTTTAAAAATTATGAAAGTTTAATAGAATTATTATATATTGGTATATTTTTATTATATATATTTATGAATATAATGTAATAGGACATTATTTTGTATACTAAATATTTAGAAAACAATAAATATGATAGATAGCTAAACTTCAAAGAAATACTACTGAAATGAGTAACTAAAAGAGATTAGCTAAAACTCGAATATAACTAAAATTGTTAAAGAAAACTGTTGGAAATGCTATAACTCTTCATCAACTTATATGGTATTTAACATCAATGTAATTTGGTAAATTAAAGCATATATTGTACAATTTGTGTACTACATAAATATGGTATAAAAACTAAAAATTGACGCTACCTTTACATGATTTGACAATGTGATGTGATTGTTGTGCATACACTAATATTCTCATTCATGTATTTGTATTATGATTTATACAGGGAACATAAAGAGAAAGAGAAATGAGGAATTGCCAACCCATAGTGGAGAAGAGCACGTATTTAAGGATCCTACAAATAACCATTTAATGTATGTTCTTTATGACTTTGAGCCTAAAATATAAGTTCGATGAGACACTAGATATATTACAATACTAGATAGTTCTAAACCTTTTAATAATTTTTAATTGAACGTGTAGCTGATTCTTTCGACACAATATGCCAACTGTTGGTTGCATAAATTTAAAGTAATGCAACCTCTTTCACACCACTTTGAATTTAACAAATTTTTCTTCCTCCGCCATTCTCTTCACTGTGTGTATGTGATTTTTAACTTTACCCCAAAAATACAACTTTGGCAATTCTCTTTCTTTCTCTTTAACCAACTTCCCTGAATTGAAATGATATTGCTTGAAATTGACGATGCACAAATTCTAGAATATCCTGAAACTCGTTGGCAAACATCAATTCGCCTTAACAAGAGGAAATTTTCTTTATTATAATTCTAGAAAAATGTCCATAGAGTAGCTAAAATATTAGATCTACTGTTATATTCTTTGTTCTAATCATAACAATTGAAACTAAAGTGTTCAACAAACAATACGATACATGACTAAATTTCATCTGATTCTTCTTCTTATTTTTGCCTTGTTGAAAACAAGATCTTGAAATAAAAATTTAATGAGATGTCCGACCAATATATTTGGGCAAGAGATGTTGATTTTTTGTTGATTTTCTTTTTGTTTTACAAACTTGCTCAAAATTCTTCATCAATAATATATATTTTAGACTATGATATGTATTAATATTGTATTCATTCTAAAATATAAGAAGTGTGCGAAAAACTATAATATGAAACGAGTATATTGGAATAATTAGGATTTGGTATAAAATTGAAGTAAACTGTCTAGTCTATAAATATGAAGAAACTTTGAAGCGACATTTATAAATCAACCAGTTGGTGCGTTGGCGCGGGAACTGGATATGGAATATGCGTGCAATTTCTTTGTAATTATTGCGTCTAATCACAATGCTATGTCATTTGTTGTTCATCTTCATAATAAACCATATTAGATTGAAAATGACAAAAATTCATTAAATCATTTTCACTTAATAAATTTGGGTAAAGAATTTATTAAGATTCTAACAAGTTGTTTGTTTTATTTTCTGTGATATTGTGTTTTATCCTATGCAATCAGTTGCCGGAAGATGTAGCACCAATAATGGTTGTCACAATATCTTCGAATAACGCTACACAAAACTCTAAATCTAAGTTCATATCGAACAAAAATGTAAAAGCTTTAAAAGAATTTACATTAATTAGGGTTTTACATACCATGCCATATTGTAATATGATTTTTGTTAATAAATCATTTTACCTTTCTTGTGAGTTCAGGTAAGAAAATGAACTCATGAAGTTGGACAATCTTTGCCATTAACATTGTCTTTTGAAGAGCGAAAACAAAATTGGTATATTCGTCCAATACCACGAACGAACGGAAGCAAAGTTGATTTCTTAACAATACACTCTATTTATTATTAATAGAATTCCTAGAGTTTTTTTTAGTCAATAATTACTACTACGTTTTATAATTATGGTTAACTTCCCTAGTTAGCTAGTATAATGACAAGTACTTTGATTTAATGTTTTATTGTTTATTTCGAAATCAAAATAAACATAAATATGTGTTTCAATGCATTTTAAGAAATTAGATCGATTGATGATTAACGATTAAGTATTATGTACGACACCATGTCTACGTTAGATACTTGCTATTTCATATATTTTTTTAACTAAAATTCGTACATTTACATTTGAATTTCAGTTCTATGTGCATCATACAACGGACATACCATTTAGATCTCTTACGAAAGTATATGAGTTTATTGTCCATGGGCTTACTCCATCATCTGCCAAAAGTAAAAAACTGGAAGCATCAGAGAAAAAAGTTAGGGTATTTGTATATACATACATATATATGTGTGTGTATTTGCATGATTTGATTGATCGTATTTAAATCTAATTAATTATCTTAAATTTTGAACTTCCGGTCATCTACTTCTCATGGACTTAGAGGCGATAAGTTGATTAAAGAAGTACTAGTGGGTTTATTTGATTATACCATGAATGTAGTTTTCCGATTTGAAATCTCTCCAACGGAAAGTTCTCAGAACAACTCAGATACGAGTTCATCAAGTCAAGGTATGATATGTTAATGACCACAATAAAGATTAATTTTTAAATAATATTAATTTTATATGAAAATTCAGTTAATTATGTTGTACCACTCAAATTACAATGACTAAGTAATAATCAATATATGCATTTAATTTTGGTACTTCCATTGATATTTTTATTAAAATGTGCAATAGTAACGCAAATTATATCCGAATTTTCCACTTTGCGGTATACTTGCGCTGTTTGTATATATCAGAAATCAATTGATTCAAAAAAGTTGTAAGAACATATCCATCAAAAGAGATTTTAGTCAACCATTTCTCGAATTTGAAGAATATGTGTGTTTCTAAACGCCATAGTTATTCACTTTTTTAATTCAAATTGTTAAATTTATGTATTTTTTATAAAATAGCATATATAATTTATATATCACTTTTGTTTATTAAAATAATAAAATATATAAATTGATTTAATTTTTTTATTAAAAGATATTTAAATTGTTACATGACATTCTTTTTAAAATTAAAATGTGTGTTTTCATGTGTATAATTTAATTAAATATTTTTTATAATTTTTTATTAATAAATATTAATAAAGATAAAAAATAGACTTTGAAAAAATTCAGTTTTTAAAAATTATGAAATAAGTGTTTAATAGAATTATTATATGTTGGTATATTTTTATTATATATATTTATGAATATAATGTAATAGGACATTATTTTGTATACTAAATATTTAGAAAACAATAAATATGATAGATAGCTAAACTTCAAAGAAATACTACTGAAATGAGTAACTAAAAGAGATTAGCTAAAACTCGAATATAACTAAAATTGTTAATGAAAACTGTTGGAATTGCTATAACCCTTCATCAACTTATATGGTATTTAACATCAACGTAATTTGGTAAATTAAAACATATATTGTACAATTTGTGTACTACATAAATATGGTATAAAAACTAAAAATTGACGCTACCTTTACATGATTTGACAATGTGATGTGATCGTTGTGCATACACTAATATTCTCATTCATGTATTTGTATTATGATTTATAAAGGTAACATAAAGAGAAAGAGAAATGAGGAATTGCCAATCCATAGTGGAGAAGAGCACGTATTTAAGGATCCTACAAATAACCATTTAATGTATGTTCTTTATGACTTTGAGCCTAAAATATAAGTTCGATGAGACACTAGATATATTACAATACTAGATAGTTCTAAACCTTTTAATAATTTTTAATTGAACGTGTAGCTGATTCTTTCGACACAATATGCCAACTGTTGGTTGCATAAATTTAAAGTAATGCAACCTCTTTCACACCACTTTGAATTTCACAAATTTTTCTTCCTCCGCTATTCTCTTCTCTGTGTGTATGTGATTTTTAACTTTACCCCAAAAATACAACTTTGGCAATTCTCTTTCTTTCTCTTTAACCAACTTCCCTGAATTGAAATGATATTGCTTGAAATTGACGATGCACAAATTCTAGAATATCCTAAAACTCGTTGGCAAACATCAATTCGCCTTAACAAGAGGAAATTATCTTTATTATAATTCTAGAAAAATGTCCATAGAGTAACTAAAATATTAGATCTACTGTTATATTCTTTGTTCTAATCATAACAATTGAAACTAAAGTGTTCAACAAACAATACGATACATGACTAAATTTCATCTGATTCTTCTTCTTATTTTTGCCTTGTTGAAAACAAGATCTTGAAATAAAAATTTCATGAGATGTCCGACCAATATATTTGGGCAAAAGATGTTGATTTTTTGTTGATTTTCTTTTTGTTTTACAAACTTGCTCAAAATTCTTCATCAATAATATATATTTTAGACTATGATACGTATTAATATTGTATTCATTCTAAAATATATGAAGTGTTTGAAAAACAATAATATGAAACGAGTATATTGGAATAATTAGGATTTGGTATAAAATTGAAGTAAACTGTCTAGTCTATAAATATGATGAAACTTTGAAGCGGCATTTATAAATCAACCAGTTGGTGCGTTGGCGCGGGAACTTGATATGGAATACGCGTGCAATTTCTTTGTAATTATTGCGTCTAATCACAATGCTATGTCAATTGTTGTTATCTTCATAATAAATCATATTAGATTGAAAATGACAAAAATTCATTAAACCATTATCACTTAATAAATTTGGGTAAAGAATTTATTAAGATTCTAACAAGTTGTTTGTTTTATTTTCTGTGATATTGTGTTTTATCCTATGCAATCAGTTGCCGGAAGATATAGCACCAATAATGGTTATCCCAATATCTTCGAATAGCATTACACAAAACTCTAAATCTAAGTTCTTATCGAACAAAAATGTAAAAGCTTTAAAAGAATTGACATTAATTAGGGTTTTACATACCATGCCATATTGTAATATGATTTTTGTTTATAAATCATTTTACCTCTCTTGTGAGTTCAGGTAAGAAAAGGAACTCATGAAGTTGAACAATCTATGCCATTAACATTGTCTTTTGAAGAGCGAAAACAAAATTGGTATATTCGTCCAGTACCACGAACAAACGGAAGCAAAGTTGATTTCTTAACAATACACTCTATTTATTATAAATAAATTCCTAGAGTTTTTTTTAGTCAATAATTACTACTACATTTTATAATTATGGTTAACTTCCCTAGTTAGCTAGTATAATGACAAGTACTTTGATTCAATGTTTTATTGTTTATTTCCAATCAAAATAAACATAAATATGTGTTTCAATGCATTTTAAGAAATTAGATCGATTGATGATTAACGATTAAGTATTATGTACGACACCATGTCTGCGTTAGATACTTGCTATTTCATATATTTTTTTAACTAAAATTCGTACATTTACATTTGAATTTCAGTTCTATGTGCATCATACAACGGACATACAATTTAGATCTCTTACGAAAGTATATGAGTTTATTGTCCATGGGCTTACTCCATCATCTGCCAAAAGTAAAAAACTGGAAGCATCAGAGAAAAAAGTTAGGGTATTTATATATACATACATATATATGTGTGTATATTTGCATGATTTGATTGATCATATTTAAATCTAATTAATTATCTTAAATTTTGAACTCCCGGACATCTACTTCTCATGGACTTAGAGGCGATAAGTTGATCAAAGAAGTACTAGTGGGTTTATTTGATTATACCATGAATGAAGTTTTCCGATTTGAAACCTCTCCAACGGAAAGTTCTCAGAACAACTCAGATACGAGTTCATCAAGTCAATGTATGATATGTTAATGACCACAATAAAGATTAATTTTTAAATAATATTAATTTTATATGAAAATTCAGTTAATTATGTTGTACCACTCAAATTACAATGACTAAGTAATAATCAATATATGCATTTAATTTTGTTACTTCCATTGATATTTTTATGAAAATGTGCAATAGTAACGCAAATTATATCCGAATTTCACTTTGCGGTATACTTGCGCTGTTTGTATATATCAGAAATCAATTGATTCACAAAAGTTGTAAGAACATATCCATCAAAAGAGATTTTAGTCAACCATTTCTCAAATTTGAAGAATATGTGTGTTTCTAAACGCCACAGTTATTCACTTTTTTAATTCAAATTTTTAAATTTATGTATTTTTTATAAAATAGCATATATAATTTATATATCACTTTTGTTTATTAAAATAATAAAATATATAAATTGATTTAATTTTTTTATTAAAAGATATTTAAATTGTTACATGACATTCTTTTTAAAATTAAAATGTGTGTTTTCATGTGTATAATTTAATTAAATATTTTTTATAATTTTTTATTAATAAATATTAATAAAGATAAAAAATAGACTTTGAAAAAATTCATTTTTAAAAATTATGAACTAAGTGTTTAATAGAATTATTATATATTGGTATATTTTTATTATATATATTTATGAATATAATGTAATAGGACATTATTTTGTATACTAAATATTTAGAAAACAATAAATATGATAGATAGTTAAACTTCAAAGAAATACTACTGAAATGAGTAACTAAAAGAGATTAGCTAAAACTCGTATATAACTAAAATTGTTAAAGAAAACTGTTGGAAATGCTATAACACTTCATCAACTTATATGGTATTTAACATCAATGTAATTTGATAAATTAAAGCATATATTGTACAATTTGTGTACTACATAAATATGGTATAAAAACTATAAATTGACGCTACCTTTACTTGATTTGACAATATGATGTGATCGTTGTGCATACACTAATATTCTCATTCATGTATTTGTATTATGATTTATACAGGGAACATAAAAAGAAAGAGAAATGAGGAATTGCCAACCCATAGTGGAGAAGAGCACGTATTTAAGGATCCTACAAATAACCATTTAATGTATGTTCTTTATGACTTTGAGCCTAAAATATAAGTTCGATGAGACACTAGATATATTACAATACTAGATAGTTCTAAACCTTTTAATAATTTTTAATTGAACGTGTAGCTGATTCTTTCGACACAATATGCCAACTGTTGGTTGCATAAATTTAAAGTAATGCAACCTCTTTCACACCACTTTGAATTTCACAAATTTTTCTTCCTCCGCCATTCTCTTCACTGTGTGTATGTGATTTTTAACTTTACCCCAAAAATACAACTTTGGCAATTCTCTTTCTTTCTCTTTAACCAACTTCCCTGAATTGAAATGATATTGCTTGAAATTGACGATGCACAAATTCTAGAATATCCTGAAACTCGTTGGCAAACATCAATTCGCCTTAACAAGAGGAAATTCTCTTTATTATAATTTTAGGAAAATGTCCATAGAGTAGCTAAAATATTAGATCTACTGTTATATTCTTTGTTCTAATCATAATAATTGAAACTAAAGTGTTCAACAAACAATACGATACATGACTAAATTTCATCAGATTCTTCTTCTTTTTTTGCCTTGTTGAAAACAAGATCTTGAAATAAAAATTTCATGAGATGTCCGACCAATATATTTGGGCAAGAGATGTTGATTTTTTGTTGATTTTCTTTTTGTTTTACAAACTTGCTCAAAATTCTTCATCAATAATATATATTTTAGACTATGATATGTATTAATATTGTATTCATTCTAAAGTATATGAAGTGTGTGAAAAACTATAATATGAAACGAGTATATTGGAATAATTAGGATTTGGTATAAAATTGAAGTAAACTGTCTAGTCTATAAATATGATGAAACTTTGAAGCGGCATTTATAAATCAACCAGTTGGTGCATTGGCGCGGGAACTGGATATGGAATACGCGTTCAATTCCTTTGTAATTATTTCGTCTAATCACAATGCTATGTCATTTGTTGTTTATCTTCATAATAAACCATATTAGATTGAAAATGACAAAAATTCATTAAACCATTTTCACTTAATAAATTTGGGTAAAAAATTTATTAAGATTCTGACAAGTTGTTTGTTTTATTTTCTGTGATATTGTGTTTTACCCTATGCAATCAGTTGCCGGAAGATGTAGCACCAATAATGGTTATCCCAATATCTTCGAATAGCGCTACACAAAACTCTAAATCTAAGTTCTTATCGAACAAAAATGTAAAAGCTTTAAAAGAATTGACATTAATTAGGGTTTTACATACCATGCCATATTGTAATATGATTTTTGTTAATAAATCATTTTACCTTTCTTGTGAGTTCAGGTAAGAAAAGGAACTCATGAAGTTGGACAATCTTTGCCATTAACATTGTCTTTTGAAGAGCGAAAATAAAATTGGTATATTCGTCCAATACCACGAACGAACGGAAGCAAAGTTGATTTCTTAACAATACACTCTATTTATTATTAATAGAATTCCTAGAGTTTTTTTTAGTCAATAATTACTACTACATTTTATAATTATGGTTAACTTCCCTAGTTAGCTAGTATAATGACAAGTACTTTGATTCAATGTTTTATTGTTTATTTCCAAATCAAAATAAACATAAATATGTGTTTCAATGCAGTTTAAGAAATTAGATCGATTGATGATTAACGATTAAGTATTATGTACGACACCATGTCTACGTTAGATACTTGCTATTTCATATATTTTTTTAACTAAAATTCGTACATTTACATTTGTTTTTAGTTCTATGTGCATCATACAACGGACATAAAATTTAGATCTCTTACGAAAGTATATGAGTTTATCGTCCATGGGCTTACTCCATCATATGCCAAAAGTAAAAAATTGGAAGCATCCGAGAAAAAAGTTAGGGTATTTATATATACATACATATATATGTGTGTGTATTTGAATGATTTGATTGATCATATTTAAATCTAATTAATTATCTTAAATTTTGAACTCCCGGAAATTCCTATAGGAGAAACTTCTAAAAATGATGATAAAATGTTTTTAAACTCTATTCAAAAAATTGAATTTCAAAAATGGTATATCAATTTCAATTTAGTAATAGGAAAATTTCAAATAAATTTAGTTTCTCTATTAGACTCAGGAGCTGATCATAATGTTATTAGAGAAGGAGTCATACCATCAAAATATTATGAGAAAACTACAGAACAACTTTACACTGCTAATTCTACCCCCTTAGATGTCAGATATAAGTTATCAAAGGCTCATATTTGTAATAATGGTTATTGTTTCAAAAATGTTTTTACATTAGTAAGAGATATTTCCCATGACATGATTTTAGGTACCCCTTTTTTAACTCAAATTTATCCCTTTGTTACAAATGATAAAGGTGTCTCTACCTCTATTCATTGTAGAACCATAGTCTTTCCTTTTATAACTCCTGTCAAACAAAAAGAAATTTATTTATTACAACAGTCTTCTATTTTCCGTCAAATAAATATTTTAAGTAATAAGAAAAATCATATTAATTTTCTTAAAGAAGAACTTCCTTATCAAAGAATTGAAGAACAGTTGAAAACTGAACATATAGTAAGAAAAATAAAAGATTTAGAAGAATTATTTATTAAAGAAATATGTAGTAATCTACCAAACGCTTTCTGGGAAAGGAAACAACATGTTGTTGATCTCCCTTACGAAAAAGATTTTCATGAAAGAAACATACCAACCAAGGCTAGACCTATACAAATGAATGTGGAATTTTTAAAACATTGTCAAACAGAGATTAAAGATCTTTTAGATAAAAAACTAATTAGACCTTCGAAATCCCCTTGGAGTTGTTCTGCATTCTATGTTGTAAAGCAAGCAGAATTAGAGAGAGGAGTCCCTAGGATAGTAATTAATTACAAACCATTAAATAAAGTTCTCCAATGGATTAGGTATCCTATCCCAAATAAAAGAGATTTAATTAACAGACTTCATTCTGCTAAAGTATTTTCAAAATTTGATTTAAAATCAGGATTTTGGCAAATTCAGATATCTGAGAAAGATAGATATAAGACCGCTTTTACTGTCCCCTTTGGACATTATGAATGGAATGTCATGCCTTTTGGTCTCAAAAATGCTCCTTCTGAATTTCAAAGAATTATGAATGATATTTTTAACTTCTATAGTACATTTAGTATTGTTTATATTGATGACATTCTCATTTATTCTGAAAATTTAGACCAACATTTTAAACATTTGTAGACATTTTTTAATATAGTTAAGAAAAATGGATTAGTTGTTTCTGCTACAAAAATGAAATTATTTCAAACATCTGTTAGATTTCTAGGACATGATATTAATAAAGGATTTATCAAACCTATCAACAGAGCAATTAGTTTTACTGATAAATTCCCAGATGTCATTAAGGATAAAACTCAACTTCAAAGGTTTTAAGGTTGCTTAAATTATATCTCAGATTTTTTCCCAAACCTTAGGCAAGAATGTCAGCCACTTTACCAAAGACTTAGGAAAAACCCTCCTCTTTGGACAGATAATCATACTAAGGTAATTAGGAGTATTAAAGAAAAAGTCAAATCATTACCCTCTCTAGGAATACCCCATCCAAATGCATTTATGATAGTTGAAACAGATGCCTCTGATATAGGATATGGTGGAATATTAAAACAAAAAATTAATAACAAAGAACAGTTAGTTAGGTTTCATTCAGGTATCTGGCTTGGACCTCAAAAGAATTATTCTACAATTAAAAAAGAGATTCTTTCAATTGTTTTACGTGTTTCAAAATTCCAAAATGATTTGTACAATAAGAAATTTTTATTAAGAATAGATTGTAAATCTGCTAAAGAAGTTTTAACCAAAGATGTTCAAAATTTAGTTTCTAAACAAATTTTTGCGCGGTGGCAAGCTATTTTATCAGTTTTTGATTTTCAAATTGAATATATCAAAGGAGAGAATAATTCTCTTCCAGATTTTCTTACTCGTGAATTTTTACAAAATAATTAAATTCTGCAGATGGAGAAAAACAAACCCAAACCAAAATCCAAAGTTCAGTCCTCTAAAGACTATGAAAGTCCAGATTCAAAAAGTCTTGTTAGAATGTCAGTTACGCCATTTCCAAAACTTCCTTCAAACAGTCCATCCACTTCAAATAAATTCAACCCTCTTGCCAATATCCCAGAATTACCTTTCAAATCGTTACTTGCTTCTCCTTCAAAACCCACAAATATTACACTCATAAATGATCCAAAAGATAAAGAAGAAGAATTCAAATATACATACAAGGCTTGGATGGAAGAAATAGGGCTCACACCCTATATTGAAATTCCTAGTGATCTGATTCAAAAAGATTACATCCGATCTAGATTTCAGTTATTCCATAATGACTCTCAGTACTGGGAGTCTGACTATTTTCAAAAGACTCAAAGATTTTATGAACTCATCCTGGTAGATACCAACTCTGTTGAAATATCTCATACCAGGAATGGACAAAATCAAATTACTTTTTCCAAATGTGTCATTAAACATGTTTTTAATCAAACTACTTTTGGCGGGATGACCTGTCACATAAATTTTTCTATAAGATTTGTTCCTAAAGAATTTAATTACATTGATTACAAAAATGCTTGGTATAGAACTTTCTATATCAGACCTTTTACACATTCATGGTTTTTTATTTTTCATTCTGATTGTTCTAAGGATTTCCCTATTTGGTTTTACGAATGGTGGAAAAAATTAGGCTCAGAAATTTCAATTTTACCTCAAACAGTAAAAAATGGTTTGGCAGTTTTTGCAGAAAATGCTAATATGCCAAATTTCAAAAAATCAATTTGTTTTCATGCTGAATTCAAAGTCCCATGGATTCTTGCTTGGGATTTTCAATTTAGAAAATGTTACCCAGATCCAACTCCATATTCATTAGTCCGTTCAATCAGAATCAATGGTGGACCAAATATCAACAAGATCTCTGCTCAGAAAGGAATATCAAACACTTTTTACTCACAGGTGAAAAGGTCAAATACCAAGGTGACTCTACCATTGATTCCAAATCCAAAGGCAAAGCAAAAGAAGAAATTCCAACAGATGACCAGCAAAGGTTTTTTGAAGTTTTCAAAAATAATCCTCATCTCAAAGACGAATTTTTTGAATACTTATCTCAAAAATCTACAAAATCAGAAAAGTCCGTGACTTCAGACCCATTTGGTGGACCTTGTTCTCAAAACCCTGACGATGCTTTTGACATGTGAAGAATAGGACAAAACTTTCAAAGGAGAATTATTTTACTTTTTCAAAAGAGGAAGACACTTTTCAGAAGATAAGATGCTCACAAGGACAATTATTTCAAAGATGCTTCATCATGCTTGACAGCTCAAAAGGAAAGAATCCGAGGAAATTCACATTCGCTTCAAATTCAAATTCAAATTCAAATTCCACTCAAATGTAGTTTTTAGGCTTGTATAAATAACCCCTCAAATGTAAAGGGAAGAGTGTGCCTTTTCTACCCTCTGTATACTCTCTAAAAAACCCCTCCATCTTTAATCTGCAGTTCGGTTGTTTTAAAGCTTTGAAGATTACTTCCTGTTTCAAATTGTAAGAACTCATATTTAAATAAAAGCTTATTTTATTCATATGCGTAGTATTTCACATACTCATTTATATTTCAATACTTATGAGTATTTTAATTCTGAATATTTAAGATACAAGGATTTATGTGAAAAGTTTCCTTGGTGTTATTATTGTTTTGTACTAAGAGATTTCTATTACGAGAAAAGAAATCGTTACCTTGTCATAACCGCTGCATAATGTCTAAACTTAAAAAAGATTTTAAGAAGGTTTACATAGTTTTTAATTATCTTTGCTTATTTTACAAAGATTTACTTGAGAAAAACCCTCATAATCCTCATTTTAAGAGACTATATGATTTTTTCAAACAAAAAAGAGATCAAATTATTTTAGTAAGTACTGCATAATGTTTAAGAAATTACTCATTTCACTGTTCATATTCTCTCTTATCTGTTTAGAAAAACTATTTCAAATTATCTTAGAAACTCTAATTTTAATTATCCTATCTTTCAATTTAATTTTAACGATCCTTTCAAACTTGGTATCAGAGCCAGATACCTAAACGTAGAAACTTCAAAGTTTAATAACCCTTTAGGATTCTTTAAGTATCAAAAGACTAAGTTAGCTTAAACTTAGTTGTTGGACTATCGTTGGTAAGCCTATTTAGGTGTTGGTCAGCCGTGTTTTAGGTGGTCCCACTGTAGGTGTTCCCGATTCGACCCGACTAAATTAAGTTCATTTAGTTGATTGAGCTTAGAAAATTCTGATGGCTATTAGGCTTAGAAATTTTCTGCATTCAGGTTCTAGTTCTAGAAACCATAGTATTATACATAGTAATGAAACTCATATGCCTATTAATTATTCAAATTGGACTATTCCAGAAGAACAAATAGAAAATATATACCAAATAGGTTTAACAGATTTTAAAACAGCTTTCTCTGTTAAAACCCATGAAGAAACCATTTCAATTCAAGAAGAATCTCAAAGTATACCTCTTCTAAATAGATATACGATTAAAAAATATTTAGAAAAAGGTTATAGATATATTCATATAGGATTAGTTCAAGTAGCTGTCAAACCTTTAGTTCACGCAAGTGTTGACACTCCTATATATTTAGCCCTTAGAGATAAGAGACTTAAGAGATATCAAACTTCTTTACTTTCAATGGTTCAAACTAATATATGTAATGGTCCAATATATTTTAATTGTTCTCCAAACTTTTCTGTTGATCTTACTGATCCAATGATTTTAGAATCTTTAATTTTAGATGTTCAAATTCAAGGTGATGAATTTCATCTTTGTAAGAATTTTGCTATTATATTTAGAGTTTATTTTAGACTTATGTCTTCTCAAATTAATCCAAAATTTAATAGGTTCCCTACGTCAAAAGATGAAACTGTAGTGTTACAGATTGATGCTGAAAAACCCACTGTTTTTACTCCAAAAAGATTAAAATGGAATGAAATAACTATTCCTCAGGAATTCTTAATTAGTAATCCTCAACCTCCTAGGAATATAACTAGGACAGAAGTTTCACAAATCATAGAACAACCAGACGGGAAAGTGAGTATTAAATTTCATCCTCAAACAGATAGGAAATACCTAAGATCTAGTTCTTTTAGCTCTTTTAGATCTTTTAGAGAACCTGAGATTGTTAAACCAGATTATAGTAATTTAAATACATCAGAAAATTCTAGACAATCTTTTTCAGGATATTCAAATTATAGGTTTAAACCTCCTATTCCCGAACCCCAAAGAAATAATCAACCTAATTACTCGCCTCCTATTTCCCCTACTAATTCAGATTTTCTTAATGTAATAACTTCAGATAAAGAATTCAAACCAGACTTTGAATACTTAAATGAAGAATTAAATGATGATTATCATAAAGAAAGAAGACGTTGGTTCCTTAAATTAGATAAAGATATACAACAAAGATTAACTGAAGAATGGAAAAAAGAAATGAAAAAATTAAAATCAAACTTTTTATTTTTTAGTTTCTTAACTGTTTTCTTTTCAAAAGAAGGAATAAATGATTATCAAAAGAAATCTACCATAGAAGTTAATACAACTCTTCATAAAAAATGGACTTTAGAAAATAATGAGTTTGTTAATTCTGTTCACCCTCCTCTTCAATTAATTAAATTACAAACTCAGAAAGGTGAAATTGTTGCTGACCCTTTTAAAAGAGGAAAAGATGCTAAAGAACCTATTAATGGTGAAGATATTCATAGAATTATACAACAAAACAATTATTCTAATTGTTGGATAAGGATGAAGATGAAGGCACTAAAGAAAGTTTTGATAAGGGAGGTTTTGATGCATTCCAAAACTTCAAAGATTGGCTAAGTATGGAGTAACTTAGCTGATAAACTTATCAAGGAATTTTGACTAAGTAATGAAGACATCAGAAGAGTCAAAGTTTCAAGGTCCAAGACTTCTGATCTGCTGAAGTAAAGTTATCAGACTAGTGAAGATGAGCCGACTCAAATCAGATTTGTTCAAGTTTGAGATCAGCCGAGTTCACCATCAGACTTATACTTTCGTCAGCCAAGTGAAGAAGATCATGAAGTTTTCCCAACGGTAATAAATGCCCCTTGGTGTAATAAATGCTGAAGTACGAGGATATTTAAGACAAATGATTGAAGAAAAGCTTCGCATCAGCCGAGTGCATTTAATGCTGCCTGCAGAATAGTATTGTTCATAGTACGGACAGACTGTAAAAGAGCCGTTCGCGGATTTTAAGGACCAGTACTCGAGGAATTTGAATCCTGTCTCTCTTCAACGGACACTTTTCAATCCTCAAGTATAAATAGCTGAAAGAGACGAAGAAGAAACAAGCAACACAATCTCTGAGAAATTTTCGAAGCAAAATTCTTTAAGTCTCAAGAACAGCTCACTCATCAGCTGAGTCATTTGTTGACGAAAGCAGAGTTGAAGAATCAAGAAAAATACATCTTCTGAGTGATTTTGTAAACAAGAGTGTTGTGCGGAGTTGTGATCCATCTTTGTGAGTGATCAAACTTCAGAGAATAGGTTTTCTGTGTGATTTCCTATTGCGAACTTGTGGTCGTTTCATTTGTTGTTCGACGCAAGCAGAGTATACTGTAAACTTTGTGATTATAGTATAACCCAAGATCTGTGTGACTTGGAAGAGTGGACTAAAGGATATTCAAATCCATATAACCACTATAAAAATTACTTGTGTTTTTGCATTGCTTTTAAATCTGCATAATTTCTGTTTGCATAAAAACACGTTAAGGTTAACTGTTTGAAAAAGAGTTAAAAAGGAGTTTATAAAACTGGGGAAACGTTTTTCAAACTGCTAAGATTACTTGTGAAAAACACTTTGAAAAGCCGCTGCAAGTACTCTAAGTATTAAAACTGATTTTAACAAAATCAGCTAAGTAACTATCAGACGAGTGGTCAACAGACCTGTTCAAAGATTTGTTCGCGAACAGAATTGTAACTTACTAATCTGATCAGCTTAGTCTGTTCAATTAAAGTAAAGTTTTAAAGTTAAAATTGAATGAAAATTTTAAAGAGGTTTATTCACCCCCCCCCCCTCTAAACCTCTTCTGACCACTTGGGACCAACAAGTGGTATCAGAGCAGGTGGTTCATTAGAATCAGCTGCCTGATCAACGAGCTTGATCCAAATGTTTTTCAAAGGTTTTCAATACTTTTCAAAAGAGCATCTTTTTGAAAAATCAAAACTTTTTGAAAAATGGATTGTATCAGCCATGTTCCCCACATTGCTGGTATGTCTTTTGAAGACTGGAAGATTAGAATGGAAATCTTTCTAGCAGCCTATAATGACAACATGTACACATGTATCATTAAAGGTCCATTCAGATTCACAAAGACCATAAAGATCAATGAAGTAGATACGGTTGTGGAAAAAGACCTTCACGAGATGACTCCAGAGGAAATCAAGCTTTACAATCTAGATAAAGTTGGGAGATTCATCATGACTAAAGCCCTGGATAATGATCGGTTTGACAAAGTCAAACATTGCAAAACTGCAAAGGAGATGTGGGACAAAGTCAGAGATATGAGCGAAGGCAATGATGCTATTAAAGAGCATCAGCTCACTGTTGCCTTGGAGAAACTTGACAACTTCAAGATGAAGTCTGGAGAAACCATTGATCAAATGGATACCAGATTCACCAGGACTCTGAATGAAGTTTTAAAGTTGGGAAAGACCTTCACTGACAAAGAGATCACTGTCAGAGTACTAAAGGCCCTACCTCCAAAGTTCAACATGAAAGTTACAGCAATGGAAGAATCAAGGGATTTGGGAAAAATCTCTCTTACTGAGCTGTTTTCTGTACTCAAGGCATTCGAGTATAAACTGCCTAGAATGGGAATTGAAGAAACCTCAACTTCAGGACCCACAGCTGCATTGGTTGCTGCTGAAAATCAAAGAAGACCAGCACAGAAAAGCAAAGATGTGGACTCATCTGACGAAGCATCACTACTCAACAAGAAGGAGTACACTGCTGGAGATGTTGCACTGTTGATGAACAATTTCAAGAAGTTCTACAAGAGAAAAATGAAGAACAAATACAACAATGCTTCTTCTTCTAAACCTAACTTTTCTTCTCAAGATAAAGATGATTATAAATCAAAACTAATGTGTTACAACTGCAGGAAATTGGGACACTTCATCAAAGACTGTCCATATCCAAAAGCAGAAAAGTACACTGAAGAGGAGAAGAAAGTAAGAAAAGAAAGAAAGCATCAGAGAGGCAAGGCTATGATGGCTGAAGCAGAAAAGCTTGCTGCTGTCTACTCATCTGATTCAGATTCAGACACGTCTGATGAAGAATCGTCTGATGAAGAAAAACCTGCTCTCCTCTGCCTAATGGCAAAGGAATCTGATGACTCAGAGGATGAGGTAACTCCTCAAGATAATGAACTATTTAATTCTCTAGAGCAAATGATGTTGAATAATACTACTATTGCTGGAGAATTTGTTAAGCTTAAGGAAGAGATGATATTGCTAAAAGAGCAAAATAGTTCACTGAAACTTTTAGCTGAAAAGCCAAAAGAATCAGCTGAATATAAACAGCTTGAGCAAGAATATGAGTCTCTGAAAGCTGAATGTGAGGTCTATAAAGGAAAAATCATGGAACTTGAGAAAATTATTGAGTCTCATGATAAGTCAACTGTTGCATCCATGCATACATCTAGTAAACAGGAGACACCTTTAGAAAAGGATAAACTAGAATTGAACCATACTGAAAAATTCATTTCTGCTGACAATAGTAAGGTCATTCTGTATGTTCAAACTTCTAAACCTACCTCATCTGAGAAAGTGGTAAAGGAGAAGAAATCTCCTAAGGCTAAAAAGAGCAAAGTGCCTAATGTAGGAAAACAGACTAGTAAGCCTAAACAGAAGAGTCCTAGGAAGTCATCTGATAAGGCTAAAACTAATCAGACTAGTGATAAAGCTAAGTCGTCTGTTAAAGAGCAAGCATCTAGTAAACCAAAGAAGCATAAAAACAAGAAAAATCAAAATGCTTGGTATGGAAATGAGTCATATTATGTGCAGCCTGCTGCATATCATCCTATGTATCATGCACCTCAATTTCCTGGTTACTATGCACCTTACCCTGCTCATCCAATGCATGCATATCCTGCATATCATGCACCTTACCCTGCTTATGAACATTATTCATATCATACTGATCATCAACATGACTTATCTGATAACTATGATAAAAATGAAGCTGTTCATGCTCCTAAAACTCAGAAGCCTAAGAAGCCTAAGACTTCAACATCTTGGGTTGTCAAAGGTGGAACTAATCCTTCAGAACCCTCTCAATAAGGGTACCTAAAACAATTTTATTTTTGTTTTGTAGGTTAGGATTAGGAGTAGGAGTAAAGTAGAGAAGATCTGGTACTTGGACAGTGGATGTTCAAGGCACATGTGTGGAAACATACATGAGTTGACTGATGCAGTTGCTGTGGATGGTCCAAGTGTTACATTTGGAGACAGCAAAGAAGGCAAGATTAAAGCTAAAGGAAGGATAATCAAGGGAAACATAGAGATATCTGACGTCTCATATGTCAAAGGCCTAAAGTATAATCTGCTGAGCATAAGTCAATTTTGTGACAAAGGATATTCAGTCATCTTCTCAACAGATAAGTGCTACGTTGAACAGATTGGTACAAAGAAGGTAATTTTATCTGGAAGACGACAAGGAAATATCTACATAGTCGACTGGGATTCTGTTGACAAGAATTCAAGTGTTTGTTTGGTGGCATCTGCACCAAGTGAAGTCAGTTGGCTATGGCACAAGAGAATGAATCATTTAAACTTCAAGACCATAAACAGATTAATCAAGAATGATTTGGTAGAAGGGATTCCAAAAACAGTCATGAGCAAAGACAAGCTCTGTGACGCATGTCAGAAGGGTAAACAAATCAAGTCATCTTTCAAAAGCAAGAAGCATCAATCTTCTGAAAGAATATTGGAGCTACTACATATGGACTTATTTGGACCCATTGATCCAGTCAGCAATGGTGGAAAGAAATACTGCCTAGCTGTTGTGGATGATTATTCAAGATATACTTGGGTGATTTTCATGAAAAAGAAAAGTGAAACCAAGGAACATCTTACAAATCTGATGGAACTGATCCAGAATGAGAAGAGTATCAAAATATTGAAGATCAGATCAGATAGAGGGACAGAGTTTACAAACTCTACTGTTGAAGAGTATTGTAACATCAAAGGAATACATCATGAGTATTCAGCTGCTAGAACCCCTCAACAGAATGGTGTTGCTGAAAGGAGAAACAGAACACTAAATGAAGCTGTCAGAACCATGATAGCTGAAGCTAAGCTGCCACAAAGATTTTGGGCAGAAGCAACAAACACAGCATGCTTTACCCAAAACAGATGTATGATCAACAAAAATCAGAACAAGACTCCATATGAAGTTTGGAACAACAGAAAACCAAACATTCATTACTTTAAGATTTTTGGTTGTAAATGTTTTGTATTGAATAATGGGAAAAATCACCTTACTGCATTTGCAGAAAAGGCTGATGAAGCTGTCTTTGTAGGATACTCATCTGTTAGTAAGGCTTACAGAGTTTTTAACAAAAGAACATTACTAATAGAAGAATCTATCCATGTAGTATTTGATGAGCCAAGTCAATCTTCTGAAAAGAATCAAAATGTTAATCAAGATCTGTCTACCGATTTACAGAAGCCAGACATTGGAAGAAATGAAGAATATGTTCCCATCATACTACCTAATCAAAGTTCAGCTGCTAACTCAAGTGCTGTTCAAAATCACAGTGCTGATTGTCTAACAGACGAGTTGCAAACAGCTGACAGACCAGAGACTGTTCAACAGACTACAAATGTTCAACAGACTACTACTGGAACTCCAACAGTAGTGTTGCAAGATCAAGACAGAGGACAACATCCTGATCTACAACCTGATCTCAGATGGCTCAAGAATCACCCACCTGAATTAGTCATTGGTGATCCTTTAGATAGAGTGAAAACAAGAAGAGCTGCTGCACAAGATGCCATGTTTGTCACATTTCTATCTCAAATAGAGCCTAAACAAATTGAAGAAGCTCTCAATGATTCCTTCTGGATAGAAGCTATGCAAGAAGAGTTGAATCAATTTGAAAGGAATGAAGTCTGGTACTTAGTTCCTAGACCAAGTCATCAAAGAGTAATTGGCACTAAGTGGGTTTTCAGAAATAAAATGAATGAAGATGGTGTTGTCACCAGAAACAAAGCAAGACTAGTGGCCAAAGGTTATTGTCAAGAAGAAGGAATTGACTTTGATGAAACATTTGCACCAGTAGCAAGACTTGAAGCAATCAGACTGTTTCTAGCCTATGCTGCTTACAAGAACTTCACTGTCTATCAGATGGATGTGAAGTCTGCTTTTCTCAATGGAGAATTGCAAGAAGAAGTGTACGTTGAACAACCTCCTGGATTTGAAGTCTATCAAGAAGAGGACAAAGTTTATCGTCTGAAGAAAGCTCTCTATGGACTGAAACAGGCTCCAAGAGCATGGTATGATACCCTATCTGATTTTCTTTTAATTAAAGGATTTCGAAAAGGTAAGGTAGATAAAACCTTGTTCACAATTGAATGGGAAAATCATATATTACTTGTGCAAATATATGTGGACGATATTATTTTTGGTTCAACTAACCAACAGATGTGTGATAAGTTCTCCAAGCTGATGCAGAATAAGTTTGAAATGAGCATGATGGGTGAACTTAATTATTTTCTTGGATTGCAAGTCAGACAGTTGCCTGATGGAATATTCATCAGCCAAGCAAAATACACAAGAGATCTGTTCAAGAAATTTGGTATGGAAACTAGCTCTACTGCTACAATTCCTATGTCTACAAGTCTTCGTTTGGATAAAGATGAAGATGGCAAATCAGTGGACATAACCAAATATAGAGGCATTATTGGATCATTGTTGTATCTAACAGCAAGCAGACCTGATATAATGTACTCAGTTGGAGTCTGTGCAAGATTTCAATCAAACCCCAAAGAATCTCATCTCTTAGCTGCCAAGAGGATATTGAAATATGTTAAAGGCACTTAAGAATTGGGATTGTGGTATCCTAGAGAATCTGGATTTGAACTCATTGGTTATTCAGATTCAGACCTTGCTGGCTGCAAGATTGACAGAAAAAGCACAACAGGTGCCTGTCAGTTCTTAGGTAGTCGTCTGATCTCATGGATGAGTAAGAAACAGACCTCAGTTTCTATATCTACTGCTGAAGCTGAATATATAGCTGCTGGAGCGTGCTGTGCACAGATACTTTGGTTGAAACATCAACTAGAGGACTACAACATCAAGATCAGTGGAATTCCAATCTACTGTGATAATACAAGTGCAATCTCTCTTACTCAGAACACTACAAGTCATTCAAGGACTAAGCATATTGAGATCAAGCATCACTTCATTAGAGATCATGTGGAAAAAGGCAATGTAATGATTGAGTATGTTCATACAGACAATCAGATTGCTGATATTTTCACTAAACCTTTAAGTGAAGTTAGGTTTTCAACTCTAAGAGCTGAGCTAGGACTACTTAATTTGGAAGCATAAGCTGAGGGGGAACTCATCAGAAGACTGAAGTTCAACAGCTTAGTTATTCGTTATTATCTTCAAGGATTAACTTGATAGGATAGTGCCCTGCAAGCCAGTTCTGTTAGCTTGTAATAAATCTATCCTGTATGAAACGATCTTTGATTTTATAATAATACGCATGTTTATTTATATATGTATAAGGATAAACAATGGCCAACTTCATCTTTCGCGAATACATTTAAGCGATTGGTTGAAACCCTTAGATTACATTTGACTATGGGACGATTCACTTCAGTACTGAGTGCAATCATGAAACAGTCTCAAAGGTCGTAATCTTAAAAGTGTTCCAAGTCATAGATTCCGAACGAGACGGGGTATCGTAGGAATCGCCAAGACTTGTACAAGTATGCATGATTCACATGGAGTGAATTTGTAGTGTTTCATGAGCAAGGAATTTGAGTCCAGTGCATACGAGTAGGTGGTTCAATGGAGGATTGAACGCATCGAACGACCCGAACAGAGAAACCCATTGTGGAAGCGCATGACGCACATCGGTGATGGGATGTTTCTCAAAGGAATATAATAGTGTACGATTTAGTCCTTTGACTTGAGGTGCTAGGGCGAATTCGGTGCATGGAAGTGCGTACTTAGATCTAGGTATAGGCCACGTAGCTTGGTCATAACATGCCTAGGTTGGGTGCGTATGGACATGTACGCGAGTGGTTAGTACCGATATGGAATCTATTGACTCACTGTAATGAGTGAGAGAATTTCCTATACGATTCTTAGATAATATATCCAAGGAATCTGCGGCCGCAGTCGGTGACTAATTTGGAAAGGGATTTCCAAATTTAGAAAGGTCACAAAGGTATATTATCCTGAATTAGAAAGTATAGCTATCGAGACAAATTTAGAGGTGCCGATTAATTCACACACCCTAAGTCTTGATCGGGAATATTAGTCGATAGAAGGACCGTATGTACATGGTAATTATATGAGACGAGGTTCACAAATATCAATTCACCTGATATTGGGCTTCATGGGCTTGTGGCTAGACATCGACCATGAAGTGTGGGTACTCCTGAATTAATAAAGGATTTAATTCTAGGAGTGGTTAATTAAAGGTTGTTTAATTAACCGGAACAATTTATTGTTCATAAATTAAATCACGAAGGATTCGTGGGCCTGCTGCCAGTTGATGGTGAACCCAGAGGGTCACACACAATACAATTGGACGGTGACTGTTATAAAAGGAAATGAAAGGAACTAATTGATTTAAAGGTAATTAAATCAATTAAATGAATTAAGAGTATTTAATTCAAGTGGGAGAATTAATTAATTGGCTGACTTAATTAATTAAATACTTAATTGAGTTGCTAATTAATTATGCGAAAAGAAATATTGATTTAAATGGACTGGGCATTTAATTAAAGCAGTTTAATTAAATGAAGGATTGCAAGACATGGGCTTCTATTAATTAAAGCCCATAAGGAGTCTTGCAAACCCTAGGTCAGAAGGAGTCTATAAAAGGGGAACTACTTGAGCTAAAAAGCTAACACCCTAAGAGAAAAACCCTAGCCTCCCTCTGCCTAAAAGCGCCGCCCCCTCTCCAAGCTAGAAACCCTAGCTGCTAGCCGCCGCCGCCACCATAAGCCGCCGCCACTGTGCTGCCGTGAGCTCCCTGGTGCCGCCGCCGCCGTGATCTCCCCTTCCATTGTATTAGATCTTGATTTGTCAAGAGATCTCATACAATCCTTCAATAACAAATCTCCTGCATCGAGTTCTGAGCCTAAGATCTTGAGGTGTTGCCAGAATCCAATTGGTGTGGACTATCCCTGGAGGTGAGACACTTGGATCACTCCTGTGAACCGGATCAGAATCAGAATCGAAGACCGGAGGTTTCCACCACCTTGCCTGTGGTGAGGTATATCGCAAAAACCCCCTTTGTTAATTCATTGTGTGCGTTTTTGTTTAAGTTTTTGTATACATAATATGGAGACATCTTTTATGGGACCATTGGATACCTCGAAAAATTTTAAATTCCGCACTTTGTTGTCTGACAAATCGAGCGATATCCCAACAGTGGTATCAGAGCCAACTCCATTATTATTATACAAAAGCCTGAACATAATTGTGTTCACCATATATGTTTAATTATATGTATGAGAACACGTGATAATTATGTTCTGTAAGTTGATTCTTGCTTGTTATGACTAGATCTATCAATGGGTAAAACTGCTTTTCTAGATCTGTGCCGTTTTTATAGTTTTTGAAAACTTCAGGACTTTTGGGGCAGAAATCGCAAATCAGGGTTTTTGGGGGCTGAAAATTCGAAATTTTTGAAATCTGAAAATCTGAAAATTCTGGACTGTTTTTGCAATTCTGGTCGCACAGTTTTTGGGGTCGTTTTGCAATTTCTGAAAACTTAGGGGCTGTTTTGCAATTACCGAAACTTGAGGGGTCAATTTGAAAAATTGAAAATTTTCAAAATTCAAAATTTTATTTTCTGGTCTGCTGCCCGAAACTGCCCAGGGGTGTTTTTGTAACTTTTTAAAAGTTTTGGGGTCAAAGTGCAATTTTCGAAAGTTGAGGGGCCGAAAATGCAATTTTCAAAAGTTGAAAAACAGATTCTGAAATTGAGCAGAAAATTAATTTTTGTTTACCCGGATATTTATTTTGTCATAATTAGTAGTGACTAAAAAAGCAAGAATCATAGGAATTAGTTTTAAAAGGATGTTTTAAAATTAAGATAGAAGAAAGTAAAGGATGTTTACATGTTTCTTGCTCTACGTGAACTGTTTACGTGGTTTTCGATCGAGACGAGCCTTGACCTTAGGGTAGATGTGATTGGTTTAATTTATTGCTTGGTTTTTATTGGGCCTGCGAGCCTATTATTATTTTTGGGCCACTTTGAGCCTTTGTAATAGATTAGGGCTTTACTGCTTTCCTAGTTTAGGATGGAGGCCCATTTACAAGCAAGGTGGGAGCCCAAGAAGATAAGAAGGCCATGTATGCATGGTACAATGTGTAATAGCATAGGGCCTGTTTGAGAACCCTTTAGATTGACCAATTGGGCCAACATCAATTGGCTCGATGATGGCCCACATAGGAGGCTCCCGATCGAAAACATATTGTGGTAGTATGCATGCTAGGCTTGTATGGCTTTTATTTATTTGTCGATTTATATTTGGCTACGCGCTAGAATCTAGATCGTAATAAAAGATAAAGCATAACTGAATCGGTGAGATCTCGAGGAGAGTTAGCATAACTTTCAAAACCAGAAACCCCCTCTCGAATTAAATATTAAGTCATATTGGATTAAAATAAAATGAAGTATTTATATAAATCCAAGCCTTCCATCAATAGGAACTAACGTATGTTGTCTACTTATCGATAGAGGTGATCCAGAGTCTGGCACCCGAGTCGAAGAAAGGGACAATACGTGAAATTCCTTGACTCCTGTTTTAACTAAACATGACAAGGGTGAGGACTGGTCGGGATGTGAGGATCGACCGATAACTAGTTACGGAGAACTCACGACCGGGCCCGTTGCTCATCACGATTGATGGGTTAGACTTAACGATTAGTAACACTTATGATGTAGCAGTGCTAGATAAGTGCGAAAGCCGAGGCAAAATAAGCTTGAAGGTTGTGGAGTAACACAATTGGTAAAATGTATACCTACCTGGAGAATTGGTTGTATGGCCACGAGTCGTGGGTGCAATTAATTGCTGCTGGGACGTCAAGACCTACTAGGAATTAAAATTCCCGAGCAATCAAAGGGGTGATTGTTTCGATAAAATAGTGGGAGAACTTTTTCGAAAATAAGTCCAAATTCGATAATTATAAGTATTAGGCATAAGATCAGTTAGCTAAATGTTGTCTTCTTTCCAATTGTAGATATTAAGTACAATGTCTAAGAATCCATTATCTGTTATCCTCGACGCAAACAAATTGAATGGCTCAAACTTTGTTGACTGGCTGAGAAATCTCAGAATCGTCCTCGACTCCGAGCGACGTAGCTATGTGCTCGATACACCCATGCCTGCTGCACCCGCAGCACGAGCTACTGAGGAACAACGAACCGCCCATGCTAAAAGGGTTGATGATGATCTTCAGGTTCGATGTCTCATGCTAGCTTCGATGTCGAATGAACTGCAGAAACAGCATGCTGCTATGCCGCTTGCTAGAGAGATACTTCTCCACCTCCAGCAGATGTTTGGAGAGAGGTCTCGTACCGAAAGGTTCGCGACCACTAAGGAGTTGTTTTATCTCAAGATGGCTGAGGGAAGCAGTGTCAAGGATCACTGTCTGCGTTTCATCAACCTGGTTGAAAAACTAGGGCGATTGGAAGTAGATTTGCACGCTGATCTTAGCACTGACCTCCTTCTCCATACGCTGCCCCGTTCTTTTGACCAGTTCGTGTTGAACTTCAACATGGAGGACAGAACCCTTGCCCTTCACGAACTGACCAATTTGTTGGTAACGGCAGAATCGACTCTCAAGAAAGAGAAGCCGGTAATGATTGCACACCAATCGAAGGCTGCAAAGCCCAAGAGAGGTAAGAAGAAGAAGAAGGTAGTTTCTTCGAAGGCAATCAAAAAGGTGGTTGAAAAGAAGCGCAAGAGCCCAGAAGACGAATGTTTCCACTGCAAGAAAGCAGGGCACTGGAAAAGGAACTGCCCAGACTACCTAAAGATGAAATTGGTAGCCAAAGGTATTTTCTTGGTTGAAGTTAATATTTCTATTAACTGTGCATCGTGGGTGTTAGACACCGCAGCAGGTTCTCATATCTGCAATGATTTGCAGGTGATGGGAGCAGTAAGATACCTGAAGCCCGGGGATAGAATCCTGCGTTTTGGAAACGGTGCTAGGATCGCCGCTGAGGCTATTGGGGACGTCGAATTGGTTTTAGGAAATTTTACTTTGGTTTTAAGGGATTGTCTGTACGTACCAACAATAATTAAGAACATCATTTCTATACCAATGCTAGACATTGATGGTTTTAATTTTTCCATTCAAAATGGATCTTTATGCATATTTAAAGGTGGTTTAATGTATGCTTGTGGTACTTTGATGGATGGTCTTTATTCCCTAGAACCTGTTAAATCCGACGTTATGCACATTCAATCTAGAAAAAGAAAATATGATAATCAAACTCCACAACTTTGGCACGCTAGACTTGGACATATTTCCAAGAGTAGGATCCAAAAGTTGGTTTCCTCTAAGGCTCTTGAAATAAAGAACTTGGATGAACTCCCAACTTGCGAATCTTGTCTCAAAGGAAAGATGACCAAATCACCCTTCACAGGGAATCCTGAGCGAACCAAACAAACATTGGATTTAATCCATACTGACGTTTGTGGACCATTGAGTGTCAATGCGAGAGGAGGATTCTCTTACTTCGTAACATTCACCGACGATTTTAGTCGTTATGGATATGTGTATCTTATGAAACACAAATCCGAAACTTTTGAGAAATTCAAAGAGTTTCGAATGGAAGTTGAGAATCAACTTGGACATAGTATTAAAGCACTTCGTTCTGATAGAGGTGGTGAGTACTTAAGCCAAGAATTCCTTGATTATCTAAAAGAGAATGGAATTCTCGCCCAGCGAACTCCCCCTAGGACGCCCCAACTCAATGGAGTGTCCGAACGGAGGAACCGAACATTGTTAGACATGGTTCGTTCCATGATGAGCTTTGCTGACCTTCCCTTTTCGTTTTGGGGCTTGGCCCTATTAACTGCATCGAAGATATTAAACATAGTACCTTCGAAGTCAGTGCCAACAACGCCGCACCAAGTATGGTATGGTAAGGCACCCGTGTATTCGTATCTACGAGTATGGGGATCTCCTGCGTATGTAAAGAACAAGAAGGGAGATAAGCTAGATAGTAGATCTAGTTTGTGCAAATTTGTGGGGTATCCAAAGGAATCCATTGGATACCTGTTCTTCGATCCTAAAGAACGTAATACGTTCGTATCTAGGAACGCCCACTTCCTGGAAGAGGATTTCCTCTCCAACCGAAATGGGACAATCGTAGAACTTGATGAAGTCCAGGAATCGGACCCATCCTCACAAACAGTGGGAGCTGAACCAGAATTTACTGAACCTACTAGTACACCTACTCTTCGAAGGTCTGATCGAATTCGTAAGGAGCCAGAGCGATTTGGTTTCATTCACGAAAACGAAAGAGGCGATAATGATCCAAGGACCTATCAAGAAGCGATGTCAGACATAGACTCGGGTGCGTGGCTCGAAGCCATGCAATCCGAAATGGATTCCATGCATTCCAACAAGGTTTGGACCTTGGTTGATCCACCTGAGGGAACTATCCCTGTAGGATGCAAATGGATCTTCAAGCGTAAGCTTGGAATGAATGGAGAGGTTTTAACTCACAAGGCACGCTTAGTGGCGAAGGGGTATTCTCAAAGGCCTGGAATAGACTATGAGGAAACCTTCTCTCCCGTAGCGATGTCCAAATCCATTCGGATATTACTTGCCATTGCCGCATGGCATGATTATGAGATATGGCAAATGGACGTAAAGACCGCCTTCCTCAATGGAGACATTGACAAGGAGATCTTTATGCAACAACCTGAAGGTTTTGCGTCCAAAGGAAGTGAGCACAAATTGTGTAAACTTCAAAGGTCGATATATGGCCTCAAACAGGCATCCCGAACCTGGAACATACGATTTGATGAGACAGTCAAGGCATTTGGCTTCATCAAAAACGTATATGAACCTTGTGTGTACAAGAAGAATAGTGGGAGCACAGTACAATTCATTGTTTTGTACGTCGATGACATTTTGTTAATCGGAGACGATGTCAAGATGTTAGCGCAGACTAAAGCGTGGTTATCCGCGCAGTTCTCTATGAAAGATATGGGAGACGCATCTTACGTATTGGGAATCCGTATCTATAGGGATAGATCGAAGAAGATGATAGGACTCTCCCAATCTCAGTACATTAACACAATCTTGAAAAGATTCAAGATGGAAGAATCCAAGAGAGGATTGCTTCCAATGAGACATGGTATCTCTCTTTCTAAGTCTATGTGCCCTACAACTGACGAAGAAAAGACGAGAATGTCTCTCATACCTTATGCCTCTGCTATAGGGAGTATAATGTATGCGATGTTATGTACTCGACCAGACGTAGCACACGCTCTAAGTGTAACGAGCCGCTATCAGTCAAATCCAGGCGAAGAGCACTGGACTGCCGTAAAAGCAATCCTAAAGTACCTGCGAAGGACTAAGGATATGTTTTTGGTCTACGGTGGTAGTGGAGAACTGAAACTTGAAGGATTCACTGATGCAAGTTTCCAGTCTGATGTGGATGACTTCAAATCCAACTCTGGATACATATTCCGCATCAATGGTGGAGCAGTCAGTTGGAAGAGCTGTAAACAGTCTACCACTGCTGATTCAACCACAGAAGCAGAATATATCGCAGCATCAGATGCAGCAAAAGAAAGTGTATGGATGAAAAACTTCATCCAAGAATTGGATGTTGTTCCTAGCATTGCTGAACCTGTAGTCGTCTTCTGTGACAACAACGGGGCGATAGCTCAAGCGAAGGAGCCGAGATCACACCATCAATCCAAACACGTACAGAGGAAATACCACGTGATCAGGGAGATCATGGGTAGAGGTGACATGCACATGGAGTATGTCAAATCGGAAGACAACGTAGCTGACCCACTAACTAAGCCACTTTCACAAAAGGCGTTCGATAGTCATCTAGAGAAGATGGGACTTAGAACCGTAGGTGAATGGCTTTAGGGCAAGTGGGAGATTGATAGGATAGTGCCCTGCAAGCCAGTTCTGTTAGCTTGTAATAAATCTATCCTGTATGAAACGATCTTTGATTTTATAATAATACGCATGTTTATTTATATATGTATAAGGATAAACAATGGCCAACTTCATCTTTCGCGAATACATTTAAGCGATTGGTTGAAACCCTTAGATTACATTTGACTATGGGACGATTCACTTCAGTACTGAGTGCAATCATGAAACAGTCTCAAAGGTCGTAATCTTAAAAGTGTTCCAAGTCATAGATTCCGAACGAGACGGGGTATCGTAGGAATCGCCAAGACTTGTACAAGTATGCATGATTCACATGGAGTGAATTTGTAGTGTTTCATGAGCAAGGAATTTGAGTCCAGTGCATACGAGTAGGTGGTTCAATGGAGGATTGAACGCATCGAACGACCCGAACAGAGAAACCCATTGTGGAAGCGCATGACGCACATCGGTGATGGGATGTTTCTCAAAGGAATATAATAGTGTACGATTTAGTCCTTTGACTTGAGGTGCTAGGGCGAATTCGGTGCATGGAAGTGCGTACTTAGATCTAGGTATAGGCCACGTAGCTTGGTCATAACATGCCTAGGTTGGGTGCGTATGGACATGTACGCGAGTGGTTAGTACCGATATGGAATCTATTGACTCACTGTAATGAGTGAGAGAATTTCCTATACGATTCTTAGATAATATATCCAAGGAATCTGCGGCCGCAGTCGGTGACTAATTTGGAAAGGGATTTCCAAATTTAGAAAGGTCACAAAGGTATATTATCCTGAATTAGAAAGTATAGCTATCGAGACAAATTTAGAGGTGCCGATTAATTCACACACCCTAAGTCTTGATCGGGAATATTAGTCGATAGAAGGACCGTATGTACATGGTAATTATATGAGACGAGGTTCACAAATATCAATTCACCTGATATTGGGCTTCATGGGCTTGTGGCTAGACATCGACCATGAAGTGTGGGTACTCCTGAATTAATAAAGGATTTAATTCTAGGAGTGGTTAATTAAAGGTTGTTTAATTAACCGGAACAATTTATTGTTCATAAATTAAATCACGAAGGATTCGTGGGCCTGCTGCCAGTTGATGGTGAACCCAGAGGGTCACACACAATACAATTGGACGGTGACTGTTATAAAAGGAAATGAAAGGAACTAATTGATTTAAAGGTAATTAAATCAATTAAATGAATTAAGAGTATTTAATTCAAGTGGGAGAATTAATTAATTGGCTGACTTAATTAATTAAATACTTAATTGAGTTGCTAATTAATTATGCGAAAAGAAATATTGATTTAAATGGACTGGGCATTTAATTAAAGCAGTTTAATTAAATGAAGGATTGCAAGACATGGGCTTCTATTAATTAAAGCCCATAAGGAGTCTTGCAAACCCTAGGTCAGAAGGAGTCTATAAAAGGGGAACTACTTGAGCTAAAAAGCTAACACCCTAAGAGAAAAACCCTAGCCTCCCTCTGCCTAAAAGCGCCGCCCCCTCTCCAAGCTAGAAACCCTAGCTGCTAGCCGCCGCCGCCACCATAAGCCGCCGCCACTGTGCTGCCGTGAGCTCCCTGGTGCCGCCGCCGCCGTGATCTCCCCTTCCATTGTATTAGATCTTGATTTGTCAAGAGATCTCATACAATCCTTCAATAACAAATCTCCTGCATCGAGTTCTGAGCCTAAGATCTTGAGGTGTTGCCAGAATCCAATTGGTGTGGACTATCCCTGGAGGTGAGACACTTGGATCACTCCTGTGAACCGGATCAGAATCAGAATCGAAGACCGGAGGTTTCCACCACCTTGCCTGTGGTGAGGTATATCGCAAAAACCCCCTTTGTTAATTCATTGTGTGCGTTTTTGTTTAAGTTTTTGTATACATAATATGGAGACATCTTTTATGGGACCATTGGATACCTCGAAAAATTTTAAATTCCGCACTTTGTTGTCTGACAAATCGAGCGATATCCCAACATAACTCTCAACAGACTAGTTAACTTATGAATTCTTAAACTCAGGGGGAACGTGTAAGACTAGCGGTACTTCTGAATTAAAGATGAAATTTGTTAATGACAGTTAGTTGAAGTTATGTTTTCATCAGAAGACTCAACTATCGAAGATTAAAGATATTTTATCTAGCTGGATTGACAAACAGCTGAGGAAGGTTATCAGCTATTGGCATTCTCTGATAACAACTATGTCATCAGGACAGTAGTCTATCAGATAAGTATTTATGTTACTCATCTGATTACTTAAATAAAAGCGGAACTATTCAAAACGTTTTATTCAAAATACGCTTTTATAAGTAACTGTTGGGCGGTACATATTCCCGCTCTTCATTAAATATCTTTTGAATTTGAAAAGTCGTAACTGACGCCGCACGATCTGCACTGACAGAAAAACGAATCTAACGGTTGGCGGATATCACGGAATTCAAGATACCCCAACTCTATAAATCCCCATCTGATCAGTCGTGTAGTTCTTTACGCACTCTAAGCATTCAAAAGTACTTGTGAGAAAAATATCTGCAATTCTCTGCAAATTTCTCTCTGTTTTCCTAACCTTCAACAGATTAACAATGGCCGCTGAAGGTATGTTTCTCGTGTATGATTCCTACTACCAATCTGGTACGTCACTGATGAAAGAACTTCTGGAGAAGTTCAAGTCTGCGAACTTGGTAAATTTTATGGAATATAATGAGGGAGTGATCTGGACTGATCAAGTGATGGAGTACTACAACACAGCGAAAGCTGACTACAACACACTGGAGATTAAGGCTACAGTGGGAGGTAAATCTATCACTATTACTCCTGCTGTTCTGCACGAAACGTTTGGACTTCCTAACAGTGGACGACATGACGTCACTGTACTGACGGAAGATAAGCACCAACAATTATGGGCGATCTGCGCCAAAGAGGGAGAAGTGATGTCTGGAAACATAAGGAAGAGACAACTGAGGGATGAATATCAGCGGATGGCTGATATGGTAGCAAAGCTGATCGAGAACTGCACCTTCTCACTGGATGCTGTTACAATGAAGAGGTTCAGCATCATGGCTGCCATATACTATGGACTAGAGGTCAACTGGTCAATCATAGTTTGGTACATATTGGCTGATTTTCTTGATGACAAGAAAGGAAAAGGCCCCTCCACCAACCACAGAATCACACTCAGTTATTTGCTGTCAAAACTGGGTTGCGAAACAAAGAATGGAAAAGAGATCCACAAATCCAAGGCATTGTCCAAGTACTTGCCTGTTCAAAAGAGGAAGGCTGGTGAGCCTGAGGAAGCTGATGTTGAGGAACCAAGAGAGGTTCCTGCCAAAAGGCAAAGGAAACTGGTCAAGACTGCTGACTTAGCTGTTGAGACTAAAATGAAGAAGGCTGCTGATGAGCCTAAGAAGAAAGAAACTAAGCAGATGGAGAAAGTGACTTATGCTGCTGAAGCCACTAAAATCGTTGAAAACATAATTGCTGATGTAAGGACTGGATCCCCTACATCACCATCAAGAACTCCATCAGCAGAGAGGCCTGCTGAAGGTATCTCTCAACGAACAAGAAATCAACAGAGAGATACAGCTACAACCACTTACCGTGAAGGGAGAACCAAGAAGACTGCTAGAAAGCAGATGACATTTATAGAAGAAACAACGGACTTGGAAAATGTAGCTAGGGAAGACCCTGAAGCTGCTGAAAGGCCTGCTGAAACAGTTAAGACTGTTGTGACTGACAAAGCTGATGAGCAACAGCCAAGTCAAGTCACACCAACAGCTGAGGTTGTTCAACCTCAAGAAGATCCAGAAATCCAAATCATTTATCCTATTGCTGCTGCTCCCCTATCGTCTGCTAGTCCAGCTCCTGCTCCCATTGATAAAGGGAAGAGAAAGATAGTGCTTAAGAGAAAGAAAATCTCTAAAGCTGACAAGAAGGCAAGAGAAGAAGCTGAACAAAGAAAGCAAGATGAAGCTGAGGAAAAGAAGGCACTTGAGCTAAGCAAAGCTCAAGAAGCTAAAGATGAAGCCAGAAGGCGCATGTCTGAAGCAGAAAGTAAAGCTGCTGAGGATGCTGAAATGGAAATGGTTTTGGAATTGAGCAAAGTGGATGCCTATGGACCTGTCCATGGAAGTGGCATCAAAATTGGAGAAGGCAAAGATGCTGAAGAAGACAAGAAAAAGATATTACTGCCTGCCCCCTAAGTCAAGTCAAAGGACAAATTTGAAGTAAGAAAAGCCTTTGACATAGTATATGCTGATAAGGAGCTTTTCAAGAAGTTTGAGAAGTCTCTAGCTTACTATGATCAAAAGCTTATGTTGAAGACTCTGTTCAACCAAGAAAAGCCAAGGTATATCAGTTGGAGAGACAATAGGCTGAACAAGTCAATAACAGAACTTCAAAGCATGAAGGAGTTAGCTGATGAAGAACGATGGGTTCTGACTTTGCTGAAAACAAACTCCATTCAAAAGGCCCTTGATCCCAGCTATGTAAGAGACATCATGCATAGTTATGCAAAAGGTTTTGCATTGGAGGAGGCCAAGAAGATTCAAAGCACCTTGTCTGATAAGAAGAAAAAGTCTGAAGACGCTGAAGAAAGAGCAATTAAGTTTGCTGTCATGACCGCCTTGAAGAGATGGGCAAAGAAGTCAAAGTATCAGCAAGGATGTTCAAGTGACTTGCCACTGCTGCCAAGTATTCAACAAATCATTTTTGGCAAGGAAGTACAACCGTACTATGAAGTCCCTAAGGGAAACAATGCCTTTGTCAACCCTTGGATTATTGTAAGGCAGATTAGACAGACAATATGCTTCAATGATGATGGAACCATTACTAATCTGTTCTACGATGATGTCACTGATAAGCACAAGTCTGCTGACAAGTCCTTAGCTATTGAATGCCAAGCTAAGACTTCTGAAGATCATCAGATGACAGATATGGAAGAAGTCCCTGTTCAACAGGCGACTGAAGAGAAGGAAGCTGATGCTACTGCTTCTGCTTCATCAGCTGATCAACATTCATCACTGATGGAAGCAATCCAGATGCTTATGGAAAACCAACTTAAGGAACTGGAAGACAAGCACAAGCAACAATTATTGAAGGTTAAGGAGGAGCTGAAGGATGAACTTAGAGCAGAGTTGGCAGAAACCAACAGACTTCAGCTGGAAACTGTTCAAGGATCAACTGAAGAAATCATCAAGAAAGAGATCAACAGTATTCCAATTCCTCAAGACAACTCACTGCAGTTAGTGCGCAGTTTGAGAGAGTTGAACAAGAACGTAGAAGATGTGAAGGGTGATGTCAACCACCTTCACACTGCTTTAAAATCAGCTGAGCACAAGATTGCTGATCTGACTGCAACCTTCATTCAAGTCAGTAAGGAAGAGAAGGAAATCAATCTAGGGATGTTGCAAGAAGTGGCAAAGGCCTCACAGGAAGTTCAGAATGAGATTGCAACTATCAACCTTAACATTGACTACTTCAATGACAAGACTGACGTCATCAGCACTGATATTCATCATCTAACAGCAAGTCATGACGTTGTTAATCAGAACCTAAAGGCTTTATGCGCTGGAGTGAAGATTCCAACAGTTGCTCTCAACCCTGCTGTTGAACCTTCTAATGTCATCAGAGTTGATGATGACAAAAAGGGGGAAGATAAAAGGGAAGAACCAGCTAAAGAATCTGCTGCTGAAGAACCAGCAAAGGAGTCTGCTGCTGAAGAATCAACTAAGGAGGAAACTACTGCTGCAACTATTGAAGCCAAGGAAACTGAAGAAACAGCTGACAAGACTGAAAAACTTGGAAAGGTAGAAGAACCAGAAAAGATTGAAAAAGAAGATACCAAGTACAAGAACACTGAATCTGCCAGGAAAGCAATGGAGCTAATCAGAGAACAACAACTTAAGGAGAAGATGGAAGCTGCCAAAGCAATCTTGGAAGAAGAAGCTGATGATGAAGAAGATGATGATGAAGAAGATGATGAAGAATCATCTTATGAATATGAAGAAGTGCTTGAAGGATCAGATGAAGAAGCTGATAGTTAGAAATTATAAATCCTTTGTAATCAGTTTACTTTATTTATTTCTTCAGAAATCTCATCTGATGAACTTGCACTGTAATACTTTTCAAACATCAATATAAAGTCAAGTTCAATCCAATATTATTTTCTATCTCAGAAAATTTTGAGGATTACATTCTTTAGCTTAGGTATTCAACAGGTACTTAGCTGAAGTTTTGTCATCATCAAAAAGGGGGAAATTGTTGGATAAGGATGAAGATGAAGGCACTAAAGAAAGTTTTGATAAGGGAGGTTTTGATGCATTCCAAAACTTCAAAGATTGGCTAAGTATGGAGTAACTTAGCTGATAAACTTATCAAGGAATTTTGACTAAGTAATGAAGACATCAGAAGAGTCAAAGTTTCAAGGTCCAAGACTTCTGATCTGCTGAAGTAAAGTTATCAGACTAGTGAAGATCAGCCGACTCAAATCAGATTTGTTCAAGTTTGAGATCAGCCGAGTTCACCATCAGACTTATACTTTCGTCAGCCAAGTGAAGAAGATCATGAAGTGTTCCCAGCGGTAATAAATGCCCCTTGGTGTAATAAATGCTGAAGTACGAGGATATTTAAGACAAATGATTGAAGAAAAGCTTCGCATCAGCCGAGTGCATTTAATGCTGCCTGCAGAATAGTACTGTTCATAGTACGGACAGACTGCAAAAGAGCCGTTCGCGGATTTTAAGGACCAGTACTCGAGGAATTTGAATCCTGTCTCTCTTCAACGGACACTTTTCAATCCTCAAGTATAAATAGCTGAAAGAGACGAAGAAGAAACAAGCAACACAATCTCTGAGAAATTTTCGAAGCAAAATTCTTTAAGTCTCAAGAACAGCTCACTCATCAGCTGAGTCATTTGTTGACGAAAGCAGAGTTGAAGAATCAAGAAAAATATATCTTCTGAGTGATTTTGTAAACAAGAGTGTTGTGCGGAGTTGTGATCCATCTTTGTGAGTGATCAAACTTCAGAGAATAGGTTTTCTGTGTGATTTCCTATTGCGAACTTTTGGTCGTTTCATTTGTTGTTCGACGCAAGCAGAGTATACTGTAAACTTTGTGATTATAGTATAACCCAAGATCTGTGTGACTTGGAAGAGTGGACTAAAGGATATTCAAATCCATATAACCACTATAAAAATTACTTGTGTTTTTGCATTGCTTTTAAATCTGCATAATTTCTGTTTACATAAAAACACGTTAAGGTTAACTGTTTGAAAAAGAGTTAAAAAGGAGTTTATAAAACTGGGGAAACGTTTTTCAAACTGCTAAGATTACTTGTGAAAAACACTTTGAAAATCCGCTGCAAGTACTCTAAGTATTAAAACTGATTTTAACAAAATCAGCTAAGTAACTATCAGACGAGTGGTCAACAGACCTGTTCAAAGATTTGTTCGCGAACAGAATTGTAACTTACTAATCTGATCAGCTTAGTCTGTTCAATTAAAGTAAAGTTTTAAAGTTAAAATTGAATGAAAATTTTAAAGAGGTTTATTCACCCCCCCCCCCCTCTCTAAACCTCTTCTGACCACTTGGGACCAACACTAATCAAATTCTACATACAATTTCAGGGCAGGTAGATACTATTGCTAATAATATTGTTAATACCCAAATAAATCATCATAATTCTACTAAAGAAGAAAAACCTAAGACTAAATTGTTCAATGATATTTCTGCACCGTTTTTTCAAACTAAAAGTATTCCTTTAGGAAAAGATAAAGACATTACTTTTCAAAGTAGTACACATAAAATTTTGTCAAAGATTTCTGAAAAACTTAATGAATCTGGATCTTCTTCAAATAATAAGATCAATGTTTTAGACACCATTAAGGAAGAAGATGAAGATGAGAGTGATCATTCTTCGGAAGAAAGTTATGAGTCAGAAGATAATAATAATATTACTGAAATACAAGAAAACTTTGATAACGCAGATGATCAAATTAATAAAATTTTCACAGGAAGAAGAAATTTTAATAGTTCAAAACCTTATTACAGTAGACCCTCCCCTATGGACCTTCAATATGAAGAAAGAAATCAATTTCAAAAAAATAGTTATGATGGATCTTCAATAACAGAATGGAATATAGATGGAAAATCTGAATATGAAATTCTAAATACATTACAAGAAATGGGTATGGCTAGAATGGCTTATAAGTTACATGGTCAAACAGAAGAAAAAGCTTGTGCTTTATTAGTTCAAGGATTTACAGGTCAGTTAAAAAATTGGTGGGATAATGCCTTAAGTCTACAAACAAAAACTCAAATATTAGATCATAAAGTTGTTATGATAGAAAATGATGAACCTTACGAAATTAGTGATGCCTGTGATTATTTAATAATTACAATAGGGATGTATTTCATAGGAAACCCAAAAGAAGAGTATAATGCGTCAAAAATTATTCTTACAAATTTAAGATGTCCTTCATTATCTGATTATAGATGGTATAGAGATGTTTTCCTTACCCAAGTTTTAAGAAGAAATGATTGTAATGCCTCTTTTTGGAAAGAAAGATTTATTATGGGATTACCAAAACTTTTTGCTGAAAGAATTTTACAAAAATTAAGAAATGAAATAGGAACTGACGATATACCTTTTGAAGAAATTACCTTTGGTCAATTATTTGCTTTTGTCAAAAAAGAAGGATTATCTTTATGCTCTGAATTAAAACTCCAAAATAAATATAAGTCAGATAAAAATAATACTAGAAGAGAATTAGGATGTTTTTGTGAAATGTTTGGAATGACCAAAATAGAACCTCCTTCAAGAATTCAACATCGTAGAACTAAAAGAATTACTCAAAATTCTAATCATACCAAAACAGACAGTAAACCGTCAAAATCTTCTAGTCATAGAAAATCATCTAGGAAGCTCCAAACCAGTCTCAAAACAAGAAAAATATAGAATGTTGGTTCTGTAAGAAACCAGGTCATACAGAAAGTCAGTGTTGGCTCAAAAAGAAAAAGAAAATTAGGGAATTAAAAGATTCAATAAATAATTTGTTAGGAGAATCTGACGAAGATTTAGAAATTATAGAAAATGAATCCAATAATTCTGATAATGATCAAGAACAAAATGAACAAAATGGAATTTGCAATAACTGTAGTATAAATGTTATTACAAAAGATAATAAAGAAGCTATTTTAGATTTAGTAGGACAAATTCCTGACGATGATATTAGAAAAAATTATCTTAATAAATTTAAAGATTTGATTATAGAAGAAGATACATCAAAAAATAAACAAATCCATATTAAAGAACATTTTAGTTTAAATAAATTATTTGACAAATACCCTTCTCAGAGTATATTTAAACAAATTACTACTAAAGATCTTCAGACTGAAATTAATTTATTAAAGAAGCAGGTTAATCAAATGAAAAAAGAACTTTTCTCTTTAAAAGAAAAAGATTTTGAATTAGAAACAAAAATTGTTTTATTAAGTAAAAACTCTGATAATAAAGTATTAGAGTTAAACCAAGATAAACCTCCAGAAATTCCTATAGGAGAAACTTCTAAAAATGATGATTAAATGCCTTAAGTTTACAAACAAAAACTCAAATATTAGATCATAAAGTTGTCATGATAGAAAATGATGAACCTTACGAAATTAGTGATGCTTGTGATTATTTAATTAATTACTAACCTAGGGACTCCTCTCTCTAATTCTGCTTGCTTTACAACATAGAATGCAGAACAACTCCAAGGGGATTTCGAAGGTCTAAATAGTTTTTTATCTAAAAGATCTTTAATCTCTGTTTGACAATGTTTTAAAAATTCCTCATTCATTTGTATAGGTCTAGCCTTGGTTGGTATGTTTCTTTCATGAAAATATTTTTCGTAAGGTTCATCATTTTCTATCATGACAACTTTATGATCTAATATTTGAGTTTTTGTTTGTAAACTTAAGGCATTATCCCACAAATTTTTTAACTGACCTGTAAATCCTTGAACTAATAAAGCACAAGCTTTTTCTTCTGTTTGACCCTGTAACTTATAAGCCATTCTAGCCATACCCATTTCTTGTAATGTATTTAGAATTTCATATTCAGATTTTCCATCTATATTCCATTCTGTTATTGAAGATCCATCATAACTAGTTTTATGATATTGATTTCTTTCTTCATATTGAAGGTCCATAGGGGAGGGTCTACTGTAATAAGGTTTTGAACTATTAAAATTTCTTCTTCCTCTGAAAATTTTATTAATTTGATCATCTGCGTTATCAAAGTTTTCTTGTATTTCAGTAATATTATTATTATCTTCTGACTCATAACTTTCTTCCGAAGAATGATCACTCTCATCTTCATCTTCTTCCTTAATGGTGTCTAAAACATTGATCTTATTATTTGAAGAAGATCCAGATTCATTAAGTTTTTCAGAAATCTTTGACAAAATTTTATGTGTATACTTTGAAAAGTAATGTCTTTATCTTTTCCTAAAGGAATACTTTTAGTTTGAAAAAAACGGTGCAGAAATATCATTGAACAATTTAGTCTTAGGTTTTTCTTCTTTAGTAGAATTATGATGATTTATTTGGGTATTAACAATATTATTAGCAATAGTATCTACCTGCCCTGAAATTGTATGTAGAATTTGATTAGAATAATTATTTTGTTGTATAATTCTATGAATATCTTCACCATTAATAGGTTCTTTAGCATCTTTTCCTCTTTTAAAAGGGTCAGCAACAATTTCACCTTTCTGAGTTTGTAATTTAATTAATTGAAGAGGAGGGTGAACAGAATTAACAATCTCATTATTTTCTAAAGTCCATTTTTTATGAAGAGTTGTATTAACTTCTATGGTAGATTTCTTTTGATAATCATTTATTCCTTCTTTTGAAAAGAAAACAGTTAAGAAACTAAAAAATAAAAAGTTTGATTTTAATTTTTTCATTTCTTTTTTCCATTCTTCTGTTAATCTTTGTTGTATATCTTTATCTTATTTAAGGAACCAACGTCTTCTTTCTTTATGATAATCTTCATTTAAGTATTCAAAGTCTGGTTTGAATTCTTTATCTGAAGTTATTACATTAAGAAAATCTGAATTAGTAGGGGAAATAGGAGGCGAGTAATTAGGTTGATTATTTCTTTGGGGTTCGGGAATAGGAGGTTTAAACCTATAATTTGAATATCCTGAAAAAGATTGTCTAGAATTTTCTGATGTATTTAAATTACTATAATCTGGTTTAACAATCTCAGGTTCTCTAAAAGATCTAAAAGAGCTAAAAGAACTAGATCTTAAGTATTTCCTATCTGTTTGAGGATGAAATTTAATACTCACTTCTGGTTGTTCTATGATTTGTGAAACTTCTGTCCTAGTTATATTCCTAGGAGGTTGAGGATTACTAATTAAGAATTCCTGAGGAATAGTTATTTCATTCCATTTTAATCTTTTTGGAGTAAAAACAGTGGGTTTTTCAGCATCAATCTGTAACACTACAGTTTCATCTTTTGACGTAGGCAACCTATTAAATTTTGGATTAATTTGAGAAGACATAAGTCTAAAATAAACTCTAAATATAATAGCAAAATTCTTACAAAGATGAAATTCATCACCTTGAATTTGAACATCTAAAATTAAAGATTCTAAAATTATTGGATCAGTAAGATCAACAGAAAAGTTTGGAGAACAATTAAAATATATTGGACCATTACATATATTAGTTTGAACCATTGAAAGTAAAGAAGTTTGATATCTCTTAAGTCTCTTATCTCTACGGGCTAAATATATAGGAGTGTCAACACTTGCGTGAACTAAAGGTTTGACAGCTACTTGAACTAATCCTATATGAATATATCTATAACCTTTTTCTAAATATTTTTTAATCGTATATCTATTTAGAAGAGGTATACTTTGAGATTCTTCTTGAATTGAAATGGTTTCTTCATGGGTTTTAACAAAGAAAGCTGTTTTAAAATCTGTTAAACCTATTTGGTATATATTTTCTATTTGTTCTTCTGGAATAGTCCAATTTGAATAATTAATAGGCATATGAGTTTCATTACTATGTATAATACTATGGTTTCTAGAACTAGAACCTGAATGCAGAAAATTTCTAAGCCTAATAGCCATCATAATTTTCTAAGCTCAATCAACTAAATGAACTTAATTTAGTCGGGTCGAATCGGGAACACCTACAGTGGGACCACCTAAAACACGGCTGACCAACACCTAAATAGGCTTACCAACGATAGTCCAACAACTAAGTTTAAGCTAACTTAGTCTTTTGATACTTAAAGAATCCTAAAGGGTTATTAAACTTTGAAGTTTCTACGTTTAGGTATCTGGCTCTGATACCAAGTTTGAAAGGATCGTTAAAATTAAATTGAAAGATAGGATAATTAAAATCAGAGTTTCTAAGATAATTTGAAATAGTTTTTCTAAACAGATAAGAGAGAATATGAACAGTGAAATGAATAATTTCTTAAACATTATGCAGTACTTACTAAAATAATTTGATCTCTTTTTTGTTTGAAAAAATCATATAGTCTCTTAAAATGAGGATTATGAGGGTTTTTCTCAATTAAATCTTTGTAAAATAAGCAAAGATAATTAAAAACTATGTAAACCTTCTTAAAATCTTTTTTATATTTAGACATTATGCAGCGGTTATGATAAGGTAACGATTTCTTTTCTCGTAATCTTTTTGAATCAGATCACTAGGAATTTCAATATAGGGTGTGAGCCCTATTTCTTCAATCCAAGCCTTGTTTGTATATTTGAATTCTTCTTCTTTATCTTTTGGATCATTTATGAGTGTAATATTTGTGGGTTTTGAAGGAGAAGCAAGTAACGATTTGAAAGGTAATTCTGGGATATTGGCAAGAGGGTTGAATTTATTTGAAAGGTAATTCTGGGTTTTCTCCATCTGCAGAATTTAATTATTTTGTAAAAATTCACGAGTAATAAAATCTGGAAGAGAATTATTCTCTCCTTTGATATATTCAATTTGAAAATCAAAAACTGATAAAATAGCTTGCCACCGCGCAAAAATTTGTTTAGAAACTAAATTTTGAACATCTTTGGTTAAAACTTCTTTAGCAGATTTACAATCTATTCTTAATAAAAATTTCTTATTGTACAAATCATCTTGGAATTTTGAAACACATAAAACAATTGAAAGAATTTCTTTTTTAATTGTAGAATAATTCTTTTGAGGTCCAAGCCAGATACCTGAATGAAACCTAACTAACTGTTCTTTGTTATTAATTTTTTGTTTTAATATTCCACCATATCCTATATCAGAGGCATCTGTTTCAACTATCATAAATGCATTTGGATGGGGTATTCCTAGACAGGGTAATGATTTGACCTTTTCTTTAATACTCCTAATTACCTTAGTATGATTATCTGTCCAAAGAGGAGGGTTTTTCCTAAGTCTTTGGTAAAGTGGCTGACATTCTTGCCTAAGGTTTGGGAAAAAATCTGAGATATAATTTAAGCAACCTAAAAACCTTTGAAGTTGAGTTTTATCCTTAATGACATCTGGGAATTTATCAGTAAAACTAATTGCTCTGTTGATAGGTTTGATAAATCCTTTATTAATATCATGTCCTAGAAATCTAACAGATGTTTGAAATAATTTCATTTTTGTAGCAGAAACAACTAATCCATTTTTCTTAAATATATTAAAAAATGTTTGCAAATGTTTAAATTGTTGGTCTAAATTTTCAGAATAAATGAGAATGTCATCAATATAAACAATACTAAATGTACTATAGGAGTTAAAAATATCATTCATAATTCTTTGAAATTCAGAAGGAGCATTTTTGAGACCAAAAGGCATGACATTCCATTCATAATGTCCAAAGGGGACAGTAAAAGCGGTCTTATATCTATCTTTCTCAGATATTTGAATTTGCCAAAATCCTGATTTTAAATCAAATTTTGAAAATACTTTAGCAGAATGAAGTCTGTGAATTTTGTTAATTAAATTCATTTTTTAAAAATTATGAAATAAGTGTTTAATAGAATTATTATATATTGGTATATTTTTATTATATATATTTATGAATATAATGTAATAGGACATTATTTTGTATACTAAATATTTGGAAAACAATAAAGATGATAGATAGTTAAACTTCAAAGAAATACTACTGAAATGAGTAACTAAAAGAGATTAGCTAAAACTCGTATATAACTAAAATTGCTAAAGAAAACTGTTGGAAATGCTATAACCCTTCATCAACTTATATGGTATTAAACATCAATGTAATTTGGTAAATTAAAGCATATATTGTACAATTTGTGTACTACATAAATATGGTATAAAAACTAAAAATTGACGCTACCTTTACTTGATTTGACAATGTGATGTGATCGTTGTGCATACACTAATATTCTCATTCATGTATTTGTATTATGATTCATACAAGGAACATAAAGAGAAATAGAAATGAGGAATTGCCAACCCATAGTGGAGAAGAACACGTATTTAAGGATCCTACAAATAACCATTTAATGTATGTTCTTTATGACTTTGAGCCTAAAATATAAGTTCGATGAGACACTAGATATATTACAATACTAGAAAGTTCTAAACCTTTTAATAATTTTTAATTGAACGTGTAGCTGATTCTTTCGACACAATATGCCAACTGTTGGTTGCATAAATTTAAAGTAATGCAACCTCTTTCACACCACTTTGAATTTCACAAATTTTTCTTCCTACGCCATTCTCTTCACTGTGTGTATGTGATTTTTAACTTTACCCCACAAATACAACTTTGGCAATTCTCTTTCTTTCTCTTTAACCAACTTCCCTGAATTGAAATTATATTGCTTGAAATTGACGATGCATAAATTCTAGAATATCCTGAAACTCGTTGGCAAACATCAATTCGCCTTAACAAGAGGAAATTTTCTTTATTATAATTCTAGAAAAATGTCCATAGAGTAGCTAAAATATTAGATCTACTGTTATATTCTTTGTTCTAATCATAACAATTGAAACTAAAGTGTTCAACAAACAATACGATACATGACTAAATTTCATCAGATTCTTCTTTTTTTTTTTGCCTTGTTGAAAACAAGATCTTGAAATAAAAATTTCATGAGATGTCCGACCAATATATTTGGGCAAGAGATGTTGATTTTTTGTTGATTTTCTTTTTGTTTTACAAACTTGCTCAAAATTCTTCATCAATAATATATATTTTAGACTATGATATGTATTAATATTGTATTCATTCTAAAATATATGTAGTGTGTGAAAAACTATAATATGAAACGAGTATATTGGAATAATTAGGATTTGGTATAAAATTGAAGTAAACTGTCTAGTCTATAAATATGATGAAACTTTGAAGCGGCATTTATAAATCAACCAGTTGGTGCATTGGCGCGGGAACTGGATATGGAATACGCGTGCAATTTCTTTGTAATTATTGCGTCTAATCACAATGCTATGTCATTTGTTGTTTATCTTCATAATAAACCATATTAGATTGAAAATGACAATAATTCATTAAACCATTTTCACTTAATAAATTTGGGTAAAGAATTTATTAAGATTCTAACAAGTTATTTGTTTTATTTTTTGTGATATTGTGTTTTATCCTATGCAATCAGTTGCCGGAAGATGTAGCACCAATAATGGTTATCCCAATATCTTCGGATAGCGCTACACAAAACTCTAAATCTAAGTTCTTATTGAACAAAAATGTAAAAGCTTTAAAAGAATTGACATTAATTAGGGTTTTACATACCATGCCATATTGTAATATGATTTTTGTTAATAAATCATTTTACCTTTCTTGTGAGTTCAGGTAAGAAAAGGAACTCATGAAGTTGGACAATCTTTGCCATTAACATTGTCTTTTGAAGAGCGAAAACAAAATTGGTATATTCGTCCAATACCACGAACGAACGGAAGCAAAGTTGATTTCTTAACAATACACTCTATTTATTATTAATAGAATTCTTAGAGTTTTTTTTAGTCAATAATTACTACTACATTTTATAATTATGGTTAACTTCCCTAGTTAGCTAGTATAATGACAAGTACTTTGATTCAATATTTCATTGTTTATTTCCAAATCAAAATAAACATAAATATGTGTTTCAATGAAGTTTAAGAAATTAGATCGATTCATGATTAACGATTAAGTATTATGTACGACACCATGTCTACGTTAGATACTTGCTATTTCATATTTTTTTTAACTAAAATTCGTACATTTACATTTGAATTTCAGTTCTATGTGCATCATACAACGGACATACAATTTAGATCTCTTACGAAAGTATATGAGTTTATCGTCCATGGGCTTACTCCATCATCTGCCAAAAGTAAAAAATTGGAAGCATCGGAGAAAAAAGTTAGGGTATTTATATATACATACATATATATGTGTGTGTATTTGCATGATTTGATTGATCATATTTAAATCTAATTAATTATCTTAAATTTTGAACTCCTGGTCATCTACTTCTCATGGACTTAGAGGCGATAAGTTGATCAAAGAAGTACTAGTGGGTTTATTTGATTATACCATGACTGAAGTTTTCCGATTTGAAACCTCTCCAACGGAAAGTTCTCAGAACAACTCAGATACGAGTTCATCAAGACAAGGTATGATATGTTAATGACCACAATAAAGATTAATTTTTAAATAATATTAATTTTATATGGAAATTCAGTTAATTATGTTGTACCACTCAAATTACAATGACTAAGTAATAATCAATATATGGATTTAATTTTGGTACTTCCATTGATATTTTTATGAAAATGTGCAATAGTAACGCAAATTATATCCGAATTTTCCACTTTGCGGTATACTTGCGCTGTTTGTATATATCAGAAATCAATTGATTCACAAAAGTTGTAAAAACATATCCATCAAAAGAGATTTTAGTCAACCATTTCTGAAATTTAATGAATATGTGTGTTTCTAAACGCCATAGTTATTCACTTTTTTAATTCAAATTATTAAATTTATGTATTTATTATAAAATAGCATATATAATTTATATATCACTTTTGTTTATTAAAATAATAAAATATATAAATTGATTTAATTTTTTTATTAAAAGATATTTAAATTGTTACATGACATTCTTTTTAAAATTAAAATGTGTGTTTTCATGTGTATAATTTAATTAAATATTTTTTATAATTTTTTATTAATAAATATTAATAAAGATAAAAAATAGACTTTGAAAAAATTCATTTTTTAAAAATTATGAACTAAGTGTTTAATAGAATTATTATATATTGGTATATTTTTATTATATATATTTATGAATATAATGTAATAGGACATTATTTTGTATACTAAATATTTAGAAAACAATAAATATGATAGATAGCTAAACTTCAAAGAAATACTACTGAAATGAGTAACTAAAAGAGATTAGCTAAAACTCGAATATAACTAAAATTGTTAAAGAAAACTGTTGGAAATGCTATAACCCTTCATCAACTTATATGGTATTTAACACCAACGTAATTTGGTAAATTAAAGCATATATTGTACAATTTGTGTACTACATAAATATGGTATAAAAACCAAAAATTGACGCTACCTTTACTTGATTTGATAATGTGATGTGATCGTTGTGCATACACTAATATTCTCATTCATGTATTTGTATTATGATTTATACAGGGAACATAAATAGAAAGAAAAATGAGGAATTGCCAACCCATAGTGGAGAAGAGCACTTATTTAAGGATCCTAAAAATAACCATTTAATGTATGTTCTTTATGACTTTGAGCCTAAAATATAAGTTCGATGAGACACTAGATATATTACAATAATAGATAGTTCTAAAACTTTTAATAATTTTTAATTGAATGTGTAGCTGATTCTTTCGACACAATATGCCTACTGTTGGTTGCATAAATTTAAAGTAGTGCAACCTCTTTCACACCACTTTGAATTTCACAAATTTTTCTTCCTCCGCCATTCTCTTCACTATGTGTATGTGATTTTTAACTTTACCCCAAAAATACAACTTTGGCAATTCTCTTTCTTTCTCCTTAACCAACTTCCCTGAATTGAAATGATATTGCTTGAAATTGACGATGCACAAATCCTAGAATATACTGAAACTCGTTGGCAAACATCAATTCGCCTTAACAAGAGGAAATTCCCTTTATTATAATTCTAGAAAAATGTCCATAGAGTAGCTCAAATATTAGATCTACTGTTATATTCTTTGTTCTAATCATAACAATTGAAACTAAAGTATTCAACAGACAATACTATACATGACTAAATTTCATCTGATTCTTCTTCTTATTTTTGCCTTGTTGAAAACAAGATCTTGAAATAAAAATTTCATGAGATGTCCGACCAATATATTTGGGCAAAAGATGTTGATTTTTTGTTGATTTTCTTTTTGTTTTACAAACTTGCTCAAAATTCTTCATCAATAATACATATTTTAGACTATGATATGTATTAATATTGTATTCATTATAAAATATATGAAGTGTGTGAAAAACTATAATATGAAACGAGTATATTGGAATAATTAGGATTTGGTATAAATTTGAAGTAAACTGTCTAGTCTATAAATATGATGAAACTTTGAAGCGGCATTTATAAATCAACCAGTTGGTGCGTTGGCGCGTGAACTGGATATGGAATACGCGTGCAATTTCTTGGTAATTATTGCGTCTAATCACAATGCTATGTCATTTGTGGTTTATCTTCATAATAAACCATATTAGATTGAAAATGAGAAAAATTCATTAAACCATTTTCACTTAATAAATTTGGGTAAAGAATTTATTAAGATTCTAACAAGTTTGTTTTATTTTCTGTGATATTGTGTTTTATCCTATGCAATCAGTTGCCGGAAGATGTAGCACCAATAATGGTTTTCCCAATATCTTCGAATAGCGCTACACAAAACTCTAAATCTAAATTCTTATCGAACAAAAATGTAAAAGCTTTAAAAGAATTGACATTAATTAGGGTTTTACATACCATGCCATATTGTAATATGATTTTTGTTAATAAATCATTTTACCTTTCTTGTGAGTTCAGGTAAGAAAAGGAACTCATGAAGTTGGACAATCTTTGCCATTAACATTGTCTTTTGAAGAGCGAAAACAAAATAGGTATATTCGTCCAATACCACGAACGAACGGATGCAAAGTTGATTTCTTAACAATACACTCTATTTATTATTAAAAGTATTCCTAGAGTTTTTTTTTTGTCAATAATTACTACTACATTTTATAATTATGGTTAACTTCCCTAGTTAGCCAGTATAATGACAAGTACTTTGATTCAATGTTTTATTGTTTATTTCCAAATCAAAATAAACATAAATATGTGTTTCATGCAGTTTAAGAAATTAGATCGATTCATGATTAACGATTAAGTATTATGTACGACCCCATGTCTACGTTAGATACTTGCGATTTCATATATTTTTTTAACTAAAATTCGTACATTTACATTTGAATTTCAGTTCTATGTGCATCATACAACGGACATACAATTTAGATCTCTTACGAAAGTATATGAGTTTATCGTCCATGGGCTTACTCCATCATCTGCCAAAAGTAAAAAATTGGAAGCATCAGAGAAAAAAGTTAGGGTATTTTTATATACATACATATATATATGTGTGTGTATTTGCATGATTTGATTGATCATATTTAAATCTAATTAATTATCTTAAATTTTGAACTCCCGGTCATCTACTTCTCATGGACTTAGAGGCGATAAGTTGATCAAAGAAGTACTAGTGGGTTTATTTGATTATACCATGAATGAAGTTTTCCGATTTGAAACCTCTCCAACGGAAAGTTCTCAGAACAACTCAGATACGAGTTCATCAAGTCAAGGTATGATATGTTAATGACCACAATAAAGATTAATTTTTTAATAATATTAATTTTATATGAAAATTCAGTTAATTATGTTGTACCACTCAAATTACAATGACTAAGTAATAATCAATATATGCATTTAATTTTGGTACTTCCATTGATATTTTTATGAAAATGTGCAATAGTAACGCAAATTATATCCGAATTTTCCACTTTGCGGTATACTTGCGCGGTTTGTATATATTAGAAATCAATTGATTCACAAAAGTTGTAAGAACATATCCATCAAAAGAGATTTTAGTCAACCATTTCTCAAATTTGAAAAATATGTGTGTTTCTAAACGCCATTATTATTCACTTTTTTAATTCAAATTGTTAAATTTATGTATTTATTATAAAATAGCATATATAATTTATATATCACTTTTGTTTATTAAAATAATAAAATATATAAATTGATTTAATTTTTTTATTAAAAGATATTTAAATTGTTACATGACATTCTTTTTTAAATTAAAATGTGTGTTTTCATGTGTATAATTTAATTAAATATTTTTTATAATTTTTTATTAATAAATATTAATAAAGATAAAAAATAGACTTTGAAAAAATTCATTTTTTAAAAATTATGAAATAAGTGTTTAATAGAATTATTATATATTGGTATATTTTTATTATATATATTTATGAATATAATGTAATAGGAAATTATTTTGTATACTAAATATTTAGAAAACAATAAATATCATAGATAGCTAAACTTTAAAGAAATACTACTGAAATGAGTAACTAAAAGAGATTAGCTAAAACTCGAATATAACTAAAAATGTTAAAGAAAACTGATGGAAATGCTATGACCCTTCATCAACTTATATGGTATTTAACATCAACGTAATTTGTTAAATTAAAGCATATATTGTACAATTTGTGTACTACATAAATATGGTATAAAAACCAAAAATTGACGCTACCTTTACTTGATTTGACAATGTGATGTGTTCGTTGTGCATACACTAATATTCTCATTCATGTATTTGTATTATGATTTATACATGGAACATAAAGAGAAAGAGAAATGAGGAATTGCCAACCCATAGTGGAGAAGAGCACGTATTTAAGGATCCTACAAATAACCATTTAATGTATGTTCTTTATGACTTTGAGCCTAAAATATAAGTTCGATGAGACACTAGATATATTACAATACTAGATAGTTCTAAACCTTTTAATAATTTTTAATTGAACGTGTAGCTGATTCTTTCGACACAATATGCCAACTGTTGGTTGCATAAATTTAAAGTAATGCAACCTCTTTCACACCACTTTGAATTTCACAAATTTTTCTTCCTCCGCCATTCTCTTCACTATGTGTATGTGATTTTTAACTTTACCCCAAAAATACAACTTTGGCAATTCTCTTTCTTTCTCTTTAACCAACTTCCCTGAATTGAAATGATATTGCTTGAAATTGACGATGCACAAATTCTAGAATATCCTGAAACTCGTTGACAAACATTAATTCGCCTTAACAAGAGGAAATTCTCTTTATTATAATTCTAGAAAAATGTCCATAGAGTAGCTAAAATATTAGATCTACTGTTATATTCTTTGTTCTAATCATAACAATTGAAACTAAAGTATTCAACAAACAATACGATACATGACTAAATTTCATCTGATTCTTCTTCTTATTTTTGCCTTGTTGAAAACAAGATCTTGAAATAAAAATTTCATGAGATGTCCGACCAATATATTTGGGCAAAAGATGTTGATTTTTTGTTGATTTTCTTTTTGTTTTACAAACTTGCTCAAAATTCTTCATCAATAATACATATTTTAGACTATGATATGTATTAATATTGTATTCATTCTAAAATATATGAAGTGTGTGAAAAACTATAATATGAAACGAGTATATTGGAATAATTAGGATTTGGTATAAAATTGAAGTAAACTGTCTAGTCTATAAATATGATGAAACTTTGAAGCGGCATTTATAAATCAACCAGTTGGTGCGTTGGCGCGGAACTGGATATGGAATACGCGTGCAATTTCTTTGTAATTATTGCATCTAATCACAATGCTATGTCATTTGTTGTTTATCTTCATAATAAACCATATTAGATTGAAAATGACAAAAATTCATTAAACCATTTTCACTTAATAAATTTGGCTAAAGAATTTATTAAGATTCTAACAAGTTGTTTGTTTTATTTTATGTGATATTGTGTTTTATCCTATGCAATCAGTTGCCGGAAGATGTAGCACCAATAATGGTTATCTCAATATCTTCGAATAGCGCTACACGAAACTCTAAATCTAAGTTCTTATCGAACAAAAATGTAAAAGCTTTAAAAGAATTAACATTAATTAGGGTTTTACATACCATGCCATATTGTAATATGATTTTTGTTAATAAATCATTTTACCTTTCTTGTGAGTTCAGGTAAGAAAAGGAACTCATGAAGTTGGACAATCTTTGCCATTAACATTGTCTTTTGAAGAGCGAAAACAAAATTGGTATATTCGTCCAATACCACGAACGAACGGAAGCAAAGTTGATTTCTTAACAATACACTCTATTTATTATTAATAGAATTCCTAGAGTTTTTTTTAGTCAATAATACTACTACATTTTATAATTATGGTTAACTTCCCTAGTTAGCTAGTATAATGACAAGTACTTTGATTCAATGTTTTATTGTTTATTTCCAAATCAAAATAAACATAAATATGTGTTGCAATGCATTTTAAGAAATTAGATCGATTGATGATTAACGATTAAGTATTATGTACGACACCATGTCTACGTTAGATACTTGCTATTTCATATATTTTTTTAACTAAAATTCGTACATTTACATTTGAATTTCAGTTCTATGTGCATCATACAACGGACATACAATTTAGATCTCTTACGAAAGTATATGAGTTTATTGTCCATGGGCTTACTTCATCATCTGCCAAAAGTAAAAAACTGGAAGCATCAGAGAAAAAAGTTAGGGTATTTATATATACATACATATATATGTGTGTGTATTTGCATGATTTGATTGATCATATTTAAATCTAATTAATTATCTTAAATTTTGAACTCCCGGTCATCTACTTCTCATGGACTTAGAGGCGATAAGTTGATCAAAGAAGTATTAGTGGGTTTATTTGATTATACCATGAATGAAGTTTTCCGATTTGATACCTCTCCAACGGAAAGTTCTCAAAACAACTCAGATACGAGTTCATCAAGTCAAGGTATGATATGTTAATGACCACAATAAAGATTAATTTTAAATAATATTAACTTTATATGGAAATTCAGTTAATTATGTTGTACCACTCAAATTACAATGACTAAGTAATAATCAATATATGCATTTAATTTTGGTACTTCCATTGATATTTTTATGAAAATGTGCAATAGTAACGCAAATTATATCCGAATTTTCCACTTTGCGGTATACTTGCGCTGTTTGTATATATCAGAAATCAATTGATTCACAAAAGTTGTAAGAACATATCCATCAAAAGAGAATTTAGTCAACCATTTCTCAAATTTGAAGAATATGTGTGTTTCTAAACGCCATAGTTATTCACTTTTTTAATTCAAATTGTTAAATTTATGTATTTATTATAAAATAGCATATATAATTTATATATCACTTTTGTTTATTAAAATAATAAAATATATAAATTGATTTAATTTTTTTATTAAAAGATATTTAAATTGTTACATGACATTCTTTTTTAAATTAAAATGTGTGTTTTCATGTGTATAATTTAATTAAATATTTTTTATAATTTTTTATTAATAAAGATAAAAAATAGACTTTGAAAAAATTCATTTTTTAAAAATTATGAAATAAGTGTTTAATAGAATTATTATATATTGGTATATTTTTATTATATATATTTATGAATATAATGTAATAGGACATTATTTTGTATACTAAATATTTAGAAAACAATAAATATGATAGATAGCTAAACTTCAAAGAAATACTACTGAAATGAGTAACTAAAAGAGATTAGCTAAAACTCGAATATAACTATAATTGTTAAAGAAAACTGTTGGAAATGCTATGACCCTTCATCATCTTATATGGTATTTAACATCAATGTAATTTGGTAAATTAATGCATATATTGTACAATTTGTGTACTACATAAATATGGTATAAAAACTAAAAATTGACGCTACCTTTACTTGATTTGACAATGTGATGTGATCGTTGTGCATACACTAATATTCTCATTCAAATATTTGTATTATGATTCATACAGGGAACATAAAGAGAAATAGAAATGAGGAATTGCCAACCCATAGTGGAGAAGAGCACGTATTTAAGGATCCTACAAATAACCATTTAATGTATGTTATTTATGACTTTGAGCCTAAAATATAAGTTCGATGAGACACTAGATATATTACAATACTAGATAGTTCTAAACCTTTTAATAATTTTTAATTGAACGTGTAGTTGATTCATTCGACACAATATGCCAACTGTTGGTTGCATAAATTTAAAGTAATGCAACCTCTTTCACACCACTTTGAATTTCACAAATTTTTCTTCCTCCGCCATTCTCTTCACTGTGTGTATGTGATTTTTAACTTTACCCCAAAAATACAACTTTGGCAATTCTCTTTCTTTCTCTTTAACCAACTTCCATGAATTGAAATGATATTGCTTGAAATTGACGATGCACAAATTCTAGAATATCCTGAAACTCGTTGGCAAACATCAATTCGCCTTAACAAGAGGAAATTCTCTTTATTATAATTCTAGAAAAATGTCCATAGAATAGCTAAAATATTAGATCTATTGTTATATTCTTTGTTCTAATCATAACAATTGAATCCAAAGTGTTCAACAAACAATACGACACATGACTAAATTTCATCTGATTCTTCTTCTTATTTTTGCCTTGTTGAAAACAAGATCTTGAAATAAAAATTTCATGAGATGTCCAACCAATATATTTGGGCAAAAGATGTTGATTTTTTTTTGATTTTCTTTTTGTTTTACGAACTTGCTCAAAATTCTTCATCAATAATATATATTTTAGACTATGATATTTATTAATATTGTATTCATTCTAAAATATATGAAGTGTGTGAAAAACTATAATATGAAACGAGTATATTGGAATAATTAGGATTTGGTATAAAATTGAAGTAAACTGTCTAGTCTATAAATATGATGAAACTTTGAAGCGGCATTTATAAATCAACCAGTTGGTGCGTTGGCGAGGGAACTTGATATGGAATACGCGTGCAATTTCTTTGTAATTATTGCGTCTAATCACAATGCTATGTCATTTGTTGTTTATCTTCATAATAAACCATATTAGATTGAAAATGACAAAAATTCATTAAACCATTTTCACTTAATAAATTTGGGTAAAGAATTTATTAAGATTATAACAAGTTGTTTGTTTTATTTTCTGTGATATTGTGTTTTATTGTAATATCCCCATTTTATTTTCCTATAATTCACTAATATAATTTTCAATCATGTTTTATTATAAGTTATGTATTAATATGTTTAGATAATTTGATGGAATAGTGCCCAGCAAGCCAATATTAATTAGCTTGTTGAAGTACTATTTTCTTATGGTTTATAATTAATACGCCGTTCATTCATAGTATGTGAAACTGAACAATGGCCAACTTCATCTCTCGCGAACCTATCTAAGCGATTGGATGAAATCCTAAGGTCACAATAGACTATGGGACGATTCACTTCAGTACTGAGTGCAATCATGAAACAGTCTCAAAGGTCGTGATCTTAAAACCGTTCCAAGTCATAGATTCCAAACGAGACGGGGTATCGTAGGAATCGCCAAGACTTGTACAAATATGCATGATTCACATGGAGTGAATTTGTAGAGTTTCATGAGCAAGGAATTTGAGTCCAGTGCATATGAGTAGGTGGTTCAATGGTGGATTGAACGCATCGAACGACCCGAACAGAGAAACCCATTGTGGAAGCGCATGACGCATATCGGTGATGGGATGTTTCTCAAGGCTTATAATAGTGTACGATTTAGTCCTTAGACTTGAGGTACTAGGGCGAATTCGGTACATGAATGTGCGTACTTAGATTTAGGTACTGGTCACGTAGCATGGCCACAAAGTGCCTAAGTTGGGTGCGTACAAAAGTGTACGCGAGTGGTTAGTACTAAGAGAGGATCTAACGCCTCATCCTGATAAGATGAGAGAATTTCCTATACGTTTCTTAGATAATTGATTTCGAGGAATCTATGGCCATAGTCGGTGATGCATTTGGAAAGAGTTTCCAAATTTGTCAGTCACACTGAAATCATTGTCGGAAAATTAGAAAGTATAGTTATCGAGATAATTAGAGGTGCCGATCAATTCACACACCCTAGGTCTCGATCGGGAAATCAGTCGTGGAAGGACCGTATGTACATGGCAATTATAAGAGGTGAGGTTCACAATAATCAATTCACCATTGATTGGGCTTCATGGGATTGTGGCTAGACATCGACCATGAAGTGTGGGTACTCCGGAATTAATAGAGGATTTAATTCTAGGAGTGGTCAATTAAAAGTAGTTTAATTGATCGGAGCATTTAATTGCTCGTTAATTAAATCACGAAAGTCGTGGGCCTGCTGCAAGTTGATGGTGAACCCTGAGGGTCACACACAATACAATTGGACGGTGACTGTCTAAAAGGAAAGAGAGTGATTTAAAGTTGTTAAATCAAGGTAATTGAATTATGGTATTAATTCAATTGGAGATTATTAATTAGATGACTAATTGATTAATTGATAATTAATTAATTAGAGTTATCTGATTAAATGTGGAATTAATTAAAGTAGTTAATTAATTGGAAGAATAAATAATTAACCAATTTGAGTATTGGATAATTATGGGTTGATTTTGGAATTATCTAAAATTAGGGGCTAGGGGCGATTTTGGTGATTAAAAGGAAAAGGAGTTTTGTTTCTTGAAAAACAAGTTTGAAGAGATTTATCAAATCTCACATTCCTAAGTTGATAAGGAATGAAGATTTGATAAATAAGGGAAGGAGATATCTTTTTAGAGAATGACTCTTCTCTTATAAATACTCCTTCTCTTCTCTTCATTAAAGAGTAGAAGTTTTGCACAAGTTTTGAAAAACCCTAAAAAGCTTTTGAGAGAAAAAGGTTTTTGCTGAATATTTAGAGAGAAAAATCGAGTGAGATCAGATTTTTCGAACAAGAAATTTTAATTAGAAATCGCCCCCTATAGTTTTTCGCCCCTAACCCTAATCGCCCAACCTAGTCTTGGCCGAACCCAAATCGGACCAGATCTGACCCTGGCCGAACCCTGCTCGATCACACAAGCTCTGTGAGTCGATTCTTCCATTGGTATCTCCCGTTCCTTTGCTGACAAACCTGCAAGATCCAGTTCGTAGCCTAAGACTTGTAGGCGTCACTACAATCCGATTGGTGTGGACTAGCTTTGGAGGTGAGACACATGGATCACTCAAATTGTGAATCAAACCAAACACCTGGAGGACACAACCACGACTTGGTGGTCAGGTAATTTGCGATTAACCCCCTTGTGTTTTTATTGATGTTTGATTCATCCTTATTCGTATAATAACTATGGAGAAAGTATTCATGGGACTATTAGGAACTCGAAAAATTTTAAAATTCCGCACTTTGTTGTATTGACAATCGAGCCCTAGTTAGAATATCCCAACAGTGGTATCAGAGCCAACTCCATACGTTTTTATACGAAAAGGCCTGAACATAATGTGTTTTCACTGTATATGCTTGATTGTATGTATGAGAACGCATGTTAATTATGTTCTAGTGATTGATTCTTGCTTGTTATGACTGGATCTATGATTGGGTAAAACTGCTTTTTTAGATTTGTGGCGAATTTATAGTTTTTCGAAAAATCAGGGCTTTTATGCAAAAATCGCAAAACATGAAAATTAGGGCTGGAAATTGAATTTTCTATTTCTGGAAATTTTTGAAAAATCTGGGTTATTTCTGAAAATCTGATCGCACGCAATTTTGGACCATTTTGCAATTTTCGAAAATTCGAGGACTATTTTGTAATTTCCGAAACTTCAGGGGTCTGTTTGCAAATTCAAAAATTTTCTGGATATCAAAATTTTATTTTCTGGTCCTTCTGTCCGAAAACTGTTTTGGGGGTATTTTGTAACTTTTCAAAAGTTTTGGGGTCAAAAGTGCAATTTCCGAAAGTATAGGGGCCGAACTGCAATTTTCAAAAGTTGAAAAATCAGAATCTGAAATTAAGGCAGAAAAGTTGTTTTGTTTATCCGAGAATTTATTTTGTCATAATTAGTAGTGACTAAAAAGCAAGAATCATAGGAAGTTAGTTTTTAAAGGTGTTTTAAAATTAAGATAGAAGAAAGTAAAAGTTGTTTACATGTTTCTTTGCTCTACGTGAACTGTTTACATGGTTTTCGATCGCGCCGAGCCTTGACCTTAGGTTAGATGTGATTGGTTTAATTTAATGCATGGTTTTTATTGGGCCTGCGAGCCTGTTATTATTTTTGGGCCACTTTGAGCCTTTGTAATAGAATAGGGCTTTACTGCTTTCCTAGTTTAGGATGGAGGCCCATTTACAAGCAAGGTGGGAGCCCAAGAAGAATTGAAGGCCATGTATGCGTGGTACATTGTGTAATAGCATAGGTTCTTTGAGAACCCTTTAGATTGACCAATTGGGCCAACATCATTGGCTCGATGATGGCCCGCATAGGAGGCTCCCGATCGAAAACATATTGTGGTACTATGCATGCAAGGCTTGTATGGCTTTTATTTATTAGTCGATTATGATTGCTTGTGTGTATGCGCGCTAGAATCTAGATCGTAAATAAAAGATAAAGCATAATTGAAGCGGTGAGATCTCGAGGAGAGTTTATTTGAACTTTCAAAACCGAAAATCCCCTCTCGAATAAATATTAAGTCATATTGGGTTAAATATAAAATGAAGTTTTATAAATCCAAGCCTTCCATTAATAGGAACTAGTGTATGTTGTTTACTTATCGATAGAGGTGATCCAGAGTCTGGCACCCGAGTCGAAGAAAGGGACAATACACGAAATTCCTTGATTCTAGTTTTTCTTAAAACTCGACAAGGATAGGGACTGGTCGGGACGTGAAAATCGACCGATAACTAGTTACGGAGAATTCATGACCGGGCCCGTTGCTTATCATGATTAATGGGTTAGACTTAACGCGTAGTAACATTTATGATGTAGCAGTGCTAGATAAATGCGAAAAACGAGGCAAAATAACTTGAAGGTTGTGTAGTAGACACAATTGGTAATATGTATACCTACCTAGGGAATTAATTGTATGGCCACGAGTCGTGGGTGCAACTAATTGCTGCTAGGACGTCAAGACCTACTAGGAAATAATTTTTTCCCGAAACTAGAAGGGGTTACTGTTTCGATAAAAAAAAATAGTGGGAGAACTTTTTCGATAAAAAGTCCAAATTTCGTTAATTATAAGTATTAATATTAAACCTGTCTGCTTATAGTCGTCTGTTTTTAAATGTTAGCCATTTACCATCCACTGTTCGATACTCGATGCGTTTGAGAACCGAACCAACTCTGAAAAAGGTGATGTGCAATTTCCTATACGAAACCGACATGGCTAAGTTTGACAATGTTAGGGAATATTGTTCTTACTTAAGCAAGACATTCGAGCTGATCAAAGGGTTTGGAGCCCAATTGACTCTCGAAGATGAGATAACGATAACCCTTCAAGGATTATCTGAGACCTTCACTCATTTTATGCAACATTGCATTATTCCGCCTGATGGAATACAAACAAAGCAATTGCATGAGTTGTTAGACAAATATGAAGAAGCTCATCAACGTGGTTTTGGTCTGTATGATTGGAATTGCCCTCTGTGTAAGTACGAAGAGAAAATAAGGAAGCTTGTTGAAAAGGATTTCCTGGAAAGACTTGACTACGGTATGACTTTTTAAGTTATACACTTGTTGAATCTTTTTGATGTAAGACATCTGATTAAAACTTTCATTTCTGTAAAAGCATTTACAGGCGATGATAGTCTTCCCGCTCAACCTAAAAGGAGAAAAATCCTTGAAAGGGAGATGCAAGTAGTTCAGAGCGAGATGAGGAAACTGGAATTCCGGGACTGGGTCAAGGAAGAATTGTACCTAGACATTCCTTTTTAGCAAAGAAGTTTTTCTTAGTTTTTCGTATTAGCATGAGTTTTAAGTTTTAGTTTACTTTGAGTATTATTTCACATTTTGTACGAGACCTTATTGCTTTACCATTGAGAAATGGAATTTATTTAATTAGAGCAATTTAACTTTGTACAAATGTTTATGTTTTGAAACATAGAAATAAACAAAGATAAACAAATCGAAACTTTGAAGACTATATGCTAAATCGAAAACGAGTAAGACAAACTGGATAATCGTCCGCGCTTGAAATGTTCACTCTGGACATTCTTCCTAAAGAGAGATGCGAAAGGAAAGTTTTTATTTACTGATTCCTGAAATAATGAACTTAGGTAAATTCGGAACTTTCAAATCTTGAAGGAATAATAACCAAAGTGAAGGATTGCTAAGGCATTCCAAAACATTTCGATCGACATGAACTAAAAGCACTAGTTCAAAAGAAATCTACTTCATATATACTTGCGATTTTTAATCGTCAAAGTTAATGTGTACTATATTGAAGTACAATTCTGAAACTATTGAAGTAATTCAATAGAAGCTTTGGAAATTAAGTAACTAGATGCATTATGTCAAATGCAATTTGATTTAATCAAACCTGCTGAAACATAAGCAAACTTAACACTTCGATTATCTAAGACGAGAATAGAATTCTCATGAAGCAAATCAAAGAAGAAATCGAACTTTGTTTGATTCTCGACTCTGATCTTGCTGAGTTTCCTTCATTCACTTTAGGGGATACCTTCCCTTAACTCTTCAAAATACTTGGTATAGTATATTTCGAAGTAAGTCCTTACATCGCCATGTCTTTTAAGACATAGCAGAACACCCTTATATGAGAAATTAGATGGTAGATCTAGTTCATATAATGTTTATGGGGTATTCAACAAAACCCATTGAATACCTGTTCCACGACAATGAGAAACGAAAAGCATCTCGTAAGTAGCTTGTTCCTCTGTTGACAAGACCTTGTCAAAGGAAATAAGGAATGTCGTAGAACTTGATGAAGTCCAAGGATTGGACCCGTCCCCATGAACAGTGGGAGTAAACACTAAAAGAAACTGCTGAATCAATCCACGCACAAAGAAATCGTAATCTGATCAAATTCGTAAGGAACTCAAAAATTCCATTTTACGAAATTGAGAAATTGGATTCTAATCAAAGATTACAAAGAGATTATGTTAAACGTGATCTAAGGGATATGGCACATAGCCATAAGATTCGAAATTGAAAACTTTGACTCACTTAAATGGCAATAGGTCATTATTCAAAAGTCCTTTTAGGATTGATGAAAATGCCTTATATCCATTAGCTACGTCAAAATTCATTTCGAAACTATTAGCCATAGAAAGGTGGTTTTGACTACCAAGACATGACTATTGGATACGAATCCTGCATCTCACAATTGAAAGTTGATGAGAAGATCTCTATTCAAATCCAAGGGTCAATCTATGATTTTTTCCCAAACTTGGAACATGCAACTTGATAAGTCAATCAAGAATGTTGAATTTGTCAAAAGGCATATGGATTCCAATTGTGCAAAAGAATCAGTGGGAGTGTAGTTGAGTTCGAAGCGCAACGAGATGATGTTCTGTACATCAAACAAGATATAAGCATATCAGAGAAGCACAGACGAAAGCGTGTTCTTCACGCAATTTTCCATGATAAGATTTGGAATTACATCTCACGTACTGGCAATACGTATCTATGGTAGATAGAAGGAAGTAGATGTTGCAATTCACCAAATCTAAGTACAAAGACTATATATTGATTGAATTCAATATGGAAGAATCCAAGAAAAATTGTTTCCAAAGAGACAGAAACCATCTCACTTATTTAATGAGCCCTAAATTAATAAGTAAAGATGGCATTTGGGTTGCATGTAGCATGCAAAGTCTTGTACTAGACCTGACTCATCAAAATACTCTGATCATTCACGAGCTACTGATGGTCAAACGCCAGTCAAGGACACTGGTCTACCATAAAAGCAATCCTCGAAGATAATTAAAGGATATAATGCTGGTCGGTGGTAGTAAGTGGAAAATTGAATACTCGAAAGATTTAGAAATTCGAGATTCCCGGTCTGAAGTGGATAAATTATTCTGTCTCGATAGAGCAAAGGTAAATTGGAAGAGATTCCAATAATATACCATTGCCGATTCAAACAAGAATAAAGAGGCACCATTATGATGCTGCACAAAAGAAAGTGTTTAGATGAGAAACTTTCATCCATTAGATGAAATACCTAGCATGACAAAAGCCTATCGTAATCTTAACCGATTTAGATAAGGCGATTGCTCAATGAAAGGAAATCGAGATCTCACCTATAATCTGAACACAATACCGTATGATTGAACCAGTCATGGGTAGTTGAGACGAGTAGAAGTATTACTTCATCTCGACAAAGACAACTTAGCAGATCCACTAATTAAGCTCTCTCACAAATGGTTCGAGGGACATCTTGGTATAGATGGGTCTTAGAAATGTTGTGATTGGCTTTAGGGCAAGTGGGAGATTGATGGAATAGTGCCCAGCAAGCCAATATTAATTAGCTTGTTGAAGTACTATTTTCTTATGGTTTATAATTAATACGCCGTTCATTCATAGTATGTGAAACTGAACAATGGCCAACTTCATCTCTCGCGAACCTATCTAAGCGATTGGATGAAATCCTAAGGTCACAATAGACTATGGGACGATTCACTTCAGTACTGAGTGCAATCATGAAACAGTCTCAAAGGTCGTGATCTTAAAACCGTTCCAAGTCATAGATTCCAAACGAGACGGGGTATCGTAGGAATCGCCAAGACTTGTACAAATATGCATGATTCACATGGAGTGAATTTGTAGAGTTTCATGAGCAAGGAATTTGAGTCCAGTGCATATGAGTAGGTTGTTCAATGGAGGATTGAACGCATCGAACGACCCGAACAGAGAAACCCATTGTGGAAGCACATGACCCATATCGGTGATGGGATGTTTCTCAAGGCTTATAATAGTGTACGATTTAGTCCTTAGACTTGAGGTACTAGGGCGAATTCGGTACATGAATGTGCGTACTTAGATTTAGGTACTGGTCACGTAGCATGGCCACAAAGTGCCTAAGTTGGGTGCGTACAAAAGTGTACGCGAGTGGTTAGTACTAAGATAGGATCTAACGCCTCATCCTGATAAGATGAGAGAATTTCCTATACGTTTCTTAGATAATTGATTTCGAGGAATCTATGGCCATAGTCGGTGATGCATTTGGAAGGATTTTTCAAATTTGGCAGTCACACTGAAATCATTGTCGGAAAATTAGAAAGTATAGTTATCGAGATAATTAGAGGTGCCGATCAATTCACACACCCTAGGTCTCGATCGGGAAATCAGTCGTGGAAGGACCGTATGTACATGGCAATTATAAGAGGTGAGGTTCACAATAATCAATTCACCATTGATTGGGCTTCATGGGCTTGTGGCTAGACATCGACCATGAAGTGTGGGTACTCCGGAATTAATAGAGGATTTAATTCTAGGAGTGGTCAATTAAAAGTAGTTTAATTGATCGGAGCATTTAATTGCTCGTTAATTAAATCACGAAAGTCGTGGGCCTGCTGCAAGTTGATGGTGAACCTAGAGGGTCACACACAATACAATTGGACGGTGACTGTCTAAAAGGAAAGAGAGTGATTTAATGTTGTTAAATCAAGGTAATTGAATTATGGTATTAATTCAATTGGAGATTATTAATTAGATGACTAATTGATTAATTGATAATTAATTAATTAGAGTTATCTGATTAATTGTGGAATTAATTAAAGTAGTTAATTAATTGGAAGAATAAATAATTAACCAATTTGAGTATTGGATAATTATGGGTTGATTTTGGAATTATCTAAAATTAGGGGCTAGGGGCGATTTTGGTGATTAAAAGGAAAAGGAGTTTTGTTTCTTGAAAAACAAGTTTGAAGAGATTTATCAAATCTCACATTCCTAAGTTGATAAGGAATGAAGATTTGATAAATAAGGGAAGGAGATATCTTTTTAGAGAAGGACTCTTCTCTTATAAATACTCCTTCTCTTCTCTTCATTAAAGAGTAGAAGTTTTGCACAAGTTTTGAAAAACCCTAAAAAGCTTTTGAGAGAAAAAGGTTTTTGCTGAATATTTAGAGAGAAAAATCGAGTGAGATCAGATTTTTCGAACAAGAAATTTTAATTACAAATCGCCCCCTATAGTTTTTCGCCCCTAACCCTAATCGTCCAACCTAGTCTTGGCCGAACCCAAATCGGACCAGATCTGACCCTGGCCGAACCCTGCTCGATCACACAAGCTCTGTGAGTCGATTCTTCCATTGGTATCTCCCGTTCCTTTGCTGACAAACCTGCAAGATCCAGTTCATAGCCTAAGACTTGTAGGCGTCACTACAATCCGATTGGTGTGGACTAGCTTTGGAGGTGAGACACATGGATCACTCAAATTGTGAATCAAACCAAACACCTGGAGGACACAACCACGACTTGGTGGTCAGGTAATTTGCGATTAACCCCCTTGTGTTTTTATTGATGTTTGATTCATCCTTATACGTATAATAACTATGGAGAAAGTATTCATGGGACTATTAGGAACTCGAAAAATTTTAAAATTCCGCACTTTGTTGTATTGACAATCGAGCCCTAGTTAGAATATCCCAACAGTGGTATCAGAGCCAACTCCATACGTTTTTATACGAAAAGGCCTGAACATAATGTGTTTTCACTGTATATGCTTGATTGTATGTATGAGAACGCATGTTAATTATGTTCTAGTGATTGATTCTTGCTTGTTATGACTGGATCTATGATTGGGTAAAACTGCTTTTTTAGATTTGTGGCGAATTTATAGTTTTTCGAAAAATCAGGGCTTTTATGCAAAAATCGCAAAACATGAAAATTAGGGCTGGAAATTGAATTTTCTATTTCTGGAAATTTTTGAAAAATCTGGGTTATTTCGGAAAATCTGATCACACGCAATTTTGGACCATTTTGCAATTTTCGAAAATTCGAGGACTATTTTGTAATTTCTGAAACTTCAGGGGTCTGTTTGCAAATTCGAAAATTTTCTGGATATCAAAATTTTATTTTCTGGTCCTTCTGTCCGAAAACTGTTTTGGGGGTATTTTGTAACTTTTCAAAAGTTTTGGGGTCAAAAGTGCAATTTTCAAAAGTTGAAAAATCAGAATCTGAAATTAAGGCAGAAAAGTTGTTTTGTTTATCCGAGAATTTATTTTGTCATAATTAGTAGTGACTAAAAAGCAAGAATCATAGGAAGTTAGTTTTAAAAGGTGTTTTAAAATTAAGATAGAAGAAAGTAAAAGTTGTTTACATGTTTCTTTGCTCTACGTGAACTGTTTACATGGTTTTCGATCGCGCCGAGCCTTGACCTTAGGTTAGATGTGATTGGTTTAATTTAATGCCTGGTTTTTATTGGGCCTGCGCGCCTGTTATTATTTTTGGGCCACTTTGAGCCTTTGTAATAGAATAGGGCTTTACTGCTTTCCTAGTTTAGGATGGAGGCCCATTTACAAGCAAGGTGGGAGCCCAAGAAGAATTGAAGGCCATGTATGCGTGGTACATTATGTAATAGCATAGGTTCTTTGAGAACCCTTTAGATTGACCAATTGGGCCAACATTATTGGCTCGATGATGGCCCGCATAGGAGGCTCCCGATCGAAAACATATTGTGGTACTATGCATGCAAGGCTTGTATGACTTTTATTTATTAGTCGATTATGATTGCTTGTGTGTATGCGCGCTAGAATCTAGATCGTAAATAAAAGATAAAGCATAATTGAAGCGGTGAGATCTCGAGGAGAGTTTATTTGAACTTTCAAAACCGAAAATCCCCTCTCGAATAAATATTAAGTCATATTGGGTTAAATATAAAATGAAGTTTTATAAATCCAAGCCTTCCATTAATAGGAACTAGTGTATGTTGTTTACTTATCGATAGAGGTGATCCAGAGTCTGGCACCCGAGTCGAAGAAAGGGACAATACACGAAATTCCTTGATTCTAGTTTTTCTTAAAACTCGACAAGGATAGGGACTGGTCGGGACGTGAAAATCGATCGATAACTAGTTACGGAGAATTCATGACCGGGCCCGTTGCTTATCATGATTAATGGGTTAGACTTAACGCGTAGTGATCTTACGTGGTTTCGTTGGTTCGATCAAAGTGTGGATGTATCACAATAATCACAAATAAACTAAGGTAAAGATAGAATATAATTGTATTCGAGTTAAGTGAGTACAAGTACAAACATATCTAGGGTCCTATCCGAGCATTATAAGATGCCGTACAAGCTAGAGGGTGAAAATACATATGCTCGACTTAGGGCTATACTCCCGAACTGCTATGAACAGTAGCTTCGAGAAGAGAGCACCTGGGATCCCCTCAGCATCATAAATGCGCGGGTATTTATAGTTGAACAGATGGGCTTGGGCCTGCCTTCGGCCCAACAGTATCCCCTAATTGATTTTCTCGAGCAAGCCGTGGATATATGATCATGAGCTCGGGTTTGACAACTTCTCTCTGTATTGGGGAGTTAAAACCACTAGATCGGACCTGGATCGGGGAAGATAGCGGGGTCTAAATTACCCCTCATCAATACTCCCCCACTTCTCGAGCGTAAAGAGGAGGCTTGCGCTCGAAGAAGTTTAATTTGCGTTGTCCGTTGGATTGAAATGAGTCGTTGGGAATGTGTTTTGGATATGCCTCATTAAAAACCTAACTCGGAAAAACCCATTGGGATAAAAAACCGAGCCAGGGAAAAAGAGTGCATATGCTAGAAATTTCACTTAGGAGTGCGGAGAGAATACTTAAACGTCCATCGTTTTAGTAGAGCCCCTCAATTGAAATGCCCTTATCTGTGAATTATTATGAGGCTTTCTTCAAATGCTTTCCTTATTTTCGAGCAACAACTTAGAGGGCCAATAATATTTTCCGGAAACGTCTTCCGTAGTTCAATCCCCAATCTCTGGTCACGAAGGACTGAAAGTGCAATTTTCAGAGAAATAGCTTTGAGTTTTATCCATGGTAAGTTCAACCGTCGCGGTTACTCGGGGACCTGTTTGCAATTTACCTTTTTAACCCCATATATATAAGTTGACTCGTTGAAAATTCATTTACACATCAAATTCCTTCTTTAGCTCGAAGTATTTTGGTTCGAAACAGCATCTGCATTATATATTTGTCTTTCATTTCGTTATGTCAAGTTCTAGGCACGTCAAGGGCAAAAGTAAGGTCGAAGAGAATCAAGAATCTGATCCACTGTTAAAGCTTGTTGACGATTATGAAGATGGTGAATTTCATTCAGGAGGTGAGAATAATGATCCAAGCGAGGATCTCGAAGAAAATGAGGTTGAGAAGCGCAGCATCGGTGAGGGGGCCTTTGTCAGAATTTTCAAACCTGTGCCAGCCCCTGAGACAATGGCCTTAAACAGGTCGGAACTCCCCGCTAAAGAGACTTCCTGTTGCTTTTCGAAGAAAGATCGTGTTTATCTCGTGGGGGAATATGGGAAATTTCTTCCCAAAGGGTTTTCCATCGTAATTCCTTCTTATTCCGAACGCGCCACCGAGCCCCCGACAGGCTGTCAATCATTCTATGAAGGTCAATTTTCGTGTGGTTTGCGCATTCCATTCAGTCCCCTCTTAAGGTGTATACTTTCTTTCTTTTCGCTGTCCCCCGCTCAGCTTCTTCCGCACTCAATTGCTTATATCTCAGCATTCAGCGTTCTCATGGAGGCGAAAGGAGAAGAGGCCTCCTTTAGCAATTTTTGGGATACCTTCCGAGTGGACCTAGGTAAAGGTTCGAATGCGGGATTCGTATCCATCCGTCAGAGGTCGAAACGGCCTTTTCTTACCAACATAACGACGAAAAAGGACAAAGGTTGGAAAAGGCGGTTCTTCTTTGTGAAAGGTCCTGATGTTCCAACGTCCGAAGGGAGTTCGAGGACAAGACCATATCGATGGGATGGTGTAACCTCTTGGTCGTACGGTTCTCGTAGGATCAAAGAGAAGCTTAAGCAATGTCTTTCCGATGAATTTCTCGAGCAGCTGAGGTCCAACCCTTACCATACCAGATTCCTAGTTCAGGAAGGTGTTTTGCGATTGGCTGGACTGAGTCATTGCGACTATCTTGCCCCCGCGATTAAATATCCCAACCAAACTTCCGAAGGATCACTTCTGCAGGTCGATGGCCTTCCAACTCCTAATGTTCCGCCTTTTGCCACTCCTTCCTTGGGTATGCTTATTACCTTGTCTATTTAAGGTGTTATCGAATAGTTTTTCTTTGTAAAAAAGCGTGCCTAAAGCGTATTGTTCCTGTAGGTCGAGTCGTTGAGAAACTCCGAGTATCAGCTGCCAAATTAATTGAAAATAAACCATTTTATTTTGACCCGTTGTCTCATACTCCCGGAAATAGAACCGGTACGAGTAACTCGGGCGGAGACTCTGTTATTGTTCCGCTCACGATTCCCGAACTGAGAGGTGTTGGTACTATGAGCTCCTTAAATTCCGCTTCTGCTGGGCCGCTTCGAGCCCTATTCTCCCCTGACATTCCTGCTCTTTCCTCGGTTGGTTATAGTCAGCATTCCTGGAATCGGGTTTTGGGTGTCCAGGAGTACGAGAAACTTTTGAGTCGCAAAAGAAATGCTGAACATCCTGGACCCTCTAGGAGAGTAAAACCCTTTGGTGTGAGTTCTGACCCTGTCCCGTGTCGAGAAGGCAGATCAGAACCTGATGTGGCAGATTTCATGGACGAGCACCTTCGGGGTAGCAGGGCTGCTGGGTACCCTGAAGATGGTAGCATTCTAACTGATCTGGATTCGGGTGGTGAGAACGAGTTCGACAAGTCCGTCAGAATTTATATGGCCGGTCGGTTCAAGCGGGATATCCTGCTTCAGAGCGTTAAGAGTGATTTCGAGGTTTTGAGTGACTTTTCCCGAACGTATCACGAGGTAAACGTTTATCTTTGATCTTCTTTTCTTTCTTTGGTGCCTTCGACATTTCGCTGATATGCTTGAACTACGTCGCAGATCGGAGACTTATTTGCTATCCAAACCTATCGCTTAGCTTTATTGGAGCAAGAATCGCAGGATGCTCATGACGCGTGTGCTCAGTTTCTTGTTGATAATAAAAGTATTCGAGCCCAGTTAGAAGAAAATCAACGAGAATTATCTCGAGTGAAGAAGGAGCTCGAAAAAGCTACTGTGAAGCGTTCCTCGTCCATGGAAGAGGATCTACTGGCATCCGTCAAAGAGAGAAGTGCCCTCGAGGAGGAGCTGAAGAAGGTGAGAATAGAGCTGGAGTTGGCGAAGCAAGACTCTGAGCGTGCGTATGCCCAAGGTCGGGAAGAGGCTACTATTCCAGCCATACGAGAATTTTTGGAATCTCCCGTATTAAATCCTTTAGTCCAACGGAAGATGGGAGAAATTGCTCAGACGATTTTTTACAAAGGGGTTCAACAATTAGTTGCGGCCAAGAAAATTCCGGATGACATGGATGAGTACTTTAAGCACATGAACCCCTTCAAGAACGCTGAAGGGAAAGATTACAAACCTTCCTCTCTACCCAAGGTGGATGCTAATTGGCAGAATCATCGCTTCGCTCCCTTAGTTGAGGAGTACGGCATTCCGATTCCTAACCCCGATGTGCTCGAGTACGCCTGCGACGATCCTCCCGATGTGCTAGGGGAAAAGGGCGAGGATGCCAATGCAAGCAATGCTTTGGTCGAGGGAGACAATCGATCTTTCGACCAAGCTGGGTAATTATCCAATTTCAATATCGGAGTCGAGTATGCCGGGGGAGCAACTTAAAGTTTTGTAGTTAGGAATTTAGTCGTATCGACCCATGTAATCCATTTTTGTAATCGGATTTGTTTTCTGTTTCTACCTGACTGCCGTAACTTGTAAATTCCGATCTTATTAATATCCAATTACCATTAATTTTTAAGATTTCGATAACATTATGCTCAGATATTCGCTCTTCCCGCACGGGATTTTTCTTTACATGTTGCGTCGATCCATTATCGCAATCGGAGGGCGTGGTGTCTATAAATATTAGGGTTTCTTTTCATTATTCATACGACGCCTTGCTTATAGAGATCGGAGCTCTCGCCATATTTCCTGTCTTCCCTGAATCCCTTCCAGAGTAATAGTCTGAACTATCGACCTTCAATCCACTCATCATGGAAGACACACTAGGAAAGCCTATCAACCCCAAAATGCTATTTGGCGGCTCGAAGACCAAGAATCCAAGTAAGGAGCATAAAATTGTTAAGGAAAACAAAACATCCAAGTCTTCTTCTAAGGCTTCTGCGTCTTCCCCGGGAACCGCTAAAGAAGGAGAGGACAAGAAGGAGAAAGGTGTCTCTTCAAAACAAAACAAAGGTGGTTCCCGCAAGTCCATCTTGGACGAAGAACTCGAAGCTGCGTACGAGTGTTCTTCTCCAAAAGTTATCGATTCATCGAACAAGAATCCCGTGGGAGAAAATCCTTTTGTTTCTTCTTCCAACAAGAGGCCTTACCCTGACGGGCCCACTCCTATTGAGGCCTTGCAAAATCTTGTCATTGGGAGTAAATCGTCTCTCGACACTTCGACTGTTCCTCCCGAAGGAGGTTTTAGTAAGAAACTCAAATTAGGAACCGACGAGGGGGCTTCTGCTGACGCTTTAAAAACTGACAATCCTTCGGAACCCCGGGTCGATCCCGATCATCCAAAAGTTGCTTCTTCCGGGGCTGAAGAGTCGAAAGATGGGTCCGATCCCTTGGATAGCCTGTTGCAGGTTAACTTTACTTCTTCGGAGACTAACATGCCCAAAGGGGGAAATGCGTCTAAGGAGAGGAATATAGAGGAGTTGTTCGAGTCCGGGCAGAATTTCCTGTTTCAGGTATAACCCCCTTCCCTTTTTTTTTTTTTTTTTTTTTTTTTTTTTTTTTTTTTTTTTTTTTTTTTTTTTATGATCGTTTGAAAGAAAGTCTAACTTTTTTGGCAGGCCGGGCAAGATTTTATTGAGCTTAAGACATTTGCTGAGCGGGAGATCAATCATCGTGCTGCTATTTCTCAGGAGCTGGAGAAGAAGAAAAACGAGTTCGACCGTGTCCTTGCGGAGAAGCTCGCTCTAGAGAGAGAAAAATCTGCTAGAGAAAGTGGAGAGGAGATCCATAAGCAGCTGAGCGAAGAGCTCGGAAAACTGAAAAATCTTCACGAGCAGGATAAGCAGGAATTCACTCGTCGAGAAAAGGAAGCTTTCGATCGTGGATATAAAGATGGATATGAGGCTCGTAGTGCCGAGCTTCGGAAGATTTTTTCTGACAATAAGCTCTTCTAGGCGTTGTCTTTTATTTTCTCGGACTTGTAGTATTTTCTTCGTTTTTTTTGCATTTTTATAACATTTTCTGAATACCGATTCCTTCGATCATGCTGAATAGAGGATCTTGTTGTATGCCTCAATATATTTGAATTTCGGGTTAGGAGCTACTTTGCGTATTATAATCAGGTTTATACTTTAACTTCGATTAAGGCATTTGCAGGCGAAACTATTTCAACCCTGATAGCCTCGATCCTTTGTAGTTTAGGGTATGATGCAATTTTGCTAGGCCTTCGGAGATTGACGTCCTTTATAAAATGTTCACATTTCTCCTAGTAAGAGATGTATTGCCCTTCTTTTTTTTGAAAGAGTATGACCACAGTCGAAGACCTGTTGGCTCGATAGGCATCTCCTGGTTGAGTAAGGACATTATCGTCCGCCGAACATATGATGGTCGGTCAGTTACGAAGGTGTGATGGGGGTTGATATCTTTTATCTTGTAATTACTTCCTATGTCAAGCTCGGAATATACTTTTTGTCAATATTTTGACGGCTTTACTTATCCTCGTGCCATTATCTGATGATGCTTTCTTTACACACTGTATTTAGATCTCTTTTATGATTTCTCTTGGATGATAGGTACTAATGAATTCGGATAGGAATGAACTCGAGTAGAATAATTTTGACATTTTCTTCATTGTTCTTCCGGAATGGTTTCTGCAATTTCGGGAATCGTAACGGTCAGCGCATTTACTGCTCATATCTCAACCGTTAGCACCATCAGATCTCAGTCGTTGATTGCTCTTTCTCCTTACTATATATAGTTCTGTGGAGATCCCCATATTTTACATTTCAGTAACAATTTTGAACAGTCCTATGACTGAAGATTTATTCTTTTTAGCCAACATGCCTCGTTTCCTTTCTTCGATCAAGTTGTTCGAAGTTCTCCTTCGAACTATCTTTAAATTCCTCTTTCTTATGATGGTAACCCAATTCGACTAGGGTATCGACAGGCGAAAATAATTGCGACTGGGGTACCGGCAGGCGACCTGCTTCTTTGGATTCATCCCTCCTGAGACGGGTTAGAATTCCGGTACCCTGATCTCCATCCAGTCGGATAGTGGGTCTACTGCTGGAGGAGTTTTCCTGCTCTCGATCTCTACTTCTTCAAGATATTTCTTGAAGAATGTTACCTTCGAGACTGCGTGGAATAATTTTTCTAGAGGTTGCCTCGCTATTTTTCGATCTGGACTGGTGTGGAGCAAGTACTAAGGGAGTGATGAATGAAGGGTAGAAGCGTTGTTCTGGCCCAGCCTTACTCCTTCAACCACGGAGAAAATCTAGTGTAGGATTTATTTGTAATAGGATTAAATGTAAATTCTTTGCTTGACTTCTTTTATCCTTGTAATTTCGAATTCTTTGTAACTGTTTGGAATGACATGAATAAGATATCCATTTCTTATCGCCCTTCCTTATTGTCTGTGGAATTGTTTTTGTATGTTGTTATCGAGCGTCAATCATACTTCCAAAATATGATCAAGTGACATTCTTTATCTACTTTGAATAATACTTAGTTGATAGATGATAATCGATATCTTTCGACTTTGAGTATAGCTTGAAAGAAGCTTTTTATTCTCTCACCGTATATTTAAGACATTCAGGTAGAGCGATACAAAATGTTCTTCGAGCGACAAATTCTAATTTGAAAAGCCAAATTCTGTACTCTGGACAAATAATTGTGAAGTAATAATCGAACAGGGTCTTGTTCAATCTCAAATAACAGCTTTGATTTAAGTGTTTGTGAAGATGGCTACTAGCCTTAGACGATCGAATAATAATATAATCGAGTATCAGTTGACCTTGGTTGATCGAGGGTAATAGTTTCAATCTAAAGGGTGTAGCAACAGCTTTCACCTGTAGTCGTATCAGAGCATTTTTAGCTCGAGGGTCATAGCAGAGGCTTTCACCCGATAAATAATTTTCGATCTAAGGGGCATAGCAGAGGCTTTCACCCTTAGTCGTTCTTAGAGCAATTTTAGCCCTTGGGTCATAGCAGAGGCTTTCACCCGATAAATAATTTTCGATCTAAGGGGCATAGCAGAGGCTTTCACCCTTAGTCGTTTTTAGAGCAATTTTAGCCCTTGGGTCATAGCAGAGGCTTTCACCCGATAAATAATTTTCGATCTAAGGGGCATAGCAGAGGCTTTTACCCTTAGTCGTTTTTAGAGCAATTTTAGCCCTTGGGTCATAGCAGAGGCTTTCACCCGATAAATAATTTTCGATCTAAGGGGCATAGCAGAGGCTTTCACCCTTAGTCGTTTTTAGAGCAATTTTAGCCCTTGGGTCATAGCAGAGGCTTTCACCCGATAAATAATTTTCGATCTAAGGGGCATAGCAGAGGCTTTCACCCTTAGTCGTTTTTAGAGCAATTTTAGCCCTTGGGTCATAGCAGAGGCTTTCACCCGATAAATAATTTTCGATCTAAGGGGCATAGCAGAGGCTTTCACCCTTAGTCGTTTTTAGAGCAATTTTAGCCCTTGGGTCATAGCAGAGGCTTTCACCCGATAAATAATTTTCGATCTAAGGGGCATAGCAGAGGCTTTCACCCTTAGTCGTTTTTAGAGCAATTTTAGCCCTTGGGTCATAGCAGAGGCTTTCACCCGATAAATAATTTTCGATCTAAGGGGCATAGCAGAGGCTTTCACCCTTAGTCGTTTTTAGAGCAATTTTAGCCCTTGGGTCATAGCAGAGGCTTTCACCCGATAAATAATTTCCGATCTAAGGGGCATAGCAGAGGCTTTCACCCTTAGATAATAGTAGACTGAGATAAGTACGGAACAAATAATAAGGATCGATAATGAACGAATATGAATTTTGACGGGATCAGTTTCCATTGAATATATGTATACTTTCGATTGCAATAAATACTGAAGAGAAAATAGTCTTCTGCAATTATGGAAAAAAGGGCAGTAGTGAACAGCCTTAGAAAATAATCCTTATGCCTTTGTCGCGAAAATTCTTTGTTCGTAGGTTCCTAATTCTGATAAGTTTGATCTTTTCCAACCGGTTCCCGTTTTACCGGGAATTGCAACGGTCGACAGATCCTGACCACTCAATTTGCGAATTATGCGTCGTTGGATTCTTTTCTGTTTTTGTCTATAAAAGGCTGGCAGATTGTTGAAATTATCTCATTCGTTGCATCGAGAATTTTTATCTGATCATGGCGGTCAAGAGAACTATTCGATTAATTCAACTGTTTGAGTTCGGACTTCGGACGGTCTTTAAGCGGAATAGTCGCCGAGCGGAAAAAATTATAGCAACCACGCTTAGAATATCGACAGGCAAACGCGACTTCCATCTTGAAAGCCAATAAGCTAGGCTCATGGCCTTGCTGCTCCAATGCATTTAGGAAGACGTTGGGTCGATAGCATTCGATCCTCTGTCTTCTGAAGAATGCAAATGAAGTTAAAAGCCTGCGGGTCCTAAGGATATTCCTTGTCCGGAGGAAATGATAGGACGGGAGACCGAAAATTTCATAGGATTGTAATAACACATTGATGTAATATATAGGATTATGCTATACTCGATGTATTTTCCCATTTCTTGTAATCTTTCGAGATAATATAAATATATTTCATCTCCCTTTTGTTGATAACCTTAACATAATTAGGTAGAATTTTATCTTGTTCTTCTAACATCGATCGATCAAGAAGTAATCTATCATCGCTTGCTCGAGTGGATAATATATAAATATCTTAGCAGATCTGAGACTGACAAGGAAAAAATTATGCCATAAATCTTTATCATTGTAGAGTTTTCATAATTGCATAACTTCCAAGTCGAGAATTCTGTTCGACTGAATCGATTATATTCCTTCTTGGTTGGCAACGAGAAAACATAGCAACAATTACTTGTGTAAAAGTATCCGAAATAATCGAACATGCATCCGACACGCCGTTCCTTCCTAATAATGATATTAATACGTCGTCAAATTCTATAGAATGTCTTAATTCTTCTACACCCATTATTGAATAGTGTGTCCTTCGTTACCAAACAGGGCCCCATTTCTCGGGAAATGTAACGGTCCTTCCATTTAATGCGGACATCCAGATCGCTCATAAAATACTATCTGGGCCGTTGATTTTAAATTCCCTACTCCTATAAATAGGTTCCTTCGCGCATTCAACACTTCTTGCTTTTCTTCTCATGCCCCATCCGACCACCATGGGTCGATTTTTAGACTTGATTCGCATTTTGTCCCGAATAAAAGAGTTTGAGATTAGAGTTCGAACTTTGTTTTTCAACCTTGCTTCTCTTGGTATAAGCTTTTCCGCTTAGAATATCGACAGGCAAAAGAAATTGCGCCTAGAATACCGGCAGGCAACCTGTTTTGCTTGACATATCGTCTCTGGTGCGGGTTAGAGCTCCGGATTCTAGGCGTAATACTTGATCGGGCAGCTGGTTACTCCGAGAGGAGTTCTTTAAATCTGAGGCACCAGCTTCCTCGAGGGCTTTCTTACGAGATAGGTTCTTCGAGTTCCCTTTGAGCGCCTCTGCTGGGATAACCCTCTGCTGCATCCGATCGGATTATCCTGTAAATAATGATTGAGGATTTCAATCATTATTTACAGATGAAGACCTAAGGTCGGTCCGAACCCCGGAGAAGAGTTTCGATCCGACTTCCATCCTGTACGAAGACGGATGTGCGACACGTGGCTAGTGATAATCATGAAGAATCACTGCCGAGTTCTGCATCTGGAACTGTCTGATAGGGACGATGACCGAATATGTATTAGGATAGACCTACTCGCAGAACTTGTAATAGTGTAGGAGTGATTGTACTATATCTTTTGAGCTCGGAATTGATTCGAGGCTTTTCTTTGTAATTTATCTGACGAATTTGAATGATAAAGCTTCACTTCTGATTGAATTTTATTACTTGAATTCCGTTATTGGTCGAAATGATAGCCAGTATTCCGTCCATACGCTCGAGAATTTTTTCTAATCGATTGCAGATATCCAATCAATCAACTTATCCCGATTAACTTTGAGAAAAAACACCACAGTCTATAAATAGTATATAGAGATTTCGTAAATGGTCTTCTAAATAACCGATTCGAAAGAACTTGTCTTTGAAGTTAATAAACGCGAAGATCGGAAAAATAAATTCCGATCGTCAATAATAAGCTGCAATTTTGTAGATCTTCTAGGCTTGACCATTATCTTTAAGCTTTTTTTTTTTTTTTTTTTTTTTTTGGCATATATTTTCCTCCTCGTATTAGGCATTTTTCGATCAAATACTCGAATAGGGCCCCACGGTGGGCGCCAATTGATCTTACGTGGTTTCGTTGGTTCGATCAAAGTGTGGATGTATCACAATAATCACAAATAAACTAAGGTAAAGATAGAATATAATTGTATTCGAGTTAAGTGAGTACAAGTACAAACATATCTAGGGTCCTATCCGAGCATTATAAGATGCCGTACAAGCTAGAGGGTGAAAATACATATGCTCGACTTAGGGCTATACTCCCGAACTGCTATGAACAGTAGCTTCGAGAAGAGAGCACCTGGGATCCCCTCAGCATCATAAATGCGCGGGTATTTATAGTTGAACAGATGGGCTTGGGCCTGCCTTCGGCCCAACAGTATCCCCTAATTGATTTTCTCGAGCAAGCCGTGGATATATGATCATGAGCTCGGGTTTGACAACTTCTCTCTGTATTGGGGAGTTAAAACCACTAGATCGGACCTGGATCGGGGAAGATAGCGGGGTCTAAATTACCCCTCATCACGTAGTAACATTTATGATGTAGCAGTGCTAGATAAATGCGAAAAACGAGGCAAAATAACTTGAAGGTTGTGTAGTAGACACAATTGGTAATATGTATACCTACCTAGGGAATTAATTGTATGGCCACGAGTCGTGGGTGCAACTAATTGCTGCTAGGACGTCAAGACCTACTAGGAAATAAATTTTTCCCGAAACTAGAAGGGGTTACTGTTTCGATAAAAAAAAAAATATATAGTGGGAGAACTTTTTCGATAAAAAGTCCAAATTTCGTTAATTATAAGTATTAATATTAAACCTGTCTGCTTATAGTCGTCTGTTTTTAAATGTTAGCCATTTACCATCCACTGTCCGATACTCGATGCGTTTGAGAACCGAACCAACTTTGAAAAAGGTGATGTGCAATTTCCTATACGAAACCGACATGGCTAAGTTTGACAATGTTAGGGAATATTGTTCTTACTTAAGCAAGACATTCGAGCTGATCAAAGGGTTTGGAGCCCAATTGACTCTCGAAGATGAGATAACGATAACCCTTCAAGGATTATCTGAGACCTTCACTCATTTTATGCAACATTGCATTATTCCGCCTGATGGAATACAAACAAAGCAATTGCATGAGTTGTTAGACAAATATGAAGAAGCTCATCAACGTGGTTTTGGTCTGTATGATTGGAATTGCCCTCTGTGTAAGTACGAAGAGAAAATAAGGAAGCTTGTTGAAAAGGATTTCCTGGAAAGACTTGACTACGGTATGACTTTTTAAGTTATATACTTGTTGAATCTTTTTTATGTAAGACATCTGATTAAAACTTTAATTTCTGTAAAAGCATTTACAGGCGATGATAGTCTTCCCTCTCAACCTAAAAGGAGGAAAATCCTTGAAAGGGAGATGCAAGTAGTGCAGAGCGAGATGAGGAAACTGGAATTCCGGGACTGGGTCAAGGAAGAATTGTACCTAGACATTCCTTTTTAGCAAAGAAGTTTTTCTTAGTTTTTCGTATTAGCATGAGTTTTAAGTTTTAGTTTACTTTGAGGATTATTTCACATTTTGTACGAGACCTTATTGCTTTACCATTGAGAAATAGAATTTATTTAATTAGAGCAATTTAACTTTGTACAAATGTTGATGTTTTGAAACATAGAAATAAACAATGATAAACAAATCGAAACTTTGAAGACTATATGCTAAATCGAAAACGAGTAAGACAAACTGGATAATCGTCCGCGCTTGAAATGTTCACTCTGGACATTCTTCCTAAGGAGAGATGCGAAAGGAAAGTTTTTATTTACTGATTCCTGAAATAATGAACTTAGGTAAATTCGGAACTTTCAAATCTTGAAGGAATAATAACCAAAGTGAAGGATTGCTAAGGCATTCCAAAACATTTCGATCGACATGAACTAAAAGCACTAGTTCAAAAGAAATCTACTTCATATATACTTGCGATTTTTAATCGTCAAAGTTTATGTGTACTATATTGAAGTACAATTCTGAAACTATTGAAGTAATTCAATAGAAGCTTTGGAAATGAAGTAACTATATGCATTATGTCAAATGCAATTTGATTTAATCAAACCTGCTGAAACATAAGCAAACTTAACACTTCGATTATCTAAGACGAGTGATCTTACGCATTTTCGTCGGAGATCAAAATAATAAAGTAGAGCAAGCGAGATACACTATGATATGAGATAAAAGATCAATAAAGTATATTTCGATCATAAGGTGTACAAAATACAAGTAATGAGGGTCCTACTTGAGCATTATAGGATGCCGTACAAGCTAAAGGGTAAATACGTACAACTAGAGTGATCTAATCTAGCTCAAGAAGAAATCCGAGCAGGAGGCTTCGATCTCATGTGGGAAATCCGAGCAGAAGGCTCCGATCATGAAGCAGCTACTAAAAGATCTCTCCAAAATCCCCTTCCTTCATAAATGCGAGTGGTATTTATAGATGAGGCGGTGTGCTAGGTGAACCATACTTAGGAGAGCATTTCTTGGCCCAAAGGCTTGGGCCTGCGGTTGGCCCAATGATAAATTCGACCATGAGCCCCTCTGCTGGCGATCGGACTTAGCTAATTGGAGTTCAAAGTTTCAGGATCAAAATTATGAGCTCAAGGTCGAGCTCAAGGTCTTCAAGGAGCTCAAGGTCGAACTCCAGGTCTTCAAGGAGCTCAAGGTCGAACTCCAGGTCTTCAAGGAGCTCAAGGTCGAATTCAGGGTCATCAAGGAGCTCAAGGTCGAACTCAGGGTCATCAAGGAGCTCAAGGTCGAACTCCAGGTCTTCAAGGAGCTCAAGGTTGAGCTCAAGGTCTTCAAGGAGCTCAAGGTCGAACTCCAGGTCTTCAAGGAGCTCAAGGTCGAACTCAGGGTCATCAAGGAGCTCAAGGTCGAGCTCAAGGTCTTCAAGGAGCTCAAAGAATAAAGATTCCAAAGTACCCCTCATCAATACTCCCCCACTTCTCGAGCGTAAAGTGAAGCTGAAGCTCGGAGAAGTTGAAAATGCTTGAGAATCGCTATTTTGTGCTTCCGATATGCCTCGTTAAAAACCTAGCTCTGAAAAACCCAGTGGGATAAAAACCGAACCAGGGAAAAAGAGTGCATATCATAGAAACTCCCAAAATATATTAGGGGATCAAAATTCTGCATTTGGGGTCGAATTTTCTAGTGTTTTAGACCTTGACATAATTCAGAATCAAAATCATGCTTTCTGGGTCGAAATTTAGAGTCTTCAATGAGCTCAGGGTTGAAAGTATGCCTTCAGTGAGCTCATGGTCGAAATTTAGAGTCTTCCATGAGCTAAGGGTCGAAATTATGCCTTCAGTGAGCTCATGGTCGAAATTTAGCATGAGCTTTGAATTCAGAATCTTCAATTTAGCAGGAGTTTCCGAAATAAAGAATCGAAAACCTAGATCGGGGATATTCGGTCAAATTTATTAAAACCCTGAAAGCAGATAACCAATAGCATATAGATCCATAATGTTTGGTTTGAAAGATTTTAAAGGCAAAGCCAAAGTAGAAGAAGGATCGGAATCCGATCCTATCATGCAGACCGTCGATGCTTACAAAGGTTATGAGTTTTACCCTTTGTCATTTTTTTGATAAGAGAATTTGATCTTGGAGATATAAGAATTCGATCTTGGAGATATAATGATTCGATCCTGGAGGTCTAATAATTCGACCCTGGAGGTCTAATAATTCGATCTTGGAGATCTAATAATTCGATCATATAGATATAAGAGACTCAATCCTGAAGATATAAGAATCCGACCCTGGAGGTCTAATAATTCGATCTTGGAGAACTAATAATTTGATCATGAAGATATAAGAAACTCAACCCTGAAGATATAAGAATCCGACCCTGGAGGTCTAATAATTCGATCTTGGAGATCTAATAATTCGATCATATAGATATAAGAGACTCAATCCTGAAGATATAAGAATCCGACCCTGGAGGTCTAATAATTCGACCCTGGAGGTCTAATAATTCGATCTTGGAGATCTAATAATTCGATCATATAGATATAAGAGACTCAATCCTGAAGATATAAGAATCCGACCCTAGAGGTCTAATAATTCGATCTTGGAGATCTAATAATTCGATCATGAAGATATAAGAAATTCAATCCTGAAGACTGAGGATTTGATCCTGAGGGTCATAGCAACGGCTTTCGAACCTTAGCTTTAATCGGTCATAGCAACAGCTTTCACCTGAGGGTCATAGCAACGGCTTTCACCCTTTAGCTTTAATCGGTCATAGCAACAGCTTTCACCTGAGGGTCATAGCAACGGCTTTCACCCTTTAGCTTTAATCGGTCATAGCAACAGCTTTCACCTGAGGGTCATAGCAACGGCTTTCGCCCCTTAGCTTTAATCGGTCATAGCAACAGCTTTCACCTGAGGGTTATAGCAACGGCTTTCACCCTTTAGCTTTAATCGGTCATAGCAACAACTTTCACCTGAGGGTCATAGCAACGGCTTTCACCCTTTAGCTTTAATCGGTCATAGCAACAGCTTTCATCTGAGGGTCATAGTTTCGATCTAAGGGGCATAGCAACGGCTTTCACCCTTAGTCGTTTTTCTTGAGCGTTTTTGAGCTCGAGGGTCGTAGCAAAAGATTTCACCCATTTCATAATTTCGATCTAAGGGGCATAGCAACGGCTTTCACCCTTAGTCGTTTTTCTTGAGCATTTTTTAGCTCGAGGGTCGTCACCCATTTTTGCTGATCCTAGGGGCGTAGCAACAACTTTCACCCTTGGTCAATTTTCGAGGGTCATAGCAACGGCTTTCACCCTTTAGCTTTAATCGGTCATAGCAACAGCTTTCACCTGAGGGTCATAGCAACAGCTTTCACCCTTTAGCTTTAATCGGTCATAGCAATAACTTTCACCTGAGGGTCATAGCAACAGCTTTCACCCTTTAGCTTTAATTGGAGAATTTGATCAGGAGATCATAAAATTCGATCAGAAGAATTCGATCAGAAGATCATAGCAATGGCTTTCATCCTGTAGACATAAGAATTCGACCAGAAGATCACAAAATTCGATCAGAAGATCATAAAATTCGATCAGAAGAATTCGATCATAAGATCATAAAATTCGATCAGAAGAATTCGATCAGAAGGTCATAGCAATGGCTTTCCTCCTGTAGGCATAATAATTCGACCAGAAGATCATAAATTTCGATCAGAAGATCATAAAATTCGATCAGAAGAATTCGATCAGAAGAATTCGATCACAAGATCATAAAATTCGATCCTGGAGACTGAGAATTTGATCCTGGAGATCAATTGTAATTAGTATGGCCGGTCTGGTCTTATAGTGTTTCTTATACCTGCAAACATTGATAAATATTAATGACTTGTTAATATAAAAATATAATATAATTAATTTTTTGCCATATGGGTGTTTTTGAAGATTGAGAGTTTGATCCTGGAGATAATAAATTTTGATCCTGAAGATCATAGAACTTGATCTTGTAGACCCAAGAATTCGATCTCGGAGATCCAAGAATTTGATCCTGGAGACATGATAATTCGACCCTGGAGATCTGAAAATTTGACCTTGGATACCTGATAGTTTGATCATGGAGATCTAATAATTTTATCCTGAGAATTTGACCTTGGAGATCTAAAAATTCGACCTTGGAGGTCTAAAAATTTGAGCTGGAGAATATGACCTTGGAGATCTGATAATTTGACCATGGAGCTCAAAAAATTCGACCTTGGAGGTCTAAAAATTCGAGCTGGAGAATATGACCTTGGAGATCTGATAATTTGACCATCGAGCTCCAAAAATTCGACCTTGGAGGTCTAAAAATTCGAGCTGGAGAATATGATCTTGGAGATCTGATAATTTGACCATGGAGCTCCAAAAATTCGACCTTGGAGGTCTAAAAATTCGAGCTGGAGAATATGACCTTGGAGATCTGATAATTTGACCATGGAGCTCCAAAAATTCGACCTTGGAGGTCTAAAAATTCGAGCTGGAGAATATGACCTTTGAGATCTGATAATTTGACCATGGAGCTCCAAAAATTCGACCTTGGAGTTCTAAAAATTCGAGCTCCTCCTACATAAGAAGATTCCCCCTTGATCGTACGTGAATTGCCTCGTAGTAGGCATATTTCGATCTAACACCCAAATAAGGCCCCACGGTGGGCGCCAATTGATCTTACGCATTTTCGTCGGAGATCAAAATAATAAAGTAGAGCAAGCGAGATACACTATGATATGAGATAAAAGATCAATAAAGTATATTTCGATCATAAGGTGTACAAAATACAAGTAATGAGGGTCCTACTTGAGCATTATAGGATGCCGTACAAGCTAAAGGGTAAATACATACAACTAGAGTGATCTAATCTAGCTCAAGAAGAAATCCGAGCAGGAGGCTTCGATCTCATGTGGGAAATCCGAGCAGAAGGCTCCGATCATGAAGCAGCCACTAAAAGATCTCTCCAAAATCCCCTTCCTTCATAAATGCGAGTGGTATTTATAGATGAGGTGGTGTGCTAGGTGAACCATCCTTAGGAGAGCATTTCTTGGCCCAAAGGCTTGGGCCTGGGGTTGGCCCAATGATAAATTCGACCATGAGCCCCTCTGCTGGCGATCGGACTTAGCTAATTGGAGTTCAAAGCTTCAGGATCAAAATTATGAGCTCAAGGTCGAGCTCAAGGTCTTCAAGGAGCTCAAGGTCGAACTCCAGGTCTTCAAGGAGCTCAAGGTCGAACTCCAGGTCTTCAAGGAGCTCAAAGTCGAATTCAGGGTCATCAAGGAGCTCAAGGTCGAACTCAGAGTCATCAAGGAGCTCAAGGTCGAACTCCAGGTCTTCAAGGAGCTCAAGGTCTTCAAGGAGCTCAAGGTCGAACTCCAGGTCTTCAAGGAGATCAAGGTCGAGCTCAAGTCATATTGGGTTAAATATAAAATGAAGTTTTATAAATCCAAGCCTTCCATTAATAGGAACTAGTGTATGTTGTTTACTTATCGATAGAGGTGATCCAGAGTCTGGCACCCGAGTCGAAGAAAGGGACAATACACGAAATTCCTTGATTCTAGTTTTTCTTAAAACTCGACAAGGATAGGGACTGGTCGGGACGTGAAAATCGACCGATAACTAGTTACGGAGAATTCATGACCGGGCCCGTTGCTTATCATGATTAATGGGTTATACTTAACGCGTAGTAACATTTATGATGTAGCAGTGCTAGATAAATGCGAAAAACGAGGCAAAATAACTTGAAGGTAGTGTAGTAGACACAATTGGTAATATGTATACCTACCTAGGGAATTAATTGTATGGCCACGAGTCGTGGGTGCAACTAATTGCTGCTAGGACGTCAAGACCTACTAGGAAATAAATTTTTCCCGAAACTAGAAGGGGTTACTGTTTCGATAAAAAAAAATAGTGGGAGAACTTTTTCGATAAAAAGTCCAAATTTCGTTAATTATAAGTATTAATATTAAACCTGTCTGCTTATAGTCGTCTGTTTTTAAATGTTAGCCATTTACCATCCACTGTCCGATACTCGATGCGTTTGAGAACCGAACCAACTTTGAAAAAGGTGATGTGCAATTTCCTATACGAAACCGACATGGCTAAGTTTGACAATGTTAGGGAATATTGTTCTTACTTAAGCAAGACATTCGAGCTGATCAAAGGGTTTGGAGCCCAATTGACTCTCGAAGATGAGATAACGATAACCCTTCAAGGATTATCTGAGACCTTCACTCATTTTATGCAACATTGCATTATTCCGCCTGATGGAATACAAACAAAGCAATTGCATGAGTTGTTAGACAAATATGAAGAAGCTCATCAACGTGGTTTTGGTCTGTATGATTGGAATTGCCCTCTGTGTAAGTACGAAGAGAAAATAAGGAAGCTTGTTGAAAAGGATTTCCTGGAAAGACTTGACTACGGTATGACTTTTTAAGTTATACACTTGTTGAATCTTTTTGATGTAAGACATCTGATTAAAACTTTCATTTCTGTAAAAGCATTTACAGGCGATGATAGTCTTCCCGCTCAACCTAAAAGGAGGAAAATCCTTGAAAGGGAGATGCAAGTAGTGCAGAGCGAGATGAGGAAACTTGAATTCCGGGACTGGGTCAAGGAAGAATTGTACCTAGACATTCCTTTTTAGCAAAGAAGTTTTTCTTAGTTTTTCGTATTAGCATGAGTTTTAAGTTTTAGTTTACTTTGAGTATTATTTCACATTTTGTACGAGACCTTATTGCTTTACCATTGAGAAATGGAATTTATTTAATTAGAGCAATTTAACTTTGTACAAATGTTGATGTTTTGAAACATAGAAATAAACAATGATAAACAAATCAAAACTTTGAAGACTATATGCTAAATCGAAAACGAGTAAGACAAACTGGATAATCGTCCGCGCTTGAAATGTTCACTCTGGACATTCTTCCTAAAGAGAGATGCGAAAGGAAAGTTTTTATTTACTGAATCCTGAAATAATGAACTTAGGTAAATTCGGAACTTTCAAATCTTGAAGGAATCATAACCAAAGTGAAGGATTGCTAAGGCATTCCAAAACATTTCGATCGACATGAACTAAAAGCACTACTTCAAAAGAAATCTACTTCATATATACTTGCGATTTTTAATCGTCAAAGTTTATGTGTACTATATTGAAGTACAATTCTGAAACTATTGAAGTAATTCAATAGAAGCTTTGGAAATGAAGTAACTAGATGCATTATGTCAAAAATGCAATTTGATTTAATCAAACCTGCAGAAACATAAGCAAACTTAGCACTTCGATTATCTAAGACGAGAATAGAATTCTCATGAAGCAAATCAAAGAAGAAATCGAACTTTGTTTGATTCTCGACTCTGATCTTGCTGAGTTTCCTTCATTCACTTTAGGGGATACCTTCCATTAACTCTTCAAAATACTTGGTATAGTATATTTCGAAGTAAGTCCTTACATCGCCATGTCTTTTAAGACATAGCAGAACACCCTTATATGAGAAATTAGATGGTAGATCTAGTTCATATAATGTTTATGGGGTATTCAACAAAACCCATTGAATACCTGTTCCACGACAATGAGAAACGAAAAGCATCTCGTAAGTAGCTTGTTCCTCTGTTGACAAGACCTTGTCAAAGGAAATAAGGAATGTCGTAGAACTTGATGAAGTCCAAGGATTGGACCCGTCCCCATGAACAGTGGGAGTAAACACTAAAAGAAACTGCTGAATCAATCCACGCACAAAGAAATCGTAATCTGATCAAATTCGTAAGGAACTCAAAAATTCCATTTTACGAAATTGAGAAATTGGATTCTAATCAAAGATTACAAAGAGATTATGTTCAACGTGATCTAAGGGATATGGCACATAGCCATAAGATTCGAAATTGAAAACTTTGACTCACTTAAATGGCAATAGGTCATTATTCAAAAGTCCTTTTAGGATTGATGAAAATGCCTTATATCCATTAGCTACGTCAAAATTCATTTCGAAACTATTAGCCATAGAAAGGTGGTTTTGACTACCAAGACATGACTATTGGATATGAATCCTGCATCTCACAATTGAAAGTTGATGAGAAGATCTCTATTCAAATCCAAGGGTCAATCTATGATTTTTTCCCAAACTTGGAACATGCAACTTGATAAGTCAATCAAGAATGTTGAATTTGTCAAAAGGCATATGGATTCCAATTGTGCAAAAGAATCAGTGGGAGTGTAGTTGAGTTCGAAGCGCAACGAGATGATGTTCTGTACATCAAACAAGATATAAGCATATCAGAGAAGCACAGACGAAAGCGTGTTCTTCACGCAATTTTCCATGATAAGATTTGGAATTACATCTCACGTACTGGCAATACGTATCTATGGTAGATAGAAGGAAGTAGATGTTGCAATTCACCAAATCTAAGTACAAAGACTATATATTGATTGAATTCAATATGGAAGAATCCAAGAAAAATTGTTTCCAAAGAGACAGAAACCATCTCACTTATTTAATGAGCCCTAAATTAATAAGTAAAGAAGTAACTGTCTCAAGAAGCCTTATGCTTGGCATTTGGGTTGCATGTAGCATGCAAAGTCTTGTACTAGACCTGACTCATCAAAATACTCTGATCATTCACGAGCTACTGATGGTCAAACGCCAGTCAAGGACACTGGTCTACGATAAAAGCAATCCTCGAAGATAATTAAAGGATATAATGCTGGTCGGTGGTAGTAAGTGGAAAATTGAATACTCGAAAGATTTAGAAATTCGATATTCCCAGTCTGAAGTGGATAAATTATTCTGTCTCGATAGAGCAAAGGTAAATTGGAAGAGATTCCAATAATATACCATTGCCGATTCAAACAAGAATAAAGAGGCACCATTATGATGCTGCACAAAAGAAGGTGTTTAGATGAGAAACTTTCATCCATTAGATGAAATACCTAGCATGACAAAAGCCTATCGTAATCTTAACCGATTTAGATAAGGCGATTGCTCAATGAAAGGAAATCGAGATCTCACCTATAATCTGAACACAATACCGTATGATTGAACCAGTCATGGGTAGTTGAGACGAGTAGAAGTATTACTTCATCTCGACAAAGACAACTTAGCAGATCCACTAATTAAGCTCTCTCACAAATGGTTCGAGGGACATCTTGGTATAGATGGGTCTTAGAAATGTTGTGATTGGCTTTAGGGCAAGTGGGAGATTGATGGAATAGTGCCCAGCAAGCCAATATTAATTAGCTTGTTGAAGTACTATTTTCTTATGGTTTATAATTAATACGCCGTTCATTCATAGTATGTGAAACTGAACAATGGCCAACTTCATCTCTCGCGAACCTATCTAAGCGATTGGATAAAATCCTAAGGTCACAATAGACTATGGGACGATTCACTTCAGTACTGAGTGCAGTCATGAAACAGCCTCAAAGGTCGTGATCTTAAAACCGTTCCAAGTCATAGATTCCAAACGAGACGGGGTATCGTAGGAATCGCCAAGACTTGTACAAATATGCATGATTCACATGGAGTGAATTTGTAGAGTTTCATGAGCAAGGAATTTGAGTCCAGTGCATATGAGTAGGTGGTTCAATGGAGGATTGAACGCATCGAACGACCCGAACAGAGAAACCCATTGTGGAAGCGCATGACGCATATCGGTGATGGGATGTTTCTCAAGGCTTATAATAGTGTACGATTTAGTCCTTAGACTTGAGGTACTAGGGCGAATTCGGTACATGAATGTGCGTACTTAGATTTAGGTACTGGTCACGTAGCATGGCCACAAAGTGCCTAAGTTGGGTGCGTACAAAAGTGTACGCGAGTGGTTAGTACTAAGAGAGGATCTAACGCCTCATCCTGATAAGATGAGAGAATTTCCTATACGTTTCTTAGATAATTGATTTCGAGGAATCTATGGCCATAGTCGGTGATGCATTTGGAAGGAGTTTCCAAATTTGGCAGTCACACTGAAATCATTGTCGGAAAATTAGAAAGTATAGTTATCGAGATAATTAGAGGTGCCGATCAATTCACACACCCTAGGTCTCGATCGGGAAATCAGTCGTGGAAGGACCGTATGTACATGGCAATTATAAGAGGTGAGGTTCACAATAATCAATTCACCTTTGATTGGGCTTCATGGGCTTGTGGCTAGACATCGACCATGACGTGTGGGTACTCCGGAATTAATAGAGGATTTAATTCTAGGAGTGGTCAATTAAAAGTAGTTTAATTGATCGGAGCATTTAATTGCTCGTTAATTAAATCACGAAAGTTGTGGGCCTGCTGCCAGTTGATGGTGAACCCAGAGGGTCACACACAATACAATTGGACGGTGACTGTCTAAAAGGAAAGAGAGTGATTTAAAGTTGTTAAATCAAGGTAATTGAATTAGGGTATTAATTCAATTGGAGATTATTAATTAGATGACTAATTGATTAATTGATAATTAATTAATTAGAGTTATCTGATTAATTGTGGAATTAATTAAAGTAGTTAATTAATTGGAAGAATAAATAATTAACCAATTTGAGTATTGGATAATTATGGGTTGATTTTGGAATTATCTAAAATTAGGGGCTAGGGGCGATTTTGGTGATTAAAAGGAAAAGGAGTTTTGTTTCTTGAAAAACAAGTTTGAAGAGATTTACCAAATCTCACATTCCTAAGTTGATAAGGAATGAAGATTTGATAAATAAGGGAAGGAGATATCTTTTTAGAGAATGACTCTTCTCTTATAAATACTCCTTCTCTTCTCTTCATTAAAGAGTAGAAGTTTTGCACAAGTTTTGAAAAACCCTAAAAAGCTTTTGAGAGAAAAAGGTTTTTGCTGAATATTTAGAGAGAAAAATCGAGTGAGATCAGATTTTTCGAACAAGAAATTTTAATTACAAATCGCCCCCTATAGTTTTTCGCCCCTAACCCTAATCGTCCAACCTAGTCTTGGCCGAACCCAAATCGGACCAGATCTGACCCTGGCCGAACCCTGCTCGATCACACAAGCTCTGTGAGTCGATTCTTCCATTGGTATCTCCCGTTCCTTTGCTGACAAACCTGCAAGATCCAGTTCGTAGCCTAAGACTTGTAGGCGTCACTACAATCCGATTGGTGTGGACTAGATTTGGAGGTGAGACACATGGATCACTCAAATTGTGAATCAAACCAAACACCTGGAGGACACAACCACGACTTGGTGGTCAGGTAATTTGCGATTAACCCCCTTGTGTTTTTATTGATGTTTGATTCATCCTTATTCGTATAATAACTATGGAGAAAGTATATATGGGACTATTAGGAACTCGAAAAATTTTAAAATTCCGCACTTTGTTGTATTGACAATCGAGCCCTAGTTAGAATATCCCAACAGTGGTATCAGAGCCAACTCCATACGTTTTTATACGAAAAGGCCTGAACATAATGTGTTTTCACTGTATATGCTTGATTGTATGTATGAGAACGCATGTTAATTATGTTCTAGTGATTGATTCTTGCTTGTTATGACTGGATCTATGATTGGGTAAAACTGCTTTTTTAGATCTGTGGCGAATTTATAGTTTTTCGAAAAATCAGGGCTTTTATGCAAAAATAGCAAAACATGAAAATTAGGGCTGAAAATTGAATTTTCTATTTCTGGAAATTTTTGAAAAATCTGGGTTATTTCTGAAAATCTGATCGCACGCAATTTTGGACCATTTTGCAATTTTAGAAAATTCGAGGACTATTTTGTAATTTCCGAAACTTCAGGGGTCTGTTTGCAAATTCGAAAATTTTCTGGATATCAAAATTTTATTTTCTGGTCCTTCTGTCCGAAAACTGTTTTGGGGGTATTTTGTAACTTTTCAAAAGTTTTGGGGTCAAAAGTGCAATTTCCGAAAGTATAGGGGCCGAACTGCAATTTTCAAAAGTTGAAAAATCAGAATCTGAAATTAAGGCAGAAAAGTTGTTTTGTTTATCCGAGAATTTATTTTGTCATAATTAGTAGTGACTAAAAAGCAAGAATCATAGGAAGTTAGTTTTAAAATGTGTTTTAAAATTAAGATAGAAGAAAGTAAAAGTTGTTTACATGTTTCTTTGCTCTACGTGAACTGTTTACGTGGTTTTCGATCGCGCCGAGCCTTGACCTTAGGTTAGATGTGATTGGTTTAATTTAATGCATGGTTTTTATTGGGTCTGCGAGCCTGTTATTATTTTTGGGCCACTTTGAGCCTTTGTAATAGAATAGGGCTTTACTGCTTTCCTAGTTTAGGATGGAGGCCCATTTACAAGCAAGGTGGGAGCCCAAGAAGAATTGAAGGCCATGTATGCGTGGTACATTGTGTAATAGCATAGGTTCTTTGAGAACCCTTTAGATTGACCAATTGGGCCAACATCATTGGCTCGATGATGGCCCGCATAGGAGGCTCCCGATCGAAAACATATTGTGGTACTATGCATGCAAGGCTTGTATGGCTTTTATTTATTAGTCGATTATGATTGCTTGTGTGTATGCGCGCTAGAATCTAGATCGTAAATAAAAGATAAAGCATAATTGAAGCGGTGAGATCTCGAGGAGAGTTTATTTGAACTTTCAAAACCGAAAATCCCCTCTCGAATAAATATTAAGTCATATTGGGTTAAATATAAAATGATGTTTTATAAATTCAAGCCTTCCATTAATAGGAACTAGTGTATGTTGTTTACTTATCGATAGAGGTGATCCAGAGTCTGGCACCCGAGTCGAAGAATGAGACAATACACGAAATTCCTTGATTCTAGTTTTTCTTAAAACTCGACAAGGATAGGGACTGGTCGGGACGTGAAAATCGACCGATAACTAGTTACGGAGAATTCATGACCGGGCCCGTTGCTTATCATGATTAATGGGTTAGACTTAACGCGTAGTAACATTTATGATGTAGCAGTGCTAGATAAATGCGAAAAACGAGGCAAAATAACTTGAAGGTTGTGTAGTAGACACAATTGGTAATATGTATACCTACCTAGGGAATTAATTGTATGGCCACGAGTCGTGGGTGCAACTAATTGCTGCTAGGACGTCAAGACCTACTAGGAAATAAATTTTTCCCGAAACTAGAAGGGGTTACTGTTTCGATAAAAAAACAAAAAATAGTGGGAGAACTTTTTCGATAAAAAGTCCAAATTTCGTTAATTATAAGTATTAATATTAAACCTGTCTGCTTATAGTCGTCTGTTTTTAAATGTTAGCCATTTACCATCCACTGTCCGATACTCGATGCGTTTGAGAACCGAACCAACTTTGAAAAAGGTGATGTGCAATTTCCTATGCGAAACCGACATGGCTAAGTTTGACAATGTTAGGGAATATTGTTCTTACTTAAGCAAGACATTCGAGCTGATCAAAGGGTTTGGAGCCCAATTGACTCTCGAAGATGAGATAACGATAACCCTTCAAGGATTATCTGAGACCTTCACTCATTTTATGCAACATTGCATTATTCCGCCTGATGGAATACAAACAAAGCAATTGCATGAGTTGTTAGACAAATATGAAGAAGCTCATCAACGTGGTTTTGGTCTGTATGATTGGAATTGCCCTCTGTGTAAGTACGAAGAGAAAATAAGGAAGCTTGTTGAAAAGGATTTCCTGGAAAGACTTGACTACGGTATGACTTTTTAAGTTATACACTTGTTGAATCTTTTTGATGTAAGACATCTGATTAAAACTTTCATTTCTGTAAAAGCATTTACAGGCGATGATAGTCTTCCCGCTCAACCTAAAAGGAGGAAAATCCTTGAAAGGGAGATGCAAGTAGTGCAGAGCAAGATGAGGAAACTGGAATTCCGGGACTGGGTCAAGGAAGAATTGTACCTAGACATTCCTTTTTAGCAAAGAAGTTTTTCTTAGTTTTTCGTATTAGCATGAGTTTTAAGTTTTAGTTTACTTTGAGTAATATTTCACATTTTGTACGAGACCTTATTGCTTTACCATTGAGAAATGGAATTTATTTAATTAGAGCAATTTAACTTTGTACAAATGTTGATGTTTTGAAACATAGAAATAAAGAATGATAAACAAATCGAAACTTTGAAGACTATATGCTAAATCGAAAACGAGTAAGACAAACTGGATAATCGTCCGCGCTTGAAATGTTCACTCTGGACATTCTTCCTAAAGAGAGATGCGAAAGGAAAGTTTTCATTTACTGATTCCTGAAATAATGAACTTAGGTAAATTCGGAACTTTCAAATCTTGAAGGAATAATAACCAAAGTGAAGGATCGCTAAGGCATTCCAAAACATTTCGATCGACATGAACTAAAAGCACTAGTTCAAAAGAAATCTACTTCATATATACTTGCGATTTTTAATCGTCAAAGTTTATGTGTACTATATTGAAGTACAATTCTGAAACTATTGAAGTAATTCAATAGAAGCTTTGGAAATGAAGTAACTAGATGCATTATGTCAAATGCAATTTGATTTAATCAAACCTGCTGAAACATAAGCAAACTTAACACTTCGATTATCTAAGATGAGAATAAAATTCTCATGAAGCAAATCAAAGAAGAAATCGAACTTTGTTTGATTCTCGACTCTGATCTTGCTGAGTTTCCTTCATTCACTTTAGGGGATACCTTCCCTTAACTCTTCAAAATACTTGGTATAGTATATTTCGAAGTAAGTCCTTACATCGCCATGTCTTTTAAGACATAGCAGAACACCCTTATATGAGAAATTAGATGGTAGATCTAGTTCATATAATGTTTATGGGGTATTCAACAAAACCCATTGAATACTTGTTCCACGACAATGAGAAACGAAAAGCATCTCGTAAGTAGCTTGTTCCTCTGTTGACAAGACCTTGTCAAAGGAAATAAGGAATGTCGTAGAACTTGATGAAGTCCAAGGATTGGACCCGTCCCCATGAACAGTGGGAGTAAACACTAAAAGAAACTGCTGAATCAATCCACGCACAAAGAAATCGTAATCTGATCAAATTCGTAAGGAACTCAAAAATTCCATTTTACGAAATTGAGAAATTGGATTCTAATCAAAGATTACAAAGAGATTATGTTCAACGTGATCTAAGGGATATGGCACATAGCCATAAGATTCGAAATTGAAAACTTTGACTCACTTAAATGGCAATAGGTCATTATTCAAAAGTCCTTTTAGGATTGATGAAAATGCCTTATATCCATTAGCTACGTCAAAATTCATTTCGAAACTATTAGCCATAGAAAGGTGGTTTTGACTACCAAGACATGACTATTGGATATGAATCCTGCATCTCACAATTGAAAGTTGATGAGAAGATCTCTATTCAAATCCAAGGGTCAATCTATGATTTTTTCCCAAACTTGGAACATGCAACTTGATAAGTCAATCAAGAATGTTGAATTTGTCAAAAGGCATATGGATTCCAATTGTGCAAAAGAATCAGTGGGAGTGTAGTTGAGTTCGAAGCGCAACGAGATGATGTTCTGTACATCAAACAAGATATAAGCATATCAGAGAAGCACAGACGAAAGCGTGTTCTTCACGCAATTTTCCATGATAAGATTTGGAATTACATCTCACGTACTGGCAATACGTATCTATGGTAGATAGAAGGAAGTAGATGTTGCAATTCACCAAATCTAAGTACAAAGACTATATATTGATTGAATTCAATATGGAAGAATCCAAGAAAAATTGTTTCCAAAGAGACAGAAACCATCTCACTTATTTAATGAGCCCTAAATTAATAAGTAAAGAAGTAACTGTCTCAAGAAGCCTTATGCTTGGCATTTGGGTTGCATGTAGCATGCAAAGTCTTGTACTAGACCTGACTCATCAAAATACTCTGATCATTCACGAGCTACTGATGGTCAAACGCCAGTCAAGGACACTGGTCTACCATAAAAGCAATCCTCGAAGATAATTAAAGGATATAATGCTGGTCGGTGGTAGTAAGTGGAAAATTGAATACTCGAAAGATTTAGAAATTCGAGATTCCCAGTCTGAAGTGGATAAATTATTCTGTCTCGATAGAGCAAAGGTAAATTGGAAGAGATTCCAATAATATAACATTGCCGATTCAAACAAGAATAAAGAGGCACCATTATGATGCTGCACAAAAGAAGGTGTTTAGATGAGAAACTTTCATCCATTAGATGAAATACCTAGCATGACAAAAGCCTATCGTAATCTTAACCGATTTAGATAAGGCGATTGCTCAATGAAAGGAAATCGAGATCTCACCTATAATCTGAACACAATACCGTATGATTGAACCAGTCATGGGTAGTTGAGACGAGTAGAAGTATTACTTCATCTCGACAAAGACAACTTAGCAGATCCACTAATTAAGCTCTCTCACAAATGGTTCGAGGGACATCTTGGTATAGATGGGTCTTAGAAATGTTGTGATTGGCTTTAGGGCAAGTGGGAGATTAATGGAATAGTGCCCAGCAAGCCAATATTAATTAGCTTGTTGAAGTACTATTTTCTTATGGTTTATAATTAATACGCCGTTCATTCATAGTATGTGAAACTGAACAATGGCCAACTTCATCTCTCGCGAACCTATCTAAGCGATTGGATGAAATCCTAAGGTCACAATAGACTATGGGACGATTCACTTCAGTACTGAGTGCAGTCATGAAACAGTCTCAAAGGTCGTGATCTTAAAACCGTTCCAAGTCATAGATTCCAAACGAGACGGGGTATCGTAGGAATCGCCAAGACTTGTACAAATATGCATGATTCACATGGAGTGAATTTGTAGAGTTTCATGAGCAAGGAATTTGAGTCCAGTGCATATGAGTAGGTGGTTCAATGGATGATTGAACGCATCGAACGACCCGAACAGAGAAACCCATTGTGGAAGCGCATGACGCATATCGGTGATGGGATGTTTCTCAAGGCTTATAATAGTGTACGATTTAGTCCTTAGACTTGAGGTACTAGGGCGAATTCGGTACATGAATGTGCGTACTTAGATTTAGTTACTGGTCACGTAGCATGGCCACAAAGTGCCTAAGTTGGGTGCGTACAAAAGTGTACGCGAGTGGTTAGTACTAAGAGAGGATCTAACGCCTCATCCTGATAAGATGAGAGAATTTCCTATACGTTTCTTAGATAATTGATTTCGAGGAATCTATGGCCATAGTCGGTGATGCATTTGGAAGGAGTTTCCAAATTTGGCAGTCACACTGAAATAATTGTCGGAAAATTAGAAAGTATAGTTATCGAGATAATTAGAGGTGCCGATCAATTCACACACCCTAGGTCTCGATCGGGAAATCAGTCGTGGAAGGACCGTATGTACATGGCAATTATAAGAGGTGAGGTTCACAATAATCAATTCACCTTTGATTGGGCTTCATGGGCTTGTGGCTAGACATCGACCAAGAAGTGTCGGTACTCCAGAATTAATAGAGGATTTAATTCTAGTAGTGGTCAATTAAAAGTAGTTTAATTGATCGGAGCATTTAATTGCTCGTTAATTAAATCACGAAATTCGTGGGCCTGCTGCCAGTTGATGGTGAACCCAGAGGGTCACACACAATACAATTGGACGGTGACTGTCTAAAAGGAAAGAGAGTGATTTAAAGTTGTTAAATCAAGGTAATTGAATTATGGTATTAATTCAATTGGAGATTATTAATTAGATGACTAATTGATTAATTGATAATTAATTAATTAGAGTTATCTGATTAATTGTGGAATTAATTAAAGTAGTTAATTAATTGGAAGAATAAATAATTAACCAATTTGAGTATTGGATAATTATGTGTTGATTTTGGAATTATCTAAAATTAGGGGCTATGGGCGATTTTGGTGATTAAAAGGAAAAGGAGTTTTGTTTCTTGAAAAACAAGTTTCAAGAGATTTATCAAATCTCACATTCCTAAGTTGATAAGGAATGAAGATTTGATAAATAAGGGATGGAGATATCTTTTTAGAGAAGGACTCTTCTCTTATAAATACTCCTTCTCTTCTCTTCATTAAAGAGTAGAAGTTTTGCACAAGTTTTGAAAAACCCTAAAAAGCTTTTGAGAGAAAAAGGTTTTTGCTGAATATTTAGAGAGAAAAATCGAGTGAGATCAGATTTTTCGAACAAGAAATTTTAATTACAAATCGCCCCCTATAGTTTTTCGCCCCTAACCCTAATCGTCCAACCTAGTCTTGGCCGAACCCAAATCGGACCAGATCTGACCCTGGCCGAACCCTGGTCGATCACACAAGCTCTGTGAGTCGATTCTTCCATTGGTATCTCCCGTTCCTTTGCTGACAAACCTGCAAGATCCAGTTCGTAGCCTAAAACTTGTAGGCGTCACTACAATCCGATTGGTGTGGACTAGCTTTGGAGGTGAGACACATGGATCACTCAAATTGTGAATCAAACCAAACACCTGGAGGACACAACCACGACTTGGTGGTCAGGTAATTTGCGATTAACCCCCTTGTGTTTTTATTGATGTTTGATTCATCCTTATTCGTATAATAACTATGGAGAAAGTATTCATGGGACTATTAGGAACTCGAAAAATTTTAAAATTCCGCACTTTGTTGTATTGACAATCGAGCCCTAGTTAGAATATCCCAACATAATTATCTTAATTAGGATTATAACTAATGAGTAAACTTATAGAAAACAGATGGGCAATATTGCAATTACATATATGTATATATAGCATCACGTGAGTTTAAAATTGAAAGCAATGGGTGAGAATTATAAAAATTAGGTCTCTGTGGTTCATCTTGATAGTGCGCCGCCGAAGGTTAGTACTCTTTAGTTTTCCTTGTTTAAGTAATTATAATATGTTCTAGTGTTCTTGGTGGGATTAAGTAGAGGAGATACCTGTTTATTACATTTAGTCCTACAATTAAAAGGAGGTTTTGGGGGCAATTGTATTCACGGTTTCTAATTAAAGGTCCACAAATTTGGTTGTATGTAAATGATCTAATTAAGTAGGAATTAAGTGTTGGAAGCTCCATTATTTAATTGATAGCAGACTCACTGGCCGAAGTACAGTTCATTAATTAATGGCTAATGTGGGCTTATATGAGAATTGAGTTTTAAATTTTGATCAATTGCAACCATATAGCACTAATTGGGCAGAGGTTTTAGACTTAGTTTTCAGTGTCACTAGTTAATTAAAATTTTTGATTTGGATAACTTATATTGTATTTATTATGTAGATTTTAGGGATCGAGCTTAGTCAAGTTTTTGTGGTGCTTGAAGTAGGGTGACGTTATTTCATTTGAGGTAAGGGGTTTTTGGCACTTTCTACTCTTATTCCATGTGAATATTATGCTTAAGACTGTTATTTTGAAATCTCATTGTCCTTGGTAAAATACTTTTTATTAAAAACAGATTTTTGGGACAATGTCTTTATATTTGAATAACAGTCCAAATGTGCAAATTGACAGTGTTTCATCGATTATGTAGTGGAACTATTTGAGCCATTATTTGATGACATGGAGATACCGCATTTATTTATGATTTAATCTCTCAAATTTGCCTATGAATTGTTTGGGCCCCTTCGGGGGATTGTCGGCTTAGGAGATAGTTCCGTCCATTGTATTGTTTGAAATTTAAGTCTGGTTACCTTTCAGAACCAGTTTCGACTATTTGTATTTGTATTTGATAAGTTGACGTCCTTGTCACGGGATTAATGGTGACCGTAGTGTTAATTTGTGAGTTGAAATGAATGTTGTCTCCTGCATGCTTCGTTTCATGAAAGAAAGTGTCACATGGTCTGTTTGCATTATTATTAAGTGTTGATATGTCATGGGTTTGACAGAGGTGCCTTAAACTTCTTATTGAGTGAGCAACTCACCCCTTGCTTGATATTTTGCAGATCGTTAGACAACTCGAAGTTGGAGGGGTTTTATTTTTCAGAATTTAAGCAATGATAGAAACCCATTTTTTTAATTTAGACTTTGTTATTCTCTCTTGGAGTTTTAGGCATTATCACTTGGAGACTTTGTTAGTTGGGACTGACTTTAACTTGGTATTATAATAATTGTTCCTGATGGACATTTTTAGATACTTTATTCCTACAGCTCGAACAGATCGCTAATATTATTTTCGTGTTATTTTATTTTTGGAATTGAGTTTAAATGTGAAGGCTTCGCGTCGGCATGATCAAAATAACGACGCAACTATCGCGCCGTAAAGTAATATATATGTATAAAAATTTAGGGCGTGACAACTTGGTATCAGAGCCAAGTTTCGTGGTGTTATCCACGAATGCGGTCTCGGGCTTTTGAGCCTCTGGTTTACTGCTAATTTGATTTATATGGTCTTATGACTAATAAAGATAAAACTTTCAGATTATATTAATTGCTCGTGGTAGAGGCAGAGGCCGTGGTCGTGGTCGTGGTCGATGTCGTGGGCATGCCCAGAGTGGAAGTAGCATTAATGTACCTGCCCCTGAAACAGAAGACCAACAACTTTCCCAACCATCACTACCAAATCCTACTGAAACAGAAGACCAACAGAATACCCAACAATCACGACCAAACCGCGATGTACCTGCCACCGCTACGGATATTGGAGATGTCCTTCGCATAGTGGAAAATCTATTGCAACAACAACAACAACCACCACCTCATCAACCACCACCACAAATTTCTTACTTTGAACGTTTTAGGAGACTCAACTTTCCATCGTTTGAGGGAGGTCTAGACCCTATTGCAGTTGAGAAATGGATTAGCAATATCGAAGAAACATTTACTGCTTTGGAGTACCCCGTAGAAGTCAGACTCAATGTCACCTTGCCATTTTTAATTGGTAATGCCAAATATTGGTGGGACTCAGTGAAGGTTGCATATGTCGACCCAAATAACCCGTTGTCTTGGGAAGATTTCAAGAAGTTGTTTCTTGATCACTACTTCCCTCGGGCTGTTAGGATTGCAAATGAAAATGAATACATTAATCTTAAACAAGTTGGAAACATGTCTGTGTTAGAGGCTGCAAACAAATTCAATGAACTTGGGCGATTTAGTCCTATCTACATGAAGTCCGAAGAAAGTAGGGTGAATAGATTCTATCAAGTATTGAAGAGGGATATTCAGGTTCGCGTTTCCTCCCACATGGATACCACCTTTCGTGACCTCTTGGAGCGAGCTCTTAGAGTGGAGGTAGATTTGAAGAGCTATGAGCAATACAACGGAGATCGCAAGAGGCCTAGACCAGGAGGAGTTCCAACGTCCAAAGACAATGATTCAAATACTCAATCTAATGGGAGTAACGAAGGTGGTGTAAAGATCATAGCTAAACAATGTTCCCATTGCAATAAAAGGAATCCGGGTGAGTGTTTCTGGAAGACGGGGGAGTGCTTTCAATGTGGGGAAATTGGACATAGAGTGAGGGACTGCCCAAGGAAAAAGACAAATGGAACGCGGATAGGGAGCCAAGTGGAACCAAAGAATGGTACTTGGAGACTGTTTGCACTGACGAAGGAGGATGCAGAGGCAAGCGCTGATGTAGTCACAGGTACTATATCAATTAATTCTTTTAATGCCCATGTGTTGTTTGATTCCGGGGCTTCTCATTCGTTTATCTCCCAAAAATTTGCTGCATCATTAAATCTTGATTTCGAAAAACTAGAGGAGCCAATGCATGTCTCCTCGCCTCTGAAAAAGATTTTTATTGTTAATAAGGTTTAAAGAAAGGGTAAGATTCGTATAGGCGAAGATGAGTTGGGAGCAAACTTAGTGGAGTTGGATATGAGTGACTTTGATATTATTTTTGGGATGGACTGGTTAGCATTTCACCATGCTCAAATTGATTGTTTTGGAAAAAGAATTATTTTTCATCCCCCAGGACGATCAGAATTCTCCTTCCAATGTAAGAAAAATATTATTCGACACAAGTCTCTTGTTCCCATTATTTCAGTTTTGAAAGCTCAAAGGTGCCTAAGAAAAGGGTGTAGTGCATTCCTGGCCTACGTAGTTGACACCAAGATAATTGAGACCAAATTAGAGGACATTCCTATCGTGCAGGAATTTCCTGATGTATTTTCGGAGGACTTATTAGAGCTACCGCCAGATCGAGAAATTGAGTTCGAGATTAGTACCGCACCAGACTTTGGACCTATATCAAAGCCACCCTATAGGATGGCTCCTGCCGAATTACGCGAGCTAAAGACACAACTTCAGGAGTTACTAGATAAAGGCTTCATTCACCCAAGCATCTCCCCGTGGGGAGCCTGTATTGTTTGTGAAGAAGAAGGATGGGAGTCTTCACTTATGCATCCATTATCGGGAGTTGAATAAAATCACCATAAAAAATAAGTATCCGCTTCCTCGAATAGATGATCTTTTTTATCAGTTGCAAGGAGCTCAAGTTTTCTCTAAGATCGACCTTCGGTCCGGCTACCATCAATTGAAAATCAAGGCAGAGGACGTACCCAAGATAGCGTTTCGACCTAGATATGGTCATTATGAATTTTTAGTTATGCCGTTCGGACTAACAAATGCCCCAGCTGCTTTCATGGCATTGATGAATAAGATTTTTCAATAGTACTTAGACCAGTTTGTCGTAATTTTCATTGATGACATCCTGGTGTACTCTAAGAATGAAGAAGAGCATGCAGAACACTTAAGAATAGTGCTACAAACTTTACGAAAGGAACAACTGTTTGCAAAACTAAGCAAATGTGAATTCTGGCTTGGAAGGGTGTCGTTCTTGGGACATGTAATATCAGAGGGAGGAATTTCTGTGGATCCCTCAAAGATCGAAGCCGTGTTGAATTGGCCCGGCCCAACCAATGTCACCGAAGTTAGAAGTTTTCTTGGACTTGCTGGCTATTATAGAAAGTTTGTAGAAGGATTTTCTCAGATATCTGTCCCCATGACCCGTCTAACTAAGAAAGGTGCAAAGTTTGATTGGTCCCCAGAATGTGAGCATAGTTTTACAGAATTGAAGCAGCGATTGGTGTCTGCACCAGTACTGACGTTACCTAATGGAGTCGATGGCTTTACAATATTCAGTGATGCTTCATTGACTGGCCTGGGATGTGTTTTAATGCAAAATGGTAAAGTTATTGCCTACGCATCTCGTCAGTTAAAGTCATATGAACGTAACTACCCCACTCATGATTTAGAACTAGCAGCAGTAGTCTTTGCGTTGAAACTTTGGCGCCATTACTTATTTGGGGTTACCTGTGAGATATATACTGATCATAAGAGTCTCACATATCTATTCACGCAAAAGGAATTGAATATGAGACAACGTAGGTGGTTAGAATTGTTGAAAGATTATGATATCTCTATTAATTATCATCCAGGGAAAGCAAATGTGGTTGCTGATGCACTTAGTAGGAAGACAACAAACATGGCTAGTCTACTAACCGAGCAAAGAAGGATCACAAAAGACATAGAAGAGTTGGAGGTTGAAGTGGTGGTTGGTGGTTCCCATGTCACGATGGCTACCTTGATCGCGCAACCTGCACTAATCGACCGTATCAAAGAAGCCCAACTAAGGGATCCAGAACTGTATAAGATTAGCGAAGAGGTGAGAATGGGACAGAATTCCACGTTTCAATTACATGAAGATGGTTCGTTGAGGTTCGAAAATAGAGTATGTGTTCCGTCTGATTCGAGTTTAAGAGAGGAGATTTTGAGTGAGGCTCATAGATCTCGATTCACCATGCACCCAGGTAGCACCAAAATGTACAGAGACATGAGAGAACATTTTTGGTAGTAAACTTCAAAACTTGGAAATACCCAAGTGGAAGTGGGAACACATAACTATGGATTTCGTTTTTGGGTTACCACGAACCCCTAAAAAGCAATATGATTCTGTATGGGTTATAGTCGATAGGCTCACCAAGTCGGCCCATTTTATACCTGTCAAGAAGAAAACTCCACCTAATGAATTAACCTCATTATATGTTAATAATATTGTTTGCCTTCATGGCATCCCTGTGAGTATAGTATCTGATCGAGACCCCAGATTTGTTTCCCAATTTTGGAAAAGCCTTCAGAGTACCCTTGAAACTCAATTGCAGTTTAGTACAGCTTATCATCCTCAAACGGATGGTCAATCAGAGAGAACTATCCAGATTTTGGAAGATATGCTACGAGCTTGTATAATGGACTTTAAAGGTAATTGGGATTAGTATTTAAAATTGGCAGAATTTGCGTATAATAATAGCTACCAAGCCAGCATTGGAATGGCGCCTTATGAAGCTCTGTATGGAAGGAAATGTAGATCCCCTGTACATTGGGATGATATTGGAGAAAAAAGACAGTTAGGGCCTGATTTGGTGCATAAAGCTATAGAAAAGATCCCGTTGATAAGGAAGCGGCTAGAAGTGGCTCAAAGCAGACAGAAAAGTTGGGCAGACTTGAAAAGGCGACACATAGAATTCAAGGAAGGTGACCATGTTCACTTGAAAATCTCTCCAAAAAGGGGTGTAGTGAGATTTGGGAGGCGTGGCAAGTTAAGTCCTCGTTATGTAGGACCTTTCGAGATCCTTGAAAAAGTAGGAGAAGTGGCTTATAGACTAGCTTTGCCACCTGAACTATCTAAAGTTCACAATGTTTTTCACGTATCATTATTGAGAAAGTATGTTCCTGATCCTAACCATATTTTGAGATACGAGCCACTCGAGGTTCAGGAGGACTTGACATATGAAGAATTGCCGATTTGTATCATTGATTGTAAGGAACAAGCCTTGAGACATAGAAAAATCCCATTAGTAAAGATTCAATGGTCGAACCATTCGCCTCGTGAAGCTACTTGGGAGCTGGAAGAGGACATGCGGAACAAATATCCTGGTCTATTCGTCGAAGAAGGTGCGAATTACTAAATTCCATGTTTCAAGGACGAAACTTTTATAAAGGGGGGTAGGATGTAATATCCCCATTTTATTTTCGTATAATTCACTAATATAATTTTCAATCATGTTTTATTATAAGTTATGTATTAATATGTTTAGATAATTATCTTAATTAGGATTATAACTAATGAGTAAACTTATAGAAAATAGAGGGGCAATATTGCAATTGAATATATGTATATATAGCATCACGTGAGTTTAAAATTGAAAGTAATGGGTGAGAATTATAAAAATTAGGTCTCTGTGGTTCATCTTGATAGTGCGCCGCCGAAGGTTAGTACTCTTTAGTTTTCCTTGTTTAAGTAATTATAATATGTTCTAGTGTTCTTGGTGGGATTAATTAGAGGAGATACCTATTTATTACATTTAGTCCTACAATTAAAAGGAGGTTTTGGGGGCAATTGTATCTCACGGTTTCTAATTAAAGGTCCACAAATTTGGTTGTATGTAAATGATCTAATTAAGTAGCAATTAAGTGTTGGAAGCTCCATTATTTAATTGATAGCAGACTCACTGGCCGAAGTACAGTTCATTAATTAATGGCTAATGTGGGCTTATATGAGAATTGAGTTTTAAATTTTGATCAATTGCAACCATATAGCACTAATTGGGCAGAGGTTTTAGACTTAGTTTTCAGTGTCACTAGTTAATTAAAATTTTTGATTTGGATAACTTATATTGTATTTATTATGTAGATTTTAGGGATCGAGCTTAGTCGAGTTTTTGTGGTGCTTGAAGTAGGGTGACGTTATTTCATTTGAGGTAAGGGGTTTTTGGCACTTTCTACTCTTATTCCATGTGAATATTATGCTTAAGACTGTTATTTTGAAATCTCATTGTCCTTGGTAAAATACTTTTTATTAAAAACAGATTTTTGGGACAATGTCTTTATATTTGAATAACAGTCCAAATGTGCAAATTGATAGTGTTTCATCGATTATGTAGTGGAACTATTTGAGCCATTATTTGATGACATGGAGATACCGCATTTATTTATGATTTAATCTCTCAAATTTGCCTATGAATTGTTTGGGCCCCTTCGGGGGATTTTCGGCTTAGGAGATAGTTCCGTCCATTGTATTGTTTGAAATTTAAGTCTGGTTACATTTCAGAACCAGTTTCGACTATTTGTATTTGTATTTGATAAGTTGACGTCCTTGTCACGGGATTAATGGTGACCGTAGTGTTAATTTGTGAGTTGAAATGAATGTTGTCTCCTGCATGCTTCGGTTCATGAAAGAAAGTGTCACATGGTCTGTTTGCATTATTATTAAGTGTTGATAAGTCATGGGTTTGACAGAGGTGCCTTAAACTTCTTATTGAGTGAGCAACTCACCCCTTGCTTGATATTTTGCAGATCGTTAGACAACTCGAAGTTGGAGGGGTTTTGTTTTTCGGAATTTAAGCAATGAGAGAAACCCATTTTCTTTATTTAGACTTTGTTATTCTCTCTTGGAGTTTTAGGCATTCTCATTTGGAGACTTTGTTAGTTGGGACTGACTTTAACTTGGTATTATAATAATTGTTCCTGATGGACATTTTTAGATACTTTATTCCAACAGCTCGAACAGATCGCTAATATTATTTTCGTGTTATTTTATTTTTGGAATTGAGTTTAAATGTGAAGGTTTCGCGTCGGCATGATCAAAATAACGACGCAACTATCACGCCGTAAAGTAATATATATGTATAAAAATTTAGGGCGTGACATTTATCCTATGCAATCAATTGCCGGAAGATGTAGCACCAATAATGGTTATCCCAATATCTTCGAATAGCGCTACACAAAAATCTAAATCTAAGTTCTTATCGAACAAAAATGTAAAAGCTTAAAAGAATTGACATTAATTAGGGTTTTACATACCATGCCATATTGTAATATGATTTTTGTTAATAAATCATTTTACCTTTCTTGTGAGTTCAGGTAAGAAAAGGAACTCATGAAGTTGGACAATCTTTGCCATTAACATCGTCTTTTGAAGAGCGAAAACAAAATTGGTATATTCGTCCAATACCACGAACGAACGGAAGCAAAGTTGATTTCTTAACAATACACTCTATTTATTATTAATAGAATTCCTAGAGTTTTTTTTAGTCAATAATTACTACTACATTTTATAATTATGGTTAACTTCTCTAGTTAGCTAGTATAATGACAAGTACTTTGATTCAATGTTTTATTGTTTATTTCCAAATCAAAATAAACATAAATATGTGTTTCAATGCATTTTAAGAAATTAGATCGATTGATGATTAACGATTAAGTATTATGTACGAAACCATGTCTACGTTAGATACTTGCTATTTCATATATTTTTTTAACTAAAATTCGTACATTTACATTTGAATTTCAGTTCTATGTGCATCATACAACGGACATGCAATTTAGATCTCTTATGAAAGTATATGAGTTTATTGTCCATGGGCTTACTCCATCATCTGCCAAAAGTAAAAAACTGGAAGCATCAGAGAAAAAAGTTAGGGTATTTATATATACATACATATATATGTGTGTGTATTTGCATGATTTGATTGATCATATTTAAATCTAATTAATTATCTTAAATTTTGAACTCCCGTTCATCTACTTCTCCTGGACTTAGAGGCGATAAGTTGATCAAAGAAGTACTAGTGGGTTTATTTGATTATACCATGAATGAAGTTTTCCGATTTGAAACCTCTTCAACGGAAAGTTCTCAGAACAACTCAGATACGAGTTAATCAAGTCAAGGTATGATATGTTAATGACCACAATAAAGATTAATTTTTAAATAATATTAATTTTATATGGAAATTCATTTAATTATGTTGTACCACTCAAATTACAATGACTAAGTAATAATCAATATATGCATTTAATTTTGGTACTTCCATTGATATTTTTATGAAAATGTGCAATTGTAAAGCAAATTATATCCGAATTTTCCACTTTGCGGTATACATGCGCTGTTTGTATATATCAGAAATCAATTGATTCACAAAAGTTGTAAGAACATATCCATCAAAAGAGATTTTAGTTAACCATTTCTCAAATTTGAAGAATATGTGTGTTTCTAAACGCCATAGTTATTCACTTTTTTAATTCAAATTGTTAAATTTATGTATTTATTATAAAATAGCATATATAATTTATATATCACTTTTGTTTATTAAAATAATAAAATATAAAAATTGATTTAATTTTTTTATTAAAAGATATTTAAATTGTTACATGACATTCTTTTTAAAATTAAAATGTGTGTTTTCATGTGTATAATTTAATTAAATATTTTTTATAATTTTTTATTAATAAATATTAATAAAGATAAAAATAGACTTTGAAAAAATTCATTTTTTAAAATTATGAAATAAGTGTTTAATAGAATTATTATATATTGGTATATTTTTTTTATATATATTTATTAATATAATGTAATAGGACATTATTTTGTATACTAAATATTTAGAAAACAAGAAATATGATAGATAGCTAAACTTCAAAGAAATACTACTGAAATGAGTAACTAAAAGAGATTTGCTAAAACTCGAATATAACTAAAATTGTTAAAGAAAACTGTTGGAAATGCTATAACCCTTCATCAACTTATATGGTATTTAACATCAATGTAATTTGGTAAATTAAAGCATATATTGTACAATTTGTGTACTACATAAATATGGTATAAAAACTAAAAATTGACGCTACCTTTACTTGATTTGACAATGTGATGTGATCGTTGTGCATGCACTAATATTCTCATTCATGTATTTGTATTATGATTTATACAGGGAACATAAAGAGAAAGAGAAATGAGGAATTGCCAACCCATAGTGGAGAAGAGCACGTATTTAAGGATCCTACAAATAACCATTTAATGTATGTTCTTTATGACTTTGAGCCTAAAATATAAGTTCGATGAGACACTAGATATATTACAATACTAGATAGTTCTAAACCTTTTAATAATTTTTAATTGAACGTGTAACTGATTCTTTCGACACAATATGCCAACTGTTGGTTGCATAAATTTAAAGTAATGCAACCTCTTTCACACCACTTTGAATTTCACAAATTTTTCTTCCTCCGCCATTCTCTTCACTGTGTGTATGTGATTTTTAACTTTACCCCAAAAATACAACTTTGGCAATTCTCTTTCTTTCTCTTTAACCAACTTCCCTGAATTGAAATGATATTGCTTGAAATTGACGATGCACAAATTCTAGAATATCCTGAAACTCATTGGCAAACATCAATTCGCCTTAACAAGAGGAAATTCTCTTTATTATAATTGTAGAAAAATGTCCATATAGTAGCTAAAATATTAGATCTACTGTTATATTCTTTGTTCTAATCATAAAAATTGAAACTAAAGTGTTCAACCAACAATACGATACATGACTAAATTTTATCTGATTCTTCTTCTTATTTTTGCCTTGTTGAAAACAAGATCCTGAAATAAAAATTTCATGAGATGTCCGACCAATATATTTTGGCAAAAGATGTTGATTTTTTGTTGATTTTCTTTTTGTTTTACAAACTTGCTCAAAATTCTTCATCAATAATATATATTTTAGAGTATGATATGTATTAATATTGTATTCATTCTAAAATATATGAAGTGTGTGAAAAACTATAATATGAAACGAGTATATTGGAATAATTAGGATTTGGTATAAAATTGAAGTAAACTGTCTAGTCTATAAATATGATGAAACTTTGAAGCGGCATTTATAAATCAACCAGTTGGTGCGTTGGCGCGGGAACTGGATATGGAATACAAATGCAATTTCTTTGTAATTATTGCGTCTAATAACAATGCTATGTCATTTGTTGTTTATCTTCATAATAAACCATATTAGATTGTAAATGACAAAAATTCATTAAACCATTTTCACTTAATAAATTTGGGTAAAGAATTTATTAAGATTCTAACAAGTTGTTTGTTTTATTTTCTGTGATATTGTGTTTTATCCTATGCAATCAGTTGCCGGAAGATGTAGCACCAATAATGGTTATCCCAATATCTTCGATTAGCGCTACACAAAACTCTAAATCTAAGTTCTTATCAAACAAAAATGTAAAAGCTTTAAAAGAATTGACATTAATTAGGGTTATACATACCATGCCATATTGTAATATGATTTTTGTTAATAAATCATTTTACCTTTCTTGTGAGTTCAGGTAAGAAAAGGAACTCATGAAGTTGGACAATCTTTGCCATTAACATTGTCTTTTGAAGAGCGAAAACAAAATTGGTATATTCGTCCAATACCACGAACGAACGGAAGCAAAGTTGATTTCTTAACAATACACTCTATTTATTATTAATAGAATTCCTAGAGTTTTTTTTAGTCAATAATTACTACTACATTTTATAATTATGGTTAACTTCCCTAGTTAGCTAATATAATGACAAGTACTTTGATTCAATGTTTTATTGTTTATTTCCAAATCAAAATAAACATAAATATGTGTTTCAATGCATTTTAAGAAATTAGATCGATTGATGATTAACGATTAAGTATTATGTACGACACCATGTCTACGTTAGATACTTGCTATTTCATATATTTTTTTAACTAAAATTCGTACATTTACATTTGAATTTCAGTTCTATGTGCATCATACAACGGACATACAATTTAGATCTCTTACGAAAGTATATGAGTTTATTGTCCATGGGCTTACTCCATCATCTGCCAAAAGTAAAAAACTGGAAGCATCAGAGAAAAAAGTTAGGGTATTTATATATACATACATATATATTTGTGTGTGTGTGTATTTGCGTGATTTGATTGATCATATTTAAATCTAATTAATTATCTTAAATTTTGAACTCCCAGTCATCTACTTCTCATGGACTTAGAGGCGATAAGTTGATCAAAGAAGTACTAGTGGGTTTATTTGATTATACCATGAATGAAGTTTTCCGATTTGAAACCTCTCCAACGGAAAGTTCTCAGAACAACTCAGATACGAGTTCATCAAGTCAAGGTATGATATGTTAATGACCATAATAAAGATTAATTTTTAAATAATATTAATTTTATATGGAAATTCAGTTAATTATGTTGTACCACTCAAATTACAATGACTAAGTAATAATCAATATATGCATTTAATTTTGGTACTTCCATCTTCACGGAGAATTCAATTTCACCGGGTCCATGTCGGAGACAGCGGGGCAGTCGTTACACCATTCGTGCAGGTCGCTACTTATGAGACTCGTCCCTTCCCATGGTAGGCTAAACCGGAAAGAGAGAGCAGTCATCACATCTGCGCTCTAAGTCAAGATGACTCCTCTTTCTTCGATGCTATATCCTTCTTTTTCTAAGAGTATGCCGGGCACTGAGGGTTCGGTCAGTAGAAGGGACGACTTTGTCTCATCGGAAGAAGAATAGCCCCGCTCTCTAGCCGACTGATCCCCTTGATCATATAACTGGGATGAAAATATCGAAGTCCATTTAGGATATTACATTTTTTTTTACTTGACTCTTTTTTAGTAGAGATCTATCCATCGATTTACTAAGCTAATAGTTAGTTGCTCCTATGCTTTTCGCACTCATATCCCCTTGTCCGTGATAAAGTTCCTCTTTCTGGGATCTGATGGGTGGTTAGGACACCCTATTTTTAGAGATAAAGAAGGGCGTGAGCTTTTTGTACGTCGTATGCCTACTTTTTTTGAAACATTTCCAGTCGTTTTGGTAGACGGCGACGGAATTGTTAGAGCGGATGTTCCTTTAAGAAGTTCGAGTTTTGCTTCTCTAGAGAAGATGAGAGGCTAAAAATGAAAGTGTTCACAACACATACCGAAAGGATACTAATTAAGCCGACCATTAATGACTAGTTCGAACGAAAACGGGGATGAAAAGAAGGAGGCAAATTTATCTCAATGAACGACTCTCTAAAGTCGGGGATTTCGACTGGATGCTCCTACCCCACCATGCCTGGCCCTTTACCTTACCTTAAGAAGAAAGAGGAGGTATGAAGCCTATTCATAGTTTGAGGGGAGCTATGATATTGGGGATGTTGCCTTTGAACCAAGCCAGCTTCCGGTCTCTTTGGTATAGGCAAGGGCTCCAACCCGCTGGTTTAGCTCGCTCCACAAGGTCCTGCGTTCTTCCTGCGTTCTCCGCCTTAACGACAGAACGCAAATTATATCCGAATTTTCCACTTTGCGGTATACTTGCGCTGTTTGTATATATCATAAATCAATTGATTCACAAAAGTTGTAAGAACATATCCATCAAAAGAGATTTTAGTCAACCATTTCTCAAATTTGAAGAATATGTGTGTTTCTAAACGCCATAGTTATTCACTTTTTTAATTCAAATTGTTAAATTTATGTATTTATTATAAAATAGCATATATAATTTATATATCACTTTTGTTTATTAAAATAATAAAATATATAAATTGATTTATTTTTTTATTAAAAGATATTTAAATTGTTACATGACATTCTTTTTAAAATTAAAATGTGTGTTTTCATGTGTATAATTTAATTAAATATTTTTTATAATTTTTTATTAATAAATATTAATAAAGATAAAAAATAGACTTTGAAAAAATTCATTTTTTAAAAATTATGAAATAATTGTTTAATAGAATTATTATATATTGGTATATTTTTATTATGTATATTTATGAATATAATGTAATAGGACATTATTTTGTATACTAAATATTTAGAAAACAATAAATATGATAGATAGGTAAACTTTAAAGAAATACTATTGAAATGAGTGGCTAAAAGAGATTAGCTAAAACACGAATATAACTAAAATTGTTAAAGAAAACTGTTGGAAATGCTATGAGCCTTCATCAACTTATATGGTATTGAACATCAATGTAATTTTGAAAATTAAAGCATATATTGTACAATTTGTGTACTACATAAATATGGTATAAAAACTAAAAAAATTGACGCTACATTTACTTGATTTGACAATGTGATGTGGTCGTTGTGCATACTCTAATATTCTCGTTCATGTATTTGTATTATGATTTATACAGGGAACATAAAGAGAAAGAGAAATGAGGAATTGTCAACCCATAGTGGAGAAGAGCACGTATTTAAGGATCCTACAAATAACCATTTAATGTATGTTCTTTATGACTTTGAGCCTAAAATATAAGTTCGATGGGACACTAGATATATTACAATACTAGATAGTTCTAAACCTTTTAATAATTTTATTTTGGTAATGTATGAGTAATAATACTCTATAGTTTTTCCATAGTGCACCGAAATTAGTCTTATTTGGCATTGAAGAAGCTCTTCGTAAGGGCCCAATTTAAGTTCTTTGCCTTTGAATTCTACTGTTGCGGTAGTAGGTAGGTTCCTATTTTTTTTTTATTTTGAAAATCTCTTTTAAAGTTTATGATATAGGATTAGTTTAGATCGGATTCAATCACATTCGGACCTACTCATAAAAAAACTTGAATATAATTCACTTTGTGCGCACTAATTCATCACTATCAAAGGAGCTCTGAATATCAAGATTGATATGGCAAATGCTTATGACAGGGTTGAATGGAATCTTTCGATTGAGATTCATAGATGCTTTGGACTTAGAGATTTATTTTGTTTCTCATCTTATGTATGCAGATGATTTACTTGTGTTAGATAATTATATCATGGATTGTTAAATCACCTATAAAAGCTGGTATGGTTTGAAATTAACTGCCCTAAATCTTCCATTCATCTAATAAAAATGTTACAAAACTCCAAACAAAGCCGCCTATAGACAAAACAGTTAATTAAAATAAAGGCAACGAAAAAAAGTAGGAAAGTGTAAAACTTCACCCCAAGCTTCCAGGTCTCATTATCCATGTTAAAAGTTACAATTTGACTGATAAAAACTTAAAAATGAATTGTGGAAATCCTATAATCCACAGTTTAGAAATGAAATTTCAAATTCAGAAACAAGATTGTATTACTCTATTTTTTATGCACATGATAATTTGTTATCCAATTAAGAGTCTAGGTCGAAATTCTTGATTTTTTGGTGTTTGCAATGGAGCTCCTTTGGAAAAATAGAAACAATGTTTTGCACTATCAAATCAAATTAAATTTGTAACTTCAATATATTCTTTGCTTCTTTTTCCATGTTTGATTTTAAAATTTTAATGCATTTTGATTACAAAAAAAAAATAAAAAATTGCATAAATATAAAGTATGCTAATCATAAGGCATGCAAAACCTAAGGATCCTATCTTTATATGGCGGGATTTGCTAATCAATCATGGTTTTTGGTCCCCAGAATTTCCTCCGGATAGTAATTCACTCCAACATAAATTACACTAATTATTTGATATGTGGAGTTAATCATAAAATTCTTCTCGACAATTTTTTGATTCTTAATGTTTTATATTCTCGCATATGTTTTGATAGTAGATAATAATATTTTTCAACATTACGCGTCATCTATGTCCAAGTCCAATTACTTGATTAATTGTTAAGGTTAACTATAGGTTCAATAGATTCAATTGCATTTAACTCCATTATTTGAATAATGTTAATTAATACCTCTTTGGTTTCCTTGATTTATCGAGCAGTGGTAGAACTATCGATATACCAACACTAATATTATCAAAAAATTTACTAGCCATACCTTTAGCTTGCACATGATTCGAGAGGGAATCAAGAAATCTTTATCACATTCTTCAACTCTGACACATTTAAATCATGTTGATCATGACGGGTCTGAATATGCAATTTTATGGAAAGAAAAATTGCATAATGTAAAAATATTATTATTGGCACAGATATCTTATTTTAGTGAAAATTTATGGTACATATCATGTAATCATTTCACCATTATATGTTATCCGAAGAGTAGTTGAATCACAATCTTTTAATTTTTTTTTCCAAAGGAGTAATCTTATTTATATAATTTATATTCAAGTTTATTGGTATAATCACGAGACACATAACCATTTAAAGAATTGAATGACAAGAATGGATCGAAATTACCCAAAATATTTTAATTAATATGGATAGAATTTTTTTTTGATAAATATAGATAATTTCATTTACTATATTAAACTAAATAAGATTCTCCTAAATGCTTAATCTGGATTGTACATTCTTTGTATTTCCAACTATATATTAATAATTACATGTCTAAAACTTAAAGTATTTAGTAAATATTTACGAAGTGAATTTGACAGTATGAGCTTGGATTATTGGTAGAATATAATAAAACTTTTCATTTACTTATCGAGTCTTTGTCATTAAAAAGTCGAATTGACCTTTTTCTTTGGACAAATTTTTAATTGAACGTGTAGCTGATTCTTTCGACACTATATGCCAACTGTTGGTTGCATAAATTTAAAGCAATGCAACCTCTTTCACACCACTTTGAATTTCACAAATTTTTCTTCCTCCGCCATTCTCTTCACTGTGTGTATGTGATTTTTATCTTTACCCCAAAATACAACTTTGGCAATTCTCTTTCTTTCTCTTTAACCAACTTCTCTGAATTGAAATGATATTGCTTGAAATTAACGATGCACAAATTCAAGAATATCCTAAAACTCGTTGGCAAACATCAATTCGTCTTAACAGGAGGAAATTCTCTTTATTATAATTCTGGAAAATTGTCCATCGAGTAGCTAAAATATTAGATCTAATGTTATATTCTTTGTTCTAATCATTACAATTGAAACAAAAGTGTTCAACAAACAATATGATACATGACTAAATTCCATTTGATTCTTATTCTATTTTTTGCCCTGTTGAAAACAAGATCTTGAAATGAAAATTTCATGAGATGTCCGACTAATATTTTTGGGCAAAAGATGTTGATTTTTTGTTATAGTTTTATTCATTTTTATTAACTATAATTTTTTTTTTCTACAGGAACATTTACCATTCTATAGTTTTATCCGACATCCTTCTATCATGGTTGTCCCTTTTCATCCAGTGTTGGATTTAATTACGATTGATTGAAAATAAATTGTAAGTATTTTTTTCTTGATTTTCTTTTTGTTTTACGAACTTGCTCAAAATTCTTCATCAATAATATATATTTTAGACTTTGATATGTATTAATATTGTATTAATTCTAAAATATATGAAGTGTGTGAAAAACTATAATATGAAACGAGTATATTGGAATAATTAGGATTTGTTATAAAATTGAAATAAGCTGTCTAGTCTATAAATATGATGAAACTTTGAAGCGGCATTTTTAAATCAACCAGTTGGTGCATTGGCGCGGGAACTGGATATGGAATACGCGTGCAATTTCTTTGTAATTATTGCGTCTAATCACAATGCTATGTCATTTGTTGTTTATCTTCATAATAAACCATATTATATTGAAAATGACAAAAATTCATTAAACCCTTTTCACTTAATAAATTTGGGTAATGAATTTATTAAGATTCTAACAAGTTGTTTGTTTTATTTTTTGTGAAATTGTATTTTATCCTATACAATCAGTTGCCGGAAGATGTAGCACCAATAATGGTTATCCCAATATCTTCGAATAGCGCTACACAAAACTCTAAATCTAAGTTCTTATTGAACAAAAATGTAAAAGCTTTAAAAGAATTGACATTAATTAGGGTTTTACTTACCATGCCATATTGTAATATGATTTTTGTTAATAAACCATTTTACCTTTCTCGTGAGTTCAGGTAAGAAAAGGAACTCATGAAGTTGGACAATCTTTGCCATTAACATTGTCTTTTGAAGAGCGAAAACAAAATTGGTATATTCGTCCAATATCACGAACGAACGGAAGCAAAGTTGATTTGGTAACAATACACTCTATTTATTATTAATAGAATTCATAGAGTTTTTTTTTTTGTCAATAATACTACTACATTTTATAATTATGGTTAACTTCCCTAGTTAGCAAGTATAATGACAAGTACTTTGATTCAATGTTTTATTGTTTATTTTCAAATCAAAATAAACATAAATATGTGTTTCAATGCATTTTAAGAAATTAGATCGATTGATGATTAACGATTAAGTATTATGTACGACACCATGTTTACGTTAGATACTTGCTATTTCATATTTTTTTTAACTAAAATTCGTACATTTACATTTGAATTTCAGTTCTATGTGCATCATACCACGGACATACAATTTAGATCTCTTACGAAAGTATATGAGTTTATTGTCCATGGGCTTACTCCATCATCTGCCAAAAGTAAAAAACTGGAAGCATCAGAGAAAAAAGTTAAGGTATTTATATATACATACATATATATATACGTGTGTGTGAATTTGCGTGATTTGATTGATCATATTTAAATCTAATTAATTATCTTAAATTTTGAACTCCCAGTCATCTATTTCTCATGGACTTAGAGGCGATAAGTTGATCAAAGAAGTACTAGTGGGTTTATTTGATTATACCATGAATGAAGTTTTTCGATTTGAAACCTCTCCAACGGAAAGTTCTCAGAACAACTCAGACACGAGTTCATCAAGTCAAGGTATGATATGTGAATGACAACAATAAAGATTAATTTTTGAATAATATTAATTTTATATGGAAATTCAGTTAATTATGTTGTACCACTCAAATTACAATGACTAAGTAATAATCAATATATGCATTTAATTTTGGTACTTCCATTGATATTTTTATGAAAATGTGCAATAGTAACGCAAATTATATCCGAATTTTTCACTTTGGAGTATACTTGCACTGTTTGTATATATCAGAAATCAATTGATTCACAAAAGTTGTAAGAACATATCCATCAAAAGAGATTTTAGTCAACCATTTCTCAAATTTGAAGAATATGTGTGTTTCTAAATGCCATAGTTATTCACTTTTTTAATTCAAAGTGTTAAATTTATGTATTTATTATAAAATAGTATATATAATTTATATATCACCTTTGTTTATTAAAATAATAAAATATATAAATTGTTTTAATTTTTTTATTAAAAGATATTTAAATTGTTACATGCCATTCTTTTTAAAATTAAAATGTATGTTTTCATGTGTATAATTTAATTAAATATTTTTTATAATTTTTTATTAATAAATATTAATAAACAACATATAATGACTAAAAACTGATGCTACCTTTACTTTATTTGACAATGTGATGTGGTCGTTGTGCATACTCTAATATTCTCGTTCATGTATTTGTATTATGATTTATACAGGGAACATAAAGAGAAAGAGAAATGAGGAACTGCCAACCCATTGTGGAGAAGAGCAGGTATTTGAGGATCCTACAAATAACCATTTAATGTATGTTCTTTATGACTTTGAGCCTAAAATATAAGTTTGATGAGACAATAAATATATTACAATACAAGATAGTTCTAAACCTTTTAATAATTTTATTTTGGTAATGTATGAGTAATAATACTCTATAGTTTTTACATAGTGCACCAAAATTAGTCTTATTTGGCATTGAAGAAGCTCTTCGTAGGGGCCCAATTTAAGTTCTTTGCCTTGGAATTCTACTGTTGCGGTAGTAGGTAGGTTCCTCATTTTTTTTTTTTTTTTTTTTGAAAATCTCTTTTAAAGTTTATGATATAGGATTAGTTTAGATCGGATTCAATCACATTCGGACCTATTCATAAAAAAATTTGAATATAATTCACTTTGTGCGCACTAATTCATCACTATCAATGGAGCTCTGATTATCAAGATTGATATGGCATAGAATACGCATACGACTAAGAATATATCGAAACACTCCTCACAACACTCTTTTCAAGTTTTTTCAATTCGGTAAGATAAACAACCCTAGGCACAGCGGAATTTAATAATTTTTAGGACATCTTACGGAATCTTGCCAGGATACTACTCTAGGTGTATATATATGATTATTAAATTAACGACAGTATAAACAGTTTGCACGTTATACCTGTCTCCTTGCAAATCCCAATTGGTAGATGAAGTCAATTTCCTCCCTCGAGTTGGTCGATCCTATGTCCTGCAGCAGCGCCACACGTGTTGCGACTCTATGGGTTGATAAACCACAATTAGACGAAATTTAATATACCCTGATCGGCTAGAACACAGGATATATTAAGATCTGGGTTTAGGAAACGAACTTGGAACAAGAATGAAATCCAAAAAAAATTCTTCCAAAGAAGAAAAGGGGTTCGGCCGATCTCACTGGGAGAGAGGGAGAGAGTGTTTTTCTTGACTTGGCTTTTTGGCTCTTAAAGTTGTGTGTGAGATATGAGACCTACTCTCTTATTTATAGTTATCGCATTAACCTAATCCTCCTAGGATTAGGACTCCAAGTCTTCTACATGGGCCATGGCCCTTTTAATTAGAAGACTAAGTCTTCCTAATTAATTCATGGCCCAGTTAATTAATTTTGACCAGGCTTTATTTAATCTCCCAATTAAATAGCCCAATTAATTAACCACTCTTCCAATTAATTAAATTAGACTCCAAATCTATTTAATTAAATCTTTCTATAATTAATTAAATCCAACTTAATTAATTAACATAAAAATTAAATTCCAATTTAATTTACAATCTTGATCCAATTCCAATCGGATCTAATTTGTTCAAATTGGGTCGACCCAGTCGACCCAGTCACCAATCGACCCAGTCAATTTTTCAGACCCAGTCGATTCGGTCGACCCAGTTGTTTCCTTTTCCAATTTATCTTATTCGCTGGCAAGAATAAATTGGAATATATCGAAACACTCCTCACAACACTCTTTTCAACACAGATTCACTTAGAAGGTGTTTTCGTTTTTCTTCAACTAGCTTCTGTCAACCAATGACTTCGACAGACGAGTGAGCTGTTCTTGAGACTTAAAGATTTTGGTTCGGATTTTCTCTCAGAGATTGTGTTGTTATTCTTCTCTTCGTCTCATGAACTATTTATACTCCAGGATTTGAAAAATGTTCATTGAAGAGAGACACAGTTCAAATTCCTCGGGTAGTGGTCCTTAATTTCTGCGAACGGCTCTCTGCACAGTGACAGTACTGTCAACTGTACTTTCTGTCAGGCAGCATTTAATGTACCTAGTTGATACGAGGTTTTCCTTCCATTATTTGTCTTTACTACCCTCGGACTTCAGCATTTATTACTCCTAGTGCATTTATTACCGTTGGAGAGACTTTCTGATCTTTTCTACTTGGCTGATGCGAACACGAGTCTGATAATGAACAGAGCTGATCCCAAACTTTGAATAAATCTGATTTGAGTCGGCTGATCTGCACCAGTCTGCTTTCTTTCTTCAACAGCATATCAGTAGTCTTCTGGACCATCTTGAATTTTGACTTGTCTGATAATACTTTAACTTCAATCAAAATTCTTCTCATGTTTTTAGCTAAGTTTTCCTAACTTAGCTGGTTATGATGTTTTGAAAATCATCAAAACCTCCCTTCAAACTTTAAATTACTTGTCTTCTTATTTTCATCTTTATCCAACAATTTCCCCCTTTTTGATGATGACAAAACCTAACAGCTAAGTACCTGTACCTAGACTAAAGTTTTTGTCAAAAATTTCTGAGATAGAAATGGTGTATTGGATGGAAAAACTTGAACTTTTCATTAATATCAGATTTGTGAGTACAAGTTACAAGTTTTCAGACAGATGAAAGAAAATACAAGTATGTTTGGAAAAGCATATTACAAGATAATTAAATTCTAGTGATCTGATTCTTCATCAGTCACCTCTTCTTCTATTTCAAACAACTCTTCATCATCTTCATCGTCCACTTCATCATCATCATCATCATCAGCAGCAGCCAGAAGATTTTTCTGAGCAGCTTCCATTTTTCTAAGTCTTTCTGCCTCAGCTGCTTCAGCTTCCTCAAGCTTCTTCTTGATGCGTTCTAAGTTTTGTTTCTTCAGCTCAGGATCTAGTTGCTCTTCTGATGGGTCCTTAGTTGCAGCCAATTCTTATTAGACTTGATTGGTTCCTTAAGTTCTTCTTCTTCCTGATCAGCAACTTCAGCATCTGCTTCTTTTGCATCAGCAACATTTTCTTCAGCAGCTTCCGCATTCTTTATAGCTTGAGCCTTCTCTTCAGTTTCCTTGACTGGTTCAGGTACTGACTCTGTTTGCTTCTCATCAGCAGCCTTTTCAACAGCAGAGTCTTCAGGTACTTGATCAGTTTCAGGTTCTGGAGCGGCTTCTCCTTTTTCAGAAACTATCTTCTCTTCCCCTTTTTTGTCATCATCCACAGGGAGTGAATCAGTAACTTGTAGATTTACAGCAGTGCAGATCCTTTTTATGTTCGCATCTGATTTAACCGGATTTCGTCGGGTAACTTGAATTATCAGCGAATTTGTGATATCGGGGGTTTTCGATATTTATATATATTATTTAGGGCTCTGTTACTTTATTCCGGATGGATCGGTTACAAAGAAAAGCAATATTCAAGAACAAGAAGTAAAACCACCAAACAAAGCTATGAAACACACCGATATGGAGGTAAAAAGCTCAGTAATAATATTGAATATTATTAAGTTGTGCTGTTGTAAGCAGTGTTAAATCCTGTATTCTCACGGTTCAGGAATTTCGTAGTTTTTCAATACAATGATTAACTAGGTATTTATATGATGCTAAACCTAGTGTTACAAGGAAACATAGTCCTAATAGGACTCGGCCCAAATATCCTTCTTGGGTCCGGAGTACAATCTTCTATCGAAGCGAGCTGCACTTGGCCGGGTCTGCAAGATGATCCCGATCTGTTAGGTTTGGTCGAATCGATCTTATCTTCTTCGTTCGATTCGAATAGTAAGTAGGGTGCGAAATAGCCTCCATCAGTACTCCCTCACTTCTTCGAGCGTATAGATAATAGAAGCTCGTAGAAGTAGATAAATCTTTACGACTGTTTCTTTTCTATGAATGGAGCCTCATTAAAAACCTTACTTAAGAAAAAACCCTGTGGGAAAAAATCTTAAATAAGGAAAAGAGTGCTACATATCATAGATAGTCGTTTTCTCTGTCGAATTACGGATCGCCACGCGTCTATTCAGGAAGCTCTTCGTATCCTTCCGTTTTTGGCGGGAATATGAGTAGCTGCAATAAGTTTGAAACGTCTTTTCTCATTTTGTTATAAATAGGTGACTTTCGAGTTCGCCATTTCTCTTTTATACTTCCTTATAACCTGTACTCATTTTCCTGCCTGGTCGTTTATCTCATAAAAATTTCTCTTTTGTCGATCTTCATCTTTGGGAAACCAGAATATATGGCTTTTGTTAGAAAATCCTCTTCTTCTTCTAGAGAGATCGTCGCTCCTGATCACGATGAGGAGTTGCACCCTAATCCTTTGAGCGAGCAATCTACAGTATCTGACTTCGTTGTCCCCGTAGAAGATACTTTCAAAGTACGAATCCTTTCTGATGCAGACGTGGCTGCCCGAGCCAAAAAGGGCAAAGGTACTGTTCCTCAGATTTCTGAACCGATTGAGGACGTAGCTTGCGCATATACAGCGGAAACATTCCCGGATGTTGTGAATAATTACGCCAAATATTTTCCGGAAGGTTCTGAGATAATTCTTCCTTCTTCTACTGATAGAGTCACATCTCCCCCGGAGGGATGTCGAGCCTTTTATACGGCTCACTTCAATAGTGGATTGCGTCTTCCTTTGTCTCCCCTTTTTCTTGAAGTTTTGAAAACTTTCAGTGTGTGCTTGACACAGCTGGTTCCAAATTCCGTTGCTTTTGTGGTTTGTTTTTCCGTTTTGATGATTGCGAAGGGGTTTAAACCTTCCTTTCGTAATTTTACGCAGCTTTTTCGCTTTAATATTTCTAGTTCTTCAAATCGTGGATATTTCTTTGCTAGTCAGCGGCCCAGTCGAGCAATCTTTGATGCCCCTGTTTCTAGTAATCCTTCGTGGAAATCTCATTTCTTCTTTGTTCGTCCTCCGTCTAATATTGGTTTTCCGGATGGTTCGACCATGCCTTTTTTATGGGATCATGGTTCCAATTGGATTCCTGGAGGTCGCTTACCGACCGGTGAACTTGTTCCTGACGATGTACAGTTTATCACTGAAATCCCCGAAATGCGTGCAAACAAATATCAAAGCGCTCTTCTGATCGGGGAGGTTTTCCTTCGTAAGGCGGGGTTAAGTGTCCATAACTTTCCCATCAGTTCATCATCTGATCCTGTTGGTTAGTATTTTATTTTATCTTATTGCTGTAACTATACCTTTTATACGGAGAAACTAACTTTTATTTTGTTTCTTTTTCAGCCCATATGGTAGAAAACTCTCGGCATTCTTCGAAGGGAAAAATGGTGCTGTCGAAATCTTCAAAATCCGTAGAGAACACCCCCATCGAGCAGAGAGCTTCACGAAAAAGGAAACTGGAGTTGGGTCATGAGTCCGAGGATAATAGAGGGGAATCTCCAGATTCTTCTCGTGAGTCCCCTATTCGTCAGGGCACGGGTCTGGTTATCCTCCTCTTCACCTTAGAACATCTTTGGGTATTCGAGGATGTCGTAGCTGGTCGATGCCTCATCCTACTAATAATCCAGTTGATAGAAAAAGGAGTTACTATGGACGTTCTGGTGACGACCTTTCTTTACTCGGAGATAAACATCCAAAACCTACCCTGGTCGAAATGATCGAGGATCATTTAGAGGGAAGGAGGGCCGCTGGTTACTCCGAGAAGGATTCTCTTATTCATGATGATAGTGAGAACGCAGTCGATAAGGCAACCCGCGTTCTTTTGTCTGGTGTTTTCACTCGTGATCTCAATAAGCTTCTTCATAAGGATCCTCTGGAGAAATTCCAGCGAGCTTCTCTTTATGCCGAGAAGGTGACATCTTTTTACTTTAAACATATTAATAGATAATTTTAAAGGTCTTCCTTAATTTATTAATCCATTTCTTTTTCTTGCTCTCTTTGTTCTTCAGACCAAAACTTGTCTTGCGTCATACGCCTATGAAAATGCACTTTGGAAACAACACTGCGAGTTTCTGGAAGAGAAGCATAAAGCTTTACTCCATAAATCCTCCGGTTCAGAGGTTGGTCCCTCAACATCTTCTTCCGTTCCCGTCGTAGAGACTCGTGCTACCGGGACTGAAGATCAAGAAATGATAGACAGGGTGATGGAGATTTCTCGTGCTCAAGAGCAGGCCAATCAAATGGCTAGAAAGTTAGAGGAATTGCAGTTACAGAGCACGACTCGAATTAGTGAGCTTGAATCTCAAGTATCAAACCTTGAAACTTCTTTAGAGGAGTACGAAAAGGATGTCCCACTTAGCGGACTTAGGGATCGATATGGTAGGAATCCTGATGAAAGAGTTGTTCGCGAATTCCTTAACTCTCCTGTTCATACGGCGTTAGTGTATCGGATGGTCGGTCCTCTTCTTGAGAATACTTTTAAGAAGGCGATTCATCAGCTGGTCGCTTTAGAGATGATCGACGACCGTCGAAAGGAGTATTTTAAAACGGCGCACATTCGGTTGAATCGGTATGGCAAACTATATTCTTCTTCCGAGGTTCCAGATGTTGAATATCAAGGTTTTCCTCTGGCTCACCTTGTCGAGGAATTTGGAAATCCATTGCCGATTCCTCCTTCTGATGTTAACGATGAGCTTGATAATACTTTCATCGATCCAGGAGACGAAGAGGAAGAAGGAGACGATATAGGGATGACTGAGGACGTCGGTAGTGAACAGAAGATTCCGGATAGCGACCAGGCTTCTTGAAATAGTGATTCATTTTTTAAATAATCTTTGTAATTATTTCCTCGTAGTTTTAACTGTAACTTTAGCTTATTTTGTACGTTAAACGCTTCGTATTCTGACAGTCGTGTCTTTTCACTATTGCCGTAATAATTCAGACAAGTCATTTAATTTGCCGTAATCATTATGTGTGTGTCTTTTCGAATTCCAGCGTTTGCTCCAAGGTCAGTTTTCCTGTTTCGCGCCCTTTCTTTAGGTCTATCGCATCCTTTCGTGTAGTATAAATACGAAAGGTAAAAACTGGACTTGTTTTTTACTGCTATACTCCTCTCTTAACAGAATACTCTTTCTTTAGCTAGTCGATAAACTTTCTCGATATTAATTTGTATTTTTCCATAGTCCGATCATGAGTAACCTTTTTGGTAATACTTCGAAGCGACCTTCTCGTGAGGGCGCTAGAGATAATAGATCTAAAAAATCTCGAAGAGATGGGCCGTCGATAGAGCCTCCTCGCTTGTCTCAATCAATTAGGTCGGAGATCGATACTCGTTGTATTGTCTCTGAACCTCTTTCCGTGGTAAACTCGTCGTTTTCGGAACCAATCTTTTCTACTTCCACTCAGGAAGGAAACATGCCTTCCCCTGGTCGATTACCTTTTGGGGATATGTCCAACGAAGAAACGGCTTATAATATAGCTGTTAGTTCCAACACTTCTTCTTTTGAGCACGTTTTTCACGGAGGGGATTTTGCTGTTTCCCTTCCTTTGTCTACTTCTTCTGCTCCCATTGTAAGCGGAGGGCAAGCTGGTGATAGCTTTTTTGTCAATCCTTCTACGACACAATCTATTGTGCAGGATTGTCCTGAATTTTTGTTTCATGATACCACTGTAATGACTACATCCTTTGAATCAGGAGGGCCTTCCGGAGGTGGGACCGGTTCCAGGTCTGGTCGTCGAACGGTTATTTCTGCCTCGGGCAAGGAGACCTCTGTTAGTCCCGACGGGAGAGAATCTCCTCGTCTATTAGATGATTGATGTATCTTTGAGCAAGTTAAAGATATTATGTTGTCAGAGACACCTCGTTCTGATGGTGTCCCTTCTAATAGTGAATTGCCTGGCTCAGTTGAGCCTGATGCTTTATCTTGGGATCTGGGTATGAGCACAATTTTGCCCGGCGAGTTGAGGAAGCTCGAAGGTTCCTCCAACGTTCGCCTTGTTCAATCTCTGGTGAAGATATGTGAGCAGGTAAACATATTCTGAATATTTTTCCTGTTTTTTGTTTTGAACGCCTTGTTGTGTGTCGGTTTTTCTTACTTTTTCTGCTTTTTAGGGCAAGTATTTTGCACTCCAGCTGGGTGTGCCAAATGACGAACTGTGGACGAGTAAGCGTGTTCATCAACGTCAGTTAGAGTCGGAAAAAGCTAAAGCTGCAGGGCTGACGTTGGAACTTCAGATTGCCAGAGATGATCTTCAAAAATTGGAGGCTGATAAAGTTGTTCTTGAAAAAGAGAAAAATGATTTAATTCAGGCTGCTGCCCTTGCAGAGGAGTCTCAACGGCGGTCCTATGAGGAAGGGTATGACGCTGGTTATCTGAAGCGTCAAGAGGAGTTGATGGCGTTTGCTGGCAATTTGACTCCTCGGAGGACTGTTTCTAGTAGTCGGCCTATTGACCGTCCTTCTCAGTGATCTTTGTTCGTCCTGGCAGGCCTTGGACTGTCTATTTTTTTTTTTTTTTTTTTTTTTTTTGTCGCCCAACTTTTGTGCACTTGTTTGGGCTGAAATTTTTGTAATGGGAGAAGTACTAAATTGGAAATATTAACCTTCTTGCAGGCAGATTCTTGCCTATATCTATTTTCTTCTCTTTGTTATGCACAATTTGCCTTTATGCATAAATATAATTATCGTAAAATAATCAGTATTGTTTAGCATACTTATCTGAAATTGATCTTTGCCAAGAATGTAGAATAAGGTAGCTTTGATCTCGATGTTTGTTTTGCAAATCCAATCTTTGTTGATTAACCTAGTATAGTCCCTTGGGTTATATTCAAAATCACGTTTGCGCATAATCATGCAGATAGCAGCTTTATTCGGATCGATCTGATTTAGGGAACGTTCAACATTTTAGTCGATGTTCGATCCCTGCCCTTGTAAAATTGTCCTTTTGTGACACATACTTTTATATAAGGAGGCTTTTTATACCTTTTGTTGAACTCTTCTTTTCTTTTCATAAGAGCAAGAGAAAATAACTCTTTCAGTATCCTTCGAAGCTTTATGTTTCTTATTATCAACTTCGAACTACTTGTTTTTCAACCAATGTTTCGTTTATAGCATATCTTTGATATGGGAGGAATTGGAAAGTGTAGAAGTCTTAGTCAGATCTGACCTATTCAGACCTCCTTAAGCAATTCTTTGGTATGTTAGGCAGTTACGTCCTTGTGGTCGAGGGTTCGAGTCCCTCGGTGGGCGCCAACTGATTTAACCGGATTTCGTCGGGTAACTTGAATTATCAGTGAATTTGTGATATCGGGGGTTTTCGATATTTATATATATTATTTAGGGCTCTGTTACTTTATTCCGGATGGATCGGTTACAAAGAAAAGCAATATTCAAGAACAAGAAGTAAAACCACCAAACAAAGCTATGAAACACACCGATATGGAGGTAAAAAGCTCAGTAATAATATTGAATATTATTAAGTTGTGCTGTTGTAAGCAGTGTTAAATCCTGTATTCTCACGGTTCAGGAATTTCGTCGTTTTTCAATACAATGATTAACTAGGTATTTATATGATGCTAAACCTAGTGTTACAAGGAAACATAGTCCTAATAGGAGTCGGCCCAAATATCCTTCTTGGGTCCGGAGTACAATCTTCTATCGAAGCGAGCTGCACTTGGCCGGGTCTGCAAGATGATCCCGATCTGTTAGGTTTGGTCGAATCGATCTTATCTTCTTCGTTCGATTCGAATAGTAAGTAGGGTGCGAAATAGCCCCCATCAGCATCCAAGTTATCCAACTTTGATGATAGTTGACAAGTGTTGATCCTTGATTGTTGGTCTGATCATTCAAATAGTCCAAGTTCAGTTGCAGAGTAGCAACTTCATTATTGACCTTTGATGCAATCCCATCCAAGTGTGCTGCCCATTCCTGTTTGAGTTCCATTTTAGCATCAGCAAGCTTAGTGATGGATCTGATGGCGTTTGCAATATCAGCTTCATTATGTTTAAGAGCTGTATGAAGATGATTCATATCAGCCTTCACGTCTTCAATGTTTCCATTCATGCCATTCAGACATTAGATTAGTTGATGAGAGTTGTCAGCAGACAAATTATCAGCAACATCCTTGATTAGTTTCTTGTTTTCCACAACTAATATCTTGTTTTCTTCTTGAATCTGGTGGTTTTCCTCCTTCATTTCCTTCATCTCCGTTGTCAGCTTTTGATTTAACCGTTTTTCGTTGGGTAATATTAAATCAATAAGAGGTAATTAGGAGGTCAGGTTTAGTACGAATTATAGGGCTTTGTTACTTTATTCTGGATGGATCAATCTCAAGGAAGAACAATTATGTAAAAGAACAAAAGATTAACAAGACAACGAATGAGTTAATCAGTAAATAGCATAGCAATAGCTTTTCTATTCAATGCGATATTATATTAACAAAGTATGTAGGCGTAAGCTCTGATTGTGTCTAATATAACGTTTTAACTAGGTATTTATATGATATTAACCCTAGCTTTACAAGGAAACATAGTCCTAATTGGACTCGGCATAACTGTCCTTCTCAGGTCAGGATTGTAGTCTGGTCGCCGAGGAGAATCGCCTCTGATCGGGTCGATGGATGATCCTGGATGAGCTTGTATGGTCGAACCGATCTGATATCCCCAAGTCGATCCGAGTATTATAAAGGGGTGCGAAATAGCCCCCATCAGTACTCCCTCACTTCTTCGAGCGTATATGTAGTAGAAGCTCGTAGAAGTAGATGGTGGATTACGACTGTATGTTCTATGAAATGCGCCTCGTTAAAAAACTTCCTTAGGAAAAAACCCTGTGGGAAAAAATCCTAAGTAAGGAAAAGAGTGCTACACCTCATAAATAGTCATTTTGTCGTTCCAATCACGAACTATCACGTGTCTCTTTGAGAAAGCGTTTCAACTTTTTCTGCTGCTTAGCGGGAATGTGATCAGCCGTGAGAAGTTCGAAACGTCTTTTCATCTTTCTTTATAAATAGGTGATCGTTATTTCAATCATTTTTTACTTTTTACTTCCCATATTTTGCAATCATTTTCTTATTCGCCCATTTCTTTTCTAATTTGCTCTTATCGTCTTGTATTCTTCGAGGATCCTAAAAATGGCTTCCATCTCAAGAAAATCTTCTTCGTTAATCAAAGAAAGAGTTACTCCTAGTGTCGAGGAGGTGGTTCCCCCGAGCTCTCCGACAGAGCAGATCGGAGCGTCTGAATTCACTGTCCCTGACGAGGATAATTTTAGTGTGCAAATTATATCTGATACGGACGTTGCCGCTAGGGCCAAGAAGGGTAAAGGTACGGTTCCTCAAATTTCTGAACCAATTTAGGACCTCGCTTGTGCCTATACCGAGGAGACTTTCCACGAGGTCGTGGATAACTACGCGAAATATTTTCCGGAAGGCTCTAAGATTATTCTACCCTCTCGTCGGACAGGGTTACTTCTCCGCCGGAGGGTTGTAGAGCCTTCTATACTGTTCATTTCAATTATGGCTTACTTCTTCCTTTGTCTGCTTTATTTCTTGACATTTTAAAAATATTTAGCATATTTTTGACGCAATTGGTCCCTGATTCTGTGGCTTTTGTGGTGGCCTTTTCCGTTTTGATGATAGCAAAAGGATTCCAGCCTTCTTTCCGTAATTTTACGCAATTGTTCCGTTTTAATGTTTCTAGTTCTTCCAATCGCGGATATTTCTTTGCCAGCCAGAAGACTAGTCGCTCCATTTTTTACTCCCCAGTTTCCAGTAATCCTTGCTAGAAATCTCATTTTTTCTTCGTACAACCACCCTTCTCATGATTCTTTGGCGGACGGCTCAATGGGCCTTCTCGTGGGACCATGATACCAAATGGATTTATGGTGGTCGCTTGGCGACTGGCGATCTTATCCCTGACGACCCTCAATTGATTAGCGAAATTCAGGGGATGCGTGTGACGGCCCGAGCCCCCGGGTCGGGTCTGACGTGGATCCACCCCCGAGTTCGGGTCCGTGTTCGGTGATCACGACCAAAATTTTGACCAGAAATTTTTTTTTCAACAACACAGTAATTTGAATCATAATACATAAATAAAAACATAAAAACCCGGTACACTGAGATATGCAGGAGCGGGCTCAAAATACCACATAAGCGCAACCGCGCATTAACCACAAGGATCCAAACACTACTTAGTATTTACATACTTAATCATAATTAATACATATTAATACATAACATAACAAGATTCAAAAGATAACATGACGACCCACGAAGACCGACAGACAGGATCTCGGAGACGAACACCAACTCCAGGAGTTTGACATTCACTCCCCAAGTGTAACCTCCACACTTGGCTCGTGAAGCAGGTCTACGGTGGATCGAGGTAACCCTCCGGCCCTTACCTTCCGGGTTATCCACAATTTCGTACACCAAAATAGGGCCCACATAGAGATAATAAACAGTACGGTACAGTAACAATTCAGTAACAGGAAATCGGTAAACAATTCAATAACAATTCAACATACAATATCAATTACTCATGAGCACATAGGCATAAACAATAATTCAACATGTAGCTCGTCCTAGCAGTCAAGTTCTTTATGTTATCATACATCACATGCTTGTTCGTTTAGGATCTAAGTTACAGTTCTGACTCGACCTACTAGCACATTTAGACTTACACACATGTAACACACATCACTCACCTTTGCTGCTTAAATTTTCTGAAGAAAGTGCGACAAGTGTGACGACTCCGGTTCCTCCTGTACATATTATGTAACGATCTTAGATTACAATTATAGCACAAGGATTCAATCAATGACTAAGCCATGCTTTAGTCAACATACATTTGAATCATAGTTGATCGATATTGAAACTACGATTGAAAGATGGACTTTCAAGTCCGGTCAAGGGTTCTAAGATTTTATTATAAAGTTATAAGTAAAGTTATTTATTTCAAGAATTTTATATAGTAAGTTCTAATTGAAATATTTATTATTACTATTAATTCGAAATCAAACTTTACTCGACAATTTAACCCCTTTATTTTATTCGGTAATTTTAAATTTTTTTTTTGGAGCTATTCCTCTTTTTCTATATATTTTAAATTAAATTTTTTTTTTTTGAAAACTTATTATCCAAAATTATTTTATTTGATTTTTTTTTAATTATTTCCAGAAAATAATTATTCAAATTATTTACTAATTTTCTAAATAAAAATAATGTTCAAGATTAATTAAAATTATATTAATTATTGTATTTTCGAATTTAATAAGTTCAAGAAATATATTATTTTATTTCCCTTAATTAATAATTAATGTATCCTTGAAATTATTTTCATTTCAAATTTTTTTTTATTCTTTCTTAAATTAATTAAGTAATATATTTATTTCTGGAAATTATTTATCCAAAATTATTTTAATTATTATTTTCAAAAGTTTATTTTAATTAGTTATTCAAAGTTATCTAAACTTATATAATTTTATCTTTAGAAATTAATTTTAGACAAATATTCAAGTATAATTATCAAAATTATATTAAATATTACAAACTTTATTTTTCAGAATTAAATTTTTAATTTTTATTAATTATTTATCATTATCAGTCTTTTTTCGAATTTTATTTAGAAATTTCGAATTTAATAATTAAACTTGATTTATAAATTCATTTCTTTTGAAATTTCTTAATTTCAGAAAATTTACTTATAACTTTTATTATTATTATTATTGTTATTTATTTTCTTTCTTTCTTTCTTTTCTCATTTTTTATTTTTTTTTAAATGGGCTGGCCATAAGGGCCAGCCCACTTACCAAGCAACAGGCCCATTAAATGGGCCTGTAGTTCTGTTGCAAATTGCAACACGCTGTTGCAATTTGCAACAGCAACAGACAACAACAAGAACAGCCACGGTCACTGCTATGGCAGTGGCCGATGGCTGTTTGCCGGCGGTGGGGTGGCTCCGGTCAACCCCGCCGGAAAATGCACAAGAGACCCATATATATATATTTTTTTTTTGCACAAAATGTCCAAACAAGATAACTCAAATCTCTTCTAAAATCCTAAAATTTTCATAAAACTCATATATTTTCATAGACTTGTATATATTTCTCAAGATCCATAATAAAGCAAGCATATATACATTCATAGTTAAATCTCTTTAAGAAAAAACTTATTTATGCATATTACCAAGAACAAAACATTGTTTGCATAAAATATTTCTTCCCCCCCTTTTGATGTGAACATGCCATTAAATAAAAACAATACAAGGATTCTTTTAAATATAAGGTATGCTAATCTTTTAATAAACCCATCAAATAGTGTTTCAAGATATTTCAAGATTAAAACCATAAATTTCTAAGCTATTTCACACAAAATAACCATACTAAAAAGGGGATTTTTGAACACTCTTACAAGCTTCCAAGTTGGTCTTTTTCCTTTTTTCCGGTTCACGGTGGCGGCAGCGGCGGCAGCAGTGGCTCACGGAGGCAGCGGTGGCTCACGGCGGCAGCGGTGGTGGTGGTGGTCCGGTGGGAGGTGGTGGTGATGGTGATGTTTTCTCCTCTACCCTTCTACTTTCTATATAATTTCTCCTACTCTTAATATATTTCTCAAGAACCCTCACTATCCTCTCCAACTTTCTCTCTAACTTTTCACTTCAAGAAAGTAATTGTTGGTGTAGGCGAACACAAAATCTGATTTTTGGAGGTATAATAAGAGGGGTGAAGTGTTTGAATGGAGAAGGTAGGATAGAGGTATGGTTATACCTCATGTAGGGGCATGGCTACTTCATAGGGTCATTGCCATAGTTGATTTCTTGGCTTTCCACTCATTACATTGTTTGATGTAGGATTTGAAAAGATTGGGGCGAATTTGCACTTTGCTCCCTGAGCTTTGGTAAAGTGCATTTTTGCCCCAAAAACATAAAATTTTGCGCACTTATGTTCAAAATAAATTACAAAATGACCCCAATGTTTTTAAAAGGCAATAGACATGTTTCCTAATTTATTTCTAAGTCCAATATTCCATAAGAATTAATTAATGTTCATAACATAGCACAAAAGATAGTTCAATTTAACTTTAAAACACATTAGCATATAAAATTGGATATTAATCCAATTAAATTACAATTAAAGGACCCGAAAATTCTCGGGTATTACAATCTTTCCCCCTTAAAGAATTTGGTCCCCAAATTCAATCTTGAGGTTCGAAGAGTTCAGGGTATTGCTGACGCATCTGCTCTTCCGGCTCCCAAGTTGCTTCTTCAATGCTTTGACCGCGCCAAAGAACTTTCACTATTGGAATCTTCCTTTTTCGTAATTCTTGGAACTTCTTATCCAAAATACGAATAGGCCTCTCAACGTACGATAGACTCTCTTGGAGTTGCAAGGGCTCGTAGTCTATCACGTGAGACGGGTCCGGTAAATACTTCTTCAGGAGTGAAATATGGAACACGTCGTGTATCCCACCGAGGTTTGCTGGTAGATCCAACTTGTACGCTACACTCCCTACTCTTTCCAAGATCTTGAAAGGTCCGACATACCGAGGATTGAGCTTTCCTCCTTTTCCATGTTTGATAAGACCCTTCTTAGGTGAAACCTTGAGAAACACCTGATCACCTACCTCAAATTCTAGAGGTTTACGACGACGATTGGCATAACTCTTCTGGCGACTCTGAGCAGCTAGCATCCTTTTCTTAATTACCGGTACGATATCAATAGCTTCCTGAATCAAATCAGGTACTCCCTCAACCGTGGTAACCAATGTTTGGGATTTATGCTCATCCAAATCCCAGTGGATCGGAGATCTGCACTTTTGACCATATAAAGTCTCATATGGCGCCATCTGAATCGTCGATTGAAAGCTATTGTTATAAGCAAATTCTACTAGTGGCAAATTCTTGTCCCAACTTCCTTTGAAATCGAGGGCACAAGCTCGAAGCATGTCTTCGAGAATTTGAATAGTCCTTTCTGATTGACCATCTGTCTGTGGGTGTGCTGTAGTGCTAAATTGAAGTTTCGTACCCAAAGCATCTTGAACCTTAGTCCACAGTCTTGCTGTAAACCTAGGGTCACGATCAGAAGTTATATCCCTTGGTATCCCGTGTAATCGAACAATTTGATCTCGATACAATTTTGCAAGTCGCTCGACAGAATACTTAACATTAACGGGGATAAATCGAGCTACTTTTGTCATTCTATCGACAATAACCCAAATGGCGTCATGTTGTCCACGGGTTCGTGGCAAACCAGTTACAAAGTCCATCGTTACTGATTCCCATTTCCATTCGGGTACCGGTAATGGTTGCAGCAACCCTGAAGGTCGCTGGTGCTCTGCTTTCACTTGCTGACAGACTAGACATCTTGCCACGTAATCTGGCACATCTTTCTTCATACCGTCCCACCAAAAATGAGCCTTTAGATCCTGATACATCTTGTTTCCTCCCGAATGAATGCTGTACCGGGAACGATGGGCTTCTTCCAAAATTTGCTCTTTTAGCCCAGTATCCATGGGGACACACAACCTCCCCCGAAACTTGAGAACTCCTTCAACATCCACATTAAAAGGTGAATCAACTATTTTCGGGATTGATTCCTTGATTTTTCCAATCTTTTCATCTAGTTGTTGAGCCGACGCAATCCGTTTGAGTATGTCCGGTCTCACTAGCAAACCGGCGAATAAGATTTCCATCTTAACTTCCTCTGGATTCCAACAACAAAGACTTTCCAACATTCCCCACTCTCTTGCCATAAGGTGAGAGACGTTGATCTTTCGACTCAACGCATCCGCTACCACATTTGCTTTGCCGGTGTGGTACTGAATTGTACAATCGTAGTCGTCCAAGAATTCCATCCAGCGTCTTTGTCTCATATTCAGCTCCTTCTGAGAGAATAAATATTTTAGGCTCTTGTGATCTGTGAACACCGCAAACGGCACCCCATAAAGGTAGTGCCTCCATTTACCCAATGCAAACACTACCGCAGCCAACTCCAGATCATGGGTCGGGTAGTTCCTCTCATACGGCTTCAACTTCCTTGGAGCGTAAGCTATTACCTTGCCGTTTTGCATTAGGACGCATCCCAGCCCTTCTTTCGATGCGTCGGTGTAAACCATAAAGTTCTCTGACCCATCCGATAAAGCCAATACCGGCGCAGTTGTCAATTTCTTTTTCAACTCCTGGAAGCTTGCCTCACACTTCTCGTTCCAATCGAATGGAACTTTCTTCTGAGTTAACTTTGTCAAAGGCGAGGCTATTTTCCAAAAATCCTGAATAAACCTACGATAATACCCTGCCAGACCTAAGAAACTCCGAATCTCGGTCACTGTCTCTGGCCTCTTCCACTCAGTGACTGCTTCAACCTTATACGGATCGACCGCTATCCCATCTCCTGAAATAATGTACCCCAGAAAGGCAACTCTATCTAACCAAAATTCACACTTGCTGAACTTTGCGTACAATTTATGTTCACGCAAGGTTTGGAGCACCTTCCGAAGATGATCCTCGTGTTCTTGCCTAGATTTCGAGTATATCATGATATCATCGATGAATACTACCACAAACTGATCTAAAAATGGCTTGAAGACTCGATGGATTAAATCCATGAAGACGGCAGGGGCATTCGTGAGGCCGAAAGGCATCACGACAAACTCAAAGTGTCAATATCGCGAGTTAATGGCCTTTTTCGGTATGTCTTCCTCCTTAATATTTAGTTGATAGTACCCTTGCCTTAAATCCAACTTTGAGTATACCAGAGATCCTTGTAGTTGATCGAACAACTCTTCGATGTGCGGCAGAGGGTACTTGTTCTTAATAGTCACACTATTCAAATCACGATAGTCGATGCATAGCCGCAACGAACCATTTTTTTTCTTCACGAACAAAACAGGGGCACCCCACGGAGACGAACTAGGTCTGATAAATCCTTGCTCCAACAACTCCTGAAGTTGAGCTTTTATTTCCTTAAGCTCGGCGGGGGCCATGCGGTATGATTTCTTCGCAACAGGCGTCGTTCCTGGTACGAGATCAATTGTGAACTCCACTTCTCGATGTGGTGGTAGAGTCGTAAGTTCTTCCGGAAAAACGTCCGCGAACTCTGCCACCACGGGTACCTCTTTTAAATCAACTTTATCCTTCGGCTTGTTGATGAGGTAAGCGATAAATCCTTGTCCGCCCTGGCGTAATTCCTGACGAACTTGGGCCGCGGACAACAACGGAACCCTTAGGGCTTTCCGAACACCCCAAAAACAAACATCTAATTTTCCGGGGGTAGAGAGCGTTACGGTTTTACGTCGACAATCTAAATGGGCAACATTAGTGGATAACCAATCCATCCCCAAAATTACATCAAAACCTTGGATCATCAATGCGATTAAGTCAGCAGGAAACACTCTCTCCTCGATCCTAACCTCACATGCCTTGTAAACCGAACTCGTTATGAACGAGGTTCCTAATGGAGTATGAACCTCTAACTCATAAGGTAAACTTTCTACTTTACTCATTAGTTTCTTGCTATAGGAAGGTGTTACGAATGAATGAGATGCACCAGAATCAAATAACACTTTGCATAAATGCCCGGAAACATAAAGTGTACCTTCCACCACATTGTTTGCATTAAGATCTGACAACTCCTCTCCCTCCATAGCAAAAGCTCTCCCAGGCACCCTCGGCTTCGGTGGTCTTCCAGTCTGGGACGATCCTCCACCTGCTGGAATAGGCGCAGGAGGTGCCTTGGGCAGTTTTTGATAAAATGATCCTGAGCCCCACACCTCAGGCACTTACCAGTCTTTTTCCAGCATTTGGGCTCTCCATGCCCTTTCAGTCCACAGAAGGTACAAGCTCCATCTGGTGTCTTCCTAGGAGCATTCTGTGGTTGATGGTGTTGTTGCTGGCCCCTTAGATTCCCTGAGCTTGATTGACCAGTTCTTGGTACCTTTCCTGCATTTCTCCCCGACTGCCAGTTTTTCTGAGGAGGCCTCGATCTCTTTTCTGGAAACTGCATAGCATTCAGATCTATCAGTCCATTCTCAATGCGAGTGGCTCTCTCCACTACTTCAATGTAAGTGACAATGTTGTGAGAAAGAAGTGCACGCTGGAGCTCTGGCCTTAGGCATTTGATGAACCGGCGTGTGCGGCGAGGTTCATCAGTCATCAAATGGGGAGCATAGCGGACGAGTCGAGAGAAAACAGCCTCAAATTGGGGAACCTTCATATTTTCTTGCTTTAAAGCATTGAATTGCTCCTCACGTTGTTCACGAACCACAGGGGGAACATATTTATCATTAAATTCCTTCCCAAAATTTTCCCAAGTCCTCGCAGTTTGGTCCCTATCCCAAACCATCTCCCTCGTCTGCCACCATGACATAGCAGCATCTTCAAAGCGATAAGTAGCCAACGAAATCTTTTGAGTGTCCAAGTAGTCCAAGGCTCGAAAAATATTTTCGATCTCAGCCATCCAAGCCTCAGCTTTTCGATCATCAGGTTCCCCAAGGAACTTGGGTGGTTGGAACCGCAGAAAACGTTCCAAAGTCTGGTCTAAGGCAGGTGGTGCCGGCGGTGTAGGCACGACCTGCGCAGCACCTTGCAGTGCTTGGGTAAACCTGGCCAAGGCGGCGATGATCTGTTCTGCCTGGTCAACAGGTGGTGCTGCTGGTGGGACTACCGGCGCCCCCTCAGACTGGTCAGAGGGAACCCGACGTCCAGCACGACTCTAGGCTCGATTTCCTGCCATTCTGGATATCGAAAATGGCTCGGTAGGGAAATAAAACCAACAAATACATATTACCACTACAAGATCAACAACCAAATAAAACTAAACCACAATATCATACATAATATCATAAGAGGCAAACCGCCAAACAGAGTACTGCCATAACGGCACAAAAGAGTCATAACATGTCTAGCATACAATATAAAGTATAGACAAAAGTCAAAATGACTTCACTACTACAAAATAACAAAAGGTAGTCCTAAATGCCTCTCAATCCTACTCGTCTTCAGGACCATCCCCTGGGGCCTCCTCACTGGGGTCCTCCTCCTCGTCTATAGGGTCAGTAGCAGCTTCTGCCTCCATATGAGGGCGCTCCTCCTCGATCAGTGTGCTATTATCTGCCTCTATCTCGTCAGCTAGGGCCCTCAACCCCTCTATGACCCTGGAGGACTGCAGTACCCTACGGTTTCTGATGACTCGAAGCTCCTGTAAGCGGAGTTCCATGGCATCGGCTCTATCATTGGCGTCTTCGGCATTGATGTCCGCCATCAAGGCAAGGTCAGCATACCGATCACGATCAGCCTCTAACTGGTGAACCACACGGTTCGGGTAATGGCCTCGAAGCTGTCCATTATCGCGACGCCCAGGGGTCCAAGTAGGACGATAGATCCTACGAGGTCTAGAGCGGCGAATAACTAGGGGACGAGGTGCCGAGTCATCACTAGCAAGGTCATCATTGGCCCTACGGAGCCCCACATATCTGCGAATGACTTTACTCCTTTGTCCAACGCTCGAACTACGGCTACCCTGGCTCGACATCCTATCATACACATAAGATAAGAACAACCACTTAACATATGATAGTTACACATATAGACTCAGAATGCAGTTAAAACACGACACAACATATGACTTCCGAGGATCCCTGACCTGACTTAAAGACTAAGCTCTGATACCAACTGTGACGACCCGAGCCCCCGGGTCCGTGTTCGGTGATCACGACCAAAATTTTGACCAGAAATTTTTTTTTTCAACAACACAGTAATTTGAATCATAATACATAAATAACAACATAAAAACCCGGTACACTGCGATATGCAGGAGCGGGCTCAAAATACCACATAAGCGCAACCGCGCATTAACCACAAGGATCCAAATACTACTTAGTATTTACATACTTAATCATATTTAATACATATTAATACATAACATAATAAGATTCAAAAGATAACATGACGACCCACGAAGACCGACAGACAGGATCTCGGAGACGAACACCAACTCTAGACATCAGACCCTGGAATACCTGTATCTGAAAAGAAGTAAACGGGAATGCGTAAGTTGATCGTCCAACTTAGTGAGGCTGTAGTGCACATGTGTGCGTGTAGTATATGAATATAGCATAATATATTTGTGCATTTTTAATACAGTAATTAAACACATATAATATCAATTTAACAGTTAAACAAATAACCGAAGGTTGCTGATGCCGTCCTCCTCTTAACCTCCAATTCATATTCGTGAAAACCACCACCGAACACTCCAGTAAGGTGCGACCTTACATTTCAGTACGCATTGACGTCAAATGCCAGGAATTTGACGTTCACTCCCCAAGTGTAACCTCCACACTTGGCTCGTGAAGCAGGTCTACGTTGGATCGAGGTAACCGTCCGGCCCTTACCTTCCGGGTTATCCACGATTTCGTACACCAAAATAGGGCCCACATAGAGATAATAAACAGTACGGTATACTAACAATTCAGTAACAGAAAATCGGTAAACAATTCAATAACAATTCAACATACAATATCAATTACTCATGAGCACATAGGCATAAACAATAATTAAACATGTAGCTCGTCCTAGCAGTCAAGTTCTTTATGTTATCATACATCACATGCTTGTTCGTTTAGGAACTAAGTTACAGTTCTGACTCGACCTACTAGAACATTTAGACTTACACACATGTAACACACAACACTCACCTTTGCTGCTTAAATTTTCTGAAGAAAGTGCGACAAGTGTGACGACTCCGGTTCCTCCTGTACATATTATGTAACGATCTTAGATTACAATTATAGCACAAGGATTCAATCAATGACTAAGCCATGCTTTAGTCAACATACATTTGAATCATAGTTGATCGATATTGAAACTACGATTGAAAGATGGACTTTCAAGTCCGGTCAAGGGTTCTAAGATTTTATCATAAAGTTATAAGTAAAGTTATTTATTTCAAGAATTTTATATAGTAAGTTCTAATTGAAATATTTATTATTACTATTAATTCGAAATCAAACTTTACTCGACAATTTAAACCCTTTATTTTATTTGGTAATTTTAATTTTTTTTTTTGGAACTATTCCTCTTTTTCTATATATTTTAAATTAAATTTTTTTTTTTGAAAACTTATTATCCAAAATTATTTTATTTGATTTTTTTTAATTATTTCCAGAAAATAATTATTCAAATTATTTACTAATTTTCTAAATAAAAATAATGTTCAAGATTAATTAAAATTATATTAATGATTGTATTTTCGAATTTAATAAGTTCAAGAAATATATTATTTTATTTTCCTTAATTAATAATTAATGTATCCTTGAAATTATTTTCATTTCAAATTTTTTTTTTATTCTTTCTTAAATTAATTCAAAGTTATCTAAACTTATATAATTTTATCTTTCGAAATTAATTTTAGACAAATATTCAAGTATAATTATCAAAATTATATTAAATATTACAAACTTTATTTTTCAGAATTAAATTTTTAATTTTTATTAGTTATTTATCATTATCATTCTTTTTTCGAATTTTATTTAGAAATTTCGAATTTAATAATTAAACTTGATTTATAAATTCATTTCTTTTGAAATTTCTTAATTTCAGAAAATTTACTTATAACTTTTATTATTATTATTATTGTTATTATTATTATTATTTTCTTTCTTTCTTTCTTTTCTCATATTTTTTTTTTTAAATGGGATGGCCATAAGGGCCACCCCACTTACCAAGCAACAGGCCCATTAAATGGGAATGTTGTTCTGTCGCAAATTGCAACAGGCTGTTGCAATTTGCAACAGCAACAGACAACAACAAGAACAGCCACGGTCACTGCTATGGCAGTGGCCGATGGCTGTTTGCTGGCGGTGGGGTGGCTCCGGTCAACCCCGCCGAAAAATGCACAGGAGACCCATATATATATATATTTTTTTGCACAAAATGTCCAAATAAGATAACTCAAATCTCTTCTAAAATCCTAAAATTTTCATAAAACTCATATATTTTCATAGACTTGTATATATTTCTCAAGATCCATAATAAAGCAAGCATATATACATTCATAGTCAAATCTCTTTAAGAAAAAACTTATTTATGCATATTACCAAGAACAAAACATTGTTTGCATAAAATATTTCTTTCCCTCCTTTTGATGTGAACATGCCATTAACTAAAAACCATACAAGGATTCTTTTAAATATAAGGTATGCTAATCTTTTAATAAACCCATCAAATAGTGTTTCAAGATATTTCAAGATTAAAACCATAAATTTCGAAGCTATTTCACACAAAATAACCATACTTAAAAGGGGATTTCTGAACACTCTTACAAGCTTCCAAGTTGGTCTTTTTCCTTTTTTTCGGGTTCACGGTGGAGGCAACGGCGGCGGCAGCGGCAGCGGCGGCAGCAGTGGCTCACGGAGGCAGCGGTGGCTCACGGCGGCAGCGGTGGTGGTGGTGGTCCGGTGGGAGGTGGTGGTGATGGTGGTGTTTTCTCCTCTACCCTTCTACTTTCTATATAATTTCTCCTACTCTTAATATATTTCTCAAGAACCCTCACTATCGTCTCCAGCTTTCTCTCTAACTTTTCACTTCAAAAAAGTAATGGTTGGTGTAGGGGAACACAAAATCTGATTTTTGGAGGTATAATAAGAGGGGTGAAGTGTTTGAATGGAGAAGGTAGGATAGAGGTATGGTTATACCTCATGTAGGGGCATGGCTACTTCATAGGGTCATTGCCATAGTTGATTTCTTGGCTTTCCACTCATTACATTGTTTGATGTAGGATTAGAAAAGATTGGGGCGAATTTGCACTTTGCTCCCTGAGCTTTGGTAAAGTGCATTTTTGCCCCAAAAAGATAAAATTTTGCGCACTTATGTTCAAAATAAATTACAAAATGACCCCAATGTTTTTAAAAGGCAATAGACATGTTTCCTAATTTATTTCTAAGTCCAATATTCCATAAGAATTAATTAATGTTCATAACATAGCACAAAAGATAGTTCAATTTAACTTTAAAACACATTAGCATATAAAATTGGATATTAATCCAATTAAATTACAATTAAAGGACCCGAAAATTCTCGGGTATTACAATGCGCGCCAACAAACACCAAAGTGCTCTTCTTATTGCTGAGGCCTTTCTTCGCAAGGCGGGACTCAGTTTTCATAGTTTTTCCATTTCTTCCCCCTCTCAATCGTTGGGTACGTATTTTTCTTTTGTATCAACTCATTACAATCCCTTTTAACTTTATGTCTAACTTTGACTTTGTTTCATTTCAGCTCTCATGGTAGAAAATTCCCGGCGTTCTTCTAAGGGAAAAATGGTTTTATCCAAATCCGCAAAAACCATAGAGAACTTCCCTATCGAGCAGAGAGCGTCCCGAAAAAGAAAATTAGAATTGGGCCACGATTCTGAGGAAAACAGGGAGGAATCTTCGGATTCTTCCGAAGAATCTCCCGTCGGTAAAGGGGCCGGATCCGGCTATCCTCCCTTCCATCATCGAACCTCTCTAGGTATTCGTGGGTGCCGTAGTTGGTCGATGCCCCATCCTAACGATAAGCCAGTGGAGAGAAAAAGGTCTTACTATGGTCGCTCTGGTGAGGACCTGTCTCTACTAGGAGAGAATCATCCGGAGCCCACTCTTGTCGAGATGATCGAGGACCATCTTCAGGGGAGGAGAGCCGCCGGTTATCCTGAGAACGATTCTTTAGTTCATGATGAGAGCGAGAATGCGGTGGACAAGGCAACTCGTGTGCTTCTATCTGGTGTGTTTACTCGCAATATGAACAAGCTCCTTCGGCAGGATCCTTTGGAGAAATTTCAGCGAGCTTCTCTTTATGCTGAAAAGGTGATCTCTTTTTATGTGTGCTCGTAGGGTAATTTTACATAACGAGTACTTTAGCTTGCTAATTTATTTCATCTACCATTTTCTCTTTCAGACTAAGACTTCTTTGGCATCGTATGCCTATGAAGCTGCTCTCTGGAAACAACAATGTGAGTTTCTGGATGAGAAATATAAGACTTTATTTCATAAGACTTCCGGTTCAGAGATTGGTCCCTCGATGTCTTCTTCTCTTCCGGTCATAGAGACTCAGGCTACAGGGACTGATGACCAGGTGATTATAGATAAGGTTCTTGAGACTTCCCGCCCTCAAGAACAAGTCGATCAATTGGCTAAAAAGTTGGAAGATCATCAATTTCAGAGTATTGCTCGAATTAGCGAGCTGGAATCTCAGGTGTTAAGCCTTCAAGCCTCTTTGGAGGAGTATGATAAGGATATTCCCCTCAGCGGTCTAAAGGATCTCTACGGTCGGAATTCTGATGAAAGAGTCATTCGCGAATTCCTCAATTCTCCTGTCCATACAGCGTTGGTGTACCGAATGGTTGGTCCGCTCTTAGAAAGTACTTTTAAGAAGGTGATCCATTAGTTGGTGGCTCTGGAACTGATTGAAGATCGTCGAATGGAAGATTTCAAAGCAGCACATGTTAGGCTGAATCGTTACGGCGAGGAATATTCTCCTTCCGAGCTGCCAGACGTCATTTATCAACAATTTCCTTTGGCTCGCCTTGTCGAAGAGCTCGGGAAGCCATTGCCGATTCCTCCCTCAGATTTCAATGATGAGGTCGATATTAATTTTATCGGACCGGAGAAAGAGGGAGAGAATGTGGAGGCAGCGGACGATGGAGCGGATGAAGGAGTGGTCTCTGGTGAACAGGGAGTCCCGGATGGCGACCAGGTTGTGTGAAGAATGAGTGATCCTTCGACCCTTGAAACAATCATTTGTGATGGTTAACATGACACGGCTTGTAATATTACCTTTTTATCCTCTTGTATAATAGACGATTCATATTCTGACAGTTACGTCTTTTTGGTTTCTCTGTAATAATTTAGACAAGTTATTAACTTTGCCGTAATCATTTTGCTTATGTCTTTTCGAATTCTTTTCGAATTCTTGCGGCTGTTCAGAGGCTAGTCTCTGTAATTCGCGCCCATTCTTTAGGTCTCTCGCGTCTTTTCGTATAGTATAAATACAAGCGGTGAAAATTTTACTCGCTATTTACCGCTTTTACTCAACTTCAATAGAATACTCTCTTGCTAGGAGGTCGATAAGCTTTCTCGATAACTAAAGTTTCTTTTTTATTTCCGAACATGAGTAATCTTTTTGGTAATACTTCGAAGCGTCCCTCCCGCGAAAATAGTAGAAGTGTTAGACCTAAAAGGTCTCGTACAGAGGGGCCTTCGATAGATCCTCCTCGTCCATCCTCAACTAGGAGGTCGGAGATCGAGACTCCTGTTATCCCTTCTGAAGCTTTTCCTGTAATTAGTTCAAGTTTTATTCAACAACATTTTCCCACTTCTAGTGAGGTAGAAAGGAGGCCTTCCCCCGGTCGGGTGGCCTTCGGCGATTTGTCCTTTATGGAGCAAACTTTTAACGTACCCGTTTCTACATGTGTTACCTCTTTTGATCATGGTTTAAATGATCATGTTCCTGATAACTCCGTTCCTTCTTCTATTTCTACTGCCCCGGTTGTTACCGAAAGCCAAGTGAGCGCCGCTGCGGAGGCAATTAAAGGGGGTGCCCTTTTGAATCCATTGATAACACAATCTATTTCCCAAGATTTTCCTAAGTTTTTGTTTAATGATACTACTGTGGTGTCTACCTCTTTCGAAGCCGGCGGGCCTTCTGGAGGTAGGGCAGGCTCTAGGTCCGGTCGGCGGACCGTTATCTTTGCTTCAAGCAAGGAGACTTCGGTGAGTCCTAACGAGAGGGATTCCCCTCGTATGTTAGACGACCGTTGCAAGGATATAATGTACTCGGTTACTCCTCGGCCTGATCGTGTTCCTCTCGATAGTGAACTGCCCGGCTCTGTTGAGCCTGATGCTTTGTTCTGGGATTTGGGCTTAAGCACAATTTTGCCCGGTGAGTTGAGGAAGCACGAAGGTATTCCCAATGTTCGCCTCGTTCAGTCGCTGGTTAAGTTATGCGAGCAGGTAATCATTTTTATGACTATTCTCCTGACGCTTTATCTGGATTGCCTTGTCACTTATGAGCTTTTTTCTCTTTCAGGCCAAGTATTTTGAGCTCCAGCTGGGTGTGCAAAATGATGATTTGTGGAATGGTAGGGATGCCCAACAACGTCGCTTAGATTCGGAGATGGCGAAGGTCGCGGGGCAGACTCTCAAGTTGCAGCTTGCCAATGATGATCTTCAGAAATCGCAAGAGGAGAAGTCTATCCTTGAAAAGGAAAAAAGTGACTTGGTTCAGGCTCTCGCTCTTGCTGAGGAGTCTCGACGGCAGGCATATGAGCAAGGTTATGATGCCGGTTATCAAAAGCGTCAGGAGGAATTCATGGCGTTTGTAGGTAACGCGACTCCTCGGAGGGGTGCTTCTGCTAGTCGGCCCGGTGATAGCAGCCTATCTCAATGACCTGTTCTGATTCAGCTGTTTTTTTTTTTTTTTTTTTTTTTTTGCGGGCCTCAACCTTTATGCGGTTGTTTTGGCTGAATTTTTGTATGGGGAGTATGAATTAATGACAATGATGATCTTTTATGACCAGATTCATGCCTTGGTCAATTTTAGTCAGTAGATATATTTTGTTATGCACATCTTATTGCTGTGAATAAGTATAACTTCTCTAAATAAGCAGGAGAGTTTAGTTTTACTTATCTGATATTGATCTTCTGGGAGATTATCCTTTGAAAAAGTAGCTTGGTCTGGCTCGATCAGTCTCAAGTAACTGAATGACATAATATTTGTTCTGCAAATCAAACTTTTTTAATCAAATATAAGAATGATGATTGACCAAGTATTGTTCCTTAGGCTTGTTCCGAAGTCACTTTGGACATTAAAATGTGGACTGTAGGCCATTCACGTAGATAATTGATTGAACAATTGTGAAAGAATGCTTAGCATTCTTGTCGATGATCGATCAATTCCTTGTAACTTTGTCCTTTTGTTATGGATATCTTATTTAAGGACGCTGTCATTTCCTCTGTTGAGCTCTGTTTTTCTTATCATAGGTCTAAGTTCGCTGAAAGATATCGTGAAAACAGAATAAAGGATTCATTTGGCTGAATAATTTTCTTGTATTTCTGTACATGTATTTATAGGTCTATTATAGGAGACAAAAAAGATACCTAATCTCCCTAATAAAAGATCAAATATAAACTGATTTCTAAGATCTCTATCATAGGCCAAGAATCACTCTATAGACCTAAAATAGGATCTAATCAAATATTTACATAATCACAAATATTCTAGGAAATCTTTCATCACTCCCCCTCAAGCTGGCATGTAAATATCACTCATGGCAAGCTTGCTAATCAAATTCTCATGCTGTGTCTTTGGAAGTCCTTTGGTGAGTATGTCAACTGATTGACTTGTTGTAGGTATGTAAGACATGCATATCACACCACTGTCTATTTTCTCCTTGATGAAATGCTTGTCTACCTCTACATGTTTTGTTATATCGTGTAGGACTGGATTGTGAGCTATAGAAATTGCTGCCTTGTTGTCGCAATAAACTTTAATAGGTGTTGGTATAGGAACTTTTAACTCTTCCAGGAGTCTCTTGATCCATAACACTTCACAAAATCCATGTGCCACATAGCGGAATTCTGCCTCAGCGCTGCTTCTTGCTACGACACTTTGTTTTTTGCTTATCCACGTAACCAGATTTCCCCCTACGAATGTGCAATAACCCGATGTGGATTTTCTATCAGTTACATTACCTGGCCAATCTGCATCCGTATAGGCCTCTACCTGAAGATGACCTCTATTTTTGAACAAAAGTCCTTTTCCCGGAGTCCCCTTGAGATATCTCAAGATTCTGAACACAGCTTCAAAGTGAGTAGGTCCAGGTGAATGCTTGAACTGACTAACAACACTTACTGCAAAGGCTATGTCAGGTCTAGTGTGTGCCAAATAGATTAACTTCCCAACCAATCTTTGATAACGTTCTCGGTCCATCACTTCATTGGTTGCCGCTGCTTTTAGTTTCACATTAGGCTCGGTAGGAGTATCTGCTGCCTTACAACCTGTCATTCCTGTTTCTTTGAGTAAATCAAGGATGTATTTGCGTTGGTTGATGAAAATCCCTTCCTTGGATCTTGAGAACTCCATTCCAAGGAAATACTTCAACTTTCCTAGATCCTTAATATCAAACTCAGCTTCAAGCTTCCTTTTCAAATTGTTGATCCCAATAGAATCATCCCCTGTCATGATTATATCATCAACATATACTATTAGAATAGCCACTTTACCTTCTGAGGAATGTTTGAAAAATAAGGTGTGATCAGCTTGGCTTTGTGAGAAACCATGTCACCGAATAACATTTCCAAAACGCTCAAACCAGGCTCTAGGGGACTGTTTCAACCCGTATAGAGCTTTCTTCAACTTGCACACTTTACCTCTTCCAAATCTATCTTCAAATCCGGGCGGCAGGTCCATAAATACTTCTTCTTGTAAGTCCCCATTCAAAAAGGCATTTTTAACATAAAATTGATGAAGTGGCCAATTTGAGATAACTGCAAGAGAAAGTAGTATTCTAATAGAGTTAATCTTAGCAACAGGAGCAAAAGTCTCTTGGTAGTCAATACCATGAGTTTGAGTAAACCCTTTTGCTACGAGCCTTGCTTTGTATCTCTCCACACTTCCGCCAGCTTTACATTTCACTGTGAACACCCACTTGCACCCAACTGTTTTCTTGTTTTTGGGTAGATCAATGACACTCCAAGTGTTATTTTTCTAAGAGCATTCATCTCTTCCATCACAGCTAATCTCCAATTCAAATCACCTAATGCTTCCTGAACATTTCTTGGAACAAACAGATTAGAAATCCTAGACACAAATGCTCTATGAGTGTTTGACAATTTTTCATATGACAAATATTTCGCAATAGGGTGTTTAGTACATGTTCGAGTTTCTTTTCTTAATGCAATTGGAAGATCAAGATCAGAAATAGAAGACAAGTTCGGTAAATCAAGAGGTAAAGAAGGAAAAGGGGTGGAAGGATGATTACCTTGGGGGTTAGGACCATCACTCGGAACATTGGATTGAATATATGTTGGAGGAATAACTGGGGCAATACTACGTTTGTGAAACCTTTTTCTTGAATAAACTCGAGGCTCAGATTGAGGGTTTTTATCTGTTTGAAATATTTCTCCGTCTGGATCTGATAAAGTAATGTTTGGCAAAGTAGGATCGCAAGTATTACCACTAGTTTTCGAACTCCCAATAGATGTTTCCAGAAAAGGCTCATTAGAATTAATTAAAGGCATAGACACCTCCGAAATAGGTAAAGTTTCCCAAAACATTTTTTCTTCTACTACCTTCCCCCCCTGAAGAAAACTTTTTTGAAAGAAAGGTTTGTCCTCAACAAAGCTTACATCCATACTCTCAAAGAATTTCTTTGTGGCTGGATTAAAACATTTGTATCCACTTTTATTAGACGCATAGCCAATAAAGACACATTTTTCAGCTTTTGGGTCTAGTTTTGATCGAAAATTATTTGGTATGTATACATAACAAATACAACCAAATACCTTTAAAGGAAGATCTGCAGTCAATCGAGTTGTAGGAAAGAAATCTTTTAAAATCTTTAACGGTGTTTCAAATTTCAAAGCTCGAGAAGGCATTCTGTTTATTAAATAGCAAGCAGTCAAGAGCGCATTTCCCCAAAGATATTTAGGAACATTCATTGAAAACATAATGGCCCGAGTAACTTCAAGTAAATGTCTGTTTTTTCTTTCGGCAATACCATTTTGTTGTGGTGTATTACGACAAGTAGATTGATGGATAACACCCTTTTCCAAAAGAAATGTTCCTAGATATTTATTGAAATATTCAGTCCCATTATCCTTTCTTAAAATGCCAATTTTTGTTTGAAACTGATTTTCAATCATAAGAAAAAATTCTTTAAACCGTTCTGCAACATCTGACTTTTTTTCCCAACAAATAGACCCAACATACTCTTGTGTGATCATCTATAAAAGTTACAAACCATTTTTTGCCAGAAAGTGTATTAACTTTGGATGGGCCCCAAACATCACTATGAAACAAATAAAATGGTTTTGAAGTAGAATAGGGTTTTATTGAAAAAGACACACGATGTTCTTTAGCCAAATGACAAGCTTCACAATGAAATTTTGAGCAATCAATTCCTTTAAATAATTCAGGAAATAAGTGTTTAAGATATGGAAAACAAGGATGACCTAATCTCTTATGCCATAACATAACTTGATCATAGACAGAGTTTGAACTAGTGCTACCTAATCCATGAGCAATTTTATTCTTGAAAGCAATTTCATCAAAATAGTATAGCCCATTTATTTCCCTAGCAGTTCCAATCGTCTTCCCCGAGTTCCGGTCCTGAAAAACACAAGAGGAAGAAGAGAAAATAATTGAACAGTTAAAATCTTTTGACAATTTGCTGACGGAGAGTGATGAGGGGTAATTCGGATCCCCTGTTTTTCCAGCCTCAATGCGGTTCGAATAGCACCGAACCCTGTCGCCAGGGACCAAAAGCCGAACCAAAGCATAAAGATGATTGTTTCGAGCACATTAGAGAACCATAGATCGAAGGACACTGTTGGGCCAAGCCCAGGCCCAAGCCCTCCAATTTGGCTATAAATACTCCATGCATTTATTATACTGAACAACTTCCTAGGCGCACTAACCTTGAGACCGCTGCTCGGGTCACTAGAGAGTATTAGCATAGGCTTTCTCATACATGTTCACCCTCTAGCTTGTACGGTATCCAATAATGCTCGAATAGGACCCCTAATATTTGTACTTGTACTCAATTTACTCGAATACAATTACATTTGGTCTTTATTTTCCTTTTAACATTATTGTCATCGTGTTATTTCCCCACCCTTGATCGAACCAACGAAATCACGTAAGATCAATTGGCGCCCACCGAGGGGCCTTATTCGAGTATTAGATCGAAATATGCCTAATACGAGGAGAAAAATGTATGCCAGAAAAGCTTAAGGATAATGGTCAAGCCTATGGTCGCACAACTCTTTTATTTCTTCAACGAATTTATTTTTAGGAGCGATTAAGAAGTTCAGCAGGTATCATCGAAGGCTTAGAAGATCTATAAAATTGCAGCTTGTTATTGACGATCGGAATTTATTTTTCCGATCTTCGCGTTTATTAACTTCAATGACAAGTTCTTTCGAATCGGTTATTTAGAAGACCATTTACGAAATCTCTATATACTATTTATCGACTGTGGTTCTCAAAGTTAATCGGGATAAGTTGATTGTTTGAATATCTGCAATCGATTAGATAAATTCTCGAGCTAATGGACGGAATATTGGCTATCATTTCGACCAATAACGGAATTCAAGTAATAAAATTCAATCAGAAATGAAGCTTTATCATTAATAATCTTCAAACAAGTTACAAGGTAAAGCTTCGAATATAATTCGAGCTCAAGAAATGCAATACAATCACTCCTAGTCTATTACAAATTGCATGAAGTAATATACTTGATCTTCGTTCCCCAAGGTCGCCCCAGATGCAGAACTCAGCAGTGATTCTTATTGGCAATCACTAGCCACGTGTCGCACATCCGTCTTCGAACGGGATGAAAGCCGGATTGGAGCTCCTCTCCGGGGCACCAGACCGACCTTAGATCATCATCAGTAAACAATGATTGAAACGCGCGATCATTGTTTACTGGATAATCCGAACCGGAGCAGCAAAGGGTTATCCCAGCAGAGGCGCTCCAAGGGAACTCGAAGGAACTATCTCGTAAGAAAGCCCTCGAGGAAGCTGGTGCCTCAGACTTAAAGAACTCCACTCGGAGTAACCTACTGCCCGATCAGGTACTGCGCCAGAAGACCGGAATTCAAACCCGTCACAGACAAGATATGTCTGGGAAAACAGGTTGCCTGCCGTTATTCTAGGCGCAATTTCTTTTGCCTGTCGATATTCTAAGCGAAAAGCTTTTACAAAAGGAAACAAGATCGAAAAACAAAGTTCGAACTCTAATCTCAAACTCTTTAATCTGGGAGAAAATACGAATCAAATCTGAAATTCGACCCATGGTGATCGGAGGAGCATAAGGAAAAAAGCAAGAAGTGCTGTATACACGAAGGGACCTATTTATAGTGGTGAAGGATTTTTAATCAACGGCCCAGATAACAGGCTACGAACGGTTTGATGTCCGTAATAAATGGAAGGACCGTTACGTTTCCCGAGAAATAGGGCCCTGTTTGGTAACGAAGGACACATAATTCAATAGGGAGTATAGAAGAATTACGACATTCTAAATATCGAACAGTCACGACGTGTTCATAACATTATATTGAAGGATGGCATGTCGGATTCGAATTCGGTTTATTTAGATGTTTTTACACTCAAGTATTTATTGTTATGCTTTTACACTACCAACAGAGAAGAAATATAATCGGTTTAGTCGAACAGAATTCTCGACCTGGGAATTATACAATTATGGAAGTTCAGCAGTGATAAGGATTTATGGCATCATTTCCCTTATCAATTTCAGGGCCGCTAAAATATTTATCTATTATCCGATCAGGCAAATGGTATTCGATTATTTCTCTATCGATATTAGAAGATCAAAATGGAGTCACGAAAGATAAACTCTATTCTATTTATATTTGATGTTATCAACAAAACAAAGAGGAAGTGTATTTATATTATCTTGGAAAATACAAAAGCTGGGAAATACATATCGAGCATAGATAAAACATTCATATTACATCAAGAACACTATTACTCCCTACAATCCTATGAAATTTTCGGTCTCTTCTCCTACCGTCTATTAGGGGTAACTTAGCTCCGACCATGGAATCTCCTTCGGATCCGCAGGCTCTTAACTTTATTTACGATTCTCCAAAGATGAAGACTCGGGAGTGCGATTCATCGAGTAAGCGAGCTCTGCAGAACTCCCACCCCTGTACGTCTTCCTAAATGCATTGTGGCAATAGGTCCCTAATCGAAAACCTATGCCATAACCTACAAGCTCCATAAATCTGGCTTATTGGCCTTCAAGATGGAGATTATATTTGCCTGCCGATACTCTAAGCGAAGGTTGAAATGATATTATCTCTGCTCGGATATCCCTCCACTTAAAAATTGTTCGAAATCTGACCTCGAATAAGCGAATTATTGAAATAATAATCTTAGTCGCCATGAGGGGACGGAAGAGATGCCAATACAATGAATAAGATGGCTTCTAAGGAATGACAGCTTTTTATAGGAAAAATAAGTGGAATCTAACGGCAGAGATTTCACGTCACGAAGGAACCAGATCTAAGAACTGTTGCGTTTCCCGATAAAGGAAGGACCGTTTGGAAAAGGTCGAGTTGTTGCGACACATAATATGCCCACCTGCTTGTCGGGTGCTAATATGGTCAATCTCTATTTAGCAATTATTCTGGTACTCAAGATCAGCATTTATCTAGTATCGATCTCAATTATTTTCGAAATTACTAAGGGTGAAAGCCTCTGCTATGCCCCTTAGATCGAAATTATTGAATGGGTGAAAGCCTCTGCTATGACCCAAGGGCTAAAAATGCTCTGAAAACGACTAAGGGTGAAAGCCTCTGCTATGCCCCTTAGATCGAAATTGTTAAAGGGTGAAAGCCTCTGCTAAGCCCCTTAGATCGAAATTATTGAATGGGTGAAAGCCTCTGCTATGACCCAAGGGCTAAAAACGCTCTGAAAACGACTAAGGGTGAAAGCCTCTGCTATGCCCCTTAGATCGAAATTATTGAATGGGTGAAAGCCTCTGCTATGACCCAAGGGCTAAAAACGCTCTGAAAACGACTAAGGGTGAAAGCCTCTGCTATGCCCCTTAGATCGAAATTGTTAAAGGGTGAAAGCCTCTGCTATGCCCCTTAGATCGAAATTATTGAATGGGTGAAAGCCTCTGCTATGACCCAAGGGCTAAAAACGCTCTGAAAACGACTAAGGGTGAAAGCCTCTGCTATGCCCCTTAGATCGAAATTATTGAATGGGTGAAAGCCTCTGCTATGACCCAAGGGCTAAAAACGCTCTGAAAACGACTAAGGGTGAAAGCCTCTGCTATGCCCCTTAGATCGAAATTGTTAAATGGGTGAAAGCCTCTGCTATGACCCAAGGGCTAAAAACGCTCTGAAAACGACTAAGGGTGAAAGCCTCTGCTATGCCCCTTAGATCGAAATTGTTAAATGGGTGAAAGCCTCTGCTATGACCCAAGGGCTAAAAACGCTCTGAAAACGACTAAGGGTGAAAGCCTCTGCTATGCCCCTTAGATCGAAATTGTTAAATGGGTGAAAGCCTCTGCTATGACCCAAGGGCTAAAAACGCTCTGAAAACGACTAAGGGTGAAAGCCTCTGCTATGCCCCTTAGATCGAAATTGTTAAAGGGTGAAAACATGCCCCTGGCTACGCCCCTTAGATCGAAATTATTTTCATCGATCAATCAAGATCAACCAGCATTTCTATTCTTTTCTCTCCATAATTATTCATTCGGCTAAGGCTAACAGCCATCATCGTGACGCTTATATCAAAATTATTATTTAAGATTGGTCAAAACCCTTTTTCGATTATTACTTCGCGATTATTTGTCTGACTAGGGAATTTGGCCCCTCGGATTAAATTTGTTACTCAAGGATCATCTCGGGATTCTTCTATTCGATCTCTTAATTATTATGTATTTGATGGGGGTACAAAGGTCTCCGACAGGTTAAATTCAAAATCGAGGAATGTCGGTTGTTATCCATCGTCTGAATATTTGTCAAAGTTTTTAAAGAATAGCTCTTATTCGTATTCTTGAGACAGAGAGATGGATGCTCGACAACAGTATACAAAAGCAATTCTATAAGATAACGAGTAAGGATGATAAGAGAAATAAATATCTCATTCATGACATTACAAACAGTTACAAAAGAGTTCAAAATTACAATGATAAGTCGAGCAAAAAAAAAAAAAAACTTTACATTTAATGTAACCCTATTACAAATTAACCCTACGCTAGAATGTTCTCATAACTGAGGACGGAAGACGAGGCTGGGATAACACTTCTACCCTTAATCCATCTCTTCCTCAATATTTTGAAGAAGTAGAGATCAGGCCATAAAGAGTTCAAACGTGCTGGAGCAGGCCGAGAGACAGGGAGGCAATCCCTAGAGAAATTATTCCACGCAATCTCGAAGGCAACATTCTTCAAGGAATATCTTGAAGAAGTAGAGATCGAGTGCAGGAAAACTCCTCCAGCAGTTGACCCACTATCCGACCGGGTGGATTGACAGGATACAGGAGATCGAACCTGCCTCAAAGATTTGAAATCAAAGAGAGCTGGTCGCCTGCCGGTACCCCAGTCGCATTCATTTTCGCCTGTCGATACCCTAGTCGAAATAAGTAGCCATCAGGAGATAGCGAAATTTATAAATAGTTCGGAGGAAAACCTCGAACAGTTCAATCGGGGATAGCAAACGGAACATGGCGGCTAGAAAGGGTAAAATCTCAATCATAGAGCCGATCAGAAATGTTACTGAAATGAAAAGTTTGAAGGTAACTACGGAACTATATATAGTGAAAGGAAAAGGCAATTAACGACTCAGATTTGATGGTACTAACGGCTGAGATATAAGCAGTAAATGCGCCGACCGTTACTATTCCCGAAAATACAGAAGCTATTTCGAAAAAAAAGTGAAGAAAATGTCAAAACTGTTATACTCGAGCCCATTCCCATCCTAGTTCATCGTAGGTTCAGCTCCAATCACCGGAGAAGAATAATAAAGAAATCTAAATACTTTATGTAGAGAAAGCTTTGTCGGTAATCGGCCTAAGGGTAAATAAAGCCATCGTAAAGGTCGATAAAAAAGTATTTTTCGAGCTTAATAAATAAGACAATTGCAAAATACAAAGACATCGAACCCTATTACATCTTCATAACTGGCTGATCCTATGAAATTTCCGGCGAACGATAATGTCCTTACTTGACCAAGAAGCGCCCATTGAGCCAGCGAATCTTCGGATACGGCCGAAAAGGAAAAAGGCAATACATCTCTTTCCCGAAAAAAATATGAACATTCAATGAAGGACGTCAATCTCCAAGTCACTACCTGAAACGTTTTCAAAAGAAAACCTAGCAAATTACATCATACCCTCGAAAAAGCTTGACGCCAGAATCTCCCTAAATCACAAAAATACCATGGGCCGTCGGGGTCGTGGATGGTCAGCAATAAAGCTCATCGGCCTTCAAGATTGATATAGCGTGCCCCTGCAGATACCCTATTCAAGATAGAAGTATGAATTTTACTATGAGGCGCAATACAATTCCTAAACCGGATTTCGAAACGTGGAATCATGCAACAAGATCTTCTAATCAGCATGATCGAAGGAATCTATTTTCGAAAAATGTTAAAGGAATACAAAACAAAGAACCCCATTTATAGACACTATTTTCAAAAATCCAACGGCTACCAGAAAACAAACGGTCGAAATCAAAAGATTGTCACGACTCCCGAGAACTTTGCCGGAAAAAGAAAGTGATATTATTTTTTGAAATTTAAGTGGAATTACTACGCCAAGATCGAAGATCAAGAAAGCAAAATAAAGCATGATCAAAGAAAGAGCACATAAGAAGAACATGCGATTCGAGAAGAAAGTAAATTATTACAAGCCATAGAAAATAAAATATCTGAAAATTATTCATGATCGCACAAGTAAAGACAGTATAAGACATATTACAAGCCCGGGTAAATAAGAGATAACATCTAAACAAGCTTATTGTCAGAGAGAATTTTTCGAAGCTCAGCATTACGAGCCTCACATCCTGCTTCAAATCCACGATCATAAGCCTCCTTTTCTCGACGTATGAAATCTTGTTTCTCCTGCTCGTGGAGGATCTTCAGTTTTTCGAGTTTCTCATCCAGCTGCTTATGGATCTCATCTCCATGCTCGTTAGCCGACTTCTCCCTCTCTAAAGCAAGTTTCTCTGCGAGGACGCGGTCGAGCTCGACTTTCTTCTCCTCCAGCTCGAGAGAAATAGCAGCACGCTGGCTGGTCTCCCGCTCAGCAAATGTTTTAAGCTCAATAAAATCTTGTCCGGCCTGTTAAAAGGATCAGCAACATTATTTTTTCTTAAAAAAAAAAAAAAAAAAAAAAAAAAAAAATAATAATAATACACCTGAAAAAGGAAGTGCTGCCCAGACTCGAACAACTCTTCTATGTTTCTCTCTTTGGACAGGTTTCTCTCCTTAGGTATGTCAGTCTCTGAAGAAGTAAAAGTAGCCTGCAACAAGTTACCCATGGGATCAACCTTAGAAGGAGACTCGTCTTTCAACTCCTCGTGCAGGGAAGAAGCAATTTTTTGAGGAGAGGAATCGGCAAAAGGTCGGGGAGGATTATCAATTCCTAAAGCTTCAAACTTGGATTTTTTGTCGGGATTCCCTGAGGGAGGAACGATCGAAGTATCGGAGGATGACTTGCTACCAATAGCAAGATTTTGTAAAGCCTCAAGGGATGTAACCTCATCGGAATAAGGCCTCTTATTCGAAGAAGGAACAGGAATCTTTTCTGGGACACGATCTTCACTTTTAGAATCAATCACTTTCGGGGAGGAACCTCCGAGCTCAGCCTCGGGCTTTTCGTCACCCTTGTTTGGTTTCGAGGAGGCACCTTTTTCTTTCTTATCTTCTTCCCCTTTAGGAGCTTTTGGGGAAGACACAGAGGTCTTAGAAGAAGATTTGGAAGGTTTGGCCTCCTTGTCAGCCTTTCGCTCTTTGTTCGATTTCTTATTCTTCGAACCACCAAATATCGATCTGGGATCGATAGCTTTGCCTAATACATTCTCCATAATAAGTGAATCTGGGATCGATAAGCTAGGATCTTTACTTTCTAAGGAATTCAGAAAATGCAGAAAATAAGGGGAGAGCTCCGATCTCTGTAAGGGAGGATATCGTATGAATAATGAAAAGAAATCCTAATATTTATAGACGCTACGCACTACGATTGTGATAGTGAATCGACGCGACCATGGAGAAAAATCCCACTCGGATAAACAAAGTTCGATCAGAAAGTGTGAAAAATCATCGATATTTATAAAGTTAGAATTCACAAGTTACACGAATCAGATCAAGAAATATAAACTCAACTCGTTTACAAAATAAGGTTACATGAGTAAATACAATTGATTTCCTAACTAGAGAACCTTGAATCGCCCCCTCCGGCTTACTCAACCCCAGTAACTCGCTAAACTGAAGATCAGACGATATATGCATATTTGAAGCTGGATAATTACCCGGCTTGGTCGAAAGATCGACCGTCTCCCTTATCCGGGGCATTGCCTATATTGACATCTTTATCTTCCTCCCCGGGCACTTTAGAAGGATCGTCGCAAGAGTACTCGAGTACATCAGGGTTAGGCATTGGAATGCCATACTCCTCGACTAAGGGGGCAAAGCGATGTCCCTGCCAGTTAGTATTCTCCTTGGGAAGAGAGGAAGCTTTATAATCCTTCCCTTCAGCATTCTTGAAAGGGTCCATATACTTGAAATATTCCTCCATATCGTCCGGAATTTTCTCGGCCGCGACTAATTGTTGAACCCCTTTATAAAAAATCGTCTGAAGAATTTCTCCCGTTTTCCTTTGAACTAAAGGATCTAAGACAGGGGATTCCAAGAATTCTCGTATGGCCGGAATCTCGGCTTCTTCCCGGCCCTGGGCATACGCACGCTCGGAATCTTGCTTTGCCAATTCGAGTTCCATCTTTACTTTCTTCAGCTCTTCCTCGAGGGCACTTCTCTCTTTGACGGACGCAAGCAAGTCCTCTTCTACTGAGGAAGAATGTTTCGTATTCGCTTTCTCAAGCTCCTTCTTTACTTGGGATAATTCTCGCTGAGTTTCGGCCAATTGAGATCGAAGAACTTGATTGTCAGAAAAAATCTGCGCAAATGCATCATGAGCCTCCTGCGACTCCTGCTCCAACAACGCCAAACGATAGGATTGGAGGGCGAACAAATCTCCGATCTACGAGACATTTCTCAGATAATTAGCAAGGTTTAGGGGCATGAATGGAGACGATTAAGGAAGATTATTACCTCATGATAGGTTCGCGAGAAATCGCTCAAAACCTCGAAATCACCTTTTACAGAATGGAGCAGCATATCCCTTCTAAATCGACCAGCCATGAAGATTCTGGCAGCTTTGTCGAATTCGTTCTCCCCGTTCGCATCCAGGTCAGTCATAATGGTGCCATTTTCGGGGTATCCTGCGGCTCGGCCATCTCGAAGATGCTCATCCATAAAGTCCACCACATCTGGCTCCGATCTACCTTCTCGGCAAGGGACTGAATCAGATTTCACGCCAAAAGGTTTTACCCTCCTCGAGGGCCCTGGATGTTCGGCGTTCCTTTTCTGACCCAGAAGCCTCTCGTACTCCTGAATACCCTGAATCCGGTTCCAGGAATGTTGACTGTAGCCAACAGAGGAAAGAGCAGATGTATCAGGAGAGAACAAAGTTCGAAGAGGTCCGGCTGTAGCTGAATTCAGTGAACTCATGGTACCAACCCCTCTCAATTCGGGAATCAAGGATGGTATGACAATCGAACTTTCGCCTAGTTTAGTCGTATCCGCTTTTCTTTCGGAGGCATAAGGCAACGGATCGAAGTAAAATCGCTTGTCTTCAACCGGACCGACAGCGAACATGCGAAATCTCTCAACAACTCGACCTGCAGAGATGATACAGAAAGTGGCGCAAGTTTAAACAAGAACAATAGTTCAATAAAACCTAAAAGTAAGCAGGAGATGAGAGGCATACCCAAAGAAAGTGGAGCAGTGTTCGAAGCACTGGAGGTTATCTGGACATCGGTTTGCTTAAGGGGCCCTTCGGAGGATTGCTTAGGGTATATAATCGCTGGAGCTAGGTAGTTACATTGGCTCAACCCAGCCAATCGCAAAACGCCTTCTTGGATCAGGAATCTAGTCTGGAAAGGGTTAGACTGCAGTTGCCCCAAGACTTCATCAGAAAGACGGTGGCTAAGTTTTTCTTTTATCCTGCGAGAACCGTATGTCCAAGTATTTGCGCCATCCCATCGATAAGGTCTTGTTTTCGAGCCACCCTCTGAGAAGGGAACATCAGGGCCCTTCACGAAGAAAAATCTTCTTTTCCAACCTATACTCTTCTTTGTTGTTATCTTTGTGAGAAAAGGCCGTTTGGACCGCGGAAGGACGGAGACAAACCCCATGTTCGAACCCTTGCATGGGTCCATTCGAAAAATCTGCCAAAAGTTACTGAAGGAAGCCTCTTCCCCCTTGGTCTCCATAAGAACGGAAAACGCAAGTATGTATGCAATGGAGTGTGGGAGAAGCTGAGCCGGGGAAAGCGAAAAGAAATTCAGGATGTTTCTGATAAGAGGAACGAACGGGATACGCAAGCCACAGGAAAATTGTCCCTCGTAAAAAGCTTGACATCCAGCGGGGGGCTCAGTGGCACGCTCGGTGTAAGAAGGAACGACAATCGAAAAACCTTTGGGAAGAAATTTCCCAAAATCCGCCTCGAGGCGAGCATAATCCTTTTTCGAAAAACAACAGGAAGTTTCACTAGCGGGAAGCTCTGACTTACCCGAGATTACGACTTGTGAGGCTTGCGTATGTTTAAAGATCCTGACAAAGGCACCTTCGCCGATACTACGTTTGTCGACTTCATTCTCTTCGAGATCCTCGCTCGGATCGTCGTCTTCGCCGTCTTGATGAAATTCCCCATCTTCGAAGTCATCTACAAGCTTAAACAAGGGATCAGATTCTTGACTCTCTTCGACCTTATTCTTGCCCTTTGAACTTCTAGAGCTTGACATTATGAATTCGGAGATGAATACACTAAATAACTACCTTTTCGATTAAAACACTTCGAGCTCAAGAGAAAATATAACATGGAAGTAATTTTTCAACGGGTCAACATATATATACGGGGTTAAAAACGTAAATTGCAAACAGGTCCCCGAGTAACCGCGACGGTTGAACTTACCAAGGGTAAAAACTTCGGGTTATTCTACTCAAAATAGCCTTTTTGGTCCTTCATTTTCTAGAATTGCGGAATTTGTCTTTACGGTTCATCCCTAAAGATCTCGGAGGCCCTGCTTATTATAACCGGAAATTCGGGAAAGCATCCATCTGGGGATCGAACAACACATCTTGGAACCAAAAAGGATATTATTACTTCAACATCCTCTGACAAGGGCGACTACAGAACACATCGATGCATGTTTTCTTGTATATGCACTCTTTTTCCCTAGCTCGGTTTTTATCCCAATGGGTTTTTCCAAGTTAGGTTTTTAACGAGGCATATCCTCAAGATATCCGAACGGTTCGTCTCATTGTAGCTTGGAAACGTATTCTGTACTTCTTCGAGCACTTGCTTCGCTTTACACTCGAGAAGTGGGGGAGTATTGATGAGGGGTAATTCGGATCCCCTGTTTTTCCAGCCTCAATGCGGTTCGAATAGCACCGAACCCTGTCGCCAGGGACCAAAAGCCGAACCAAAGCATAAAGATGATTGTTTCGAGCACATTAGAGAACCATAGATCGAAGGACACTGTTGGGCCAAGCCCAGGCCCAAGCCCTCCAATTTGGCTATAAATACTCCATGCATTTATTATACTGAACAACTTCCTAGGCGCACTAACCTTGAGACCGCTGCTCGGGTCACTAGAGAGTATTAGCATAGGCTTTCTCATACATGTTCACCCTCTAGCTTGTACGGCATCCAATAATGCTCGAATAGGACCCCTAATATTTGTACTTGTACTCAATTTACTCGAATACAATTACATTTGGTCTTTATTTTCCTTTTAACATTATTGTCATCGTGTTATTTCCCCACCCTTGATCGAACCAACGAAATCACGTAAGATCAGAGAGGAGATTACAAGCAAGTTTTGGAACATGTAAAACGTATTTAAGAGTAATTTTTTCTGAGATTTTAATATGCCCTTTTCCTGCAATAGGTGAAAAACTACCATCAGCTATTCTAACTTTTTCGATGCCAGAACACGGATAATAGGAAGCAAACAATTGTGAACAACTAGTCATATGATCGGAGACTCCTGAATCTATGATCCAAGGGCTAGTTCTTCCAAGAACAAAAAGGGCTAAAGGATTGCTACCTGTTTGTGCCATAGAACCGAGAGGAGCATTAGGTGACGAATGGGATTTTAGTAGTTTAAGAAGATGATCTAATTGCTCTTTACTGAACGGAGATGACTGAGCCTCATTTGCTGCAGATGTGTTAGGTTCAGTGTATTTGTTTGCCCTACCATTAGATGGTCTACCATGCAACTTGTAGCAGTTCTCCCGAGTATGCCGCGGTTTACCACAATAATCGCACCGCAGGTTGTTCTTGTCTCCTGAACGTTGGTTTTGGAATGTTTTGCGGCTGATTTGAGCTTCAGAAATGGCTAAGGCTGACCCTTCTACAGATTCAATTGTAACGGCAGCCTTCTTTCCCAACATCACATGCCTCCGGCTTTTTTCTCTCCGTACTTCAGCAAATACTTCCCCAATTGAAGGTAGGGGATTCCTTCCAACTATTCGGCCACGGACCTCATCATATTCAACATTCAAACCAGCAAGAAATTTGAAGATTCTGCCAATATCCACCATCTTCTTATATTGATTGCAGTCCTTAGATGATTTCCACTCGTAATCGTTGAATAAGTCCAGATCCTGTCAAATTATTTTAAGAGAATTGAAATACTTTGTCACAGAGTCCTCACCTTGGCGAACTTCCGCAAGTCGTAAGGTTAACTCGTACACTTGGGATTGATTCCCTAGGTCGGAATACATTTGTGAAACATTGTCCCACAATTCCTTGGCTGTAGAGTAACATAGATAGTTCACACTTATCTCTTCGGCCATGGAATTGACCAACCATGTCATCACCATTGAGTTTTCAGCATCCCAAATGGCATAAGTTGGATCCTCTTGGTCGGGTTTCTCTATATCTCCTGTGAGATATCCGATCTTGCCTCTCCCCCTTATGTACATACGAACAGATTGTGACCAGCGAAGGAAATTGTCACCATTTAGTCAAATTGTTGTAATCTGAATGGGGTGATTTTCAGATAAATTTCTGACTGTTTGATGAGTGGGCTGGCTAGTCTTAGACATTTTTTTGGGGAAGGGGAAAAAAAAAATCAGACCCTAGGATTTTAATTATGCTCTGGTACCATGAAAACAGAATAAAGGATTCATTTGGCTGAATAATTTTCTTGTATTTCTGTACATGTATTTATAGGTCTATTATAGGAGACAAAAAAGATACCTAATCTCCCTAATAAAAGATAAAATATAAACTGATTTCTAAGATCTCTATCATAGCCCAAGAATCACTCTATAGACCTAAAATAGGATCTAATCAAATATTTACATAATCACAAATATTCTAGGAAATCTTTCATCATACCGTTCTAGGTATCTTCTTAAAATCCATGTTTCTCTGTACTGATTGTGAGTTCCATGTTCCTCAAATAAAGCAACCAGTGAATCAAACATGTCAATTATTTGATATGGGAGTAATTGGAAAATGTGGACTTATTAGTTAGATCCAGCCTGTTCAGACCTCCTTCAGCAATTCTTTGGAATGTTAGGCAGTGGCGATAGTGTAGACTGGAATGATGATGATTATTCCTCTAATATTGGTGTCAGGTTTTTTGGACTCCAGTGGAGGTCTCGTATAGCCAATTAATAATTTTCCCTATGATATATGAGGCAGTGACGACCCTCGTATGCCGGAGCGTTAGGTCTTACACCTCTAAACGAACCAGTATTTCATCATAATGGTGTAAGCTTACATGTCTTTGTCGAGGATCTCCTGTTCTCTATCAAGCGACTGACATTTGTAAGTGTGTAAGCTTTTTCAGTCTGAAGCTCTTTAGATCCGCGTTCTCGTTGTACTAGTCGATTCGATCTTGATTCATCTTTGTAAGAGAATAATCTTTTCGACCTCGGAGGAGCCGTTCCAATTTACTTGCATTTATAGGTGGAAGTCAAACGGTTGCGGTTCTTTTTCTCTTAGATCATCCTCCAACCGTTGGATCAACTTTTTTCTGTGCCTATAAGTAAGTAGGCAGTTTCCATACTTTGTTTATAACTCTTCTCAGAAAAGATGGAGATCTCAGTTTCCTTGAATTTCATTTTTGCCCTCTGATCCCATAATATTCAAAAAGTCACATTATGTGAATCATATTATCACAATGACTTAAATTTCATCTGCCTTGTACTGACAGGTCCCATGTGATGGAATAGTGCCCAGCAAGCCAATGTTAATTAGCTTGTTGAAGTACTGTTTTCTTATGGTTTATAATTAATACGCCGTTCATTCATAGTATGTGAAACTGAACAATGGCCAACTTCATCTCTCGCGAACCTATCTAAGCGATTGGATGAAATCCTGAGGTCACAATAGACTATGGGACGATTCACTTCAGTACTGAGTGCAATCATGAAACAGTCTCAAAGGTCGTGATCTTAAAACCGTTCCAAGTCATAGATTCCAAACGAGACGGGGTATCGTAGGAATCGTCAAGACTTGTACAAGTATGCATGATTCACATGGAGTGAATTTGTAGAGTTTCATGAGCAAGGAATTTGAGTCCAGTGCATATGAGTAGGTGGTTCAATGGAGGATTGAACGCATCGAACGACCCGAACAGAGAAACCCATTGTGGAAGCGCATGACGCATATCGGTGATGGGATGTTTCTCAAAGGCTTATAATAGTGTCCGATTTAGTCCTTAGACTTGAGGTACTAGGGCGAATTCGGTACATGGATGTGCGTACTTAGATTTAGGTACTGGTCACGTAGCCTGGCCACAAAGTGCCTAAGTTGGGTGCGTACACGACTGTACGCGAGTGGTTAGTACTAAGAAAGGATCTATCGACTCATCCTGATAAGATGAGAGTATTTCCTGTACGTTCTTCGATAATATGTTCCTAGAAACCCATGGCCATGGTTGGTGACGAATTTGGAAGGTATTTCCAAATTAGGCAGTCACACCGGAATTATTATCCAGAATTAGAAAGTACAGAATCGAGATGATTAGAGGTGCCGATCAATTCACACACCCTAGGTCTCGATCGGGAAATCAGTTGTAGAAGGACCGTATGTACATGGCAATTATAAGAGGTGAGGTTCACAATAAATCAATTCACCTTTGATTGGGCTTCATGGGCTTGTGGCTAGACATCGACCATGAAGTGTAGGTACTCCGGAATTAATAGAGGATTTAATTCTAGGAGTGATCAATTAAAAGTAGTTTAATTGATCGGAGCATTTAATTGCTTGTTAATTAAATCACGAAAGTCGTGGGCCTGCTGCCAGTTGATGGTGAACCCAGAGGGTCACACACAATACAATTGGACGGTGACTGTCTAAAAGGAAAGTAAGTGATTTAAAGTTGTTAAATCAAGGTAATTGAATTATGGTATTAATTCAATTGGAGATTATTAATTAGATGACTAATTGATTAATTGATAATTAATTAATTAGAGTTATCTGATTAATTATGGAATTAATTAAAGTAGTTAATTAATTGGAAGAATAAATAATTAACCAATTTAAGTATTGGATAATTATGGGTTGATTTTGGAATTATCTAAACTTAGGGGCTAGGGGGCGATTTTAGTAGCTAAAAAGAAAAGGAGTTTTGTTTCTTGCAAATCAAGTTTGAAGAGATTTATCAAATCTCATATTCCTAAGAATAAGGAATGAAGATTTGATAAACAAGGAAAGGAGATCTTTTTGGAGAAGGACTCTTCTCCTATAAATACTCCCTTTCCTCTTCATTCTAAAAATGCTATGAGAATAAGTTTTTGCACAAGTTTTGAAAAACCCTAAAAGCTTTTGAGAGAAAAGTTGCTGAAAATTTTGAGAGGAAAAATCGAGAGAGTTAGATTTTTCAAACAAGAATTTTTAATTACAAAATCGCCCCAAAAGTTTTTCGCCCCTAAACCCTAGCCGCCCAATTAGATTCGGCCGAACCCAAATCGGTCCAAACCTGACCCTGGCCGAACCCTGCTCGGACCAGATCTGTACTTGGCCGAACCCTGCTCGACCGCATAAGTCCTGTGGATCGAATTCTTCCATTGTTGTCTCCGTTCCTTTGCTGACAAACCTGCGAGATCAAGTTCGTAGCCTAAGATTCGTAGGGGTCGCTACAATCCGATTGGTGTGGACTAGCTTTGGAGGTGAGACATATGGATCACTCAATTTGTGGATCAAACCAAATGCTCGGAGGACACGGGAATCCCAATGGTGACAGGTAATATGCGATTAACCCCCTCGTGTTTAATTGATGTTTGATTCATACCTATTCGTATAATAAACTATGGAGAAAAGATTTATGGGACATATAGGAACTCGAAAAATTTTAAATTCCGCACTTCGTTGTATTGACAATCGAGCCCTAGCCCAAATATCCCAACAGTGGTATCAGAGCCAACTCCATACGTTTTTATACGAAAAGGCCTGAACATAATGTGTTTTCACTGTATATGCTTGATTGTATGTATGAGAACGCATGTTAATTATGTTCTAGTGATTGATTCTTGCTTGTTATGACTAGATCTATGATTGGGTAAAACTGCTTTTTTAGATCTGTGGCGAATTTATAGTTTTTCGAAAAATCAGGGCTTTTATGCAAAAATCGCAAAACATGAAAATTAGGGCTGAAAATTTAATTTTCTGTTTCTGGAAATTTTTTGAAAAATCTGGGTGTTTTCTGAAAATCTGATCGCACGCAATTTTGGACCATTTTGCAATTTTCGAAAATTCAAGGACTGTTTTGTAATTTCCGAAACTTCAGGGGTCTGTTTGCAAATTCGAAAATTTTCTGGATTTCAAAATTTTAATTTTCTGCTCATTCTGTCCGAAAACTGTTTTGGGGGTATTTTGTAACTTTTCAAAAGTTTTGGGGTCAAAAGTGCAATTTCCAAAAGTATAGGGGCTGAACTGCAATTTTCAAAAGTTGAAAAATCAGAATCTGAAATTAAGGCAGAAAACTTGTTTTGTTTATCCGAGAATTTAGTTGTCATAATAGTAGTGACTAAAAGGCAAGAATCATAGGAAGTTAGTTTTAAAAGGTGTTTTAAAATTAAGGTAGAAGAAAGTAAAAGTTGTTTACATGTTTCTTTGCTCTACGTGAACTGTTTACGTGGTTTTCGATCGCGCCGAGCCTTGCCCTTAGGTTAGATGTGATTGGTTTAATTTAATGCATGGTTTTTATTGGGCCTGCGAGCCTGTTATTATTTTTGGGCCACTTTGAGCCTTTTGTAATAGAATAGGGCTTTACTGCTTTCCTAGTTTAGGATGGAGGCCCATTTACAAGCAAGGTGGGAGCCCAAGAAGAATTGAAGGCCATGTATGCGTGGTACATTGTGTAATAGCATAGGTTCTTTGAGAACCCTTTAGATTGACCAATTGGGCCAACATCATTGGCTCGATGATGGCCCGCATAGGAGGCTCCCGATCGAAAACATATTGTGGTAGTATGCATGCTAGGCTTGTATGGCTTTTATTTATTAGTCGATTTATGATTGCTTGTGTGTTTGCGCGCTAGAATCTAGATCGTAAATAAAAGATAAAGCATAAATGAAGCGGTGAGATCTCGAGGAGAGTTTCTTCAAACTTTCAAAAACGAAAATTCCCCTCTCGAATAATTATTAAGTCATATTGGGTTAAATTATAAAATGAGGTTTTATAAAATCCAAGCCTTCCATTAATAGGGACTAGTGTAAGTTGTTTACTTATCGATAGAGGTGATCCAGAGTCTGGCACCCGAGTCGAAGAAAGGGGCAATACACAAAATTCCTTGATTCTAGTTTTAATAAAACTTGACAAGGGTAGGGACTGGTCGGGACGTGAAAATCGACCGATAACTAGTTACGGAGAATTCATGACCGGGCCCGTTGCTTATCACGATTAATGGGTTAGACTTAACGCGTAGTAACATTTATGATGTAGCAGTGCTAGATAAATGCGAAAAACGAGGCAAAATAACTTGAAGGTTGTGTAGTAGACACAATTGGTAATATGTATACCTACCTAGGGAATTAATTGTATGGCCACGAGTCGTGGGTGCAACTAATTGCTGCTGGGACGTCAAGACCTACTAGGAAATAAATTTTTCCCGAAACTAGAAGGGGTTATTGTTTCGATAAAAATAGTGGGAGAACTTTTTCGATAAAAAGTCCAAATTTCGTTAATTATAAGTATTAATATTAAACATGTCTGCTTATAGTTGTCTGTTTTTAAATGTTAGCCATTTACCATCCACTGTCCGATACTCGATGCGTTTGAGAACCGAACCAACTTTGAAAAAGGTGATGTGCAATTTCCTATACGAAACCGACATGGCTAAGTTTGACAATGTTAGGGAATATTGTTCTTACTTAAGCAAGACATTCGAGCTGATCAAAGGGTTTGGAGCCCAATTGACTCTCGAAGATGAGATAACGATAACCCTTCAAGGATTATCTGAGACCTTCACTCATTTTATGCAACATTGCATTATTCCGCCTGATGGAATACAAACAAAGCAATTGCATGAGTTGTTAGACAAATATGAAGAAGCTCATCAATGTGGTTTTGGTCTATATGATTGGAATTGCCCTCTGTGTAAGTACGAAGAGAAAATAAGGAAGCTTGTTGAAAAGGATTTCCTGGAAAGACTTGAATACGGTATGACTTTTTAAGTTATACATTTGTTGAATCTTTTCGATGTAAGACATCTGAATAAAACTTTCATTTCTGTAAAAGCATTTACAGGCGATGATAGTTTTCCCTCTCAACCTAAAAGGAGGAAATTCCTTGAAAGGGAGATGCAAGTAGTGCAGAGCGAGATGAGGAAACTGGAATTCCGGGACTGGGTCAAGGAAGAATTGTACCTAGACATTCCTTTTTAGCAAAAGAAGTTTTCTTAGTTTTTCGTATTAGCATGAGTTTTAAGTTTTAGTTTACTTTGAGTATTATTTCACATTTTGTACGAGACGTTATTGCTTTACCATTGAGAAATGGAATTTATTTAATTAGAGCAATTTAACTTTGTACAAATGTCGATGTTTTGAAACATAGAAATAAACAATGATAAACAAATCAAAAACTTTGAAAAACTATGTGCTAAATCGAAAACAAGCAAAACCAACAAGATAATCGTTTACGCTTGAAATGTTCATTTTGGACATTCTTCCTAAAGAGAGATGCGAAAGGGAAGTTTTATTTACTGTTCCTGAGATAATGAACTTGAGTAAAATCGGAACTTTCAAATCTTGAAGGAATGATAACCAAAGTGAAGGATTGCTAAGGCATTCCAAAACATTTCAATCGACATGAACTAAAAGCACTAGTTCAAAGGGAAATCTACTTCATATATACTTACGATTTCAATCGTTAAAGTATATGTGTGCTTGGCTGAAGTACAATTCTGAAACTATTGAAGTAATTCAATAGAAGTTTTAGAAATGAAGTAACTGGATGCATTGTGTCAAAAGCAATTTGATTTAATCAAACCTGCTGAAACATAAGCAACTTAACACCTCGATTATCTAAGACGAGAATAGAATTCTCATGAAGCAAATCAAAGAAGAAATCGAACTTCGTTTGATTCACGAATCTGATCTTGCTCAGCTTCCTTCATTCAAATTAGAGGATACCTTCCCTTGACTCTTCAAAGATACTTGGTATAGTATATTTCAAAGTAAGTCCTTACATTACCATGTCTTTTAAGACATAGCAGAAAACCCTTATATGAGAAATTAGATGGTAGATCTAGTTCATATAAAGTTTATGGGGTATTCAACAAAACCCATTGAATACCTGTTCCACGACAATGAGAAACGAAAAGCATCTCGTAAGTAGCTTATTCCTCTGTTGACAAGACCTTGTCAAAGGAAATAAGGAATGTCGTAGAACTTGATGAAGTCCAAGGATTGGACCCGTCCCCATGAACAGTGGGAGTAAACACTGAAAACTGCTGAATCTATCTATACACAAAGAAATCGTAATCTGATCAAATTCGTAAGGAACTCAAAACTCCATTTTACGAAATTAAGAAATTAGATTTTTGATCCAAGATTACAAAAGGATTATGTTAAACATGATCTAAGGGATATGGCACATAGCCATAAGATTCGAAGTTGAAAAATTTGACTCACTTAAATGGCAATAGGTCATTATTCAAAAGTCCTTTTAGGATTGATGAAAATGCCTTATGTCCATTAACTACGTCAAAATTCATTTCGAAACTATTAGCCATAGAAAGGTAGTTTTGACTACCGAAGGCATGACTATTGGATATGAATCCTGCATCTCACAATTGAAAATTGATGAGAAGATCTCTATTCTAATCCAAAGGTCAATCTATGACTTTTTCCCAAATTTGGAACATGCAACTTCATAGTTGATCAAGAATGTTGAATTTGTCAAAAGGCATATGGATTCCAATTGTGCAAAAGAATCAGTGGGAGTGTAGTTAAGTTCGAAGCGCAACGAGATGATGTTCTGTACATCAAGCAAGATATAAGAATATCAGAGAAGCACAGACGAAAGCGTGTTCTTCACGCAATTCTCCATGATAAGATTTGGAATTACATCTCGCGTACTGGCAATACGTATCTATGGTAGATAGAAGGAAGAAGATGTAGTGATTTACCAAATCAAAGTACAAAGACTATATTGATTGAATTCAATATGGAAGAATCCAAGTAAGGATTGTTTCCAAAGAGACAAAATCTCTCTCACTTATTTAATGAGCCCTAAATTAATGAGTGAAGAAGTAACTGTCTCAAGAAGCCTTATGCTTGGCATTTGGATTGCATGTAGCATGCAAAGTCTTGTACTAGACCTGACTCATCAAAATGCTCTGAACAAGCTACTGATAGTCAAACACCAGTAAAGGACACTGGTCTACCATAAAAGCAAATCCTCGAAGATAATTAAAGGATGCAACGCTGGTCTATGGTAGTAGTGGAGAATTGAAACTCGAAGGATTTTTGAAATTCGAGATTTCCAGTCTGAAGTGGATTATTTATTCTGTCTCGATAGAGCAAAGGTAAATTGGAAGGAATTCCAATAATATACCATTGCCGATTCAAACAAGAATAAAAGGGCACCATTATGATGTTGCACAAAAGAAAGTGTTTAGATGAGAAATTTTCATCCAACGACTGGATGAAATACCTAGCATGACAAAAGCCCATCATAATCTTAGCCGATTTAGATGAGGCAATTGCTCAATGAAAGGAAATCGAGATCTCACCTATAATCTGAACACAACACCGTATGATTGAACAAGTCAAAGGTGGTTGAGACGAGTAGAAGTATTACTTCATCTCGACGAGGACAAACTTAGCAGATCCACTAATTAAGCTCTCTCACAAATGGTTCGAGGGACATCTTGGTATAGATGGGTCTTAGAAATGTTGTGATTGGCTTTAGGGCAAGTGGGAGATTGATGGAATAGTGCCCAGCAAGCCAATGTTAATTAGCTTGTTGAAGTACTGTTTTCTTATGGTTTATAATTAATACGCCGTTCATTCATAGTATGTGAAACTGAACAATGGCCAACTTCATCTCTCGCGAACCTATCTAAGCGATTGGATGAAATCCTGAGGTCACAATAGACTATGGGACGATTCACTTCAGTACTGAGTGCAATCATGAAACAGTCTCAAAGGTCGTGATCTTAAAACCGTTCCAAGTCATAGATTCCAAACGAGACGGGGTATCGTAGGAATCGTCAAGACTTGTACAAGTATGCATGATTCACATGGAGTGAATTTGTAGAGTTTCATGAGCAAGGAATTTGAGTCCAGTGCATATGAGTAGGTGGTTCAATGGAGGATTGAACGCATCGAACGACCCGAACAGAGAAACCCATTGTGGAAGCGCATGACGCATATCGGTGATGGGATGTTTCTCAAAGGCTTATAATAGTGTACGATTTAGTCCTTAGACTTGAGGTACTAGGGCGAATTCGGTACATGGATGTGCGTACTTAGATTTAGGTACTGGTCACGTAGCCTGGCCACAAAGTGCCTAAGTTGGGTGCGTACACGACTGTACGCGAGTGGTTAGTACTAAGAAAGGATCTATCGACTCATCCTGATAAGATGAGAGTATTTCCTGTACGTTCTTCGATAATATGTTCCTAGAAACCCATGGCCATGGTTGGTGACGAATTTGGAAGGTATTTCCAAATTAGGCAGTCACACCGGAATTATTATCCAGAATTAGAAAGTACAGAATCGAGATGATTAGAGGTGCCGATCAATTCACACACCCTAGGTCTCGATCGGGAAATCAGTTGTAGAAGGACCGTATGTACATGGCAATTATAAGAGGTGAGGTTCACAATAAATCAATTCACCTTTGATTGGGCTTCATGGGCTTGTGGCTAGACATCGACCATGAAGTGTAGGTACTCCGGAATTAATAGAGGATTTAATTCTAGGAGTGATCAATTAAAAGTAGTTTAATTGATCGGAGCATTTAATTGCTTGTTAATTAAATCACGAAAGTCGTGGGCCTGCTGCCAGTTGATGGTGAACCCAGAGGGTCACACACAATACAATTGGACGGTGACTGTCTAAAAGGAAAGTAAGTGATTTAAAGTTGTTAAATCAAGGTAATTGAATTATGGTATTAATTCAATTGGAGATTATTAATTAGATGACTAATTGATTAATTGATAATTAATTAATTAGAGTTATCTGATTAATTATGGAATTAATTAAAGTAGTTAATTAATTGGAAGAATAAATAATTAACCAATTTAAGTATTGGATAATTATGGGTTGATTTTGGAATTATCTAAACTTAGGGGCTAGGGGGCGATTTTAGTAGCTAAAAAGAAAAGGAGTTTTGTTTCTTGCAAATCAAGTTTGAAGAGATTTATCAAATCTCATATTCCTAAGAATAAGGAATGAAGATTTGATAAACAAGGAAAGGAGATCTTTTTGGAGAAGGACTCTTCTCCTATAAATACTCCCTTTCCTCTTCATTCTAAAAATGCTATGAGAATAAGTTTTTGCACAAGTTTTGAAAAACCCTAAAAGCTTTTGAGAGAAAAGTTGCTGAAAATTTTGAGAGGAAAAATCGAGAGAGTTAGATTTTTCAAACAAGAATTTTTAATTACAAAATCGCCCCAAAAGTTTTTCGCCCCTAAACCCTAGTCGCCCAATTAGATTCGGCCGAACCCAAATCGGTCCAAACCTGACCCTGGCCGAACCCTGCTCGGACCAGATCTGTACTTGGCCGAACCCTGCTCGACCGCATAAGTCCTGTGGATCGAATTCTTCCATTGTTGTCTCCGTTCCTTTGCTGACAAACCTGCGAGATCAAGTTCGTAGCCTAAGATTCGTAGGGGTCGCTACAATCCGATTGGTGTGGACTAGCTTTGGAGGTGAGACATATGGATCACTCAATTTGTGGATCAAACCAAATGCTCGGAGGACACGGGAATCCCAATGGTGACAGGTAATATGCGATTAACCCCCTCGTGTTTAATTGATGTTTGATTCATACCTATTCGTATAATAAACTATGGAGAAAAGATTTATGGGACATATAGGAACTCGAAAAATTTTAAATTCCGCACTTCGTTGTATTGACAATCGAGCCCTAGCCCAAATATCCCAACACCATGGCAGCCCTACCTTTTACTGACGGGTCCCATGAGGCCTCAACCTTTGTTTTCACAGGTTTAAGGTCCGTGGTTTCCGTTTGCACATGGAGGGTTCATAGGCCTTAGGTATTTTTCCCAAATCTTTTGATCGATAGATATAGATCGAGGAGCGTTTATTGAGCGGATCAATTTATACTCCACTCGTTTTAAGACTTAGGTATTTTTCCCAAATCTTTTTGATCGTTAGATATAGATTGAGGAGCGTTTATTGAGCGGATCAATTTGATGAGGGGTAAATTGGGCTCGAACCTTATTAGCAGCATAATGAGGTCGAACATCATCTTTTTCAATCTATGGTCCAGAATCACTGTTGGGCCGATCTCAGGCCCAGGCCTATGGGCTGAGTAATACACGCGTGCGGGTGGTTCACCTGGTCCGGAATCTCAACTATAAATACCCCAAGCATTTATGACGACGACACAACTTCCCAGGTGCTCTCACTTCGAAACAGTTGCTCGGACACACTTGGGAATATTAGTATAGGCTAGCTCGTATATATTTCGCCCTCTAGCTTGTACGGCATCCAATAATGCTCGAATAGGACTCCAAATTATTGTAACTCGTACTCAATCACATTGAATAGAATATTATTGATCTTTCTCTTCTATTTGTTTGCATTCATATCACATCGCAATACACTTTGATCGAACCAACGAAAACGCGTAAGATCAATTGGCGCCCACCGAGGGGCACTTATTCGAGTATTAGACCGAAATATGCCTACTACGAGGAGAAATACATACAACCGTGGGGAACCATCTGTTCCAGCAGGAGCGCAGAATTCGGTCAATAATGAGCCTGATAATTTGTCGCGGGCGGCTCAGCAGCAGGAGGTTCCACCGATTATACCACAGGATAACGCTCCAAATCACACGACAATTGGAGATCTAAGGTCCATCATAGGCACGATGTGTCGAGAATTTCTGAATGGGGGAAGGGCTGATCAGTCACCTGTAGATCAGCCTGCAGTTCACGTGAGACCCGAAATACCATCTTCGAACGTCCAGAGGGAAAACAGTGTACTGCGATCTATATCGCACGCACCAATGACGAACCCTCCTCGGGATGTACCATCTCGATCAGAAGTTCCGCCAAGGTCAGTACATGATGTGGAAGATTCAATAGTGGGGGGGAGCCACCCTTCTGGTGTGATCAAGGACAAAAAATCGACCTACAAAAGGGTTACTGATATCGAACTGGAAAAAATAGTCCGAGAAAGAGTGGCTAAGGAGCTGGAGAAGGAAGGTACTTTGATAGGATTTCCACGCGGTAATATTGCCGACAGGCGAGCGGGAAATGTTCTGAATAGAGAGAGCCTAAGAGACAGGGAGATTTCGAACAGTATTATGCGTTGTTCCCCATTTTGTCAAGAAATACGCGAAGCCCGAAACGCGGAAACAGTACCAACCAGACTCCCAAGGTATAACGGGACTACCGACCCCGGCGAGCACATTAACAGCTTTATTAATGTGATGAACTTATATGGGCATTCCGAGGACTTTTGCTACAAAATCATGGTTACTACCTTTGAGGGAATTGCCCTCGACTGGTTTGGAAAGTTGCCACCTAACTCAATATTTTCCTTCGAGAAATTTTGTGATAAATTAAAACATCAATTTGCTAGTCAGAGGAAACCGAGATTACCTGCTAATCATTTGGGAGCTGTAAAACAATTGGAGGGAGAAATTTTGAGGCAATGGTTAGCAAGATTCAGTATCGAGCTTCTCAAAGTTGACACTCCACAGATTGAATATCTCTCCTCATTGATGTTCGAGCTGACAAGGAGTACTCAGTTCGGGAACGCCTTATGTAGGAAGCAGCCGAAATCCTTTGAAAGAATTATGGAAATCGCTGAAAAATACATGATTCAGGAGGAAATGAATAAGTTGAAAAGCTCGAATTCTGTAAAACTTCCTTTAAACAAGAAACAGGATCGGGCCCCTGTTCCAAAACCCAATGATTACGGAGGATCGAACAGAGGCTCCGTTTGGCAAAGAATTAACACCTATAAACCACATATGCCACCACAAGGGTCGAACTCCTATGGGCATTCCTATGAACGTGCTCGGCCTCCTAGAACCGGAAAAATTCAGTTTACCGAACTCAACAGTTCGAAGGAAGAAGTATTAACTGTACTAGAAGAAGGAAATCTGATTCCTGAGGCTCAAAGAATCACGTAGGCTAGGCCGGGTACGTTGGGTTACGATCAATACTGTCGGTATCACCGGGCTCGGGGGCACAGCACCGAGAATTGTTACCAATTGAAAGTTGAGATCGAGAAATTAATCGCGCAAGGAAAACTAAAGGAATTTGTCAAGGGAAACAACTATAACAATCGTTATAGGTCGAGAAGCCCCAGGAAGTTTATTACTCAGCCGAAACAAGGTCGAAATCAAACAGAAGAGCGATCGAACGGAGTGATAAACATGATTGTTGGAGGACAAGCAGGGGGAGATAGCAGAAATGCTAGAAAGAGAACGATGAGGTCAATAAGGGCTGGGGTCTCTACAAGGAGGGAAATTCTATCCTTGTGATGAGGGGTAATTTAGATTCCTTGCCTCTATGGGCCCGATGCTGTTCGAATGACACTAGATACTATCCCCAGAAAGCAAGAAGTTGGTCCGGGGCATAGTATTAACTGTTCCGAGTTCATTTCAGAACCCAAGATCGAAGGGTACTGTTGGGCCGAGCCCAGGCCCAAGCCCGTCAGTTCAGTTATAAATACCCATGCATTTATGACAACACACAACTTCCAAGGTGCTCTCGTTTCGTGACTGCTACTCGGACACATATGGGAAATATAGTATAGTTTTGGTCATTTGTATTTCGCTCCTCTAGTTTGTACGGCATCCAAAAATGCTCGAGTAGGACCCTAAATTCTTGTAATTGTACCCAGCTAATTCGAATACGATTACTATTTGATCTTTACTTTCCTGTTAAATATTGTTGTTTTCACTTTACAACCCACCTATGATCGAATAACGAAAGTGCGTAAGATCAATTGGCGCCCATCGAGGGGCCTTATTCGAGTATTAGACCGAAATATGCCTACCACGAGGGGAAATCCATATGTTAGCCGAAAACCTTACTAAGTCTGAAACTCTGTTATTTGTTATCCAAGGCGGTCCTCCGACTATTAGGGCGTTCATCAATTCGAGATCAAAGATAATGCCTATACAATAAACTTCCGAGCTTAATATTAGCGATTTTATTCGGGGATTGCACGGCTTATCTATTTTTTCCCGATGGATTTATTTTCCACAAATGATCCATTTTCTAGTTTGAAAGTAAATAAGAAGTTCCGACGAGGTAGCCCACAACAAATTAAAATGGAATTAGTCCGGTCGACTTGATCAGAGCTTATCGATGGTCGGAATTTATTTTTCCGATCATCATATTTGACTTGATCAGAGCTTATCGATGGTCGGAATTTATTTTTCCGATCATCATATTTGTTACTTTCAAAACAAATTCCTAAAATCAGCTATTTATGAGTTCAATCGCATAATCTGTATACGTTTACCTCTATCTTTCTCGACTCAATTGGGATGAGATGAATATTTGAACAGCGGCTACGAATTATTTAATCGTCAAACTGAAGCTAAAAATCAGCAATCGTTCGACTGATAAAAGAAGTTAAAAGGAGAAATTCGATCAGAGAACAAAAGCTCTATCATTAATATTTTTCAAATAAGTTACAAAGAAAAGCCTCGAATCAATTTCGAGCTCAAGAAGTACAATACGATCGCTACTATCCTATTACAAGTTCTACGAATAATTCTACCATGTTACGTGCTCAGTCTTCATTCCCTAAGACCGCCCCAGATGCAGAACTCAGCAGTGATTCATCCTAGTAATCACTAGCCGCGTGTCGCACATCAATCTTCGAACGGGGATAATCCGAACAGGTGCAGCAAAGGGTTATCTCAGCAGGGGCAACTCGAGGAAGCTCGAAGGAACTATACTTCAAGAAAGCCCTCGAGGAAGCTGATGCCTCAGATTTAAAGAACTCCTCTCAGAATAACCAGCTGTCCGATCGGATACTACGCCAAGATACCAGAGGTCTAACCCGCACCAGAAATGATATGTCTGGGAAAACAGGTTGCCTGCCGGTATTCTAGGCGCAAGTTCTTTTGCCTGTCGATATTCTAAGCGAAGAGGGGTACACCAAAAAGACCAGAGTCGAAGAATAAGGTTCGAATTCTTATCTCAAATTTCTTTATTTTAGAAGCAATATGAATCGAAAGCAAGATTCGACCCATATCGGTCGGACAAAGCATAATAGAGAAAATGAAGAGTATCGGATAAACCAAAGGAGAACTATTTATAGCAGCAAAGTTTTTGAACCAATGGTCCAGATAACAAATCACCGACGGTTGGGATGTAAGTAATAAATGAACCGACCGTTACATTTCCCGAGAAATAGGGTCCTGTTTGGTTAGAAGGAAACACGGCTTAACAGGCCGTATAGGAAAATTTATAACATTCTAAACACCAGACCGATATGACATAGTTATAACGTTATTAATGAAGATTGGCAATTTAGGTTCAAGATCAGTTCATTCAGATATTTTTACAGTCATTTTTCGACTTGGAAGAATCATGATCGGTTCGAACAGAACTCTCGACCAAAAAATCATGCGACTATGGAAATCCGGCAGTGCCAATGATTAATGGCAACATTTTCCTTATTAATTTTAGGTCCACTAAAATATTTATCTATTGCTTGATCAAGCAAGCAGTGTTTGAGGATTTCTTTATCGATATAAGAGGATCGATGTGCAAGTATTGAAGATAAGAATCTATCTAATTATGTTTATTCTATCAACAAAACGTGGAAGAAATGTATTTATATTATCTCGGAAAATACAAGATGAGGAAAATACATGTTTAGCATAACTCGAGCCTATATATTACATAAGAACGCTATTACTTTTTACAATCCTATGAAATTTTCGGTCTCTTCTCCTACTGCTTTTTCGGAATAATTTGGCTCCGACCGGGGAAATCTCCTTAGGACCCGCAGGCTTTTAACTTTATTTACGATTCTCCGAAGACGAAGGATTGAGCACATGGTTCATCGAGTAAATGAATTCTTCAGTACTCTCGCTCCTGTACATCTTTCTAAATGCATTGTAGCAACAGGTCCCTAGTCGAAGACTTATGCTATAATCTGCGAACTCCACAGGCCAGGCTATTTGGCCTTCCAGATGGAGATTATATTTGCCTGCCGATACTCTAAGCGAAGATCGAAATAGTGCTTCTTCCGCTCGGAAATCACTCTGCTTAAAGATCGTTCGAAATCTGAGCTCAAATAAGTGAATTAATGAAAGAACGGTCTTAGTCACCATGATCGGACGAATTGAGTACTAATGCAACAAATGAGATGGTTTTTAAGGAATGATGGCCTTTTCTAGAGAAAATGGAAAGGAATCCAACGGCAGGTAATTCGTATAACGAAGGGATAAGATCTAAGAACTGTTGCGATTCCCGATAGAAGAGGAACCGGTCGGAAAAGGTCAATACTTATCAAAAGTTCGAGACATTAACAACAGCCAAAGAAAACAAGGGGTATTAGTCCGAACGAAATTAGAACCTCGCAAGAAATATTTTCCATTAAGACAGAAGGATTGTTTATTAAGTCCTAGATTTATTTGTTATCTATTATCCGTCTATTTGTTTTCCATCTAACGGAAGACTATCATTTTGTCAGAAGTTATTTTCGATCAAATTATATTTAATGGAAATTCGTTTCACCAATGCGCCTATCTGCTCGTCGTATGCTGGCATTGTCAATCTCTACTCATCTATTATTCTGATATTCTCGATCTACATTCATCTAATATCAGTCTATATTTATCTCCGTTTATTACTAAGGGTGAAAGCCGTTGCTATGCCCCTTAGATCGAAATTATTAAATGGGTGAAAGCCTCTGCTATGACCCTGGGGCTAAAAATGCTCTGAAACGACTAAGGGTGAAAGCCGTTGCTATGCCCCTTAGATCGAAATTATTAAATGGGTGAAAGCCTCTGCTAGGACCCAAGGGCTAAAAATGCTCTAAAACAACTAAGGGTGAAAGCCGTTGCTACGCCCCTTAGCTCGAAATTACCAAATAGTTGAAAGCCTTTGCTACGATCCAAGGTGTAAATTATCAATCGTACGAGATTCCAATATACGTCCTATTTCGAACTACAGCAATCATAATCCGCCAAGAGGGCCTATCATTATTATTCCAGTATTATCAAAACAAGATCGGTCTACAAAGATCAACTGTTACTAATATCTGAATATCAGAGATAGAAGAATGTCAATTATTCTTTATTATCGATACACTTATGGAGATCATTCGAGAATGATTTTTGTTGCTCATATTTTTGGGGCGAAGAAATCGCTGCTCGGTAACAATATACGAAAACAGTTATGTAGTAGGGACAAGAGAGAAAATAAATATTCTTATTCATGATCTTTCGAATGGTTACAAGAAATTTCGTGATAAAGAAAATCGAGCAAAGCTGAAACTCTACATTCAACGTGACCCTGTTACAAATTAACCCTACGCTAGAATTTTCTCGTAAGTGAAGACGGAAGGCGAGGCTGGGATAACACTTCTACCCTTCATCCATCGCTTCCTCAATAATTGCTCCATGCTGGAGCAGGCCGAGAGACAGGGAAGCAATCCCTAGAGAAATTACTCCATGCAATCTCGAAGGCAACATTCTTCAAGAAACATCTTGGAGAAGTGGAGATCGAGAGCAGGAAAACTCCTCCAGCAGTTGACCCACTATCCGACCAAATGGAGCGACAGGATATCGGAATTCTAACCCGTCTCAGGAGAGATGACTCCAAAGAAGCAGATCGCCTGCCGGTACCCTAGTCGCAATCCTTTTCGCCTGTCGATACCCTGGTCGAAATTATTCCCCATACAGGGACGCCGAAGAAATCAAAGAAGAGAGTTCGAGTCCGAATCTCGAAGGCTTTTATTGCTGAGACCGAATCGAAAATAAAGATGGTTGATGGAGGTAAAAATGCAACCATATTGATCGAACGAGATGTTTACAGACAAGTAAAAATATGAAGGTAAATTCAGAAGTATTTATAGGGGGAAGAATTCCGTATCAACGATGTAGATCTCTTCAGATGAACGGTGGCAATATGTATATTAAAAGCGCTCTGACCGCTCAGATTCCCGATAAATCAGGGACTGTTTAGTTAAAAGAAGGCAGGACGTAACAGTAAAAACTCAATCACAAAAGCTGAACAGAACTAATGGCCAAAATGCGAGCAATAAATACAGCGACCATTCCACTTCCCGAAAATTCAGGAACCGTGTGGGTAAATGAAGAAACAGTCAAATTCAACGATGCTCGAAATAATTATAGTTTAATTTCCGATCGTCAAAGAAAGTCACAAAGAAAAAGTCGGACTATAACTGATCAAGGAACCATTATCAATAACTCGTCCAAAGATGGACCAAGATCGGTAAAGAGCTTTATTTAAGCAGATAAGAACGAATGTATGAAATTAATCGAGAAATTATTATTTCCAGAGTTCGATACATTGAAGAGTTACAAGTAACAAAGTTATCAACTCCTATTACATTTTATAATTCTACAAACACCTACAAAGGCTAATCTCTGTATCCGAGCGAGATAGGGACTTCATAGCCACCCAATCCTATGAAATTTTCGGCGGACGATAATGTCCTTACTCGAATTGGAGGAGCCTGTCAAGCCAACAGGCTTTTGTCTTTATTTATGATTCCTCAAAAAGGAGAAGGGTAAGGCATCTTTTTCTAGGTGTAACGTGAATACTTTATTGAGGGCCTCGACCCTCGAAGCTCCACCCCTTACATCCTTGAGGAAGAACCGAACAAACCGCTGGAGACCCCTAAAAGATTTGATGCTTGGACTTCTCCTAAACCACGGAGGGTCGTGGGTGGTCAGCAATAAAGCTGACCGGTCTCCAAGGTCGGAATAATGTTCGCCTGCAGATACCCTAGTCGAGGTCGAAGTACCAAATAGTCTATGACCTGCAGAATAGGTCCTAACTCGAAATCCAAAATATTGGGCCATGCAACAAGATCTTTTAACCAGCATGGTCGAAGGAGTCTGCTTTAAAAATAATTTTATAAGGATACGAATTGAACCCTATTTATAAGTACTATTCTCAAAATCAAACGGCTAGCAGAAAACGAAAGGAACGGTCAAGATCGAAAGACTGTTGCGCTTCCCGATCGAAAGACTGTTGCGCTTCCCGGGAAGAGAAAATGATATATTCTGGAAATCGAGCAGAAGTAATATACCAAGATCGAAGAACGAAAATTACGAGCATAAGACCAAACGAAGAAAGCAAAACAAAAGCATGGACAGAAGAGAGTACATTAAATTATGGACAAACTTGTAATCCGAGAAACTAATAGATTATTACAAACCATAGGGGATAAAAATGTCTGAAATTATTCATGATCACATAAGTAAAAACAATATAGCCATACTACAAGCCCGGGTAAATGAAAAGCAACATCTAGAGAAGTTTGTTGTCGGAGAAAATCTTTCGAAGCTCGGCATTCCGAGCCTCATATCCAGCTTCATATCCACGGTCATAAGCCTCCTTTTCTAGACGCGTGAATTCTTGCCTCTCCTGCTCATGAAGACTTTTCAGTTTGTCAAGCTCCTCATTCAGCTGCTTGTGGATCTCCTCTCCTTTTTCTTTAACAGACTTCTCCATCTCTAGAGCAAGCTTCTCCGCGAAGACACGGTCGAATTCGGCTTTCTTCTCCTCCAGCTCGAGGGAAATAGCAGTACGATGATTGGTCTCCCGTTCAGCAAAAGTTTTAAGCTCAATAAAATCTTTCCCGGCCTGTCAAAAGGAATCGTCAACTTTTTAAAAAAAATAATAATAATAATAATAATAATAATAATAATAATAATAATATATATAATACCTGAAACAGGAAGTGCTGCCCAGACTCGAACAACTCTTCTATGTTTCTCTCCTTGGACATGTTTCTCTCCTTGGGCATATTAGTTTCCGAAGAAGTAAAGTTAACCTGCAACAAACTATCTATGGGATCAGTCTTAGGAGACCCATTTTTCGACTCCTCGGGTAGGAAAGGAGTAACCTTGGGAGGAATAGGGTCAACACGGAGTTCGGGAATTTTATCATTTTTTAAAACCTCAGCAGAAGCCCCGCTACCAATTTCTAACTTGAGTTTCTTGCTGAGACTCCCTGCGGGAGGAACGGTCGAAGCATCGGAAGATGACTTGCTACCAATAGCAAGATTTTGCAATGCCTCAACAGGGGTAACCACATCAGAATAAGGCCTTTTGTTCGAAGAAGGAACAGAAATATTTTCTCTCACAAGATCTTCGTTCGAAGAATCGACAACTTTCGGGGAAGAAACCCCGGGTGCAGCTTCGAGTTCTTCGTCCAAAATGGACTTGCTAGAACTGCCCTTATTTTGTTTTGAAGTACTTTTCTCTTTCTTGTTGTCTCCCCCTATAGGAGCTTTCGGGGAAGACACTGAGGTCTTAGAAGAGGATTTGGAGGTTTTGGCCTCCTTGGCAATCTTCTGCTCTTTGCTCGGATTCTTATTCTTCGAACCGCCAAATAACGATTTGGGGTCGATAGCTTTCCCTAGTACATTTTCCATAATAAGCGGATTTGGGGTCGATAATTCGAATTCTTACTCTTTGAGGGATTCGAAGAAGGCAAAAAAATATGGCAAGAGCTCCGATCTCTATAAGCAAAGATGTCGTATGAATAATGAGAAAAGATCCTAATATTTATAGACACCAGGCCCTGCGATTACGATACTGGATCGACGCAACTTTTAAAGAAAAATCCCGTTTGAAATGGGTGAAATCTGAGCATAAAGAGTTATCGAACCTTGGAAATCAAAATGATATATGGATATTAGTAAGATTGGAATTTACAAGTTACACGAATCAAATCAAAGAAGAAAACAAATCCGTTTACAAAAATGAGTTACATGGGTGATTTACGATTAATTCCTAACTACAAAACTATGAATCGCCCCTTTCAGCATGTTCGACTCCAATAACTTGTTAGATAGAGGATCAGGCGATATATGTTAGAAGTGGAGCAATTACTCAGTTTAATCGAGAGTTCGACCGTCTTCTCTATCCGGTACGTCGCCCATGTCGACATCTCCGCCCTTTTCCCCCGACATGGAAGGAGGATCGTCGGTTAAACAATCGAGCACATCGGGGTTAGGCATCGGAATACCATACTCCTCAACTAAGGAGGCAAAGCGATGATCCTGCCAATTACTATCCATCTTGGGTAGAGAAGAAGCTTTGTAATCCTTCCCTTCAGCGTTCTTGAAAGGGTTCATATGTTTAAAGTACTCATCCATATCATCCGGAATCTTCTTGACCGCGACCAATTGTTGAACCCCTTTATAAAAGATCGTCTGGAGAATTTCTCCCATTTTCCTTTGAACTAAAGGATTCAAGACGGGGGATTCCAAGAATCCTCGTATGGCAGGAATCTCGGCTTCTTCCCGGCCCTGAGCATATGCGCGCTCGGAATCTTGTTTTGCCAACTCAAGTTCTATCTTTACCTTTTTCAACTCTTCCTCGAGGGCACTTCTCTCTTTAATGGATGCCAGCAAGTCCTCCTCTACAGACGAGGAACGTTTCATAGTTGCCTCGTTGAGCTCCTTCTTTACTTGGGATAATTCTCGCTGAGTTTCTGCCAGTTGAGATCGAAGAACTTGGTTGTCAGAAAAAATTTGTGCATATGCATCATGAGCGTCCTGCGATTCCTGCTCCAATAGCGCCAAACGATAGGTTTGGAGGGCGAACAAATCCTCGACCTATAAGACATTCTCGGATATCAGCAAGGGTTAGGGACTCTAGAAGGGGATAATTGAGAGACAGATTTTCACCTCATGATATGTTCGGGAAAAATCGCTCAAAACCTCGAAATCGCCTTTGATAGAATGGAGCAGCATATCCCTCTTAAACCGACCAGCCATAAAGATTCTAGCGGCTTTGTCGAATTCGTTCTCCCCATTCGCATCCAGATCGGTCAGAATGGTGCCATCTTCAGGGTATCCAGCAGTTCTGCCACTTCGAAAATGCTCATCCATAAAATCCGCCACATCAGGCTCCGACCTACCTTCTCGACAAGGGACAGAGTCAGAATTCACGCCAAAAGGTTTTACCCTCCTCGAGGGCCCGGGGTGTTCAGCATTTCTTTTCTGACCCAGAAGCTTCTCGTATTCCTGGATACCCTGAATCCGGTTCCAGGAATGTTGACTGTAGCCGACAGATGAAAGAGCAGAAGTGTCAGGGGAGAACAAGGTCCGAAGAGGTCCAGCTGTGGCAGTATTCAGCGAACTCATAGTGCCAACCCCTCTCAAATCGGGAATCATAGATGGTATGACAGCTGAACTTCCACCAAAATTGCTCATGTCCGCTTTTCTTTCGGAGGCATAAGGTAACGGATCGAAATAAAATCGCTTATCTTCAACCGGGCCTGCAGCGGACACTCGAAATTTCTCAACAACTCGGCCTGCAAGGATAATACGAATCGGGCACGAGTTTAAACAAGGAGAGTTGTTTAATAAAACCTAAAAATAAGCAGAAGATAAGAAGCATACCCAAAGAGAGAGGAGCAAGGGTCGGAGCACTAGAGGTTCACAGAAGGGATCCTTCGGAGGATTGGCTAGGGTATTTAATCGCCGGAGTAGGATAATTACAATGGCTCAACCCGGCCAATCGCAAAACGCCTTCCTGAATCAGGAATCTAGTCTGGTAAGGGTTAGACTGCAACTGCTCCAGGAGTTCATCAGAAAGACGATGGCTGAGCTTCTCTTTGATTCTGCGAGAACCGTATGTCCAAGTATTTGCACCATCCCATCGATACGGTCTTGTTTTCGAACTACCTTCAGACATTGGAAGATCAGGACCCTTCACAAAAAAAAATCCCCTCTTCCAACCTATACTCTTATCCGTTGTTATTTTCGTAAGAAAAGGCCGTTTCGACCGTGGACGGATGGACACGAACCCCATATTCGAACCCTTACATGGGTCCATTCGAAATATCTGCCAAAAGTTGCTAAAGGAGGCCTCTTCCCCTTTTTCCTCCATAAGAGCGCTAAACGCTGCTATATACGCTACAGAATGCGGGAGAAGCTAAGCAGGGGAAAGCGAAAAGAAGTTCAAGACATTTCTAACAAGGGGAATAAACGGGATACGCAAACCATAAGAAAATTGATCCTCGTAAAAGGCTTGACAGCCAGCCGGGGGATCTGTAGCACGTTCGGTATAAGAGGGAATGACGATTGAAAACCCTTTAGGAAGAAATTTCCCGAACTCCGCCTCGAGGAAAGAGAGATCCTTCTTCGAAAAACAGCAGGAAGTCTGGCTGGCAGGAAGCTCTGACTTGTTCGAGATGGCGGCGGTAGAAGGTTGCGTATGTTGGAAAATCCTGACAAAAGCACCCTCGCCGATGCTGCGTCTCTCGACCTCATTTTCTTCAAGATCCTCGCTCGGATCCTCATCCTCGCGTCCTTGACAAAATTCCCCATCCTCATAATCATCAACAAGCTTCAGCAAAGGATCGGACTCTGGGTTTTCTCCGACCTTATTCTTGCCCCTTACACTTCTAGAGCTCGACATTATGAATTGAGAAAACAAATATACAAAAGGCAAATGTTGTTCCGAACTCAAACACTTCGAGCTCAAGAGAGGACGTAATATGTAAATAATTTTTCAACGAATCGACATATATATACGGGGTTAAAAAGGTAAAATTGCAAACAGGTCCCCGAGTAACCGCGACGGTTGAACTTACCATGGGTAAAAACTCAGGGTTATTCCTCACATAATAGCACTTTGATCCATCATTTTCTAAGATTACGGAATAAGTTCCTTGCAAATTTTTCCTGAGAATCTCGTGGGTCCTCTTTGTTATGATCGGAAAATTTGGAAAGCATTCATTAAGGGATCGAACAACACATCGCAGAACCATAAAGGATATAACAACTTCAAGATCCTCCGACAAGGATATCTTTACAATACGCCGGTATATGTCTTCTTATATATGCGCTCTTTTTCCCTGGCTCGGTTTTTATCCCAACGGGTTTTTCCGGGCTAGGTTTTTAATGAGGCATATCCTAAAGACATTATGAATGGCTCATCTCATAATAGTGTGGGACGCAACTTGTACTTCTTCGAGCGCAAGCTCCACTTCACGCTCGAAAAGTGGGGGAGTATTGATGAGGGGTAATTTAGATTCCTTGCCTCTATGGGCCCGATGCTGTTCGAATGACACTAGATACTATCCCCAGAAAGCAAGAAGTTGGTCTGGGGCATAGTATTAACTGTTCCGAGTTCATTTTAGAACCCAAGATCGAAGGGTACTGTTGGGCCGAGCCCAGGCCCAAGCCCATCAGTTCAGTTATAAATACCCATGCATTTATGACAACACACAACTTCCAAGGTGCTCTCGTTTCGTGACTGCTACTCGGACACATATGGGAAATATAGTATAGTTTTGGTCATTTGTATTTCGCTCCTCTAGTTTGTACGGCATCCAATAATGCTCGAGTAGGACCCTAAATTCTTGTAATTGTACCCAGCTAATTCGAATACGATTACTATTTGATCTTTACTTTCCTGTTAAATATTGTTGTTTTCACTTTACAACCCACCTATGATCGAATAACGAAAGTGCGTAAGATCACCTTGGAATTTCCCTCCATGGAAAATCAAGTCATAAGTTTCAGTGAAGCCGATCGACCTGCGGATGTCAACTGGGATGTAAACGAAGATGATCCGGATTTTTCCATGGTATTGACATTGAAGATTGCCAATTTTGAGGTCAAGAGAGTACTGGTCGATAATGGGAGCTCGGCCAATATTATCTCCTCAGAAGCTCTCATAAGAATGAACCTTTGCCATCCACGGCTGGATAAGGTAACCACTCCTTTGGTCGGTTTTGGGGGATCAGAGATCGTCCCGCTGGGGACCATTCTTGTGAGCACGACCTTAGGAACCAAGCCGAAGAACATAACAAGGATGATCAAATTCCTAGTGGTAAATACGTCATTCGCTTACAATGCAATATTAGGAAGACCAGCACTGAACATTTTCAAAGCAGTTGTATCTACCTATCACCAAAAGATAAAGTTCCCGACCGAGGGAGGAGTAGGGAAAATGAGGAACGACCAATACATGGCTTGGGAATGCTATAATTCATCTTTAAGCATTAAAAAGAAAGTGGAACCCGAACTCCCAATTAAGAGAAGAGCAGCGGAATTGGAACCTGGTATAGACTCCGCAATTCCCGACTACGAGAAATTACAAGGAAAGAAAGGAAAAAATATCGACATGAGTGTGCAGGCGCCCGGCCACAAAAAAGTAACTCTGGTTCCGGGATCCCCTGAGAAATTCACCAAAATCGGAACGGAATTAAGCGAAGGCATGGAAACCATGCTCATCGAATTCTTATAGAAAAACGTGGACGTTTTTGCCTGGAGCTCGGACGATATAATTGGAATCGACCCACGGGTGATAACACATTCATTAAATATCGACCCAAAAGCAAAACCGGTAAGGCAAAAGAAGCGCAATCACGGTCGTGAAAAGGACAAAATAATCAATGCCGAGGTCGATAGATTAATAGCAGTGGGTCAGATCAGGGAAATAAAATTCACAGAATGGCTATGTAATGTGGTCCTAGTTTCTAAGGGTGAAAAAATCGAGAACAAATGGAGAATGTGTAATGATTTTACGGATCTAAACAAACTATGCCCAAGAGATCCGTATCCATTGCCTCGGATCGATATGCTTGTAGACTCAACTGCGGGGTTTGTGTTTTTCAGTATGATGGATGCTTTCCAAGGATTCTATCAGATCATTATGAACGAAAGAGACCAGGATAAAACAGCGTTCATCACCGAACGAGGGGTCTACTGCTTCATAGTTATGCCTTTTGGCTTAAGGAATGCAGGCGCAACTTACCAAAGGTTAGTCAATATGATGTTTAAAGATTTGATCGGGGAAATCATGGAGGTGTACGTAGATGACATGCTCGTGAAGAGTATGACGGAGGAGGACCACATCAACCATCTGGATCGATGTTTTGGAATTTTGAGAAAATATGGAATGAAATTGAACCCGGCTAAATGCACTTTTGGCGTGCGATCAGGAAAATTCCTTGGATATCTCGTCCATGAAAGAGGCATCGAAGCCAATCCCGAAAAGATTCGAGCAATTACCGACCTACATCCACCAAGAAGGCTTTCGGATGTTCAAAGCCTAATCGGGAAGATTATCTCATTGAATAGATTCATTTCTAGATCGGCTGACAAGAGTTTACCATTCTTCAAACTATTGCGCAAATCTAAGAATTTCGAGTGGAATGAAGAATGCGATAAGGCTTTCGAAGACCTGAAAGCATACTTAACCTCACCACCGATGTTAGCCAAGCCATCTGATGGAGAACCTCTATACTTGTATATAGCTGTATCAGAAGAGGCTATTAGCTCGGTCTTGGTGAAACTCGATAAATCCGAGCACAAGCCAGTGTACTATTTGAGCAAGTTATTGCAGGGTGCGGAGAAAAATTACATGGAAATTGAGAAGTTCGCGCTGGCCTTGGTAGTAGCTGCGCGGAGGTTAAGGCCTTATTTTCAAACATACAAGATCATCGTATTGACAAATCAGCCTCTAAGACAGGTCCTATCAAAGCCCGAAGCATCCGGCAGATTGATAAAATGGGCAGTGGAGCTGGGTCAATTCGAGATTGAATATCAACCACGGGTTGCTATAAACTTCTGAACGCGGAAGAAGGGGCAGTCTCTGAGGTAAAAATGGTCGAAAAAGCAGAAGATCAGGTATGGCTAATGCACGTGGATGGTTCCTCGACCAGGGAAGGAGGTGGAGCTGGAATTCATTTTCAAGGACCCGATGGTGAGGATCTGAGTTATGCTATCACTTTGGACTTTGTTGTTACTAACAACGAAGCGGAATATGAAGCATTGATCGCGGGATTGGAAATGGCCATAAAGGCAAAGGTAAAATCAATTGTGGTATTAACTGATTCTGAACTCGTTCATAAACAGGTGAAGGGCACTTACAAGGCCAGGGAATTCAATATGATTAAGTATCTGTGTAAAACAAAGAAATTGATCTCCGAGTTCGACAAATTTGATATTCAGCCTATACCAAGGGAGGAAAATATTTGGGCAGATCTATTATCAAAATTCACAGGGCTTGCTGATGGGAAGAATGAAAGAATAATCACATGGTTATTATCTAATACATCTGCTATCGAACTAGATGTGATCCCCTCAGTCGACGTCATGGAAATCGATGAGCCTAAGAATTCCTGGAACGACCCCATTGTTGCTTATCTCAAAGAGGGGAAGCTTCCAGAAAACTCGAACGAGGCTCGAAGGATCAAATACCGAGCGCCTTCGTTCACTCTAGTCGACGATCGACTCTATAAACGATCTTCTTCTGGAATTTTATTAAAATGTGTCTCCGAAATACACTATGATGCTATCTTAAAAGAAGTTCACGAGGGTGAGGCAGGAAATCATTGCGGTGCTCGAGCATTAGCTCTTAAATGTTCAAGATCAGGTTATTATTGGCCGACTCTTTTTTCTGACTCTGTTGATTATGTGAAGAAATGCCACCATTGCCAAATTCATTCGAATTTGATCCATCAACCTGCCGAACACCTGCACTCAATTCCGATCTGTTGGCCTTTCGACAAATGGGGCATCGATATCGTGGGACCTTTTCCGACAGCAAGAGCCCGGAAAAATTATGTGTTGGTAGCGGTCGAATATTTCAGCAAATGGGTCGAGTGCATCGCTCTAACGAAGATCACTCAGTTCCAAGTTATAAATTTCTTGTGGAAAAATATTGTTTGCAGGTTCGGAATTCCCAGGATTTTGATATCTGATAACGGAACGCAGTTCGCTGGGAAAAAGATCACAGAATGGTGTGAAAAATTCGGTATACAGCAGAATTTCGCTTCAGTGGGACACCCTCAGGCAAATGGACAAACTGAAGTTGTGAACAGAGAGATCGTTCGATCTCTGGAAAAGCGCCTATCTGAAGCAAAAGGAAAATGGCTTGATGAACTGCCAGGGGTATTGTGGGCCTATAGAACTACAGTCAAAGCTGCAACAGGAGAAACTCCATTCAGTCTGGTCTACGGATCGGAGGCTGTTATTCCGGTTGAAAGCCTCGTACCTTCTCCCAGGGTCGAGTTTTATGATCCCAAAGAAAATCAATCTTTGAGGGAGATGGAAGTCGATCATGCAGATGGTCGCAGGGACAGGGCGAGGGTGAAAATTCAGTCCACTAAGTCTAGCATGGAGAAATACTATAATCGAAATGTTCGAATCCGAACATTCAAGGTAGGAGATTTGGTGCTCAAGAAGGTAGAAGTATCGAAGCATGTTGGGAAACTTCAACCTAATTGGGATGGCCCTTTTGTGATTGTCGAAGTTGGAAATAACGGATCCTACAAAATTGCTTATCCTAATGGAGAGATCCTGCCTCGATCCTGGAATGCCGTTAACTTAAGAAGATATTACGGAAGATGAAGATGATTTGCTAATACAATAGGCTAGTACTATTTAGTTATCCAATCCTGTTTCTTTGATTCTCGCAAGTAAACAATATGATCAATGAAAGTTTATTCCAAATTCAGTTATTTATTCAATGGAAGTTCATTTCGTCGTAATCTTCATCCATTACATCATATTCTGAATATTATCGATCTCTGTTCATCTATTTCTAATGGCCTTCATTTACTATCTAAAACGGGTGAAAGCTGTTGCTATGACCCTCGAAGATCGACTAAGGGTGAAAGCCGTTGCTATGCCCCTTAGATCGAAATTATTAAACGGGTGAAAGCTGTTGCTATGACCCTCGAAGATCGACTAAGGGTGAAAGCCGTTGCTATGCCCCTTAGATCGAAATTATTAAATGGGTGAAAGCTGTTGCTATGACCCTCGGGCTAAAAATGCTCTGAAATGACTAAGGGTGAAAGCCGTTGCTATGCCCCTTAGATCGAAATTATTAAATGGGTGAAAGATGTTGCTATGACCCTCGGGCTAAAAATGCTCTGAAATGACTAAGGGTGAAAGCCGTTGCTATGCCCCTTAGATCGAAATTATTAAATGGGTGAAAGCTGTTGCTATGACCCTCGGGCTAAAAATGCTCTGAAATGACTAAGGGTGAAAGCCGTTGCTATGCCCCTTAGATCGAAATTATTAAATGGGTGAAAGCTGTTGCTATGACCCTCGGGCTAAAAATGCTCTAAAATGACTAAGGGTGAAAGTCGTTGCTATGCCCCTTAGATCGAAATTATTAAATGGGTGAAAGCTGTTGCTATGACCCTCGGGCTAAAAATGCTCTGAAATGACTAAGGGTGAAAGCCGTTGCTATGCCCCTTAGATCGAAATTATTAAATGGGTGAAAGCTGTTGCTATGACCCTCGGGCTAAAAATGCTCTGAAATGATTAAGGGTGAAAGCCGTTGCTATGCCCCTTAGATCGAAATTATTAAATGGGTGAAAGCTGTTGCTATGACCCTCGGGCTAAAAATGCTCTGAAACGACTAAGGGTGAAAGCCGTTGCTATGCCCCTTAGATCGAAATTATTAAACGGGTGAAAGCTGTTGCTATGACCCTCGGGCTAAAAATGCTCTGAAATGACTAAGGGTGAAAGCCATTGCTATGCCCCTTAGATCATCAGCCGAGTCAAAACAGATGAGTTCAGTATTTGATCAGCAGAGTGTCTATCAGCAGAGTCGTTTTGATCAGCAGAGTAGAAGAGGTCAAGAGATTAGTCCAACGGTAATAAATGCACTTGGTGTAATAAATGCTGTAAGAGAAGGGTAGTAATGGCAAATGATTGAAGATATCCTCGGATCAGCAGAGTGCATTAAATGCAGCATTAAATGCGATGGACAGAAAGGTACTGTACACAGTACGGAATGCTGCAGGGAGCCGTTTCAAAAAGAGCTGAAGGATGGATTTGATTTGTGACTTGCCTTCAACGGTCATAATTTCATTTCCATGTATAAATAGAGCTGAATTTCAAATCGAGCGACAACACAACAACAATCAGAGATCGAAATTTTGAAGCAGAATTTCTCTAAGTCTCAAAAGCTCGAACAGCTCACTCGTCTGGTGGAAGTCATCTGTTGACAGAAACCCAGTTGAAGAAATCAGAAAAACATTATCTGAGTGATTTTGTAATAGCTGAGTGTTGTGCGAAGTGAGAATCCATCTTTGTGAGTGATTCTACTTTAGAGGATAGGTCTTCTTTGTGAATTCCTATTGTGAGCTTACAGCCTTCTCATTAGTTGTTTAGGTGTAAGTGGAGAAATATTGTAATCTTTGTGATTATAGTATAACCCAGAATCTGTGTGATCTGGAAGAGTGGACTAAAGGATTTTTATCCATATAACCACTATAAAAATTCTTTGTGTTATCTTGCATTTAAGGTTTTCTTGCATATTTTAAAGTTTGCATTTTAAACACTTTGAATCAAACAAAAGATTTTATAAGGAGTTTGAAAACTGGGGATAAAATCTTTTGGAACTTAGTTTACTTGTGAAAAACACTTTCAAAGAATCCGCTGCAAGTATACTCTTGGAAAACTGTTTTGCTGAAAAACAGCTAAGTCATTGTAAGAAGAGTGGTCAGTCGTCTGTTCAAGATTTGTTCACGATCAGACTGGTCTGCTTACTGTTCTTCATCAGCTTAGTCTGCTGACAGAAGACTGAAAAGTTTTTAAGTTCAAAAATTTTCAGAGGTCTATTCACCCCCCCCCCCCTCTAGACCTCATCTGACCACTTGGGACCAACAAGTGGTATCAGAGCAGGTGGTTCATTAGAATCAGCTGCCTGATCAACGAGCTTGATCCGAGTGTTTTTCAAAGGTTTTCAAAACTTTTCAAAAGAGCATCTTTTTGAAAAACAAAAACTTTTTGAAAAATGGATTGTATCAGCCATGTTCCCCACATTGCTGGTATGTCCTTTGAGGACTGGAAAATCAGAATGGAGATTTTCCTTGCTGCCTATAATGACAACATGCATACATGTATCATTAAAGGTCCATTCAGATTCACAAAGACCATAAAGATAAATGAAGTAGATACGGTTGTGGAGAAAGACCTTCATGAGATGACTCCAGAAGAGATAAAGCTTTACAATCTTGATAAAGTTGGGAGATTCATCATGACCAAAGCCCTGGATAATGATCGGTTTGACAAGGTCAAACATTGCAAAACCGCAAAGGAGATGTGGGACAAGGTCAGAGACATGAGTGAAGGAAATGATGCTATTAAAGAGCATCAGCTCAGTGTTGCATTGGAAAAGCTGGACAACTTCAAGATGAAGTCTGGAGAAACCATTGATCAGATGGATACCAGATTCACCAGAACTCTGAACGAAGTTTTGAAGCTGGGAAAGACTTTCACTGACAAAGAAATCACTGTCAAAGTACTGAAGGCCCTACCCTCCAAATTCAACATGAAGGTGACAGCAATGGAAGAATCAAGAGATCTGGGCAAGATTTCTCTAACAGAGCTGTTCTCCGTACTCAAGGCTTATGAGTATAAACTGCCAAGGATGGGAATTGAAGAAACCTCAACTTCAGGACCCACAGCTGCACTTGTTGCTGCTGAAAACACCAGAAGACCAGCCCAAAGAAATGCAGAAATGGACTCATCTGATGAGGCCACTCTACTCAACAAAAAGGAGTACACTGCTGGAGATGTAGCATTATTGATGAACAACTTCAAGAAGTTCTATAAGAGAAAGATGAAAAACAAATACAATCATACTGCTTCTACTTCTAAACCTAACTTTTCTTCTCAGGATAAAGAGGATTATAAATCAAAACTGATGTGTTACAACTGCAGGAAATTGGGACACTTCATAAGAGACTGCCCATATCCAAAAGCAGAGAAGTACACTGAGGAAGAGAAGAAAATGAGAAAAGAAAGAAAGCATCAGAGAGGCAAGGCAATGATGGCTGAAGCAGAAAAGCCAGCTACTGTCTACTCATCTGATTCAGACTCAGACTCGTCTGATGAAGAATCGTCTGATGAAGAAAAACCTGCTCTCCTGTGCCTGATGGCAAAGGAATCTGATGACTCTGAGGATGAGGTAACTCCTCAAGAAAATGAACTGTTTAATTCTCTAGAGCAAATGATGTTGAATAATACTACTATTGCTGGAGAGTTTGTTAAGCTTAAGGAAGAGATGAACTTGCTAAAAGAGCAAAATAGTTCACTGAAACTTTTAGCTGAAAAGTCAAAAGAATCAGCTGAATATAAATAGCTTGAGCAAGAGCATGAATCTCTGAAAGCTGAATGTGAGGTTTATAAAGGAAAAATCATGGAACTTGAGAAAATCATTGAGTCTCATGATAAGTCAATTGTTGCACCAATGCATACATCTAAGAAACAGGAGACACCTTTAGTAAAGGATAATCTAGAATTGAATCATACTGAAAAATTTATTTCTGCTGACAATAGTAAGGTCATTCTGTATGTTCAAACCTCTAGACCTACCTCAACTGAGAAAGTGGTAAAGGAGAAGAAATCTCCTAAGGCTAAAAAGAGCAAAGAGCCTAGTGTAGGAAATCAGACTAGTAAGACCAAACAGCAGAGTCCTAAGAAGTCTGCTGAAAAAGCTAAAGTCAATCAGACTAGTGGTAAAACTAAGTCAAAAACAAATGAGCAAGCATCTAGTAAACCAAAGAAGCATAAGAATAAGAAAAATCAAAATGCTTGGTATGGAAATGAGTCATACTATGTGCAACCTGCTGCATATCATCCTATGTATCATGCACCTCAGTTTCCTAATTACTATGCACCTTACCCTGCTCATCCAATGCATGCATATCCTGCATATCATGCACCTTACCCTGCTTATGAACATTATTCATATCATACTGATCATCAACATGACTTATCTGATAACTATGATAAAAATGAAACTGTTCATGCTCCTAAAACTCAGAAACCTAAGAAGCCTAAGACTTCAACATCTTGGGTTGTCAAGGGTGGAACTAATCCTTCAGGACCCTCTCAATAAGGGTACCTAAAACAATTTTATTTTTGTTTTGTAGGTTAGGATTAGGAGTAGGAGTAAAGTAGAGAAGATTTGGTACTTGGACAGTGGATGTTCAAGGCACATGTGTGGAAACATACATGAGTTGACTGATGCAGTTGCTGTGGATGGTCCAAAAGTCACTTTTGGAGACAGCAAAGAAGGCAAGATTAAAGCTAAAGGAAGATTAATCAAGGGAAACATAGAGATATCTGACGTCTCCTATGTTAAAGGCCTAAAATATAATCTGCTGAGCATAAGTCAATTTTGTGACAAGGGATATTCAGTCATCTTCTCAACAGATAAGTGCTACGTTGAACAAATTGGTACAAAGAAGGTAATTTTATCTGGAAGACGACAAGGAAATATCTACATAGTTGACTGGAATTCTGTTGACAAGAATTCAAGTGTTTGTTTGGTGGCATCTGCACCAAGTGAAGTCAGTTGGCTATGGCACAAGAGGATGAACCATTTAAACTTCAAGACCATAAACAGATTAATCAAGAATGATCTGGTAGAAGGGATTCCAAAAGCAGTCATGAGCAAAGACAAGCTCTGTGACGCCTGTCAGAAGGGTAAACAAATCAAGTCATCATTCAAAGAAAAGAAGCACCAATCCTCTGGAAGAATATTGGAGCTGTTGCATATGGACTTATTTGGACCCATTGATCCAGTCAGCAATGGTGGAAAGAAATACTGCCTAGCTGTTGTGGATGACTATTCAAGATATACTTGGGTGATTTTCATGAAGAAGAAAAGTGAAACCAAGGAACATCTTACTAATCTGATGGAACTGATCCAGAATGAAAAGAGTATCAAGATATTGAAGATCAGATCAGATAGAGGGACAGAGTTTACAAACTCTACTGTTGAAGAATATTGTAACATGAAGGGAATACATCATGAGTATTCTGCTGCAAGAACCCCTCAACAGAATGGTGTTGCTGAAAGGAGAAACAGAACACTAAAAGAAGCTGTCAGAACCATGATAGCTGAAGCTAAACTGCCACAAAGATTTTGGGCAGAAGCAACAAATACAGCATGCTTTACCCAAAACAGATGTATGATCAACAAAAATCAGAACAAGACTCCATATGAAGTTTGGAACAACAGAAAGCCAAACATTCATTACTTTAAGATTTTTGGTTGTAAATGTTTTGTATTGAATAATGGGAAAAATCACCTTACTGCATTTGCAGAAAAGGCTGATGAAGCTGTTTTTGTAGGATACTCTACTGTTAGTAAGGCTTATAGAGTTTTTAACAAAAGAACATTGCTAATAGAAGAATCTATCCATGTAGTATTTGATGAGCCAAGTCAATCTTCTGAAAAGAATCAAAGTGTAAATCAAGATCTGTCTGCTGATTTACAGAAGTTAGATGTTGGAAGAAATGAAGAATATGTTCCCATCATACTACCTAATTTAAGCTCAGCTGCTAACTCAAGTGCTGTTCATAATCACAGTGCTGATTGTCTAACAGACGAGTTGCAAACAGCTGACAGACCAGAGACTGTTCAACAGACGGCAAATGTTCAACAGACTACTACTGGAACTCCAACAGTAGTGTTGCAAGATCATAACAGAGGACAACATCCTGATTTGCAACCTGATCTCAGATGGCTCAAGAATCACCCTCCTGAATTAGTTATTGGTGATCCTTTAGATAGAGTGAAAACAAGAAGAGCTGCTGCACAAGATGCTATGTTTGTCACATTTCTATCTCAAATAGAGCCTAAACAAATTGAAGAAGCTCTCAATGACTCCTTCTGGATAGAAGCTATGCAAGAAGAGTTGAATCAATTTGAAAGGAATGAAGTCTGGTACTTAGTTCCTAGACCAAGTCATCAAAGAGTAATTGGCACTAAGTGGGTATTCAGAAATAAGATGAATGAAGATGGTGTTGTCACCAGAAACAAAGCAAGACTAGTGGCCAAGGGTTATTGTCAAGAAGAAGGAATTGACTTTGATGAAACTTTTGCACCAGTAGCAAGACTTGAAGCAATCAGACTGTTTCTAGCCTATGCTGCTCACAAGAACTTCACTGTCTATCAGATGGATGTGAAGTCTGCTTTTCTCAATGGAGAATTGCAAGTAGAAGTGTATGTTGAACAACCTCCTGGATTTGAAGTCTATCAAGAAGAAGACAAAGTATATCGTCTGAAGAAAGCCCTTTATGGACTGAAACAGGCTCCAAGAGCATGGTATGATACCCTATCTGATTTTCTTTTAATTAAAGGATTTCGAAAAGGTAAGGTAGATAAAACCTTGTTCACTATTGAATGGGAAAATCATATATTACTTGTGCAAATATATGTGGACGATATTATTTTTGGTTCAACTAACCAACAGATGTGTGATAAGTTCTCCAAGCTGATGCAGAATAAGTTTGAAATGAGCATGATGGGTGAACTTAATTACTTTCTTGGATTGCAAGTTAGACAATTGCCTGATGGGATATTCATCAGCCAAGCAAAGTACACAAGAGATCTGTTCAAGAAATTTGGTATGGAAACTAGCTCAACAGCTACCATTCCTATGTCTACAAGTCTTCGTTTGGATAAAGATGAAGATGGCAAATCAGTAGACATCACCAAATATAGAGGCATTATTGGTTCATTGTTGTATCTAACAGCAAGCAGACCTGACATAATGTACTCAGTTGGAGTCTGTGCAAGATTTCAATCAAACCCCAAAGAATCTCATCTCTTAGCTGCCAAGAGGATATTGAAGTATGTTAAAGGCACTCAAGAATTGGGATTGTGGTATCCTAGAGAATCTGGATTTGAACTAGTTGGCTATTCAGATTCAGACCTTGCTGGCTGCAAGATTGACAGAAAGAGCACAACAGGTGCCTGTCAGTTCTTAGGCAGTCGTCTGATCTCATGGATGAGTAAGAAGCAAACCTCAGTTTCTATATCTACTGCTGAAGCTGAATATATAGCTGCTGGAGCTTGCTGTGCACAGATACTTTGGTTGAAGCATCAACTAGAAGACTACAACATCAAGATCAGTGGAATTCCAATCTACTGTGACAATACAAGTGCAATCTCACTTACTCAGAACACTACAAGTCATTCAAGGACTAAGCATATTGAGATCAAGCATCATTTCATTAGAGATCATGTGGAAAAAGGCAATGTAATGATTGAGTATGTTCATACTGATAATCAGATTGCTGACATCTTCACCAAACCTCTATGTGAAGTAAGGTTCTCAACTCTAAGAGCTGAGTTAGGATTACTTAACCTGGATGCATAAGCTGAGGGGGAACTCATCAGAAGACTGGAGTTCAACAGCTTAGTCATCAATTATTTCATTCAAGAATTAACTCTCAACAGACTAGTTAACTTATGAATTCTTAAAGACAGGGGGAACGTGTAAGACTAGCGGTACTTCTGTTCTAAAGATGAAATCTGTTAATGACAGTTAGTTGAAGGTATGTTATCATGAAGATGTGTTCTTAATTCTTGAAGATTGAAGATTATTTTATCTTGCTGGATTGACAAACAGCAGAGGAAGATTACTAGCTATTGGCATTCTCTAGTAATATCAGATAACAGATCACTCGTCTGTCAGATAAGTTAAACTCTACTCATCTGATTTATTATATAAGCATGGTTATAAATCGCACTTTAAAAACGCGCTTTTATAAGTAAACAGATTAGTGTCGATAGAGTTTCCCGCCCATCTGACATTAAAATAATAAAATTGAAATCCGCGACTCTCATCCGCACGATTAAAAACTGTCAGATTAGATCAACGGTTTAGATAAATCACGAAAACCAAATCAAAAGGGAACCTATAAAATCCGATCTGAACAGCATAGTCGTCTTACGCACTCAAAAATTCTCAAACTTTCTATCTCTCAAACCCTCTTGTTGCGAAAGTTCACTATTTTGCTGAATTTACTCACAAATCTCAGAAATGGACAAAGTTATTGAAGGAAGATACTTCAACTACAGCAAATTCCATTTCTCTGGCACCGATTTGATGCGCGCTTTACTGGAAAAGATCAAGGAAGCATCTTTGGTCCCAGTCTTGGAAGCACACGAAGATAGGGTTTATCTTGAAGATGTATACCACTTCTACACTTCCAGAGAGTTCAACGATGATGACACCGTTATGACTGCTGTCATAGGTGGTAAGAAAATCGCTGTATCTGCTGCTGTTCTTCATGAAATTTATAAGCTGACAGACAAGGGAGGAGATGTGACCTCGTTAGGGTCAGAAAAAGAAGAGGAATTTTGGAGAATCTGTGCTAAGAAGGGAGAGGAGATGACTGGGACTTTGATGAAGACCCAGCTGAAGGATGAATACCAAAGATTTGCTGATATCATAGCAAAGGTTTTGGATTGTGCTACGGGTTCTCTGGATGGCCTACCTAGAAGAAGGCTTCACACTATGATTTGCATTTACTATGGGATGAAAGTGAACTGGGCTGCTCATGTTTATGAGCTGTTAAGTGACAAAAGGCATTCTCATGCCATTCTGCTGAGTAACTTGTTTGCTTCTCTGCATTGCCCTATGGGTGGAGGAAAACAAACCCATGGAAGCAAAGAATTCAAACTCTACGAACCAGTGAGGCAACTGGTGGAAAAACCAAAGAGAAAAGCCCCCAAACAGTCTAAGAAGACTCCTTCTAAGAAGAGCAAGAAGGAAGGTCAGACTAGTCAGTCTGCTGAGCCAACAGCACAGTCAGCTGTTGTGTCTGGATCAGCAGAACCTGAAATTGAAGTCTCTAAGAAGGTGGTAGATGACTTCACTGTTGAAATTGAAAATATGAAGACAGGGTCATCCTCTGAAGAAACTGAATCTGAAGAGGAAATTCCAGTTCAAAGATTGAAGAGACTAAGGACTAGGAGTGAAGCAAGGGGACCTCCTACTGCCAACCCCCCTGCTATCAAGAAGATTCCTAAGTCAAAGGCCAAGAGAAAGGTCACTTTCCCTGAAGAGCCTGTTGGAACTGTAAGAAAAACAACAACTGAAGCAGAAAGACCATTAAATGTTGAAGAACCAGTTGTTGAAGCTGCTAAGGCTACTACTGCTGAGCCTGAAAGTGTTCCTACAGTTGAAGTGACAACAGAAGCCTCAACTGCTGCACTATCTGCTGATGTGGAAAAGGAACAGCAGACTAGTACACCACTAGAGGGAAAAATTCTGCTGCTGCATCCTAATCCAGTTGCTGCAACACCTATCCAAGCAGTTGAAAGCCCTGAATCTAGAAGAAAGAGGTTAGGCAAAACCTCAACTTATGTGACTGCTGCAGAGAAGATGAGACTGGACGCTGCTGAAAAGCAAAGGATTGCTGCTGAGAAAGCAGAAGAAGATAGGCTGAAAAGCCTAGAGTTAAAAAGGCTGGAAGAAGAAGCCAGCAAAATGACTCAAGAGCAGAGAGATGCTTTTGAGGCAGCAGAGTTGGCTGCTGTCATTGAAGCAAGCATCAAGGATGCTCATGGTCCTCAGCGTACTGGTGGGATAGTTATTGGTGAGCAAAGAGATCAAGATAAACCAATACCAGCTATGCCTGCACCTAAAATTAAGGAAAAGAGAAGAGAAGAAATAAGATTATCTCTTGAAATTGTCAGGGAAGACCCTGCAATTTTTGAAGAATTTCTCAGAAGACTAGACGCTGAAAATGAAAGAGTCAACCGTTTGACACTCTTCCACTCTGAAAAGATTAAATACAACAGATGGAGAGAATTCAGATTAACAAAGAGTCCTGCTGAAATGGGCAAGTGGAAAGAATTCAAGGCTACAGAAGATTGGGTATTGAAATGGCTTGAGACAAATTCACTCATTCAAGCACTTGATTCAGAATTCTTTCTGGACAGGTTAAGGATGAGGACATGTCACATAGTCAAGGAAGAGGCCAAGAAGATCTTTGCATCCATTTCTGAGGATTTTGATGACTCAGTAGATCTCAAAGAAAGATCTATTAAGTTGGCTATTGCTCAAGCAATGGAGCTTTGGGCCAAGAAAGCAAGGAAGTTAAGGGGACAACCAAGCTCACTGGTCCCACTTCCTAACATCAAGCACATTGTCTATGGACCAAACATCAAACCCTATGAAGAGCTGCCAGAGGAACCAACAACTACTTTTATTCCTCTTGACAACTTTACTTGGATTTGTAACAGGTCAGCAGTGGACAATGAAGGACTGATGCAGACAGTTGAAACTGTCAAGAAGATAATATCACCTGCTAATGAAGAAAAAGACAAGTCTTCTGATCAACCAAAGCAAATTGAGGGTACTTCAGACCCATCTGATCAAGACAAAGTGCAGGATGATAAGTCTGATGCTGCTAATGAATCAAAGAAGGAAGAAGAAACTCCAGCAGATCAGTTAAAGGAGAAAGAAGTTGCTGATAAAGGAGATGATCAGGCTAAGGAGAAGGAAAGCACTCCAAGCCTTGCTGATAGCTCAGCAGATCAGTCTCTTGCACTGACATTTCAACCAACAGAGCAACTTACCAAAGAAACACCTGCTGCTACAACAGAGACAAATCTGTTAGACTCCATTCATCAAATGTTTACCAAGTCCATGAAGGAGATGAAAGAAGAGTTAAAAGCAGAAGTGTTAGCTGCTGTTCATCAACCTATTCAGAAGGTTGCTGCTGCTGTTCCTACTGACTTAATGAAAGATACTGCTCAGAATGTACAATCTATATGTCAGGATATGGATATACTAAGGAGAAGGACACAAAGCACCACTGAAGGTTGGAAAAACATTGAACAGACTGTTGAATTGGCACTCCAAGCAGAAGATGAAGTCATGGGCAACATGATGAACGACTTCAAGGCTTCATCAAATTGGATTCTGGGAACTCAAATCCAATTAGGTGATCAAGGAGAAGATCTGCTCAAGGAGATGAGAGCATTCAAAGCCAATCAACTTAAACAGCAAGCTCAGATCAATGCAATGGAGGAGAACATCAAACTTCTATGTGATTCTCTTCTAATTACACCAGTTGCACCACAATATCCACCTGTCCCTGCTGATGATGACAAAAAGGGGGAAGAAAGGATATTTGGACAGATGAGAGTTGGAACTTCCTATGAAAGAGTCAGAAGATCTGTTGAAGAGGAAGAAGACAACCAAGATGAAGCAACTGAAGTGTTAGAAGAATCTGCTGGTGAGACTGCTAAAAATATGGAAGAATCAAGCAGACCAACAGATAAGAGAATAACAGAAGAAGAAGACCAAGCTGAAGAGGAAGAATCTGAAGCAAAAGCCAAGTCAGACAAAGAACTAGCTGCTGCCAAAGATTCAGCTGAAGAACAGCTTGATCCAGATGTCAAGAAAAGGAAGTTAGAGCTGCTGAAGAAAAGATTCATTGAAAATTTGGAAGCTGAGACTTCTAAATTATCTGAAGAAGAATCTGAGAAAGAAGACAAGGAAGAAAAGAAGACAGAAGACTAGCTTGGCTAGATTTTCTTTATATTAAAAATCCTTGTAATCTTTTAAAGTATTTTGTACTTTTCATCTTTCAACTTGTAAAATGTAATCAGTTCATTATCTATAAAATTGCAAGTTTGACTCCAACACATCATTTCTATCTCAGAAATTTTTGAGGATCAAAACTTTAGTTTAGGTACAGGTACTTAGCTGGAGTTTTGTCATCATCAAAAAGGGGGAAATTGTTGGATGAAGATGAAGATGAAAGAAGACAAGTAATTAAGGGAAGGTTTTGATGATTTCCAAAACATCATAATCAGCTAAGTATGGAAAAGCTTAGTTCCCTTAGAAGAATTTTGAACAAGTAAAAGAAGACATCAGAAGAGTTCAAAGTTCAAAGCTCAAAAGACTAGTGATCTCTTGCTGAATCAGCGAACAGAAGGGTAGATCATCAGCCGAGTCAAAACAGATGAGTTCAGTATTTGATCAGCAGAGTGTCTATCAGCAGAGTCGTTTTGATCAGCAGAGTAGAAGAGGTCAAGAGATTAGTCCAACGGTAATAAATGCACTTGGTGTAATAAATGCTGTAAGAGAAGGGTAGTAATGGCAAATGATTGAAGATATCCTCGGATCAGCAGAGTGCATTAAATGCGATGGACAGAAAGGTACTGTACACAGTACGGAATGCTGCAGGGAGCCGTTTCAAAAAGAGCTGAAGGATGGATTTGATTTGTGACTTGCCTTCAACGGTCATAATTTCATTTCCATGTATAAATAGAGCTGAATTTCAAATCGAGCGACAACACAACAACAATCAGAGATCGAAATTTTGAAGCAGAATTTCTCTAAGTCTCAAAAGCTCGAACAACTCACTCGTCTGGTGGAAGTCATCTGTTGACAGAAACCCAGTTGAAGAAATCAGAAAAACATTATCTGAGTGATTTTGTAATAGCTGAGTGTTGTGCGAAGTGAGAATCCATCTTTGTGAGTGATTCTACTTTAGAGGATATGTCTTCTTTGTGAATTCCTATTGTGAGCTTACAGCCTTCTCATTAGTTGTTTAGGTGTAAGTGGAGAAATATTGTAATCTTTGTGATTATAGTATAACCCAGAATCTGTGTGATCTGGAAGAGTGGACTAAAGGATTTTTATCCATATAACCACTATAAAAATTCTTTGTGTTATCTTGCATTTAAGGTTTTCTTGCATATTTTAAAGTTTGCATTTTAAACACTTTGAATCAAACAAAAGATTTTATAAGGAGTTTGAAAACTGGGGATAAAATCTTTTGGAACTTAGTTTACTTGTGAAAAACACTTTCAAAGAATCCGCTGCAAGTATACTCTTGGAAAACTGTTTTGCTGAAAAACAGCTAAGTCATTGTAAGAAGAGTGGTCAGTCGTCTGTTCAAGATTTGTTCACGATCAGACTGGTCTGCTTACTGTTCTTCATCAGCTTAGTCTGCTGACAGAAGACTGAAAAGTTTTTAAGTTCAAAAATTTTCAGAGGTCTATTCACCCCCCCCCCCCCTCTAGACCTCATCTGACCACTTGGGACCAACAAAATGGGTGAAAACTGTTGCTATGACCCTCGGGCTAAAAATGCTCTGAAACGACTAAGGGTGAAAGCCGTTGCTATGCCCCTTAGATCGAAAATTATAATCGATTAAAGTTCTATCATATTCCTCCTACGAAATCGCTAAGTTGAACATCAAGAATATTATTAGAGCAAACGGAAGTATCTCTTCTAGCTTAAGGAACCTCCGAGAATTCATTTAGAGGGCGTTTTAGGAAGCAACAAGATCATGGAGCATTAAACAACGAAAATTAAAGTTCGCGTCTGTTAAACGTTTTCGATTTGCATAATGGAACGATGAAGTTGCAGGAGGTCAAAATCACTATACGTTGAAATAGAAAAAGAGAATTACAAAGATAGACAATTGCATTCATAAGTTGTTTGAATAATTACAAATAATTCATCGAGGTACAGAGATAAAAATACAACAAAAGAGGATTCCAATTCGAAGACATTACATTCATTCCTCTCCTACTACAAACACTAAATCCGAGATCTCTGGCGAGAAAACAGTTTTCCAGCATTCTTGCTACCGGATCCCCGCAAGCTCTCCAAGACTATTAACCGGTCAAGGTAAGATAGTTGCGTATCTAGTCCACGAACCGACCGGATGAAACGACAGGGTATCGGAATTCTAACCCGTCACAGAAGGGATGAATCCAAAGAAGCAGGTCGCCTGCCGGTACCCTAGTCGCAATCCTTTTCGCCTGTCGATACCCTAGTCGAAAATGTTTCCTATGTGAGGACGATGGAAAGGTCAAGAAAGAAAGTTCGAATTCGAATTTCGAACACCTTAATTGCAGAAATCAAATGCAACATGAAGTTGATCAAAGGGAGTAAAGAAACAACCATGCCAATCGGACAAAACATTTACAGACAAGTAAAAATATGAAGGTAATTTTGGAACTATATATAGGGGGCGGAATTTCGCATAAACGGCGTAGATCTGGTGGGATGAATGGATACGATACGAGCATTAAACGCTCTGCCCATCCTACTTTCCCAAAAAAAAAAAAAAAAAAAAAAGGAAGGGGGAAGAGGGAAGAGGGAAGGAGGATAAAAGAAAGAACAACAAGTTCGACAGTATTGCAACAAGCAACAAGTTCAACAATATTACAACAAGCTTATGTTACAACAAAGAAAAATCTTAGCAAGCTTATGTTACAAATTTCAGCAAAGCTTATGTCACAGCGCAATCTTAATACAACTAAACGAAATTATTCTCCAATTGAATTTTTCGAACTTCGGCACTGCGATCTGCATAACCACGAGCATAAGCTTCCCTCTCCCGAAGCTCGAAGCTTTTCTTCTCACAATCATAGATATCTTTAAGCCTATCAAATTCTGAACTCAACTCACTCCGAGACAGTTTCTCCTCGAGAAATCTATTGGTCTCCAGTGCATGATTCAACTCAGCCTTATTCCTGACCAGCTCGAGAGTAGTAATTGCTCGTTGTTCGACCTCATGTCTTGCCAACGCATAAAGACCAGAGAACTCTTCGCCAGCCTAAACTTATGAGAAAACATATCAAGGCTAAGAATAAACAGATTAGAAAGTTAAAATAAGGAAATTAGCAAGAGTTACCCGGGTAAGAAAGTCCGACCCAGACTTAAACAAGAACGAAGAATGTTCTTTGTTTGATAAAATTTCCTCGGAGATAGAAACGTTGGCCCGAAGAAGTCTCGGGGCGGATTTCTCATGCGGAACCTTATCAAAAAGAGTCGTATCCCTCTGTAGGGGATAAACGCCAGAAGGAAACAATAAGTTGAAAGACTCAGCAGCTTTCGAAGGTACGCACTGAATAGGAAAAGACGCATGCTCAGATACCTCATCTCCAAAAGAAACCTTTTTTACTTTCTTATACGAGCCCGTGGTCTTCAAGCACGAAGGAAGGGCGACAGACTAAGATTTACCCCCTCCATGGAAGGTCTGCTCGTTGGCAGTAATGGACTTAACGGGAGCTTGTCTCTTCTTCATTATGTTTCTACTATAGTTAGGTTTGGAAAAAGACACGGAAGAAGTTACGGGAGCGTTCGAATTTTTATCCATCTCTTGGATTTCGGATAGTTATTCGACTGAAAAAAAAAAAAAAAATTCCCTAGAGCTTCGACCGCTGTGTATGATGTTATCATAAAAACAAGGTAAAATGGCCCTAGTATTTATAAGAGATATGGCATCATGCGATTTACAATGATTGGTAAGTCACCACTCCCAAGAAAGATTCGATGACGCAAACAAGGACGCAAGAATGATATTATACAAGTTCAACTAAATAGTCAGACAAGCAATGAATTAAGCATGGCACTAAAGGAAAAAATATGAGTATTGATGAGACAAGGAGACTATACAAACTAGTTCGGAATTACAAATAGTTCGTTCATTAAATCCTATTACATGAAAACTATTCCTTTACACCAGAGCCGTGGTCTGATCTATCTTGTTCTTTCCCTTCACTCGAATCGCTTTCCGAGCTGACAGAATCATCACTGCTCGAGCTACTCTCTTCTTCATCGTTGTGTTGCGCGCCAGACACAGACTTACTCGAATGGGAGGTCGGAGTGTTTTGCTCTCCCTGGTCCTGGGAATCCCCTTCAATATCCACGTCTTCATTCTCAGATTGAGCTTCGAGCTCATCAGGATTTGGCATCGGCACTCCGAATTCTTTAAGAAAGGGAGCAAACTCGTGATCGGTTAAGTCTTCGGGTTTCGGAGGAAGAGAAGAAGCTTTATAATCTTTACCAAAAACGTTCTTGTAAGGATCCATGTAAGGAAGAAAATCATCAAAAGTGCCCTGAATCTTTCCAGCTGAGAGAAGATGTTGGATTCCTTTATAATAGAAGGCTTGGTTAATTTGACCCGACCGCAAGCGAACTAGGGCATCAAGGAAAGGTGACTTTAAAAACTCTCTTATGGCAGGAAGTCTGCCCTCTTCTCGACCCTGGGCATAGGCCTGCTCGGATAGCACCTTAGATTGCTCGAGATCCGATCTCAATTTGGCCACATCCTCCTCAAGAGCCCTCTTGCCGTCTAGGCTTTTCTTGAGTTCCTCGAGCTCCTTTTCAACCTCTGATAACTTGGTCATGGTACCCCTTAATTGATCAGTCTTGGTGGCCTCTGCCGTAAGAATTTTGTGAAGGGCACTCTGTGCCATCTGAGATTCCTCATTCAAAGTGGCCTGTCGGTAAGCTTGATGACTATACAAGTCACCGACCTAGAGAAGGAGTTAAACGTTAAAGAAGAAGCAAGATTTTGAGGAATAAGTTAATGTTTAAGAGAAAACTTGTATACCTTTTGAAGAGCGTAAGCAAAATCACCCGCAAGCTCGAAGTCGCTTTTAAGAAATAGCGCAGTTTTGTCGTCCTTAAATCTCCCGGCCATGAACATCCGAAGAGATTTATCCACTGTATGCTCCCCGCTTGGGCCCAAATCGGACTCAATGGTCCCATCCTCCGGGAATCCAGCCGCCCTTGGACCTTGGAAATGATCCTCTATGAAATCAACCAGGTTTGGCTCAGAATGACCGGCTCGGCATCGGATCGGACTCGGTCCTCGACCAAAAGGCTTCACCCTTCTGGAAGACTCAGGGACATCACTGCTTCTCTTACGAGCCATCCTCGTTTCTAGTATCCTTTGAGCTCGGACCTCTTGAAGGGCATAGTGACTGAGTCCCTCCTCATTCGGATTAGAGGAGCCGGTTGGAAAAACGGACCAGAAATCAAGAATTCGAGAAGTCCCCTCGACCACCGAATGAGGGTGAGAAGCTCCTGCGGCGGCAGCCTGGGAAAAAGTCACCATTGCATTCGGAGCCACTACAGTATCGACCCCAGAGACGGACTTTATCGTCTTACGGGAAACCTTTGACGTTTGGCGACGAGGCCGACCTTGAAAACCCCTCGAGAAGGAAGCAACGACCGGACCGGCTATTGACGTTCGAAATTTCTCAACGATCCCATCTGAAAAATAGAAGAAAATTAAGTATAAGCGTAAAAAGATAAATCGAAATGATTTAACGCACCCAAATGTGGAGGGAGCACCGGCGGGATCGATTGTAGCTTTCCCATATTCGATCGGAAGGGCAGGAAAAGAGCACGCGCTGAGCTCGGCAAGTCACAAAATAGCCTCCTGGGTCATCAAAGGAGTCTGATAAGGATCGACTCGGAGGGACTGCAAAAATTCGTCGGAGATCTAATGAGCCATATCTCCCTTAAGGCGTCGTTTGCCATAAATCCATGACTTAGCTCCTGGCCATTTATACGGAGTAGGTTCGCGATTATCCTCGGTAGGTGAACAATCCGGACCACGAACAAAGAAGAATTCATGCTTCCAACCCTTCAAATTGCTGCTAACGTTGGAAGACAAAACCGATGTTTTCGGTCTCTGATAAAAGTATACGTAACCAGCATTCGAAGCCGTGGAGGCACTCATTTGAAAAATCCTCCTGAAATTTTGGAAGGCTGCCTTCTTTCCTTTGGCCTTCATCAGCACGCAAAAGGCAATTATAAGCCCTACCGAGTTCGACAAAATTTGAGAAGGGGTTAACGTAAAAGCTTCCAGAATACTGCAGATCAAAGGAGGGAGAGGAATGCGTAGGCCGTAGTGGAAGTGCTTAGTGTAAAAAGCTTGACATCCCTCAGGAGGATCCGTAACTCGTTGTTCGGGGCTCGGAATAACAATTGAATACCCGGGGCCGATATATTGTCCGAATTCCCTCTCCAGCTGCTCCCGATCTTTCTCAATAAAGGAACAAATAATCTCATCAGCCCTATCTTCGGTCATATTCAATCCCGCGCTGGTCGAAGGCTCTACCCAGTCGAAAATCGTAATCACAACTCTTCCACCTATGATATATTTCATTTGTTCGTTCTCCCCTAATGGGAGATTGCCGTCCCCTTCGACCTCCCCGTCGGAAACTGAAGCCTCGCCAGAATCATCATCTTCGGTATCTTTCGAATCAGGATCCGATTCTTCCTCCCACCTGTCGGATTCGGAACTGGGAGTTGGGTCATCAACGTTCTCCAACACGGGTGCTCGAATATCCTCGGCTTGCCTTTCAGTAGGATTGTCTATTCGATCTTCCATTACCAAGGATTTACCTTTTGGATCTGTACTACTAGACATGTTAATTACGCAAAGACGGATCGAAAGAAACTGCTGAAATTCACTTATCGATCTGTTTGCTCCGATCTAGGGTTTTTCGCTTAAAATTTGTGCTGAACAACGGTCCCCAATCGAGATGCATATATATATAGGGATAAAATGGGAAATTGCAAACTGGTCCCCGAGTAACCGCGACGGTTAGACTCTTCAAGGGTAAATTTGAAGTCATATTTCCGATAATTGCACTTACGACCCCGATATTTTCTAAAATTACGAAAAAATGAAGATTAATGTGGAAGAATATATATTTGTGAGGGCGTCGGTTCCATATTCTACCGCCAATCTACCCAATCAGAGTCAAGAGAATATAGAAATACTGTTCAATATCGGTTAAAAATATCGCGATAGACAGCGGTAAGAAGATCCCGACATAAAATCTTATATCGACACTAGACGACGAGGCTGATATCATATTGACACCGTCAAATAGTTTCCAAGATATGCACTCTTTTTCCCTAGCTCGGTTTTTATCCCAAAGGGTTTTTCCGAGTTAGGTTTTTAATGAGGCATATCCGAAACCTATCCGAGAGAAACGGCTCGTCTCATTCCAGCTTTCTGTTTATACTTCTCCGAGTTTAAGCTTCTCTTTACACTCGAGAAGTGGGGGAGTATTGATGAGGGGTAAATTGGGCTTGAACCTTATTAGCAGCATAATGAGGTCGAACATCATCTTTTTCGATCTATGGTCCAGAATCACTGTTGGGCCGATCTCAGGCCCAGGCCTATGGGCTGAGTAATACACGCGTGCGGGTGGTTCACCTGGTCCGAAATCTCAACTATATATACCCCAAGCATTTATGACGACGACACAACTTCCCATGTGCTCTCACTTCGAAACAGTTGCTCGGACACACTTGGGAATATTAGTATAGGCTAGCTCGTATATATTTCGCCCTCTAGCTTGTACGGCATCCAATAATGCTCGAATAGGACTCCAAATTATTGTAACTCGTACTCAATCACATTGAATAGAATATTATTGATCTTTCTCTTCTATTTGTTTGCATTCATATCACATCGCAATACACTTTGATCGAACCAACGAAAACGCGTAAGATCACAATTTATACTCGACTCATTTTAAGACTTAGGTATTTTTCCCTAATCTTTTTGATAGTTAGATATAGATCGAGGAGCGTTTATTGAGCGAATCAATTTATACTCGACTCGTTTTAATACTTAGGTTTTATATCAAAACCTTTTTTGTCGGTCGAGGAGTGTTTATTGAGCGAATCAATTTTACTCAACTCGTTTTAATACTTAGGTTTTATATCAAAACCTTTTTTTGTCGGTCGAGGAGTGTTTATTGAGCGAATCAATTTTACTCAACTCCTTTTAATACTTAGGATTTATATCAAAACCTTTTTTGTCGGTCGAGGAGTGTTTATTGAGCGATTCAATTTTACTCAACTCGTTTTTAGGCTTAGGTTTTATAAAAAACATTTTTGTCGGTCGAGGAGTGTTTATTGAGCGAATCAATTTTACTCAACTCGTTTTAATACTTAGGTTTTATATCAAAACCTTTTTTGTCGGTCGAGGAGTGTTTATTGAGCGAATCAATTTTACTCAACTCGTTTTAATACTTAGGTTTTATATCAAAACCTTTTTTTGTCGGTCGAGGAGTGTTTATTGAGCGAATCAATTTTACTCAACTCGTATTAATACTTAGGTTTTATATCAAAACTTTTTTGTCGGTAGAGGAGTGTTTATTGAGCGAATCAATTTTACTCAACTCGTTTTAATACTTAGGTTTTATATCAAAACCTTTTTTTCTCGGTCGAGGAGTGTTTATTGAGCGAATCAATATTACTCAACTCATTTTTAGACTTTAGGTTCATTAACCTTCTTATGGCGGTCGAGGAGTGTTTATTGAGCGAATCAATTTTACTCAACTCGTTTTTAGGCTTTAGGTTTATTAACCTTGTTATGGCGGTCGAGGAGTGTTTATTGAGCGAATCAATTTTACTCAACTTGTTTAAGTCTTCGACGCTGATGAATGTGAATCTTTGATTCGTAATTTATTGAATAAAGTGTTGAAAATGAACATCAGGCCAAGGCATTTATTACAGTGGAAAACACGAGAAAGTAATTAAACAAAATTTAAAAGAAACTTAACAAGGATGATTTTGAGGATTTATTTTCCATAGTATCTCCTTAGGTTGACTGCATTCCAGGTTCGAGGTAGGGGGGTTCCATCCAAGCGTGCAATCTTGTATGAACCTTTCTTTCCTACATTGATAACAATGTATGGTCCATCCCAATTATGTTGTAGTTTTCCCACGTGCTAGGATACCTCTACCTTTTTTAAGACCAAGTCTCCTTCTTTGAAGGTTCGTATGCGTACTTTTTGATTGTAGGCTTTCTCCATATTTGATTTAGCGACCTGCAATCGTACTGCCACTTTTTCTCTTAAGGCTTCTGTTAAATCGATATCATTTTCTCTTGCCTTCCCGTTTTCCTGGTCGTCATACATTTCAATTCTTGGTGTCGGAATTAGTGTTTCGACTGGAATAACAGCTTCCGAGCCATATACTAGACTGAATGGGGTCTCCCCGGTAGAAGTTCTGCCTGTAGTTCGATTAGCCCAAAGTACTCCTGGGAATTCATCTAGCCATCTTCCTTTGGCTGCCCCTAATCTTTTCTCCAAAGATTTTATAATTTCTCGGTTTGCTACTTCAGTTTGTCCATTCGCTCTTGGATGCCCAACTGAAGTGAAATTTTGCTTAATTCCTATCCTTGCACACCATTCCATTACCTGTTTTCCTGAAAATTGGGTTCCGTTATCAGAGATCAGAGTTCTTGGGATGCCAAATCGGCATACTATGAACTTCCATAAGAAATTGATCACTTGGAATTGAGTTATTCGAGCAAGGGCGATGCATTCTATCCATTTGCTGAAGTATTCGACAGCCACTAGAACATATGCTTTCTTGTATCTAGCTGCTGGGAAAGGTCCCACAATGTCCATTCCCCATTGATCGAATGGCCAACATACTGGTATTGGGTGCATGTTTTCGGCTGGTTGATGACTTATATTAGCATGGACTTGGCAATGATGACATTTTTGGACATATTGGACGGCATCATTGTTGATGGTAGGCCAATAATAACCTGTTCGAAGGCATTTTAAAGCCAAGGCCCTTGCTCCGCTGTGATTCCCTGCATCTCCTTCATGTACCTCCCGGAGGATATCGTTGGTTTGAGATTCGGAGACGCATTTTAGAAGAATTCCCGATACTGATCTTCGGTAAAGTTTTTCTTCTATTAATGTATATTTTGGAGCCCGATATTTTATTTTTCGAGCTTCGTTTTGGTCAAGCGGCAATTTTCCTTCTCGAAGATAGTCTATCATCGGAGTCGTCCAGTTTCCTTTAGCTTCTTCGATTTCCATCATTTCGACGACCGGTGTCTCATCGATATCGATTGCCAGCGCATTGGAAATTAACCAGTTGATCACCCTTTCAGTTTTTCCGTCGTGAAATCCTGTGAATCTAGACAGTTGATTGGCCCATTTATTTTCCGACCGTGGAATGTTCTGTATCCCAAAACTTTCAAATTTTTCAGCCAATTTTTTCACTTTGGCGAGGTATTTGACCATATTAAATTCCTTTGCCTCATACAGACCTTCTATCTGTCTCTGTATTAACTCTGAATCGGTTAATACCTTAAGGCTTTTTATGTTGGCCTTGATTGCCATTTCCATTCCTGCGATCAGCGCTTCATATTCTGCTTCGTTGTTTGTTACGATGAAGTCCAACGTTATCGCATAATTTATATCCTCCTTATTTGGTCCGGTAAAGTTGATTCCGGCACCTCCTCCCTCTCGGCATGAAGCACCGTCGATGTGCATCAACAAGGTTTGAATTTCTATGATCAAGACATCGTTGTTATGACTAGTTGATTCGGTACGTTCGGTTGCCTGGGTTGGAGTTTCTAACAGGAAATCGGCTAAGACTTGGGCTTTTATCGCAATTTTTGGTTTGTACTCGATTTCGAACTGACCTAGTTCGATCGCCCATTTGATCAATCTTCCAGAGGCTTCTGGCTTCGCTAGGACCTGTCTTAGTGGTTAGTTCGTTAAGACCACAATTTTGTAAGTTAGAAAATAAGGTCGGAGTTTTCGTGCTGCTACTACTAAGGCCAAGGCCAATTTCTCTATTTCCAAGTAGTTCTTCTTGGCCCCTTGTAGTAACTTGCTTAAGTAATAAACAGGCTTATGTTCTAAACCTTCCACTTTAACCAAAACTGGACTAATGGCCACGTCGGAGATTGATATGTAGACGTATAATGGTTCCCCTTCTGTTTGTTTGGCCAACAATGGGGATGTCGTCAGATATTCTTTTAACTGGTCGAAGGCCCGGTCGCATTCTTCGGTCCAAACAAAGTTCTTTGCTTTTCGAAGAGTTTGGAAGAAAGGCAAACTTCTGTCAGCCGATTTGGATATGAATCTATTCAACACTACGATCTTTCCTACCAAGCTCTGTACTTGGGAGATCGTTTTGGGAGGCTTCATTTCGGTTATTGCTCGAATTTTTTCTGGATTGGCCTCAATTCCTCGTTGATGTATAAAATAGCCCAAAAATTTTCCCGACTTAAAAGTGCATTTTGCAGGATTTAGCTTCATTCGGTACTTTCTCAATATTCGAAAGCATCGATCGAGATGCTTTACATGATCAGCTTCATTCATGCTTTTGACCAGCATATCGTCTACGTAGACTTCCATTACTTCTCCAATCAATTCTTTGAACATCAGATTTACTAACCTTTGGTAAGTGGCCCCCGCGTTCCTTAGGCCAAATGGCATAACTATGAAGCAGTACACTCCCTGCTCGGTTATGAAGGCAGTTTTCTCTTGGTCTCGTTCATCCATGTATAGTTGATAAAAACCTTGGAAGGCGTCCATCATGCTAAAAATCACGAAACCAGCGGTTGAGTCGACTAATAAGTCGATCCTTGGGAGGGGATACGGATCGCGCGGACATAATTTATTAAGGTCGGTGAAGTCATTGCACATTCTCCACTTGTTATCTTTTTTATCCCCTTTTTCTACTAGCACAACATTGCATAGCCATTCCGAGAAGTGTATTTCTCGAATTTGTTTTGCCTTAAGTAACCTTTCTACTTCTGCCATAATTATTTTATCCTTTATAGGCCCATGATTCCTCTTCTTTTGTCTAGCAGGTTTTGCCATGGGGTCGATCTTTAATGAATGACTGATTATTCGAGGGTCGATCCCTTCGATGTCGTTTGCGCTCCAGGCGAAGATATCTATGTTTTCTCTGAGAAAGTTGATCAACATTACTTCCCCTTCCTTGCTCAGTTCAGTTCCTATTCTGGTTGTTTTTGTTAGGTCCCCTTGTACTAGTAGGACGTCTTTATGTTCCGGTGGTTTCAAGGCCAAATCTATCGGTTCCTTTCCTCTTTTATCTATTCGATCGGTGCTAGGGATTTCAACTTCGATTCTGTCAATGTCTTCTTCGAGCTTCCTTTTGCTTGGGGTAATCGATTTAGAGCGGTTCCCCAAAGTTAAGGAGGTGTTGTAGCAGTCCCACGCCATGCAATGATCGTTCACTATTTCTCCGATTCCCATGTCAGTTGGGAATTTTATCTTCTGATGGTAGGTTGAAACAACAGCTCATAATAAGTTGAGGGCGGGTCGCCCTAGGATTGAATTGTAGGCAAAGGGAGTTTCTACTATTAAGAATTTGACTAGCTTCACCGTCCAGCGCGGTTTCTTTCCGAGTGAGACGCTTAAAGTTATTGTGCCACTGGGGACAATTTCGGAACCTCCAAATCCTACTAAAGGCGTAGCTACCTTTTGGAATGTTATTTGTCCCAAGTTCATCTGGGCTAGGACCTCTTTAGAAATGATGTTCGCTGAGCTTCCATTGTCAATCAGGATTCTTTTGACGTTGTAGTTCGCTATTTCTAGCGATACCACCATTGGGAAGTCGGGGTTGTCATCCTTTACGTCCCAAACAAGGTTCTTCAGTACTTTGCCCTCGTTGAAACAGATCAATTGGTCGTTTGTTGGTTTACTTTCTAGAGTCCATACTTCTTTCGGGTATTTAAAGCTTTCGATTATGGATCTGGCGGTCCTGCGACGAGCATTACGACTATCCCCGCCAGCGGGTCCTCCTGAGATTGTATGGATGTTACCATTAATCTGATCATTGTTCAACTCCTGCGGGGGACCATCATTAGGGGACCTTCTATGGGAATCCCTTCTTTGGTTATTGTTCCGAGGACTCCTACTTCTTTCTCTCTTGCGGTTATTCCGCTCTAAATAGTCATCTAATTTTCCTTGTTCGATTAGTTTTTCAATTTCTCTTTTAAGGTGAAAACAATTTTCAGTGCGATGCCCATGTGCCCGGTGATACTTGCAGTATAATTCATAGTTTCGTGCTGCTGGTCTGGGTTGAGCGATTCTCTTTGCTTCCGGGATCCAATTATTCCTTTCTAGTACTCCTAAGATTTCTTCTATCGGAATAGTCAGCCTTGGGTGTTCTACTTGGTTAATTCTGCTCCTGATCGCCGGCTCGGCCGATCTAAGTCTTTGATAGACATTAGGTCGTCTGTCTTTGTTGTTTCAATTGTATTCCAATCGCTGGAAGACATTGCCTTTTCCAAAAGATCGTTCATAATCCTTGGATTTCTGGACAGGAATTCTATCTTGCCGCTTGGAGCCTGAGGCAGGAGCTTTATTCTTGTTCTTATCTTTAAAAGAGTTCTTCTCTTCCTGGGTCATATACTTTGACGCGAAGCTCATAATATCGGCAAACGTTCTTGGTTGCTTTCTACTGAGGGCATATCCAAACTGCCTATTCTTGGTGAGGTCAAAGAGAATGGAGATTATATAATCGATATTTGGGGAATCAATTTTAAGTAATTCCACATTAAACCTTGCCAACCAGTTCCTTAGGGTTTCACCCTCTTGTTGATAAATGGTTCCTAAATAACTCATTGGTAGTTTCTGCCTCTTCTGACTGGCGAACTGCTGTGTCAGCTTGTTGCATAATTCACGGAAACTAAATATGGAGTTAGTGGGTTGCTTGGCGAACCAATCCAAGGCAAGTCCTTCGAACGTGGTCACCATTAATTTAGCGGTGAATTATGCCGAATGAGCATATAAGTTCATTATGTTCGTGAAGCTAAATATATAGTCATCTGGATCAGTAGTTCAATCATATCTGGGTAGTCACCCAGGCACTTGTCCTGATGACTGTGCTTCTTTTATATCTTTGCAGAAGGGAGAGAACGCCGCTAGGCTCTCCTGGAGTTCCGTGGTTCTGGCCCATGGGTTTTGAACAGTTCGTAAACATTGCTCAAGTCGTTCCTGTACCATTTTTTCGATTTCTCTTTCCGAGAATCGCATAGTTCGTGGTTGATTGTGGATTGCGTCACCTACGTCATCCTCGATGGGGATTATGGTATTTTTTTGGACCCGGTGCGTCCTGGTTGCGATCTCCTTCGATCAGTTCTTCTTCGGACGTTCTCATCGGAGGGTTTTGATATGCCCTTTTGTGGACTATGCAGCGATCGTTGCTCGCTTGCCGGGCTGTCAGCATGTTGAGAGATTTGATCGACTTGCCTCGGCATCCTTTGAATGGGATTTGCCCTAGTGGTTCCAGGGTTTCGAGGAAGCTGCTCGGGTATAAGTAATTCCTCTAGGCAGAGTGATTTAAAGAGCATAGCAATCTGTCGTAGCTTCTCCTGAGTGTCTGACAGGGGAACTGGGATTGCTGGAGCTGCATGTTCTTCTGGTACCACACAGCAGGGATTCCTTGTGGTTCCTCTTGATTCTGAAGATGTTCGTTCTCTTGCAGATTATCATTGGTTATTGGTGCGTTATTATCAGTATTGCCCCGTGGACCTTCAGATGTGTTATTCGGATTGGTCGTGTTGCTTCTTGCTCCGTTACGGGCGCTCTTCCTTAGGCGAGCCATATGTCGATTGAATAATTAACCTAGCCCCTCGGTGGGCGCCAACTGATTTAACCGTTTTTCGTTGGGTAAGATTAAATCAATAAGAGGTAATTAGGAGGTCAGGTTTAGTACGAATTATAGGGCTCTGTTACTTTATTCTGGATGGATCAATCTCAAGGAAGAACAATTATGTAAAAGAACAAATGATTAACAAGACAACGAATGAGTTAATCAGTAAATAGTATAGTAATAGCTTTTCTATTCAATGCGATATTAGATTGACAAAGTATGTAGGCGTAAGCTCTGATTGTGTCTAATACAACATTTTAACTAGGTATTTATATGATATTAACCCTAGCTTTACAAGGAAACATAGTCCTAATTGGACTCGGCATAACTGTTCTTCTCAGGTCAAGATTGTAGTTTGGTCGCCGAGGAGAATCGCCTCTGATCGGGTCGATGGATGATCCCGGATGAGCTTGTATGGTCGAACCGATTTGATATCCCCAAGTCGATCCGAGTATTATAAGGGGTGCGAAATAGCCCCCATCAGCTTTCCAATTCTGTCATCCAAGGTCTGTTCCAGCAGCTGCTGAATAGACTCCATCAGACTTGAATGTTTTTCAGCTTTTGGAATGGATGAGGAAGCTGATGGCTCAACTTGGTAGACTTCAATATCTGCTAAGTTTTCTTCAGTCTTTTCTTCACTTTGTGCAGACTTAGCAGGCTCATGAACAGTTGGATGAACAACAATTGTGCCAGCTTGTATTGAGCATCTTCTTGAGCCTTTCCTTCATCAGGCTTGGCAGCAACTTGTTGAACAGTTGACTGTTCCTCTACCTTAACAGTTTCAGGCATTCCATCACCAGATATTTTAGTAGTTTGAAGGATTACCTGGGTGATTTTAGGCAAGAAATTCTGAGTAGGTGCCTTAATCACTTCCTCTCTGTAATCTCTGACTTCAGCACCAAAAGTAATCTGCTGAACACTAGGCAGTGAAGGCAGATCACTTGGAGAACCTTTGAAGTATCTTGCACGTTCAGACCATTTCTCCAAGGCCTGATAGACAGCAATCTTGACAGCCCTTTGAATAGGGTTATCACTTTTTCTCCTCTTGGCAGGTAGGGACTTCTCAATCTTCTTTGCCTCCTTATAGACAATTCCTCTTTTGAGGTTGTGGAAGACATCCCTAATGTGATCAGGATCTAAAGCTTGTGGGATTGAATCAGTTTGAAAGAAGTCTAACACCCACTTCTCTTCAGCTTCAAACTCTTCACAAGCCTTTAGCTCCGCAACAGATTTATCAACTCTGTAAGTTCTACATTTGTTGTATCTAGTCTTCTCTTGGACGAACAGTGTAATACCCCGTAATTTTATATAAATGCAAAATGAATTCGTAATTAAATTTTAATTTAAATAGGAAACTTAATTTATTAGGTTTGAAATGAGATTTATAAAGATTTTAGTATTTTAGTTGAACTAATATAGGACTCATTAAATTCATCTGGGCCCAATTTAATAGATCATTAATAGGTGAGGATAATATGAATGTTAAAATAAAACTATGGACCTAATATGAAATTAGTAGTTGACATTAATTATAGTTGTATATATATTTCTATAGATATATACTACGGTAGAAAACTCTCTCAACATTTTATTACACAAATTGAACAAAAAATAGAAATCACCCAAACTAAGTCTTACACGGCAATAAATGGTAGGGAATAGATATGACTCTTAACTAGTTTTGCAAGGTGTCACTTTCTCCTTCACTAATTTTTCCTAATACTGTAACATTTATTCAAAAATATAGACTAACCACATTATCAATCTTCTCCTAAAAGGTGTGCTTGTTGGACACGCAAGTACTCAGAAAAAGAGAGACAGAGAGAAAGAGAGAAGAGTGACGGCGAGTGGTGGTGGAGTGTGAAACCGTGGGAGAGAGAGAGAGTGAGAACTGGGAGAGGGAGATAAAATGCTCGGTGGTGGTGGAGTCTGTTAGGAGAGTTTCGGGTTCTCTTCTTTCACTTTATTCGGACGGAGAGTGGGAAAGAAAGAGATGAAGCAGTGGTGGTGGTACGGTGGTTGTAGTGGTTGAAGTGGTGGTGGTTGGTTGACAGCGGCGGCGGTTGTGGAAGCTACGAAGATGGTGGAAGAAGAAGCAACCAAGGAGTGGGTACGGTTGTGATCTTACGCATTTTCGTCGGAGATCAAAATAATAAAGTAGAGCAAGCGAGATACACTATGATATGAGATAAAAGATCAATAAAGTATATTTCGATCATAAGGTGTACAAAATACAAGTAATGAGGGTCCTACTTGAGCATTATAGGATGCCGTACAAGCTAAAGGGTAAATACATACAACTAGAGTGATCTAATCTAGCTCAAGAAGAAATCCGAGCAGGAGGCTTCGATCTCATGTGGGAAATCCGAGCAGAAGGCTCCGATCATGAAGCAGCCACTAAAAGATCTCTCAAAAATCCCCTTCCTTCATAAATGCGAGTGGTATTTATAGATGAGGCGGTGTGCTAGGTGAACCATCCTTAGGAGAGCATTTCTTGGCCCAAAGGCTTGGGCCTGGGGTTGGCCCAATGATAAATTCGACCATGAGCCCCTCTGCTGGCGATCGGACTTAGCTAATTGGAGTTCAAAGCTTCAGGATCAAAATTATGAGCTCAAGGTCGAGCTCAAGGTCTTCAAGGAGCTCAAGGTCGAACTCCAGGTCTTCAAGGAGCTCAAGGTCGAACTCCAGGTCTTCAAGGAGCTCAAGGTCGAATTCAGGGTCATCAAGGAGCACAAGGTCGAGCTCAAGGTCTTCAAGCAGCTCCAGGTCGAACTCCAGGTCTTCAAGGAGCTCAAGGTCAAAATTTAGAGTCTTCAATGAGCTCAGGGTTGGATTTTAGGGTCTTCCATGAGCTCAGGGTCGAAATTAGGGTCTTTGATCCAGGCTTGAGCTCCAAGAATAAAGATTCCAAAGTACCCCTCATCAATACTCCCCCACTTCTCGAGCGTAAAGTGAAGCTGAAGCTCGGAGAAGTTGAAAATGCTTGAGAATCGCTATATTGTGCTTCCGATATGCCTCGTTAAAAACCTAGCTCGGAAAAACCCAGTGGGATAAAAACCGAACCAGGGAAAAGGAGTGCATATCATAGAAACTCCCAAAATATATTAGGGGATCAAAATTCTGCATTTGGGGTCGAATTTTCTAGTGTTTTAGACCTTGACATAATTCAGAATCAAAATCATGCTTTCTGGGTCGAAATTTAGAGTCTTCAATGAGCTCAGGGTTGAAAGTATGCCTTCAGTGAGCTCATGGTCGAAATTTAGAGTCTTCCATGAGCTTAGGGTCGAAATTACGGCTTCAGTGAGCTCATGATCGAAATTTAGAGTCTTCCATGAGCTAAGGGTCGAAATTATGCCTTCAGTGAGCTCATGGTCGAAATTTAGCATGAGCTTTGAATTCAGAATCTCCAATTTAGCAGGAGTTTCCGAAATAAAGAATCGAAAACCTAGATCGGGGATATTCGGTCAAATTTATTAAAACCCTGAAAGCAGATAACCAATAGCATATAGATCCATAATGTTTGGTTTGAAAGATTTTAAAGGCAAAGCCAAAGTAGAAGAAGGATCGGAATCCGATCCTATCATGCAGACCGTCGATGCTTACAAAGGTTATGAGTTTTACCCTTTGTCATTTTTTTGATAAGAGAATTTGATCTTGGAGATATAAGAATTCGATCTTGGAGATATAATGATTCGATCCTGGAGGTCTAATAATTCGACCCTGGAGGTCTAATAATTCGATCTTGGAGATCTAATAATTCGATCATATAGATATAAGAGACTCAATCCTGAAGATATAAGAATCCGACCCTGGAGGTCTAATAATTCGATCTTGGAGAACTAATAATTTGATCATGAAGATATAAGAAACTCAACCCTGAAGATATAAGAATCTGACCCTGGAGGTCTAATAATTCGATCATATAGATATAAGAGACTCAATCCTGAAGATATAAGAATCCGACCCTGGAGGTCTAATAATTCGATCTTGGAGATCTAATAATTCGATCATGAAGATATAAGAAATTCAATCCTGAAGACTGAGGATTTGATCCTGAGGGTCATAGCAACGACTTTCACCCCTTAGCTTTAATCGGTCATAGCAACAGCTTTCACCTAAGGGTCATAGCAACGGCTTTCACCCTTTAGCTTTAATCGGTCATAGCAACAGCTTTCACCTGAGGGTCATAGCAACGGCTTTCACCCTTTAGCTTTAATCGGTCATAGCAACAGCTTTCACCTGAGGGTCATAGTTTCGATCTAAGGGGTATAGCAACGGCTTTCACCCTTGGTCGTTTTTCTTGAGCGTTTTTGAGCTCGAGGGTCGTAGCAAAAGATTTCACCCATTTCATAATTTCGATCTAAGGGGCATAGCAACGGCTTTCACCCTTAGTCGTTTTTCTTGAGCATTTTTGAGCTCGAGGGTCGTCACCCATTTTTGCTGATCAAAGGGGCGTAGCAACAGCTTTCACCCTTGGTCAATTTTCGAGGGTCATAGCAACGGCTTTCACCCTTTAGCTTTAATCGGTCATAGCAACAGCTTTCACCTGAGGGTCATAGCAACAGCTTTCACCCTTTAGCTTTAATAGGTCATAGCAATAGCTTTCACATGAGGGTCATAGCAACAGCTTTCACCCTTTAGCTTCAATTGGAGAATTTGATCAGGAGATCATAAAATTCGATTAGAAGATCATAAAATTCGATCAGAAGAATTCGATCAGAAGATCATAGCAATGGCTCAACCTGTAGACATAAGAATTCGACCAGAAGATCATAAAATTCGATCAGAAGATCATAAAATTCGATCAGAAGAATTCGATCAGAAGATCATAGCAATGGCTTTCCTCCTGTAGGCATATTAATTCGACCAGAAGATCATAAATTTCGATCAGAAGATCATAAAATTCGATCAGAAGAATTCGATCAGAAGAATCAGAAGATCATAAAATTCGATCCTGGAGACTGAGAATTTGATCCTGGAGAACAATTGTAATTAGTATGGCCGGTCTGGTCTTATAGTGTTTCTTATACCTGATAGTTTGATCATGGAGATCTAATAATTTGATCCTGAGAATTTGACCTTGGAGATCTAAAAATTCGACCTTGGAGGTCTAAAAATTCGAGCTGGAGAATATGACCTTGGAGATCTGATAATTTGACCATGGAGCTCCAAAAATTCGACCTTGGAGGTCTAAAAATTCGAGCTGGAGAATATGACCTTGGAGATCTGATAATTTGACCATGGAGCTCCAAAAATTCGACCTTGGAGGTCTAAAAATTCGAGCTCCTCCTGCATAAGAATATTCCCCCTTGATCGTACGTGAATTGCCACGTAGTAGGCATATTTCGATCTAACACCCAAATAAGGCCCCACGGTGGGCGCCAATTGATCTTACGCATTTTCGTCGGAGATCAAAATAATAAAGTAGAGCAAGCGAGATACACTATGATATGAGATAAAAGATCAATAAAGTATATTTCGATCATAAGGTATACAAAATAAAAGTAATGAGGGTCATACTTGAGCATTATAGGATGCCGTACAAGCTAAAGGGTAAATACATACAACTAGAGTGATCTAATCTAGCTCAAGAAGAAATCCGAGCAGGAGGCTTCGATCTCATGTGGGAAATCCGAGCAGAAGGCTCCGATCATGAAGCAGCCACTAAAAGATCTCTCAAAAATCCCCTTCCTTCATAAATGCTAGTGGTATTTATAGATGAGGCGGTGTGCTAGGTGAACCATCCTTAGGAGAGCATTTCTTGGCCCAAAGGCTTGGGCCTGGGGTTGGCCCAATGATAAATTCGACCATGAGCCCCTCTGCTGGCGATCGGACTTAGCTAATTGGAGTTCAAAGCTTCAGGATCAAAATTATGAGCTCAAGGTCGAGCTCAAGGTCTTCAAGGAGCTCAAGGTCGAATTCAGGGTCATCAAGGAGCTCAAGGTCGAGCTCAAGGTCTTCAAGGAGCTCCAGGTCGAACTCCAGGTCTTCAAGGAGCTCAAGGTCAAAATTTAGAGTCTTCAATGAGCTCAGGGTTGGATTTTAGGGTCTTCCATGAGCTCAGGGTTGAAATTAGGGTCTTTGATCCAGGCTTGAGCTCCAAGAATAAAGATTCCAAAGTACCCCTCATCAGGTTGAGCTCGATTTTGAGTTATAATGAATTGATTTGGGGATGATGGTAGGTTTCCGGTGGGGTACGGCGGCGAAGGAGCAGCAGCGGCGGAGGAAGAGTGACGGCGGCGGTTAGGGTTTGGGGAGGAGGAAGAAGATGAATTAGGGTTAGGGTTTGAAATGTGATATTGGGCTAAATTAATTGAGTGGAGTTTGGAGATTGGGCTTTAAGTATTTTGGGCCTTGCATGTAATTTAGTTGGGTTGGGATTGAGTGATGGGTTATGTGGTTAAATTTAGGTGGGCGAATTGGAATTGGGTCAATTTAAATGCAGGTAATTTAATTTGGGCTTTAGTATTATTAGGCCTTTGTCTTTTGGCCTATATTATTTGGATTGATTTAAATTTGTTAGTTTGGTAGTAGATTTGGGGTTAAGTGTATGTGACTTTTGGACCAAGACTGAAATTAAATTTGGACTTGAAAGTTATTTGACCGAAAACGTTTTAGACTATAAGACTTTGGACATAAATTAGTTTAAAAATAACTATTAATCATAATTATTCAAATTAATTATGTGAATCAGTTAGTGTTGGACGTAAACATATATGTATATATACATTAGTTCTACAATAGTTAATTGAGTAAGTAATTTAATGGACTCAATTGGAATTAAATTGGACTTGGAAATCATTGGACCCTTAATTGGACATTTGAATTGCATTAAGGTTATAATTAAAGTAATTCAATTAAGTATTAATTTACAGTTATTTAACTACTAATGATTATTAGTTTAATAAGATGAATTTGTGAGATACAATATTAGGATGATGAGGTTAACGTGAATTGAATAATTCTTATAAGTTGTTTTAATTAAGATAATGATTTAATAATCAATCTTTTCTAGTGTTAATATTGAATCACGTTACCTTTTATTAATTAGTTGTTCTTAAAGTAAATTGGTAGTACCATATAAACTTTGTGTACGTCTGTCCATTTGAGGATTGCTTCTTAAAGTAAATTGGTAGTACCATATAAACTGCCCAGTAATTATTTTGTATACTAAATATTTATATGATTGATTGGTAGTAAATTGGTAGTACCAAATAAATATTTTGTATACTTAATATTTAGAAAACAATAAATATGATAGATAGCTAAACTTTAAAGAAATACTATTGAAATGAGTTACTAAAAGAGATTAGCTAAAACTCGAATATAACTAAAATTGTTAAAGAAAACTGTTGGAAATGCTATAAGCCTTCATCAACTTATATGGTATTGAACATCAATGTAATTTTGAAAATTAAAGCATATATTATACAATTTGTGTACTACGTAAATATGGTATAAAAACTAAAAATTGACGCTACCTTTACTTGATTTGACAATGTGATGTGGTCGTTGTGCATACTCTAATATTCTCGTTCATGTATTTGTATTATGATTTATACAGGGAACATAAAGAGAAAGAGAAATGAGGAATTGCCAACCCATAGTGGAGAAGAGCATGTATTTAAGGATCCAACAAATAACCATTTAATGTATGTTCTTTATGACTTTGAGCCTAAAATATAAGTTCGATGGGACACTAGATATATTACAATACTTGATAGTTCTAAACCTTTTAATAATTTTATTTTGGTAATGTATGAGTAATAATACTCTATAGTTTTTACATAGTGCACCGAAATTAGTCTTATTTGGCATTGAAGAATCTCTTCGTAGGGGCCCAATTTAAGTTCTTTGCCTTGGAATTCTACTGTTGCTGTAGTAGGTAGGTTCCTCATTTTGTTTTTTTTTTTTTTTGAAAATCTCTTTTAAAGTTTATGATATAGGATTAGTTTAGATCGGATTTAATCACATTCGGACCTATTCGTAAAAAAACTTGAATATAATTTTCTTTGTGCGCACTAATTCATCACTATCAATGGAGCTCTGATTATCAAGATTGATATGGCAAAGGCTTATGATAGGGTTGAATGGAATCTTCCGATCGAGATTCATAGATGCCTTGGAATTAGAGATTTATTTTGTTTCTCATCTTATGTATGCAGATGATTTACTTGTGTTATGGTGGATAATTATATCATGGATTGCTAAATCACCAATGAAAGCTGGTATGGTTTGAAATTAACTGCCCTAAATCTTCCATTCATCTAATAAAAATGTTACAAATCTCCAAACAAAGCCGCGTGTAGACAAAACAGTTAATTAAAATAAAGGCAACGAAAAAAAGTAGGAAAGAGTAAAACTTCATCCCAAGCTTCCAGGTCTCATTATCCATGTTAAAAGTTACAATATGACTAATAAAAACATAAAAATGAATTGTGGAAATCCTATAATCCATAGTTTTGAAATGAAATTTCAAATTCAGAAATAAGATTGTATTACTCTATTTTTTATGCACATGATAATTTGTTATCCAAATAAGAATCTAGGTCGAAATTCTTGATTTTTGGTGTTTGCAATGGAGCTCATTTGGAAAAATAGAAACAATGTTTTGCACTATCAAATCAAATTAAATTTGTAACTTCAATATATTCTCTGCTTCTTTTTCCATGTTTGATTTTAAAATTTTAATGCATTTTGATTACCAAAAAAAAAAAATTGTAGAAATATAAAGTATGATAATCATAAGGCATGCAAAACTGAAGGATCCTATCTTTATATGGCGGGATTTGCTAATCAATCATGGTTTTTGGTCTCCAGAATTTCCTCCGGATAATAATTCACTCCAACATAAATTACACTAATTATTTGATATGTGGAGTTAATCACAAAATTCTTCTCGACAATTTTGTGAGTCTTAATGTTTTATATTCTTGCATATGTTCTGATAGTAGATAATAATATTTTTCAACATTACGCGTTATCTATGTCCAAGTCCAGTTACTTGATTAATTATTAAGGTTAACTATAGGTTCAATATGATAGACATGAGGAATTTTATCAATCCGATTTGATAAAGATTCAATTGCATTTAACTCCATTATTTGAAAAGTGTTAATTAATACCTCTTTGGTTTCCTTGATTTATCGAGCAGTGGTAGAACTATTGATATACCACCACTAATATTATCAAAAAATTTACTAGCCATACCTTTAGCTTGCATATGATTCGAGAGGGAATGAAGAAATATTTATCACATTCTTCAACTATGACACATTTAAATCATGTTGATCATGACGGGATTGAATATGCAATTTTAGGGAAAGAAAAATTGCATATTGTAAAAATATTATTATTGGCACATATATCTTATTTGAGTGAAAATTTATGGTACATATCATGTAATCATTTCACCATTATATGTTATCCGAAGAGTAGTTGAATCACAATCTTTTAATTTTTTTTTCCAAAGGAGTAATCTTATTTATATAATTTATATTCAAATTTGTTGGTATAATCACTAGACACATAACCATTTAAAGAATTGAATGACAAGAATGGATCGAAATTACCAAAAATATTTTAATTAATATGGATAGAATTGTTTTGACAAATATAGATAATTTCATTTACTATATTAAACTAAATATGATTCTTCTTAATGCTTAATCTGGATTGTACATTCTTTGTATTTCCATCTATATATTAATAATTACATGTCTAAAAGTTAAAGTATTTAGTAAATATTTACGAAGTGAATTTGACATTATGAGCTTGGATTATTGGTAGAATATAATAAAACTTTTTATTTACTTATCGAGTTTTTGTCATTAAAAAGGCGAATTGACCTTTTTCTTTGGACAAATTTTTAATTGAAATGTGATATTGGGCTAAATTAATTGAGTGGAGTTTGGAGATTGGGCTCTAAGTATTTTGGGCCTTGAATGTAATTTAGTTGGGTTGGGATTGAGTGATGGGTTATGTGGTTAGATTTAGGTGGGCGAATTGGAATTGGGTCAATTTAAATGCAGGTAATTTAATTTGGGCTTTAGTATTATTAGGCCTTTGTCTTTTGGCCTATATTATTTGGATTGATTTAAATTTGTTAGTTTGGTAATAGATTTGGGGTTAAGTGTATGTGACTTTTGGACCAAGACTGAAATTAAATTTGGACTTGAAAGTTATTTGACCGAAAACGTTTTAGACTATAAGACTTTGGACTTAAATTAGTTTAAAAATAACTATTAATCATAATTATTCAAATTAATTATGTGAATCAGTTAGTGTTGGACGTAAACATATATGTATATATACATTAGTTCTACAATAGTTAATTGAGTAAGTAATTTAATGGACTCAATTGGAACTAAATTTAACTTGGAAATCATTGGACCCTTAATTGGACATTTGAATTGCATTAAGGTTATAATTAAAGTAATTCAATTAAGTATTAATTTACAGTTATTTAACTACTAATGATTATTAGTTTAATGGGGGATTCTAGGGTGCCGTCACGTCATGTGACGTTAGTTTATTTTAGACAATTAGATTCAAACTATATAATCACAACCACTTAAATTATTAATATAAATAAAATCAAAATATAATAAATAAACTGATTACCTGTTTAACCTGTAAATCAGAACAATTAATAATAAACCTAAGTTACTAAACTCCTCTTCATCGCCCCTCTCTCTCTCTTGCAAATCACTCTCTGCCATAATTCATCCGTTTTTTCCTTCATCTAGCGTGGCAGCGTTGTCTCATTCATCCTCCGCCGCCACCCACCACCTACTTGACGCAGCGGTGCCGCCCCTTGCCGGAATCCATATTCTTCATCAATTTACTGAAATTTAGGTATGTTTTGCAAACGTTTTCTTATTACCAACTGAGATTTTTTTATTAGTATTGAAATTTCTATTTGCTAATTTAGGGTTTAGAATTAGAGGCATATTTGTAGTGGATAGGAGCGAAACAAAATAAGATTTTGTTTCTTCAATTACTCTACTAATTAGTTTTTCTTGTTGATTTGATTAAGTTAGCTGTTCTCCAAATAAGTAAACTTTTGAGCTAGGGCCAAGAAATTGATTGAGATATTATTATGATAAGAAAACTTGTGATTATGCAATAATAATGCCTAGTAGACTTATCACTGAACCTAGAGACTGTGCATGTCTAAAGCATTGATAAGCTATTCAAGGCTCACATCCGAATGGTTAGTTTACCTGAGCACCAATTAGTATGCTAATATCAAAAGTATTTTCTTCCCATGTTAGCTTAGCTTTGAACTATTGATGTTAAAGCACTACACTATATGCTCGGTTTTTTAACGTTGGACTAAGGTTTCTTGCATTATTCAAAATAATCTCTTAGCAATACAGCGCAATTTTAAGTAGGTACTTGTAGAGAGTAGAAATATCTGCAATCTAAAAAGTTGTCCTGTTACGAGTTTAATTGTCTAGAATATGCAAATGATGCAGAGAATTCTTTGTTGAGCTCTTATTTGAACTTTTTTTTATCATATGTCTTAAAATAATATGCAATAAGATAGGTTCCACAATCCTTTTACTCAGAATATCTGAGAAAGTTTACCGATGTTCTATCTAATCTTGGTTTACCCAGTTGACATCGAATCTTAACTGAATGCAAACACTCAATATCTTCAAATACTATAAACTTGATATATCTCACTTTGGCATAGTGTCATGTTTTCGTTCATGGAAAGATGCAAAATATTTGAATTTGACTCAATATCTATTCCACATTGTTAGCATAGCATAGCAAATAAGAAAAATTGGAACTCCTTTTCTGGACCCTTTCTCATATCAATTTTAAGGTCTCTAAGTGTTTAGCTTGGGCATATTTGTACCCATAGTACCCATAGTGCATATTTCTTGCAATTTTTTGGAAATGAAAAATAATTTTTTGGGCATCTAGAGTTCTTTTCTGAGTTGTCTGATACTGCAATCTATTATGTTGTGTGGTTTGTGCTTTAAGCAATATAATTTAGAATCTTTGAGCTGGTAAAACTCTTCGTTTCTGGTTTAACTAGTTTAGTATTGCTTATTTCTAATTTTCTTAAGTTATTAGTTATATAGTCATAGAAGTTCAACTACTAAAAAATTGTTATACATAGAGGATTCAACCATTTAATTAGAATATAAAAGAGAGACGAATTACATTTGATAGTCCAAATCCGACCACTCTACACAATATTGTCGAGGTACCCCGAAATGATTGGTCATAATGCGTGAATAGGTATCCCAGCCAAGAGTTATGCTCTTCCAAATATTGGAAGTTTGCAACACATTGGTGTTACTTGGTGAGCTCATAAAAGTTTAAGTGCACGGTTTGATCTCTTTATTCTTCAACATACATCGTCTACATAATACACCCACCTTCTACATTAGATGTTTCATACTGGTGCTAAATTCATGGAAGACGAAGATGGTTTCAAAGATGAATCAAAAGATGGTAACGAATTTCATCAAGATATCGGTGGAAGTGTAAAACCAAATGATCAACTTTCTAGCATTGTGGACAGGTTAGATAGACTCGAGAAGCTTAACAAAGGTTTCGGTGAATGTGTAACATCGATGAAAGCAAACGCAATTCCATTATAATTAATAAGTTGTTCTAGCTAGTTTTGATTCTCTTTGTTGTCTGTAATTAGCTACCGCAATGCAACTTGCTTATAAAACATAAACATGGTTTTTCATTTTCATACTTGGAAGATGCTTTTTGTCGCGAATCCAATTAGCAATAGCAATCAAATTCTAACATCAAGGTGGATGACTCTTCGTTGATCCCAAAATTTACGAAGTCTATAGGCTGAATCAATGCATCAACACTAAGTTTTTCTATGAAGACTTAATACAAACAGGTTATGTGCATACCATATTCATTTATTTATTGTGCACAGGAATCATTAGTCAGGTAAATTAAGAATTTGTGAATGAAAATTAAGAAGAATTTAAAAAAGAATGAATCACCTTAATCAATCTAATCCAAGACTTTGTGTTGCCTCAATTTCGTGAAAGTATTGAGCCCTAGAAATAAAATTTGATCGTTGTAAGTTTGGTTAAGGGAGAATAGCTAATTTTCTATGAATGGATAGAATTGCAATTTTTTTAAACTTAATAGTTCCTAAATGTATAAAATCCTAAATGTATAAAATCAAATTATTTCTCAAGAGAAATAAAGAAAAAAATCGTGAAAATTGCTTTTTTGGTATCATAGGATAGGCTAACTTGCATTTTTGGTACCATTGTATATGAAAATGCAAATTTGGTACCATAGGATTATGATATGTTTTCATTAAAATTTTGGTACCAAATTTAATTTTTCTACAAAGTTAATGTCAATTTACACCTATAAAATACATAATATTCAATTTACCTCTTGTTGGATGAAGATGAAGATGAAGTGCAAAGAAGATAAGAAGATAAGGGAAGGTTTTGATGATTTCCAAAACGTCAAAATCAGCTAAGTATGGAAAACTTAGTTCCCTTAGAAGAATTTTGAACAAGTAAAGAAGACATCAGAAGAGTTCAAAGTTCAAAGCCCAGAAGACTACTGATCTCATGCTGAAACAGCAATCAGAAGGGTAGACCATCAGCTGACTCAAATCAGATTAGTTCAGTATTTGATCAGCAGAGTTGTATCGATCAGCAGAGTAGAAGAGATCATGAGATAGTTCAACGGTAATAAATGCACTTGGTGTAATTAATGCTGCAAGAGAAGGGTAGTAATGGCAAATGATTGAAGAATATTCTCGGATCAGCATGGTGCATTTAATGCAGCAACAGGTAAGTACAACAGAAAAAGTACTGTAGCAGGGAGTCGTTCTGAAATTGGGCTAAGGCTATGGATTTGAAGTGTGATTTGCTTCAACGGTCATATTTTTAAATCCAAGTATAAATATAGCTGATTTCGAAGAGAGAGACACACAACAAAATTCTGAGATTTCGTTTTTGAAGCAGAAACGTTTTCTAAGTCTCAAGATGCTCAAACAGTTCACTCGTCTGGTGGAAATCATCTGTTGACAGAAACCCAGTTGAAGAAAATAGAAAAATACATTCTGAGTGATTTTGTATTTAGCTGAGTGTTGTGAGAAGATTAAATCCGTCTTTGTGAGTGATTTAACTTCAGAGGATAGGTTTTCTAAGTGATTTCCTATTTCGAGCTTATAGCCTTTTCATTTGTTGTCTAGGTATAAGTGGAGAAATATTGTAAACTATGTGTTTATAGTATAACCCAGAATCTAAGTGATCTGGAAGAGTGGACTAAAGGATTTTTATCCATATAACAACTATAAAATTTCTTGGTGTTATTCTTGCATTTAAGTTTTTTTGCATATTTCAAACTTGCATAAGTTTATACCTTGAATTATTTTGAAAGATTTTAAAGGATTTTTTAACTGGGGATAAAATCTTTTAAAGTACTTAGTTTACTTGTGAAAAATAATTTCAAACATCCGCTGCAAGTATACTCTTGAAAAACTAATTTGCTGTAATCAGCTAAGTTGTTATAAGATAAGTGGTTACTCTGCTGTTCATTCACGATCAGCAAAGTCAGCTTAATGATCTTCATAAGCTTAGTCTGCTGACAGACGACTGAAAAGTTTTTAAGTCTAAAAATTTACAGAGGTCTATTCACCCCCCCCCCCCCTCTAGACCTCATCTGACCACTTGGGACCAACAAGTGGTATCAGAGCAGGTGGTTCATTAGAATCAGCTGCCTGATCAACAAGCTTGATCCAAGTGTTTTTCAAAGGTTTTCAAAACTTTTCAAAAGAGCATCTTTTTGAAAAATTAAAAATTTATCAGCCATGTTCCTCACATTGCTGGTATGTCTTTTGAAGACTGGAAAATCAGGATAGAGATTTTCCTGGCTGCTTATAATGATAACATGTACACATGCATCATAAAAGGTCCATTCAGATTCACCAAGACGATAAAGATAAATGAAGTTGATACCGTGGTGGAGAAAGATCTTCATGAAATGACTCCAGAAGAAATAAAGCTTTTCAATTTGGATAAGGTCGGAAGATTTATCATGACTAAAGCCCTGGATAATGATCGGTTTGACAAGGTCAAGCATTGCAAAACTGCAAAGGAAATGTGGGATAAAGTCAGAGATATGAGCGAAGGAAACGACGCCATTAAAGAGCATCAGCTGAGTGTTGCTCTTGAAAAGTTGGACAACTTCAAAATGAAATCTGGAGAGACCATTGATCAGATGGATACCAGGTTCACCAGAACACTCAATGAAGTTCTAAAGTTGGGAAAAACCTTTACTGACAAAGAAATTATAGTCAGAGTACTAAAGCCTTTACCTCCTAAGTTCAACATGAAGGTGATAGCAATGGAAGAATCAAGAGATTTGGGAAAGATCTATCTTACAGAACTGTTCTCCGTACTCAAGGCTTATGAGTATAAACTGCCTAGAATTGGAATTGAAGAAACTTCAACTTCAGGACCTACATCTGCCTTAGTTGCTGCTGAAAATCCAAGAAGACCAGCACAGAGAAGTAAAGAAGTGGACTCATCTGATGAAGCCACATTACTCAACAAAAAGGAGTACACAACTGGAGATGTAGCATTGCTGCTGAACAATTTCAAGAAGTTCTACAAGAGAAAAATGAAGAACAAATACAACAATGCTTCTACTTCTAAACATAACTTTTCTTCTCAAGGTAAAGATGATTATAAAGCCAAACTAATGTGTTATAACTGCAGGAAATTGGGACACTTCATCAAAGATTGTCCATATCCAAAAGCAGAAAAATACACTGAAGAAGAGAAGAAAATCAGAAAAGAAAGAAAGCATCAGAGAGGCAAGGCAATGATGGCTGAAGCAGAAAAGTTGACTGCTGTCTACTCGTCTGATTCAGATTCAGACACGTCTGATGAAGAATCTTTTGATGAAGAAAAACCTGCCCCCCTTTGCCTGATGGCCAAGGAATCTGATGACTCTGAGGATGAGGTAACCCCTCTTGATAATGAATTATTTAATTCATTTGAACAACTGATGCTTAACAATACTACTATTGCTGAAGCATATAAAAAGCTTAAGGAAGAGATGATATTGCTAAAAGAGCAAAATATTTCACTGAAACTCACAGCTGAAAAGCCAAGAGAATCAGCTGAATATAAACAGCTTGAGCAAGAACATGAATCTCTGAAAGCTGAATGTGAAGTTTATAAGGGTAAAATCATGGAACTTGAAAAGGTTATTGAGTCTCATGAGAAATCATCTGTTGCATCCACTCACATGTCTAGTAAACAGAAGATGCCTTTAGAACAGGATAAGTTAGAATTGAATCATACTGAAAAATTTATATCTGCTGACAATAGTAAGGTCATTCTGTATGTTCAAACTAATAAACCTGCTTCACCTGAGAAAGAATTAAAGGAGAAGAAATGTCCTAAGGCTAAAAAGAGCAAAGAGCCTAGTGTAGGAAAACAGACCAGTAAGACCAAACAGCAGAGTCCTAAGAAGTCTGCTGATAAAGTTAAACTGAATCAGACTAGTGGTAAAACTAAATCGTCTGTTAATGAGCAAACATCTAGTAAACCAAGGAAGCATAAGAATAAGAAAAATCAAAATTCTTGGTATGGAAATGAGTCTTATTATGTGCAACCTGCTGCATACCCTCCTATGTATCATGCACCTCAATTTCCAACTTACTATGCACCTTACCCTGCTCATCCAATGCATGCATACCCTGCTTATCATGCACCTTACCCTGCTTATGAACATTATTCTTATCATACTGATCATCAACATGACTTATCTGCTACTTATGATAAAGATGAAACTGTTCATGCTCATGTCAAAACTCAGAAGCCTAAGAAGCCTAAGACATCAACATTGTTGGTCCCAAGTGGTCAGATGAGGTCTAGAGGGGGGGGGGGGTGAATAGACCTCTGAAAATTTTTGAACTTAAAAACTTTTCAGTCTTCTGTCAGCAGACTAAGCTGATGAAGAACAGTAAGCAGACTAGTCTGATCGTGAACAAATCTTGAACAGACGACTGACCACTCTTCTTACAATGACTTAGCTGTTTTTCAGCAAAACAGTTTTCCAAGAGTATACTTGCAGCGGATTATTTAAAAGTGTTTTTCACAACTAAACTAAGTTCTAAAAAGATTTTATCCCCAGTTTTCAAACTCCTTATAAAATCTTTTGTTTGATTCAAAGTGATTAAAATGCAAGCTTTAAAATATGCAAGAAAACTTTAAATGCAAGATAACACAAAGAATTTTTATAGTGGTTATATGGATAAAAATCCTTTAGTCCACTCTTCCAGATCACACAGATTCTGGGTTATACTATAATCACAAAGATTACAATATTTCTCCACTTACACCTAAACAACTAATGAGAAGGCTGTAAGCTCACAATAGGAATTCACAAAGAAAACCTATCCTCTAAAGTAGAATCACTCACACAGATGGATTCTCACTTCGCACAACACTCAGCTATTACAAAATCACTCAGATAATGTTTTTCTGATTTCTTCAACTGGGTTTCTGTCAACAGATGCCTTCCACCAGACGAGTGAGCTGTTCGAGCTTTTGAGACTTAGAGAAATTCTGCTTCAAAATTTCGATCTCTGATTGTTGTTGTGTGCGGCTCGATTTGAAATTCAGCTCTATTTATACATGGAGATGATATTATGACCGTTGAAGGCAAGTCACAAATCAAATCCATCCTTCAGCTCTTTTTGAAACGGCTCCCTGCAGCATTCCGTACTGTGTACAGTACCTTTCTGTCCATCGCATTTAATGCTGCATTTAATGCACTCTGCTGATCCGAGGATATCTTCAATCATTTGCCATTACTACCCTTCTCTTACAGCATTTATTACACCAAGTGCATTTATTACCGTTGGACTAATCTCTTGACCTCTTCTACTCTGCTGATCAAAACGACTCTGCTGATAGATACTCTGCTGATCAAATACTGAACTCATCTGATTTGACTCGGCTGATGATCTACCCTTCTGTTCGCTGATTCAGCAAGAGATCACTAGTCTTCTGAGCTTTGAACTTTGAACTCTTCTGATGTCTTCTTTTACTTGTTCAAAATTCTTCTAAGGGAACTAAGCTTACCATACTTAGCTGATTATGATGTTTTGGAAATCATCAAAACCTTCCCTTAATTACTTGTCTTCTTTCATCTTCATCTTCATCCAACAATTTCCCCCTTTTTGATGATGACAAAACTCCAGCTAAGTACCTGTACCTAAACTAAAGTTTTGATCCTCAAAAATTTCTGAGATAGAAATGATGTGTTGGAGTCAAACTTGCAATTTTATAGATAATGAACTGATTACATTTTACAAGTTGAAAGATGAAAAGTACAGAATACTTTAAAAGATTACAAGGATTTTTAATATAAAGAAAATCTAGCCAAGGCTAGTCTTCTGTCTTCTTTTCTTCCTTGTCTTCTTTCTCAGATTCTTCTTCAGATAATTTAGAAGTCTCAGCTTCCAAATTTTCAATGAATCTTTTCTTCAGCAGCTCTAACTTCCTTTTCTTGACATCTGGATCAAGCTGTTCTTCAGCTGAATCTTTGGCAGCAGCTAGTTCTTTGTCTGACTTGGCTTTTGCTTCAGATTCTTCCTCTTCAGCTTGGTCTTCTTCTTCTGTTATTCTCTTATCTGTTGGTCTGCTTGATTCTTCCATATTTTTAGCAGTCTCACCAGCAGATTCTTCTAACACTTCAGTTGCTTCATCTTGGTTGTCTTCTTCCTCTTCAACAGATCTTCTGACTCTTTCATAGGAAGTTCCAACTCTCATCTGTCCAAATATCCTTTCTTCCCCCTTTTTGTCATCATCAGCAGGGACAGGTGGATATTGTGGTGCAACTGGTGTAATTAGAAGAGAATCACATAGAAGTTTGATGTTCTCCTCCATTGCATTGATCTGAGCTTGCTGTTTAAGTTGATTGGCTTTGAATGCTCTCATCTCCTTGAGCAGATCTTCTTCTTGATCACCTAATTGGATTTGAGTTCCCAGAATCCAATTTGATGAAGCCTTGAAGTCGTTCATCATGTTGCCCATGACTTCATCTTCTGCTTGGAGTGCCAATTCAACAGTCTGTTCAATGTTTTTCCAACCTTCAGTGGTGCTTTGTGTCCTTCTCCTTAGTATATCCATATCCTGACATATAGATTGTACATTCTGAGCAGTATCTTTCATTAAATCAGTAGGAACAGCAGCAGCAACCTTCTGAAGAGGTTGATGAACAGCAGCTAACACTTCTGCTTTTAACTCTTCTTTCATCTCCTTCATGGATTTGGTAAACATTTGATGAATGGAGTCTAACAGATTTGTCTCTGTTGTAGCAGCAGGTGTTTCTTTGGTAAGTTGCTCTGTTGGTTGAATTGTCAGTGCAAGAGACTGATCTGCTGAGCTATCAGCAAGGCTTGGAGTGCTTTCCTTCTCCTTAGCCTGATCATCTCCTTTATCAGCAACTTCTTTCTCATTTAACTGATCTGCTGGAGTTTCTTCTTCCTTCTTTGATTCATCAGCAGCATCAGACTTATCATCCTGCACTTTGTCTTGATCAGATGGGTCTGAAGTACCCTCAATTTGCTTTGGTTGATCAGAAGACTTGTCTTTTTCTTCATTAGCAGGTGATATTATCTTCTTGACAGTTTCAACTGTCTGCATCAGTCCTTCATTGTCCACTGCAGACCTGTTACAAATCCAAGTAAAGTTGTCAAGAGGAATAAAAGTAGTTGTTGGTTCCTCTGGCAGCTCTTCATAGGGTTTGATGTTTGGTCCATAGACAATGTGCTTGATGTTAGGAAGTGGGACCAGTGAGCTTGGTTGTCCCCTTAACTTCCTTGCTTTCTTGGCCCAAAGCTCCATTGCTTGAGCAATAGCCAGCTTAATAGATCTTTCTTTGAGATCTACTGAGTCATCAAAATCCTCAGAAATGGATGCAAAGATCTTCTTGGCCTCTTCCTTGACTATGTGACATATCCTCATCCTTAACCTGTCCAGAAAGAATTCTGAATCAAGTGCTTGAATAAGTGAATTTGTCTCAAGCCATTTCAATACCCAATCTTCTGTAGCCTTGAATTCTTTCCACTTGGCCATTTCAGCAGGACTCTTTGTTAATCTGAATTCTCTCCATCTGTTGTATTTAATCTTTTCAGAGTGGAAGAGTGTCAGACGGTTGACTCTTTCATTTTCAGCATCTAGTCTTCTGAGAAATTCTTCAAAAATTGCAGGGTCTTCCCTGACAATTTCAAGAGATAATCTTATTTCTTCTCTTCTCTTTTCCTTAATTTTAGGTGCAGGCATAGCTGGTATTGGTTTATTTGGATCTCTTTGCTCACCAATAACTATCCCACCAGTACGCTGAGTACCATGAGCATCCTTGATGCTTGCTTCAATGACAGCAGCCAACTCTGCTGCCTCAAAAGCATCTCTCTGCTCTTGAGTCATTTTGCTGGCTTCTTCTTCCAGCCTTTTTAACTCTAGGCTTTTCAGCCTATCTTCTTCTGCTTTCTCAGCAGCAATCCTTTGCTTTTCAGCAGCGTCCAGTCTCATCTTCTCTGCAGCAGTCACATAAGTTGAGGTTTTGCCAATCCTCTTTCTTCTAGATTCAGGGCTCTCAACTGCTTGGATAGGTGTTGCAGCAACTGGAGTAGGATGTATCAACAGAATTTGTCCCTCTAATGGTGTACTAGTCTGCTGTTCCTTTTCTACATCAGCAGATAGTGCAGCAGTTGAGGCTTCTGTTGTTACTTCAACTGTAGGAACACTTTTAGGCTCAGTAGTAGCAGCCTTAGTAGCTTCAACAACTGGTTCTTCAACATTTAATGGCCTTTCTGCTTCAGTTGTTGTCTTTCTTACAGTTTCAACAGGCTCTTCAGAGAAGGTGACCTTTCTCTTAGCCTTTGACTTAGGAATTTTCTTGACAGCAGGGGGGTTGGCAGTAGGAGGTCCCCTTGCTTCACTCCTAGTCCTTAGTCTCTTCAATCTTTGAAGTGGAATTTCCTCTTCAGATTCAGTTTCTTCAGAGGATGACCCTGTCTTCATATTTTCAATTTCAACAGTGAAGTCATCTACCACCTTCTTAGAGACTTCAATTTCAGGTTCTGCTGATCCAGCCACAACAGCAGACTGTGCTGTTGGCTCAGCAGACTGACTAGTCTGACCTTCCTTCTTGCTCTTCTTAGAAGGGGTCTTCTTGGACTGTTTGGAGGCTTTTCTCTTTGGTTTTTCCACCAGTTGCCTCACTGGTTCGTAGAGTTTGAACTCTTTGCTTCCATGGGTTTGCTTTCCTCCACCCATAGGACATTGTAGAGAAGCAAACAAATTACTCAGCAGAATGGCATGAGAATGCCTTTTGTCACTTAACAGCTCATAAACATGAGCAGCCCAGTTCACTTTCATCCCATAGTAGATGCATATCATGGTGTAGAGTCTTTTCCTTGGCAACCCATCCAAAGAACCCGTAGCACAATCCATAACCTTTGCTATGATATCAGCAAATCTTTGGTATTCATCCTTCAGCTGGGTCTTCATCAAAGTCCCAGTCATCTTCTCTCCCTTCTTAGCACAAATTTCCCAAAATTCTTCTTCTTTTTCTGACCCTAACGAGGTCACATCTCCTCCCTTGTCTGTCAGCTTATAAACTTCATTAAGAACAGCAGCAGATACAGCGATTTTCTTACCACCAATGACAGCAGTCATAACAGTGTCATCATCGTTGAATTTTCTGGTCAGGTAGAAGTGGTAGACATCCTCTAAGTAGACTCTATCTTCGTGAGCCTCCAAAACAGGAACCAATGATGCTTCTTTGATCTTTACCAGTAGAGAGCGCATCAAATCGGTGCCAGAGAAATGAAATTTGCTGTAGTTGAAGTATCTTCCCTCAACAATCTTGTCCATTTTCAAGGATTTGAGAGTAGATTCTGCAAAAGAACAGTGAACTTTCGAAGCAGTAGGGTTTGAGAGTTAGAGGGTTTGAGAGTTTTTGAGTGCGTAAGATGACTATTCTGTTCAGATCGGATTTTATAGGTTTCCTTTTGATTTGGTTTTCGTGATTTATCTAAACCGTTGATCTAATCTGACAGTTTTTAATCGTGCGGATGAGAGTCGCGGATTTCAATTTTATTATTTTAATGTCAGATGGGCGGGAAACTCTATCGACACTAATCTGTTTACTTATAAAAGCGTGTTTCTAAAGATACGTTTTATGACCATGCTTATATAAGATATCAGATGAGTAGAGTTTAACTTATCTGACAGACGAGTGATCTGTTATCTGATATTACTAGAGAATGCCAATAGCTAGTAATCTTCCTCTGCTGTTTGTCAATCCAGCAAGATAAAATAATCTTCAATCTTCAAGAATTAAGAACACGTCTTCTTGATACACTTAACTTCAACTAACTGACATTAACAGATTTCATCTTTTAGAGCAGAAGTACCGCTAGTCTTACACGTTCCCCCTGTCTTTAAGAATTCATGAGTTAACTAGTCTGTTGAGAGTTAATTCTTGAATAAAATAATCTGATGACTAAGCTGTTGAACTCCAGTCTTCTGATGAGTTCCCCCTCAGCTTATGCATCCAGGTTAAGTAATCCTAACTCAGCTCTTAGAGTTGAGAACCTTGCTTCACTTAGAGGTTTGGTGAAGATATCAGCAATCTGATTATCAGTATGAACATACTCAATCAAAACATTGCCTTTTTCAACATGATCTCTAATGAAATGATGTTTAATCTCAATATGTTTAGTCCTTGAATGACTTGTAGTGTTCTGAGTAAGTGAGATTTCACTTGTATTGTCACAGTAGATTGGAATTCCACTGATCTTGATGTTGTAGTCTTCTAGTTGATGCTTCAACCAAAGTATCTGTGCACAACAAGCTCCAGCAGCTACATATTCAGCTTCAGCAGTAGATATAGAAACTGAGGTTTGCTTCTTACTCATCCATGAGATCAGACGACTGCCTAAGAACTGACAGGCACCTGTTGTGCTCTTTCTGTCAATCTTGCAGCCAGCAAGGTCTGAATCTGAATAGCCAACTAGTTCATATCCAGATTCTCTAGGATACCACAATCCCAATTCTTGAGTGCCTTTAACATACTTCAATATCCTCTTGGCAGCTAAGAGATGAGATTCTTTGGGGTTTGATTGAAATCTTGCACAGACTCCAACTGAGTACATTATGTCAGGTCTGCTTGCTGTTAGATACAACAATGAACCAATAATGCCTCTATATTTGGTTATGTCCACTGATTTGCCATCTTCATCTTTATCCAAACGAAGACTTGTAGACATAGGAATGGTAGCTGTTGAGCTAGTTTCCATACCAAATTTCTTGAACAGATCTCTTGTGTATTTTGCTTGGCTGATGAATATCCCATCAGGCAACTGTCTAACTTGCAATCCAAGAAAATAGTTAAGTTCACCCATCATGCTCATTTCAAACTTATTCTGCATTAGCTTGGAGAACTTATCACACATCTGTTGGTTAGTTGAACCAAAAATAATATCGTCCACATATATTTGCACAAGTAATATATGATTTTCCCATTCAATTGTTAACAAGGTTTTATCTACCTTACCTTTACGAAATCCTTTAATTAAAAGAAAATCAGATAGGGTATCATACCATGCTCTTGGAGCCTGTTTCAGTCCATAAAGGGCTTTCTTCAGACGATATACTTTGTCCTCTTCTTGATAGACTTCAAATCCTGGAGGTTGTTCAACATACACTTCTTCTTGCAATTCTCCATTTAGAAAAGCAGACTTCACATCCATCTGATAGACAGTGAAGTTCTTGTAAGCAGCATAGGCTAGAAACAGTCTGATTGCTTCAAGTCTTGCTACTGGTGCAAAAGTTTCATCAAAGTCAATTCCTTCTTCTTGACAATAACCCTTGGCCACTAGTCTTGCTTTGTTTCTGGTGACAACACCATCTTCATTCATTTTATTTCTGAAAACCCACTTAGTGCCAATTACTCTTTGATGACTTGGTCTAGGAACTAAGTACCAGACTTCATTCCTTTCAAATTGATTCAACTCTTCTTGCATAACTTCTATCCAGAAGGAGTCATTTAGAGCTTCTTCAATTTGCTTGGGCTCTATTTGAGATAGAAATGTGACAAACATAGCATCTTGTGCAGCTGCTCTTCTTGTTTTCACTCTATCTAAAGGATCACCAATGACTAACTCAGGGGGGTGATTCTTGAGCCATCTGAGATCAGGTTGCAAATCAGGATGTTGTCCACTGTCTTGATCTTGCAACACTACTGTTGGAGTTCCAGTAGTAGTCCGTTGAACATTTGCCGTCTGTTGAACAGTCTCTGGTCTGTCAGCTGTTCGCAACTCGTCTGTTAGACAATCGGCACTGTGATTATGAACAGCACTTGAGTTAGCAGCTGAACATAGATTAGGTAGTATGATGGGAACATATTCTTCATTTCTTCCAACGTCTAACTTCTGTAAATCAGCAGACAGATCTTGATTTACACTTTGATTCTTTTCAGAAGATTGACTTGGCTCATCAAATACTACATGGATAGATTCTTCTATTAGTAATGTTCTTTTGTTAAAAACTCTATAAGCCTTACTAACAGATGAGTATCCTACAAAGACAGCTTCATCAGCCTTTTCTGCAAATGCAGTAAGGTGATTTTTCCCATTATTCAATACAAAACATTTACAACCAAAAATCTTAAAGTAATGAATGTTTGGTTTTCTATTGTTCCAAACTTCATATGGAGTCTTGTTCTGATTTTTGTTGATCATACATCTGTTTTGGGTGAAGCATGCTGTGTTTGTTGCTTCTGCCCAAAATCTTTGAGGCAGCTTAGCTTCAGCTATCATGGTTCTGACAGCTTCTTTTAGTGTTCTGTTTCTCCTTTCAGCAACACCATTCTGTTGAGGGGTTCTTGCAGCAGAATACTCATGATGTATTCCCTTCATGTTACAATACTCTTCAACAGTAGAGTTTGTAAACTCTGTCCCTCTATCTGATCTGATCTTCAATATCTTAATACTCTTTTCATTCTGGATCAGTTCCATCAGATTGGTAAGATGTTCCTTGGTTTCATTTTTCTTCTTCATGAAAATCACCCAAGTATATCTTGAATGATCATCCACAACAGCTAGGCAGTATTTCTTTCCACCATTGCTGACTGGATCAATGGGTCCAAATAAGTCCATATGCAACAGCTCCAATATTCTTCCAGAAGATTGGTGCTTCTTTTCTTTGAATGATGACTTGATTTGTTTACCCTTCTGACAGGCGTCACAGAGCTTGTCTTTGCTCATGACTGCTTTTGGAATCCCTTCTACCAGATCATTCTTGATTAATCTGTTTATGGTCTTGAAGTTTAAATGATTCATCCTCTTGTGCCATAGCCAACTGACTTCACTTGGTGCAGATGCCACCAAACAAACACTTGAATTCTTGTCAGCAGAATTCCAGTCAACTATGTAGATATTTCCTTGTCGTCTTCCAGATAAAATTACCTTCTTTGTACCAATTTGTTCAACGTAGCACTTATCTGTTGAGAAGATGACTGAATATCCCTTGTCACAAAATTGACTTATGCTCAGCAGATTATATTTTAGGCCTTTAACATAGGAGACGTCAGATATCTCTATGTTTCCCTTGATTAATCTTCCTTTAGCTTTAATCTTGCCTTCTTTGCTGTCTCCAAAAGTGACTTTTGGACCATCCACAGCAACTGCATCAGTCAACTCATGTATGTTTCCACACATGTGCCTTGAACATCCACTGTCCAAGTACCAAATCTTCTCTACTTTACTCCTACTCCTAATCCTAACCTACAAAACAAAAATAAAATTGTTTTAGGTACCCTTATTGAGAGGGTCCTGAAGGATTAGTTCCACCCTTGACAACCCAAGATGTTGAAGTCTTAGGCTTCTTAGGTTTCTGAGTTTTAGGAGCATGAACAGTTTCATTTTTATCATAGTTATCAGATAAGTCATGTTGATGATCAGTATGATATGAGTAATGTTCATAAGCAGGGTAAGGTGCATGATAAGCAGGGTATGCATGCATTGGATGAGCAGGGTAAGGTGCATAGTAATTAGGAAACTGAGGTGCATGATACATAGGATGATATGCAGCAGGATGCACATAATATGACTCATTTCCATACCAAGCATTTTGATTTTTCTTATTCTTATGCTTCTTTGGTTTACTAGATGCTTGCTCAACTTGTTTAGACTTAGCTTTACCAATTGACTGGTTCAATTTAGCTTTATCAGCAGACTTCTTAGGACTCTGCTGTTTGGTCTTACTAGTCTGATTTCCTACACTAGGCTCTTTGCTCTTTTTAGCCTTAGGAGATTTCTTCTCCTTTACCACTTTCTCAGTTGAGGTAGATCTAGAGGTTTGAACATACAGAATGACCTTACTATTGTCAGCTGATATGAATTTTTCAGTATGGTTCAACTCTAGTTTATCCTTTACTAAAGGTGTCTCCTGTTTCTTAGATGTATGCGTGGATGCAACAGTAGACTTATCATGAGACTCAATAATTTTCTCAAGTTCCATGATTTTTCCTTTATGAACCTCACACTCAGCTTTCAGAGATTCATGTTCTTGCTCAAGCTGTTTATATTCAGCTGATTCTTTTGGCTTCTCAGCTAAAAGTTTCAGTGAACTATTTTGCTCTTTTAGCAGGATCATCTCTTCCTTAAGCTTTTTATATGCTTCAGCAATACCAGTATTGTTAAGCATCATTTGTTCAAATGAATTAAATAATTCATCATTAAGAGGAGTTACCTCATCCTCAGAGTCATCAGAGTCCTTTGCCATCAGGCACAGGAGAGCAGGTTTTTCTTCATCAGAAGATTCTTCATCAGACGAGTCTGAGTCTGAATCAGATGAGTAGACAGCAGCTGGCTTTTCTGCTTCAGCCATCATTGCCTTGCCTCTCTGATGCTTTCTTTCTTTTCTCATTTTCTTCTCTTCCTCAGTGTACTTCTCTGCTTTTGGATATGGGCAGTCTCTTATGAAGTGTCCCAATTTCCTGCAGTTGTAACACATCAGTTTTGATTTATAATCCTCTTTATCTTGAGAAGAAAAGTTAGGTTTAGAAGTAGAAGCAGCATGATTGTATTTGTTTTTCATCTTTCTCTTATAGAACTTCTTGAAGTTGTTCATCAATAATGCTACATCTCCAGCAGTGTACTCCTTTTTGTTGAGTAGAGTGGATTCATCAGATGAGTCCACTTCTTTGCTTTTCTGGGCTGGTCTTCTGGTGTTTTCAGCAGCAACAAGTGCAGCTGTGGGTCCTGAAGTTGAGGTTTCTTCAATTCCCATCCTTGGCAGTTTATACTCATAAGCCTTGAGTACGGAGAACAGCTCTGTTAGAGAAATCTTGCCCAGATCTCTTGATTCTTCCATTGCTGTCACCTTCATGTTGAACTTGGAAGGTAGGGCCTTCAGTACTTTGACAGTGATTTCTTTATCAGTGAAAGTCTTTCCCAGCTTCAAAACTTCGTTCAGAGTTCTGGTGAATCTGGTATCCATCTGATCAATGGTTTCTCCAGACTTCATCTTGAAGTTGTCCAGCTTTTCCAATGCAACACTGAGCTGATGCTCTTTAATAGCATCATTTCCTTCACTCATGTCTCTGACCTTGTCCCACATCTCCTTTGCGGTTTTGCAATGTTTGACCTTGTCAAACCGATCATTATCCAGGGCTTTGGTCATGATGAATCTCCCAACTTTATCAAGATTGTAAAGCTTTATCTCTTCTGGAGTCATCTCATGAAGGTCTTTCTCCACAACCGTATCTACTTCATTTATCTTTATGGTCTTTGTGAATCTGAATGGACCTTTAATGATACATGTGTGCATGTTGTCATTATAGGCAGCAAGGAAAATCTCCATTCTGATTTTCCAGTCCTCAAAGGACATACCAGCAATGTGGGGAACATGGCTGATACAATCCATTTTTCAAAAAGTTTTGATTTTTCAAAAAGATGCTCTTTTGAAAAGTTTTGAAAACCTTTGAAAAACACTCGGATCAAGCTCGTTGATCAGGCAGCTGATTCTAATGAACCACCTGCTCTGATACCACTTGTTGGTCCCAAGTGGTCAGATGAGGTCTAGAGGGGGGGGGGTGAATAGACCTCTGAAAATTTTTGAACTTAAAAACTTTTCAGTCTTCTGTCAGCAGACTAAGCTGATGAAGAACAGTAAGCAGACTAGTCTGATCGTGAACAAATCTTGAACAGACGACTGACCACTCTTCTTACAATGACTTAGCTGTTTTTCAGCAAAACAGTTTTCCAAGAGTATACTTGCAGCGGATTGTTTAAAAGTGTTTTTCACAAGTAAACTAAGTTCTAAAAAGATTTTATCCCCAGTTTTCAAACTCCTTATAAAATCTTTTGTTTGATTCAAAGTGATTAAAATGCAAGCTTTAAAATATGCAAGAAAACTTTAAATGCAAGATAACACAAAGAATTTTTATAGTGGTTATATGGATAAAAATCATTTAGTCCACTCTTCCAGATCACACAGATTCTGGGTTATACTATAATCACAAAGATTACAATATTTCTCCACTTACACCTAAACAACTAATGAGAAGGCTGTAAGCTCACAATAGGAATTCACAAAGAAAACCTATCCTCTAAAGTAGAATCACTCACACAGATGGATTCTCACTTCGCACAACACTCAGCTATTACAAAATCACTCAGATAATGTTTTTCTGATTTCTTCAACTGGGTTTCTGTCAACAGATGACTTCCACCAGACGAGTGAGCTGTTCGAGCTTTTGAGACTTAGAGAAATTCTGCTTCAAAATTTCGATCTCTGATTGTTGTTGTGTGCGGCTCGATTTGAAATTCAGCTCTATTTATACATGGAGATGAAATTATGACCGTTGAAGGCAAGTCACAAATCAAATCCATCCTTCAGCTCTTTTTGAAACGGCTCCCTGCAGCATTCCGTACTGTGTACAGTACCTTTCTGTCCATCGCATTTAATGCTGCATTTAATGCACTCTGCTGATCCGAGGATATCTTCAATCATTTGCCATTACTACCCTTCTCTTACAGCATTTATTACACCAAGTGCATTTATTACCGTTGGACTAATCTCTTGACCTCTTCTACTCTGCTGATCAAAACGACTCTGCTGATAGATACTCTGCTGATCAAATACTGAACTCATCTGATTTGACTCGGCTGATGATCTACCCTTCTGTTCGCTGATTCAGCAAGAGATCACTAGTCTTCTGAGCTTTGAACTTTGAACTCTTCTGATGTCTTCTTTTACTTGTTCAAAATTCTTCTAAGGGAACTAAGCTTACCATACTTAGCTGATTATGATGTTTTGGAAATCATCAAAACCTTCCCTTAATTACTTGTCTTCTTTCATCTTCATCTTCATCCAACAAACATCTTGGGTTGTCAAAGCTGGAACTAATCCTTCAGGACCCTCTCAATAATGGTACCTAAAACAATTTTATTTTTTGTTTTGTAGGTTAGGATTAGGAGTAGGAGTAAAGTAGAAAAGATTTGGTACTTGGACAGTGGTTGTTCAAGGCACATGTGTGGAAGCATACATGAGCTGACTGATGCTGTTATTGTGGATAGTCCAAAAGTTACTTTTGGAGACAGTAATGAAGGCAAGATTGTAGCTAAAGGAAGATTAATCAAAGGAAACATTGAGATATCTGACGTCTCATATGTTAAAGGCCTAAAGTACAACCTGCTGAGCATAAGTCAATTTTGTGACAAAGGATATTCAGTCATCTTCTCAACAGATAAGTGCTATGTTGAACAGATTGATACAAAGAAGGTTATTTTATCTGGAAGAAGACAATGGAATGTCTACATAGTCGACTGGAGTTCTGCTGACAAGAACTCAAGTATTTGTTTGGTGGCATCAACACCAAGTGAAGTCAGTTGGCTGTGGCACAAAAGGATGAATCATTTAAACTTCAAGACCATAAACAGATTGATAAAGAATGATCTGATAGAAGGGATTCCAAAAACAGTCATGAGCAAATATAAGCTCTGTGATGCATGTCAGAAAGGGAAACAAATCAAATCATCATTCAAAAGCAAGAAGCACCAATCTTCTGAAAGAATCTTGGAGCTACTACACATGGACTTATTTGGACCCATTGATCCAGTCAGCAATGGTGGAAAGAAATATTGCCTAGCTGTTGTGGATGATTATTCAAGATATATTTGGGTGATATTCATGAAGAAGAAAAGTGAAACCAAGGAACATCTTACTAATCTGATGGAACTGATCCAGAATGAGAAAAGCATAAAAATATTGAAGATCGGATCAGATAGAGGGACAGAGTTCACAAACTCTACTGTTGAAGAGTATTGTAACATCAAAGGAATACATCATGAGTATTCAGCTGCTAGAACCCCTCAACAGAATGGTGTTGCTGAAAGGAGAAACAGAACACTAAAAGAAGCTGTCAGAACCATGATAGCTGAAGCTAAGCTGCCACAAAGATTTTGGGCAGAAGCAACAAATACAACCTGCTTTACCCAGAACAGATGCATGATCAACAAAAATCAGAACAAGACTCCATATGAAGTTTGGAACAACAGAAAACCAAACATTCATTACTTTAAAATTTTTGGTTGTAAATGCTTTGTGTTAAATAATGGGAAAAATCACCTTACTGCATTTGTAGAGAAGGCTGATGAAGCTGTTTTTGTAGGATACTCTACTGTTAGTAAGGCTTATAGAGTTTTTAACATAAGAACATTACTAATAGAAGAATCCATTCATGTAGTATTTGATGAGCCAAGTCAATCTTCTGAAAAGAATCAAAACACTAATCAAGATTTGTCTACTGATTTACAGAAGTTGGATGTTGGAAAGAATGAAGAATATGTTCCCATCATACTACCAAATCTCAATTCAGCTGATAACTCAAATGCTGTTCAAAATCACAGTGCTGATTGTCTAACAGACGAGTTGCAAACAGCTGACAGACCAGAGACTGTTCAACAGACAAGAACTGTTCAATAGACTACTACTGAATCTCCAACAGTAGTGCTGCAAGATCAAAACAGAGGACAACATCCAGACCTGCAACCTGATCTTAGATGGCTCAGAAACCACCCACCAGAGTTGGTGATTGGTGATCCTTTGGACAGAGTGAAAACAAGAAGAGTTGCTGCACAAGATGCTATGTTTGCTAGTTTTCTATCTCAAATAGAGCCTAAACAAATTGAAGAAGCTCTCAGTGATTCCTTCTGGATTGAAGCCATGCAAGAAGAGTTGAATCAATTTGAAAGGAATGAAGTATGGTACTTAGTTCCAAGACCAAGTCATCAAAGGGTAATTGGCACTAAATGGGTTTTCAGAAATAAGATGAATGAAGATGGTATCGTTACCAGAAACAAAGCAAGATTAGTAGCCAAGGGTTATTGTCAAGAAGAAGGAATTGACTTTGATGAGACATTTGCACCAGTAGCAAGACTTGAAGAAATCAGACTGTTTCTAGCCTATGCTGCTTACAAGAACTTCACTGTCTATCAGATGGATGTAAAGTCTGCATTTCTCAATGGAGAATTGCAAGAAGAAGTATATGTTGAACAACCACCTGGATTTGAAGCTTATCAACAAGAAGACAAGGTGTATCGTCTAAAGAAAGCCCTCTATGGACTGAAACAGGCTCCAAGAGCATAGTATGATACCCTATCTGATTTTCTAATTAAAGGATTTCGTAAAGGTAAGGTAGACAAAACTTTGTTCACAATTGAATGGGAGAATCATATATTAATAATGCAAATATATGTAGACGATATTATTTTTGGTTCAACTAACCAACAGATGTGTGACAAGTTCTCCAAGCTCATGTAGAACAAGTTTGAAATGAGCATGATGGGTGAACTCAATTATTTTCTTGGTTTGCAAGTTAGACAGTTGCCTGATGGAATATTCATCAACCACGCAAAATACACAAGAGATCTGTTTAAGAAATTTGGTATGGAAACTAGCTCTACTGCTACTGTTCCAATGTCTACTAGTCTTCGTTTGGATAAAGATGAAGATGGCAAATCGGTGGACATAACCAAATACAGAGGCATTATTGCGTCACTGTTATATCTAACAGCAAGCAGACCTGATATCATGTACTCTGTTGGGGTTTGTGCAAGATTTCAATCAAATCCCAAGGAATCTCATCTCTTAGCTGCCAAGAGAATTCTGAAATATATTAAGGGCACTCAAGAATTGGGATTGTGGTATCCTAGAGAATCTGGATTTGAGCTTATTGGATATTCAGATTCAGACCTTGCTGGCTGCAAAATTGATAGGAAGAGCACAACATGTGCTTGTCAATTTTTGGGTAGTCGTCTGATCTCATAGATGAGTAAGAAACAGACTTCAGTATCCATATCTACTGCTGAAGCTGAGTATATAGCTGCTGGAGCATACTGTGCACAGATACTTTGGTTGAAGCATCAACTAGAAGACTACAATATCAAGATCAGTGGAATTCCAATCTACTGTGACAATACAAGTGCAATCTCTCTTACTCAGAATACTACAAGTCATTCAAGGACTAAGCATATTGAGATCAAGCATCACTTCATTAGAGATCATGTGGAAAAAGGAAATGTTATGATTGAGTATGTTCACACTGACAATCAGATTGCTGATATTTTCACTAAACTTTTAAGTGAAGTAAGGTTCTCAACTCTAAGAGCTGAGCTAGGACTACTTAATTTGGATGCATAAGCTGAGGGGGAACTTATCAGAAGACTGAAGTTCATCAGCACAGTCATCCGTTATTATATTCAAGGATTAACTCTCAACAGACTAGTTAACTTATGAATTCTTAAAGTCAGGGGGAACGTGTAAGACTAGCGGTACTTCTGATTAAAAGATGAAATTTGTTGATGACAGTTAGTTGAAGTTATGTTGTCAGAAGATCTGTTCTTAATTCTTGAAGATTGAAGATCAAATTATCTTGCTGGATTGATAAACAGCAGAGGAAGATTACTAGCTATTGGCTTTCTCTAGTAATAACAGATAACAGATCACTCGTCTGTCAGATAAGTAAAACTCTACTCGTCTGATACATTATATAAGCATGGTTATAAATCGCATCTTTAGAAACACGCTTTTATAAGTAACAGATAAGTGCCGATAGAGTTTCCCGCCCGTCTGACATTAAAATAATAAATTTGAAGTCAGCAATTCTCACCCGCACGATTTAAAAACTATCAGATTGATCTTACGGTTCATATTTATCACGATACCCCAAACTAAATGAAATGTATAAAATCCGATCTCAACAGAGTAGTCGTCTCACGCACACAAAATTCCTAAATTCTCTAACTCTCTAAGCTCTCTGTTCTCTAGCTCTCTGTTTTCTACAGATTTTCATCACTTAATCACAAAATGGAAGTTATTGAAGGAAGATATCTAAGCTATGACAAATTCTTCTTGTCTGGTTCTGATCTGATGAGGGAAATCATGAAGAAGATCAAGGAAGCATCTCTGGTACCTATTCTGGAAGCTCATGAGGGGCATGTGTATCTTGAAGATGTTGATGACTTCGACAGAACCAGAAAGATCAACAATGAAAAGACTGTTATGACTGCCACAGTTGGGGGCAAGAAGATTTGTATTTCGGCTGCAGTGTTAAGTGAAGTGTACAAACTGACTAATGAAGGAGGAGATGTGACAGGCCTTGGGTCTGTAAAAGAAGAGAAATTTTGGGCAATTTGTGCTAAGGAAGGGGAGGAGATGACAGGAACTCTGATGAAGACTCAACTAAAAGATGAGTATCAGAGGTTCGCTGACATCATTGCGAAGGTACTGGACTGCAGTACAAGTTCTTTAGATGGTTTACCTAGAAGGAGGTATTACACCATGATTTGCATCTACTATGGCTTGAAAATCAACTGGGCAGCTCATGTATTTGATCTTCTGTGTGATAAGAAGGTCAAGTATGGTATTCTGCTAAGTCATCTGTTCTTGAGCCTAGGATGTCCTTTGGGAAGTGGAAAGACTATCCATGGTAGCAAAGAATTCAAGCTATATGAGCCTGTTAGAAGTGTGGGCACCTCTAAGAGAAAGGCTCCTGCTAAGGCTACTAAGGCTCCTGCAAAGAAGAGCAAGAAGGCTGGTCAGACCAGTGCTCTACTGTTGAAGCTGGATCAGCACAGCCTGATATTGTGATACCTGAAAAAGTGATAGATGACTTCACTGATGAAATTGAAAAGATGGAGACTGGATCATCTCCAAAGAGAACAGAATCTGAAGAAGCTGTTCCTATTCAATCCAAAAAGAGAATGAGAACAAGGAGTTCTGCAAAAGGACCACCTAAACCTGAACTTTCAAAAAGAATTGCCAAGTTTAAGGCAAAAAGAAAAGTTACATTCTCTGAAGAACCAACTGAAACAGTGAGGGAGATATCAGCATCAGCAGAGAGACCAATTGTTATTGAAGAACCTGCTGCTAAGCCTGTTGAAGACTCATCTGTTGCACTGTCTGCTGATGTTAGAGAAGAACAGCAGACTAGTACAATAAATGAAGGGGATGCACTTCTTCTGCACCCTACTCATGTTGCTGCCACTCCACTTCAAACAGTGGAAAGTCCTGAAGGAAAGAAGAGAAGGACTGGTAAGATTGTGCGTCCACACCTTACTGTTGCTGAAAAGAAAAGATTAGATGAGGCAGAAAGGAAAAGGAAGGCCAAAGAAAAGGCTGAGAAAGATCGCCTTAAAGCCCTTGAGCTCAAGAGACTGGAAGAAGAGGCCAGTAAAATGACTCAAGAGCAAAGGGATGCTGTTGAAGCAGCAGAGTTGGCCGCTGCTATTGAAGCAAGCACTAAGGACTCACATGGTTCAAAGCATACTGGTGGCATTGTGATTGGTGAACAGAGAGATCCCACCGAGCCTAAACCAGTCATACCTACTCCAGCTATACAACCTAAAAGAAGAGAAGAGGTCAAACTGGCTTTGGAGATTGTCAGAGATGACCCTGATGTTTTTGAAGAGTTTATTAAAAGGTTGGATGCTGAAAATGCAAAGATCACTCGTCTGACGATGTTCAATAAAGAGAAGATCAGATATAATAGATGGAAAGATTATCGTCTGACAAAGAGCAAAGATCAAATTGAAAATTGGAAGCCCTTTGCTGATGAAGAAGCCTGGGTGCTAAAGTGGCTTGAGACAGGGTCTCATACTCAAGCACTAGACTCAGAATTCTTTCTGGACAAATTAAGACTGAGGATTAGTCACATTGTAAAGGCAGAGGCAAAGAAGATCTATGAATTTGTTCCTGAGGAGTTTGCTGAAGATGAAGACCTCAAGAAAGATCAATCAAACTGGCAGTTTCCCAGACAATGGAAACATGGGCCAGAAAGACTAGAAAGATGAAGGGGCAACCAAGCACTATGATTCCCCTTCCTAGTTTGAAACAAATTGTTTATGGACCTACTATTAGGCCATATGAAGAGCTGCCTGAGGATCCAATCTCACCGTTTATTCCCCTTGATGATTTTACTTGGATTTCTCATAGGTCTACTTTGGATAATGCAGGTTTGATGAAAACTGTTAAATCTGTTAAGAAAGTTCAACCACCTGCTGATCAGAATAAGGAGAAGGAAGGAACTTCTGATCCTGAAGATAAAACTATGGAGAAAGAAGACACTTCTGTTCCTGAAGATAAAACTAAGGAAAAAGAAGGAAATCTGACCCTGCTGATCAAACCAAAGAAAACGATGACAAGTCTGAACCAGCTGATAAATCAAAGGAAGAGGAAATCACTCCAAATCAAGCTGATAAGATTAAAGAAAAGGAGGTTACTGCTGAGCCAAATGATCAGACTAAGGAGAAGGAAAGCACTCCTAGTCAAGCTGATGAGACCAAAGAAGAAGAGACTGCTTCTGGTCCAGCAGATCAAATTACAGAAGAGACTGCTTCTGGTCCAGCAGATCAGACTGCAAAAGAGACAACTCAAACAGCAGAACAGATTACTAAGAAGGCAACTCCTGCCTTACCTCCTATTCCAACTGATATTTCTTCTCATTCATTACAGCCAAGTTTGTTGGATTCCATTTAACAAATAATTTCAAGTTCTATGAAGGGACTGGAGGAGAAGATCACTGCTAATCTTTTGACTGCCTTAAGTCAACCAACTCAACAAGCTGCAAATGTTCCAACCTCTCTGATAGAAGATACTGCTCAAAATGTGAAATCTATCTGTCAAGATATGGATGTAATCAGGAGAAGAACTCAAAGTACAGCTGCTGGTTGGAGGGAGATTACAGAAACTGTTGAGATGGCTATTCAAGCTGAGGATGAAACTCTGCAAAATATGATGAAGGACTTCAAGGCATCTACTGATATGGTTCTGGAAACTCAAATTCAATTAGGTGACCAAGGAGAAGTTGTTTTAAAGAGAATGGAGGCATTTGAGGCCAATCAGCTTAGACAACAAGCTCAACTGGATGCCATGGAAGAAAACATCAAACTTCTGTGTGAATCACTTCAAATCCCACCAGTCTTACCTAAATATCCAATCAACCCTGCTGATGATGACCAAAAGGGGGAAGATAGGGTACTTAGTGAAAAAGAAGACAGATTTGAAGACACTGAAGTACTGGGGGAATCTGCTGAAGATGAGAATGCTGATGAAGAAAATGAAGGAAACAGCAGACCAGTAGATCAGTCAAATGCAGAAGAAGCTGATAAACCTGAAGCTGAAGAAATTCCTAAGAAAACAGCAAAATCTGACAAAGAGATTGCTGCTGCCAAGGACTCAGCTGAAGAACAGCTTAACCCTTATGCCAAACAAAAGAAGTTGGAGCTGTTGAAACAAAAGTTCTTCAAAGAGTTGGAAGCTGAATCTTCCACACCTGAAGAAGAAAAAGAGGACAAGCAAGAAGACAAAACAGAAGACTAGTTTAGTCTAGGTTACTAATGCTTGAAATATTTGTAATTTACCTTGTACACATCTCATCTACCAAACTTGTAATATGTAATCTTTTCAGAATCTATAAAAAGTTCAAGTTTGAAATCCAATATACTATTTCTATCTCAAAATTTTTGAGGATCAAAACTTTAGTTTAGGTACATGTACTTAGCTGAAGTTTTGTCATCATCAAAAAGGGGGAAATTGTTGGATGAAGATGAAGTTCAAAGAAGATAAGAAGATAAGGGAAGGTTTTGATGATTTCCAAAACGTCAAAATCAGCTAAGTATGGAAAGCTTAGTTCCCTTAGAAGAATTTTGAACAAGTAAAGAAGACATCAGAAGAGTTCAAAGTTCAAAGCCCAGAAGACTACTGATCTCATGCTGAAACAGCAATCAGAAGGGTAGACCATCAGCTGACTCAAATCAGATTAGTTCAGTATTTGATCAACAGAGTATCTATCAGCAGAGTTGTATCGATCAGCAGAGTAGAAGAGATCATGAGATAGTTCAACGGTAATAAATGCACTTGGTGTAATTAATGCTGCAAGAGAAGGGTAGTAATGGCAAATGATTGAAGAATATTCTCGGATCAGCATGGTGCATTTAATGCAGCTATAGGAAAGTACAGCAGAAAAAGTACTGTAGCAGGGAGCCGTTCTGAAATTGGGCTAAGGCTATGGATTTGAAGTGTGATTTACTTCAACGGTCATATTTTCAAATCCAAGTATAAATAGAGCTGATTTCGAAGAGAGAGACACATAACAAAATTCTGAGATTTCGTTTTTGAAGCAGAAACATTTTCCATTTAGAAAAGCAGACTTCACATCCATCTGATAGACAGTGAAGTTCTTGTAAGCAGCATAGGCTAGAAACAGTCTGATTGCTTCAAGTCTTGCTACTGGTGCAAAAGTTTCATCAAAGTCAATTCCTTCTTCTTGACAATAACCCTTGGCCACTAGTCTTGCTTTGTTTCTGGTGACAACACCATCTTCATTCATTTTATTTCTGAAAACCCACTTAGTGCCAATTACTCTTTGATGACTTGGTCTAGGAACTAAGTACCAGACTTCATTCCTTTCAAATTGATTCAACTCTTCTTGCATAACTTCTATCCAGAAGGAGTCATTTAGAGCTTCTTCAATTTGCTTGGGCTCTATTTGAGATAGAAATGTGACAAACATAGCATCTTGTGCAGCTGCTCTTCTTGTTTTCACTCTATCTAAAGGATCACCAATGACTAACTCAGGGGGGTGATTCTTGAGCCATCTGAGATCAGGTTGCAAATCAGGATGTTGTCCTCTGTCTTGATCTTGCAACACTACTGTTGGAGTTCCAGTAGTAGTCTGTTGAACATTTGCCGTCTGTTGAACAGTCTCTGGTCTGTCAGCTGTTTGCAACTCGTCTGTTAGACAATCGGCACTGTGATTATGAACAGCACTTGAGTTAGCAGCTGAACTTAGATTAGGTAGTATGATGGGAACATATTCTTCATTTCTTCCAACGTCTAACTTCTGTAAATCAGCAGACAGATCTTGATTTACACTTTGATTCTTTTCAGAAGATTGACTTGGCTCATCAAATACTACATGGATAGATTCTTCTATTAGTAATGTTCTTTTGTTAAAAACTCTATAAGCCTTACTAACAGATGAGTATCCTACAAAGACAGCTTCATCAGCCTTTTCTGCAAATGCAGTAAGGTGATTTTTCCCATTATTCAATACAAAACATTTACAACCAAAAATCTTAAAGTAATGAATGTTTGGTTTTCTATTGTTCCAAACTTCATATGGAGTCTTGTTCTGATTTTTGTTGATCATACATCTGTTTTGGGTGAAGCATGCTGTGTTTGTTGCTTCTGCCCAAAATCTTTGAGGCAGCTTAGCTTCAGCTATCATGGTTCTGACAGCTTCTTTTAGTGTTCTGTTTCTCCTTTCAGCAACACCATTCTGTTGAGGGGTTCTTGCAGCAGAATACTCATGATGTATTCCCTTCATGTTACAATACTCTTCAACAGTAGAGTTTGTAAACTCTGTCCCTCTATCTGATCTGATCTTCAATATCTTAATACTCTTTTCATTCTGGATCAGTTCCATCAGATTGGTAAGATGTTCCTTGGTTTCATTTTTCTTCTTCATGAAAATCACCCAAGTATATCTTGAATGATCATCCACAACAGCTAGGCAGTATTTCTTTCCACCATTGCTGACTGGATCAATGGGTCCAAATAAGTCCATATGCAACAGCTCCAATATTCTTCCAGAAGATTGGTGCTTCTTTTCTTTGAATGATGACTTGATTTGTTTACCCTTCTGACAGGCGTCACAGAGCTTGTCTTTGCTCATGACTGCTTTTGGAATCCCTTCTACCAGATCATTCTTGATTAATCTGTTTATGGTCTTGAAGTTTAAATGATTCATCCTCTTGTGCCATTGCCAACTGACTTCACTTGGTGCAGATGCCACCAAACAAACACTTGAATTCTTGTCAGCAGAATTCCAGTCAACTATGTAGATATTTCCTTGTCGTCTTCCAGATAAAATTACCTTCTTTGTACCAATTTGTTCAACGTAGCACTTATCTGTTGAGAAGATGACTGAATATCCCTTGTCACAAAATTGACTTATGCTCAGCAGATTATATTTTAGGCCTTTAACATAGGAGACGTCAGATATCTCTATGTTTCCCTTGATTAATCTTCCTTTAGCTTTAATCTTGCCTTCTTTGCTGTCTCCAAAAGTGACTTTTGGACCATCCACAGCAACTGCATCAGTCAACTCATGTATGTTTCCACACATGTGCCTTGAACATCCACTGTCCAAGTACCAAATCTTCTCTACTTTACTCCTACTCCTAATCCTAACCTACAAAACAAAAATAAAATTGTTTTAGGTACCCTTATTGAGAGGGTCCTGAAGGATTAGTTCCACCCTTGACAACCCAAGATGTTGAAGTCTTAGGCTTCTTAGGTTTCTGAGTTTTAGGAGCATGAACAGTTTCATTTTTATCATAGTTATCAGATAAGTCATGTTGATGATCAGTATGATATGAGTAATGTTCATAAGCAGGGTAAGGTGCATGATAAGCAGGGTATGCATGCATTGGATGAGCAGGGTAAGGTGCATAGTAATTAGGAAACTGAGGTGCATGATACATAGGATGATATGCAGCAGGATGCACATAATATGACTCATTTCCATACCAAGCATTTTGATTTTTCTTATTCTTATGCTTCTTTGGTTTACTAGATGCTTGCTCAACTTGTTTAGACTTAGCTTTACCAACTGACTGGTTCAATTTAGCTTTATCAGCAGACTTCTTAGGACTCTGCTGTTTGGTCTTACTAGTCTGATTTCCTACACTAGGCTCTTTGCTCTTTTTAGCCTTAGGAGATTTCTTCTCCTTTACCACTTTCTCAGTTGAGGTAGATCTAGAGGTTTGAACATACAGAATGACCTTACTATTGTCAGCTGATATGAATTTTTCAGTATGGTTCAACTCTAGTTTATCCTTTACTAAAGGTGTCTCCTGTTTCTTAGATGTATGCGTGGATGCAACAGTAGACTTATCATGAGACTCAATAATTTTCTCAAGTTCCATGATTTTTCCTTTATGAACCTCACACTCAGCTTTCAGAGATTCATGTTCTTGCTCAAGCTGTTTATATTCAGCTGATTCTTTTGGCTTCTCAGCTAAAAGTTTCAGTGAACTATTTTGCTCTTTTAGCAGGATCATCTCTTCCTTAAGCTTTTTATATGCTTCAGCAATACCAGTATTGTTAAGCATCATTTGTTCAAATGAATTAAATAATTCATCATTAAGAGGAGTTACCTCATCCTCAGAGTCATCAGAGTCCTTTGCCATCAGGCACAGGAGAGCAGGTTTTTCTTCATCAGAAGATTCTTCATCAGACGAGTCTGAGTCTGAATCAGATGAGTAGACAGCAGCTGGCTTTTCTGCTTCAGCCATCATTGCCTTGCCTCTCTGATGCTTTCTTTCTTTTCTCATTTTCTTCTCTTCCTCAGTGTACTTCTCTGCTTTTGGATATGGGCAGTCTCTTATGAAGTGTCCCAATTTCCTGCAGTTGTAACACATCAGTTTTGATTTATAATCCTCTTTATCTTGAGAAGAAAAGTTAGGTTTAGAAGTAGAAGCAGCATGATTGTATTTGTTTTTCATCTTTCTCTTATAGAACTTCTTGAAGTTGTTCATCAATAATGCTACATCTCCAGCAGTGTACTCCTTTTTGTTGAGTAGAGTGGATTCATCAGATGAGTCCACTTCTTTGCTTTTCTGGGCTGGTCTTCTGGTGTTTTCAGCAGCAACAAGTGCAGCTGTGGGTCCTGAAGTTGAGGTTTCTTCAATTCCCATCCTTGGCAGTTTATACTCATAAGCCTTGAGTACGGAGAACAGCTCTGTTAGAGAAATCTTGCCCAGATCTCTTGATTCTTCCATTGCTGTCACCTTCATGTTGAACTTGGAAGGTAGGGCCTTCAGTACTTTGACGGTGATTTCTTTATCAGTGAAAGTCTTTCCCAGCTTCAAAACTTCGTTCAGAGTTCTGGTGAATCTGGTATCCATCTGATCAATGGTTTCTCCAGACTTCATCTTGAAGTTGTCCAGCTTTTCCAATGCAACACTGAGCTGATGCTCTTTAATAGCATCATTTCCTTCACTCATGTCTCTGACCTTGTCCCACATCTCCTTTGCGGTTTTGCAATGTTTGACCTTGTCAAACCGATCATTATCCAGGGCTTTGGTCATGATGAATCTCCCAACTTTATCAAGATTGTAAAGCTTTATCTCTTCTGGAGTCATCTCATGAAGGTCTTTCTCCACAACCGTATCTACTTCATTTATCTTTATGGTCTTTGTGAATCTGAATGGACCTTTAATGATACATGTGTGCATGTTGTCATTATAGGCAGCAAGGAAAATCTCCATTCTGATTTTCCAGTCCTCAAAGGACATACCAGCAATGTGGGGAACATGGCTGATACAATCCATTTTTCAAAAAGTTTTGATTTTTCAAAAAGATGCTCTTTTGAAAAGTTTTGAAAACCTTTGAAAAACACTCGGATCAAGCTCGTTGATCAGGCAGCTGATTCTAATGAACCACCTGCTCTGATACCACTTGTTGGTCCCAAGTGGTCAGATGAGGTCTAGAGGGGGGGGGGTGAATAGACCTCTGAAAATTTTTGAACTTAAAAACTTTTCAGTCTTCTGTCAGCAGACTAAGCTGATGAAGAACAGTAAGCAGACTAGTCTGATCGTGAACAAATCTTGAACAGACGACTGACCACTCTTCTTACAATGACTTAGCTGTTTTTCAGCAAAACAGTTTTCCAAGAGTATACTTGCAGCGGATTGTTTAAAAGTGTTTTTCACAAGTAAACTAAGTTCTAAAAAGATTTTATCCCCAGTTTTCAAACTCCTTATAAAATCTTTTGTTTGATTCAAAGTGATTAAAATGCAAGCTTTAAAATATGCAAGAAAACTTTAAATGCAAGATAACACAAAGAATTTTTATAGTGGTTATATGGATAAAAATCCTTTAGTCCACTCTTCCAGATCACACAGATTCTGGGTTATACTATAATCACAAAGATTACAATATTTCTCCACTTACACCTAAACAACTAATGAGAAGGCTGTAAGCTCACAATAGGAATTCACAAAGAAAACCTATCCTCTAAAGTAGAATCACTCACACAGATGGATTCTCACTTCGCACAACACTCAGCTATTACAAAATCACTCAGATAATGTTTTTCTGATTTCTTCAACTGGGTTTCTGTCAACAGATGACTTCCACCAGACGAGTGAGCTGTTCGAGCTTTTGAGACTTAGAGAAATTCTGCTTCAAAATTTCGATCTCTGATTGTTGTTGTGTGCGGCTCGATTTGAAATTCAGCTCTATTTATACATGGAGATGAAATTATGACCGTTGAAGGCAAGTCACAAATCAAATCCATCCTTCAGCTCTTTTTGAAACGGCTCCCTGCAGCATTCCGTACTGTGTACAGTACCTTTCTGTCCATCGCATTTAATGCTGCATTTAATGCACTCTGCTGATCCGAGGATATCTTCAATCATTTGCCATTACTACCCTTCTCTTACAGCATTTATTACACCAAGTGCATTTATTACCGTTGGACTAATCTCTTGACCTCTTCTACTCTGCTGATCAAAACGACTCTGCTGATAGATACTCTGCTGATCAAATACTGAACTCATCTGATTTGACTCGGCTGATGATCTACCCTTCTGTTCGCTGATTCAGCAAGAGATCACTAGTCTTCTGAGCTTTGAACTTTGAACTCTTCTGATGTCTTCTTTTACTTGTTCAAAATTCTTCTAAGGGAACTAAGCTTACCATACTTAGCTGATTATGATGTTTTGGAAATCATCAAAACCTTCCCTTAATTACTTGTCTTCTTTCATCTTCATCTTCATCCAACAAACATCTTGGGTTGTCAAAGCTGGAACTAATCCTTCAGGACCCTCTCAATAATGGTACCTAAAACAATTTTATTTTTTGTTTTGTAGGTTAGGATTAGGAGTAGGAGTAAAGTAGAAAAGATTTGGTACTTGGACAGTGGTTGTTCAAGGCACATGTGTGGAAGCATACATGAGCTGACTGATGCTGTTATTGTGGATAGTCCAAAAGTTACTTTTGGAGACAGTAATGAAGGCAAGATTGTAGCTAAAGGAAGATTAATCAAAGGAAACATTGAGATATCTGACGTCTCATATGTTAAAGGCCTAAAGTACAACCTGCTGAGCATAAGTCAATTTTGTGACAAAGGATATTCAGTCATCTTCTCAACAGATAAGTGCTATGTTGAACAGATTGGTACAAAGAAGGTTATTTTATCTGGAAGAAGACAATGGAATGTCTACATAGTCGACTGGAGTTCTGCTGACAAGAACTCAAGTATTTGTTTGGTGGCATCAACACCAAGTGAAGTCAGTTGGCTGTGGCACAAAAGGATGAATCATTTAAACTTCAAGACCATAAACAGATTGATAAAGAATGATCTGATAGAAGGGATTCCAAAAACAGTCATGAGCAAATATATGCTCTGTGATGCATGTCAGAAAGGGAAACAAATCAAATCATCATTCAAAAGCAAGAAGCACCAATCTTCTGAAAGAATCTTGGAGCTACTACACATGGACTTATTTGGACCCATTGATCCAGTCAGCAATGGTGGAAAGAAATATTGCCTAGCTGTTGTGGATGATTATTCAAGATATATTTGGGTGATATTCATGAAGAAGAAAAGTGAAACCAAGGAACATCTTACTAATCTGATGGAACTGATCCAGAATGAGAAAAGCATAAAAATATTGAAGATCGGATCAGATAGAGGGACAGAGTTCACAAACTCTACTGTTGAAGAGTATTGTAACATCAAAGGAATACATCATGAGTATTCAGCTGCTAGAACCCCTCAACAGAATGGTGTTGCTGAAAGGAGAAACAGAACACTGAAAGAAGCTGTCAGAACCATGATAGCTGAAGCTAAGCTGCCACAAAGATTTTGGGCAGAAGCAACAAATACAACCTGCTTTACCCAGAACAGATGCATGATCAACAAAAATCAGAACAAGACTCCATATGAAGTTTGGAACAACAGAAAACCAAACATTCATTACTTTAAAATTTTTGGTTGTAAATGCTTTGTGTTAAATAATGGGAAAAATCACCTTACTGCATTTGTAGAGAAGGCTGATGAAGCTGTTTTTGTAGGATACTCTACTGTTAGTAAGGCTTATAGAGTTTTTAACATAAGAACATTACTAATAGAAGAATCCATTCATGTAGTATTTGATGAGCCAAGTCAATCTTCTGAAAAGAATCAAAACACTAATCAAGATTTGTCTACTGATTTACAGAAGTTGGATGTTGGAAAGAATGAAGAATATGTTCCCATCATACTACCAAATCTCAATTCAGCTGATAACTCAAATGCTGTTCAAAATCACAGTGCTGATTGTCTAACAGACGAGTTGCAAACAGCTGACAGACCAGAGACTGTTCAACAGACAAGAACTGTTCAATAGACTACTACTGAATCTCCAACAGTAGTGCTGCAAGATCAAAACAGAGGACAACATCCAGACCTGCAACCTGATCTTAGATGGCTCAGAAACCACCCACCAGAGTTGGTGATTGGTGATCCTTTGGACAGAGTGAAAACAAAAAGAGTTGCTGCACAAGATGCTATGTTTGCTAGTTTTCTATCTCAAATAGAGCCTAAACAAATTGAAGAAGCTCTCAGTGATTCCTTCTGGATTGAAGCCATGCAAGAAGAGTTGAATCAATTTGAAAGGAATGAAGTATGGTACTTAGTTCCAAGACCAAGTCATCAAAGGGTAATTGGCACTAAATGGGTTTTCAGAAATAAGATGAATGAAGATGGTATCGTTACCACAAACAAAGCAAGATTAGTAGCCAAGGGTTATTGTCAAGAAGAAGGAATTGACTTTGATGAGACATTTGCACCAGTAGCAAGACTTGAAGAAATCAGACTGTTTCTAGCCTATGCTGCTTACAAGAACTTCACTGTCTATCAGATGGATGTAAAGTCTGCATTTCTCAATGGAGAATTTCAAGAAGAAGTATATGTTGAACAACCACCTGGATTTGAAGCTTATCAACAAGAAGACAAGGTGTATCGTCTAAAGAAAGCCCTCTATGGACTGAAACAGGCTCCAAGAGCATAGTATGATACCCTATCTGATTTTCTAATTAAAGGATTTCGTAAAGGTAAGGTAGACAAAACTTTGTTCACAATTGAATGGGAGAATCATATATTAATAATGCAAATATATGTAGACGATATTATTTTTGGTTCAACTAACCAACAGATGTGTGACAAGTTCTCCAAGCTCATGTAGAACAAGTTTGAAATGAGCATGATGGGTGAACTCAATTATTTTCTTGGTTTGCAAGTTAGACAGTTGCCTGATGGAATATTCATCAACCACGCAAAATACACAAGAGATCTGTTTAAGAAATTTGGTATGGAAACTAGCTCTACTGCTACTGTTCCAATGTCTACTAGTCTTCGTTTGGATAAAGATGAAGATGGCAAATCAGTGGACATAACCAAATACAGAGGCATTATTGCGTCACTGTTATATCTAACAGCAAGCAGACCTGATATCATGTACTCTGTTGGGGTTTGTGCAAGATTTCAATCAAATCCCAAGGAATCTCATCTCTTAGCTGCCAAGAGAATTCTGAAATATATTAAGGGCACTCAAGAATTGGGATTGTGGTATCCTAGAGAATCTGGATTTGAGCTTATTGGATATTCAGATTCAGACCTTGCTGGCTGCAAAATTGATAGGAAGAGCACAACATGTGCTTGTCAATTTTTGGGTAGTCGTCTGATCTCATAGATGAGTAAGAAACAGACTTCAGTATCCATATCTACTGCTGAAGCTGAGTATATAGCTGCTGGAGCATACTGTGCACAGATACTTTGGTTGAAGCATCAACTAGAAGACTACAATATCAAGATCAGTGGAATTCCAATCTACTGTGACAATACAAGTGCAATCTCTCTTACTCAGAATACTACAAGTCATTCAAGGACTAAGCATATTGAGATCAAGCATCACTTCATTAGAGATCATGTGGAAAAAGGAAATGTTATGATTGAGTATGTTCACACTGACAATCAGATTGCTGATATTTTCACTAAACTTTTAAGTGAAGTAAGGTTCTCAACTCTAAGAGCTGAGCTAGGACTACTTAATTTGGATGCATAAGCTGAGGGGGAACTTATCAGAAGACTGAAGTTCATCAGCACAGTCATCCGTTATTATATTCAAGGATTAACTCTCAACAGACTAGTTAACTTATGAATTCTTAAAGTCAGGGGGAACGTGTAAGACTAGCGGTACTTCTGATTAAAAGATGAAATTTGTTGATGACAGTTAGTTGAAGTTATGTTGTCAGAAGATCTGTTCTTAATTCTTGAAGATTGAAGATCAAATTATCTTGCTGGATTGATAAACAGCAGAGGAAGATTACTAGCTATTGGCTTTCTCTAGTAATAACAGATAACAGATCACTCGTCTGTCAGATAAGTAAAACTCTACTCATCTGATACATTATATAAGCATGGTTATAAATCGCATCTTTAGAAACACGCTTTTATAAGTAACAGATAAGTGCCGATAGAGTTTCCCGCCCGTCTGACATTAAAATAATAAATTTGAGGTCCGCAATTCTCACCCGCACGATTTAAAAACTATCAGATTGATCTTACGGTTCATATTTATCACGATACCCCAAACTGAATGAAATGTATAAAATCCGATCTCAACAGAGTAGTCGTCTCACGCACACAAAATTCCTAAATTCTCTAACTCTCTAAGCTCTCTGTTCTCTAGCTCTCTGTTTTCTACAGATTTTCATCACTTAATCACAAAATGGAAGTTATTGAAGGAAGATATCTAAGCTATGACAAATTCTTCTTGTCTGGTTCTGATCTGATGAGGGAAATCATGAAGAAGATCAAGGAAGCATCTCTGGTACCTATTCTGGAAGCTCATGAGGGGCATGTGTATCTTGAAGATGTTGATGACTTCGACAGAACCAGAAAGATCAACAATGAAAAGACTGTTATGACTGCCACAGTTGGGGGCAAGAAGATTTGTATTTCGGCTGCAGTGTTAAGTGAAGTGTACAAACTGACTAATGAAGGAGGAGATGTGACAGGCCTTGGGTCTGTAAAAGAAGAGAAATTTTGGGCAATTTGTGCTAAGGAAGGGGAGGAGATGACAGGAACTCTGATGAAGACTCAACTAAAAGATGAGTATCAGAGGTTCGCTGACATCATTGCGAAGGTACTGGACTGCAGTACAAGTTCTTTAGATGGTTTACCTAGAAGGAGGTATTACACCATGATTTGCATCTACTATGGCTTGAAAATCAACTGGGCAGCTCATGTATTTGATCTTCTGTGTGATAAGAAGGTCAAGTATGGTATTCTGCTAAGTCATCTGTTCTTGAGCCTAGGATGTCCTTTGGGAAGTGGAAAGACTATCCATGGTAGCAAAGAATTCAAGCTATATGAGCCTGTTAGAAGTGTGGGCACCTCTAAGAGAAAGGCTCCTGCTAAGGCTACTAAGGCTCCTGCAAAGAAGAGCAAGAAGGCTGGTCAGACCAGTGCTCTACTGTTGAAGCTGGATCAGCACAGCCTGATATTGTGATACCTGAAAAAGTGATAGATGACTTCACTGATGAAATTGAAAAGATGGAGACTGGATCATCTCCAAAGAGAACAGAATCTGAAGAAGCTGTTCCTATTCAATCCAAAAAGAGAATGAGAACAAGGAGTTCTGCAAAAGGACCACCTAAACCTGAACTTTCAAAAAGAATTGCCAAGTTTAAGGCAAAAAGAAAAGTTACATTCTCTGAAGAACCAACTGAAACAGTGAGGGAGATATCAGCATCAGCAGAGAGACCAATTGTTATTGAAGAACCTGCTGCTAAGCCTGTTGAAGACTCATCTGTTGCACTGTCTGCTGATGTTAGAGAAGAACAGCAGACTAGTACAATAAATGAAGGGGATGCACTTCTTCTGCACCCTACTCCTGTTGCTGCCACTCCACTTCAAACAGTGGAAAGTCCTGAAGGAAAGAAGAGAAGGACTGGTAAGATTGTGCGTCCACACCTTACTGTTGCTGAAAAGAAAAGATTAGATGAGGCAGAAAGGAAAAGGAAGGCCAAAGAAAAGGCTGAGAAAGATCGCCTTAAAGCCCTTGAGCTCAAGAGACTGGAAGAAGAGGCCAGTAAAATGACTCAAGAGCAAAGGGATGATGTTGAAGCAGCAGAGTTGGCCGCTGCTATTGAAGCAAGCACTAAGGACTCACATGGTTCAAAGCATACTGGTGGCATTGTGATTGGTGAACAGAGAGATCCCACCGAGCCTAAACCAGTCATGCCTACTCCAGCTATACAACCTAAAAGAAGAGAACAGGTCAAACTGGCTTTGGAGATTGTCAGAGATGACCCTGATGTTTTTGAAGAGTTTATTAAAAGGTTGGATGCTGAAAATGCAAAGATCACTCGTCTGACGATGTTCAATAAAGAGAAGATCAGATATAATAGATGGAAAGATTATCGTCTGACAAAGAGCAAAGATCAAATTGAAAATTGGAAGCCCTTTGCTGATGAAGAAGCCTGGGTGCTAAAGTGGCTTGAGACAGGGTCTCATACTCAAGCACTAGACTCAGAATTCTTTCTGGACAAATTAAGACTGAGGATTAGTCACATTGTAAAGGCAGAGGCAAAGAAGATCTATGAATTTGTTCCTGAGGAGTTTGCTGAAGATGAAGACCTCAAGAAAGATCAATCAAACTGGCAGTTTCCCAGACAATGGAAACATGGGCCAGAAAGACTAGAAAGATGAAGGGGCAACCAAGCACTATGATTCCCCTTCCTAGTTTGAAACAAATTGTTTATGGACCTACTATTAGGCCATATGAAGAGCTGCCTGAGGATCCAATCTCACCGTTTATTCCCCTTGATGATTTTACTTGGATTTCTCATAGGTCTACTTTGGATAATGCAGGTTTGATGAAAACTGTTAAATCTGTTAAGAAAGTTCAACCACCTGCTGATCAGAATAAGGAGAAGGAAGGAACTTCTGATCCTGAAGATAAAACTATGGAGAAAGAAGACACTTCTGTTCCTGAAGATAAAACTAAGGAAAAAGAAGGAAATCTGACCCTGCTGATCAAACCAAAGAAAACGATGACAAGTCTGAACCAGCTGATAAATCAAAGGAAGAGGAAATCACTCCAAATCAAGCTGATAAGATTAAAGAAAAGGAGGTTACTGCTGAGCCAAATGATCAGACTAAGGAGAAGGAAAGCACTCCTAGTCAAGCTGATGAGACCAAAGAAGAAGAGACTGCTTCTGGTCCAGCAGATCATATTACAGAAGAGACTGCTTCTGGTCCAGCAGATCAGACTGCAAAAGAGACAACTCAAACAGCAGAACAGATTACTAAGAAGGCAACTCCTGCCTTACCTCCTATTCCAACTGATATTTCTTCTCATTCTTTACAGCCAAGTTTGTTGGATTCCATTTAACAAATAATTTCAAGTTCTATGAAGGGACTGGAGGAGAAGATCACTGCTAATCTTTTGACTGCCTTAAGTCAACCAACTCAACAAGCTGCAAATGTTCCAACCTCTCTGATAGAAGATACTGCTCAAAATGTGAAATCTATCTGTCAAGATATGGATGTAATCAGGAGAAGAACTCAAAGTACAGCTGCTGGTTGGAGGGAGATTACAGAAACTGTTGAGATGGCTATTCAAGCTGAGGATGAAACTCTGCAAAATATGATGAAGGACTTCAAGGCATCTACTGATATGGTTCTGGAAACTCAAATTCAATTAGGTGACCAAGGAGAAGTTGTTTTAAAGAGAATGGAGGCATTTGAGGCCAATCAGCTTAGACAACAAGCTCAACTGGATGCCATGGAAGAAAACATCAAACTTCTGTGTGAATCACTTCAAATCCCACCAGTCTTACCTAAATATCCAATCAACCCTGCTGATGATGACCAAAAGGGGGAAGATAGGGTACTTAGTGAAAAAGAAGACAGATTTGAAGACACTGAAGTACTGGGGGAATCTGCTGAAGATGAGAATGCTGATGAAGAAAATGAAGGAAACAGCAGACCAGTAGATCAGTCAAATGCAGAAGAAGCTGATAAACCTGAAGCTGAAGAAATTCCTAAGAAAACAGCAAAATCTGACAAAGAGATTGCTGCTGCCAAGGACTCAGCTGAAGAACAGCTTAACCCTTATGCTAAACAAAAGAAGTTGGAGCTGTTGAAACAAAAGTTCTTCAAAGAGTTGGAAGCTGAATCTTCCACACCTGAAGAAGAAAAAGAGGACAAGCAAGAAGACAAAACAGAAGACTAGTTTAGTCTAGGTTACTAATGCTTGAAATATTTGTAATTTACCTTGTGCACATCTCATCTACCAAACTTGTAATATGTAATCTTTTCAGAATCTATAAAAAGTTCAAGTTTGAAATCCAATATACTATTTCTATCTCAAAATTTTTGAGGATCAAAACTTTAGTTTAGGTACATGTACTTAGCTGAAGTTTTGTCATCATCAAAAAGGGGGAAATTGTTGGATGAAGATGAAGTTCAAAGAAGATAAGAAGATAAGGGAAGGTTTTGATGATTTCCAAAACGTCAAAATCAGCTAAGTATGGAAAGCTTAGTTCCCTTAGAAGAATTTTGAACAAGTAAAGAAGACATCAGAAGAGTTCAAAGTTCAAAGCCCAGAAGACTACTGATCTCATGCTGAAACAGCAATCAGAAGGGTAGACCATCAGCTGACTCAAATCAGATTAGTTCAGTATTTGATCAACAGAGTATCTATCAGCAGAGTTGTATCGATCCGCAGAGTAGAAGAGATCATGAGATAGTTCAACGGTAATAAATGCACTTGGTGTAATTAATGCTGCAAGAGAAGGGTAGTAATGGCAAATGATTGAAGAATATTCTCGGATCAGCATGGTGCATTTAATGCAGCTATAGGAAAGTACAGCAGAAAAAGTACTGTAGCAGGGAGCCGTTCTGAAATTGGGCTAAGGCTATGGATTTGAAGTGTGATTTACTTCAACGGTCATATTTTCAAATCCAAGTATAAATAGAGCTGATTTCGAAGAGAGAGACACATAACAAAATTCTGAGATTTCGTTTTTGAAGCAGAAACATTTTCTAAGTCTCAAGAAGCTCAAACAGCTCACTCGTCTGGTGGAAGTCATCTGTTGACAGAAACCCAGTTGAAGAAAATAGAAAAATACATTCTGAGTGATTTTGTATTTAGCTGAGTGTTGTGAGAAGATTAAATCCATCTTTGTGAGTGATTTAACTTCAGAGGATAGGTTTTCTAAGTGATTTCCTATTGCGAGCTTATAGCCTTTTCATTTGTTGTCTAGGTATAAGTGGAGTAATATTGTAAACTGTGTGTTTATAGTATAACCCAGAATCTAAGTGATCTGGAAGAGTGGACTAAAGGATTTTTATCCATATAACCACTATAAAAATTCTTGGTGTTATTCTTGCATTTAAGTTTTCTTGCATATTTCAAACTTGCATAAGTTTATACCTTGAATTATTTTGAAAGATTTTAAAGGAGTTTTTAACTGGGGATAAAATCTTTTAAAGGACTTAGTTTACTTGTGAAAAACACTTTCAAACATCCGCTGTAAGTATACTCTTGAAAAACTAATTTGCTGTAATCAGCTAAGTTGTTATAAGTTAAGTGGTTACTCTGCTGTTCATTCACGATCAGCAAAGTCAGCTTACTGATCTTCATAAGCTTAGTCTGCTGACAGACGACTGAAAAGTTTTTAAGTCTAAAAATTTTCAGAGGTCTATTCACCCTCCCCCCCCCCCTCTAGACCTCATCTGACCACTTGAGACCAACACCCCTCTATAATTTGGAAAAAAAATCAATTTACCCTATTCAGCCGGAGAGTGTAATTCACTTGCAGAAATTGAGAGTAGACATGCAAACTATTTTATAAAATAAGGGGATAAATTGCCACATTTATCATATCACAGGGGGTAAAATACCACATTATCATAATAAAAGTTAATAAAGTACCGCCTATAAAAATATCAGAGAAGCGATGTGTACTTTACAAAATTTCAGGGGATAAAATGCTCTTTTTTAAACGACGATGGAATAAATTGAACTTTATGCATTTCATAGGGGTTAAATTATCATTAATTTTAGGAAAAAATTGGGTTTGGTACCAAAGTTGCAACAAAAACCTATCATATGGTACCAAATTTGCATTTTCGTATCAATAGTACCAAAAGTGCAAGTTAGCCTATTCTATGGTACCAAAAAAGCAATTTTTCCGAAAAAAATCAAACCAATATTTTATTAACTGTTTTAATTAATTTAACATTTATAATTATTATTCACAATACATGGTATATGTCTCACATGTAGTAGTATAGACTCACATAACATAGTACTGACTCCACATATTTAGTTCGGTCCTACATTAGTAGTAATTAGACACATTATGTAGTATTATCATTAGTACTAAATATTGTCTATAATTCCTCACATTAAATAGTATAATGTCTCACATGTGACAGTATTGACTTCACATACACAGTACTATCTCATATTAGTAGTAATTAGTCACATTATATGGTATTAACATTAGTAGTGACCAATTTTATGATAATTATTCACAATAGATGGTATATGTTTCACGTGTAGTAGTATAAACTCACATAATATAGTACTGGCTCCACATACTTAGTACGGTCCCATACTATTAGTAATTAGACATATTATGGAGTATTATCGTTAGTACTAAATAGTGTATATAATTCCTCACATTACATAATATAATGTCTCACATGTAATAGTATTGACTTCACATACATAGTACGGTCTCATATTAGTAGTAATTAGTCACATTATATAGTATCAACATTAATACTGACCAATTTTCTGATAATTTTTCACATTACATGGTATATGTCTCACATGTAGTAGTATATATTTACATAACATAGTACTGACTCCACATACTTAGTACGGTCCCATATTAGTAGTAGTTAGACACATTATGGAGTATTATAATAAGTACTAAATATCGTATATAATTCCTCACATTACATAATATAGTTTCTCACATGTAATAGTATTGATTTTACATACAGTACGGTTTCATATTAGTAGTAATTAGTCACATTATATAGTATTAACATTAGTATTGACCAATTTTCTGATAATTTTTTTCATTATATGGTATATGTCTCACATGCAGTACTATAGACTCACATAAATACTGACTCCACATACTTAGTACGGTCTCATATTAATAGTAATTAGCCACATTATGGAGAATTATTATTAGTACTAATCATTGTATATAATTATTCAAATTACATAGTATACTGTCTCACATGTAATAGTATTGACTCCACATACTTAGTACGGTCTCATATTAATAGTAATTAGTCACAATATAGTATTAGCATTAGTACTGACCACACATGTAGTAGTATAGACTCACATAACATAGTACTGACTCCACATACTTAGTACGGTCCTCTACTAGTAGTATTTACCATATTATGGAGTATTATCATCAGTACTAACCATTATGTATAATTCTTCACATTACATAGTATAATGTCTCACATGTAATAGTATTGACTCCACATACTTAATATGGTCATAATATTAGCATTAATATTAACATTAGTACAGACCAATTTTCTTATAATTTTTCACATTACATGGTATATGTCCACATGTAGCAGTATAGACTCACATAATATAGTACTGACTCCACATACTTAGTACGATCTCATATTAGTAGTAATTAGCCACATTATGGAGTATTATCATTAGTACTAATCATTGTTTATAATTATTCACATTACATAGTACAATGTCACACATGTAATAGTATTGACTCCACATACTTAGTACGGTCTCATATTAATAGTAATTAGTCACATTATATAGTGTTAGCATTAGTATTGACCATTTTTCTGATAATTTTTTACTTTATATGATATATGTCTCACATATAGTAGTATAGACTTACATAACATAGTACTGACTCCACATACTTAGTACGGTCCCATATTAGTAGTAATTAACCATATTATGAAGTATTATCATTAATACTAATCATTGTATATAATTATTCACATTACATAGTACAACGTCTCACATGTCATAGTATTGACTCCACATACTTAATACGGTCTCATATTAATAGTAATTAGTGACATTATATAGTGTTAGCATTAGTACTAACCAATTTTCTGATAATTTTTTACATTAAATGATATATGTCTCACATGTAGTAGTATGGACTCACATAACATAGTGCTGACTCCACATACTTAGTACGGTCCTGTACTAGTAGTAATTAGCCATATTATGGAGTATTATAACCATTATGTATAATTCTTCACATTACATAGTACAACGTCTCACATGTCATAGTATTGACTCCACATACTTAGTACGGTCTCATATTAATAGTAATTAGTCACATTATATAGTGTTAGCATTAGTATTGACCAATTTTCTGATAATTTTTTACATTACATGATATATGTCTCACATGTAGTAGTATAGACTTACATAACATAGTACTGACTCCACATACTTAGTACGGTCTCATATTAGTAATAATTAGCCATATTATAGAGTATTATTATTAGTACTAATCATTGTATATAATTATTCACATTACATAGTACAACGTCTCACATGTCATAGTATTGACTCCACATACTTAGTACGGTCTCATATTAATAGTAATTAGTCACATTATATAGTGTTCGCATTAGTACTGACCAATTTTGTGATAATTCTGATAATTTTTTACATTACATGATATATGTCTCACATGTAGTAGTATGGACTCACTTAATATAGTAATGACTCCACATACTCAGTACGGTCCTGTACTAGTAGTAATTAGCCATATTATGGAGTATTATCATCAGTATTAACCATTATGTATAATTCTTTACATTACATAGTATTTCTCACATGTAATAGTATTGACTCCACATACTTAGTACGATCTCATATTAATAGTAATTAATCACATTATATAGTGTTAGCATTAGTAATGACCAATTTTCTGATAAATTTTCACATTATATGATATATGTCTAACATATAGTAGTATGGACTCACATGATATAGTAATGACTCCACATACTTAGTACGGTCCCGTACTAGTAGTAATTAACCACATTATGAATTATTATCATCAGTACTAAACCATTATGTATAATTCTTCACATTACATAGTATAATGTCTCACATGTAATAGTATTGATTCCACATACTTAATATGGTCCATAGTATTAGCATTAGTACTAACCATTTTTTTGATAATTTTTCACAATACATGGTATTTGTCTCACATCTACTAGTATAGACTGAAATAATATAGTACTGACTACACATACTTAGTACGGTCCCATATCGTTTATTATAAAAATATTATTTACAGAATTATTTATTTATTTTATAATAATTTACTGTTAGTGATGAACAGGTTTATCTTAGAGATGGACTTATTTGCCAAGGACATCCTTGTCTTAATACTCTTAATAAGAGTGATTTTAAAACAAATAAAATAACCATAAGGATTATTAAGAAAGTGATAGAAGATTATGAGAAAAGCATAATTAATGCACAAACTAACCGTACAGTATATACAGTTTTATGAACATATGATACAATATTGTCAGCATAAATTGCTGAGAATTCAAGGATTTTACAAATGAATGATCCTCATATGAGTAAGTCTGAAAAAATAAAAACCAAAAGGAATATTTCCTCTCTCAAAAATAAAATTGAAATCTGTAAGGAAAATATATCCTTTATTGATAAGCATCCTCATCTTTTCTGTGGCGATCATATTGCCGACAAAGAGAAATATAATAATGATATTATTTGGTACCAGCACAAATTGCTGAGATTTAATAAATTTTTTAAATGATTTTACAGGTCATGATACATCGGGATTATTCATTTCGTGGAAGACCTCAAAATTATAGAGGTCGAGGAAGAAGTGGGAACATAATCTCCCAAATTCATGGTAAAAAATTAGCAGCCGAAAATATTTCTGGAGTGGGTGAATCATCCACGCCATCTTCAAAAGGAAATTCCCAAACATTTGCAAATATTTTGCAAGAAAATGAATATGATGATAGCATAAATTATGCTGAAAATAATAAGAAAGAAGTTATACTTCATCTAGAATATTCTGATTTAAAATGGAAAGAGGACCCATGGTTCCTAATGAACAGGTATATTGATATTACTCAATTCACTGCTACTTCATACAAGCAAAGGAATTTTTATGAAAATTTGCTTAAAGCAACGGAAAGCTGTGAGATTACTCACTTTGCTTCAAATGATCAGAAAAGTTATACTTTTAGTAAGATCATTGTGAAAAAGATTTTTTCATATCAAGAATGAGGTTTATCTACCTTCAAAGAGAAAGATTATATATTTTCTGAGAAAAATATTTCTATTAAATTTAATTATTGGGATTATATTTCAGCCTTTGATAAGGTATTATATTGCCAGAATAATAAGAAAAAACATACTTGGTTTATAAATATTTGTGGAGAAGTATATAAATCTCCTATACCAAATTGGTTCGTAAATTGGTTGTCATACCACAGTCCTACATACCAAATCCTTCCAGAATCATGGAAAAAATTATATTCAGAATGGATAGATTTATCCCCTCAGATTACCCAGCTAATAGCTGTACAAAAGGCAGATGAGCTCATAGCTTCGATGCATTTTTTTTAATGAATTTTCTATACCTTGGATTTCTAAATGGATCCCAGTTGTAAGTTATACAGAATACAATACACCATGCCTGTATAGAGTTTCTTTCTCAAAATTTTGGGAAAAAATGAACAAGACTGACCCAAATTCGGGAAAATTATATGGAGCAGATACTGAAGAATTAATTTAGTCTAAATTATTGACTTATAAGTCAAAGGACAGAGAAGAAACACCTAGTCCTTTCCAAGTGATATCCGGAAAATTAAAAATGAAAAAACAAGATTTGTCAAAATCTGAAATTATTAAAGCTTATATGGAAGCAATGAAGAAAGATATACAGAAGAATTTTAAAGAATTCATGGAAGATGATTCCAAATCTGATACGTCTATGGCATCAGCACCAAAAGGAGACTTAGCAAGGGAATCCCAAGATCCTTATGAGGATGAAGATTTTCAAAATGCGTATGATCTGGAAATCATATTTGATAATATCAGATCAGGAAAATAATTATTGTCGGCAGATGAAGACAATAAACAAATTGAAGAATAGTTACTATTCAAGATTCCTAAATAGTAAAAGGATGAATAGGAAAAGCTATGCTTTTGGAAAAAGAAGTCACGGGTGAATAAGTGCTCCAAATAGTGTTTAAGAGAATTGGAGAAAAATTTCAAGTCCGGAATTCCAGACTCTATATAAAGTAGACATAATCTGCTTAGGAGGGCATCTTTCCACTACCGCATCTACTACTACTACTACTACTCTGTAATACAGTTTTTATATTTCTGTTTTGTAAAACCTTTGTAATATACTGAAGAAATAAATATAAGCTTTGGTTTGAAGTCCCAACTGAGGTATTCCTTTTTACTTTTTTGTTTTTAATTTTTATATTTATGTTTTATATTTAGCCTAATGACAGGCTAAATACTCTTTAATCATGTGTTGAACCATATATTACTATGTATCAGAAACCCCATGTGTTTAAAGTATTATATTGTACATGGGTCATGAATAATATAAGGAATTAAGATTATGGTTGAGGACATATTTCTGGCAAGAATAATCTTATGAATTCATCAGTAAATATCCTTGCCCCTCTCCAGCCGTGTGAAGGTGCTTTCTTGGGCTTTTTGATATTGAACATGGATTTATTTAAGATTATTATTTGACGGATTTATTTTCTTGTAAAACTTATTCCGATCTAATCCTAAGCCTTACATTATGAGTGTACATGGGTCCCTTATGGTATCAGAGCCATGGAGGTAGAAGATATATAGTTATTATATTGGGTTAATGTTGGGATAGTGGTTGGGATGCCTCGATTGTCAGAACAACGACAGTGCGGAATTTAAAAATTTTCGAAGCACCCAAGGTCCCATAAGATTTCTCCATATTAATTATACGTAAGCAAGAACGAAAACACACATAAAAATTTAACAAGGGTGTTTTCGCGATATACCTCACCACAGGCAAGGTGGTGGCAACCTTCGATTCTGATTCTGCAACTGGATCTGGATCTGGATCTGGTTCACAGAAGTGATCCAAGCGTCTCACCTCCAAAGTTAGTCCACACCAATTGGATTCTGGTAACACCTCAAGATCTTAGGCTCAGAACTGGATTCAGGAGATTTGTCAATGGAGGACTGTGCAGATCTACTTGGTAGAGCAAGATCCAGCACGAAGGAACAAGGGAGGATGTGCGGCGGCACTATAGCAGCTCACGGCCAGCAAGGGACGGCGGCTATTGGTGGCGGCGCAGGAGAGGGGCGGCGCTTAAGTGCAGAGAAAGAGGCTAGGGTTTTTACTAGGTTGTTCTCTTTCTGAGCTCTGGTAGAACTCTATTTATAGAGTTCTATTTGACCTAGGTTTGCAAGACTCCTTATGGGCTTTTAATTAAAAGCCCATGTCTTGCAAGCCTTTCATTTAATTAACTACTTTAATTAAATGCCCAATCCAAATAAATCATTATTTCTTTTATATAATTAATTAACAACTTAATTAAGTATTTAATTAATTAAGTCAGCCAATTAATTAATCTCCCATTTGAATTAAATACTTTAATTCATTTAATTGATTTAATTAGCTTTAAATCAATTAATTCCTTTTATGTCCTTTTATAACAGTCACCGTCCAATTGTATTGTGTGTGACCCTCTGGGTTCACCATCAATTGGCAGCAGGCCCACGAATTCCTCGTTATTTAATTTATGAACAATAAATTGCTCCGGTCAATTAAACAACCTTTAATTGACCACTCCTAGAATCAAATCCTCTATTAACTCAGGAGTACCTACACTTCATGGTCGATGTCTAGCCACAAGCCCATGAAGCCCAACTTCAGGTGAATTGATACTTGTGAACCTCGTCTCATATAATTACCATGTACATACGGTCCTTCTATCGACTAATATTCCCGATCAAGACTTAGGGTGTGTGAATTGATCGGCACCTCTAAATATGTCTCGATAACTATACTTTCTAATTCAGGATAATATTCCAGTGTGACTGCTAAATTTGGAAACCCCTTTCCAAATCCGTCACCGACCGTGGCCACGGGTTTCTCGGATATATTATCTAAGAATCGTATAGGAAATTCTCTCACCCATTACAGTGAGTCAATAGATTCCATATTGGTACTAACCACTCGCGTACATGTCCATACGCACCCAACCTAGGCATGTTATGACCAAGCTAAGTGGCCTATACCTAGATCTAAGTACGCACTTTCATGCACCGAATTCGCCCTAGCACCTCAAGTCAAAGGACTAAATCGTACACTATTATAATCCTTGAGAAACATCCCATCACCGATATGCGACATGCGCTTCCACAATGGGTTTCTCTGTTCGGATCGTTCGATGCGTTCAATCCTCCATTGAACCACCTACTCATATGCACTGGCCTCAAATTCCTTGCTCATGAAACGCTACAAATTCACTCCATGTGAATCATGCATACTCGTACAAGTCCTGGCGATTCCTACGATACCCCGTCTCGTTTCGAAATCTATGACTTGGAACAGTTTTAAGATTACGACCTTTGAGACTGTTTCATGATTGCATTCAGTACTGAAGTGAATCGTCCCATAGTCAAATGTAATCTAAGGATTTCAACCAATCGCTTAAATGTATTCGCGAGAGATGAAGTTGACCATTGTATATCCTTATACTCGTATAAATAAACGTGCGTACTAACTCATTTATACTAAAGAAAGATAATGATAGTTCTAGTACAAGCTAAATGTATTGGCTTGCAGGGCACTATTCCATTAATCTCCCACTTGCCCTAAAGCCAATCACAAACGTTTCTAGGACCCATCTTTTTAAAGATGTTCTTCGAACTCATTTCATGATATAGCCTCTTTTAGTGGATCCACTTAACTTGTCTTCTGAGTCGACGCGATCCATTACGCGCGTTAACTCTACCAATGATTTTTCTAATCAAATGGTACCTTTCTTTCAATTGTGTTTGGATTTCTGGTAAGATCTCGAATGCTTTGCTTTAGCAATAGCTCTAATGTTATCATAGAAGATAATCATGAGCTTCGCAATGCTAGGCACTATATCCAACCATAGGATGAAGTTTTATATCCAAACACTTTCTTAAGCCGCATTTAATGCTTCATTTAATGCTGCAATATATCTTGCTTCAGTGGTTTGGATGGTTACGGTGATTTGCTTGGAATCCTTTTCAAATTCACCGTTACCCCATTGATGCAGGATATGTATCCAAAAATGGATATATTTAATTCATCCACATCAGACTGAAATTCGAATCAGTGAATCCTTCGAATTTTAATTCTCCACTACCACCGTAGACCAAGAACAAATCCTTAGTCTTTGTCAAGAGCTTAAGGATATCTTTTACGGTGGTCCAGTACTTCTTCACTGGAGTTTGACTAGCAACTGCTCGCGACACTTGAGCATGTTCTATGTCTGGTCTAGTACATAGTAAAGCATGCCACATGCAACCTTTTGTTTGAAACATAAGGTATTTCAGACATTCTCCTTTATTCTCATTTGATGTAGGGCACATCAATTTTGGAATAAGGGATAGAGTGTCTTACTGGAAGCAATCCTTTCTTGGATTCTTCATACTGAATATTTTCAGTATTGATTCTATGTACTCAGATTTAGAGAGTGTCAGCATCTCTTTCCGATCTATTCTATAGATACGTATCCCAATACGCAAGATGCTTCTCCTAAATCTTTCATGGAGAATTGCATGGACAACCATGCTTTCGTCTGTGCTAACATTCCGATAACATACCAGATAGCTAGAACATTATCGACATATAAAATATGAGCTTCATCGCGCTCCCACTAATCCTTTTGTACACTCATGGTTCATATTCGTTTTAATGAAGTCAAATATCTTGACTATCTCATCTGAACAAATGTGAATCTTAATGGATTCAGACATTGCTAATGGAGAAAAGGTTTCATCAAAGTCTGTTCCAGAACATTGCGAATAGCCTTTTTACCACTAGTCAATTCTTAGAGGCAACACCTTTTCATTCATTCCAAGTTTGAAGATCCATTTATAACTTATAACCAACTTATAGGGATAAATCCCTCAGTTGGATCAATCAAGGTTTTTACCTTGTTGGAATGGATGGGATCCATTTTGGTTTGCATGACTTCGAGCCACGCACCCCAGTCTATGTCTGACATCGCTTCTTGATAGGTCTTTGGATTACTTTCCACATTCTCGTTTTCGTGAATGAAACCAAATCGCTTTGGCTTCTTACGAATTCGATCAGACCTTCGAAGAGTGGGTGTACTAGTAGGTTCAGTAAATTCTGGATTAACTCCCACTGTTTGCGAGGACGGGTCTAAATCTTGGACTTCATCAAGTTCCATGACTTTTCCATTTCCTTTGACGAAAAATTCATCAACAGAGGAACGGGTATCTAAGAGAAACTATTGTTTCTCATTGTCGTGGAACAGGTATCCAATGGATTTCGTTGGATACCCCACAATTATATACAAATTGGATCTACTAGCCAATTTATCTCCTTTCTCGTTTCTACCATCGGCAGGAGATCTCCATACTCAGAAGTAAGAGTATAAAGGTATTTTGCCATACCTTTCTTGGTAAAGCTTTGCAGGCACGAACTTTGAAGGTACTTTTCTTAGTATCTTCGATGCAGTCAGGAGGGCGAACTCCTAGAATGCATAAGGAAGCTTAACAAAACTCAATATGGATCGAACAATGTTAAACAATGTTAGATTACATCTCTTTAGACACTTCAATAAGTCGTGACGTCTTAGGAGAAGTTTGTTGTATGAGAATCTCATTCTCATTAAGATAATTGAGGAATCCTTGACAAGTATTTGCTATCTCAATTAGATCAAATAATACTATGCCTTTGTTGATTCTCTACTCGCATTGAAATACCTTTCTTGGTTTTTCGGATTTGCATCTCACTAGATTCATTTTTCACTAACGACCAAGGTCTTTAGCAAAAAGTACGAAGTATGAGTAATCTCCTCTCCCAGTAACCTTTAGTGATCCATATTCATGGATTTAAATCCAGACTTTGTTTGGTTCGCTCTGGATTCCCTGTGACGGGAGATCTGGTCATATTTCCTTTGAGACATGATTCGCAGGTTGGAAGTTCATCCAAGTTCTGTTTTTCAAGAAGCTTAGGTGAAACCAACTTTTGAATCCTACTCTTGGAGATGTGTCCAAGTCTAGCGTACAAAAGTTATGGATTATTATCTTTGTATTAATTGAATTTCACACATTAATTCAATAAGATTGAGTCAATGGTTTAATTCAATTAATTTACTTCCTTTCAATTAACTTCTTTAATTGCTTCCTTTTTCCTTTTCAATTAACCCTTTAATTGAAACGTTGCTTAATTAATTAGATCATCTAATCAATTAAACATATTAGTGCCTTTCTTAGATCCAGCGGGATAATTCGACTTTTAGGCTACTTATGTTCTTTTGACTACCTTTATGGTCGAATTTAGAAGAGAATTAATTCTTCTTCATTTTACTCTTCTTTGACTTTGCAGTCCATGAAGTGTAGACGATCATTACAGGTTTATCCTATTTGCCTTTGACCAGTACTTTGGTTGATTCATGAAATGTGATCAACTTATCAAATAAGATCAGTGTATTTCAAGAGTCATTTGAATGAGCGGGAGGAGAATTTAGGAGGAAGTTAATGTTAAGATCACTTGCAGGCCTACGTTTAATTGATCCAGTTTTCAACTAGATTGGAAAAACAAAGACAGTGATCCTTGACACTAGTTCCTTCATTTATTCTCGAGTTTTGAAACAATTCCCTAGAAGTCTCGAATCATATCGATTCAAAACTACTCCTCAAAACAAGCCTTTTGAGATGGAGGTTTGTTTCAGAAGACTGGTCCTCAAAACAGTCCTTTTGAGGTGGAAGCTTCAGACATGCTCCTCATGTTGCTTCCATAGCTCGTTCAATCTTGATGCTTATTTGAAGAAACGATCATTAAGATTCCCATACTTCATAGGTGATTCGTTTCACTTTTGAGATTCATCTTTATATTAGAAACGATCATTAATATTCCCATATTCCACGGGTGACTCGTTTTCTTTATTATTACTTATCTCAGAAGCGCATAAGGCATAGGCTTGTCGTTTAAGAACATCATTCCCGCTTCTGGAATTTAAGACAATTCTCAAGTTTTGCCTAGTCGATATTTTGATCCAGTTATTTTATTAGTCGAGGATAAATAGTTAAATGGATAATTACAGATATCTCAGTATCTAAAGAGAAGACAAACATTTAGTGGACTAGTTAATGAATAATACTTATAATCTACGAAGGTTGGACTCTCTATCGTAGAAGTTCTCCCACTATTTTATCGAAACAATTACCCCGTCAATTGTTCGGGAAATTCTATTTCCTAGTAGGTCTTGACGTCCCAGCGGCAATTAATTGCACCCACGACTCGTGGCCATACAACCAATTCCCCAGGTAGGCATACTTATTGCCAATTGTGTCACTCCACAACCTTCAAGCTATTTTGCCTCGGTTTTCGCACTTATCTAGCACTGCTACATCATAAGTGTTACTAATCGTTAAGTCTAACCCATCAATCATGATGAGCAACGGGCCCGGTCGTGAGTTCTCCGTAACTAGTTATCGGTCGATCCTCACATCCCGACCAGTCCTCACCCTTGTCGTGTTTAGTTAAAAACATGAGTCAAGGAATTTCGCGTATTGTCCCTTTCTTCGACTCGGGTGCCAGACTCTGGATCACCTCTATCGATAAGTAGACAACATACGCTAGTCCCTATTGATGGAAGGCTTGGATTTATATAAATACTTCATTTTATTTTAATCCAATATGACTTAATATTTAATTCGAGAGGGGATTTACTGGTTTGAAAGTTATGCTAACTCTTCTCGAGATCTCACCGATTCAGTTATGCTTTATCTTTTATTACGATCTAATATTCTAGCGCGTAATACCATACAAGCTAAATATAAATCGACAAATAAATAAAAGCCATACAAGCCTAGCATGCATACTACCACAATATATTTTCGATCGGGAGCCTCCTATGCAGGCCATCATCGAGCCAATGATGTTGGCCCTATTGGTCAATCTAAAGGGTTTGCAAACAGGCCTATGCTATTACACTATGTACCACGCATACATGGCCTTCATATCTTCTTGGGATCCCACCTTGCTTGTAAACGGGCCTCCATTCTAAACTAATAAAACAGTAAAAGCCCTATTCTATTACAAAGGCTCAAAGTGGCCCAAAAAATATAAAAGGCTCGCAGGCCCATTAAAAACCAAACAATAATTTAAACCAATCACATCTAACCTAAGGTCAAGGCTCGGCTCGATCGAAAACCACGTAAACAGTTCACGTAGAGCAAGAAACATGTAAACAACTTTTACCTATTCCTTTCTTAATTTTAAAACAACCTTTTAAAACTAACTTCCTATGATTCTTACCTTTTAGTCAATACTAATTATGACAAAATGAATATTCGGGTAAACAAAAATAAATTTTCTGCTCAAATTCAGATTCTGTTTTTCAACTTTTGAAAATTGCATTTTCGCCCCTCAACTTTCGAAAATTGCACTTTGACCCCAAAACTTTTAAAAAGTTACAAAAACACCCCTGGGCAGATTTGGGCAGCTACCAGAAAATAATATTTTGAATTCTGAAAATTTTCAATTTTTCAAACAGACCCCTGAAGTTTTGGTAATTGCAAAATAGTCCCCAAACTTTTGGAAATTACAAAACGACCCCAAAAATATGTGCGACCATATTTGCAAAACAGTCCAGTGATTTTGAAATTTCCAGATTCGAAAAAATTTAATTTTCAGCCCCTAAAACCCTAATTTGCGATTTCAATTGCACAAAAGTCCTGAAGTTTTCAAAAACTATAAAATCGGCACAGATCTGAAAAAGCAGTTTTACCCAATCATAGATCCAGTCATAACAAGTAAGAATCAATTTACAGAACATAATTATCACGTGTTTACATATACATAATTAAACATATACGGTGAAAACACATTATGTTCAGGCTTTTCGTATAATAATGATGGAGTTGGCTCTGATACCACTGTTGGGATAGTGGTTGGGATGCCTCGATTGTCAGAACAACGACAGTGCGGAATTTAAAATTTTTCGAAGCACCCAAGGTCCCATAAGAATTCTCCATATTAATTATACGTAAGCAAGAACGAAAACACACATAGAAATTTAACAAGGGTGTTTTCGCGATATACCTCACCACAGGCAAGGTGGTGGCAACCTTCGATTCTGATTCTGCAACTGGATCTGGATCTGGATCTGGTTCACAGAAGTGATCTCACCTCCAAAGTTAGTCCACACCAATTGGATTCTGGTAACACCTCAAGATCTTAGGCTCAGAATTGGATTCAGGAGATTTGTCAATGGAGGACTGTGCAGATCTACTTAGCAGAGCAAGATCCAGCACGAAGGAACAAGGGAGGATGTGCGGCGGCACTATAGCAGCTCACGGCCAGCAAGGGACGGCGGCTATTGGTGGCGGCGCAGGAGAGAGGCGGCGCTTAAGTGCAGAGAAAGAGGCTAGGGTTTTTGCTAGGTTGTTCTCTTTCTGAGCTCTGGTAGAACTCTATTTATAGAGTTCTATTTGACCTAGGTTTGCAAGACTCCTTATGGGCTTTTAATTAAAAGCCCATGTCTTGCAAGCCTTTCATTTAATTAACTACTTTAATTAAATGCCCAATCAAAATAAATCATTATTTCTTTTATATAATTAATTAGCAACTTAATTAAGTATTTAATTAATTAAGTCAGCCAATTAATTAATCTCCCATTTGAATTAAATACTTTAATTTATTTAATTGATTTAATTAGCTATAAATCAGTTAATTCCTTTTATGTCCTTTTATAACAGTCACCGTCCAATTGTATTGTGTGTGACCCTCTGGGTTCACCATCAATTGGCAGCAGGCCCACGAATTACTCGTGATTTAATTTATGAACAATAAATTGCTCCGGTCAATTAAACAACCTTTAATTGACCACTCCTAGAATCAAATCCTCTATTAACTCAGGAGTACCTACACTTCATGGTCGATGTCTAGCCACAAGCCCATGAAGCCCAACTTCAGGTGAATTGATACTTGTGAACCTCGTCTCATATAATTACCATGTACACACGGTCCTTCTATCGACTAATATTTCCGATCAAGACTTAGGGTGTGTGAATTGATCGGCACCTCTAAATTTGTCTCGATAACTATACTTTCTAATTCAGGATAATATTCCAGTGTGACTGCTAAATTTGGAAACCCCTTTCCAAATCCGTCACCGACCGTGGGCACGGGTTTCTCGGATATATTATCTAAGAATCGTATAGGAAATTCTCTCACCCATTACAGTGAGTCAATAGATTCCATATTGGTACTAACCACTCGCGTACATGTCCATACGCACCCAACCTAGGCATGTTATGACCAAGCTAAGTGGCCTATACCTAGATCTAAGTACGCACTTTCATGCACCGAATTCGCCCTAGCACCTCAAGTCAAAGGACTAAATCGTACACTATTATAATCCTTGAGAAACATCCCATCACCGATATGCGACATGCGCTTCCACAATGGGTTTCTCTGTTCGGGTCGTTCGATGCGTTCAATCCTCCATTGAACCACCTACTCATATGCACTAGCCTCAAATTCCTTGCTCATGAAACGCTACAAATTCACTCCATGTGAATCATGCATACTCGTACAAGTCTTGGCGATTCCTACGATACCCCGTCTCGTTTCGAAATCTATGACTTGGAACAGTTTTAAGAATACGACCTTTGAGACTGTTTCATGATTGCACTCAGTACTGAAGTGAATCGTCCCATAGTCGAATGTAATCTAAGGATTTCAACCAATCGCTTAAATGTATTCGCGAGAGATGAAGTTGGCCATTGTTTATCCTTATACTCGTATAAATAAACGTGCGTACTAACTCATTTATACTAAAGAAAGATAATGATAGTTCCAGTACAAGCTAAATGTATTGGCTTGCAGGGCACTATTCCATCAGTTAACACATGATTAAAGCTTATTGTGTGAAAATGAATATTTTCCATAAAAATGAAAATATTAAGAATAGCTTAAATCAGGAATAAGATATTCCTTAGAATCTAGATTGTTGGTTAATATTGGAGAAGGTTTTGAAGATGACAAAAAGGCCATAATGGTTTTGAAGAGGTTAAGTCATCAACTAAGAACAACTTAGTGAAACCTATCTCAAGGTCTGGAAGCTATGTTACCGAATCAGCCGAGTGGGATATCAGATCAGTAAAGATCAGATTGGTGATCATCAGCCGAGTCAAGATAGATATGTTCATTCTTGAATCAGCCGAGTAGCCATCAGCTTAGTACTCCCATCAGCCAAGTGAAGACGGTCAGCAAGCTGTCCAACGGTAACCTGCTGAGTGCATTAAATGCGACTGACAGAAAGTACAGCAGACTGTACTGTAGCAGTTGCAGGGAGCCGTTCCAGAAAATGGGGACCAGAACTCGAGGACTGCAGATTTCTGTCTCATCTTCAACGGGCAGAAATTCAAATCCAAGAGTATAAATAGAAGACTAACTGAAGATCTAAAAAGAGACTTGCACAATTCAAGATCACATCTATAGAGCAAGATCCATCAGTTGAGTCGTCTGATCACAAGCAAAGTCATTTGTTGACGGAGCCGAAATCGTTGAAGAACAGAGCTCAAGCTCTTGTTTGTCTGAGTGACATTCAACTGTAAAGAGAAGAAGCTTATATCCATCTTTGTGAGTGATATAACTTCGTAGTATAGGTCTTCTGAGTGACTTCCTGTACTGTGAGCTTAGTACTCTCGCTTAAAGCTTATCATTTGTTGTAAAGCTTAAGTATTCTTCTGCTGTGTGCTTTAGAATAGGTTTTTCTGAGTGATCTACCTGAGAGCTAAGTGTAGAATAGGTTTTCTTTGTGATCTCCTATTGCGAACTTGTGGCCTGTTCATTTGTTGTTCGGCGCAAGCAGAGTATATTGTAAACTGTGTGTTTATAGTATAACCCAAGATCTGTGTGACTTGGAAGAGTGGACTAAAGGATTTTCATCCATATAACCACTATAAAAATATTGGTGTTTTACATCTGCATTCTTTTCTTGCATATCTCAAAAAGAGCATTCAACTGTTAAAAACGTTTTGAAAAGAATTTTGTGAAACTGGGGTAAAACTTTGAAAGATAAACTTGTTTGAAAAACATACTTGATATATCCGCTGCATACAAGTTTTGAAACTCTGAGTATATCTGAATCAGATTAGTAAAATCAGATGAGTGGTCAACTCTGCTGTTCAAAGCTTTGTGCGCGATCAGCTTAGTAGTCTTACGAATCAGATCAGCTTAGTCTGCTGACAGAAAAAGTTAGAGAAAAAGTTTTAAAGTTTATGAGATCTATTCACCCCCCCCTCTAGATCTCATCTGACCACTTTTGGGACCAACAAGTGGTATCAGAGCAGGCTGTTCATTAGAATCAGCTGCCTGATCAAACGAACTTGATCCAAGGTGTGTTTTTCAAATTTCAAAAAGAGAGCATATTTTGAAAATCAAAAACATTTTGAAAAATGGATGTCATAAGCCATGTTCCTCACATTGGCCTTATGGACTTCGAAAGCTGGAAAATCAGAATGGAAATCCTTCTTGCCGCCTACGACGACAACATGCTTACCTGTTTTACAAAAGGACCATTCAGATTTCAGAAGACTGTGAAGGTTGCTGGCCAACCAGATCAGATAGTTGACAAAGAGCTGGATGAGCTGACTCCCAAAGAAGTCAAGTTAGTAAACCTTGACAAAAAGGCTAAGCTCATCATGTTCAAAGCTGTAGACGAAGAAAGATTCCAGAAGATCAAGCATTTCAAAACTGCCAAAGAGATGTGGGATAAAGTCTGCGAGCTAAGCGAAGGAAACGACGCTATCAAAGAACACAAGCTCAGTGTGGCTCTTGAGGAGTTTGAAAATTTCAAGATGAAGTCTGGTGAAACGATTGATCAGATGGATACCAGATTTACCAAAGCTCTGAATGAAGTTCTAAGGTTTGGTAAAGAATTTTCGAACAAGGAGATCACCGCAAAGGTTCTCAAGGCCTTGCCACCTAAATTCAACATGAAGGTGACAGCCATGGAAGAATCAAGGGATTTAGGGAAGATTCCCCTTTCCGAACTGTTCTCATCTCTCAAAGCTTTTGAGTATCAAATGCCAAGAATGGGATTAGAAGTGTCAACCAGTTCAGACCCTACTGCTGCTCTAATGGCGTCAGACAAGTCAAGAAAATCAGCAGACAAGTCAAAACAGAAGACTCTGCTGAGTTCAGAAAAAGTCTACACTGCTGACGACGTTACCCTGCTGTTGAATGATTTTGAGAAGTTCTACAAGAAGAAAATGAAATTAAAATATAAAAATGCTACTTCATCTTCTTCTAATCATTTTCAGGAAAACAGGGATTCCTCTAAAGCAACTCTTAGAGACAACAATGACAAAGAGTATGGACTCTTGATCAGAGGTCATCCACACTCATCATCTGAGAAGTTAGCCGAAAAGGAAAAGCGTGCCAATAAGGAGCGTAAGCTTACAAAGAGCAAATCAAAGTTAGCTGATGCAGCAAAGCTAATAAACTCCGGCATATCTTATTCAGACAACCAGTCGTCTGATAAAGAATTTGAAGAAGTACCTGAAACTTTATGCTTAACTGCCATAGAATCTGATGATTCTGAAACTGAGGTAACTTCTACTATTAATTAAATGCACTATTTGAATTGTTGAATAAATGCTGAATTACAAATTCAAATATTGTTTGTGCATTTGCCAAGCTTAATGAAGAGATGACTCTGCTAAAAAGAGCAAATTAGATCACTGAAACTTCAGGTTGAAAAACCTCAAGAATCAGCTCACTACCAAAAAGCTTGAGCATGAGAATGAAACTCTAAAAGCTGAGTAAGCAAGTTGTTTTGAAGATATAAATGAACTTTAAAAGAAAACCTTGCATCATTCTCTAAATAGAAAGAAAATCAGAGGCTTAGAAGAACAAGTCTACTGATGCTCAACAGGTTAGGAAACCTAGTAAGCTACCTAAGACTAATCAGACTACTAAAACCCATCAGCCGAATAGGCTGCTGATAGGAGTATAATTTAAATGACAAGTCTGCTAAATCTAAGGAGAGTTATTAAATAACTCAGGTAAGAAATTGAGGTAAAAATGAATTATATGGCAAGAATTTGAATCACATTATGATAATTACTATTATGACATGTACTATGCTTCTTCATATTATCATGTTGATCATATTCACTGTGCTGATTGCCTTCCTCATTTTAATATGCATGTTTATCACACACTTCATGCATCTTACCTTGCTTATGAGCATTGTTTTAATCATGACCAGAAAGTGGTATCATAATGACAAATGGTATCATCATGATAAAACATAAGTCACTAGATCATCACATGTTAAAGGTTATACTAACCATGTTGGACCCAATAAACAAGGGGTACCAAAAATAGTCATCTGTTTTACAGGTGAAGTACATGTGAGATGACAAAGATGAGTTGACTGCCTTGCAAATTTCACCAAGTTCAACAAGTGGTCTCACCAGCAAGCATGTACCAACAAGTGTTATATCAAATAAGTGGTATCAACAAAGTGGTATAATTAAAGTGGTAGACTTTACATTTGGAAATTTCAAGGAACGCAAGAGTGTTGAAAAGTTGAAGATTATCAAAGAATAACAAGTGGTATTAAAGACCAACAACTGATCGCAACAAGCAGTATCACCAACAAGTGTGGTATCAGTCAACCATGTGACAAAGAAAGTGGTTTGTTGATTTTGGATTCATAAGTTGAGGGGGAACTTATCAGAAGACTAACCCAGAACAGCTTACTGGAATTCAACGGCTGAGTGTCTTGAAGAAAAACTCTCATCAGACTATTTGACCACGGATTCTTGAACTTAGGGGGAACGTGTACGACTAGCGGTACTCCTAAATAAAGATGAAGTTTTCAATAAGTCGAAATGAAACTATCAGAAGACTGCTTCTTATCAGCCGACTGGAACTCAACAGACAAGTGTTATTCAAGAATGTACTACATCAAGTGGTATCAGCAAGTGTTATCACATCAACAAGTGATATCAGCTGACTAATCTGATTTACATTTATACAAGTAGTATCAGACTACAAGTAGCATCAGACTACAAGTGGAATCAGACCACAAATACCAACAAGTGGTATCAATTCTTGAAGTTAAGGGAAATTTTCTTAGCTGGAGTGATAAACAGCAACGAAGACTACCTAAATCAGCCTAGTACTCACCTAATTGTCTTCAGCATACTAAGTTTGCAATCCTATAAAGAGAAAAAGGGGAAGAAGAGATGCAACTCAAGTATCATTGTTGATGACAAAAAGGGGGAAGATAAACTAAGAACCCTTTAAGCAGAAGATCAAAAAGGGGGAAGATAAATGATGCAACTAAGAACCCTTTAAACAGAAGACCAGAAAAGGGAAAAGAACCAACTATTGGTATTTTTTAAAGTTGTATCAGATCAATAAATTTCCATCTCAAGGTATGAAGACCAAATCTGAAGACTTAGAAGACGTTCTTAGTTGAAGGTTTTGTCATCATCAAAAAGGGGGAAATTGTTGGTTAATATTGGAGAAGGTTTTGAAGATGACAAAAAGGCCATAATGGTTTTGAAGAGGTTAAGTCATCAACTAAGAACAACTTAGTGAAACCTATCTCAAGGTCTGGAAGCTATGTTACCGAATCAGCCGAGTGGGATATCAGATCAGTAAAGATCAGATTGGTGATCATCAGCCGAGTCAAGATAGATATGTTCATTCTTGAATCAGCCGAGTAGCCATCAGCTTAGTACTCCCATCAGCCAAGTGAAGACGGTCAGCAAGCTGTCCAACGGTAACCTGCTGAGTGCATTAAATGCGACTGACAGAAAGTACAGCAGACTGTACTGTAGCAGTTGCAGGGAGCCGTTCCAGAAAATGGGGACCAGAACTCGAGGACTGCAGATTTCTGTCTCATCTTCAACGGGCAGAAATTCAAATCCAAGAGTATAAATAGAAGACTAACTGAAGATCTAAAAAGAGACTTGCACAATTCAAGATCACATCTATAGAGCAAGATCCATCAGTTGAGTCGTCTGATCACAAGCAAAGTCATTTGTTGACGGAGCCGAAATCGTTGAAGAACAGAGCTCAAGCTCTTGTTTGTCTGAGTGACATTCAACTGTAAAGAGAAGAAGCTTTTATCCATCTTTGTGAGTGATATAACTTCGTAGTATAGGTCTTCTGAGTGACTTCCTGTACTGTGAGCTTAGTACTCTCGCTTAAAGCTTATCATTTGTTGTAAAGCTTAAGTATTCTTCTGCTGTGTGCTTTAGAATAGGTTTTTCTGAGTGATCTACCTGAGAGCTAAGTGTAGAATAGGTTTTCTTTGTGATCTCCTATTGCGAACTTGTGGCCTGTTCATTTGTTGTTCGGCGCAAGCAGAGTATATTGTAAACTGTGTGTTTATAGTATAACCCAAGATCTGTGTGACTTGGAAGAGTGGACTAAAGGATTTTCATCCATATAACCACTATAAAAATATTGGTGTTTTACATCTGCATTCTTTTCTTGCATATCTCAAAAAGAGCATTCAACTGTTAAAAACGTTTTGAAAAGAATTTTGTGAAACTGGGGTAAAACTTTGAAAGATAAACTTGTTTGAAAAACATACTTGATATATCCGCTGCATACAAGTTTTGAAACTCTGAGTATATCTGAATCAGATTAGTAAAATCAGATGAGTGGTCAACTCTGCTGTTCAAAGCTTTGTGCGCGATCAGCTTAGTAGTCTTACGAATCAGATCAGCTTAGTCTGCTGACAGAAAAAGTTAGAGAAAAAGTTTTAAAGTTTATGAGATCTATTCACCCCCCCCTCTAGATCTCATCTGACCACTTTTGGGACCAACATAGATCTACTTAATAAGTGGAATATTCCTAAAATTGAACCTAGAACCATTTATAAAATGGGTACTTTTGAAAGAATTGGACTTAAACAAATTGTTAAGACTACAGAAGAGTCTATATCTCTTGATAATGATGAATTAACTATTAGATTATTAAATGAAAATGATATTTTACCTTATAGGTATACTCAAAATTTATCCATATAGGATTAGTACAAATTGCTTTTAAGCCATTAACATTGGTAGGACTACCAGAAAGTTTTATTGCAGCTCTACGTGATGGTAGAAATTTAAATTGGAAAAAATTATTAATGGGAATTATACAATCTAGTCTGGCACATGGACCAATTTATTTTAATGTTTATCCTAATTTACAGTTATCATTAACTGATGTTAATTTGCTTGATGCTTTAACTTTAAATGTTAAAACTCATGGTTATGACTATGAACATGGAACAGAAGTTATTTGTGTATGTTATAGAGTTTATTTTAAACCTCTATATACCTTAAATCCTAATTGTAGGATAATGGATAAGAAAATGAATGAAACTGTCATAATTGAAACCAATCTTGGTAAATCGAATATAACCACTAGAAGAACAATTAAGTGGGATGAAATTCCATTTCCTGATACTTGGAAAATGACTAATGCGGTTAAACCTAAACCTCAAATATGTAATGATATTTCTACTGTATTTCAATCTCAAACAGGAGATATTTCTATAAAAATGATAGAAAATAGTACTAGAAATAATATTTCTAGAAGTTCTTCAGTTAGGTCTTATATATCACCTTTAGATGATTTAGTAATACCTACTAGAACTTCAACTTCGTATGATTATGAGAAATTTCCTGCTAGAAATTCTACATCTCAATTTAGAGAAAATATTGATTATAATAAAGTTGAAAAAATTCTTCTCAACAAAGATAATATAGGAAAAGGTATTTATAAAAATACTGAAGAAGATAATTCTACAGCTTCGGTTAGAAATATAGGAGAGGCAGATATAACTCCCTCAGAAGCAAACTTTGATGATATTTAATGGATAGTACACCAAAAATAGATTTTAGTCCTGGTTCCCAGGCAAGACAATTAATTAAAAAAGAATTTAATCTTCCAAAATGGAAATTATTTAGAGAATTGTTTTTCAAGAATATTTCAAAAGAAGACCAAACTTATTTTCAAAATGAATTTTATAAATTCACCTCTTTACAAAACAAAATTATTCATTTTGTTCCTTGGTTTGTGATGACATACCTTGAAAATCATATTTCAGTTTTAGAAAGAACTTATAAATTATCCAATGGAGATGTTTTAAAAAGTGTCTTCCCGCCTCAGAGTTCTTTTACTTTTGGTAATGACCATAAAACAATAAATTTTACAGCTTTTTCTAAATTATTAGAAAATGATGCTTTACAAATAACAACTAGCAATAGAAACAATATATTACAACAGAATAATTATACAAATTTGTATCTTAATATCCTAGGAGATCAAATTAAAGAATTACATAACAGGGTAGAAGAAATATTCTCTGTGATAAAAAATATAAGACCAATGATAGATTTGGAAGATAAGCCTATAAATGGAATCGTTTCTACGTCTCATTTGCAGCCACCACCTGAAATAACAGATTTTAAATTAAAATCACATAAAGAACTAGAAAAATTTCTAGAAGAAAAATTTAAAGGATTAAAATTAAATACTTTAAATTATGAATTTACGGAAGGAATTAGTAGAGATAACTACAAAGAAAAAATTAATGATGAGATAAACAAAATTGAGAAATTTGCTGATAGGCCTACTCAGAGATTATATTACTATAGGAGACCTTCCCCTATGGATACGTTACATGAAGAACAAGAGTACACTGTTAATAACAGTTATAATGGGAAAAATATTTATGAATGGAATTTAGATGGTTATACTGAAAAACAGATCTATACTTTAGCTCATAGGATGCTTATGTATAGTACTATTTGTAAAAGTAATAATAACAGTGATGGTACTGTTGCTAAAATGATTGTTGCAGGATTTACTGGCCAATTAAGAGGCTGGTGGGATAATTATTTAACAGAAAGAAGTAAATTAGATATTTACAGTTAAACAAGAAGATGGTCAAAATGTTGAAAATGCTGTTTATACACTTATAGTGACTATTTTAGAGCATTTTACTGGAAGAATTTCTGACAATAGTGAAAACATAAGAACTATGTTACAAAATCTTAGATGTAAGACTCTTACTGATTTTAGATGGTATAAGGATACTTTCCTTAGTAGAGTCATGAAATTACCTGAGTGTAATAACTCTCACTGGAAATCTAAATTTATAGATGGATTGTCTAACCTATTTGCTGAAAGAGTTAGGAAGAATCTTAGAAAAGATAGGATTAATATACCCTATGAAGATTATACTTATGGTAAGTTGATTGGTACTTGTATTCAAGAAGGATTAGCTTTATGCAATGAGATTAAATTAAATCAACAGGTTAAAAGACAAAACCTGAATGAAAAAGGTCAATTAGGACAATTTTGTAATCAATTTGGTATGGATATTCCAACTACTTCAAGAAAAGGAATGAATTATAAGTCTAATTCAGGAACTGATAATGTTTCTCACCATAAGAAAAGGAGACATCGCTCTAAAAAGAAAATAGAACAAAAGAATAGAAAGAAAGAACAGAGAGCTTCTAATAAGAAGAAACTTGTTTGTTATAAATGTGGTAGAATAGGCCATTACGCTAATAGGTGTAAAATGAAGAAAATGATAAATGAATTAAAAATTGATGAATCTATGAAAGAGAATTTAGAAAAATTACTTATAAATTCTGAATCAGAACCTGAAGAATCTCAGGATAGTGATAATAATTCTAGTAATAATTCTTCTGAAGAAATTGATATGCTAGAAGAAGAAGAAATAGCTTCTCAGGATTCTAGTTATTGTTGTGATTCTTGTGCCCAAGGAGGTATTTGTGAAATTCATGGAGAAAAAGAGGATTATTATAAAATCCTATCTCAATTTAAAAATATGCATTTAAATGTTTTAACTTCAGGAAATATGTTAGAATTCCTAAAACAGATTAGAGATCCTGAATTAAAATTAAAACTTATAGATCAAATGCAAGTTGAAGATATTCCTTCGAATAGTAGAAATTCTGATAGGATCCAGACACCTATACCTATAAGTTCGTCAGAACCTTATACGATGAATAAAGTTTATCAACTTTTAAAAGAAAGACAGAACATAGAGATACCTACTTCTGTAAATGATCTTAATAAAGAAATAAAGAATTTAAAAATAGAGATTTCAAATTTGAAAAATACTAATCAACAATTAGAAGAGAGAATTACTCGCTTAGAGATGGGTAAACATATAGGTACTCATGTGGAATTTGGACATAATGAGTTTGATGAAAATATTATTCAAAAATTTTTTTTGTCTAATCTTAATATGGTTATTTTTCAAAAATTGTTTATAAAAATTACATTACTTATAGATAATCATTTTAAAAAGGAAATCATAGCTCTTGTTGATAGTGGAGCAGATATGAATGTTATACAAGAAGGAATAATTCCTACAAGATATTTTCATAAAACTACAAATTCTCTTAGTCATGCTGGAGGAGAAAAATTAGATATAAAATTTAAAATTCCTTTGGCATATATTTGCAAAGATAAAGTTTGCATTCTTACAAGTTTTTTACTTGTTAAAAATATTACTAATCAAATTATACTTGGTACTCCTTTTATTGATCAAATTTATCCTTTGACTAGAGTTGATAACTCAGGAATTACAGGAACTTTTGAAGGAAAAGAAATAACTTTCAAATTTATTACTAGGCCATTTCCTAAACTTTTACATGAATTGAAAGATTTATTAGATCATAAGGTTTCTCATTTAAATTATTTAAAGCAAGAAGTTAGTATTCTTACTCTTGAAGAGAAACTTCACAATCATACTTTGCAAGAAAAAATAAAATTAATTTATAATAAATTATCTTTAGAAATTTGTAATGATCATCCTAATGCTTTTTGGGAAAGAAAAAGACATATTGTTGAACTTCCTTATGAGGAAGATTTTGTAGAAAGGAAAATTCCTACTAAGGCAAGACCTTGTCAGATGAATTCTGAATATTTAGAATTATGTAAAAAAGAAATTGAGTCTTTATTACAAAAGGGTTTAATAAAACCTTCTAATTCACCTTGGTCAGGTATAGCCTTCTATGTTAATAAGCATAGTGAACTAGAAAGAGGAGCCCCTAGGCAGGTTATAAATTATAAGCCTTTAAATAAAGTCCTAAAATGGATTAGGCATCCCATACCTAATAAGAAAGACCTGTTAGATAGATTATATGATGCGATTATATTTTCTAAATTTGATTTAAAGTCAGGATACTGGCAAATCCAAATAAATGGAAAAGATCAATATAAAACTGCTTTTAATGTTCCATTTGGACATTATGAATGAAAAGTGATGCCATTTGGTTTGAAAAATGCACCTTCTGAATTTCAGAAAATTATGAATGATATTTTCATACATTATAGTGATTTTATAATTGTGTATATTGATGACATTTTAGTATTTTCAAAAACTATTGAAAATCATTTTAAACATTTAGAAATATTTAAAAAAGTTGTTATTCAACATGGTTTGGTTATTTCTAAACCAAAAATGTCTATTTTTCAAACTAATATTTGATTCCTTGGTCATAATATTGAAAAAGGAAAAATAATTCCTATTAATAGAAGTATAGAATTTGCTTCTAAATTTCCAGATATTATAACTGATAAAACTCAACTCCAAAGATTTCTTAGAAGTTTAAATTATATTTTGTCTTATTATAAGGACTTGGCTACTGATGCAGCTGTTTTATATGATAGACTTAAAAAGTCTCCTACTCCTTGGACAGATATACATACTAATGCTGTCAAATTAATAAAAAGTAAAGTGAAATCACTTCCTTGTTTAATGCTTGCAAATCCTACTTGGGAAAAGATTATTGAGACTGATGCCTCTGATATAGGTTTTGGAGGAGTTTTAAAGCAAATATGCCCTAATACAAAACAAATATTTTTAGTAAGATTTCATTCTGGAAAATGGAATAATAGCCAGAAAAATTATGCTACTATTGCTAAAGAAATTCTTGCTATTCTTAAATGTGTTTTGAAATTTCAAGATGATTTATATAATCAAAAGTTTAAATTTTTTACTGATTGCAAATCTGCAAAGTATATGTTTAATAAAGATTTTAAACATGATGTTCCCAAACATATGTTTGCAAGATGGCAGGCTCATTTAGCCCCTTTTGATTTTGAAATATATTATAAAAAGGGAGAAGATAATCATCTTCCTGATTTCTTAACTCGTGAATATTTACAGGAAATTTAATGACAGATCCAATGACAGATCCAACAGAAGAGGCTTACCCTACTGTTAGTGATGAACCGGGACCCAGGCACACTCATAATATAAGACTTAGGATTAGATCGGAATAAATTTTACAAGAAAATAAATCCTTCAAATAATAATCTTAATAAATTCATGTTCAATATCAAAAAGCCCAAGAAAACGCCTTCACAACGGCTAAAAAGGGGGGCAAGGATATTTACTGATGAATTCATAAGATTATTCTTGCCAGAAATATAATCTTAACCATAATCCTAATTTCTTATATTACTCATGACCCATGTTCAAAATAATACTTTAAACACATGGGGTTTTCTGATATATAGCTATATATGGTTCAACACATGATTAAAGAGTATTTAGCCTATCATTAGGCTAAATATAACACACAAATATAAAAATTAAAAACAGAAAAGTAAAAGGGATACCTCAGTAGGAACTTCAAACCAAAGCTTTTATTTATTTTTCCCAATATATTTTTCAAGATATATATTACAAAACAGAAATATAAAAATTGTATGTATTACAAAGGGAGTAGTAGTAGTAGTAGAGACGGTAGTGGAAAGATGCCCTCCTAAGCAGATTATGTCTGCTTTATATAGAGTCTGGAATTCCGGACTTGAAATTTTTCTCCAATTCTCTTAAACACTATTTGGAGCACTTATTCACCCGTGACTTCTTTTTCCAAAAGCATAGCTTTTCCTATTCATCCTTTTACTATTTATGAATCTTGAATAGTAACTATTCTTCAATTTGTTTATTGTCTTCATCTGCCGATAATAATTATTTTCCTGATCTGATATTATCAAATATGATTTCCAGATCATACGCATTTTGAAAATCTTCATCCTCATAAGGATCTTGGGATTCCCCTGCTAAGTCTCCTTTTGGTGCTGATGCCATAGACGTATCAGATTTGGAATCATCTTCCATGAATTCTTTAAAATTCTTCTGTATATCTTTCTTCATTGCTTCCATATAAGCTTTAATAATTTCAGATTTTGACAAATCTTGTTTTTTCATTTTTAATTTTTCGGATATCACCTGGGAAGGACTAGGTGTTTCTTCTTTGTCCATTGACTTATAAGTCAATAAGTTAGACTGAATTAATTCTTCAGTATCTGCTCCATATAATTTTCCCGAATTTGGGTCAGTCTTGTTCATTTTTTCCCAAAATTTTGAGAAAGAAACTCTATACAGGCATGGTGTATTGTATTCTGCATAACTTACAACTGGGATCCATTTAGAAATCCAAGGTATAGAAAATTCAAAAAATGCATCGAAGCTATGATCTCATCTGCCTTTTGTACAGCTATTAGCTGGGTAATCTGAGGGGATAAATCTATCCATTCTGAATATAATTTTTTCCATGATTCTGGAAGGATTTGGTATGTAGGACCGTGGTATGACCACCAATTTACGAACCAATTTGGTATAGGAGATTTATATACTTCTCCACAAATCTTTATAAACCAAGTATGTTTTTTCTTATTATTCTGGTAATATAATACCTTATCAAAGGCTGAAATATAATCCCAATAATTAAATTTAATAGAAATATTTTTCTCAGAAAAGATATAATCTTTCTCTTTGAAGGTAGATAAACCCCATTCTTGATATGAAAAAATCTTTTTCACAATGATCTTACAAAAATTATAACTTTTCTGTTCATTTGAAGCGAAGTGAGTAATCTCACAACTTTCCGTTGCTTTAAGCAAATTTTCATAAAAATTCCTTTGCTTGTATGACGTAGCAGTGAATTGAGTATTATCAATATATCTGTTCATTAGGAACCATGGGTCCTCTTTCAATTTTAAATCAGAATATTCTAGATGAAGTATAACTTCTTTCTTATTATTTTCAGCATAATTTATGCTATCATCATATTCATTTTCTTGCAAAATATTTGCAAATGTTTGGGAATTTCCTTTTGAAGATGACGTGGATGATTCACCCACTCCAGAAATATTTTCGGCTGCTAATTTTTTACCATGAATTTGGGAGATTATGTTCCCCCTTCCTCCTCGACCTCTATAATTTTGAGGTCTTCCACGAAATGAATAATCCCGAGGTATCATGACCTGTAAAATCATTTATAAAATTTATTAAATCTCAGCAATTTGTGCTGGTACCAAATAATATCATTATTATGTTTCTCTTTGTCGGCAATATGATCGCCACAGAAAAGATGAGGATGCTTATCAATAAAGGATATATTTTCCTTACAGATTTCAATTTTATTTTTGAGATAGGAAATATTCCTTTTGGTTTTTATTTTTTCAGACTTACTCATATGAGGATCATTCATTTGTAAAATCCTTGAATTCTCAGCAATTTATGCTGACAATATTGTATCATATGTTCATAAAATTGTATATACTGTAATTTACCTTCTTCACTTACAGTACGGTTAGTTTTTGCATTAATTATGCTTTTCTCATAATCTTCTATCACTTTCTTAATAATCCTCATGGTTTTTTTATTTGTTTTAAAATCACTCTTATTAAGAGTATTAAGACAAGGATGTCCTTGGCAAATAAGTCCATCTCTAAGATAAACCGGTTCATCACTAACAGTAGGGTAAGCCTCTTCTGTTGGATCTGTCTTTGGATCTGTCATTAAATTTCCTGTAAATATTCATGAGTTAAGAAATCAGGAAGATGATTATCTTCTCCCTTTTTATAATATATTTCAAAATCAAAAGGAGCTAAATGAGCCTGCCATCTTGCAAACATCTGTTTGGAAACATCATGTTTAAAATCTTTATTAAACATATACTTTGCAGATTTGCAATCAGTAAAAATTTTAAACTTTTGATTATATAAATCATCTTGAAATTTCAAAACACATTTAAGAATAGCAAGAATTTCTTTAGCAATAGTAGCATAATTTTTCTTGCTATTATTCCATTTTCCAGAATGAAATCTTACTAAAAATATTTGTTTTGTATTAGGGCATATTTGCTTTAAAACTCCTCCAAAACCTATATCAGAGGCATCAGTCTCAATAATCTTTTCCCAAGTAGGATTTGCAAGCATTAAACAAGGAACTGATTTCACTTTACTTTTTATTAATTTGACAGCATTAGTATGTATATCTGTCCAAGGAGTAGGAGACTTTTTAAGTCTATCATATAAAACAGCTGCATCAGTAGCCAAGTCCTTATAATAAGACGAAATATAATTTAAACTTCCAAAAATCTTTGGAGTTGAGTTTTATCAGTTATAATATCAGGAAATTTAGAAGGAAATTCTATACTTCTATTAATAGGAATTATTTTTCCTTTCTCAATATTATGGCCAAGAAATCTAATATTAGTTTGAAAAATAGACATTTTTGGTTTAGAAATAACCAAACCATGTTGAATAACAACTTTTTAAATATTTCTAAATGTTTAAAATGATTTTCAATTTTTTTGAAAATACTAAAATATCATCAATATATACAATTATAAAATCACTATAATGTATGAAAATATCATTCATAATTTTCTGAAATTCAGAAGGGGCATTTTTCAAACCAAAAGGCATAACTTTCCATTCATAATGTCCAAAAGGAACATTAAAAGCAGTTTTATATTGGTCTTTTTCAATAATTTGAATTTGCCAATATCCTGATTTTAAATCAAATTTAGAAAGTATGATAGCATCATATAACCTATCTAAAAGATCTTTCTTATTAGGGATAGGATGTCTAATCCATTTTAAAACTTTATTCAAAGGTTTATAATTTATAACCAGCCTAGGGGCTCCTCTTTCTTCTTCACTATGTTTATTAACATAGAAGGCTGTATATGACCAAGGTGAATTAGATGGTTTTATTAAACCTTTCTGTAAAAGAGATTCTATTTCTTTTTTGCATAATTCTAAATATTCAGAATTCATCTGACAAGGTCTAGCCTTTGTAGGAATTTTCTTTTCATCAAAATCTTCCTCATAAGGAAGTTCAACAATATGTCTTTTTCTTTCCCAAAAAGCATTAGGATGATCATTACAAATTTCTAAAGATAATTTGTTATAAATTAATTTTATTTTTTCTTGCAAAGTATGACTTTGAAGTTTCTCTTCAAGAGTAAGAATACTAACTTCTTGCTTTAAATAGTTCAAATGAGAAACCTTATGATCTAATAAATCTTTCAATTCATGTAAAAGTTTAGGAAATGGCCTCGTAATAAATTTAAAAGTTATTTCTTTTCCTTCAGAAGTTCCTGTAATCCCTGAGTTATCAACTGTAGTTAAAGGATAAATTTGATCAATAAAAGGAGTTCCAAGTATAACTTGGTTAGTAATATTTTTAACAAGTAAAAAACTTGTAGGAATACAAACCTTATCTTTGCAAATATAAGCCAAAGGAATTTTAAAATTTATATCTAATTTTTCTCCTCCAGCATGACTAAGAGAATTAGTAGTTTTATGAAAATATCTAGTAGGAATTATCCCTTCTTGTATAACATTCATATCGGCTCCACTATCAACAAGAGCTATAATTTCTTTTCTAAAATGATTATCTATGAGTAAAGTTATTTTGATAAACCATTTTTTAGAAATAACCATATTAAGGTTAGACAAGAAATTTTCTTGGATAATATTTTCATCAAACTCATTATGTCCGAATTCCACATGAGTACTAATTTGTTTAACCATTTCAAGACGAGTAATTCTCTCTTCTAGTTGTTGATTTGTATTTTTCAAATTTGAAATTTCTATTTTTAAATTCTTTATCTCTTTATTGAAATCATTAACAGAAGTAGGTATTTCTATGTTCTGTCTTTCTTTCAAAAGTTGACACACTTTATTCATAGTATAAGGTTCTGACGAACTTATAGGTATAGGTGGTTGGATCTTATTAGAATCTTTACTAGTTGAAGGAATATCTTCTACTTGCATTTGGTCTATTAATTTTAACTTTAATTCTGGATCTTTAATCTGCTTTAGGAATTCTAACATATTTCCTGAAGTTAAAACATTTAAATGCATATTCTTAAATTGAGACAAGACTTTATAATAATCCTCTCTCTCTCCATGAATCTCACAAGTTCCTCCTTGTGCACAAGAATCACAACAATAACTAGAATCCTGAGAAGCTATTTCTTCTTCTTCTAGCATATCAATTTCTTCAGAAGAATTATTACTAGAATTATTATCACTATCTTGAGATTCTTCAGGTTCTGATTCAGAATTTATAAGTAATTTTTCTAAATTCTCTTTCATAGATTCATCAATTTTTAATTCATTTATCTTTTTCTTCATTTTACACCTATTAGCGTAATGGCCTATTCTACCACATTTATAACAAACAAGTTTCTTCTTATTAGAAGCTCTCTCTTCTTTCTTTCTATTCTTTTGTTCTATTTTCTTTTTAGAGCGATGTCTCCTTTTCTTATGGTGAGAAACATTATCAGTTACTGAATTAGACTTATAATTCTTTCCTTTTCTTGAAGTAGTTGGAATATCCATACCAAATTGATTACAAAAACCTTTTTCATTCAGGTTTTGTCTTTTAACCTGTTGATTTAATTTAATCTCATTGCATAAAGCTAATCCTTCTTGAATACAAGTACCAATCAACTTACCATAAATATAATCTTCATAGGGTATATTAATCCTATCTTTTCTAAGATTCTTCCTAACTCTTTCAGCAAATAGGTTAGGCAATCCATCTATAAATTTAGATTTCCAGTGAGAGTTATTACACTCAGGTAATTCCATGACTTTACTAAGGAAAGTATCTTTATACCATCTAAAATAAGTAAGAGTCTTACATCTAAGATTTTGTAACATAGTTCTTATGTTTTCACTATTGTCAGAAATTCTTCCAGTAAAATGCTCTAAAATAGTCACTATAAGTGTATAAACAGCATTTTCAACATTTTGACCATCATCTTGTTTAACAGTCCTGTAAATATCTAATTTACTTCTTTCTGTTAAATAATTATCCCACCAGCCTTTTAATTGGCCAGTAAATCCTGCAACAATCATTTTAGCAACAGTACTATCACTGTTATTATTACTTTTACAAATAGTACTATACATAAGCATCCTATGAGCTAAAGTATAGATCTGTTTTTCAGTATAACCATCTAAATTCCATTCATAAATATTTTTCCCATTATAACTATTATTAACAGTATACTCTTGTTCTTCATGCAAAGTATCCATAGGGGAAGGTCTCCTATAATAATATAATCTCTGAGTAGGCCTATCAGCAAATTTCTCAATTTTGTTTATCTCATCATTAATTTTCTCTTTGTAGTTATCTCTACTAATACCTTCAGTAAACTCATAATTCAAAGTATTTAATTTTAATCCTTTAAATTTTTCTTCTAGAAATTTTTCTAGTTCTTTATGCGATTTTAATTTAAAATCTGTTATTTCAGGTGGTGGCTGCAAATGAGACGTAGAAACGATTCCATTTATAGGCTTATCTTCCAAATCTATCATTGGTCTTATATTTTTTATCACAGAGAAGATTTCTTCTACCCTGTTATGTAATTCTTTAATTTGATCTCCTATGATATTAAGATACAAATTTGTATAATTATTCTGTTGTAATATATTGTTTATATTGCTAGTTGTTATTTGTAAAGCATCATTTTCTAATAATTTAGAAAAAGCTGTAAAATTTATTGTTTTATGGTCATTAGCAACAGTAAAAGAACTCTGTGGCGGGAAGACACTTTTTAAAACATCTCCATTGGATAATTTATAAGTTCTTTCTAAAACTGAAATATGATTTTCAAGGTATGTCATAACAAACCAAGGAACAAAATGAATAATTTTGTCTTGTAAAGAGGTGAATTTATAAAATTCATTTTGAAAATAAGTTTGGTCTTCTTTTGAAATATTCTTGAAAAACCATTCTCTAAATAATTTCCATTTTGGAAGATTAAATTCTTTTTTAATTAATTGTCTTGCCTGGGAACCAGGACTAAAATCTATTTTTGGTGTACTATCCATTAAATATCATCAAAGTCTGCTTCTGAGGGAGTTATATCTGCCTCTCCTATATTTCTAACCGAAGCTGTAGAATTATCTTCTTCAGTATTTTTATAAATACCTTTTCCTATATTATCTTTGTTGAGAAGAATTTTTTCAACTTTATTATAATCAATATTTTCTCTAAATTGAGAGTAGAATTTCTAGCAGGAAATTTCTCATAATCATGCGAAGTTGAAGTTCTAGTAGGTATTACTAAATCATCTAAAGGTGATATATAAGACCTAACTGAAGAACTTCTAGAAATATTATTTCTAGTACTATTTTCTATCATTTTTATAGAAATATCACCTGTTTGAGATTGAAATATAGTAGAAATATCATTACATATTTGAGGTTTAGGTTTAACCGCATTAGTCATTTTCCAAGTATCAGGAAATGGAATTTCATCCCACTTAATTGTTCTTCTAGTGGTTATATTCGATTTACCAAGATTGGTTTCAATTATGACAGTTTCATTCATTTTCTTATCCATTATCCTACAATTAGGATTTAAGGTATATAGAGGTTTAAGATAAACTCTATAACATACACACATAACTTCTGTTCCATGTTCATAGTCATAACCATGAGTTTTAACATTTAAAGTTAAACCATCAAGCAAATTAACATCAGTTAATGATAACTGTAAATTAGGATAAACATTAAAATAAACTGGTCCATGTGTCAGACTAGATTGTATAATTCCCATTAATGATTTTTTCCAATTTAAATATCTACCATCACGTAGAGCTGCAATAAAACTTTCTGGTAGTCCTACCAATGTTAATGGCTTAAAAGCAATTTGTACTAATCCTATATGGATAAATTTATGAGTATACCTATAAGGTAAAATATCATTTTCATTTAATAATCTAATAGTTAATTCATCATTATCAAGAGATATAGACTCTTCTGTAGTCTTAACAATTTGTTTAAGTCCAATTCTTTCAAAAGTACCCATTTTATAAGTGGTTCTAGGTTCAATTTTAGGAATAGTCCACTTATTAAGTAGATCTAGATTCTGAGGAATATCATATTCCTGATTTAAACTATTCTTAATATTTTCATTTTTATGGAAAATATTCATTTTCACACAATAAGCTTTAATCATGTGTTAACCCAATATAATAACTATATATCTTCTACCTCCATGGCTCTGATACCACAAGGGACCCATGGTTCCTAATGAACAGGTATATTGATAATACTCAATTCACTGTTACGTCATACAAGCTTTGATGTGATTAAATATTACAATGAATGTGGTCAAATAATAGTATAGTACAATTACTTATAGTAATAGTATTATGACCTGTTAGTAACCGGATACGTAGGTAACTTATTAATGATGTGTCATTATTCTATTAGTTATAACTTACGTCATGTGACGTGACGTCACCCTAGAATTTTCCTAGTTTAATAAGATGAATTTGTGAGATACAATATTAGGATGATGAAGTTAACGTGAATTGAATAATTCTTATATGTTGTTTTAAGAGGGAATTGCACTTTTTATACCAAACCTTTACCTACTTTAGAGATTTCATACCATACCTTTCATAATTGCACATTTCATACCAAAATCGAACAACCTTTTTCAATTTACATACCAACGTTAATTTTTTGACGGAACGTGTCCGTTAACTCTAAAAAAAAAAAAAAAAAAAAAGGAAAAAAAAAAGTGTCACTTTTCATACTAAACTTTTACCTACTTTATACATTGCATACCACACCTTTCAGAATGACACATTTCATACCAAAATCAATCAACTTTTTTCAATTTTCATACCGACGTTAAATCACAAAAAAAAACCTCGCGGGCACTATACTACTACATATGCTATTCTTGTTCATCACTTTTTTACAATTAACCCCTTGCCTCCTAAAATGTTCCAATTTTACCCTTGGGTGTTATTAGTACTAATAAATATGTAAAAAATTGAAATTTATGGGCAATTATAAATTATATCAATTAATGAATATGATGATTTTGAATTGAAACAGTAGTACCACATAGGGTCTTCTCAATTTGAGGAAACCGTAATAAATCATACGATCGATAACATTCCTGCTTCTTTTTCGAAAGGGTACAAAATATAATAAAATACGGTCTTCTCTACCTATGAAAATCATACACAATCATAATTTTGTAATTTTTCTGTCAAATTTTTAAGTATAATTCAATTACAAAAAAAAACCCCTAGTATTTTTCAATTTCTTATAATTAATCCATTGCCCCTAAAAAAACCCATGTATTATTGCAAATACCCCCCTGTATAATTGCAAATACCCCTGTACAATTGCAGATACCCCCTGAGGGTTTTTTTTTGTCACAACCAATACATGGGGTGTATTTTTGTAACTAGGTCTTTTCAAATTTACGATTTATTATGGTTTCCCCAAACTGAGTAGACCATATTCGAGATTTTCAGCTCAAAATCAATGGTCAAAATTGTAACATTTTAGGGGCAAGGAACTAATTATAAGAAAGTGACAAACACGAGAATTTTTTTTTTTTTTTTGTAAATGAATTATACTTAAAAATTTGGCAGAAAAATTACAAAATTATGATTGTGTATGATTTTCATAGATAAAGAAGACCGTATTTTATTATAGTTTGTACCCTTTCGAAAAAGAAGCAGGAATGTTATCGATCATATGATTTATTACGGTTTCCTCAAATTGAGAAGACCCTATGTGGTACTATTGTTTCAATTCAAAATCATCATATTCATTAATTGATATAATTTATAATTGCCCCATAAATTTCAATTTTTTACATATTTATTAGTACTAATAACGCCCAAGGGTAAAATTGGAACATTTTAGGGGGCAAGGGGTTAATTGTAAAAAAGTGATGAACAAGAATAGCATATGTGGTAGTACAGTGCCCGCGAGGTTTTTTTTTTTGTGATTTAACGTCGGTATGAAAATTGAAAAAAGTTGATTGATTTTGGTATGAAATGTGTCATTCTGAAAGGTGTGGTATGCAATGTATAAAGTAGGTAAAGGTTTAGTATGAAAAGTGACACTTTTTTTTTTCCTTTATTTATTTATTTTTTTTTTTTAGAGTTAACGGACACGTGCGGTGCACGTGTCCAATTCCGTCAAAAAATTAACGTTGGTATGTAAATTGAAAAAGGTTGTTCGATTTTGGTATGAAATGTGCAATTATGAAAGGTATGGTATGAAATCTCTAAAGTAGGTAAATGTTTGGTATAAAAAGTGCAATTCCCTCGTTGTTTTAATTAAGATAATGATTTAATAATCAATCTTTTCTAGTGTTAATATTGAATCACGTTACCTTTTATTAATTAGTTGTTGTTAAAGTAAATTGGTAGTACCATATAAACTTTGTGTACGTCTGTCCATTTGAGGATTGCTTTGGTAAATTCGAAATCATAGTTAATTATTCTAACTGCAGTAGTTGATTTTAAAAATAATCAAGTAATGTCGGGGTCGTCTTATTTAATTAAACTTAAATTAAAATACTCTAATTGACGTTTTATATAACAAACAAGACAATAAAGTATGCTAATCATAAGGCATGCAAAACTGAAGGATCCTATCCTTATATGGCGGGATTTGCTAATCAATCATGGTTTTTGGTCCCCAGAATTTCCTCCGGATAATAATTCACTCCAACATAAATTACACTAATTATTTGATATGTGGAGTTAATCACAAAATTCTTCTCGACAATTTTGTGATTCTTAATGTTTTATATTCTTGCATATCTTTTGCTAGTAGATAATAATATTTTTCAACATTACGCGTATACCACCACTAATATTATCAAAAAATTTACTAGCCATACCTTTGGCTTAAACATGATTAGAGTGGGAATCAAGAAATCTTTATCACATTCTTCAACTCTGACACATTTAAATCATGTTGATCATGACGGGTCTGAATATGCAATTTTAGGGAAAGAAAAATTGCATATTGTAAAAATATTATTATTGGCACATATATCTTATTTGAGTGAAAATGTATGGTACATATCATGTACTCATTTCACCATTATATGTTATCCGAAGATTAGTTGAATCACAATCTTTCAATATTTTTTCGAAAGGAGTAATCTTATTTATATAATTTATATTCAAGTTTATTGGTATAATCACGAGACACATAACCGCTTAAACAATTGAATGATAAGAATGGATCGAAATTACCCAAAATATTTTAATTAATATGGATAGAATTTTTTTGACAAACATAGATAATTTCATTTATTATATTAAACTAAATAATATTCTCCTAATGCATAATCTGGATTATACATTCTTTGTATTTCCAACTATATATTAATAATTACATGTCTAAAAGTAAATATTTACAAAGTGAATTTGACAGTATGAGTTTGGATTATTGGTATAATATAATAAAACTTTTCATTTACTTACCTAGTTTTTGTCATTGAAAAGGCGAATTGCCTTTTTCTTTGGACAAATTTTTAGTTGAACGTGTAGCTGATTCTTTCGACACAATATGCCAACTGTTGGTTGCATAAATTTAAAATAATGCAACCTCTTTCACACCACTTTGAATTTCACAAATTTTTCTTCCTCCGCAATTCTCTTCACTTTGTGTATGTGATTTTTAACTTTACCCCAAAAATACAACTTTGTCAATTCTCTTTCTTTCTCTTTAACGAACTTCCCTGAATTGAAATGATATTGCTTGAAATTGACGATGCACAAATTCAAGAATATCCTAAAACTCGTTGGCAAACATCAATTCGCCTTAACAGGAGGAAATTCTCTTTATTATAATTCTGGAAAAATGTCCATCGAGTAGCTAAAATATTAGATCTACTGTTATATTCTTTGTTCTAATCATAACAATGGAAACTAAAGTGTTCAACAAACAATACGATACATGAGTAAATTTCATCTGATTCTTCTTCTTATTTTTGCCTTGTTGAAAACAAGATCTTGATATAAAAATTTCATGAGATGTCCGACTAATATATTTGGGCAAAAGATGTTGATTTTTTGTTATAGATTTATTCATTTTTATTAACTATAATTTTTTTTCCACAGGAACATTTACCGTTCTAAAGTCTTATCCAACATCCTTCTATCATGGTTGTCCTTTTTCATACAGTGTTGGATTTAATTACGGTTGATAGAAAAGAAATTGTAAGTATTTTTTCTTGATTTTCTTTTTGTTTTACAAACTTGCTCAAAATTCTTCATCAATAATATATATTTTGGACTTTGATATGTATTAATATTGTATTCATTCTAAAATATATGAAGTGTGTGAAAAACTATAATATGAAATGAGTATATTGGAATAATTAGGATTTGGTATAAAATTGAAGTAAACTGTCTAGTCTATAAATATGATGAAACTTTGAAGCGGCATTTTAAATCAACCAGTTGGCGCGGGAACTGGATATTGAATACACGTGCAATTTCTTTTTAATTATTGCTTCTAATCACAATGCTGTGTCATTTGTTGTTTATCTTCCTAATAAACCATATTAGATTGAAAATGACAAAAATTCATTAAACCCTTTTCATTTAATAAATTTGGGTAATGAATTTATTAAGATTCTAACAAGTTGTTAGTTTTATTTTCTGTGAAATTGTGTTTTATCCTATACAATCAGTTGCCGGAAGATGTAGCACAAATAATGGTTATCCCAATATCTTCGATTAGCGCTACACAAAACTCTAAATCTAAGTTCTTATTGAACAAAAATGTAAAAGCTTTATAAGAATTGACATTAATTAGGGTTTTACATACCATGCCATATTGTAATATGATTTTTGTTAATTAACCATTTTACCTTTCTTGTGAGTTCAGGTAAGAAAAGGAAATCATGAAGTTGGACAATCTTTGCCATTAACATTGTCTTTTGAAGAGCGAAAACAAAATTGGTATATTCGTCCAATACCACGAACGAACGGAAGCAAAGTTTATTTGGTAACAATACACTCTATTTATTATTAATAGAATTCGTAGAGTGTTATAAAATAAGCTAGAAGATGAACATGTAAAGATTAAACTAAAGAGAATAAAGTAGGGAGAGAAGATTTTTTATTCATATTCATTGAGAAATACATTACAAAGTATCACTATTTATAGGACTAATTGGGATACCCAAAAGTCATAAGTTACAATCTAAATAACTCTTCAATGTTAGTTAATCTAGGCTTTAGTAACTTCAAAGTGACCTTTCAATGACATCCATAATATTAATATTTATAACACTCCCCCTTGGATGTTCATTGTTTATTGTTTATTGCCCCATTAAAAACCTTACTAGGAAAAACCCATTGGGATAAAAACCTAGTGAAGAAAAAAAGAGTGGAATATATCTTTTACTCCCCCCGATGACAAAATCATTTAACATCTTTAAGTCGACACATCCCAATTTCACTTATCAACTTCTCAAATCTGACAGTTGGCAATGCCTTAGTTAATAAATCTGCCAAATTTTCACTTGAACGAATTTGTTGAATATCTATGTCACCATTCTTCTGACGTTCATGAGTGAAGAAATTTTTTGGTGAAATATGTTTCGTTCTATCACCTTTGATGTACCCTTCTTTGAGTTGAGCTATGCAAGCTGCATTATCTTCATACAAAATTATAGGGGTATTTTTGTCGAATGATATACCACACATCTGTTGGATATGATGAGTTATTGATTTTAACCAAACACACTCTCGACTTGCCTCATGCATTGCGATTATTTCTGCATGATTTGATGAAGTGGCAACTAAAGTTTGTTTAGTAGAACGCCATGATATAGCAGTTCCATTGCTTGTAAATACATAGCCTGTTTGAGAGCGGGCTTTATGTGGATCAGATAAGTAACCTGCATCCGCATATCCAACTAAGTATGATTTTGCATTATTTTGATAAAGTAACCCCATATCAATTGTTCCTCGTAGATATCGAATATATGTTTAATTCCATTCCAATGTCGTCGTGTCGGAGAAGAACTAAATCTTGCTAATAAATTTACAGCAAAAGATATATCAGGACGTGTACTATTAGCAAGATACATCAATGCTCCAATAGCACTGAGATATGGTACTTCAGGACCAAGGAGTTCTTCATTATTCTCACGAGGACGAAAAGGGTCCTTTTCTACATCCAGAGATCTTACAACCATAGGGGTACTTAAGGGACGTGCCTTATCCATATAGAATCGTTTCAAGATCTTTTGTATATAACTTGATTGATGAAGAAAAATTTTGTTTGATAGATGCTCGATCTGTAAGCCGAGACAAAATTTTGTTTTTCCAAGATCTTTCATTTCGAATTCTTTCTTTAAATAGTCAACTGCTTTTCGAAGCTCTTCAGGAGTTCCAATAATATTTAAATCATCAACATATACAGCAATTATAACAAACTCTGATCCTGATTTCCATATAAAAACACATGGGCAAATTTGATCACTTTTATAACCTTCTTTTGACAAGTATCCACTCAATCGATTGTACCACATGCGCCCAGATTGTTTTAATCCATATAATGATTTACGCAAGCGTATTGAATAATTTTCCCGGGATTTCCCATGTGCATCTGGAATTTTAAGTCCTTCAGGGACTTTCATATAAATTTCAGTATCGAGCGAGCCATATAAATAGGCTGTAACAACATCCATTAGACGCAAATCTAGCTTTTCACGTACTGCCAAATTAATAAGGTATCTAAAAGTAATTGCATCCACCACAGGAGAATATGTCTCCTCATAATCAATACCGGGTCTCTGCGAAAACCCTTGTGCCACTAGTCGTGCTTTATATCTAACGACTTCATTTTTCTCGTTTCTTTTTCGCACGAATACCCATTTATACCCAACGGGTTTTATACCTTTTGGTGTTTGGACTATTGGTCCGAAAACTTCACGATTTGAAAGTGAATTTAATTCTGCTTGAATTGCGTCTTTCCATTTTGGCCAGTCATTTTTATTTCTACATTCTTCGACAGATTTAGGTTCTAGATCCTCATTCTCATTTATAATTTCAACAGCAACGTTGTATGAAAAAATGTTGTCGACAACTATTTTATTTCGGCTCCATCTTTTTCTCGTACTGACATAACTTATTGAGATCTCTTCATTTTTATTATTTTCAGGTACCTGCACCACTTCTTGGTGTTATTTTTAGTTATGTCATGCGACTCTTCATGAGCGCTTACCTCCACAATATGACCATCTTCATCTTTTGCTCCTTTTCTTTTACGAGGATTTTTATCCTTGGAACCGATTGGTCTGCCACGTTTTAATCGTGGTTTGCTTTCATTGACACTAACAGATTGTCCTATCGGGACATCAATCTGAACAGGAGCATTTTCAGCTGGTATATAAGATTTAGTAAATCTTTTTATATCGGTAAATGCATCTGGAAGTTGATTTGCAATATTTTGCAAATGAAATATCTTTTGAACTTCTTGTGTACACTGGTTTGTTCGAGGATCTAGATAAGATAATAATGATGCATTCCATGTTATTTCTTTAACCAGCTTTTTATTCTCTCCCCCTAATGTTGGGAACATTGTTTCATCAAAATGACAATCGGCAAACCGCGCCGTAAATAAATTTCCCGTCATTTGTTCAAGATACTTAATTATAGAAGTGGACTCATAACCAACATATATTCCCAACCTCTTTTGAGGACCCATCTTTGTGCGTTGTGGTGGAGCAATTGGCACGTATACCGCACATCCGAAAATCCTAAGATGGGAAATGTTTGGCTCCTGGCCAAAAGTCAATTGTAATGGGGAGAATTTATGATAACTTGTTGGCCTGATGCGCACAAGTGCTGCTGCATGTAAAACAGCATATCCCCATGCTGAAACCGGAAGTTTTGTTCTCATAAGTAATGGTCTAGCAATTAATTGGAGGCGTTTAATGAATGATTCTGCTAGTCCATTTTGTGTATGAACATGGGCAACAGGACTTTCAATTGTTATTCCAATAGACATACAATAATCATTGAAAGCCTGAGATGTGAATTCTCCAGCATTATCAAGGCGTGTTGTCTTAATTGCATAATCTGGAAATTGTGCTCTTAATTTAATTATTTGCGCAAGTAATCTCGCAAACGCCAGGTTGCGAGTTGATAATAAACACACATGTGACCATCTTGTAGATGCATCTATCAAAACCATAAAATATTTGAATGGTCCACATGATGGATGAATGGGCCCACATATATCACCTTGAATCCGTTCCAGAAATGCTGGAGATTCTAACCCAATTTTCATTGGAGACGGTTTCTTTATTAATTTACCTTGAGAACAGGCAGCACATGAGAATTCTTTGAATTGAAGAATCTTTTGGTTCTTCAATGAATGACCATATGAATTCTCTATAATTTTACGCATCATTGTTGATCCGGGATGGTCTAACCGGTCATGCCAAATATTAAAAGTATTTAGATCGGTAAACTTCTGGTTTACTAAAGCATGTGTTTCAATTGTACTAATAGTTGTATAATACAAACCCGAAGATAAGGCAGGTAATTTTTCCAAAACTCTTTTCTTTCCTGATATAACAACTATGATATGTAAGTATTCATTATTATTCTCATTTGTAGTCTCAATATGATATCCATTTCGGCGAATATCCTTGAAACTTAGTAAATTTCTTTCAAATTTACTAGAGAATAAAGCATCATTTATAACAAATTTTGTTCCTTCAGGTAATAATATAATGGCTCTTCCAGAGCCTTCAATTAGTTTTGCACTACCAGATATGGTATTAACATTTGCATTAGTTGCTATTAATTCAGAAAAGTATTTTTTATCTTTAAGTATGGTATGCGTTGTAGCACAGTCGGCGAGACATACATCATTGAGATCGATCTTGGGTCCCACTATAGAATTTCGCAAATCCATATTGCTTCATTAAACAAAATAATTTATCATAAGTGATAATTATTCATAGGTGAAACTGAAATACAACTAAAAGATGATCAAAAGTACGAAGTAAAATACTGAAAATAAATAACATTTAGTTCTTCTTATTATTTCCATCGTCAATTCTCCCATCGAGAGTCTCGAAAAAGTCCTCTACATCCATATGTGTAAAATCATTAATGTTATTATCCTTGTAGGCAAGATTTTCTTCAATATTGTGGTCATCATCTTCATAACCAAAATTGGTATTTGTATCATTATCTTGGAAAGTCAAGTTCGTTTCCATATTCTTTGATGCTTGATAAAGTTTTACGAGATGCTCAGACGTACGACAGGTACGTGACCAATGCCCTTTCATACCACATCGATGGAATATATTTTCATTTCCTTTTGAAGGATTGTTAGGACCACCTATTGAAGGGTTACTTGGACCACCCTTATATTTCAGATCATTTTTCTTTTGTTGGCTGAAGTTATTGTTGCCATAATAATTGAAATTATTACGACCTCGACCACGTCCACGTCCACGGCCGCGATTACCACCACGACCACGTCCACGGCCGCGACCACGACCTCGACCATGATAGGGTCCGGTCTCAAAATTTCCATGGACTGTTGCATTCACTTCTGGGAATGGAGCAGCACCAGTGGGTCGAATTTCATGATTTTTCATCAATATCTCGTTATTTTGCTCAGCCACTAAAAGGCATGATATCAATTCAGAGTATTTTTTAAAGCCCTTTTCACGGTATTGCTGCTGCAGGAGCACATTAGATGCGTGAAAAGTTGAGAAAGTTTTCTCTAATAAGTCATCATCAGTTATTTTTTCTCCACACAATTTCAGTTGAGAACTTATCTTCAAAACTGAAGAATTATACTCACTCACGGTTTTAAAATCCTGTAGCCTTAAATGCATCCAATCGTAACGAGCTTTCGGTAAAATTACCGTTTTTTGATGTTCATAACGTTCTTTCAGATTGTTCCATAATTCAAGTGGATCCTTAACCGTTAGATATTCGGTTTTTAATCCTTCATGCAGATGACGACGAATAAAAATCATTGCTTTTGCTTTGTCTTGATTAGATGCATCGTTTTCCTTTACGATTGTATCTCCTAGACCTTTAGCATCTAGATGAATTTCAGCATCTAATACCCAAGATAAATAATTCTTTCCCGATATGTCTAGAGCGGCAAACTCGAGTTTGGTGAGATTTGACATATTGTTAGCTAATATGGAATAAAAATAATAATTAGAATAATGTCACTTAGTATGTGTAACAAAAACTGAATTAATTGTTTACCTATTCTAATACCAATCAATTAATTCCAAACAATCAAAAAAATTCCAAGGTCCAAAAATGATAATAACTTCATCGAGTACATAGACATAGAAGATATGAATATAAATAAACTCAAGTGATTTAGGCGATCAAAATATTTTAGAGAAAAAAAATTATTTTCAATAATAACTACAAGATTAGAAATATTTTACAGAATACAAGATTTAACCAATAATATTCTATTATCATATTATGAAAGTAATTTTTATATGCACAAAAATTTTCACATAAAGTTTTATATACAATATAAAACTGTGTAGAACAATTCATCACATAAAATTTACAAATAAAGTTTTATATATAATATAAAACGATGTAAAACATTTCATGTCCAGTGGTGGCATAAGAAAAACTGTTTTCTATTATTTGGTCATACGTCAACATAAAAGAATAAGAATTGTAGATTAAAAATTTAAACATAATTACAAACCTTTACATTTTTTTTTTTTTTAATGTAATGAATTGGACATATTTGGCTGAATTGAAACTTGGTTTGTGGTCCGATGATACTAAAACTTTTAATATGCAGTATAGACAAACGAGTGATGGTAAATAATGATAACGAATAGAAAGTACTCTTACTGCTATAAAACTGAGTAGATAGCAAATAATGATAAAGAACAGAAAGTACTCTTACTGCTATAAAACTGAGTAGATAGCAAATAGTGATAAACAATAGAGAGTACTCTTACTGCTATAAAACTGATGTGTTACGGAAATACTTAAGTTGGATCAAGTATTTCGGAGGAACTCGTGCTGATAACGTGTTATAAAATAAGCTAGAAGATGAACATGTAAAGATTAAACTAAAGAGAATAAAGTAGGGAGAGAAGATTTTTTATTCATATTCATTGAGAAATACATTACAAAGTATCACTATTTATAGGACTAATTGGGATACCCAAAAGTCATAAGTTACAATCTAAATAACTCTTCAATGTTAGTTAATCTAGGCTTTAGTAACTTCAAAGTGACCTTTCAATGACATCCATAATATTAATATTTATAACATAGAGGTATTTTTTAGTCAATAATTACTACTACATTTTATAATTATGGTTAACTTCCCTAGTTAGCTAGTATAATGACAAGTACTTTGATTCAATGTTTTATTGTTTATTTCCAAATCAAAATAAACATAAATATGTGTTTCAATGCATTTTAAGAAATTAGACCGATTGATGATTAACGATTAAGTATTATGTACGACACCATGTCTACGTTAGATACTTGCTATTTCATATTTTTTTTTAACTAAAATTCGTACATTTACATTTGAATTTCAGTTCTATGTGCATCATACAACGGACATACAATTTAGATCTCTTACGAAAGTATATGAGTTTATTGTCCATGGGCTTACTCCATCATCTGCCAAAAGTGAAAAACTGGAAGCATCAGAGAAAAAAGTTAAGGTATTTATATATACATACATATATATATATGTGTGTGTGTATTTGCATGATTTGATTGATCATATTTAAATATAATTAATTATCTTAAATTTTGAACTCCCAGTCATCTACTTCTCATGGACTTAGAAGCGATAAGTTGATCAAAGAAGTACTAGTGGATTTATTTGATTATACCATGAATGAATTTTCCGATTTGAAACCTCTCCAACGGAAAGTTCTCAGAACAACTCAGATACGAGTTCATCAAGTCAAGGTATGATTTGTGAATGACAACAATAAAGATTAATTTTTGAATAATATTAATTTTATATGGAAATTCAGTTAATTATGTTGTACCACTAAATTATAATGACTAAGTAATAATCAATATATGCATTAATTTTGGTACTTCCATTGATATTTTTATAAAAATATGCAATAGTAACACAAATTATATCCGAATTTTCAACTTTGGGTTATACTTGTGCTGTTTGTATATATCAGAAATCAATTGATTCACAAAAGTTGTAAGAACATATCCATCAAAAGAGATTTTAGTTAACCATTTCTAAAATTTGAAGAATATGTGTGTTTCTAAACGCCATAGTTATTCACTTTTTTAATTCAAATTGTTAAATTTATGTATTTATTATAAAATATTATATATAATTTATATATCACCTTTGTTTATTAAAATAATAAAATATATAAATTGATTTAATTTTTTTATTAAAAGATATTTAAATTGTTACATGACATTCTTTTTAAAATTAAAATGTGTGTTTTCATGTGTATAATTTAATTAAATATTTTTTATAATTGTTTATTAATAAATATTAATAAAGATCAATAATAGACTTTGAAAAAATTCATTATTTAAAAATTATGAAATAAGTGTTTAATAGAATTATTATATATTGGTATTTTTTTATTATATATATTTATGAATATAATGTAATAGGACATTATTTTGTATACTAAATATTTAAAAAACAATAAATATGATAGATAGCTAAAATTTAAAGAAATCCTACTGAATTGAGTGACTATAAGATATTAGCTAAAACTTGAATATAACTAAAACTATTGGAAATGCTAAAAGCCTTCATCAATTTATATGGTATTGAACATCAATGTAATTTTGAAAATTAAAGCATATATTGTACAATTTGTGTACTACATAAATATGGTATAAAAACTAAAAAAATTGATGCTACCTTTACTTGATTTGACAATGTGATGTGGTCATTGTGCATATTCTAATATTCTCGTTCATGTATTTGTATTGTGATTTATACAGGGAACATAAAGAGAAGGAGAAATGAGGAATTGCCAACCCATAGTGGAGAAGAGCACGTATTTAAGGATCCTACAAATAACCATTTAATGTATGTTCTTTATGACTTTGAGCCTAAAATATAAGTTCGATGGGGCACTAGATATATTACAATACTAGATAATTCTAAACCTTTTAATATATTTATTTTGGTAATGTATGAGTACTAATACTCTATAGTTTTTACATAGTGCACCGAAATTAGTCTTATTTTGCATTGAAGAAGCTCTTCGTAGGGGCCCAATTTAAGTTCTTTGCCTTGGAATTCTACTGTTGCTGTAGTAGGTAGGTTCCTCATTTTGTTTTTTTTTTTGTGAAAATCTCTTTTAAAGTTTATGACATAGGATTAGTTTTTAGATCGGATACAATCACATTCGGACCTATTCATAAAAAAACTTGAATATATTTCACTTTGTGCGCACTAATTCATCACTATCAATGGAGCTCTGATTACCAAGATTGATATGGCAAAGGCTTATGACAGGGTTGAATGGAATCTTTTGATCGAGATTCATAGATGCTTTGGACTTAGAGATTTATTTTGTTTCTCATCTTATATATGCAGATGATTTACTTGTTTTATGGTGGATAATTATATTATGGATTGTTAAATCACCAATGAAAGCTAGTATGGTTTGAAATTAACTGCCCTAAATCTTCCATTCATCTAATAAAAATGCTACAAAACTCCAAACAAAGCCGCATGTAGACAAAACAGTTAATTAAAATAGAGGCAACGAAAAAAAGTAGGAAAGAGTACAACTTCATCCCAAGCTTCTAAGTCTCATTATCCATGTTAAAAGTTACAATTTAACTGATAAAAACTTAAAAATGAATATTGAAATCCTATATTCCACAGTTTAGAAATGAAATTTCAAATTCAGAAACAAGATTGTATTACTCTATTTTTTATGCACATGATAATTTGTTATCCAATTAAGAATCTATGTTGAAATTCTTGATTTTTGGTGTTTGCATTGGAGCTCATTTGGAAAAATAGAAACAATGTTTGCACTATCAAATCAAATCAAATTTGTAACTTCAATATATTCTCTGCTTCTTTTTCCATGTTTGATTTTAAAATTTTAATGCATTTTAATTACCAAAAAAAAATAAAAAATTGCACAAATATAAAGTATGCTAATCATAAGGCATGCAAAACTGAAGGATCCTATCCTTATATGGCGGGATTTGCTAATCAATCATGGTTTTTGGTCCCCAGAATTTCCTCCGGATAATAATTCACTCCAACATAAATTACACTAATTATTTGATATGTGGAGTTAATCACAAAATTCTTCTCGACAATTTTGTGATTCTTAATGTTTTATATTCTTGCATATGTTTTGCTAGTAGATAATAATATTTTTCAACATTACGCGTCATCTATGTCCAAGTCCTATTACTTGATTAATTGTTAAGGTTAACTATAGGTTTAATATGATAGACATGAGGAATTTTATCAATCCGATTTGATAAAGATTCAATTACATTTAACTCCATTATTTGAATAGTGTTAATTAATACCTCTTTGGTTTCCTTGATTTATCGAGCAGTGGTAGAACTATTGATATACCACCACTAATATTATCAAAATATTTACTAGCCATACCTTTAACTTGCACATGATTCGAGAGGGAATCAAGAAATCTTTATCACATTCTTCAACTCTGACACATTTAAATCATGTTGATCATGACGGGTCTGAATATGCAATTTTAGGGAAAGAAAAATTGCATATTGTAAAAATATTGTTATTGGCACATATATCTTATTTGAGTGAAAATTTATGGTACATATCATGTAATCATTTCACCATTATATGTTATCCGAAGAGTAGTTGAATCACAATCTTTTAATTTTTTTTCCAAAAGGAGTAATCTTATTTATATAATTTATATTCAAATTTATTGGTATAATCACGAGACACATAACCGTTTAAAGAATTGAATAACAAGAATGGATCGAAATTACCCAAAATATTTTAATTAATATGGATAGATTATTTTTGATAAATATAGATAATTTCATTTACTATATCAAACTAAATAAGATTCTCCTAAATGCTTAATCTGGATTGTACATTCTTTGTATTTCCAAATAAAAATAATAATTACATGTCTAAAAGTTAAAGTATTTAGTAAATATTTACGAAGTGAATTTGACAATATGAGCTTGGATTATTGGTAGAATATAATAAAACTTTAAAACTTTTCATTTACTTATCGAGTTTTTGTCATTAAAAAGGAGAATTGACCTTTTTCTTGGAACAAATTTTTAGTTGAACGTGTAGCTGATTCTTTCGACACAATATGCCAACTGTTGGTTGCATAAATTTAAAATAATGCAACCTCTTTCACACCACTTTGAATTTCACAAATTTTTCTTCCTCCGCTATTCTCTTCACTTTGTGTATGTTATTTTTTAACTTTACCCCAAAAATACAACTTTTTCAATTCTCTTTCTTTCTCGTTAACGAACTTCTCTGAATTGAAATGATATTGCTTGAAATTGACGATGCACAAATTCAAGAATATCCTAAAACTCGTTGGCAAACATCAATTCGCCTTAACAGGAGGAAATTTTCTTTATTATAATTCTGGAAAAATGTCCATCGAGTAGCTAAAATATTAGATCTACTGTTATATTCTTTGTTCTAATCATAACAATTGAAACCAAAGTGTTCAACAAACAATACGATACATGAGTAAATTTCATCTAATTCTTCTTCTTATTTTTGCCTTGTTGAAAACAAGATCTTGAAATAAAAATTTCATGAGATGTCCGACTAATATATTTGGGCAAAAGATGTTGATTTTTTGTTATAGTTTTATTCATTTTTATTAACTATAATTTTTTTTTTCTACAGGAACATTTACCGTTCTACAGTCTTATCCAACATCCTTCTATCATGGTTGTCCTTTTTCATACAGTGTTGGATTTAATTACGGTTGATAGAAAAGAAATTGTAAGTATTTTTTCTTGATTTTCTTTTTGTTTTACAAACTTGCTCAAAATTCTTCATCAATAATATATATTTTGGACTTTGATATGTATTAATATTGTATTCATTCTAAAATATATGAAGTGTGTGAAAAACTATAATATGAAATGATTATATTGGAATAATTAGGATTTGGTATAAAATTGAAGTAAACTGTCTAGTCTATAAATATGATGAAACTTTGAAGCGGCATTTTAAATCAACAAGTTGGCGCGGGAACTGGATATGGAATACGCGTGCAATTTCTTTGTAATTATTGCTTCTAATCACAATGCTGTGTCATTTGTTGTTTATCTTCTTAATAAACCATATTAGATTGAAAATGACAAAAATTCATTAAACCCTTCTCAGTTAATAAATTTGGGTAATGAATTTATTAAGATTCTAACAAGTTGTTAGTTTTATTTTCTATGAAATTGTGTTTTATCCTATACAATCAGTTGCCGGAAGATGTAGCACCAATAATGGTTATCCAATATCTTCGAATAGCGCTACACAAAATTCTAAATCTAAGTTCTTATTGAACAAAAATGTAAAAGCTTTAAAAGAATTGACATTAATTAGGGTTTTACATACCATGCCATATTGTAATATGATTTTTGTTAATAAACCATTTTACCTTTCTTGTGAGTTCAGGTAAGAAAAGGAAATCATGAAGTTGGACAATCTTTGCCATTAACCTTGTCTTTTGAAGAGCGAAAACAAAATTGGTATATTTGTCCAATACCACGAACGAACGGAAGCAAAGTTGATTTGGTAACAATACACTCTATTTATTATTAATTGAATTCATAGAGGTTTTTTTAGTCAATAATTACCACTACATTTTATAATTATGGTTAACTTCCCTAGTTAGCTAGTATAATGACAAGTACTTTGATTCATTATTTTATTGTTTATTTCCAAATCAAAATAAACATAAATATGTGTTTCAATGCATTTTAAGAAATTAGATCGATTGATGATTAACGATTAAGTATTATGTACGACACCATGTCTACGTTAGATACTTGCTATTTCATATTTTTTTTTAACTAAAATTCGTACATTAACATTTGAATTTCAGTTCAATGTGCATCATACAACGGACATACAATTTAGATCTCTTACGAAAGTATATGAGTTTATTGTCCATGGGCTTACTCCATCATCTGCCAAAAGTGAAAAACTGGAAGCATCAGAGAAAAAAGTTAAGGTATTTATATATACATACATATATATGTGTGTGTGTATTTGCATGATTTGATTGATCATATTTAAATCTAATTAATTATCTTAAATTTTGAACTCCCAGTCATCTACTTCTCATGGACTTAGAGGCGATAAGTTGATCAAAGAAGTACTTGTGGGTTTATTTGATTATACCATGAATGTAGTTTTCCGATTTGAAACCTCTCCAACGGAAAGTTCTCAGAACAACTCAGATACGAGTTCATCAAGTCAAGGTATGATATGTGAATGAAAACAATAAAGATTAATTTTTGAATAATATTAATTTTATATGGAAATTCAGTTAATTATGTTGTACCACTAAATTACAATGACTAAGTAATAATCAATATATGCATTTAATTTTGGTACTTCCATTGATATTTCTATGAAAATGTGCAATAGTAACACAAATTATATCCGAATTTTCAACTTTGGGGTATACTTGTGCTGTTTGTACATATGAGAAATCAATTGATTCACAAAAGTTGTAAGAACATATCCATCAAAAGAGATTTTAGTTAACCATTTCTAAAATTTGAAGAATATGTGTGTTTCTAAACGCCATAGTTATTCACTTTTTTAATTCAAATTGTTAAATTTATGTATTTATTATAAAATAGTGTATATAATTTATATATCACCTTTGTTTATTAAAATAATAAAATATATAAATTGATTTAATTTTTTTATTAAAAGATATTTAAATTGTTACATGACATTCTTTTTAAAATTAAAATGTGTGTTTTCATGTGTATAATTTAATTAAATATTTTTTATAATTTTTTATTAATAAATATTAATAAAGATCAAAAATAGACTTTGAAAAAATTCATTATTTAAAAATTATGAAATAAATGTTTAATAGAATTATTATATATTGGTATTTTTTTATTATATATATTTATGAATATAATGTAATAGGACATTATTTTGTATACTAAATATTTAGAAAACAATAAATATGATAGATAGCTAAACTTTAAAGAAATAAATATGGTATAAAAACTAAAAAAATTGACGCTACCTTCACTTGATTTGACAATGTGATGTGGTCGTTGTGCATACTCTAATATTCTCGTTCATGTATTTGTATTGTGATTTATACAGGGAACATAAAGAGAAAGAGAAATGAGGAATTGCCAACCCATAGTGGAGAAGAGCACGTATTTAAGGATCCTACAAATAACCATTTAATGTATGTTCTTTATGATTTTGAGCCTAAAATATAAGTTTGATGGGACACTAGATATATTACAATACTAGATAGTTCTAAACCTTTTAATAATTTTATTTTGGTATGTATGAGTACTAATACTCTATAGTTTTTACATAGTGCACCGAAATTAGTCTTATTTTGCATTGAAGAATCTCTACGTAGGGGCCCAATTTAAGTTCTTTGCCTTGGAATTCTACTGTTGCTGTAGTAGGTAGGTTCCTCATTTTTTTTTTGTGAAAATCTCTTTTAAAGTTTATGACATAGGATTAGTTTTTAGATCGGATACAATCACATTCTGACCTATTCATAAAAAAAACTTGAATATAATTCACTTTGTGCGCACTAATTCATCACTATCAATGGAGCTCTGATTACCAAGATTGATATGGCAAAGGCTTATGACAGGGTTGAATGGAATCTTTTGATCGAGATTCATAGATGCTTTGGACTTAGAGATTTATTTTGTTTCTCATCTTATATATGCAGATGATTTACTAGTTTTATGGTGGATAATTATATCATGGATTGTTAAATCACCAATGAAAGCTAGTATGGTTTGAAATTAACTGCCCTAAATCTTCCATTCATCTAATAAAAATGTTACAAAACTCCAAACAAAGACGCCTGTAGACAAAACAGTTAATTAAAATAAAGGCAACGAAAAAAAGTAGGAAAGAGTACAATTTCATCCCAAGCTTCCAGGTCTCATTATCCATGTTAAAAGTTACAATTTGACTGATAAAAACTTAAAAATGAATTTTGGAAATCCTATATTCCACAGTTTAGAAATGAAATTTCAAATTCAGAAACAAGATTGTATTACTCTATTTTTTATGCACATGATAATTTGTTATCCAATTAAGAATCTAGGTCGAAATTCTTGATTTTTGGTGTTTGCATTGGAGCTCATTTGGAAAAATAGAAACAATGTTTTGCACTATCAAATCAAATTAAATTTCTAACTTCAATATATTCTCTGCTTCTTTTTCCACGTTTGATTTTAAAATTTTAATGCATTTTAATTACCAAAAAAAAAATAAAGAATTGCACAAATATAAAGTATGCTAATCATAAGGCATGCAAAACTGAAGGATCCTTTCCTTATATGGCGGGATTTGCTAATCAATCATGGTTTTTGGTCCCCAGAATTTCCTCCGGATAATAATTCACTCCAACATAAATTACACTAATTATTTGATATGTGGAGTTAGTCACAAAATTCTTCTCGACAATTTTGTGATTCTTAATGTTTTATATTCTTGCATATGTTTTGCTAGTAGATAATAATATTTTTCAACATTACGGGTCATCTATGTCCAAGTCCTATTACTTGATTAATTGTTAAGGTTAACTATAGGTTCAATATGATAGACATGAGGAATTTTATCAATCCGATTTGATAAAGATTCAATTGCATTTAACTCCATTATTTGAATAGTGTTAATTAATACCTCTTTGGTTTCCTTGATTTATCGAGCAGTGGTAGAACTATTGATATACCACCACTAATATTATCAAAAAATTTACTAGCCATACCTTTAGCTTGCACATGATTCGAGAGGGAATCAAGAAATCTTTATCACATTCTTCAACTCTGACACATTAAAATCATGTTGATCATGACGGGTCTGAATATGCAATTTTAGGGAATGAAAAGTTGCATATGGTAAAAATATTATTATTGGCACAAATATCTTATTTTAGTGAAAATTTATGATACATATCATATAATCATTTCACCATTATATGTTATCCGAAGAGTAGTTGAATCACAATCTTTTAATTTTTTTTCCAAAGGAGTGATCTTATTTATATAATTTATATTCAAATTTATTGGTATAATCACGAGACACATAACCGTTTAAAGAATTGAATGACAAGAATGGATCGAAATTACCCAAAATATTTTAATTAATATGGATAGAATTTTTTTGATAAATATAGATAATTTCATTTACTATATCAAACTAAATAAGATTCTCCTAAATGATTAATCTGGATTGTACATTCTTTGTATTTCCAACTAAAAATAACAATTACATGTCTAAAAGTTAAAGTATTTAGTGAATATTTACGAAGTGAATTTGACAGTATGAGCTTGGATTATTGGTAGAATATAATAAAACTTTTCATTTACTTATCGAGTTTTTGTCATTAAAAAGGCGAATTGACCTTTTTCTTTGGACAAATTTTTAATTGAACGTGTAGCTGATTCTTTCGGCATTATATGCCAATTGTTGGTTGCATAAATTTAAAGCAATCCAACCTCTTTCACACCACTTTGAATTTCACAAATTTTTCTTCCTCCGCCATTCTCTTCACTGTGTGTATGTGATTTTTATCTTTACCCCAAAAATACGACTTTGGCAATTCTCTTTCTTTCTCTTTAACCAACTTCTCTGAATTGAAATGATATTGCTTGAAATTGACGATGCACAAATTCAAGAATATCCTAAAACTCGTTGGCAAACATCAATTCGTCTTAACAGGAGGAAATTCTCTTTGTTATAATTCTGGAAAATTGTCCATCGAGTAGCTAAAATATTATATCTACTGTTATATTCTTTGTTCTAATCATAACAATTGAAACTAAAGTGTTCAACTAACAATATGATACATGACTAAATTTCATTTGATTCTTCTTCTATTTTTTGACTTGTTGAAAACAAGATCTTGAAATAAAAATTTCATGAGATGTAGGACTAATATATTTGGGCAAAAGATGTTGATTTTTTGTTATAGTTTTATTCATTTTTATTAACTATAAATTTTTTTTCTACAGAAACATTTACCATTCTATAATCTTATCCGACATCCTTCTATCATGGTTGTCCATTTTCATCCAGTGTTAGATTTAATTACGATTGATAGAAAAGAAATTGTAAGTATTTTTTTCTTGATTTTCTTTTTGTTTAACGAACTTGCTCAAAATTCTTCATCAATAATATATATTTTAGACTTTGATATGTATTAATATTGTATTCATTCGAAAATATATGAAGTGTGTGAAAAACTATAATATGAAACTAGTATATTGGAATAATTAGGATTTGGTATAAAATTGATGTAAACTCTCTAGTCTGTAAATATGATGAAACTTTGAAGCGGCATTTTTAAATCAACCAGTTGTTGCGTTGGCGCGGGAACTGGATATGGAATACGCGTGCAATTTCTTTGTAATTATTGCTTCTAATCACAATGCTATGTCATTTGTTGTTTATCTTCATAATAAACCATATTAGATTGAAAATGACAAAAATTCATTAAACCCTTTTCACTCAATAAATTTGGGTAATGAATTTATTAAGATTCTAACAAGTTGTTTGTTTTATTTTCTGTGAAATTGTGTTTTATACTATACATTCAGTTGCCGGAAGATGTAGCACCACTAATGGTTATCCCAATAGCTTCGAATAGCGCTACACAAAACTCTAAATCTAAGTTCTTATTGAACAAAAATGTAAAAGCTTTATAAGAATTGACATTAAGTAGGGTTTTACATACCATGCCATATTATAATATGATTTTTGTTAATAAACCATTTTACCTTTCTTGTGAATTCAGGTAAGAAAAGGAACTCATGAAGTTGGACAATCTTTGCCATTAACATTGTCTTTTGAAGAGCGAAAATAAAATTGGTATATTCGTCCAATACCACGAACGAACGGAAGCAAAGTTGATTTGGTAACAATACACTCTATTTATTATTAATAGAATTCATAGAGTTTTTTTTTAGTCAATAATTACTACTACATTTTATAATTATGGTTAACTTCCCTAGTTAGCTAGTATAATGACAAGTACTTTGATTCAATGTTTTATTGTTTATTTCCAAATCAAAATAAACATAAATATGTGTTTCAATGCATTTTAAGAAATTAGATCGATTGATGATTAACGATTAAGTATTATGTACGACACCATGTCTACGTTAGATACTTGTTATTTCATATTTTTTTTAACTAAAATTCGTACATTTACATTTGAATTTCAGTTCTCTGTGCATCATACAACGGACATACAATTTAGATCTCTTACGAATGTATATGAGTTTATTGTCCATGGGCTTACTCCATCATCTACTTCTCATGGACTTAGAGGCGATAAGTTGATCAGAGAAGTACTAGTGGGTTTATTTGATTATAACATGAATGAAGTTTTCCGATTTGAAACCTCTCCAATGGAAAGTTCTCAGAACAACTCAGACACGAGTTCATCCAGTCAAGGTATGATATGTGAATGACAATAATAAAGATTAATTTTTGAATAATATTAATTTTATATGGAAATTCAGTTAATTATGTTGTACCACTCAAATTACAATGACTAAGTAATAATCAATATATGCATTTAATTTTGGTACTTCCATTAATATTTTTATGAAAACGTGCAATAGTAACGCAAATTATATCCGAATTTTTCACTTTCGAGTATACTTGCGCTGTTTGTATATATCAGAAATCAATTGATTCACAAAAGTTGTAAGAACATATCCATCAAAAGAGATTTTAGTCAACCATTTCTCAAATTTGAAGAATATGTGTGTTACTAAACGCCATAGTTATTCACTTTTTTAATTCAAATTGTTAAATTTATGTATTTATTATAAAATAGTATATATAATTTATATATCACCTTTGTTTATTAAAATAATAAAATATATAAATTGTTTTAATTTTTTTATTAAAAGATATTTAAATTGTTACATTAAATTATTTTTAAAATTAAAATGTATGTTTTCATGTGTATAATTTAATTAAATATTTTTTGTAATTTTTTATTAATAAATATTAATAAAGATCAAATATAGACTTTGAAAAAATTCCTTTTTTAAAAAATTATGAAATAAGTGTTTAATAGAATTATTATATATTGGTATATTTTTATTATATATATTTATGAATATAATGTAATAGGACATTATTTTGTATACTAAATATTTAGAAAACAATAAATATGATAGATAGGTAAACTTTAAAGAAATACTATTGAAATGAGTGACTAAAAGAGATTAGCTAAAACTCGAATATAACTAAAACTGTTAATGAAAAATGTTGGAAATGCTATAAGCCTTCATCAACTCATATGGTATTGATCATCAATGTAATTTTGAAAATTAAAGCATATATTGTACAATTTGTGTACTACATAAATATGGTATAAAAACTAAAAATTGACGCTACCTTTACTTGATTTGACAATGTGATGTGGTCGTTGTGCATACTCTAATATTCTCGTTCATGTATTTGTATTATGATTTATACAGGGAACATAAAGAGAAAGAGAAATGAGGAATTGCCAACCCATAGTGGAGAAGAGCACGTATTTAAGGATCCGACAAATAACCATTTAATGTATGTTATTTATGACTTTGAGCCTAAAATATAAGTTCGATGGGACACTAGATATATCAATACTAGATAGTTCTAAACCATTTAATAATTTTATTTTGGTAATACTCTATAGTTTTTACATAGTGCACCGAAATTAGTCTTATTTGGCAGTGAAGAAGCTCTTCGTAGGGGCCCAATTTAAGTTCTTTGCCTTGGAATTCTACTGTTGCGGTAGAAGGTAGGTTCCTCATTCTGTTTTTTATTTTTTTTTAAATCTCTTTTAAAGTTTATGATATAGGATTAGTTTAGATCGGATTCAATCACATTCGGACCTATTCATAAAAAAACTTGAATATAATTCACTTTGCGCGCACTAATTCATCACTATCAATGGACCTCTGATTATCAAGATTGATATGGCAAAGGCTTATGATAGGGTTGAATGGAATCTTTCGATCGAGATTCATAGATGCTTTGGACTTAGAGATTTATTTTCTTTTTCATCTTATGTATGCAGATGATTTACTTGTGTTATGGTGGATAATTATATCATGGATTGTTAAATCACCAATGAAAGCTGGTATGGTTTGAAATTAACTGCCCTAAATCTTCCAATCATCTAATAAAAATGTTACAAGACTCCAAACAAAGCCGCGTGTAGACAAAACCGTTAATTAAAATAAAGGCAACGAAAAAAAAGTAGGAAAGAGTAAAACTTCATCCCAAGCTTCCAGGTCTCATTATCTAGGTTAAAAGTTACAATTCGACTGATAAAAACTTAAACATGAATTGTGGAAATCCAATAATCCACAGTTTAGAAATGAAATTTCAAATTCAGAAAAAAGATTGTATTACTCTATTTTTTATGCACATGATAATTAGTTATCCAATTAAGAATCTAGGTCGAAATTCTTGATTTTTGGTGTTTGCAATGGAGCTCATTTGGAAAAATAGAAACAATGTTTTGCACTATCAAATCAAATTAAATTTGTAACTTCAATATATTCTCTGCTTCTTTTTCCATGTTTGATTTTAAAATTTTAATGCATTTTGATTACCAAAAAAAATAAAAAATTGCAGAAATATAAAGTATGCTAATCATAAGGCATGAAAACTGAAGGATCCTATCTTTATATGGCGGGATTTGCTAATCAATCATGGTTTTTGGTCCCCAGAATTTCCTCCAGATAATAATTTACTCCAACATAAATTACACTAATTATTTGATATGTGGAGTTAATCACAAAATTCTGCTCGACAATTTTGTGATTCTTAATGTTTTATATTCTTGCATATGTTTTGATAGTAAATAATAATATTTTTCAACATTACGCGTCATCTATGTCCAAGTCCAGTTACTTGATTAATTGTTCAGGTTAACTATAGGTTCAATATGATAGACAATCCGATTTGATAAAGATTCAATTGCATTTAACAACATTATTGGAAAAGTGTTAATTAATACCTCCTTGGTTTCCTTGATTTATCGAGCAGTGGTAGAACTATTGATAGACCACCACTAATATTATCAAAAAATTTACTAGCCATACCTTTAGCTTGCACATGATTCGAGAGGGAATCAAGAAATCTTTATCACATTCTTCAACTCTGACACATTAAAATCATGTTGATCATGACGGGTCTGAATATGCAATTTTAGGAAATGAAAAGTTGCATATGGTAAAAATATTATTATTGGCACAAATATCTTATTTTAGTGAAAATTTAAGGTACATATCATGTAATCATTTCACCATTATATGTTATCCGAAGAGTTGTTGAATCACAATCTTTTAATTTTTTTTCCAAAGGAGTGATCTTATTTATATAATTTATATTCAAATTTATTAGTATAATCACGAGACACATAACCGTTTAAAGAATTGAATGACAAGAATGGATCGAAATTACCCAAAATATTTTAATTAATATGGATAGAATTTTTTTGATAAATATAGATAATTTCATTTACTATATCAAACTAAATAAGATTCTCCTAAATGCTTAATCTGGATTGTACATTCTTTGTATTTCCAACTAAAAATAACAATTACATGTCTAAAAGTTAAAGTATTTAGTAAATATTTACGAAGTGAATTTGACAGTATGAGCTTGGATTATTGGTAGAATATAATAAAACTTTTCATTTACTTATCGAGTTTTTGTCATTAAAAAGGCGAATTGAACTTTTTCTTTGGACAAATTTTTAATTGAACGTGTAGCTGATTCTTTCGGCATTATATGCCAATTGTTGGTTGCATAAATTTAAAGCAATCCAACCTCTTTCACACCACTTTGAATTTCACAAATTTTTCTTCCTCCGCCATTCTCTTCACTGTGTGTATGTGATTTTTATCATTACCCCAAAAATACGACTTTGGCAATTCTCTTTCTTTCTCTTTAACCAACTTCTCTGAATTGAAATGATATTGCTTGAAATTGACGATGCACAAATTCAAGAATATCCTAAAACTCGTTGGCAAACATCAATTCGTCTTAACAGGAGGAAATTCTCTTTGTTATAATTCTGGAAAATTGTCCATCGAGTAGCTAAAATATTATATCTACTGTTATATTCTTTGTTCTAATCATAACAATTGAAACTAAAGTGTTCAACTAACAATATGATACATGACTAAATTTCATTTGATTCTTCTTCTATTTTTTGACTTGTTGAAAACAAGATCTTGAAATAAAAATTTCATGAGATGTAGGACTAATATATTTGGCCAAAAGATGTTGATTTTTTGTTATAGTTTTATTCATTTTTATTAACTATAAATTTTTTTTTTCTACAGAAACATTTACCATTCTATAATCTTATCCGACATCCTTCTATCATGGTTGTCCATTTTCATCCAGTGTTAGATTTAATTACGATTGATAGAAAAGAAATTGTAAGTATTTTTTTCTTGATTTTCTTTTTGTTTTACGAACTTGCTCAAAATTCTTCATCAATAATATATATTTTAGACTTTGATATGTATTAATATTGTATTCATTCGAAAATATATGAAGTGTGTGAAAAACTATAATATGAAACTAGTATATTGGAATAATTAGGATTTGGTATAAAATTGATGTAAACTCTCTAGTCTGTAAATATGATGAAACTTTGAAGCGACATTTTTAAATCAACCAGTTGGTGCGTTGGCGCGAGAACTGGATATGGAATACGCGTGCAATTTCTTTGTAATTATTGCTTCTAATCACAATGCTATGTCATTTGTTGTTTATCTTCATAATAAACCATATTAGATTGAAAATGACAAAAATTCATTAAACCCTTTTCACTCAATAAATTTGGGTAATGAATTTATTAAGATTCTAACAAGTTGTTTGTTTTATTTTCTGTGAAATTGTGTTTTATACTATACATTCAGTTGCCGGAAGATGTAGCACCAATAATGGTTATCCCAATAGCTTCGAATAGCGCTACACAAAACTCTAAATCTAAGTTCTTATTGAACAAAAATGTAAAAGCTTTATAAGAATTGACATTAAGTAGGGTTTTACATACCATGCCATATTATAATATGATTTTTGTTAATAAACCATTTTACCTTTCTTGTGAATTCAGGTAAGAAAAGGAACTCATGAAGTTGGACAATCTTTGCCATTAACATTGTCTTTTGAAGAGCGAAAATAAAATTGGTATATTCGTCCAATACCACGAACGAACGGAAGCAAAGTTGATTTGGTAACAATACACTCTATTTATTATTAATAGAATTCATAGAGTTTTTTTTTAGTCAATAATTACTACTACATTTTATAATTATGGTTAACTTCCCTAGTTAGCTAGTATAATGACAAGTACTTTGATTCAATGTTTTATTGTTTATGACACCGAATCAAGAACTATGGATTAATTATTAATTCATGAACTTCACTTACCTAAGTAGTAATAAATAAAATACATGTATGTCCCTTTGTTTTCATGCATGTATCATTAGATTCATGAATAACCTTTGGGATTCATACATGAACCTATTCATGGGGTATGTCCATGATATCCTATAAATACTCCATTCTGTATTAGCCTAAATTGAATTGAAAAATAAAAAGAAAGTTATCTTTTGAAGAGTGATTCTTCATATTTTCATCTCTTATCTCTTTAGTGGATTCTATAGAGTGGCGAGTTGAGTGATTTTACTCTTATCTCATTGGTGGATTCCATTGAGTGGCGAGTTTATTTTTCCGAGGTGTTCGCTTGTGTTCCCCCTTCCAATTCTTCCCCTGATTCCGTGTCAAAATTGGTATCAAAGCTTGACGATCATGGCTGGGCGACGTGGAGGCCGTGGTGGGCGACCTCAACTTAACCGTGAGCGAGAGCTTCGTGACATCGAAATGGATGAATTAAGGAGGCAAGTGCAACAACTGCAGCAGCGTCTAGAACGCTACGAACCTCTAGATCATGATGATTCCCGTCATGATTCGGAGTATGAATTAAAAGATACATCGTCTTTTGATGAAGTTATTTATGATAGCGCACCTATTTATGACGAATCAGATGAAGAGGAAGATTTTACTTTGGATGATTTTGATGAATCATTATTGGTTTGTCGTACTGCTACTTACGTGGAAGATGATTATCATCTATGCAACAAACTAGTCAATTCAATCTACTATTCTGAATATGGTAAAAGTGCTATGAAAGTTGTTCAAAGTTTTCAAAATATTATAGATATAGCAGACAAGGATGCTGAAGTTTCAAAACATGTGGATAGTACTTCAATTTCTAAATCTGAATTGGACAAAGGAAATTATGAGTCAACAAATAACTTTGTTTCAATGGTTTTTGATATTTATAAATATGCCCATGATGTTTCATGCGAGTTTCAAGATCAAATGGCAGAAGGATTTTTAGTTGATGTTTCCTTGGTGAGAAAAAATCAAGAATATATTGATTTCATTATTGGCACATCATATCTTCATGAAAAATGCTTTTTTTCGGGATGTCGTTATGCTTACTGGATGGATTATTTCAAGCCCGTGACGTTAATATCATATTTTCTTATTGAATTAATGAAGTTCTTCTTTACATTAATGAAGAAATTGATAATGATTCGAGGACGAATTTTCTCATACAAAGCAAAATCGACGTGGCAACCATTTGATGGAAAGACAGTAAAGAAAACTCGAGGACGAGTTATCACGCAGCAGAAGCGTCTGACACCGAATCAAGAACTATGGATTAATTATTAATTCATGAACTTCACTTACCTAAGTAGTAATAAATAAAATACATGTATGTCCCTTTGTTTTCATGCATGTATCATTAGATTCATGAATAACCTTTGGGATTCATACATGAACCTATTCATGGGGTATGTCCATGATATCCTATAAATATCCCATTCCCCATTAGCCTAAATAATTGAATTGAGAATAATAAAGAAAGTTATCTTTTGAAGAGTGATTCTTCATATTTTCATCTCTTATCTCTTTAGTGGATTCTATAGAGTGGCGAGTTGAGTGATTTTACTCTTATCTCATTGGTGGATTCCATTGAGTGGCGAGTTTATTATCCCGAGGTGTTCGCTTGTGTTCCCTCTTCCAATTCTTCTCCTAATTCCGTGTCAGTTTATTTCCAAATCAAAATAAACATAAATATGTGTTTCAATGCATTTTAAGAAATTAGATCGATTGATGATTAACGATTAAGTATTAAGTACGACACCATGTCTACGTTAGATACTTGCTATTTCATATTTTTTTTAACTAAAATTCGTACAATTACATTTGAATTTCAGTTCTCTGTGCATCATACAACGGACATACAATTTAGATCTCTTACGAATGTATATGAGTTTATTGTCCATGGGCTTACTCCATCATCTACTTCTCATGGACTTAGAGGCGATAAGTTGATCAGAGAAGTACTAGTGGGTTTATTTGATTATAACATGAATGAAGTTTTCCGATTTGAAACCTCTCCAATGGAAAGTTCTCAGAACAACTCAGACACGAGTTCATCCAGTCAAGGTATGATATGTGAATGACAATAATAAAGATTAATTTTTGAATAATATTAATTTTATATGGAAATTCAGTTAATTATGTTGTACCACTCAAATTACAATGACTAAGTAATAATCAATATATGCATTTAATTTTGGTACTTCCATTAATATTTTTATGAAAACGTGCAATAGTAACGCAAATTATATCCGAATTTTTCACTTTCGAGTATACTTGCGCTGTTTGTATATATCAGAAATCAATTGATTCACAAAAGTTGTAAGAACATATCCATCAAAAGAGATTTTAGTCAACCATTTCTCAAATTTGAAGAATATGTGTGTTACTAAACGCCATAGTTATTCACTTTTTTAATTCAAATTGTTAAATTTATGTATTTATTATAAAATAGTATATATAATTTATATATCACCTTTGTTTATTAAAATAATAAAATATATAAATTGTTTTAATTTTTTTATTAAAAGATATTTAAATTGTTACATTAAATTATTTTTAAAATTAAAATGTATGTTTTCATGTGTATAATTTAATTAAATATTTTTTGTAATTTTTTATTAATAAATATTAATAAAGATCAAATATAGACTTTGAAAAAATTCCTTTTTTAAAAAATTATGAAATAAGTGTTTAATAGAATTATTATATATTGGTATATTTTTATTATATATATTTATGAATATAATGTAATAGGACATTATTTTGTATACTAAATATTTAGAAAACAATAAATATGATAGATAGGTAAACTTTAAAGAAATACTATTGAAATGAGTGACTAAAAGAGATTAGCTAAAACTCGAATATAACTAAAACTGTTAATGAAAAATGTTGGAAATGCTATAAGCCTTCATCAACTTATATGGTTTTGATCATCAATGTAATTTTGAAAATTAAAGCATATATTGTACAATTTGTGTACTACATAAATATGGTATAAAAACTAAAAATTGACGCTACCTTTACTTGATTTGACAATGTGATGTGGTCGTTGTGCATACTCTAATATTCTCGTTCATGTATTTGTATTATGATTTATACAGGGAACATAAAGAGAAAGAGAAATGAGGAATTGCCAACCCATAGTGGAGAAGAGCATGTATTTAAGGATCCGACAAATAACCATTTAATGTATGTTATTTATGACTTTGAGCCTAAAATATAAGTTCGATGGGACACTAGATATATCAATACTAGATAGTTCTAAACCATTTAATAATTTTATTTTGGTAATACTCTATAGTTTTTACATAGTGCACCGAAATTAGTCTTATTTGGCAGTGAAGAAGCTCTTCGTAGGGGCCCAATTTAAGTTCTTTGCCTTGGAATTCTACTGTTGCGGTAGTAGGTAGGTTCCTCATTCTGTTTTTTTTTTTTTTTTTTTTTTTTGAAAATCTCTTTTAAAGTTTATGATATAGGATTAGTTTAGATCGGATTCAATCACATTCGGACCTATTCATAAAAAAACTTGAATATAATTCACTTTGCGCGCACTAATTCATCACTATCAATGGACCTCTGATTATCAAGATTGATATGGCAAAGGCTTATGATAGGGTTGAATGGAATCTTTCGATCGAGATTCATAGATGCTTTGGACTTAGAGATTTATTTTCTTTTTCATCTTATGTATGCAGATGATTTACTTGTGTTATGGTGGATAATTATATCATGGATTGTTAAATCACCAATGAAAGCTGGTATGGTTTGAAATTAACTGCCCTAAATCTTCCAATCATCTAATAAAAATGTTACAAGACTCCAAACAAAGCCGCGTGTAGACAAAACCTTTAATTAAAATAAAGGCAACGAAAAAAAAGTAGGAAAGAGTAAAACTTCATCCCAAGCTTCCAGGTCTCATTATCTAGGTTAAAAGTTACAATTCGACTGATAAAAACTTAAACATGAATTGTGGAAATCCAATAATCGACAGTTTAGAAATGAAATTTCAAATTCAGAAACAAGATTGTATTACTCTATTTTTTATGCACATGATAATTAGTTATCCAATTAAGAATCTAGGTCGAAATTCTTGATTTTTGGTGTTTGCAATGGAGCTCATTTGGAAAAATAGAAACAATGTTTTGCACTATCAAATCAAATTAAATTTGTAACTTCAATATATTCTCTGCTTCTTTTTCCATGTTTGATTTTAAAATTTTAATGCATTTTGATTACCAAAAAAAATAAAAAATTGCAGAAATATAAAGTATGCTAATCATAAGGCATGAAAACTGAAGGATCCTATCTTTATATGGCGGGATTTGCTAATCAATCATGGTTTTTGGTCCCCAGAATTTCCTCCGGATAATAATTTACTCCAACATAAATTACACTAATTATTTGATATGTGGAGTTAATCACAAAATTCTGCTCGACAATTTTGTGATTCTTAATGTTTTATATTCTTGCATATGTTTTGATAGTAGATAATAATATTTTTCAACATTACGCGTCATCTATGTCCAAGTCCAGTTACTAGATTAATTGTTCAGGTTAACTATAGGTTCAATATGATAGACATGAGGAATTTTATCAATCCGATTTGATAAAGATTCAATTGCATTTAACAACATTATTGGAAAAGTGTTAATTAATACCTCCTTGGTTTCCTTGATTTATCGAGCAGTGGTACAACTATTGATAGACCACCACTAATATTATCAAAAAATTTACTAGCCATACCTTTAGCTTGCACATGATTCGAAAGGGAATCAATAAATCTTTATCACATTCTTCAACTCTGACACATTTAATTCATGTTGATCATGATGGGTCTGAATATGCAATTTTAGGGAAAAAAATTGCATATTGTAAAAATATTATTATTGGCACATATATCTTATTTGAGTGAAAATTTATGGTACATATCATGTAATCATTTCACCATTATATGTTATCCGAAGAGTAGTTGAATCACAATCTTTTATTTTTTTTCCAAAGGAGTAATCTTATTTATATAATTTATATTCAAATTTATTGGTATAATCACAAGACACATAACCGTTTAAAGAATTGAATGACAAGAATGGATCGAAATTACCCAAAATATTTTCATTAATAAGGATAGAATTTTTTTGACAAATATAGATAATTTCATTTACTATATTAAACTAAATAAGATTCTCCTAAATGCATAATATGGATTGTACATTCTTTGTATTTCCAACTATATATTAATAATTACATGTCTAAAAGTTAAAGTATTTAGTAAATTTTTACGAAGTGAATTTGACAGTATGAGCTTGGATTATTGGTAGAATATAATAAAACTTTTCATTTACTTACCGAGTTTTTGTCATTAAAAAGGCGAATTGACCTTTTTCTTTGGACAATTTTAATTGAACGTGTAGCTGATTCTTTCGACACTATATGCCAACTTTTGGTTGCATAAATTTAAAGCAATACAACCTCTTTCACACCACTTTGACTTTCACAAATTTTTCTTTCACACCACTTTGACTGTGTGTATATGATTTTTATCTTTACCCCAAAAATACAACTTTGGCAATTCTCTTTCTTTCTCATTAACCAACTTCTTTGAATTGAAATGATATTGCTTGAAATTGACGATGCACAAATTCAAGAATATCCTAAAACTCGTTGGCAAACATCAATTCGCCTTAATAGGAGGAAATTCTCTTTATTATAATTCTTGAAAATTGTCCATCGAGTAGCTAAAATATTAGATCTACAGTTATATTCTTTGTTCTAATCATAACAATTGAAACTAAAGTGTTCAACAAACAGTATGATACATGACTAAATTTCATTTGATTCTTCTTCTATTTTTTGTCTTGTTTAAAACAAGATCCTGAAATAAAAATTTCATAATATGTCCGACTAATATATTTGGGCAAAAGATGTTGATTTTTTATTATAGTTTTATTCATTTTTAATAACTATAATTTTTTTTTCTACATGAACATTTACCATTTTACAGTCCTATCCGACATCCTTCTATCATGGTTGTCCTTTTTCATCCAGTGTTGGATTTAATTACGGTTGATAGAAAAGAAATTGTAAGTATTTTTTTCTTGATTTTCTTTTTGTTTTACGAACTTTCTCAAAATTCTTCATCAATAATATATATTTTAGACTTTGACATGTATTAATATTGTATTCATTCTAAAATATATGAAGTGTGTGAAAAACTATAATATGAAACGAGTATATTGGAATAATTAGGATTTGGTATAAAATTGAAGTAAACTGTCTAGTCTATAAATATGATCAAACTTTGAAGTGGCATTTTTAAATCAACCAGTTGGTGTGTTGGCGCGGGAACTGGATATGGAATACGCATGCAATTTCTTTGTAATTATTGCGTCTAATCACAATGCTATGTCATTTGTTGTTTATCTTCATAATAAACCATATTAGATTGAAAATGACAAAAACACATTAAACCCTTTTCAATTAATAAATTTGGGTAAAGAATTTATTATGATTCTAACAAGTTGTTTGTTTTTTTTCTGTGAAATTGTGTTTTATCCTATACAATCAGTTGCCGGAATATGTAGCACCAATAATGGTTATCCCAATATCTTCGAATAGCGTTACACAAAACTCTAAATCTAAGTTCTTATTGAACAAAAATGTAAAAGCTTTAATAGAATTGACATTAATTAGGGTTTTACATACCATGCCATATTGTAATATGATTTTTGATAATAAAACATTTTACCTTTCTTGTGACTTCAGGTAAGAAAAGGAACTCATGAAGTTGGACAATCTTTGCCATTAACATTGTCTTTTGAAGAGCGAAAACAAAATTGGTATATTCGTCCAATACCACAAACGAACGGAAGCAAAGTTGATTTGGTAACAATACACTCTATTTATTATTAATAGAATTCATAGAGTTTTTTTTTAGTCAATAATTACTACTACATTTTATAATTATGGTCAACTTCCCTAGTTAGCTAATATAATGACAAGTACTTTGATTCAATGTTTTATTGTTTATTTCCAAATCAAAATAAACATAAATATGTGTTTCAATGCATTTTAAGAAATTAGATCGATTGATGATTAACGATTAAGTATTATGTACGACACCATGTCTATGTTACATACTTGCTATTTCATATTTTTTTTAACTAAAATTCGTATATTTACATTCGAATTTCAGTTCTATGTACATCATACAACGGACATACAATGTAGATCTCTTACGAAAGTATATGAGTTTATTGTCCATGGGCTTACTCCATCATCTGCCAAAAGTAAAAAACTGGAAGCATCAGAGAAAAAAGTTAAGGTATTTATATATACATACATATATGTGTGTGTGTGTGTGTGTGTATTTGCGTGATTTGATTGATCATATTTAAATCTAATTAATTATCTTAAATTTTGAACTCCCAGTCATCTACTTCTCATGGACTTAGAGGCGATAAGTTGATCAAGAAGTACTAGTGGGTTTATTTGATTATACCATGAATGAAGTTTTCCGATTTGAAACCTCTCCAACAGAAAGTTCTCAGAACAACTCAGACACGAGTTCATCCAGTAAAGGTATGATATGTGAATGACAACAATAAAGATTAATTTTTGAATAATATAAATTGTATATGAATATTCAGTTAATTATGTTGTACCACTCAAATTACAATGACTAAGTAATAATCAATATATGCATTTAATTTTGGTGCTTCCATTGATATTTTCATGAAAATGTGCAATAGTAATGCAAATTATATCCGAATTTTTCACTTTGGGGTATACTTACAGTGTTTGTATATATCAAAAATCAATTGATTCACCAAAGTTGTAAGAACATATCCATCAAAAGAGATTTTAGTCAACCATTTCTCAAATTTGAAGGATATGTATGTTTCTAAATGCCATAGTTATTCACTTTTTTAATTCAAAGTGTTAAATTTATGTATTTATTATTAAATAGTATATATAATTTATATATCACCTTTGTTTATTAAAATAATAAAATATATAAATTGTTTTAATTTTTTTATTAAAAGATATTTAAATTGTTACATGACATTCTTTTTAAAATTAAAATGTATGTTTTGATGTGTATAATTTAATTAAATATTGTTTATAATTTTTTATTAATAAATATTAATAAAGATAATATAATGACTTTGAAAAAATTCATTTTTGTACTACATAAATATGGTATAAAAACTAAAAATTGACGCTACCTGTACTTGATTTGACAATGTGATGTGGTCGTTGTGCATACTATAATATTCTCGTTCAGGTATTTGTATTATGATTTATACAGGGAACATAAAGAGAAAGAGAAATGAGGAATTGCCAACCCATAGTGGAGAAGAGCAGGTATTTAAGGATCCTACAAATAACCATTGAAAATCTCTTTTAAAGTTTATGATATAGGATTAGTTTAGATCGGATTCAATCACATTCGGACCTATTCATAAAAAACCTAGAATATAATTCACTTTGTGCGCACTAATTCATCATTATCAATGGAGCTCTGATTATCAAGATTGATATGGCAAAGGCTTATGATAGGGTTGAATGGAATCTTCCGATCGATATTCATAGATGCTTTGGACTTAGAGATTTATTTTGTTTCTCTTCTTATGTATGCATATGATTTACTTGTGTTATGGTGGATAATTATATCATGGATTGTTAAGTCACCTATGAAAGGTGGTCTGGTTTATAATTAACTGCCCTAAATCTTTCATTCATCTAATATAAATGTTAGAAAACTCTAAACAAAGCCGCGTGTAGACAAAACAGTTAATTAAAATAAAGGCAACGAAAAAAAGTAGGAAAGAGTAAAACTTCATCCCAAGCTTCCAGGTCTCATTATCCAAGTTAAAAGTTACAATTTGACTGACAAAAACTTAAAAATGAATTGTGGAAATCCTATAATCCACAGTTTAGAAATGAAATTTCAAATTCAGAAACAAGATTATATTACTCTATTTTTTATGCACATGATAATTTGTTATCCAATTAAGAATCTAGGTCGAAATTCTTGATTTTGGTGTTTGCATTGGAGCTCATTTGGAAAAATAGAAACAATGTTTTGCACTATCCAATCAAATAAATTTGTAACTTCAATATATTCTCTGCTTCTTTTTCATGTTTGATTTTAAAATTTTAATGCATTTTGATTACCCAAAAAAATAAAAAATTGCACAAATATAAAGTATGCTAATCATAAGGCATGCAAAAATGAAGGATCCTATCTTTATATGGCAGGATTTGCCAATCAATCTTTGTTTTTGGTCCCCAGAATTTCCTCCGGATAATAATTCACTCCAACATAAATTACCCTAATTATTTGATATGTGTAGTTAATCACAAAATTCTTCTCGACAATTTTGTGATTCTTAATGTTTTATATTCTTGCATGTGTTTTGATAGTAGATAATAATATTTTTGAGGTTAACTATAGGTTCAATATGATAGACATGTGGAATTTAATCAATCCGATTTGATAAAGATTCAATTGCATTTAACTCCATTATTAAAGTGTTAATTAATACCTCTTTGGTTTCCTTGATTTATCCAGCAGTTGTAGAACTATTGATATACCACCACTAATATTATCAAATAATTTACTAGACATACCTATAGCTTGAACATGATTCGAGAGGGAATCAAGAAATCTTTATCACATTCTTCAACTCTGACACATTTAAATCATGTTGATCATGATGGGCTTGAATATGCAATTTTAGGGAAAGAAAAATTGCATATTGTAAAAATATTATTATTAGCACATATATCTAATTTGAGTGAAAATTTATGGTACATATCATGTAATCATTTGACCATTATATGTTATCCGAAGAATAGTTGAATCACAATCTTTCAATTTTTTTCCAAAGGAGTAATCTTATTTATATAATTTATATTCAAATTTATTGGTATAATCACGAGACACATAACCGTTTAAAGAATTGAATGACAAGAATGGATCGAAATTACCCAAAATATTTTAATTAAGATGGATAGAATTTTTTTGACAAATATAGATAATTTCATTTACTATATTAAACTATATAAGATTCTCCTAAATGCATAATCTGGATTGTACATTCTTTGTATTTCCAACTATATATTAATAATTACATGTCTAAAAGTTAAAGTATTTAGTAAATATTTACGAAATGAATTTGACAGTATGAGCTTGGATTATTGGTGGAATATAATAAAACTTTTCATTTACTTACCGAGTTTTTTTCATTAAAAAGGCGAATTGACCTTTTTCTTTGGACAAATTTTTAATTCAACGTGTAGCTGATTCTTTCGACACAATATGCCAACTGTTAGTTGCATAAATTTAAAGCAATGCAACATCTTTCTCACCACTTTGAATTTCACAAATTTTTCTTCCTCCGCCATTCTCTTCACTGTGTGTATGTGATTTTTATCTTTACCCCAAAAATACAATGTTGGTCCCAAGTGGTCAGATGAGGTTTACAGGGGGGGGGGGGGTGAATATACCTTTGAAAATTTTATCAAATTTCAACTTTAAAACTTTTTACTTAACTGTTGGCAGACTAAGCTGTTATAGAACAGTAAGCTGACAAAGCTGATCGCGAACAAATCTTTGAACAGCTTGGTTGACCACTAATACGATAATCACATAGCTGATCTAGTCAAAATCAGTTTTAATACCAGAATACTTGCAGCGGATGTTTTAAGTGTTTTTCACAATTAAGCTTGGTAGTTTGAAAGATTTTATCCCCAGTTTTATCAGACTCTTTAAAAGTCTTTTCAAACAGTTTTATCAAAGTGTTTTTATGCAAACAGAAAATATGCAAGTAAAAATGCAAAGTAAAAACACAAGGATTTTTATAGTGGTTATATGGATGTAAATCCTTTAGTCCACTCTTCCAAGTCACAAAGATCTTGGATTATACTATAATCACAAAGTTTATAGTATACTCTGCTTGCGTCGAACAACAAATGAAACGACCACAAGTGCGCAATAGGAAATTACAAAGAAGACCTATTCTACAGAGACTTATCACTCACAAAGACGGATAAAAACTCCTCACAACACTCTCTTTTCACAGATTCACTCAGAAAATGTAATCGTTTTGCTTCAACAAGCTTCTGTCAACAAATGACTTTAGCAGGCGAGTGAGCTGTTCTTGAGCTTCTTGAGACATAGAAAATATTCTGCTTCGGATAATGATTTAACCGTTTTTCGTCAGGTTAATTTAATATCAGTGAATTTGTGATATCGGGGGTTTGGATATTGAATTATTCAGTATATTGGGCTCTGTTACTTTATTCTGGATGGATCGTTTACAAAGAAAAGCAATAATCAAAGGCAAGAAGTAAAACCATTAACAAAATTAAGAATACTCCAATATGAATGTAGAATTCTGCAATAATAATGGATATTATTGAGTTCTATTAATGTATTCTTGTGTAATCTCAGAATTAAGAGAATTCGTAGTTGTCTCATACAATGAATAACTAGGTATATATATTACGCTAAACCTAGTATTACAAGGAATCATAGTCCTGCTTGGACTCGGCCCAACTATCCTTCTTGGGTCCGGAGTATAATCTTTACTCGGAGCGAGCGGCATTTGGCAGGGTCTGTTAGAAGATCCCGATCCTTTATAATTTGGTCGAATCGATCTTATAATCTTTGTTCGATCTGATCAGTATGTAGGGTGCGAAATAGCCCCCATCAGTACTCCCTCACTTCTTCGAGCGTATAGATAATAGGACCTCGTAGAAGTAGATAAATCTGGTCGACTGTTTCTTTTCTATGAACGGAGCCTCGTTAAAAACCTTACTTAAGAAAAAACCCAGTGGGAAAAAATCTTAAGTAAGGAAAAGAGTGCTACGTATCATAGATAGTCGTTTCTTCTGTCTAATTATGGATCGCCACGCGTCTATTCAGGAGGCTTTTTGTATCCTTCCGTTTTTGGCGGGAATTTGAGTAGCTGCGATGAGTTCGAAACGTCTTTTCTCATTTCCTTATAAATAGGTGACTTTCGAATTTGCCATTTCTCTTTTATATTTGCTTTTAGATCGCAGTCATTTTCTAGTTTGGTCGTTCCTCGTATAAAATTTTCCTTTCATCGACCTTCTTCTTCCGAGAACTAGAATATAGATGGCTTCCGTAAGAAGATCTTCTTCTTCTCCTAGAGAGATCATCGCCCCTGATAACGAGGAGGAGTTACATTCTAATCCTCTGGGTGAACAAACTACGGTATCTGACCTTGTTATCCCTGTAGAAGATACTTACAAGGTACGAATCCTTTCCGATGCGGATGTAGCTGCCCGAGCCAAAAAGGGCAAAGGTACTGTTCCTCAGATTTCTGAACCAATTGAGGATGTAGCTTGCGCATATACAGAGGAAACATTCCCTGAAGTCGTGAATAACTATACCAAATATTTTCCGGAAGGTTCTGAAATAATTCTTCCTTCCCCTACTGATAGGGTCACTTCTCCTCCGGAGGGATGTCGAGCCTTTTATACGGCTCACTTTAATAGCGGACTGCGTCTTCCTTTGTCTCCCCTTTTTCTGGAAGTTCTAAAAACTTTCAGCGTGTGCTTGACACAACTGGTTCCAAATTCTGTCGCTTTCGTGGTTTGTTTTTCCGTTCTGATGATTGCAAAGGGATTTAAACCTTCTTTCCGTAACTTTACGCAACTTTTTCGTTTTAATATTTCTAGTTCTTCAAACCGTGGATATTTCTTCGCTAGTCAGCGGCCTAGCCGAGCAATCTTTGATGCTCCGGTTTCTAGTAATCCCTCATGGAAATCTCATTTCTTCTTTGTTCGTCCTCCGTCTAATCTCCGTTTGGCGGATGGTTCGACCACGCCTTTCTCGTGGGATCATGGTTCCAGTTGGATTCCTGGAGGTCGCTCACCGACTGGTGAACTTGTTCCTGACGATGTACAGTTTATCACTGAGATTCCCGAGATGCGTACAAACAAATATCAAAGCGCTCTTCTGATTGGGGAATCTTTTCTTCGTAAGGCGGGGTTAAGTGTCCATAATTTTCCCATCAGTTCATCATCTGAACCTCTAGGTTAGCATTTTATTTGATCTTTAGTATTGTCACTATACTTTTTATATGGAGAAATTAACTTTATTTTGTTTCTTTTTCAGCTCATATGGTAGAAAACTCCCGACATTCTTCGAAGGGAAAAATGGTGCTGTCGAAATCTTCCAAGTCAGTAGAGAATAATCCTATCGAGCAGAGGGCGTCTCGAAAAAGGAAATAGGAGTTGGGTCATGAATCCGAGGAGAATAGAGAGGAATCTCCGGATTCTTCACGTGAGTCCCCTATTCGTCAGGGCATGGGACCCGGTTACCCTCCGCTTCATCTTAGAACCTCTTTGGGTATTCGAGGATGTCGCAGCTGGTCAATGCCTCATCCATCTAATAATCCAGCTAACAGGAAGAGGAGCTACTATGGACGTTCTGGTGACGACCTTTCTTTACTCGGGGATAAACATCCAAATCTTACTCTGGTCGAAATGATCGAGGATCATTTAGAGGGAAGGAGGGCCGCTGGTTATTCCGAGAAGGATTCTCTTATTCATGATAATAACGAGAATGCGGTCGATAAGGCGACCCGTATTCTTTTGTCTGGCGTTCTTACTCGCGATCTTAATAAGCTTCTTCATAAGGATCCTTTGGAGAAATTCCAGCGAGCTTCTCTTTACGCTGAAAAGGTGAGATCTTTTTCTTTCTATTATTCTGATGAAGTGATCTTTTAGGATTTTCTTAATTCGCTAATTCGTTTCTTTCTGACCCCTTCGTTATTTCAGGTTAACACCTGTCTGACATCGTACGCTTATGAAAATTCTCTCTGGAAACAACAGTGCGATTTCCTTGAAGAGAAGTGTAAAGCTTTACTTCACAAATCTTCCGGTTCAGAAGTTGGTCCCTCCACATCTTCCTCTGTTCCTGTCGTAGAGACTCGTGCTGCCGGGACCGAAGATCAAGAAATGATAGATAGGGTGATAGAGGTTTCTCGTGTTCAAGAACAAGCCAATCAAATGGCTAGAAAATTAGAAGAATTGCAGTTAAAAAGCACGACTCGCATTAGTGAGCTTGAATCTCAAGTATCACGCCTTGAAGCTTCTTTAGAGGAGTATGAAAATGATGTCCCACTTAGGCAAAGAGATCGATATGTTAGGAAATCTGACGAACAAGTTGTTCGTGAATTCCTCAACTCTCCTGTTCATACGGCGTTGGTGTACCGGATGGTCGGCCCTCTTCTTGAGAATACTTTTAAAAAATCGATTCATCAACTGGTCGCTTTGGAGATGATCGACGATCGTCGGAAGGAGTATTTTAAGGCAGCTCATATCCGGTTGAACCGTTATGGCGAGCTTTATTCTTCTTCCGAGGTTCCAGATGTCGAATATCAAGGTTTTCCTCTGGCTAATCTTGTCGAGGAATTTGGAAATCCATTGCCGATTCCTCCTTCTGATGTTAACGATGAGCTCGATAATACTTTCATCGATCCAGTAGACGAAGAGGAAGAAGAAGACGATATAGGCATGACTGAGGTCGTCAATAGTGAGCAGAAGATTCCGGAAAGCGACCAGGCTTCTTGAAATAGTGATTTATTTTTGAAATAATCTTTGTAATTATCCGCTTGTAGGTTTAATTGTAGCTTAGCTTCCCCTACTTTGTACACTAAACGTTTCTTATTCTGACAGTCGTGTCCTTTCACATTCGCTGTAATGATTCAGACAAGTCATTTAATTTGCCGTAATCATTATGTATGTGTCTTTTCAAATTCTAGCGTTTGCTCCAAGGTCAGTTTTCCTGTTTCGCGCCCTTTCTTCGGGTCAGTCGCGTCTTTTCGTGTAGTATAAATACGAGAGGTAAAATTTGACTTGTCTTTTTTACTGCTATACTCCTCTCTTAACATAATACTCTTTCTTGAGTTAGTCGATAAACTTCCTCGATATTAATTTATATTTTTCCGTAATCCGATCATGAGTAACCTTTTCGGTAATACTTCGAAGCGACCTTCTCGTGAGGGCGCTAGGGATAATAGATCGAAGAAATTTCGAAGAGAAGGGCCTTCGATGGAGCCTCCTCGTTCGTCCTCAGTTAGTAGTTCGATGATCGATACTCCTATTACCACGTTCCAACCTTTATCAGAAGTTAGTTCGTCGCTCCTCCAACCAAACTTTTCTTCTACCCCCGCGGGAGGTAATAGGTCTTCCCCAGGTCGATTAGCTTTCGGAGATCCATCCAACATGGAACAGGTTTACGACATACCTGTTTCTTCAGGTTTTTCTTCTTACAAGTATGGATCTCATGGAGGGGATTTTGTTAGTTCCCTTCCTTTTTCTACTTCTACTGCCCTGCTAGTTAGTGAAGGGCAAGTCGGTGATGGTTTTTCTGTCAATCCTTCCATAACGCAGTCTATTTCGCAATATGGTCCTGAATATCTGTTTCATGATACCACTGTAACGACTGCTTCTTTTGAGTCTGGGGGACCTTCTGGGGGTCGATCTGGGTCGAGGTCTGGTCGTCGGACCGTTATATCTGCTTCCGGCAAAGAGACCTCTGTTAGTCCCGGCGAGAGGGACTCCCCTCGTCCGTTAGATGATCGCTGTGTGCTTATGCAGGTTAATGACATTCTTTTGTCGGAGACTCCACGTTCCGACGGTGTCCCTTTGACAAGCGAACTGCCTGGTTCTGTTGAACCTGATGCTTTGTCTTGGGACTTAGGCATGAGTACTATTTTGCCCGGCGAATTGAGGAAGCTCGAAGGTACTTCCAATGTTCGCCTTGTTCAATCTCTGGTGAAGATATGTGAACAGGTAAACATATTTCGAACATTTTTCCTGTTCTTTGTTTTGATTTCTTTGTTGTACGGCGGTTTTTCTTACTCTTTCTGTTTTTAGGGCAAGTATTTTGCACTCCAGCTGGGTGTGCAAAATGATGAACTGTGGAATAGTCGGAGAGCTCTTCAAGGTCAGCTGGAGTCGGAGAAAGCTAAAACCAGGGGTTTGGAGCTGCAGCTGCAACTTGCTAAAGATGATCTCCAAAAGTTAGAGGCTGACCAAGTTATTCTTGAGAAAGAGAAAGGCGACCTAGTTCAGGCTGCCGCGTCGGCAGAGGGATCTCGTCAACAGGCATATGATGATGGTTATGATGCCGGTTATCTTAAGCGTCAGGAGGAGTTGATGGCGTTTGCTGGTAACCTAACTCCTCGGAGGCCTGTTTCTGCTGGTCGCCCCTCTGGCGATTCTTCTCAATGATCTTTATTCAATCTGGCAGACTTTGGACTGTCTCCTTTTTTTTTTTTTTTTTTTTTTTTTTTTTTTTTTTTTTTTTTTTTTTTTTGATGATGATGCCCAGCTTTTGTGTAGTTGCCCGGGCAGAGGTTTTTGTATTGGGAGATTAGATTGGAAATTATGATCTCTTCTGTAGGCAGATTCTTGCCTTGATTCTAATGATATATCTTGTTCATATATGTTATTGCTAGGCACAAATATACCATCATGTAGTAATTGACAAAGATTAGTTTACTTATCTGAATTTTATTTCTGCGGAGAGATTTAAGTACGGAGAAAGTAAGCTTGATCTTGCTTTGGTCGCTTGTAAGATAACTGAACGGTATAATATTTGCTTCGCATATTTAATCTTTGTTGATCAATCCAGCCGATCGTCGTTGTGTAAACCCTTAGCTGTCTGGTCGATGCTCGATTCATGCCTTATAAATTTGCCCTTATATGACATATATCTTATATAAGGAGGTTATTGTTCCTCCTGTTGAATTTCAGTTTTTCTTTTCCTCAAAGGGAAATTTTCCTTTAGGTGCTTTTCACCTATCCATGTCTTCCATCATTAGCTTTTCAATTATACATTTCTCTAGCCAGTATATCATACTCTTGATATGGGAGGAATTGGAAAATGTAACAGTCCTGGCCAGATCTGACCCGTTCAGACCTCCTTCAGCAATTCTTTGGAAAATTAGGCAGTGACGGCCTTATAGTTTCGAATAGGGAGGGCTATTCTCCTGATTTCGATGTCAGATTTCTTGGATTCTAAATGGAATTCTTGTATGGCCAACTTAGTAGTCCCCCAATGATGTATGAGGCAGTTACGACCCCCGTATGGTGGAGGCTCTGGTCGTTTTTAAGCAATTATCCTCTTTCAACGGTTCAACTTTGCATGCCTTCGTTGAGGAGTTCTTAATATTTTCTATTAGGCGACCCTCATATATGATCGTGCAGATCGTTTTGGTCTTTGAACTTCTTTAAGTTTTCTTGGATTATTTTGTTGATCGCTTCGATCTGTAGATTTGTTTGTCATCGATCAGTTGAGTCGATCAGACGGGCGCCGTTCCAACTTACTTGCATTTAATTCGGGAAGTCAAAGGGTCGCGTTTTCGTCCCTTGATTAAACTCCTATTATCCGTAGGATCATTCTCACGGGCGCCTATAAATAAGTAGGTAGTTTCCTTATTTTCCATTCATAACAATGAAGATCTCTGTTTCCTTAGATTTCATTTTGCCTTCGGACCCCATAATGTTCAAGAAGTCACATTATCGTGATTTGTTCGTTCGCAGTAAAGGAATTGTCCCCAGTCTTGTATTGACGGGTCCCATGTCAGCCCTTCCTTGTATCGACGGATCCCATGAGATCTCTGCTTTAGTCTTCATCACCTTAGAGGTCCGTGGTTTCCGTCTCCACATGGGGGGTTCATACTTGCCAGCCGCCTCCGCTCTTCGATGTTACCTCCGGAGTGATAGACCATCGGGGTGGCTGGTAAACTTACCGTTTCACGACGGTCCTGAAGAGATGCTGCTCGAGAGTAAAATATTTTATAGATAAAGTAAAAGCAGTATCTTCTTCTGGGTGAGTGAGCATTGCTAGCTTATCTGGCTGGTAGTGTTCATTTCATCTGGAACAACATTTGATCTTCAGAGCCTGGCCATCGAACCAAAGAAGTCGACCATCCTGAGCAGCATGCTTCTTAGGTGGTTTATTATGATCGATGAGGTACTAGGGAGGAGATTGGTGTTTCCATGGACATTGTCGTGAAGATAGTCGATCCCATAGGATCAATTTAACTAGATCATTGTAACGATCTTTAGGTAGCAAGCAGATTTTTGTAACGTAGGATATTTGTATGTAATTGATTTGATGAATAAAATATTATTTTATTTCTTGCATCTTCTTTGTCGTTTGATAATTTTATTTACGAGGAGTAATTTCCGAGCAGATGAATTCATACTTGATTTATCTTTCAAAACTTTAGGAGTATCAGCGGATCTTTTTTAGATCGTTAGGAGTAGATCGAGGAGTTTTTATTGAGCGGATCAATGTATACTCGACTCATTTGTAATTATACTTAGGTTTTTAACCCAAAAGTCTTTTAATCATTGAAAACATATCGAGGAGTTTTTATCGAGCGGATCGATGTTTACTCAACTCGTTTTATCTAGACTTAGGTTTTAATACCAAAAAGTCTTTTTCTCGTTGTAAATAGTTCGAGGAGTGTATATCGAGCGGATCCATGTTTACTCTACTCGTTTTATTTAGACTTAGGTTTTTAATACCAAAAAGTCTTTTTCTCGTTGTAAATAGTTCGAGGAGTGTATATCGAGCGGATCGATGTTTACTCTACTCGTTTTATTTAGACTTAGGTTTTTAATACCAAAAGTCTTTTTGATCGTTGAATATATATGTTGAGGAGTTTTTATCGAGCGGATCGATGTTTACTCAACTCGTTTTGTTTAGACTTAGGTTTTTAGTACCTGAAGTCTTTCAATCATTGTAGATATATCGAGGAGTTTTTATCGAGCGGATCGATGTTTACTCAACTCGTTTTGTTTAGACTTAGGTTTTTAGTACCTGAAAGTCTTTTTGATCGTTGAATATATATCGAGGAGTTTTTATCGAGCGGATCGATGTTTACTCAACTCGTTTTGTTTAGACTTAGGTTTTTAATACCAAAAAGTCTTTTTCTCGTTGTAAATAGTTCGAGGAGTGTATATCGAGCGGATCGATGTTTACTCTACTCGTTTTATTTAGACTTAGGTTTTTAATACCAAAAGTCTTTTTGATCGTTGAATATATATGTTGAGGAGTTTTTATCGAGCGGATCGATGTTTACTCAACTCGTTTTGTTTAGACTTAGGTTTTTAGTACCTGAAGTCTTTCAATCATTGTAGATATATCGAGGAGTTTTTATCGAGCGGATCGATGTTTACTCAACTCGTTTTGTTTAGACTTAGGTTTTTAGTACCTGAAAGTCTTTTTGATCGTTGAATATATATCGAGGAGTTTTTATCGAGCGGATCGATGTTTACTCAACTCGTTTTGTTTGGACTTAGGTTTTTCGCACCAATAAGTCTTTATGTTTGTTGTGTTCGATCGAGGAGTTTTTATTGAGCGGATCAATGTTTACTCGACTCGTTTTGTTTTTGTGGTCGGAATGAGGAGTGTTTATTGAGCGGATCAATGTATACTCGACTCATTATAATTTAGACTTAGGTTTGTCACCAAAAAGTCCTTTTTGCCGTTGACATAAATCGAGGAGTGTTTATTGAGCGGATCAATGTATACTCGACTCGCTTCGTTCTGATATTTATCAATATGCTAGTGTAATTCCACAGAGCATTAATCGAAATAATCGATGTATAGAAAATGCTAAAATTTTTACTAATTGAACTCTAGGCTGAGGCCTTTGTTACAAGGATTAAAACTTGATAAAGTAAAGTAAAATAAAACAATGCAGTATAATCTGCTAAAATTTATTTACCATAGTATTTCCTAAGGTTGACTGCGTTCCAGGTTCTTGGTAAGGCTGTCCCATCCATGTGTGCAATTTTGTATGAACCTTTCTTTCCTACGCCAATGACGATGTAAGGTCCATCCCAATTTTGTTGTAACTTTCCCACATGCTTGGATACTTCTACCTTTTTCAAAACCAAGTCTCCTTCTTTGAAGGTTCGGACGCGTACTTTTTGATTGTATGCTTTCTCCATATTTGCCTTAGTGGCTTGTAGGCGTACGGCAGCTTTATCCCTTAAGGCTTCTGTTAGATCGACGTCATTTTCTCTTGCCTTTTCATTTTCTTGTTCATCAAACATCTCTATTCTTGGCGTTGGAATTAAAGTTTCCACAGGAATAACAGCTTCCGACCCATATATCAAGCTGAATGGGGTTTCCCCAGTTGAGTTTCTTACCGTGGTTCGATTAGCCCACAATACTCCTGGTAGTTCATCGAGCCATTTTCCTTTGGCTGATCCTAATCTTTTTTCCAAAGATTTTATTATCTCTCGGTTTGCTACTTCGGTTTGTCCGTTCGCTCTTGGATGCCCGACTGAAGTGAAATTTTGTTGAATTCCCAGTTTCGAACACCATTCTATCACTCGTTTTCCAGCGAATTGGGTTCCATTATCGGAAATTAGGATCCTAGGGATGCCAAATCGACAGACTATGAACTTCCAAAGGAAGTTGATCACTTGGAATTGAGTTATTCGCGCTAAGGCGATGCACTCTATCCATTTGCTGAAATACTCTACAGCGACCAGGACGTAAGCTTTCTTTGATCTGGCCGCTGGGAAAGGCCCCACGATGTCCATTCCCCATTGATCGAAAGGCCAACAAATTGGAATCGGGTGCATATTTTCTGCTGGTTGATGACATACGTTGGCATGTACTTGGCAATGATGACATTCTCGGACGTAATTTGCGGCGTCCTTATTGACAGTAGGCCAATAGTAACCTGTTCTGAGGCATTTTAAAGCCAATGCCCTCGATCCGCTGTGATTTCCCGCGTCTCCTTCATGTATTTCTCGCAGTATTTCAGCGGTTTGGGATTCAGAGACGCATCTCAGGAGAATTCCTGATACTGACCTTCGGTAGAGTTTTCCTTCTACGAGTGTATATTTTGGGGTTCGATATTTTATTTTCCGAGCTTCATTCTGATCAGATGGTAGTTTTCCTTCACGAAGATAGTCTATCATTGGTGTCATCCAATTATCTTCGACTTCTTCGATTTCCATTATATCGACTATCGGTGTCTCATCGATGTCGACAGCCGGTGTAGAAGAGATCAGCCAGTTGATCACTCGTTCGGTCTTTCCGTCTTGGGATCCTGTAAACTTAGATAGTTGATCGGCCCATTTATTTTCCGAACGTGGAATGTTTTGTATGTCGAAATCTTCAAACTTCTCGGCCAGTGCTTTTACTTTGGCGAGGTATTTGATCATGTTGAATTCCTTAGCCTCGTATAAGCCTTCTATTTGCCTTTGTACTAACTCTGAGTCGGTTAATACTTTTAGCCTCTTTATGTTGGCTTTGATTGCCATTTCCATTCCTGCGATTAACGCCTCATACTCTGCTTCGTTATTTGTTACGACAAAGTCCAATGTAATAGCATAATTCAAATCTTCTTTATTAGGTCCGGTGAAGTTGATTCCGGCGCCTCCTCCTTCCCGGCTTGAAGCACCATCTACATGCATTAACCAGGTTTGATCTTCTATGATCAATATATCCTCATGGAGGGTGTTTGATGATTGTGTTGGTGTTTCCAATAAAAAATCAGCCAATACTTGGGCCTTGATGGCGACCCTTGGTTTGTAGTCGATATCGAATTGGCTGAGTTCGATGGCCCATTTGATTAGTCTTCCGGAGGCTTCTGGTTTTGCTAGGATCTGCCTAAGCGGTTGGTTCGTCAAAACGATGATTTTGTAGGTTAAGAAGTAGGGTCGGAGTTTTCGAGCAGCCACTACTAAGGCCAGCGTGAATTTTTCTATTTCCAAGTAATTCTTCTCCGCCCCTTGTAATAACTTGCTGAGATAATAGACAGGCTTATGCTCTGAACCCTCTATCTTAATTAGTACTGAGCTAATGGCCGTATCGGAGATGGAGATGTATATGTACAATGGTTCCCCTTCTGTTGGTTTGGCCAACATCGGAGGGGATGTCAAATATTCTTTAAGTTGTTCGAAGGCTCGTTCACATTCTTCGGTCCAAACGAAGTTTTTTGCTTTTCGAAGCGTTTGGAAAAAGGGCAAGCTTCTGTCCGCAGATTTAGATATGAATCTATTCAATGCTACGATCTTCCCAACCAAGCTTTGCACTTGAGAGATGGTCTTGGGAGGTTTCATTTCAGTTATGGCTCGAATTTTTTCTGGGTTGGCTTCTATTCCTCGCTGGTGTACCAAATATCCCAAAAATTTTCCTGACTTAACACCGAAGGTGCATTTTGCAGGGTTCAACTTCATACGGTATTTTCTTAGGATTCGGAAACATCGATCTAGATGTCTTACGTGATCCGCTTCATTCATACTTTTTACTAACATGTCGTCTACATAGACCTCCATTATTTCTCCGATTAACTCCCTGAACATTAGGTTTACCAATCTTTGGTATGTAGCCCCGGCGTTCCTTAATCCGAACGGCATTACTATAAAGCAGTATACTCCCTGTTCGGTTATGAATGCGGTCTTCTCTTGATCCCGCTCGTCCATGTATATTTGGTAAAAACCTTGGAAGGCGTCCATCATGCTGAAGAGCGCGAAGCCAGCGGTCGAGTCGACCAATAAATCAATTCTTGGGAGGGGGTAAGGGTCGCGTGGACATAACTTGTTAAGGTCGGTGAAATCATTACACATCCTCCATTTGTTGTCCTTTTTATCCCCTTTTGCTACTAGTACAACATTACATAGCCATTCCGAGAAATGTATTTCTCGGATTTGTTTTGCTTCCAGCAGTCTTTTAACCTCGGCTTTGATAATTTTATCTTTTACTGGTCCATGATTTCTTTTCTTCTGTCTGGCGGGTTTCGCTGAAGGGTCAATTTTTAGGGTATGCTTGATTACCCGAGGATCGATCCCTTCGATGTCATTTGCACTCCAGGCGAAGACGTCCACGTTATTTCTTAGAAATTCGATTAACATTACTTCTCCTTCTTTGCTCAATTCTGTACCAATTCTTGTCTTTTTGGACGAGTCGCCTTCTACCAGAATTATATCTTTATGTTCTGGGGGTTGCAAGGATAAGTCTAGTGGTTCTTTCCCCTTTTTATCTAATCGGTCAGTAATAGGAATTTCGACCTCGTTTCTAGTGAGATCGTCTACGATCTTTCTCTTGCTCGGAGTAATTGACTTGGGGTGTTCTTTCAACGTTAATGATGTGCTGTAGCAGTCCCATGCCATACAGTGGTCGTTCGTTATTTCTCCAATGCCGCTGTCGGTTGGAAATTTTATTTTCTGATGATAGGTAGAGACTACAGCTCGAAAAAGGTTAAGGGCTGGTCGCCCTAATATAGCGTTATAAGCGAAGGGTGTATCTACCACTAGGAATTTTACCAACTTCACGGTCCGAAGTGGTTTCTTTCCGAGCGATACACTTAAAGATATCGTTCCGCTGGGGATGATCTCGGAGCCTCCAAAGCCTACTAACGGCGTTGCTACCCTTTGTAGGTTTATTTGCCCGAGGTTCATTTGTGCTAAGACCTCTCTGGAGATGATGTTTGCTGAGCTTCCATTATCGATTAGGATTCTTCTCACATTATAATTTGCTATTTCTAACGACACTACCATAGGGAAATCTGGGTTATCCTCTTTTGTATCCCAAGTGATGTTTTTAGGTACTTCACCTTCGTTAAAGCTGATCGGCTGGTGATTTGTTGGCCTGTTTTCTAATGTCCATATTTCTTTTGGATATTTAGAATTTGCAATTATGGATCTGGTCGTTCTTCGTCTAGCATTACGACTATCTCCACCCGCAGGCCCCCCGGATATAGTGTGGATAGTCCCATTGACCTGGTCGTGATTCAATTCCTGAGTAGGCCGACGTTCAGGTGATCTTCAATGAGAACTTCTCCTTTGAGTTCCGTTCCGGGGGCTTCTGCTTCTTTCCCTTTTGCGATTATCTCGTTCTATGTATTCGTCTAGTTTTCCTTGCTCGATCAGTTTTTCAACTTCTCTCTTAAGGTGAAAAATTTTTTCCGTTCGATGCCCATGTGCCCTATGGTACTTACAGTATTGATCATAGTTTCTAGACCCTGGTCTGGGCTGAGCGATTTTCCTCGCCTCGGGAATCCAATTATTCCTTTCTAGAACTTCCAAGATTTCTTCCATTGGAGCATTTAATCTTGGGTGTTCTACTTGATTCACTCTGCTTCTGATTGGTTGTTCAAGGTTTCTTGGTCTTTGGTAGAAATTAGGTTGCCTTTCTTGGTCGGCTCTGGTGTATTCCAGTCGCTGGAAAACGTTACCTCTCCTGGAAGATCGCTCGTAATCCAAGGATCTTTGGGCGGGAATCTTGTCATGCCGCTTAGACCCTGTAGACGCGACTTTGCTTTTGTTCTTATCCTTAAAGGAATTCATCTCTTCTTGGGTCATATACTTAGACGCCAGGCTCATGATGTCGGCGAACGTTCTTGGTTGTTTTCGACTGAGGGCATTTCCGAACTGCCTGTTTTTAGTGAGATCGAAGAGGATAGATATTATGTAATCGATATTTGGGGAATCGATTTTAAGTAATTCTACGTTGAATCTGGCCAACCAATTCCTTAGGGATTCTCCTTCTTGTTGATATATAGTTCCAAGGTAGCTCATCGGAAGTTTTTGTCTCTTCTGACTGGCAAACTGCTGCGTCAATTTGTTACAGAGTTCCCTAAAGCTGAATATGGAGTTGGCAGGTTGTTTCGCGAACCAGTCCAATGCGAGTCCTTCGAATGTAGTTACCATTAATTTGGCAGTGAATTCGGCAGAGTGGGCATATAAATTCATTATATTCGTAAAGCTAAAAATATAATCATCCGGGTCAGTGGTTCCATCATAGCGAGGTAGTCTACCCGGGACTTGTCCAATCGATTGTGCCTCTTTTATTTCCCTGCAGAAGGGAGAACAGGCCGCAAGGCTCTCCTGGAGTTCCGTGGTTCGGGCCCACGGATTTTGAATAGATCGTAAGCGTTGTTCGAGTCGGTCCTGCACCATCCTTTCAATTTCTCTTTCCGTCAGTCGAGCCGTTCGTGGTCGATCAGGGATTGTATCATCTATGTCATCATCAATAGGGATAATTGTACGTTCCCTGGATCCACTGCGCTTCGCCTGGGTTTTTCTGTGACCTGGTTTTCTTCGAGGATTATTGTCGGAGGGTTTTGAATTGTCCTGTTGTGGACTGTGTAGTGAGCGGTGCTCGCTTGGTGGGCTATCAGCTTGTTGAGATACTTGATCGTTTTGTCCGGGCGTTCTCCGAGCAGGAATTGTCCTGGCAGCCCTAGGGTTTCGCGGAATTTGATCAAGCACAAGTAATTCTTCTGGGGAGAGCGATTTAACGAGCATCGCTATTTGTCGTAATTTCTCCTGAGCACCCGGGAGAGGAACGGGGATCTCGGGGACTTCCGGCTCTTCCTGTATCGTACCGGGAGGACCTTCTAGGGGTTCCTGATGTCGGGGATGGGTATTCTGCAATTTCTCGTCGGTGTTGGGAACGTTATTATTGTCGTTCTCCTGTGGATCTTCAGATGTGTTATGACCGGTGGTTGTGTTACTTCTTGCTCCGACACGGGCGCTTTTCCTTGGGCGAGCCATATGTCGATCGAATAATTAACCTAGCCCCACGGTGGGCGCCAACTGATTTAACCGTTTTTCGTCAGGTTAATTTAATATCAGTGAATTTGTGATATCGGGGGTTTGGATATTGAATTATTCAGTATATTGGGCTCTGTTACTTTATTCTGGATGGATCGTTTACAAAGAAAAGCAATAATCAAAGGCAAGAAGTAAAACCATTAACAAAATTAAGAATACTCCAATATGAATGTAGAATTCTGCAATAATAATGGATATTATTGAGTTCTATTAATGTATTCTTGTGTAATCTCAGAATTAAGAGAATTCGTAGTTGTCTCATACAATGAATAACTAGGTATATATATTACGCTAAACCTAGTATTACAAGGAATCATAGTCCTGCTTGGACTCGGCCCAACTATCCTTCTTGGGTCCGGAGTATAATCTTTACTCGGAGCGAGCGGCATTTGGCAGGGTCTGTTAGAAGATCCCGATCCTTTATAATTTGGTCGAATCGATCTTATAATCTTTGTTCGATCTGATCAGTATGTAGGGTGCGAAATAGCCCCCATCAGATAAACTCTCAAATGTTGTGTTGTTATTTTCTTTTTGTCTCTTCAGCTATTTATACTCACAGATTCAAAAAGTGTCTGTTGAAGAGAGACACAATTTGAATCTCTTGGTTTCTGATCCTTAATTTCCGCGAACGGCTCTCTGCATTGGGACAGTACTGCAGACTGTACTTTCTGTCAGGCAGCATTTAATGCACCGAGCTGATACGAGGTATTTCTTCAATCATTTGCCATTAATATCCTCGGTCTTCCGCATTTATTACTCTAAGGACATTTATTCCCGTTGGGGAGACTTCCTGATCCTTTCCACTTGGCTGATGAGAACACAAGTCTGATGACTAAACAGAGCTGATCCCAAACTTGAACAAATATGATTTGAGTCGGTTGATCTTCACCAGTCTGATTTCTTTTCTTCAGCAGATCAGTAGTCTTCTGGACCTTGAATATTTGACTTTTCTGATTTGTCTTCTCACTTGGTCAAAATTCTTCCAAGTGTTTTAACTATGTTTTTCATAATTAGCTGGTCTTGATGTTTTAGAAATCATCAAAACCTCCCTTAACTTTTCTAACTTCAGTACACTCTATCTTCATCTTCATCCAACAATTTTCCCCTTTTTTATGATGACAAAACTTCGGCTAAGTACCTGTTGCCTATAATAAAGTTTTAATCATCAAAATTTCTGAGATAGAAATGTATGTTGGAGTAAAAACTTGAACTCTTATATATTGAAAATGATTACAAGTTACAAGCTTTTATTAGATGAGATAACTGAAAAAGTAAAGTAAACTGATACAATGATAAGATGATCTATACTAATCATCAGCTTCTTCACTTTCTTATTCTTCAACTTCCTCATACTCATATTCTGATTCATCATCATCTTCTTTTTCATCATTTACGTCATCAGTTAGAAGATTTTGCTAAGCAGCTTCCATCTTTTGCTTCATTTCTTTTTCACGTTCTAGTTCCTTTTCCGCTTTATCAATTCTTCTTTTCAGACGTTCTACATTTTTGTTCTTGGTGAATGGATCCAGTTGCTCTTCAGGAGCGTCCTTTTCTGCAGCCAATTCTTTATCAGACTTGACTGGTTCCTTAGGATCTTCTTCAGAAGCTTATTCATCAGCTTCCTTGTTATTAGCTTCTCCATCTCCTTCAGCTTTTTCTTCAAGTACTTGTTCCTCTGGCTATTTTGGTTCTTCTTGAGCAGCAGCAGAGTCTTCTTGAGTACTTGGAACAGTTGACTCTTCCCTTTTCTCTTCCCCCTTTTTGTCATCATCAGCAGGGTTATATGTAGAGTTGAGTTCAACAGCTCGGATTTGGACAGCAGCACATAAGGTCCTGATGTTCTGATCCATTTCATCCTGTCTTGTGTTGAGATGATTTAGAGTAGATGTGATAGTTCCAGCTTGATCATTAACGCAATCAACATTGAGTTGTAAGGTAGAGACTTCTTGATAGATTTTATTGGCAGTGGCTTGAATTTCCGCAACCAATAACAGATTCTTTACAGTCTCTTCATTACTAACTTTGATAAATGTGTCAGTCAAATGAGCAATAGTATCTTCACTTCTCTTGAAAACAGCATGAAGATGACCAACATCGGCTTTAACATCTTCAATACTTCTGTTCATATCCAGAATACTATTTGTCATTCTTAGAGTATTGTCTTCAAGCAGTGGGAAGTTGTTAATGGCATCCTTAACCATTTTTGCATTTTCCTTATGCATTTGCTCCATCAGCATCATGTTCCTCTCTTCCATTTCCTTGAGTGAACTTTCAAGCATCAGCTGGAAGGATTCCATCAGCGACGAGTTCATATCAACTATTGGAATGGAGGGTGATGCAGTCTGATCTTCTTCCTGGTGGACATGAGCGTCTTCTAGAACAACTTCTTCATCAGTCTTTTCCTTAGCTTTCCACTAAATAGCTAAAGGATCATTTGCAGCAGCAGACTGTTCCTTGACGTCTTAAAAGATCTTGTTTACCACAGTTCCATCATCAGTGAAAACAGTAGTCTGACGGATTCTCTTTATAATAGGGAGACTACTTGCAGCAGATGTCTTCACTTTAGGCAACGCTTGGTGATCTTTTATTTCTTTGCCAAATATGATCTGCTTTACGCTAGGCAGAGCAGGAAGATCACTTGGAGAACCTGGTTCATATCTTGATTTTTCAGCCCATTTCTCCAAAGCAGTATGAACAACAATTTGCACAGCCCGTTTGATGGGATCATCTTGCTTTCTTCTCTTGGCTGGCAAAGCATCAGAGATGGTCTTGGCTTAAGCAGTAACAACTTCTTGTGCATATTTATGCATCACAGCTCTGACATAATCAGGATCCAATGCTTTGGTGATTGAAGTAGTTTGCAACCAGCTGAGGACCCACTTCTCCTCATCAGCAAACTCTTTCCAGCTCTGGACTTCTTCAACAGATTTGGTCATCCTGTAATCCCTCCACTTCATGTATCACTCCTTTTCTTTGGTAAACAGGGTTTGACGTTGTAGTTTCTTATCAATATAAGCCAGGGCAGCTTCAAATCTGTTGAAAACAGCAGGGTCAGTATTAACAATCTCAAAGGCTTTTCTCACTCAAACCTTTTTCTTCTCAGGTATCTCGCTAGCAGGCATTTTCTTCTTGGCATTCATTGATTCTCCAATCTTAATGCCACCAGCTATGTTTGGGCCATGTGAGTCATTCTTGCTGAGCTCAAGCACAAGTGCCAATTCTGCATCTTCAGCAGCTTTGCGTTCAGCCTCAGACATATTTCTTCTTTACTCTTTCTTTTCAGCCTCGATTTTGCTAAGTTCAATAACCCTTTGCTCTTCCTGTTCGTCTCTTTTCCTTTGCTCTGCTTCCTCTCTCTTTTTCTTATAAGCACCAGACACCTTCTTCCTTCTGATAACAATCTTTCTTTTTCCTTTCTTCTTATCAGCTGTCTGTGCTTCCTTAGCAGTAGCAGGTTCAGGAGTAGCAGATGCATTTGGTGCAACTGCAACAGGTTCGATGATCTGTACTTCATGATCATTTTGAGGTTGAGCTACCTCAGCTGTTGGTGCGGTAGAAACAGTCTGTTGAGTAGCTTGAACAGTAGCTGACTCCTTGGCAGGAGACTCTTCTTCAGCTCCAGCAGGCCTCTCTGCTGATTGAGGACTTTGTCTGACTAAGTCAGAAGGTTTATCAGGAGATGGTTCAAAAACCACTTTCCTATTAGCAGACTTCTTTGTAGCAAGCCTTTCTTTGACAGGTTTAGAAGCGGCAGTGTCTCTCAACATTGACAGTACTGCAGATTGTACTTTATGTCAGGAAGCATTTAATGCACCGAGCTAATGCGAGGTATTTCTTCAATCATTTGCCATTAATATCCTCGATCTTCAGCATTTATTACTCTAAGGGAGACTTCCTGATCCTTTCCACTTGGCTGATGAGAACACAAGTCTGATGACTGAACAGAGCTGATCCCAAACTTGAACAAATCTGATTTGAGTCGGCTGATCTTCACCAGCCTGATTTCTTTTCTTCAGCAAATCAGTAGTCTTCTGGACCTTGAATATTTGACCTTTCTGATTTGTCTTCTCACTTGGTCAAAATTCTTCCAAGGGTTTTATCTAAGTTTTCCATACTTAGCTGATCTTGATGTTTTGGAAATCATCGAAACTCCCTTAACTTTTCTAACTTCAGTACACTCTATCTTCATCTTCATCCAACATACAACTTTGGCAATTCTCTTTCTTTCTCTTTAACCAACTTCTCTGAATTGAAATGATATTGCTTGAAATTGACGATGCACAAATTCAAGAAAATCCTAAAACTCGTTGGTAAACATCAATTCGCCCTAACAGGAGGAAATTCTCTTTATTATAATTCTGGAAAAATGTCCATCGAGTAGCTAAAATATTAGATCTACTGTTATATTCTTTGTTCTAATCATAACAATTGAAACTAAAGTGTTCAACAAACAATATGATACATGAGTAAATTTCATTTGATTCTTCTTCTTTTATTTGCCTTGTTGAAAACAAGATCTTGAAATAAAAATTTCATGAGATGTCCGACTAATATATTTGGGGAAAAGATCTTGATTTTTTGTTATAGTTTTATTCATTTTTATTAACTATAATTTTTTTTTCTATAGGAATATTTACCGTTCTACAGTCTTATCCAACATCCTTCTATCATGGTTGTCCCTTTTCAACCAGTGTCGGATTTAATTACGGTTGATAGAAAAGAAATTGTAAGTATTTTTTTTCTTGATTTTCTTTTTGTTTTACGAACGTGCTTAAAATTCTTCATCAATAATATATATTTTAGACTTTGATATGTATTAATATTGTATTCATTCTTAAATATATGGAGTTTGTGAAAAACTATAATATGAAACGAGTATATTGGAATAATTAGGATTTGGTATAAAATTGAAGTAAACTGTCTAGTCTATAAATATGATGAAACTTTGAAGCGGCATTTTTAAATCAGCCAGTTGGTGCGTTGGCGAGGGAACTGGATATGGAATACGCGTGCAATTTCTTTGTAATTATTGCGTCTAATCACAATGCTATGTCATTTGTTGTTTATCTTCATAATAAACCATATTAGATTGAAAATGACAAAAATTCATTAAACCCTTTTCACTTAATAAATTTGGGTAAAGAATTTATTAAGATTCTAACAAGTTGTTTGTTTTATTTTCTGTGAAATTGTGTTTTATCCTATACAATCAGTTGCCGGAAGATGTAGCACCAATATTGGTTATCCCAATATCTTCGAATAGCGCTACACAAAATTCTAAATCTAAGTTCTTATCGAACAAATATGTAAAAGCTTTAAAAGAATTGACATTAATTAGGGTTTTACATACCATGCCTTATTGTAATATGATTTTTGTTAATAAATCATTTTACCTTTCTTGTGACTTCAGGTAAGAAAAGGAACTCATGAAGTTGGACAATATTTGCCATTAACATTGTCTTTTGAAGAGCGAAAACAAAATTGGTATATTCATCCAATACCGCGAACGAATGGAAGCAAAGTTGATTTGGTAACAATACACTAAATTTATTATTAACAGAATTCATAGAGTTTTTTTTAGTCAATAATTACTACTACATTTTATAATTATGGTTAACTTCCCTAGTTAGCTAATATAATGACAAGTACGTTGATTCATTGTTTTATTGTTTATTTCCAAATCAAAATAAACATAAATATGTGTTTCAATGCATTTTAAGAAATTAGATCGATTGATGATTAACAATTAAGTATTATGTACGACACCATGTCTACGTTATATACTTGCTATTTCATATTTTTTATTAACTAAAATTCGTGCATTTACATTTGAATTTCAGTTCTATGTGCATCATACAACGGACATACAATTTAGATCTCTTACGAAAGCATATGAGTTTATTGTCCATGGGCTTACTCCATCATCTGCCAAAAGTAAAAAACTGGAAGCACCAGAGAAAAAAGTTAAGGTATTTATATATACATACATATATATATGTGTGTGTGTATTTGCATGATTTGATTGATCATATTTAAATATAATTAATTATCTTAAATTTTGAACTCCCAGTCATCTACTTCTCATGGACTTAGAAGCGATAAGTTGATCAAAGAAGTACTAGTGGATTTATTTTATTATACCATGAATGAAGTTTTCCGATTTGAAACCTCTCCAACGGAAAGATCCCAGAACAACTCAGACACGAGTTCATCCAATCACGGTATGATATGTGAATGACAACAATAAAGATTAATTTTTGAATAATATTAATTTTATATGAAAATCAGTTAATTATGTTGTACCACTCAAATTACAATGACTATGTAATAATCAATATATGCATTTACTTTTGGTACTTCCATTGATATTTTTATGAAAATGTGCAATAGTAATGCAAATTATATCCGAATTTTCCAATTTGGGGTATACTTGCGTTGTTTGTATATATCAGAAATCAGTTGATTCACCAAAGTTGTAAGAACATATCCATCAAAAGAGATTTTAGTCAACCATTTCTCAAATTTGAAGAATATGCGGGTTTCTAAATGCCATAGTTATTCACTTTTTTAATTCAAAGTGTTAAATTTATGTCTTTATTATAAAATAGTATATATAATTTATATATAACCTTTGTTTATTAAAATAATAAAATATTTAAATTGTTTTAATTTTTTATTAAAATATATTTAAATTGTTTCATGACATTCTTTTTAAAATTAAAATGTATGTTTTCATGTGTATAATATAATTAAATATTGTCTATAATTTTTTATTAATAAAGATCATATAAAGACTTTGAAAAATTCATTTGTGATTTAACCGAATTTTGTCGGGTTAATTATATCAGTGAATATGAGTTATTGGGGGTTCTCAATATATTTGATGTAAAGGGCTCTGTTACTTTATTCAGGATGGATCAATCTCAAAGAAGAACACTTTTGAGGGAATAACAAGTAATTATCTTAACCAACGTAAAAAAATAACATGAATATGAAGAGAAAGCTCTTTTCTTTATTGAATAATCTTGGATTCTGCTGATATGCAGAATGTGGTAGCGTATTTGCTGTGTATTCAAAAAAAAGGTCTCTGTAATACAATGACTAACTAGGTATTTATATCATACAAAACCTAGCTTTACAAGGAAACATAATCCTAGTAGGACTCGGCCCAATTGTCCTTCTTGAGTCCGGAGTGTAGTCTGCTTGTCGAAGAGAGTTGTATTCAGCCGGGTCGATAAGATGACGAACTGACTTGTCTGGTCGAAACGATCCTTTACTCTTCAGTCGATCCGTTCATTATAAGGGGTGCGAAATAGCCCCCATCAGTAATTATAAGGGGTGCGAAATAGCCCCCATCAGTACTCCCTCACTTCTTCGAGCGTATAAGTAGTAGAAGCTCGCAGAAGTAGACAATTTTTTACGACTGTTATCTTCTATGACTGGTGCCACGTTAAAAACCTTACTTAAGAAAAAACCCAGTGGGAAAAAGTCTTAAGTAAGGAAAAGAGTGCTACCCGTCATAGATAGTCATTTTCTCTTTCCCATTATGAATCGCTACGCGTCCCTTCGGGGAGGCATTTTATCTTCTTCCGTTTTTGGCGGGAATGTGATTAGTTGTGACGAGTTCGAAACGTCTTTTTTCTTCTTAGTATAAATAGGTGACTATTGAGTTCGTCATTTCTCCTTTATACTTCCTTATAGTTCGTAGTCATTTGCTTGCTTAGTCGTTCATCATATAAAGTTTTCCTTTTATCGACTTATATCCTCCGAGAGTCCAAAAACATGGCCACTTTAAGAAATCTTCTTCCTCCTCTAGGGAGAATGTTGCTCCCACTAACGAGGAAGAGTTGCATTCTAATCCTTTGAGCGAGCAAATCGGAGTTTCTGAATTTGTTGTTCCTGTTGAAGATACCTTTAAGGTACAAATTCTTTCCGATACAGATGTCGCTGCTCGGGCCAAAAAGGGCAAAGGTACCGCTCCTCAAATTTCTGAACCAATTGAGGACTTAGCTTGCGCTTACAAGGTGGATACTTTTCCCGAGGTTGTGAACAACTATGCCAAATATTTCCCGGAGGGTTCTGAGATAGTTCTCCCTTCTCCTTCTGATAGGGTTACATCACCACCGGATGGATGTCGAGCCTTTTACAAGGCCCATTTTAATAGTGGTCTGCGTCTTCCGTTGTCTCCCCATTTTCTTGATATTCTAAAAATATTCTGTGTGTCCTTGACACAATTAGTTCCTAATTATGTGGCTTTCGTGGTTTGTTTTTCTGTCTTAATGATCGCGAAAGGGTTCAAACCTTCCTTTCGTAACTTTACACAACTTTTTCAATTTAATATTTCCAGTTCCTCCAATCGCGGATATTTCTTCGCTAGTCAGAAGCCTAGTCGAGCAATCTTCGATTCCCCAGTTTCTAGCAACCCTTCTTGGAAATCTCATTTTTTCTTTGTTCGCCCCCCACCTCGTCTTCATTTGGCGGATGGTTCGACCATGCCCTTCTCGTGGGATCATGGCTCCAAATGGGTTTACGGAGGTCGCCTGCCGACTGGTGAACTCATTCCTGATGATGCTCAGTTTATTGGTGAAATCCACGCTATGCGTACCAACAAATATCAGAGTGCTCTTCTGATTGGGGAAGCTTTCCTTCGTAAAGCGGGATTGAGTGCTCATGATTTTCCAATCAGTTCATCATCTGAATCACTTGGTAAGCATTTTATTTCAGCTTAGTGTTGAGATGATACTTTTTCTACAGAGAATCTAACTTTTATCTTGTTTCCTTTTTCAGCTCATATAGTAGAAAATTCCAGACATTCTTCAAAGGGAAAAATAGTGTTGTCCAAATCCTCCAAATCCATAGAGAACGTCCCTATTGAGCAGAGAGCGTCTCGGAAGAGAAAGCTGGAGTTAAGTCATGAGTCCGAGGAGAATGGAGAGGAATCTCCAGATTCTTCTCAAGAGTCCCCTATTCGTCAGGGGACAGGATCCGGTTATCCCCCCCTTCAGCTTAGAACATCCTTGGGTATTCGTGGATGTCGCAGCTGGTCGATGCCTCATCCTAATAATAATCCAGTGGAGAGAAAGAGGAGCTACTATGGTCGTTCTGGTAACGATCTTTCTTCACTCGGCGACATTCATCCAAAACCTACTTTGGTCGAAATGATTGAGGATCATTTAAAGGGAAAGAGGGCCGCTGGCTACTCCGAGAATGATTCACTTGTTCATGACGATAGTGAGAATGCGGTTGATAAGGCAACTCGTGTTCTTTTGTCCGTCGTTTTTACTCGCGATCTGAATAAGCTTCTTCTGAAGGATCCTCTGGAGAAATTTCAGCGAGCTTCTCTTTATGCTGAAAAGGTAACCTCTATTTTATGTTTGCTTTATAGGATATTTTCCTCCGAAGATCTTTTAGTTTGCTAACTCATTTCTTGTTTTACCCCTTTACTTTTTCGGGCTAAGACTTGTTTGGCATCATATGCTTATGAAACTGCTCTTTGGAAACAACAGTGTGAATTCCTGGAAGAGAAGTATAAAACTTTGCTTGGCAGGACTTCTGGTTCAGTGTCCGGTCCCTCAACGACTTCTACTGTTCCGGTCGTAGAAATTTGGGCCAAGGAGACTGATGACCAGCAGATTATAGACAGAGTTCTGGAGACTTTTCGCACTCAAGAACAAGTCGATCAATTGTCTAGAAAGTTAGAAGAGCTCCAATTTCAGAGTACTGCTCGGATTAGCGAGTTGGAATTTCAAATATCAAGTCTCCAAGCTTCACTAGAGGAGTATGAGCAGGACAGTCCTCTTAGTGGACTCAGTGACCGTTATGGTCGTAATTCTGATGAAAAAGTGATTCGTGAATTCCTCAGTTCTCCTGTTCATATGGCGCTGGTAAATCAAATGGTCGGTCCGCTCTTAGAAAATACGTTCAAGAAGCAATTCATCAGTTGGTCGCCTTAGGATTGATAGATGATCGTCGAAAGGAATATTTTAAATCGGCACATATTCGGCTGAACCGTTATGGCAAACTTCCGGACGTTGTTTATCAAAACTTTCCTTTGGCTCACCTCGTTAAAGAGTTTGGAAAACCATTGCCAAATCCTTCTTCAGATATTAATGATGAGGTTGATAACAATTTTATCGATCGAGAGGAAGAGGAAGAAGATATTGACATAGCAGGGGAAGGAGATGTCGGTAGTGAACAAGAAACTCCAGACAACGACCAAGCTGTGTAATATTGAGAATCTCTGAAATAACCTTTGTAACTATTCACCGTAGGTTTAATTGTAATATTACTTTTTCACCCTTTTGTTAAATAAACGTTTTGTATTCTAAACGTCACGTCCTTTCATGTTCTCTGTAATAATTCTGACAAGTCATTAACTTCGCCGTAATCATTATGAGTATGTCGTTTCAGCTTCTAGTTTTTATTCCAAAGCTGATTTCTGTGTTTCGCGCCCTTTCTTTGGGTCTATCGCGTCTTTTCGTATACTATAAATATAAAAGGTAAAAAAAACTTGACTCGCTATTTACCACTATACTTATCTCTTTAACAGAATACTCTTTCTTCAGCTCGTCGATAAGCTTTCTCGATATTTAAATTGTACTTTTTGAAAATCCGACCATGAGTAATCTTTTTGGTAATACTTCGAAGCGTCCTTCCCGTGAGAGCGCTAGGAATACTAGACTAAAAAAGTCTCGAACGGAGGGGCCCTCGATAGAACCTCCTCGTTCGTCTTCTAATACTAGGTCGGTGATCGACACTCCTGTTATCCCTTCTGAACCTTTTTCCGCAATTAGTTCATCTTTTGTACAACCAAATTTTTCTTCTTCTACTGAAGTAGGAAGTAGGCCTTCCCCTGGTCGGGTGGCTTTTGGTGACTCGTCCAACGTGGAGCAGATTTTTGATATACCTATTTCTTCAGGCGTTTCTTCCTTTGAGCATGGTTTTCATGGAGGGGAATTTGATAATTCCCTTCCTTTTTCTACCTCTACTGCCCCGATCGTCAGCGGCGGCCAAGTTGATGAGGGCTCCTTTGTCAATCCCTCCACAACACAACCTATTTTCCAAGATTGTCCTGATTATTTGTTTAATGATACTACTGTGATGACTACTTCTTTCGAATCTGGCGGTCCTTTTGGAGGTCGAACTGAGTCAAGGCCTGGTCGCCGGACCGTTATATCTGCTTCGGGTAAGGAAACCTCGGTTAGCCCCAACGAGAGGGAATCCCCTCGTCTGTTAGATGATCGTTGTATCCTTGAGCAGGTTAAGGATATCATGCAGTCAGCGACTCCCCGCCCTGACAATGTCCCTATTCTTAGTGAACTGCCGGGCTCTGTTGAGCCCGAGGCTTTGTCCTGGGATCTGGGTTTGAGCACTATTTTGCCCGGTGAGTTGAGGAAGCTTGAGAGTACTTCCAATGTACGCCTTGTACAGTCGCTAGTGAAGTTGTGCGAGCAGGTAGACCTATCTTTCATTATTTTTCCCGCTTTCATTTTGATTGCCCTGTTACATAAGGACTGCTTTTTTTTTTCAGGCTAAGTACTTTGCACTCCAGCTGAGTGTGCAAAATGACGATCTGTGGATAAGCAGAGATGATTATCAACGTCGTTTGGAATCAAAGTCGGCCAAGGCCAGAGGGCAGAGTCTCCAACTGCAGCTTGCCAATGATGATCTGCAAAAATTGCAAGAAGAAAAGTCTGTCTGGGAGAAAGAGAAAAGTGACTTGGTTTGGGCTGCTGCCCTAGCAGAGGAGTCTCGTCGGCGGTCCTATGAGGAAGGTTATGATGCCGGTTATCTAAAGCGTCAGGAGGAGTTGATAGCGTTTGCTGGTAACTTGACTCCTCGGAGGACTGTTTCTGCTAGTCGGCCTGTTGACAACCCTTCTCAGTGATCTGTTCGACCTTGGAGAACGACTCAATTAAAAACTTTGATCTCTTGTATTGGGAGAACGACTCATTTAAAAACTATGATCTCTTGCAGGCAGATCCTTGCCTTGATCAATTTTATTCTGTAGATATATTTTGTTATGCACATTTTGCTGTTATGCATAAATATAACATCAGGAAATAATCAGTATAGATTAGTATACTTATCTCATGTTGGTCTTCTCGGAGGACGTCTAGTCTTTGAAAATGTAGCTTTAGTCTTGCTTGATCAATGTTTAAGTAACTGAATGATACTACGTTTGTTTCTGCAAATCAAATTCTTTAAAATGAAGTATAAGAATGATGATCAACCGAGCATGATCTCTTATGGTCTTCCAGAAGTCGTGTTAGACATAAAAATATGAATAGCAAGGCATCCATGTAGATAGTTGATCGAATATTTTAAAGAAATTCTTAGCTTTGTCGTCGCTATTCAACCAGTCCCTTGTAAATTTGTCTTTTAGTTAAAGATATTTTATTTAAGGACGTTGTTATTTCTACTGTTGAGCTCTGCTCTTCTTTAAACTACAAAATCGTGGAGAGATGAGCTCTTAAGATCCATGTTCCCCTGTATTGCTTGTGAGTTCCTCGTTTCTCGAATAAAGCAACCAGTGTATCAATATATCATTTCTTTGATATGGGAGGACTTGGAAAACGTAGAATTATTAGACAGATCTAGCATGTTCAGACCCCCTTCAGCAATTCTTTGGAATGTTAGGCAGTGACTTTTTTGAAATCTTGAGTTCTGACGGCTATTCTCCTGATTTCCATGTCAAATTTCTTGGATTCCAAATGAGGTCCAAACATGGTTAGCTAATAATTATTCTCTGTGACATATGAGGCGGTTACGACCTCGTAGGTCGGATTACGAAGTTCTTCATTCTTTTAGTCGAGATAACATCTTGATGTAATATCTGGAGCTCTTTTAGATCTGCTTTCTAGTGCATTGATCGTAGCGATCTTCTTTCGTATTTATCACCGATTCGTTGATTCGACCAGTGAGGTGCCGTTCCAACTTACTTGCATTTATTACGGGAATTCGAAAAGTCGCATATTCGTCCCTTGATCAGGTTTCTATTCAGCCGTAGGATCATTTGCACGAGCGCCTATAAATATGTAGGCAGTTTCCACATCTTTTATTTTCTTCTCAGAAAAGATGGAGATCTCAGTTTCCTTAGATTTCATTTTGCCTTCTGATCCCATAATATTCAAAAAGTCACATTATCGTGATTCATATCATAATAACTTAATTTTTTTCTGCCTTGTACTGACGGGTCCCATGGAAGCCCTACCTCGTACTGACGGGTCCCATGAGACCTCGAACCTTGTATTTACGGGTTTGAGGTCTGTGGTTTCCTGTTTGCACATGGAGGGTTCATTTTTACCAGGCACCGCCGCTTTTGGATGTTACCTCCGAATTGATAGACTACCGGGGTGTGCTGGTAAAGTGCTCACCGCGACGGTCCTTGCAAGATGCTGCTTCAGAGTAAAATGTTTTAACTCTTATTGTAAAAGCAGTATCTTGTTGTGGGTGAATGAGTATTGCTGGTTATCTGGCTGGTAATGCTCATTTCATCTGGAAGAACATTGATCTTCAGAGCCTGGCCGTCGAACCAAAGAAGTCGACCATCCTGAGCAGCATGCTTCTTAGGTGGTCAGTTACAACCATCGAGGCACTAGGGAGGAGATTGATGTTTCCGTGGACATTGTCGTGAAGATCCCAGATCCATAAGATAGGATCGTGTAATAGTTGTAACGATGTGTAAATCGTATATAGACCTTTGTAATCTAATCAGAGCTATTTGTATGTAATTTATTACATGTTCCTTGAACATAGATGAATAAAACTTTACTGTTATTCTTTTCATTCTTCTTTTGATCTTGTTTATGAGGAGCATTTATCGAGCAAATTCATTTATACTCAACTCATTTCCAAGATTTAGGTGTGTTTACCAATTCTTATTGATCGTTAAGACAGATCGAGGAGTGTTTATTGAGCGGATCAATGTATACTCAACTCTTTTTGTTTAGACTTAGGTTTTTATACCAAAGTCTTTGTGATCGTTTAAAACTTAATCGAGGAGTGTTTATTGAGCGGATCAATGTATACTCAACTCTTTTTTGTTTAGACTTAGGTTTTTATACCAAAAGCCTTATAATCGTTAAAAATAATCGAGGAGTGTTTATTGAGCGGATCAATGTAAACTCATCTCTTTTTGTTTAGGCTTAGGTTTTTATACCAAAAGCCTTATAATCGTTAAAAATAATCGAGGAGTGTTTATTGAGCGGATCAATGTATACTCAACTCTTTTTGTTTAGGCTTAGGTTTTTATACCAAAAGCCTTATAATCGGTAAAAATAATCGAGGAGTGTTTATTGAGCGGATCAATGTATACTCGACTCGCTTTGTTTAGACTTAGGTTTTTAATACCAGAAGTCTATTAATCGTTGAATGTAGATCGAGGAGTGTTTATTGAGCGGATCAATGTATACTCAACTCGCTTTATTTAGACTTGGGTTTTTAATACCAGAGTCCTGTAATCGTTAAGTGTAGATCGAGGAGTTTTTATTGAGCGGATCAATGTATACTCGACTCGTTTGTAGTTAGATCGAGGAGTGTTTATTGAGCGGATCAATGTATACTCGACTCGTTTGTAGTTAGATCGAGGAGTGTTTATTGAGCGGATCAATGTATACTCGACTCGTTCGTATTTCGAATTTGACCAATACTTATCGTAGGATCGCGAGGAGTGTTTACCGAATCAATCTATTTATACTCAATCTTGATTAAAAACCGCTAAAAATCTTTTTAATAATCGAACTATAGGCTAAGGCCTTTATTACAAAGAATAAAACTTACTAAAATAAAACAAAGTAAAGCAGCATGTTCTACTTAAATTTATTTACCATAGTATTTTCTAAGGTTGACTGCATTCCAGGTTCTTGGTAAGGCTGTTCCATCCAAGTGTGCAATTTTGTATGAGCCTTTATTTCCTATGCCAATTACGACGTAAGGTCCATCCCAATTTTGTTGTAATTTTTCCACATGCTTGGATACTTCTACCTTTTTCAAGACCAGGTCCCCCTCTTTGAAGGTTCGGATGCGTACCTTTTGATTATAAGCCTTTTCCATATTTGATTTGGTGGCTTGCAATCGTACGGCCGCTTTTTCTCTTAGAGCTTCAGTCAAATCAATATCATTTTCTCTTATCTTTCCATTTTCCTGGTCGTCATACATTTCAATCCTTGGTGTTGGAATTAATGTTTCGACAGGAATAACAGCTTCCGAGCCATATACTAGACTGAATGGGGTCTCCCCGGTTGAAGTTCTGACTGTGGTTCGATTGGCCCAAAACACTCCTGGGAGTTCATCAAGCCATTTTCCCTTGGCTGCTCCTAATCTTTTTTCCAAAGATTTTATTATTTCTCGATTAGCTACCTCGGTCTGTCCGTTTGCTCTAGGATGTCCGACCGAAGTGAAATTTTGCTGAATTCCTAGTTTTGAACACCATTCAATTACCTGTTTTCCCGCGAATTGGGTTCCATTATCAGAAATCAAAATTCTCGGGATGCCAAATCGACATACTATGAATTTCCAAAGAAAGTTAATCACTTGGAACTGAGTTATCCGTGCAAGGGCGATGCATTCTATCCATTTGTTGAAGTATTCAACAGCGACCAGGACATAAGCTTTCTTAGATCTAGCTGATGGGAACGGTCCTACGATGTCCATTCCCCATTGATCGAACGGCCAACATACCGGTATTGGGTGCATGTTTTCTGCTGGTTGATGACATATATTAGCATGGACTTGGCAGTGATGACATTTTTGGACATATTGGATGGCATCGTTGTTGATGGTAGGCCAATAATAACCTGTTCGGAGGCATTTTAAAGTTAATGCCCTTGCTCCGCTGTGATTTCCTGCATCTCCTTCATGTACCTCTCGTAGGATATCGGTGGTTTGCGATTCGGAGATGCATTTCAGAAGAATTCCTGATACCGATCTTCGTTAATGTTTTCCTTCTATCAACGTATATTTTGGAGCCCGATATTTTATTTTTCGAGCTTCATTTTGTTCAAGTGGCAATTTTCCTTCTCGAAGATAGTCTATCATTGGAGTTATCCAGTTTTCTTCAGCTTCTTCGATTTCCATTATTTCGACGACTGGTGTCTCATCGATATCGATTGCTGGTGCGTTGGAGATTAACTAGTTGATCACCCTTTCGGTTTTTCCGTCATGGGATCTAGTGAACCTAGAAAGTTGATCAGCCCATCTATTTTCCGAGCGTGGGATGTTCTGTATACCGAAACTTTCGAATTTTTCAGCCAACTTCTTTACTTTGGCGAGGTATTTTACCATATTAAAATCCTTAGCCTCATATAGGCCTTCTATTTGTCTTTGTACTAACTCTGAATCAGTTAATACTTTAAGTCTTTTAATGTTGGCCTTAATTGCCATTTCCATTCCTGCAATCAGTGCTTCATATTCCGCTTCATTGTTTGTTACAACGAAGTCCAATGTTATCGCATAATTTATATCCTCTTTATTTGGTCCGGTGAAGTTGATTCCGGCACCTCCTCCTTCTCGGCACGAAGCACCGTCAACATGCATTAACCAGGTCTGGTTTTCTATGATCAATATATCGTCGTCAAGGCTGTTCATTGGTTCGGTCACTTGTGTCGGAGTTTCCAGTAGGAAGTCAGCTAATACTTGGGCTTTAATTGCAATTCTTGGTTTGTACTCGATTTCGAATTGACCAAGTTCGATAGCCCATTTGATTAGTCTTCCAGAGGCTTCTGGCTTTGCTAAGACCTGTCTTAGTGGTTGATTTGTTAAAACCACGATTTTGTAGGTCAGAAAGTAAGGTCGGAGTTTTCGTGCTGCCACTACTAAGGCCAAAGCGAATTTTTCAATCTCCAAGTAGTTCTTCTCTGCCCCTTGTAATAATTTGCTTAAGTAATAGATAGGCTTATGTTCCAAGCCTTCTATTTCGACCAAGACAGAACTAACGGCCGCATCGGAGATCGAGATGTAGATATAATGGTTCCCCTTCGGTTGGTTTGGCCAACAACGGGGATGTCGTCAGATATTCTTTTAGCTGGTCGAAAGCTTGATCGCATTCTTCTGTCCAAACAAAGTTTTTTGCCTTACGAAGGGTTTAGAGGAAAGGCAAACTTCTGTCAGCCGATTTGGATATGAATCTGTTCAATGCTACAATCTTCCCTACTAAGCTTTGTACTTGGGAGATGGTTTTGGGCGGCTTCATTTCAGTTATTGCTCGAATTTTTTCTGGGTTGGCCTCGATTCCTCGTTGATGTACCAAATATGTGACGGCCCGGCTCCGCGGGCCCGTCGGAAAACGGTCGAAAAATTATTGTTATTTTGAAAAAGCGTTAAAATATCGAAACTCTTTTTTTTTAAAACGAAAACGATGAATTAAAAGTTTAAAAGCGGAAGCGGTTTAAAGAGAAATAAGAACAATTTAAATTACTAAGTTTTTTTTTTTTTTTTTTTTTTGACGAACAAATAAAATCAATTTTCATAGTAGAGTTTTAAAGCGGAAGCATTTTATCATAACATCTCAAAATATTTGAACAAAATCAGCCGAGAGAGAGATAAATAAGTAATTTATGAAAATTTTGACTCTTTTGCGAAAATATAAATCATCTTTAACGAATCAACATTATAAGCAAGGTTTTAATCAAAATCGAAAAGAAAATAAATGGACCACAAAATATTACTACTCTCCCGAATACTAGGGTGGGACCGCAACCGTGATGACCTAACCGCAACCCGACTATTATTTCCAGAACGCCTGAAACTGAAAAGAGTGAAACATAGAACGCATAAGTTGATCGTCCAACTTAGTGAGGCTATGTGCGAATTTGCATGGTGATGTGAATGCAACATATTATATAACATAAGCATGTCATCAAGCAAATAAACATATATTCAAGACGGAAGGAACACGGAATTCACATAACCAAGAATTTGATGATGCCGTCCTCCACTTACCCTCCATCCTCAGTCTGATGTCCATCCAAACTCACCAAGTAAGGAGCGACCTTACTATCAAAAATGCATCGACATGTCTTTGCCGGAGTTCGTCCTTACTCCCCTAGTGTTCCTCCCCACTTGGATTGTAAGGCCAGGCCTACGGGTAACCGTGACAATCCTGCCGGCCCTTGCCGGCCAGGTTGGCATCGGGTCCATACACCAAATCAAAAGGGCCCACACAAAATCGGAACAAACGGAAACATACAGTCGGAAACAAACGGAACATAACATATCAAACATATTTAACATATTATCAACATTTAATAACTTATAAAATGAAATTTTAGATATCATGATAATTTCGAAAAATATATTCGCAACTAATAGATTCGGATGTAGCATGTATTTGGATAATCATGTTCAAATGCTAAGTGATTTCATGCGAGAAATGTTGACCTAATAAATCAACCTATTCGTGACGACATGCAAGAAAAGTTAGAATAAAATTCAAGCTTTGATTATTAAGAGTCTAAGTGCATGTTTGGACTCGATCTACAAGCACATCGGACCGACATACAAATTAAACACACAGCGCTCACCTTTGTCGCTTAGTATAGCGACTAAAACTCCACAAATGAAGCGTATCCGAAACCTGAGCAAGTACGTATACGACTTAGAAACAAAACTAATGAAAATCCTACACAAGGATTTCCTAAACTAACACATCACACAAAAGTGCTTAAAAATTTACGACATCAACTCTACTTAAAAGTTATTATTTTCAGAACTGAAAATACTACTTAAATACAACAGTGCCAAAACAGCAAATTTTTACCTTCATTTTCCAGATTTACAAATCAACCCCTAAACTTTTATAAACATCCATTTTTCCGAAAATTTGCAACAAACTTTAAATCAAAATATTTTTAACTAAACCCATATCAAAACTCAAATAAAAACATAGTTTTAAGTATCTTGTTACTTCAAAAATCAAATCTTTAAAATTCCCACAAGTTTAAAAACTTTTCAAAAATACCATCATAGTTTTGAAAACTTAACCAAACCAATTTTCTTGAAAAATAATTTAAGGTCCATGCATTTAAGAAATATTTAAAAATAATCAAGCATAATTTTCACTATAAAACTAAGATTAAAAATAAGTTTTAATAACTTTTCACAAACGAAACAAAAAGTTCTTTAATTATGAACTTTCTTCGAAAAATTTACAAATATTCAATCTAAAAACTAAAATGAATAAACCACTACTTCAAATCAATAAATCAAGATTTTATAAAAGAACCATGTAAAAACAACAACAAAACAGCAACTTTAACCCCTTATTTTCAGATTTACAAAAATTACCCCAAATGTTTCAAAAACTCCCATTTTTGCAAAATATCGGAACAACTTTAAAACAAATGCTTTTCAAGTAAACCTAACCAAATATCAAACAAAAACTTATATTTTCAGTCCCTTTTGAATCCCAACAAGAATCGCAACCTAAGCCCTTCAACTTTTAAAACCTTTCAAAAATACCCCCAAAGTTTTGAGAAAAATAAAAACATCAACTTTCTTACAAAAAGAAATCAAGATCCAAACATATAATCAATATTTAAACAAAATCTAAGCAAGTCACATTGAATATTAAATATGAACTCAACAATTTATCACAAGGACACTAAACTTCTTCAACATATACTTTAAAGAAAAGAAAGTAATATCACAAAGACTAAAGAACACATGCATAGATGTATTTTTACCCAAAGCAACGAAGGGGGTGAAAATCTCTTCATTTCCAGAACTCCGAAGGTGGTGGTGGCAGCTCCGGTGGCAGTGGTGGTGGCTCCGGTGGTGGTTCATAAAAAGGCCCTCAAATCCTTACTTTTCACTATTTTCTAACGGCTGTCGATTCACTTCGGGAGTTCCAAACGACGATCCGAATGGTCAATATATAGATCCATGTGTGTAGAACCTCCACGAAAAATTTGGGCATGATCCAACGGTGGACGAAGGCGGAACGATCGAAAATCCGAGGCTGGGTTGAGTATACCCGAAAACTATCTTTCTAAATGTGTTTCCTCTTGCATCTCTCTCTCTCTTTGGGAGATCCAATCGACGATCCGAACGGTCAATATGTAGCCCCATGTGTGTAGGACCTCCATAAAAAATTTGGGCATGATCCAACGGTGGACGAAGGCGGAATGATCGGAAAACCGAGGCTGGGTTGAGAAGATCCGAAAATTCTATCTTTCTAGTGTGTTCTCTCTTCTCTCTCTCTCTCTCTCTTATTCTCTATAATATGTATGTAAATGAGGTTATGGAGAGGATAAAAATCTGATGTTAAGTGTATATAATAATTATATACACATTGGGAATAGAGGGAGACATAATTAGTCTTCAAAAACCAACCAATGCATGTCCACCTTGGGTAGAGAAATTTCTCTACCCAAGGGGCATGCTTGGCCACTCCCTAGGGCTGGCTAGGAGAGCTATAAAGGCTCTCCTATCAGCTGAAATCAAGTAGGGGCGGAATTTGCACTTTGCCCCCTGAAGTTTCGGTAAAGTGCATTTTTGCTCCAGAAATTATTTATTTTGCACAATAAAGTCCAAATATTTTTCAAAAGAGGTATACTATTATGCTAAAGTATTTTTGTGCTTTTAAAACATTTCAAAGTTAATAAAGACATAGGAGATAATTAGATTGTATATCTTAGTTCAAATTAATGCTTAACTTTGAAAATAAAATGTAGCGCTTAAATTTGGATTAAAATCCAATCAAACGGGTTCGAAATTTTGGGGGCATTACAATCCTCCCCCCTTAAAAGAATTTGGTCCCCAAATTCGTTCTTGAGATTCGCGTGGTACTGTTAACGCCGACGTATCTTCTTTTCTTGCTCCCGAAACGTTTCTTCCTTACTATGTGTGCGTCATAAAACATTTTCTTGTTGAACCTGCAGCTTTCCTGATTAAAACGAGTGTGCGAAAATTTTTTCTCGTACGTTAGGCGTTTTCAAAACTCTGACGTATCTTTTTCTCTAACTCCCAAGTCGCCTTTTTATACTCTGGCCGTGCCATATACGTTACGCATAATCATGATGCGGCAGAATGTGATACGACGATAATTCCAACTCCTATGTCGCGGATAGATTCTTCTCAAAAGAAAAACTACTCACATAACATATATAGCTCATTTTGGCCCAGAGAATTCAAAAGGTACTGAATGACATTTGACTTGGGATTCTCGCAAGTAACAAAATGAGTCAAATGGAGAGACACAATAAGGATTAGAAAAGATGATCGAATCAAGATGCTCAAGATGACAAGATAAGAATTAGCAATGGCAACATAAAGAAGAATCAACGAAGATTGGAAAAGGACTGAAATATCGATAATAAAGATAACCAAATGAATAGTTCGATATAAGTGACAAGGCGAACAATTAAGGTGCACCGATAAGAATAATGAAAGGGATGAGCCTCACCATTTCAAACGGTGCAAGTAAAAAGAAGATCAAAGCAAGGATATCGGTAAGGATAACAGAATGTCGAAACAAGTATCATGACAATAATAACCAAAAACATTAAAGTGTGTTTGGTCATTTGAAAAGCAAGTCAAGATAAATGGCGAGATTCGAAGATCATTTCAATAATGATTACAACAAGCTGCAATAGAAAACAAGTAAAACTCTATAGTGAAATATGAGAACACCGAAACGATCAAATTGAACGAGATGGGAATTAAAAATAAGTTCAAAACAAATAGAAGGTAAGTCCGAAGTTCAAAAGAAATTGAGAATAAATTGATCTGATTTATGCGGCTTGCAACAAGGAATGAAATAGACAAAGGAACAACAATTTAGGAATGGACAAATGAAAACGTGAAGTTCAAAAAGGAACCGAGACAATTCAATTCCTTCAGGAAATTTAGAAGATTGTATAATTGAATACAACGAAAAAGAGTAACATGAAATCATATGGATAATTTCAAAACGATCATAACGGAATAAATAGGCTCGAAAAAAAAGGACAAGGAACAATAACAATCATAGAATTCGAAAAAAAATAAATAATTTTAGTTTACGAAGTCGATATGAGGAAGTATCTCATGAAATAAGGAAGGGTAAACTCTTAATGAGTACAAAAATAAGAGATCAATATAAAATCTTGATAGGATACAAAAAGTCAATCCCCAATAGACAAAGACATGTTAATTGAGAGTGTCGATAAGCTCTAAAGGAAAACAGTCAAAGAGTCAGTTTAAAGGTAATTAAGGGCATGGCTTGAATAAGCCATTTCAAGAATGAGGCTGAAATGATTGAAGAATATTTTACGGTAAATTAGACTACGTGAAGGAAAAGATACAATCGACAATCGCATTTAGAAACTTCAGAAAAGCATGAGCGGAAATAAAGAGATTGGATATGAACATAAAATAGTTTTAGAATTGAAAATGAAGTTCCTCGCTATCAAAAGTGATTCATAGTTGAATGCAAGGAACAAAAATAGACGAGTTAGAACACAAGACTAGTCTCAACGAAATTTGAATGATATTTTGTCTATTGAAAGAAAGATTACATAGATAACAATTTGATTCGCCAAAATGATGAAGAAAAGATATCTAGGGATCACAAGCTCACAAATAAATAAGTACCAACGTTAGAATAACGACGAAACAATTAATTATAGCGAAAATAGGCTCAAGAGAGCTTACTGAAGTCGAGAGATCGATTTGGAGATGGATTCGTTTAGAATCAGAATTATGAGTAAGGTAAACTCGATAATGTAATTCAAAATGATTAGGGCTATTTAGTCATTCTACATGTACTCCAAGAAAGGTCACTTGATTCAAATATTTCAATTTACGTAAATCATGGAGCACACACATATACAATTATAACCAGACAATAATATCAACAATAAAGTTCAAATAACGTTATGGTATTCGGGATACCACCAACAAAATAGTTAATCAAGAAAACACAGAATCAAGCAAAAATAATCATTAACCCCAAGGACATGTACTAAACATATGGTTTCGGTTGCAGTCTTGTCCTAAAAGTGAACTACCCAATATGGGTAGACACAATAAAATCATGACGGAGAGTCCCACCTTACTAACCCCTCAGTACAAATCCGAGGATCCTATCCTGGCCTTGAGCCGAAGCTCTGATACCATCTGTGACGGCCCGGCTCCGCGGGTCCGTCGGATAACGGTCGAAAAATTATTGTTATTTTGAAAAAGCGTTAAAATATCGAAACTCTTTTTTTTTAAAACGAAAACGATGAATTAAAAGTTTAAAAGCGGAAGCGGTTTAAAGAGAAATAAGAACAATTTAAATTACTAAGTTTTTTTTTTTTTTTTTTTTGACGAACAAATAAAATCAATTTTCATAGTAGAGTTTTAAAGCGGAAGCATTTTATCATAACATCTCAAAATATTTGAACAAAATCAGCCGAGAGAGAGATAAATAAGTAATTTATGAAAATTTTGACTCTTTTGCGAAAATATAAATCATCTTTAACGAATCAACATTATAAGCAAGGTTTTAATCAAAATCGAAAAGAAAATAAATGGACCACAAAATATTACTACTCTCCCGAATACTAGGGTGGGACCGCAACCGTGATGACCTAACCGCAACCCGACTATTATTTCCAGAACGCCTGAAACTGAAAAGAGTGAAACATAGAACGCATAAGTTGATCGTCCAACTTAGTGAGGCTATGTGCGAATTTGCATGGTGATGTGAATGCAACATATTATATAACATAAGCATGTCATCAAGCAAATAAACATATATTCAAGACGGAAGGAACACGGAATTCACATAACCAAGAATTTGATGATGCCGTCCTCCACTTACCCTCCATCCTCAGTCTGATGTCCATCCAAACTCACCAAGTAAGGAGCGACCTTACTATCAAAAATGCATCGACATGTCTTTGCCGGAGTTCGTCCTTACTCCCCTAGTGTTCCTCCCCACTTGGATTGTAAGGCCAGGCCTACGGGTAACCGTGACAATCCTGCCGGCCCTTGCCGGCCAGGTTGGCATCGGGTCCATACACCAAATCAAAAGGGCCCACACAAAATCGGAACAAACGGAAACATACAGTCGGAAACAAACGGAACATAACATATCAAACATATTTAACATATTATCAACATTTAATAACTTATAAAATGAAATTTTAGATATCATGATAATTTCGAAAAATATATTCGCAACTAATAGATTCGGATGTAGCATGTATTTGGATAATCATGTTCAAATGCTAAGTGATTTCATGCGAGAAATGTTGACCTAATAAATCAACCTATTCGTGACGACATGCAAGAAAAGTTAGAATAAAATTCAAGCTTTGATTATTAAGAGTCTAAGTGCATGTTTGGACTCGATCTACAAGCACATCGGACCGACATACAAATTAAACACACAGCGCTCACCTTTGTCGCTTAGTATAGCGACTAAAACTCCACAAATGAAGCGTATCCGAAACCTGAGCAAGTACGTATACGACTTAGAAACAAAACTAATGAAAATCCTACACAAGGATTTCCTAAACTAACACATCACACAAAAGTGCTTAAAAATTTACGACATCAACTCTACTTAAAAGTTATTATTTTCAGAACTGAAAATACTACTTAAATACAACAGTGCCAAAACAGCAAATTTTTACCTTCATTTTCCAGATTTACAAATCAACCCCTAAACTTTTATAAACATCCATTTTTCCGAAAATTTGCAACAAACTTTAAATCAAAATATTTTTAACTAAACCCATATCAAAACTCAAATAAAAACATAGTTTTAAGTATCTTGTTACTTCAAAAATCAAATCTTTAAAATTCCCACAAGTTTAAAAACTTTTCAAAAATACCATCATAGTTTTGAAAACTTAACCAAACCAATTTTCTTGAAAAATAATTTAAGGTCCATGCATTTAAGAAATATTTAAAAATAATCAAGCATAATTTTCACTATAAAACTAAGATTAAAAATAAGTTTTAATAACTTTTCACAAACGAAACAAAAAGTTCTTTAATTATGAACTTTCTTCGAAAAATTTACAAATATTCAATCTAAAAACTAAAATGAATAAACCACTACTTCAAATCAATAAATCAAGATTTTATAAAAGAACCATGTAAAAACAACAACAAAACAGCAACTTTAACCCCTTATTTTCAGATTTACAAAAATTACCCCAAATGTTTCAAAAACTCCCATTTTTGCAAAATATCGGAACAACTTTAAAACAAATGCTTTTCAAGTAAACCTAACCAAATATCAAACAAAAACTTATATTTTCAGTCCCTTTTGAATCCCAACAAGAATCGCAACCTAAGCCCTTCAACTTTTAAAACCTTTCAAAAATACCCCCAAAGTTTTGAGAAAAATAAAAACATCAACTTTCTTACAAAAAGAAATCAAGATCCAAACATATAATCAATATTTAAACAAAATCTAAGCAAGTCACATTGAATATTAAATATGAACTCAACAATTTATCACAAGGACACTAAACTTCTTCAACATATACTTTAAATAAAAGAAAGTAATATCACAAAGACTAAAGAACACATGCATAGATGTATTTTTACCCAAAGCAACGAAGGGGGTGAAAATCTCTTCATTTCCAGAACTCCGAAGGTGGTGGTGGCAGCTCCGGTGGCAGTGGTGGTGGCTCCGGTGGTGGTTCATAAAAAGGCCCTCAAATCCTTACTTTTCACTATTTTCTAACGGCTGTCGATTCACTTCGGGAGTTCCAAACGACGATCCGAATGGTCAATATATAGATCCATGTGTGTAGAACCTCCACGAAAAATTTGGGCATGATCCAACGGTGGACGAAGGCGGAACGATCGAAAATCCGAGGCTGGGTTGAGTATACCCGAAAACTATCTTTCTAAATGTGTTTCCTCTTGCATCTCTCTCTCTCTTTGGGAGATCCAATCGACGATCCGAACGGTCAATATGTAGCCCCATGTGTGTAGGACCTCCATACAAAATTTGGGCATGATCCAACGGTGGACGAAGGCGGAATGATCGGAAAACCGAGGCTGGGTTGAGAAGATCCGAAAATTCTATCTTTCTAGTGTGTTCTCTCTTCTCTCTCTCTCTCTCTCTTATTCTCTATAATATGTATGTAAATGAGGTTATGGAGAGGATAAAAATCTGATGTTAAGTGTATATAATAATTATATACACATTGGGAATAGAGGGAGACATAATTAGTCTTCAAAAACCAACCAATGCATGTCCACCTTGGGTAGAGAAATTTCTCTACCCAAGGGGCATGCTTGGCCACTCCCTAGGGCTGGCTAGGAGAGCTATAAAGGCTCTCCTATCAGCTGAAATCAAGTAGGGGCGGAATTTGCACTTTGCCCCCTGAAGTTTCGATAAAGTGCATTTTTGCTCCAGAAATTATTTATTTTGCACAATAAAGTCCAAATATTTTTCAAAAGAGGTATACTATTATGCTAAAGTATTTTTGTGCTTTTAAAACATTTCAAAGTTAATAAAGACATAGGAGATAATTAGATTGTATATCTTAGTTCAAATTAATGCTTAACTTTGAAAATAAAATGTAGCGCTTAAATTTGGATTAAAATCCAATCAAACGGGTTCGAAATTTTGGGGGCATTACAAAATAGCTCAAGAATTTTCCCGATTTAACACCGAAGGTGCACTTTGCGGGATTTAGCTTTATGCGGTATTTCCTCAATATTTGGAAGCATCGATCAAGATGTCTTATATGATCCACTTCATTCATACTTTTGACTAGCATGACATCCACGTAGACTTCCATTATTTCTCCAATTAATTATTTAAACATTAGGTTTACTAACCTTTGGTAAGTGGCCCCGGCGTTCCTTAACCCAAATGGCATAACTATGAAGCAATATACTCCTTGCTCGGTTATGAATGCAGTTTTCTCTTGGTCTTGCTCATTCATGTATATTTGATAAAAACCTTGGAAAGCGTCCATCATGCTGAAGATTGCAAAGCCAGTGGTTGAGTCGACTAATAAGTCGATCCTTGGGAGCGGATACGGATCGCGTGGACACAATTTGTTAAGGTCAGTAAAATCGTTGCACATTCTCCACTTGTTATCTTTTTTATCCCCTTTTGCTACCAGAACAACATTACATAGCCATTCCGAGAAGTGTATTTCCCGAATTTGTTTTGCTTTGAGTAGTCTTTCTACTTATGCTTTGATGATTTTATCTTTCACTGGCCCATGATTTCTCTTCTTCTGTCTAGCTGGTTTTGCTAAAGGGTCGATTTTTAGCGAATGGTTGATTACTCGAGGGTCAATCCCTTCGATGTCGTTCGCACTCCAAGCGAAGACATCCATATTATTTCTGAGAAAATCGATCAACATTACTTCCCCTTCCTTGCTTAGTTCTGTACCTATTCTTGTTGTTGTCGATGAGTCCCCCTGTACCAGAATGACGTCCTTATGTTCTGGTGGTTTTAAGGCTAAATCCAGCGGCTCCTTTCCCTTTTTATCTATTTGGTCAGTGCTAGGGATTTCAACCTCGTTTCTACCAACAGCGTCTTCGAGCTTTCTTTTGCTCGGGCTAATTGCTTCAGGGGGGTTTTTCAAAATTAACAATGTGCTGTAGCAATCCCATGCCATACAATGGTCATTTACTATTTCCCCGATACCTGTGTCGGTCGGAAATTTCATCTTCTGATGATAAGTTGAGACAACAGCTCGAAATAGGTTGAGGGCAGGTCGCCCTAAAATTGCGTTGTAGGCGAATGGAGTTTCTACTACTAAAAATTTTACCAGTTTTACTGTTCGATATGGTTTCTTTCCGAGTGAGACACTCAGAGTTATTGTTCCACTGGGAACAATTTCGGATCCTCCAAACCCCACCAACGGTGTAGCTACTTTTTGGAATGTTAATTGCCCCAAGTTCATCTGGGCTAGGACTTCTCTAGAAATGATATTCGCTGAGCTTCCGTTATCGATCGGGATTCTTTTGTCAGTTCGCTATTTCTAGCGATACCACCATCGGGAAATCGGGGCTATCTTCTTTAGTGTCCCAAACTAGACTCTTGGGTACTTCGCCCTCGTTAAAACTGATTAGCTGGTTGTTTGACGACTTACTTTCTAGAGTCCATACTTCTCTTGGGTATTTCAAGCCCCCTATTATGGATCTAGCAGTCCTTCGTCGAGCGTTACGACTATCCCCGCCGGCGGGTCCTCCGAAAATTGTATGGATGGTACCATTGATCTGGTCATGGTTTAACTCCTGTGCAGGGCCATCCTCGGGTGACTTTCGACAGGAATTCCTCCTTTGATTATTATTCCGAGGGCTCCTACTTCTTCCTCTTTTGCGGTTATCCCGTTCTAAATAGTCGTCTAGTTTTCCTTGTTCGATTAGTTTTTCTATTTCCCTTTTAAGGTGAAAACAATCTTCCGTTCGGTGCCTGTGCGCCCGATGATACTTGTAGTATAAGTCATAGTTTCGTCCGCCTGGTCTGGGCTGAGCGATTTTCTTTGCTTCTGGGATCCAATTATTCCTTTCTAGTACATCCAAGATTTCGTCTATTGGAACGGTTAGTCTTGGGTGATCTACTTGATTGACCCTGCTCTGGGTCGCTGGTTCGCTGATTCTAGGTCATTGATAGATGTTAGGTCGTCTATCCTGGTCGTTTTTATTATATTCTAATCGCTGGAAGACGTTGCCTTTTCTATAAGATCGTTCATAGTCCATGGATCTTTGGGCAGGAATTCTATCTTGCCGTTTTGAGCCTGAGGTCGTAACTTTATTTTTTTTTTTATCTTTGAAAGAGTTCATCTCTTCCTGGGTCATATACTTAGATGCCAGGCTCATAATGTCCGCGAGTTCTTGGTTGCTTTCGGCTGAGGGCGTTCCCAAACTGCCTATTCTTTGTGAGGTCGAAGAGAATCGAGATTATGTAATCAATATTGGGGGAATCGATTTTGAGTAATTCGACATTAAATCTCGCTAACCAATTCCTTAAAGATTCACCTTCTTGTTGATAAATGGTTCCTAAATAGCACATCGGCAATTTTTGTCTTCTTTGACTGGCGAATTGCTGCGTTAGTTTGTTACATAATTCTCGAAAACTGAATATGGAGTTGGCTGGTTGTTTGGCGAACCAGTCCAAAGCTAATCCCTCTAGCGTGGTCACCATCAGCTTAGCGGTGAACTCCGCCGAGTGAGAATACAAGTTCATTATGTTTGTGAAACTATAGATGTAGTCGTCCGGATCAGTGGTTCCGTCATATCTGGGTAGTCAATGGGACCTGTCCGATTGACCGTGCTTCTTTTATTTCTCTGCAGAAGGGGGAGCACGCTGCTAGGCTCTCCTGGAGTTCTGTGGTTCTGGCCCACGGGTTTTGAATGGATCATAAGCGTTGCTCGAGTCGTTCTTGTACCATTTTTTCGATTTTTGTTTCCGAGAATCGCATTGTTCTTGGTCGATTCGGAATCGCCTCATCATCTTCTATAGGGATAATGGTGTGTTCCTTTGATTCGTTGCGTTGCGGTCTCCTTCGATCCGCTTTTCTTCGGACGTCGTCATCGGATGGTTTTGAATTCCCCTACAGCGGGCTGTGTAGCGAGCGTCGCTCGCTTGCCGGGATGTCAGCTTGTTGAGATATTTGATCGTTCTGCCTCGGCGTTCTTTGAGTGGGATTTACCCTAGTAGTTCTAACGTTTCGAGAAACTTGTTCGAGTACGAGTAATTCCTCTGGGGAGAGCGATTTAAGGAGCATAGCAATCTGTCGAAATTTCTCCTGAGCATCTTACAGGGGAACTGGGATCGTTGGAGCCACATGTTCTTCCGGTATTGTGCCAGTAGGGATCCCTTGTGGTTCCACCTGATTCTGATGATGCTCATTCTGTTGCTGGTTTTCGTTGGATACACGGGCGTTATTATCGGTATTACCTGGTAGATCCTCAGACGCAGCCGGTTGGTTGGTCGTGTTACTTCTTGTTCCGTTACGAGCGCTCTTCCTTGGGCGAGCCATATGTCGATCGAATAATTAACCTAGTCCCACGGTGGGCGCCAACTGATTTAACCGAATTTCGTCGGGTTAATTATATCAGTGAATATGAGTTATTGGGGATTCTCAATATATTTGATTTAAAGGGCTCTGTTACTTTATTCAGGATGGATCAATCTCAAAGAAGAACACTTTTGAGGGAATAACAAGTAATTATCTTAACCAACGTAAAAAAATAACATGAATATGAAGAGAAAGCTCTTTTCTTTATTGAATAATCTTGGATTCTGCTGATATGCAGAATGTGGTAGCGCATTTGCTGTGTATTCAAAAAAAAGGTCTCTGTAATACAATGACTAACTAGGTATTTATATCATACAAAACCTAGCTTTACAAGGAAACAAAATCATAGTAGTACTCGGCCCAATTGTCCTTCTTGAGTCCGGAGTGTAGTCTGCTTGTCGAAGAGAGTTGTATTCGGCCTGGTCGATAAGATGATCCCGAACTGACTTGTCTGGTCGAAACGATCCTTTACTCTTCAGTCGATCCGTTCATTATAAGGGGTGCGAAATAGCCCCCATCAATTTGTGTAATACATAAATATGGTATAAAAACTAAAAATTGACGCTACCTTTACTTGATTTGACAATGTGATGTGGTCGTTGTGCATACTCTAATATTCTCGTTCATGTATTTGTATTATGATTTATACAGGGAACATAAAGAGAAAGAAAAATGAGGAATTGCCAACCCATAGTGGAGAAGAGCACGTATTTAATGATCCTACATATAACCATTTAATGTATGTTCTTTATGACTTTGAGCCTAAAATATAAGTTCGATGAGACACTAGATATATTACAATACAAGATAGTTCTAAACCTTTTAATAATTTTATTTTGGTAATGTATGAGTAATAATACTCTATAGTTTTTACATAGTGCACCGAAATTAGTCTTATTTGGCCTTGAAGAAGCTCTTCGTAGGGGCCCAATTTAAGTTATTTGCCTTGGAATTCTACTGTCGTGGTAGTAGGTAGGTTCCTCATTTTGTTTTTTTTGTTTTTTTTTTTTTGAAAATCTCTTTTAAAGTTTATTATATAGGATTAGTTTAGAACGTATTTAATCACATTCGGACCTATTCATAAAAAAGCTTGAATATAATTCACTTTGTGTGCACTAATTCATCACTATCAATGGAGCTCTGATTATCAAGATTGATATGGCAAAGGCTTATGATAGGGTTGAATGGAATCTTTCGATCGAGATTCATAGATGCTTTGGACATAGAGATTTATTTTGTTTCTCATCTTATGTATGCAGATGATTTACTTGTGTTATGGTGGATAATTATATCATGGATTGTTAAATCACCAATGAAAGCTGGTCTGGTTTGAAATTAACTGCCCTAAATCTTCCATTCATCTAATAAAAATGTTACGAAACTCCAAACAAAGCTCCGTGTAGACAAAACAGTTAATTAAAATAAAGGCAATGAAAAAAAGCAGGAAAGAGTAAAACTTCATCCCAAGCTTCCATGTTAAAAGTTACAGTTTGACTGATAAAAACTTAAAAATGAATTGTGGAAATCCTATAATCCACAGTTTAGAAATGAAATTTCAAATTCAGAAACCAGATTGTATTATTCTATTTTTTATGGACATGATAATTTGTTATCCAATTAAGAATCTAGGTCGAAATTCTTGATTTTTGGTGTTTGCAATGGAGCTCATTTGGAAAAATGGAAACAATGTTTTGCACTATCAAATCAAATTAATTTTGAAAATTCAATATATTCTCTGCTTCTTTTTCATGTTTGATTTTAAAATTGGGAAATTTACATAGACACCCCCAGGGTTTAGGCCTAATTACAAGAAATTACCCTCATGTTTGAAATATTACAAAAACACCCCCTTGACTTAACGGCCGTTAGTCAACGTTAACGGAAATTGTGAAATGTCTTAAATACCCTTAGGTGTTTTTAATATTTACAAAAAAAAAAAAAAACTGGAAAAAATTTTCGCACATTTTTCACTACCATTCACAAAAATCAAGATTTCTCCCTTGTTTGTGGACGGATTTTAGTAATTCTTGTTGTGTTAGACTCGACTCTTCATCGCGCATCTTCCTACTGGAGCAATTTTTGGGATTATGGACTGGTTTTTGCGCTTGGGAGTGATTTGTGTTCGTCCCCAAATTCTAGGGTTCATCGCGATTTGCGGATTTGAGCCTCTAATTCTGGAAAATTGCTTTGTGTTTCACTTCTATCTGTTTATTTCATCACTTTCCTTGGATTAATTGCCCGATTGGAGGTGGGATTGAAGATATGGATTGAATTGGGCATTTAGGGTTTATACGCCCACTTTGATCTCCGAATTGGGGGTGTTATCGAACTGATTTCTACTGGATTTTTGAGGGCTTTTCTTCATGATAGTGTTAATTTCAGTTTCCCCAAGTCAATTTTGGGTTTGGCGAACTCGGGCCGCGAAGAACAATTTCGGGCCGTGAAGAACAACTTCGGGCCGAAGAGTTTTTTGCTCTCCTGCTGCATTTTTCTGCTGTTTGTTATTGTTATTTGCTGGTTTTGGGTTTTATTTTTGTTATTTGGTGCTTTTGTTGGTGTTTTTTCGATTTACTTAGTGATTTTTTCATCATTTACTGGCCAGGTATTTATGTATTTTGATCTAATGAGTGGAACATTACATTGAAAAATAGTTGTGTGTTTTTTCATCATTTACTGGCTTGGTGGATTGATATTTATGTATTTATTGAGTGTTTTGATATTGAAATGAAAATACATTACACATACAACAGTAACTTTCAGCCTACAACAATCAAATTTCAAATATTACAAATACACGCCCTGTAACATAACATATATTACAAATACACACCGAGGGCAAAATTGGAAAAACATTAAAATAAATTGATGACGTCATCCTCTGCCGTTAAAAATTGATGCCGTAAGGGGTCACCTTGTAATACTGTTTTGCCAGAGGGGGTGTCTAGGTAATTTTTCAAACAACGGGGTAAGTTCCTGTAATTAGGCCTAAACCCAGGGGTTGTCTAGGTAAATTTCCCTTTAAAATTTTAATGCATTTTGATTACCCAAAAAAAAAAAAAAAAAAAAATTGCACAAATATAAAGTATGCTAATCATAAGGCATGCAAAAATGAAGGATCCTATCTTTATATGGCTGGATTTGCCAATCAATCATGGCTTTTGGTCCCCAGAATTTCCTCCGGATAATAATTCACTCCAACATAAATCACCCTAATTATTTAATATGTGGAGTTAATCACAAATTTCTTCTCGAAAATTTTGTGATCATTAATGTTTTATATTCTTGCATAGGTTTTGATAGTAGATAATAATATTTTTCAACATTACGCGTCATCTATGTCCAAGTCCAGTTACGTGATTAATTGTTAAGGTTAACTCTAGGTTCAATATGATAGACATGAGGAATTTTATCAATCTGATTTGATAAAGATTCAATTGCATTTAACTCCATTATTTGAATAGTGTTAATTAATACCTCTTTGGTTTCCTTGATTTATCGCGCAGTGGAAGAACTATTGATATACCACCATTAATATTATCAAAAAATTTACTAGCCATACCTTTAGCTTGAACATGATTCGAGAGGGAATCAAGAAATCTTTATCACATTCTTCAACTCTGACACATTTAAATCATGTTGATCATGACGGGTCTGAATATGCAATTTTAGGGAAAGAAAAATTGCATATTGTAAAAATATTATTATTGGCACATATATCTTATTTTAGTGAAAATTTATGGTATATATCATGTAATCATTTCACCATTATATGTTATCCGAAGAGTAGTTGAATTACAATCTTTCAAATTTTTTTCCAAAGGAGTAATCTTATTTATATAATTTATATTCAAATTTATTGGTATAATCACGAGACACATAACCGTTTAAAGAATTGAATGACAAGAATGAATCCAAATTACCCAAAATATTTTAATTAATATGGAAAGATTTTTTTGACAAATATAGATAATTTCATTTATTATATTAAACTAAATAAGATTCACTCAATAAATTTGGGTAAGGAATTTATTAAGATTCTAACAAGTTTGTCATATTTTCATTGAAATTGTGTTTTATCCTATACAATCTGTTGTCGGAAGATGTAGCACCAATAATGGTTATCCCAATAACTTCGAATAGCGCTACACAAAACTCTAAATCTAAGTTCTTATCGAACAAAAATGTAAAAGCTTTAAAAGAATTGACATTAATTAGGGTTTTACATACCATGCCTTATTGTAATATGATTTTTGTAAATAAATCATTTTACCTTTCTTGTGAGTTCAGGTAAGAAAAGGAACTCATGAAGTTGGACAATCTTTGCCATTAACATTGGCTCTTGAAGAGCGAAAACAAAATTTGTATATTCGTCCAATACCACGAACGAACGGAAGCAAAGTTGGTTTGGTAACAATACACTCTATTTATTATTAATTGAATTCATAGAGTTTTTATAGTCAATAATTACTACTACATTTTATAATTATGGTTAACTTCCCTAGTTAGCTAGTATAATGACAAGTACATTGATTCAAAGTTTTATTGTTTATTTCCATATCAAAATAAACATAAATATGTGTTTCAATGCATTTTAAGAAATTATATCGATTGATGATTAACGATTATGTATTATGTACGACACCATGTCTACGTTAGATACTTGCTACTTCATATTTTTTTTAACTAAAACTTGTACATTTAAATTTGAATTTCAGTTCTGATCTTATGCAAATTCGTAGTATGATCGATATTAATAATATAAATATTCCAAACGCTATAAAATAAGAGAAATATCAATGTATATGTATATTCCGAACGTTGAGATACAGATTACAAGTATTGAGGATCCTATTTGAGCATTATAGGATGCCGTACAAGCTAGAGGGAGAAATACATATAAAATGGCCGAATCAATCTATCCGAACGGCAGCTTCGAGCGGAGTGCACCTGGGAAAGCGTGTCCATTGTCATAAACGCTTGGGGTATTTATAGCCGAGAATGAGGATCGGCCCATAGGTTTGGGCCTGGGATCGGCCCAACAATAACATTTGATCAAGGGCTGCTTCAAATGGATCAAGTTATCTTGGCTTCGTCCCGAGCTCGAGTTAGCATCTTTGGAGTTGAGATTCCGGTTCTTCGATCGTATATTAGTAATAGAAGGTGGAGTCCAAAATACCCACCATCAATACTCCCCCACTTCTCTAGCGTAAAGAGAAGCTTAAGCTCGAAGAAGTATGTGTCGTTCTGAATGTCGCGGTGAACAGATCATACATTGATGTGTTATGGATATGCCTCGTTAAAAACCTAACATGGAAAAACCCATTGGGATAAAAACCAAATTAGGGAAAAAGAGTGCATATCATTAAAATTCCAGCGACCTCTTATTGATACACAAACATTCTCTTTTAATGATGACTTGTAGGATTTTTCGAAAATACCCCGTTGCTTAATAATTTGTAAAGTCATGGGTGCCACCTTGGTAATATTGCCTTGCTTTCTTTCTTGATCCTGCTTTTTCGATCGTATAGTAGCATAGAGAGTCGAGAATGTACATGAACATTGATGTTCGGGTGTTGCGTCCCTTCACGTGTTGGGCTGCAGCCCATTAATCCGCAGAGTATAGGGGTCTAGTGTGCAATTAAAGGGAAGGTGGGTCTTTGGAATCATCCTGAGGGAGTTCAACCATCGTGACTTCTCGGGGACCGGTTTGCAATTTATCGTTTTAACCTTATATATATAGGTCGATCGTTGGATGTTTATTTCGCAAAAAATTCTCAAGTAACCCTAGATCGGAGCTCATAGATCGATTAAGAAAATTCCAACACTTGTCCGATCGTACTGAACATATAATGTCTAGCCCAACAGGCTCCAAGGGCAAGGCCAGGGTAGTAGAAGGGCAAGAGAGTGGCCCTGGCGAGACGCAGATTGTGACTATTCATTCTTTGGAGGCGGAAAATATAAGTGTCCCGAGCCCTAATCCTGGCTCTGATAAAGAAGAGGAATCAAATCCTAGTTCCGAGGGTGATGAAAGTGATTCTTCGAGCGAGGCCACTGACGAGGAGGCCATGGAGGACGATGATCTTCCCTTAGGGAAGAATGAGTAAATTAATTTCAGAATAGGTAGAGGTGTTGTCGTTATGATTTTTGAGTGGACGGAACCTTCGACCAGCGCACGACTTAACAAAACCAAGAAGAGAGCCGATCAAACCGTTTGTCGCTATACTGAAGAACACCGAGAATACCTGGAGACCATGTTCGGTAAGTACTTAGGTGATGGATTCTCGATCGTCGTTCCGAGTTTCGAGGAGCGTGTTACTGATCCCCCCGCGGGGTGTCAGGCTTTTTATACTAGGCAATTCTTTTACGGCCTACGGGTCTCCTTCATTCCTTTAATTTGTAGCGTCCTAGAGGCTTTTTGCCTCTCTTCCTCCCAAATTCTTCCAAATTCTATTGGGTACATCGTCGCCTTCAGCGCGCTAATGAAGGCCAAAGGGAAGAAAACAGCTTTCCAAAATTTCTGGCATGTTTTCCAAGTGAGTTCCTCAACATCTTCGAATGCTGGGTATGTATATTTCTCGCAGAGGTCGAATCGGTCAATATTGTCGAGCAATGTTTCGAGCAACCTGAAAGGTTGGAAAAAGGAATTCTTTTTTGTCCGAGGCCCTGATACTCCACCTTCTGCAGAGTCACCTGAACCCACCCCTTATGAGTGGCCTGGAGAGAGGTCTTGGATTTATGGTAGGAGGAAACTCGTAGGACGAATGAATCACGAGCTCCCGGATGCATTTTTGCGGACCCTCTGTTCCGATCTTTACCAAACCGCTTTGCTGACCCAAGAGAGGGTCTTGAGAATGGCAGGGCTCAGCGAGTGTTCTTATCCCACCCCTCCTATTAATTTTGGAGAATCCCCGGTCACGCCTTCTGATGATCCAGCTAACCAAGTTGCTCGGGCTGCTAGGGAGGACCCTGCTGCAGCCGTTCTCCCCACTTTAGGTACACTATTTCTTAATCTATAATTCAGTTGAATTTTCTCGGCTCGAAACTAAATCTATTCTTAATTTTACAGCTGAGATTGTTGAGAAGTTTCTAACCTCCGTAGCCGGTTCGATCGTTGCTTCATTTTCTACAGAGTCTCAAGGTCTGCCTCGTAAACAAAAGAAATCAAGGGCCACTTTAATGATCGAAGGAGCCAATGCCAGAACTGATAACTCTGCAGTTCCGAACGTAGTTACAGGCTTTCTTCAAATTGCTGCAGAGGGAACTTCACAATCCCAAGATACTAGGCTTGTACGATCGGTGTTTCCGACCAGCACGTCTGACCCGAATGCGGTGGGATGTAGCTATTATACGCTCCAGGGGATCCGATCCCAAGAGATCGTTGAAGCTCGGATGGCCCGAAAAAGGAATAGCGGGGATCCCGAGTCCTCCAGAAGGGTACGACCATTTGGTCGGAATCCAGGGCCGATTCAATGTCGATCCAGCCGCGCTGAGCCAGATTTAGTAGACTTTATAGAAGATCATCTTCGCGGTCCGAGGGCTGCTGGGTTCCCGGAGGATGGAACCATCGAGTCTGACCTGGGCCCAAATGGAGAACATACTGTGGACAAGTCCTTTCGAGTGCTGATGGCTGGAAGGTTTAAGGGCGATAATACTGATCTCTTCCAGAGGGATGGATTTCAAATCATGGGCGATTTCGCTCATGCGCATCAAAGGGTACTTTTCTTTTCTTCGACTGTATCAACCTCTTTTCCAAAATCTCGTTCTATTACTGAAGTCTATTTTCTTTGTAGGCCGGAGATCTATTTACCCACCAATCTTACCGACTAGCCATTTTGGAAGAGGAGTCTCGACAATCTCATAATGCTCTTCTTAATATTCTGAAAGAAGAAGCTGTCAAGGCCAATCAGTTGAGAGATACCTCTTCCAAGCTTTCAGAGGTTGAGAAGGAGCTCGAGGATCCTAGGAAAGAGCTCAAAGGAAAGAGGCCCTCGAAGAAGAGGTAGCGAAATTAAAGTCGGAACTTGAGTAGGCTAAGGCATTGTCTGATCAGGCATACGCTCGAGGTCGTGAAGAAGGCAAGCTACCAGCCATAAGGGAGTTTTTAAAGTCGCCCTTTCTTGATGCCTTAGTTCGGTCCCGATCGGGCGAAGTCAATCAGGCCTTCTTTTACAAAGGGGTTCAGCAACTCCTAGTGGCCAGTAGAGTTCAAGGCACTATCGATGAATATCTTCCCTATATGAACCCTTATAAAAACTTTCTTGGGGAAGATTATAAGGCTTCCTCTCTTCCTCCCAAAATCGAGGGTCTGGATGGTCATGAGTTTTCTCCACTCCTTGCTGAATTTGGTGTTCCTATGCCCAATCCTGATATACTAGAAATGGATAACTCAGGGGAAAAGGATGAGGATGTGGACATCGAGGGCGAAACCAAAGATCAGACTGTTCAAAATATCAATCCTCCACGGACAAATAGCCCCAGCTCTGAGGATCAAAGCAGTGGCGAAGGGGATGATAGCTCGAGTAGTACTTCTGACGATAGTTCGGAGAGCGATTCCAAGGAAGAGGGCGAAAGGACAGAGAAAGGTCGTGAGTATAGTGCCGAAGAGTCTGATCACTGATGAATATAATAGGACTTTATTAAACCTCATTTTGTAATTTGTAGATCCATGTATTTTTCGTTTTCTCAACTGTATGTACATTTTGTCCTTGCCTTTCTTAAATCGAGTTGTTATCTTAACGAGAGCTTTTGTTGCCTTATGCCGAATTCTTCTCTTTAGACGATGATCGTTTATTATAATGCTGACTGGGTGCTTTCTTTGCTATAAATACCAAGGCCATTTCGGGAGACGCAAGTTTCCTTATGCCAATAGAATAGTCTAATGGTCGAAATAAAGATCCTTCGATCCTATTCCTGTCTCCTCACCTGATTTGAAACACTTATTTGATCAAAATTTCTTGAAAGGAAATAAGTCCTTTGTATCTGTTTCAGTCGGGATCAAAATCTTTTGCTCAGGTTAATTTCTTAATTTGCTCCTTCCTCTATCATATTAACTAAGAAAGGGCTCGAAAGATTTTCTTCGAGCATAAACTTCTGCTCTGGGCCTTCTAACTTATTCCGTTGTAACGTAGCTCTGATCAAAAGTGTTTTTACTCTTCTGCTCTGGTCCTTGCTGTACTCTGACAAATAAGTTGTTTTCGATATTCAATCAAATCCATACTGACAATGTTACGTATTTTCCTGTCCGAACATATTGTTGATTAAGGCGATTTCTGAATTCCCGATCGTATAGTGAGCTGATTTAACAACTTCCTGCCTTTCCCCCCCCCCCCACCTTTTTTTTTTTTACCAAACATTACCTTATTCCTCGGGAAGTTGAATGGTTATTAAATCTTGACCGCATAAATTTTTACATCTCATCCGTTGGATCATATTTAAGCTGTCTCTATAAATGAGCCCTCTCCTTTTCTTAAACGGATCTTCCTCCTTTTAGTAGGGTTTTCTTCGACCATGCTGATCAAGGAATATTCTTTTGCATCCCCACACTTCGAAATTCGAGTTAGAACGTATTTTACAAATCATAAAGTATTGAGTATTTTATCATCGACTAGGATATCTGTAGACGAAGAAATATTCGACCTTGAAGGCCAACATGGTGCATTGCTGACCATCCACGGCCCTAACAACTCCGTCGGCCCTTGGAAGAGTAAGCCTTTATTTCACCAGCACGATTCTCATAATGGGGGACCTGTTGCCACAATGTCTGATGAGGGTGTGGGATGGTGTAGATTTAATAAATGGATTGGCGTTCGGACTGAGCTATTAGATCTCAAGCATCGAGCTAGCCCTTCAACTTTCCATTCCCATTATCAGCAAACACCCAATATTCGCTCTCCTTGTAAATCTTTCGAGTAATGGCATTATCGTCATTTAGCCTTATACCGCAAATCTCCTATTTTATCTTTAACAATAACTAATTGATTGAAGAGCTCGGTAGCTCCCACTTGTCAAGCCTAAAGAAGAGCCAATTCGTTCTCCTAGCTAGGAAAGTTGGACCAGCTTGATTGGGCCTAGTCAAAAATAGGACTCGTAGCTTGTAATAGGATCGAAGTTTTCTTCTTGTAAGTTGTAATAGGAACGAAATCTTCTTCTTGTAGCTTGTAATAAGATCGAGACTTTTTCCTCGTAGCCTGTAATAGGGTCGAAAAGTAGTTTTTACTTATTCAAAGATTCTTCATGAGATTCTTGCTTTGTTTGATCTAATGTTCTTTGTTCTGCGGTTGCGCGTGTGTTCCGGACACTGATAAGTTTGAATGAACCCCCCAAACGGTTCCTCATTTTTCGGGAATCGCAACGGTTGTTAAATCTTATCCATTCATTTCATGGATTATCCACCGTTTGATTCCTTTCAAACCTTGCTATAAAAGACGGTGTCATACTTTTGAGACTATCTCATTCATCGTACTGGCTATTTATTTGTCCGATCATGGTGATCAAGATCATTATTCAAATAACTCGAATTTTTGAGTTCAGACTTCGAACAATCTTTAAGAGGAATAGAACTGCTTTGTGCTCGCTTAGAATATCGTCAGACAAATATATTCTGCATCTTGAAGGCCAATATGCCAAACCCATGGAGTCCGCAGGTTACCGCGTAGGTCTCCGATCATGGGCCTGTTGCCACAATGCATTTAGGAAGACATACTGGGGAGAGAACGTCGAAAAATACAGTTACCCAGCAAACCGTGCGTTCGCCCCTTCGTCTTCGGAGGACCGCAAATAAAGTTAAAAGCCTGCGGGTCCAAAGGAGATTCCATGCTCGGAGCTAAGTTATTCCGAACAACCAATTGGAGAGGAGACCGAAAATTTCATAGGATTGTAGAAAGTACTGGGATTTTTATGTAACATATTAGCTTGTATTATGCTTGAAATGTCTCTCCAATATTTTGTGCCTTTGAATTCTTGTATCTCTGTAATAATATTTATAAACGTCTTTTTTCCTTTTGTTGTTGATTGAGCAAACTTTAACCAGATAAATTCTTATCTTCAATAACCCGACCTTGAACATTTAAAATTAATATGAGAATAGTCGGACACCCCTTTCTGAGTGAGCAACGAACAACTACTCTGGTAATCAAGTAATTAACCTTCCTTTGAAAATTTCTCCTTTGAAAAATTTCTAAGTATGAACATTCAACTGATCCTTAGCTGTGCCAAATTTCCAAAGTTGGTCGAGCTCTTCAATTCGAGAATCTTTAATCGATCATAAATCCTGATAATAATAAATGTGTTATTCGCTCGGATTACTATCTATCCGAGAATCGTTATTTAAATAAAAAAAAATTTGTACATCGCTAGTTAATTCGTAGATAGTTGTAAATTGAGCTGGTGTTCGAATCGTGATTCTTCGATAATAACGCTATGAGTTTTCTAAATCGGTTTCATATTTCGAATAGCGTGCGCATGAGGGTTGAATTTTAAACAAATATTCTTGATTCCGGCGTTTCCCTTTAAATAGGATAATAGATAAGGATTTCTTCAATGATTCTTTCGGACAAGCCCTCCTTTATGCGCCCATAAGATTATTTCTTCTCCCAACCAAACAGGACCCTATTTCTCGGGAAACATATCGGTCAGTTCATTTATTGCTTACATCATAATCGTCCGCAATCTGTTATCTGGGCCGTTGGTTCTAATCCTTGGCTGCTATAAATAGTTCCAATTTGTTTACGTGACATTCTTCACTCCTGTCTTAATGCCTCGTCCGATCATCATGGCTCGAGTTTTTCCTTTGTTAAAAATGATCCGTATTACCTCTGAGATAAAGGAGTTTGAAATTAGAATTCGGACCCTATTTTTCGATCCTAATCCCTTTGGTGTAGCCTTTATCGCTTAGAATATCGACAGGCAAAAGAAATTGGCCTAGAATACCGGCAGGCAACCTGCTTTCTTAGATATAATCCATCTGAGACGGGTTAAAATTCCGGTTTTCTGGCGCAGCGTCTGGTCGGGCAGTTGGTTAATCTCAGAGTAGCTCTTTAAATCTGGAGCACCAGCTTTCTCGAGGGATTTCTTGAAGTATAGTTCCTTCGAGATTGCTTGGAGTAATTCCACTGAGGTAACTCTCCGCTGCTCTGGATCGGATTAGGTTGTAGATAATAATTGTGTATAACAATCATTATCTTCAGATGAAGACCTAAGATCGGTTAAAAGACCTGGAAAAGAGCTCCGATCCGGCTTTGACCCCGTTATGAAGACGGATGTGCGACACGTGGCGAGTGACTGGCATGAAGAATCATTGCTGAGTTCTGCATCTGGAGCGTTCGCGGGAATGCGGACCGAACATGTCTAACTTTCTACTCGTAGAGTTTGTAGTAGGGTAGGAGCAATTGTACTGTACTTTTTTGAGCCCGAATTTTAATATTGTACTCGAGGCTTCACTTGTAACTTGTTCAAAGAATAATAATAAAGCTTTGTTTTCTATTCGAATTTCATTGTTTATTCTTTGGTGTCTTCTCGATTTCCTTGGTCGAATATAAGTGAGATTTGTTGGAACTTGATTGATTGCAACTTTGTGTAGTTAACTTGAAGTTATCAAACCTTTTCCTTCGGAAACATAATCTCTCTCGGTAATCGAACGGTAGTGCAAACTAGGTTGCAACTTTGAAGATTTATATAATTTGTTACCTTTGTACCAACATACTTTTATTGATATTTTGTTAATTTTAGGACCCATTTCACTAGAAATAGCCATCAACCAAGAAAACGAGATCAATTCTGTCCCAACTGATCGAGCAAAGTATCTGATAATCAGATAAATAATCTACATAAATTACGTGATCGATCGAGAATGAACCCGGGATGATAGTAAACAATTTATAATTATTCGGAAGTTGTCGAACCCGACCCTCGGAAAAATAAATTCCAATCGTGATTGATTCATGTAATTATTCCGAGATTACTATATTTGATAATCGGAAAAATAAATTCCGAGCATTAATAGGCTGTAACTCCCAAGACTTTCATAATCTATAGTCGTTAACTGATGATCAAGTTGATCGGATTAACTCTGCATTGGTTAGTTGAAAAAGATATCCGTAAAACTTCTTCTTGTTCATTTATGCATCATCGTTCCACTGCTTAAAACTTTTCACATGCATAAATAATTTACATCCTTGATGAATAGAGAATTGATTAATTTGGAAAATAAATCCAACAATGGAATAAAGGAACTGGACATTTGTAGAATAAAGCCAACAATTTGAAGATCGAAAATTCACTCTATGGGTCTTAGGAACAGCTTTCACCCAACAATTTGAAGATCGAAAATTCAATCTATGGGTCTTAGCAACAGCTTTCACCCTTTATATTTATTTCGATCTAAGGGGCATAGCAACGGCTTTCACCCTTAGTCATTTTTATCGGTCATAGCAACAGCTTTCACCTGAGGGTCTTAGCAACAATTTTCTCCCTTATTCATTTATCTCGATCTAAGGGGCATAGCAACGGCTTTCACCCTTAGTCGTCTTGATCGGTCATAGCAACAGCTTTCACCTGAGGGTCTAAGCAACAGCTTTCACCCTTTTCATTTATCTCGATCTAAGGGGCATAGCAACGGCTTTCACCCTTAGTCGTCTTGATCGTTCATAGCAACAGCTTTCACCTGAGGGTCTTAGCAACAACTTTCATCCTTTTCATTTATCTCGATCTAAGGGGCATAGCAACGACTTTCACCCTTAGTCGTCTTGATCAATAGACGTAAAGATTGGCCATAATAAATTTCTAGAATATAACGAATTAATAATATCTCTAGCGAATAAGATTTCTATTGGATAGATAATCCTTTTGGGATATAAGATAAGCGAATAAAAGGTGAGATAACAAGACGGTGAATATTCCAGAAAATTGTGTATAGTTTTCCCTGTCTATAATAACACACTTCCGAACCGTGAATAAGACGTCCATAAGATAGATAATCCTTTTACATAATAAGATAAGCGAGGATAGAATGAGATGATAAGATAGTGGATAAAATAATGATTGGTGAGTAGTTTTGTCTGTCCATTACACCACATTTTCGAACCATTCTTCTTGTTAAATTGAGTCCGAGGGAAGATAAAAAATAGCTCAGTAGCAGTTTTACCGATCTATCGAGAGCAATCCTCCCGACGGCAATGCATAATTTTACTGTAGGAATTCTTCGGAATGTTCGAATAAAGATTATAATGATAAAGACTGTCGATATCTTTATCGACGTCGGTAGCTCCGTTATACGGTCATAATCTAGTTGGAGCATCGTACGATCCTAACTTCGACCTTAAATTGGTGAGGGCTCCGTGGGTCGGAGCACTGTCTTGCGGAATGATCGGTGGAACTTCTGGTTGCTGAGCCGCCCTGGATAGATTATCAGACTCATTGTTGACTGAATTCTGTACTCCTGTCATACGGGATTGTTCTCCTTGATTATATGTATTTTTCCTCGTAGTAGGCATTTTTCAATCTAACACCCAGATAAGGCCCCACGGTGGCCGCCAATTGATCTTACGCATATTCGTAGTATGATCGATATTAATAATATAAATATTCCAAACGCTATAAAATAAGAGAAAGATCAATGTATATGTATATTCCGAACGTTGAGATACATATTACAAGTATTGAGGATCCTATTTGAGCATTATAGGATGCCGTACAAGCTAGAGGGCGAAATACATATAAAATGGCCGAATCAATCTATCCGAGCGATAGCTTCGAGCGGAGTGCACCTGGGAAAGCGTGTCCGTTGTCATAAACGCTTGGGGTATTTATAGCCGAGAATGAGGATCGGCCCATAGGTTTGGGCCTGGGATCGGCCCAACAGTAACATTTGATCAAGGGCTGCTTCAAATGGATCAAGTTATCTTGGCTTCGTCCCGAGCTCGAGTTAGCATCTTTAAAGTTGAGATTCCGGTTCTTCGATCGTATATTAGTAATAGAAAGTGGAGTCCAAAATACCCACCATCAAGTTCTATGTGCATCATACAACGGACATACAATTTAGATCTCTTACGAAAGTATATGAGTTTATTGTCCATGGGCTTACTCCATCATCTGCCAAAAGTAAAAATATGGAAGCATCAGAGAAAAAAGTTAAGGTATTTATATATACATACATATATGTGTGTTTGAGTGTATTTTCATGATTTGATTGATCATATTTAAATCTAATTAATTATCTTAAATATTGAACTCCCAGTCATCTACTTCTCATGGTCTTAGAGGCGATAAGTTGATCAGAGAAGTACTAGTGGGTTTATTTGATTATACCATGGATGAAGTTTTCCGATTTGAAACCTCTCCAACGGAAAGTTCTCTGAACAACTCAGACACGAGTTCATCCAGTCAAGGTATGATATGTGAATGACAAACAATAAAGATTAATTTTTGAATAATATTAATTTTATATGAAAATTCAGTTAATTATGTTGTACCACTCAAATTACAATGACTAAGTAATAATCAATATATGCATTTAATTTTGGTACTTCCATTGATATTTTTATGAAAATGTGCAATATCAATGCAAATTATATCCGAATTTTCCACTTTGGGGTGTACTTGCTTTGTTTTTATATATCAGAAATCAATTGATTCACCAAAGTTGTAAGAAAATATCCATCAAAAGTGATTTTAGTCAACCATTTCTCAAATTTGAAAAATATGTGTGTTTCTAAATGCCATAGTTATTCACTTTTTTAATTCAAATTGTTAAATTTATGTATTTATTATAAAATAGTATATATAATTTATATATCACCTTTGTTTATTAAAATAATAAAATATATAAATTGTGTTAATTTTTTTATTAAAAGATATTTAAATTGTTACATGACATTCTTTTTAAAATTAAAATGTATGTTTTCATGTGTATAATTTAATTAAATATTGTTTATAATTTTTTATTAATAAATATTAATAAAGATCATATAAAGACTTTGAAAAAAATTCATTTTTTAAAAATGATGAAATAAGTGTTTAATAGAATTATTATATATTGGTATATTTTTATTATATATATTTATGAATATAATGTAATAAGACATTATTTTGTATACTAAATATTTAGAAAACAATAAATATGATAGATAGTTAAACTTTAAAGAAATACTATTTAAATGAGTGACTAAAAGAGATTAGCTAAAACTCGAATATAACTAAACTGTCAAAGAAAACTGTTGGAGATGCTATAAGCCTTCATCAACTTATATGGTATTGAACATCAATGTAATTTTGAAAATTAAAGCATATATTGTACAATTTGTCTAATATTCTCGTTCATGTATTTGTATTATGATTTATACAGGGAACAAAAAAAGAAAGAGAAATGAGGAATTGCCAACCCATAGTGGAGAAGAGCACGTATTTAAGGATCCTACAAATAACCATTTAATGTATGTTCTTTATGACTTTGAGCCTAAAATATAAGTTCGATGAGACACTACATATGTTAAAATACTAGATAATTCTAAACCTTTTAATAACTTTATTTTGGTAATGTATGAGTAATAATAGTCTCTAGTTTTTACATAGTGCACTGAAATTAACTTATTTAGCATTCAGTTCATTATGTTGTACCACTCAAATTACAATAACTAAGTAATAATCATTATATGCATTTAATTTTGGTACTTCCATTGATATTTTCATGAAAATGTGCAATAGTTATGCAAATTATATCCGAATTTTCCACTTTGGGGTATACTTACGCTCTTTGTATATATCAGAAATCAATTGATTCACCAAAGTTGTAAGAACATATCCATCAAAAGAGATTTTAGTCAACCATTTCTCAAATTTGAAGAATATGTGTGTTTCTAAATGCCATAGTTATTCACTTTTTTAATTCAAAGTGTTAAATTTATGTATTTATTATAAAATAGTATATATAATTTATATATCACATTTGTTTATTAAAATAATAAATTATATAAATTGTTTTAATTTTCTATTAAAAGATATTTAAATTGTTACATGACATTCTTTTTAAAATTAAAATGTATGTTTTCATGTGTATAATTTAATTAAATATTGTTTATAATTTTTTATTAATAAATATTAATAAAGATCATATAATGACTTTGAAAAAATTCATTTGTGTACTACATAAATATGATATAAAAACTAAAAACTGACGCTACATTTACTTGATTTGACAATGTGATGTGGTCGTTGTGCATACTCTAATATTCTCGTTCATGTATTTGTATTATGATTTATAAAGGGAACATAAAGAGAAAGAGAAATGAGGAATTGCCAACCCATAGTGGAGAAGAGCAGGTATTTAAGGATCCTACATATAACCATTGAAAATCTCTTTTAAAGTTTATGATATAGGATTAGTTTAGATCGGATGCAATCACATTCGGACCTATTCATAAAAAAACTTGAATATAATTCACTTTGTGCGCACTAATTCATCACTATCAATGGAGCTCTTATTATCAAGATTGATATGGCAAGGGCTTATGATAGGGTTGAATGGAATCCTTCGATCGAGATTCATAGATGCTTTGGACTTAGAGATTTATTTTGTTTCTCATCTTATGTATGCATATGATTTACTTGTGTTATGGTGGATAATTATATCATGCATTGTTAAATCACCTATGAAAGCTGGTCTGGTTTGAAATTAACTGCCCTAAATCTTCCATTCATCTAATATAAATGTTACAAAACTCTAAACAAAGCCGTGTGTAGACAAAACAGTTAATTAAAATAAAGGCAACGAAAAAAAATAGGAAAGAGTAAAACTTCATCCCAAGCTTCCAGGTCTCATTATCCATGTTAAAAGTTACAATTTGACTGACCAAAACTTAAAAATGAATTGTGGAAATCCTATAATCCACAGTTTAGAAATGAAATTTCAAATTCAGAAACAAGATTGTATTACTCTAATTTTTATGCACATGATAATTTGTTATCCAATTAAGAATCTAGGTCGAAATTCTTGATTTTTGGTGTTTGCAATGGAGCTCATTTGGAAAAATAGAAACAATGTTTTGCACTATCAAATCAAGTTAAATTTGTAACTTCAATATATTCTCTGCTTCTTTTTCATGTTTGATTTTAAAATTTTAATGCATTTTGATTACCCAAAAAAATAAAAAATTGCACAAATATAAAGTATGCTAATCATAAGGCATGCAAAAATGAAGGATCCTATCTTTATATGGCTGGATTTGCCAATCAATCATTGTTTTTGGTCCCCAGAATTTCCTCCGGATAAAAATTCACTCCAACATAAATTACCCTAATTATTTGATATGTGGAGTTAATCACAAAATTCTTCTCGACAATATTGTGATTCTTAATGTTTTATATTCTTGCATATGTTTTGATAGTAGATAATAATACTTTTAAGGTTAACTATAGGTTCAATATGATAGACATGTGGAATTTTATCAATCCGATTTGATAATGATTCAATTGCATTTAACTCCATTATAAAAGTGTTAATTAATACCTCTTTGGTTTCCTTGATTTATCGAGCAGTTGTAGAACTATTGATATACCACCACTAATATTATCAAATAATTTACTAGCCATACCTTTAGCTTGAACATGATTCGAGAGGGAATCAAGAAATCTTTATCACATTCTTCAACTCTGACACATTTAAATCATGTTGATCATGACGGGTCTGAATATGCAATTTTAGGGAAAGAAAAATTGCATATTGTAAAAATATTATTATTGACACATATATCTTATTTGAGTGAAAATTTATGGTACATATCATGTAATCACAATCTTTCAATTTTTTTTCCATAGGAGTAATCTTATTTATATAATTTATATTCAAATTTATTGGTATAATCACGAGACACATAACCATTTAAAGAATTGAATGACAAGAATGGATCGAAATTACCCAAAATATTTTAATTAAGATGGATAGAATTTTTTTGACAAATATAGATAATTTCATCTACTATATTAAACTAAATAAGATTCTCCTAAATGCATAATCTGGATTGTACATTCTTTGTATTTCCAACTATATATTAATAATTACATGTCTAAAAGTTAAAGTATTTAGTAAATATTTACGAAGTGTATTTGACAGTATGAGCTTGGATTATTGGTCGAATATAATAAAACTTCTCATTTACTTACCGAGTTTTTTTCATTAAAAAGGCGAATTGACCTTTTTCTTTGGACAAACTTTTAATTGAACGTGTAGCTGATTCTTTCGACACAATATGCCAACTGTTGGTTGCATAAATTTAAAGCAATGCAACCTCTTTCACACCACTTTGAATTTCACAAATTTTTCTTCCTCCGCCATTCTCTTCACTGTGTGTATGTGATTTTTATCTTTACCCCAAAAATATAATGTTGGTCCCAAGTGGTCAGATGAGGTCTACAGGGGGGGTGAATAGACCTCTAAAAATTTTATAAAATATTTTACTTAACTGTTGGCAGACTATGCTGTTATAGAACAGTAAGCTGACAAAGCTGATCGCGAACAAATCTTTGAACAGCTTGGTTGACCACTAATCTGATAATCACTTAGCTGATCTAGTCAAAATCATATTTAATACCAGAATACTTGCAGCGGATGTTTTAAGTGTTTTTCACAAGTAAGCTTGGTAGTTTGAAAGATTTTATCCCCAGTTTTATCAGACTCTTTAAAAGTCTTTTCAAACAGTTTTATCAAAGTGTTTTTATGCAAACAGAAAATATGCAAGTAAAAATGCAAAGTAAAAACAAAAGGATTTTTATAGTGGTTATATGGATGTAAATCCTTTAGTCCACTCTTCCAAGTCACACAGATCTTGGGTTATACTCTAATCACAAAGTTTACAGTATACTCTGCTTGCGTCGAACAACAAATGAAACGACCACAAGAGCGCAATAGGAAATTACAAAGAAGACCTATTCTACAGAGACTTATCACTCACAAAGACGGATAAGAACTCCTCACAACACTCTCTTTTCACAGATTCACTCAGAAAATGTAATCGTTTTGCTTCGACAAGCTTCTGTCAACAAATGACTTCAGCAGGCGAGTGAGCTGTTCTTGAGCTTCTTGAGACATAGAAAATATTCTGCTTCGGATAAACTCTCAGATGTTGTGTTGTAATTTTCTTTTTGTCTCTTCAGCGATTTATACTCACAGATTCAAAAAGTGTCTGTTGAAGAGACACACAATTTGAATCTCTTGGTTTCTGGTCCTTAATTTTCGCGAACGGCTCTCTGCACTGGGACAGTACTGCAGACTGTACTTTCTGTCAGGCAGCATTTAATGCACCGAGCTGATACGAGGTATTTCTTCCATCATTTGCCATTAATATCCTCGGTCTTCAGCATTTATTACTCTAAGGGCATTTTTACCGTTAGGGAGACTTCCTGATCCTTTCCACTTGGCTGATGAGAACACAAGTCTGATGACTGAACAGAGCTGATCCCAAACTTGAACAAATATGATTTGAGTCGGCTGATATTCACCAGTCTGATTTCTTTTCTTCAGTAGATCAGTATTCTTCTGGACCTTGAATATTTGACCTTTCTGATTTGTCTTCTCACTTGGTCAAAATTCTTCCAAGTGTTTTAACTATGTTTTTCATACTTAGCTGGTCTTGATGTTTTAGAAATCATAAAAACCTCCCTTAACTTTTCTAACTTCAATACACTCTATCTTCATCTTCATCCAACAATTTCCCCCTTTTTTATGATGACAAAACTTCAGCTAAGTACCTGTTACCTATAATAAAGTTTTAATCCTCAAAATTTCTTAGATAGAAATGTATGTTGGAGTAAAAACTTGAACTCTTATATATATTGAAAATGATTACAAGTTACAAGCTTTTATTAGATGAGATAACTGAAATAAGTAAAGTAAACTGATACAATGATAAGATGATCTATACTAATCATCAGCTTCTTCACTTTCTTCTTCTTCAACTTCCTCATACTCATATTCTGATTCATCATCATCCTCTTCTTCATCATTTACGTCATCAGTTAGAAGATTTTGCTTAGCAGCTTCCATCTTTTGCTTCATTTCTTTTTCACGTTCTAGTTTCTTTTCTGCTTCATCAATTCTTCTTTTCAGACGTTCTATATTTTTGTTCTTGGTGAATGGATCCAGTTGCTCTTCAGGAGTGTCCTTTTCTGCAGCCAATTCTTTATCAGACTTGACTGGTTCCTTAGGATCTTCTTCAGCAGCTTGTTCATCTGCTTCCTTGTTATTAGCTTCTACATCTCCTTCAGCTTTTTCTTCAAGTCCTTGTTCCTCTGGCTATTTTGGTTCTTCTTGAGCAGCCGCAGAGTCTTCTTGAGTACTTGGAACAGTTGACTCTTCCCTTTTCTCTTCCCCCTTTTTGTCATTATCAGCAGGGTTAACAGTAGAGTTGAGTTCAACAGCTCGGATTTGGACAGCAGCACATAAGTTTCTGATGTTCTGATCCATTTCATCCTTTCTTGTGTTGAGATGATATAGAGTAGATGTGATAGTTCCAGCTTGATCATTAACGCAATCAACATTGAGTTGTAAGGTAGAGACTTCTTGATGGACTTTATTGGCAGTGGCTTGAATTTCCGCAACCAATAACAGATTCTTTACAGTCTCTTCATTACTAACTTTGATGAATGTGTAGTCAAATGAGCAATAATATCTTCACTTCTCTTGAAAACAGCATGAAGATGACCAACATCGACTTTAACATCTTCAATACTTCTGTTCATATCCAGAATACTATTTGTCATTCTCAGAGTATTGTCTTCTGGCAGTGGGAAGTTGTCAATGGCATCCTTAACCATTTTTGCGTTTTCTTTATGCATTTGCTCCATCAGCATCATGTTCCTCTCTTCAATTTCCTTGAGTGAACTTTCAAGCATCATCTGGAAGGATTCCATCAGCGACGAGTGCATATCAGCTGTTGGAATGGAGGGTGATGCAGTCTGATCTTCTTCCTGGTGGACATGAGCGTCTTCTAGAACAACTTCTTCATCAGTCTTTTCCTTAGCTTTCCACTCAATAGCTAAAGGATCATTTGCAGCAGCAGACTGTTCCTTGACGTCTTCAAAGATCTTGTTTACTACAGTTCCATCATCAGTGACAACAGTAGTCTGACGGATTCTCTTTATAATAGGGAGACTACTTGCAGCAAATGTCTTCACTTTAGGCAACGCTTGGTAATCTTTTATTTCATTGCCAAATATGATCTGCTGTAAGCTAGGCATAGCAAGAAGATCACTTGGAGAACCCGGTTCATATCTTGGTTTTTTAGCCCATTTCTCCAAAGCAGTATGAACAACAATTTGCACAGCCCGTTTGATGGGATCATCTTGCTTTCTTCTCTTGGCTGGCAAAGCATCAGAGATGGTCTTGGCTTAAGCAGTAACAGCTTCTTGTGCATATTTATGCATCACATCTCTGACATAATCAGGATCCAGTGCTTTGGTGATTGAAGTAGTTTGCAACCAGCTGAGGACCCACTTCTCCTCATCAGCAAACTCTTTCCAGCTCTGGACTTCTTCAACAGATTTGGTCATCCTGTAATCCCTCCACTTCATGTATCTCTCCTTTTCTTGGGTAAACAGGGTTTGACGTTGTAGCTTCTTATCAATGTAAGCCAGGGCAGCTTCAAATCTGTTCAAAACAGCAGGGTCAGTATTAACAATCTCAAAGGCTTTTCTCACTTCAAACCTTTTCTTCTTAGGTATCTCGCTAGCAGGCATTTTCTTCTTGGCATTCATTGATTATCCAATCTTAATGCCACCAGCTATGTTTGGGCCATGTGAGTCTTTCTTGCTTAGCTCAAGCACAAGTGCCAATTCTGCATCTTCAGCAGCTTTGCGTTTAGCCTCATACATTTTTCTTCTTTACTCTTTCTTTTCAGCCTCGATCTTGCTAAGTTCAATAACCCTTTGCTCTTCATGTTCGTCTCTTTTCCTTTGCTCTGCTTCCTCTCTCTTTTTCTTATCAGCACCAGACACCTTCTTCCTTCTGATAACAATCTTTCTTTTTCCTTTCTTCTTATCAGCTGTCTGTGCTTCCTTAGCAGTAGCAGGTTCAGGAGCAGCAGATTGCAACAGGTTCGATGATCTGTACTCCATGATCACCTTGAGGTTGAGCTACCTCAGTTGTTGGTGCAGTAGAAACAGTCTGTTGAGTAGCTTGAACAGCAGCTGACTCCTTGGCAGGAGACTGTTCTTCAGCTCCAGCAGGCCTCTCTGCTGATTGAGGACTTTGTCTGACTAAGTCAGAAGGTTTATCAGGAGATGGTTCAAAAACCACTTTCCTTTTAACAGACTTCTTTGTAGCAGGCCTTTCTTTGACAGGTTTAGAAACAGCAATGTCTCTCAACAGTGACAGTACTGCAGACTGTACTTTCTGTCAGGCAGCATTTAATGCACCGAGCTGATACGAGGTATTTCTTCAATCATTTTCCATTAATATCCTCGATCTTCAACATTTATTACTCTAAGGGAGACTTCCAGATCCTTTCCACTTGGCTGATGAGAACACAAGTCTGATGACTGAACAGAGCTGATCCCAAACTTGAACAAATTTGATTGGAGTCGGCTGATCTTCACCAGTCTGATTTATTTTCTTCAGCAGATCAGTAGTCTTCTGGACCTTGAATATTTGACCTTTCTGATTTGTCTTCTCACTTGGTCAAAATTCTTCCAAGGGTTTTAACTATGTTTTCCATACTTAGCTGATCTTGATGTTTTGGAAATCATCGAAACCTCCCTTAACTTTTCTAACTTCAGTACACTCTATCTTCATCTTCATCCAACATACAACTTTGGCAATTCTCTTTCTTTCTCTTTAACCAAATTCTTTGAATTGAAATGATATTGCTTGAAATTGACGATGCACAAATTCAAGAACATCCTAGAACTCGCTGGTAAACATCAATTCGCCCTAACAGGAGGAAATTCTCTTTATTATAATTCTGGAAAAATGTCCATCGAGTAGCTAAAATATTAGATCTACTGTTATATTCTTTGTTCTAATCATAACAATTGAAACTAAAGTGTTCAACAAACAATATGATACATGACTAAATTTCATTTGATTCTTCTTCTTTTATTTGCCTTGTTGAAAACAAGATCTTGAAATAAAAATTTCATGAGATGTCCGACTAATATATTTGGGCAAAAGATGTTAATTTTTTGTTATAGTTTTATTCATTTTTATTAACTATAATTTTTTTTTACAGGAATATTTACCGTTCTACAGTCTTATCCAACATCCTTCTATAATGGTTGTCCCTTTTCATCCAGTGTCGGATTTAATTACGGTTGATAGAAAAGAAATTGTAAGTATTTTTTTCTTTATTTTCTTTTTGTTTTACGAACTTGCTCAAAATTCTTCATCAATAATATATATTTTAGACTTTGATATGTATTAATATTGTATTCATTCTAAAATATATGGAGTTTGTGAAAAACTATAATATGAAACGAGTATATTGGAATAATTAGGATTTGGTATAAAATTGAAGTAAACTGTCTAGTCTATAAATATGATGAAACTTTGAAGCGGCATTTTTAAATCAGCCAGTTGGTGCGTTGGCGCGGGAACTGGATATGGAATACGCTTGCAATTTCTTTGTAATTATTGCGTCTAATCACAATGCTATGCCATTTGTTGTTTATCTTCATAATAAACTATATTAGATTGAAAATGAAAAATTCATTAAACCCTTTTCACTTAATAAATTTGGGTAAAGAATTTATTAAAATTCTAACAAGTTGTTTGTTTTATTTTCTGTGAAATTGTATTTTATCCTATACAATCAGTTGCCGGAAGATGTAGCACCAATAATGGTTATCCCAATATCTTGGAATAGCGCTACACAAAATTCTAAATCTAAGTTCTTATCGAACAAAAATGTAAAAGCTTTAAAAGAATTGACATTAATTAGGGTTTTACATACCATGTCATATTGTAATATGATTTTTGTTAATAAATCATTTTACCTTTCTTGTGAGTTGAGATAAGAAAAGGAACTCATGAAGTTGGACAATCTTTTCCATTAGCATTGTCTTTTGAAGAGCGAAAACAAAATTGGTATATTCATCAAATACCACGAACCAATGGAAGCAAAATTGATTTGGTAACAATACACTCAATTTATTATTAATAGAATTCATAGAGTTTTTTTTTAGTCAATAATTACTACTACATTTTATAATTATGGTTAACTTCCCTAGTTAGCTAGTATAATGACAAGTACTTTGATTCATTGTTTTATTGTTTATTTCCAAATCAAAATAAACATCTATATGTGTTTCAATGCATTTTTAGAAATTAGATCGATTGATGATTAACGATTAAGTATTATCTACGACACCATGTCTACGTTAGATACTTGCTATTTCATATTTTTTTTAACTAAAATTCGTACATTTACATTTGAATTTCAGTTCTATGTGCATCATACAACGAACATACAATTTAGATCTCTTACGAAAGTATATGAGTTTATTGTCCATGGGCTTACTCCATCATTTGCCAAAAGTAAAAAACTGGAAGCACCAGAGAAAAAAGTTAAGGTATTTATATATACATACATATATATATATATATATATGTGTGTGTGTGTGTATTTGCGTGATTTAATTGATCATATTTAAATCTAATTAATTATCTTAAATTTTGAACTCCATGTCATCAACTTCTCATGGACATAGAGGCGATAAGTTGATCAGAGAAGTACTAGTAGGTTTATTTGATTATACCATGAATGAAGTTTTCCGATTTGAAACCTCTCCAACGAAAAGTTCTCAGAACAACTCAGACACGAGTTCATCCAGTCACGGTATGATATGTGAATGACAACATTAAAGATTAATTTTTGAATAATATTAATTTTATATGAAAATTCAGTTAATTATGTTGTACCACTCAAATTACAATGACTATGTAATAATCAATATATGCATTTACTTTTGGTACTTCCATTGATATTTTTATGAAAATGTGCAATAGTAATGCAAATTATATCCGAATTTTCGAATTTGGGGTATACTTGCGTTGTTTGTATATATCAGAAATCAGTTGATTCACCAAAGTTGTAAGAACATATCCATCAAAAGAGATTTTAGTCAACCATTTCTCAAATTTGAAGAATATGCGGGTTTCTAAATGCCATAGTTATTCACTTTTTTAATTCAAAGTGTTAAATTTATGTCTTTATTATAAATAGTATATATAATTTATATATAACATTTGTTTATTAAAATAATAAAATATATAAATTGTTTTAATTTTTTTATTAAAAGATATTTAAATTGTTACATGACATTCTTTTTAAAATTAAAATGTATGTTTTCATGTGTATAATTTAATTAAATATTGTTTGTAATTTTTTATTAATAAATATTAATAAAGATCATATAAAGACTTTGAAAAATTCATTTGTGTACTATATAAATATGGTATAAAAACTAAAAATTGACGCTACCTTTACTTGATTTGACAATGTGATGTGGTCGTTGTGCATACTCTAATATTCTCCTTCATGTATTTGTATTATGATTTATACAGGGAACATAAAAAGAAAGAAAAATGAGGAATTGCCAACCCATAGTGGAGAAGAGCAAGTATTTAAGGATCCTACAAATAACCATTTAATGTATGTTCTTAATGACTTTGAGCCTAAAATATAAGTTCGATGAGACACTAGATATATTACAATACTAGATTGTTCTAAACCTTTTAATAATTTTATTTTGGTAATGTATGACTAATAATACTCTCTAGTTTTTACATAGTGCACCGAAATTAGTCTTATTTGGCCTTGAAGAAGCTCTTAGTAGGGGCCCAATTTAAGTTCTTTGCCTTGGAATTCTACTGTCGCGGTAGTAGGTAGGTTCCTCATTTTTTTTTTTTTTTTTTGAAAATCTCTTTTAAAGTTTATGATATAGGATTAGTTTAGATCGGATTCAATCACATTCGGACCTATTCATAAAAAAACTTGAATATAATTCACTTTGTGTGCACTAATTCATCTCTATCAATGGAGCTCTGATTATCAAGATTGATATGGCAAAGGCTTATGATAGGGTTGAATGGAATCTTTCGATCGAGATTCATAGATGCTTTGGACATAGAGATTTATTTTGTTTCTCATCTTATGTATGCAGATGATTTACTTGTGTTATGGTGGATAATTATATCATGGATTGTTAAATCACCAATGAAAGCTGGTCTGGTTTGAGATTAACTGCCCTAAATCTTCCATTCATCTAATAAAAATGTTACAAAACTCCAAACAAAGCCGCGTGTAGACAAAACAGTTAATTAAAATAAAGGAATGAAAAAAAGTAGGAAAGAGTAAAACTTCATCCCAAGCTTCCATGTTAAAAGTTACAATTTGACTGTTAAAATCTTAAAAATGAATTGTCGAAATCCTATAATCCACAATTAAGAAATGAAATTTCAAATTCAGAAACAAGATTGTATTACTCTATTTTTTATGCACATGATAATTTGTTATCCAATTGCATTTAACTCCATTATTTTAATAGAGTTAATTAATACCTCTCTGGTTTCCATGATTTATCGAGCAGTGGAAGAACTATTGATATACCACCATTAATATTATCAAAAAATTTACTAGCCATACCTTTAGCTTGAACATGATTCGAGAGGGAATCAAGAAATCTTTATCACATTCTTCAACTCTGAGACATTTAAATCACGTTGATCATGACGGGTCTGAATATGCAATTTTAGGGAAAGAAAAATTGCATATTGTAAAAATATTATTATTGGCTCATATATCTTATTTGAGTGAAAATTTGTGGTACATATCATGTAATCATTTCACCATTATATGTTATCCGAAGAGTAGTTAAATTACAGTCTTTCAATTTTTTTTCCAAAGGAGTAATCTTATTTATATAATTTATATTCAAATTTATTGGTATAATCACGAGACAGATAACCGTTTAAAGAATTGAATGACAAGAATGGATCGAAATTACCCAAAATATTTTAATTAATATGGAAAGAATTTTTTTGACAAATATAGATAATTTCTTTTATTATATTAAACTAAATAAGATTCACTTAATAAATTTGGGTAAAGAATTTATTAAGATTCTAACAAGTTGTTTGTTTTATTTTCATTAAAATTGTGTTTTATCCTATACAATATGTTGTCGGAAGATGTAGCACCAATAATGGTTATCCCAATAACTTCGAATAGCGCTACACAAAACTCTAAATCTAAGTTCTTATCGAACAAAAATGTAAAATCATTAAAAGAATTGACATTAATTAGGGTTTTACATATCATGCCATATTGTAATATGATTTTTGTAAATAAATCATTTTACCTTTCTTGTGAGTTCAGGTAAGAAAAGGAACTCATGAAGTTGGACAATCTTTGCCATTAACATTGGCTCTTGAAGAGCGAAAACAAAATTTGCATATTCGTCCAATACCACGAACGAACGGATGCAAAGTTGGTTTGGTAACAATACACTCTATTTATTATTAATAGAATTCATAGAGTTCTTTTTTAGTCAATAATTACTACTATATTTTATAATTATGGTTAACTTCCCTAGTTAGCTAGTATAATGACAAGTACATTGATTCAAAGTTTTATTGTTTATTTCCAAATCAAAATAAACATAAATATGTGTTTCAATGCATTTTAAGAAATTATATCGATTGATGATTAACGATTAAGTATTATGTACGACACCATGTCTACGTTAGATACTTGGTACTTCATATTTTTTTTCACTAAAACTTGTACATTTACATTTGAATTTCAGTTCTATGTGCATCATACAACGGACATACAATTTAGATCTCTTACGAAAGTATATGAGTTTATTGTCCATGGGCTTACTCCATCATCTGCCAAAAGTAAAAATCTGGAAGCATCAGAGAAAAAGTTAAGGTATTTATATATGCATACATATATGTGTGTGTGTGTATTTGCGTGATTTGATTGGTCATATTTAAATCTAATTAATTATCTTAAATTTTGAACTCCCAATCATCTACCTCTCATGGACTTAGAGGCGGTAAGTTGATCAGAGAAGTACTAGTGGGTTTATTTGATTATAACATGAATGATGTTTTCCGATTTGAAACCTCTCCAACGGAAAGTTCTCAGAACAACTCAGACACGAGTTCATCCTGTCAAGGTATGATATGTGAATAACAAACAATAAAGATTAATTTTGTATAATATTAATTTTATATGAAAATTCAGTTAATTATGTTGTACCCCTCAAATTACAATGACTATGTAATAATCATCAGTCACCTCTTCTTCTATTTCAAACAACTCTTCATCATCTTCATCGTCCACTTCATCATTATCATCATCAGCAGCAGCAGCCAGAAGATTTTTCTGAGCAGCTTCCATTTTTCTAAGTTTTTCTGCCTCAGCTGCTTCAGCTTCCTCAGGCTTCTTCTTGATGTGTTCTTAGTTCTGTTTCTTCATCTCAGGATCTAGTTGCTCTTCTGATGGGTCCTTAGTTGCAGCCAATTCTTATTAGACATGACTGGTTCCTTAGGTTCTTTTTCTTCCTGATCGGCAACTTCGGCATCTGCTTCTTTTGCATCAGCAACATTTTCTTCAGCAGCTTCCGCATTCTTTATAGCTTGAGCCTTCTCTTCAGTTTCCTTGACTGGTTCAAGTACTGACTCTATTTACTTCTCATCAGTAGCCTTTTCAACAGCAGAGTCTTCAGGTACGTGATCAGTTTCAGGTTCTGGAGCGGCTTCTCCTTTTTCAGAAACTATCTTCTCTTCCCCCTTTTTGTCATCATCCACAGGGAGAGAATCAGTAACTTGTAGATTTACAGCAGTGCAGATCATTTTTATGTTCGCATCCAAGTTATCCAGCTTTGATGATAGTTGACAAGTGTTGATCCTTGATTGTTGGTCTGATCATTCAAATAGTCCATGTTCAGTTGCAGAGTATCAACTTCATTATTGGCCTTTGATGCAATCCCATCCAAGTGTGCTGGCCATTCCTGTTTGAGTTCCATTTCAGCATCAGCAAGCTTGGTGATGGATCTGATGGCGTTTGCAATATCATCTTCATTACATTTAAGAGCTGTATGAAGATGATTCATATCAGCCTTCACGTCTTCAATGTTTCCATTCATGCCATTCAGACATTAGATCAGTTGAAGAGAGTTGTCAGCAAGCAGATTATCAGCAACATCCTTGATGTTTTCCACCAATAATCTCCTGTTTTCTTCTTGAATCTGGTGGTTTTCCTCCTTCATTTCCTTCATCTCCGTTGTCAGCTTTCCAATTCTGTCATCCAAGGTCTGTTCCAGCAGCAGCTGAATAGACTCCATCAGACTTGAATGTTTTTCTGCTTTTGGAATGGATGACGAAGCTGATAGCTCAACTTGGTAGACTTCAATATCTGCTAAGTTTTCTTCAGTCTTTTCTTCACTTTGTGTAGACTTAGCAGGCTCATGAATAGTTGGATGAACAACAATTGTGCCAGCTTGTACTTGAGCATCTTCTTGAGCCTTTCCTTCATCAGGCTTGGCAGCAACTTGTTGAACAGTTGACTGTTCCTCTACCTTAACAGTTTCAGGCATTCCATCACCAGATATTTTAGAAGTTTGATGGATTACCTGGGTGATTTTAGGCAAGAAATTCTGAGTAGGTACCTTAATCACTTCCTCTCTGTAATCTCTGACTTCAGCACCAAAAGTAATCTGCTGAACACTAGGCAGTGAAGGCAGATCACTTGGAGAACCTTTGAAGTATCTTGAACGTTCAGACCATTTCTCCAAGGCCTGATAGACAGCAATCTTGACAGCCCTTTGAATAGGGTCATCACTTTTTCTCCTCTTAGCAGGCAGGGACTTCTCAATCTTCTTTGCCTCCTTATAGACAATTCCTCTTTTGAGGTTGTGGAAGACATCCCTAATGTGATCAGGATCTAAAGCTTGTGGGATTGAATCAGTTTGAATGATGATTTAACCGGATTTCGTCGGGTTAATTGAGTATCAGTGAATTAGTGATATCGGGGGTTTGCGATACTTTTATATTTATTGTATAGGGCTCTGTTACTTTATTCCGGATGGATCGGTTACAAAGAAAAAGCAATATTCAAGAACAAGAAGTAAAAACCACAAAACAAAGCTAAGAACACACCTATATGAGGATTAAAGCTCTTGTAATGATATTGAATATTATTGAATTGTGCTGTTGTAAGCAATATTGAATCCTGTCTTCTTAGAGTTCAGGAATTTCGTAGTTGTCTCATACAATAATTAACTAGGTATTTATATAATGCTAAACCTAGCTTTACAAGGAAACATAGTCCTAATAGAACTCGGCCCAGATATCCTTCTTGAGTCCGGAGTATAATCTTCTATCGAAGCGAGAGGCACTTGGCAAGGTTTGTAAGAGGATCCCGATCTGTTTGGATTGGTCGAATCGATCTTATAATCTTCGTTCGATCTGATTAGTATGTAGGGTGCGAAATAGCCCCCATCAGTACTCCCTCACTTCTTCGAGCGTATAGATAATAGAAGCTCGTAGAAGTAGATAGATCTTTACGACTATTTCTTTTCTATGAATGGAGCCTCGTTAAAAACCTTACTTAAGAAAAAACCCTGTGGGAAAAAATCTTAAATAAGGAAAAGAGTGCTACATATCATAGATAGTCGTTTTCTCCGTCAAATTATGGATCGCCACGCGTCTATTCAAGAGGCTTTTTGTATCCTTCCGTTTTTGGCGGGAATTTGAGTAGCCACAATAAGTTCGAAACGTCTTTTCTCATTTCGTTATAAATAGGTGACTTTCGAGTTTGTCATTTCTCTTTTATATTTGCTCTCAGATCGTAGTTATTTTCTAGCTTGGTCGTTCGTCATATAGAATTTTTCCTTTGATCGACTTATATTCTCTTGGAAAAACAATGGCTTTTTTAAGAAAATCTTCTTCTTCCACGAGGGAGAATATTCCTCCTAACAGCGAGGAGGAGTTGCGCTCTAATCTCTCGGGTGAACAATCTTCCGTTCCTGAATTTGTTGTTCCGGCGGCGGACACTTTTAAGGTGAAGATCCTTTCAGACACAGAGGTTGCTGCCCGAGCGAAAAAGGGCAAAGGCACTGCTCCTCAGGTTTCTGAACCAATTGAGGACCTGGCTTGCGCTTATACAGTGGACACCTTTCCGGAGGTGGTGAGTAACTATGCACAATATTTTCCGGAGGGTTCTGAAATAATTCTCCCTTCCCCCACTGATCGGGTCACTTCTCCACCGGAGGGATGTCGAGCCTTTTATACGGCTCACTTTAATAGCGGACTGCGTCTTCCTTTGTCTCCCCTCTTTCTCGAAGTTCTGAAAACTTTCAGTGTGTGCTTGACACAGCTGGTTCCAAACTCTGTAGCTTTCGTGGTTTGTTTTTCCGTTTTGATGATCGCAAAGGGGTTTAAACCTTCTTTCCGTAATTTTACGCAACTTTTCCGCTTTAATATTTCTAGTTCTTCGAATCGTGGATATTTCTTCGCTAGTCAGCGGCCTAGCCGAGCAATCTTTGATGCCCCTGTTTCTAGTAATCCTTCGTGGAAATCTCATTTCTTCTTTGTTCATCCTCCGTCTAGTCTTCGTTTGGCGGACGGTTCGAGCATGCCTTTTTTATGGGACCATGGTTCTACTTGGATTCCTGGAGGTCGCTTAGCGACTGGTGAATTTGTTCCAGACGATGCTCAGTTTATCGGTGAAATCCCGACTATGCGTGCCAATAAATACCAAAGTGCCCTTCTCATTGGGGAGACTTTCCTTCGCAAAGCGGGATTGAGTACTCATAGTTTTCCTATCAATTCTTCATTAGAATCATTGAGTAAGCATTTCAGTCTAGCTTGCTGTTTTTTGTAAACAATGTCTTCTATATGGAAAAACTAACTTTTGTTCCTTTTTTAGCTGATATGGTAGAAAATTCTCGAGTTTCTTCTAAAGGAAAAATGGTGCTGTCGAAATCTTCCAAATCAGTAGAGAATAATCCTATTGAGCAGAGGGCGTCTCGAAAAAGGAAACTGGAGTTGAGTCATGAGTCCGAGGAGGTCGGAGAGGAGTCTCCGAACTCCTCCCCAGATGCTCCTGTTCGTCAAGGGACTGGACCTGGTTATCCCCCCCTGCAGCTTAGGTCATCCTTGGGAATTCGCGGATGTCGTAGTTGGTCGATGCCTCATCCCAGCGATAACCCGGTAGGGAGAAAAAGGAGCTATTATGGTCGTTCTGGCGATGATCTTTCTTTACTGGGCGACAATCATCCGAAGCCTACTTTGGTCGAAATGATTGAAGATCATTTAGAGGGGAGGAGAGCTGCAGGTTACTCTGAGAAGGATTCTCTTATTCATGACGATAGTGAGAACGCGGTTGATAAAGCGACGCGCGTTCTTTTGTCTGGCGTTTTTACCCGGGATCTAAACAAGCTCCTTCATAAGGATCCTCTGGAAAAGTTCCAGCGGGCTTCTCTTTATGCTGAAAAGGTGAGATCTTTTTCTTTCTTATTATTCTAATGAAGTGACCTTTTAGGATTTCCTTAATTTGCTAATTCGTTTCTTTCTGACCCCTTTGTTATTTCAGGTTAACACCTGTCTGACATCATACGCCTATGAAAATTCTCTCTGGAAACAACAATGTGAGTTTTTGGAGGAGAAGCATAAAGCTTTATTGCGTAAGTCTTCTGGTTCGGAGATCGGTCCCTCAACGTCTTCCTCTGTTCCTGTCGTAGAGACTCGTGCTACCGGGACCGAAGATCAAGAGATGATAGATAGGGTGATAGAGGTTTCTCGTGCTCAAGAGCAGGCCAATCAAATGGCTAGAAAATTAGAAGAATTGCAGTTACAGAGCACAACTCGCATTAGTGAGCTTGAATCTCAAGTATCACACCTTGAAGCTTCTTTAGGGGAGTATGAAAATGATGTCCCACTTAGGCAACGAGATCGATATGTTAGGAAATCTGACGAACAAGTTGTTCGTGAATTCCTCAACTCTCCTGTACATACGGCGTTGGTGTACCGGATGGTCGGTCCTCTTCTTGAGAATACTTTTAAAAAATCGATTCATCAACTGGTCGCTTTGGAGATGATCGACGATCGTCGGAAGGAGTATTTTAAGGCAGCTCATATCCGGTTGAATCGTTATGGCGAGCTTTATTCTTCCTCCGAAGTTCCAGATGTCGTATATCAAGGTTTTCCACTGGCTCATCTTGTCGAAGAATTTGGGAATCCATTGCCGATTCCTCCTTCTGATGTTAATGATGAGCTCGATGACACTTTTATCGATCCAGAGGATGAAGAAGAAGAAGAAAACGACGTATGCATGACTGAGGACGTCGGTAGCGAACAGAAGATTCCGGATAGCGATCAGGCTTCTAGAAATAGTGATTCACTTTTGAAATAATCTTTGTAATTATTTCCTCGTAGATTTTAACTGTAACTTTAGCTTATTTTGTACGTTAAACGCTTCGTATTCTGACAGTCGTGTCTTTTCACTTTTGCCGTAATAATTCAGACAAGTCATTTAATTTGCCGTAATCATTATGTGTGTGTCTTTTCGAATTCCAGCATTTGCTCCAAGGTCAGTTTTCCTGTTTCGCGCCCTTTCTTTAGGTCTGTCGCGTCCTTTCGTGTAGTATAAATACGAAAGGTAAAAATTGGACTTGTTTTTTACTGCTATACTCCTCTCTTAACAGAATACTCTTTCTTTAGCTAGTCGATAAACTTTCTCGATATTAATTTGTATTTTTCTATAGTCCGATCATGAGTAACCTTTTTGGTAATACTTCGAAGCGACGTTCTCGTGAGGGCGCTAGAGATAATAGATCTAAAAAATCTCGAAGAGATGGGCCGTCGATAGAGCCTCCTCGTTCGTCCCCAACAATTAGGTCGGAGATCGATACTCGTTGTATTGTCTCTGAACCTCTTTCCGTGGTAAACTCGTCGTTTTCAGAACCAATCTTTTCTTCTTCCACTCAGGAAGGAAACATGCCTTCCCCTGGTCGATTACCTTTTGGGGATATGTCCAACGAAGAACCGGCTTATAATATAGCTGTTAGTTCCAACACTTCTTCTTTTGAGCACGTTTTTCACGGAGGGGATTTTGCTGTTTCCCTTCCTTTGTCTACTTCTTCTGCTCCCATTGTAAGCGGGGGGCAAGCTGGTGATAGCTTTTTTGTCAATCCTTCTACGACACAACCTATTGTGCAGGATTGTCCTGAATTTTTGTTTCATGATACCACCGTGATGACTACTTCTTTTGAATCTGGAGGACCTTCTCAAGGTCGGATGGGCTCGAGGTCTGGTCGTCGAACCGTAATTTCTGCTTCGGGCAAAGAAACCTCCGTTAGCCCCGACGGGAGGGAATCTCCTCGTCAACTGGATAATCGATGCGTCTATGAGCAAGTTAATGACATTCTTTTGTCGGAGACTCCACGTTCTGACGGTATCCCTTTAACTAGTGAACTGCCTGGTTCTGTTGAACCTGATGCCTTGTCATGGGAATTAGGCATGAGTACTATTTTGCCCGGTGAGTTGAGGAAGCTCGAAGGTACTTCCAATGTTCGTCTTGTTCAATCTATGGTGAAAATATGTGAGCAGGTAAACATTTTTTGAATACTTTTTTCCTGTTCTTTGTTTTGAATTCCTTGTAGTACGGCGGTTTTTCTCATTCTTTCTACTTTTAGGGCAAATATTTTGCACTCCAGCTGGGTGTGCAAAATGACGAACTGTGGAATAGTCGGAGAGCTCTTCAGGGTCAGTTGGAGTCCGAAAAAGCTAAAAACAAGGGTTTGGAGCTGCAGCTGCAACTTGATAAAGATGCGCTCCAAAAATTGGAGGCCGAAAAAGTTGTCCTTGAAAAAGAGAAAAATGATTTAATTCAGGCTGCTGCCCTTGCAGAGGAGTCTCAACGGCGGTCCTATGAGGAAGGGTATGACGCTGGTTATCTGAAGCGTCAAGAGGAGTTGATGGCGTTTGCTGGCAATTTGACTCCTCGGAGAACTGTTTCTAGTAGTCGGCCTATTGACCGGACAGCAAGAAGCTTCTCGGCCGCCCACTTTAGCCTTAAACTAAACTTTGGCTTCAGCTTCAACCTTGGCACCTGGTTGAACGTAGGGAAGGGGGACCTGGATCACCCTTAGTAGTGTCATTGGCGCGGAAGGAGATAGAGAGCAGCTTTGTCTTAAGCATAGAGCTGGGTGAAGCTTATACGCAGGAATCGGCCATTCAGGGTACCCACCCCTTTATGAGCAGCAATCCTGGAAGGAAGGCGGTCTTTCTTTCTTTGTGGAAGGGAAGCTTGACTAAAAAGATGCTTAGTGGGGGAAAGAGATTCGAAGGTTCAGAGATGGACTAGAGTTAACAATAAGCCGATAAAGATTAACCTTTTTATTTGAGCCTAACAAAAATCCTATTAGGTTATATGGGTTTATTAAGGAAGAAGAGATAATTCATCATTCATTTTGGATTGGATCATCCAGGTTGCACCTTAGCAGATCTTAAGTCTATACACGAAGAGATTTTGGCATGGGATTGTAAAAATACAAAAAAGCTTTATACATTACTCGAGAAGCACAAACGCAACCTTGACCCCTAACTGAATAAAATGGTACCCGCTCCTCTATCTATAGTGGTCTACTAGAGTAAATTCCATCTTGGCTATGCGCATTTCCCCTCACTCTCCTTTCCCTAATATGAACCTTGAGTCATCAAAGCCTTTCTGACTCGGCCTGGCCCGGTCGCCCTACGCGACTGGCCCTTCAAAAGGCGAAACTCTCGTCGTAGTTTGGCGACCTATCTTCAGTAGGGGCCTTTAGTCTTTTGATTAGAGTAGGGGTCGCGAGAGAGCAGAGCGTACCGCCCTGCCATAGTCACGAGTCTCTTTATATTCGCGACTCTTGTCATAGTCAACAAGGTTGAAACTTCCAGGAAAAAACTTCGAATTGGGGGTTGAGGAGAAGCGTACTGCTGACAGAACGGATGAAGGACAGGGGGAAAGCAAATAAGGTGTAGTGACTATTCTTCTGCCTTCACTATTTCGCGGGAAGCATTCTATGAAGAAGGTAAGCCCCCTGGCTCTGTGTTTTCACATCGAGAATTATTTGCAGATGAAGAGATGTCAAAGGGGCTTCTTACTTCCCAAACAGATCCTCCTACATCTATATATAAACGCTGGTTTATCAAGAATACACAAGAAAAGCACTTCGAATTGTTGATTAATCGTCAGAGACGACTTTGTCTCCCCGGAAGAAGAATAGCCCCGCTCTCTAGCCGACTGATCCCCTTGATCATATAACTGGGAGGGAACGTGTCACATTAGAGGTGAACGATCAGAGGTGTCCTCTAATCACCACGATGAGACTGGTCCCTCTTTTAGTAAACTCAGCTATGAATATTCATGAAGAAATGAATGCCGGGCTCTTTCTTTCACTGCTAACCCCAAGAAGTTTCTTAATGCTGATACTTTTTGTTTCGTCGAGCCCCGAGCTTGTGGTCCTCCTTTGAGTGTGGATTCAATTGGATGAATCTGTCAAGTCAAGGAAAACGTACGTAGCAGCAAGGATGGTGCATCGCCTATTTCTCGTTCTCGCTCGGGAGCCAAAACGAACACGCCTGCTACCTACTGTACTGGACCTTCGACCAGGCATTCTACCTTTGTCGAATCGGAACCAAGCATTGCGACAGTTGAGCGGCTGTAAAGCTCTTTCATCGAGTGCGCGATCATGACAAGACTCGAGGAAGAAGCCCCGGCTAACTCATTTTACAAAGGAATGCTTGAAAAAGGGCAATCGAACCGAGTGTCAGACAAAGAAAAACAAAAGAAGCAAGGTAAAAATAAGAAGGACTGCATAGAGAAACCTGCGTACTTGAGGAGATAATGGTCGAAGGATATTCATGATATTAGGTTGATTCGTTTTTGGGTCCCCCTTTCTCGCGTAAAAGCGATCAGAATTCGAACACGCCGCGTTTTACTGGGAAGACTCGTTTATAATTTTAGACTTAGGTTTTTAGTACCAAAAAAGTCTTTTTCTTGTTTGTAAAAGTATCGAGGAGTGTTTATTGAGCGGATCAATGTATACTCGACTCGTTTTTACTTTTAGACTTTAGGTTTTTAGTACCAAAAAGTCTTTTTCTCGTTTGTAAAAGTATCGAGGAGTGTTTATTGAGCGGATCAATGTATACTCGACTCGTTTTTAATTTTAGACTTTAGGTTTTTAGTACCAAGAAGTCTTTTTCTCGTTTGTAAAAGTATCGAGGAGTGTTTATTGAGCGGATCAATGTATACTCGACTCGTTTTTAATTTTAGACTTTAGGTTTTTAGTACCAAGAAGTCTTTTTCTCGTTTGTAAAAGTATCGAGGAGTGTTTATTGAGCGGATCAATGTATACTCGACTCGTTTTTAATTTTAGACTTTAGGTTTTTAACCCAAAAAGTCTTTTTGATCGTTGAAGATATATCGAGGAGTTTTTATCGAGCGGATCGATGTTTACTCGACTCTTTTTTATTAGACTTAGGTTCTTAACCCAAAAGCCTTTTAATCGTTTAAATATGGGCGAGGAGTTTGTATTGAGCGGATCAATGTATACTCGACTCGCTTTTGAATATATCGAGGAGTTTTTATCGAGCGGATCGATGTTTACTCAACTCATCTGTAATTTAGACTTAGGTACGTCACCAAAAAGTCCTTTTTGTCGTTGATATAAATCGAGGAGTGTTTATTGAGCGGATCAATGTATACTCGACTCGTTTCTTTCTAATTTTTATCAATATGATAATGTAATTCCAAGGAGCGTTAACCGAAATAATCGATGTATAGAAAATGCTAAAAATCTTTACTAATTGAACTGTAGGCTAAGGCCTTTGTTACAAGGATTAAAACTTGATAAAGTAAAATAAAACAATGCAGTATAATCTGCTAAAATTTATTTACCATAGTATTTCCTAAGGTTGACCGCATTCCAGGTTCTTGGTAAGGCTGTTCCATCCAAGTGTGCAATTTTGTATGAACCTTTCTTTCCTACGCCAATGACGACGTAGGGTCCATCCCAATTTTGTTGTAACTTTCCCACATGCTTGGATACTTCTACCTTTTTCAAGACCAAGTCTCCTTCTTTGAAAGTTCGGATGCGAACTTTTTGATTGTATGCTTTCTCCATATTTGCTTTAGTGACTTGTAGGCGTACAGCAGCTTTATCTCTTAAAGCTTCTGTTAAATCAATGTCATTTTCTCTCGCTTTTTCATTTTCTTGATCGTCGAACATCTCTATTCTTGGCGTTGGGATTAGGGTTTCAACAGGAATAACAGCCTCCGACCCATACACCAAGCTGAATGGTGTTTCCCCGGTTGAGCTTCTTACTGTAGTTCGATTAGCCCATAGTACTCCTGGAAGTTCATCGAGCCATCTTCCTTTGGCCGAGCCTAATCTTTTTTCCAAAGATTTTATTATTTCTCGGTTTGCTACTTCGGTTTGTCCGTTCGCTCTTGGATGTCCGACCGAAGTGAAATTTTGTTGAATTCCCAGTTTCGAACACCATTCTATTACTTGTTTTCCCGCAAATTGGGTTCCATTATCTGAAATTAGGATCCTTGGGATGCCAAATCGGCAAACTATGAACTTCCATAGGAAGTTGATCACTTGAAATTGAGTTATTCGTGCGAGTGCAATGCATTCTATCCATTTGCTGAAATATTCTACAGCGACCAGGACGTAAGCTTTTTTGGATCTGGCCGCTGGAAAAGGCCCCACAATGTCCATTCCCCATTGATCGAAGGGCCAACATACTTGAATTGGATGCATGTTTTCTGCTGGTTGATGACATATGTTAGCATGGATCTGGCAGTGATGACATTCTTGGACATATAGAGTGGCATCTTTATTGATGGTAGGCCAATAGTAACCAGTCCTGAGACATTTTAAGGCCAATGCCCTTGATCCGCTGTGATTTCCTGCGTCTCCTTCATGTATTTCTCGCAGTATATCGGCGGTTTGTGACTCAGGGATGCATTTCAGGAGAATTCCTGATACCGACCTTCGGTAGAGTTTTCCTTTTACAAGCGTATATTTTGGGGCTCGATATTTTACTTTTCGAGCTGCATTCTGATCAGATGGTAGTTTTCCTTCACGAAGATAGTCTATCATTGGGGTCATCCAATTTTCTTCGACTTCATCTATTTCCATTATATCGACTGCCGGTGTTTCATCGATATCGACTGCCGGTGTAGAAGATATCAACCAATTGATCACCCGTTCGGTTTTTCCGTCGTGGGCTCCTGTGAATTTAGATAGTTGATCGGCCCATCTGTTTTCCGAACGTGGGATGTTCTGTATGTCGAAATTTTCAAACTTCTCGGCTAATGTTTTTACTTTGGCGAGGTATTTTACCATATTGAATTCCTTAGCTTCGTATAGGCCTCTTATTTGTCTTTGTACTAACTCTGAGTCGGTTAACACTTTAAGCCTTTTAATGTTAGCTTTGATCGCCATTTCCATTCCTGCGATTAACGCTTCATATTCAGCTTCGTTGTTTGTTACAACGAAGTCCAATGTTATCGCGTAATTCAAATCTTCCTTATTTGGTCCGGTGAAGTTGATTCCGGCGCCTCCTCCTTCTCGGCATGAAGCACCATCGACATGCATCAACCAAGTTTGATCTTCTATAATCAAGACATCGTCGTTGAGGCTGCTCGATGATTCAGTAGTCTGTGTTGGTGTTTCTAATATAAAATCGGCTAACACTTGGGCCTTGATGGCAATCCTTGGTTTGTAGTCTACATCGAACTGGCTGAGTTCGATGGCCCATTTGATCAACCTTCCGGAGGCTTCAGGTTTTGCTAGAACTTGCCTTAGCGGCTGATTCGTCAAAACGATGATTTTGTAAGTTAAGAAGTAGGGTCGGAGTTTTCATGCGGCCACTACTAAGGCCAGCGTGAATTTTTCTATTTCCAAGTAATTCTTCTCCGCCCCATGTAATAATTTGCTAAGATAATAGACGGGCTTATGCTCGGAGCCCTCTATCTTAATTAGCACTGAACTAATGGCCGTATCAGAGATGGAGATGTAGATGTACAACGGTTCCCCTTCCGTCGGTTTAGCTAACATCGGGGGCGTTGTCAAATATTCTTTGAGTTGTTCGAAGGCTCGTTCACATTCTTCGGTCCAAGCGAATTTTTTCGCTTTTCGAAGTGTTTGGAAAAAGGGCAAGCTTCTGTCCGCAGATTTTGATATGAATCTATTCAATGCTACGATTTTCCCAACTAAGCTTTGTACTTGAGAGATGGTCTTGGGAGGTTTCATTTCAGTTATGGCTCGAATTTTTTCTGGGTTGGCCTCTATACCTCGCTGATGTACCAAGTATCCTTTGGTAAGTAGCGCCGGCATTCCTCAATCCGAATGGCATTACAATAAAACAGTATACTCCCTGTTCGGTTATGAACGCGGTCTTCTCTTGATCCCGCTCGTCCATGTATATTTGGTAGAATCCTTGGAAGGCGTCCATCATGCTGAATATCGCGAAGCCAGCAGTCGAGTCGACCAATAAGTCAATCCTTGGGAGAGGGTATGGGTCGCGTGGACATAACTTGTTAAGGTCGGTGAAATCATTACACATTCTCCATTTGTTGTCCTTTTTATCCCCTTTTGCTACTAGTACAACATTACATAGCCATTACCGGTCCATGATTTCTTTTCTTCTGTCTAGCGGGTTTCGCCGAAGGGTCGATTTTTAGGGTATGCTTGATTATCCGAGGATCAATTCCTTCAATCTCATTCGCGCTCCAGGCGAAGACGTCAACATTATTTCTTAGGAATTCGATTAACATTATTTCTCCTTCTCTGCTCAATTCTGTACCTATTCTTGTCGTTTTGGACGAGTCGCCTTTTACTAGAATTATATCTTTATGTTCTGGGGGTTTCAAGGATAAGTCTAGCGGTTCTTTCCCCTTTTTATCTAACCGATCAGTAATAGGAATTTCAACCTCATTTCTAATGAGATCGTCTTCGATCTTTCTCTTGCTTAGAGTAATTGACTTAGGGTGTTCTTTCAAAGTTAACGATGTGCTGTAGCAATTCCACGCCATACAGTGGTCGTTCGTTATTTCTCCGATGCCCATATCGGTCGGAAACTTTATCTTCTGATGATAGGTAGAGACTACAGCTCGGAAAAGGTTAAGGGCTGGTCGCCCTAATATAGCGTTATAAGCGAAGGGTGTTTCCACTACTAGGAATTTTATCAACTTCACTGTCCTAAGTGGTTTCTTCCCAAGTGACACACTTAAAGATATTGTTCCGCTGGGGATAATCTCGGACCCTCCAAAGCCTACTAACGGCGTAGCTACTTTTTGTAGGTTTATTTGTCCCAAGTTCATTTGGGCTAAAACCTCCCGGGAGATGATATTTGCCGAGCTTCCATTATCAATTAGGATTCTTCTTACATTATAATTCGCTATCTCTAATGATACTACCATAGGAAAATCGGGGTTATCTTCTTTTGTGTCCCAAATGATGTTTTTAGGTACTTCGCCTTCGTTGAAGCTGATCGGCTGGTGATTTGTCGGCCTGTTTTCCAGAGTCCATATTTCTTTTGGATATTTAGAATTTCGAATTATGGATCGGGCTGTCCTTCGTCGTGCATTACGACTATCTCCACCCGCGGGTCCCCCGGATATTGTATGGATAGTCCCATTGATCTGGTCCTGATTTAACTCCTGAGTAGGTCGACGTTCGGGCGACCTTCGATGAGAACTTCTCCTTCGATTACCGTTCCGAGGGCTTCTACTTCTTTCCCTTTTGCGATTATCTTGGTCTATGTATTCGTCTAGTTTTCCTTGCTCGATCAGTTTTTCGACTTCTCTCTTAAGGTGAAAACAATTTTCCGTTAGATGTCCATGTGCCCTGTGGTACTTACAGTATTGATCATAGTTTCTAGACCCCGGTCTGGGCTGAGCGATTTTCCTTGCCTCGGGAATCCAGTTATTTCTTTCTAGGACTTCCAATATTTCTTCCATCGGAGCATTTAATCTTGGGTGTTCTACTTGATTCACCCTGCTTCTGATTGGTTGCTCAGGGTTTCTTGGTCTTTGGTAGTAATTAGGTTGTCTTTCTCGATCGGCTTTGCTGTATTCCAGTCGCTGGAAAACGTTACCTCTCCTGGAAGATCGCTCATAGTCTAAGGGTCTTTGAATAGGAATCTTATCATGCCGCTTGGAGCCTGAAGCTGTGAATTTGTTTTTATCCTTAAAGGAATTCATCTCTTCTTGGGTCATATACTTAGACGCCAAGCTCATGATGTCGGCGAACGTTCTTGGTTGTTTTCGATTGAGGGCATTTCCGAACTGCCTGTTTTTAGTGAGATCGAAGAGGATAGAAATTATGTAATCAATATTTGGAGAATCGATTTTGAGTAATTCTACGTTGAATCTGGCCAACCAATTTCTTAGGGATTCTCCTTCTTGTTGATGTATGGTTCCTAGGTAGCTCATCGGGAGTTTTTGTCTCTTCTGACTGGCAAACTGCTGGGTTAATTTATTGCATAATTCCCGGAAACTGAATATGGAGTTGGCAGGTTGTTTTGCGAACCAATCCAACGCTAGGCCCTCGAATGTGGTCACCATTAACTTGGCGGTGAATTCGGCAGAGTGGGCGTATAAATTCATTATGTTAGTAAAGCTAAAAATATAATCATCCGGGTCGGTGGTTCCGTCATATCGGGGTAGTCTACCTGGGACCTGTCCAATAGATTGCGCTTCTTTTATTTCTCTACAGAAGGGAGAACACGCTGCAAGGCTCTCCTGGAGTTCCGCGGTTCGGGTCCACGGGTTTTGAACAGATCGTAGGCGCTGTTCCAGTCGTTCCTGTACTATTCTCTCGATTTCTCTTTCCGAGAATCGAGCTGTTCGTGGTCGATCTGGGATAGCATCATCTATGTCATCCTCGATAGGGATTATTGTTCGTTCCTTCGATCCGCTTCGATCCGCCTGTGGCCTTCTTCGACCTGGTTTTCCTCTGGGACGATTATCGGAGGGTTTAGAATTGCGCTGCTGTGGGCTGCGCAATGAGCGTCGCTCACTTGCTGGGCTGTCTGCTTGTTGAGAGGTTTGTTCGTTTGGCCTTGGCACTCCTGGTGCAGGAGTTGTCTTGGGAGCTGTAACGTTTCGAGGAATTTGGTCTAAAACTAGCAATTCTTCTGGGGAGAGTGATTTGAAGAGCATTGCTATTTGTCTCAGCTTTTCCTGAGCGCCTGGGAGAGGAACGGGTATTTCAGGGACTTCCGGTTCTTCCTGTATTGCACCATTAAGACCTCCTTGGTGTTCCTGCTGACGGGAACGGGTATCTGGGAGATTTTCATTGGTGTTGGGAATGTCGTTATTGTTGTTGTCTTGTGGATCTTCAGATGTGTTGTGGCCGGTGGTTGTATTACTCCTCGCTCCAACGCGAGCGCTTTTCCTTGGGCGAGCCATGTGTCGATCGAATAATTAACGTAGCCCCTCGGTGGGCGCCAACTGATTTAACCGGATTTCGTCGGGTTAATTGAGTATCAGTGAATTAGTGATATCGGGGGTTTGCGATACTTTTATATTTATTGTATAGGGCTCTGTTACTTTATTCCGGATGGATCGGTTACAAAGAAAAAGCAATATTCAAGAACAAGAAGTAAAAACCACAAAACAAAGCTAAGAACACACCTATATGAGGATTAAAGCTCTTGTAATGATATTGAATATTATTGAATTGTGCTGTTGTAAGCAATATTGAATCCTGTCTTCTTAGAGTTCAGGAATTTCGTAGTTGTCTCATACAATAATTAACTAGGTATTTATATAATGCTAAACCTAGCTTTACAAGGAAACATAGTCCTAATAGAACTCGGCCCAGATATCCTTCTTGAGTCCGGAGTATAATCTTCTATCGAAGCGAGAGGCACTTGGCAAGGTTTGTAAGAGGATCCCGATCTGTTTGGATTGGTCGAATCGATCTTATAATCTTCGTTCGATCTGATTAGTATGTAGGGTGCGAAATAGCCCCCATCAAATGAAGTCTAACACCCACTTCTCTTCAGCTTCAAACTCTTCCCAAGCCTTTAGCTTCGCAACAGATTTATCAACTCTGTAAGTTCTCCATTTGTTGTATCTAGTCTTCTCTTGGACGAACAGTGTAATACCCCGTAATTTTATATAAATGCAAAATGAATTCGTAATTAAATTTTAATTTAAATAGGAAACTTAATTTATTAGGTTTGAAATGAGAATTATAAAGACTTTAGTATTTTAGTTGAACTAATATAGGACTCATTAAATTCATATGGGCCCAATTGAATAGATCATTAATAGGTGAGGATAATATGAATGTTAAAATAAAACTATGGACCTAATATGAAATTAGTAGTTGACATTAATTATAGTTGTATATATATGACTATAGATATATACTACGGTAGAAAACTCTCTCAACATTTTATTACACAAATTGAACACAAAATAGAAATCACCCAAACTAAGTCTTACACACGGCAATAAAGGGTAGGGAATAGATATGACTCTTAACTAGTTTTGCAAGGTGTCACTTGCTCCTTCACTAATTTTTCCTAATACTGTAACATTTATTCAAAAATATAGACTAACCACCTTATCAATCTTCTCCCAAAATGTTGTGCTTGTTGGACACGCAAGTACTCAGAAAAAGAGAGATAGAGAGAAAGAGAGAAGGAAACCGTGGGAGAGAGAGAGAGTGAGAACTGGGAGAGGGAGAGAAAATGCTCGGTGGTGGTGGAGTGTGTTAGGGGAGTTTCGGGTTCTCTTCTTTCACTTTATTCGGACAGAGAGTGGGAAAGAAAGAGATGAAGCAGTGGTGGTGGTACGGTGGTTGTAGTGGTTGTTGACAGCGGCGGCGGTAGTGGAAGCTACGGAGATGGTGGAAGAATAAGCAACTAAGGAGTGGGTACGGTTGGGCTCGATTTTGAGTTATATAGAATTGATTTGGGGATGATGGTAGGTTTTCGGTGGGGTACGGCGGCGGAGGAGCGGCAGCGGCGGAGGAAGAGTGACGGCGGCAGTTAGGGTTTGGGGAGGAGGAAAAAGATGAATTAGGGTTAGGGTTTGAAATGTGATATTGGGCTAAATTAATTGAGTGGAGTTTGGAGATTGGGCTTTAAGTATTTTGGGCCTTGAATGTAATTTAGTTTGGTTGGGATTGAGTGATGGGTTATGTGGTTAGATTTAGGTGGGCGAATTGGAATTGGGTCAATTTAAATGCAGGTAATTTAATTTGGGCTTTAGTATTATTAGGCCTTTGTCTTTTGGCCTATATTATTTGGATTGATTTAAATTTGTTAGTTTGGTAATAGATTTGGGGTTAAGTGTATGTGTCTTTTGGACTAAGACTGAAATTAAATTTGGACTTGAAAGTTATTTGACCGAAAACGTTTTATACTATAAGACTTTGGACTTAAATTAGTTTAAAAATAACTATTAATCATAATTATTCAAATTAATTATGTGAATTAGTTAGTGTTGGACATAAACATATAAGTATATATACATTAGTTCTACAATAGTTAATTGAGTAAGTAATTTAATGGACTCAATTGGAACTAAATTGGACTTGGAAATCATTGGGCCCTTAATTGGACATTTGAATTGCATTAAGGTTATAATTAAAGTAATTCAATTAAGTATTAATTTACAGTTATTTAACTACTAATGATTATTAGTTTAATAAGATGAATTTGTGAGATACAATATTAGGATGATGAGGTTAACGTGAATTGAATAATTCTTATAAGTTGTTTTAATTAAGATAATGATTTAATAATCAATCTTTTCTAGTGTTAATATTGAATCATGTTACCTTTTATTAACTAGTTGTTCTTAAAGTAAATTGATAGTACCATATAAACTTTGTGTACATCTGTGCATTTGAGGATTGCTTTGGTAAATTCGAAATCATAGCTAATTATTCTAACTGCATTAGTTGATTTTAAAAATAATCAACTAATGTCGGGGTCGTCTTATTTAATTAAACTTGTTTAAATTACTTTAATAGACGTTTTATATAATAAACAAGACAATAAATAATAATAGAGAAACGTATGGAGTTTGAAGAGTGGTTGATCCTAGAATTCTTATTTATAGAGTTTGGGACGTTGACTGTAGGTAAATCGAGAGTAATCGTTATGATTCGACTATTGAATCAAGAGACGAAATAAATGGGATAGAGGTCATTCTTCTACAAAGCCAAGCTAGAAGGCTTAAATCGAATAGCAGGACTTGAGACCATCTGTCTACAGTTGAGTAGCATCTCTAGCCTGAGAACGGTGAGCGCCTCAACACAACGTATTTAAAACTGAAAGAGTTTCTAAAGAAAATCATATCATATAAATGCATTTCTCATTTGAAATTGCTATAGTTGTTATATCTATGTTTATAACCATTTGCAATGCTCGCATTATGTACTGCGTGTTCTAAATGAAACTGATAGCCCTATATTTGCCTGCGATGCCTGCAGCATGTACTACTTCTTCATAGTAGAATTGATAACTCTATATTTGTCTGTATTTCTCGTAGTATGTGATAATAGTTGAATAACGGGTTGTAGTACTTTATCTCACCTCATATTGATGAATGGTACCAAGGTGTAGTACTTTATCTCACCTAAGTACCAATTGCTTGTGCATGATTATTTGCGCGCTCATCTGCTCTCGATTGATGGTATTCTCTGGATAATTCTGGGTAGCTGGAAACTACAAGACTACCAGAGCTCTGCCATTGACCGGACTCACAAAACCAGGGATTAGAGCCCCTTGGGGAGTGACTCAACTTATTCGGCAAAGACATGTCAAGGCCACTTTAAAAGGGACGGGTAGCGCCTCAGCCCTTATCTAACCGGCGTTCTAACTATTGATCACATTCTGATCTTTCTGTATCCTTTTTTAGGTGGAGGAGTTGTTTATCCCGTGTTGACGGGTAATTGATTGTGATATCATCTGTGATATTTACGTATCTGTTATACTAGTCTTAAATATCAATTACTTTGTAAGTTAATAGGCAGTACATGGATTTCTAAATTGATTTCTGCATAAAACTCAATTTCACACCTGCACTGGCCTCACTAACTTGTTTTTACAACTTACGCTTTCAAATTATTACTCTTTCAGAACCTCATTGAAGGGCAAGATGGACCACATGAGACTAAGGGATTTCGGTTGGGCGTGGACCATAGAGTTTCTAGATGTTGTCAGGTGAAGGTGATTTAACCGGATTTCGTTAGGTTCAATCAATATTATAAGATTAGATTTGAGGGCAGATTAAGTTACTCAGGATGGTGCAATACAAGAAAAAGTAGAACAAGAACGATGATAATAACCTAGAATTAATGGAGAGCAAAAGCTATTTTATTAGAGTAAAGATATTAGAATGCTCTGTACAAAATATGTAGGCGTCAGCCCTATTCTTGTGTGTGTAGTACAATGTTGATCTAGGTATTTATAAGATATGAACCCTAGCCATACAAGGAAACATAGTCCTAATAGGACTTGGTATAATAATCCTACTGGAATTTGGGCTTCACCCTTGGTCGCTTATGGAATGAGGCCTCTGGTCGGAGCGCGTAGCATGTTAATAAAACAGCTTCCTGGTCGGATCGATCATGCATAGTCTTAGTCGTTCCGAATGTTATAAGGGGTGTAAAATAGCCCCCATCAGTACTCCCTCACTTCTTCGAGCGTATATGTAATAGAAGCTCGTAGAAGTAGATGGTCTTTTACGACTGTCCTTTCTATGAACTGTGCCTCGTTAAAAACCTTACTTGGAAAAAACCCAGTGGGAAAAAATCCTAAGTAAGGAAAAGAGTACTACACTTCATAGATAGTCGTTTTGTCGTTTTCGAACCGTAATGTTGTTTCTCTTTTGAGGAGACGTTTCTTCTTCAATGATTGGCGAGAATATGATTAGTCGCTAGCGAAGATGGGATAATACCTCATTAAAATCGAACAGAAGTGAGGCTGAAGCTCGCAGAAATAAACCGAGCGAAGGTGCTGATCGTCCTCAAAATTGGGATGCGTCGGATATACCTCATTAAAAACCTAGCTCGGAAAAACCCTGTGGGATAAAAACCAAGGAAGGGAAAAAGAGTATATATTCATGAGAGACGCTTAATAAAATCAGATGCTTTTGAACTGGAAAGCCACTTCTTCAAAGTTGAGGGGCCCAATATGCCCTTTAATGTTAAATCTTTATCGAGTAAAGAATTATATCAGCAGATATTACCCATACTATTATACATTTTCGAGCATTGAGTTTATACCAAATGAATGATTTTACTCAAATTTTCTATTAAGTCTTGTTCGAGCATAGAGTCATATCAATGGATTTCACTCTTGCTTTTAGTCATTTCTGAGCAAAGGGTTATAAAAAGAGATTTTACTCAAATGGCTTTATTCTCAATCCTTTTTCCGAGCCAAGGGTCGTAGCAACAGCTTCCAGTCTTGGTCGAGACAATTTGGTAATAAATTCAGTTAAAAGGTTTTCTGATCGACAGTTTGTGCTCATAAAATCAGAATTTTTACCAGCTTAAGGGTTTTATCCCATTAGAAATCGTAGATTATGGATCTTAGATCGAGCTCTATCGATCAGCATTTGCGTCACATAAAGCGTTGATGTGTACTTTAGCTTGATAATGATGAGGTTTGGTCAAGATTGAGACGCTCCATATCGAGATTGAAATGTTCCGGATCGATATTGATCAGGTCGAAGACGACCAGGCTAAATACGAAATAGCAGCCATCAGTACGAAACCCGCCTCTCAAGCGGAAGTATATATATAGCTCGGAGAAGTAAAATTATGCCTTTGGATGGCTCCCTGATGTATATCGAACATGCCTCGTTAAAAACCTTGCTTGGAAAAACCCATTGGGATAAAAACCGACCAAGGGAAAAAGAGTACATATCCTTCGTGATATTTAGGGTTTGTCAATGCATGGGTATTGTGTCGTATCGATCTCTGAGTATAGTATAATTTCTTCAATGGTTGAATTTGCAATTCTCCATAACCATAATCAGCAGGGAGATCGGAGCAGTTAAAAATTCCATATAGTAATTTTTTGATCCTTTCAAATCATGGTCTGATCTTTAATTTTGTATTTGGATGGTAAACTAATTATCGGTTTTGTAGATCATAGATCGTAGATCGAATATTGTAGATCGAAGATCGAAGATTGTAGATCGAAGATCGAAGATCGTAGATTGAAGATAGTAGATTGAAGATCGAAGATTGTAGATCGAGCTTTTACCGATTGATGGTTTATGCTCAATATGTATTTGAGGAAGTTTTACCAAATTAATGATTTTACTCAATATTTTTCGATCAGGGGTTTATACCAATTTAAGTGGTTTTACTCTTTAATTTTTATTTGAGAGTTTTTACCAACTTAATGGTTTTACTCGATCAAGAGTTCATACCAAATTAATGGTTTTTACCCTTCAATTTCTTTAATTTTGAAGATCGCTGAGTGTTTATCGAGCGTATCGATTTTACTCAAATTGTATGACTTAGGTTGTTTACCAATTATTGGTTTTAACCAGTAAGTCATTTTTTGGAGATCGGTGAGTGTTTATCGAGCGGATCGATTTTACTCAAAAATTATGACTTAGGTTGTTTACCAATTATTGGTTTTAACCACTAAGTCATTTTTGGGAGATCGGTGAGTGTTTATCGAGCGGACCGATTTTACTCAAATATTATGACTTAGGTTGTTTACCAATTATTGGTTTTAACCACTAAGTCATTTTTTGGAGATCGGTGAGTGTTTATCGAGCGGATCGATTTTACTCAAATATTATGACTTAGGTTGTTTACCAGTTATTGGTTTTAACCAGTAAGTCATTTTTTGGAGATCGGTGAGTGTTTATCGAGCGGATCGATTTTACTCAAATTGTATGACTTAGGTTGTTTACCAATTATTGGTTTTAACCAGTAAGTCATTTTTTGGAGATCGGTGAGTTTTTATCGAGCGGATCGATTTTACTAAAATTGTATGACTTAGGTTGTTTACCAATTATTGGTTTTAACCAGTAAGTCATTTTTTGGAGATCGGTGAGTTTTTATCGAGCGGATCGATTTTACTCAAATTGTATGACTTAGGTTGTTTACCAATTATTGGTTTTAACCAGTAAGTCATTTTTTGGAGATCGGTGAGTTTTTATCGAGCGGATCGATTTTACTCAAATTGTATGACTTAGGTTGTTTACCAATTATTGGTTTTAACCAGTAAGTCATTTTTTGGAGATCGGTGAGTTTTTATCGAGCGGATCGATTTTACTCAAATTGTATGACTTAGGTTGTTTACCAATTATTGGTTTTAACCTTTCAAATCTTCTCTTTGGAGATCGATGAGTGTTTATCGATCGGATCGATTTATACTCAACTCTTTTTTGTTTAGACTTAGGTTTTTATCCTATAGTTTGTTTGATCGTTGAACTTTGATCGAGGAGTGTTTATTGAGCGGATCAATGTATACTCGACTCGTTTTTATTTAGACTTAGGTTTATTCCAGAAGTCTTTTTAGTTGTTTAAAAACTAATCGATTAGCGTTTATTGAGCGGATCAATGTATACTCGACTCGTTTGTATTGCTGAATCGAGGAGTGTTTATTGAGCGGATCAATGTATACTCGACTCGTTTGTATAGCTGGATCGAGGAGTGTTTATTGAGCGGATCAATGTATACTCGACTCGTTTGTATTGCTGAATCGAGGAGTGTTTATTGAGCGGATCAATGTATACTCGACTCGTTTGTATAGCTGGATCGAGGAGTGTTTATTGAGCGGATCAATGTATACTCGACTCGTTTGTATAGCTGGATCGAGGAGTGTTTATTGAGCGGATCAATGTATACTCGACTCGTTTGTATTGCTGAATCGAGGAGTGTTTATTGAGCGGATCAATGTATACTCGACTCGTTTGTATTACTGAATCGAGGAGTGTTTATTGAGCGGATCAATGTATACTCGACTCGTTTGTATTGCTGAATCGAGGAGTGTTTATTGAGCGGATCAATGTATACTCGACTCGTTTGTATAGCTGGATCGAGGAGTGTTTATTGAGCGGATCAATGTATACTCGACTCGTTTGTATTGCTGAATCGAGGAGTGTTTATTGAGCGGATCAATGTATACACGACTCGTTTGTATTGCTAAATCGAGGAGTGTTTATTGAGCGGATCATTGTATACTCGACTCGTTTGTATAGCTGGATCGAGGTGATTTGATAATGTCTTATTCCGAGCCAAGAGTCATAACAATGGTTTTCACTTTCGGTCGAGGTAATTTGATAATATATTTCCGAGCCAATAGTCTTAGCAATGAAAACCAAATTTCGCAAGTAAACCAAGCATATAGCTGAAATTAATTCTCCTCAATGTAATTAATAGAATAATAGCAATCAAGTAGCTGAACACTGATCTCACAATTTCAAAGCCAAGCTACCAGCACTAAGTAATTCTCCATGTAGCAACCAATGAAGTTAATCAAATTAATTCAAGCTACCAACAAATCAAATAACAAGCAGCTCACTTTAATTAAAGATTTTCCACCAACAAGCATCTAAATCTCAATTAATCAACCAGGCAACTCTGATATCCATTGAACCACCGAATGAAATTAAGAAAACTAGTGATATTTCACCATTGTTCTACAACAACTATCTCCAAGTAGTTCATTACAATAAAGTAATTGATAAAGTAAGTTACAACCACAGCCATTAATTAATTTCAACTACTATGAGAAAGGCCGTAGTCAATTTGGAGTTTTTATCCCTGTTTGTTTGCTGCTGATCAATAGCTACTAGGAGAAGAGAAGATGAGCAAAATTGCCCAATTTAGTCCACTATTGCAATTTCACCGAACATCTCAATAATCCAAACATCAAATTAAGGCAAATCACCCCAGATTAAGGATTATAACAACCATAATAATCATTAAGGAAGCAAAATCAGCCCAAATTAAGAATTCGAAGGGCTTGAAATCAGATTGAAAGTTATTGCTGAATAGAAGCAATTAATGTGAGGCCAATGTACCACACTTACCAGTCAAGGAAAAGGAGAAGAAAACATCTCAAAAATTAAACCCAAACTCGCTGGAATTCGCGGCCCGAGTTTGTTCTTGACGGCCCGAATTTGTTCTTGACGGCCTGAATTTGTTCTTAACAGCCCCAAGCTCCGAAACACAAATTAATTATGGGAAACTGAAATTAGGCAATCAAGGAGTGATTTTTAATCAGCAGGGGGCGGAAATCTGCCAGCCCAAATTTTTTCTTGACGGCCCGAATTAAATACTCAATGAATTGACTGCAAGGTTATGAAATCGGCTTCGTAGATGATGAGTAACAGATGCAAGGAGCTGAAAATTGAAAGCAATCAACCTAAACAGCCGAAAATTGATGAATAGAAAATTGGGGATCGGTATCCTCCTCCGTCAAATTTTTTTTTTTTCGAAATTGATTTGGGAACTGCGAAATTGGAGTCGTGAATGGTGATTAAGCATTACAAAGAGCAAAATCACGGAACCAATTTGAAGCAATATGTCGTAGATTCGAAAAATCACGAAAAAGGCCGAATTTGGTGGTAAATCAGAGGTGTAATCGCACATAGTAAGGGGAGAGAGGTGATCTTTTTCCTTGGATTGACCATGTGTCGTTCGAGCAATTAACCTTGCCCCACGGTGGGCGCCAACTGATTTAACCGGATTTCGTTAGGTTCAATCAATATTATAAGATTAGATTTGAGGGCAGATTAAGTTACTCAGGATGGTGCAATACAAGAAAAAGTAGAACAAGAACGATGATAATAACGTAGAATTAATGGAGAGCAAAAGCTATTTTATTAGAGTAAAGATATTACAATGCTCTGTACAAAATATGTAGGCGTCAGCCCTATTCTTGTGTGTGTAGTACAATGTTGATCTAGGTATTTATAAGATATGAACCCTAGCCATACAAGGAAACATAGTCCTAATAGGACTTGGTATAATAATCCTACTGGAATTTGGGCTTCACCCTTGGTCGCTTATGGAATGAGGCCTCTGGTCGGAGCGCGTAGCATGTTAATAAAACAGCTTCCTGGTCGGATCGATCATGCATAGTCTTAGTCGTTCCGAATGTTATAAGGGGTGTAAAATAGCCCCCATCAGAAGGTCTGGTTTCTAATGAAAGTTTTAAAGTAATAAGTTAGTTGGAAAAAATTTAATGTATTGTAATAGATAGTTAGAGCTCTGAACTGCAATTATTGGAAATTTATCAAGGTTGTTTTATTATTTATTTATGTCTTAGCAGGCAGGTGCCGGTTTCGGGCCGTTACAAACAGAGTGGCCTGCTGGAGATGTCTGTCAAAGTCTTGCAGGGCAGCTTCAAATCTGGCAAAGGCACCGGAATGTCCATTGACAATGTTCATAGCCCATTTGACATTGAAAGGGTACTTTTCCACTCTCATGCCTGGTGGTAGAATCCTTCTTCCCTTTAAGGATTCTCCAATCCTTATGCCACAGCATGGTGAGGCCCATGAGCATCCTTCTTGCTCATTTCAAGAACCATAGCCAATTCAACTTCTTCTGCAGCTTGGCGTTCAGCATGTGTCATTTTCCTTCTCCTTTCTTCTTTTTCTGCTTCAATCTTGCTAAGCCTGATATCTTCAGCAAGTTCCTCCTTAGCCTTTTTCTCTTCAAGGACATCATCCTTTCTTTTCTTTTCAGCTGCAGATATCTTTCTCTTGACAATCTTTTTCTTCTCAAGTTTATCAGCAGCAGCAGCAGGTTCAGGAGCAGCAGATGAGATAGGAATGGCTGCTTTTGGTTCAATGATCCTCACTTCTGGATCATCTTGAGGTTCAGAAACCTCAGCTGTTGAAGCTTGTTGTTGAGCAGCTGTTGCATCAGCATCAGAAATCATCTTAGCAGCAGCAGCATCATCATGTTTATCAGCTTCAACTGGCCTCTCAGCTGATTGAGGGCCTTCTCTGACTAAATTCACAGATTTAGCAGGAGATGGTTCAAAAACCACCTTCCTCTTAGCAGACTTTTTAGGTGCAACTTTCTCCTTTTCTTGCCTTGAAGTTGCAGTGTCTTTAATTTGACTCCTAGTCCTCTTAGCAACATTTTCAGCAGGTTGCTCCTCTGATATAGTTCTGGAGGGTGAATCAGCTAATATCTCCAGAATTTCATCAGTAGTTTTCTTTATAATAGCATCAGCAACAGCTTGTTGTTGCTTATCTGTTCTGGCTTTAACAGCTGGCTTGGCTGTTTGAACATATTGCTTTCTTTTCTTGGTAGGGGCCTGTTCCTTGGGCTCATCAGCCTCTTCTTCATTTGTTTTCCTCTTCGAACTTCCTTTAACAGCTTGATAATGGCCCATTGCCTTGGCATTGTGAATGACTTTCCCATTAGTCATACCACAACCCAATGTCCAGAATAAATGACTCAGAGTAATCCTATGATTAGTCTGTTTCTTCTTATGGAAATTTGCCAAAATATACCATACAAATTTTAGCCCAATTGACCCCAAAACCGTAGTGTACAACTATCATCATGGCATATCTTTTCATTGTGACACTATCTAAAGAAAAAGTATAGTTTTCTATCACTTTTGCTACCATATCAGCCATACGCTGATATTCATCCTTCAACTACCTTTTCCTTATGTTACCTGATATTATTTCTCCTTCGTGAGCGCAGATGCTCCAAAACTCCTGTTCCTTCGCGGCCATGGTTGTCAGGTCTGTTCTTCCTTGGTTGGAGAGACCATACTTCTCATGGAGCAGGCCAGGGGTAATAACAATGTCTTGTCCTCCGACGGTAGCCTTGATCTAAAGCTTGTTGAAATCAACAGCATCCTTGGCATTGTAATACTCCAGAATTTGATCCTTATACACCATCTCATCGTGAGCTTCTATGAAGTTCACTAGAGTTGCAGCTTTGATGTTCTCAAGGATCGCCTTCATCACGTCATTACCAGTCTTGTGATATGTATCATAAACAAGATACATACCCTCTGCCTTAGCTTCTTGTTGGGAAGTCATGATGATTCTGAAAAGGTCAGTGAAACGAGAGAGGATTTTTGCATAAAATGAGAGTAAAAATCCTTGGAATGCTTTAGAAAGTATTTGGGTGCATAAAGGATCAGTGAGCTGATCAGATCTAGTAAAAGGTTTAGGTACATCGTTTTCCGTGTTATACGCTAACCGTTTGATCTGTTTTGTGTCAGCATTGATCGTGCGGCGTCAGTTACGCAGTTCAAAATTCAAAAAGCATTTATTGACATGCGGGAATACGAACCACCTTAGTCGACTTAGTAAAAGCGGGTTTTTAGATAAACGTTTTTAAATACCAAAGCTTTTACATAAGCGATCAGACGAGTAAACTTAAATACTTATCGGCTTAGTAAAAGCATTTATTACTAGTGAAAGCCAATAACTAGTAATATTCCTCGGCTGTTTGTCAATCCAGCTAGATAATTAATATTCAGTCTTCAAGAATTAAGGTCTTCTGATGAAAATATAACTTCAACTAACTTTTATCAACTAATTTCATCTATTAATCAGAAGTACCGGCAGTCTTACACGTTCCCCCTTACTTTAAGAATCCATAAGTTAACTAGTTTGTTGAGAGTTAACCTTGAAGATAATAAAATGAGTAAGCTGATAAACTCCAGTCTTCTGTTGAGTTCCCCCTCAGCTTATGCATCTAAATTTAGTAGACCTAGTTCAGCTCTCAAAGTTGAAAACCTTGCATCACTTAGAGGTTTCGTGAAAATATCAACGATCTGATTGTTAGTATGGACATACTCTATCATGACATTTCCTTTTTCCACATGATCTCTTATGAAGTGATGTTTGATCTCTATATGCTTAGTCCTTGAATGACTTGTAGTGTTCTGAGTAAGAGAGATTGCCCTTGTATTATGACAGTAGATAGGTATCCCACTGATTTTAATGTTGTAATCTTCAAGTTGATGCTTCAACCAAAGTATTTGTGCACGACAAGCTCCAGCAGCTATGTACTCAGCTTCAGCAGTAGATATGGATATTGAAGTCTGTTTCTTACACATCCATGAGATCAGACGACTACCTAGAAATTGACAGGCACCTGTTGTGCTCTTCCTATCAATTTTGCAGCCAGCAAGGTCAGAATATGAATAACCTATCAACTCGAATCCAGATTCCCTAGGGTACCATAATCCCAATTCTTGAGTGCCTTTAAGATACCTAAGTATCCTTTTGGCAGCTAGAAGATGAGATTCTTTAGGATTTGATTGATATCTCGCACAAACCCCAACAGAGTACATGATATCAGGTCTGCTAGCTGTTAAGTATAACAGTGACCCAATAATTCCTCTGTATTTGGTTACATCCACTGATTTGACATCTTCACCTTTATCCAAACGAAGTCCAGTAGACATGGTAACACTAACAGTAGAGCTAGTTTCCATACCAAATTTCTTGAACAGATCCTTTGTGTATTTTGCTTGGTTAATGAATATTCCATCATGCAACTGTCTTACTTGCAAACCAAGGAAATAATTTAGTTCGCCGATCATGCTCATTTCAAACTTGTTTTGCATTAGCTTGGAGAACTTGTCACACATCTGTTGATTTGTTGAACCAAAAATAATATCGTCCACATATATTTGCACAAGCAATATATGATCCTCCCATTCAATAGTGAACAAGGTCTTATCTACCTTACCTATACGAAATCCTTTAATTAAAAGAAAATCAGATAGGGTATCATACCATGCTCTTGGAGCCTGTTTCAGTCCATAGAGGGCTTTCTTCAGACGATACACTTTGTCTTCTTCTTTGTAATCTTCAAATCCAGGTGATTGTTCAACATAGACTTCTTCTTGCAATTCTCCATTGAGAAAAGCTTATTTCACATCCATTTCTGGTGACAATACCATCTTCATTCATTTTATTCCTGAATACCCATTTAGTGCCAATTACCCTTTGATGACTTGGTCAAGGAACTAAGTACCAGACTTCATTCCTTTCAAATTGATTCAACTCTTCTTCCATAGCTTCAATCCATTTTGAATCACTAAGAGCTTCTTCAATTTGTTTAGGCTCTATTTGAGATAGGAAGTTGACAAACATGACAACATTTGCAGCAGCTCTCCTTGTCTTTACTCTATCGAAAGGATCACCTATCACTAGCTCTGGTGGGTGATTCTTGAACCATCTGAGATCAGGTTGCAAATCTTAATGTTGTCATCTGTTTTGATCTTGCAACACTACTGTTGGAGTTCCAGTAGTAGTATGTTGAACATCAGTTGTCTGTTGAACAGTCTCTGGCCTGCCAGCTGTTTGCAACTCATCTGTTAGACAATCAGCATTGTGATTTTGAACAGCACTTGAGTTAGCAGCTGAGTTGAGATCAGGTAGTATGATAGGTATATACTCTTCATTTCTTTCAACACTCAATTTTTGAAAATCAGTAGACAGATTTTGATCAGTATTTTGATTCTTCTCAGAAGATTGATTTGGTTCATCAAATGCTACATGAATAGATTATTCTACAAGTAAAGTTCTTTTGTTGAAGACTCTATAAGCTTTACTGACTGTAGAATATCCTACAAAAACAGCTTCATCAGCCTTCTCTGCAAAGGCAGTGAGGTGATTTTTCCCATTATTTAAAACAAAGCATTTACAACCAAAAATCCTAAAGTAATGAATGTTTGGCTTCCTGTTGTTCCAAACTTCATATGGAGTCTTGTTTTGGTACTTGTTGATCATGCATCTGTTTTGGGTAAAGCATGTTGTATTTGTGGCTTCTGCCCAGAATCTTTGGGGCAGCTTTGCTTCAGCTATCATAGTTCTGGTAGCTTCGTTTAGAGTTTTGTTTCTCCTTTCAGCAACTCTTTCTGTTGAGGGGTTCTGGCAGCAGAGTACTCACGGCTGATTCCTCTGACATAACAATACTCTTCAACAGTTGAGTTTGTAAATTCAGTCCCTCTATCTGATTGGATCCTTAATATCATCAAGCTCTTCTCATTCTGGATCAGCTCCATCAGAATTGTAAGATGCTCCTTGGTTTCACTTTTCTTCTTCATGAAAATCACCCAAGTGTATCTTGAATAGTCATCCACAACAGCTAGACAGTATTTCTTTCCACCATTGCTGATTGGATCAATGGGTCCAAATAAGACCATATGTGGCAGCTCCAAAATTCTTCCAGATGATTGGTGCTTCTTGCTTTTGAAAGATGACTTGATTTGTTTACCCTTCTGACAGGCGTCACAGAGCTTATCTTTGCTCATGACTGTCTTTGGAATTCCTTCTACAAGATCATTCTTGATAAGTCTGTTTATGGTCTTGAAATTCACATGGTTCATTCTTTTGTGCCACAGCCAACTGACTTCCCTTGGTGTTGATGCCACCAAACAAACATTAGAACTCTTGTCAACAGAATTCCAGTCCACTGTGTAGACATTTCCTTTTCATCTTCCAGATAAAATGACCTTCTTTGTATCAATCTATTCAACGTAGCACTTATCTGATGAGAAGATGACTGGAATCCCTTGTCAAAATATTGACTTATGCTCAGCAAATTGTATTTGAGGCCTTTAACATAAGAGACGTCAGATATCTCAATGTTACCTTTGATTAATCTTCCACTTGCTACAATCTTGCCTTCCTTGCTGTCTCCAAAAGTTACTTTCGGACCATCCACAGCAACAGCGTCAGTCACCTCATGCATGCTTCCACACATGTGTCTTGAACAGCCACTGTCCACGTACTAGATTTTCTCTACTTTACTCCTACTCCTAATCCTAACCTACAATACAATATAAAAATTGTTTTAGGTATCTTTATTGAGAGGGTCCTGAAGGATTAGTTCCACCTTTGACAACCCATGATGTTGAAGTCTTAGGCTTCTTAGGCTTCTGAGTCTTAACAGGAGCATGAGCATATTTATCTTCATCATATCCATCAGATTCATTATGATGATAATCACTATGATAAGGATGATGCTCATAAGAAGAATAAGATGCATGATAGCAGGGTATGCATGCATTGTATGAGTAGGATATGGTGCATAGTAAGTTGGAAATTGAGGTGCATGATACATCGGAGGATATGCAGCAGGTTGCACATAATATGACTCATTTCCATACCAAGCATTTTGATTTTTCTTGTTCTTATGCTTCTTTGGCTTACTAGGTGCTTGCTCATTAACAGACGACTTAGTTTTACCACTAGTCTGATTGGTTTTAGCTTTATCAGCAGACTTCGTAGGATTCTGCTGTCTAGTCTTACCAGTCTATTTTCCTACACTAGGCTCTATGCTCTTTTTAGCCTTAGGAGCTTTCTTCTCCTTTAATTCTTTCTCAGGTGAAGCAGGTTTAGTAGTCTGAACATACAAGATGACCTTACTGTTGTCAGCTGATATAAATTTTTCAGTATGGTTCACTTCTAACTTATCCTGTTCTAAAGGTATCTTCTGTTTACTAACGATATGAGTGGATGCAACAGATGATTTTTCATGAGACTCAATTATCTTTTCAAGTTCCATGATTTTACCCTTATATACTTCACATTCAGCTTTCAGAGATTCATTCTCTTGCTCAAGCAGTTTATATTCAGCTGATTTTTTTGTCTTTTCAGCCTTAAGTTTCAGTGAACTGTTTTGCTCTCTTAGCAATATCATCTCTTCCTTAAACTTAGCAAATGCATCAACAATACTTGTATTATTAACTACCATTTGCACAAATGAATTGAATAATTCATTCTCAAGAGGAGTTACCTCATCATCCTCAGAGTTATCAGATTCCTTGGCCATCCGGCAGAGAAGTGCAGGCCTCTCTTCTTCAGAAGACTCTTCATCAGAAGTGTCTGAATCTGAATCAGATGAGTAGATCGCAGCCAGCTTCTCCACTTCTGCTAAAAGCATCTTGCTTTTCTGATGCTTTCTTTCCTTTCTGATTCTCTTTTCTTCCACTGTATACTTCTCAGCCTTAGGATATGGGCAGTCTTTATATGGCCCAATTTCTTGCAATTATAGCACATTAGTTTGGATTTATAAGAATCCTTGTCTAGAGAAGGAGAGGTAGGGTTAGAAGTAGAAGCATTGTTGTATTTGTTCTTCATTTTTCTTTGTAGAACTTCTTGAAGTTGTTCATCCGCAATGCAACGTCTCTAGCTGTGTACTCCTTTTTGTTGAGTGTTGTGGCTTCATCAGATGAGTCCACATCATTGCTTTTGTATGCTGGTCTTCTCGGATTTTCAGCAGCAACTAGGGCAGCTGTGGGACTTGAAGTTGAGGTTTCTTCAACACCCATTCTAGGCAGTTTATACTCATACGCCTTGAGTACTGAGAAGAGCTCGGTGAGTGAGATCTTTCCCAAATCACTTGACTCTTCCATGGCTGTTACCTTCATGTTGAGCTTTGGAGGCAGAGCCTTCAACGCTCTGACGGTTATCTCCTTGTCAGTGAAGGTTTTTCCAAGATTGAGAACTTCATTTAATGTCCTTGTAAACCTTGTATCCATCTGATCAATGGTTTTCGCGGACTTCAACTTGAAATTGTCTAGCTTTTCCAGAGCAACACTCAGATGATGCTCTTTGATGGCGTCGTTTCCTTCGCTCATATGACGAACCTTATCCCACGTTTCTTTGGCAGTCTTGCAATGCTTGAGTTTATCAAATCTATCATTGTCCAGGGCTTTGGTCATGATGAAACGGCCAACTTTGTCTAGATTGTACAGCTTAATTTCTTCAGCTGTCATCTCATTTAGGTCTTTCTCCACCACTATGTCTACTTCATCAACCTTTATAGTCATGGTGAATTTGAATGGACCTTTTATGATACATGTGTACATATTATCATTATAAGCAGCTAAGAAGATCTCCATTATGATCTTTCAATCTTCGAAGCTCATACCAGCTATGTGGGGAACATGGCTGATACAATTCATTTTCAAAAAGTTTTTGATTTTTAAAAAATATGATCTTTTGAAAAAGATTTGAAAACTTTTGAAAAACACTCGGATCAAGCTCGTTGATCAGACAGCTGATTCTAATGAACCACCCGCTCTGATAACACTTGTTGGTTCCAAGTGGTCAGATGAAGTCTAGAGGGGGGAGGGATGAATAGACCTCTGAAAATTTTTATACTTTAAAAAGTTTTCACGCTGCTGTCAGCAGACTAAGCTGTTGAGATCAGCAAGCTGACTAGGCTGATCAGTGAACAAATCTTTGAACAGCACATTTAACCACTTCTCTTTAAACTACATAGCTGATTTCAGTAAAATCAACTTTAAAGAGCAGAGTACTTGCTGCAGATTTTTATAATGTGTTTTTCACAAGTAAACTCTTGACAGTTTGAAAGATTTATCACAGTTTTATAAAGTTCTTTTCACAGAATCTTTCAACAGCTCTGGTAAAGTGTTTTATGCAATCTTGAAAATATGCTAGTAAAAATGCAGAATAAAAACACAACACAGAATTTTTATAGTGGTTATATGATCCTTTAGTCCAGTCTTCCAAGTCACTTATATCTTGGGTTATACTATAAACACACAGTTTACAATATACACTTCTTGCGTTGATCAACAAATGAAACGACCATAAGTGCACAATAGGAAATCACACAGAAGACCTATTCTACAGAGTTTTATCACTTCACAAAGATGGATAAACACTCCTCACAACACTCTTTTCAACACAGATTCACTCTGAAGGTGTTTTCGTTTTTCTTCAACTAGCTTCTGTCAACAAATGACTTCGGCAGACGAGTGAGCTGTTCTTGAGACTTAAAGATTTTGCTTCTGATTTTCTCTTAGAGATTGCGTTGTTATTCTTCTCTTTGTCTCATGAACTATTTATACTCCAGGATTTGAAAAATATCCGTTGAAGAGAGACACAGTTCAAATTCCTCGGGTACTGGTCCTTAATTTCTGCGAACGACTCTCTGCACAGTGACAGTACTGTCAACTGTACTTTCTGTCAGGCAGAATTTAAAGCACCTAGCTGATACGAGGTTTTTCTTCAATCATTTATCTTTAATAACCCTCGGACTTCAGCATTTATTACTCCAAGTGCATTTATTACCGTTGGAGAGACTTTCTGATCTTTTCTACTTGGTTGATGAGAACACGAGTCTGATAATGAACAGAGTTGATCCCAAACTTTGATCAAATCTGATTTGAGTCGGCTGATCTTCACCGGTCTGATTTCTTTCTTCAACAGTAGATCAGTAGTCTTCTGGACCATCTTGAATTTTGACTTGTCTGATAATACTTTAACTTCAATCAAAAAATTTCTAATGTTTTTAGCTAAGCTTTCCTAACTTAGCTGGTTATGATGTTTTGGAAATCATCAGAACATCCCTTCAAACTTTAAATTACTTGTCTTCTGATCTTCATCTTCATCAAACAATAATTTGTTATCCAATTAAGAATCTAGGTCGAAATTCATGATTTTTGGTGTTTGAAATGGAACTCATTTGGAAAAATAGAAACAAAGTTTTACACTATCTTAAATTGGTAACTTCAATATATTCTCTGCTTCTTTTTCCATGTTTGATTTTAAAATTTGAATGCATTTTGATTGCCAAAACAAAAAAAAATTGCACAAATATAAAGTATGCTAATCATAGGGCATGCAAAAATGAAGGATCCTATCTTTATATGGCGGGATTTGCCAATCAATCATGGTTTTTGGTCCCCAGAATTTTCTCCAGATGAAAATTCACTCAAACATAAATTACCCTAATTATTTGATATGTGGAGTTAGTCAAAAAATTCTTCTTCACAATTTTGTGATTCTTAATGTTTTATATTCTTACAGATGTTTCGATAGTAGATAATAATATTTTCCAACATTACGCGTCATCTATGTTCCAGTCCAGTTACTTGATTAATTGTTAAGGTTAACTATAGGTTCAATATGATAGACATGAGGAATTTTATCAATCCGATTTAATAAAGATTCAATTGGATTTGACTCCATTACTTGAAAGTGTTAATTAATACCCTTTGGGTTTCCTTGATTTATCGAGCAGTGGTAGAACTATTGATATACCACCACTAATATTATCAAAAAATTTACTAGCCATACCTTTAGCTTGAACATGATTCGAAAGGGAATCAAGAAATCTTTATCACATCAACTCTGACACATTTAAATCATGTTGATCATGACGGGTCTGAATATGCAATTTTAGGGAAAGAAAAGTTGCATATTGTAAAAATATTATTATTGGTACATATATCTTATTTGAGTGAAAATTTATGGTACATATCATGTAATCATTTCACCATTATATGTTATCCGAAGAGTAGTTGAATCACAATCTTTCAATTTTTTTCCAAAGGAGTAATCTTATTTATATTATTTATATTCAAATTTATTGGTATAATCACGAGGTACATAACCGTTTAAAGAATTGAATGACAAGAATTGATCAAAATTACCCAAAATATTTTAATTAATATGGATAGATTTTTTCTGACAGATATAGATAATTTCATTTATTATATTAAACCAGATAAGATTCTCCTAAATGCATAATCTGGATTGTACATTCGTTGTATTTCCAACTATATATTAATAATTACATGTCTAAAAGTTAAAGTATTTAGTAAATATTTACAAAGTGAATTTGACAATATGAGCTTGGATTATTGGTAGAATATAATAAAACTTTTCATTTACTTACTGAGTTTTTGTCATTAAAAAGGCGAATTGACCTTTTTTTTTGGACAAATTTTTAATTGAACGTGTAGCTGATTCTTTGGCCATAATATACCAACTGTTGGTTGCATAAATTTAAAGCAATGCAACCTCCTTCACACCAGTTTGAATTTCACAAATTTTTCTTCCTCCGCCATTCACTTCAATGTGTGTATGTGATTTTTATCTTTACCCAAAAAATACAACTTTGAAAATTCTCACTACAAGAAAAGCAGCTTTTTTCGATGGAAATTTCCGACGGATATATTCCGTCGAAAATTATATAATATATTTTTAATATAATTTCCGACGGAATATATATAATTCGAGAATCGATCGATCTAATTACGAATAACCTCAATGTACATAACCCCGAGATCAACAGTGTTGACTTTGGTCAATTAGACCTTCATGCAAATCGAGAATCGATCGATCTGATTACGAATAACCTCAATGTACATAATCCCGAGGTCAACAGTGTTGACTTTGGTCAATTAGACCTCCAATTCAAGAATCGATCGATCTAATTGCGAATAACCTCAATGTACATAACCCCGAGGTCAACAGTGTTGACTTTGGTCAATTTGACCTTCAAATCGAGAATCGATCGATCTGATTACGAATAACCTCAATGTACATAACTCCGAGGTCAATAGTGTTGTCTTTGGTCAATTAGACCTCCAATTCGAAAATCGATGGATTTAATTACGAATAACATTAATGTACACAACCCCGAGGTCAACAATGTTGACTTTGGTCAATTAGACCTCCAATTCGAGAATCGATCGATCTGATTACGCATAACCTCAATGTACATAACACCGAGGTCAACAGTGTTGACTTTGGTCAATTAGACCTCCAATTCGAGAAATACGAATAACCTCAATGTACATAACCCCGAGGTCAACAGTGTTGACTTTGGTCAATTAGACCTTCAAATCGATAATAGATCGATCTGATTACAAATAACCTCAATGTACATAACCCCGAGGTCAACAATGGTGACTTTGGTCAATTAGGCCTCCAATTCGAGAATCGATCGATCTAATTACGAATAACCTCAATGTACATAATCCCGAGGTCAACAGTGCTGACTTTGGTCAATTAGAACGAAATTTAATTAAAATAGTTTTTTTTACCGGCTTAAGGGCGTTTTGCGAAATTTTAGTAGTTCTTCATTAATAAAACAATTTTAATTATAAAAATTTAATCAAGCTATGGTAATTTAAAATTGGTGAATAATAATTTTTAATTAATTTGAAAAAGGAAAAAAAAATTGAAATTTCCGACGGGAACGTACCCGTCGGAAATCTGCCGACTAAAACCCTAGCCGCGCAGCTTTCCCTCATTTATATCACTCTCTCCTTCTTTTCTCTTCTCTTCTCTACTCCGCCGCGGCTGCAAATTCCACCGCCACCACCCATCATCCCACCTCTCTCTCTCTCTCTCTCTCTCTCTCTCTCTCTCTCTCTCTCTCTCTCTCGTTCTCCCTCTCCCTCTCAACGGCCACCCCGTTTTCCTCTCTCTCCCACCGCTGAAACCACCCCTGCCCTGCTCCACCCGTACGCCGCAGCCCGTCGCCGGATCTCCACCCCTGCCCTGCTCCGAGCCCGTACATACGCCACAAACCCTTTCCTCTAAAAGGTAGCCATACTCGACTGATTAATGATGCATATGGATGTAGGAATTATTTATTTTGATTATTTAGGAAATAGGAATTAATGATGCATATGAATGTGATACATACAAGAACAAGTAACAAATCTGGTTCAATTACATTAATTGCTCAAATTTTATGCTTGAGTTTAGATTTATACATTATTTGGTTCAATTTATTGTTTATTCGACAATAAACTGATCTAAACTTTGTTGTATATAGATTCTAATTAAATCTCGTAATGCTTGACCCCAATTATATTGTATTTGTACTCAATCGCAATGTATGCGTGCGATTGAAAGATTAATCACTGGCTAGTATTTGTCTAATGGTAGCTTCTCCCATATATATAATTGATAAAGTGAAAGCATGATTTGTTTTGTTTGTTGTTTCTATCATATCATTTTCCTTAATTCATTCTCAGTATTTTCATAAAGTAAAACTTTAGTAGCTTCTTAAAGTAGTTGTTTATTATTATTGGTGTTAAATTATTTCTTATAGTAGTTATGGTGGGAAACCTTTGAGACCTGCTTGCTTGCTGCATATTTATGAGAATTATGGTTTATGCTCTTGTGATGAGTCTGAAACGAGTGCTAATCTGATAATATAGCTGGCACCTTGGAGTGCTCTTCCAGGTTTCTAAGCTTGTATGAGGTTGAAATGAAAAGGATTTAGCTCAATGGTTAATAGATGATTAGAAAGCTTATTGTCTGAGTGAATAAGAGAAAATAAGTTGATTGCTCCCTCTTTTGACTTGTAGAATTTCAATCTATTTCTTCATCGCTTTTATGTAACAATGCCTACCTGAGAAGTAATGCATTTTTATTTCACTAAAACAATTATCTATTCTATAACACATGTGAGCACTCCATTCATTATTTACTTAACTTTTACCTATTGGCAGGTAAATCAGTTATAACCATTGATCATGCTCTTAAGCTGGAATTTATTCCCGAATGGATAGGTATTGTTGGAAGTGGTTACATTGGACTTGAATTCAACAATGTGTATACAGCACTTGGGAGTGAGGTATGACATTTTATTTTTCGTATAGTGCTTCACTTCGTTATATTTTGCATATACATACAAAGCTTTACTTAAACCAGATTTTCTTCTTTCCCTTTATTTTAGAATGCTTCCATTTATGAGGATCTTCTTTCTATTTAAAAAGAAAATGTAGTCACTTCTATGGAAGAACGCTTGTCCTATTATACTATTCTTCCCTTAATGACTCCAGTTTCTTAAACCAACCCCTAATAAATTTGAATCTCCTTGTTGATTACTGATCATCATGCAGTTACTTAAAAAACAAGTGATAAATTATTATTCATTTCTGCACCATTTCATAATGGTGAATTATATATTTAGACTTCAAGCTGATCAAAATTGAAATGCACCAGGTTACATTTATTGAAGCCTTAGATCAACTCATGCCTTACTTTGATCCTGAAATTGGAAGATTAGCTCAGAGAGTTCTCATCAATCCTCGCAAGATTGATTATCATACTGGTGTATTTGCCAGCAAGGTGTTTATACCTTACAGTTGGTTATTGCTTGCAAATCAGTTACAAAACTTTTATTATGGAACTTTTGTTGACGATTGAGATTAATTTGATTTTGTAAGATATTTTATGATTTTCGACGTGTTTGTTGATTTATTTTGCTGATTTTTATGCATGATTTGTTGATACTTTGTGGGATTTGTTGATTTTTGTATGGTATTTGGTGATTTAATTGATATAGGTTTAAATCACGGAAAATAAATAAATTCATAAATAAAATTATTAGTTTTTGGCATATTAATTTTTTATTTTTTTTTTGTAAATTTCCGACGGGAACAACCCGTCGGAATTTTTTTTTTAAAATTTGTTATTTAAATTTCCGACGGGTTGACCCGTCGGAAATTTACAAAAAAAATAAAAAAAGGAAAAAATTTCCGACGGAACATCCCGTCGGAAATTAAAGTCAAATAGTTGACCAACAGTAGTTTCCGACGGAACTAGCCGTCGGAAATTCCGTCGGAAGTTGTCCGTCGGAAAAATTCCGACGAACATTCCAACGAACTTGGTCCGCCGGAAATATCCCGTCGGAAAGTCCGTCGGAAAATCTCCGACGAGCATATTTCCGACGACTTTTCCGACGGACATTTTCCGTCGGAAAATGACGATTTCCGACGGAATTTCCGAAAAATCCGTCGGAAATTCTCGTTTTTCTTGTAGTGTCTCTTTCTTTCTCTTTAACCAACTTTTCTGAATTGAAATGATATTGCTTGAAATTGATGATGAACAAATTCAAGAATATCCTAAAACTCATTGGCAAACATCAATTCGCCTTAATAGGAGGAAATTCTCTCTATTATAGTTCTGGAAAAATGTCCATCGAGTAGCTAAAATATTAGATCTACTGTTATATTTTTTGTTCTAATCATAACAATTGAAACTACAGTGTTCAACAAGTTTTTTGTTTTATTTTCTGTGGAATTGTTTTTTATCCTATACAATCAGTTGCCGAAATATGAAGCACCAATAATGGTTATCCCAATATCTTCGAACAGCGCTACACAAAACTCTAAATCTATGTTCTTATCGTACAAAAATGTAAAAGCTGTAAAACAAATCATTTTACCTTTCTTGTGAGTTCAGGTAAGAAAAGGAACTCATGAAGTTGGACAATCTTTGCCATTAACATTGTCTTTTGAAGAGCGAAAACAAAATTTGTATATTCGTCCAATACCACGAACGAATGGAATAAAAGTTGATTTGGTAACATTACACTCTATTTATTATTAATAGAATTCATAGAGTTTTTTTTTAGTCAATAAATACTACTACATTTTATAATTATGGTTAACTTCCATAATTAGCTAGTATAATGACAAGTACTTTGATTCAAAGTTTTATTGTTTATTTCCAAATCAAAATAAACATAAAAATGTGTTTCAATGCATTTTTAGAAATTAGATCAATTGATTATTAACTATTAAGTATTTTGTACGACACCATGTCTATGTTAGATACGTGCTATTTCATATATCTTTTTTAACTAAAATTCGTACATTTACATTTGAATTTTAGTTCTATGTGCATCATATAACCGACATACAATTTAGATCTCTTACGAAAGTATATGAGTTTATTGTCAACGGGTTTACTCCATCACCAGCCAAAAGTAAAAAACTCGAAGAATCAGAGAAAAAAGTTAAGGTATTTTTATATATACATACATATGTGTGTGTGTGTTTGCGTGATTTGATTGATCATATTTAAATCTAATTTATTATCTTTAATTTTGAACTCCCAGTCACCTATTTCTCATGGACTTAGAGGGGATAAGTTGATCAAAGAAGTACTAGTGGGTTTATTTGATTATACCACGAATGAAATTTTTCGATTTGAAAACTCTCTAACGGAAAGTTCTCAGAACAACTCAGACACGAGTTCATCCAGTCAAGGTATGATATGTGAATGACAACAATAAAGATTATTTTTGGAATAATATTAATTTTATATGAAAATTCAGTTAATTATGTTGTACCACTCAAATTACAATGGCTATGTAATAATCAATATATGCATTTAATTTTGGTACTTCCATTGATATTTTTACGAAAATGTGCAATAGTAATGCAAATTATATCTGAATTTTCTACTTTGGGGTATACTCGCGCTGTTTGTATACATCAGAAATCGATTGATTCACCAAAGTTGTAAGAACATATCCATAAAAAGAGATTTTAGTCAACCTTTTCTCAAATTTGAAGAATATGTGTGTTTCTAAACGCCATAGTTATTCACTTTTTCAATTCAAAGTGTTTAATTTATGTATTTTTTATAAAATAGTATATATAATTTATATATCACCTTTGTTTATTAAAATAATAAAATATATAAATTGTTTTAATTTTTTTATTAAAATATATTTAAGTGTTACATGACATTCTTTTTAAAATTAAAATGTATTTTTTCATGTGTATAATTTAATTGAATATTGTTTATAATTTTTTATTAATAAATATTAATAAAGATCATTTAAAAACTTTGAAAAAATTCATTTTTTAAAAATTATGAAATAATTGTTTAATAGAATTATTATATATTGGTATATGTTTATTATATATGTTTATGAATATAATGTAATAGGACATTATTTTGTATACTAAATACTTAGAAAATAATATATGATAGATAGCTAAACTTTAAGAAATACTATTGAAATGAGTGCAAATTTATGGTACATATCATTTAATCATTTCACCATTATATGTTATCCGAAGAGTAGTTGAATCACAATCATTCAATTTTTTTTTCCAAAGAAGTAATCTTATTTTTATAATTTATATTCAAATTTAGTGGTATAATCAAGAGGCACATAACCGTTTAAAGAATTGAATGACAAGAATGGATCGAAATTATCCAAAATATTAACTGTGTTGGCAGCATACTCCTCGTGTGATTGGGGGTATACCGTATCCAAATAATGCCACCTTAGACCATGAGAGGCTGATTTTTTTTGACAAATATAGATAGTTTCATTTATTATATTAAACCAAATAAGATTCTCCTAAATGCATAATTTGGATTGTACATTCTTTGTATTTCCAACTATATATTAATAATTACATGTCTAAAAGTTAAAGTATTTAGTAAATATTTACATAGTGAATTTGACAGTATGAGCTCGCCTTATTGGTAGAATATAATAAAACTTTTCATTTAATTATCGAGTTTTTGTCATTAAAAAGGCGAATTGACCTTTTTTTTGACAAATTTTTAATTGAACGTGTAGCTGATTCTTTGGCCACAATATGCCAACTGTTGGTTGCATAAATATAAAGCAATGCAACCTCTTTCACACCACTTTGAATTTTAAAAAAATTCTTCCTACGCCATTCTCTTCACTGTGTGTATGTGATTTTTATCTTTACCCCAAAAATACAACTTTGGCAATTCTCTTTCTTTCTCTTTAACCAACTTCTCTGAATTGAAATGATATTGCTTGAAATTGACGATGCACAAATTCAAGAATATCCTAAAACTCGTTGGCAAACATCAATTCGCCCTAATAGGACGAAATTCTTTTTATTATAGTTCTGGAAAAATGTCCATCAAGTAGCTAAAATATTAGATCTACTGTGATATTCTTTGTTCTAATCATAACAATTGAAACTAAGTGTTCAACAAACAATATGATACATGAATTAATTTCATTTGATTTTTCTTCTTTTTTTTGCCTTGTTGAAAACAAGATCTTGAAATAAAAATTTCATGAGATGTCCGACTAATATATTTGGGCAAAAGATGTTGATTTTTTATTATAGTCTTATTCATTTTTATTAACTATAATTTTTTTCTACAGGAACATTTACCGTTCTACAATCTTATCCAACATCTTTCTATGATGATTGACCATTTTCATCCAGTGATGGATCTGATGGCGTTTGCAATATCAGCTTCATTACGTTTAAGAGCTGTATGAAGATGATTCATATCAGCCTTCACGTCTTCAATGTTTCCATTCATGCCATTCAGACATTAGATCAGTTGAAGAGAGTTGTCAGCAGGCAGATTATCAGCAACATCCTTGATTAGTTTCTATTTTTCCACCAATAATCTCCTGTTTTCTTCTTGAATTTGGTGGTTTTCCTCCTTCATTTCCTTCATCTCCGTTGTCAGCTTTCCAATTCTGTCATCCAAGATCTGTTCCAGCAGCAGCTGAATAGACTCCATTAGACTTGAATGTTTTTCAGCTTTTGGAATGGATGAGGAAGCTGATGGCTTAACTTGGTAGACTTCAATATCTGCTAAGTTTTCATCAGTCTTTTCTTCACTTTGTGCAGACTTAGCAGGCTCATGAACAGTTGGATGAACAACAATTGTGCCAGCTTGTACTTGAGCATCTTCTTGAGCCTTTCCTTCATCAGGCTTGGCAGCAACTTGCTGAACAGTTGACTATTCCTCTACCATAACAGTTTCAGGCATTCCATCACCAGATATTTTAGTAGTTTGATGGATTACCTAGGTGATTTTAGGCAAGAAATTCTGAGTAGGTTCCTTAATCACTTCCTCTCTGTAATCTCTGACTTCAGCACCAAAATTAATCTGCTGAACACTAGGCAGTGAAGGCACATCACTTGGAGAACCTTTGAAGTATCTTGAACGTTCAGACCATTTCTCCAAGGCCTTATAGACATCAATCTTGTCAGCCCTTTGAATAGGGTCATCCCTTTTTCTCCTCTTGGCAGGTAGGGACTCCTCAATCTTCTTTGCCTCCTTATAGACAATTCCTCTTTTGAGGTTGTGGAAGACATCCCTAATGTGATCAGGATCTAAAGCTTGTGGGATTGAATCAGTTTGAAAGAAGTCTAACACCCACTTCTCTTCAGCTTCAAACTCTTCCCAAGCCTTTGGCTCCGCAACAGATTTATCAACTCTGAAAGTTCTCCATTTGTTGTATCTAGTCTTCTCTTGGACGAACAGTGCAGTATCCGTAATTTTATATAAATGCAAAATGAATTCATAATTAAATTTTAATTTAAATAGGAAACTTAATTTATTGGGTTTGAAATGAGATTTATAAAGACTTTAGTATTTTAGTTGAACTAATATAGGACTCATTAAATTCATCTGGGCCCAATTGAATAGATCATTAATAGATGAGGATAATATGAATGTTAAAATAAAACTATGGACCCAATATGAAATTAGTAGTTGACATTAATTATAGTTGTATATATATGTCTATAGATATATACTACGGTAGAAAACTCTCTCAACATTTTATTACACAAATTGAACACAAAATAGAAATCACCCAAACTAAGTCTTACACACGGCAATAAAGGGTAGGAAATAGATATGACTCTTAACTAGTTTTGCAAGGTGTCACTATCTCCTTCACTAATTTTTCCTAATACTGTAACATTTATTCAAAAATATGGACTAACCACCTTATCAATCTTCTCCCAAAATGGTGTGCTTGTTGGGCACGCAAGTACTCAGAAAAAGAGAGACAGAGAGAAAGAGAGAAGGAAACCGTGGGAGAGAGAGAGAGTGAGAACTGGGAGAGGGAGAGAAAATGCTTGGTGGTGGTGGAGTGTGTTAGGGGAGTTTCGGGTTCTCTTCTTTCACTTTATTCCGACGGAGAGTGGGAAAGAAAGAGATGAAGCAGTGGTGGTCGTACGGTGGTTGTAGTGGTTGAGGTGGTGGTGGTTGATTAACAGCGGCGGCGGTGGTGGAAGCTATGGAGATGGTGGAAGAAGAAGCAACTAAGGAGTGGGTATGGTTGGGCTCGATTTTGAGTTATATAGAATTGATTTGGGGATTGTGGTAGGTTTCCGGTGGGGTACGGCGGCGGAGGAAGAGTGACGGCGACGGTTAGGGTTTGGGGAGGAGGAAGAAGATGAATTAGGGTTAGGGTTTGAAATGTGATATTGGGCTAAATTAATTGAGTGGAGTTTGGAGATTGGGCTTTAAGTATTTTGGGCCTTGAATGTAATTTAGTTGGGATGGGATTGAGTGATGGGTTATGTGGTTAGATTTAGGTGGGCGAATTGGAATTGGGTCAATTTAAATGCAGGTAATTTAATTTGGGCTTTAGTATTATTAGGCCTTTGTCTTTTGTCCTTTATTATTAAGATTGATTTAAATTTGTTAGTTTGGTAATAAATTTTGGGTTAAGTGTATGTGACTTTTGGACCAAGGCTGAAATTAAATTTGGACTTGAAAGTTATTTGACCGAAAACGTTTTAGACTATAAGACTTTGGACTTAAATTAGTTTAAAAATAACTATTAATCATAATTATTCAAATTAATTATGTGAATTAGTTAGTGTTGGACGTAAACATATATGTATATATACATTAGTTCTACAATAGTTAATTAAGTAAGTAATTTAATGGACTCAATTGGAACTAAATTGGCATTGGAAATCATTGGACCCTTAATTGGACATTTGAATTGCATTAAGGTTATAATTAAAGTAATTCACTTAAGTATTAATTTACAGTTATTTAATTACTAATGATTATTAGTTTAATAAGATGAATTTGTTAGATACAATATTAGGATGATGAGGTTAACATGAATTGAATAATTCTTATAAGTTGTTTTAATTAAGATAATGATTTAATAATCAATCTTTTCTAGTTTTAATATTAACTTTTATTAATTTAGTTGTTCTTAAAGTAAATTGGTTGTACCATATAAACTTTGTGTACGTCTGTCCATTTGAGGATTGCTTTGGTAAATTCGAAATCATAGTTAATTATTCTAACTGCAGTAGTTGAATCAAGACACGAAATAAATGGGATAGAGGTCATTCTTCTACAAAGCCATGCTAGAAGGCTTAAATCGAATAGCAGGACTTGAGACCATCTGTCTACCGTTGAGTAGCATCTCTAGCCTGAGAACGGTGAGCGCCTCAATACAACGTTTTTAAAATTGAAAGAGCTTCAAAAGAAAATCATATCATATATATGCATTTCTCATTTGAAATGGCTATAGTTGTTATATCTATGTTTATAACCATTTGCAATGCTCGCATTATGTACTGCGTATTCTAAATGGAACTGATAGCCCTATATTTGCCTACGATGCCTGCAGCATGTACTACTTCTTCATAGTAGAATTGATAACTCTATATTTGTCTGTATTTCTCGTATATGTGATAATTGTTGAATAATGGGGTGTAGTACTTTATCTCACCTCATATTGATGAATGGTACCAAGGTGTAGTACTTTATCTCACCTAAGTACCAATTGCTTGTGCATGATTATTTGCGCGCTCATCTGCTCTCGATTGATTGTATTATCTGGATAATCCTAGGTAGCTGGGGGCTACAGGACTACCAGAGCTCTGCCATTGACCGGAATCACAAAACCAGGGATTAGAGCCCCTTGGGGAATGACTCAACTTATTCGGCAAAGACATGTCAAGGCCACTTTCAAAGGGACGGGTAGCGCCACAGCACTTATCTAACCGGCGAGCTAACTATTGATCACATTCTGATCTTTCTGTATTCTTTTTGAGGTGGAGGAGTTGTTTATCCCGTGTTGACGTGTAATTGATTGTGATATCATCTGTGATATTTACGTATCTGCTATACTAGTCTTAAATATCAATTACTTTGTAAGTTAATAGGCAGTACATGGATTTCTAAATCGTTTTTTGCATAGAACTCAATTTCACACCTGCACTGGCCTCATTAAGTTGTTTTTACAACTTACGCTTTCAAATTATTACTCTTTCAGAACCTCATTGAAGGGCAAGATGGACCACATGAGACTAAGAGATTTCGGTTGGGCGTCGACCATAGAGTTTCTAGATGTTGTCAGGTGAAGGTCTGGTTTGTAATGAAAGTTTTAAAGTAATAACTTAGTTGGAAAAAAATTAATGTATTGTAATTGATAGTTAGAGCTCTGAACTGCAATTATTGGAAATTTATCAAGGTTGTTTTATTATTTATTTATGTCTTAGCAGGCAGGTGCCGGTTTCGGGCCGTTACAGGTGGTATCAGAGCATTAAGTTGTGTTAGTGCTATGTCAGGATAGGTTCCTTTGACTGTGGGTGGTTATACCAAAGAAATTCTATAGAACCCTTAAGATTTTCAATCGAGTCATAGGAACCCTTAGTACCCAATTGTCGTGAATCACTATTGGGGCGCGCGACCAACATGTGAATCATTACAATTATGGTACTAAGATAGATGTTTTCCGATGGGGTAAGTTTGTAATAGAAAGGTTTAACCTGGGAAATGGTCTAGACCTGTAACAAATCAAGCAAGTTAGAATCCTATCTTTCCATTTTCTATTCAACAAGACTGTTGAAACCTTTGGTTTCTTTTTAGAACAACTAAGTAGTTGTAAGATCTTTTCGTATATCTATCGATTTATCTTGGATTGCTCGAATGTTTGCTCTTTCCTTAGTTTCTCATACTCATCTTTTAACATTCCCTGAGCGGAATTGGATCCGAACTTTTCTAAGTTCCTTGTACACTAAGATAATGACCTGATTGTGATGGACTTAGATTATAGTGATCCTTAAGCCTACATTTAACTCGATTAACTCTTAGAAGTTATACTTAACTCGAACTATAGTAAACTATTATAATAATTTATGTTTCTACTAGAATAATTGAACAATTAGTCAACTCGTATGTATTAAGAATAACGCTATGCTTGATTACAATGTTGGGTAATCGAACTCTGAAATAAAGATCGAGTATTTTCGTGTCTACAAGGATAAGCGTAGGCGACAAATTTATGAGAAGAAGATGATGGAAGATGCCAACTTCACATGACGATAGAGTTATAATCATGGAGAATCGAATTTCTCAAATTACAATCTAGTCATTGGAAATTTATTTCAACGACAATAATAGATTATGGGACATCAATTAGATAATCATAAAATGCTTCATTCATATCACCAAATATAAAATGTTGCGTCAAGAAATTCGTTGGCTAACTAGGACCAAAATATTCGATGAGTTAGTCCACTCTTTAATTTATTTCGTACTAATTTAAGGATAATAAATATGAAAATGATAAAGACTTAGATGTCCTAGTGAATGGGACAAGGAAATCAGGGTAAGGGTAGGACAAGGTGTAAGACCATCGTTAATGAAAAGTTTATAATTTTAAAAATTGATGGATAGTGTATTCTCCTAACCTTCACATTCGAAAAATCATGTTTCGCTCATATGTCCTTACTTTTCTATGACAACACCTTCATAATTTTCCCTTATATCTCCAAATTATTGCAAGTAGAACCAACTCTCAATCATCACTAGATCATATAGTGGTTCGACATCATCCTTGGCAATACTGTGACATTGAAACTTCTAGTGAAATCTTGTTTAGAGTATATTCAGTGTCTTACTTTCATCCTATTCTTTTACCACTTGGAGATCTACAAGTTCACTTTTTCCAATCACTTTTACTATTATGTTTATAATTTAACTCTACTAATAGAATCTTATACAACACATTAAATTTTGTGCTAAAGATGGCTAAACCTATTTCTTTATTCAAAACTTTGTTTGTCGTTCTACTTGGACTTTCTTGTGTTAAAATCTAGGTCTAGTCATCTTACATTAGAGCTCTTATAAGATTCATACGAATTCATAGATTGTTACATGACCCTATTGACATACACAATGTCAATTACTTTCCAATTGTATATTCTTTGAACGATTAGTTTTAGGATACTCGATCTAAATTTCACATAGTTAACCTGTTCACATTTAGTCAACCATTTTTTAGAGAATAGAGAATTTGCATATTCCTTTTTTTTTTTTTTTTTTGGTTACGAATTTGCATATTCCAGATCTTAGTCTCCCAACTCTTATATATGATTCTCTCCTTGCTCACCTGTGAGCGGATTATTGCCCGTTCTCACTTATTATAAGCCTTTAAACATACATTGGTTTATCTTTTGACCTGATAACTTCTTCAGCCATATAATTTTAAACCATGGTTTATTTTGTATCCTTATTACTACTATTTTTCCTATCAATTCTTATCGTAACCTGACCAAATATGTGAGAGGAATTTGGGGGCCAAATTATTTGAAGGATGGGTGAATGTAATACCCCGTTAGGGGTGGGATCGGGACGGGTTTTCGGGATTTTGGGAAATTCGGGATGGGATTACCGGGTTCGGGTTTTAAATTTTACTACCCAAATCCCGTTTGAATTTGTGGATACCCGATAATACGGGTACCCGAAAATTTCGGGATTCGGGTTCGGGATTTCGGGATTTCCCGCCCCTAGCCAAAAAAACAAATTAGGTTTTCTGACTACAAGTTTCCTAGAGCAGAAATTATCATTTTATTTCTACATTTCTACTTTGCGCCACAACCAAAATATAAAGCATAAAAAAAATCACCAAAAATGCACTATTTGAACTTTCTTTGTTCCTGGGCAGCAACATTTTCTTATTTAATGAATTTTGGAGAGGGTGAATTGCGAAGAGGAAGTTAATGAAGATGGAGGGGAGTTGGTGACAGAGAAAGGACGAACACATATGGGCTGCTGTGGTAGGTGGAATTTCAGATCTGGTTGAAGATTCGTAGCTTCAGATTTGGGGGAAAGTTTTGTAATTTCAGATTTGAGATACTTTCTTTTTACTATTATTTCAATATAATTATTTATAATATTTTTTTTCTTTCAAAAATTGAAGTTCGGGATTCGGGTTTCCCATTCGGGTAGGCCATACTACCCGAATCCCGTCCCGATTTCTCTTCATCGGGATTTCGGGTTTCCCGAAACCCGAAAATTCCCATTTTTCCCGTCCCAAATTGCAAAATTGTGATCGGAACGGGACGGGTTCCCAAAACCCGATCCCGAATGCCCACCCCTATACCCCGTAATAATTTTATATAAATGCAAAATGAATTCGTAATTAAATTTTAATTTAAATAGGAAACATAATTTATTAGGTTTGAAATGAGATTTATAAAGACTTTAGTATTTTAGTTGAACTAATATAGGACTCATTAAATTCATATGGGCCCAATTGAATAGATCATTAATAGGTGAGGATAATATGAATGTTAAAATAAAACTTTGGACCTAATATGAAATTAGTAGTTGACATTAATTATAGTTGTATATATATGTCTATAGATATATACTACGGTAGAAAACTCTCTCAACATTTTATTACACAAATTGAACACAAAATAGAAATCACCCAAACTAAGTCTTACACACGGCAATAAAGGGTAGGGAATAGATATGACTCTTAACTAGTTTTGCAAGGTGTAACTTTCTCCTTCACTAATTTTTCCTAATACTATAACATTTACTCAAAAATATAGACTAACCAATTTATCAATCTTCTCCCAAAATGGTGTGCTTCTTGGACACGCAAGTACTCAGAAAAAGAGAGACAGAGAGAAAGAGAGAAGGAAACCGTGGGAGAGAGAGAGAGAGTGAGAACTGGGAGAGGGAGAGAAAATGCTCGGTGGTGGTGGAGTGTGTTAGGGGAGTTTCGGGTTCTCTTCTTTCACTTTATTCGGACGGAGAGTGGGAAAGAAAGAGATGAAACAGTGGTGGTGGTACGGTGGTTCTAGTGGTTGAGGTGGTGGTGGTTGGTTGACAGCGGCGGCGGTGGTGGAAGCTACGGAGATGGTGGAAGAAGAAGCAACTAAGGAGTGGGTACGGTTGGGCTCGATTTTGAGTTATATAGAATTGATTTGGGGATGATGGTAGGTTTACGGTGGGGTTCGGCAGCGGAGGAGCGGCAGCGGCGGAGGAAGAGTGACGGCGGCGGTTAGGGTTTGGGGAGGAGGAAGAAGATGAATTAGGGTTAGGGTTTGAAATGTGATATTGGGCTAAATTAATTGAGTGGAGTTTGGAGATTGGGATTTAAGTATTTTGGGCCTTGAATGTAATTTAGTTTGGTTGGGATTGAGTGATGGGTTATGTGGTTAGATTTAGGTGGGCGAATTGGAATTGGGTCAATTTAAATGCAGGTAATTTAATTTGGGCTTTAGTATTATTAGGCCTTTGTCTTTTGGCTATGTTGCACGGATACGGACTCGGCGACTCGGACTCGACACGATTCGGATTCGGCGACTCGTTTTTGAAAAAAAATTAAGATACGACTCGGCATGGATACGTATATTTTAATAAAATAATTTATATAGTTATATATAAAAAAACATCTTAGCATTAAAGTCATTGAATAAACACTCATTCAAATATTATGTGTGTCTAAAACAGGCAATTGATTTAATTAATTACTGGACTAACAAAACTACTAACATTGGGCCAATAATAATAATAAAGATAACTGGGCCTAATTGATCGCATCAACCTGGCCCAATTCCTCTATTAATTCAGCCCTCTTCAACTAAGAATCTGCAATTGGCCCATCCTGCACTGCTGGCCCAATCTCCTCAACACCCCCACGCGACCAACCCTAATCTTCTTTGACCAGTTCATTCTTTTCTTCTTCTTCCTTCGCATCATCTATCTTCAATCAATTAAGGGTAATGGATGTAACTTGGCTTGGGAGATTTACAGTAGTATTGTTTTGAATTATCTATCTCTTCAATCTTCATTATCTCCCAGCTTCAAGGTGAATCCGCCGCCCCTGCTGCGGCACCGGCTGCTCAAGCCCTCCGCCCGGCACTCGCCTTCCACACCACCACCGCCGCCGCCGCCCACATCAACCTCCCCCAACACACTACAGATTGAGAAAGAGAAAGTCCGAGAATCCGGCGCGAGTCCGAGTAGATCAGATACGCCAGATGTAGAGTCCGGCGCGTATCCATTTGTTTTTTAAACCAGACTCGCCAGATGTCGAGTCCGGCGCGAGTCGACGGCGAATCCGGCGCGAGTCCGAGTCCGTCACGAGTCGACTCGGCATTCTTCATGTTCTCTGCCGAGTCGGTGCTTCATAGTCTTTTGGCCTATATTATTTGGATTGATTTAAATTTATTAGTTTGGTAATAGATTTGGGGTTAAGTGTATGTGACTTTTGGACCAAGACTGAAATTAAATTTGGACTTGAAAGTTATTTGACCGAAAACGTTTTAGACTATAAGACTTTGGACTTAAATTAGTTTAAAAATAATTATTAATCATAATTATTCAAATTAATTATGTGAATTAGTTAGTATTGGACGTAAACATATATGTATATATACATTAGTTCTACAATAGTTAATTGAGTAAGTAATTTAATGGACTCAATTGGAACTAAATTTGACTTGGAAATCATTGGACCCTTAATTGGACATTTGAATTGCATTAAGGTTATAATTAAAGTAATTCAATTAAGAATTAATTTACAGTTATTTAACTACTAATGATTATTAGTTTAATAAGATGAATTTGTGAGATACAATATTTGGATGATGAGGTTAACGTGAATTGAATAATTCTTATAAGTTGTTTTAATTAAGATAATGATTTAATAATCAATCTTTTCTAGTGTTAATATTGAATCACGTTACCTTTTATTAATTAGTTGTTCTTAAAGTAAATTGGTAGTACCACATAAACTTTTTGTACGTCTTTCCATTTGAAGATTGCTTTGGTAAATTCGAAATCATAGCTAATTATTCTAACTGCAGTAGTTGATTTTAAAAATAATCAAGTAATGTCGGGGTCGTCTTATTTAATTAAACTTGTTTAAATTACTTTAATAGACGTTTTATATAACAAACAAGACAATAAATAATAATAGAGAAACGTATGGAGTTTGAAGAGTGGTTGATCCTAGAATTCTTATTTATAGAGTTTGGGACGTTGACTGTAGGTAACTCGAGAATAATCGTTATGATTCGACTATTGAATCAAGACACGAAATAAATGGGATAGAGGTCATTCTTCTACAAAGCCATGCTAGAAGGCTTAAATCGAATAGCAGGACTTGAGACCATCTGTCTATGGTTGAGTAGCATCCCTAGCCTGAGAACGGTGAGCGCCTCAATACAACGTTTTTAAAACTGAAAGAGTTTCTAAAGAAAATCATATCATATATATGCATTTCTCATTTGAAATGGCTATAGTTGTTATATCTATGTTTATAACCATTTGCAATGCTCTCATTATGTACTGCGTATTCTAAATGGAACTGATAGGCCTATATTTGCCTGCGATGCCTGCAGCATGTACCACTTCTTCATAGTAGAATTGATAACTCTATATTTGTCTGTATATCTCGTAGTATGTGATAATTGTTGAATAATGGGGTGTAGTACTTTATCTCACCTCATATTGATGAATGGTACCAAGGTGTAGTACTTTATCTCACCTAAGTACCAATTGCTTGTGCATGATTATTTGCACGCTCATCTGCTCTCGATTGATGGTATTCTCTGGATAATTCTGGGTAGCTGGGGGCTACAGGACTACCAGAGCTCTGTCATTGACCGGACTCACAAAACCAGGGATTAGAGCCCCTTGGGGAGTGACTCAACATATTCGGCAAAGACATGTCAAGGCCACTTTAAAAGGGACGGGTAGCGCCTCGGCCCTTATCTTACCCGCGTGCTAACTATTGATCACATTCTGATCTTTCTGTATCTTTTTTGAGGTGGAAGAGTTGTTTATCCCGTGTTGACGGGTAATTGATTGTGATATCATCCGTGATATTTTCGTATCTGCTATACTAGTCTTAAATATCAATTACTTTGTAAGTTAATAGGCAGTACATGGATTTCTAAATCATTTTCTGCATAAAACTCAATTTCACACCTGCATTGGCCTCACTAAGTTGTTTTTACAACTTACGCTTTCAAATTATTACTCTTTCAGAACCTCATTGAAGGGCAAGATGGACCACATGAGACTAAGGGATTTCGGTTGGGCGTCGACCATAGAGTTTCTAGATGTTGTCAGGTGAAGGTCTGGTTTCTAATGAAAGTTTTAAAGTAATAAGTTAGTTGGAAAAAAATTAATGTATTGTAATAGATAGTTAGAGCTCTGAACTGCAATTATTGGAAATTTATCAAGGTTGTTTTATTATTTATTTATGTCTTAGCAGGCAGGTGCCGGTTTCGGGCCGTTACAAACAGAGTGGCCTACTGGAGATGCCTGTCAAAGTCTGGCAGGGCAGCTTCAAATCTGGCAATGGCACCAGAATGTCCATTAACAATGTTCATAGCCCATTTGACATTGAAAGGGTACTTTTCCACTCTCCTGCCTGGTGGTAGAATCCTTCTTCCCTTTAAGGATTCTCCAATCCTTATGCCACCAGCATGGCGAAGCCCATGAGCATCATTCTTGCTCAATTCAAGAACCATAGCCAATTCAGCTTCTTCAGCAGCTTGGCGTTCGGCAGGTGTCATTTTCCTTCTCCTTTCTTCTTTTTCTGCTTCAATCTTGCTAAGCCTGATAGCTTCAGCAAGTTCCTCCATAGCCTTTTTCTCTTCAAGGGAATCCTCCCTTCTTTTCTTTTCAGCTGCAGATATCTTTCTCTTGACAATCTTTTTCTTCTCAAGTTTATCAGCAGCAGCAGCAGGTTCAGGAGCAGCAGATGAGATAGGAATGGCTGCTTTTGGTTCAATGATCCTCACTTTTGGATCATCTTGAGATTCAGAAACCTCAGCTGTTGAAGCTTGTTGTTGAGCAGCTGTTGCATCAGCATCAGAAATCATCTTAGCAGCAGCAGCATCATCATGTTTATCAGCTTCAACTGGCCTCTCAGCTGATTGAGGGCCTTCTCTGACTAAATTCTCAGATTTAGCAGGAGATGGTTCAAAAACCACCTTCCACTTTGCAGACTTTTTAGGTGCAACTTTCTCCTTTTCTTGCCTTGAAGTTTCAGTGTCTTTAATTTGACTCCTAGTCCTCTTAGCAACATTTTCAGCAGGTTGCTCCTCTGATATAGTTCTGGAGGGTGAATCAGCTAATATCTCCAGAATTTCATCAGTAGTTTTCTTTATAATAGCATCAGCAACAGCTTGCTGTTGCTTATCTGTTCTGGCTTTAACAGCTGGCTTGGTTGTTTGAACAGATTGCTTTCTTTTCTTGGTAGGGGCCTGTTCCTTGGGCTCATCAACCTATTCTTCATCTGTTTTCCTCTTCGAACTTCCTTTAACAGCTTGATAATGACCCATTGCATTGGCATTGTGAATGACTTTCCCATTAGTCATACCACAACCCAATGTCCATAATAAATGACTCAGAGTAATCCTATGATTAGTCTGTTTCTTCTTATGGAAATTTGCCAAAATATACCATACAATTTCAGCCCAATTGACCCCAAAACCATAGTGTACAGCTATCATCATGGCATATCTTTTCATTGTGACACTATCTAAAGAAAAAGTGCAGTTTTCTATCACTTTTGCTACCATATCAGCCATACGCTGATATTCATCCTTCAACTGCCTTTTCTTTATGTTACCTGATATTATTTCCCCTTCGTGAGCGCAGATGCTCCAAAACTCCTATTCCTTCTCGGCCATGGTTGTCAGGTCTGTTCTTCCTTGGTTGGACAGACCATACTTCTCATGGAGCAGGCAAGGGGTAATAACGATGTCTTGTCCTCCGACGGTAGCCTTGATCTCAAGCTTGTTGAAATCAACAGGATCCTTGGTATTGTAATACTCCAGAATTTGATCCTTATACACCATCTCATCGTGAGCTTCCATGAAGTTCACTAGAGTTGCAACTTTGAATTTCTCAAGGATCGCCTTCATCACGTCAGTACCAGTCTTGTGATATATATCGTAAACAAGATAAATACCATCTGCCTTAGCTTCTTGTTGGGAAGTCATGATGATTCTGAAAAGGTTAGTGAAACGAGAGAGGATTTTTGCATAAAATGAGAGCAGAAATCCTTGGAATACTTTAGAAATATTTGGGTGCATAGAGGATCAGTGAGCTGATCAGTGAGAGTAAAAGGTTTAGGTCCATCGGTTTCCGTGTTATACGCTAACCGTTTGACCTGTTTTGTGTCAGCATTGATCGTGCGGCGTCAGTTACGCAGTTCAAAATTCAAAAAGAATTTATTGACAGGCGGGAATACGAACCGCCTTAGTCGACTTAGTAAAAGCGGGTTTTTAGATAAAGGTTTTTAAATACCAAAGCTTTTACATAAGCTATCAGACGAGTAAACTTAAATACTTATCTGATGGGACGAGTGTCCTGATGACAGATTATTACTAGTGAAAGCCAATAACTAGTAATATTCCTCGGCTGTTTGTCAATCCAGCTAGATAATTAATCTCCAGTCTTCAAGAATTAAGGTCTTCTGATGAAAATATAACTTCAACTAACTTTTATCAACTAATTTCATCTTTTAATCAGAAGTACCGGCAGTCTTACACGTTCCCCCTGACTTTAATAATCCATAAGTTAACTAGTCTGTTGAGAGTAAACCTTGAAGATAATAAAATGAGTAAGCTGATAAACTCCAGTCTTCTGTTGAGTTCCCCCTCAGCTTATGCATCTAAATTTAGTAGACCTAGTTCAGCTCTGAAAGTTGAAAACCTTGCATCACTTAGAGGTTTCGTGAAAATATCAGCGATCTGATTGTCAGTATGGACATACTCTATCATGACATTTTCTTTTTCCATATGATCTCTTATGAAGTGATGTTTGATCTCTATATGCTTAGTCCTTGAATGACTTGTAGTTTTCTGAGTAAGAGAGATTGCACTTGTATTATCACAGTAGATAGGTATCCCACTGATTTTAATGTTGTAATCTTCTAGTTGATGCTTCAACCAAAGTATTTGTGCACGGCAAGCTCCAGCAGCTATGTACTCAGCTTCAGCAGTAGATATGGATATTGAAGTCTGTTTCTTACACATCCATGAGATCAGACGACTACCTAAAAATTGACAGGCACCTGTTGTGCTCTTCCTATCAATTTTGCAGCCAGCAAGGTCAGAATATGAATAACCTATCAACTCGAATACAAATTCCCTAGGGTACCATAATCCCAATTCTTGAGTGCCTTTAAGATACCTAAGTATCCTTTTGGCAGCTAGAAGATGAGATTCTTTAGGATTTGATTGATATCTAGCACAAACCCCAGCAGAGTACAAGATATCAGGTCTGCTAGCTGTTAAGTATAACAGTGACCCAATAATTCCTCTGTATTTGGTTATGTCCACTGATTTGACATCTTCATCTTTATCCAAACGAAGTCCAGTAGACATGGGAACACTAACAGTAGAGCTAGTTTCCATACCAAATTTCTTGAACAGATCCTTTATGTATTTTGCTTAGTTAATGAATATTCCATCAGGCAACTGTATTAGTCGCAAACCAAGGAAATAATTTAGTTCACCTATCATGCTCATTTCAAACTTGTTTTACATTAGCTTGGAGAACTTGTCACACATCTGTTGATTTGTTGAACCAAAAATAATATCGTCCACATATATTTGCACAAGCAATATATGATCCTCTCATTCAAGGGTGAACTAGGTCTTATCTACCTTACCTATACGAAATCCTTTAATTAAAAGAAAATCAGATAAGGTATCATACCATGCTCTTGGAGCCTATTTTAGTCCATAGAGGGCTTTCTTCAGACGATACACTTTGTCTTCTTCTTTGTAAGCTTCAAATCCAGGTGGTTGTTCAACATAAACTTCTTCTTGCAATTCTCCATTGAGAAAAGCTGATTTCACATCCATTTGATAGACTGTGAAATTTTTATGAGCAGCATAGGGAAGAAACAGTCTGATTGCCTCTAATCTTGCTACTGGTGCAAAAGTTTCATCAAAGTCAATGCCTTCTTCTTGGCAGTAACCCTTGACCACTAATCTTGCTTTATTTCTGGTGACAATACCATCTTCATTCATTTTATTCCTGAATACCCATTTAGTGCCAATTACCCTTTGATGACTTGTTCTAGGAACTAAGTACCAGACATCATTCCTTTCAAATTGATTCAACTCTTCTTGCATAGCTTCAATCCAATTTGAATCACTAAGAGCTTCTTCAATTTGTTTAGGCTCTATTTGAGATAGGAAGCTAACAAACATGGCATCATTTGCAGCAGCTCTCCTTGTCTTTACTCTATCCAAAGGATCACCTATCACTAGCTCTGGTGGGTGATTCTTGAGCCATCTGAGATCAGGTTGCAAATCTGAATGTTGTCCTCTGTTTTGATCTTGCAACACTACTGTTGGAGTTCTAGTAGTAGTCCGTTGAACATCAGTTGTCTGTTGAACAGTCTCTGGTCTGTCAGCTGTTTCCAACTCATCTGCTAGACAATCAGCATTGTGAATTTGAACAGCACTTGAGTTAGCAGCTGAGTTGAGATCAGGTAGTATGATAGGTATATACTCTTCATTTCTTTCAACACTCAAGTTTTGAAAATCAGTAGACAGATTTTGATCAGTATTTTGATTCTTCTCAGAAGATTGATTTGGTTCATCAAAAGCTACATGAATAGATTCTTCTACAAGTAAAGTTCTTTTGTTGAAGACTCTGTAAGCTTTACTGACTGTAGAATATCCTACAAAAATAGCTTCATCATCCTTCTCTGCAAAGGCAGTGAGGTGATTTTTTCCATTATTTAAAGCAAAGCATTTACAACTAAAAATCCTAAAGTAATGAATGTTTGGCTTCCTGTTGTTCCAAACTTCATATGGAGTCTTGTTTTGGTGCTTGTTGATTTTGCATGTGTTTTGGGATAAGCATGCTGTATTTGTGGCTTTTGCCCAGAATCTTTGGGGCAGCTTTGCTTCAGCTATCATAGTTCTGGTAGCTTCTTTTAGAGTTTTGTTTCTCCTTTCAGCAACTCTATTCTGTTGAGGGGTTCTGGCAGCAGAGTACTCACGGCTGATTCCTCTGACATTACAATACACTTCAATAGTTGAGTTTGTAAATTCAGTCCCTCTATCTGATTTGATCTTTAATATCTTCATGCACTTCTCATTCCGGATCAGCTCCATCAGATTTGTAAGATGCTCCTTGGTTTCACTTTTCTTCTTCATGAAAATCACCCAAGTGTATCTTGAATAGTCATCCACAACAGCTAGATAGTATTTCTTTCCACCATTGCTGATTGGATCAATGGGTCCAAATAAGTCCATATGTGGCAGCTCCAAAATTCTTCCAGATGATTCGTGCTTCTTGCTTTTGAAAGATGACTTGATTTGTTTACCCTTCTGACAGGCGTCACAGAGCTTATCTTTGCTCATGACTGTCTTTGGAATTCCTTCTACAAGATCATTCTTGATAAGTCTGTTTATGGTCTTGAAATTCACATGGTTCATTCTTTTGTGCCACAGCCAACTGACTTCACTTGGTGTTGATGCCACCAAACAAACATTAGAACTCTTGTCAACAGAATTCCAGTCCACTGTGTAGACATTTCCTTGTCATCTTCCAGATAAAATGACCTTCTTTATACCAATATGTTCAACGTAGCACTTATCTGATGAGAAGATGACTGAAAATCCCTTGTCACAAAATTGACTTATGCTCAGCAAATTGTATTTGAGGCCTTTAACATAAGATACGTCAAATATCTCAATGTTGCCTTTGATAAATCTTCCACTTCCTACAATCTTGCCTTCTTTGCTGTCTCCAAAAGTTACTTTGGGACCATCCACAACAACAGCATCAGTCAGCTCATGTATGCTTCCACACATGTGTCTTGAACAGCCACTGTCCACGTACCAGATTTTCTCTACTTTACTCATACTCCTAATCCTAACCTACAAAAAAAGATAAAAATTGTTTTAGGTATCTTTATTGAGAGGGTCCTGAAGGATTAGTTCCACCTTTTGATTAAACCGAATTTCGTCGGATACGATTGAATCAGTAAGGAGTGATTAGGAGTTCTGAATTAATACAAATTATAGGGCTCTGTTACTTTATTCTGGATGGATCAATCTCAAGGAAGAAAAATTAGATGGAACAATCAGTAATCAAGACAATCAATGAATAAAATAGTATAGCAAAAGCTTTTCTATTCAATAATCTTAGATTATTTTAGTATGCAGGCGTAAGTTGAGTCTGTAAAGCGTGTGTAATACAATGATTAACTAGGTATTTATATCACATTAAACCTAGCTTTAGAAGGAAACATAATTCTAATAGGACTCGGCCTAATCGTCCTTCTTGAGTCCGGATAGTCATCTACTTGTTGAGGAGAGTCGTATTCTATCGGGTCGATAGATGATCCCGAACTGACTCATCTGGTCGAACCGATCTTATATCCCTTAGTCGATCCGAACATTATAAGGGGTGCTAAATAGCCCCCATCAGTACTCCCTCACTTATTCGAGCGTATATGTAATAAAAGCTCGTAGAAGTAGATGGTTAATTACGACTGTACTTTCTATGAGTTGTGCCTCGTTAAAAACCTTACTTAAGAAAAAACACTGTGGAAAAAAATCCTAAGTAAGGAAAAGAGTGCTACGCCTCATAGATAGTCATTTTCTTGTTCCAATTATGAACCGCTACGTGTCTCTTTGGGGAAGCGTTTCATCTTTTCCCGTTTGGCGGGAATGCGATCAGCCGTGAGAAGTTCGAAACGTCTTTTCACTTCTCACTATAAATAGGTGATCGTTATATTAGTCATTTTTTACTTTATACTTCCTTTAATCTCGCAGTCATTTTCTTGCTTGGTCATTTATCTTTTCAAAATTGCTTCTATCGACTCATATCCTTTGAGGATCCAAAAAATGGCTTCTATTTCAAGAAAATCTTCCTCGTCTTTAAGGGAGAGAGTCGCTCCTATTATCGAGGAGGTGATACATTCTAATCCTTCGAGTGAGCATATTGGAGTGTCTGAATTTATTGTCCCGAATGAGGACACCTTTAAGGTGCAAATTCTATCTGATACGGATGTCGCTGCCAGAGCTAAGAAAGGCAAGGGTACGGCTCCTCAAATTTTTGAACCGATAGAGGATCTTGCTTGTGCTTATACTGAGGACACTTTCTCTGAGGTCGTGAGCAATTATGCCAAATATTTTCCGGATGGTTCCGAGATCATTCTCCCTTCTTCTTCTGATAGGGTTACATCACCGCCGGAGGGGTGTCGAGCTTTTTACACAGCCCATTTTAACTGCGGTCTGCGTCTCCCCTTGTCTGCCCTCTTTCTTGACATTTTGAAAATATTCAGTGTGTCCTTGACTCAATTAGTCCCTAATTCCGTGGCCTTCGTGGTCTGTTTTTCCGTTTTGATGATATCAAAAGGATTCCAACCCTCTTTTCGTAATTTTACGCAATCGCGGATATTTCTTTGCTAGCCAAAAAACTAGTCGCGCAATCTTTGACTCCCCGGTTTCCAGCAATCCTTCCTGGAAATCTCATTTTTTCTTCGTTCGTCCGCCTTCTCATCTTCGTTTGGCGGATGGCTCCACTGAGCCCTTTTCGTGGGACCATGATTCCAAATGGATTTATGGTGGTCGTTTGGCGACTGGTGATTTTATTCCTGACGACCCCCAGTTCCTTGGCGAAATCCAAGCTATGCGTGTCAACAAATATCATAGTGCACTTCTTATTGGCGAAGTTTTTCTTCGCAAGGCGGGACTAAGTACTCATACTTTTCCAATTTCTTCTTCTTCTAAATCATTGGGTAAGTATCTATTCTAATATTGTGTTGTCATAACTCTTTTTTAGTACTAAGTCTAATTCCGATTTTGTTTTCTCCTCAGCTCATATGGTAGAAAATTCCCGACGCTCTTTAAAGGGAAAAATGGTGTTGTCTAAATCCACCAAAACCATAGAGAATGTTCCTATCGAGCAGAGAGCGTCTCGAAAGAGAAAACTGGAATTGAGTCATGATTCTGAGGAGAACAGAGAGGAATCTCCAGATTCATCTCAAGAATCTCCTGTTCGCCATGGGACAGGATCGGGTTATCCTCCTTTCCAACTTAGGACATCTTTAGGTATACGTGGATGCCGCAGCTGGTCGATGCCGTTATTATTGTCGTTCCTGTAACGATCTTTCTTTACTCGGCGAGAATCATCCAAAACCCACTTTGGTCGAGATGATCGAGGATCATTTAGAGGGAAAAAGAGCCGCTGGCTATCTCGAGAATGATTCTTTAGTTCATGACGAGAGCGAAAATGCAGTGGATAAGGCAACTCGCGTTCTCCTGTCCGGCGTTTTTACTCGCGACATCAATCAGCTCCTTAGGAAGGATCCTTTAGAGAAATTTCAGCGAGCTTCTCTTTATGCTGAAAAGGTGATCTCCTTTATGTGTGCTCGTAGGACAATTTTCCTCAATGAATACTTTAGCTTGCTAATTTATTTCTTTTATCTTTTTATCTTTCAGACTAAGACTTGTTTGGCATCATATGCCTATGAAGCTGCTCTCTGGAAACAACAATGTGAGTTTCTGGATGAGAAATATAAGACTTTACATCATAAGACTTCTGGTTCAGAGGTAGGTCCCTCAATGACTTCTTCTCTTCCGGTCGTAGAGACTCGGGCTACGGGGACTGATGACCAGGAGATTATAGATAGGGTTCTGGAAACTTCTCGTGCTCAAGAACAAGCCAATTAATTGGCTAAAAAGTTGGAAGAGTATCAATTTCAGAGTACTGCTCGAATTAGCGAGTTGGAATCTCAAGTATCGAGTCTTCAGGCTTCTTTAGAGGAGTATGAGAGGGACATTCCTCTTAGTGGACTCAGGGATCATTATGGCCGAAATCCTGATGAAAAAGTTATTCGTGAATTCCTTAGTTCTCCTGTTCATACAGCGTTGGTATATCAAATGGTCGGTCCGCTCTTGGAGAGTACGTTTAAGAAGGAGATTCATCAGTTGGTCACTTTTGAACTGATAGATGATCGTCGAAAGGAATATTTTAAAGCGGCGCACATCGATTGAACCGTTATGGCGAAGAATATTCTCCTTCTGAGCTGCCGAACGTCGTTTATCAAAAGTTTCCTTTGGCTCACCTTGTCAAAGAGTTCGGTAGGCCATTGCCGATTCCTCCTTCAGATATCAATCACGAGGTCGATAATAATTTTGTCGATCCAGAGGAAGAGGAGGAGAATATCGAAGGAGCGAATGAAGAAGACGTCGCTGGCGAACAGGAAGTTCCAGATGGCGACCAAGTTGTATGAATCAAGGAGCGATATGTTGATCTTGTGAAATAACCTTTGTAACTGTTATTGTGAGTTGAATTGTAATATTACACTTTTATCCCTTTGTAAAATAGACGATTCATATTCTGACAGTTACGTCTTTTCGTCTTCTCTGTAATAATTTAGACAAGTTATTAAATTTGCCGTAATCATTATGCATATGTCTTTTCGAATTTTTGCGTCAATTCCTAGGCTAGTTTATGTGTTACGCGCCCATTCTTTGAGTCTCTTGCGTCTTTTCGTATAGTATAAATACGAAAGGTAAAACTTTACTCGCTATTTACCGCTTTTACTCATTTCTCAACAGAATACTCTTTTGTTAGCAGGTCGATAAGCTTTCTCGATAATTTAATTTTCTTTTTTGAATTCCGATCATGAGTAATCTTTTCGGTAACACTTCAAAGCGTCCTTCCCGCGAGAGTGCTAGAAATATTAGACCGAAAAAGCCTCGAACAGAGGGGCCCTCGATAGAACCTTCTCGTTCGTCTTTCATTAGTAGGTCGGCGACCGATACTCTTGTCATTCCTTCTGAACCTTTTTTCGTAGTCAGTTCGTCTTTCACACAACAAAACTTTTCCTCTTCTGGTGAAGCAGGAAGGAGGCCTTCCCCTGGTCGGGTGGCCTTTGGCGATTCATCGTTTATGGAGCAAGCTTTCGACGTACCCTTTTCTTCAGGCACTTCTTCTTTCGAACATGGCAGATATGAGCATGTTCTTGTTAATTCCCTTCCTTTTTCTACTTCTGCTGCCCCGGTTGTTAGCGGAGGCCAAGTGGGTGTTGTCTCGGAGGTGATTAATGAGGGTTCCTTTGTAAAGGAAATTTGATAAGGGAGGTTTTGATGCATTCCAAAACTTCATAAATTGGCTAAGTATGGAGTAACTTAGCTGATAGACTTATCAAGGAATTTTGACTAAGTAATGAAGACATCAGAAGAGTCAAAGTTTCAAGGTCCAAGACTTCTGATCTGCTGTAGTAAAGTTATCAGACTAGTGAAGATCAGCCGACTCAAATCAGATTTGTTCAAGTTTGAGATCAGCCGAGTTCACCATCAGACCTGTACTTTCGTCAGCCAAGTGAAGAAGATCATGAAGTGTTCCCAACGGTAATAAATGCCCCTTGGTGTAATAAATGCTGAAGTACGAGGATATTTAAGACAAATGATTGAAGAAAAGCTTCGCATCAGCCGAGTGCATTTAATGCTGCATTTAATGCTGCCTGCAGAAAGTACTGTTCATAGTACGGACAGACTGCAAAAGAGCCGTTCGCGGATTTTAAGGACCAGTACTCGAGGAATTTGAAACCTGTCTCTCTTCAACGGACATTTTTCAATCCTCAAGTATAAATAGCTGAAAGAGACGAAGAAGAAACAAGCAACACACTTTCTGAGAGAAATTTCCGAAGCAAAATTCTTTAAGTCTCAAGAACAGCTCACTCATCAGCTGAGTCATTTGTTGACGAAAGCAGAGTTGAAGAATCAAGAAAAATACATCTTCTGAGTGATTTTGTAAACAAGAGTGTTGTGCGGAGTTGTGATCCATCTTTGTGAGTGATCAAACTTCAGAGAATAGGTTTTCTGTGTGACTTCCTATTGCGAACTTGTGGTCGTTTCATTTGTTGTTCGACGCAAGCAGAGTATACTGTAAACTTTGTGATTATAGTATAACCCAAGATCTGTGTGACTTGGAAGAGTGGACTAAAGGATATTTAAATCCATATAACCACTATAAAAATTACTTGTGTTTTTACATTGATTTTAAATCTGCATATTTTCTGTTTGCACAAAAACACATTAAGTTAACTGTTTGAAAAAGAGATAAAAAGGAGTTTATAAAACTGGGGAAGCATTTTTCAAACTGCTAAAATTACTTGTGAAAAACACTTTGAAAATCCGCTGCAAGTACTCTAAGTATTAAAACTGATTTCTGCAAAATCAGCTAAGTAACTATCAGACGAGTGGTCAACAAGACTGTTCAAAGATTTGTTCGCGAACAGAATTGTAACTTACAAATCTGATCAGCTTAGTCTGTTCAGTAAGAGTAAAGTTTTAAAGTTAAATTTGGAGAAAATTTTTAAAGAGGTTTATTCACCCCCCCTCTAAACCTCTTCTGACCACTTGGGACCAACAAGTGGTATCAGAGCAGGTGGTTCATTAGAATCAGCTGCCTGATCAACGAGCTTGATCCAAGTGTTTTTCAAAGGTTTTCATAACTTTTCAAAAGAGCATTTTTTTGAAAAACCAAAACTTTTTGAAAAATGGATTGTATCAGCCATGTTCCCCACATTGCTGGTATGTCCTTTGAGGACTGGAAGATTAGAATGGAAATCTTTCTAGCAGCCTACAATGACAACATGTACACATGTATCATTAAAGGTCCATTCAGATTCACAAAGACCATAAAAATAAATGAAGTAGATACGGTTGTGGAAAAAGACCTTCACGAGATGACTCCAGAGGAAATCAAGCTTTACAATCTAGATAAAGTTGGGAGATTCATCATGACTAAAGCCCTGGATAATGATCGGTTTGACAAGGTCAAACATTGCAAAACTGCAAAGGAGATGTGGGACAAAGTCAGAGATATGAGCGAAGGCAATGATGCAATTAAAGAGCATCAGCTCAGTGTTGCCTTGGAGAAGCTGGACAACTTCAGGATGAAGTCTGGAGAAACCATTGATCAGATGGATACCAGATTCACCAGAACTCTGAATGAAGTTTTGAAGCTGGGAAAGACTTTCACTGACAAAGAGATCACTGTCAGAGTACTGAAGGCTCTACCTTCCAAGTTCAACATGAAGGTGACAGCAATGGAAGAATCAAGAGATCTGGGCAAGATTTCTCTTACAGAGCTGTTCTCCGTACTCAAGGCTTATGAGTATAAACTGCCAAGAATGGGAATTGAAGAAACCTCAACTTCAGGACCCACAGCTGCACTGGTTGCTGCTGAAAACCAAAGAAGACCAGCTCAAAGAATTGCTGAAGTGGACTCATCTGATGAAGCCACTCTACTCAACGAAAAGGAGTACACTGCTGGAGATGTTGCACTGTTGATAAACAATTTCAAGAAGTTCTACAAAAGAAAAATGAAGAACAAATACAACAATGCTTCTTCTTCTAAACCTAACTTTTCTTCTCAAGAAAAAGATGATTATAAAGCAAAACTAATGTGTTACAACTGCAGGAAATTGGGACATTTCATCAAAGACTGCCCATATCCAAAAGCAGAAAAGTACACTGAAGAAGAGAAGAAAATGAGAAAAGAAAGAAAGCATCAGAGAGGCAAGGCAATGATGGCTGAAGCAGAAAAGCTTGCTGCTGTCTACTCATCTGATTCAGATTCAGACTCATCTGATGAAGAATCTTCTGATGAAGAAAAACCTGCTCTCCTGTGCCTGATGGCAAAGGAATCTGATGACTCTGAGGATGAGGTAACTCCTCAAGAAAATGAACTGTTTAATTCTCTAGAGCAAATGATGTTGAATAATACTACTATTGCTGGAGAATTTGTTAAGCTTAAGGAAGAGATGAACTTGCTAAAAGAGCAAAATAGTTCACTGAAACTCTTAGCTGAAAAGCCAAGAGAATCAGCTGAATATAAACAGCTTGAGCAAGAGCATGAATCTCTGAAAGCTGAGTGTGAGGTTTATAAAGGAAAAATCATGGAACTTGAGAAAATTATTGAGTCTCATGATAAGTCTACTGTTGCATCCATGCATACATCTAGTAAACAGGAGACACCTTTAGAAAAGGATAAATTAGAATTGAATCATACTGAAAAATTCATATCAGCTGACAATAGTAAGGTAATTCTGTATGTTCAAACTTCTAAACCTACCTCATCTGAGAAAGTGGTAAAGGAGAAGAAATCTCCTAAGGCTAAAAAGAGCAAAGAGCCTAGTGTAGGAAATCAGACTAGTAAGACCAAACAGCAGAGCCCTAAGAAGTCTGCTAATAAAGCTAAAGTCAATCAGACTAGTGGTAAAACTAAGTCAAAATCAAATGAGCAAGCAACTAGTAAACCAAAGAAGCATAAAAACAAGAAAAATCAAAATGCTTGGTATGGAAATGAGTCATATTATGTGCAACCTGCTGCATATCATCCTATGTATCATGCACCTCAATTTCCTAGTTACTATGCACCTTACCCTGCTCATCCAATGCATGCATATCCTGCATATCATGCACCTTACCCTGCTTATGAACATTATTCTTATCATACTGATCATCAACATAACTTATCTGATAACTATGATGAAAAGAAAGCTGTTCATGCTCCTGTCAAAACTCAGAAGCCTAAGAAGCCTAAGACTTCAACATCTTGGGTTGTCAAAGGTGGAACTAATCCTTCAGGACCCTCTCAATAAGGGTACCTAAAACAATTTCATTTTTGTTTTGTAGGTTAGGATTAGGAGGAGGAGTAAAGTAGAGAAGATTTGGTACTTGGACAGTGGATGTTCAAGGCACATGTGTGGAAACATACATGAGTTGACTGATGCAGTTGCTGTGGATGGTCCAAAAGTTACTTTTGGAGACAGCAAAGAAGGCAAGATTAAAGCTAAAGGAAGACTGATCAAAGGAAACATAGAGATATCTGACGTCTCATATGTTAAAGGCCTGAAATATAATCTGCTGAGCATAAGTCAATTTTGTGACAAAGGATATTCAGTCATCTTCTCAACAGATAAGTGCTACGTTGAACAGATTGGTACAAAGAAGGTAATTTTATCTGGAAGAAGACAGGGAAATATCTACATAGTTGACTGGAATTCTGTCGACAAGAATTCAAGTGTTTGTTTGGTGGCATCTGCACCAAGTGAAGTCAGTTGGCTATGGCACAAGAGAATGAATCATTTAAACTTCAAGACCATAAACAGATTAATCAAGAATGATTTGGTAGAAGGGATTCCAAAAGCTGTCATGAGCAAAGACAAGCTCTGTGACGCATGTCAGAAGGGTAAACAAATCAAGTCATCATTCAAAGAAAAGAAGCACCAATCTTCTGGAAGAATATTGGAGCTGTTGCATATGGACTTATTTGGACCCATTGATCCAGTCAGCAATGGTGGAAAGAAATACTGCCTAGCTATTGTGGATGATTATTCAAGATATACTTGGGTGATTTTCATGAAAAAGAAAAGTGAAACCAAGGAACATCTTACAAATCTGATGGAACTGATCCAGAATGAGAAGAGTATCAAAATATTGAAGATCAGATCAGATAGAGGGACAGAGTTTACAAACTCTACTGTTGAAGAGTATTGTAACATCAAAGGAATACATCATGAGTATTCTGCTGCTAGGACCCCTCAACAAAATGGTGTTGCTGAAAGGAGAAACAGAACACTAAAGGAAGCTGTCAGAACCATGATAGCTGAAGCTAAACTGCCACAAAGGTTTTGGGCAGAAGCAACAAATACAGCCTGCTTTACCCAAAACAGATGTATGATCAACAAAAATCAGAACAAGACTCCATATGAAGTTTGGAACAACAGAAAACCAAACATTCATTACTTTAAGATTTTTGGTTGTAAATGTTTTGTATTGAATAATGGGAAAAATCACCTTACTGCATTTGCAGAAAAGGCTGATGAAGCTGTCTTTGTAGGATACTCATCTGTTAGTAAAGCTTACAGAGTTTTTAACAAAAGAACATTACTAATAGAAGAATCTATCCATGTAGTATTTGATGAGCCAAGTCAATCTTCTGAAAAGAATCAAAGTGCTAATCAAGATCTGTCTACTGATTTACAGAAGTTAGACGTTGGAAGAAATGAAGAATATGTTCCCATCATACTACCTAATCTAAGTTCAGCTGTTAACTCAAGTGCTGTTCAAAATCACAGTGCTGATTGTCTAACAGACGAGTTGCAAACAGCTGAAAGACCAGAGACTGTTCAACAGACTACAAATGTTCAACAGACTACTACTGGAACTCCAACAGTAGTGTTGCAAGATCAAGACAGAGGACAACATCCTGATCTACAACCTGATCTCAGATGGCTCAAGAATCACCCACCAGAATTAGTAATTGGTGATCCTTTAGATAAAGTGAAAACAAGAAGAGCTGCTGCACAAGATGCTATGTTTGTCACTTTTCTATCTCAAATAGAGCCCAAGCAAATTGAAGAAGCTCTCAATGATTCCTTCTGGATAGAAGCTATGCAAGAGGAGTTAAATCAATTTGAAAGAATGAAGTCTGGTACTTAGTTCCTAGACCAAGTCATCAAAGGGTAATTGGCACTAAGTGGGTTTTCAGAAATAAAATGAATGAAGATGGTGTTGTCACCAGAAACAAAGCAAGACTAGTGGCCAAGGGTTATTGTCAAGAAGAAGGAATTGACTTTGATGAAACTTTTGCACCAGTAGCAAGACTTGAAGCAATCAGACTGTTTCTTGCCTATGCTGCTTACAAGAACTTCACTGTCTATCAGATGGATGTGAAGTCTGCTTTTCTCAATGGAGAATTGCAAGAAGAAGTGTATGTTGAACAACCTCCTGGATTTGAAGTATATCAAGAAGAGGATAAAGTATATCGTCTGAAGAAAGCTCTCTATGGACTGAAACAGGCTCCAAGAGCATGGTATGATACCCTATCTGATTTTCTTTTAATTAAAGGATTTCGAAAAGGTAAGGTAGATAAAACCTTGTTTATAATTGAATGGGAAAATCATATATTACTTGTGCAAATATATGTGGACGATATTATTTTTGGTTCAACTAACCAACAGATGTGTGATAAGTTCTCCAAGCTGATGCAGAATAAGTTTGAAATGAGCATGATGGGTGAACTTAATTACTTTCTTGGATTGCAAGTTAGACAGTTGCCTGATGGAATATTCATCAGCCAAGCAAAGTACACAAGAGATCTGTTCAAGAAATTTGGTATGGAAACTAGCTCTACTGCTACAATTCCTATGTCTACAAGTCTTCGTTTGGATAAAGATGAAGATGGAAAATCAGTAGACATTACCAAATACAGAGGCATTATTGGTTCATTGTTGTATCTAACAGCAAGCAGACCTGATATAATGTACTCAGTTGGAGTCTGTGCAAGATTTCAATCAAACCCCAAAGAATCTCATCTCTTAGCTGCCAAGAGGATATTGAAATATGTTAAAGGCACTCAAGAATTGGGATTGTGGTATCCTAGAGAATCTGGATTTGAACTTATTGGTTATTCAGATTCAGACCTTGCTGGCTGCAAGATTGACAGAAAGAGCACAACAGGTGCCTGTCAGTTCTTAGGCAGTCGTCTGATCTCTTGGATGAGTAAGAAGCAAACCTCAGTCTCTATATCTACTGCTGAAGCTGAATATATAGCTGCTGGAGCTTGTTGTGCACAGATACTTTGGTTGAAGCATCAACTAGAAGATTACAACATTAAGATCAGTGGAATTCCAATCTACTGTGACAATACAAGTGCAATCTCTCTTACACAGAACACTACAAGTCATTCAAGGACTAAGCATATTGAGATCAAGCATCATTTCATTAGAGATCATGTGGAAAAAGGCAATGTAATGATTGAGTATGTTCATACTGATAATCAGATTGCTGATATCTTCACTAAACCTCTAAGTGAAGTAAGGTTCTCAACTCTAAGAGCTGAGTTAGGACTACTTAATTTGGAAGCATAAGCTGAGGGGGAACTCATCAGAAGACTGGAGTTCAACAGCTTAGTACTTCGTTATTATCTTCAAAGATTAACTCTCAACAGACTAGTTAACTTATGAATTCTTAAACTCAGGGGGAACGTGTAAGACTAGCGGTACTTCTGAATTAAAGATGAAATTTGTTAATGACAGTTAGTTGAAGTTATGTTTTCATCAGAAGACTAAACTATCGAAGATTGAAGTTATTTGATCTAGCTGGATTGACAAACAGCTGAGGAAGGTTATCAGCTATTGGCATTCTCTGATAACAGCATTGTCATCAGGACAGTAGTCAATCAGATAAGTATTTATGTTACTCATCTGATTACTTTAATAAAAGCGGAACTATTTAAAACGTATATTCAAAACACGCTTTTATAAGTAACTGTTGGGCGGTACATATTCCCGCTCTTCATTAAAAAAAATCTTTTGAATTCGAAAAGTCGTAACTGTCGCCGCACGATCAGCACTGACAGAAAAACGGATCTAACGGTTGGCGGATATCACGAAAACCGATAAACCCCAACTCTATAAATCCACATCTGATCAGTCGAGTCGTTCTTTACGCACCCTAAATATTCAAAAGTACTTGTGAGAAATTTATCTGCAATTCTCTGCATACTTCTCTTTGTTTTTCTAACCTTCAACAGATAAACAATGGCCGCTGAAGGTATGTTTCTCGTCTATGATTCCTACTACCAATCCGGTACGGATCTGATGAAAGAACTGCTCGAAAAGTTCAAAGCTGCTTCGCTGGTAAACTTCATGGAATACCACGAAGGAATTATCTGGACTGACCAAGTGATGGAGTACTACAACTCTGCGAAAGCTGACTATAACTCACTAGCTATTAAGGCTACTGTGGGAGACAAATCTATCACTATCACTCCTGCTGTTCTTCACGAGACGTTTGGGCTTCCTAACAGTGGACGACATGACGTCACTGTGCTGACAGAGGACAAGCACCAACAGTTCTGGGCGATCTGCGCCAAAGAGGGAGAAACGTTGTCTGGAAACATAAGGAAGAAGCAACTGAAGGATGAATATCAGCGGATGGCTGATATGGTAGCTAAGCTGATTGAGAACTGCACATTCTCACTGGATGCTGTTACCATGAAGAGGTTCAGCATCATGGCTGCCATATACTATGGACTGGAGATCAACTGGTCAATCATAGTTTGGTACATATTAGCTGACTTTCTTGATGATAAGAAAGGAAAAGGCCCCACTACCAACCACCGAATCACTCTCAGTTATTTGCTGTCAAAACTGGGCTGTGATATGAAGAATGGAAAAGAAATTCATAAATCCAAGGCATTGTCCAAGTACATGCCTGTTCAAAAGAGGAAGGCTGGTGAGCCTGAGGAAGCTGATGTAGAGGAACCAAAAGAGGTTCCTGCCAAAAGGCAAAGGAAACTGGTCAAGACTGCTGACTTAGCTGCTGAGACCAAAAAGAAGAAGGCTGCTGATGAGCCTAAGAGGAAAGTTTCCAAGCAGATGGAGAAAGTGACTTCTGCTGCTGAAGCCACTAAGATTGTTGAAAGCATAATTGCTGATGTAAGGACTGGATCCCCTGCATCACCATCAAGAACTCCATCAGCAGAGAGGCCTGCTGAAGGGATCTCTCAACGAACAAGAAGTCAACAGAGAGATACAGCTACAACCACTTACCGTGAAGGGAGAACCAAGAAGTCTGCTAGAAAGCAGATGACCTTCATAGAAGAACCAACGGACTTGGAAAATGTAGCTAGGGAAGACCCTGAAGCTGCTGAAAGGCCTGCTGAAACAGTTAAGACTGTTGAGACTGACAAAGCTGATGAGCAACAGCCAAGTCAAGTCACATCAACAGCTGAGGTTGCTCAACCTCAAGAAGATCCAGATGTCCAAATCATCTATCCTATTGCTGCTGCTCCCATATCATCTGTTGGACCAGCCCCTGTTGATAAAGGCAAGAGAAAAATAGTGCTGAGGAAAAAGAAAGTTTCCAAAGCTGACAAGAAAGCAAGGGAGGAGGCTGAACAAAGAAAACAGGATGAGTTGGAGGAAAAGAAGGCACTTGAGCTGAGCAAGGCTCAAGAAGCAAAGGATGAAGCCAGAAGACGCATGTCTGAAGCAGAGAGGAAAGCTGCTGAAGATGCTGAATTCGTAATGGTGTTGGATTTGAGCAAAGTTGATGCCTATGGACCTGTCCATGGAGGTGGCATCAAGATTGGAGAAGGCAAGAATGATGAAGAAGACAAAAAGAAGATATTACTGCCTGCCCCCAAACTCAAGTCAAAGGACAAATTTGAAGTCAGAAAAGCTTTTGAGATTGTGTATGCTGATAAGGAGCTTTTCAAGAAGTTTGAGAAGTCTCTAGCTTACTATGATCAGACGCTTATGTTAAAGACTTTGTTCAACCAGGAGAAACCAAGATATATCAGTTGGAGGGATAACAGGCTGAACAAGTCAATGACAGAACTTCAAAGCATGAAGGAGTTAGCTGATGAAGAACGTTGGGTTCTGACCTGGCTGAAAACAGACTCCATCCAAAAGGCCCTTGATCCCAGCTATGTAAGAGATGTCATGCATAGTTATGCAAAAGGCTTTGCATTGGAGGAGGCCAAGAAAATCAAAAGCACCTTGCCTGACAAGAAAAAGAAGTCTGAAGATGCTGAAGAAAGAGCAATTAAGTTGGCTGTTATGACCGCCCTGAAGAGATGGGCTAAAAAGTCAAAATATCAGCAAGGATGTTCATGTGACTTGCCACTGCTGCCAAGTATCCAGCAAATCATTTTTGGCAAGGAAGTACAACCGTACTATGAAGTCCCTAAGGGTAACAATGCTCCTGTTAACCCTTGGATTATTGTAAGGCAGATTAGACAGACAACATGCTTCAATGATGATGGAACCATTACTAATCTGTTCTACGATGATGTCACTGATGAGCACAAGTCTGCTGACAAGCCCTTAGCTATTGAAGGACAAGCTAAGACTTCTGAAGATCATCAGATGACGGATATGCAAGATGTCCCTGTTCATCAGGAGACTAAAGAGAAAGAAGCTGATGCTTCTACTTCATCAGGTGATGAACACTCATCACTGATGGAAGCCTTCCAATTACTTATTGAAAATCAAATAAAAGAGATGGAAGAGAGGAACGGTCTGCAGTTACAGAAGATGAAGAAAGAATTGGTTGAATCAAACACTCAACAGATGGAAAGAATGCACCTTCTAACTGCCAGTACTATCAAATTGGCTATTGATAGTCTACCTATTCCTCAGGATCATTCATTGCAGTTGGTACACAGCTTAAGAGAACTGAACCAGAACGTAGAAGATGTGAAGGGTGATGTGAATCATCTTCACACTGCTTTGAAAACAGCTGAGCACAAGATTGCTGACTTAACTGCAACCTTCATAAAAGTCAGTGAAGAGGAGAAGGCAGTCAACTTAGGGATGTTGCAAGAAGTGGCAAAGGCTTCACAAGAAGTTCAAAATGAAATTGCAACTATCAACCTCAACATTGACTACTTCAATGACAAGACTGATGTCATAAGCACTGACATTCATCATCTAACAGCTAGTCATGACGTTGTTAATCAGAATCTAAAGGCTTTATGCGCTGGAGTAAAGATTCCAACAGTTGCTCTCAACCCTGTTGTTGAACCTTCTAATGTCATCAGAGTTGATGATGACAAAAAGGGGGAAGATAAAAGGGAAGAACCAGTTAAAGAGACTGCTGCTGAAGAACCAGCAAAGGAATCTGCTGCTGAAGAATCAACTAAGGAGGAAACTACTGCTGCAACAACTGAAGCCAAGGAAACTTGATGGGGGCTATTTCGCACCCTACTTACTATTCGAATCGAACGAAGAAGATAAGATCGATTCGACCAAACCTAACAGATCGGGATCATCTTGCAGACCCGGCCAAGTGCAGCTCGCTTCGATAGAAGATTGTACTCCGGACCCAAGAAGGATATTTGGGCCGAGTCCTATTAGGACTATGTTTCCTTGTAACACTAGGTTTAGCATCATATAAATACCTAGTTAATCATTGTATTTAAAAACGACGAAATTCCTGAACCGTGAGAATACAGGATTTAACACTGCTTACAACAGCACAACTTAATAATATTCAATATTATTACTGAGCTTTTTACCTCCATATCGGTGTGTTTCATAGCTTTGTTTGGTGGTTTTACTTCTTGTTCTTGAATATTGCTTTTCTTTGTAACCGATCCATCCGGAATAAAGTAACAGAGCCCTAAATAATATATATAAATATCGAAAACCCCCGATATCACAAATTCACTGATAATTCAAGTTACCCGACGAAATCCGGTTAAATCAGTTGGCGCCCACCGAGGGGCTACGTTAATTATTCGATCGACACATGGCTCGCCCAAGGAAAAGCGCTCGCATTGGAGCGAGAAGTAATACAACCACCGGCCACAACACATCCGAAGATCCACAAGACAACAACGATAACAACATTCCCAACACCAATGAAAATCTCCCAGATACCCGTTCTCGTCAGCAGGAACACCAAGGAGGTCTTACCGGTGCAATACAGGAAGAACCGGAAGTCCCCGAAATACCCGTTCCTCTCCCAGGCGCTCAGGAAAAACTGAGACAAATAGCAATGCTCTTCAAATCACTCTCTCCAGAAGAATTGCTAGTTTTAGACCAAATTCCTCGAAACGCTGCGGCTCCCAGGACAACTCCTGCACCGGGAATGCAGGGGCCAAACAAACAAACCTCTCAACAAGCGGACAGCCCAGCAAGTGAGCGACGCTCGTTACGCAGCCCACAGCAGGACAATTCTAAACCCTCCGATAACCGTCCCCAAAGAAAACCAGGTCGAAGAAGTCCACAGGCGGATCGCAGCGGATCGAACGAACGAACAATAATCCCTATCGAGGATGACATAGATGATGCTATCCCAGATCGACCACGAGCGACTCGATTCTCGGAAAGAGAAATCGAGAGAATAGTACAGGAACGACTGGAGCAACGCCTACGATCTGTTCAAAACCCGTGGACCCGAACCGCGGAACTCCAGGAGAGCCTTGCAGCATGTTCTCCCTTCTGCAGAGAAATAAAAGAAGCGCAATCCATTGGACAGGTCCCGGGTAGACTACCCCGATATGACGGAACCACCGACCCGGATGATTATATTTTTAGCTTCACTAACATAATGAATTTATATGCCCACTCTGCCGAATTCACCGCCAAGTTAATGGTGACCACATTCGAGGGCCTAGCGTTGGATTGGTTCGCAAAACAACCTGCCAACTCCATATTCAGTTTCCGGGAATTATGCAATAAATTGACGCAGCAGTTTGCCAGTCAGAAGAGGCAAAAACTCCCGATGAGCTACCTAGGAACCATACATCAACAAGAAGGAGAATCCCTAAGAAACTGGTTGGCCAGATTCAACGTAGAATTACTCAAAATCGATTCTCCAAATATTGATTACATAATTTCTATCCTCTTCGATCTCACTAAAAATAGGCAGTTCGGAAATGCCCTCAGTCGAAAACAACCAAGAACGTTCGCCGACATCATGAGCTTGGCGTCTAAGTATATGACCCAAGAAGAGATGAATTCCTTTAAGGATAAAAACAAAAATAAATTCACAGCTTCAGGCTCCAAGCGGCATGATAAGATTCCTATTCAAAGACCCTTAGACTATGAGCGATCTTCCAGGAGAGGTAACGTTTTCCAGCGACTGGAATACAGCAAATCCGATCAAGAAAGACAACCTAATTACTACCAAAGACCAAGAAACCCTGAGCAACCAATCAGAAGCAGGGTGAATCAAGTAGAACACCCAAGGTTAAATGCTCCAATGGAAGAAATATTGGAAGTCCTAGAAAGAAATAACTGGATTCCCGAGGCAAGGAAAATCGCTCAGCCCAGACCGGGGTCTAGAAACTATGATCAATACTGTAAGTACCACAGGGCACATGGGCATCTAACGGAAAATTGTTTTCACCTTAAGAGAGAAGTCGAAAAACTGATCGAGCAGGGAAAACTAGGCGAATACATAGACCAAGATAATCGCAAAAGGGAAAGAAGTAGAAGCCCTCGGAACGGTAATCGAAGGAGAAGTTCTCGTCGAAGGTCGCCTGAACGTCGACCTACTCAGGAGTTAAATCAGGACCAGATCAATGGGACTATCCATACAATATCCGGGGGACCCGCGGGTGGAGATAGTCGTAATGCACGACGAAGGACAGCCCGATCCATAATTCGAAGTTCTAAATATTCAAAAGAAATATGGACTCTGGAAAACAGGCCGACAAATCACCAGCCGATCAGCTTCAACGAAGGCGAAGTACCTAAAAACATCATTTGGGACACAAAAGAGGATAACCCCGATTTTCCTATGGTAGTATCATTAGAGATAGCGAATTATAATGTAAGAAGAATCCTAATTGATAATGGAAGCTCAGCAAATATCATCTCCCGGGAGGTTTTAGCCCAAATGAACTTGGGACAAATAAACCTACAAAAAGTAGCTACGCCGTTAGTAGGCTTTGGAGGGTCCGAGATTATCCCCAGCGGAACAATATCTTTAAGTGTGTCACTTGGGAAGAAACCACTTAGGACAGTGAAGTTAGTAAAATTCCTAGTAGTGGAAACACCCTTCGCTTATAACGCTATACTAGGGCGACCAGCCCTTAACCTTTTCCGAGCTGTAGTCTCTACCTATCATCAGAAGATAAAGTTTCCGACCGATATGGGCATCGGAGAAATAACGAATGACCACTGTATGGCGTGGAATTGCTACAGCACATCGTTAACTTTGAAAGAACACCCTAAGTCAATTACTCCGAGCAAGAGAAAGATCGAAGACGATCTCACTAGAAATGAGGTTGAAATTCCTATTACTGATCGGTTAGATAAAAAGGGGAAAGAACCGCTAGACTTATCCCTGAAACCCCCAGAACATAAAGATATAATTCTAGTAAAAGGCGACTCGTCCAAAACGACAAGAATAGGTACATAATTGAGCAAAGAAGGAGAAATAATGTTAATCGAATTCCTAAGAAATAATGTTGACGTCTTCGCCTGGAGCGCGAATGAGATTGAAGGAATTGATCCTCGGATAATCAAGCATACCCTAAAAATCGACCCTTCGGCGAAACCCGCCAGACAGAAGAAAAGAAATCATGGACCAGTAAAAGATAGAATTATCAAAGCCGAAGTAGAGAGACTGCTCGAAGCAAAACAAATCCGAGAAATACATTTCTCGGAATGGCTATGTAATGTTGTACTAGTAGCAAAAGGGGATAAAAAGGACAACAAATGGAGAATGTGTAATGATTTCACCGACCTTAACAAGTTATGTCCACGCGACCCATACCCTCTCCCAAGGATTGACTTATTGGTCGACTCGACTGCTGGCTTCGCGATATTCAGCATGATGGACGCGTTCCAAGGATTTTACCAAATATACATGGATGAGCGGGATCAAGAGAAGACCGCGTTCATAACCGAACAGGGAGTATACTGTTTTATTGTAATGCCATTCGGATTGAGGAATGCCGGCGCTACTTACCAAAGGTTAGTAAACTTAATGTTCAGGGAATTAATCGGAGAAATAATGGAAGTCTATGTAGACGACATGTTAGTCAAAAGTATGAATGAAGCAGATCACATAAAGCATCTAGATCGATGTTTCCAAATCTTAAGAAAATACCGTATGAAGTTGAACCCTGCAAAATGCACCTTCGGTGTTACGTCAGGAAAATTTTTAGGATACTTGGTACACCAGCGAGGTATAGAGGCCAACCCAGAAAAAATTCGAGCCATAACTGAAATGAAACCTCCCAAGACCATCTCTCAAGTACAAAGCTTAGTTGGGAAAATCGTAGCATTGAATAGATTCATATCAAAATCTGCGGACAAAAGCTTGCCCTTTTTCCAAACACTTCGAAAAGCGAAAAAATTCGCTTGGACCGAAGAATGTGAACGAGCCTTCGAACAACTCAAAGAATATTTGACAACGCCTCCGATGTTAGCTAAACCGACGGAAGGGGAACCGTTGTACATCTACATCTCCATCTCTGATACGGCCATTAGTTCAGTACTAATTAAGATAGAGGGCTCCGAGCATAAGCCCGTCTATTATCTAAGCAAATTATTACAAGGGGCGGAGAAGAATTACTTGGAAATAGAAAAATTCACGCTGGCCTTAGTAGTGGCCGCACGAAAACTCCGACCCTACTTCTTAACTTACAAAATCATCGTTTTGACGAATCAGCCGCTAAGGCAAGTTCTAGCAAAACCAGAAGCCTCCGGAAGATTGATCAAATGGGCCATCGAACTCAGCCAATTTGAAGTAGACTACAAACCAAGGATTGCCATCAAGGCCCAAGTGTTAGCCGATTTTATATTAGAAACACCAACACAGGCTACTGAATCATCGAGCAGCCTCAACGACGATGTCTTGATTATAGAAAATCAAACTTGGTTAATGCATGTCGATGGTGCTTCATGCCGAGAAGGAGGAGGCGCCGGAATCAACTTCACCGGACCAAATAAGGAAGATTTGAATTACGCGATAACATTGGACTTCGTTGTAACAAACAACGAAGCTGAATATGAAGCGTTAATCGCAGGAATGGAAATGGCGATCAAAGCTAACATAAAAAGGCTTAAAGTGTTAACCGACTCAGAGTTAGTACAAAGACAAATTAGAGGCCTATACGAAGCTAAGGAATTCAATATGGTAAAATACCTCGCCAAAGTAAAAACACTAGCCGAGAAGTTTGAAAATTTCGACATACAGAACATCCCACGTTCGGAAAACAAATGGGCCGATCAACTGTCTAAGTTCACAGGAGCCCACGACGGAAAAACCGAACGGGTGATCAATTGGTTGATATCTTCTACACCGGTAGTCGATATCGACGAAACACCGGCAGTCGATATAATGGAAATAGATGAAGTCGAAGAAAATTGGATGACCCCAATGATAGACTATCTTCGTGAAGGAAAACTACCATCTGATCAGAATGCAGCTCGGAAAGTAAAATATCGAGCCCCAAAATATACGCTTGTAGAAGGAAAACTCTACCGAAGGTCAGTATCAAGAATTCTCCTGAAATGCATCCCTGAGTCACAAACCGCCGATATACTTCGAGAAATACATGAAGGAGACGCAGGAAATCACAGCGGATCAAGGGCATTGGCCTTAAAATGTCTCAGGACTGGTTACTATTGGCCTACCATCAATAAAGATGCCACTCTATATGTCCAAGAATGTCATCACTGCCAGATCCATGCTAACATATGTCATCAACCAGCAGAAAACATGCATCCAATTCCAGTATGTTGGCCCTTCGATCAATGGGGAATGGACATTGTGGGGCCTTTTCCAGCGGCCAGATCCAAAAAAGCTTACGTCCTGGTCGCTGTAGAATATTTCAGCAAATGGATAGAATGCATTGCACTCGCACGAATAACTCAATTCCAAGTGATCAACTTCCTATGGAAGTTCATAGTTTGCCGATTTGGCATCCCGAGGATCCTAATTTCAGATAATGGAACCCAATTCGCGGGAAAACAAGTAATAGAATGGTGTTCGAAACTGGGAATTCAACAAAATTTCACTTCGGTCGGACATCCAAGAGCGAACGGACAAACCGAAGTAGCAAACCGAGAAATAATAAAATCTTTGGAAAAAAGATTAGGTTCGGCCAAAGGAAGATGGCTCGATGAACTTCCAGGAGTACTATGGGCTAATCGAACTACAGTAAGAAGCTCAACCGGGGAAACACCATTCAGCTTGGTGTATGGGTCGGAGGCTGTTATTCCTGTTGAAACCCTAATCCCAACGCCAAGAATAGAGATGTTCGACGATCAAGAAAATAAAAAAGCGAGAGAAAATGACATTGATTTAACAGAAGCTTTAAGAGATAAAGCTGCTGTACGCCTACAAGTCACTAAAGCAAATATGGAGAAAGCATACAATCAAAAAGTACGCATCCGAACTTTCAAAGAAGGAGACTTGGTCTTGAAAAAGGTAGAAGTATCCAAGCATGTGGGAAAGTTACAACAAAATTGGGATGGACCTTACATCGTCATTGGCGTAGGAAAGAAAGGTTCATACAAAATTGCACACTTGGATGGAACAGCCTTACCAAGAACCTGGAATGCGGTCAACCTTAGGAAATACTATGGTAAATAAATTTTAGCAGATTATACTGCGTTCCTTTATTTTACTTTATCAAGTTTTAATCCTTGTAACAAAGGCCTTAGCCTACAAGTTCAATTAGTAAAAAGTTTTAGCATTCTATATACATCGATTATTTCGGTTAATGCTCCTCGGAATTACACTATCATATTAATGAAAATTGAGAACGAACCGAGTCGAGTATACATTGATCCTCTCAATAAACACTCCTCGATATATCTTCAACGATCGAAAAGACCTTTTGGGTTAAAAACCTAAGTCTAATTAAAAAGAGTCGAGTAAACATCGATCCGCTCGATAAAAACTCCTCGATAAATTCAAAAACGAGTCGAGTATACATTGATCCGCTCAATAAACACTCCTCGATATATCTTCAACGAGAAAAAGACTTTTTGGTACTAAAAACCTAAGTCTAAAATTATAAACGAGTCGAGTAAACATCGATCCGCTCGATAGACACTCCTCATATTTACAACGAGAAAAAGACTTTTTGGTACTAAAAACCTAAGTCTAAAATTATAAACGAGTCGAGTAAACATCGATCCGCTCGATAAACACTCCTCGCCCATATTTACAACGAGAAAAAGACTTTTTGGTACTAAAAATCTAAGTCTAAAATTATAAACGAGTCGAGTAAACATCGATCCGTTCGATAAACACTCCTCGCCCATATTTACAACGAGAAAAAGACTTTTTGGTACTAAAAACCTAAGTCTAAAATTATAAACGAGTCGAGTAAACATCGATCCGTTCGATAAACACTCCTCGCCCATATTTACAACGAGAAAAAGACTTTGTGGTATTAAAACCTAAGTCTGAATAAAACGAGTAAAGTAAACATCGATCCGCTCGATAAAAACTCTTCGATATATTTTCAATAATTAAAGAACTTTTGGGTTAATAACCTAAGTATAATTACAAACGAGTCGAGTATACATTGATCCGCTCAATAAAAACTCCTCGATATATTCCTAACGATCTAAAAAAGATCTGCTGATACTCCTAAAGTTTTGAAAGATAAATCAAGTATGAATTCATCTGCTCGGAAAATACTCCTCGTAAATAAAATTATCAACGACAAAGAAGATGCAAGAAATAAAGTTATATTTTATTCATCAAATCAATTACATACAAATATACTACGTTACAAAGATCTGCTTGCTACCTAAAGATCGTTACAATGATCTACTCAAATTGATCCTATGGGATCGACTATCTTCACGACAATGTCCACGGAAACACCAATCTCCTCCCTAGTACCTCATCGATTATAATATGCGACCTAAGAAGCATGCTGCTCACGATGGTCGACTTCTTTAGTTCGATGGCCAGGCTCTGAAGATCAAATGTTCTTCCAGATGAAATGAACATTACCAGCCAGATAACTAGCAATGCTCACTCACCTGTAAGAAGATACTGCTTTTACTTTATCTATAAAACATTTTACTCTCGAGCAGCATCTCTTCGGGACCGTCGTGAAACGGTAAGTTTACCAGCCACCCCGGCGGTCTATCACTCCGGAAGTCACATCCAAGAGCGAGGGTGACTGGCAAGTATGAACCCCCCATGTGCAAACGGAAACCACGGACCTCTAATTGATGAAGACTAAAGCGGAGGCCTCATGGGACCCGTTAGTACAAGGAAGGGCTGACATGGGACCCGTCAGTACAAGGTAGATGAACACCAAGTTATTAAAGAATGAATCACGATAATGTGATTTTTTGAATATTATGGGATCTGAGGGCAGAATAAAATCCAAAGAAGTTGAGATCTCCATTCTCTTTGGGAAATTGCAAAGGAAGAATGCAAACCACCACCCCATTTATAGGGATAGACTCAAACAATCCAACGGCTGAAAAAGCATTTGATCAACGGACACAGATGCGACCCCTTGACTCCCCGCAATAAATGCAAGTAAGTTGGAACGGCACAATCTAATCGCCCCAACTAGTCGATAACAAAAGAGGCAATAGATCGATATGATCATATCTAAAAAAGCTTTGGATTAGACATTCCAGCACAATCATACTTCATGATCGATGGTTTAGAGACCTAGAATCCATAAACAAAGTTATACAAGCTTTAAAATCGCAGCAAAAAGGACGGTTGCTCGATAAGAGATAAAAGACCAAACTTTTCACCATACGAGGCACGTCACTGCCTCATACATCGTATGGATGACCATTGACTAAGCCATACAGGAACTCCTCTCGAATCCAAGATATCTGATATAGAAATCAGGAGAATAGTCCTCCTTATTCAAAACAGCAAGGACGTAACTGCCTAACATACCAAAGAATTGCTTAAAGAGGTCTGAATAGGTCAGATCTGACTAAGACTTCTACACTTTCCAATTCCTCCCATATCAAAGATATGCTATAAACGAAACATTGGTTGAAAAACAAGTAGTTCGAAGTTGATAATAAGAAACATAAAGCTTCGAAGGATACTGAAAGAGTTATTTTCTCTTGCTCTTATGAAAAGAAAAGAAGAGTTCAACAAAAGGTATAAAAAGCCTCCTTATATAAAAGTATGTGTCACAAAAGGACAATTTTACAAGGGCAGGGATCGAACATCGACTAAAATGTAGAACGTTCCCTAAATCAGATCGATCCGAATAAAGCTGCTATCTGCATGATTATGCGCAAACGTGATTTTGAATATAACCCGAGGGACTATACTGGGTTAATCAACAAAGATTGGATTTGCAAAACAAACATCGAGATCAAAGCTACCTTATTCTACATTCTTGGCAAAGATCAATTTCAGATAAGTATGCTAAACAATACTGATTATTTTACGATAATTATATTTATGCATAAAGGCAAATTGTGCATAACAAAGAGAAGAAAATAGATATAGGCAAGAATCTGCCTGCAAGAAGGTTAATATTTCCAATTTAGTACTTCTCCCATTACAAAAATTTCAGCCAAAACAAGTGCACAAAAGTTGGGCGACAAAAAAAAAAAAAAAAAAAAATAGACAGTCCAAGGCCTGCCAGGACGAACAAAGATCACTGAGAAGGACGGTCAATAGGCCGACTACTAGAAACAGTCCTCCGAGGAGTCAAATTGCCAGCAAACGCCATCAACTCCTCTTGACGCTTTAGATAACCAGCGTCATACCCTTCCTCATAGGACCGCCGTTGAGACTCCTCTGCAAGGGCAGCAGCCTGAATTAAATAATTTTTCTCTTTTTCAAGAACAACTTTATCAGCCTCCAATTTTTGAAGATCATCTCTGGCAATCTGAAGTTCCAACGTCAGCCCTGCAGCTTTAGCTTTTTCCGACTCTAACTGACGTTGATGAACACGCTTACTCGTCCACATTTCGTCATTTTGCACACCCAGCTGGAGTGCAAAATACTTGCCCTAAAAAGCAGAAAAAGTAAGAAAAACCGACACACAACAAGGCGTTCAAAACAAAAAACAGGAAAAATATTCAGAATATGTTTACCTGCTCACATATCTTCACCAGAGATTGAACAAGGCGAACGTTGGAGGAACCTTCGAGCTTCCTCAACTCGCCGGGCAAAATTGTGCTCATACCCAGATCCCAAGATAAAGCATCAGGCTCAACTGAGCCAGGCAATTCACTATTAGAAGGGACACCATCAGAACGAGGTGTCTCTGACAACATAATATCTTTAACTTGCTCAAAGATACATCAATCACCTAATAGACGAGGAGATTCTCTCCCGTCGGGACTAACAGAGGTCTCCTTGCCCGAGGCAGAAATAACCGTTCGACGACCAGACCTGGAACCGGTCCCACCTCCGGAAGGCCCTCCTGATTCAAAGGATGTAGTCATTACAGTGGTATCATGAAACAAAAATTCAGGACAATCCTGCACAATAGATTGTGTCGTAGAAGGATTGACAAAAAACCTATCACCAGCTTGCCCTCCGCTTACAATGGGAGCAGAAGAAGTAGACAAAGGAAGGGAAACAGCAAAATCCCCTCCGTGAAAAACGTGCTCAAAAGAAGAAGTGTTGGAACTAACAGCTATATTATAAGCCGTTTCTTCGTTGGACATATCCCCAAAAGGTAATCGACCAGGGGAAGGCATGTTTCCTTCCTGAGTGGAAGTAGAAAAGATTGGTTCTGAAAACGACGAGTTTACCACGGAAAGAGGTTCAGAGACAATACAACGAGTATCGATCTCCGACCTAATTGATTGAGACAAGCGAGGAGGCTCTATCGACGGCCCATCTCTTCGAGATTTTTTAGATCTATTATCTCTAGCGCCCTCACGAGAAGGTCGCTTCGAAGTATTACCAAAAAGGTTACTCATGATCGGACTATGGAAAAATACAAATTAATATCGAGAAAGTTTATCGACTAGCTAAAGAAAGAGTATTCTGTTAAGAGAGGAGTATAGCAGTAAAAAACAAGTCCAGTTTTTACCTTTCGTATTTATACTACACGAAAGGATGCGACAGACCTAAAGAAAGGGCGCGAAACAGGAAAACTGACCTTGGAGCAAACGCTGGAATTCGAAAAGACACACACATAATGATTACGGCAAATTAAATGACTTGTCTGAATTATTACGGCAATAGTGAAAAGACACGACTGTCAGAATACGAAGCGTTTAACGTACAAAATAAGCTAAAGTTACGGTTAAAACTACGAGGAAATAATTACAAAGATTATTTCAAAAATGAATCACTATTTCAAGAAGCCTGGTCGCTATCCGGAATCTTCTGTTCACTACCGACGTCCTCAGTCATCCCTATATCGTCTCCTTCTTCCTCTTCGTCTCCTGGATCGATGAAAGTATTATCAAGCTCATCGTTAACATCAGAAGGAGGAATCGGCAATGGATTTCCAAATTCCTCGACAAGGTGAGCCAGAGGAAAACCTTGACATTCAACATCTGGAACCTCGGAAGAAGAATATAGTTTGCCATACCGATTCAACCGAATGTGCGCCGTCTTAAAATACTCCTTTCGACGGTCGTCGATCATCTCTAAAGCGACCAGCTGATGAATCGCCTTCTTAAAAGTATTCTCAAGAAGAGGACCGACCATCCGATACACTAACGCTGTATGAACAGGAGAGTTAAGGAATTCGCGAACAACTCTTTCATCAGGATTCCTACCATATCGATCCCTAAGTCCGCTAAGTGGGACATCCTTTTCGTACTCCTCTAAAGAAGTTTCAAGGTTTGATACTTGAGATTCAAGCTCACTAATTCGAGTCGTGCTCTGTAACTGCAATTCCTCTAACTTTCTAGCCATTTGATTGGCCTGCTCTTGAGCACGAGAAATCTCCATCACCCTGTCTATCATTTCTTGATCTTCAGTCCCGGTAGCACGAGTCTCTACGACGGGAACGGAAGAAGATGTTGAGGGACCAACCTCTGAACCGGAGGATTTATGGAGTAAAGCTTTATGCTTCTCTTCCAGAAACTCGCACTGTTGTTTCCAAAGTGCATTTTCATAGGCGTATGACGCAAGACAAGTTTTGGTCTGAAGAACAAAGAGAGCAAGAAAAAGAAATGGATTAATAAATTAAGGAAGACCTTTAAAATTATCTATTAATATGATTAAAGTAAAAAGATGTCACCTTCTCGGCATAAAGAGAAGCTCGCTGGAATTTCTCCAGAGGATCCTTATGAAGAAGCTTATTGAGATCACGAGTGAAAACACCAGACAAAAGAACGCGGGTTGCCTTATCGACTGCGTTCTCACTATCATCATGAATAAGAGAATCCTTCTCGGAGTAACCAGCGGCCCTCCTTCCCTCTAAATGATCCTCGATCATTTCGACCAGGGTAGGTTTTGGATGTTTATCTCCGAGTAAAGAAAGGTCGTCACCAGAACGTCCATAGTAACTCCTTTTTCTATCAACTGGATTATTAGTAGGATGAGGCATCGACCAGCTACGACATCCTCGAATACCCAAAGATGTTCTAAGGTGAAGAGGAGGATAACCAGACCCCGTGCCCTGACGAATAGGGGACTCACGAGAAGAATCTGGAGATTCCCCTCTATTATCCTCGGACTCATGACCCAACTCCAGTTTCCTTTTTCGTGAAGCTCTCTGCTCGATGGGGGTGTTCTCTACGGATTTTGAAGATTTCGACAGCACCATTTTTCCCTTCGAAGAATGCCGAGAGTTTTCTACCATATGGGCTGAAAAAGAAACAAAATAAAAGTTAGTTTCTCCGTATAAAAGGTATAGTTACAGCAATAAGATAAAATAAAATACTAACCAAGAGGATCAGATGATGAACTGATGGGAAAGTTATGGACACTTAACCCCGCCTTACGAAGGAAAACCTCCCCGATCAGAAGAGCGCTTTGATATTTGTTTGCACGCATTTCGGGGATTTCAGTGATAAATTGTACATCGTCAGGAACAAGTTCACCGGTCGGTAAGCGACCTCCAGGAATCCAATTGGAACCATGATCCCATAAAAAAGGCATGGTCGAACCATCCGGAAAACCAATATTAGACGGAGGACGAACAAAGAAGAAATGAGATTTCCACGAAGGATTACTAGAAACAGGGGCATCAAAGATTGCTCGACTAGGCCGCTGACTAGCAAAGAAATATCCACGATTTGAAGAACTAGAAATATTAAAGCGAAAAAGCTGCGTAAAATTACGAAAGGAAGGTTTAAACCCCTTCGCAATCATCAAAACGGAAAAACAAACCACAAAAGCAACGGAATTTGGAACCAGCTGTGTCAAGCACACACTGAAAGTTTTCAAAACTTCAAGAAAAAGGGGAGACAAAGGAAGACGCAATCCACTATTGAAGTGAGCCGTATAAAAGGCTCGACATCCCTCCGGGGGAGATGTGACTCTATCAGTAGAAGAAGGAAGAATTATCTCAGAACCTTCCGGAAAATATTTGGCGTAATTATTCACAACATCCGGGAATGTTTCCGCTGTATATGCGCAAGCTACGTCCTCAATCGGTTCAGAAATCTGAGGAACAGTACCTTTGCCCTTTTTGGCTCGGGCAGCCACGTCTGCATCAGAAAGGATTCGTACTTTGAAAGTATCTTCTACGGGGACAACGAAGTCAGATACTGTAGATTGCTCGCTCAAAGGATTAGGGTGCAACTCCTCATCGTGATCAGGAGCGACGATCTCTCTAGAAGAAGAAGAGGATTTTCTTACAAAAGCCATATATTCTGGTTTCCCAAAGATGAAGATCGACAAAAGAGAAATTTTTATGAGATAAACGACCAGGCAGGAAAATGAGTACAGGTTATAAGGAAGTATAAAAGAGAAATGGCGAACTCGAAAGTCACCTATTTATAACAAAATGAGAAAAGACGTTTCAAACTTATTGCAGCTACTCATATTCCCGCCAAAAACGGAAGGATACGAAGAGCTTCCTGAATAGACGCGTGGCGATCCGTAATTCGACAGAGAAAACGACTATCTATGATATGTAGCACTCTTTTCCTTATTTAAGATTTTTTCCCACAGGGTTTTTTCTTAAGTAAGGTTTTTAATGAGGCTCCATTCATAGAAAAGAAACAGTCGTAAAGATTTATCTACTTCTACGAGCTTCTATTATCTATACGCTCGAAGAAGTGAGGGAGTACTGATGGGGGCTATTTCGCACCCTACTTACTATTCGAATCGAACGAAGAAGATAAGATCGATTCGACCAAACCTAACAGATCGGGATCATCTTGCAGACCCGGTCAAGTGCAGCTCGCTTCGATAGAAGATTGTACTCCGGACCCAAGAAGGATATTTGGGCCGAGTCCTATTAGGACTATGTTTCCTTGTAACACTAGGTTTAGCATCATATAAATACCTAGTTAATCATTGTATTGAAAAACGACGAAATTCCTGAACCGTGAGAATACAGGATTTAACACTGCTTACAACAGCACAACTTAATAATATTCAATATTATTACTGAGCTTTTTACCTCCATATCGGTGTGTTTCATAGCTTTGTTTGGTGGTTTTACTTCTTGTTCTTGAATATTGCTTTTCTTTGTAACCGATCCATCCGGAATAAAGTAACAGAGCCCTAAATAATATATATAAATATCGAAAACCCCCGATATCACAAATTCACTGATAATTCAAGTTACCCGACGAAATCCGGTTAAATCAAAACTGAAGAAATAGCTGACAAGGCTGAAGCTGATAAGATTGCAGAGCTTGGAACGGTAGAAGAATCAGAAAAGATTGAAAAAGAAGATACCAAGTACAAGAATACAGAATCTGCCAGGAAGGCCATGGAAGCTCTGAAAGCTCTTCAAGAACAACAACTTAAAGAGAAGATGGAAGCTGCCAAAGCAACCTTGGAAGAAGAAGCTGATGATGAAGAAGATGATGAAGAATCATCTTATGAATATGAAGAAGTGCTGGAAGGATCAGATGAAGAAGCTGATAGCTAGAAATTGTAAAATCTTTGTAATCAGTTTACTTTTATCTATTCCTCAGAAATCTCATCTGATGAACTTGTACATGTAATACTTTTTCAATATTAATGAAAAGTCAAGTTCAATCCAATAAACTTTTTCTATCTCAGAAAATTTTGAGGATTACAATCTTTAGTTTAGGTATTCAACCGGTACTTAGCTGAAGTTTTGTCATCATCAAAAAGGGGGAAATTGTTGGATAAGGATGAAGATGAAGGCACTAAAGGAAATTTGATAAGGGAGGTTTTGATGCATTCCAAAACTTCATAAATTGGCTAAGTATGGAGTAACTTAGCTGATAGACTTATCAAGGAATTTTGACTAAGTAATGAAGACATCAGAAGAGTCAAAGTTTCAAGGTCCAAGACTTCTGATCTGCTGTAGTAAAGTTATCAGACTAGTGAAGATCAGCCGACTCAAATTAGATTTGTTCAAGTTTGAGATCAGCCGAGTTCACCATCAGACCTGTACTTTCGTCAGCCAAGTGAAGAAGATCATGAAGTGTTCCCAACGGTAATAAATGCCCCTTGGTGTAATAAATGCTGAAGTACGAGGATATTTAAGACAAATGATTGAAGAAAAGCTTCGCATCAGCCGAGTGCATTTAATGCTGCCTGCAGAAAGTACTGTTCATAGTACGGACAGACTGCAAAAGAGCCGTTCGCGGATTTTAAGGACCAGTACTCGAGGAATTTGAAACCTGTCTCTCTTCAACGGACATTTTTCAATCCTCAAGTATAAATAGCTGAAAGAGACCAAGAAGAAACAAGCAACACACTTTCTGAGAGAAATTTCCGAAGCAAAATTCTTTAAGTCTCAAGAACAGCTCACTCATCAGCTGAGTCATTTGTTGACGAAAGCAGAGTTGAAGAATCAAGAAAAATACATCTTCTGAGTGATTTTGTAAACAAGAGTGTTGTGCGGAGTTGTGATCCATCTTTGTGAGTGATCAAACTTCAGAGAATAGGTTTTCTGTGTGACTTCCTATTGCGAACTTGTGGTCATTTCATTTGTTGTTCGACGCAAGCAGAGTATACTGTAAACTTTGTGATTATAGTATAACCCAAGATCTGTGTGACTTGGAAGAGTGGACTAAAGGATATTTAAATCCATATAACCACTATAAAAATTACTTGTGTTTTTACATTGATTTTAAATCTGCATATTTTCTGTTTGCACAAAAACACATTAAGTTAACTGTTTGAAAAAGAGATAAAAAGGAGTTTATAAAACTGGGGAAGCATTTTTCAAACTGCTAAAATTACTTGTGAAAAACACTTTGAAAATCCGCTGCAAGTACTCTAAGTATTAAAACTGATTTCTGCAAAATCAGCTAAGTAACTATCAGACGAGTGGTCAACAAGACTGTTCAAAGATTTGTTCGCGAACAGAATTGTAACTTACAAATCTGATCAGCTTAGTCTGTTCAGTAAGAGTAAAGTTTTAAAGTTAAATTTGGAGAAAATTTTTAAAGAGGTTTATTCACCCCCCCCTCTAAACCTCTTCTGACCACTTGGGACCAACACGACGTACCCTTTTCTTCAGGCACTTCTTCTTTCGAACATGGCAGATATGAGCATGTTCTTGTTAATTCCCTTCCTTTTTCTACTTCTGCTGCCCCGGTTGTTAGCGGAGGCCAAGTGGGTGTTGTCTCGGAGGTGATTAATGAGGGTTCCTTTGTAAATCCCTCCGCAACACAACCTATTTCTCAAGATTTCCCTGATTACTTATTTAATGATAACACTGTGAAGACTACTTCTTTTGAATCTGGCGGGCCTTCTGGAAGTCGGACCGGGTCAAGGTCCGGTTGGCGAATTGTTATTTCTGCTTCGGGCAAGGAGACCTCGGTGAGTCCTAACGAGAGGGAATCCCCTCGTATGTTAGATGACCGCTGCATTCTCGAGCAAGTTAAGGATATTATGCAGTCGGAGACTCCACGTCCTGACGGTGTTCCTTTTGCTAGTGAACTGCCTGGCTCTGTTGAGCCTGATGCTTTGTCCTGGGACCTGGGCATAAGCACTATTTGCCTGGCGAGTTGAGGAAGCTCGAGGGTATCTCCAATGTTCGCCTTGTTCAGTCGCTGGTGAAGATATGTGAGCAGGTAAACATATTTTTGATTATTTTTCCCGCTTTTATTTTGATTGCCTTGTTATGTAAGGGCTTTTCTTTTCCAGGCCAAATATTTTGCATTCCAGCTGGGTGTGCAAAATGATGATCTGTGGATCGGTAAGGATGCCTATCAACGTCGTTTGGAGTCAGAGACGGCGAAGGCCGCAGGGCAGACCCTCCAGCTGCAGCTTGCCAATGTTGACCTCAAAAAATTACAAGAAGAGAAGTCTATCTTGGAGAAGGAGAAAAGTGATTTGGTTCAGGCTGCTGATAGGATAGTGCCCAGCAAGCCAGCTCAATTAGCTTGTAATAGGTCTATTATGTAAGAGATGATCTTTTGATTTTATAATAATACGCACGTTTATTTATATGTGTATAAGGATAAACAATGGCCAACTTCATCTCTCGCGAATACATTTAAGCGATTGGTTGAAACCCTTAGATTACATTAGACTATGGGACGATTCACTTCAGTACTGAGTGCAATCATGAAACAGTCTCAAAGGTCGTAATCTTAAAACTGTTCCAAGTCATAGATTCCTAACGAGACGGGGTATCGTAGGAATCGCCAAGACTTGTACAAGTATGCATGATTCACATGGAGTGAATTTGTAGCGTTTCAGGAGCAAGGCATTTGAGGCCAGTGCATATGAGTAGGTGGTTCAATGGAGGATTGAACGCATCGAAAGACCCGAACAGAGAAACCCATTGTGGAAGCGCATGTCGCATATCGGTGATGGGACGTTTCTCAAGGATTATAATAGTGTACGATTTAGTCCTTTGACTTGAGGTGCTAGGCCGAATTCGGTGCATGAAAGTGCGTACATAGATCTAGGTATAGCCACTTAGCTTGGTCATAACATGCATAGGTTGGATGCGTATGGACATGTACGCGAGTGGTTAGTACCGACATGGAATCTGATGAGGGGTATCTTGGATTCAGCATTTCTACGATCTGGCAAGGTCGAAAGACACAAATCTCGATCTCATGAGCATGAACTCGAGCCCAAGGCTCAAGAGTCCTACGCTGATTCTACAAAGGAAGCTTAGGGTCCAAAATCACTGTTGGGCCGAGTTCAGGCCCAGGCCCAGGCCTACGGGCCGGGAAATGCACATCTGCGGATGGATCACCTAGCTCCAGACCTCTGCTATAATTACCCCTAGCATTTATGACGACACAACACAACTTCCCAGGTGCTCTTCCTCCGAGGCTGCTGCTCGGAACTACTTAGGAAGAATTGTATAGGCTTTCTTATGTGTATTTCACCCTCTAGTTTGTACGGTATCCTATAATGCTCGGATAGGACTCTCGATACTTGTAATTTGTACTCAATCATTCCGAATACAACACTATTGATCTTTTACTTCTGTTTACAAACATTAGCACTGCATTTTACACCACTTAGATCGAACAAACGAAAACGCGTAAGATCAATTGGCACCCACCGAGGGGCCTTATTCGAGTATTAGATCGAAATATGCCTACTACGAGGAGGAATACATATAACCGAGGAGAACCTTCCCATGCAGCAGGAGCGCAGAATTCGGTCAATAATGAGCCCGATAATCTGTCGCCTGCGGCTCAACAACCAGAGGTTCCACCGGTTGTTCCGCAGGATAATGTTCCAATTCACACGACCGTTGGAGATCTAAGGTCCATCATAGGCACGATGTGTAGGCACGACCTATACTGCGATCCATATCGCACGCGCCATCAACAAACCCTCCTCGGGGCATGGCATCGAAAATCAACGCCCGATCAGAGATTTCGCCAAAATCAGTACATGATGTGGAAGATTCAGTAGTAGGGGAGAGCCACCCTGCTGGTGCAGTCAGAGGCAAAAAATCGCCTTACAAAAGAAATACTGAATCTGAACTGGAAAGGATAGTGCAAGAAAGAGTAGCTAAGAAGTTGGAGAAGGAAGGTACGCTGATAGAGATCCCTCGCAGCAATCATGCTGCCAGGCGAGCGAAAAACATTCCGAGTAGAGAGAATCTACGAGATAGGGAGGTTTCGAACAGTATCATGCGTTGTTCGCCATTTTGTCAAGAAATACGCGATGCTCGAAACGCGGAAACAGTACCGACCAGGCTACCACGGTATAACGGGACTACCGACCCCGGGGAACGCATCAACAACTTTATTAATGTGATGAACTTTTACGGACATTCTGAGGACTTTTGTTGCAAGATCATGGTTACTACCTTCGAGGGAATTTCCCTCGATTAGTTCGGAAAGTTGCCGCCTAACTCCATATTTTCCTTCGAGGAATTTTGCGACAAACTAAAACACCAATTTGCTAGTCAAAGGAAACCAAGGTTACCGGCAAATCATTTGGGGACCGTAAAACAATTGGAAGGAGAAACGTTGAGACAATGGTTAGCGAGGTTCAGTATCGAACTTCTCAAAGTTGACACTCCGCAGATCGAATATCTGTCCTCTTTAATGTTCGAGCTGACAAGGAGCACTCAGTTCGGAAACGCCTTGTGCAGAAAACAACCGAAATCCTTAGAGCGAATTATGGAGATCGCTGAGAAATACATGATTCAGGAAGAGATGAATAAGTTAAAAAGCTCGCACACTGAGAAACTTCCTCTTAACAAGAAACAAGATCGGGCTCCTATCCCAAAGCCTAGTGATTACGGAGGATCGACCAGAGGGTCTGTTTGGCAACGAATCAACACTTATAAGCCACATATGCCGGCCCAAGGGTCGAATTCCTATGGACCTCCCTATGAACGAGCTCGACCTCCTAGACCGGGAAAAATTCAGTTTACCGAACTTAACAGTTCAAAGGAAGAGGTGTTAACTGTGTTAGAAGAAGGAAATTTGATTCCCGAGGCTCAAAGGATCACTCATGCTAGGCCAGGGGCATTGGGTTATGACCAATACTATCGATACCACCGGGCTCGGGGGCACAGCACCGAAAACTGTTACCAACTTAAAGTCGAGATAGAAAAACTAATTGCACATGGAAAACTTAAAGAATTTGTCGAAGGAGATAACTATAATAACCGTTATAGGTCCAGGAGCCCGCGAAAGTTTAATACTCAACAGAAGAAGGCTCGAAATCAGACGGAAGAGCGGTCAAATGGAGTGATAAACATGATTGCTGGCGGACCAGCAGGAGGAGATAGCAGAAATGCTAGAAAAAGAACGTTGAGATCGATAAGGGTTGGGGTCTCTACAAAGAGGGAAATTCTATCCTTGGAGTTTCCCTCCATGGAAAATCAAGTTATAAGTTTCAGTGAGGCCGATCGACCTTCGGATGTTAATTGGGATACAAATGAAGATGATCCGGATTTTTCCATGGTATTGACATTAAAGATTCCTAATTTTGAGGTCAAAAGAGTCCTGGTCGATAATGGAAGCTCGGCAAACATTATCTCTTCGGAAGCTCTCACAAGGATGAATCTTTGTCACCCCGCATCTGGATCGAGTAACCACTCCTTTGGTTGGTTTTGGGGGATCGGAGATCGTCTCGCTAGGGACCATTCTCTTGAGCACGACTCTAGGAAGCAAGCCAAAGAATGTAACAAGGATGATCAAATTCCTAGTGGTGGATACGTCGTTCGCTTACAATGCTATATTAGGGAGACCAGCTCTAAATATCTTCAAAGCAGTTGTATCTACCTATCACCAAAAGATAAAGTTCCCGACTGATGAGGGGTAATTCGGATCCCCTGTTTTTCCAGCCTCAATGCGGTTCGAATAGCACCGAACCCTGTCGCCAGGGACCAAAAGCCGAACCAAAGCATGAAGATGATTGTTTCGAGCGCATTAGAGAACCATAGATCGAAGGACACTGTTGGGCCAAGCCCAGGCCCAAGCCCTCCAATTTGGCTATAAATACTCCATGCATTTATTATACTGGACACAACTTCCTAGGCGCACAAAACTTGAGACTGCTGCTCGGGTTTACTAGTATACTTTAGGCTTCTTTATACATATTTCACCCTCTAGCTTGTACGGCATCCAATAATGCTCGAATAGGACCCCTAATATTTGTACTTGTACTCAATTTACTCGAATACAATTATATTTGGTCTTTACTTTCCTTTTAACATTATTGTCATCGTGTTATTTCCCCACCCTTGATCGAACCAACGAAACCACGTAAGATCAATTGGCGCCCACCGTGGGGCCTTATTCGAGTATTAGATCGAAATATGCCTAATACGAGGAGAAAAATGTATGCCAGAAAAGCTTAAGGATAATGGTCAAGCCTATGGTCGCACAACTCTTTTATTTCTTCAACGAATTTATTTTTAGGAGCGATTAAGAAGTTCAGCAGGTATCATCGAAGGCTTAGAAGATCTATAAAAGTGCAGCTTATTATTGACGATCGGAATTTATTTTTCCGATCTTCGCGTTTATTAACTTCAATGACAAGTTCTTTCGAATCGGTTATTTAGAAGACCATTTACGAAATCTCTATATACTATTTATAGACTGTGGTGTTTTTTCTCAAAGTTAATCGGGATAAGTTGATTGATTGAATATCTGTAATCGATTAGATAAATTCTCGAGCTAATGGACGGAATATTGGCTATCATTTCGACCAATAACGGAATTCAAGTGATAAAATTCAATCAGAAAGGAAGCTTTATCATTAATAATCTTCAAACAAGTTACAAAGTAAAGCTTCGAATATAATTCGAGCTCAAGAAATGCAATACAATCACTCCTACTCTATTACAAATTTCGTGAGGTAATATACTCGATCTTCCTCCCTTAAGCTCGCTCCAGATACAGAACTCATCGGTGACTCTATTTGGAAATCACTCGCCACGTGTCGCACATCCGTCTTCATACCAAGCGAAAGCCGGATCGGAATTTCTCTTCGAGACTCCAAACCGGCCTGAGGTCTTCGTCGGTAAACAATGATTGTGGAAATCATTCATTGTATGCCGACCGATCCAAACCGGCGCAGCAGAGGTTTATCTCAGCAGAGGCGCTCCAAGGGAACTCGAAGGAACTATCTCGTAAGAAAGCCCTCGAGGAAGCTGGTGCCTCAGACTTAAAGAACTCCACTCGGAGTAACCTACTGCCCGATCAGGTACTGCGCCAGAAGACCGGAATTCAAACCCGTCACAGACATGATATGTCTGGGAAAACAGGTTGCCTGCCGGTATTCTAGGCGCAATGTCTTTTGCCTGTCGATATTCTAAGCGAAAAGCTTATATAAAAGGAAACAAGATCGAAAAACAAAGTTCGAACTCTAATCTCAAACTCTTTTATCTGGGAGAAAATACGAATCAAATATGAAATTCGACCCATGGTGATCGGAGGAGCATAAGGAAAAAAGCAAGAAATGCTGTATACACGAAGGGACCTATTTATAGTGGTGAAGGATTTTTAATCAACGGCCCAGATAACAGGCTACGAACGGTTTGATGTCCGTAATAAATGGAAGGACCGTTACGTTTCCCGAGAAATAGGGCCCTGTTTGGTAATGAAGGACACATAATTCAATGGGGAGTATAGAAGAATTATGACATTCTAAATATCGAACAGTCACGACGCGTTCATAACATTATATCGAAGGATGGCATGTCGGATTCGTATTCGGATTATTTAGATGTTTTTACACTCAAGTATTTATTGTTATGCTTTTACATTACCAACTAAGAAGAAATATAATCGGTTTAGTCGAACAGAATTCTCGACCTGGGAATTATACAATTATGGAAGTTCAGCAGTGATAAGGATTTATGGCATCATTTCCCTTATCAATTTCAGGGCCGCTAAAATATTTATCTATTATCCGATCAGGCAACTGGTATTCGATTATTTCTCTATCGATATTAGAAGATCATAATGGAGTTACGAAAGATAAACTCTATTCTATTTATATTTGATGTTATCAACAAAACAAAGAGGAAGTGTATTTATATTATCTTGGAAAATACAAAAGCTGGGAAATACGTATCGAGCATAGATCAAACATTCATATTACATCAAGAACACTATTACTCCCTACAATCCTATGAAATTTTCGGTCTCTTCTCCTACCGTCTATTAAGACTAACTTAGCTCCGACCATGGAATCTCCTTCGGATCCGCAGGCTCTTAACTTTATTTACGATTCTCCAAAGATGAAGACTCGAGGGTGCGATTCATCGAGTAAGCGAGCTCTGCAGAACTCCTACCCCTGTACGTCTTCCTAAATGCATTGTGGCAATAGGTCCCTAATCGAAAACCTATGCCATAACCTACAAGCTCCATAAATCTGGCTTATTGGCCTTCAAGATGGAGATTATATTTGCCTGCCGATACTCTAAGCGAAGGTTGAAATGATATTATCTCTGCTCGGATATCCCTCCACTTAAAAATTGTTCGAAATCTGACCTCGAATAAGCGAATTATTGAAATAATAATCTTAGTCGCCATGAGGGGACGGAAGAGATGCCAATACAATGAGTAAGATGGCTTCTAAGGAATGACAGCTTTTTATAGGAAAAATAAGTGGAATCTAACGGCAGAGATTTCACGTCACGAAGGAACCAGATCTAAGAACTGTTGCGTTTCCCGATAAAGGAGGGAACCGTTTGGAAAAGGTCGAGTGGTTTCGACACGTAATATGCCCACCTGCTCGTCGGGTGCTAATATGCTCAATCTCTATTTAGCAATTATTCTGGTACTCAAGATCAGCATTTATCTAATATCGATCTCAATTATTTTCGAAATTATTGAATGGGTGAAAGCCTCTGCTATGACCCAAGGGCTAAAAACGCTCTGAAAACGACTAAGGGTGAAAGCCTCTGCTATGCCCCTTAGATCGAAATTGTTAAAGGGTGAAAGCCTCTGCTACGACCCGAGGACTAAAAATGTTCTGAAAACGACTAAGGGTGAAAGCCTCTGCTATGCCCCTTAGATCGAAATTGTTAAAGGGTGAAAGCCTCTGCTACGACCCGAGGGCTAAAAATGCTCTGAAAACGACTGAGGGTGAAAGCCTCTGCTATGCCCCTTAGATCGAAATTGTTAAAGGGTGAAAGCCTCTGCTACGACCCGAGGACTAAAAATGTTCTGAAAACGACTAAGGGTGAAAGCCTCTGCTATGCCCCTTAGATCGAAATTGTTAAAGGGTGAAAGCCTCTGCTATGACCCAAGGGCTAAAAATGCTCTGAAAACGACTAAGGGTGAAAGCCTCTGCTATGCCCCTTAGATCGAAATTATTGAATGGGTGAAAGCCTCTGCTACGACCCGAGGACTAAAAATGTTCTGAAAACGACTAAGGGTGAAAGCCTCTGCTATGCCCCTTAGATCGAAATTGTTAAAGGGTGAAAGCCTCTGCTACGACCCGAGGACTAAAAATGTTCTAAAAACGACTAAGGGTGAAAGCCTCTGCTATGCCCCTTAGATCGAAATTATTTTCATCGATCAATCAAGATCAACCAGCATTTCTATTCTTTTCTCTCCATAATTATTCATTCGTCTAAGGATAACAGCCATCATCGCGACGTTTATATCAAAATTATTATTCAAGATCGGTCAAAACCCTTTTTCGATTATTACTTCGCGATTATTTGTCTGACTAGGGAATTTGGCCCCTCGGATTAAATTTGTTACTCAAGGATCATCTCGGGATTCTTCTATTCGATCTCTTAATTATTATGTATTTGATGGGGGTACAAAGGTCTCCGACAGGTAAAATTCAAAATCGAGGAATGTCGGTTGTTATCCATCGTCTGAATATTTGTCAAAGTTTTTAAAGAATAGCTCTTATTCGTATTCTTGAGACAGAGAGATGGATGCTCGACAACAGTATACAAAAGCAATTCTATAAGATAACGAGTAAGGATGATAAGAGAAATAAATATCTCATTCATGACATTACAAACAGTTACAAAAGAGTTCAAAATTACAATGATAAGTCGAGCAAAAACTTTACATTTAATGTAACCCTATTACAAATTAACCCTACGCTAGAATGTTCTCATAACTGAGGACGGAAGACGAGGCTGGGATAACACTTCTACCCTTAATCCATCGCTTCCTCAATAATCGCTCCGTGCTGGAGCAGGCCGAGAGACAGGGAGGCAATCCCTAGAGAAATTATTCCACGCGATCTCGAAGGCAACATTCTTCAAGGAATATCTTGAAGAAGTAGAGATCGAGTGCAGGAAAACTCCTCCAGCAGTTGACCCACTATCCGACCGGGTGGATTGACAGGATACAGGAGATCGAACCTGCCTCAAAGACTTGAAATCAAAGAGAGCTGGTCGCCTGCCGGTACCCCAGTCGCATTAATTTTCGCCTGTCGATACCCTAGTCGAAATAAGTAGCCATCAGGAGATAGCGAAATTTATAAATAGTTCGGAGGAAAACCTCGAACAGTTCAATCGGGGATAGCAAACGGAACATGGCGGCTAGAAAGAGTAAAATCTCAATCATAGAGCCGATCAGAAATGTTACTGAAATGAAAAGCTTGAAGGTAACTACGGAACTATATATAGTGAAAAGAAAAGGCAATTAACGACTCAGATTTGATGGTACTAACGGCTGAGATATAAGCAGTAAATGCAGCGACCGTTCCACTTCCCGAAAATTCAGGAACCGTGCGGATAAATGAAGAAACAGTAAAATTCAAAGAAACGGTAAAATTCAACAATGCTCGAAATAATTATAGTTTAATTCCCGATGGTTAAAGAAAGTCACAAAGAAAAAGTCGGACTATAACTGATCAAGGAACCATTATCAAGAACTCGTCCGAGGATGGACCAAGATCGGTAAAGAGCTTTATTTAAGCAGATAAGAACGAATGTAAGAAATTAATCAAGAAATTATTATTTCCAGAGTTCGATACATTGAAAAGTTACAAATTACAAAGATATCAACTCCTGTTACATTTTATAATTCTACAAACACCTACAAAGCTTCCTATGAAATTTTCGGCGAACGATAATGTCCTTACTCGGATTGGAGGAGCCTGTCGAGCCAACAGGCTTTTATCTTTATTTATGATTCCTCAAAAAGGAGAAGGGTAAGGCATCCTTTTCTAGGTGTAACGTGAATACTTTATTGAGGGCCTCGACCCTCGAAGCTCCACCCCTTACATCCTCGAGGAAGAACCGAACAAACCGCTGGAGACCCCTGAAAGATTTGATGCTTGAACTTCTCCTAAACCACGGAAGGTCGTGGGGAGTGCCCGGGTCGTGGGTGGTCAGCGATAAAGCTGGCCAGACTCCAAGGTCGGAATAATGTTCGCCTGCAGATACCCTAGTCGAGGTCGAAGTACCAGTTAGTCTATGACCTGCAGAATAGGTCCTAACTCGAAATTTAAAATATTGGGCCATGCAACAAGATCGTTTAACCAGCATGGTGAAGGAGTCTGCTTTAAAGATAATTTTATAAGGATACAAATTGAAGAACCCTATTTATAAGTACTATTCTCAAAATCCAACGGCTAGCGAAAAACGAAAGGAACGGTCAAGATCAAAAGACTGTTGCGCTTCCCGAGAATTTCACCAGGAAGAGAAAGTGATACTACTTTTGGAAAATAAGCGGAATTACTACGCCAAAGGTCGAAAAATTGAGAAGGCAAACTAAAGCATGATCAAAGAAAGAGCACATAAGGAGAACATACAATTCGAAAAGAAGAGTAAGGTATTACAAGCCATGGGAAATAAAGTATTCATGATTGCACAAATAAAAACAGTATGGACATATTACAAGCCCGAGAAAATTAGAGACGACATCTAAACAAGCTTATTATCAGAAAGAATCTTTCGAAGCTCAGCGCTACGAGCCTCATATCCTGCTGCGAACCCACGATCATAAGCCTCCTTCTCTTGACGTATGAAATCTTGCTTCTCCTGCTCATGAAGGTTCTTCAGTTTCTCGATTTTCTCGTTCAGCTGATTATGGATCTCTTCTCCACGCTCGATAGCAGCCTTCTCCCCCTCTAAAGCAAGCTTCTCTGCGAGGACGCGGTCGAGCTCGACTTTCTTCTCCTCCAGCTCGAGAGAAATAGCAGTACGCTGACTGGTCTCCCGCTCAGCAAATGTTTTAAGCTCGATAAAATCTTGTCCGGCCTGTTAAAAGGATCAGCAGCGTTAAAAAAAAAAAAAAAAAAAAAAAAAAAAGGGAGAGTACACCTGAAAAAGGAAGTGCTGCCCAGACTCGAACAACTCTTCTATGTTTCTCTCTTTGGACATGTTCCTCTCCTTGGGTATGTCAGTCTCTGAAGAAGTAAAGGTAGCTTGCAACAAGTTACCCATGGGATCAACCTTAGAAGGAGATCCATCTTTCAACTCCTCGTGCAGGGAAGAAGCAACTTTTTGAGGAGTGGAATCGGCAAAAGGTCGAGGAGGATTATCAATTCCTAAAGCTTCAGCAGAGGCCCCCCCACCACTCTCAATCTCTAACTTGGATTTTTTGCTGGGATTCCCTGAGGAAGGAACGATTGAAGTATCGGAGGATGACTTGCTACCAATAGCAAGATTTTGTAAAGCCTCAAGGGGTGTAACCTCATCGGAATAAGGCCTCTTATTCGAAGAAGGAACAGGAATCTTTTCTTCGATAGGATCCTCACTGTTAGAATCAATCACTTTCGGGGAGGAACCTCCGAGCTTAGCCTCGAGCTTTTCATCACCCTTGTTTGGTTTCGAGGAGGCGCTTTTCTCTTTCTTATCTTCTCCCCCTTCAGGAGCTTTCGGGGAAGACACAGAGGTCTTAGAAGAAGATTTGGAGGGTTTGGCCTCCTTGTCAGCTTTTCGCTCTTTGTTCGATTTCTTATTCTTCGAACCACCAAATATCGATCTGGGATCGATAGCTTTGCCTAATACATTCTCCATAATAAGAGAATCAGGGATCGATAAGCTAGGATCTTTACCTTTTGAGGAAGTTCAGAAAGTGCAGAAAATATAGGGAGAGCTCCGATCTCTGTAAGGAAGGATATCGTATGAATAATGAAAAGAAATCCTAATATTTATAGACGCTACGCACTACGATTGTGATAGTAAATCGACGCGACCATGGAGTAGAATCCCACTCGGATAAACAAAGTCCGAGCAGAAAGTGTAAAAATTATCGATCTTTATAAAGTTAGAATTCACGAGTTACACGAATCAGATCAAGAAATATAAGGTCAACTCGTTTACAAAATTGGGTTACATAGGTAAATACAATTGATTTCCTAACTAGAGAACCTTGAATCGCCCCCTCCGGCTTACTCAACCCCAAAAACTCGCTAAGCTGAAAATCAGGCGATATTTGAAGATGGACAATTACCCAGCTTGGTCGAAAGATCGACCGTCTCCCTTATCTGGGGCGTTGCCTATATTGACATCTTTATCTTCCTCCCCGGACACATTAGAAGGATCGTCGCAGGAATACTCGAGCACATCAGGGTTAGGCATCGGAATGCCATACTCCTCGACTAAGGGGGCAAAGCGATGATTTCGCCAATTGATATCCATCTTGGGTATAGAAGAAGCTTTGTAATCCTTCCCTTCAGCATTCTTAAAAGGGTTCATGTGCTTAAAGTACTCATCCATATCATCTGGAATCTTCTTGGCCGCGACCAACTGTTGAACCCCTTTGTAAAAGATCGTCTGAAGGATTTCCCCCATTTTCCTTTGAACTAAGGGGTCTAAGACAGGGGATTCCAGGAAGTCTCGTATGGCAGGGATCTCGGCTTCTTCTCGGCCCTGGGCATACGCACGCTCGGAGTCTTGCTTCGCCAATTCAAGTTCTATCTTTACTTTCTTCAGCTCTTCCTCGAGGGCACTCCTCTCTTTGACGGACGCCAGCAAGTCCTCTTCCACTGAGGAGGAACGTTTCGTACTCACTGTCTCGAGTTCCTTCTTTACTTGGGATAATTCTCGCTGACTCTCCGCCAGCTGAGATCGAATGACCTGGTTATCAGCAAAAATCTGGGCATATGCATCATGAGCGTCCTGCGATTCCTGCTCTAATAACGCCAAACGATAGGATTGAAGGGCGAATAAATCTCCGACCTATATGACATTTTCGAGCATCAGTAAAACTAGGAGTTCTGAAAAAATAACACAGTCAAAAGACGAATTTTTACCTCGTGATACGTTCTGGAGAAATCACTTAAAACCTCAAAATCCCCTTTGATGGAATGAAGCAGGATATCCCGCTTAAATCGACTGGCCATAAAGATTCTAGTGGCTTTGTCAAATTCGTTCTCCCCATTTATATCCAGATCGGTCATAATGGTACCATCCTCAGGATATCCTGCGGTTCTGCTACTACGAAGATGCTCGTCCATAAAGTCTGCCACATCAGGCTCCGACCTACCTTCTCGACATGGGACAAAAGCAGAACTCACGCCAAAGGGTTTTATCCTCCTCGAAGGCCCTGGGTGTTCGGCATTTCTTTTCTGGCCCAAAAGCCTCTCATGTTCCTGAATACCCTGAATCCGATTCCAGGAATGTTGACTGTAGCCGACCGACGAAAGAGCGGAAGTGTCAGGAGAGAATATCGATCGAAGAGGTCCGGACGTGGCAGAATTCAGGGAACTCATAGTGCCAACCCGCCTTAAGGCAGGAATCAAAGACGGTATGACAACTGGATTCCCACCTAAGTTACTTGCGTCTGTTTTTCTTTCGGAAGCATAAGGCAACGGGTCGAAATAAAACTGTTTATCTCCGACCAAGCCGGCAGAGGATACCCGAAATTTCTCAACAATTCGACCTGCGAGGATAATACGAATCGGGCACAAGTTCAAACAAGGAAAATTGTTTAATAAAGACACAAAAGTAAGTTAAAGATGAGAGGCATACCCAAAGAAAGTGGAGCAGTATTCGAAGCACTGGAGGTTGGCAGGACATCGGTTCGCTTAAGAGGCCCTTCGGAGGACTGGTTAGGGTATCTGATCGTCGGAACTGGGTAGTTACATTGGCTCAACCCAGCCAATCGCAAAACGCTTTCTTGGATCAGGAATCTAGTCTGGAAGGGGTTAGACTGCAGTTGCCCCAAGACTTCATCAGAAAGACGATGGCTGAGTTTTTCTTTAATCCTGCGAGAACCATATGTCCAAGTATTTGCGCCATCCCATCGATAAGGTCTTGTTTTCGAACTACCCTCTGAGATAGGAACGTCAGGACCCTTCACAAAAAAGAATCTCCTCTTCCAACCTAAAGTCTTCTTTGTTGTAATTCTAGTAAGAAAAGGCCGTTTAGATCTCGGATGGACAGAGACAAACCCCATGTTCGAACCCTTGTACGGGTCCATTCGAAAAATCTGCCAAAAGTTACTGAAGGAAGCCTCTTCTCCCTTTGTCTCCATAAGAACGCAAAACGCAAGTATGTATGCAATGGAGTGTGGGAGAAGCTGAGCCGGGGAAAGTGAAAAGAAATTCAGGATGTTTCTGATAAGTGGAACGAACGGAATACGCAAGCCACAGGAAAATTGTCCCTCGTAAAAGGCTTGACATCCAGCGGGGGGCTCAGTGGCACGCTCGGTATAGGAAGGAATGACAATCAAAAAACCTTTGGGAAGAAATTTCCCAAAATCCGCCTCGAGGCGAGCGTGATCCTTTTTCGAGAAACAACATGAAGTTTGACTAGCGGGAAGCTCTGACTTACCCGAGATTACGGCTTGTGGGGCTTGCGTATGTTTAAAGATCCTAACAAAAGCACCTTCGCCGATACTACGTTTGTCGACCTCATTCTCTTCGAGATCCTCGCTCGGATCGTCGTCTTCGCCGTCTTGATGAAATTCCCCATCTTCGAAGTCATCTACAAGCTTAAACAAGGGATCAGATTCTTGACTCTCTTCGATCTTATTCTTGCCCTTTGAACTTCTAGAGCTTGACATCATGAATTCGAAAATGACTATACTAACGTAACTACCTTTTTCGATTAAAACACTTCGAGCTCAAGAGAAAATTTAACATGGAAGTAATTTTTCAACGGGTCAACATATATATACGGGGTTAAAAAGGTAAATTGCAAAGAGGTCCCCGAGTAACCGCGACGGTTGAACTTACCAAGGGTAAAAACTTCGGGTTATTCTACTCAAAATAGCCTTTTTGGTCCTTCATTTTCTAGAATTGCGGAATTTGTCTTTACGGTTCATCCCTAAAGATCTCGGAGGCCCTGCTTATTATAACCGGAAATTCGGGAAAGCATCCATCTGGGGATCGAACAACACATCTTGGAACCAAAAAGGATATTATTACTTCAACATCCTCTGACAAGGGCGACTACAGAACACACCGATGCATGTTTTCTTGTATATGCACTCTTTTTCCCTAGCTCAGTTTTTATCCCAATGGGTTTTTCCAAGTAACGAGGCATATCCAAAAGATATTCTGAACGGCTCGTCTCATTGTAGCTTGGAAATGTATTCTGTACTTCTTCGAGCGCTTGCTTCGCTTTACACTCGAGAAGTGGGGGAGTATTGATGAGGGGTAATTCGGATCCCCTGTTTTTCCAGCCTCAATGCGGTTCGAATAGCACCGAACCCTGTCGCCAGGGACCAAAAGCCGAACCAAAGCATGAAGATGATTGTTTCGAGCGCATTAGAGAACCATAGATCGAAGGACACTGTTGGACCAAGCCCAGGCCCAAGCCCTCCAATTTCGCTATAAATACTCCATGCATTTATTATACTGGACACAACTTCCTAGGCGCACAAAACTTGAGACTGCTGCTCGGGTTTACTAGTATACTTTAGGCTTCTTTATACATATTTCACCCTCTAGCTTGTACGGCATCCAATAATGCTCGAATAGGACCCCTAATATTTGTACTTGTACTCAATTTACTCGAATACAATTATATTTGGTCTTTACTTTCCTTTTAACATTATTGTCATCGTGTTATTTCCCCACCCTTGATCGAACCAACGAAACCACGTAAGATCACCGACCGAGGGAGGGGTAGGAGAAATGAGGAACGACCAATACATGACCTGGGAATGTTATAATTCATCTTTAAGTATTAAAAAGAAAGTGGAGCCCGAGCTCTCGATTAAGAGGAAAAAAGCCGAATTGGAGTCTGGCGTAAAATCACCAATTCCCGACTACGACAAATTACAAGGAAAGAAAGGGGAAAATGTTGACATGAGTGTGCAAGCACCCGGCCATAAAAAAGTAACTTTAGTTCAAGGATCCCCTGAGAAATTCACCAAAATCGGAACTGAGTTAAGCAAGGGCATGGAAACCATGCTCGTTGAATTTTTACAGAAAATGTGGACGTTTTTGCCTCGAGTTCAGATGATATAGTTGGAATCGACCCAAGGGTGATAACACATTCATTGAACATCGATCGAAAGGCAAAGCCTGTAAGGCAAAAGAAGCGAAATCATGGCCGCGAAAAGGACAAAATAATCAGCGCAGAGGTCGATAGATTATTAGCAGCGGGCCATATCAGGGAAATAAAGTTCACAGAGTGGTTGTGTAATGTGGTCCTAGTTTCTAAGGGCGAAAAGATTGAAAACAAATGGAGAATGTGTAATGACTTTACAGACCTAAACAAATTATGCCCAATAGATCCTTATCCATTACCTCGGATCGATATGCTTGTAGATTCCATCGCGGGGATTGTATTTTTCAGTATGATGGATGCTTTCCAAGGATTTTATCAGATTTTTATGAACGAAAGAGACCAGGATAAAACAGTATTCATCACCGAGCGAGGAGTCTACTGCTTCATTGTCATGCTTTTTGGCTTGAGGAATTTTAAGGAAATATGGAATGAAGTTGAATCCTGCCAAAGTGCACCTTTAGTGTGCGATCGAGAAAGTTCCTCGGATATCTCGTCCACGAAAGAGGAATCGAAGCCAACACCGAAAAAATTCGAGCAATTACCGATCTACAACCACCAAGAAAGCTCTCAGATATCCAAAGCTTGATTGGGAAGATTATTTCGTTGAATAGATTCATCTCAAGATCTGCCGACAAGAGTTTACCATTCTTCAAACTATTGCGTAAATCTAAGAACTTTGAGTGGAATGCAGAATGTGACAAAGCTTTCGAAGACCTGAAAGCATACTTAACCTCACCACAAATCAGAATAAGCTATTAGCTCGGTTTTGGTAAAGCTCGATAAGTCTGAGCATAAACCAGTTTACTATTTGAGCAAATTATTGCAGGGTGCTGAGAAAAATTACATGGAGATTGAAAAATTCGCGCTTGCCTTGGTGGTAGCTGCACGAAGGTTAAGGCCTTATTTTCAGACATACAAGATCATCGTTTTAACGAATCAACCTCTGAGACAGGTCCTATCAAAGCCAGAAGCATCAGGCAGATTGATAAAGTGGGCGGTCGAGCTGGGTCAATTCGAGATTGAATATCAACCACGGGTCGCTATAAAGGCCCAGGTATTGGCTGACTTCGTAGTCTAGTCAACAGGCCTATCGAATGTTGAAGAAGGAGCGATCTCCGAGGTAAGAATGGTCGAAAAAGCCGAAGATCAGGTCTGGCTAATGCACGTGGATGGTTACTTTGGACTTCGTCGTTACGAACAACGAAGCAGAATATGAAGCCCTGATCGCTGGATTAGAAATGGCAATAAAGGCAAAGGTAAAATCAATTGTTGTGTTAACAGATCCTGAACTCGTTCATAGACAGGTGAAAGGCACTTACGAGGCCAGGGAATTCAATATGATCAAATATTTGAACAAGACAAAAAAGTTGATCTCTGAATTCGACAAGTTTGATATTAAACCTATACCGAGGGAGGAAAATCTATGGGCAGATCTATTATCGAAGTTAACAGGACTTGCCGATGGGAAGAATGAGAGGATAATCACATGGCTATTATCGAATACGTCTGATATCGAACTGGATGTGACTCCCTCAGTGGACATCATGGAAATCGATGAGCCAAGGATCTCTTGGATCGACCCTCTTATTGCCTATCTCAATGAAGGAAAGCTTCCAGAAAACTCAAACGAAGCTCGAAGAATCAAATACCGAGCACCATCGTTCACTCTAGTTGATAATCAACTCTATAAAAGATCCTCTTCTGGAATTTTATTAAAATGTATTTCCGAAATGCACTATAATGTTATTTTAAAGGAAGTTCACGAGGGAGAGGCAGGAAGTCATTGCGGTGCTCAGGCATTAGCTCTTAAATGCTCGAGGTCAGGATATTATTGGCCTACTCTTTTCTCTGATTCTGTTGATTATGTGAAGAAATGCCACCATTGTCAAATTCATTCGAATTTGATCCATCAACCGGCTGAACATTTGCACTTTATTCAGATCTGTTGGCCTTTTGATAAATGGGGCATTGATATTGTTGGGTCGTTTCCAACAGCAAGAACCCGAAAAAATTATGTATTGGTTGCAGTAGAATATTTCAGCAAATGGGTCGAATGCGTTGCTCTGACAAAGATCACTCAGTTCCAAGTTATTAATTTCTTATGGAAAAATATTGTCTGCAGGTTCGGAATTCCTAGGATCTTAATATCTGATAACGGAACGCAATTCGCCGGGAAAAGAATCACAGAATGGTGCGAAAAGTTCGGAATACAGCAGAATTTCACATCAGTAGGGCATCCTCAAGCTAATGGACAAACTGAAGTTGTGAACAGAGAGATCGTTCAATCTCTGGAAAAACGTCTATCTGAGGCAAAAGGAAAATGGCTCGACGAACTGCCAGGAGTTTTGTGGCCAATAGAACTACTGTTAAAGCTGCAACAGGAGAAACTCCTTTCATTCTGGTTTATGGATCGGAAGCTGTTATTCCAGTCGAGAACCTCATACCTTCTCCCAGGGTCGAATTTTATGATCCCAAGGAGAATCGATCTCTAAGGGAAATGGAAGTTGATCAAGCAGACGGTCGAAGGGACCGTGCAAAGTTGAAATCTCAATCTACCAAGTCTAGCATGGAAAAATCTTATAATCGAAACGTTCGAATCCGAACATTCAAAGTAGGAGATTTAGTGCTCAAGAAAGTGGAAGTGTCGAAGCATGTTGGAAAACTTCAACCTAATTGGGATGGCCCCTTTGTGATCGTTGAGGTTGGAAAGAAAGGTTCTTACAAAATTGCTCATCCTAATGGAGAGGTCCTACCTCGAGCATGGAATGCTGTTAATTTAAGAAGATATTATGAAAGATGAAGATGGATAGTTAAATTCTAGGCTACTACTATTTAGTCATCTCGTTCTGTTTCTTTGTTTCTCGTGATTAAGAAAAATATTTGTTCAATGAAAGTTTATTTCGACTGAGTTATTTATTCAATGAAAAAATTATTATTTATTCGTTATATTCGGGGTATTCTCGATCCCTATTCATCTATTATCAATCTCTATATTTCTCCATCAACTATTGAATGGGTGAAAGCTGTTGCTACGACCCTCGGGCTAAAAATGCTCTGAAACGACTAAGGGTGAAAGCCGTTGCTACGCCCCTTAGATCGAAATTATTGAATGGGTGAAAGCTGTTGCTATGACCCTCGGGCTAAAAATGCTCTGAAACGACTAAGGGTGAAAGTCGTTGCTACGCCCCTTAGATCGAAATTATTGAATGGGTGAAAGCTGTTGCTACGACCCTCGGGCTAAAAATGCTCTGAAACGACTAAGGGTGAAAGCCGTTGCTACGCCCCTTAGATCGAAATTATTGAATGGGTGAAAGCTGTTGCTACGACCATCGGGCTAAAAATGCTCTGAAACGACTAAGGTTGAAAGCCGTTGCTACTCCCCTTTGATCGAAATTATTGAATGGGTAAAAGCTGTTGCTACGACCGTCGGGCTAAAAATTCTCTGAAACGACTAAGGGTGAAAGCCGTTGCTACGCCCCTTAGATCGAAATTATTGAATGGGTGAAAGTTTTTGCTACGACCCTCGGGCTAAAAATGCTCTGAAACGACTAAGGGTGAAAGTCGTCGCTACGCCCCTTAGATCGAAATTATTGAATGGGTGAAAGCTGTTGCTACGACCCTCGGGCTAAAAATGCTCTGAAACGACTAAGGGTGAAAACCGTTGCTACGACCCTTAGATCGAAATTATTTATTGGGTGAAAGCTGTTGCTACGACCCTCGGGCTAAAAATGCTCTGAAACGACTAAGGGTGAAAGTCGTTGCTACGCCCCTTAGATCGAAATTATTGAATGGGTGAAAGCTGTTGCTACGACCCTCGGGCTAAAAATGCTCTGAAACGACTAAGGGTGAAAGCCGTTGCTACGCCCCTTAGATCGAAATTATTGAATGGATGAAAGTTGTTGCTACGACCCTCGGGCTAAAAATTCTCTGAAACGACTAAGGGTAAAAGCCGTTTCTACGCCCGTTAGATCGAAATTACACTCAGGATCGATCGAAATTCTGTCACATCCCTTCTACGCGATTATTGAATTAAAGGTCAAGAATATTATTCGAGCTAAAGAAAATTTTCCTTCAAACTTGGGAAATCCCCAAGAATTCTATGTTCAACAAAGGTAATATTATTTGAAAGTTGTTCTATGAAGTTACAAGACCGTGAATCATTAGGTGACGGGGATAAAAGTTCATTTCCATCAAGGTTTTCGACTTGCCTTATAAGTTAACGAAATCGTGAAACGACAAAATGGCAGAAGATCGAAATCAGGATCCATTAAAGTAAAGATAGGAAAAGAAAAATATAAAGATAAATAACTGCATTTATAAGCTGTTCGAACAATTACAAAGGATTCATCGACATACAGAGATAAAGATACAACAAGAAGATTCGAATTCAAAAACGTTACATTTGTTCCTATCCTACTACAAATGCTACAAATAAGCTAGAGGTCTTCGAGCCAAATGAGAAAAAATAGGGGAACAAGATTGGAGTTTGCCTCCCGCACTCATAGCAAATCCAAGACCTTCGTCCATAAACAATGACGATCACGAGCTTAAAAGAAAAACCAGCGGCGAGGAGATAATTTTCCAGCATTCTTGCTACTGGACCCCCGCTGGCTCTCTAAGACTATTGTCCGGTCAAGGGAAGAAGGAAGCATATCCAGTTAGAGTACTTAAAGGGCGATCTCGAAGACATCATTCCTCGAGAAGCACGTCGAAGAAGTTGATGCTCGAGATGTAAAAACTCCTCTAAATATTAATCCACTAACCGACCGGATGAAGCGACAGGATATCGAAATTCTAACCCATCTCAGGAGAGATGACTCCAAAGAAGCAGGTCGCCTGCCGGTACCCTAGTCGCAATCCTTTTCGCCTGCCGATACCCTAGTCAAAATTGTTTCCCATACAGGGACGCCGCGGAAGTCGAGAAAGAAAGTTCGAATTCGAATCTCGAACGCTTTAATCGCAGAAATCAAGTGGAACATGGAGTTGATCGATGGGAGTAGAAACACAACCATATCGATCGAACGAAACATTTACAGACAAGTAAAAATATGAAGGTAATTTTTTAACTATATATAGGGGGAGGAATTTCGCACCAATGGTGTATATCTCATGGGATGAACGGCCATGATACGAGCATTAAACGCTCTGACCGTCCCACTTCCCATAAAAATCAGGGACTGTTTGGGCTAAAGAATATAGGAATCAAGCTCAACTCTAAGGCCGAAAACCCGAAGAGTTAATGTATTAAAAAAAAAAAAGAGAGAGAGAGAGAGGAAGGAAGAAAGAACAACATTTCGACAATATTACCGTTACAACAAGGTTGTGTTACAACAAAGAAAAATCTTAGCAAGCTTATGTTACAACGAAGGAAAATCTTAGTACAACTAAACGAAATTATTCTCGGAAAGGATTTTTCGAACTTCAGCACTGCGATCAGCATACCCGCAGATATAAGCTTCCCTCTCACGAAGCTCGGAATTTTTCTTCTCACGTTCGTAGATATCTTTATGTCTCTCTAATTTCTCCTTAAAGAATCTATTAGCTTCCAGTGCGCGATCCAGCTCAATCTTCTTCCTGGCCAGCTCGAGAGTAATAGTAGCTCGTTGTTCCATCTCACGCTTTGCCAACGCATAGAGCCTATAAAAGTCTTCGCCAGCCTGAACATGAAAGAAGACATATCAAGGCTAAAATAAAGAAACTGGAAAGCTAGGATAAGGAAGTTAGCAAGAATTACATGGGCAAAGAAATCCGACCCAGACTGAAACAAGAACGAAGAATATTCTCCTTTTGATAGAATTGCCTCGGAGATAGAGACATTGGCCCAAAGAAGGGTCAGATCGGATTTCTCATGTGATACTTTGTCAAAATGAATTATGTCCCTCTTAAACGGGAAGACACCAGAAGGAAACAATAAATTGAAAGTTTCCCAGGTCTTCGAGGGCACGGAGTGAACAGGAAAAGGTGCGCGCGCAGAAACATCCTCCCCAAAAGAAACCTTCTTTGTTTTCTTGTTTGAGCCCCTGATTTTCAAGCATGAAGAAGGGGCTACAGTAGAATATTTATCTCCGTTATGGAGGATCAGCTCGTCGGAAGTAATGGACTTAATCGGAGCTCGTCTCATTTTCTTTATAATTCTGCCGTCATTAGGTTTGGAAGGAATTACGGTAACGTTCGGATTTTTATTCATCTCTTGGCTTTCGGATAATTATTCGATCGTAATAACTTCCGACGGTTCGAGGTCGTAAAAATTGGATTCGTAGGTGATCAAAATAAGGGTCTAGGAGATCGAATTTGGGTTTATTTCCCGAAGCTCCGATCACTGTGTATGATATTATCATAAAGGCAAAGTAAAATGGCCTTAGTATTTATAAGAGACGCGGCATCATACGAGTCACAATAATTGATAAATCACCACTCCCGAGAAAGATTCGATGACGCGACCAAGTATGCAAGAATGACGTTATAAAGTTCAACAAAATGGTCAACTGGCAGTAAATTAAACATGGCACGAAGGAAAAAGTGTAAATTCAAGCATCCACCAAATAAGAAAGGCATGAGACTATAAAAACAAATTTGCAATTACAATAGTTCGCTAAGTAAACCCTATCACTGATAATTATTAATGGCTAGATTCCTTCACGCCAGAACCGCTATCCGATCTCTCTTGCTCTTTCCCTTCACCAGAATCGCCTTCCGAGCTATCAGAATCATCACTACTCGAGCTACTTTCTTCTTCATCATTACTTTGCTCATCAGCTGCAGATTTACTTGACTCAGAAAACGGAGTGCCTTGCTCTCCCTGGTCGCGGGAATCCCCTTCGATATCCACATCTTCATCCTCATATTGCGCTTCAAGCACATCAGGATTTGGCAGTGGCACTCCAAATTCATCAAGGAGCGGAGCGAACTCATGATCCGCTAAGCCTTCGAGCTTGGGAGGAAGAGAAGAAGCCTTATAATTTCTTCCGAAAATGTTCTTATAAGGATCCATGTAAGGAAGATAATCGTCGATAGTGCCTTGAATCCTTCCGGCTGTGCGGAGCTACTGAATTCCTTTATAATAGAAGGCTTGATTGACTTCGCCCGACCGCAAACGAATCAAGGCATCGAGAAAGGGCAACTTTAAAAATTCTCTTATGGCGGGAAGTCTGCCTTCTTGTAAGCCCCGAGCATACGCCTGTTCGGATAATGCCTTAGCCTGCTCAAGATCCGATTTTAATTTGGTTACCTCTTCCTCGAGGGCTCTTTTTCCGTCAAGGTCCTTCTTAACTTCCTTATGATCCTTCTCGACCTCAGATAACTTAGTCGTAGTATCCCTCAAGTGATCAGCCTTGGTAGCCTCTTCCCTCAGGATATCATGAAGGGCATTATGGGCCATCTGAGACTCCTCGTTTAATGTGGCCAGTCGGTAAGCCTGATGATTGAATAAGTCTCCGACCTAAAGAAGAAAGTAAATATTAAGGACGAAGCAAAGGTTTTGAGGGAAAATTAGTATATTTGAAAACTCATATACCTTTTGCAGAGCATAGGCGAAATCACCCGCGATCTCGAAGTCGTTTTTAAGAAATAGCACTGTATTATCATCCTTAAATCTCCCGGCCATGAATATCCGAAGAGAATTATCCACTGTATGTTCACCATCAGGGCCCAAATCGGACTCGATGGTTCCATCCTCCGAGAATCCAGCAGCCCTTGGTCTTTGAAGGTGGTCCTCTATAAAATCAGCCAGGTCTGGCTCGGAATGGCTAGCCCGGCATTGGATCGGACCCGGTCCTCGACCAAAAGGCTTCATCCTTCTAGAAGACTCGAGGGCTTTGCTACTTCTTTTACGAGCCATTCTCGCTTCCAGTATCTCCTGAGCTCGGACCACTTTTAGAGTATAATGGCTAAGTCCCGCCTCGTTTGGATCAGAAGAACCGGTTGGAAACGGACCGAAGATTGAAAGCTCGAGATTGGGAAGTTCCCTCGATTGTAGCATGAGGTTGGGAAGTTCCCGCAATAGCAGTTTGGGGAAACCTCACCATAGCATTCGAAATCACGGTGGTATCGACCCCAGGAGCGGATTTTACAACCTTCCGGGAAACTTTTGATTTTTGATGGCGAGGTCGACCTAGGTTACTCTTCGAAAAGTAAACAACAACCGAACCAGCTATCGACGTCCGGAACTTATCAACGATCCCAGCTGTAAAATACAAGGGAATTATCTCTGGTTATAGAAAGATAAATCGAAATGTATATGATAATTTGACACACCTAAAGTGGAAGGAGCAACAGTAGGGTTGACCTCTCCTTCGACCCATCCAAGTTGCTCGGTTGGATTGTAATTCGGAATGATCAGGGCCTTTTCGTAGTTGATCTCGGGCGCAGGAAAAGTGCATGAGCTGAGCCCAGCCAAACGCAAAACCACCTCTTGAGTCATCAAAGGAGTCTGATGAAGGTCGATTCGAAGGGATTGCAGGAATTCATCTGAAATCTCATGGTTCATATCTCCCCTAAGGCGTCGTCTGCCATAGATCCACGACTTCGCCCCGGGCCATCTGTGTGGAATAGGCTCGGGATTATCCACAGAAGGCGGAGAGTCTGGGCCACGAACGAAAAAGAATTCCTGTTTCCAGCCATTTGAATTACTACTAACATTGGTCGATAAAATTGATATATTTGGCCTCTGAGAAAAATATACATAACCAGCGTTCGAAGCCGTGGAGGAGCTGATTTGGAAGATTCGCCAGAAATTTTGGAAAGCTGCCTTCTTTCCTTTAGCTTTCATCAGGACGCAGAAGGCTATTATAAGTCCGATCGAATTCGGCAGGATTTGAGAGGGAGTAAGCTTGAAAGCCTCCAGAATACTGCGTATCAAAGGTGGGAAGGGAATGCGTAAACCATAGTGAAATTGTTTAGTATAAAAAGCTTGACACCCTTCAGGAGGATCGGTGACTCGCTGTTCGGGGGTCGGAATGACGATCGAATACCCGGTGCCAATATACTTGCCAAATTCTGCCTCCAATTCCTCTTGGTCTCCTTCGGTATAGCGACAAACGGTTTCATCTGCCCTATCCTCGGTCATATTTAGCCCCGCACTGGTCGACGGCTCTACCCAGTTAAGTATCGTAACCACGACCCTGCCGCCTATGCTATAGTTCTTTTGCTCATTCTTCCCTAAAGGAAGGTCATCATCCTCTTCGACTTCCTCATCGGAGATTGTCACCTCGCTTGAACTAACGTCTCCGCTATCCTTTGTTTTATTATCCGATTCTCCTTCCTCTCTGTTGGAATCGAAATTGGGGCTCGGATTCTCCACTAGGGGCGGTCGAATATCCTCGGTCCGCATCTCCTCAGGACCACTCTCTCGACCTTCCATTATTTGGGACTTGCCTTTCAGATCTACGGTGCTGGACGTATTGAATGTATAGAAACTGGTCGAAGAAGTTTCTAAAATTCTCTTATCGATCTGCTCGCTCCGATCTAGGGTTTTCTTAGAACTTATGCAGATCAGCGGCCCACGATCAACATATATATGCAAGGACAAGATGGGAAATTGCAAACCGGTCCCCGAGTAACCACGACGATAGGACTTCCTCAGGGTGAATTCAAAATCATATTTCCAATAATTGCATGCATGACCCCTATACATTTCGGAATCATGAACTGGAGTCCAACATTTGAAAAGATGCCTTTCTTAAATAGCAATTCCATATTCACCCACCGATCCGTCATGTTGAAATCAAAAGGATAAAGAGATACTGCTAAAATCAACTAAAGCACCGTAATAAATAACAGCCAAAAGATCCTGATTTGGAAGTCCTGTGTAAACCACAGACAACCAAGGTCACATCAAGACGATGCCATTATATATCGTTTCCGAGATGTGCACTCTGTTTCCTGGCTCGGTTTTTATCCCAAAGGGTTATTCCGAGTTAGGTTTTTAATGAGGCATATCCGAGACTTATCCTATTCGGAGCAATTTATACTTCTTCGAGCTTAAGCTCCTCTTTACGCTCGAGAAGTAGGGGAGTATTGATGAGGGGTATCTTGGATTCAGCATTTCTACGATCTGGCAAGGTCGAAAGACACAAATCTCGATCTCATGAGCATGAATTCGAGCCCAAGGCTCAAGAGTCCTACGCTGATTCTACAAAGGAAGCTTAGGGTCCAAAATCACTGTTGGGCCGAGTTCAGGCCAGGGCCTATGGGCCAGGAAATGCACATCTGCGGATGGATCACCTAGCTCCAGATCTCAGCTATAAATACCCCTAGCATTTATGACGACACAACACAACTTCCCAGGTGCTCTTCCTCCGAGGCTGCTGCTCGGAACTACTTAGGAAGAATTGTATAGGCTTTCTTATGTGTATTTCACCCTCTAGTTTGTACGGTATCCTATAATGCTCGGATAGGACTCTCGATACTTGTAATTTTTACTCAATCATTCCGAATACAACACTATTGATCTTTTACTTCTGTTTACAAACATTAGCACTGCATTTTACACCACTTAGATCGAACAAACGAAAACGCGTAAGATCAGAATCTATTGACTCACTGTAATGGGTGAGAGAATTTCCTATACGATTCTTAGATAATATATCCAAGGAATCTACGGCCGTAGTCGGTGACGGATTTAGAAAGGGGTTTCCAAATTTAGGAGTCACACTGGAATATTATCCTGAATTAGAAAGTATAGTTATCGAGACAAATTTAGAGGTGCCGATCAATTTACACACCCTAAGTCTTGATCGGGAATATTAGTCGATAGAAGGACCGTATGTACATGGTAATTATATGAGACGAGGTTCACAAGTATCAATTCACCTGAAGTTGGGCTTCATGGGCTTGTGGCTAGACATCGACCATGAAGTGTAGGTACTCCTGAGTTAATAGAGGATTTGATTCTAGGAGTGGTCAATTAAAGGTTGTTTAATTGACCGGAGCAATTTATTGTTCGTAAATTAAATCACGAGGAATTCGTGGGCCTGCTGCCAATTGATGGTGAACCCAAAGGGTCACACACAATACAATAGGACGATGACTGTTGAAAAAGGATACTAAAGGAATTAATTGATTTAAAGGTAATTAAATCAATTAAATGAATTAAAGTATTTAATTCAAGTGGGAGATTAATTAATTGGCTGACTTAATTAATTAAATACTTAATTGAGTTGCTAATTAATTATATAAAAGAAATATTGATTTAATTGGATTGGGCATTTAATTAAGTAATTAATTAAATGAAAGGTTTGCAAGACATGGGCTTTTAATTAAAAGCACATAAGGAGTCTTGCAAAACCTAGGTCAAGAGGGAGTCTATAAAAAGGGTTCTACTTGAGCTCAAAAAGAGAACACCCTAGAAAAACCCTAGCCTCTCTTCACAACCTAGCCGCCGCTCCCTCTCCTTTGCGCCGCCAACCTAGAGCCGCCGCCACCTGCTGCCGTGAGCTGCCCTAGCGCCGCCGCGACCTTTCCCTTGTTCCACTGTGTTAGATCTTGTATTGCCAAGTAGATCTGCACAGTCCTGCTTCGACAAATCTCCTAGATCCAGTTCTGAGCCTAAGACTAGGAGGTGTTGCCAGAATCCAATTGGTGTGGACTATCTTTGGAGGTGAGACGCTTGGATCACTTCTGTGAACCAGATCCAGATCCAGATTCAGAATCAGAACTGAAGGTTGCCACCACCTTGCCAGTGAGGTAAATCGGAAAAACCCCCTTGTTTAATTACTCTGTGTGTTTTTGTTTCTTGCTTGCGTATACATAATATGGAGAATCTAATATGGGACCTTGGGTGCTTCGAAAAATTTTAAATTCTGCACTTTCGTTGTTCTGACAATCGAGGCAACCCAACCACTATCCCAACAGTGGTATCAGAGCCAACTCCATCATTATTATATGAAAAGCCTGAACATAATGTGTTTTCACCGTACATGTTTAATTATGTTTATGTAAACACATGATAATTATGTTCTGTAAATTGATTCTTACTTGTTATGACTGGATCTATGATTGGGTAAAAATGCTTTTTCAGATCTGTGCCTTTTTATAGTTTTTGAAAACTCCAAGACTTTTTGAACTAAAAATCGCATATAGGGTTTTTGTGGGCCGAAAAATTCGAATTTTTGAAATCTGGAAATTTCAAAATACTGAACTGTTTTTGCAAATCTGGTCGCACGGGTTTTGGGGTCGATTTGTAATTTTCGAAAACTTTGGGGCTATTTTGCAATTATCCAAACTTGAGGGGTCAATTTGAAAAATCAAAAAATTTTCAGAATTCAAAATATTATTTTCTGGTAGCTGCCCAAATCTGCCCAAGGGTGTTTTTGTAACTTTTTAAAAGTTTTGGGGTCAAAGTGCAATTTTTGAAAGTTGAGGGGCGAAAATGCAATTTTCAAATGTTGAAAAACAGAATCTGAATTTGAGCAGAAAATTTATTTTTGTTTACCCGAATATTCATTTTGTCATAATTAGTAGTGACTAAAAACTAAGAATTATAGGATGTTAGTTTTAAAAGGTAGTTTTAAAATTAAGAAAGAAATAGGTAAAGGATGTTTGCTTGTTTCTTGCTCTATGTGAATTGTTTACGTGGTTTTCGATCGAACCGAGCCTTGACCTTAGGTTAGATGTGATTGGTTTAATTTATTGTTTGGTTTTTATTGGGCCTGCGAGCCTATTATGTTTTTGGGCCACTTTGAGCCTTTGTAATAAAATAGGGCTTTACTGCTTTCCTAGTTTAGGATGAAGGCCCGTTTACAAGCAAGGTGGGAACCCAAGAAGATATGAAGGCCATGTATGCATGGTACATTGTGTAATAGCATAGGGCATTATGAGAACCCTTTAGATTGACCAATAAGGCCAACATCATTGGCTCGATGATGGCCTGCATAGGAGGCTCCCGATCGAAAACATATTGTGGTAGTATGCATGCTAGGCTTGTATGGCTTTTATTTATTTTGTCGATTTATATTTAGCTTGTATGAGATGCGCGCTAGAATCTAGATCGTAATAAAAGATAAAGCATAACTGAACCGGTGAGATCTCGAGGAGAGTTAGTATAACTTTCAAACCAGAAATTCCCCTCTCGAATTAAATATTAAGTCATATTGGATTAAAATAAAATGAAGTATTTATATAATCCAAGCCTTCCATCAATAGGGACTAGCGTATGTTGTCTACTTATCGATAGAGGTGATCCAGAGTCTGGCACCCGAGTCGAAGAAAGGGACAATACGTAAAATTCCTTGACTCCTGTTTTTAACTAAACACGACAAAGGTGAGGACTGGTCGGGATGTGAGGATCGACCGATAACTAGTTACGGAGAACTCACGACCGGGCCCGTTGCTCATCATGATTGATGGGTTAGACTTAACGATTAGTAACACTTATGATGTAGCAGTGCTAGATAAGTGTGAAAACCGAGGCAAAATAGCTTGAAGGTTGTGGAGTAACACAATTGGTAAAAAGTATACCTACCTAGGGAATTGGGAATTGGTTGTATGGCCATGAGTCGTGGGTGCAATTAATTGCCGCTGGGACGTCAAGACCTACTAGGAATTAAATTTCCCGAGCAATCAAAGGGGTGATTGTTTCGATAAAATAGTGGGAGAACTTTTTCGAAAACAAGTCCAAAATTCGATAATTATAAGTAATAGACATAAGATCAGTTAGCTAAATATTGTCTTCTTTCCATTTGTAGATATTAAGTACAATGTCTAAAAATCCATTATCTATTATCCTCGACGCAAACAAATTGAATGGCTCAAATTTCGTTGACTGGCTGAGAAATCTCAGAATTGTCCTCGACTCCGAGCGACTAAGCTATGTGCTCGACACACCCATGCCTGCTGCACCCGCAGCACGAGCTAGTGAGGAACAACGAACCGCCCATGCTAAAAGGGTTGATGATGATCTTCAGGTTCGATGTCTCATGCTAGCCTCGATGTCGAATGAACTGCAGAAACAGCATGCTGCAAGGCCGCTTGCTAGAGAGATACTTCTCCACCTCCAGCAGATGTTTGGAGAGAGGTCTCGTACCGAAAGGTTCGCGACCACTAAGGAGTTGTTTCATCTCAAGTTGGCTGAGAGAAGCAGTGTCAAGGATCACTGTCTGCGTTTCATCAACCTGGTTGAAAAATTAGGGCGATTGGAAGTGGACTTGCATGCTAATCTTAGCACTGACCTCCTTCTCCATACGCTGCCCCGTTCTTTTGAGCAGTTCGTGTTGAACTTCAACATGGAGGATAGAACCCTCGCTCTTCACGAACTGACCAATTTGTTGGTAACGGCATAATCGACTCCCAAGAAAGAGAAGCCGGTAATGATTGCACACCAATCGAAGGCTGCAAAGCCCAAGAGAGGTAGGAAGAAGAAGAAGGTATTTTCTTTGAAGGCAGTCACAAAAGTGGTTGAAAAGAAGCGCAAGAGCCCAGAAGACGAATGTTTCCACTGCAAGAAAGCAGGGCACTGGAAAAGGAACTGTCCAGACTACCTAAAGATGAAACTGGTAGCCAAAGGTATTTTCTTGGTTGATGTTAATATTTCTATTAACTGTGCATCGTGGGTGTTAGACACCGCAGCAGGTTCTCATATCTGCAAAGATTTGCAGGTGATGGGAGCAGTAAGGTGCCTGAAGCCCGGGGATAGAATCCTGCGTTTTGGAAACGGAGCTAGGATCGCCGCTGAGGCTATTGGGGACGTCGAATCGGTTTTAGGAAATTTTACTTTAATTTTAAGGGATTGTCTATACGTACCAAACATTATTAAGAACATCATTTCTATTCCTATGTTGGATATTGATGGTTTTAATTTTTCCATTGAAAATGGAGCTTTTTGCATATTTAAAGGTGGTTTAATGTATGCTCGTGGTACTTTGATAGATAGTCTGTATTCCCTAGAACCTATAAATTCTGACATCATGCACATTCAATCTAGAAAAAGAAAATATGATAATCAAACTCCACAACTTTGGCACGCTAGACTTGGACATATTTCCAAGAGTAGGATTCAAAAGCTGGTTTCATCTAAAGCTCTTGAAATAAGGAACTTGGATGAACTCCCAACTTGCGAGTCTTGTCTCAAAGGAAAGATGACCAAATCACCCTTCACCGGTAATCCCGAGCGAACCAAGCAAACATTGGACTTAATCCATACTGACGTTTGTGGACCATTGAGTGTCAATGCGAGAGGAGGATTCTCTTACTTTGTAACATTCACCGACGATTTTAGTCGTTATGGATATGTGTATCTTATGAAACACAAATCCGAAACTTTTGAGAAATTCAAAGAGTTTCGAATGGAAGTTGAGAATCAACTTGGACATAGTATTAAAGCACTTCGTTCTGATAGAGGTGGTGAGTATTTAAGCCAAGAATTCCTTGATTATCTAAAAGAGAATGGAATTCTCGCCCAGCGAACTCCCCCTAGGACGCCCCAACTCAATGGAGTGTCCGAGCGGAGGAACCGAACATTGTTAGACATGGTTCGTTCCATGATGAGCTTCGCTGACCTTCCCTTTTCGTTTTGGGGCTTAGCCCTATTAACTGCCTCAAAGATACTAAACATAGTACCTTCGAAGTCAGTGCCAACAACACCGCACCAAGTATGGTATGGTAAAGCACCAGTGTATTCGTATTTACGAGTATGGGGATCTCCAGCGTATGTAAAGAACAAAAAGGGAGATAAGCTAGATAGTAGATCTAGTTTGTGCAAATTTGTGGGGTATCCAAAGGAATCCATTGGATACTTGTTCTTCGATCCTAAAGAACGTAATACGTTCATATCTAGGAACGCCCACTTCTTGGAAGAGGATTTCCTCACCAATCGAAATGGGATAATCGTAGAACTTGATGAAGTCCAGGAATCGGACCCATCCCCACAAACAGTGGGAGATGAACCAGAATTCATTGAACCTACTAGTACACCTACTCTTCGAAGGTCTGATCAGATTCGTAAGGAGCCAGAGTGATTTGGTTTCATTCACGAAAACGAAAAAGGTGATAATGATCCAAGGACCTATCAAGAAGCGATGATAGACATAGACTCGGGTGCGTGGCTCGAAGCCATGCAATCCGAAATGGATTCCATGCATTCCAACAAGGTTTGGACCTTGGTCGATCCACCTGAGGGAACTATCCCTGTAGGATGCAAATGGATCTTCAAGCGTAAGCTTGGAATGAATGGAGAGGTATTAACTCATAAAGCTCGCTTAGTGGCGAAAGGGTATTCTCAAAGGCCTGGAATAGACTATGAGGAAACCTTCTCCCCGTGGCGATGTCGAAATCCATTCGGATACTACTTGCCATAGCCGCGTGGCATGACTACGAAATATGGCAAATGGACGTAAAGACCGCCTTTCTCAATGGAGACATTGACAAGGAGATCTTTATGCAACAACCTGAAGGTTTTGCGTCCAAAGCAAGTGATCACAAATTGTGTAAGCTTCAAAGGTCAATCTATGGCCTCAAACAGGCGTCCCGAACCTGGAACATACGATTTGATGAGACAGTCAAAGCATTTGGCTTCATAAAAAACATATATGAACCTTGTGTGTACAAGAAGAATAGTGGGAGCTCGATACAATTCATTGTTTTGTACGTCGATGACATTTTGTTAATCGGAGACGATATCAAGATGTTAGCGCAGACTAAAAAAGCGTGGTTATCCCCGCAGTTTTCCATGAAAGATATGGGAGACGCATCTTACGTATTGGGAATACGTATCTATAGGGATAGATCGAAGAAGATGATAGGACTCTCCCAATCTCAGTACATCAACACTATCTTGAAGAGATTCAAAATGGAAGAATCCAAGAGAGGATTGCTTCCAATGAGACATGGTATCTCTCTTTCTAAGTCAATGTGCCCTACAACTGACGAAGAAAAGACGAGAATGTCTCTCATACCTTATGCCTCTGCTATAGGGAGCATAAAGTATGCAATGTTGTGTACTCGACCAGACATAGCACACGCTCTGAGTGTAACGAGCCGCTATCAGTCAAATCCAGGCGAAGAGCACTGGACTGCCGTAAAAGCAATCCTGAAGTACCTGCGAAGGACTAAGGATATGTTTTTGGTCTACGGTGGTAGTGGAGAATTGAAACTTGAAGGATTCACTGATTCGAGTTTCCAGCCTGACGTGGATGACTTCAAATCCAACTCTGGATACATATTCCGCATCAATGGAGGAGCAGTCAGTTGGAAAAGCTGTAAACAGTCTACCACTGCCGACTCAACCACAGAAGCAGAATATATCGCAGCATCAGATGCAACAAAAGAAAGTGTATGGATGAAAAACTTCATCCAAGAATTGGATGTTGTTCCTAGCATTGCTGAACCTGTAGTCGTCTTCTGTGACAACAACGGGGCGATAGCTCAAGCAAAGGAGCCGAGATCACACCATCAATCCAAACACGTATAGAGGAAATACCATGTGATTAGGGAGATCATTGGTAGAGAAGACATGCACATGGAGTATGTCAAATCGGAAGACAACGTAGCTGACCCACTAACTAAGCCACTTTCACAAAAAGCGTTCGATAGTCATCTAGAGAAGATGGGTCTTAGAACCATAGGTGAATGGCTTTAGGGCAAGTGGGAGATTGATAGGATAGTGCCCAGCAAGCCAGTTCAACTAGCTTGTAATAGGTCTATTCTGTAAGAGACGATCTTTTGATTTTATAATAATACGCACGTTTATTTATATGTGTATAAGGATAAACAATGACCAACTTCATCTCTCGCGAATACATTTAAGCGATTGGTTGAAACCCTTAGATTACATTAGACTATGGGACGATTCACTTCAGTAATGAGTGCAATCATGAATCAGTCTCAAAGGTCGTAATCATAAAACTGTTCCAAGTCATAGATTTCGAACGAGACGGGGTATCGTAGGAATCGTCAAGACTTGTACAAGTATGCATGATTCACATGGAGTGAATTTGTAGCGTTTCATGAGCAAGGCATTTGAGGCCAGTGCATATGAGTAGTTGGTTCAATGGAGGATTGAACGCATCGAACGACCCGAACAGAGAAACCCATTATGGAAGCGCATGTCGCATATCGGTGATGGGAAGTTTCTCAAGGATTATAATAGTGTACGATTTAGTCCTTTGACTTGAGGTGCTAGGGCGAATTCGGTGCATGAAAGTGCGTACTTAGATCTAGGTATAGGCCACTTAGCTTGGTCATAACATGCCTAGGTTGGGTGCGTATCGACATGTACGTGAGTGGTTAGTACTGATATGGAATCTATTGACTCACTGTAATGGGTGAGAGAATTTCCTATACGATTCTTAGATAATATATCCAAGGAATCTACGGCCGTAGTCGGTGACGGATTTGGAAAGGGGTTTCCAAATTTTGGAGTCACACTGGAATATTATCCTGAATTAGAAAGTATAGTTATCGAGACAAATTTAGAGGTGCCGATCAATTTACACACCCAAAGTCTTGATCGGGAATATTAGTCGATAGAAGGACCGTATGTACATGGTAATTATATGAGACGAGGTTCACAAGTATCAATTCACCTGAAGTTGGGCTTCATGGGCTTGTGGCTAGACATCGACCATGAAGTGTAGGTACTCCTGAGTTAATAGAGGATTTGATCCTAGGAGTGGTCAATTAAAGGTTGTTTAATTGACTGGAGCAATTTATTATTCGTAAATTAAATCACGAGGAATTCGTGGGCCTGCTGCCAATTGATGGTGAACCCAGAGGGTCACACACAATACAATTGGACGGTGACTGTTGAAAAAGGATATTAAAGGAATTAATTGATTTAAAGGTAATTAAATGAATTAAAGTATTTAATTCAAGTGGGAGATAAATTAATTGGCTGACTTAATTAATTAAATACTTAATTGAGTTGCTAATTAATTATATAAAAGAAATATTGATTTAATTGGATTGGGCATTTAATTAAGTAATTAATTAAATGAAAGGCTTGCAAGACATGGGCCTTTAATTAAAAGCCCATAAAGAGTCTTGCAAAACCTAGGTCAAGAGGGAGTCTATAAAAAGGGTTCTACTTGAGCTCAAAAAGAGAACACCCTAGAAAAACCCTAGCCTCTCTTCACAACCTAGCCGCCGCACCCTCTCCTTTGCGCCGCTAACCTAGAGCCGCCGCCACCTGCTGCCGTGAGCTGCCCTAGCGCCGCCGCGGCCTCTCCCTTGTTCCACTGTGTTAGATCTTGCATTGCCAAGTAGATCTGCACAGTCCTGCTTCGACAAATCTCCTAGATCCAGTTCTGAGCCTAAGACTAGGAGGTGTTGCCAGAATCCAATTGGTGTGGACTATCTTTGGAGGTGAGACGCTTGGATCACTTCTGTGAACCAGATCCAGATCCAGATTCAGAATCAGAACTGAAGGTTGCCACCACCTTGCCTGTGGTGAGGTAAATCGCAAAAACCCCCTTGTTTAATTACTTTGTGTGTTTTTGTTTCTTGCTTGCGTATAAATAATATGGAAAATCTAATATGGGACCTTGGGTGCTTCGAAAAATTTTAAATTCCGCACTTTCGTTGTTCTGACAATTGAGGTAACCCAACCACTATCCCAACAGCTGCTGCCCTAGCAGAGGAGTCTCGACGGCAGGCCTATGAAGAAGGTTATGATGCCAGTTATCTAAAGCGTCAGGAGGAGTTGATGGCGTTTGCAGGTAATTTGACTCCTCGGAGAAGTGCTTCTGCTAGTCAGCCTGTTGATAACAACCCTTCTCGGTGACCTGTTCGACCCGGCTGTTAATTTGAGTTTCTTCTTTTCTTTTCTTTTTTTTTTTTTTGGTAGTGCCCCAATCTTTTGTGCGGTTTTTTGGGCTGAATTTTTTGTATGGGGAGAATGAACTAATGAAAACGATGATCTTTTATGAGCAGATCCATGCCTTGATCAATTTCAATCAACAGATATATTTCGTTATGCATATTTTGCTGTTATGAATAAGTATAACTTCTTGAAATAATCAGTATAGATTAGCATACTTATCTGATATTGATCTTCTGGGAGAATATGCTTTGTTTGAAAGAGTAGCTTAGTCTGGCTCGATCAGTTTTTAAGTAACTAAATGATATAACGTTTGTTCTGCAAATCAAACTTTTAAATCAAGTATAAGAATGATGATAGACCAAGTATGGTCCCTTATGATTGTTCCGAAGTCTCGTTAGACATTAAAATGTGGACATCAGGCCATCCATGTAGATAGTTGATTGAATAATTGTTAAAGAACGCTTAGCGTTGTCGTCGATGTTCGACCAGTCCCTTGTAAATTTGTCCTTTTGCTAAGGATATCTTATTTAAGGACGCTGTCATTTCCTCTGTTGAGCTCTGCTTTTCTTATCATAGGTTTAAGTTCGCTGAACCTTGTGAAAAGATATCGTTCTAGGTAACTTCTTAAAATCCATGTTTCTCTGTACTGATTGTGAGTTCCATGTTCCTCAAATAAAGCAACCAGTGTATCCATATATCATTTCTTTGATATGGGAGGAATTGGAAAATGTAGAATTATTAGCCAGATCTAGCTTGTTCAGACCTCCTTCGGCAATTCTTTGGAATGTTAGGCAGCGGCGATAGTGCAGTCTGGAATAATGATAAGTATTGTCTTAATATGGGTGCCAGGCTTCTTGGACTCCAGTAGAGTTCTTGCATAGCCAATTAATAATTTTCCATATAATACAGAGGCAGTGACGACCCTCGTATGCTGTAGGGTTAGGTCTTACACCTCTAAGCGAACCCGTATGTTTTCATAATGGTGTAAACTTGCATGCCTTTGTTGAGGATCTCAAGCTCTTTATCGAGCGACTAGCATATGTGAGCGTGCAAAACTTTTCTGGTCTGGAGCTCTTTTAGATCTGCTTTTATTGTGCATTGATCGCTTCGATCTGGGTTCTCTTTTGTCATCGATTCGTTGAGTCAATCAGAGAGGTGCCGTTCCAACTTATATACTCGCATTAATTACGGGAAGTCAAAAGGTCGCATTTCCGTCCCTTGATCAAATCTCTATCCAGCCGTAGGATTAATCAAATATATCCCTATAAATAGGGAGGCGGTTCCCGTATTTCAATTGTAACTCTAAAAAAGGATGGAGGTCTCAGTTTCCTTGAATTTCACTTTGCCTTCTGATCCCATAATATTCAAAAATTCACATTATCGTGATTCATATCATAATAACTTAAATTTCCTCTGTCTTGTACTGACAGGTCCCATGGAAGCCCTACCTTGTACTGACGGGTCCCATGAGGCCTCAACCTCTGTCTTCACAGGTTTGAGGTCCGTGGTTTCTGATTGCACATGGAGGGTTCATATTTACCAGGCACCGCCGCTTTTGGATGTTACCTCCGGATTGATAGACCACCGGGGTGTGCTGGTAAATATTAATGTTCACGACCGCCCCGAAGAGACGCTGCTTTAGAGTAAAATGTCAAACCTTAATGTGAAAGCAGTATCTCGTTGTGGGTGAATGAGTATTGCCGGTTATCTGGCTGGTAATGCTCATTTCGTCTGGAAGAACATTTGATCTTCATAGCCTGGCCATCGAACCAAAGAAGTCGACCATCCTGAGCAGCATGCTTCTTAGGTGGTTTATTCCGATCGTCGAGGTACTAGGGAGGAGATTGATGTTTCCGTGGACATTGTCGTGAAGACCATAAGATTTTATCAAAATAATTGTAGCAATGTGTAAATCGTATATTGACCTTTGTAATATTGATCAACGTTTTTGTATGTAATTTATTGCACATTCTCTGAACACAGAAGAATAAAACTTTATTATTATTCCTTTGCATACTTCTTGTTGTTGATTTAGTTTCAATCATATCTATTATTATCATCGAGGAGCGTTTATCGAGCGGATCAATTTATACTCAACTCATTTTTAAGACTTAGGTTTTTTACCAAATCTTTTTGATAGTTAAAAATAGATCGAGGAGCATTTATTGAGCGGATCAATTTATACTCAACTCTTTTCATTTAGACTTAGGTTTTTATACCAAAAGCCTTTTTAATCGTTAAAAATTAATCGAGGAGCGTTTATTGAGCGGATCAATTTATACTCAACTCTTTTCATTTAGACTTAGGTTTTTATACCAAAAGCCTTTTTAATCGTTAAAAATTAATCGAGGAGCGTTTATTGAGCTGATCAATTTATATTCAACTCTTTTCATTTAGACTTAGGTTTTTATACCAAAAGCCTTTTTAATAGTTAAAAATTACTCGAGGAGCGTTTATTGAGCGGATCAATTTATACTCAACTCTTTTCATTTAGACTTAGGTTTTTATACCAAAAGCCTTTTTAATCGTTAAAAATTAATCGAGGAGCGTTTATTGAGCGGATCAATTTATACTCAACTCTTTTCATTTAGACTTAGGTTTTTATACCAAAAGCCTTTTTAATCGTTAAAAATTAATCGAGGAGCGTTTATTGAGCTGATCAATTTATACTCAACTCTTTTCATTTAGACTTAGGTTTTTATACCAAAACCTTTTTAATCGTTAAAAATAGATCGAGGAGCGTATATCGAGCGGATCAATTTATATTCAACTCTTTTTATTTAGACTTAGGTTTTTATACCAAAAGCCTTTTTAATCGTTAAAAATTAATCGAGGAGCGTTTATTGAGCGGATCAATTTATACTCAACTCTTTTCATTTAGACTTAGGTTTTTATACCAAAGTCTGTCTAATCGTTAAAAGTAGATTGAGGAGCGTTTATTGAGCGGATCAATTTATACTAAACTCTTTGTATTGTTAGGTCGAGGAGCGTTTATTGAACGGATCAATTTATACTCAACTTTTTGTATTGTTAGATCGAGGAGCGTTTATTGAGCGGATCAATTTATACTCGACTCGTCATATCTTTAGATCAACTTATTGGATCTTAACCTAGATGATCGTAGAATTCCGAGGAGCGTTTATCGAATCAAACGATTTTTAATCAACTCGTTTTGATATTTTTCCTTAAGCGAGCTTTGATTTAATATTTTAATGTTGCTAAAATCTTTAAAAATTGAACCGTAGGCCAAGGCCTTTGTTACAAAGAATAAAACTTACTAAAAAAGAATAAAGCAGCATAATCTACTACGATTTATTTACCATAGTATTTTCTAAGGTTGACTGCATTCCAGATTCTCGGTATTACTGTTCCGTCCAAGTGTGCAATCTTGTATGAACCTTTCTTTCCTACACCGACGACAATGTATGGTCCATCCCAATTCTGTTGTAACTTTCCCACAAGCTTGGATACCTCTACCTTTTTTAAGAACAGGTCTCCTTCTTTGAAGGTTCGGACGCGTACTTTTTGATTGTAGGCCCTTTCCATATTTGATTTAGCGACTTGCAAACGTACGGCCGCTTTTTCTCTTAAAGCTTTTGTTAAATCAATATCATTTTTTCTTGTCTTTCCATTTTCCTGCTCGTCATACATTTCAATTCTTGGTGTCGGAATTAGTGTTTCGACTGGAATAACAGCTTCTGAGCCATATACTAAACTGAATGGGGTCTCCCTGGTTGAAGTTCTGACCATGGTTCGATTGGCCCATAGTACTCCTGGGAGTTCATCTAGCCATTTTCCTTTGGCTGCCCCTAATCTTTTCTCCAAAGATTTTATTATTTCTCGGTTCGCTACCTCAGTTTGTCCGTTCGCTCTAGGATGCCCAACTGAAGTGAAATTTTGTTGAATTCCTAGCTTTGTACACCATTCCATTACCTGTTTTCCTGCAAATTGAGTTCCGTTATCAGAGATCAGAATTCTTGGGATGCCAAATCGACACACTATGAACTTCCATAAGAAATTGATCACTTGGAATTGAGTTATTCGAGCAAGGGCAATGCATTCCATCCATTTGCTGAAGTATTCCACAGCGACTAAAACATATGCTTTCTTGGATCGAGCTGTTGGGAAAGGTCCTACGATGTCCATTCCCCATTGATCAAACAGCCAGTAGACTGGTATTGGGTGCATATTTTCGGCTGGTTGATGAGTTATATTAGCATGAATTTGGTAATGATGACATTTTTGAACATATTGCGTAGCATCGTTGTTGATGGTAGGCCAATAATAACCTGTTCGAAGGCACTTTAAAGCCAAGGCCCTTGATCCGCTGTGATTCCCTGCATCTCCTTCATGTACCTCCCGGAGGATATCGTTGGTTTGAAATTCGGAGACGCATTTCAGAAGAATTCCTGATACTGACCTTCGGTAAAGTTTTCCTTCTATCAATGTATATTTTGGAGCCCGATATTTTATTTTTCGAGCTTCGTTTTGGTCAAGCGGCAATTTTCCTTCTCGAAGATAGTCTATCATTGGAGTCATCCAGTTTCCTTCAGCTTCTTCGATTTCCATCACTTCGGCGATCGGTGACTCATCGATATCGATTGCCGGCGCATTGGAGATTAACCAGTTGATCACCCTTTCAGTTTTTCGGTCGTGGAATCCTGTGAACCTAGACAGTTGATCTGTCCATTTATTTTCAGAGCGTGGAATGTTCTGTATACCGAAACTTTCGAATTTTTCAGCCAATTTTTCACTTTGGCAAGGTATTTGACCATATTAAATTTCTTAGCCTCATACAGACCTTCTATCTGTCTCTGTACTAACTCTGAATCGGTTAATACCTTAAGGCTTTTTATGTTGGCCTTGATCGCCATTTCCATTCCTGCGATCAGCGCTTCATATTCTGCTTCGTTGTTTGTTACGATGAAGTCCGACGTTATCGTATAATTTATATCCTCCTTATTTGGTCCGGTAAGTTGATTCCGGCACCTCCTCCCTCTCGGCATGAGGCATCGTCGACGTGCATTAACCAGGTTTGATTTTCTACTATCAAGATATCGTTGTTATGGCTAGTTGATACGGTATGTTCGGTTGGTTTGGCCAATAGCGGGGCTGTCGTTAGATATTCCTTTAACCGTTCAAAGGCCTAGTCGCTTTCTTCGGTCCAAGCAAAGTTTTTCGCTTTCCGAAGGGTTTGGAAGAACGGCAAACTTCTGTCAGCCGATTTGGATATGAATCTATTTAATGCCACGATTTTGCCTACCAAGCTTTGTACTTGGGAGATCGTTTTGGGAGGCTTCATCTCAGTTATGGCTCGAATTTTTTCTGGGTTGGCCTCGATTCCTCGTTGATGTACCAAATATCCCAAAAATTTTCCCGACTTAACACCGAAAGTGCATTTTGCAGGATTTAGCTTCATTCGATACTTTCTCAATATTTGGAAGCATCGATCGAGATGCTTTACATGATCAGCTTCATTCATGCTTTTGACCAGCATATCATCTACGTATACTTCCATTATTTCTCCAATTAATTCTCTGAACATCATGTTAACTAACCTTTGGTAAGTGGCCCCGGCGTTCCTCAACCCAAATGGCATAACTATGAAGCAATACACTCCCTGCTCGGTTATGAATGCAGTTTTCTCTTGGTCTCGCTCATTCATGTATATTTGATAAAAACCTTGGAAAGCATCCATCATGCTGAAGATTTTAAAGCCAGTGGTTGAGTCGACTAATAAGTCGATCCTCGGGAGAGGATATGGATCGCGCGGGCATAATTTATTAAAGTCGATGAAATCGTTGCACATTCTCCATTTGTTATCCTTTTTGTCACCCTTTACTACTAGCACAACATTACATAGCCATTCCGAGAAGTGTATTTCTCGGATTTGTTTCGCCTTGAGTAGCCTTTCTACTTCTGCCTTGATTATTTTATCCTTTATTAGCCCATGATTCCTCTTCTTTTGTCTAGCAGGTTTTGCTAAGGGGTCGATTTTTAGCGAATGAGTGATTACTCGGGGGTCAATCCCTTCAATGTCGTTCGCGCTTCAGGCGAAGACATCTAAATTATTTCTGAGAAAGTTGATCAACATTACTTCCCCTTCTTTGCTTAATTCGGTACCTATTCTTGTTGTTTTTGTTGGGTCCCCTGGTACCAGTAAGACATCCCTATGTTCCGGTGGTTTTAAAGCTAAATCCACTGGTTCTTTTCCTTTCTTATCTATTCGGTCAGTGCTAGGGATTTCAACTTCGTTTCTATCAACATCGACTTCAAGCTTTCTTTTGCTCGGGGTAATCGATCTAGGGCGATTTCCCAAGGTTAGTGACGTGTTGTAGCAGTCCCCTGCCATACAATGATCGTTCACTATTTCTCCGATCCCTGCGTCAGTTGGAAATTTTATTTTCTGATGGTATGTTGAAACAACAGCTCGGAATAAGTTGAGTGCAGGTCGCCCTAGGATCGCATTGTAGGCAAAGGGCATTTCTACTACTAAAAATTTTACTAGCTTCACCATCCGATATGGTTTCTTCCCGAGTGCGACACTTAAAGTTATCGTGCCACTGGGGACAATCTCGGATCCCCCAAATCCTACTAAAGGCGTGGCTACTTTTTGGAATGTTATTTGTCCCAAGTTCATCTGGGCTAGGACCTCTTTAGAGATTATATACGCTGAGCTTCCATTATCGATTAGGATTCTTTTGACGTTGTAATATGCTATTTCTAGTGATACCACCATCGGGAAGTCGGGGCTATCTTCTTTCGTGTCCCAAACAAGGTTTTTGGGTACCTCTCCCTCGTTGAAACTAATTAGTTGGTTGTTTGTTGGTTTGCTTCTAGAGTCCATACTTCTTTCGGGTATTTTAAGCTTCCAATTATGGATCTGGCGGTCCTTCGACGAGCATTACGATTGTCCCGCCTGCGGGTCCTCCTGAGATTGTATGGATGGTACCGTTAATCTGGTCATTATTTAATTCTTGTGTGGGACCATCATTATGAGACCTTCTACGGGGATTTCTTCTTTGATTGTTATACCGAGGAGTCCTACTTCTTCCTCGCTTGCGGTTATCCCGCTCCAAATAGTCATCTAGTTTTCCTTGTTCGATCAGTTTTTCAATTTCCCTTTTAAGGTGAAAGAAATCTTCAGTGCGATGCCCATGTGCCTGGTGATATTTGCAGTATAACTCATAGTTTCGTGCACCTGGTCTGGGCTGAGCGATTCTCTTTGCTTCCGGGATCCAATTATTCCTTTATAGTACAGCCAAGATTTCTTCTATCGGAACAGTTAGCCTTGGGTGTTCTACTTGATTAACCCTGCTCCGGATTTCCGGTTCGGCGGTTCTAGGTCTTTGATAGATGATAGGTCATTTGTCCTGGTAGTTTTTATTGTATTCTAATCGCTGGAAGACGTTGCCTTTTTTAAAAGACCGTTCATAGTCCATGGATCTTTTGCAGGAATTCTATCTTGCCGTTTGGAGCCTGAGGCCGTAGCTTTAATTTTGTTCTTATCTTTAAAAGAATTCATCTCTACCTGGGTCATATATTTAGATGCCAAGCTCATGATGTCAGCGAACGTTCTTGGTTGCTTTCGGCTGAGGGCATTTCCGAACTGCCTATTTTTCGTGAGGTCGAAGAGAATGGAGATTATGTAATCAATATTTGGGGAATCGATTTTGAGCAATTCCACATTAAATCTTGCCAACCAGTTGCTTAGGGATTTGCCCTCTTGTTGATAAGTGGTTCCTAAATAGCTCATTTGAAGTTTTTGTCTCTTCTGAATGGCGAACTGCTGTGTCAGCTTGTTGCATAATTCCCGAAAACTGAATATGGAGTTGGCTGGTTGCTTGGCGAACCAGTCCAAAGCAAGTCCTTCTAACGTGGTCACCATTAACTTAGCGGTGAATTCCGCTGAGTGAGCATATAAGTTCATTATGTTTGTGAAGCTAAAGATATAGTTCATCTGGATCGGTGGTTCCGTCGTATCTGGGTAGTCTACCTGGAACCTATCCGGTCGACTGTGCCTCTTGTATTTCTCTGCAGAAGGGAGAGCACGCCGCTAGGCTCTCCTGGAGTTCCGTGGTTCTGGCCCATGGGTTTTGAACAGATCTTAAGCGTTGCTCAAGTCGTTCCTGTACCATCTTTTCGATTTCTCTTTCCGAGAACCGCATGGTTCGTGGTCGATTTGGGATTGCGTCGCCTACGTCATTCTCGATGGGGATTATGGTATGTTCCTTGGACCCGCTGCGTCCCGGCTACGGTCTCCTTTGACCCGGTTTTCTTCGGAGATTGTTATCGGAGGGTTTTGAGTTCCCCTTTTGCGGACTGTGTAAAGAGCGCTGCTCGCTTACTGGGCTATCAGCTTGTTGAGAGATTTGATCATTCTGCCTCGGCGTCCTGTGAATCGGATTTGCCCTAGTAGTTCTAGGGTTTCGAGGAACCTGTTCGAGCACGAGTAGTTCCTCTGGGCTGAGTGATTTAAAAAGCATAGCAATCTATCGCAACTTCTCCTGAGCGTCTGAGAGGGGAACAGGGATCGCTGGAGCTACAGGTTCTTCCGGTATCGCACCAATAGGGATCCCTTGCTGTTCCTGCTGGTTCTGAAGATGTTCCTGCAAATTGTCGTTGTTTATAGGGGCGTTATTATCAGTACTGCCCTGTGGATCCTCAGACGTGTTATGGGGGTTAGTTGTGTTATTTCTTGCCCCATTATGAGCGCTCTTCCTTGGGCTAGCCATATGTCGATCGAATAATTAACCTAGCCCCACGGTGGGCGCCAACTGATTAAATCGAATTACGTCGGATACGATTGAATCAGTAAGGAGTGATTAGGAGTTCTGAATTAATACAAATTATAGGCCTCTGTTACATTATTCCGGATGGATCAATCTCAAGGAAGAACAATTAGATGGAACAATCAGTAATCAAGATAATCAATGAATAAAATAGTATAGCAAAAGCTTTTCTATTCAATAATCTTAGATTATTTTAGTATGCAGGCGTAAGTTGAGTCTGTAAAGCGTGTGTAATACAATGATTAACTAGGTATTTATATCACATTAAACCTAGTTTTACAAGGAAACATAATTCTAATAGGACTCGGCCTAATCGTCTTTCTTGAGTCCGGATTGTTATCTGCTTGTCGAGGAGAGTCGTATTCTACCGGGTCGATAGATGATCCCGAACTGACTCGTCTAGTCGAATCGATCTTATATCCCGTAGTCGATCTGAACATTATAAGGGGTGCGAAATAGCCCCCATCAAGTGCTTTCCTTCTCCTTCGCCTGTTCTGCTGTTGTCTGTTGGACCTTTTTGGGTTCATCTGCAATGTGAACAATTTCAGAACCATCAGTAGAGATAACAGTCTTATGAGTAAAGATCCAGGCAGGTGTGAACTGTGATGTCGTCTGTTCTGGTAGTTCTTCATAAGTCTTTTGATTTAACCATTTTTCGTTGGGTAAGATTAAATCAATAATATGTAATTAGGAGGTCAGGGTTAGTACGAATTATAGGGCTCTGTTACTTTATTTTGGATGGATCAATCTCAAGGAAGAACAATTATGTAAAAGAACAAAAGGTAAACAAGACAATGAATGAGTTAATCAGTAAATAGTATAGCAAAAGCTTTTCTATTCGATGTGTTATTAGATTGACACAGTGTGTAGGCGTAAGCTCCCATCGTTTGTAATACAACGTTTTAACTAGGTATTTATATGATATTAACCCTAGCTTTACAAGGAAACATAGTCCTAATTTGACTCGTCATAACAGTCCCTCTCAAGTCAGGATTGTAGTCTGGTCGCCGAGTATAATCGTCTCTGATAGGGTCGATGGATGATTCCGGATGAGCTTGTATGGTCAAACCGATCTGATATCCCTAAGTCGATCCGAGTATTATAAGGGGTGCGAAATAGCCCCCATCAGTACTCCCTCACTTCTTCGAGCGTATATGTAGTAGGAGCTCGTAGAAGTAGATGGTGGATTACGACTGTATGTTCTATGAAATGTGCCTTGTTAAAAACCTTCCTTAGGAAAAAACCCTGTGGGAAAAAATCCTAAGCAAGGAAAATAGTGGTACACTTCATAAATAGTCGTTTTGTCGTTCTAATCATGATCTATCACGTGTCTCTTTGAAAAAGCGTTTCAACTTTTTCTGCCATTTGGTGGGAATGTGATCAGCCGTAAGAGGTTCGAAACGTCTTTTCATCATTCTTTATAAATAGGTGATTGTTGCTTCAGTCATCTTTTACATTCTACTTCCCATATTCTGCAATCATTATCTTATTCGCTCATTTCTTTTCTAATTTACTCTTATCGACTCGTATTCTTCGAGGATCCTAAAAATGGCTTCCATCTCAAGAAAATCTTCTTCGTTAATCAAAGAAAGAGTTACTCCTAATGTCGAGGAGGAGGTTCCCCCGAGCTATCCGACAGAGCAGATAGGAGCGTCTGAATTCACTGTCCCTGACGAGGATAATTTTAGTGTGCAAATTATATCTGATACGGATGTTGCTGCCAGGGCCAAGAAGGGTAAAGGTACGGTTCCTCAAATTTCTGAACCAGTTGAGGACCTCGCTTGCGCTTATACCGAGGAGACTTTCAACGGGGTCGTGGATAACTACGCGAAATATTTTTCGGAAGGTTCTAAGATTATTTTCCCTTCTCCTTCGGACAGGGTTACTTCTCCGCCGGAGGGTTGTCGAGCCTTCTATACCGTTCATTTCAATTATGGCTTACGTCTTCCTTTGTCTGCTCTATTTCTTGACATTTTGAAGATATTCAACTATCTTTGACGTAATTGGTTCCAAATTTTGTGGCTTTCGTGGTGGCCTTTTCGGTTTTGATGATAGCAAAAGGATTTCAGCCTTCTTTCCGTAATTTTACGCAATTGTTCCGTTTCAATGTTTCTAGTTCTTCCAATCGCGGATATTTCTTTGCCAGTCAGAAGACTAGTCGCTCCATTTTTTACTCCCCTATTTCTAGCAATCCTTGCTGGAAATCTCATTTTTTCTTCATACAACCACCTTCTCATAATTCTTTGGCGGTCGGCTCAACTGGGGTCTTCTCGTGGGACCATGATTCCAAATGGATTTATGGTGGTCGCTTGGCGACTGGCGATCTTATCCCTGACGACCCTCAATTGATTAGCGAAATTCAGGGAATGCGCTCCAACAAATACCAAAGTGCTCTTCTTATTGGTGAGGCCTTTCTTCGCAAGGCGGGACTCAGTTTTCATAGTTTTTTCATTTCTTCCACCTCTCAATCATTGGGTACGTATTTTTCTTTTGTATCCACTCATTACAATCCCTTTTAACATCATGTCTAACTTTGACTTTGTTTTATTTCAGCTCTCATGGTAGAAAATTCCCGGCGTTCTTCTAAGGGAAAAATGGTTTTATCCAAATCCACAAAAACCATAGAGAACTTCCCTATCTAGCAGAGAGCGTCCCGAAAAAGAAAATTGGAATTGGGCCATGATTCTGAGGAAAATAGGGAGGAATCTCCGGATTCTTCCCAAGAATCTCCCGTCGCTAAGGGGACCGGATCTGGCTATCCTCCCTTCCATCTTCGAACCTCTCTAGGTATTCGTGGGTGTCGTAGCTGGTCGATGCCCCATCCTAACAACAAGCCAATGGAGAGAAAAAGGTGTTACTATGGTCGCTCTGGCGAGGACCTGTCTCTGCTAGGTGAGAATCATCCGGAGCCCACTCTTGTCGAGATGATCGAGGACCATCTACAGGGAAGGAGAGCCGCCGGTTATCCTGAGAATGATTCTTTAGTTCATGATGAGAGCGAGAATGCGGTGGATAAGGCAACTCGTGTGCTTCTATCAGGTGTGTTTACTCGCGATATGAACAAGCTCCTTCGGAAGGATCCTTTGGAGAAATTTCAGCGGGCTTCTCTTTATGCTGAAAAGGTGATCTCCTTTTATGTGCGCTCGTAGGGTAATTTTTCTTAATGAATACTTTAGCTCACTAATTTATTTCTTTTATCATTTTCTCTTTCAGACTAAGACTTGTTTGGCATCATATGCCTATGAAGCCGCTCTCTGGAAACAACAATGTGAGTTTCTTGATGAGAAATATAAGACTTTACTTCATAAGACTTCTGGTTCAAAGGTTGGTCCCTCGATGTCTTCTTCTCTTCTAATCGTAGAGACTCGGGCTACGGGGACTGATGACCAGGAGATTATAGATAAGGTTCTGGAGACTTCCCGCGCTCAAGAACAAGCCAATCAATTGGCTAAAAAGTTGGAAGATTATCAATTTCAGAGTACTGCTCGAATTAGCGAGCTGGAATCGCATGTGTTAAGCCTTCAATCCTCTTTGGAGGAGTATGATAAGGATATTCCCCTTAGTGGTCTAAAGGATCGCTACGGTAGAAATCCTGATGAAAGAGTCATTCGTGAATTCCTCAATTCTCCTGTTCATACAGCTTTGGTGTATCGAATGGTTGGTCCGCTGTTAGAAAGTAGTTTCAAGAAGGCGATCCATCAGCTGGTGGCTCAGGAACTGATTGAAGTGTTAGAGTAGTGCCCTGCAAGCCAATCGGTTGTCTTGTAAATACTCTTGTAATCAATCTTATTCATGATCAATAAAAGTTCGCATTGGCAATTCTTCATTCATTGTAATACATCTAAGCAATTTATGAAGCCCTTAGATCATTGAAACTATGGAACATGGTGCATCCCTCTATGGAATATGTTCTACTATGGTTTAAGATCTTAAAAGCTTTCCAAGTCGTAGAATACAATTGAGACAGGGCATCATTGTATTCGGTAAGACTTGCACGAGTATGCATTCTTTTTTGCATGGGGATGGATAGTTCCATGGACATCGATATGGTAGATATCAATGCATATGAGTGGGCGGCTTGATGAGATCAAGCGCGTCGAAACCCCGCAAGAAGAATCTCATCTTAGGAGTTTATCGGAGATGAAGATTTCTTCTACTTACGATAGTGTACGTAAATTGGTCCTTTGACTTGAGACGTTAGAGTGAACTTCATGCGGAGCGTTTATGCTTTGATGTGTTACTAGACTACTAATTAGCGAGTCATTATAGTTTCACGTTGGGTATGGATTGCTTCGTAGTGAGGTTAATGACGTCAATAAAGGATCCATTAACTCCCACCGTGATGTGGTTGGGCGATTTCCTATGCATTCTTTTGTATGGATTGATTCCGGGAATCTTCGGCCGAAGTGAGTGATGTTAGATTTGGAAAGGGAGTTTCCAAATGGGTAATCACTAAAAGGAATCACCATAAAGAATAAAGACGCATAGTTATCAAGGCTAATAGGAATCCGTTGGACTCCATGTCCTAGGCCTCGATCGTACGTGCATGGTATGCGTAAGAGGATTGATGAGATCAATTCAAGAAAGGTTCACACTTTTTATTCATCATTAGTTAGGACTCGTCGACCGTGACTAGACGACTACCTCGAGTGTTGGGTACTCTAGATTTGATGATATCATATCTAAGAGTGATTGATTAAAAGTAGTTTAATTAATCTTTTTTAATTAAATCACAAATGGTTTGTGAGCCCACGGCTAATTGATGGTGAACCCAAGGGGCCACACACAATAGCACAAGATGCAACTTAGTTCAATCTATTAAAAGTCAAATTGAATTTGACAAGAAGTAGTAATTAATTAATGGAGATTAATTAATTAAAGGACTCTATTAATTTAAGTGTTAAATTAATTTAGTCGAAATTAATTAGAAGGGTCTAATTAATTGAAGGAAGAAATAAATGGGTTTCTAATTTTGAATTAGAGATTGGATTTATTAATTGGGAAATAAATGTCCAATTAACCCATGACCAATTTATATTAGTCTTATGAGATGATCATATATGATATGATATAATGTTAATATATATATGTGATATATATATACAAGAGAGAGAAATAAATATCTTATCAAGAATTAGTGGTGGCCCCCACCACTAACTTGTATCAAAAGTAGTGTGCTTGGGAAGCTCAAGAAGTGTGCTTGGGAAGCACAATAAAGCTACAAGTCTTATTGGTGGATTTGATCCAACAATAAACTACATTGAATAATGTACACACATAAAAGATAAGATGTTGCCTTCATTCATTAGAGTTGTAGATGCAAGACAAAAACACACACTACACATTTTAGTGTGTGTTCGGATTTCTCTCAAACCCTAGAAAGAAAAGTTGTTTTCTTCATCTCTTTCTCTTCCTTCATCAAGTTTCTAACTTGATTCAAGTACTACTTCATTCTAGGTAATAGATTGAGGGTGTATTTGCAAGATCTAGTTCATCTTCTTTGCTCCTTAAGTGCTATCACTTGTGTGTGTGGGCTAGCTTTGGAGGATCTACACTTGGAGATCTTGGTGTGGATATTCTTGAGGATCTTGGAGAAAGAAGTTTCAAAGGAGGAGATTCTAGCTTGGAGCTTGGAGGTGTTGACCCCGTGAGCTTGGAGGTGCTTGAAGGTTTCGGGTGTTACTTGCTTGTCCCGATTCTTTGCGGCTCTTCACCTCCCAAGATTGGGAGAGGTATGACTTGATATCTTTCCTTCTAATATGAACTTTGTATGCATGATGATCCTAGGATAGTAATGGTAGAAGGTCTCCAAAGATTTCTTGCAAAGTAGTTGCACTTTTGGGCCGTTTTGTCCCGTTTAAAAATTTTTGTTATCCGCTGCGTTTTGGTTGACCTTAGGACCATTACCATCAAGTGGTATCAGAGCCAAATCATGCTATTTCATATTAGATTCGTGATTCATAAGTGTTATGAATGTTTCCTTACGTTTTGGTGAAAACGGTTTGTAAAAATTTGAAGTGCATCAACCGATTTGCTTTCGGATTTAGGGGCTGTTTTTGTGGTTCATTATGGTTAGATAATGTTTATGAACACTTTGTTGGATATAAGGATGTATGGAGTAAGGGTGGTTTTAGTTTGAAAATTGGTTTTTGGTGAAAAGACCGTATGTGCCGGGTTGTAGTGGAACAATCGCACCCACCGGTAAAATTGCCTAAATCTTGTTAGTCCTACGGTTTCCTAAGGTAATGTAGGGCTGTGGGTAAGCCTCTTTACTTATGGATAACTTTAGGATGAGCCGGATTGGTCATAAAACCGAAATTCAAACACCTATCGAGCTCCTACATCAAGTTATCTAAATTTGTGTTCTTTGGTCTCATTAAATTGGGACACCACAATGTACATGCCTTAATCCTTTAGAAATTGGCAGATAATCTTCTTGGTAAATTTACTTTATCGATGCCCATTTGTGTGATGAATGTATGGGTGGATGATCTAGTGGCCTTGACCGTATGTGATTGGATATTAATCTTGTAATTCATTTGATGATTTGGGTTTGTAATTAAATGGGGCTTGCATGCCTCTTATTTCTTGACTTATGTCATTGTAATAAAGAGAGTAGGCGTTAGGTTGTGAGGTTTATTCAAGATGAAGGACTTGAAGGACTTATGAAGGACTTGGAGGACTTGGAGGACTTGAAGACCTTGAAGGCCATGTATGCATGGTGATGCATATGTAATAGAATAGGATTCTATTTCCATTTGTTTACTTACCCTAGATTGACCAATTGGGACATTCCTTGGCTCGGAATGGACCGCATAGGATCGGCCCATGATCATCCACCACGCGATAGGAGCATGCTAGGGCCGTTTATGCTTTGTTGGTATTTTATCCATTTGATGTATGTGATGCATGTTAGGATAGATCACCTAACAAAGATAAACAACTAAAATTTGGTGAGATCTTGCAACTTCAAATAATTAAAAACCTCCACTCGACCCAATCGAGTTTAATAATTAAGTCATAATGGGCAAGCGAGTTTTCGTAGTCCATGCCTTCCATCAATAGGGCTCGGTCATGAGTTGTATTCGATTCATCCGTTGTCTCACGAGTCGTGGAACGGATGTAATAAGAGCAATATGATCGTTTCCTTGATGCACGAGTTAAAGTGCCAAGGGTAGGGCATATTCGGGTCATGGCGTTGTCTCACGAGTCGTGGAACGTCCATGATTGGGGTATGTCTTATCAAGATTGATGGCGTAGACTTAACGTTTAATAATATGGATGTCGCACGAGTCGTGGGTCCATACGAAAAGCGAGGCAAAATATTCTCAAAGGTCGTTTGGTAGAAACGATTGGCAATTTGTTGCCTACCTATTGAATTGACCACATGTCTCACGAGTCGTGGGTGTGGAAAATGTCTTTAGGACTTTGAGACCTACTAAGAAATTTGATTTCTCGTTTACCATGTGGGGGCATGGGATTCGATAAAATAGTGGGAGACCTTTATGGTTAGAAGTCCAAGATCATAAAGTATATTGAAAAATTGAATGAACGCTAAACATAATCTTTTTCGCCTTTGTAGATTTAAAAGTGTTTTAAAATGGCAAAGAACCCACTTCATTTGATAATTGACTCAAACAAACTCACCGGGCCAAATTACTCCGATTGGCTCCGCAACCTTCGCATTGTTCTCGATTCTGAGAAAAGGAGCTATGTCCTTACCGCCCCACCTCCTGTGGCTTTACCGACTGATTCATCGGATGAGGAGCGGGCCACCTTTGACAAATGGGTCGAAGATGATCTTCAAGCCCGTTGCCTCATGTTAGCCTCAATGTCAAGTGAGCTTCAAAAGCAACATGAGAACATGTCTCATGCTTCGGATATCCACCTTCACTTGTCCGAGTTGTACTCGACTCCGGGTTGGCAAGAACGTTACTTGGCAAGTAAGGAGCTTTTCCAAGCTCGCATGATTGAGGGTTCATCGGTCCGTGAGCATGGGCTTAAAATGATTGGACTCATCGAAAAGCTTGCTCGCATTAACGTGGTTATGGACAATGAACTCTATATGGATTTGATCCTTCAATCATTGCCCCGCTCATTTGACAACTTTGTGATGAACTTTAACATGCATAACATGGAAGTTGGACTTCATGAACTTGTTAATATGCTTCACACGGCGGAAAGCTCGATAGTAAAGGAGAAACATGTGATGTTAGCTCCCATTCCTTCAAAGGGCCGAAAGGCAAAGGGAAAGAAAATGAAGGGGAAAAGTTCCTCTAAGGACAAGAAGCCTCTTAAGGCACTCCTAAAGTTGCGAAGGGAAAGGTGCCTAAGGGTATTTGTTTCCATTGTAATAAAGAAGGGCATTGGAAGAGGAATTGTCCTCTTTACCTTAAAACCGTCCCAAATAAGAATCAAGGTATATTTTTCGTTGAAGTTAATATTTCCGTGAATAATCCTAATTGGGTGTTGGACACCGCTTGTGGTTCTCACCTTTGTAATGACAAACAGGTGATGAGAACAACAAGGCCCCTTAAACCCGAGGATTGGATTCTCCGCTTGGGCAATGGTGCAAAAGTTGCAGCCGAAGCAATAGGGGACGTAGAACTAGATGTAGGACATTGTAAGCTAGTCCTTAGAGATTGTCTCTTTGTACCTACTTTAATCAAGAACCTTATTTCCATTCCTGTTTTGGATCAAGAAGGTTTTTGTTTTACCATTATGAATGGAATTTTTAGCATTTCAAAGAATGGTTCTTTATATGCAAAAGGTACACTAGCTAATGGATTGTATAATCTTGAAACGTCCATAACATCTAACACTATATTTAATGTTCACGATAATATTAAGAAACGAAAGGTAAATAACAATAACTCCGCATATCTATGGCATGCTAGACTTGGACATATTTCCAAGAAGAGGATTCAAAGGTTGGTGTCAAATGGGTCTCTAGAAATAGTGGACTTAGATGATTTCCCAACTTGCGAATCTTGCTTAAAGGGAAAAATGACCAAATTGCCATTTTCTGGGAAACCGGAACGTGCTTCAAGCACTTTGGATTTGATCCATACGGATATATGTGGACCACTAAGTGTTAGTGCTCGAGGAGGTTATAAGTACTTCATAACCTTTACCGATGATCATTCACGGTATGGATATGTGTATCTCTTAACACATAAGTCCGAAGCTTTTGAAAAGTTCAAAGAGTTTCGAAATGAAGTAGAAAAGCAACTCGGTAAAAGTATTAAGTCACTTCGATCCGATCGAGGTGGAGAATACTTGAGTAGCGAATTCCTCAGTTATTTGAAAGAGAATGGGATTCTCTCAAAGTGGACTCCTCCGGGTACTCCTCAATTGAACGGAATATCGGAAAGAAGGAATAGAACTCTGTTGGACATGGTTCGATCCATGATGAGTTTCACGGATTTACCTAGAAGCTTTTGGGGTTTGGCTCTTCTTACAGCTTCAAAGATACTAAACGTAGTACCTTCGAAAAATGTGCCTAAGACACCTCATGAGATGTGGTTCGGCAAAGCACCCTCTTATAAATTCATGAGAATTTGGGGGTCTCCCGCTTATGTCAAGAAGCTAGTGGGAGATAAGTTGGAAGCCAAGTCCAACTTATGCAAATTTGTGGGATATCCTAGAGAGTCTATTGGATATCAATTCTATGATCCTAAGGAACAAAATGTGTTTGTTTCTAGGAACGCCATTTTCTTGGAAGAACGTCTTCTTGATAATGAAAAGGTGGAGATAGAATTGGAGGAAATTCGTGAGACGAATGAGTCACCACAAGAGATGGAAACAAATGAGAGTAATGAGGAATCCACTAGTACACATCAACTTCGTAGGTCCACTCGTGAACGTAAACAACCCGAACGGTTTGGATTGATACATGAAACGGGGCAATTGGATATTGATCCAAGGACTTATGAAGAAGCTATGTTGGACATAGATTCGGGAAAATGGCGTGAAGCCATGAGAGCCGAATTGGACTCCATGTACTCAAACAAGGTATGGACCTTGGTAGATCCACCAAAGGGAGTAGTACCCGTTGCTTGCAAGTGGATCTATAACCGAAAGCTTGGAGTAAATGGAGAGGTGTCGACCTACAAGGCAAGGCTAGTTGCGAAGGGATACACTCAAAGGCCGGGCATAGACTTTGAGGAAACCTTCTCACCGGTGGCCATGCCGAAGTCCATTCGGATCTTGCTTGCCATAGCAGCATGGTACGACTATGAGATATGGCAAATGGATGTGAAAACCGCTTTTCTCAATGGAGACATTGAAGAAGAAATTTATATGGAGCAACCAAAAGGTTTCACACCCAAAGGTAGTGAGCAAAAGGTTTGCAAACTGCAAAGGTCCATTTATGGACTTAAACAAGCATCTCGAAATTGGAACAAGCGTTTTGATGAGACAGTCAAATCGTTTGGCTTCATCAAGAACATCTTTGAACCTTGTGTGTACAAGAAGGTTAGTGGGAGCTCGATAGAGTTTATAGTGCTTTATGTCGATGATATTCTTCTCATTGGGAATGAAGTAGGAATATTAGAGAAGACTAAAACATGGTTATCTACAAAATTCTCCATGAAAGATTTGGGAGAAGCTTCCTTTGTATTGGGAATACGGATCTATAGAGATAGATCTAAAAGGTTGCTAGGGCTATCCCAAATGTTGTACATAGAAAAGATACTAAAGAGGTTTAGTATGGATGTTTCGAAGAAAGGGTTTCTTCCAATGCGACATGGAATCCATCTCTCCAAGTCGATGTCTCCCAAGACTGACGATGAAAGAGAAAGGATGTCAAAGATACCTTATGCATCCGCTATAGGGAGCATAATGTACGCCATGCTATGTACTAGGCCGGATGTGGCACAAGCTCTTAGTGTCACAAGCCGCTTTCAATCCAATCCAGGTGAGAGTCACTGGAGTGCCGTAAATGCAATTCTTAAGTACTTGAGAAGAACTAAGGATTTGTTCTTGGTCTACGGTAATGGAGAATTAAAACTTGAAGGTCACACTGACTCTAGTTTTCAGTGTGATGTAGATGACTTCAAGTCTATGTCAGGTTATGTATTTTGCTTGAACGGAGGTGCAGTAAGTTGGAAGATTTCCAAACAGGAAACTGTGGCCGATTCTACAACCGAAGTAGAATACATAGCTGCATGTGATGCTGCTAAGGAAGGTGTTTGGATGCGAAACTTCATCCAAGAGTTGGGTGTAGTTCCTAGCATTGCCGAACCCGTTGCTATCTTCTGTGATAACAATGGGGCCATTGCGCAAGCAAAGGAGCCAAGATCTCATCAAAGATCCAAGCACGTATTGAGGCGATATCATTTGATACGAGATATCATTGATAGAGGAGACGTGAGAGTGGCGCGCGTTGACTCAAAAGAAAATGTGGCGGACCCACTGACTAAACCTTTGCCAATCAAGGCTTTTGAAGGACATCGCCTTAAGATGGGCCTTAAAGTTATGAACGATTGGCTTTAGTGCAAGTGGGAGATTGTTAGAGTAGTGCCCTGCAAGCCAATCGGTTGTCTTGTAAATACTCTTGTAATCAATCTTATTCATGATCAATAAAAGTTCGCATTGGCAATTCTTCATTCATTGTAATACATCTAAGCAATTTATGAAGCCCTTAGATCATTGAAACTATGGAACATGGTGCATCCCTCTATGGAATATGTTCTACTATGGTTTAAGATCTTAAAAGCTTTCCAAGTCGTAGAATACAATTGAGACAGGGCATCATTGTATTCGGTAAGACTTGCACGAGTATGCATTCTTTTTTGCATGGGGATGGATAGTTCCATGGACATCGATATGGTAGATATCAATGCATATGAGTGGGCGGCTTGATGAGATCAAGCGCGTCGAAACCCCGCAAGAAGAATCTCATCTTAGGAGTTTATCGGAGATGAAGATTTCTTCTACTTACGATAGTGTACGTAAATTGGTCCTTTGACTTGAGACGTTAGAGTGAACTTCATGCGGAGCGTTTATGCTTTGATGTGTTACTAGACTACTAATTAGCGAGTCATTATAGTTTCACGTTGGGTATGGATTGCTTCGTAGTGAGGTTAATGACGTCAATAAAGGATCCATTAACTCCCACCGTGATGTGGTTGGGCGATTTCCTATGCATTCTTTTGTATGGATTGATTCCGGGAATCTTCGGCCGAAGTGAGTGATGTTAGATTTGGAAAGGGAGTTTCCAAATGGGTAATCACTAAAAGGAATCACCATAAAGAATAAAGACGCATAGTTATCAAGGCTAATAGGAATCCGTTGGACTCCATGTCCTAGGCCTCGATCGGGAAATAAGTTATTGGAAGGAGCGTACGTGCATGGTATGCGTAAGAGGATTGATGAGATCAATTCAAGAAAGGTTCACACTTTTTATTCATCATTAGTTAGGACTCGTCGACCGTGACTAGACGACTACCTCGAGTGTTGGGTACTCTAGATTTGATGAGATCATATCTAAGAGTGATTGATTAAAAGTAGTTTAATTAATCTTTTTTAATTAAATCACAAATGGTTTGTGAGCCCACGGCTAATTGATGGTGAACCCAAGGGGCCACACACAATAGCACAAGATGCAACTTAGTTCAATCTATTAAAAGTCAAATTGAATTTGACAAGAAGTAGTAATTAATTAATGGAGATTAATTAATTAAAGGACTCTATTAATTTAAGTGTTAAATTAATTTAGTCGAAATTAATTAGAAGGGTCTAATTAATTGAAGGAAGAAATAAATGGGTTTCTAATTTTGAATTAGAGATTGGATTTATTAATTGGGAAATAAATGTCCAATTAACCCATGACCAATTTATATTAGTCTTATGAGATGATCATATATGATATGATATAATGTTAATATATATATGTGATATATATATACAAGAGAGAGAAATAAATATCTTATCAAGAGTTAGTGGTGGCCCCCACCACTAACTTGTATCAAAAGTAGTGTGCTTGGGAAGCTCAAGAATTGTGCTTGGGAAGCACAATAAAGCTACAAGTCTTATTGGTGGATTTGATCCAACAATAAACTACATTGAATAATGTACACACATAAAAGATAAGATGTTGCCTTCATTCATTAGAGTTGTAGATGCAAGACAAAAACACACACTACACCTTTTAGTGTGTGTTCGGATTTCTCTCAAACCCTAGAAAGAAAAGTTGTTTTCTTCATCTCTTTCTCTTCCTTCATCAAGTTTCTAACTTGATTCAAGTACTACTTCATTCTAGGTAATAGATTGAGGGTGTATTTGCAAGATCTAGTTCATCTTCTTTGCTCCTTAAGTGCTATCACTTGTGTGTGTGGGCTAGCTTTGGAGGATCTACACTTGGAGATCTTGGTGTGGATATTCTTGAGGATCTTGGAGAAAGAAGTTTCAAAGGAGGAGATTCTAGCTTGGAGCTTGGAGGTGTTGACCCCGTGAGCTTGGAGGTGCTTGAAGGTTTCGGGTGTTACTTGCTTGTCCCGATTCTTTGCGGCTCTTCACCTCCCAAGATTGGGAGAGGTATGACTTGATATCTTTCCTTCTAATATGAACTTTGTATGCATGATGATCCTAGGATAGTAATGGTAGAAGGTCTCCAAAGATTTCTTGCAAAGTAGTTGCACTTTTGGGCCGTTTTGTCCCGTTTAAAAATTTTTGTTATCCGCTGCGTTTTGGTTGACCTTAGGACCATTACCATCATGAAGATCGTCGAATGGAGTATTTCAAAGTAGAGCATGTCAGGCTGAATCGTTACGGCGAGGAATATTGTCTTTCCGAGCTGCCAGACGCCATTTATCAACAATATCCTTTGGCTCGCCTTGTCGAAGAGTTTGGGAAGCCATTGCCGATTCCTCCCTCGGACATCAATGATGAGGTCGATAATAATTTTATCGAACCAGAGGAAGAGGGGGAGAATGAGGAGACAGCGGACGATGGAGCGGACGAAGGAGTGGTCGCTGGTGAACAGGGAGTCCCGGATGGCGACCAGGTTGTGTGAAGAAGGAGTGATCCATCGACCCGTGGAACAATCCTTTGTGATGGTTAACATGACACGGCTTGTAATATTACCTTTTTATCCTCTTGTATAGTAGACGATTCTGATTTAACCGGATTTGGTCGGGTTAAAGGTATCAGTAGAATTGTGGTATTGGGGATTCACAATATATATGGTTTATAGGGCTCTGTTACTTTACTCAGGATGGATCAATCCCAAGGAAGAGCAATTTCGTAAGAACAATAAGTAAATATCGTAACCAACGTTAGAATGACACAAATATGAAGAGAAAGCTCTTTTCTTTATTGAATAATAGAGGGTTCTGCCGTTTATGCAGAATTTAATGGCCTATTTTGCCTTATGATTCGGAGTCCTTTAATACAATGATTGACTAGGTATTTATATCATACTAAACCTAGCGTTACAAGGAAATATAGTCCTAATAGGACTCGGCCCAAATATCCTTCTTGAGTCCGGAGTGTAGTCTTCTTGTCGAAGAGAGCTGTATTCGACCGGGTGGATAAGATGATCCCGAACTGTCTGATTTGGTCGAACCGATCTTATGTTCTTTAGTCGATCCGCACATTATAAAGGGTGCGAAATAGCCCCCATCAGCACTCCCTCACTTCTTCGAGCGTATATGTAGTAGAAGCTCGTAGAAGTAGAAAGTCAATTTCGACTGTAATTTCTATGAATTGTGCCTCGTTAAAAACCTTACTTAAGAAAAAACCCTGTGGGAAAAAATCTTAAGTAAGGAAAAGAGTACTACGCCTCATAGATAGTCGTTCTCTTGTTCCAATTGTGGACTACTACGTGTCCCTTAAGGGAAGCGTTTCATTCTTTCCCATTTGGCGGGAATGCGATTAGCCGTGAGAAGTTCGAAACGTCTTTTCACTTTTCCCTATAAATAAGTGACTGTTATATCAGTCATTCTTTTACTTTAAGCTTCCTCTGATCTTGCAGTAATTTTCTTGATTGGTCGTTTGTCTTCCGTAATTTCTTCTTATCGATTTCTATATTCCGAGAATCCCAAGAATGGCCTCTATAAGAAAATCTTCCTCGTCTTTAAGTGAGGGTGTCGCTCCTACTAACGAAGAAGTTCTACAGTCCAATCCTTTAGGCGAGCAGGTCGGGGTTACTGAGTTCATTGTTCCTACGGAGGATACTTTTAAGGTACAGATTTTATCTGATTCCGACGTCGCTGCCAGAGCCAAGAAAGGAAAAGGTACAGCTCCTCAAATTTCTGAACCGATTGAGGATCTTGCCTGCGCTTACACTGCGGATAATTTCTCTGAGGTTGTGAGCAATTATACCAAATACTTTCCCGCTGGTTCTGAGATAATTCTCCCATCTTCCACTGACAGGGTTACATCTCCGCCGGAGGGATGTAGAGCCTTTTACACAGCCCATTTTAATAGTGGCCTGCGTCTTCCGTTGTCTCCCCTCTTCTTGACATTTTAAAAATATTCAGTGTGTCCTTAACACAACTGGTTCCTAATTCTGTGGCCTTCGTGGTTTGTTTTTCTATGTTAATGATCGCGAAAGGGTTCAAACCTTCCTTTCGTAATTTTACACAACTTTTCCGATTCAATATTTCCAGTTCCTCAAATCGCGGATATTTCTTTGCTAGTCAGAGGCCTAGTTGAGCAATCTTTGATTCCCCAGTTTCTAGCAATCCTTCTTGGAAATCTCACTACTTTTTTGTTCGTTCCCCACCTCATATTCGTTCGACGGATGGTTCGACCATGCCCTTTTCATGGGATCATGGTTCCAGTCGGGTTCTCGGAGGTCGCTTGCCGACTGGTGAACTCATTCCAGATGATCCTCAGTTTATCGGTGAAATTCCCGCTATGCGTGCCAACAAATATCAGAGTGCTCTTCTGATTGGGGAAGCTTTCCTTCGTAAAGCGGGATTAAGCGCTCATAATTTTCCAATCAGTTCATCATCCGAATCACTTGGTAAGCATTTCACTACAGCTTAGTGATGTGATGATATCTTCTTTACTGAGAATCTAATTTTCATCTTGTTTCTTTTTCAGCCCATATGGTAGAAAACTCCCGACATTCTTCGAAGGGAAAAATGGTGCTGTCCAAATCTTCCTAATCCGTAGAGAACGTCCCTATCGAGCAACGAGCGTCTCGGAAGAGAAAGCTAGAGTTGAGTCATGACTTTGAGGAGAATGGAGAGGAATCTCCAGATTCTTCTCGAGAGTCCCCTATTCGTCAGGGCACAGGATCCGGTTATCCCCCCCTTCAGCTTAGGACATCCTTAGGTATTCGTGGATGTCGCAGCTGGTCGATGCCTCATCCTATCGATAATCCGGTGGGGAGAAAGAGGAGTTGCTACGGTCGTTCTGGTAACAATCTTTCTTTTCCTGACGACAATCATCCAAAACCTACTTTGGTCGAAATGATTGAGGATCATTTAGAAGGGAAAAGGGCTGCAGGTTACTCTAAGAAAGATTCTCTTATTCATGATGAGAGTGAGAACGCGGTCGATAAGGCGACTCGTGTTCTTTTGTCCGGTGTTTTTACTCGCGATCTGGATAAGCTTCTTCGAAAGGATCCTCTGGAGAAATTTCAGCGAGCTTCTCTCTATGCTGAAAAGGTAACGTATTTTTAAGTTTGCTTTATAAAATATTTCCTTTCGAAGGTCTTTCTAATTTGCTTACTTATTTTTTGTTTTACTTTTTTACTTTTTTCAGACTAAGACTTGTTTAGCCTCATATGCTTATGAGACTGCCCTCTGGAAACAACAATGTGAGTTTCTGGAGGAGAAATACAAAGCTTTACTTCATAAGTCCTCTGGTTCAGAGGTAGGCCCTTCAACGTCTTCTTCCGTTCCGGTCGTAGAGACTAGGGCTACGGGGACTGAAGGCCAGGAGATCATGAACAGGGTCCTGGAGACTTCTCATGCTCAAGAGCAAGCCGATCAAATGGCTAAAAAGCTAGAGGAATTCCAGTTTCGGAGTACTGCTCGGATTAGTGAGCTAGAATCTCAAGTATCAAGTCTTCAAGCATCATTAAAGGAGTACGAGAAGGACATTCCTCTTAGTGGACTCAGGGATCATTATGGTCGTAGTTATGATGAAAAAGTGATTCGTGAATTCCTTAATTCTCCCGTTCATATGGCGTTGGTAAATCAAATGGTCGGTCCGCTCTTAGAAAATACATTCAAGAAGGCAATCCATCAGTTGGTTGCTTTTGAAATGATTGAGGATCGTCGAGAAAATATTTTAAAAAGGCACATATTAGGTTAAACCGTTATGGCGAAGTATATTCTCCTTCCGAGCTTCCAGACGTTGAATATCAAAATTTTCCTTTGGCACATCTCGTCAAAGAGTTCGGGAAACCATTGCCAATTCCTCCTTCCGATATCAATGATGAGCTCGACAATACCTTCACCGATCCAGAAGATGAAGGAGAAGAAGAAGATATTGGCATAGCCGAGGAAAAGGACGTCGGTAGCGAACAGAATATTCCAGATAGCGATCAAGCTATGTGATATATCGATCTATTGAAATAATCTTTGTAACTTTTTTACCCGTAGGTTTAATTGTAAATTTACCCTTTCATCCCTTTGAAATAAACGTTTCGTATTCTGACAGTCGCGTCCTTCCGTGTTCTGATGTAATAATTCAGACAAGTCACTAACTTCGCCGTAATCATTATGCGTATGTCGTTTCAAATTCTATTGTTTATTCCAAGGCTATCTTCAGTATTTTGCGCCCTTTCTTTAGGTCTGTCGCGTCTTTTTGTGTAGTATAAATACAAAAGGTAAAAACTTGGCTTGATATTTACCGTTATACTCGTCTCTTCTAATAGAATACTTTTTCTTTGGCTAGTCGATAAACTTTCTCGATATTTACTTTGTACTTTTCAACAATCCGATCATGAGTAATCTTTTTGGCAATACTTCGAAGCGACCTTCTCGTGAGGGCGCTAGGGATAACAGACCTAAAAAATCTCGAAGAGAGGGGCCCTCGATGGAGCCTCCTCGTTCGTCCTCAATAACTAGGTCGGTGATCGACACTCCTGTTATCCCTTCCGAATCTTTTTCTGTAATTAGCTCGTCTTTTGTAGAACCAAATTTTTCTTCTTCTACAGAAGTGGGAAATAGGCCTTCCCCTGGTCGGGTGGCTTTTGGAGATTCGTCCAATGTGGAGCAGTTTTTCGATATACCTGTTTCTTCAGGTGTTTCTTCTTTTGAGCGTGGGTTTCATGGAGGGGATTTTGTCAGTACCCTTCCTTTTTCTACCTCTGCTGCCCCGGTCGTTAGCGGGGGCCAAACAGAAGAAGGCTCCCTTGTAAATCCTTCCTCAACACAACCTATTTCTCAAGCTTTTCCTGATTACTTGTTTCATGATACTACTGTGATGACTACTTCCTTCGAATCTGGTGGGCCTTCTGGAGGTCGAAGTGAGTCAAGGTCAGGTCGCCGAACTGTTATTTCTGCTTCGAGGAAGGAAACCTCGATTAGTCCTAATGAGAGGGAATCTCCTCGTCCGTTAGACGATCATTGCATCCTTGAGCAGGTTAAGGATATTTTGCGGTAAGTGAGTCCCCGCCCTGACAATGTCCCTCTTCTTAGTGAACTGTCGGGCTCTGTTGAGCCTGATGCTTTGTCTTGGGATCTGGGCTTGAGCACTATTTTGCCCGGTGAATTGAGGAAGCTTGAGAATACTTCCAATGTGCGCCTTGTTCAGTCGCTAGTGAAGTTGTGCGAGCAGGTAGACCTATCTCTTCATTAATTTTCTTGTTTTTATTTTGATTGCCTTGTTGCATAAGGAGTGTTTTCTCTTTCCAGGCTAAGTACTTTGCACTCCAGCTGGGTGTGCAAAATGACGATATGTGGATAAGCAAAAATGCTTATCAACGTCGTTTGGAATCGGAGTCGGCGAAGGTCGCAGGGCAGACTCTCCAGTTGCAGCTCGCCAATGATGATTTGAAAAAATTGCAAGAAGAAAAGTCTGTCTGGGAGAAAGAAAAAGGTGACTTAGTTCAGGCTGCTGCCCTAGCAGAGGAGTCTCGACGGCGGTCCTATGAGGAAGGTTATGATGCCGGTTATCTAAAGCGTCAAGAGGAGTTGATGGCGTTTGCTGGTAACTTGACTCCTCGGAGGACTATTTCTGCTAGTCGGTCTATTGATAACAACCCTTCTCATTGATTTGTTTGACCTGGCAGGCCTTGGACTGTCTCTTTTATTTTTTTTTTTTTTTTTAGTGCCCAACTTTTTTGTGTAGTTGTTTGGGCTGAATTTTTGTATTGGGAGAACGATTAAATTGGAAATTATGATCTTTTGTAGGCAGATCCTTGCCTTGATCAATTTTACTCTGTATATATATTTTGTTATGCACATTTTGCTGTTATGCATAAATATAACATCATGAAATAATCAGCATAGATTGGCATACTTATCTGATATTGGTCATTGCGGAGGATACTGAGAATAGAGAAAAAGGTAGTTTAATCTTGCTCGGTCACTATATAAGTAACTGAATGATATACTGTTTGCTCTGCAAAATAAATTTTTTGTTGATCAACCCAGTATAGTCCCTTGGGTTATACCCAAAACCACGTTGTTCATCAACATGTAGATAGTAGGTCATTCGTATCGATAATCGATTAAATAGCAGTTAAGGAACGCTCAGCATCTTGGTCGATGTTCAATCCGTGCCTTGTAAATTTGTCTTTTTGTGATGTATATCTTATATAAGGAGGCTATTATTCCTTCTGTTGAACTCTACTTTTCATAAGACTAAGAGAAGATATCCCTTTCAGTATCTTCCTAAACTTCATGTTTCTCTGCATTAACTGTGAACTATATGTTCCTCAACGAGTGTATCATTATATCATTTCTTTGATATGGGAGGAATTGGAAAATGTAGAAGTCTTGGCCAGATCTGACCTGTTCAGACCTCCTTCAGCAATTCTTTGGAAAATTAGGCAGTGACGATCTTGCAGTCTAGCATGGTGGTATTAATCGTCTTAGTAACGACGTCAGATTTCTTGGACCCCAATGGAGTTCTTGTATGGCTAAGTTAATGGCTCTCCATATGACGTATAAGGCAGTGAAGACCCTCGTATGGCGGAGGGTTTGGTCTTTTATCTCTAGACGAGCAAGTATCCTTTTTACAACGGTTTAAACTTGCAATCCTTCGTTGAGGATCTTTCAGTTTTTCTGTTGAGTGACTATCATATGTGAGCATTCAGAGCTTTCTGGTCTGGAGTTTCTTTAAGTCTGCTTGGATTATCTTGTTGATCGCTTCGATCTACGGCTTCTTTTGTTATCGACTTGTTGAGTCGATTAGATAGTGCCGTTCCAACTTACTTGCATTAATTATAGGAAGTCAGACGGTCGCATTTCTGTCCCTTGATCAGATTTCTATCCACCGTAGGATCATTTGCAGGAGCGCCTATAAATAAGTAGGTAGTTTCCATATCTTTTATTCAGAAAAGATGGAGATCTCGGTTTCCTTAGATTTCATTTTGCCTTCTGATCCCATAATATTCAAAAAGTCACATTATCGTGATTTATATCACAATGGCTTAATGTTCTTCTGCCTTGTACTGACGGGTCCCGTGGAAGCCCTACCTCGTACTGACGGGTCCCATGAGGCCTCGAACCTTGTATTTACGGGTTTGAGGTATGTGGTTTCCTGTTTGCACATGGAGGGTTTATTTTACCAGGCACCGCCGCTTTTGTATGTTACCTCAGGATTGATAGAACACCGGGGTGTGCTGATAAAGTGCTCATCGCGACGGTCCTTGCGAGATGCTGCTTCAGAGTAAAATGTTTTAACTCTTATTGTAAAAGCAGTATCTTGTTGTGGGTGAATGAGTATTGCTGGTTATCTGGCTGGTAGTGCTCATTTCATCTGGAAGAACATTGATCTTCAGAGCCTGGCCGTCGAACCAAAGAAGTCGACCATCCTGAGCAGCATGCTTCTTAGGTGGTTAATTCCGACCCTCGAGGTACTAGGGAGGAGATTGGTGTTTCCATGGACATTGTCGTGAAGATCCCAGATCCATAGGATAGGATCGTTTAATAGTTGTAACGATTTGTAAATCGTATATAAATCTTTGTAATCTGATCAGAGCTATTTGTATGTAATTTATTGCATGTTCCTTGAACACAGATGAATAAAATTATTCTTTTCATTCTTCTTGTCATTGGTATTGTTTTAATCTTGTTTATGAGGAGCGTTTATCGAGCAGATTCATTTGCACTCTGTTCATTTCAAAGATATAGATGTTTTTACCAATTCTTATTGGTCGTTTAGAACAGATTGAGGAGTGCTTATTGAGCGAATCAATGTTTACTCGACGCTTTTTGTTTAGACTTAGGTTTTTATACCAAAAGCCTTATAATTGTTAAATATAATCGAGGAGTGTTTATTGAGCGGATCAATGTATACTCAACTCTTTTTTTTGTCTAGGCTTAGGTTTTTAACCCATAAGCTTTATAAATCGTTGAAGAATAAACGAGGAGTGTTTATTGAGCGAATCAATGTATACTCGACTCGTTTGTTTTTATTTAGACTTAGGTTTCAATACCAAAAGTCATATAATCGTTAAATATAATCGAGGAGTGTTTATTGAGCGGATCAATGTATACTCAACTCTTTTTTGTCTCGACTTAGGTTTTTAATACCAAAAGCCTTTTAGATCGTTGAAAACAGATCGAGGAGTGTTTATTGAGCGGATCAATGTATACTCAACTCGTTATAATTTAGACTTAGGTTTTTATACCAAAAGCCTTTTAGTCGTTGTAAACAGATCGAGGAGTGTTTATTGAGCGGATCAATGTTTACTTAACTCCTTTATTATTTAGACTTAGGTTTTTGTACCAAAAGTCTTTTAGATCGTTGAAAACAGATCGAGGAGTGTTTATTGAGCGGATCATTGTATACTCAACTCTTTATAATTTAGACTTAGGTTTTTATAACAAAAGCCTTTTAGTCGTTGTAAACAGATCGAGGAGTGTTTATTGAGCGGATCAATGTATACTCGACTCGTTATAATTTAGACTTAGGTTTTTGTACCAAAAGTCTTTTCGTCGTTGTAAATAGATCGAGGAGTGTTTATTGAGCGGATCAATGTTTACTTAACTCCTTTATTTGAGACTTAGGTTTTTGTACCAAAAGTCTTTTGACCGTCAAAATTAATCGAGGAGTGTTTATTGAGCGGATCAATGTATACTCAACTCGTTATAATTTAGACTTAGGTTTTTGTACCGAAAGTCTTTTTGTCGTTGTAATAGATCGAGGAGTGTTTATTGAGCGGATCAATGTATACTCGACTCGTTATAATTTAGACTTAGGTTTTTGTACCAAAAGTCTTTTCGTCGTTGTAAATAGATCGAGGAGTGTTTATTGAGCGGATCAATGTATACTCGACTCGTTATAATTTAGACTTAGGTTCTTGTACCAAAAGTCTTTTCGTCGTTAAAACTAATCGAGGAGTGTTTATTGAGCGGATCAATGTATACTCGACTCGTTCGTATTCTGAATTTGACCAATACTTAACGTCGGATCGCAAAGAGTGTTTACCGAATCAATCGATTTATACTCAATCTTGATTTAATATTTCTAAAAATCTTTTTAATAATCGAACTGTAGGCTAAAGCCTTTTATTACAAAGAATAAAACTTACTAAAATAAAACAAAGTAAAGCAGCATGTTCTACTAAAATTTATTTACCATAGTATTTTCTAAGGTTGACTGCATTCCAGGTTCTTGGTAAGGCTGTTCCGTCTAAACGTGCAATCTTGTATGAACCTTTCTTTCCTACACCAATGATGATGTAAGGTCCATCCCAATTCTGTTGTAACTTTCCCACATGCTTGGATACTTCTACCTTTTTCAAGACCAAATCCCCTTCTTTGAAGGTCCGGGTGCGTACCTTTTGATTGTAAGCCTTTTCCATATTTGCTTTAGTGGCTTGCAATCGTACAACGGCTTTTTCTCTTAAAGCTTCTGTTAAATCGATATCATTTTCTCTTGTCTTTTCATTTTCCTGATCATCGTACATTTCAATTCTTGGTGTTGGAATTAGAGTTTCAACAGGAATAACAGCTTCCGAACCATATACCAAGCTAAACGGGGTTTCTCCGGTTGAGCTCCTGACAGTGGTTCGATTAGCCCAAATTACTCCTGGGAGTTCATCGAGCCATTTTCCTTTGGCCGCTCCTAACCTTTTTTCCAAGGATTTTATTATTTCTCGGTTTGCTACTTCAGTCTGTCCGTTCGCTCTAGGATGCCCGACCGAAGTGAAATTTTGTTGAATCCCAAGTTTCGAACACCATTCTATTACCTGTTTTCCCGCGAATTGGGTTCCATTATCAGAAATTAGGATCCTAGGGATGCCAAATCGACAAACTATGAACTTCCATAGGAAGTTGATCACTTGGAATTGAGTTATTCGTGCAAGGGCGATGCATTCTATCCATTTGCTGAAGTATTCTACAGCGACCAGGACATAAGCTTTCTTGGATCTAGCCGCTGGGAACGGTCCCACGATGTCCATCCCCCATTGATCGAAAGGCCAACATACCGGTATTGGATGCATGTTTTCTGCCGGTTGATGACATATATTAGCATGGACTTGGCAATGATGACATTTTTGGACGTATTGGATGGCATCGTTGTTGATGGTAGGCCAATAATAACCTGTTCGGAGGCATTTTAAAGCTAATGCCCTTGCTCCGCTGTGATTTCCTGCATCTCCTTCATGTACCTCTCGTAGGATGTCGGTGGTTTGCGACTCGGAGATGCATCTTAAAAGGATTCCTGATACCGATCTTCGGTAAAGTTTTCCCTCTACCAATGTGTATTTTGGAGCCCGATATTTTATTTTCCGAGCTTCATTTTGTTCAAGTGGCAGTTTTCCTTCTCGAAGATAGTCTATCATTGGAGTCATCCAATTTTCTTTAGCTTCTTCGATTTCCATTATTTCGACGGCTGGTGTCTCATCGATATCGATCGCTGGAGCATTGGAGATTAACCAGTTGATCACCCTTTCGGTTTTTCCGTCACGGGATCCAGTGAACCTGGAAAGTTGATCAGCCCATTTATTTTCCGATCGGGGAATGTTCTATATACTGAAACTCTCGAATTTCTTAGCCAACTCTTTCACCTTGGCGAGGTATTTTACTATATTAAACTCCTTGGCCTCATATAGGCCTTCTATTTGTCTTTGCACTAACTCTGAATCGGTTAATACTTTAAGGTTTTTAATGTTGGCTTTTATCGCCATCTCCATCCCTGCGATCAGCGCTTCATATTCCGCTTCATTGTTTGTTACAACGAAATCCAATGTTATCGCATAATTTATATCCTCTTTATTTGGTCCGGTGAAGTTGATTCCGGCACCTCCTCCCTCTAGGCACGAAGCGCCGTCAACATGCATTAACCAGGACTGGTTTTCTATGATCAAAACGTCATCGTCAAGGCTATTCATTGGTTCGGTCAGTTGTGTCGGAGTTTCTAGTAGGAAGTCGGCTAATACTTGGGCTTTAATTGCAATTCTTGGTTTGTACTCGATTTCGAATTGACCAAGTTCGATCGCCCATTTGATCAGTCTTCCAGAGGCTTCTGGTTTTGCTAAGACCTGCCTTAGCGGTTGGTTTGTTAAGACCACTATCTTGTACGTCAAAAAGTAAGGTCGGAGTTTTCGTGCTGCTATTACTAAGGCCAAAGCGAATTTTTCAATTTCCAAATAATTCTTCTCTGCCCCTTGTAATAATTTGCTTAAGTAATAGATAGGCTTATGTTCCAAACCTTCTATTTTGACCAAGACAGAGCTAACGGCCGCGTCGGAGATCGAGATGTAGATATATTATGGTTCCCCTTCTGTTGGCTTGGCCAATAACGGGGAAGTCGTCAGATATTCTTTTAGCTGGTCGAAAGCTCGATCGCATTCTTCTGTCCAAACAAATTTTTTTGCCTTACGAAGGGTTTGGAAGAAAGGCAAACTTCTGTCAGCAGATTTGGATATGAATCTGTTCAATGCTACGATCTTTCCTACTAAGCTTTGTACTTGGGAGATGGTTTTGGGCGGCTTCATTTCAGTTATTGCTCGAATTTTTTCTGGGTTGGCCTCAATTCCTCGTTGATGTACCAAATAGCTCAAGAATTTTCCGGATTTAACACCGAAAGTGCATTTCGCGGGATTTAACTTCATGCGGTATTTTCTCAATATTCGGAAACATCGATCAAGATGTTTTACGTGATCCGCTTCGTTCATGCTTTTGACTAACATGTCGTCTACATAGACTTCCATTATTTCTCCGATTAACTCTTTGAACATTAGGTTTACTAACCTTTGGTAAGTAGCCCCGGCATTCCTTAATCCGAATGGCATTACTATAAAGCAATATACTCCCTGCTCGGTTATGAACGCAGTCTTCTCTTGGTCCCGCTCATCCATATATATTTGATAAAACCCTTGAAAGGCATCCATCATGCTGAAGATCGCGAAGCCAGCGGTTGAGTCAACTAATAAGTCAATCCTTGGGAGGGGATACGGATCTCGCGGGCATAATTTATTAAGGTCGGTAAAATCATTACACATTCTCCACTTGTTATCCTTTTTATCCCCTTTTGCTATTAGATCGACATTACATAGCCATTCTGAGAAGTGTATTTCTCGGATTTGTTTTGCTTCGAGTAGCCTTTCTACTTCTGCTTTGATGATTTTATCTTTTACTGGCCCGTGATTTCTCTTCTTTTGTCTAGCGGGTTTTGCCAAGGGATCAATTTTTAACGAATGCTTGATTACTCGAGGGTCAATTCCTTCAATGTCATTCGCGCTCCAAGCGAAGACGTTGACATTATCTCTGAGAAAGTCAATCAACATTACTTCCCCTTCTTTGCTCAATTCAGTACCTATTCTTGTTGTTTTCGACGAGTCCCCTTGCACTAGAATTACATCCTTATGTTCCGGTGGCTTCAAAGCTAAATCTAGCGGTTCTTTTCCCTTTTTATCTATTCGATCAGTACTAGGGATTTCAACCTCGTTTCCAACGACATCGTCTACGAGCTTTCTTTTGCTCGGGGTAATTGATTTGGGGTGGTTTTTCAAAGTTAATGAGGTGCTATAGCAATCCCATGCCATGCAGTGATCATTCATTATTTTCCCGATACCTCTGTCGGTCGGAAATTTTATCTTCTGATGATAAGTAGAGACAACTGCTCGGAATAGGTTGAGGGCTGGTCGTCCTAATATTGCGTTATAAGCGAAGGGTGTTTCTACCACTTGAAATTTTACTAGCTTGGTCCGGTGCGGTTTTTTTCCGAGTGATACACTTAAGGTTATTGTTCCGCTGGGGACGATTTCGGATCCTCCAAACCCTACTAATGGCATAGCTACTTTCTGTAGGTTTATCTTTCCCAAGTTCATCTGGGCTAAAACCTCCAGGGAGATGATATTCGCCGAGCTCCCGTTATCGATTAGGATCCTTTTGACATTATAATTTGCTATTTCTAGCGACACCACCATCGGGAAATCGGGGTTATCCTCTTTTGTATCCCAAACAATGTTTTTGGGTACTTCGCCTTCGTTAAAGCTGATCAGCTGGTCGTTTGTTGGTTTGTTTTCTAGAGTACATATTTCTTTTGGGTATTTTAAGCTTCCAATTATGGATCTAGCTGTCCTTCGTCGGGCGTTACTACTATCCCCCCCTGCGGGTCCTCCGGAAATTGTATGGATGGTACCATTGATCTGGTCATGGTTCAACTCCTGTGTAGGACCATGCTCGGGTGACCTTCGACGAGAACTCCTTCTTTGATTATTATTCCGAGGGCTTCTACTTCTTCCCCTCTTGCGGTTATCTCGCTCTAGATAGTCGTCTAGTTTTCCCTGTTCGATTAGTTTTTCAATTTCTTTTTTAAGGTGAAAACAATTTTCTGTTCGATGTCCGTGTGCCCGATGGTATCTGCAATATAACTCATAGTTTCGAGATCCTGGTCTGGGCTGAGCGATTTTCTTCGCTTCAGGGATCCAATTATTCCTTTCTAGTACTTCCAATATTTCTTCTATCGGAGCATTCAGCCTTGGGTGTTCTACTTGATTAACCCTGCCTCTGATCGCTAGTTCGGGGTTTCTTGGTCTTTGATAGAAATTAGGTTATCTTTCTTGGTCGATTTTATTGTATTCCAATCGCTGGAAAACGTTGCCTTTTCTAAAAGATCGTTCATAATCCATGGATCTTTGGGCAGGAATCCTATCTTGCCGTTTGGAGCCTGAAGTTGTGACTTTGTTTTTGTTTTTATCTTTAAATGAATTCATCTCTTCTTGGGTCATATATTTAGATGCCAAGCTCATGATGTCGGCGAACGTTCTTGGTTGTTTTCGACTGAGGGCATTTCCGAACTGCCTATTCTTCGTGAGGTCGAAGAGAATAGAAATTATGTAATCGATATTTGGGGAATCGATTTTAAGTAATTCTACGTTAAATCTCGCCAACCAGTTTCTTAAGGATTCTCCCTCTTGTTGGTGTATAGTTCCTAAGTAGCTCATCGGAAGTTTTTGCCTCTTCTGACTGGCAAACTGCTGTGTCAATTTATTACATAATTCCCGAAAACTGAATATGGAGTTGGCAGGTTGTTTGGCGAACCAGTCCAAAGCGAGTCCTTCAAATGTGGTTACCATTAATTTGGCAGTGAATTCCGCCGAGTGAGCGTATAAGTTCATTATATTGGTGAAGCTAAAAATACAGTCATCTGGATCAGTGGTTTCGTCGTATCGGGGTAGTCTACCCGGGACCTGTCCGATTGACTGTGCCTCCTTTATTTCTCTGCAGAAAGGAGAACAGGCCGCAAGGCTCTCCTGGAGTTCCGTGGTTCGGGCCCATGGGTTTTGAACAGATCATAGGCGTTGTTTGAGTCGTTCCTGTACCATCCTTTCGATTTCTCTTTCCGAGAATCGCATTGTTCGTGGTCGTTCTGGGATTGCATCATCTATGTCATCCTCGATAGGGATTATTGTACGTTCCTTGGACCTGCTGCGTCCCGGCTGTGGTTTTCTTTGTCCTGTTTTCCTTCGGGGATGGTTATCGGAGGGTTTTGAATTGCCCTGCTGCGGACAGTGTAGCGAGCGCCGCTCGCTCGCTCGCCGGGCTGTCAGCTTGTTGAGAGGTTTGATCGTTTTGCCTTGGCGCTCCTTGAGCAGGATTTGCCCGAGCAGTCCTAACGTTTCGAGGAACTTGTTCAAGTACGAGTAATTCCTCTGGGGAGAGTGATTTAACGAGCATAATAATCTGTCGCAATTTCTCCTGAGCGCCCGGGAGAGGAACGGGGATCGCAGGGACTTCCGGTTCTTCCGGTATGGTACCGGGAAGATCTCCTTGGGGTTCCTGCTGATAAGGAAGAGGACCCTGCAAATTCTCGTTGGTGTCGTGGGCGTTATTATCATTATTATCCTGTGGATCTTCAGATGTGTTATGACCGGTGGTTGTGTTACTTCTTGCTCCAACTCGAGCGCTTTTCCTTGGGCGAGCCATATGTCGATCGAATAATTAACCTAGCCCCACGGTGGGCGCCAACTGATTTAACCGGATTTGGTCGGGTTAAAGGTATCAGTAGAATTGTGGTATTGGGGATTCTCAATATATATGGTTTATAGGGCTCTGTTACTTTACTCAGGATGGATCAATCTCAAGGAAGAGCAATTTAGTAAGAACAATAAGTAAATATCGTAACCAACGTTAAAATAACACAAATATGAAGAGAAAGCTCTTTTCTTTATTGAATAATAGAGGGTTCTGCCGTTTATGCAGAATTCAATGGCGTATTTGCCTTATCATCCGGAGTTCTTTCATACAATGATTGACTAGGTAATTATATCATACTAAACCTAGCGTTACAAGGAAATATAATCCTAATAGGACTCGGCCCAAATATCCTTCTTGAGTCCAGAGTGTAGTCTTCTTGTCGAAGAGAGCTGTATTCGGCCGGTTCGATAAGATGATCCCGAACTGTCTGATTTGGTCGAACCGATCTTATGTTCTTTAGTCGATCCGCACATTATAAAGGGTGCGAAATAGCCCCCATCAGAGGTAAATGGAGGACTATTTATAGTGGAAGGAAATTTATCTCAACGGCTCAGATCTTATTGCAGGGACGGTCAGGATGCGAGCGGTAAATGCGCCGACCGTTCCACTTCCCGAAGAATAGGGGACTGTTTGGGCATGCCATGAAAAAGTCATCAAGACGTAGTCAAAAAAGGGACATCAGATCATGCTCGGAAAAGTATCAGGACGATCGAATATAAGATTGATAAAGCTTATATATCTCGCAAGTAACTGGATGGAATCAGATGTTCGGAATACACCATCAAACTGGTACTTGGTCAGAAATTACTTAAAGAAAATTTCATTGAGTATCTCCCTGGTCAGACTCTGTGCTCGGATAGTTTCTACAACAAATGAAGTAGTAATAGTGTGACCATGTTTCTTAAGTTAACTTAGAAAACTACGCAAGGAAAGACTGGATCTCGCTTCGAGAGTCTCCAAAGGTGTTGATATCACACAATAAATTATTTCAAGTTTATTCGACCATAACAGTTCCCTCGAATTTTGATATTCGATCATCTAATTGAGTTTGATTAACCAAGATAAGAAACAACAATAAATAGAGCATAAGTAAGATAGCCAAGTGAATTGAAGTTAATCAAGATTTATTATTTCGAACAAGAATAAAGTACAACAGAGCATAAGTAAATACATCATGTGATTTATTTGAGCAAGATACAATGTTACAAATATCTTCATATTAGAAGGATACAAGATTGGATTTTTCATCCTATTACATTTCGATCCTACTATATTTCGATCCTATTACATTCTAAATCCTATGAAATTTTCGGCGCAATCTTCTTCTCCAGCCGACCGTTCGATGTGGCCCTTCCTCGAACTTGGATAGTTGAAGCCTCAGGCTTCTGATTTTGTTTATCATTATTCCGAAGATGGGAGGATTAAGATGTCCTTTTAAAGGTGTAACATGAATACTTTATTGCTGACCTTGATCTTCGACGCCCCACCCTATCACATCTTCGAAAATAATTGTGGCAACCGGTCCCTCACTATGTGGACCGTGCCAGAGGAATGGTAAATAGCCACCGATCATCCTTGGAGAACTTGATGCTCGAACTCCACCAACACTTTGTGGGGTCGGGTTGTTCCTCGGATCGTGGGTGGTCAGCAATACCAATGTTTTTGCTTATTTCGCCGAGCCTAGGCTATGAACGATAGATTATTGGCTTTCTAGATCGGCTTATTGGCCTTCAGGATCGGAAAGACATTCGTTTGTCAATATTCTAGACGAAGTTGAGAGTGTTCAAAACTCTATCTTTTCCAAAAAAAGGTGCGAAGTCAGATTTCAAAATGTTGGGTCGCAAGAGAGAACTTTTCGATCATCCAAATCTATCTCATAAAAGAAGAATGAACAAAATTACGAAAGTTAAGGGAGACCATTTTTATAGTAACAAACCCAGCCTAATCCGACGGCTATCATGCAGCGAAGATGGACGTACGAGATTGAATGACAATTATGTTTCCCGAGGATAGGGATTGATTGTTTGGCGGAAGAAATCTCGAAGATATCAGTTAAATTCCGGAGAACAATTATTGACTTAGCTAAAGTATTACTCATTCTTGGAATTCACATTTTATCAATTACGAGTTCGAGATTTCGAACGAATAAAGAGCATCAGTTTAACTGAATTATTCAAGAAGGCAAACAGAAAACATTCATTCAAATAAGGAAAGAAAAGCAGAGATCGAGAGTCGAATCACAAACAGAATTATTCAATGTAACAAACAACAGACGGAATTAAAAATATAAAATTACAACAAATCTAGGGGAATAAGTTACAATCTTCAAAGAAGTTTATTCTCGGAGAAGATCTTTCGAAGCTCCGCACTACGATCCTCATAACCACGAGCATAGACCTCCTTCTCGCGGAGCTCGGAGTTCTTCTTCTCCTACTCAATCATGCCCCTCGGAATGTCCAGCTCTTTGTTCAGCTTATCGTGGACTTCTTCTCCTTTATCCTTTGCGGCTTTCTCCTTCTCTGCGGCCAATTTCTCCTCGAAGGACTTATTTTCTTCTCCAGAGAATGCTCCAAGGCAGCCTTGTTCTTCTCAACTCGAGCACAACAGCAGCCTGTCTTTCAGCCTCTTATTCTGCTAGCAGCCCGAGCTGGAGGAACTCTCTTTCGGCCTAGTTTTGAAGAAAAAATTTATAAATAAATAATAATAAAAAAATATAAGGAAGGAAGAAAGATGCAACTTCAAAACGTAATTTATCCAAATTTTGAATTTTGCAATTTTTCAAAAATTACCTGGATAAGAAAATTTGATCCAGTCTGGAATGACTGCCAAGCACTATTTCCCCTCGATGAGCCTCGTTCGTAGTCCGAGCGTTGAAAATGGAAAAGACTCATAACAAAGTTTTCAAATGTTCCCTCGGAAGGGAACTTGTTCTTTATCTCTTCGAACAGGGAGGAGAGCCTACGCGAAGCTTCCAAAGCAGGGTTCAGACCAGAGGAAGTTACGACCTTCGAGGTCTCACCTTGTGTTGCAGCCAAAGGTGACGCCTGCACAAATACACCTTCATCAGTAGCAGTCACTTTGGCCTTCTTATTTGGCCCTCCAGCTAGGGGTGTTCAATAAAACTGTCAAATAGCCCCAACCGATCGCCCCAACCCAAACCGACCGCAATTCGTGGGTTGAACGATGAATGGGTTGGTCTTGGGCTTCGTGAAAAAAAAACCGCAAATTATGATCGGGTTTGGGTTTATAATTTAAAAAACCGCATAAACCGCACCCAACCGCATGTATATAAAATAACAAATTGTGTTTTATTATTTTAATATAATTTAAGCACATACATACATTTATTTACCGTCTCAACCCCAAAACCTAATTTGTCCCCTAAAATTACTCGACATAAACAATCCAAGTTAAATTCTATCGATTGACAACCACCAACATCAACTTTAATAATTAAAGTATTTTCAATTTTTGTTTATTGTTTGAAATAGTCTTGTTCGATTTTGTATTTGAGTAACAATTATTGATCTTTATATAGCGAATATAGACTTTAAATAGGTTAACAAATTAAAGCTAAAAATTATGAAAAAAATATTGTTCATATGATTATGAAACATTCAAGAATTTTATTCTTAGATAAAAGTACAATTAAAATAGTAAGTGATAATAAATTAAAGTAAAGTCTCCAAAAAAAAAAACTTCATTAAAATAGGAAAAGCTAAGACCGCAAAAACCGCCCCAACCCGCGCCAACCCGAAGGGACCGCAAAGTGCAATCTCTAGATTTATTGGGTTGGGTTTGGTCTAGAGTATTAAAAACCCGCAAATAATGGGTCAGGTTTGGGCGAGTATAAAACCGCAATAGACCGCACCGCGAACACCCCTAACTCCAGCCTCGGAATCAGCCTGAACCTCGAGTCACAAGACCATCAGTCAAGGGCTTATTTTTAATTACAAGCTTCAGTAATGTCTCGGTCGGAGTAATGTCTGCTTTTACTCGAAGCGGGGTCAGACTCCTTCTGTTTGCTCAAGCCTCGTTTGGATGTATCGGAGGATTTCTTGGGGGAATCCTCAACTTCGACCTCAGATTTCTCATTTGATAAAATGGACTTGTTGGAAATAATTCTCTTAGGTTTCGCCGGAGCCTGTTTCTCTTTCTTATTCTCTGCTGCCTTAGTAATTTTGGGTGAGAATGCAGGAGCTTTCGGAGATGCTTTGGATGATTTCCATTATTTGGCGCGTTTTTGATCTTTCGGTGGAACTTTATCTTTAGCAGCGCCTAGTAGTAGTTTTGGGTCGATTCGATCACCCAACATTTTATCCATAATGGTCGAAGAAACTGAATTAATTTTGAGTACGAATTTATTATAAATCTCAAGGCTCCGATCTTGTCGCTCTGCAATTATGGTGTAACGAATTAGAATGGCCCGTATATTTATAGTGTGAGCAACTTATTATTTTTACGGATTATGAACAGTCGCGACTCCCGAGGAAATTCAAAGAAGAACATTGAATTCGATCACATTTGATAGTAATTTCGCTCGTTGAAATAAACTTGTATATATATATATAAACCCAAAAAGAGACATATTACGATAATTTCTACGGGACATTTTTTGCTTCCGTGTTCTCAGGGTTTGTACTACAATAATTTCTACGAGACATTTCTGCTTTCCCAAAAAAATTACCTCCTAAATTCTGCTGCTACATTTCACCTTGATTTGTTGTGATATACCCATAATATGCATTCTTCCCACGAGCACCCCATCCACACACATTTAAAATAGGTCATTTAGGTCCGAGAGAGTTGTAGGTGACCAGAGCAACTTTTCTGGTGTACATAACCTGTTAATTAAAATAAATGATTGATATAAAATTCGAACAAGATTAAGCAAATAAGCTCCAATGTTAAATTAGATTACAACAAGAAAATTTCAGTATAAAAAACCCTGGCCGCCGAAACTTTGGGGAGTATTTTTTAAAGGTTTTAAAAGTTGAAGAGTTAGGGATCTGATTTTTTTTGGGAGTAAAATGGATTGAAAATCTCTGTTTTGTTTGATATTTGGTATGAGTTTACTTAAAAATTATTTGTTTTAAAGTTGCTCCGAGTTTGTTTACAAAAAGGGAGTTTTTGAAACTTCTGGGGTTATTTTTGTAAGTCTAAAAATAAGGGGACAAAGGCGTTGTTTTGTCGCTATTTTTACATAGTTACTTTTATAAACTTTTGATTAATTTATAGTTACTTTTATAAAATTTTGATTAATTTATGCTAACTATGAAAGACAATATTTAGTGGAGGGTATGATATTTTCTCCAACCAAAGAATTTGAAGTGGAATAAAATAAACCACCATAACAAATAGGAGAATAACAAGGTTTCAACGATATCAACTTAACAAAATATTCATCACCTAAGGAAAATACTAAAGAGAATCAAGTAAGAACAAAATATAAAAATTAACTGTGTTTTTGTTCCCCATTGAGTTCCTACAGAGAGAAAGAATGAAGTACCTAGGTTAAAAAACTTGGTCTACATTACCAAAAATCATTACAAAAACAAGATCCATTTTCAAAATAATGAAATTTGTTTTTATCTCGTGCAACGATTTGTCTTCTAACTATCTTGGAGATGATCTTAAATGCAGCATGGCAATCACCACAAGTAGCAAAACTCGCACTTTGGATCGAGCTGCACTCGTCAAGAAACCTTCTGCGACTGTAAGTCTGTCAAAATGATGCATAAGTTGTTCCTCCTTAGTATCTTCATCAAAATTGTTGTGCACAAATATGGTATCCGGTACATAACCAACCTCTTTCATGTGTTCTTTCAACCCCGCAAGCAATGCATATATCCTTTTGCTATCAGGGTGAGATTTATCTCCTGGTGTATATGTCCATGGACTTGACTGCTTACGTCTTTTTGTTTCACTTTCTCTCTTTGAAGGTCAGATGCATTCGTTGGAATCAAGATGTTCAACAAGCTCAGCAAATCTGTTTCCAAGCTCGGAATTTTCATGAACTTTGCAGTAATTCATTATGGTTTTCCAAGTATTTACACTTGGTTTAATTGGCATTTTTTTTAGGGCTTCATCCAAGAACCTTACACTTCTAAGCATGTCTACTAAGCTAACATAGTGCTCCATGGAAGGAACAATTCTGTAATCCTTTACCATTAACTCAAAGTGCAACATTCCTTGGATAGTATCACATAAGCCACCTCAAACATAATAGATACCAATAAACATTTGGCAATCGGATTTCACTCCGGATCTTTTTTTGAATTATGCAAACAATTCGATAGAATTTTCTCCAAAATCACTCTTAAGAAGCCAAAATATCATAGTGTTCCAAGACGTAAGATCACGGTTTGACATTTGATTGAATAATTTCAGTGCACCATCATAGAATCACATTTCGAATACATTTCAAAAATTTTATTGTATGTATCGACATCGATATTCCCAATTGTATTAATTGTGCGTGAACCAATTTCGCCATTTCCAAAGCCTCACAATCACCACACACATTCATAATTGCCAAATATCGAGGCAAATCAACTTCCGTATTCTCAGGGTTTGTACTACAATAATTTCTACGAAACGTATCTGATTTCACAGAAAAATTATCTCCTAAATTCTGCTGCCACATTTCACCTTGATTTTGTTGTGATATACCCATAAAGCCCCCATTACTAAATGTATAATATGCATTCTGCCCACGAGCACCCTATCCACACACATTTAAAATAGGCCCGAGAAAGTTGTTGGTGACCAGCGCAGCTTTTTGGTGTACATAACCTTTTAATTAAAAAAAAAATGATTGATATAAAATTCAAACAAGATTAAGCAAATAAGCTCTAATGTCAATTTTGAATTCGTTCAAGTAGACACAAATCCATATGAATTAGTTTACAACAAGAAAATTTCAGTATAAAAAACCTCTGGGGTTGGCCGCCGAAACTCTGGGGGGTTATTTTTAAAGATTTTAAAAGTTTAAAATATTTAAAAAATACCCCCCAAAGTTTCGGCGGCCAACCCCAGGGTTTTTTGTACTGATATTTTCTTGTTGTAAATTAATTCATACGGATTTGTCTACTTCAACGAATTCAAAGTTGACATTGGAACTTATTTGCTTAATCTTGTTCGAATTTTATATCAATCAATTTTTTTTAATTAAAAGGTTATGTACACCAGAAAAATTGCACTGGTCACCTACAACTCTCTCGGACCTATTTTAAATATGTGTGGATGGGATGCTCGTGGGCAGAATGCATATTATACATTTGGCAATGGAGGCTTTATGGGTATATCACAACAAAATCCAGGTGAAATGTGGCAGCAGAATTTAGGAGGTAATTTTTCTGGGAAAGCAAAAATGTTTCGTAGAAATTATTGTAGTACAAACCCTGAGAACACGGAAGTTGATCTGCCTCGATATTTGGCATTGATGAATGCGTGTGGTGATGATGAGGCTTTGGAAATGGCGAAATTGGTTTACGCACAATTAATAATAATTGGGAATATCGATGTCGATACATACAATAAAATTCTTGAAATGTATTCGAAATGTGATTCTAAGGATGATGCATTGATATTATTCAATCAAATGCCAAACCATGATCTTACGTCTTGGAACACTCTAATATTTTGGCTTGTTAAGAATGGTTTTGAAGAAAATTCTATTGAAATGTTTGCAGAATTCAAAAAAAGATCCGAAGTGAAACCCGATGGCCAAATGTTTATTGGTATCTTTTATGTTTGTGGTGGCTTATGTGATACTATCTAAGGAATGTTGCACTTTGAGTTCATGGTGAAGGATGACAGAATTGTTCCTTCCATGGAGCACTATGTTAGCTTAGTGGACATGCTTAGAAGTGTAAGGTTCTTGGATGAAGCCCTAAAAAAGATGCCAATTAAACCAAGTGTAGATACTTGGGAAACCTTAATGAAGTAATGCAAAATTCATGAAAATTTCGAGCTTGGAAATAGATGTGTTGAGCTTGTTGAGCATCTCGATTCCTCACGCTTGAATGAACAATCAAGGGAAGGAGTTATTCCAATGAATGCATCTGACCTTCAAAGAGAGAAAGTGAAATCTCACCCTAATAGCAAAAGGATATATGCATTGCTTGCGGGGTTGAAAGAACACATGAAAGAGGTTGGTTATGTACCTGATACCATATTTGTGCACCACGATGTTGATGAACATACTAAGGAGGAACAACTTATGCATCATTTTGAGAGACTTACAGTCGCAGAAGGTTTCTTGACGAGTGCAGCTCGATCCAAACTGCGAGTTTTGAAGAATATTGCTACTTGTGGTGATTTCCATGCTGCATTTAAGATCATCTCCAAGATAGTTGACAGACAAATCATTGCACGAGATAAAAACAAATTTCACTATTTTTGAAAATAGATCTTGTCCTACTAGCAAAAATAGCTCGGCCCTAAATAACGAGCAAAAGAATGAACTCTATTGTGACATCTCAAATAATACATACGAAAAATGGAAAGTGACTGAATATTACCTCACTCCATTGATAAGCTTCTTCGGCTGTACATTCCGACTGTAATGTTTGGTTGGAAAGGGCAAGAATTGTTGGGTTTTAAATCCGAATCAACCGTAAAATCACTTACTTGAATCAGATCGAATAATCACCGGTTACTTGAAGTGGATTACCCGGAGAGAATTCTTCATTGGCCATTTGATCTAACTGTCGTTGAATCACCGATGCTCTTATATATTGGTGCTCCTGGTCAAGACGCAAATCACGTATGGAAATGAGCCACAAGTCACAATCCTTATATATATATAAGGAGGAGAGAGACCTATAACCTTCCTGTTTTGGCAGAGAGAATGAGAAAGTCCCCTTGAGACTTTTCTCTTATCATCTAAATTTTAGAAGTCCCTTGGGACTTCTCTGTATTTACAGAGAGGGGGAAGCCGATTGCTTCCATTCTTTCCTTAATTGTGGAGTTAATCTCCCACTAAGTGAGAGGTTAACTCCTCACTTGGGAGTGGTTAATTATTAACCACTACCTCCTCTTTTTAAATTTAAACTTGATCGGGTTTGGGTTAGCCCACATGGGCGGATCCATCCGACTCAAGTCAACTGTTGGGATATTTTGGCTAGGGCTCGATTGTCAATACAACAAAGTGCGGAATTTAAAATTTTTCGAGGTTCCTAATTGTCCCATAAAAAGATCTCCATAGTTATTTATACGAAAAGCTTGAATCAAACAATAACATAATTATCAAAGGGGGTTTTCGCAATTTACCTCACCACAGCTTGGTGGTGGTTACCTCCGGGCTTCTTTGTTCGATTCACAACGGAGTGATCCAAGTGTCTCACCTCCAGAATGTATCCACACCAATTGGATTGTAGCAACGTCTCCAAGTCACAGGCTAAGAACTAGATCTTGGAGATTGTCAAGAAAGGAATGGGCAGATCTATATCAGGATGTAGATCTGGATCTGGATGAGGAGAACAGAAGGAAGATGACCTCGAGCCACAGGACTTATATGGCCAGGTGGGATCGGCCATGGGCGGCGCGGCTAGGGTTGGATCTCCCTAGGGCGGCGGCTAGGGTTTGGCCGAGCAAGAGTTAGCCCGAACTTGGGGCTTGGGGCGATTTTTGGGGTTAGGCAATTTTCTTGTGTCTTGTGTTATGCCAAAAGTCTTAACCTTATGGAAGATGTATGATGATTGATATTTATAAGAGAAGAGTTCTTCTCTTATTAGATATCTCATCAAGATATGGCAAATCTTTTCCTTATCATAATAGGAAACAAGATTTGACCAAATCTCTTGTTTGTTACTTGATGACCAAGAAACAAACTCTTCCCTTCTTTATGCCTATCCTCAAAATCGCCCATCTTGCCTATTTCAAGCTTATCAAAAATCGCCCACTTTATGCTATAATTATCCAATCCGTAAATTGGTAATTATTTTATTCTTCCATCTCTATTAATTAACCACTTTAATTAATATTACAATTAATTAGATAATCCAATTAATTAATTAGTTAATTAGATAATCCCAATTAATAATCCTCGTCTTTTGAATTAATACCATAATTCAATAACTTTGATTTAACAACTTTAAATCACTTGTTTCCTTTTATGACTGTCACTGTCCAATTGTATTGTGTGTGACCCTCTGGGTTCACCATCAACTGGCAGCAGGCCCACGACTTTCGTGATTTAATTAACGAGCAATTAAATGCTCCGACCAATTAAACAACTTTTAATTGACCACTCCTAGAATTAATTTTCCTATTAATTTAGGAGTACCCACACTTCATGGTCGATGTCTAGCCACAAGCCCATGAAGCCCAATCAAAGGTGAATTGATTATTGTGAACCTCACCTCTTATAATTGCCATGTACATACGGTCCTTCTACGACTGATTTCCCGATCGAGACCTAGGGTGTGTGAATTGATCGGCACCTCTAATTATCTCGATAACTATACTTTCTAATTTTCCGACAATGATTTCAGTGTGACTGCCAAATTTGGAAAGTCCTTCCAAATGCATCACCGACTATGGCCATAGATTCCTCGAAATCAATTATCTAAGAAACGTATAGGAAATTCTCTCATCTTATCAAGATGAGGCGTTAGATCCTCTCTTAGTACTAACCACTCGCGTACACTTTTGCACGCACCCAACTTAGGCACTTGGTGGCCAGGCTACGTGACCAGTACCTAAATCTAAGTACGCACATCCATGTACCGAATTCGCCCTAGTACCTCAAGTCTAAGGACTAAATCGTACACTATTATAAGCCTTGAGAAACATCCCATCGCCGACATGCGTCATGCGCTTCCACAATGGGTTTCTCTGTTCGGGTCGTTCGATGCGTTCAATCCTCCATTGAATCACCTACTTATATGCACTGGACTCAAATTCCTTGCTCATGAAACTCTACAAATTCACTCCATGTGAATCATGCATACTTGTACAAGTCTTGGCGATTCCTACGATACCCCGTCTCGTTCGGAATCTATGACTTGGAACGGTTTTAAGATCACGACCTTTGAGACTGTTTCATGATTGCACTCAGTACTGAAGTGAATCGTCCCATAGTCTATTGTGACCTCAGGATTTCATCCAATCGCTTAGATAGGTTCGCGAGAGATGAAGTTGGCCATTGTTCAGTTTCACATACTATGAATGAACGGCGTATTAATTATAAACCATAAGAAAATAGTACTTCAACAAGCTAATTAATATTGGCTTGCTGGGCACTATTCCATCAATCTCCCACTTGCCCTGAAGCCAATCACAACATTTCTAAGACCCATCTATACCAAGATGTCCCTCGAACCATTTGTGAGAAAGCTTAATTAGTGGATCTGCTAAGTTTGTCCTTGTCGAGATGAAGTAATACTTCTACTCGTCTCAACCACCTATGACTTGTTCAATCATTCGGTATTGCGTTCAGATTACAGGTGAGATCTCGATTTCCTTTCATTGAGCAATTGCCTCATCTAAATCGGCTAAGATTATGATGAGCAAATGTCATGCTAGGTATTTCATCCAATCGTTGGATGAAAATTTCTCATCTAAACACTTCCTTTTGTGCAGCATCATAATGGTGCCCTTTTATTCTTGTTCGAATCGGCAATGGTATATTATTGGAATTTCTTCCAATTTACTTTGCTCTATCGAAACAGAATAAATAATCCACTCCAGACTGGAAATCTCAAATTTCAAAAATCTTTTGAGTTTCAATTCTCCACTACTACCATAGACCAACATTATATCCTTTAATTATCTTCGAGGATTGCATTTATGGTAGACCAGTGTCCTTGACTGGCGTTTGACTATCATCAGCTCGTTCAGAGCATTTTGACGGGTCAGGTCTAGTACAAGACTTTGCATGCTACATGCAACCCAAATGCCAAGCATAAGGCTTCTTGAGACAGTTACTTCTTTACTTATTAATTTAGGGCTCATTAAATAAGTGAGATAGTTTCTGTCTCTTTGGAAACAATCTTTCTTGGATTCTTCCATATTGAATTTAATCAATATAGTCTTTGTACTTTGATTTGGTAAATCACTACATCTTCTTCCTTCTATCTACCATAGATACGTATTGCCAGTACGTGAGATGTAATTCCAAATCTTATCATGGAAAATTGCGTGAAGAACACGCTTTCGTCTGTGCTTTTCTGATATGCTTATATCTTGTTTGATGTACTGTTCATCATCTTGTTGCGTTTCGAACTCAACTACACTCCCACTGATTCTTTTGCACATTTGGAATCCATATGCCTTTTGACAACTTCAACATTTTTGATCAACTATCAAGTTGCATGTTCCAAATTTGGGAAAAAGTCATAGATTGACTTTTGGATTAGAATAGAGATCTTCTCATCAATTTTCAATTGTGAGATGCAGGATTCATATCCAATAGTCATGTCTTGGTAGTCAAAACCACCTTTCTACGGCTAATAGTTTCGAAATGAATTTTGACGTAGTTAATGGATATAAGGTATTTTCATCAATCCTAAAAGGACTTTTGAATAATGACCTATTGCCATTAAGTGAGTCAAAGTTTTCAACTTCGAATCTTATGGCTATGTGCCATATCCCTTAGATCATGTTTAACATAATCTCTTTGTAATCTTGGATTGGAATCCAATTTCTCAATTTCGTAAAATGGAATTTTGAGTTCCTTACGAATTTGATCAGATTACGATTTCTTTGTGCATGGATTGATTCAGCAGTTTTCAGTGTTTACTCCCACTGTTCATGGGGACGGGTCCACTCCTTGGACTTCATCAAGTTCTACGACATTCCTTATTTCCTTTGACAAGGTCTTGTCAACAGAGGAACAAGCTACTTACGAGATACTTTTCGTTTCTCATTGTCGTGGAACAGGTATTCAATGAATTTTGTTGAATACCCCATAAACTTTATATGAACTAGATCTACCATCTAATTTCTCATATAAGGGTGTTCTGCTATGTCTTAAAAGACATGGCGATGTAAGGACTTACTACGAAATATACTATACCAAGTATCTTTGAAGAGTCAAGGGAAGGTATCCCCTAATTTGAATGAAGGAAACTCAGCAAGATCAGAGTCGAGAATCAAACAAAGTTCGATTTCTTCTTTGATTTGCTTCATGAGAATTCTATTCTCGTCTTAGATAATCGAGGTGTTAAGTTGCTTATGTTTCAGCAGGTTTGATTAAATCAAATTGCTTTCGACATAATGCATCTAGTTACTTCATTTCCAAAACGTCTATTGAATTACTTCAATAGTTTCAGAATTGTACTTCACCCAAGTACACATATATTTTAACGATTGAAATCGTAAGTATATATGAAGTAGCATCCCTTTGAACTAGTGCTTTTAGTTCATGTCGATTGAAATGTTTTGGAATGCCTTAGCAATCCTTCACTTCGGTTATCATTCCTTCAAGATTTGAAAGTTCCGAATTTACCCAAGTTCATTATTTCAGGAATCAGTAAATAAAAACTTTCCTTTCGCATCTTTAGGAAGAATGTCCAGAGTGAACATTTCAAGCGCGGACGATTATCCAGTTTGTCTTACTCGTTTTCGATTTAGCATATAGTCTTCAAAGTTTCGATTCGTTTATCATTGTTTATTTCTATGTTTCAAAACATCAACATTTGTACAAAGTTAAATTGCTCTAATTAAATAAATTCCATTTCTCAATGGTAGAGCAATAAGGTCTCGTACAAAATGTGAAATAATACTCAAAGTAAACTAAAACTTAAAACTCATGCTAACACGAAAAGCTAAGAAAAAAAAAAACTTCTTTGCTAAAAGGAATGTCTAGGTACAATTCTTCTTTGACCCAGTCCCGGAATTCGAGTTCCCTCATCTCTCTCTGCACTAATTGCATCTCCCTTTCAAGGAATTTCCTCCTTTTAGGTTGAGAGGGAAGACTATCATTGCTTGTAAATGCTCTTACAGAAATGAAAGTTTTAATCAGATGTCTTACATCAAAAGATTCAACAAGTGTATAACTTAAAAAGTCATACCGTAGTCAAGTCTTTCCAGGAAATCCTTTTCAACAAGCTTCCTTTTTCTCTTCGTACTTACACAGAGGGCAATTCCAATCATACAGACCAAAACCACGTTGATGAGCTTCTTCATATTTGTCTAACAACTCATGCAATTGCTTTGTTTGTATTCCATCAGGCGGAATATCGCAATGTTGCATAAAATGAGTGAAGGTCTCAGATAATCCTTCAAGGGTTATCGTTATCTCATCTTCGAGAGTCAATTGGGCTCCAAACCCTTTCATCAGCTCGAATGTCTTGCTCAAGTAAGAACAATATTCCCCAACATTGTCAAACTTAGCCATGTCGGTTTCGTAGAGGAAATTGCACATTACTTTTAAAGTTGGTTCGGTTCTCAAACGCGTCAAGGATTGGATAGTGGATGGTAAATGGCTAACATTTAAAACAGACAACTATAAGCAGACAGGTTTAATATTAATACTTATAATTAACGAAATTTGGACTTTTTATCGAAAAAGTTCTCCCACTATTTTATCGAAACAATAACCCCTTCTAGTTTCGGGAAAAGTCTATTTCCTAGTAGGTCTTGACGTCCCAGCAGCAATTAGTTGCACCCACGACTCGTGGCCATACAATTAATTCCCTAGGTAGGTATACATATTACCAATTGTGTCTACTACACAACCTTCAAGCTATTTTGCCTCGTTTTTCGCATTTATCTAGCACTGCTACATCATAAATGTTACTACGCGTTAAGTCTAACCCATTAATCATGATAAGCAACGAGCCCGGTCATGAATTCTCCGTAACTAGTTATCGGTCGATTTTCACGTCCCGACTAGTCCCTACCCTTGTCAAGTTTTAAGAAAACTAGAATCAAGGAATTTCGTGCATTGCCCCTTTCTTCGACTCGGGTGCCAGACTCTGGATCACCTCTATCGATAAGTAAACAACATACACTAGTCCCTATTAATGGAAGGCTTGGATTTTATAAAACCTCATTTTATAATTTAACCCAATATGACTTAATATTTATTCGAGAGGGGAATTTTCGTTTTTGAAAGTTTGAAGAAACTCTCCTCGAGATCTCACCGCTTCAATTATGCTTTATCTTTTATTTACGATCTAGATTCTAGCGCGCAAATACACAAGCAATCATAAATCGACTAATAAATAAAAGCCATACAAGCCTAGCATGCATACTACCACAATATGTTTTCGATCGGGAGCCTCCTATGCGGGCCATCATCGAGCCAATGATGTTGGCCTAATTGGTCAATCTAAAGGGTTCTCAAAGAACCTATGCTATTACACAATGTACCACGCATACATGGCCTTCAATTCTTCTTGGGCTCCCACCTTGCTTGTAAATGGGCCTCTATCCTAAACTAGGAAAGCAGTAAAGCCCTATTCTATTACAAAGGCTCAAAGTGGCCCAAAAATAATAACAGGCTCGCAGGCCCAATAAAAACCATGCATTAAATTAAACCAATCACATCTAACCTAAGGTCAAGGCTCGGCGCGATCGAAAACCACGTAAACAGTTCACGTTGAGCAAAGAAACATGTAAACAACTTTTACTTTCTTCTATCTTAATTTTAAAACACCTTCTAAAATTAATTTCCTATGATTCTTGCTTTTTAGTCAATACTAATTATGACAAATAAATTCTCGGAAAAACAAAAACAACTTTTCTGCCTTAATTTCAGATTCTGATTTTTCAACTTTTGAAAATTGCAGTTCGGCCCCTATACTTTCAGAAATTGCACTTTTGACCCCAAAACTTTTGAAAAGTTACAAAATACCCCCAAAACAGTTTTCGGACAGAATGAGCAGAAAATTAAAATTTTGAAATCCAGAAAATTTTCGAATTTGCAAACAGACCCCTGAAGTTTCGGAAATTACAAAACAGTCCTCGAATTTTCGAAAATTGCAAAATGGTCCAAAGTTGCGTGCGATCAGATTTTCAGAAAACACCCAGATTTTTCAAAAATTTCCAGAAATAGAAAATTCAATTTTCAGCCCTAATTTTCATGTTTTGCGATTTTTGCATAAAAGCCCTGATTTTTCGAAAAACTATAAATTCGCCACAGATCTAAAAAAGCAGTTTTACCCAATCATAGATCCAGTCATAACAAGCAAGAATCAATCACTAGAACATAATTATCATGCGTTCTCATACATACAATCAAGCATATACAGTGAAAACACATTATGTTCAGGCCTTTTCGTATAAAAACGTATGGAGTTGGCTCTGATACCACTGTTGGGATATTTTGGCTAGGGCTCGATTGTCAATACAACAAAGTGCGGAATTTAAAATTTTTCGAGGTTCCTAATTGTCCCATAAAAAGATCTCCATAGTTATTTATACGAAAAGCTTGAATCAAACAATAACATAATTATCAAAGGGGGTTTTCGCAATTTACCTCACCACAGCTTGGTGGTGGTTACCTCCGGGCTTCTTTGTTCGATTCACAACGGAGTGATCCAAGTGTCTCACCTCCAGAATGTATCCACACCAATTGGATTGTAGCAACGTCTCCAAGTCACAGGCTAAGAACTAGATCTTGGAGATTGTCAAGAAAGGAATGGGCAGATCTATATCAGGATGTAGATCTGGATCTGGATGAGGAGAACAGAAGGAAGATGACCTCGAGCCACAGGACTTATATGGCCAGGTGGGATCGGCCATGGGCGGCGCGGCTAGGGTTGGATCTCCCTAGGGCGGCGGCTAGGGTTTGGCCGAGCAAGAGTTAGCCCGAACTTGGGGCTTGGGGCGATTTTTGGGGTTAGGCAATTTTCTTGTGTCTTGTGTTATGCCAAAAGTCTTAACCTTATGGAAGATGTATGATGATTGATATTTATAAGAGAAGAGTTCTTCTCTTATTAGATATCTCATCAAGATATGGCAAATCTTTTCCTTATCATAATAGGAAACAAGATTTGACCAAATCTCTTGTTTGTTACTTGATGACCAAGAAACAAACTCTTCCCTTCTTTATGCCTATCCTCAAAATCGCCCATCTTGCCTATTTCAAGCTTATCAAAAATCGCCCACTTTATGCTATAATTATCCAATCCGTAAATTGGTAATTATTTTATTCTTCCATCTCTATTAATTAACCACTTTAATTAATATTACAATTAATTAGATAATCCAATTAATTAATTAGTTAATTAGATAATCCCAATTAATAATCCTCGTCTTTTGAATTAATACCATAATTCAATAACTTTGATTTAACAACTTTAAATCACTTGTTTCCTTTTATGACTGTCACTGTCCAATTGTATTGTGTGTGACCCTCTGGGTTCACCATCAACTGGCAGCAGGCCCACGACTTTCGTGATTTAATTAACGAGCAATTAAATGCTCCGACCAATTAAACAACTTTTAATTGACCACTCCTAGAATTAATTTTCCTATTAATTTAGGAGTACCCACACTTCATGGTCGATGTCTAGCCACAAGCCCATGAAGCCCAATCAAAGGTGAATTGATTATTGTGAACCTCACCTCTTATAATTGCCATGTACATACGGTCCTTCTACGACTGATTTCCCGATCGAGACCTAGGGTGTGTGAATTGATCGGCACCTCTAATTATCTCGATAACTATACTTTCTAATTTTCCGACAATGATTTCAGTGTGACTGCCAAATTTGGAAAGTCCTTCCAAATGCATCACCGACTATGGCCATAGATTCCTCGAAATCAATTATCTAAGAAACGTATAGGAAATTCTCTCATCTTATCAAGATGAGGCGTTAGATCCTCTCTTAGTACTAACCACTCGCGTACACTTTTGCACGCACCCAACTTAGGCACTTGGTGGCCAGGCTACGTGACCAGTACCTAAATCTAAGTACGCACATCCATGTACCGAATTCGCCCTAGTACCTCAAGTCTAAGGACTAAATCGTACACTATTATAAGCCTTGAGAAACATCCCATCGCCGACATGCGTCATGCGCTTCCACAATGGGTTTCTCTGTTCGGGTCGTTCGATGCGTTCAATCCTCCATTGAATCACCTACTTATATGCACTGGACTCAAATTCCTTGCTCATGAAACTCTACAAATTCACTCCATGTGAATCATGCATACTTGTACAAGTCTTGGCGATTCCTACGATACCCCGTCTCGTTCGGAATCTATGACTTGGAACGGTTTTAAGATCACGACCTTTGAGACTGTTTCATGATTGCACTCAGTACTGAAGTGAATCGTCCCATAGTCTATTGTGACCTCAGGATTTCATCCAATCGCTTAGATAGGTTCGCGAGAGATGAAGTTGGCCATTGTTCAGTTTCACATACTATGAATGAACGGCGTATTAATTATAAACCATAAGAAAATAGTACTTCAACAAGCTAATTAATATTGGCTTGCTGGGCACTATTCCATCATCAACATCTCCCACTCGCACATGAGGGCTAAACTGAGTTTATAATTACTATAACAACATACTTATCAACTTCATACGGAGTGGATCGTGTGATCGGCGAGCGCAAGAGCATTAAGTATGTCATACACATGTTAGGGTATATAATAACTCTTATTCACAAAATACGAGGACATCAGAACTCGCTATACCCCAAACCCAATTTCACTAACCGAAGTATCTCTGATCCCTCAAATTAATAAAAGAGCATACTTCACTCCACCACTCATATGTATTCACAATCATGTCTCAAACTCTCAAGTTCGACATCTTGGCTGGCCAGCTTTGAATTCAAGTAGCGTGTGTTAGCTTCATAAAGTCTTCATTTCCTACCTGGATCTTTCGATCTTACTTCAGCAGCTTTCCTAGACACGGACCGCATCGCCATATGATTCATAACTATTAGTGACGTATTAAAGTAGTAACACATTGGTATGATCTCAAGAAACGGTCAAAAGTCATAAGGGTTGGAATAAATCTCTGGGCCTCACACAATGAGTGAGCAGGGATCATCCATCAAGATAATCTTAAAGCTCAAAGATTTCAAGTTCGAGAACTTTGATATCTCAACTTTTCAGATTAATAGTATTTTATTCATTTAGAATACTTCCATATCTAAATTTTGACTAAAGTAAGATACAGGTAAGAAACCATGTGCCTCTTTGAAAAATCAACCAATGCAAAAATTGGTCTAAATTATAGGAAGGTTCTAAGTCTTCCTTCCATTCGTTTAACGTATCTCACCCATGAGATAGGAGAACATCTTTAAGTATTTGAAACAAGTTATGGTTCAGGTGTAGTCCTTTCATTTGAATGGATCCAGTAGAACATAAATTGCTCCCACTCAAAAGAAGCAATTTCGGATAATCACTTCCAAGTGGTAAGCCAAATGAATAACTATCCCTTGAACCGGATTACACTAACACGTTCAAATACACAAAGTTCAGTTTATCTAGTAAATACATCTTTCGAAAGGTCGTATTTCTTGATTTAATAAGAATTTCACTTCCATCTCATTGTTCATTCAAGAACATAAACCATTAGACATTATATATCCTTCAAAGATATATTTTCTTTCGTAATCATGTTTCTAAACACATTAGAAATAAAGTTAAGACAAACTCAACTATTTGATCACATCGTCTAAGGTAGCTTAGGTCAAATCATCATCTGACCCTAGCTTTTAGATGTTGAAAATTACTATTATTGAAGGTTCACTATGCATTTAATGTCAACAAAGTTTCCACATGGAAATTCAAGGGGTTAACTTGAAATGCATTGAATCCCATCCTATCCAATAAATCGAGTTACTTCCCTTAACACAATTATACAAATAAGAGTGTTAGAAATAACTGATACTCATATGTTTCATTACATGGATCACGAAATGATCGTGTAGATATTCAGAACCTTAAGTTTATCGATACATTTGATTCTCTAGAATTTCAAAATCATTGAAGTGTTTTCATTTTACAAGAGATCAAAATAAAAATAATCAAGACCTGTAATATCCTTATAAAAGTAATGAAAGGACGGATTCATTCAACCCTCACTAATATTAAATCACTAGAATTGATCAAAATGGAAGTTTAACTTCAACGGCCTAACGAAATAGTTATGGTGTCTTGTTTCAATTGAAACAGTGCAAGGGGAAACCAATTTTCAAAAACAACTTGAAAAAGTCTTCTCATTGATTTAGTGTTTCCACTAGCCCAAATTAACCTAAACAAATATGCCTTCAACATATTTTGTGATGCATCATATGCAATTGAAACGTTTAGTCAAGAATGACACTTCAAACTATCGTTAAATGTCTAGAACATTTAAGTATCACTCATAATGATTCTAATCAAGTCAACGATGAATTCAAGTCTAAATTTAATTCAAGAACAAACTCAACTGTGAAGTTTAGTTCCCCGAAGGTACACAAATGTAACTTAATAAACTTGAGTGAGGGCGCAAAGACTTTTCAATTATTAGTTACCATAAACCTATAGTCTACAGATAAGGTTAGTAACGTGTTTTCGACAAAACATTAATTATAACAGTGTTATTGAGTGCTACCTTTTCAACTTCATCCATTGACAAGTGAAAGAACCAAGAATATGGTAAATCGAGAACTCATGGTCCCATGCCGTTTCAGATTATCAAAATCTGGCAGTCATTGTCCTTCCAATTAGAAATATCTTTAGTCTCGTTTATTTCATTGCCTCTATTAATCTAGTTTTATTTTTCTTAGAGCCTATGCCCCGTTAAAAATAGATTTTGTCACAAAGACTTCAGTTTTTGGTCTAGAAACACCAAATAACTTTTTAAGAAGTACAATGAAATACTTGTCATTTGAGAAAGTCGTTTTACAGATATGTAATTCGACATGACCTTTGAATGGTCATTAAAATGGAACGAGACTGAAATGAACATGAATTTAGTAACTCAAAAGAGAAGAATTATGACTTGACTTCTAATCATTCATTATGTTTGACTTTTAGTCTCATAAGTATCCAACAACTAGACAAAAGTATTCGTCCAAAAGTCCAACGTCTACCTTGTTAGTGTATTTCTATACTTCTCCATAAGGATAACGTTCTACGATGCTATAATTTCAAGACTCTAGCGGAATCATGTGAAAATGCATAAAGAAAGTCTATGATCTCTTTCTCAAGTAATAAGACCACAGTCTTTAATGACTTGATAGATGTTTTCTACAACATCACATATTCCTACTCAAATTCTAAATCAACATCGACAAAGTTTGCAGCTTTTTTAAGTGATTTTATAAGTAGCAAATTGAACTCGTTTTAAATCCCATCAGGTACAAAATCGAAAGGGTAGTATACATGGCCCAATCATCTCCCATATCCAAATGATCATTTTCACTAATTCAATCCCTTAGTATAAAATCTAGTAGTTCCAGGTGAGAATTACTTAAATTCTGCCAACCTAGGAACTCCCACTCGAGTACTAATTCAAAGTACTTACAAATATTTAATGTGCATCATGTTGCATCTTAACACGACTCAATAAAGTGCACTTAAGGAGATAAGTGTATATCAAACACGCATCGAAGTAATAACACATAAACGAAATCATGTGATCTAAGAAACACCTTAGAAGATTCTAATGTCAAAGCCTCAGGGGACAAAAGCTAACAAGACTTGTCTTACTTAAAAGAAGATTGAGAGAAAAACTCAAATTTTCATAAAAAGTTTTAAAGTGACCGAAAACTTTTAGGAGAGAGAGAAAAAAAAAATATTCAAAATATTTTTCCTTCAAATTGTTAGTTAGTAAGACCAATTTTAAATTTCAAAAAGAAAATTTATTACGTCGTTTTTAACAAATTAGGTAAACAACAGATTCATTCCATTAAGATGAAATTCAATCGTCCAGTTTTCTTCGGCTAAAAAAGAGCCCCTATTGCATCAACTTTAACGTTTCATATCCTTGACCATGAAACTCGAAAGTGTGTACAAACTTTTATTAGAATTACTAACGTTGTGCAACTTGCATAAATTGCAAAACAGGTTCCAATTCCTATTCAGATTGTCGCTCTCCAACTAGGTCCGGGATACGTCACATTCTCAAACTAAATTGAGTTAAATATTAGATCAAGCTCTTAAGCTAATCAAAATATCTTGACTCATGCTCACAAAAAAAAATTAATTGAAAAATAAATTTTTCAATTTAGAAAATAAAATTTATTAGAACGTCATAAATAAGTGTTGAAGTACTTCGTTTTGAAGTCAAACATTTGAAATTTTTTCAGAGTTTTCAGGAAAAAAAAAACAGAATTTTTCTTGATATAAAATGATTTTAAATCATTTTCTATATGCATTAGAAAATTGAAATTGGCTTAAAGTGTTTCCAAACACTCCCACTTGCTAGCCATTTCCTCAAAATATTTTTCTGAACCAACATAAAGTTTCAAAAATTTCCTTCAATGAAAACTCTGCTTTTTTTTTATTCTAGACCACGAGAGTTATTTCTTTCGATCGCCATTTTAAAACATTTTCCAAGCACCAAAAATTAAGAAAAATATTTTACATTCTGAAAATTTAATTTAAATTCACCAAACAATCAGAAATAAAATTTTGAACACAGAGAATATTTCGGGCCAAAAACGGACACTGGAATACGCTGCACTTGCATGACACTGCCATGCAGTACAATCGCTGATGTGACAGCTGACATATCATGCCATGTGGATATCCACATTGTGCAGAGCACACGTGTGGCGCCTAGCTGGCTGCCATGTGTGTGATGACTGGGCTGTTGACCAAATCAACACCTTCACGCGCTTACATGGCGCGTGCCGTCCTAACGACGTTTTCCTACGAAACGCTTCCGGCTACCCCAACGTTTTCGGGCTTTCTGATTTCTATAGTGAACTCCGTTTTTCATTTTGACCATCAGAAGTACTTGTTTGAAATACCAACCGCTGCGGAGAGTGGGTATGAACAAAATAAATGTTCATCTTCTTCAAATTCCCACCAACTTGAAGAAATACGACATGAACTTTGATTAGCAATATATCCTTCGTTATATGTCCGATTTAAATACTATATATCCTTCGTTATATGAATCATCTTATAATCCGCAACATATAATCCGCAGAAAATTAAACAAATTTCGAGAAAATAATAAACAAAAAATCATATCTCAATTTTTACATATCCAATGAGCATGATATTTTGCAGAGATGATAAAAAAAAAATGTAAGCATGCTATCTACAAATTTTTGGACCAAAATAATTTGCACATTTAAATCCACAAATAAAATGTCAAACAATTAAGGCATATATGGCAGAAACTTGAATTGAGCATATCTTTCTCATTTCTAATCCAAAATCAGATTTCCATACATGGTTTGAAAGATAGTTTCAAGAGGATTCTAATGGTATATAGCACGTCACATGAATCCAAGTATTGAACCGGGAATCCGCATTTAAAGTTTCAGCAAATAATTCAATCAATAATTTTAAGAACAAATTTCTCAACAAAAAATCTGAAAAAAATACGTATGCAATCACGAACATAAAATCCTGCTCCATAAAATTTTTCATACTATTCTAACGAGTGAATCACAAACTGCCATAATTTCAAATTTCATGAAATTACTAAAACTAAACATGCTTTCAAACACCATATAGCAAAGGAACTCAACAAACCTGGTTGTGATACCAATGTTGGGTTTTAAATCCAAATCAACCGTAAAATCACTTAATTGAATCGGATCGAATAATCACCGGTTGCTTGAAGTGGATTACCCGGAGAGAATTCTTAATTCGCCATTTGATATAACTGTGGTTGAATCACCGATGCTCTTATATTTTGGTGCTCCCGGTCAAGACGTAAATCACCTACGGAAATGAGCCACAAGTCACAATCCAAATTCCCTTTAATTATTGTTGATGATATGTGCATATATATATATATATAATATATTCTTTTTGGGAGAAAGAGGAGGAGAGAGATAAAAAAAAAAAAAAAAAAGAGGACGAGAGAGAGGTATATAACCTCCCGGTTTCGGTAGAGAGAATGAGAAAGTCCCCTTGAAACTTTTCTCTTATCATCTAAATTTTAGAAGTCCCTTGGGACTTCTCTGTATTTACAGAGAGGGGGAAGCCGATTGCTTCCCTTCTTTCCTTAATTGTGGGAGTTAATCTCCCACTAAGTGAGAGGTTAACTCCTCACTTGGGAGTGGTTAATTATTAAACTTGATCGGGTTTGGGTTAGCCCACATGGACGGATCCATCCGACTCAAGTCAACAAGAATAATAGGTTTCTGAAAGCCAATAAAACACAGTTATAGAGTAAGTTGAGTGTAAGATAAAAAGCAAAATTATTGATTTATTTGAATAGGATAGTGTACCTTGTTTAATTATGACATTAGTTCAACCACTTCTTTTGTAAATGTTCTTCCTGCTCCCGATGATCCTATTAAAACCGTTACGGGACTTAACTATCAGCCCCTTTAGAAGAACATTCATGGGTGTTAAGTAACTTCGAGGTGGAGCAAGAAAAAGAAAAGTAACACGAGAAAATATAGACTTTCTTCGATACCTTTGAGTCCACTAGCCAAATCTTCTTGCGAGTCTCTTTCAATGGAGCACCAATCTGCATACAGAGGAGGGACTACAAATATCACTCGTTGATTCGACATTTGCAAGAAGAGAATCGAAAGAAAAACGTTTTAAAGATACAAATTAGTATAATTCTTTGACCTGTTTCGATATTTCAAGAGCTTTGAGTTCTGCAATACCAGTGCCAGCCTGCAATCATAACATTTGGGAATGTAAATTTAAATGGAAAAACTATACTATCATTCAAATAAATCAATATATTAGAAAATTAAATTATAAGCTTTAACGAGTATATTCTATTACACCGGAAAAACAATACCTCTCCAGCTCCAAGGAATAAGAACGTTTGATCAGCCAAGGTTCCCCCTACTAAATTTAGTGCAGCCTTAAGCCCTGCAAGTACCACGGATGCTGTACCCTGATACAAAGAAGAAAGTACCACCATTAACAAAAATGATAAAAGCACTTAAATCAAATATAGCAGAGGAATGAAGTATGTAAATTTACCTGAATATCATCATCGAAAACAAGATGGGTAGATCCATACTTTGCAAGGAGATCAAAAGCATTGTGATTTGCAAAGTCTTCAAACTGTAATTTTTCACCGTAATTTTGCTTCACTGCAGACATAAACTCGTGCAGAAGCTCAGCATATTCCTAATCATTTAGATAAATCCAGTTTAAAACAAGAAGAAAAAATGACAGAAGTTAAGGTGCATTATTAGAATGTCATGCAAATTAACATATCATTTATCTGCCCCCGTGCTCTCCTTCTTCTGAGCCCAATATAAAATTCATCATTCAATAACTGCTCATTGTTCGTCCCCACGTCAATAGTCACAGGCAGGCACTGAAATGGATTTATTAAAAAAATGAAAATTATGAATGAAAAATAAATCATAACTTTCTCTAAGAAAATATACACAGTTATCTGTAAATCTTCATAATTTCGTCCATGAGTTAGAGAAAAACATCAAACATACAAATCAAGCACCAACTACAAAAATATCCCAGTACATACATAGTGACGCAGATCCATGGCATAGGATAGGATCTGAGCTAATAGACAATTTATAAAAATAGAACACACTGTGTATAAGAAAGACACGGGCCCCACTCAGCTTGTAGAGGAGGGACTACTGCCAAAACTTTGACCCCCACAGCATCTTATAAAATCGTAAGAAGGCAAATCCCAATACATTTTTTTTTATCATTGCACTAATTGACTAAATTGCCCTGATGAATAGTCTTATTTTATCAATGTTTTCTGACACGTGGCAGCTGTATTCCTTTCATTTCTCAATTTATCTTAGGTCTGGGACCAGAATTTGGTCAATGGTCCACATTGCCTAATTTGCTTTGGCATGCATTGTTTAAAAAAGGACTCGATCAGATTTTCCTACCAAAAAAAAAAGATTTTCTTCAAAAGAAGAAAAAACTAGTTCTATTTTAAGTTAATTCTTGAATTATTAATAAAAATATAGTACAGTGAAAAGTGAAGAGGGTTAGTAAACAAAGTGAGCAAGAACAAGAAACACTAGCTCCTTTTTATCCCCTTGCTTTCTCTTCTTTTTATGTGCCTAATATTCATTTATTTATACACATAATAAAAATAAAAAAATAAATACAATTCTAAATGAACTCCCTCCCTATCTCTCTCCCCTTTCTCTCTCCTAGTTGTGAATTGAATTTGAATTTATACGAAATTTATAGCACAGATTTACGACTTGTTCTTCCGATTATTCCTAAAAAAAAAAGATTTTAATAAACCAAGAATTTATAAAAGGGATCTTTTTTAATTTTTCTTCATAGGGCGAATCACACAGAAATGTATGATTTATAAAGTTTTTTGAAATGTGTTATTCGTTTAAAATAATTGATCATACTAAAATATGAAGGGAAAAAAAATGTTGAAATGGATTGGTTAGAAGAAAAAGGAAAAAGGAAAAAGGGTGGGTAGGGAGTATTGATATTGATATTGGTATAGATATATTACCTTGAATCAATAGAGTACTCAAAGAGTTAACCTTTGGTAGAAAAGACAATCAAAGCAACCTCAGCATCACACAGAACAGAGATCTCATTTGTCTTTTTCAGAAGACCAGACCTCCTCTTTGAGAACGTTACCTGTCTACGAATCTTGTTCTCGATCCGCTTCAGCTGAACTCTACCTCGCCCCATTATTTTATTAATTTTAATTCTTTTCTTTTTCTTGGTGTATATATATATATATATATATATACACACTAGCTATCAAATAGAAAATCCCAAGATATTCCTTTTATATATATGCTTCACAAGAAACCAAAACCAAAACCAAAACAAAACCAGAGAAATAGTATACTACTAAGACAGAATTAGGAGGTGGCGGAAATAAATGGTTTCATGTTCCTTAAATCATTTTCCATCCTATGTTAATTGTTCTTCCCCTCTCACGGCATTAATATATGTATATGGATCTAGCTATATAGGGGTGGGGTGGGGTGGGGTGGGGTGGGGAAAAATAAAGTGCATGCGCTGTCGAGTTGGGATTGGGGGGAGAGTGTTGTACTAATTAGTTAGTGTGTCTCGTTTCGGGCCACTGCTTTGTTTTCTGTACGAGGAGCTTAAGGGTACGTAGGGACCTGGGAGTAAATATCCACCTAAGTTTAAGTAAATATATCTTAAATTGAATCCATTATCAATATTTTTCTATTTATGAAACGTGGGGATGAGGGGGACATTCTTACTTAGACCTGGTCTAGGAGATTTTCCTAGACCTTGTGGTTGAAAATAACTCCACATCATCATTGTGAGAATACCACATCATCACAATTAATGATGTGGAGTATTTTTCAACCACAAGGTCTAGAAAAATCTCCTAGACCAGGTCTAAGTAAGAATTTTCCGGGATGAGGATGCATTGCTGACAAGGTGGTGTTTCAGCATCATCACCCTTACAATATTAATTAATTAAAATGCAATATTGTGAATGAGAAGAGTGTGACTTTTCCAGAATTTTTTTTATTTATTTTTTTCGTCATTTTTGTCTTGGTCGTTACTAAATTAAATGACATGCTTCAACCACGTACAAGAGGCACACGAGCTAAAATATTAAAACCAATTTTTGTGTATACACGCTTCTGCGTGGAGGATATTGCCCAGTATCAATGTATTAAATTAAGGACAATTAGGTTTCTAAATTCTATCTAATATCGATTATATTAATAAAACACATGAACATATTTGTAAAATAAAATATTAATTTGTAATTTATATGTTTTTGTATTTCAATATCACATATACTTAATTAAGCATTTATAAATTTAAATGTATTTACTCCAATTTAATTTGATAATTTTAAAATAATTAACCATTATGTTTATGCATTCAGATGAAAAATAACCATTATGTTTATATATTCGGACAGGGGAATGAATGATCAAAATGAAGATTGCTTTCCTTGATCGGCTTATTACGAACACTAATATGATAACATTAATTGAGCCAAGCAGAAGAGTTTAAGTTGTGAAATTTTGGCATCGCACGTTAATCTTTTTACATTTATTTTTTTACTGCTAAGACAAACCAATAAAAAATATAAAAGACCGGCAGCCTGCAGTATATTTATGCATTGCTGCAGGTTTTTGTAGATTTGTTTTTAATTTATTCTTCTTTACAATGGACACCCAAGAAGGAGGAAACGCATAAATCCAAACATTCTCATTAGCGGTTCTCAAATTAACATTCCCAATTAATTTATCTCTAACGTTCTCTAAAAATTAACCCTCATGTAAAGATGTGATGACCATATTGTGCAATGCACAGTCTTGTCCGAAGATGTTCATGGAATGTATTGAAACTCTAATATTATGTATAGATCTTATAATTTGTAATCGATTATTGTAAACATTGTTGATAAATAAAATATTTAGTCTTTTGTTTTTTTATTATTATTTTGTAGAAGCAATGGTAGAGAGTTATCAGAACGTTAGAGATAAATTAGTTGGGAATGTTAATTTGAGAATCGCTAATGGGAATGTTTGGGTTTATGCATTTCCTCATGCTTGGATGTCCACTGTAAAGAAGAATAAATTAAAAACAAATCTATAAAAACCTGCAGGCAATGCAAAAATACACTGGATGCCGCAAGTATATTCGAACCATGTCCAAAGTCTGACTTTGTGCCTTATTTATTGTCATTGCGAATCAAGGACGCACAAGTATTTGCGATCTTTTAAATGGGATGGAGCAATTTAGTTTATCTGAAGATTCCAGTGGAACTCTTCAAATCTAGTTTCTTGTGTGGAGGTTCGCTCATAGAATCATTTTGTTCGGCCTTTTGCTAATCAGAAAACAATAAAACTATTAACACATATTATCCTATAAAGAAGATCTAGAGAATATTTGAGAAATGATTAACAGAAGTTAAAAATAGATACCTTATCTTGTGTAGCCTCGAATATAGCATTAGAAAGGGTACGATAATTGTCTTCTTTAATAAGAGCCCACTTGCCATCCTTCAAAGCTTTATCATAAATTTTTGTACCCAAAATTTTCAATTCCACCCATACCAAACCAACTTTAGAAGAAATTATGATAGCTTTAAAGTTGAATGACAAATCTTGGATTATAATATACTTCAAATTCCACACACGCGAACTCATCTGTCGAATATAGATTATATACTTACTCAATCAACAATACAACTTTAATTTAAATAGAAAATATAATTGATGGGAGACAATTTATAGTAGCCATGGTAAAGATCCAACGACCATAATATTATGAGATAAATTGTGTAGATTGTATAACGGGAAACGTTCCCACCTTTTCAACTACTCATATTTATGGGGGCAATTTAAAATTAGATGCATAAAGTAAGATTGTTTATATGCTTCAACATTATCTGCACATGCATGTCTTGTAAAACGTACCGACAATAAATAAGCAAATAACGTTTTGTCTTATGACTGCTTATTTCATCTTCCCCAAATATCGTAAAAAATTCCACAGAATGTGCTGTCTTGTAAAACTTACTGCAATGTACCTTGTTGCTATTTTATTCTAAATAGTGATAGGTTAATATTATTCCGCAATAACATAATATTTGTTTTACTATATGCATATTTAAAACATCTTAATTTATCAGCAAATATATTAAAATATTTTTATATAGAACATTGTTGTTGTTGAAATCTGAATTAAATAGTAGTAAATAAATTAGTTTTTATAAAGTTAAATATTGGTACTTCAATTTAATTTTATTTTATTATTTTATTTTAAACAACTAAATAAATAACTTATATTTAATGACTTAATTTTCAATTAACAATATTATTTTATTAATTATCTCCTATTATTCATGAAAAATAATTAGTTAAAATATTAAATTCTTAAATATATTAACGTTTCAAATGAATAAAAAAATATTAAGTCCTGAGTTTGAATCCTCTTGCGGAGACTTTTTTTTTTCGAGCTCCTCATACCTAATTTGTCTAGCGTGATTTCATTCTCTAGTATGAATTGGTCGACGAACAATAGACAATTTTGGTCGATTAGGAGGATGACATATTATCTCTGTGAAAGATAAGTTTATTTCTCGGCAGTGAAACATACAAAGGAATGGTCCAACTTATGTATGTAAATCTAAATATCGATTATAATATGTACACTGCAATGACACATCCAGTTGTTCGAAATTAAAAATATCGATCTAAACATAGACTATTATCTGTACAATGTAATGATCAGGGAGAAATATTTTATATTTAATATATTTGTATTCGTGTTATTCCTTTCTCTTTCCTATGTTTCACGTTGTAATTTATTTGTTCTAATTATTTTCAGGATTTCGTATGAGCTCGTGTTCGTCTTCTGCTTCATTTTCTTCTATGCTTTTCAATAGGATAAATTCAATATTATTTTTCATGTAAGCTTTTAAGTAACCTTACTATATGTATGTAATTTTAAACTACACTCATAAATATGAGTAGTTTAAAAGGTGGGAACGTTTTCAGGTATACAATCTACACCATTTATCTCAAAATTTCCTGGTGGTTGGATCTTTACCATGGTTACTATAAATTGGCTCACTTCATTTATATTTTGTATTTAAATTAATAAATTAATATTGTATTATAGATTGAGCAAGAATATATAATATATATATACGACGGATGAGTTGGCATGCGTGGAATTTGGAGTATATTATAATCCAAGATTGTACATTCATGAGCAACGGAAGTGATATTGAACACGAAGTTCTTCTGGCTTATTGGCTTTCCAGATTTGTGTTTCCAATCGAAACAAAAGACACAATTGGTATAAATGTACTATTATGTCTTTTGTTTCGATTGGAAACACAAATCTAGAAAGCCAATAAGCCAGAAAAGCTTCGTGTTCGATATCACTTTCGCTGCTCGTGAATGTATTCATCCAAGCACTCTGGTCAGCTTTCTTTACTTTGTTTCAGTTCAATTTAAGCCGTGCAATAAGCAATTTCTCTACTATTTCTTCAAATAAAAGGTATTTATTTTTGGGTTGTTTTAATCATTTCCCAAAAATTTTATGGATCTTATTTCTAGGATAATAAGTGTTAATAGTTTTATTGTGATTTTCTGTGTAGCAAGAGTCCGAGCAAAAAAAGCATCAGAATTTGGAGTCAATTCTCTAGTTGAGTCAAAACATTGGCGAAAAAAAATTTATTAAAGTAAATTATCCGAGTATAAATATTATTAATTTGGTAAGTTTTCATCTGTTTAATCTACACCGTTTATCTTATTCTTTCCTGAGCGTTAGATCTTTACTAATGCTACTATAGAAGGACTCACTGGACATTCAAGTTTTTCAGCTATGCAACATTTCGAAATAAATATTTATATTTTTCAAAATGGAAATCCATCACAAAATTCGATGTATATTATATTCTTTAATAAAGTTATTTTTGTACGGGGAATATTTGTTTTTTTAAACATGGGTGACGATTACCAAGTCAAAATATATAATAAGTTATAATCTATTTAGCTTGGTGTGGGTATAACTGTAATATATTCTTAGCCACCATTTTTATTTGTTGATTATTGTCTATTTTATTTCATTTATGCCAGGGAATGATGTAATTTGAGAGAAAAAGCAAAAATAAACAAAAAGGAATATATTTAGTGATAGTCTAATTTTCTTATATGTGTGCTACATTTTGATTTAAATAGTTGCTGAAAATTTGTTTTAAACATCTTTAAATAATCCTCACATATATTAATATCGGTAAATAATTGTGCAGATTTTGTGTGTTTAAATTGCAGATAATTTAGTTAATTTTTTTTGGATTTTATTAAGGATGATAGTGAAATTAGTATATGAAACAGCTATTCTCAATTAAATATTGTTTTATATATCTAAACAATAATTTAAATATTTATTTATTTAATATAGAAATATTATTCTTTACAGCCATGGCATAATTTCAAAATCTCATTTAATCCTTCAATATATTCTTTTTCCTTCTTCCTCAATCTCTCATGCAGAAAACCATCCTCGTCTTCATTTTTTACCAGAATTTCAATCTCCAAATTATGTATTTCATCCAGTAGTTCATACACTGATTTGGCCTTATGTTGGAATACCTTCGTTTCTCTTTGTAATTGAAAACTCAGATTAATACAGTTTTTACCCATCCTGAAAAATTATATTTAATATTCCGAGGGATACAAACATACCTTCTCTTTTTCTTCCAACTCCAATAATTTTTTCTAACAATTTTCGTATTCCTTGATAGCAACTTTTAGTGCGTTGGATTTCTGCATGCATTATAAATTTATATAAATTTGTATAATTTTAACAGTGCTTATAAAAAAAAATTCTAACACCACCTTTTCTTTATCCTCGGCTTCAGTGAGAGACTCGAGCTCTTCTTTCTTCGTTTGTATGAGTAATTTAATATTTTCCATTCTTCTTATTAGGCATAGATTACAAACATGTTCATAAGAAATTTTGACTATTATCATTATATGAATTTAAAAAAAAAAAAAAACTTTAGATCGATTTTGCTTACCTGGAGAAAATGGAATAATTGCTTTAAAGCAATATAGGTATGAAAATGTAATGCTTGTATAAGTTGAATATATATAAATATATAAATTGATAAGACTCCTGAGCTTTTTCGGGAATTTGAAAAGCTCTTTCGGAAAGATGAATAGATACGACGTTTGAAGCTTTTATGGAAAGATGTATCATTATAGTTTGAATTTTTGGGAATAGTAATCGTTGTTAAGTTAAATCTTTCACAATTATGTTATATTCAGTAGATTTTCAAAGTTTGATTACAAATGTTAATTAGTCTATTTAGTAGTGACTAAGTATTTGAATATTTCTAAGTGTCGCATCATCCCTGCTGGTCAGCATTTCGTTTGAAGGTCGTCATTTCTTTATGCCTCTCCCGCTGTGTCGGTTTTTAGATATTTTTTTTTATTTGCGGTTGCATCTTACATATTGCTATGCCTAATTTATATTCCCTTTATTATTTGCGTATACATCATCTATTATATTCGTATTAACCTTTTGGAAAAAAGAAATTCTTATGCTTTATATTTTGATTTGATAGTATAATTGTATACCATTGTTGTATAAAAAAATTTATTAATAAAATATTATGTTTTTTTATATTTTTTTAGCTTATTATATATTAGCCATGGTAGTTTTATATGAAAGAAAAACTTAAATAGATTATGCAAATTTCTAGGTCGACCAAGGATATTTGTTAGATTATCATAAAGTAAAACACCTAAGTTGATTTGACAAGGTATGAAAATCATTGCAATCGAAACAAAATTGAAAAACAAAATAGGTGATAGTGGTGCATTGAAATAAACTATATATTTATCGTACGACATTACTGTCTGTGTTAGTCAAGTAAAGATATATAAGTTGATTAATATGTGAATAACAATTGTTGGAATTTATTTTATTTATACAACGCATTGAATATAACTTGAAGTCCTAAATTTAATTGATTTTTTAAGATGCTATTATAATTATGGGAGGTTGAAATGTTGAGCAAGATTTCATCTGTTTAATTTATATCGTTTATCTTAAATTTTCCTAAGCATTTCATCTATACTAATACGACTATAAAGGATTAACTGGACATTCAAGTATATTTTCTATGCAACATTTCAAAAAGAATATTTATATTCGTCAAATTGGAGACTGATTACCAAATTCTATGTATATCAATTCTTTATAAAGTTGTTTTTGTATGGGTAATATTTGTATCTTTAAAAATGGGGGAAGATTACTAAGTGAAATATATATAATAATTTGTAATCAATTTAGCCTGGTATCGGTAGAATCATTTAGCTTGGCATCGGTAGAATTGGATATATGTTGTTTTGATAGAATTACTTATAATTCATTGTTGTATATAAAATTTTGATTAATAAAATATTATGTTTTCTTATTTTTTTTAGCATAATTAATGACAAATAGCCTAGAAAATATTCACTATCATATTATTATGTTAATGCAATAATTGATAAAAATAAATATAATAAGCAAGCTACCTAAAAAAATATTTAAACATTTTAAGAGAGACTAAAGATGATAAAGGTTGGCATAAATTCAATATGTGTGAATGAAGGTACCCAATAAAAATAATTACATAAAATATAATATGAATAGCACTTATGAAACTGGCCTATACTTAAATCCGACCCTGAATATATTTTATTTTACATATATATAAAGGGAATGCTGAAATGAATAGTACCAGCCTACCAGGTCGTGGTGTCCTCCCTGCTTAGGTTGTAATTAATATTATGTCCCGCTTTTTTATTTTATTTTTCCACTTAATCCCAAAACGACGTCGTTTTGACAGCTTAAATTAAAAAAAAAAAAAAAAAAAAAAAAAAAAAAAAAAAAGAGAAGATTTCCTTTCTTCTTTCCGCGGCAACTCTCCTCCTCATTATTTTTGCCAGATATTTTTAGGGTATACACATACCCAATGCCAGCAAGCACCTTCCTGCTCTGATTTCGTCATCTCTTTTCCTTGCCCACGTGATTACTACCTTCCATGCATGTCAGTTGCTATCATTACATTCTTTGAATTTCAGAATTTTTTTTCAATGTGCCCTCTAAGACTTTTTCATCTGCTTTGGAAATTTGGGCAATATTTCTGTCTGCCTACAATTGCAATTGTTCCTTATTGTTCTGTGGAAAATTCTTGTATAGACCTGGTCTATGAGCTTTTCATAGACCTTGTGGTTGTAAATGAACCACATCGTACATTTTGATGATGTCATACTCTCAAAATGTATGATGTGGTTCATTTACAACCACTAGGTCTATGAAAAGCTTATAGACCAGGTATATGCAAGAATATCTCTTGTTCTGTCATATAGATTAATTCTACATTTTTTTTTCTGGAATTAGATACGGGAAATTTTTAAAAAAGGCCATATTTGAAAGTTTAATTTATAAAAATGTCATTAAAAATTTAATAATTTTATAAAGGCTATAAGATTAATTAATCAACTTAACTAACAAAAAACTCTAATAAGAAAATCCCAAAATTAAAATTTAACAAATATATCCCAAAATTTTAAAAATTCAAAATCAACCATCCCAAAATCAATTTAATTTCTCTCCCAAAATCAATCTCATTCAAAATCCTAAACCAATCCTCTCCCACAATTATTTATTTTCACACAAATTTCACTCAAATCAAGAAAGAAAAGGAAGAAGAATAACATAAAAGATAAGTGATAGTGACAATTTATGGTATAGGGGTATTTTAGTAATTTTCTAATTAATAAATTTGATAACAAATAATTATATCACTTGTCAAAATGACTGTTTTGCCCCTATTTAATTCATTGACATTTATGGGAGAAAACTCTTCACCTCCCAAATCCTCCTATAAATAGCACCTCATATTCCACATAAAAGGCAAGTGATTCTAGAGAGAAAGAAGTGAAAATTAAAGAGTTCTTAGCAAGTTCGTCCCGTGCAAATTAGCGTTCGTAAAGGGATCAAGAAGAGAAAAAATCTCGAAGAAGTCCCTTGATCATTTTTATCCAATATCATTTTGGCGCCGTCTGTGGGAAACTTTTGCTTGATTTGCACGTCGAGATGGCGAATGAGAATGAAGAGAACCAATGAAAAAACACAGAAGAGTCGAATGATCCACCTGGTGGAGGAGACGCATAACGCGATTCATTCACTGAATGAGACGCATAAGGCGATCCATCCGCTGAAGGAGGCGCATGACGTGATCCACCTGGTGGAGGAGACGCATAACGTGATTCATTCGCTGAAGGAGACGCATAAGGCGATCCATCCGCTGAAGGAGGCGCTGTTGGGATTCGGTAAGATAAACAGCCCTAGGCACATCGGAATATAAAATTTTAGGACCTCTTACGGAATCTTGCCAGGATTCTACTCTAGGTGTATATATATGAACATAAATAAAACGATAGTATAAGTTTGCACGTTATACCTATCTCCTTCCAAATCCTCGGCTAGCAAAACGAGCTCTGAATTCTTCTCCAGCAGAAATCGATCCAAGCTTCTCAGGAGCGCCCCACGTGTTGCGCCTCTACGGGTTGATACACCACAATTACACGAAAATAATAAATCTTGATCAGCTAGAACACAAGATATATTATGATCTAGGATATAGGAACGATTTTGGAACATGAATCGAAAACGAAAATTCTTCCAAGTGGAAGACAGGGTTCGGTCGATTATAGCTTGGGAGAGGGAGAGAAAATTTTGCTCTTGCTCAATTTTTGCTTATGGAGTTGTGTGAAAAATAACTACAAGAAGGCTACTTATAGTTATCTCCCTAACCTAGTCCTATTAGGACTAGGGCTCTTCTCTCCTACATGGGCCATGGCCCTCTTTAATTAGAAGACCAAGTCTTCTAATTAATTCATGGCCCAGTTAATTAATTTGACCAGGCTTTATTTAATCTCCCAATTAAATAGCCCAATTAATTAACTTAATCTCCCATTTAATTAAATCAGACTCTAAGTCTATTTAATTAAAATACTTTCTAATTAATTAAATCCAACTTAATTAATTAATCCACAAATTAAATTCCAATTTAATTTATGATCCTGATCCAATTCCAATTGGATCCCAATTTGTTCCAATTGGGTCGACCCAGTCGACCCACTCATAATAATCGACCCAGTCGATTACTCACCCAGTCGACCCAGTCGACTCGGTCGTTCTTATTTCCTTGCTTTCGCTTCATGTGTATTGTGTATGCCCCCGTAGGTTCACCACATAATTGGCCGTGGGTTATAATTAAATATTATTTAATTATTCGAGTAAGATTTACTCTAAATCAATCGAACACTCTGTCGATTGATCATTCCAAAATTAGCACCCCTGCCAATTTGGGAATTCTCCCACACTCCACGGTCGATGTCCAGCCACAAGCCCATGGAGCCCAATCACTGGTGAATTAATTCAGTGAACCTTTTATCATTTACAATTTCCATATACGCCATAATCTCTCCATCGATCAATCTCCCAGTCGAGACTTAAGGGTATGGTCTTTCATCGGTTTCCCTTTTCTTTTGTCTTGACCTTATGCATTCTGGTCTCGAAATAATTTTCTTTGACTTAACCTTTATGAGCTACTTACATAAAGCCGTCAGATACCTCGGCCGAGGATTTTACCAGAATTAATTTCTCACAGAAATCCATAGGAGAATTTCCCAACCTATCAAGTCGGGTCAATGGATCCTTTGTTGATGATATGAATCTGCATACGAGTTCCTCTATACCCAATATGAGTCCACAGAGACTTTCTGGCGATCTCCAGTCAGTCGGGACTCATATCAAAGCATAGACGTTCTCGCACCAGATAAACCCTATCACCTCAAGTATTTAGGGATCGTTCCTCGTATACTATTGTAAATTGGAATAACTTCAACCCCGATATGCGACTACCGCTTCCATGGTGAGTTATTTCCTAATTGGGGTATTCAGTGCGCTTGCCATCCCAGCAAGCCACCCACTTATGTGTATCGACTATCCCAGTCACGCTCGTGGACCCCAGCGTCCTCCAGTTCATCGGAGTATACACAACAGTGAGAGTCTAACCGAATCCAACGATGTCCTATCTCGATTGGATTCTACGACTCTTGAATATGTTCTAGATCACGGCCTTGGAGATCAGTCCACGGGTTGTCCCATAGCCCTGTGATCTAGGGACTTCTATCCTTATGCGTAGATAATTATTACATAAGATAAAGTTGACCATATATATATATAAATGCATTTATTAATCCAATCGAATGGTCCTTTCAATTAAATGCAGCCAAAACAGTTGGCTTGCAGGACACTATTCTATCAATCTCCCACTTGTACTAAAGCCAACTTTTCATACTTCTGATTCCCATCTTAGACAGATGTTTTCGGATGCCTTTGAGGCAATGGCTTAGACAGCGGGTCCGACGTATTATCCCATGAGGTGACACGTTCCATCTTTATGTCTCCTCTACCAATGATATAACATATCAAATGGTATCGTCTTAGTTCGTGCTTGGATTCTGATGAGATCTCGACTCCTTCGCTTGCGAGATAGCTCCATTATTATCACAGAAGATAGTAATGGCTCGACAATGCTAGGTATCACATCCAATTCCTGGATGAAGGTTTTCATCCAAACACCTTCCTTTGCTGCTTCACTCGCGGCAATGTATTCTGTCTCGGTGGTTGAATCTGCAGTAGTGTTTTGCTTGGAGCTCTTCCAGCTTACCGCACCACTATTGAGGCAGAACACGTATCCAGATGTCGACTTGAAGTCGTCTACATTACATTGGAAGCTAGAATCAGTATAGCCTTCCAAATTCAATTCTCTTCCACCGTATACCAAGAACAATTCCTTAGTCCTTCTCAGGTACTTCAGAATTGCCTTTACGGCTATCCAGTGCTGCTCACCTGGATCAGACTAGTAGCAACTTGTAACGCTTAGAGCGTACGCCACGTCTGGTCTAGTACACATCATACCATGCATTATGCTTCCTATCGCGGATGCATATGGTATTCGAGACATATTGCTTCTCTCTTCAGGCGTCTTTGGGGCCATAGACTTAGAGAGTGCAATCTCATGTCTCATTGGAAGCAATCCTCTCTTGGATTCTTCCATATTAAATCTTTTCAAGATTTTATCTATGTATTGGGATTGGGAGAGGCCCAGCAGTCCTTTTGATCTATTTCGGTAGATCCTTGTACCTAGTACAAAGGATGATTCTCCCAAATCCTTCATTGAGAATTGTGTAGATAACCATGCTTTAGTTTCGGACAACACTTTCACATTCCAATGAGAAGAATGTCATCAACGTAAAGCACCAAAAATTCAACTGTACTCCCACTGATCTTCTTGTACACGCAATTTTCGAACACGTTTTTGATGAATCCAAAAGTTTGGATTGTTTCATCAAAACGGATGTTCCAACCTCGGGAAGCTTGCTTCAGCCCATAAATGGACCTCTGGAGTTTGCACACCTTGTGCTCATCTCCTTTGGATGCATATCCTTTTGGTTGCTCCATGTAGATCTCCTTTTCAATGTCCCCATTGAGAAAGGCAGTCTTCACATCCATCTGCCATATCTCGTAGTTATACCACGCAGTTATGGCCAGCAAGATTCGAATGGATTTAGGCATTGCGACGGGCGAGAAGGTCTCCTCAAAGTCGATGCCTGGCCTTTGAGTGTATCCTTTTGCCACTAGTCGCGCCTTGTAGGTTATTACCTCTCCGTTCACTCCAAGCTTTCGCTTATAGATCCACTTGCAACCCACGGGAGCTACTCCCACTGGTGGATCTACCAAGGCCCAGACCTTGTTCGAGTGCACGGAGTCCAATTCGAATTCCATGGCTTTACGCCACTTTCCCGAGTCTATGCCTAGCATAGCCTCTTCGTAAGTCCTTGGGTCGGTTAGAGACTGTCTAGTCTCACGCAGCAGACCGTAGTACCTCTTGGGTTCTACGTTGTCTTTCTGACCTACGAAGTATCGGTGTACTCTCTGATGTACTTTCATGCTCTTGTTCTCCCACTGCCTGTGGTGATGGGTCGGCTTGATTGACCTCTTTGGCCTTTTCAGCTTCAGCGACCTCATCTAGTTCTACGTTGTGTTCCTTCTTGCCTAGCAAGAAATCCTTCTCCAAGAAGTATGCGTTCCTTGAGACAAACCTAGTTTATCTTGTAGGATCGTAGAACTTGTATCCTATAGAGTTTTCTGGATACCCCACGAATTGCATAAGATGGACTATACGTTCAGCTTATCTCCCACTAGCTTACTCACATAAGCGGGAGACCCCATATGCGCATGAATGCATATAAAGGTGCAATACCAAAACTCATATCACATGATTTTGGAACTGGCTTCATAGATACTTAGCTTAGTATCTTCGATTTTCTCGATCAAGTTTTTATTTGGTTTGAATAAGGAATTTCATGTAAGATTTCTTAATGGACATTTATATGTCCAGATTGCTTGACAACATACAACGTTTCAAGCAGGTCTTACATTTCGAGAATCTAATTCTCTATCAAATAATCAATGGCGTACTGCCAATGCATGTTTGATTTTTGAATCGATCCAAATCTCTTACATGCTTTCATTGATTAGGCTCTCTTCTTTTATTCCAAAAGTAATTTGGAATTGTACATCACAACGTAATTTTACCCATGAGGGTTCTAGAGACGCCTTATCTCCCACTAATGTTTTAGTGTTTCTACACACTTACAAATGGATTAAATCCATTGCAATTGTTTATGCCTCTTGGTTGCCTAGCAACCAACTACTAAATCTAATTTCCATTAAGCAAGATTCGAAAGTCGGTTACTATGTACAGCATCCCAGTCAAGCTCGACCCAGTCGAGCTCAGTCTTTGAATCTTTTAACTTGGAAATATGTTTTAGTATTCGTGTATCGCCTTTCGGTTTTTACAACGATTCAAGTGTGTGAAATCTTGATTATTTATATTTTATTGACTATGCATATTTTATTTAGTCGTTTTATGAGTATCCATACTCATTTGCTTATGTACACCTTTTGCGTATAAATCTCATAGCGCAATCAGTTCCAACCATTATGGAACTATCACATCCCTTAAGACAAGGGATGGTATAAGCAAATTCCAATGATCTAAATAATTCATGGCTTTAGATGCATTTGAATGCATCAATGAGTGCTTCATCGGGCATCCAACACCCTTATGCATTACTTTAACCATAAGGTTAAGTTCAATAAAATTCAATCATCCCTTATGGGATGAATATGTTCAATTCCCTCTTTCCCTTGATCTTAATCCATGGAAGAACCATTTTGATTGACTTTACAACTTATCATCCTTACTGAAAAACCTCCAAGGTTATTTCCCTTCAGAGAGGATTCATTCCTCTTCTTCCATCTCTCGAGCCTTTTGAGGCTTTTTCACAAGATGTTACTTCCCATTTATGGGAGACTTCATGTTTGCCTTCAAGAAAATTTGGGCTTGAGAACCATCCTCAACCCTCTGGTGAAACTTATCACCTTTCTTATTTGAAGAGTAACTTCGAAAGAGGCAGCTTGGTGAAACCTATCACCATTCCAGTCGAAGTGTAACTTCGAAAGGAAAAACAATGAAATCTTTGTAAGGAGATTAGTCCTTGCTTGGACTCGAGAATAATTTCTCAAGTCAAAATTCCTTTGGGTTCAGTCAATTTATTTGATTCAAGTATGATGGTAAATATTCATGGATACATAACTTATGAAAAACTATCATAAACATGACGATAAATACGCGGCAGATTAATATCAATGCATAATTTACAAACATGGTTTTCATTTGTAAATTACTCCCACTATTTTTATCGAATACTTATGCCCCCACATAAGGTTCGGGAAATAAAAATTTCCTAATGGGCTCAAGGCCCAAATGCAATCGCTCAGTACCCACGACTCGTTGGCCATACTAATCGATCCACTTGGTGGGTGATCACGTCGCCGGTTAACCATCCCAGCTAACCCTTGAGTTCATTCAGCCTCGGTTTTCGTTATGGACCCACGACTCGTGAGACATCCATACTTACTTGCGTTAAATCATGTCCAATACTCGTGAAGAGAAATAGTTCAATCCTAGACACCCCACGACTCGTGAGACAGCGCCTAGAACCTTGCTATCCCCTTCCTTGGCACTAAACTGTGCATCGAGGCAATAGACATACCATCTTCCTATAACTCGACCCACGACTCGTGAGACATCGAGATATATTCGTACGATATGCCTAAGACCTAGTAATTGGATAGGCTCGGACCATAAACACCATTCTATGCGCCCGTTTTACGATTTAATATTATAATTGAATTTTTAGGTTCAATTGGAGGTTTTATGAAATGTTCAAGTGCGAGGTCTCATCAGATTATAAATTATCTTGTTTACGTTTTTCTATCCTAAGCATGCATCTCATACACCAAAGAATAATTACGAAAAAGTAAACATTCATCACCTAGCATTGCATATACGATTGATCGATTGCCCATCCTATGCGATCCATCACGAGCCACATGATGGACCAATTGGTCAGTCTAGGGTGGAAATTAAATGTCCTAACTATTACAATTTTCAAACCCATACATCATGGGCCTTCTTGTAATATCCACCTTGATTGGGCCTCCATGTAATGAATTGGGCCTCCATGTCCTCCAAGGTAATGGGCCTCCATGCGGATCTCCAAGTCTTCATGAGGTCTTCTCGGCTCCAAGCCTAATCTAAGCCTAGCTTATAAAAATAAAGGCCCTATTCTATTACATTTGTTTGCGCAAGCAAGGGCACCAATCAGGCCCATTTAATTACAACCCATAAAATAAATAAACCAAAACTACACAGGGCTTAAGGGCAAAATCGACCAATCCACATATTCACTCAAGAACATGCATAAATTCACATAAGGGCAAAAATGTAAATTTACCGGCTTCATTAATGTTAATTCGCAAAAATTCATCAAAGTTAATTAATTTTGAATTAACAATTAACCTCTAAGATTAATTAGCTCTTACTTGAGCTCTAAGTAATCTACAAACTTATCTTGATTTAAATTGGTTAATTAAGGTAATCTAAATCTCTAAGATTCTTACCTTATCCAAAACTCTAAGTTTCCCAATTTTACAAATCTCCAAGATTCTCAAGATAATCCTATTTTGATTCGATTAGTTAACTAAGGTAGTGTCCAAATCCTCCAAGATTTATACCTTATCCAAAACTCCAAGTTTCCTAATTTAATACGATCTCTAAGATCTTTAATCTTGGTAACTTACTAGAAGAGATTAATTTTAATTAAATCTCTTATCACAATTGAAACTCTAAGTTTCCTTGTTTAATAAGATCTCTAAGATCTTTTAATCTTGGTAATTAACTAGAAGACATTAATTCTAATTAAATGTCTTATCACAAATGAAACTCTAAGTTTCCTTGTTAACTAGATCTCTAAGATCAATCCAAGATTCACCAAGATTCCATAACAACCAAAATTCTGCCACGAAAAATTTTGAATCAACATATCATGGCCGTAGAAGGTTTGGCTTCAAGTTGCAATTTACAAAGTCAAATTGCAATACATGATATTTGATTCAACATTTACGTAACATATGCCAAATTAATAAAACATGCTTGTCATGACACACAAGGTCACGTGAACAAAGAAAAAAAATTTTGTGCCGAGCACTAATTTTATTTTCCTTTTGCTTTGTTTTAATTTTTGTTTGATTACTTGTTGATTTAATTAGAAACAAATCCAGTTCAATTAAATCCCAATCCAAAATAAAAATTAACATGATAAAATTTTCGAATCAAAATTTTTTTACATTAACTCTAAGTTAACAGATCTATGTTCTAAAACATATACAGTTAAAGAACTAACCACACATAAATCAAACATATGATTTATAAAAACACAGAATTTGCAAATTCATATATATACAAAGCCTAGAGTTGGCTCTGATACCACTGTTGGGATTCGGTAAGATAAACAGCCCTAGGCACATCGGAATATAAAATTTTAGGACCTCTTACGGAATCTTGCCAGGATTCTACTCTAGGTGTATATATATGAACATAAATAAAACGATAGTATAAGTTTGCACGTTATACCTATCTCCTTCCAAATCCTCGGCTAGCAAAACGAGCTCTGAATTCTTCTCCAGCAGAAATCGATCCAAGCTTCTCAGGAGCGCCCCACGTGTTGCGCCTCTACGGGTTGATACACCACAATTACACGAAAATAATAAATCTTGATCAGCTAGAACACAAGATATATTATGATCTAGGATATAGGAACGATTTTGGAACATGAATCGAAAACGAAAATTCTTCCAAGTGGAAGACAGGGTTCGGTCGATTATAGCTTGGGAGAGGGAGAGAAAATTTTGCTCTTGCTCAATTTTTGCTTATGGAGTTGTGTGAAAAATAACTACAAGAAGGCTACTTATAGTTATCTCCCTAACCTAGTCCTATTAGGACTAGGGCTCTTCTCTCCTACATGGGCCATGGCCCTCTTTAATTAGAAGACCAAGTCTTCTAATTAATTCATGGCCCAGTTAATTAATTTGACCAGGCTTTATTTAATCTCCCAATTAAATAGCCCAATTAATTAACTTAATCTCCCATTTAATTAAATCAGACTCTAAGTCTATTTAATTAAAATACTTTCTAATTAATTAAATCCAACTTAATTAATTAATCCACAAATTAAATTCCAATTTAATTTATGATCCTGATCCAATTCCAATTGGATCCCAATTTGTTCCAATTGGGTCGACCCAGTCGACCCACTCATAATAATCGACCCAGTCGATTACTCACCCAGTCAACCCAGTCGACTCGGTCGTTCTTATTTCCTTGCTTTCGCTTCATGTGTATTGTGTATGCCCCCGTAGGTTCACCACATAATTGGCCGTGGGTTATAATTAAATATTATTTAATTATTCGAGTAAGATTTACTCTAAATCAATCGAACACTCTGTCGATTGATCATTCCAAAATTAGCACCCCTGCCAATTTGGGAATTCTCCCACACTCCACGGTCGATGTCCAGCCACAAGCCCATGGAGCCCAATCACTGGTGAATTAATTCAGTGAACCTTTTATCATTTACAATTTCCATATACGCCATAATCTCTCCATCGATCAATCTCCCAGTCGAGACTTAAGGGTATGGTCTTTCATCGGTTTCCCTTTTCTTTTGTCTTGACCTTATGCATTCTGGTCTCGAAATAATTTTCTTTGACTTAACCTTTATGAGCTACTTACATAAAGCCGTCAGATACCTCGGCCGAGGATTTTACCAGAATTAATTTCTCACAGAAATCCATAGGAGAATTTCCCAACCTATCAAGTCGGGTCAATGGATCCTTTGTTGATGATATGAATCTGCATACGAGTTCCTCTATACCCAATATGAGTCCACAGAGACTTTCTGGCGATCTCCAGTCAGTCGGGACTCATATCAAAGCATAGACGTTCTCGCACCAGATAAACCCTATCACCTCAAGTATTTAGGGATCGTTCCTCGTATACTATTGTAAATTGGAATAACTTCAACCCCGATATGCGACTACCGCTTCCATGGTGAGTTATTTCCTAATTGGGGTATTCAGTGCGCTTGCCATCCCAGCAAGCCACCCACTTATGTGTATCGACTATCCCAGTCACGCTCGTGGACCCCAGCGTCCTCCAGTTCATCGGAGTATACACAACAGTGAGAGTCTAACCGAATCCAACGATGTCCTATCTCGATTGGATTCTACGACTCTTGAATATGTTCTAGATCACGGCCTTGGAGATCAGTCCACGGGTTGTCCCATAGCCCTGTGATCTAGGGACTTCTATCCTTATGCGTAGATAATTATTACATAAGATAAAGTTGACCATATATATATATAAATGCATTTATTAATCCAATCGAATGGTCCTTTCAATTAAATGCAGCCAAAACAGTTGGCTTGCAGGACACTATTCTATCAGGCGCATGACGTGATCCACCTGGTGGAGGAGACGCATAAGGCAATTCATTCGCTGAAGGAGACGCATAAGGCGATTCATTCGCTCAAGGAGACACATAAGACGATCCATCCGCTGAAGGGGCGCATGACGCGATCCACCTGGTAGAGGAGTCGCATAAAGCGATTCATTCGCTGAAGGAGGCGCATAAGGCGATCCATTCGCTGAAGGAGGCGCATAGGGCGATCCATTCGCTTAAAGAGGTTCATGACACTATCCACATGGTGGAGGAGATGCCTAAGGCTATCCATCCGCTGAAGGAGGCACATAAGGCGATCCGTCGCTTGAAGGAGGCACATGACGCGGCCTAGTGGAGGAGGCGCACAATGCGATCCACCTAGTTGAAGAAGCGCAATTGTCGATCCAACTGCAAGAGGCACATGAGCGCACTAACTCAAATGCCTTACCCTGAAGCACTACCACATGCGCCACCCCTAGCATCTACCATACAAATAGCCCAAGAAATGCTTGATAAAATGGCAGCAACAGTTGTAGCAAGTGCGGTTGCACGATACATGGCTAAGAAATAATGAATGCTCGATCCACTACGGTCCTTGCTCGAAGTCCCAGGCACATCCTCAATGCCCGATAAAGATGAGCAGAGGCGACAAGAGGAACCGAATGCATGGCAAACTTTAAATAAGAAAGCCACTAATGAAGCCCCAGGAGCGGAGGAGACGCTATGGAAAGAGAGAAAGCTCTTCTCGAAGTACAGGAAAAAAATAGTGGAGGAAAAAACGACATGCACAAAGAATAAGAGGAAATAAGAGAGCAACTACGTACCTCTCATGATACCATTGAAGAGAGGTTCATTCGCCCCTACAGTATGGGCGAGCTCGAGGGCACAAAACTGAATATTGCTACCATTTGAAATATGAGATAGATAGGCTGATTTGTGAGAAGAAGAAAGAAGGTTGCTCCTGGAAAAAATTCATCCCAGAGAAGAAATTCGTCCGTAGTGAGAACTGGTGGACAAAGACCAAATGGAAATAGCACATACTGGCCAGACAAGACGATATCTTTTCAAATGTCGGCACAATCAACGTAATATAAGGAGGGACAGTTGGAGGAGACTCGACTAATATAAGAAAGCTCTCGTCAGAAAGAACATTTCTGGGATCTTCACTATATGCCAAACACCATATTCACCAAGCGGAGGAATATAACCAGACTATCACTGCTGATGATGATGATTACGGGATGTTATGCTAACATTTTGAAGAATAGAAGAAAGCTAAGTTTGGACCGAACTATACCACTGAGAACGAGCCAACTGAACAAATGATGAGCGATGTTCCTGATGAAAAGGAAGATGAGATCGAAAGCAAACAAACAAAGCTGGAGAGTCTACGGATAAAAGCAATGCAAGAACTAGAGAAATCATGTAGCATTGTTGCTAGGCTTCAACTATAATATTTCAAAGTTTTCATCACCATGTACCGATCAATAAAAGTTCAATAGTAACAACTGAAGGATTTTCATTTTTCGCGCGAGGATACATGTTTTAATTCCTTAAGATGACTCTGTCTATCTCCAAATGAGGAAATAAAAATAAAAAATTCTCAAGGCTTAAAGCAAAATCCTCGCCTTAGAATAAGTGTAGCTCTTTAATAGCATTATGTATATGTGTGTGTGTGTATATATATATATATGGCTAGCGGAAAAATCCTCGCCTCAGAGTCAAAATAACTCTTTAAAGGCATCAATGGATATATCGCACCTCCAACGAGAAAAATAAAATAAAAATTTCTCAAGGCTAAAGGAAATATCCTCGCCAAGTCAATGCAGCTCTTTAAGAGCATTATGCCTCCAAAATGAGACAAATAAAATACAAAACCTCAAAAAGTGACATGATCACACTTAGACAATAAATTACTTGAAATCTCCAAATCCAAATTACTTGAATCTCGCATCACCAACAATAAAATCGCATCCGAAACAAGCAATACGTGATCGATCAAAGTGAAGAATGCCTGAACAAGGCATAAGAGCACGATCAAGGCACAAATGCCGGCTAAGGCACATGCCCGATCGGTGCAAAACCACGGCCGAGGTACAAACCCGACCGAGGCATAAAGGTCTGCCAAGGCAGAAACTCGGCCGAGGCATAAAGACCAGTCGAGGCACAATGGCCTAGCCGGGGCATAAACCCGACAGAGACTCATGCTCGGCCGAGGTATAAACTCGGACTAAGCTCAAATACCAGGTCGAGGCATAAAGACCTACTGAGGTGCACCAGTAGCGCGATCGAAGCACAATGACATCGGCCGACTCGTCCACGGTGAGACCTTCATCGAAAAAATCGAACTAAATTTTGACAACAGCTCCTACGCATTCTTGCCGAAACTGGGGGGCATCCTATCACCATAGCCTTGGACGAGGCCGAGAAATAGAAACACTAAAAAGAAAAAAAAAACTGACTACTTTGAGATAATGATACTTCAATCACACATGTCCTAGAAGTGAAAAAAAAAATTTACTTCTTCGAGACGAAGGTTCTTCAATCATAAATTTTTGGGATAATGATCATTGAATCACTCCATGTCCTGGAATCGAGAAATCCATGGAACAACGTGCACTCCTGAGGAACACAAACATTTAAGATCGAAAAATCTTCGTTGTGATAATCATTACAATTACACATGCCTTAAAAAATATTATAACTGAAGAATCGAACCTCAAATTCACTCCCAAGTACAAAGACTTGACAGAGGCGCGGGCAATTCGCGATGACGAATGGCGTGAAAAGCCCTCAAACGGCATGGCCAAAGAGTGGCAACCTTGAGTGACGCAGATGAGGCTCAATGACCTCGAACCGTGCGGGTGAGGCGTGATGACCTCGACCGACACGGACGAGGCTCAACAACCCCGACCCTCCTAACGGATGAGATACCTTAACTGTAAAGAAGAGAAAAATCTAAACCTAGCCCAAACATATTTTTAATAATCTCACTTGTAAAGTTTACCAATTCATTTTCCTACGTACATATTCAAATAACATATAAATTAAATATAGTAAAATCAATGGGGCAAAATGTCTTTCTTCATTTTTGCATGCAAAGTCAACCATGTGTACGTATAATAGCCTACATATATAATCCATAAAATTGATTAAAGTAATGCATGGTGATTAGTGCAATGCATGACCTCGGCCGGCCATAACTTCGGTGCCGAGGCATGATGACTCGGCCGACCACAACACCATCAATCAAATTGAAGTGGTGTGCCGAGGCTCAAGACTCGGTCGGGATTACTTGATTAAAAAAAAAAGGGAAAAGAAAAGATTGATGTATTTTTCTTATTATTTTATAAATTTATATCTTCTAACTAGAGAACATATTCTTGTTTGAGATACATATATACATAATATATATTTATGCATATATGCGTATATATATTTTAAATTCCGCAACTGAATATCTCAAAACATTCATTTACGGAACTGGGGGACATCATGATAGTGACAATTTATGGTATAGGGGTATTTTAGTAATTTTCTAATTAATAATTTTGATAATAAATAATTATATCACTTGTCAAAATGACTGTTTTGCCCCTATTTAATTCATTGACATTTATGGGAGAAAACTCTTCACCTCTCTTTTGCCCCTATTTAATTCATTGACATTTATGGGAGAAAACTCTTCACCTCCCAAATCCTCCTATAAATAGCACCTCATATTCCACATAAAAGACAAGTGATTCTAGAGAGAAAGAAGTAAAAATTAAAGAGTTCTTAGCAAGTTCGTCCCGTGCAAATTAGCGTTCGTAAAGGGATCAAGAAGAGAAAAAATCTCGAAGAAGTCCCTTGATCATTTTTATCCAACATCAGTAAGCATTAGCAAGTTACTTGAATTTTTTATGTATTATTGAGTGATTTAGTTCGAAAAATGTAGATATTTTTCGAGCTAAAAGTTTCGCGTTTTTTGGCATTTGGCGTTTAACTGATATATATATAAATTTTAATTTATGATTTATTTATGTAGCATGTGTTTTCATTTTCAGAGATTTGAGAAGAATTTATGTTATTTTATGATATGTTAAAATAGGAAATATGTAAATATGTAAATTTGAGGTTATAAGTGACATTTTCCCTAATTCATATTCATCCGGATTAACTAATCTAACCATGTTTGGGTGAATTATAATCTAATACCGGGTCGTAACGATTTAATCCATTTGACCCGGTATTAAAGCAATGTCACCAAACATTGTATTAGCCCGTATTAATTCATATAATATGATCTAATATTCCCTATTAGGCCATCTCCAACCCGTAGGGCTATTTACAGCCGTGGGGTGTCAATTTCCACCCGGGGAATCTGCACCCCCCTCCCGATCATCTCCAACCGGTAGGGCTATCTCATCCAATTAATTAAAAAAAAAGCATTCCCCACTCTCACCTATATAATAATAATAATAATAATAATAATAATAATAATAATAATAATAATAATAATAATAATAATAATAGTAGTAGTAGTACCAATAATAATAATAATAATAATAATAATAATAATAATAATAATAGTAGTAGTAGTACCAATAATAATAATAATAATAATAATAATAATAACAATAACAATAATAATTTTAAAAATAAGTAATACTAATTTAAATATGAAAATGCATAATAAAATTTTATTTATCTATATAAGTTGTTATTTGTATCCACCTATGTGTACAAGTATTTGGAGTAATTTAATGCAAAATTGTATTTCTACATTTTGTCTTAATTATACATTGAACATTAATGCTATATTAGAGTTTAAATAAAATTAAAATATTTCAAATCAAATTTTAAATGTGGCTAAATAAATTATTGTTTCATAGACAAATATATATAATTTTAAAATTAATAATGGATAAGAATTTTTTTAATTTTACTTTCATATTGCAATTTTTATATCTAATAATGTTACATCTTTAATTTAAATTAAATTATTATTAAACCTACAACAATTTTTATAATTAAATTTAACTTTTATTTTTAGTTAATTAAAATAAGTAAGGTATTTTTAAAATTTGTAGTTAATTTTTAAAATATTTTTAACTATTTTTATTATTAATTTATTTATTAATATTAATTTAAAAATTTAATAAAAAAATAAAAGAGATCCATCAGGTGGCGCCAAGTGGCGCCACCTGATGGCCTGTCTGCTGGGCGGTCCAGATGGACCTGATTAATCGCCCAGCCCATGCACCTGGGCGGCCTCTCCAACCCGGAATGGGCGGGCTGGCCCAAATCGATCCACCCCCAGCCCGGGTTGGAGATGGCCTTAGGTCCTATCAAACGGCCCCTAATAGTATTGTAAGACCAGCCACGCACATTTGATTTCATCATTGGTATTTAATATTAAGCATTTTGTTTAAATTATATTATTATATTTTTTTATCTGTAACTTTTGCAGCAAATTATTATGTAACTTAGCCCAAGTTATTTACTACTCCCTTCGTCCCAATTATTTTGCTCCCTTGGTACAGTTGACCAGTCAACTGGACTAAATTTGTAAATTTTTTAATAAATAATTTAATCAATATATTTCAATAATAAGTTGAAAATATCTTATGACATCATATATATTAATATTTAAAAGGTTTAATATACCACAAATTTGAATAATTTAATATGATAAGTCACTTAAAAGATTAAAAAGTTTGACCGAGTATTGTAGCAAATGTAGCAAAATAAATGAGACAGAGGGAGTATTAAGTACTTTTAAAGGTATTTCAAACATTTTAATATATATATATATATATATAAAAGTTAATTATGTAAGATTATCATATTATTATACTAGAATTAGTCGGTGCTGGTGGAAATATTTCTTGATTTTCTGATCAATGTGGGAATTTTCTGTGAACAGAGAGCCGAAGAGATGGGAAAAACAGAGACTCGTCTTTCTTTTTTTAATTTTAAATTATTGATTTATGATGAAAGTAATTAATTATATTAAGGGGGGTATGGAGGGTTTATAAAGTGAATTAATAACCAAAATAATTATACATACAGATTGAGTTTTGCTCTGCTCCTACTTTTGGTGGGAAAACGTAACCAACTCAACAACTTTATCAAAAAGTCTTTCTCTTGATTGTTTCTGTTACATTTACGTAGGGCTGTCAATGGTCAGATTCAAGTCGGATCAGGTTGATCCGGATTCGGTTTCATTTATATCGGATTGATTCGGGTCGAATTTAGATTTAAATTTTCGAGTCCATCAGATCTTAGCCAAAATTTGTTGGATATTTTTTGGATTTAGTAAAATCTTCATTTCAAAATTTACACCAGTATTTTTTTCTAAAATAAATTCGATAACTTTACGATTTTATTTAATTTAGCTCACATGTTTAAACTATTTTAACTATTATTCATATTTTTTGATGAAAACATGCACAAAAATGTAATTATTAACTATTATCATATTAACATAATAGTAAAATATTATTAATGTTAGTTATTTTAATAAAATATTATGTATATATAGATATAGTTTTTTTATTAATTATCAGATACGGATCTCTAACGGATTGGATCGGTCTAAGTTGATGTATTCCGAATTTCAAATCTTTATTGTGACGCACCGCTTCCCAGGGTTGGGTCCCACATGGCCCATCCTCGAGTTTGGGATCGCCCGGCGCGGGATTACCCATCAGAGTTGCTGAATTTTTTTTTTTAAAACATGATGACATGAAAGCATAAATATAGCATGCGATAAATCCGAATTAAAAATTTAAAAGGCCCACTAGCTCCGTTATATACGGAGAAATGGCAAATATACGGTCATACGGGTAACCCCGCAACCCTACGGAAAACATAAACACAATATTCAAAATACATCGTTCAACCTTATATCAAGGTGACAACAAAAGTAACAAAGTAACGAAGGCAAAAGAGACAAAAGGGAATAATCCCTCAATGACCGACTGGATCCCGGAAACTGACTCAACCATCATAACCCGAGACTCTTGCGTCTGAAAAGATTGATAAAAGGAACGCGTAAGTTGATCGTCCAACTTAGTGAGGCTGTGGTGCACTGTGCGTGTGACACATGGATGCAACATAATATATACCGTGAGCATATAAATGAATTAAGCATATATCACATACATAAAATCAAAGCATTGATAGAATAGTGTCCTGCAAGCCAACTGTTTTGGCTGCATTTTGAAAGGACCATTCGATTGGATTAATAAATGCATTTATATATATGGTCAACTCTATCTTATGTAATAATTATCTACGCATAAGGATAGAAGTCCTTAGATCACAGGGCTATGGGACAACCCGTGGACTGATCTCCAAGGCCGTGATCTAGAATATATTCAAGAGTCGTAGAATCCAATAGAGATAGGACATCATTGGATTCGGTTAGACTCTCACTATTGTGTATACTCCGATGAACTGGAGAACGCTGGGGTCCACGAGCGTGACTGGGATAGTCGATACACATAAGTGGGTGGCTTGCTGGGATGGCAAGTGCACTGAATACCCCAATTAGGAAATAACTCACCATGGAAGCGGTAGTCGCATATCGGGGTTGAAGTTATTCCAATTTACAATAGTATACGAGGAACGATCCCTAACTACTTGAGATGATAGGGTTTATCTGGTGCGAGAACGTCTATGCTTTGATATGAGTTCCGACTGACTGGAGATCGCCAGAAAGTCTCTGTGGACTCATATTGGGTATAGAGGAACTCGTATGCAGATTCATATCATCAACAAAGGATCCATTGACCCGACTTGATAGGTTGGGAAATTCTCCTATGAATTTCTGTGAGAAATTAATTCTGGTAAAATCCTCGGCCGAGGTATCTGACGGCTTTATGTAAGTAGCTCATAAAGGTTAAGTCAAAGAGAATTATTTCGAGACCAGAATGCATAAGGTCAAGACAAAAGAAAAGGGAATCCGATGAAAGACCATACCCTTAAGTCTCGACTGGGAGATTGATCGATGGAGAGATTATGGCGTATACGGAAATTGTAAATGAGATAAAAGGTTCACTGAATTAATTCACCAGTGATTGGGCTCCATGGGCTTGTGGCTGGACATCGACCGTGGAGTGTGGGAGAATTCCCAAATTGGCAGGGGTGCTAATTTTGGAATGATCAATCGACAGAGTGTTCGATTGATTTAAAGTAAATATTACTCGAATAATTAAATAATATTTAATTATAACCCACGGCCAATTATGTGGTGAACCTACGGGGGCATACACAATACACATGAAGCGAAAGCGAGGAAATAAGAACGACCGAGTTGACTGGGTCGACTGGGTGAATAATCGACTGGGTCGATTATTATGGGTGGGTCGACTGGGTCGACCCAATGGGAACAAAATGGGATCCAATTGGAATTGGATCAGGATCATAAATTAAATTGGAATTTAATTTGTGAATTAATTAATTAAGTTGGATTTAATTAATTAGAAGGAATTTTAATTAAATGGGCTTAGAGTCTGATTTAATTAAATGGGAGATTAAGTTAATTAATTGGGCTATTTAATTGGAAGATTAAATTAGGCCTGATCAAATTAATTAACTGGGCCATGAATTAATTAGAAGACTTGGTCTTCTAATTAAAGAGGGCCATGGCCCATGTAGGAGAGAAGAGCCCTAGTCCTGATAGGACTAGGTTAGGGAGATAACTATAAGTAGCCTTCTTGTAGTTATTTTTCAAATAACTCCATAAGCAAAATTTGAGCAAGAGCAAAATTTTCTCTCCCTCTCCCAAGCTATAATCGACCGAACCCTGTCTTCCACTTGGAAGAATTTTCGTTTTCGATTCATGTTCCAAAATCGTTCCTATATCCTAGATCATAATATATCTTGTGTTCTAGCTGATCAAGATTTATTATTTTCGTGTAATTGTGGTGTATCAACCCGTAGAGGCGCAACACGTGGGGCGCTCCTGAGAAGCTTGGATCGATTTCTGCTGGAGAAGAATTCAGAGCTCGTTTTGCTAGCCAAGGATTTGCAAGGAGATAGGTATAACGTGCAAACTTATACTATCGTTTTTATTTATATTCATATATATACAACTAGAGAGTATCCTGGCAAGATTCCGTAAGAGGTCCTAAAATTTTTATATTCCGCTGTGCCTAGGGCTGTTTATCTTACCGAATCCCAACAGTGGTATCAGAGCCAACTCTAGGCTTTGTATATATATGAATTTGCAAATTCTGTGATTTAAATCATATGTTTGATTTATGTATGACTAGTTCTTTAACTGTATATGTTATAGGACGTAGATCTGTTTTAACTTGGAGTTAAAAGAAAATTTTGATTCGAAATTTTATCACGTTAATTTTTAATTTTTGGATTTGGATTTAATTAATTGGATCTGTTTTTAATTAAATCAAATAGTAATCGAAACAACAACAACAAAAAAAAAAATTGGAATCCAACCGCGGTGGCACGCGGCGTAGGCGGCCACCGTGGGCTGCTGCCCACGGCAGCGTGCGAACAGCACGCTGGCTGCGCGTGCGGCACACTGCAGCAGCCTACGGGCTGTCTGTCGCTTGCTGTCACGCACAGCCACACGCTGCCGTGCGCTGCCAAGGACAGCCCACGCGCGGACTTTGTGGTCGCGTGTGTTGGCCACGTGGCAGTCCTCGATTGGTCACGTATTGGCTGATTTTTGGTTGGACTCCAATTCTGCCTATTTTGATAAATCTGAAAATCTTGGAGATTTGGTTGATATGGAATCTTGGTGAATCTTGGATTGATCTTAGAGATCTAATTAACAAGGAAACTTAGAGTTTCATTTGTGATAAGACATTTAATTATAATTAATGTCTTCTAGTTAATTACCAAGATTAAAGATCTTAGAGATCTTATTAAACAAGGAAACTTAGAGTTTCAATTGTGATAAGAGATTTAATTAAAATTAATCTCTTCTAGTAAGTTACCAAGATTAAAGATCTTAGAGATCTTATAAAATTAGGAAACTTGGAGTTTTGGATAAGGTAGAAATCTTGGTGGATTTGGACACTACCTTAGTTAACTAATCTATTCAAAATAGGATTATCTTGAGAATCTTGGAGATTTGTAAAATTGGGAAACTTAGAGTTTTGGATAAGATAGTAATCTTGGAAGATTTATAACTATCTTAATTAACCAATTTTATCAAGATAAGAGTTGTAGATTACTTAGAACTCAAGTAAGAGTTAATTAATCTTAGAGATTAATTGTTAATTCAAAATTAAATTAACTTGGATAATTTTTGTGAATTAAAATTAAAGGAGCCGGTAAATTTACATTTATGCCCTTATGTGAATTTATGCATGTTCTTGAGTGAATATGTGGATTGGTCGATTTTGCCCTTAAGCCCTGTGTAGTTTTGGTTTATTTATTTTATGGGTTGTAATTAAATGGGCCTGATTGGTGCCCTTGCTTGCGCAAACGAATGTAATAGAATAGGGCCATTTAAATTTGTAAGCTAGGCTTAGATTAGGCTTGGAGCCAAGAAGACCTCATGAAGACTTGGAGATCCACATGGAGGCCCATTACCTTGGAGGACATGGAGGCCCAATTCATTACATGGAGGCCCAATCAAGGTGGATATTACAAGAAGGCCCATGATGTATGGGTTTGAAAATTGTAATAGTTAGGACATTTAATTTCCACCCTAGACTGACCAATTGGTCCATCATGTGGCTCGTGATGGATCGCATAGGATGGGCAATCGACCAATCATATGTGCAATGCTAGGTGATATATGTTTACTATTATTCTTTGATGTATGTCTTGCATGCTTAGAATAGATCACGTAAACAAGATAAAGCATAATCTGATGAGACCTCGCACGAAGAAAACTTAAAACCTCCAATTGAACTTAAAAACTCAATTAGAATATTAAATCGATTAACGGGCGCATATGAATGGTGTCTATGGTCCGAGCCTATCCAATTACTAGGTCTTAGGCATATTGTACAAATATATCTCGATGTCTCACGAGTCGTGGGTCGAGCTATAGGAAGATGATATGTCTATTGCCTCGATGCACAATTTAGTGCCAAGGGAGGGGATAGCAAGGTTCTAGGCGCTGTCTCACGAGTCGTGGGGCGTCTAGGATTGAACTATTTCTCTTCACGAGTATTGGACATGATTTAACGCGAGTAAGTATGGATGTCTCACGAGTCGTGGGTCCATAACGAAAACCGAGGCTGAATGAACTCAAGGGTTAGCTGGGATGGTTAACCGGCGACGTGATCACCCACCAAGTGGATCGATTGGTATGGCCAACGAGTCGTGGGTACTGAGCGATTGCATTTGGGCCTTGAGCCCATTAGGAAATTTTTATTTCCCGAACCTTATGTGGGGGCATAAGTATTCGACAAAAATAGTGGGAGTAATTTACAAATGAAAACCATGTTTGTAAATTATGCATTGATATTAATCTGCCGCGTATTTATCGTCATGTTTATGATAGTTTATCATAAGTTATGTATCCATGAATATTTACCATCATACTTGAATCAAATAAATTGACTGAACCCAAAGGAATTTTGAATGACTTCGAAACTTGAGAAATTATTCTCGAGTCCAAGCAAGGACTAATCTCCTTAAAAAGATTTCATTGTTTTTCCTTTCGAAGTTACACTTCGACTGGAATGGTGATAGGTTTCACCAAGCTGCCTTTTTCGAAGTTACTCTTCAAATAAGAAAGGTGATAAGTTTCACCAGAGGGTTGAGGATGGTTCTCAAGCCCAAATTTTCTTGAAGGCAAAAATGAAATCTCCCATAAATGGGAAGTAACATCTTGTTAAAAGGCCTCAAAAGGCTCGAGAGATGGAAGAAGATGAATGTATCCTCTCTAAAGGGAATTAACCTTGGAGGTTTTTCTGTAAGGATGATAAGTTGTAAAGTCAATCAAAATGGTTCTTCCATGGATTAAGATCAAGGGAAAGAGGGAATTGAACATATTCATCCCATAAGGGATGATTAAATTTTATTGAACTTAACCTTATGGTTAAAGTAATGCATAAGGGTGTTGGATGCTCGATGAAGCACTCATTGATGCATTCAATGCATCTAAAGCCATGAATTATTTAGATCATTGGAATTTGCTTATACCATCTCTTAGCTTAAGGGATGTGATAGTTCCATAATGGTTGGAACTGATTGCGCTATAAGATTTATACGCAAAAGGTGTACATAAGCAAATGAGTATGGATACTCATATATCGACTAAATAAAATATGCATAGTCAATAAAATATAAATAATCAAGATTTCACACACTTGAGTCGTTGTAAAAACCGAAAGGCGATACACGAATACTAAAATATATTTCCGAATTAAAAGATTCAAAGACTGAGCTCGACTTGGTCGAACTTGACTGGGATGCTGTAAATAGTAACCGACTTTCGAATCTTGCTTAATGGAAATTAGATTTAGTAATTGGTTGCTAGGCAACCAAGAGGCATAAACAATTGCAATGGATTTAATCCATTTATAAGTGTGTAGAAACACTAAAGCATTAGTGGGAGATAAGGCGTCTCTTGTGCCCTCATGGGTAAAAGTACGTTGTGATGTACAATTCCAAATTACTTTTGGAATAAAAGAAGAGAGCTTAATCTATGAAAGCATGTAAGAGATTTGGATCGATTTAAAATCGAACATGCATTGGCAGTACGCCATTGATTATTTAATAGAGAATTAGATTCTCGAAATGTAAGACCCGCTCGAAACGTTGTCTGTTGTCAAGCATTCTGGACATGTAAATGTCCATTAAGAAATCTTACATGAAATTCCTTATTCAAACAAATGAAACTTGATCGAGAAAATCGAAGATACTGAGCTAAGTATCTCTGAAGCCAGATCCAAAACATATCACGTGATATGAGTTTTGGTATTGTACCTTCATATGCATTCATGCGCATATGGGGTCTCCCACTTATGTGAATAAGCTGGTGGGAGATAAGTTGGATGTAAAGTCCGTCTTATGCAATTCGTGGGGTATCCAGAAAACTCTATAGGATACAAGTTCTACGATCCTACAAGATTAACTACGTTTGTCTCAAGGAACGCACACTTCTTGGAGAAGGATTTCTTGCTAGGCAAGAAGGAACACAACGTAGAACTAGATGAGGTCACTGAAGCTGAAAAGGCCGAAGAGGTCAATCAAACCGACCCATCACCACAGGCAGTGGGAGAACATGAGCATGAAAGTGCACCAGAAAGTACACCGGTATTTCGTAAGCCAGAAAGACAACGTAGAAAACCCGTGAGGTACTACGGTCTGCTGCGTGAGACTAGACAGTCTCTAACCGACCCAAGGACTTACGAAGAGGCTATGCTAGGCATAGACTCGGGAAAGTGGCGTGAAGCCATGGAATTCGAATTGGACTCCATGCACTCGAACAAGGTCTGGGCCTTGGTAGATCCACCAGTGGGAGTAGCTCCCATGGGTTGCAAGTGGATCTATAAGCGAAAGCTTGGAGTGAACGGAGAGGTAATAACCTACAAGGCGCGACTAGTGGCAAAAAGGATACACTCAAAGGCCAAGCATCGAGTTTTAGGAGACCTTCTCGCCCGTCGCAATGTCTAAATCCATTCGAATCTTGCTGGCCATACCTGCGTGGTATAACTACGAGATATGGCAGATGGATGTGAAGACTGCCTTTATCAATGGGGACATTGACAAGGAGATCTAAATGAAGCAACCAAAAGGATATGCATCCAAAGGAGATGAGCACAAGGTGTGCAAACTCCAGAGGTCCATTTATGGATTGAAGCAAGCTTCCCAAAGTTGGAACATCCGTTTCGATGAAACAATTCAAACTTTTGGATTCATCAAAAACGTGTTCGAACCTTGTGTGTACAAAAGGGTCAGTGGGAGTACAGTTGAATTTTTGGTGCTTTATGTTGATGACATTCTTCTCATTGGGAACAAATGTGAAAGTGTTGTCCGAAACTAAAACATGGTTATCTACACAATTCTCGATGAAGGATTTGGGAGAAGCATCCTTTGTACTAGGTACAAGGATCTACCGAGATAGATCAAAATGACTGTTGGGCCTCTCCCAATCCCAGTACATAGATAAAATCTTGAAAAGATTTAGCATGGAAGAATCCAAGAGAGGATTGCTTCCAATGAGACATGGAATTGCACTCTCTAAGTCTATGGCCCCAAAGACCCCTGAAGAGAGAAGCAACATGTCTCAAGTACCATATGCATCCGCAAAAGGAAGCATAATGTATGGTACGTTATGTACGAGACCAGACGTAGCATACGCTTTAAGCGTTACAAGTCGCTACCAGTCTTATCCAGGTGAGCAGCACTGGATAGCCGTAAAGGCAATTCTGAAGTACCTGAGAAGGACTAAGGAATTGTTCTTGGTATACGGTGGAAGAGAATTGAAATTGGAAGGCTATACTGTTTCTAGCTTCTAATGTGATGTAGACGACTTCAAGTCGACATCTGGATACGTGTTCTGCCTCAATGGTGGTGCGGTAAGCTAGAAGAGCTCCAAGCAAGACACTACCGCAGATTCAACCACCGAGACAGAATACATTGCCGCATGTGAAGCAGCAAAGGAAGGTGTTTGGATGAAAATTTTCATCCAGGAATTGGATGTTACCTAGCATTGTCGAGCCATTACTATCTTCTGTGATAATAATGGAGCTATCTCGCAAGCGAAGGAGTCGAGATCTCATCAGAATCCAAGCACGAACTAAGACGATACCATTTGATATGTTATATCATTGGTAGAGGAGACATAAAGATGGAACGTGTCACCTCAAGGGATAATACGACGGACCCGCTGTCTAAGCCATTGCCTCAAAGGCATCCGAAAACATCTGTCTAAGATGGGAATCAGAAGTATGAAAAGTTGGCTTTAGTACAAGTGGGAGATTGATAGAATAGTGTCCTGCAAGCCAACTGTTTTGGCTGCATTTTGAAAGGACCATTCGATTGGATTAATAAATGCATTTATATATATGGTCAACTCTATCTTATGTAATAATTATCTACGCATAAGGATAGAAGTCCTTAGATCACAGGGCTATGGGACAACCCGTGGACTGATCTCCAAGGCCGTGATCTAGAATATATTCAAGAGTCGTAGAATCCAATAGAGATAGGACATCATTGGATTCGGTTAGACTCTCACTATTGTGTATACTCCGATGAACTGGAGAACGCTGGGGTCCACGAGCGTGACTGGGATAGTCGATACACATAAGTGGGTGGCTTGCTGGGATGGCAAGTGCACTGAATACCCCAATTAGGAAATAACTCACCATGGAAGCGGTAGTCGCATATCGGGGTTGAAGTTATTCCAATTTACAATAGTATACGAGGAACGATCCCTAACTACTTGAGATGATAGGGTTTATCTGGTGCGAGAACGTCTATGCTTTGATATGAGTTCCGACTGACTGGAGATCGCCAGAAAGTCTCTGTGGACTCATATTGGGTATAGAGGAACTCGTATGCAGATTCATATCATCAACAAAGGATCCATTGACCCGACTTGATAGGTTGGGAAATTCTCCTATGAATTTCTGTGAGAAATTAATTCTGGTAAAATCCTCGGCCGAGGTATCTGACGGCTTTATGTAAGTAGCTCATAAAGGTTAAGTCAAAGAGAATTATTTCGAGACCAGAATGCATAAGGTCAAGACAAAAGAAAAGGGAATCCGATGAAAGACCATACCCTTAAGTCTCGACTGGGAGATTGATCGATGGAGAGATTATGGCGTATACGGAAATTGTAAATGAGATAAAAGGTTCACTGAATTAATTCACCAGTGATTGGGCTCCATGGGCTTGTGGCTGGACATCGACCGTGGAGTGTGGGAGAATTCCCAAATTGGCAGGGGTGCTAATTTTGGAATGATCAATCGACAGAGTGTTCGATTGATTTAAAGTAAATATTACTCGAATAATTAAATAATATTTAATTATAACCCACGGCCAATTATGTGGTGAACCTACGGGGGCATACACAATACACATGAAGCGAAAGCGAGGAAATAAGAACGACCGAGTTGACTGGGTCGACTGGGTGAATAATCGAGTCGATTATTATGGGTGGGTCGACTGGGTCGACCCAATTGGAACAAAATGGGATCCAATTGGAATTGGATCAGGATCATAAATTAAATTGGAATTTAATTTGTGAATTAATTAATTAAGTTGGATTTAATTAATTAGAAGGAATTTTAATTAAATGGGCTTAGAGTCTGATTTAATTAAATGGGAGATTAAGTTAATTAATTGGGCTATTTAATTGGAAGATTAAATTAGGCCTGATCAAATTAATTAACTGGGCCATGAATTAATTAGAAGACTTGGTCTTCTAATTAAAGAGGGCCATGGCCCATGTAGGAGAGAAGAGCCCTAGTCCTGATAGGACTAGGTTAGGGAGATAACTATAAGTAGCCTTCTTGTAGTTATTTTTCAAATAACTCCATAAGCAAAATTTGAGCAAGAGCAAAATTTTCTCTCCCTCTCCCAAGCTATAATCGACCGAACCCTGTCTTCCACTTGGAAGAATTTTCGTTTTCGATTCATGTTCCAAAATCGTTCCTATATCCTAGATCATAATATATCTTGTGTTCTAGCTGATCAAGATTTATTATTTTCGTGTAATTGTGGTGTATCAACCCGTAGAGGCGCAACACGTGGGGCGCTCCTGAGAAGCTTGGATCGATTTCTGCTGGAGAAGAATTCAGAGCTCGTTTTGCTAGCCAAGGATTTGCAAGGAGATAGGTATAACGTGCAAACTTATACTATCGTTTTTATTTATATTCATATATATACAACTAGAGAGTATCCTGGCAAGATTCCGTAAGAGGTCCTAAAATTTTTATATTCCGCTGTGCCTAGGGCTGTTTATCTTACCGAATCCCAACATAGAGTTCAAATAACCAAGAGTTGCTGATGCCGTTCTCCACTTACCCTCCATCCTTATCTGATTTCCATCCAAACTCACAAAGTAAGGAGCAACATTACTATCTGAAATGCATCGACATGTCTTTGCCGGAGTTCGTCCTTACTCCCCAAGTGTTCCTCCCCACTTGGGTTGTAAGGCCAGGCCTACGGGTAACCGTGACAATCCTGCCGGCCAGGTTGGCATCGGGTCCATATACCAAACAAAAGAGGGCCCACACAAAATCGAAAACAAACGGAAACATATAGTCGGAAACAAACGGATAACATATCAAACATATTAACATATTATCAACATTTAACGATTCACCGAAAGAAATTCAAACATATAGATGGGTGAACATATTCGCAACTAAGTAGATCTAGATTCGGTGTAGCATGTATTAGGATAATCATGTTGATATGATAAGTGATACATACAAGTCAGCCTATTACTAACATACACGAGGTAACTAGAATAGCACGTGATGTTCTAGTTATTTACAACCTAATTACATGCTTAGACTCGACCTACTAGCATATCGGACTAACACACGAATGAACACAGCGCTCACCTGTTCTGCTTACGGTTCTCTCGGTAGAACGGCGATTCCAGATCCTGTACATATTTACGTAACGTTTAAGGATCTAAACTCGAACAAGAACTTATGATTGACTAAAGAAATACTTTAGTCGCAATTATAGTCGGGTCATGGACGAAATGAGACCATGATCCAACTTAAACTAATTAACCCAATTTAGGGGTTCATAGAGCTACGTCGTATGGAAAGCCACGAATAAGGATTAATAAAAATCCAAGAAAATTCTTTAATAATAGGCATTCATTTAATTTGAGTAAATCAAAGTTTATTTTAAAATTACTTATTTTTCTAATTTTGAAAACTTTATTTATTTATTAATTTTATTTTCGGATTAATTAAATTTAGAAAATCATTTAATCAAAACTATTTTATTTTATTTTCAAATTATTTATTTCCCGAAAATTATTATTCAAAATTATTTTATTTTATTTTCCCAAATTATGGATTATTTTTAATTAAGAATTAAAGTTCCCTTGAAATTATTTCATTTTATTTAACCCTCTTTTCTTTTCAAAATTATCCAAGTAATATATATTTATTTTCAAAAATATATTTATTATTTAAATTAAATAAATATTTATTTTCAAAAAAATTAATTTATTATTTATATCTTTAGAAAATAATTAATTAAAATTATTTAATTTTATATTTGAAATTATTTATTATTTTTATTTTTCAAAATTTAATGTTAAATAATTATTAAAAATTATTTTCAATATTTACAAATTTATTTTCAAATTTAGTTATTAATTTTCAAAGTTATTTCTATGTTTATTTTATTATCTAGAATTTTATTCTATTTAATTTTCAGAAATACATATTTCTAAATACTTATCATTAATTATATCCTTTTCAAATATTATTAAATATATTTCAAACCCTTTTCATTTTAAAATAATTATTCTACTAAAATAAATATTTAATATTTTCATAATATATACTTAAAAATTATTTCAGTAATTTCTATATTTATTTTATAATTTTATTATGTAGTATTATTATTTTCAAAATTAAATGTTAAATCATTATTAAATTATTTTCAATAATTATAAATTTTATTTTCAGAATTCATTTATAAATTTACGAAATTATTTTTAGATTTATTTAATTCTTATTTTCTCAAATTTATTCTATTTTATTTTCCAAGTTTAGTATTAAAGATAGGTTTCAAACTATTTTATGTTATGCAAATAATTCTTCTATTTCCAAAAATATAAAATATTTTCAAAATATTCTTAAAAATTACTTTTACAATTTTCAGATTAATTTTGTGGTTTAATTATGTATTTTATTATTATATTTCAAAAATTATTTATTTTATTATTGAAATTCTTTTTTTTTTTTTTTTTTTTTTCAAAGATGTGGACTGGCCCTTTGGGCCAGCCCACAAACAGGCCCTAGTGGCCTGTTGCTGTAAAAGCAACAGGCCAGGGTTTGTTGCTTGTGCAACAGGCCCAAAATTGGGTCTGTTGGACATGCAACAGACACGTGCATGGGCTGCAACCGGGTGCAGCGGTCGGAGGTCTCCGGCCACCCCATCGAAAAAATGCATATACACCTCATATTTTCTAGAGTTACAGAAATAGCCCCAAACAAATAATAAAACTTTTTAACACCCAAAAATTTCACAAATTTCAATTCTTTCACAAGAATCTTATAAATCTATAATACGTAATATTCTTTTATGTGTTGCACATGAAATCTATGAGAATAACATACTTTTTATTTTCAAAATATCCAAAAATATTATTTCATGGAAAAAACATAGATCTATAAAAATCAACTATCAATTTCATATAAATATAAAAATATTTCTAAACCCAAATTACAATCGTCAATAAATATGAAAATTAATGTTGTTTTTATAAACTAAAGTTTTATAAAGTGTTTCAAAATTATTTTCATTAACATAGGACTTAGGGTTAAACTACACTTATAAGAGAGTTTTGAGGTTACCCACTCCTTGCAAGAGGTTCCGGTGGCGGGTGGAAGGCGGTCCGGCGGAGGTGGTATGGCAGCGACGGTGGGGTACGGTGGTTGTGCTATGGCGGCAGTGGTGGGGTCCGGTGGCGGGGCTACGGTAGCGGTGGTGGTGGTGGTTTCTCCTTCCACTTCCTTCACTTTATCACAATAACTATCACTCTTCTCACACACTCCCTTTTCCTTTCTAATTCTAACATAACTATGAAAACTAAAGTGCAAATAGGGTGAAGAAAATCTGAAAATGAGAGTGTAAAAGTGTTTAAATACACCTTGGGAAGATGGGAGACATAATTAGTCTTTAAAAACCAACCAATGCATGTCCACCTTGGGTAGAGAAATTTCTCTACCCAAGGGGCATGCTTGGCCACCCTAGGAAGCTATAAAGGCTCTCCTAGCAGCTGAAATCAAGTGTGGGCGGAATTTGCACTTTGCCCCCTGAAGTTTCGGGAAAGTGCACGTTTGACCCAAAAATGATTTATTTTGCACAATTAGGTCCAAATATTTTTCAAAAGAGGTATACTAATTATTTTAAAGTATTTTTGTGCTTTTAAATCATTTCAAGGTTAATAAGGACATAGGAAATAATTAAATTGTACAGTTTACCCCAAAGTAACACTTAATTTTTAAAAATAAGATATAACACATGAAATTGGATTAAAAATCCACTAAAATACGATTAAACAGGTCCGAAATTTACGGGGCGTCGCATCAGATCCATCGAGTCTCTAATCGGATCAAAATCCTAACAATTGGGTCGGACACGAATCGGATTCGGATTGAAATCCGCCTCATTAACAGCCCTAAATTTACTGATTTTGTCACATCACACCCAAGAATTTTAAACTTTCTCGTTTTTCTTTCCCAAATTACGTAAACTTGATGTTCATATCCCGACAGGTTGATAAGCTATACTTTTTCACACATGTCAACCTTTTAGTAGATTTTATAGGGTAGAAGTGTTAATTTCAGATTTTTAGGTGTCAACTGCAAAAAATCAAAAGTCACGAGGCGGGTTCATTGTGAACTTCGAGTTCGGGCAATCTATGGAAATCTCATTTCGGACCTACACACTACAATCTCTAGTTTTGAATGATTTCGAGCAAAGCGAATAGCAAAGATAAGAACAAAGTAGTTCATGAAGTGGTAGCCGTTATTTTGTCTTCTGGAGTATAATATCAAAAATGCAATTTTCCCGAATAATAAGTGAAAGAAAGTTTGAAATTTGATTATGGGTCATGTGTTTTTCTAAAATAAGTACACTACATATCTCTTGATTTTTACATTTTCATAGGGGTAAAATACTAATTTGTGAATATCCAAGTGTTGAAGAAAATATTTCAAGTTTCGAAGGCCTGGAGAAAGTAATTGAAGACATGAATGAGGACATAAATGGAAATTCGCAGAATGATGAGGACATAAATGGAAATTCGCAGAATAATGAGGACATAAATGGAAAATCGCACTTTGAAGAAGCAATCGAAGTTCCACATGGTCCAGTGACGAGAGCAAGAGACAAACGTTTCAAGGAAGAAGAACTCAATGAGTTAATAAATCAAGCGCAACAAAAGGAGTTGGATGTGTTCATAAATGAATAACCGAATTTTGTCAACATTAAACAAGTCCAACTAAATGCAATTTCTCAAGAAGGGAGTGGATAAGATGAATTGCATATTTAGTTTTTTTTTTTTTTTTTTTTTTTTTGAGAAAACCCGAAGGTAAATGCCATTAATAATCAAGATCAGCAGCAATGAGTGTACAAATAGAATCCGGTATAACAGGGATACCCGGCGAAATAGAAAGAGCTAACTTAGCAAGGGCATGAGTAACCGCATTACTCTCCCTAAACACGTGGGAGCATGCAAAGAATTGTAAACTACTAACTAAAGCTCTAATATCACTAAACAAAGGCTCCAGGGGGTGAAAATGTGTGCTGTTTGGATAACTCAAAATCCCATCCACCACATTTTTGCAATCGCATTCCAACTCAATGAGCGACCAGCCCTTAGAAATCCCAAACTCCAGTCCACGTTTAAAAGCCGTTGTCTCTGCCGCTTCCGACTCGAGACAGAGTTCCCTTTTTTCAGCACATCAGTCAAGGCAAGTACCCACATGGTCACGAGCAATAATACCAATACCGAAACTACCCGAGCTGACATCAATCGAAGCATCAACATTAATTTTCACATGGCCAGCTCTAGGAGGCTTTCATGTCGGTTTCTCCGGCCGATTCAAAGTAGAGCAAGAGTTACGAGCCAATGACTCTTTAAAACTGGAATAGAACTGGCAAGAGAACGTCACTAAGTCTCCTGGAGGGATATCCTTGTTTTCCCATACAAGTTTGTTGCGTCCGAACCAAATCCACCACGCAAGAGTGATAGCGAAGCCAAACTTGAACTGGTCTAGGTGAGAGAAAATATGGGAAATCCAGTCAATAATATCATGAGAATCACGTGGGTAGTGGGCAAAAGGGATACCAGAAAGCGCCCAGCACTGTCTCGCAAAGGAGCATTGAAGCAAACAATGAATCGAAGTTTCATGCTCCATTCCACAACGGTTGCAAGTCTTTTCACTCAAGATTTTCCTTCGAGCCAATGCCGTAGAAACCGGCAGCGAACCTGTGCAGCAAGCCCAAAGAAAGTGCTTGACTTTGGGGGGGGGGGGCTTTGATGGCCCAAATTCGATTCCAGATTTGGCTAAAAGGTGAACTGGAGCTGCCTCCTCCGGAGCTGCTCGTTAACTTTTTATGGAACCGATGCAGCCTAAACGCGGATTTGACAGTGAAGACACCGGACTTCTCAAAATGCCATTTAATCTGGTCGGGATTATCATTGCTACTAAGAGGAATAGAGAGTATGAGTTGAGCATCTTGATATAAGAATAGCTCTTCAATTAACTCCCTTTTCCAAGCCTTGCTAGAATGGTCAATTAACTCGCTTACTTTGGCATTTACCGAAAGGACCCTAGCTGGTGTAAAGACATTGAATGAATTGTCCCTCGGAATCCAGTTAGAGCCCCAAATGCTGATATCATAACCATTCCCAACTCTCCACCGCATGCCCATCTCAATAAGCATAATGGACTCCCATATGCCTCGCCAAGTAAGAGAGGGAGCAGAGCCTAATTGAGCCTCCAAAAGACTAGTGTGAGGAAAATAGCGCGCTTTAAGAATACGACTTAACAGCGAATCAGGTGATATTAATATTCGCCAGGCCTGTTTAGCAAGTAGAGCCATGTTAAAAGAATTCAAGTCCCTAAATCCCATTCCTCCATCTCGTTTGCTTGAGCAAAGTGAGTTCCAGCTTATCCAATGAATTTTCTTCATGTTCTTGTCATCCCACCAAAAATTAGAGATCATAGATTCGATCTCTCTAACAAGATAAATAGGAAGCCTAAAACAGCTCATTAGGTACGACGGTATAGCTTGAATAACATATTTGATCAAAATTTCCTTCCCAGCTCTAGAAAGCATACGAGTCCGCAAGCTTTGTAGGCGATTCCAAACCCGTTCTCGAATAAAGTCAAAAACATCTCTTTTAGATTTTCCAACAAATAGAGGAAGACCAAGATACCTCTCGTGCTTCTCGTCTCTACGAATAGGGAAACCATGCAGAATCCGCTCGATCAAGGACTCCTCCGTGTTTCTTGTGAAAACCACGCTAGACTTGTCAAGGTTGATTTTCTCTCCCGAAGCCACTCCATAAGCCTGTAGGAGATTGCTGATACGAATCGCTGCCTCTTCCGAGGCTTTTCATAGGATGAGGGTATCATCAGCAAATAGCGAGATATCTTTGGCGCCCCTCTGCATATAGAAATACCTTCCAAGTGTCCCCTTGTTTCCTCCTGGCAAATAAGAGAGCTCAAGGATTCTGCGCAGAAGAGAAAAAGATAAGGAGAAAGGGGATCACCTTGGCGGATACCTCTATCCGGCATAATAGACCCAAATTGGACCCCATTCAGTATAAAAGAGTAAGAAACGGACGTAACGCAAGTCATAATACGATCAACAAAACGAGAATCAAATCCTAAACGGATCATTACTGCTCTAAGGAACTCCCACTCCACTCTATCATAGACTTTACTAAGATCCAATTTAATGGCCATTTGACCAACCTTATTCCTATTTTGTTTTTTCATGTAGTGGTTAATTTCGAAAGCAACAAGGACGTTATCAGTAATTTGCCTGCCTGGGACAAAAGCGGATTGAAAGTCAGAGATGACAGAATTCATGATTGGTTTTAATCGATTCGCCAAAGTTTTAGATGCTATTTTGTACACAACGTTACAGAGACTGATAGGTCGAAAATGTGTCATGTACTCGGGATTAGAACATTTGGGTATAAGGACAATATTCGTGAGTTTACAAGAAGCTTCAAAAATGCCATCGTTCAGAAAATCCAACACCCATTTAGTAACATCATTACCGACAAGAGGCCAAAATTTTTGAAAGAAAAGGGGGGGGGGGGGAAACCATCAGGTTCCTAGGGATTTAAGGGGATACATAGATAAAATAGAACGGTATACCTCTTCTGCAGTGTACGGCTGAAGTAGGTAAAAATTATCCTCGGATCTCACCCTTGGACTTATCGCACCTAAGACCAAGTTGATCTCTTCCCTCGACGGTTGGCTAGAAGCAAAAATATTACTGAAATAGTCAACGATGACCCCTTCTATCTCCGAGATTTTTTTGCACCATGTGCCGTTCTCTTTTCTGATTCCTAAAATCTGATTTTTACTCCTTCTCCCTGATGCGCGACTATGGAAATATCGTGTATTTCTATCACCCTCCTTCATCCAGTGTGCCTTCGCCCTTTGTTGCCACATTTTTTCCTCTTTGTCTAAAAGCTCATCAAGTTCGGGATAGAGCCTGTGGCGCCCCGACTAGGTCACATAGCTCAAAATAAAATATTAAATAACTATTTGAACTAATCGTGCGTCAAACTAGCAAAAATAGACAAAATTTATAATTAATCGTCACAACGGAAGTATTGAAATTCTAAGGTCTTCAGGAAGAAGGGACAACGACCCCACTACCCGACCCGTAAGTAAATAACATTTTACATAAATTTACAACGAAGTTTTCATCATTTAATTATTCGATAAAATATATAAGTACGACACTGAATAGACTATGCCAATCCATATCACCGTGTTTCCACCTCTAACTCATGTCGCTAATCTGAGAAAATAAACAAAGAAAGGCGTAAGTCTTATTTGACTTAGTGAGGATTTATAACATTGGATTGAGGTTATGAGTAATATGATCAATAGTAATATTATGATCCAAGTGTGAATAAGAATTAAAATGTAATAGTCCTGCGAAAGATTATTAGATGATTTGAAATAACAAAGTAATCGAATTACAATAAACGGGAATTCAAATAAACATTTCGAATATGAATCTGGTAAAGTAATACATTCAACCCAACTTCTGAAAATTAACATCCTTATACCTTCCTAGGAGGAGCGACCTCGCAAACAGAGCGGAATGACATGCTCGAGTACATGTCGACCCAGTTGAGAGTACAATTACCTCCAACTATACTTTACAACTGGATCACGGTGGGGTACTTAACAATGAGACCATACACCGACGGCCCGATGCCGCCCAGCAGTCACCATTATTAGTCCCGAGGCCCAACTTCCCAAGAGCGTCCTCAAGGGTATAAATAGTTTAAGTGAACTTGGAGCCGGACATTGTCCGTTGTTCATTATATTACCACTTACCAGATGGAGTAGAAATAGAAATTTAAGAATGCAAGACTATTAAAGGATTAAGAAACGTATTAAAGTTAGTTACCTTAGAATATATAAGAGCTTAAATTAACCTCGAGATTAATGTAAATGGATCGATATGGTATAAAATGAATAGCTCAAAATAAAGGAAATGAAATGAAATATTGTCAAAAGATTGAGAGTTTTAGAAAGGAAGAATTTTCTCAGGGCAAGTGCCGAATAGATTAAGAAAGAACGAGAAAACCTCACCTTATGTTGAAGAGTGGTTGTTTAAGCTTAATCCTTGTTATCAATAGATCCCTCGATACTAAGTATAGCAAAATAAAAAGGACCAATGTTACGGATGATCTTATTAGTCTGATTAAGTATCCCTTAAAGTGTATCTCACCGTTCAAGTTTGATAGTTTGTAGGTAGTCTTTACATGAACTCGTTTTACATAATAGTCTTATAAAAGTTTATGAATTCAAAAGTAGTTCCAAGTATTAGTTTACGCATCCCCTTTTCCCCAAATCAAGATATAAATGCAAGCAACGTTAGTTCTTTGATAAGTATGATTTTACCTCATTCTACATATACCATTTCGAATGAAAAGACATCCTTTAATATCGATAAATCTAATTAAGAGAAAACTAATCAAATAAGCCTAAGTAATTATCAATTTTCTCAATTATATAAGTTAAAGCTAATAAGATTATCATAAGTAGTTATCAATATGCATAATTATACTCATTCAAGTTAACTAAGTTTTAGGATACTTTAGCCATGGTTCTTTTAAGAAATTAGCATTTTGTGTACTAATTAGTTAACTTCACTTTATCCTATAGGCCTTGTACAAAAGTTAAATGGTATTCCAATTAATTTCTTCATATATGTTTCATCACCTCTTGTTAAACATATCTAGATACTAAAACAAATCATTCATTATATTCAAGTCTTCAAGCCAATTCAAGCAAACTTGGTTATTTTACTTATCTTATAAAAAAAAATCACCATATCCTTTTATCTTTAGTTTTATACAAAGACTTGAGTTGAACTTCAAATCTTCATATTCATTTCATCACTCCTTAGCCTCAATCATTCATTATCAAAATTAACTATGGTTAAATTTTTTTCAACCCTATGATATATATACATCTTAAGACAATTTTTACGCCCAAATATCCAAGCTTCTTTGAACAACTTGATTAGTTCAAGTATCCATTATTTTATTAAAATAACATTCTAGCACATTCTTTGTTTCCATTAATAGAAGAATTTAGCATATTGAACCATGTGATTTAATCCTTTGTGAGAAAACATCATTTGTTTTACTTTAAGAACATTTTAGTATTATAGTAAAATATGGATCAACCCCAATCTAATTAATATAAACATTTGTGCCTTTTTATAAATTGCTTTCATACAAAAGAAAAACTTAGAACACCAATCTATAAAACTCTTAAGCTATTAAGCTATTCAAGAACATAGGCAAGTTACGTCACTTTTTCATAACAATAACCAACCATTACCTTTCCTTATTGATTTCTCAAGTTACTAAGTTGGTTTAGAGCAATTTATAGGTGCAAAACATAAAGAAATAGCAGAAATTTTCGTTTTTAAAACTGCTCTCACAAGGCAGCCCCAAAACAGTCCGGCGAGTGAGTTTCCGGTACTGTTCCGAAACTGACCCTGTAGACACCCCACGCGCCGGAGGTGTTCGACACCTCCCGATCCACCAAACTCCAAATCTTGTCTTCTTTCTAATGATGTAAACAGATTTTAAAAATTCTTAGCCGTTTTGAAGATACATCAAATTTACAGCAGCTGCGCAAAACAGGGGAAAGGTGAGTGTTTACCTTGTTATCTCCTTCCATAGCAATGAAACTTGGAATTTCTTGATCCTACTCACTCCTTAGGACTTAGAGGTTACTAAAAACTGTTTGGAAGAGAGATTTCGTAAATTTAGCTAAGATTAAGACAATTTTAAATTCATTGGAAAGATAAGGAACTTTGTTTACCTCTAAACTTTACTGCCCTTTTCCTATGCTTGAGAGAAAGACGTTCATGGCTTCAATTTTGATGGCTGATTCTTAATTTTGGGTGTGCTTATAGAAGAAGCTTGAGTCCTTATTTATAGGGAGGGAGAGTGGTAGATTGGTAATAATTTTGGGTAAGTGGGTTTAGTGGTAATTGATGATATGGGCCACTTTTGCTATTATTAACAATTTCACCTTTGACCTTGTTGTTTGATAATGGTTAGTTTTAGTATAATTATTTTTATATTAAGTTACTCGGTACGTTAAAAGTTTGTTTCGAGTTCGGTTCGATAGTTATTATATACGTATGTTCTATTTTTATTTATTTATTTATTTATTTATTTATTATTTTTTATTTTTCAATCTAATTGAGCATATATATATATTATCAGGGTATATATATATATATATATATATATATATATATATATATATATTATCAGGGTATTACAGAGCCTCTTCTCCTCCTCCTTAGAAGTGACTGAAACCAATCCCGTATTCAAAGAATGAATATTTTTACGAATTTCTGCCACTCTCCTTTGCACTCCCCCAAAAGAAGCTCCCCTCCATGAGTCCAACTCTTTCCTACAGAGATCCAATTTATCCCAAACATTACTGGCAGCGTTAAGACCCCCCGAACCCCATGCATTTTTAATAACCTTCGGACAACATCCTCCAACCACATTGATTCAAATTTGAAGCCTCTCTTTTTGTAGATCAGTTTTTCCAATTCCTTATCAAGGACCCTCAAAATAATGGGGCAGTGATCCGAGCCTCCAAAACTAAGGTGTTCAACCCAACTAAACGGAAAGAGACATTTCCACGAATCAGAAACGCAGGCTCTATCTAATCTCACACTTACTGTACGTGGGTACTCCCACTTGTTGGACCAAGTAAACGGGTAACCGGTAAAACCTATGTCAGCAAGACCCGAGTCATGTAAAGCTTCTCTGAAGTCCCTGAGTTGGCAGCCCGGTGTACGACTAGCACTCTTCTTTTCGTAGTGATATAAATGAGAGTTAAAGTCCCCAATGCATACCAAGGTTTAGAGCTTCTAGATGCTAGCAAACGAAGTAAATCCCATGAATCCTTTCTTCGCCCCGAGTCTGGCTCGCCGTAGAAGCCAGTAAAACGCCAAACCGAAGTATTATTAGAATCATATACAAGAACATCAATATGATTATTCCATAAAACTGCTAAACCACCCGAACGACCCCTGGGCTCCACACAAAAACCAAATAAATCAAATTGCACCTTTAATCGATCAATCTTCCTATCTTTAGCTTTAGTTTCAGATAGGAATATAATTTAGGGGTTGTGATCCCGAATATGATATTCGAGATAGCGAACTACCGAGGAACCCCCTAAACCTCGACAGTTCCAAGCTAGGCAATTCATGACGATAGGTGGGGCTGCCCAGTAGCCTCCGCCTTTGAAACGCAGATATGAGCTTTTTTCGAAGGTCTGCCTGCCTTCCCATGTTCCTCTAAAATCTGACAATCTGAATCTAACTCAGCCAAAGTATACAAATTCTCACCTAACTCATAAGGTTTCCTTTTACCATTTGTAGAATTCAGCTTGCTCTTGGCGGTGGAATTCGGTGCGATGAGGTTCAGCTGTTGCAAAGGTTCTCGGTGGGAGGGGGGGATAAATTAGGTTTCTTAGTCCCCTTACCCGTGGCTCTATTGGTGCTAGGAGGAGTGGGGGCCGGCTTCTTAGGTGGGTTGTTGGGTTCGGTTTTGATAGGGACAAGGAAGAGGTTCTTTGGAGGAGAGTGGTTAGGATTGAGTCATAAATTGGGGTTGGTGTGAGTTTGAGAAGGGGAGGTCAGCAGGGGACACAATGGTGGGACGGACTGGACAGCAGGGGAGCTAAGCTTTCTTTTCTTGGCCGGGTCGGGTTCAGTAGTGGAGTTGTTAGCAACTTTGGATTTAGGTTCGGTAAGGTCACAGGGGTTGACCGGGTTTGGGTCAAGGTTGGCAATGGACTTTAGTTTGCATTGTTTGATAAGAAGATCAGTTGGAATAAGTTGGATTCGTTCTCCTAACAGCTCGGGTTTTAAGTCAGATTTGGTAGTATTGGGCCCAGTTGGAAAACTAAAGAATGGGCTTTTCAAAGAAGGTTTAGTAATTTTGGGTGGGTAAGTAGGGGAAGAATTGTGGACTGGGGGGCTGGTTTGGGCCTTAAATGTTGGGTTTAGATCAACAGTATTGGGTGTAGTCCTATTAGGAGTTGTGGCCAGATTCAAATCAGGGGAATCTGAAACTCCTTTCCCGGGGGAAATGACTAGCGGGTTCGAATTGGAAACGAAATCTTTTGATAAGCTTGAGTCAACCGTATCCTTGATTTGATCCCCTTTTCCGAAATTAGTGCTATTATCGTGATCTCTTCCCAAAATAGTAGGGTCTGCCGGATTTCGTATTCCAGTTGTAATGGATTTCGACGTTTGTCCATCAGCGGCCGAGTTCGACGGAATTTTGCGATCAGCCTTTGGTGAAAAAATACTAACGCCCTTGATTGGACAATCCATAACTTTCCCATAATTTTTACCCCTGTTATCCACGTAAGTACCAGCCATCGATTGCCAACTTGGAGAAGTATTGGAGTTCCCGGTCGTATTAACTCTAAGCCAACTGCCATAAGGCAGTTCTTCCTGTGAAGGTTCTATGTCACCCTCATACCGTTTATCACATGAGATCGACATGTGATCGAACATCCCACATAAGTAACAAAAGTTGGGCAGCCTGTCATAGGTAAAGTAGACTATAAGCGTGTCACCCCTATCATTCTTGATTTTCATGAACCTAGGTATCGGTTTTGTGACGTCAATTCCGACTCTAGCACGAATACTTTCACCAATCAGCAAGGACTTAGGATCACCCTATAAGCCTTCAAACTTCCCTAATTTCTTGCAAATCAGATCAACCATGGTTTTGTTTGATTTGTTCAATGGTAATCCCCTAATGTGGACATAGAAGTCGCAAAAGTCCAGTCTAGTATCGATCGGGTTTTCGTCTGGCTTAACGAAATTAAGAACAACGAGTTTTTTTTATCAAAAGACCAGGGTCCTCCGTACAAAGCCCTCCTCCAATCTATTTTGTGAAAAAAAGAGAAGATCAATCTGCCATTACTGATTTGCTTAATATCAAGGCCCTTTCCCGGATTCCACGCTTTAGAGAGCATTGCCTTCAAAGTTTCAATATTAACCGGTCGATTGCCCATAATTTTGCCAACTAATAACAGATCTGTGGAGGAATTATTCTTGTCCCAATCCTCACCCGAAATCTCCACCCCCTCCTCTATTTCAGTAATATTCAACTTTGAGCCTAGGTCAAAGTCCGGAATCTCCATGGAATTAGACGAGATAAGAACCAGTCGAGAACAAGGATAATTCAACCTAAGGCAGCCAATACCCTGCAAAAGAGACACCAAAAGAAGACCGGCAAACGTAAAAAATAAGGGAAAAGGGGGCAAAGGAGTAATAAATTCGAAATTATATTTAGTAGTAGGACTTTATTTTTGCCTAGTTTATTAGTGGTTTTTGTTTCCTAGTTGTTTAGGGGGATTTATTTCCTAGTCTAAGTATATTACTCTAGAAGTCCTATTCCTAGTCTTGATAGGACTTATTTTAGCTTTTATATAGGCATAATATGTAATAGAAGACACACAACTTGATTCTTATTATTTTAGTGAGAAGGAATTCTCTAGATTCTTTGAAGAACTCTTTGGAACTTATCAAGGATTTTTCAATTTGTCTAATTCTTGTGGCGTTGATTCATCGACTTATCAAACGATTCATCCATCATCGTTTGTGGTGTCCTACCGAACTTATCAAGAAGACTTGTGGCGTTCAACATCGACTTATCAAACGTTTCAGTCAATATCGTTTGTGGCGTCCCTGCGAACTTATCAATAAGACTTGTGGCGTTCATCCACCCTAAACCTGATTGTAGAACGATCTTTCAATTCCTTATAATGCGGGTCTCGTTTTTCTTAACGTGGTTCGTATCATTTGGTACCAGAGCCAAATTCTAGTCTCGGGTTTGAGTATCTTTATAATTTTCTAGTTTTTTTTAAAAAAAAAACAATCGTATAACAAAAAAGAAAAAAAAGGGTCGAACAAAAAAAAAAGAGAAAGAGTTCGCCCAAAAAAAAATCCAAAAATTGAAGCAAATTTGTCTTTATTGAGCTTCCTAGTTTGAGTTTGATAGTTTTCTAGACATAGAGTGTGTTTACACTTAAAATTCTTCTAAGTTTTGCATCTGCCTTATTGAAAGAATCTTCCTAGATTTGGTTTGATAGTTTTCTTGTCCTAGAGTTTGTTCACATTGAATATCTTTGTGTTGTTTTAAATTAATTCAAAAAGAAGCAAAGAGAATTCCAAGAGTGGAAAAAGGCAAGAGAGTTAGATTATTTGAGGGTAAAAGCCATAATTTTTGTGCGAAACACGAGTGTTGAGTGAATCATTAATTTGAGTGAAACACATAAGGGTGTGAATTGTGAGGTCCTTTATTTTATTTATATTTGTTCTAACCTTTTTTCTTGCAGCAAATCATGTCTGATCCCAATAACAAAAACATCTCTGGAGAACGGTCGGGAAAGTTTGATATGAAGTTTATGTCGGAGGCTTTGATGGGAGAGATGAAGAGATTATTGAGGACGGAGCTGGAACAAGTTCATGAAAGGTTGGACAGGGTAGAAAGTGTAACTGAGGGACATCGAAAAACTACTTCTAATATGAATAGGAGGGGGAGAGTTCACCCTAGGGACTTAAGAGATAAGGATGAGGAAGACTATGATGATAGGTTTAGTGAAGGAGATCAAGGGTCATCTAGTCGCCATAGGAGAAATCGTGGTTTGGGTAGAGAAGTTAGGAATAGGGAGGATAATAACTTGGGTAATATTAAGATGAACATTCCTTCGTTTCAAGGGAGAAACAACCCCGAAACCTGTCTTTAGTGGGAAAAGAAATTGGAGCGAGTTTTTGATTGCCACAACTACTCCGAGATAAAAAAGGTAAAACTTGCAGCCACTGAGTTTACTGATTATGCTAATGTTTGGTGGGATCAATTGGTGTTAAACAGGAGACGAAATGGAGAACAATCGGTGGACACTTGGGAGATGATGAAAACAGTAATGAGAAAGCGTTTTGTACCTAGCCACTATTATCGGGATTTGTACAAGAAGTTGCAAGGGCTGGTACAAGGAAATCGGAGTGTCGAAGACTACTACCAAGAGATGGAGTTAGCCATGATCCGAGCAAACATAGAGGAGGACCGAGAGGCTACTATGGCACGATTTTTAGCTGGCTTGAATCAAGAAATTGCCAATCGAGTAGAATTGCAGCATTATGTCGAGTTAGAGGACATGCTGCATATGGCTATTAAAATTGAGAGCCAACTTAAGAGAAGGGGTGCTAATTCGTGGAAATAGAATACATTCAAGAAAGAGGAGAAGCAAGTCTCAACCAAGGCTAGATTTGAGTCAAAACAAGAGCAACCAACTCGTAGCAATCAAGGTAAAACTGATTACTCTACTACTCGAAATTGTGATATTAAGTGTTTTAAATGTCTAGGTAGGGGATACATAGCAAACCAATGCCCAAATAGAAGAGTTATGGTGATACGAGATAATGGAGAAGTTGAAACCGATAATGAGGAGGACACTGAATCTATGCCACTGTTGGAGGATGCTAGTGAGGAAGAATACGCTGTCCATGGGGAGTTGTTGGTTGCAAGAAAAGCGTTAAGTGTGCAAATCAAAGAGAGTGATGAAGTACAGAGGGAAAATATTTTTCATACTAGATGCCATGTCCAAAACAATGTATGTAGTATGATTATTGATGGAGGGAGTTGTACTAATTTTGCTAGCTCAACTATGGTTGAAAAGTTTGGATTGCCGACTACCAAACATCTACAATCCTACAAACTGCAATGGCTTAATAATACTGGTGAAATAAGGGTAGAAAAACAAGTCCTTGTTCCTTTTCGCATAGGAAAATATGAAGATGAAGTTTTGTGCGATGTTGTACCTATGCAAGCTGGACATTTGTTACTATGACGTCCACGGCAGTTTGATCGACGTGTTATGCATGATGGTTTCACTAACAAGTACTCATTTGTACATGACCAGCGTACCATCACTCTAGTACCTTTGACTCCAAGACAAGTTTATGAAGATCAAGTGAGGTTACCAAAAGAGAGTGAGCAAGAAAAAAAGAGTGTTGTAGGAAAAGAAATCGAGAGACAAGAAAAACAAAGAGTGGATGAGAAAAAAAAGAGTAGAAAAAATGGAGAGGTTTCAATGAATGAACAAAAGAATGAGAGGACAAAAAGCAATATCTTTGTGAGAGTAGGTCACATTAAAAAAGCGATGTTCTCAAGTCAACCAATAATTGTTCTTGTGTAGAAAGAGGCATTGAATACTAACAACTCTAACTCTTTTTTGCCTAGTTCAGTTGCATCTCTTTTGCAGGAATTTGAGGATGTCTTTCCCGAGGAAATTCCACCTGGTTTACCACCTATTCGAGGGATTGAACATCAAATTGACTTTGTACCCGGTGCTTCTATTCCAAACCGAGTTAGTGAATTGATGGAAAAGGGTTTCGTAAGAAAAAGCATGAGTCCATGCGCTGTTCCAGTAATTTTGGTTCCTAAAAAGGATGGGACATGGAGAATGTGTGTAGATTGTCGAGCCGTCAACAATATAACAATCAGGTATCGCCATCCTATTCCTCGTCTTGATGATATGCTTGATGAATTGTGGTGCTTGTGTATTTTCTAAAATTGATTTGAAAAATGGCTACTATCAAATAAGAATGAAAGAAGGTGATGAATGGAAAACAGCTTTTAAAACAAAGTTTGGTTTATATGAGTGGTTGGTTATGCCATTTGGTCTAACTAATGCACCAAGTACTTTCATGCGATTAATGAGCCATGATTTGCGTGCTTTCATAGGAAAATTTGTAGTTGTCTATTTTGATGATATTCTTATTTATAGCAAAAATCAAGATGATAATGTTAAGCATTTACATTCTGTTCTTGAAGTGTTACGAAAGGAGAAATTATTTGTTAACATGAAGAAGTGCACTTTTTGCACCGATAAGCTCGTGTTTCTTGGTTTTGTTGTGAGTGCACATGGTATACAGGTTGATGAGGATAAAATCCGAGCAATTCAAGAATGGTCGAGTCCCACAAGTGTAGGGCAAGTTAGGAGCTTCCATGGACTTGCTAGCTTCTATAGGAGATTTGTGAAGAACTTTAGCAGCATTGCAGCACCACTTACTGAGGCTATCAAGAAGAATGTTGGGTTTAAGTGGGAAGACGAGCAAGAAAGGGCTTTCCAATTGCTCAAAGAGAAATTAGCTAATGCTCCTTTATTAGCTCTGCCTAACTTTACATTAACATTTGAAATTGAATGTGATGCATCAGGATTAGGTGTTGGAGCAGTTGCAAGGAGGAAAACCAATTGTTTTTTTTAGCCAGAAACTAAGCGGGGCAACTCTAAACTACCCTACTTACGACAAAGAGTTGTACGCATTGGTGCGAGCTTTGCAAACATGGCAACACTATTTTTGGCCTAAGGAGTTTGTGATTCACACGGATCATGAGTCGTTGAAACACTTGAAGAGTCAATAAAAATTAAGTAGGAGACATGCACGATGGGTGGAATTCATTGAAACATTTCCCTATGTCATCCGATACAAGAAAGGTAAAGAAAATGTTGTCGCGGATGCACTTTCTAGAAGGTATGTCTTACTCTCCACTCTTGATACAAAATTACTTGGTTTTGAGCATATTAAAGAATTATATCCTTTAGACCATGATTTTTCTGAGGAATTTCGAAATTGTGAGAAAAATGCAGTGGGTAAGTTCTTTAGACATGAGGGTTTCTTGTTCGAGAAAATAAGTTATGTGTTCCTAATTGTTCTTTGCGTGAGTTGTTAGTAAGGGAATCACATGGTGAAGGTCTAATGGGGCACTTTGGAGTTATTAAAACCTTAGCGATTTTGCAAGAACAATTTTATTGGCCTCATATGAGAGGATATTGAGAGAATTTGTGAGAGATGTGTCACTTGTAAGCAAGCAAAATCTAGAGTACAACCTCATGGTTTATACATGCCACTACCAATTCCTAGTGATCCCTGGATTGATATTTCAATGGATTTTGTTTTAGGTTTACCTAGGTCTAAACGAGGTAGCGATTCTATTTTTGTGGTTGTAGATAGGTTTTCTAAAATGGCGCATTTCATTCCATGTACGAAAACTGATAATGCGTCTAGTATTGCTGACTTATTCTTTCGAGAAATTGTTAGATTACATGGAATGCCTCGAACCATTGTTTCAGATAGAGATGCTAAGGTTTCGAGTTACTTTTGGAAAACCTTATGGTGTAAGTTAGGGACTAAGTTGTTATTTTCCACCACTTGTCATCCACAAACTGATGGTCAAACTGAAGTAGTAAATAGGACTTTATCTACTTTGTTGAGGGCTATAATTAAAAAGAATATCAAAACATGGGAAGAATGTTTACCACATGTTGAGTTTGCTTACAATCGTACCATTCATTCTGCTTCTAAGTTTTCTCCATTTGAAATAGTTTATGGTTTTAACCCCATAACTCCATTGGATTTAATACCATTACCTTTGTCTGAAAGAGTTAACTTGGATGGAAAGAAAAAGGCTAAATTTGTTAAGCAGATACATGAAAAGGCAAGATTCAATATAGAGAAGAAGACGGAACAATATGAAAAGCAAGACAACAAAGGGCGTTGCAAGGTAGTTTTTTAACCCGAAGATTGGGAGTGGTTGCACATGAGGAAAGAAAGATTTCCATCCCAAAGGCGTTCGAAGTTGCTCCCAAGGGGAGATGGTCCTTTTCCAGTTCTTGAGCGTGTCAATGACAATGCCTACAAGCTAGACCTACCAGGTGAGTACAATGTTAGCACTACGTTCAATGTTACTGATTTAAGTCCTTTTGATGTAGGGGTTGATTTGAGGGCAAATCTTTTTCAAGAGGAGGGGAATGATGAGGACATAAATGGAAATTCGCAGAATGATGAGGATATAAATGGAAAATCGCACTTTGAAGAAGCAATCAAAGTTCCACATGGTCCAGTGACGAGTGCAAGAGCCAAACGTTTCAAGGAAGAAGAACTCAATGAGTTAATAAATCAAGCTATGTGTTCGGAAATAAACAACCGAATTTTGTCAACATTATACAAGTCCAACTAAATGCAATTTCTCAAGAAGGGAGTGGATAAGATGAATTGCATATTTAGTTATCTATAGTAATAAATTCGAAATTATATTTAGTAGTAGGACTTTATTTGTTTCCTAGTTTATTAGTGGTTTTTGTTTCCTAGTTGTTTAGGGGGATTTATTTCCTAGTCTAAGTAGATTACTCTAGAAGTCCTATTCCTAGTCTTGATAGGGCTTAATTTTCAGCTTTTATATAGGCATAATATGTAATAGAAGACACACAACTTGATTCTTATTATTTTAGTGAGAAGGAATTCTCTAGTTTCTTAGAAGAACTCTTTTGAACTTATCAAGGATTTTTCAATTTGTCTAATTCTTGTGGCGTTCATTCATCGACTTATCAAACGATTCATCCATCATCGTTTGTGGTGTCCTACCGAACTTATCAAGAAGACTTGTGGCGTTCAACATCGACTTATCAAACGTTTCAGTCAATATCGTTTGTGGCGTCCCCGCGAACTTATCAAGAAGACTTGTGGCGTTCATCCACCCTAAACCTGATTGTAGAACGATCTTTCAATTCCTTATAATGCGGGTCTCGTTTTTCTTAACGTGGTTCGTATCAGAACTAGTGATGGATATTATTAACCATATTAATCATATATATCATATTAAAGATCGATTTCGACCACGAGATCTAGTGTATTCAGGACCTTCTATAAGTTTATGATCATTCATATAAGAGACATTTTGATATTTGTGTTTGGGTGACGACATCTCATGTATACAATGAATGAGAAGTATTGTCAAACTTTTTACAAGAAATTACTAATAAAAAACGACCCAAGAATTGAGTAACGACTGTCCAAACAATTACACCAACATCTATCTGGCAGGACATTCTTATAGTAATTGATGATATGTGGGATAGGTATGTATGGGATAAATTAAAGTTATTTATTCCCGACAATAACAAAATGAAGTCAAATATTAATAACTACTAGGCTAATAAAAGTTGCTAATTATGTTAACTAATATGGTCATTATGAGATGGATTTTCTAGATGAGAATGAAAGTTGGAGTTTGTTATGCAGAAAAGCATTTTGACAAGATGGTTGTCCTAATCCCGTTGAGAAAATTGCAAAAGGAATTATAAAGGACTTTCTCTATTCATTGTTGTGGTCGCAGGATTCATCGCAAAGTCTAAACTGACGCGAGAATTTTTGGAGTTGTTTGTCGAAGATACAAACCGAACTATAAGTTGGGAGGGCTTTAATTAGATGCAGTGGCGAAGCCAGAAACTTTTTTCACCAGGATCCATTATAAAACTGAACTATACTTATTAATTAAAATAAAAATAAAAATAAATAAATTACTCAAAAAAAATTATATAACAACAATTAATTTAACCTCATAATCACACGGGACAAATCTTATATGAATAAAACCCTAATCCTTGATAATACAATTGTATCTAAATACTAAATTATAAAAAAAACACCACCAGTAATAAAATCACATTTGAAAGTAAGTAGGAGTACTATATTTGTTTTTTTTTTTTCCCTTTTGTTGAGAAAACTAAATCTATATGTTTGTTGAATAAAAAAAATTACTTCTATGTGTAAGCTCATTTTAATAGAGATGAGATCAGATGCAAAAGATAATGGTATGAAATTAGATATTTAAAAAGTGTATTCCTTCTCTAAACATATTGTTTGTCTTTTTTATGATTAAATTTACAAAATAAAAAAGAATATATATATATATATATATATATATATATATATATATATATATATATATATATTAAAAGTTTAAATTGAATTAGTTCACTTCTTTACCATGACTATTAATTTCATGAAACGATAATAATATATATGGACCCCTTTCTTATAAGATTTTAATTTTTATTAGAGGATTCCACTAAAAGAAAATTATAAATTATATTTCAAAGTTGTATATGTTGTTTAATAAAAATATTATACATATAATATCTTCCTAAAGATAAAGACTTTAGGGGATCCATGCACTCCCCCAACTTGTATGTGGCTCCGCCACTGATTTAGATGAAGGTTGCATTAGAAATCTTGTGGCATATCTTTTAACGATTGCAGTTTTGCTCAGGTACTTAAATACATTATGATCCTAATTAAGTGTAGAGAATTTTCTACAGAGGACTCTCAGTCATTTATTTTAATAGAGAAGTTTATATCTTTTTTATTCTCTGCATTAATTTTTTTTTTTTTTAAGAATGACTTATCAACGCTTTTCTGTTTGTTCACTTATTGTATATTGCTCATGAGCTTCACATTTTAAGTTTTACTATTAAAAACTTCAAAAATTCTATACTATTAACTATGACATATTATGATGGCTCTAATAATCAAAATAGAATATAAGTATCAAGTTAGTTTACACTAAACTTAAACTAGTAATAATAATGTATCTATTTCTCGTAAAAAAATATATATATATTCAAAATAAATATTCTTGTGATGTAGTAGTCAATATATATTGGGAATCACCTTTGTTTTGGGTAATGGATCTCATTCAAGTCCAATTTGTATCAAAACCCAATCCAATTATAGTCTGATATTATAAACTGAGAGTCTAGTTTGTATTAAAGCCCAATTATTGTACCAAAAAAAAAAGAAAAGCCCAATTATTTACAGTCGGATATCATAATTGGGTCTTTTCAGGAAGATTGAGATGGAAGATGAGAACTCGGGAAAATTGCCTTTTATATGTCACAGGATCATCTAGGTTTTCATTTCCTTTTAATTGGGGCCGGTTATTATTTATAATGGGCCTAACGTTATAAATTGCATTTTTCATGAATTTAAAAAACATGGGCTTTGTGCTAATGGTTTGCACTTTGCAGAAAGTGAATAGAATCTTCTTCTCATTTCCTATTTCCTATTTGTTGGGGATGTTAATGGCCGGTTATCAATGTGAATTTGATTTGTATTCAATCATATTTGTTAGGATCATATATGTTAGGATCAGGTTTTTGAATCTGGTTCAAATAAATATTTCAAATTCCGTGGAGCGAAATAGATCTATGTCTATCACATCTGTTAGATATCTGAATTCGACAATAATATTTTACAATGAGTTTAAGAAAATATTAGCTTATAATTCACTCACAATTTCATTTTTATTCCTAATTTAATTGAAAAACATGACTATTAGTTACGCAATTTTGAACACGTAAACTAAACTAAAGAAATTGAAACACATATGATGAACAATATATTTGATATCCGATCAAATCCGGACAATATATGATGGACTCGAGTTTATTTTATATCCAAGCAAGATCTGGAATCAACTAGAAGTCGATCCGACTTAAATAGGGTTGAATTTGTGTTGAGCCTGATCCAAACGAAAATCGTACCATTGATAGCCCTGCTTATTCCTAATTCAATGACACTAGAGTAAATAACTAAAGTTTTTAATTGAGGGAATTGCACTTATCATACCAAACTTTAAGTACCTTTATACATTTTATACCATACATTTTAAAATGACACATTTGATACTAAAATTGACCAACCTTTTTCAATTTAGGTTTCGCCGTTAAATCATGGACGGAAAATGATACGTGCAGCGCATGTGTCCGTTAACTCGCAGAAAATAAAATAAAAAGAAAAAAAATGTGGGAAATGCATTTTTTATACCAAATTTTTACCTCTTTAGACATTTGATATCAAACTTTCAAAAAGACACATTTAATACCAAAATTGAAGGACTTTTTTCATATTTTCTTTCTCCGTCATTCTTTTTGGCCAAATTTTGTGTTCTTTGTATGGTTGGAAAGCTCTTAATGATAGCTTTATAATGGTACAAGTTTCAGTTAATGAAACGCAATAAATAATCCGCAGAAAATAAACGAATTTCGAAGTATTAATCAAAATTAAATCATATCTCATAATCCACAAGGAATCATGGCACAATAATTTTAAGATATTATATAGGGCAAATAAGCATGTTATGGTAAAAAAAAAATGGAACACAATTTTAAGCATACCAAAAGTCACTATCAGCCTGCATAAATCATTTCTCATATTGGTAGAGACGCATAACCGAATCATCAATTTTTTAAAAATTATCGATATATTCTCAAATTACGAAGGACTTAGTGTTACATAACAATCTTATAGACAATTTGATTGAAATAATGACATAATTATCAATTTATTTTAAAATTATCAAAATATTTTCAAATTTATGATCTCGTGAAGCAACGAAAAGCTGAGTGCAAATCAGATAACAACTTAGTGCAAATCAGCTAACAACTGAATAAATCAACTAACAGCTCAGTGCATACGACATTCGATTTGCACTCAGTTGTTAGCTTATTTGCACTAGGGAAATTTATATAGACACCCCCTGACTTTTACCCTAATTACAAGAAATCACCCTACTGTTTGAAATATTACAAAAACACCCCCTCAACCAAAAATTGTATTACAAGGACACCCCCTTGTTACACAAAAAATATTACCAATTTGGTCCCTAAAATCATTACAAATACACCCCTCGAGGGGGTGTTTTTGTAATATTTCAAACAGTAGGATAATTTCTTGTAATTAGGGTAAAAGTCAGGGGGTGTCTATCTAAAATTCCTTTTGCACTAAGTTGCTATATGATTTGCACTAAGCTATTTCGATGATTTAAAAAAAAAAATCAATGAATCGGTCATTATTTCGATCAAATTGTCTATTAGATGGTTATGTAACACCAATTCCTCCAAAATATTAAAGTATATCGATAATTTTTTTGAAAAAATTGATGAAAGTGTATCTTTTTAAGTTAAACATATTCAATTTATATACATAAACATTCAAATTGTTTTTATTATTTTTAATATTTTTATATTTTGCTTGATAGAAAATATAATGACATATTCAATTTATTTGAATTGATATAAATAAACATTCAAGAGATAATTTAAAAAACAAAACATCTCTTGATCACTGATCTCTTGAAGGTTTATGTTTATAAATTCAAATAAACATAAACATTCAATTTTTTATTTATTATTTTTAATGTTTTTATATTTTACTTGATAGATAATATAATGACATATTCAATTTATTTGAATTTATATACATAAACATTGAAGAGTTGGAAGTATGACGAATCCAACTCAAACCTCTTGGATCTAATGCACTCTTTACTCGATATGTTTTTCATGAACCATCCTTATAAATATACAGATTTTTCCAGTATAAATTATCTCCAACGTTTGAAAAGTGATCGGCTCATAAATCAAAGTACGTACTCACGTGCACCGACTTCGCCCTAGCACCTCAAGTCAAAGGACTAAACCGTACACTATTATAAGTCTTGAGAGACATCCCATTACCGATATGCTTAATGCACTTCCACGATGGGTCTCTGTGTTCGGGTCGTTCGATGCGTTCGATCCCCTATCGAACCACCTAGTCATATGCACTAGCATCAAATGCCTTGTTCATGAAACTCTACAAATTCACTCCATGTGAATCATGCATAATCGTACAAGTCTTAGCGATTCCCTCGATACCCCTTCTCGATGGGAATCTATGACTTGGAACAGTTTTAAGATCACGACCTTAGAGACTGTTTCATGATTGCACTCAGTACTGAAGTAAATCGTCCCATAGTCTATTGTGATCTAAGGATTTCATCCAATTTCTTAAGTGATTCGCGAGAGATGAAGTTGGTCATTGTTTGATTTACATACTATAAACAAACAAGCGTATTAATTCATTTATACTATAGAAAGCTTATCACATGATAGTCCTTATACAAGCTAAAATCTATTAGCTTGCAGGGCACTATCATTTCAAGTTTAAAGAGCACACTTTAACACTTGAATTTACAGTTTAAAAGATTTTAGAAGGAGTTTAAAAACTGGGGACAAATCTTTTAGGACCCGTTTGTTTGACGGGAATGGAATCTAGATTTGGTAATCAGATTGCTTGTTAAGACATTAAAAAATTTCAGATTTTGGGAAAGGAAATATATTCCTTAGAACTAGGAATATGATACCCATATTTTCTATGGTATTCTGATTCCTTTCCTAAGGGATTTGATACTAAAAATAAAAAAATACATTATTGCCCCATTTTAGCGAGAGACACAAAACTGGCAGGGCATTGGTTCGTGATAAAGATTTACTCAACTATTTTTTCTCCCTCGAATATGATGAAAAATAACCATTTGTGAAAGATTTGTTGCAAAGCAATGATATTTAGTCGGTAATTCTTCTTCTTTTTAAGAGATATTAGACGAACTATTCAGTTTTTCAAGATTTGTAATGAGATGGGAGTTATTTCATGTTGACTATTTTAAAGTACCTTAATCTCCATGTGCAAGTGGTATTGTTTTTACCAATTATTCAGTCAATAGTTTGTTTTAGAACATAAATGTGTTTTGATCAATGATTTAATTGTTACGGTGTTAAAGCTATGTTTTGATAATTTATATATATTAACTATATAAAAGTATAATTAATACTATATACTTTATATATAGTTTATGTGTAAGGGGTATTTTTGTGAACTTATTAAATATGAATTCCATTCCTTATCATTACCAAACATGATAAAAGGAATTTGTCAAATTTTATGGCTCAAATTCCAAATGTTACCCAAACGTTATAATGGAATATTAATTCTGGAAATCAAATTCCTGAAAATCAGATTACCAAATTCAGATTCCATTCCCATCAAACAAATGGGTCCTTAAGTTTAGAAGTTTACTTGTGAAAAATACTTATAAAAATTCGTTGCAAGTAATCTGGCTAAAATTCTGATTTAACTGAAATCAGCTAAGTCATTATCAGAGTAGTGGTCAATTCTGCTGTTCAAAGCTTTGAGCGTGATCAGTATAGTCTGCTTACAATTCTTGATCAGCTTAGTCTGCTGATAGAAAAGTTAGAGAAATTTCTTAAGTCAAAATTTTCAAAGGTCTATTCCCCCCTTTCCCCCCCCCCCCCCCTCTAGACCTCATCTAACCACTTGGGACCAACAAATTGCTTATTTTGTTGATCAGACTGCTGAGGTTATGGGGCAAGTTGCTGCCAAAAGAAAGACAACGGGAAAGGTAAGATGCCAGATGCTGCTAAGTTGAAGAAGCTAGAGGAGGCAAGCTCAAGAAACAAGAGTAAGATGACCTCAAAGTTGCCATTGAGGCCAGTAAATCTGAAGCCATTCCAGAGAAGTTATTTGAAGCTGAAATTATAGCCTAGGAGGCTGAAGATTTTGCTAAGGTCCTTGAGCTAGGTCAGAAAGAGGCTAGTCCTAAGAAGAGTGGTGGTAAAGTCACTTGAATCCCCAAGGATAACCAAGTTGTTTTACCTTGTCCAAAGATTGTCAAAAAGAAAAAGAAGGAGATCAAACATGCTTTAGAAATAGTCAGAATTGACCCTGCTATTTTTGCTAAGTTTGAGAGGGAATTGGAAAGGTATAACACTAGGTTGCAAGCTCAAAGTATGTTCCTCACTGAAAAGATTAGATATAACTGATGGAGGGAATACAAATTGCACAAGTCTAAGGCGGAGATCAATGCATGGAATGAGTTCACTGCAGAGGAGAACGGAATTTTGGATTGGTTGGGAACTAGTTCAAGAGAAAGAGCCCTTGGCTCAGACTTTTTTCCATGATAGACTACATCATCACATCAAGACCCTTGTTAAGAATGAATCTAATGCATTAAGAGCAACTATTCCCAAGAAACCTAGAGTAGGTGATAACTTGGAGATAAGGCGATTAACTTAGCCATCTGCATAAGGTTGGCAAAGTGGATAGCAAGATCCAGATATAAGAAAGAAAGTTCAAGTAGTCTGTTACAACTTCCAAATTTACAATACATTGTTTTCGACTCAAAAATCAGAACATTTCAGGAATAAGATTGCTTGAAGGAGGCAACTTCACCTTTTGTTCATGATATCCTTATTCATAATAAATCTATTATTTCAGTTGAGAGTACTGATGTTGTTACTGTTTCAACTGTAAGTGAAAACTTACAGGAAGTGAAGAAAAATTCATCTCAGGAAAATCAACCTTATTGATGCTCCGTTGGCGAAAGATGAATTAACTGCTTTCTAGGATAAGTTAGCTATTGGTTAGAAAGATGAACATAAAGCTACTTACTATGTTGCACTGATACGGATACGCTGATACGAATACGACACGATACGGATACGGCGATGCGGATTTTTAAAAATTTACTGGATACGATACGACATGGATACGAATGTAAAAAATATAAATTTATATATTTATGCATATTGAAATAAGTAAAATAATTTATGTATATATTCATACATATTGAAATAGATCAAGTTAAGTTTCATAAGTACTAAATTGCATAATTTTTAGAAAAAAAAATTTATTTAGTAATTTAATACTATTAATTATACATAATGTTCATTGTTTTACTATGTTATATAAAACATGTCCCGTGATAGACAAATTATCTTGTATTGCAGCTGTATATAATACAAAGTTTAAACAGTAATTTGATGCCTTACATTGTTCTTACCAATTGTGGTGACTTAGGAAAATTCATAATATAAAATGTGTTGGATACGTCTAAATAAGTATCCGATACGTGTGTCCAACATTTCTTGTTAATTATATTTACCGACACGTCATGTGGAGTGTCGAATACGTATCCCACAAGTATCAGAGGAGTATCGTATCCGAAAAGAGTTCGACACGGCATTTAATAATTTTTTGAAGTATCCGTGCTTCATAGGCTACTTATGAGGAAAAAGTGATAAGTGTTGATCCTCCTCAAACTGAAGAGACTCTGTGAGAAAGGTTCAAGAGGCCAATCAGTCTTCTGAAAGTACTCTAAAAGAAACGAAAGACTTAGAGGAGAGAACAAGTCTTATTTGCAAAAATTTGAGAAGATAGCCTCGTGCAAGGACCGTGGAGTTGCTGATTACTCAATCTATCCATCCAATTATGACCTTCTGACCAGTCGTACGGTAGATCCCTATGGCCCTTAGGGCTCTACCATGAGGACATGTGTTAGCATATATATACTAAGGTAACTAATGATGAAAGGACTTTTAGCATTCTTGAGAGAACCGCACATTTATAGATCGGCCAGCTAGCTCATTATTCCACATTCATTTTAACTCTTTGGCTTGCGTCATCCATAGTAGATTGGCCAGACCCTAATAAGATCGGTATTACATAATAAAGCATCAGGGTAAATATCACTAATAGCCTTCCTTATCATTAACTTTTTACATAGTTGTTCCTCTTGTGTTTTTTTTTTCCACATTAGTCTCTACTATATTCTCTTTGTTTCATTTTGGTCATTTTCAAGTTGTCCAAGGTAAACTAAAGTTTCAAAATAGTTTTATGAGGGACTATATTCATATAAAATAATTTTATGATTGACTAAAATGTAATACTATAAGTAAAAGATCCCTTTTAAATGATCAACGTGAAACAAATAATTCATAGTAGAGATTAACGTGAAAAAAAAACACAAAAGAAACCACTCTGCAAAAAATTAACGGTAAAGAGGACCATTAATACTATTTACCCTAATGCATCACTTATCTTATATAATTATCACATCTTGTTTTATTTACTGCTTTTACGTGTTCTCTAAAATTATGTTAAAATCCCAGTGAGTTGTTATCTCTCCTTCATTCGTTTCAAAATTTCCATATTTTGTTATTACATGAGATGATTCCATGAAATATAATACTCTGTGCTACCATATGCGGGCCGAAGAAAAGCAAACATTTTTAGGGACTTCTGGTTCAACCATTGTAATATTTTTGCATTATAATAAGATTAAATATTTTGTATGGAAGCCATGCCCAAAAAACTGGCCTTTCAATAATATGCATCGTTTTAGAGTTTTGTATGGGTATTAAGTAACTTAATAAATAGTATGAATTTTTGAAGAAAAAAAGTAAGGTAAGCCCCTGGCTTTGTGTTTTCACATCGAGAATTATTTGCAGATGAAAATATGTCAAATATATCTAAAATAACCTTAGTATATTGCACTGGAATATATAAGATAGAGGTTTTAGGTGTAATAAATAAGGACTAAATTGGAACATGTATAATTAATATTGTATTGAAATCCTAAATCATGGAAATTTTGAAACAAGAAAATTTTCTCTAAAACAACAATTATAATGGACAAAAAAAAAATGAAGTAATTTTCTTGTTTAAAGATTTATAGGGAAAGGAAAAAGATGTTAATGATGTTTTAATAGAAGAGAGAACATTGAGTTGTTAATTAAATGATAGAGGTATTATGCAAACTGAAAAATATATATTTTTATGACTTTACAGATGGATATTTTCAAACATGAAGAATTTCTCTAAAACAACAATTTTATAGAACAGATGGAGTAATTTTCATGTTTAAAGATTTCCAGGAAAAGGAAAAATAAGTTAACGATGCTTTGATAGGAGAAATAAGATTGATTTGTTAAGTAAATGATAAGGGGTATCATGAAAATTGAAGGTATTCATGGCTTTTGTAAGTGTAAGTGGGTGTTATGAAAATTGCACTTGTCTGAAATTATGTGTTTTTTTTCTGTTGGGTTGAATTAATTATTCAATACCTCTTCCGTCGCTTATTTTTCTATTATTTCATTTTTGCGCGGAATTTTGAATAAAAGTTAAATTGTAGAAATTTAAAAATTTTGCAGGTGCCATTAAAAATTGTGATTGAAAGTTAAGTGTCATGTAATAGAATATTGTTTAGAAAAATAATTTTATATATAGAAAAAGTATTATTTTAAAACATCCAACAAAAAGATAGAAGTAAAAAATTAAACTCGACCAACCTGAAGAGCAATTCGTGTCCTTTCTCACATTGACCTGCTATTACAAGTTTCATAGAAAAAATTGATTTATTTCTCTCAAATTGAAAATCAATTTTGCAGTGTTCGGTTAATGCAATTAAGTCTCAATTGCATTAATTGGTCCAAATAAAACTGTCCAATATCGCATTCGAATGGCTAGACAATTTCCCGAACAGCTCGTAGTTGTCGGCTGAAATGGTGGGCCAAACCCCATAATTGGCCTGATTGTAATAGGAGGTCCAACCCAAATATTAATTAGTTGGGCCAAACTCCAAAAAAAATGAGACAAAAATACCCCTAATTGAGTGAATATTTACAATTAAAATATCATAAGGTTGTTGAATTGATTAATTAATTAGCCCAAATTTACAATTGGGCCAATTCCTAGGGGGTAACGAACATCACCTCAAAAGCTATTTAATGAAATCAATTTTGTCCATTGCCAGTTTCATAGAGAAAATTGATTTATTTCTCTCAAATTGAAAATTGTTATGAAATATGCATATTTTGTGGATGTCATTTGTAATTTACCACTCAAGACATAAGGTGAATTTACATGGTTCTTCCACTTGGTGAAATAATGAGATAACACATACCCCATTTATGTGTCAAGACAAGTGTGGCAAAGCATACACCTATGTAGAAGTATAGCAAAGCATGCACTTGGTGAACTTGTAGTAAAGTCATGTATCACAATTCCATGGAAGACACACTGAAGACATGTGGCTATTGTATAGAAGTCTTGAACTTGTATAAATAGATGAGTTCATCCCTCATTTGTAACAAGAAGATGAACTAGAATATGAAATGAATGAAAAAAATTGATAAGTTTTCTCTACATATAACTTTGCTTACTACAATTTGTTCATACTTTTATCCTAAAATGTTACAAATCAATTGTCGGATGCATTTGTTGATACAAAGAAAATAACAAAATCTTATATACCGGTTGTTAATGCACCAGCACGGATTGATGTCCCTGCAGGACTATATGAAAAACCACGAACAAAACGTGGATGCCCGGTTAGTGCAAAAGACAAGAATCCCCGAAGGAAAAAGATACTAGAAGTATGTATTCCTCCTGGAGAGGAAACTGTTTCAACACAAAGCACTATAGAAAAAAAAAACTGATGAGTCTGAATTAAGAAATGCTCTCGGAGAGGCAAATGAAACTGATGCCCCTGAAGAGGCGATATTTGAAGAGATCTCTTTGAATTATTTAAGTACCCGAGAAAACTGGGATAGAAAGAAAGTGATTGTAGACAATGTCTTTGCGTATGGGGTCGCACTAGATATTATAAATAAGGATCCCGAAGATCCCGAACCGATATCAATTGATGAATGTCGACATAGAAATGATTGGCCAAAATTGAAAGATGCAATTCAAGCTGAACTGAACTCGCTAGAAAATCGTAAAGTTTTTGGACCGATAGTTCGCACGCCCGAAGACGTGCAACTGGTCGGGTACAAATGGGTATTTGTACGAAAACTGAATGAGAAAAATGAGATTGTGAGATACAAGGCACGACTTGTTGCACAAGGATTCTCACAAAGACCTGGAATTAATTATGATGAAACATATTCTTCCCCTGTGATTGATGTAATCACGTTGCGGTATTTTATTAGCTTTGCAGTCTCTGAAGGACTGGACATGCGTCTCATGGATGTGGTTACCGCATATTTATATGGATCACTTGATAGTGATATATATATATATATATATATATATATATATATATATATATATATATATATATATATATATATATATGAAAATCCCTGAAGGATCTCATAATCAAAGGTCTCATGGATTGTATTCAATTAAATTGCATGGGGACTCCTGAAGAGTTCACAAAGACCGCAAACTATTTAATGAAAGAATTTGAGATGAAAAATCTCGGGAAAATAAAGTTTTGTCTCGGTCTGCAGATCAAACATTTATCAACTGAAATCTTTATCCATCAATCGGCATATACAGAAAATATTATGAAGAGATTTTATATGGACAAAGCTCATCCATTGAGTAGTCCCATGGTTGTTAGATCTTTGGATATAAAGAAAGATCATTTCCGCCCTCGGGAGGAAAATGAAGAATTGCTTGGTCCTGAAATACCTTATCTAAGTGCAATCGGAGCTTTGATCTATCTTGCAAATTGTACTAGGCCAGATATCGCTTTCTCAATAAATTTACTGGCAAGGTATAGCTCTGCACCAACACGAAGGCATTGGAATGGAATTAAACACATATTGCGTTATCTTCGTCGAACAATAGACATGGACTTATTTTACTCTAGAGATGCCGATGCACATGTAGTAGGTTATGCAGATGCCGGTTATCTTTCTGATCCACACAAAGGAAGATCACAAAGTGGATATGTATTTACCTGTGGTGGCGCTGCAATATCATGGCGATTTGTTAAACAAACTCTAGCTACCACTTCTTCCAATCATGCTGAAATTCTGGCATTGCATGAAGCAAGTCGAGATTGTTTATGGCTGAGATCAATGATTCAATATATCCAAGAATCTTGTGGGTTGCCTTCAACAAAGAATATACCAACATCATTATATGAAGAAAATGCCGCATGTATTGCTCAAATAAAACATGGATATATCAAGGGAGACAGAACGAGGCACATATCACCAAAGTTTTTCTTTACCCATGAGCTTCAGAAAAAGGGTGATATAGATGTTCTTCAGATTCAGTCATGTAACAACTTTGCTGATTTATTCACTAAAGCATTGCCGACTACAACATTAAGGAAGATGGTTTACAACATTGGAATGCAGCGACTTGTGGATCTTATGTCGGCATCAGGGGGAGCGTGTAATTAACGACACTTATATTGTACTCTTTGTTCTTCGTCCAAGTTTTTGTCCCACTTGGGTTATTCTTGGCAAGGTTTTAACGAGGCAGTGTTACACGCTTATATGCCCCTTTTGGATATGTACTCTTTTTCCTTCGTTCAAGTTTTTATCACAATGGGTTTTTCTTAACAAGGTTTTAACTAGGCATACTCCAGAAGCAATTGGTATCCAAGGGGGAGTGTTATGAAATATCCATATTTTGTGGATGTCATTTGTAATTTACCACTCAAGACATAAGGTGGATTTACATGGTTCTTCCACTTGGTGAAATAATGAGATAACACATACCCCATTTATGTGTCAAGACAAGATTAAGTGTGGCAAAGCATACATCTATGTGGAAGTATAGCAAAGCATGCACTTGGTGAACTTGTAGAAGTCATGTATCACAATTGCATGGAAGACACATTGAAGACATGTGGCTATTGTATATAAGTCTTGAATTTGTATAAATAGATGATTTCATCCCTCATTTGTAACAAGAAGATGAACTAGAACATGAAATGAATGAAAAAATTTGATGAGTTTTCTCTACATATAACTTTGCTTACTACAATTTGTTCATACTTTTATCCTAAGATTTATAACAAAAATCAATTTTGTTAATGAATATACTATTCTTAGATGAAATGCCTCAAACGCTTTCATTTTTCCTTTTAGAAATAATTATGTTATGACCTAGATTGCACGGAAACGGATACGTCGATACGGTATAATACGATACGAGTACGGCGATAAGAATTTTTAAAATTTATCGAATTCGATAGGACAAAAATACGTGTCTGTATATTTAATAATATTAAGACATCATTGTCTTAAAAATGTATTAAAAAAATTATGTAATATTTATTTAGTTCATTTTTCATTCCATATTAAAAATTTATATTGCTCTCTACCTCTAATATAAATGTTCAAGTAAAATCATAATATTAATATCATAGGCAAAGTCTTTGACCCTACATATATTTTCAAGCATTTTATACTTTAATACTATACATAATCTAGAAATTACTTATAGAAATACATGCTCTCAAATATTCTGGATATTTTTTATATGCCTTCATATTCGATACGTATCTTTTTATTTTTTATTTTCTTATTACTGAAATCGACACGATTGAGTATTTCACAGATATTGTACGAAGAATATCCGAGTATCCAATATGCATACTATACTGCACTGTGTATAATTTCAGAATATCCGTGCAACCTAGGTTATGGCACAATCTGGTGAAATATTTTCGGAGTTTTTCATACTTGTTACCATCATATGTAATTGGAAGAAGGAAGAGTTGATATTAAAATTAAAATACACTTAAATCCGGTCATAAATTTTGTCACCATCAGCTTACATAAGATAGACAACAGTGTAAAAGGTTTTAACAGGCAATAAAATTATATGGTCTAGCGATCAAGAGTAATAGATGGATAGATCACCTTCTCAACTTTCAAAATTTAAGCCCCGCCCTTTTTAAATACAAAATACAGATTATACAAACAGCTTCAACAAACGGTACGACCATAACATATCGTAGCAATATAAAGATTCTTGGACCACTTCTCCTGCAAACAAATAGTAAGGATGATCAGCTCAAAGTACCATACAATTACTCGATACATTACTCAAAGTTCAACTAGTAAAAAATCGATTGTAGCTTAGGTAGTGTATGCAACAACATCGAAAAACAGCTTATGACGTCATTTATGCTCGGAAGCTGTTTTAGAGTGCTTGTGAAAGGTGTTTTAGCTTGCTTCAACTCATTCATAAGTTGTTGCAAACATACCCTTCATACGTTATACATATCAATTCATCATTTGATGCCTTTAAAGCTTGATCCGACCTTAACTTGATAAGCTTAAAAGTGACCAAGTAAAATATCAAATTAGTCGACTCAGCTCTTGTTCTTCAGCTCGGTCCATAGAAAACCAAATCGGACTCAAACACCATTTAATGCTCGGAAAGAAAATCAAAGCAAGCTTGAACAATACTTGTACAATTAAACTCAACTTACTAAAACCATTTCATAAGCAAAACAAAATCCTCCAATGTAAATATATCCTACCGAAACTCTAAAAGGAAGGCCACCAAAAGGAGAAGAAGATGACAAAGAGAGAAAGTTGCAATCACTTTAATGTTTAACTTCATAGCCATAAACAAAAGAGAGAGAGAGAGAAACTAGTTGTACCTTTACATGAGTACTTGGGAAGGCAGACGTGCGAAGAGTCTCCTGGGTCTCATCCATCATTTTACGTCTAGGCATACTAAGTATGAAGGCAGCTTGATCAGAAGTAGCAGCCATGGCAGTTATTCTATACCCACTTTCCCATCTCCGATGTATTCCCTCACTTGGATAAAGAAAATCAAGCTCTACGACCTAAGAACCAGCCAATGTATTTATTAATTAACAATTTACATAATATCTGGTTTTGGGAAAATCTAATTCAACCAAATAAGAAAGTCTTACTTACCTGTTCAGAATATCCTGAATTCCTAGACATTACAACTCCCCAACGACTCCCAGCAGTAGTCATGGATGTAACATGGAAACCTTCTTTCCACTTTTTATTAATCCACTTGAATGGAAACGATTCACTAACTTTGTATGATTGTTGGGTGTAAGGAGTCCCTGAACAATAAAACCATAATTTGTCACATAAATATAATTAACACACTCCTATCTTCCAATTTTCAATTATAAGCGGTTTGTACAGAGACAGTACCTTTAGACATAACAACCAGTGAACTTCCATTAGCAGCACCAGCAATAGAACTGATGTAATAGTTTTTCTCCCATTGTTCCATGATCCAGTCCTGAAAAGAAACATAGGATAAGCAGAAAGCTAGGAAGGAGAAAAATTACAAAAAAATCGAAAAAATCTAAAAAACTTCAATAATTAATTGGATGAACAACCTTATGAAGGAACACAGCTGAAAGCTCATAGACCTGCGAAGAGAAACCTGTTCCTGCATCCATGATTAAGGCCCAGAGATTTGCTGCTGAACCCACACAGCTAATATATAGACCATCTTCATTACCCTTCTCTACATGTTGACGAAGTCTAGAGTCTGCAACATTGTAGTGGTATCTACAAATACGACAAAGTTGTGTCTTCAACAAGAAAAAAATCACCAATTTCCAACATCCACATATCCAAATTCTATAAATTATGTGGAAACTAACGTAGTTTCTCTTGAGCTAAGTGTTGAAAAAAAATCAATATAATTTGGAATTATTCCAGCAAACATTAGGCTATTAAATGTAAGTCACAAGTGCTTCAGCCTATTGGATATTCATGAAGTTCGTAAGTTTTATCCCTTGGATGGAGAAACATCATCCAATGGCAATGATCAGTACACATAAAAAAACATAAAATAATTTGATATTGTTTACTTTTGCATTGTGCATTGATGCCTGTATTTATTGTTATTTATGCTTTTGAGGTTTCAATTGGTCTTGGTGAATGTAGATCCAATTCTTTTGAGAATTTTTTATTTTGCCATAATGTATTATACATTAGATCACTGCGAAAAAAGATACATTGAGACGCCCCAATAGCAAAGAAAATATAATAACGAACCACCACACAACAAAATCTCAATGTATCAGTTTAAACACAATCACTTCACGGTATAAAAGTGATTGATTTTCTACAATAAACGTACAATACATGCAGTTATTATGAAAAACGTAAGTAACATTTCATAGCAAATACACCTATGACTTGCACATGCATCCTATAGTAGGGAAAACTTATGATCAGTCTACATATTTTTGTTTCTCAGTATGCAAGCATGAAATCAAATTGCATCGTTATTCGCAAGTCTTCATGTAACTAAATCCCTATAGGCGGCACAAATAAGAAATAACTGCATCGTTATTCGCAAGCATGAAATCAAACTGCATCGTTATTCACAAGACGTCATGTAACTGAATCCCTATAGGCGGCACAAATAAGAAATAACTGGTCTAGACAACATATGGAGAATTAGTTCAACAGATTTGGCCTTGTTTCAGGTGATAAGATTAAAGATAAAAAAGCATGACACAGATATTTGATCTACAAAAGAGAAGCAAAAAGGTTCTTAAATTTTATATTTGGGTAATAAGTGAGAACAGGCATGGCATCTAAGTTTCTGATATCCCCCGCCAAATACATATTCAAGAAAAGACCCTCACCTCTGTTTCATGGGACGTCGTGCATTATAAACTGAAATCCATTGAGTAGCGGGACTACCCAGTCGTATTTTCTTCTTTGGTTGCTCATCCTCTTCCAAGTTAATGAGCAATCTCCCACGCTTTTGGCCAACCTGTGCAAAAGAGAATGATAGGCTTTGACATAATGTATATAACTAAACATATGCATTCATAAACTTAAAAGTAGTATATTTTATGCTTATGTTACCTTGAGAGCTCCGTCAATTCTTATTGGTCTTAAGGACGTGCACGGTTCAATGAGACTTTCGAATAAGGATATCAGCTTAGAATAATTTGGCTCCTCGTCAAATTTCATGTTGGTAACAGCCTCGAGGAATTCTTTGAATGGAGTGGGGCAGAAGCAACACATTAACTCTGGAGAAGTGGACATTTTCTTTTTAGAGACTAGAAAACTTTTATTGTCGCCCTGTCATCATCAAAAACAAGAAGTGAGAATAATTCTATTGAGATATGATGAAATAGTTAGTAATGATCAAATTCACCTGATAGCCTTGCCAAGGCAACCGTCCTTTTATGAGAAATATCAATGTGTATGCCAGTGACTCAAGATCGTCTCTCCTACTTCCTGTGCGTCCCAAGTGCGCATGCACACTTGCATATCTTATTGTGCCTCTGAGACGATACAAGTGGGGATATTTAGCCCACATTAGGACAGGATCATGCAATAAACTTATCATACAAGCTTCGCAAACCTGAATATATCCGGCCTCTGATCATAATCAACATGCTGACCAGATGATGCATCTTTCCACCTAGAAGCTGCATCACCAATATTTTAAAAATAAGAGTAATATCTCTGGTGGAAGATAAAGAACAGGGAGAAATAAAAGAACCTTAAAGATGAAGATACCAATTTCCCGGTTATGCAAAAACTATGGAAAAGAAATAAAGTAGCCAAAACAAAGAATAAGAGAATAAGAATATATCATCATACCCAAACCAAGATCAATAAGATAAAGCTTTTTCTCATCAGCAGTCCCAGGCTGACCAAGTAAAAAGTTCTCTGGCTTCACATCTCCATGCACAAATCTAGATAAGTGATAGAGGAGTACAGGTTATTAACTGTGTGTCCAAAGAACATTGCAAAAATAACATGATATCTTTCAGAGAGTACTATACGAGATAAGCATCATATTAAGTAATTTACCCCTTCATGTGAAGCTTCTCAAGAATTGATATAGCCTCCACTGCGATGCAAGCCACCATACTCGGAGACATCCTGTTTCAGGAGCTCATCGTCAAACAGGAATGTAGCATAGAAACAGGACATAATTATCTTAGGAATTTTCGCACTCTTCTGTTTTCATGAGCCAATACATGTGACTACAGAATGAAGCTGAGGGGAGAGAGAGAGAGACTTACGACTGGCCCAGAGAATTCCAAACATCCCAAAGACTGGGTCCGAGGATGTCCATGACCTGAAAAATATATCCATTAGAAACAATACATATTACTCTGAAAGGAAATGCAATAACAAAAACTCACCAAGATGTAAAATTCTCCTTGGCGGCCCTTGTAGTGAACCCAAGGGATCCCATAACACCCATTCAGGGTGCTTTTCATAAGATACAACAAAGCAAGACATGAGAATTTAGCAACGAGGCAAAAGAATCTCAACTTAAGAGCATGAAACTTACTTGTAGACCTGCCACTCATATGGAGGGCCATAATTGCAACCCTTACTATTTCGGTGTTCAAACTTCAATGCTACCTACAAATGGGTAATTTTTCCTGTTAAAATTCATGAAGTGACAAGAATCCGAAATCCCAAAATTTAATAATACGGGGAAAATGTTACCTCGATTGCATCTGCTCCACCTCTTTCAGTGCCACCACTTACTCTTCGACCAACATAAACTTGGCCAAATCCACCCTTACCTAATTTCCTTTCGGTCTTATACATAGGAGAATTGCCCACTTGTACCTGCAGCAAAAATATTGGATTTAATTACAAACAATTTTATCAAAGTAAAATAACTAACATAATTGTGGGGAATCATTGTCATCATCAAACTGAGGGGCGGAAGTTAAAACTAACCCTCTCAGGCACCGGAGTTGTACCAGATTCTTCTTCAACTCCCATTACTTTATCCCCACTTCCACCGTCCATCGCAACTTCCTTATCTGCAACGCCCTCGATTCTATTTAAAGCTGAATCCCCAACCGCAACAGCTTGAGGGATACCCTCACAAGGTGGCTCTGGGTCTAAATCTATCAACCTAACCCCTCTTCCTCTACCAGCAGCAGTTGGCCTAGCGGGTGTTGCTGTAGAAGGCCCTTTTGCTACAGCAGCAGTAGCAGCATTGCCTCTTCCTCTGCCTCTCCTTCTTGTTCTATTTTGAGCAGTAGGTGCGATTAAATTTTCTTCTGGCTGAGGGGCAGGCTGGAGATCACCAAGCCGTTTTGATCTCCTTGCTCCGCTACGCAATTCTGGCATCCTCACCCATGCAAAATCTCCTCCCACTCACTTCTCCATCTTTTGCTCAGAATCTGCAGTCACCCAAAGTAAACATATTACAGAAGAAACTAGCAAAAGCTCAAAATCTTCACATTTTAGAGAAGAAAATTTGAAACTTTAACCACGAAAATCAGAAAACGAGCGTATTTTAAAGATTGGCTACATAAAAAATACTATATATACCAAAATAAGTTACTTAAATGTATTTACATGGACTCGAATTTATATTGAGTGACGTCCAAATCAGGATTTCAAAACAAAAGTAAGGCAGAAAGTAAAATGTAGCCTAGTGAGCATATCTCCAAATCCTTAAAGGATACTATAGACGAAAATATAAAGGAACATACAATCTAGAGTAAACTCAACAATCGAAAGATCTTTGGGGGCGACAGGGAAGCATAAAATCCTCATGTAAACTAAAACAACACAACAAAAATAGAAATAGGGCATTGAAATATTGAATAATCACAGAATATGACAAAAGAAACCTAATCTGATGACGGTCAGAAAAGTAGTAGTAGCAGCTAATTGCTTTTCTTACAGTGAAATAAAAAATAAAAAATATTACTAAAATAAAGAAATAAAATCAGCCACAGATCGTACCTCAAACACCGCAAAAGCAGGAGGATCGGAGATAAAACACGAAGAATATAACTTGAAGAGCTCAGTTCGATCAACCGATCAACAGATCTTCAGTAAAACTAGACAAAATAAGACGAAGAAGATGAACTGTTACTAATCTAATCTGTAGCCGCGATGAATCAAGGTGCAAAAATCGAAGGAAGGGGGAAAAGAACTTTCAGGGAAAAAACATTGGGGAAAAGAGGTGTTTATTGTAAAATTGCATCGGTGTGTTGCTATAGATTCTGCGGCTATCCTCTTTGTTTCTCTCTCAAGACTCGTAATATAAATGGTCTGTGTCTGTCTGTTGTGTATGTAGGTCATTCCTTTTCATTTTATATCTACTTTTAATTCTTGGAGAGGAATTGCTTTCATTTTTTATATTTGAAAATTTTCACATTCAATTAGGGTCATATCTAATTAGCAAAATTGTAAAAATCGTCCCAAAATATTTAATTTGGCGAAATTCATCCCATAATTTAATATTTTTTTGGAATATCATTCCATCGTTAATTATAAGACGGAAATTACACATTTACCGTTAAATTCTCGCATGGTTGCTTCCGTGTCATTACGTGGTAAATTTTAACATGAAAAATAATATAATATTACAGAATTAGTCTCAAACTAATTGAAAGATTGAACCATCATTTCCATTAAATTAAAATTTTAATATTGGGACTAAATTCATACAAAATGGTAAATTATTGGACGAAATTCGACGAGTTGATATAGTTTGGGACGAAAAATCAAAATTAGTAATTAATTTGAGACGATATTTCAAACAAATATTAAATTGCGGGATGAAATTCGATGAGGTAATATAGTTTGGGACGATAATCCAAAATCACTAATTAATTTGAAAATTTTTTGCAATTTTACCTATCTAATATGTATGTGATTTGACCCGATCTCATTTAGTTTTGTTTTAAAATATTGATTTTTAAAATTTTTGTCAAAACAAACCCGATTAGAATTGAGTATTGATTTATGATTTTGTGGATAATTATAACTTAAATATTTGTTTACAAATATTAGACGAGTAAAGTACATATAAAAATCATGATATTAAATGACTTGACAATTACTTGTTCAATCTAATTGATGGGCCATCAGGCCAAATCACCTAAACATGCCAATGGGGCCAAATAATGGCATGTTTAAAATCAACCAAATGGACTGGCTCAACTGAATTAAATTTAATTATAACTCTCAAAGTCGAGTCGAAATTCGTGAACTCAAAATAAAAGGTTAATTTTAACTCAATTACGAACTCATCTAAATTGGTAAAATCATACCATAATTAAATGGAACCCAAACCATATTCAATTGCTCAAATGGTCAGCCCAATAGACGCACTCAGGAGTGCGCGAAGCAGAAGCCAGTACGAAATTCTTAAATGAGCTAGTCCATCACTCACTCAAAGTCTCATGCATAGGGAATCTTGGAAAGCCACATGGAGGACTAAAAATCAAACCAAGCTATTCGATACTCGATTCGAGTTTGTCCGATAAAAGTTCGTTTGAGCTTGGTTCGTCAAACTAATAAAACAAGATTGAACATCTTTTTTCGTTCGATAATTTTTGAAACTCGGCTCGAGCTCGACTCGATAAGCTAAAAATTGAAAAAATACATGTAAAATATCAAGCTACTCGATACCAGGCTCGAGCTCGTTGGATAAAAGCTCGTTCGAGCTCAGTTCGATTGAAAATCAAACCAAGCTCAAACAAAAAATTTCAAGCTCGATAAAAATCGAACCAAGCTTGAACAGTGTAACGTTCGATACGATCAGCTCGATTACAGCTCTACATATGGTTGGACTTGGACGTAATTGTTTTAGCGTGAATACAAATATATGTAACCAAAGACTCTTAAAATGATTAAGAAAGCGAGCTTAAAATAATTATACACAAATTACACGTAAACAAAGGATTGTTTCATACTAATCCAAGAAGAAGATGTCTCCTTGAAGGATTCGAAGACATATATAAAGGAGAAAGACATGCACGCAAGAACACAAAATCAGTCCAACCCATCAACACACAATGCACTGCAACTTGTCAGTCCCAAAGCCAACTATTATAGTTGCATGAACCATCAGAGGTATACTTTCCGATCTGTTGTAGAGTTGTCCTCTTTAAGTAAGTAGCTAGTTGTTTCCTATAAATCTCAGTTAAGTAGCCGTCTGCTTATTAGATTCTCAAGTAGCCAATGTTGGTGATGAAATAGCAAATTTAGCACTAGATAGCAACTTGATCGTGGATCCATGATAACCGAGCTTGGCTCCATGTTGGTCCAAAGTGGTTAGATGAGGTGTAGAGGGGGGTGAATAGACCTCTGAAAACTTTTCACAAAATTCTCTAACTTTTTCTTATCAGCAGAGTAAGCTGATCAAATTTCGTGAGACTACTAAGCTGATTGCGCACTTAGCTTAATCAGCAGAGTTGATCGCTCTTCTGATATGACTTATCTGATTTTAAGACGATCGGAGTTTTGGTTAACTTGTTTGCAGTGGATTTTGCAAGTGTATTCATAAGTAGTTTCTTTACTTAAAAGTTTTTATCCCAGTTTTAAAACTCCTTTAAAATCTTTTAAGTTTGAATGTTTGAAAGCTCTTTGAAAATATGCACGAAATCAAACACACATAATTTTTATAGTAGTTATATGGATTGAGATCCTTTAGTCCACTTTTTCATGTCACTTACCTCTTCGGTTATACTATAAACGCTTAGTAAACAGTATACAATGCTTGTGCTTTACAACAAATGATAAACCACAAGTTCGTTACAGGAAATCACTTAGAAAACCTGCACTCTGAAGTTAGATTACTCACAAAGACGAATCTAAACTTCTCACAACACTCTCTTCTAACAGAATCACTCAGATTTGTATATGTATGTGATTACGCCCAAACTTGTCGAAACAAAGCGATCGATGTAGAATAGATTGGGCGGTCGTATCCACGAGGAGATGACTAAACTAAGCTAAAATCGTTAGTAGACAAGGTAGCTTTAAAGATAAATAAACAAACTAAATTAACGAAGCGATTTGATTTTAAGAAAACTTAAAGAAAAGTGAATATTTGGTTGTTAAAAAATACGATAATTAAAACGGTAAGATATCAAGAATCCCTTATATGCTTCGTTCACTTATTTGGATTGATTCATAAAATTACTCAATTGAAAGTTTCACATCCCAAACAATCAATCGGAAGATAAAGAATTGAAAAACACATAATTTCTAATGTATTTGAGTAAATAATTTTCTTGCTTTTAGAATTGGCACAAAATATCATCTTATGAGAAATCAAAAACATACTATATACCAAGGCATATTGCATTAAAAGACTACCCATAAAACGAAAGATTATATCAATATAATTATATCATAAAGATTTTTACATAAAAAGAGCATGACTAGATTTATATGAAAACTAATGAAACAATTGTATTAACATAAAAGTTGATGAAAATAGATGAAGAAGAATAAATTACTCAAAATTATTAAACTTACAAAACCTTGAAGAATCGAATCCAAATAAGATCACTACGCATATAAGTTCATCTCTAATCTCACCAAAGAACTATTAGCCTAATTTACTAATCATTATCACAAGTTCTAGAGAGAAAATATGATAATGATTTGAGAGAGAATTGTAACTAAGACTAAGAATTGTGTGTTCTAAGATGTGTGATTCTAGGACTATATATAGGTGCTAAATAGCCCTAATCCAAGTAGGAGAATGCTTAGGAGGTAGACATTGAGTAGGAATATGTTTAGGAAGCTTAATTCTCGTATGGAAAGGATTTATGCAAGTTTCATAATCACTTTAGGACAAAAATCGCGATTTCCGCGTAGAAGATTCTGCTCTGCGCGACAGATTTGAAAAATGCATATCTTTGTGCTCCGAACTCCAAATCCAGATCCGTAAAGTCCATAATGTAGCTAACTCCTTCATCTACAACATATCCGAAATTCAGCTTAATAGGAGTTTCCTTGCGAGAGTTATCGTCCTTGGAAGTAGCAGCAATATTTCTGGCAGATTCCTTATTTGTTGTTCTTGCACTAATTGACTTTCTTGAATCTTTCCTTGCTTCAAATTATGCCTTTGATACTTGTACAATTTGGGAAAACTAAATATTCCGGGGTCCATATTTTATATTCCTACAAAAACAAATCAAAACTCAATATTTTCTAATTACAATAATTTCTATTAATTTCATGAAAATATCAAATTAACACTTGATTTATTTAGAAAATAAGAACAACTTAAGTGCATTTTCAAGCACTAATCACAACCCCCAACCAGCTTATTGCTAGTCTCTAGCAATTCAAGCGCAAATAAGATATAAGCATGATGAACTAAACGGAGAAGAAACGAGATAAACTATATAAGTACTTCAATCAAAGAGCTAGTCAAAGATCACAATCCCTATCAAAATTAGTTCGATCATAACCCCCAAAATGTGTGTGTGTGAATACTAAGCCAAAACCTTCATACCACAAACCACAATACACATAGCTTTCGAAAATTTACCAAGAAAAGTATCAACTCCATTTCCTCACGGGTAAAGTGTTTAAGTTTTTAGGACAGGAATTTCACTCATGGAGTTGGAAAACAGATAGTCACTCAAAGAAATAGGCCATATTTTTACGGACAAGCATACAAACAAACATTGATCCAATGATAGGAAACATAACTATCTAGAGGTCACATTCTTTCACAATTTAGCTTCAAGATTTCAATTGGTCAATACATACTATAAAGCCATATAAAGATTCGTCTTCTATAATGACGAAAACCAAGAACTTTTCTCTTTTTTTTTTCACTTTTTTTTTTTTTTTTATGGCTCATGAAGACATTTTACTCTTGACTAATATCATCCATATCTTTGACTTTTCTTTAAGAATGTTACTCTAAATAGCAATTAACCAATTCAAAAGAGCAATATAAGTTCATAAGTTGTTTTCTCAACCTCTCCACTCACTCACAAAAGATGTGTGAGTATATAAAAAAAAGAACTTTAACTTGGAAAATTTCTAGGCTACATGCATCGAACATCCATCTTACCACAAGCTTAGTAATGTGCTCTTGAAATTATTTTGGAAGCTACTTTCTAATAATAAAGATAGAAAAAATGACTAAGACTTTACACAATGAAATCATACCTAAAAAGCAAATCTAGCATCTCAAATCAATCCATTCATACATACCTTATAGCCCATTTTCAAGAGAATCGCTAATATAAAAGCAATAAACTAATTTTTCTTTAAAATGCATTTTATTTTCTCTCAAAAGGCTACCACCCCCAACCTAAATATGACAGTGTCCTCATTGTCACTATAATATGAATGCAGAAAATACAAGAGACAAAGGACTACTACTTGAATGATGTAAGTCTAGAGATGATCTTAGAACACACAAACGAAAAAAAATAAAACACAAAAAAAGAAAGAAAAGGAAAAATAAAACTATAGTACATAATGGAAAGATAGAACCTGATTAATGGTAGATAGGAGATGCCAGTGCAATCTCCTCACGTTCATCCACCCTCTCCACAATTTGCTTTAATCTTTGGCCATTCACACGAAAAAGTCTTCCATCTTTAGGATTTTCTACTTCTACGGAACCATTGGGAAAGACTTGTTTTACCACAAAAGGACCAGTCCATCTTGATTTCAACTTTCCAGGGTGGAGATGTAAACGAGAAACGTAGAGAAATACTCGTTGGTTTGGTGCAAAGTTCTTTCTAAGGATTTGTTTGTCATGAGCGACTTTCAGTTTAGCTTTGTAGATCCTTGAGTTGTCATAAGCATCGTTCCTTAATTCTTCTATTTCTAACAATTGTAAGTTCCTTTGAAGACCTGCATCATTCAAATCAAAATTAAGCGATTTAACTGCCCAATAAGCTTTATGTTCTAACTCTACGGGTAAATGACAAGCTTTCCCATAAACAATCCGATATGGGGACATCCCTAGAATAGTCTTGTAAGCAGTACGGTATGCCCAAAGTGCATCAGAAAGTCGTAAAGACCAATCCTTGCGGTTTTGGTTAACCGTTTTCTCCAGAATTTGCTTAACTTCCCTATTTGCTAACTCAGCTTGCCCATTGGTTTGCGGATGATATGCATTGGAAACCTTGTGAATAACACCATACCTGCGCATCAAAGCTTCAAAAGAACGATTACAAAAATGTGTCCCTTGATCACTAATAATAACTCGTGGTGTACCATACCTAGCTAACACATTTTCCTTTAAGAATTTTACTACTGTAGTGTTATCATTCTTACGACATGGTACAGCTTCTACCCATTTGGATATATAATCAACAGCAAGAAGAATATATAGATAACCATAAGAAGAAGGAAATGGACCCATAAAATCAATACCCCAACAATCAAAAATTTCAATAACAAGAATTGGGTTAAGGGGCATCATGTGCCGTCGAGTCAAAGCTCCCAATTTTTGGCATCTATCAGAAGAACGACAAAAATGATTAGTATCTTTGAACAAACTTGGCCAATAAAGACCACATTGTAAAATTTTAGCAGCTGTCTTTTTCATAGAAAAATGACCACCACAAGCCTCGGAATGACAAAAGTTCAAGACACTATTTACCTCAGTCTCAGGAATGCACCTTCTCATGATTTGGTCGGGGCAATATTTATATAAATAAGGATCATCCCAATAAAAATTTCTTACCTCGATCAAGAACTTTCGCTTATCTTGTGCAGTCCAACTTGACGGAAGTTCATCAGAAACCAAGTAGTTAACAATATTGGCATACCATGGCAATTGATCTACATTGAACAGTTGTTCATCGGGAAAGTCATCTCGAATTGGGGGATCTTTTGTAGAATCAATGAACTCCAAACGAGATAGATGATCCGCCACAACATTCTCGACACCCTTCTTATCTTTAATTGTTAGATCAAATTCTTGCAACAAAAGAATCCACCTAATTAAACGAGCCTTAGCATCCTTTTTGGAAAGAAGATACTTAAGAGCTGCATGGTCAGTATAAACAGTAATAGGTGAACCAATAAGATAAGGTCGAAATTTTTCCATAGCAAAGACGACTGCTAGCAGTTCCTTTTCAGTAGTAGAATAGTTCTGTTGAGCACTATTTAAAGTCCTACTAGCATAATAGATAACAAATGGTTTTCCTTCCCTACGTTGTCCTAAAACAGCTCCAAGAGCATAGTCACTAGCGTCACACATGATTTTGAAAGGTAAGCTCCAATCTGGTGATTGTATGATGGGTGCGGTAGTGAGTTTTTGGACAAGTATTTTGAATGCTTTTTCACACTCAGGAGTCCAGTCGAACCTAGCATCTTTGACTAAGAGGTTACACAGGGGACGAGATATAGAAGAGAAATTTTGTATGAACCTCCGATAAAAACCAGCATGTCCAAGGAATGACCTAACATCTTTCACAGTTTTGGGTATATGTAGGTTAGAAATCAACTCAATTTTGGCTTTGTCAACCTCTATTCCTTTTTCAGACACTATATGACCTAAAACAATCCCAGATGAAACCATGAAATGACATTTCTCCCAGTTCAGAACAAGACCTTTTTCCTCACACCTGCTCAAAACAGCTTTCAAGTTAAGTAAACAAGAATCAAAAGAGTCTCCAAAAACAGTTATATCATCCATAAAAACTTCCATGAATTTTTCAACCATATCAAAAAATATGCTCATCATACAACGTTGGAAAGTAGCAGGTGCATTACATAAACCAAATTGCATTCTACGAAATGCAAAAGTACCAAAAGGGCATGTAAATGTTGTCTTTTCTTGATCCTCCAAAGCTATTTCGATTTGATAATATCCAGAATATCCATCAAGAAAGCAATAAAACAAATGACCAGCTATACGTTCCAATATTTGATCGATAAAAGGAAGTGGAAAGTGATCTTTTCGTGTGGCAGAGTTTAATTTCCTATAGTCAATGCACATGCGCCACCCAGTTACTACTCTAGTGGGAATAGGATGCCCTTCTTCATTTTCTACAACTGTAACTCCAGATTTCTTTGGTACTACTTGTGTAGGACTAACCCATTGACTATCAGATATAGGAAAGATGATGTCTACATCTAATAATTTCAAGACTTCTTTTTTCATTACTTCTTTCATGGTGGGGTTTAATCTTCTTTGAGGATCTCTACGCGGGTTAGCACCTTCTTCTAAATGAATCTTATGTGAACAAATTAAGGGACTAATACCTTTAATATCAGCTATTGACCAACCTAGTGCAGACTTATGTTCTTTCAACAAATTTATGAGTTTCTCATCTTGCTCGACACTAAGTTTAGACGAAATTATAACAGGAAAGGTATCACCTGGTCCCAAGAATGCATATTTTAGTCCTTCTGGTAGTTGAGATAATTCGACTTTTGGTGCCTCAATGGAAGATGCCTTTAGTTGTGTTCTTTAAAGGATTCCTATTTTGGTGAGCATTATTTTGAGGTGCAGGGTAAGTTCTAGGTGCTTGTCCCTCGGATTTCCAACTAAAGTTAGGGTGATTTCTCCAACCAGGATTGTACGTCTCAGAATAAGGTGAAAAAGGTTTCCTATATGTTCCTAAGGCATTACATTGTTCTTCGTAAACCTCTCTCATCTCACCAAGTGTAGGACATACTTGAGCTAAATGATCTACCCCACCACAAATGAAACAACTATCTCGTGACTCTACCCTTGCAACTGGTTGATGTTTTTGACTATCTTTTGTTTCTAAAGCTTTTAATTTGTTAGTCAATGCTTCAACTTGTGCTTTAAGGTTGTCTTCTTCCTTAAGATAGTAAATTCCACTAGTTTTTGTTCTACTAGTACTATCGGTAATACTAGGTCCAGTCCAGGTGTGAGCTTTTTCGGCTATGTCATTTAGGTAATCTATGGCTTCATCAGGATCCTTTTCAAGAAACTCCCCATTACACATCATTTCAATAAATTGATGCTCCCTAGATGTAAGTCCCTCATAGAAATAACTAACAAGACGCCAATTTTCATACCCATGGTGCGGACACATATTCAACAATTCTTTGAACCTCTCCCAGGCTTGGTATAAAGTTTCATTATCTTTTTGGGAAAAGGTAGAGATTTGTCTCTTAAGGTTGTTGGTCTTATGTTGGGGAAAGTATTTGTTGAAAAAAGCTTGGGTCATTTCTGCCCATGTACCTATAGATCTAGGTCTCAAAGAATACAACCAACTTTTTGCTTTGTCTTTTAGGGTAAAAGGGAAGAATTTCAACCTAATTGACTCTACGACATTGGGTTGACTATTGAAAGTGACGATGACCTCCTCAAATTCCCTAATGTGTAAGTAAGGATTCTCACTATCCATGCCGTGAAAGGTTGGTAAGAGTTGGATCAATCCAGGTTTGAAATCTATTTGCGGGGTATTTGTGGGAACCATGATGCATGAGGGAGTGGATGTGCGGTTTGGGTGTAGGTATTCCCTTAGGGAACGTGCATGGTTGTTTTCAATTTGGTCCATGGTGGTAGGTGTATCGGTTAATGCAATGTTTGACCAAGATTCACTTAAATCTTCAGAAGTTGTTTTGATTCCCTCAATGTTTTCCCTATGTTCTTTCCTTAACCTACGCAAAGTTTTCTCAATTTCTGGATCGTACTGTAGTTCACCTTGATTAGAAGATCGAGTTACAAACATAAAAATAAAACACCTTTTTTTTATTTTTTGGTTTTTTTTTTATTTTTTTATTTTAATAAAACTAATCAATTAACTAATAAATAGAAATAGTACGAAACTTCCTACAATTACCTAAGAGAACAAAAATTGAATAAAATAAAGTTTACTTACCTCGTTAGCTAAATAACTACTTATGATGCTTACTTGTTGCACCTCCCCGGCAACGGCGCCAAAATTTGATTACGCCCAAACTTGTCGAAACAAAGCGATCGATGTAGAATAGATTGGGCGGTCGTATCCACGAGGAGATGACTAAACTAAGCTAAAATCGTTAGTAGACAAGGTAGCTTTAAAGATAAATAAACAAACTAAATTAACGAAGCGATTTGATTTTAAGAAAACTTAAAGAAAAGTGAATATTTGGTTGTTAAAAAATACGATAATTAAAACGGTAAGATATCAAGAATCCCTTATATGCTTCGTTCACTTATTTGGATTGATTCATAAAATTACTCAATTGAAAGTTTCACATCCCAAACAATCAATCGGAAGATAAAGAATTGAAAAACACATAATTTCTAATGTATTTGAGTAAATAATTTTCTTGCTTTTAGAATTGGCACAAAATATCATCTTATGAGAAATCAAAAACATACTATATACCAAGGCATATTGCATTAAAAGACTACCCATAAAACGAAAGATTATATCAATATAATTATATCATAAAGATTTTCACATAAAAAGAGCATGACTAGATTTATATGAAAACTAATGAAACAATTGTATTAACATAAAAGTTGATGAAAATAGATGAAGAAGAATAAATTACTCAAAATTATTAAACTTACAAAACCTTGAAGAATCGAATCCAAATAAGATCACTACACATATAAGTTCATCTCTAATCTCACCAAAGAACTATTAGCCTAATTTACTAATCATTATCACAAGTTCTAGAGAGAAAATATGATAATGATTTGAGAGAGAATTGTAACTAAGACTAAGAATTGTGTGTTCTAAGATGTGTGATTCTAGGACTATATATAGGTGCTAAATAGCCCTAATCCAAGTAGGAGAATGCTTAGGAGGTAGACATTGAGTAGGAAGATGTTTAGGAAGCTTAATTCTCGTATGGAAAGGATTTATGCAAGTTTCATAATCACTTTAGGACAAAAATCGCGATTTCCGCGTAGAAGATTCTGCTCTGCGCGACAGATTTGAAAAATGCATATCTTTGTGCTCCGAACTCCAAATCCAGATCCGTAAAGTCCATAATGTAGCTAACTCCTTCATCTACAACATATCCGAAATTCAGCTTAATAGGAGTTTCCTTGCGAGAGTTATCGTCCTTGGAAGTAGCAGCAATATTTCTGGCAGATTCCTTATTTGTTGTTCTTGCACTAATTGACTTTCTTGAATCTTTCCTTGCTTCAAATTATGCCTTTGATACTTGTACAATTTGGGAAAACTAAATATTCCGGGGTCCATATTTTATATTCCTACAAAAACAAATCAAAACTCAATATTTTCTAATTACAATAATTTCTATTAATTTCATGAAAATATCAAATTAACACTTGATTTATTTAGAAAATAAGAACAACTTAAGTGCATTTTCAAGCACTAATCAGTATGTAATCTTCAGCTTCGACTTTTGTCAACAGATGACTAAGCTGATAGCGTTATGTTCTTAAATTTTGAGACTTAGATGATTTTTGCTCTTGAATTTCAGATCTCAATATGTGTTGTGTTGTCTCTAACTCTTGAAACTCAAACTATTTATACTTGGAGTTTGAAATCTGTCCGTTGAATAAAGACAAACTTCAGCGCTCCGAGTACTAGCCCCTCTTCTTTCTGGAAAGATACTTGCAATTGTTGCACTGTACACTCTGCTGTACTTTCTGTCAGTTGCATTAAATGCGCCCTACTGATCCGAGGTATATCATTTGTCTATAGTACCCTTCTCTTGCAGCATTAATTATTCCAAGTGCATGTAAAATTGTTGGGATGACGTTCTCATCACTTCCACTTTGTTGATCGAAACTACTCTTCTCATGAACACTCTGCTGATCTCAAGTCGAACTCATCTGATTTGAGTCTGCTGACAATCCACCAGTTTGATTTCGAATGCAGCAATAGATCAGTAGTCTTCTGGACCAAATATTTAACCCATCTGATATTGCTTGTCTTCCTTGTTAAATATTTTCTGAGGTTGAACTAAGCTTCCATTACTTCGCTGATGACATTAGGAATCATGAAAACCTCCCTTCAATTTTTAGTCTTCATCTTTATCCAACAATTTCCCCCTTTTTTATGATGACAAAACTTCAGCTAAGTACCTATAACTAAACTAATGTTAAGTCCTCATATCAAGATTTTTGAGATAGAAATAATGTTACAAGTTTACAAAGATGAATTTGAAGTAAACTGATACAATGATTTGAAAGTTAAGTAACCTAGTCTAGAACATTAATCTAGTCTAATCTCAACTTCTTCTTTCTCTTCCTCTTCTTCAATTTCAACCTCATCATCATCTTCTTCTTCTCCACTTGTAAAAGATTCAGCCAAGTTTTTATCAGTAGCTTCGATTCTGCTCTTTATTTCCTCAAGTCTCTTGGCTTTCCTGAATGGATCCAGCTGCTCGTCAACAGAGTCCTTAGAGGCAGCTAGCTCTTTATCAGACTTTGCTACATCTTTGGGCTCTTTATTTTCTGCTCCAGTTTCTTCTTCATCGTCAACTTCCTTCTCAGTTACTTCATCAGCCGGTCTACTTGTATGTTCATCATCAGTAGGCTTTTCAGCAGATTCAGTAACTTCAACAGTTGCAGTGGCAACATTCTACATTAGAGAAATCCTGGAGCATACTTGCAGCCTTCATAATTTCAGCATCATTTATGTCCTGGAAGGCTTTATCTACACATGACCAATCCAACTCATGCCTCTGAAGAGCAGCATGCAAGTGATTCACATCTGCCTTCACATCTTCAACATTCTGGTTCAAGGCAAGGATGCCTGTCATTAGTTGCAATGAGTTGTCAGCTGGCTGAGGAAGATTATCTATTGCACCTTGAACAATATTGGCAGTTGCCTCTTCAAGTTGATTTAGCATCTGCGTGTTTTTCTCCTCCATTTCCCTCGTGGCATTGTCAATCAATGTCTTCATTGAATCCATGATAGAATTTTGAATATCAGCAGCAGGGATGGCAGGTGCAGGTGCAGCAGGTTCTTGTTGAACCGGGATTTCTTATAAGACAAGAGTTTCTTCAGCTCTCCATGCAATAGCCAAAGGCTCATTTTCAATAATAGCTTTAGTCAATGGAGATTTGGAAGGTTCAGTGTTGATCTTCACAGCTGACTTCTCTTTGGTTGGTTCTTCATCAGCGGGTTCATCTGTAATATGTACAACATCAACACCATCAGTAGATACAAGTGTCTTCTAATGAATGAAAACAACAGGTATAGAAGTTGATGTAGTTTGTTGCGTGCTAAGCTGTTCTCGGTAAGAGCTGATCTCTGAACCAAAAACTATTTGTTGCAAACTTGGAAGACTGGGCAGATTGCTGGTAGTTCTTTTCCCATATCTTGACTTCTCAACCCATCTGTCCAAAGTTGTGCAAACGACAATCTTAACAACTCTCTCAAACAACTCCTCTGATGGACTTGGCCTGTTTGAATTGTGTTTCTGAGAGCAGTTGCTTCTTGATCTACAATGAGTTTGGCATACTCATGTAGTCTGTCATGAACGAAGTCAGAATCCAGGGCCTTTGTGATGGAGTTAGTATGCAGCCAATTCAGCACTTCATCAGCAAACTCCTTCCAAGCCAGATCTATGTTTCTGATTTGCTCAGCCTATACTCCCTCCATCTGTTGTATCTGATCTTTTCAGCAAGGAAGGTAGTCTAGCTTGCAAAATTTGATCATATTCTTTCCAACTCAGCTTCGAATTTAGTGAAGGTAGCAGGGTCACACTTCACAATTTCCAGTGCCCTCTTCACCTCACTCTTTCTTTTCCTAACTTTTTTGGTTGTTGGCAGCAAGAACTTTCCATCCATAGTCTTGCCAATGACTATGCCTCCTGACCTTCTAGGTCCATGAGCGTCCTTCTTAATTTCTTCCAACGCCCTTGCCAAATCTTGCTCTCCTTTAGCGGCAAGTTCAACTTCCGTCAGCTGCTTTGTTTGAGCCTCAGCCTTGCTTAGCTCAATAGCTTTTTGAACTTCGGCATCATCTCTCTTTCTTTTCTCTGCTTCTTCTCTTTTCTTCTTATGATAGGCAGGCACTTTAGCTTTGCCAATCCTTTTTCTTCTAGCAGCTTTGGTTTCAACAACTAGTGCAGCAGTTGCTGCAAAAGGTTCAGAAACAACTTCTTGCTTCTGAGGAGGTATGATAACCTTAGCTGATGGTGCAGTAATCTGTTCTGTCGCAGGAACATAAACCTCAGTAGTAGTCTGATTATCAGCAGCAGACTCCTGGGCACTTTCAGCAGGTCTCTCTGCTGATGGAGGATCTTCTCTTACTAAATCAGATAACTTAGTGGGCGAGTTAACCATAGTGACCCTCTTCCGAGCAGTAGACTTGGTGTGAACCATCCTTATTGCAGCAGTGTCCTTCAAGACACTTCTCGTTCTCCTTGCAACATTTTCAAGGGGTAGCTCTACAGATGGAGTTCTTTCAGGAGATATGTCAAGAGACATATCCTCTTATCTCCTTGAATGTCTGATCAATGATTACATCAACAACCTCTTTTTCCTTGTCTTCTAATCTAGCTTCAACAGTTGGCTTAGATGTTTGATAAGTAGATTTAGGAGCAGTGGCCGTGCTCTTTTTTATCTTCGTAACAGCATGTTGCTTAGCCTTAACAACCTTTCTCTTAGGTTGTTTTTTCTCTGGTGTCACTTCTGGATTTAGTCTTCACAACCTTCATACCCTCGTAAATCTTGAGTTCTTTGGCTGAGTGGAAAACTTTTCCATGAGTCATCGCACATCCCAAACTCGTCAGCAGATGACTAAGGAAAATCATGTGATGAGTGTGACCATGCTCCTTATGGTCAACAATGATGTAGAAGACGTCGGTAGCCCAATTTACACTTAAACATAGTAAACTGCTCTCATTGAATGGTATCTTCTTTTGGGCACGCCATCCGGAGAATAAGTACAGTTTTCCACCACTTTCGCGAAGATGTTAGCCATCCTCTGGAACTCATCTATTGTCTTCTTAATGTTCCCAGTCAGAATTTCATCAGGTTTTGCAGCAATCTTCCAGAATTCAGCCTCATATGGCTCAGCCAACGTAGCCACATCAGTTGAACTCTCATTGGTCAACTTGTATTTTTGATTCAATAAAGCAGGGGTTAGACAGATGTCCTTTCCCCCAGCTCTGGCCTTGATCTCCATTTTATCACCATCCTTCTCTGTAGTCTTGTAAAACTCAATTACCCTCGGGCTGAAAACCATGGTTTCATGAGTCTCCATGAAATTTATCAGCGAGCCTTAAAGTTTCTCCAAAATCTCCTTCATTAGCTTTGTCCAGTTGCATAATATGTCTCGTAATTGAGGTATCTTCCTTCAGCATTTGATTCTTTGGAACCCATGATATTTCAATAAAAGATTAGAGTAAAACGAGAGAAGTTTGCAGAAATATTGAATGCAAAATGCTTTGTATGCTTTTGAAATTTTGAAGTGTGCGTAAAGAGTGAGTTGTCTGATCAGATCTGGATTTATAGAGTTTAGAAGATTTGGTTTTCGTGATCTTCGTCAGCCGTTAGATCAGTTACTGACAGATTAGATCGTGTGAGCGTGATACGCGGATTTCAAAAATTATTAGCAGAATGGGCGGGAATGCTTACCGTCCCTAGTCTCCACTTAAAAAAGCGTGTTAAAACGTGTTTAGTACACACTTATATAATACATCATATTAGAAGTAAAAACAAACTTATCTGATAAGTGATTGATCTGATATCTTATCACTAGTTAAAGCCAATAGCTAGTGATCTTCCTTTACTATTTGTCAATCCAGCAAGATAAATTAATCTTCTGATCTTCAAGAATTAAGAACATATCTTCTGAAAGCATACTCTCATTGAAAATTTTCATCTTTAATTAGGAATACCGCTAGTCTTACACGTTCCCCTGAGTTCAAGAATCCGTCAGTCAACTAGTCTGTTGAAAGTTACTCTTGAAGAATAGTGACAGATTAGTAAGTTGATGAACTTTTGGTCTTCTGACAAGTTCCCCATCAGCTTAAGAATCCAATTTTAATAAGCCTAGTTCTGCTCTTAGAGTAGATAACCTTACATCACTTAGTGGTTTTGTTAAGATGTCAACAATCTGATTGTATGTATGAACATACTCAATTATAACATTTCCTTTCTCCACATGATCTCTGATAAAGTGATGTTTGATCTCAATATGCTTTGTCTTGGAATGACTTGTAGTATTCTGAGTAAGTTAGATTGCACTTGTATTCTCACAGTAGATAGGTATTCCATTGATCTTGATATTGTAGTTTTCTAGTTGATGTTTCAACCAAAGTATTTGTGCACAACATGCTCCAACAGCAATGTATTCAGCTTCAACAGTAGAGATAGATACTGAAGTCTGTTTCTTACTCATCCATGAGATCAGACAACTACCTAAAAATTGACAAGTACATGTACGACTCTTCCTATCAATTTTGCAGCCAGCAAGGTCAGAATCTAAATATTCAATAAGCTCAAATCCTGATTCTCTCGGGTACCATGATCCCAATTCTTGAGTGCCTTAAAAATATCTGAGAATCCTTTTGGCAGATAAGAGATGAGATTCCATAGGATTTGATTGATATCTCGCACAACCCCAACATAGTACATAATGTCGGGTCTGCTAGCTGTTAGATATAACAGTGCCGCTATTATGCCTCTATCTTTGGTGATGTCCACTGATTTGTCATCTTCATTTTTATCCAGACGAAGTCCAGATTACTTTGGAATACTAACGGATGAGCTAGTTTCCATACCAAATTTCTTGAACAGATATTTTGTGTACTTTGCTTGATTAATGAATATACCATCAGACAACTGTCTAACTTGTAATCCAAGAAAGTAGTTAAGTTCTCCCATCATGCTCATTTCAAACTTATTCTACATCAGCTTAGAGAACTTCTCACACATCTGTTGGTTTGTTGAACCAAAGATAATTTTATCCACATATATTTGCACCAATAATATGGTCTTCACATTAAATAGTGAACAATGTCTTGTTTTCGAAATCCTTTAATTAAAAAAAAGTCAGAGAAAGTATCATACCATGCTCTTGGAGCCTGTTTCAGTCCATAAAGGGCTTTCTTCAGATGATATAGTTTATCTCATTCTTGATAGACTTGAAATCCAGGAGGTTGTTCGACATATACTTCTTTTTGTAGTTCTCCATTGAGAAAAGCAGATTTCACATCCATCTGATAGACAATGAAGTTCTTGTGAGCAGCATAGGCTAGGAATAGTCTGATTGCTTCAAGCCTTGCTACTGGCGCAAAAGTTTAATCAAAGTCAATACCTTCTTCTTGGCAGTAACCATTGGCAACTAGTCTTGTTTTATTTCTGGTAACAATACCATCTTCATTCATCTTGTTTCTGAAGATCCACTTAGTGCCAATGACTATTTGATGAGTAGGTCTGAGAACTAAGTATCAAACTTCATTCATTTCAAATTGGTTCAGCTTTTTCTGGCATTGCTTCAATCCAGTGAGAATTTCTAAGAGCTTCTTCAATTTTTTTGGGCTCAATCTGGATAGAAAGCTGACAAACATTTGATTCATTTGCAGCAGCTCTTCTAGTCTTCACTCTATCCAGTGGATAATCAATCACTAAGTCAGGTGGGTGATCTCCGAGTCATCTGAGATCAGGTTGCAAATCTAGATGTTGTCCTCTTGATTGATCTTGCAACACTATTGTTAGAGTTCCAGTAGTAGTCTGTTGAATATTAGTGATCTGTTGAACAACCTCTGTTCTGTCAGCTGTTTGTAACTCGTATGTTTGACTATCAGTGGTCTGATTTTGAACAACACTTTAGTTATCATCTGGGTTGAGGTCAGGTAGTATGATTGGAACATATTCTTTTTTTTTAGCATATTCAATTTCTGAAAATCAGTAGACAGATCTAAATTAGTACTTTGATTCTTTTCAGAAGATTGATTTGGTTCATCAAATACTACATGAATAAATTCTTCTGCAAGTAAAGTCCTTTTGTTTAACACTCTATAGGCTGTACTAACAATAGAGTATCCTACAAAAACAACTTCATCATCCTTCTCTGCAAATGCAGTAAGTGTTGGGATTTCATGGGATATGATTGTCATAAAAGAGTGCGGAATTTAAAAATTTTCATACAACCGTTAAAATCCTAGGATTTTTCTCTAGCTCATACGAATAGGTTGAATCTAATTTTGCAACAATTACAAAACAAAAGAGGGTGTAATTCGAAATTACCTCACCACAGGCAAGGTTGTGGTTTTTCTCCGGTCTTCTCTTTGTTCACTTAAGCACCCCATGTGTTGTACCTCTAGAGTAGTCCACACTAACTGGATGAGAGCAACACCTTCAAACCTCAGGCTCAGAACTAGGAGAAAAGGCTTGTCAATGGAGGAACTGGATCTAGATCCAACTCTAGGTGAAGGAGAGAGCAAGAGAGAGAGAGAGGGCGGCTAGGGCATAGCGGGCGGCTAGGGCATAGCGGGCGGCTATGGTTTGGTTTTAGCTTAGGGTTTTGAGTCTCCTATAGACTCCTTTTTATAGCCACCTTCAAGGCCCCTTATGTGCAAGACTTAGTATGAGCCATTAATTAAATTGGCTCATGTCTTGCATTAATTTAATTAAGCCCTTTAATTAAATTAACCCAATTAATTTTCACTCTCTTTAATTAACTCTTTAATTAAAATTTAATTAATTAGACTATCTAATTAATTACTTCTTTCACATAATTAACTCATAAACTCTTTTATTTGATTTAACCCTTTAAATCAAATCTTTCCTTAATTGACTGTCACTGTCCAACTGTATTGTGTGTGACCCTCTAGGTTCACCATCAATTGGTCGTAGGCCCACGAATTTCGTGATTCAATTAAGGAGCAATTAATATTCAATTAATTGCTCCTAACAATTAAACCCCTTTAATTGACCACTCCATAATTAACCGTGGTCATAATTAATCTCCCATTAATTCAGGAGTACCCATACCTCATGGTCGATGTCTAGCCACAAGCCAAATGAGGCCTAACTTCAGGTGAATTGATATTAGTGAACCTCACCTCTTATAAGTACCATGTACATATGATCCCTCTAACGACTAATTTCGCGATCGAGACCTAGGGTGCGCGAATTGGTCGGCACCTCTAATTATCTCGATTATGTACTTTTTAATTATGGATAATAATTCCAGTGTGACTGCTAAATTTGGAAACTCCTTTCCAAATCCGTCACCGACCATGGCCATGGTTTCTCGGAATATATTATCTAAGGACGTACAAGAAATTCCCTCATTTATTACAATGAGTCGGTAGATCCCATCTTGATGCTAACCATTCGCACATATGACTATACGTACCAAAAGTAGGCGCATAATGGTCAGGCTACGAGATCGGATCCTAAATCAAAGCACGCACACCCGTATGCTGAATTCGCCCTAGCATCTCAAGTCTAAGGACTAAATCTTACACTATTATAAGTCTTAAAAAATATCCCATCGCTGATATGCTTTACGTACTTCCACAATGGGTTTCTCTGTTCGGGTAGTTCGATGCGTTTGATCCCTTATCGAACCACCTAGTCATATGCACTGACAACAAATATCTTGTTCATGAAACTCTACAAATTCACTCCATGTGAATCATGCATAATCCTACAAGTCTTGATGATTCCTTCGATACCCCATCTCGACAGGAATTTATGGCTTGGAACACTTTTAAGATCACGACCTTAGAGACTGTTTCATGATTGCACTCAATACCGAAGTGAATCGTCCCATAGTCGTAAGTGATCTCAGGGTTTCAACCAATCGCTTATCTAATACACAAAATAAATAAACTTTGCGTATTAATTATAAAATCAAAGATTTGTCCAACATAGAATAGTTCTATTACAAGCTATTGTGTTGGCTGCTGGGCACTATCCTATCAATCTCCCACTTGCCCTAAAGCCAATCACAAAAATTTCTCTGACCCATCTTCCCAAGATGTTCTTCGAACACTTTTTGGGATAGTGGCTTCGTTAGTGGATCAGCTACGTTATCCTTTGAGTCGACACGTTCCATTTGAATGTCTCCTCTACCAATGATTTCTCTAATCACATGGTATTTCCTCATCACGTGTTTGGACTAATAGTGTGATCGGCTCCATTGCTTGAGCAATTGCCCCATTGTTGTCACAGAAGACTACTATGGGCTCTGCAATGCAAGGTACTACATCCAACTCTTGGACGAAATTTCCTATCCAAACACTCTCTTTTGCTGCATCCGATGCGGCAATATATTTTGCTTCAGTGGTTGAGTCTACGGTGGTTGTTGGTCAGTATTGGAGAAGGTTTTGAAGATGACAAAAAGGCCAAAATGGTTTTGAAGATTAAAAGGATAAAAGAGTTGTCATCAACTAAGAATTGAAAAGCCTAATGAAACCTATCTCACGGTCTGGAAGCTATGTGACCGAATCAGCCGAGTGGATATCAGATCAGTGAAGATCGGATTGGTTATCATCAGCTGAGTCAAGATAGATGTGTTCATTCTTAAATCAGCAGAGTAACCATCAGCCAAGTATCAGCAGAGTAATCCCATCAGCAAAGTGAAGTTGGTCAGTAAGCTATCCAACGGTAACAAGCTAAGTGCATTTAATGCGACTGACCAAAAGTACAACAGAGTGTACTTTGTACAGTGCGACAGTCTGCAAAAGTTACCATTCAAATTATGACCGTTGCTCAAGGACTAAAATGCAATTTTGCCAACCTTCGGGCAGAATTACAAATCCAAGAGTATAAATAGACCAGGGACTGAAGATTGAAGAGAGACTTGCACAAATCAAGATCATATCCTTAGAGCAAGATCCATTAGTTGAGTCGTCTGATCATATGCAAATTCATATGTTGACGGAGCTAAAATTGTTGAAGAATAAAGATCAAACCGTTGGTTGTCTGAGTGACATTCAACTGTAAAGAGAAGGAGTTTATATCCATCTTTGTGAGTGATATAACTTCGTAGTATATGTCTTCTGAGTGATTTCCTATATTGAGTGTTGCGAGGAGTTGTTATCCATCTTTGTGAAGTGATAAAACTCTGTAGAATAGGCTTTCTTTGTGATTTCCTATTGCGCACTTGTGGCCATTTCATTTGTTGTTTGGCGCAAGCATTGTATACTGATTACTTTGTGTTTTCTAGTATAACCCAAGATCTAAGTGACTTGGAAGAGTGGACTAAAGGATTTTTATCTATATAACCACTATAAAAATTCCTGTGTTTGATTACTTGTTTTTAACTTGCATATTTTCATAAGTGAACAAACGTTTTTAAAAGAAGAGTCTTTTAAATTAAGGAATCTATAACTTGGGGTAAAACTTTCTTTGTGTTTTAAAGTTCAAGTCGAGTTGAAAACATTGATTAAAAAATACTTTACAAATCCGCTACATCATTGTTTGAAACTCTGATTATATAAGCTTGATGAACAAAATCAGCATAGTAGTCTACTCTATTGGATAAGCTAAGTGCTAAATCAGCATAGTAGTCTCACGAATAAGATCAGCTTACTCTGCTTATAAGCTAAGTGCAAAATCAGCTTAGTCATCTTATTTTGTCGATGAGCGAACTCTACTTATAGAAGAAAAGTTTAAGAATTTTTGTAAAGTTTTGAGGTCTATTCACCCCCCCCTCTCTAGACCTCAACTGACCACTTGGGACCAACAAGTGGTATCAGAGCGGGTGGTTCATTTGAATCAGCTGCCTGATCAACTAGCATGATCCGAGTCTTTTTCAAAGGTTTTCAAACTTTTTCAAAAGAGCATATTTTGAAAATCAAAACTTTTTTAAGAATGGAGTGCATAAGCCATGTTCATCACATTAGCCATATGGACTTTGAAGATTGAAAAATCAGAATGAAATCCTTCTTTCTGCTTATAATGATAACATGTTCACATGTATTACAAAAGGACCATTCAGATTTAAGAAGACTGTGAAGGCTACTGACCAACCTGATCAGATTGTTGACAAAGAGCTGGATGAGCTAACCCCTGAAGAAGTCAAGTTAGTCAATCTTGACAAGGTGGCTATGTTCATAATGTTTAAAGCTCTAGATGAAGTCAGATTCCAGAAGGCCAAGCATCTCAAAACAGCCAAAGAGATGTGGGATAAAGTCTGTGAGCTAAGCGAAGGAAACGACGCTGTCAAAGAACATAAGCTCAGTGTGGCTCTTGAGGAGTTTGAAAATTTCAAGATGAAGTCTGGTGAAACGATTGATCAAATGGATACCAAATTTACCAAAACTCTGAACGAAGTTCTAAGGCTTGGTAAAAAGTTTTCAGACAAGGAGATCACCATGAAGGTTCTCAAGGCTCTTCCACCTAAATTCAACATGAAGGTGACAGCCGTGGAAGAATCAAAGGACTTAGGGAAGATTTCCCTTTCCGAGTTGTTCTCATCCCTCAAAGCATTTGAGTATAAGATGCCAAGAATGGGATTAGAAGTGTCAACTAGTTCAGACCTTACTGTTGCACTTACCGCGTCAGACAAGTCAAGAAAATCAGCAAACAAGTCCGAAGAGAAGACTCTGCAAAATTCAGAAAAAGCATTCATTGCTGACGACGTTGCCCTACTTCTGAATGATTTCAAGAAGTTTTATAAAAGGAAAATGAAATTAAAATATAAAAATGCTATTTCATCTTCTTCTGATCATTTTCAGGAAAACAGAGATTCCTCAAAAGCAAATCTTAGAGACAACAATGATAACGAGTATGGACTCTTGATGAGAGATCATCCACACTTATCATCTGAGAAGTTAGCTGAAAAGGAAAAACGTGCCAAAAAGGAGTGTAAGCTGAGTAAGAGCAAATCAAAGTTAGCTGATGCAGCAAAGCTAATAAACTCCGGCATATCTTATTCAGACAACCAGTCGTCTGATAAAGAATTTGAAGAAGTACCTGAAACTCTATGCTTAACTGTCATAGAATCTGATGATTCTGAAACTGAGGTAACTTCTACTATTAATTAAATGCACTATTTGAATCGTTTGAATAAATGCTAAATTACAAAATCAAATATTGTGTGTGCATTTGCCAAGCTTAATGAAGAGATGACTCTGCTGAAAAGAGAAAATCAGATTACTAAAACTTCAGGTTGCAAAACCTCGAAAAATCAGCTGATTACGAAAAGCTTGAGCATGAGAATGAAACTCTAAAAGCTGAGTATGAAATTCGTATTGAAAATATAAATGAACTTGAAAGAAGTAATTGCATCATTCTCTAAAAAGAAATCAGAGGCTTAATAGAAGAATCTACTGATGCTCAACAGGTTAGATAAACCTAGTAAGCTACCTAAGACTAAACAGACTAGTAAACTCATCAGCCGAGTAAGCTGAAATATGCTGCTGATAGGAGTAAAATTAAAAGTGGTATTAAGTCTGATAAATCTAAGGAGAGTTATTAAATAACTCGGGTAAGAAATTGAGGCAAAAATGAAATAATTGGTAAGAATTTGAATCACATATGATAATGATTATTATGACATCTAATGCTTATCCATATTATCATACTGATCATATTCACTGTGCTATTGTCATCTTCATTATAATATGCATGTTTATCACATACTTTATGCATCTTACCTTGCTTAAGAGCATTGTTTTAATCATGACCAACAAGTAGTGGTATTGTCATGATAAAACATAAGTCACTGGATCATCACATGTCAAAGGTTATACTAACCCTGCTGGACCCAATAATAAGGGGTATCAAAAATAGTCATCTGTTTTACAGGTGAAGTGCATGTGAGATGACAAAGATGAGTTGACTGCCCTTGCAAATTTCAACAAATTCAACAAGTGATCATACCATTAAGTGTGCACCAGGAAATGATACTATCAAGTTGCTTATATCAGATTGCTCCAAACAATCAAGTGATATCAATCAAGTGAGTGGTATCATACAAGTGGTGTCAGACAATTGGTATAAATCAACAAGTGGTAAACGCTACATTTGGAGATTTCAAGGAAGCAAGATTGTTGAAAAGCTGAAGCCTATCAAAGGAGAACAAGTGGTGCAGAGACCATCAGAAACCAACAAGTCAACCATGTGAGAAAGAAAATTGGTTTGTTGTTTTTGGATTCATAAGTTGAGGGGGAACGTATCAGAAGACTAACCCAAAACAGCTTATTAGAATTCAACGGCTGAGTGTCTTTTAAGAGTAACTCTCATCAGACTACTTGACCACGAATTCTTGAACTCAGGGTGAACGTGTACCACTAGTGGTACTACTGAATAAAGATGAAGTTTTCAATAAGTCAAAATGAACCTATCAGAAGACTGTTTCTCATCAGCCGACTAGAACTCAACAGCCAAGTGATATTCAAGAATGTAATACACCAAGTAGTATCAGTCAAACAAGTGGTATCAGCTGACTAATCTGATATCAACAAGTTGCATCAATTCTTGATGCCAGGGAGAATAGTTATTCTAGTTGGAGTGATAAACAGCAAAGAAGACTATCTCAAACAACTAAGTGCTCACCTACTTGTCTTCAACATACTAAGTTTGCAATTTAATAAAAGAAAAAGGGAAGAAAAAGATGCGACTAAGTATTGGTGTTGATGACAAAAAGGGGGAAGATAAGGATACAACTAAGAACCCTTTATTGGTAGAAAATCAAAAGGGAAAGCTAACGACAAGTGGTTTTTTGAACGTTGTATCAGATCAAATAATTTCCATCTCAGAGTATGAAGACCAAAACGGAAACTTGGAAGACGTTCTTAGTTGAAGGTTTTGTCATCATCAAGAAAGGGAAATTGTTGGTCAGTATTGGAGAAGGTTTTGAAGATGACAAAAACGCAAAATGGTTTTGAAGATTAAAAGGATAAAAGAGTTGTCATCAACTAAGAATTGAAAAGCTTAGTGAAACCTATCTCACGGTCTGGAAGCTATGTGACCGAATCAGCCGAGTGGGATATCAGATCAGTGAAGATCAGATTGGTTATCATCAGCCGAGTCAAGATAGATGTGTTCATTCTTGAATCAGCAGAGTAACCATCAGCCAAGTATCAGCAGAGTAATCCCATCAGCAAAGTGAAGTTGGTCAGTAAGCTATCCAACGGTAACAAGCTAAGTGCATTTAATGCGACTAACAGAAAGTACAACAGGGTGTACTGTGTACAGTGCGACAGTCTGCAAAAGTTACCATTCAAATTATGACCGTTGCTCAAGGACTAAAATGCAATTTTGACAACCTTCAACGGATAGAATTACAAATCCAAGAGTATAAATAGACTAGGGACTGAAGATTGAAGAGAGACTTGCACAAATCAAGATCATATCCTTAGAGCAAGATCCATCAGTTGAGTCATCTGATCACAAGCAAAGTCATATGTTGACGGAGCTAAAATTGTTGAAGAACAAAGATCAAACCTTTGTTTGTCTGAGTGACATTCATCTATAAAGAGAAGGAGTTTATATCCATCTTTGTGAGTGATATAACTTCGTAGTATAGGTCTTCTGAGTGATTTCCTATACTGAGTGTTGCGAGGAGTTGTTATCCATCTTTGTAAAGTGATAAAACTCTGTAGAATAGGCTTTCTTTGTGATTTCCTATTGCGCACTTTTGGCCATTGTATTTGTTGTTTGGTGCAAGCATTGTATACTGATTACTTTGTGTTTTCTAGTATAACACAAGATCTAAGTGACTTGGAAGAGTGGACAAAAGGATTTTTATCCATATAACCACTATAAAAATTCCTGTGTTTGATTACATGTTTTTAACTTGCATATTTTCATAAGTGAACAAATGTTTTTAAAAGAAGAGTCTTTTAAATTGAGGAATCTATAACTTGGGGTAAAACTTTCTTTGTGTTTTAAAGTTCAAGTCAAGTTCAAAGCATCATTGTTTGAAACTCTGATTATATAAGCTTGATGAGCAAAATCAGCATAGTAGTCTACTCTACTGAATAAGCTAAGTGCTAAATCAGCATAGTAGTCTCACGAATAAGTTCAGCTTACTCTGCTTATAAGCTAAGTGCAAAATCAGCTTAGTCATCTTATTTTGCCGATGAGCGAACTCTACTTATAGAAGAAAAGTTTAAGAAATTATTTAATGTTTTGAGGTCTATTCACCCCCTTTCCCTCTAGACCTCAACTGACCACTTGGGACCAACAGTGGTGGACTTCTTGGAACTCTTCCAACTTACCGCTGCTCCGTTGAGACAAAATATATATTCAAAACTGGATTTATAATCATCCATGTCAGACTGGAAACTCAAATCCGTGAATCCTTCGTGTTTCAATTCTCCACTACCGTCGTAGAACAAGAACATATCCTTAGACCTCTCAGGTACTTGAGGATAGCTTTAACGGCGGTCCAGTGTTCTTCCCCTGGATTCGACTAATAGCGGCTAGTTACACTTAGAGCGTGTGCTACTTCAGCTCTAGTACATAACATTGCATATATTATGCTGCCACTGACAGATGCATTAGGTATAAGAGACATTCTATTCCTTTCTTCATCACTCGTAGGGCACATAGATTTAGAAAGAGAGATCCCATGTCTCATTGGAAGCAATCCCTTCTTGGATTCTTCCATATCGACCCGTTTCAGTATCGTGTTAATGTACTGAGATTAGGAGAGTCCTAACATCTTCTTCGATCTATCTGTATAGATACATATCCCCAATACGTAAGATGCATCTCCCATATCTTGATAGGATAATGCCTAGCAAGCTGATTCACATTAGCTTGTAATAGGTCTATTATATAAATAAACAATCTTTGATTCTATAAATAATACGCACGTTTATTTATATCTATATAGAATAAACAATGGCCAACTTCATCTCTCGCGAATACATTTAAACGATTGGATGAAATCCTTAGATCACATTTGACTATGGGACGATTCACTTCGGTATTGAGTGCAATCATGAAATAGTTTCTAAGGTCATGATCTTAAAACACGTTCCAAGTCATATATTCCGAAACGAGACAGGGTATCGTCTAGTTTCAGAGTCGTCAAGACTTGTATGAATATGCATAATTCACGTGGAGTGAATTTGAAGAGTTTCATGAACAAGACATTTGATGTCAGTGCATATGAGTAGGTGGTTCGATAGGGGATCGAACGCATCGAACAACCCGAACAGAGAAACCCATTGTGGAAGCGCATGACGCATATCGGTGATGGGATGTTTCTCAAGACTTGTAATAGTGTTACGATTTAGTCCTTAGACTTGAGGTGCTATGGCGAATTCGGTACATGAGTGTGCGTACTTAGATCTAGGTACAAGTCACGTAGCCTGACCATAATATGCCTAGGTTGGGTGCGTATAGTTGTGTATGCGAGTGGTTAGTACCGATATATAATCTACCGACTCATCGTAATGGATGAGGGAATTTCCTATAAGATTCTTAGATAATAGATCCGAGAAACCCGTGGCCACGGTCGGTGACGGATTTGGAAAGGGGTTTCCAAATTTAGCGGTCACACTGGATTAATATCCCAAATTAGAAAGTATAGTTATCAAGATAATTAGAGGTGCCGGTCAATTCACACACCCTAGGTCTTGATCGGGAAATTAAGTCGTTAAAAGGACCATATGTACATGGCAATTATAAGAGGTGAGGTTCACAAATATCAATTCACCTGAAGTTGGACTTCATGGGCTTGTGGCTAGACATCGACCATGAAGTGTGGGTATTCCTGAATTAATAAAGGGAGATTAATTCTGGAGTTGTTAATTAAAGGGGTTTAATTGATTGGAGCAATTAACTGCTCGTAAATTAAATCACGAATAGTTCGTGGGCCTGCTGCCAATTGATGGTGAACCTAGAGGGTCACACACAATACAGTTGGACAGTGACAATCATAAAATGAAATACTTGACTTTAAGGAAGTTAAATCAATAATTAAATTAAAGTGTTAATTCAATTGGAAGACTAATTAGTTAGATGATCTAATTAATTAAATATTAATTAAAGTGTTAATTAATTGAGAGAGATATTAATTTATTAATTAATTGGACTAATTTGATTAATGGGTTAATTAAATTAACTTGCAAGACATAGGCATTTAATTAAAAGCCCAGAAGAAGTCTTGCAAGACTAGGTTAAGTGGGAGGCTTATATAAGGAGTCTATGTAAGACTCAAATAAGAACACTTGAACTATTGCACACAAAGAAACCCTAGCCGTCCCCCTTAACCATAGCCGTGCCCTTGCCCTTGCGCCGCCCCTCTCTCTCTCTGTTCTTCCATTGCTGGATCTAGCTCTGAAACTAGATTTGGTCCTTCCGCCATTGACAACCTTCAAGATCTAGTTCGTAGCCTAGGACTTGAAGGTGTCCCTACAATCCAGCTAGCTGGTGTGGATACGCTCTGGAGGTGAGACATTGGATCATTGTCTGTGAATCGAGAACAAAGCCGGAGGTCACCACTACCTTGCATGTGGTGAAGTAAAAATCGCATATCACCCTCTTTATTTAGGTTTGTTGATTGATTCAACCTTTTCGCATACATAAGATGGATAATTGTATCATGGCACTGATGGGTATCTCGAAAAAAATTTTAAATTCCGCACTTTCGTTGTTTTGACAACCGAGATATCCCAACATATCTTTCATGGAGAATTGCGTGGATAACCACGCTTTCGTCAGCATTAACATTCTGATATCATCCCCAATCAACAGAATGTCATCGACATACAACACAATAAATTGTACCGAACCCCCATCGAATTTATTGTACAGGCATGACTCATATACGTTATTGATGAAGCCGAACCCCTTTACTTTCTCATCAAAACATTCGTTCCAGGTTCGGGACGCCTGTTTTAGGCCATAAATTGACCTTTGAAGTTTGCATATAGATATCCTTATCAATATCATCATTGAGAAAGGCGGTCTTTACATCCATTTGCCATATCTCGTAGTCATACCACGCGGCTATGGCTAATAGTATCCGAATGGATTTTGACATCGCCACTGGAGAGAAGGTTTCCTCATAGTCTATACCACGGGGAAGCCCTGTCCAGAGCTTCGGGGCCGCGTCTGGAAAGCACCCCAAATAGGGGCGTATGTTCTAGACTCGCCCCAATGATTTTACTATTTTCTTTTTGTTTTCTTTAATTAATTTAAATTGTTCTAATAAATTAAAATGAATTATTATTTAAGTAAAAAGTTATGCATATACATGTGTTTCTCTTCATGTTTTGTATTATTGAAGTACACTATATCACTTTATTCAAATCAATGTCAGATAGTTCCTTTTTTGTAATTAAGTTATTATACCACATTGATATGAAGATAATTTTTGAATGAGGTTCTAGTGGTATAAAGTATGAAGGATAAACATTATGAGCCTGTTTATTTGGCGTTTTCCAAAAAAATTTCGTGTTTGGGAAATGTCAAACAAACATATTTTCTATTTTCTAAATAAATTTTTCATCTCTTAATTTTCTTAAACTACTCTCTCAAAACCCAAACAAACAACAAATTTTCTTATCTCTAAACAAAACTTATACAAACTCTACTCTGATTTGACATAAAGTAACTTATCTTTTACACAATTTATCTCACAACAAACATGATTGGACATAAAGTCTTACACATCTTACACCAACAACTCAACTCTTCCAAAAAAAACCTATACCTACTTTATTTCTCAAATCACTCTCTCAAAACTCAAACGAACAACATTACGCAAATCGAGATTATTTCACAAACCTCCATTAATCTCCCAAACTACTTTCTCAAACATCAAACAAACAGGCCCTATGTTTTTCAAAGGAGAAACATTATGTTCATTTTAAAATATAACATTAACTTTTTTGTTAAGAACAATAGCAAGTTTTAATTATTAAAAACGTAAATTTAAATGAACTTAAATGTAATTTAAAAAACTTAACATTCATTTATTATTGTGTGAAATTTATTAATTTTTAAAAACTTAACTTTAATTTGCTTTCACGTAGGATATTATAATTTAAGAAACTTAACTTAACATAACATTTTATATATGTATGAATTTTAGTTACATGATTATTTACTCTCTTTAATTTTAATACTTAAATATTATTATTAATTTAATTATATTAATAAAATAATCATAGTATTATTAATATTAAATATTAAAAAATCTAGAATTATAGATGAGAATAGGCATTGTTTCAAATGAATTTACGAAACTTAACATTTATGTATGTATGAATTTTAATTACATGATTATTTACTCTATTTAATTTTAATATTTAAATAATATTATTAATTTAATTATATTAATAAAATAATCATTAGTATTATTAATATTAGGGAAATTTACCTAGACACCTCCTGGGTATAAGCCTAATTACCGGAAATTACCTTCATGTTGCAAATATTTCAAAGACACCCCCTTTACTTAACGACCGTTAGTCAACTTTAACGGTACACGTAAAATGTCTAAAATGCCCTTAGTTGTTTTTAATATTTACAAAAAAAAAAAAAAACTCCATTGCCGCCGCTCTCAAGCTCCAGCCGCCGTTTTTTTCACTTTTCCGGCGACTCCGGACACGGTTTGAGCTCTATTTGATGGCTATAGACTCGTCTTCACGTCCTCTACAAATCCCAAGCATTAATTATCAGTTCCAAGTTTATCCCGTCACTCTATTTTCAGATCTACGAATTTGGTGTGTTTTTCAATTTTACGCCACCGTCGACGGTGGAGTTTGACCCACTGCCTCCCCTTTCAGCCGTAGAATCCCCTCGGTGTGGCGGTCATTTTGGTACCAACCTTGTCCAATTAGGTGTTGAATTGAAGGTTCCACATTTCCAAAGCTCACGTCAATGGCGGCTTTCCATCTTCGCAAAATCAGCCCCTCTATCCCAATTCGCAAATTGACCCTTGTACTTTCCCATCTTTATAATATGTCCCTACATAAATAAAAAAAACTCAAACTTCCACTTTGATTTGATCAAAATTCACAATTTACATGTCACATGGCCCGCACATAGGCGATTTCGGGCTAATTTTGAAATTAGGCCTCAATTTGGACCAAAATTGCCTCTGAAGTTGAAGGTGTGGCACCAAATGTGTCAACCCAAAAAGATATGGGGTAAAAATGCTAGTAAGCTTAAGTTGTGGCACCAAAAATGCAATAATCCCATAACAAAATCACCAAGCCCTAGATCCCAAAAATTTCGTTTGTTATAATTTTAAAATTTAATAAATTTATTTACAATATTTATTACACGATTACAAAGACACCCCCTGTAACACAAATATATTACAACTACACCCATTTGGGGCAAAATTGAAAAAACATTAAATATTTCTGATGACATCATCCTCTACCGTAAAAAATTGACGCCGTAAGGGGTCTTCTTGTAATACTGTTTTGGCAGAGGTGGTGTCATTGTAATATTTGCAACATGAGGGTAGGTTCCTGTAATTAGGCTTATACCCAGGGGGTGTCTAGGTAAATTCCCCTTATATTAATATCAAAAAAACTAGAATTATAGGTGAGAAAGACCATTGGAGATGATCAAGCTGGGCGCGCGCGCGCGGGGGGGGGGGGGGAGGGGGGGAGGGGGAGGGGTGAGGGGAGCCTCCTGTAACAATTGGACATCACCTTAGACACGTTGATTTTAGTGGGCCTATTTAACATCAAGGCCTTATTGTCAGTCGGTCTTGCTGATCATTGACCCAATCACCTCTCGTCGGACCGTTATTGGCTTGACAAATATGAAACCTTTTTTTGGATACAAACAATCATAAATAATATTTTTTTGTTTATATATGAATTATTGAAAACCAAGTTATACAAAAGTGTTTAGTAAAAATTTTATGCATATTGAAACCTACGATTTTGAGAAAAAAATATAACTTTCAAGTAATTTGAGAGAAATCGTTGTTCAAAGTTTCATCAACCTTATCAAATTTCATCAAGTAATTTGAGAGAAATCGTTATTCAAGGTTTGGTTCGCGAAGAACCCTAGATCCGAAATTTCAAACTCGGTCGCCGTTTCGCCAAAATTACTCGATGAAATTTAACAAGGTTGGTGTCTATGAACTCGTCTTGATGAGAATGAGAATAGCCCCAACTTAATTTTGAAAAATAAACAATTGTAATTTTTTTTTTGGGGGGGGGGGGGGGGAGCAAGGGGTGTCCTTGTAATATAGTTTTGGTCGAGGGGGGTGTCTTTGTAATATTTGAAATAAGTGGGTAAAATCATGTAATTAGGGTAATAGTCAAGGGGTGTCTATGCAAATTTCCCTATAAATAAATGCATTTATTAATTGAATTGAATGTCCTTTTAATTATAACAAATTAAATGCAGCCAAAACAGTTGGCTTGCAGGACATTATTCTATCAATTCAACATGAAAGTCACATCTATTGAGGAATCCACGGATCTGGGAAAGATTTTTCTTACCCAGTACTCAAGACATATTAGTATAAAATGCCAAGGATGGGGAAAGACGAACCGTCTTCTAACCAAACTAGTGCCCTTATTGCCGCAGACAGATAAAAGAAATCAGCAGGGAGACCAAAATAAAATGACTCATCTGATGAGGCCATGTTGATGAACAAGAAATAATACACTGTTGGCGATGTTGCATTGCTGTTGAACGGATTCAAGAAATTCTACAAAAGAAAAATGAAGAAGATATACAAAGATGAAGAGCAAAATATTGTTGGCTGAAACTGAAAAGATAACTGCGATCTACTCACCTGATTCAGACTCAGAGACATCTGAAGATGACTCTGCTGAAGAAGAGACACCTGCACTGCTCTGTCTCATGACCAAATAATCAGATGATTCGAATAATGAGGTAACTCTCACTGATGAAGATAATACGCTATTTAGTTAATTTTAACAAATGATGATTAACAACACGAGTGTTTGGGGGGAGAGGGGGGTTGCCGGAGAGGGAGCCAGGGGCTATGGGTAGGGCTCAAGGAAGCCTTGTCTAGAGCTTCGGGGCCGCATCTGGAAAGCGCCCCAAATAGGGGTGCATGTTCCAGAATCCCCAATGATTTTGCTTTTTTTTAATTAATTTAAAAGGCGTTAATAAATAAAATTAATTATTATTTAGGTAAATTTTTTTGCATATACATGTGTTTCTCTTCATGTTTTATACTATAGAAGTACACTACAACACTTTCTTCAAATTAATATGGGTTAGTTCCTTCTTTGTAAATTATGTTATTATCCCACATTGGTTTGAAGATAACGTTTGAATGAGCTTCTAGTGGTATAAAGTATGAAGGAGAAACATTATGTTTTTTAGAGGAGAAACATTATGTTCATTCCAAAATATAACATTAACTTTTTTGTTAAGAACAATAGTAAGTTTTAATTATTAAAAACGTAAATTAAATGAACTTAAATGTAATTTTAGAAACTTAACATTAATTTATTATTGTGTGAAATGTATTAGTTTTTACAAACTTAACTTTAATTTGCTTTAACGTAGAATATTATAATTTAAGAAACTTAACTTAACATAACATTTTATATATGTATGAGTTTTAATTACTTGATTATTTACTCTCTCAAATTTTAATATTTAAATATTATTATTAATTTAATTATATTAATAAAATAATCATTAGTATTATTAATATTAATATTAAAGAAACTAGAATTATAGATGAGAATGGACATTGTTTCAAATGAATTTACGAAACTTAACATTTAATGTATGCATGTATTTTAATTACGTGATTATTTACTCTCTTTAATTTTAATATTTAAATGTTATTATTAATTTAATTATATTAATAAAATAATCATTAGTATTATTAATATAAATATTAAAAAAACTATAATTATAGGTGAAAGAGGCCATTGGAGACGATCAAGCAGGACTTGGGGGAGAGGGGGGGGGGGGTTGAGATAGCCCCCTGTAACCATTGGAGATGACCTTAGACACGTTGATTTTAGATGGCCTGTTTATTATCAAGGCCTTATTGTCAGTCGGTCTTGCTGATCGTTGACCCAATCACCTCTCGTCAGACCATTATTGGCCTGTCAAATATGAAACTCTTTTTTGGATACAAACAATGATAAATAATATTTTTTTCTTTATATATGAATTATTGAAAACCAAGTTATACAAAAGTATTTAGTAAAATTTTTTGCATATTGAAAACCTACGATTTTGAGAAAAAAATAAAACTTTCAATTTCAAGTAATTTGAGAGAAATCGTTGTTGAAAGTTTCATCGACCTTATCAAGTTTCATCAAGTAATTTGAGAGAAATCGTTGTTCAAAGTCTGGTTAGCGAGAACACAGGTCCGAAATTTCAAACCCGGTTGCCGTTTTGCCCAAATTACTCGATGAAATTTGACAATTTTGGTGTCTATGAACTCGTTTTGGTGAGAATAAGAAAAGGCCCAACTTAATTTTGAAAAATAGATAATTGTAATTTTTGAGGGGGTGTCCTTGTAATATAGTTTTGGTCGAGGGGGTGTCATTGTAATATTTGAAACAAGAGGGTAAAATCCTGTAATTAGGGTAATAGCAAGGGGGTGTCTATGTAAATTTCTCTATAAATAAATGCATTTATTAATCGAATTGAATGGTCCTTTTAATTATAACAAATTAAATGCAGCCAAAACAGTCGGCTTGCAGGACATTATTCTATCAATTCAACATGAAAGTCACATCTATTGAGGAATCCAGGGATCTAGGAAAGATTTCTATTACCGAGTTGTTCTTAGTACTCAAGACATATTAGTATAAATTGCCAAGGATGGGGAAAGACGATCCCTCTTCTAACCATACTAGTGCCCTTATTGCCGCAGACAGATAAAAGAAATCAGTAGGGAGACCAAAATAAAATGACTCATCTGATGAGGCCATGTTGATGAACAAGAAATAATACACTGCTGGCGATGTTGCGTTGCTGTTGAACAGATTCAAGAAATTCTACAAAAGAAAAATGAAGAAGATATACAAAGATGAAGAGCAAAATATTGTTGGCTAAAGCTGAAAAAATACCTCCAATCGACTCGTCTGATTCAGACTCAGAGACATCTGAAGATGATTCTGGTGAAGAAGAGACACCAGGAATAATCAGATGATTCTAATAATGAGGTAACTCTCACAGATGAAGAGAATACGCTATTTAGTTCATTTTAAGAAATGATGATTAACAACACGAGTGTTTGGGGGGAGAGGGGGGTTGCCGGAGGGGGAGCCAGGGGCTTTGGGCAGGGCTCGAGGAAGCCTTATCCAGAGCTTCGGGGCCGCATCTGGAAAGCGCCCCAAATAGGGGCGCGTGTTCCAGAATCCCCAATGATTTTGATTTTTTTTAATTAATTTAAAAGGTATTAGTAAATAAAATTAATTATTATTTAGGTAAAAAGTTGCATATACATGTGTTTCTCTTCACGTTTTATACTATATAAGTACACTACAACATTTTCTTCAAATCAATATGGGTTAGTTCCTTCTTTGTAAATTATGTTATTATCCCACATTGGTTTGAAGATAATTTTTGAATGAGCTTCTAGTGGTATAAAGTATGAAGGAGAAACATTACATTTTTTAAAGGAGAAACATTATGTTCATTCCAAAATGTAACATTAACTTTTTTTTTAAGAACAAATGTAAGTTTTAAATAATAAAAACGTAAATTTAAACGAACTTAAATTTAATTTTAGAAACTTAACAATAATTTATTATTTTATGAAATTTATAAGTTTTTATAAATTTAACTTTTTACTTGCTTTAACTTAAAATATTATAATTTAAGAAACTTAACATTTATGTATGTATGAATTTAATTAAGTTCTTTAATTTTAATATTTAAATATTATTATTAATTATTAATATTAATATATATAGGTGAGAGTGGACATTGTTGATGACCTTAGACACGCTGATTTTAGTTGGCCTGTTTATTATCAAGGCCTTATTGTGATTCGGTCTTGCTGATCGTTGACCCAATCACATCTCGTCGGATCATTATTAGCTTGCCAAATATGAAACTTTTTTTGGATACAAACAATAATAAATAATATTTTCTTTCTTTATATATGAATTATTGAATACCAAGTTATACAAAAATATTTAGTACAATTTTTATACATATCAAAACCTATTATTTTGAGGAAAAAAATATACCTTTCAATTTGTTTTAATACGATACATTATGTTTCATAGGGTTTTAAAACCCTGTACACCCTTGCATACGTTGGCATCTTTCATTGTTAATGGATATTCTAAATTATTATGGTTTTAACTTTGTGATCGAGACATATTGGATCTAGGCTTTCTTAGCAGTGATAGACCCAATGAAATTATTATACTATGATTATTGGGCCTTATTTAGGCCAAATAGCCCAAAATGATTTTATTTAAAGGCCTTTAATTAAAATGTGAATGGGCATTGTTTATTTAAAGGCCTTTAAAATAGCATATTGTACTCTAGAAACTATAATTATAGGTGAGGATGGGCATTAATTCAAATGAATTTAAAAAAACTTTACATTTTATATATGTATGAATTTTAATTACGTGATTATTTTTTCTCTTTAATTTTAATATTTAAATATTATTATTAATTTAATTATATAAATAAAATAATTATTAGTATTATTAATATTAATATTAAAAAAACTAGTATTATAGGTGAGAGAGGTCATTGGAGACGATCAAGTAGGGCTCCGTGCGGACGGGGAGGTAGGGGGGGGGGGGGAGGAGGGGGGAAGCCCCCTGTAATCATTGGAGATGACCTTTAGACATGTTGATTTAAGTGGGCATGTTTATTATCCAGGCCTTATTGTCAATCGGTCTTGCTGATCGTTAACACTTTTTTTTGCTGATCTCGTCGGACCATTATTAGCCTGTCAAATATGAAACTTTTTTTGGACACAAACAATGATAAATAATATTTTGTTCTTTATATAGGAATTATTGAAAACCAAGTAATACAAAAATATTTAGTATAAACGTACGATTATGAGAAAAGAATATAACTTTCAATATGTTCTAATATGATACATTTATGTTTAATAGGGTTTTTAAAACCCTGTACACCCTTGCATACGTTGGCATCTTTCATTGTTAACGGATATTCTCAATTATTATGGTTTTAACTTTGTGATCGAAACATATTGGATCTGGGCCTTATTAGCAGTGATAGACCCAATGAAATTAAAATACTATGATTATTGGGCCTTAATTAGGCCAAATAGCCCAAAAGTATTTTATTTAAAGGCCTTTAAAATGTGAAGAAAATTTACTTAAACAAAAGCAAGCGAACCTAAACCCTAAACCCTCCGCTTCTCAGATTGAAAAGAAGAATATGAGACCTCCGAGGGGACGTGGCGGCGGCTTCAGGGGTGGCAGAGATGGTGGCGGCGGTGGATTCAGAGGCGGTAGGGATGGTGGCGGACGCGGATTCCGAGGAGGTGGCCGTTTCGGCGGTGGCGGCCGTGGCAATTTTCGCGACGAAGGTCCTCCTTCCGAAGTCGTTGGTATGTCCCTCTCCTTTTTTTCCTGTACACAAAGATACACACATTGTGTGAAGATAAACTAAAAATATCTCATTTTCATTTTCAGAGGTCTCGTCATTTGTAAATGCTTGTGAGGGTGATGTAGTCACAAAGCTCACAAATGAGAAAATACCATACTTTAATGCGCCGATTTACCTTCAGAATATGACTCAGATTGGTAAAGTTGATGAAATATTTGGCCCCATTAATGAATCTGTAAGTAAACCCAATATCTTTAATATTTTATTTTCCCAAATGAGAAATGCTATCATAGGGTGATTTACAGTCGGACTTTCAGAAATTACAACTTCAACAATCTTTACAAAGATGCACCTACCACGTGTGAATTTTTTTGAAAAAAGCCCTCTATAAGCGGTGTTCATGTAATTTTTGAAACCACAGGGGTTTTTATGTAATTATGGTAAATATGAGGGTTCAAAGTGTAAATCAGTCTACTATCATATGGTACATAAACTTCAACCATCCTTACAAGATTCCCCAACATCTGAAAGTATTTGCAAAAGAACTCCTATCCTGGGCGTTTTTGTAATTTTTTAAGCTACAGGGGGTTTTATGTAATTATGGTAAACTTGAGGGGTATAAATTCTTAGTTTATCTTCCCAAATGAGAAATACTATCATAGGGGGATTTACAGTTACTTTCAGAAATTACAACTCCAACAATATTTACAAATATGCACCTATCACATTTGAAATTCTTTGAAAAAGGCCCTAAAGGAGTGTTCTTGAAATTTTTGAAACCACAGGGTTTTTTTGTAATTATGGTAAATATGAGGGGTTCAAAGTGTAAATCAGCCTACTATCATATAGTATACAAGCTTCAACCATCCTTATATAAGATTCCCTTACATCTGAAAGTATTTGCAAAAGAACCCCTGTCAGGGGCGTTTTTGTAATTTTTTAAATTTGAGGGGTATAAATTCTTATTTTTGTCTGCTGCTGCTATTGTAGTTTTTCTCTATTAAGATGATGGAAGGTATTGTTGCAACATCATACTCTGCGGGTGATAAGTTCTTCATTGACCCAGCTAAGCTTCTTCCACTTTCGAGATTTCTTCCTCAGCCAAAGTATGTCGTCGTCTTTCTTTGACATCTATTTTCATAATATTACCCAATATGTTTTGAAGATTATTGATTTCTTGATTCATTACTTGGGATTGATTTATCTCGCTGCTCTTCTTCAATATTTTCTGCAGGGGAAGCGCACAAGGTGGTAGAGGGGGAGGACGTGGAGGAGGAAGAGGTGGTTTTCGAGGTGGTCGTGGTGGCGGCGGTGGTGGATTTCGTGGAAGGGGTGCTCCTAGAGGTGGAGGTAGAGGTGGAGGTTTCCGAGGTGGTGGTGGCGGTCGTGGTGGTGGCGGTTTCAGGGGCAGAGGGAGATCGTAGGATGTATTATGTAGTTTGTGCTTTCCTTTTGAATTGTCGGTTTATTGTGTTGGCTCTATCAATCTGAACAATACATGTTATTGATAATGGTTTTAAATTATTAATATGAAACTAGTGTTCTATGCCAAATTCTGAATGCATTCTTCTTGCTAGAACTTTGTGTTGTAAAATGTAATTGATATGTTTGTTGGCTTCCTAAATGAGTTGTGGCTTATCTTTTTTCGGCTTAGCTCCATTTGTAGCTCCATATGTTCAGCTTAGCTCCATTTGTAGGAATTCTAGTAATGCTTGAGGTTTTTTTTCGGTTTTTTATATGGAAATCAAGGAGCCCCTTGTTATGAGTGAATAGAAAATTAACTCTTTGTATTATTTTAAATAGGCAATTTAACTTCCCATATAAATAAAAGGGCAAAATGACTCATTGTGATATCTAAATAGGTAATTTAACTCTCAGTTATAAAGAAAAAAGGTAAAATTTCTTCCTGTGATTTTATAAAAGAAGCACGTTGTCTTTCTCTAAATTGTTTATTAATTCATATAACAGGGAGTTAAATTGTTCATTATTTAATTTCACAGGGAGGTAAATTGCCTATTTTTATATTTATGTTATTTCAGAGAGAGTTAAATGTTGGGATATAGCTCGATTTGTCAAACAACAAAGTGCGGAATTTAAAATTTTTCGAGGTATCCAATGGTCCCATAAAAGATGTCTCCATATTATGTATACAAAAACTTAAACAAAAACGCACACAATGAATTAACAAAGGGGGTTTTTGCGATATACCTCACCACAGGCAAGGTGGTGGAAACCTCCGGTCTTCGATTCTGATTCTGATCCGGTTCACAGGAGTGATCCAATTGTCTCACCTCCAGGGATAGTCCACACCAATTGGATTCTGGCAACACCTCAAGATCTTAGGCTCAGAACTCGATGCAGGAGATTTGTTATTGAAGGATTGTATGAGATCTCTTGACAAATCAAGATCTAATACAATGGAGGAGGAGATCTCGGCGGCGGCGGCACCAAGGAGCTCACGGCAGCACAGTGGCGGCGGCTAGTGGTGGCGGCGGCGGCTAGGGTTTGCTTGGAGAGGGGGCGGCGCTTTTAGGGCAGAGGGAGGCTAGGGTTTTTCTTTCTTAGGTGTTGGCTTTTAAGCTCATGTAGTTCCCCTTTTATAGACTCCTTCTGACCTAGGGTTTGCAAGACTCCTTATGGGCTTTAATTAATAGAAGCCCATGTCTTGCAATCCTCCATTTAATTAACTACTTTAATTAAATGCCCAGTCCAATTAAATCAATATTTCTTTTAATTAACTAGCAACTCAATTATTAATTAAGTTAGCCAATTAATTAATCTCCCACTTGAATTAAATACTTTTAATTCATTTAATTGATTTAATTACCTTTAAATCAATTAATTCCTTTCATGTCCTTTTATAACAGTCACCGTCCAATTGTATTGTGTGTGACCCTCTGGGTTCACCATCAACTGGCAGCAGGCCCACGAATCCCTCGTGATTTAATTTATGAACAATAAATTGTTCAGGTTAATTAAACAACCTTTAATTAACCACTCCTAGAATTAAATCCTCTATTAATTCAGGAGTACCCACACTTCATGGTCGATGTCTAGCCACAAGCCCATGAAGCCCAATTTCAGGTGAATTGATATTTGTGAACCTCGTCTCATATAATTGCCATGTACATACGGTCCTTCTATCGACTAATATTCCCGATCAAGACTTAGGGTGTGTGAATTGATCGGCACCTCTAAATTTTGTCTCGATAGCTATACTTTCTAATTCAGGATAATATACCTTTGTGACCTTCTAAATTTGGAAACCCCTTTCCAAATCCGTCACCGACTGCGGCCGCAGAATCCTTGGATATATTATCTAAGAATCGTATAGGAAATTCTCTCACCCATTACGGTGAGTCAATAGATTCCATATCGGTACTAACCACTCGCGCACATGTCCATACGCACCCAACCTAGGCATGTTATGACCAAGCTACGTGGCCTATACCTAGATCTAAGTACGCACTTCCATGCACCGAATTCGCCCTAGTACCTCAAGTCAAAGGACTAAATCGTACACTATTATATTCCTTGAGAAACATCCCATCACCGATATGCGTCATGCGCTTCCACAATGGGTTTCTCTGTTCGGGTCGTTCGATGCGTTCAATCCTCCATTGAACCACCTACTCGTATGCACTGGACTCAAATTCCTTGTTCATGAAACACTACAAATTCACTCCATGTGAATCATGCATACTTGTACAAGTCTTGGTGATTCCTACGATACCCTGTCTCGTTTAGGAATCTATGACTTGGAACAGATTTAAGATTACGACCTTTGAGACTGTTTCATGATTGCACTCAGTACTGAAGTGAATCGTCCCATAGTCAAATGTAATCTAAGGGTTTCAACCAATCGCTTAAATGTATTCGCGAAAGATGAAGTTGGCCATTGTTTATCCTTATACATATATAAATAAACATGCGTATTATTATAAAATCAAAGATCGTTTCATACAGGATAGATCTATTACAAGCTAACAGAACTGGCTTGCAGGGCACTATCCTATCAATCTCCCACTTGCCCTAAAGCCATTCACCTATGGTTCTAAGTCCCATCTTCTCTAGATGACTATCGAACGCCTTTTGTGAAAGTGGCTTAGTTAGTGGGTCAGCTACGTTGTCTTCCGATTTGACATACTCCATGTGCATGTCACCTCTACCCATGATCTCCCTGATCACGTGGTATTTCCTCTGTACGTGTTTGGATTGATGGTGTGATCTCGGCTCCTTCGCTTGAGCTATCGCCCCGTTGTTGTCACAGAAGACGACTACAGGTTCAGCAATGCTAGGAACAACATCCAGTTCTTGAATGAAGTTTTTCATCCATACACTTTCTTTTGCTGCATCTGATGCTGCAATATATTCTGCTTCTGTGGTTGAGTCGGCAGTGGTAGACTGTTTACAGCTTTTCCAACTGACCGCTCCACCATTGATGCGGAATATGTATCCAGAGTTGGATTTGAAGTCATCCACATCAGACTGGAAACTTGCATCAGTGAATCCTTCAAGTTTCAGTTCTCCACTACCACCGTAGACCAAAAACATATCCTTAGTCCTTCGCAGGTACTTTAGGATTGCTTTTACGGCAGTCCAGTGCTCTTCGCCTGGATTTGACTGATAGCGGCTCGTTACACTTAGAGCGTGTGCTATGTCTGGTCGAGTACACAACATCGCATACATTATGCTCCCTATAGCAGAGGCATAAGGTATGAGAGACATTCTCGTCTTTTCTTCGTCAGTTGTAGGGCACATAGACTTAGAAAGAGAGATACCATGTCTCATTGGAAGCAATCCTCTCTTGGATTCTTCCATCTTGAATCTTTTCAAGATTGTGTTAATGTACTGAGATTGGGAGAGTCCTATCATCTTCTTCGATCTATCCCTATAGATACGTATTCCCAATACGTAAGATGCGTCTCCCATATCTTTCATAGAGAACTGCGCGGATAACCACGCTTTAGTCTGCGCTAACATCTTGATATCGTCTCCGATCAACAAAATGTCATCGACGTACAAAACAATGAATTGTATCGAACTCCCACTATTCTTCTTGTACACACAAGGTTCATATACATTTTTGATGAAGCCAAATGCCTTGACTGTCTCATCAAATCGTATGTTCCAGGTTCGGGATGCCTGTTTGAGGCCATATATTGACCTTTGAAGTTTACACAATTTGTGCTCACTCCCTTTGGACGCAAAACCTTCAGGTTGTTGCATAAAGATCTCCTTGTCAATGTCTCCATTGAGGAAGGCGGTCTTTACGTCCATTTGCCATATCTCATAGTCATGCCATGCGGCAATGGCAAGCAATATCCGAATGGATTTGGACATCGCTACGGGAGAGAAGGTTTCCTCATAGTCTATTCCAGGCCTTTGAGAATACCCCTTCGCCACTAAGCGTGCCTTGTGAGTTAAAACCTCTCCATTCATTCCAAGCTTACGCTTGAAGATCCATTTGCATCCTACAGGGATAGTTCCCTCAGGTGGATCGACCAAGGTCCAAACCTTGTTGGAATGCATGGAATCCATTTCGGATTGCATGGCTTCGAGCCACGCACCCGAGTCTATGTCTGACATCGCTTCTTGATAGGTCCTTGGATCATTATCACCTCTTTCGTTTTCGTGAATGAAACCAAATCGCCCTGGCTCCTTACGAATTCGATCAGACCTTCGAAGAGTAGGTGTACTAGTAGGTTCAGTAAATTCTGGTTCAGCTCCCACTGTTTGTGAGGATGGGTCCGATTCCTGGACTTCATCAAGTTCTACGATTGTCCCATTTCGGTTGGAGAGGAAATCCTCTTCCAAGAAGTGGGCGTTCCTAGATACGAACGTATTACGTTCTTTAGGATCGAAGAACAGGTATCCAATGGATTCCTTTGGATACCCCACAAATTTGCACAAACTAGATCTACTATCTAGCTTATCTCCCTTTTTGTTCTTTACATACGCAGGAGATCCCCATACTCGTAAGTACGAATACACGGGTGCCTTACCATACCATACTTGGTGCGGCGTTGTTGGCACTGACTTCGAAGGTACTATGTTTAATATCTTCGATGCAGTTAATAGGGCCAAGCCCCAAAACGAAAAGGGAAGGTCAGCAAAGCTCATCATGGAACGAACCATGTCTAACAAAGTTCGGTTCCTCCGCTCGGACACTCCATTGAGTTGGGGCGTCCTAGGGGGAGTTCGCTGGGCGAGAATTCCATTCTCTTTTAGATAATCAAGGAATTCTTGGCTTAAGTACTCTCCACCTCTATCAGAACGAAGTGCTTTAATACTATGTCCAAGTTGATTCTCAACTTCCATTCGAAACTCTTTGAATTTCTCAAAAGTTTCGGATTTGTGTTTCATAAGATACACATATCCATAACGACTAAAATCGTCGGTGAATGTTACGAAGTAAGAGAATCCTCCTCTCGCATTGACACTCAATGGTCCACAAACGTCAGTATGGATTAAATCCAATGTTTGCTTGGTTCGCTCGGGATTCCCTGTGAAGGGTGATTTGGTCATCTTTCCTTTGAGACAAGATTCGCAAGTTGGGAGTTCATCCAAGTTCTTTATTTCAAGAGCCTTAGAGGAAACCAACTTTTGAATCCTACTCTTGGAAATATGTCCAAGTCTAGCGTGCCAAAGTTGTGGAGTTTGATTATCATATTTTCTTTTTCTAGATTGAATGTGCATGACGTCGGATTTAACAGGTTCTAGGGAATAAAGACCGTCTATCAAAGTACCACAAGCATACATTAAACCACCTTTAAATATGCTAAAAACTCCATTTTCAAAGGAAAAATTAAAACCATCAATGTCTAGCATTGGTATAGAAATGATGTTCTTAATTATCGTTGGTACGTACAGACAATCCCTTAAAACCAAAGTAAAATTTCCTAAAACCAATTCGACGTCCCCAATAGCCTCAGCGGCGATCCTAGCTCCGTTTCCAAAACGCAGGATTCTATCCCCGGGCTTCAGGTATCTTACTGCTCCCATCACCTGCAAATCATTGCAGATATGAGAACCTGCTGCGGTGTCTAACACCCACGATGCACAGTTAATAGAAATATTAACTTCAACCAAGAAAATACCTTTGGCTACCAATTTTATCTTTAGGTAGTCTGGGCAGTTCCTTTTCCAGTGCCCTGCTTTCTTGCAGTGGAAACATTCGTCTTCTGGGCTTTTGCGCTTCTTTTGAACCACCTTGGTGATTGCCTTCGAAGAAACACTTTTCTTCTTCTTCTTACCTCTCTTAGGCTTTGCAGCCTTCGATTGGTGTGCAATCATCACCGGCTTCTCTTTCTTGAGAGTCGATTCTGCCGTTACCAACAAATTGGTCAGTTCGTGAAGAGCGAGGGTTCTATCCTCCATGTTGAAGTTCAACACGAACTGGTCAAAAGAACGGGGCAGCGTATGGAGAAGGAGGTCAGTGCTAAGATCAGCGTGCAAGTCTACTTCCAATCGCCCTAGTTTTTCAACCAGGTTGATGAAACGCAGACAGTGATCCTTGACACTGCTTCCCTCAGCCATCTTGAGATGAAACAACTCCTTAGTGGTCGCGAACCTTTCGGTGCGAGACCTCTCTCCAAACATTTGCTGGAGGTGGAGAAGTATCTCTCTAGCAAGCGGCATGGCAGCATGCTGTTTCTGCAGTTCATTCGACATCGAGGCTAGCATGAGACATCGAACCTGAAGATCATCATCAACCCTTTTAGCATGGGCGGTTCGTTGTTCCTCACTAGCTCGTGCTGCGGGTGCAGCAGGCATGGGTGTGTCGAGCACATAGCTACGTCGCTCGGAGTCGAGGACGATTCTGAGATTTCTCAGCCAGTCAACAAAGTTTGAGCCATTCAATTTGTTTGCGTCGAGGATAACAGATAATGGATTCTTAGACATTGTACTTAATATCTACAATTGGAAAGAAGACAACATTTAGCTAACTGATCTTATGCCTAATACTTATAATTATCGAATTTGGACTTGTTTTCGAAAAAGTTCTCCCACTATTTTATCGAAACAATCACCCCTTTGATTGCTCGGGAAATTTAATTCCTAGTAGGTCTTGACGTCCCAGCAGCAATTAATTGCACCCACGACTCGTGGCCATACAACCAATTCTCCAGGTAGGTATACATTTTACCAATTGTGTTACTCCACAACCTTCAAGCTTATTTTGCCTCGGCTTTCGCACTTATCTAGCACTGCTACATCATAAGTGTTACTAATCGTTAAGTCTAACCCATCAATCGTGATGAGCAACGGGCCCGATCGTGAGTTCTCCGTAACTAGTTATCGGTCGATCCTCACATCCCGACCAGTCCTCACCCTTGTCATGTTTAGTTAAAAACATGAGTCAAGGAATTTCACGTATTGTCCCTTTCTTCGACTCGGGTGCCAGACTCTGGATCACCTCTATCGATAAGTAGACAACATACGTTAGTCCCTATTGATGGAAGGCTTGGATTTATATAAATACTTCATTTTATTTTAATCCAATATGACTTAATATTTAATTCGAGAGGGGGTTTCTGGTTTTGAAAGTTATGCTAACTCTCCTCGAGATCTCACCGATTCAGTTATGCTTAATCTTTTATTACGATCTAGATTCTAGCGCGTAGCTAAATATAAATCGACAAATAAATAAAAGCCATACAAGCCTAGCATGCATACTACCACAATATGTTTTCGATCGGGAGCCTCCTATGTGGGCCATCATCGAGCCAATGATGTTGGCCCAATTGGTCAATCTAAAGGGTTCTCAAACAGGCCCTATGCTATTACACATTGTACCATGCATACATGGCCTTCTTATCTTCTTGGGCTCCCACCTTGCTTGTAAATGGGCCTCCATCCTAAACTAGGAAAGCAGTAAAGCCCTATTCTATTACAAAGGCTCAAAGTGGCCCAAAAACAATAATAGGCTCGCAGGCCCAATAAAAACCAAGCAATAAATTAAACCAATCACATCTACCCTAAGGTCAAGGCTCGTCTCGATCGAAAACCACGTAAACAGTTCACGTAGAGCAAGAAACATGTAAACATCTTTTACTTTCTTCTATCTTAATTTTAAAACATCCTTTTAAAACAGACTTCCTATGATTCTTGCTTTTTAGTCACTACTAATTATGACAAAATAAATATCCGGGTAAACAAAAATTAATTTTCTGCTCAATTTCAGAATCTGTTTTTCAACTTTTGAAAATTGCATTTTCGGCCCCTCAACTTTCGAAAATTGCACTTTGACCCCAAAACTTTTAAAAAGTTACAAGAACACCCCTGGGCAGTTTCGGGCAGATTCCAGAAAATAAAATTTTGAATTTTGAAAATTTTCAATTTTTCAAATTGACCCCTCAAGTTTCGGTAATTGCAAAACAGCCCCTAAGTTTTCAGAAATTGCAAAACGACCCCAAAAACCGTGCGACCAGAATTGCAAAAATAGTCCAGAATTTTCAGATTTTCAGATTTCAAAAATTTCGAATTTTCAGCCCTCAAAAACCCTAATTTGCGATTTCTACCCCAAAAGTCCTGAAGTTTTCAAAAACTATAAAAACGGCACAGATCTTGAAAAGCAGTTTTACCCATTGATAGATCTAGTCATAACAAGCAAGAATCAACTTACAGAACATAATTATCACGTGTTCTCATACATATAATTAAACATATACGGTGAACACAATTATGTTCAGGCTTTTGTATAATAATAATGGAGTTGGCTCTGATACCACTGTTGGGATATAGCTCGATTTGTCAAACAACAAAGTGCGGAATTTAAAATTTTTCGAGGTATCCAATGGTCCCATAAAAGATGTCTCCATATTATGTATACAAAAACTTAAACAAAAACGCACACAATGAATTAACAAAGGGGGTTTTTGCGATATACCTCACCACAGGCAAGGTGGTGGAAACCTCCGGTCTTCGATTCTGATTCTGATCCGGTTCACAGGAGTGATCCAATTGTCTCACCTCCAGGGATAGTCCACACCAATTGGATTCTGGCAACACCTCAAGATCTTAGGCTCAGAACTCGATGCAGGAGATTTGTTATTGAAGGATTGTATGAGATCTCTTGACAAATCAAGATCTAATACAATGGAGGAGGAGATCTCGGCGGCGGCGGCACCAAGGAGCTCACGGCAGCACAGTGGCGGCGGCTAGTGGTGGCGGCGGCGGCTAGGGTTTGCTTGGAGAGGGGGCGGCGCTTTTAGGGCAGAGGGAGGCTAGGGTTTTTCTTTCTTAGGTGTTGGCTTTTAAGCTCATGTAGTTCCCCTTTTATAGACTCCTTCTGACCTAGGGTTTGCAAGACTCCTTATGGGCTTTAATTAATAGAAGCCCATGTCTTGCAATCCTCCATTTAATTAACTACTTTAATTAAATGCCCAGTCCAATTAAATCAATATTTCTTTTAATTAACTAGCAACTCAATTATTAATTAAGTTAGCCAATTAATTAATCTCCCACTTGAATTAAATACTTTTAATTCATTTAATTGATTTAATTACCTTTAAATCAATTAATTCCTTTCATGTCCTTTTATAACAGTCACCGTCCAATTGTATTGTGTGTGACCCTCTGGGTTCACCATCAACTGGCAGCAGGCCCACGAATCCCTCGTGATTTAATTTATGAACAATAAATTGTTCAGGTTAATTAAACAACCTTTAATTAACCACTCCTAGAATTAAATCCTCTATTAATTCAGGAGTACCCACACTTCATGGTCGATGTCTAGCCACAAGCCCATGAAGCCCAATTTCAGGTGAATTGATATTTGTGAACCTCGTCTCATATAATTGCCATGTACATACGGTCCTTCTATCGACTAATATTCCCGATCAAGACTTAGGGTGTGTGAATTGATCGGCACCTCTAAATTTTGTCTCGATAGCTATACTTTCTAATTCAGGATAATATACCTTTGTGACCTTCTAAATTTGGAAACCCCTTTCCAAATCCGTCACCGACTGCGGCCGCAGAATCCTTGGATATATTATCTAAGAATCGTATAGGAAATTCTCTCACCCATTACGGTGAGTCAATAGATTCCATATCGGTACTAACCACTCGCGCACATGTCCATACGCACCCAACCTAGGCATGTTATGACCAAGCTACGTGGCCTATACCTAGATCTAAGTACGCACTTCCATGCACCGAATTCGCCCTAGTACCTCAAGTCAAAGGACTAAATCGTACACTATTATATTCCTTGAGAAACATCCCATCACCGATATGCGTCATGCGCTTCCACAATGGGTTTCTCTGTTCGGGTCGTTCGATGCGTTCAATCCTCCATTGAACCACCTACTCGTATGCACTGGACTCAAATTCCTTGTTCATGAAACACTACAAATTCACTCCATGTGAATCATGCATACTTGTACAAGTCTTGGTGATTCCTACGATACCCTGTCTCGTTTAGGAATCTATGACTTGGAACAGATTTAAGATTACGACCTTTGAGACTGTTTCATGATTGCACTCAGTACTGAAGTGAATCGTCCCATAGTCAAATGTAATCTAAGGGTTTCAACCAATCGCTTAAATGTATTCGCGAAAGATGAAGTTGGCCATTGTTTATCCTTATACATATATAAATAAACATGCGTATTATTATAAAATCAAAGATCGTTTCATACAGGATAGATCTATTACAAGCTAACAGAACTGGCTTGCAGGGCACTATCCTATCATTAAATTGCCTATCTTTATTTCACGGGAAGATAAATTGCCCATCAGACATATCGCATAGAGTTAACTTTCCCCTTTGTTATTGTACTACATTATTTGATTATGAGAAAAATTAAAATTACAATGATTTTCCGGACAACATCCATTACTTAGGCAGGCCTATCATTCTTAGCCAAAAAAAATTTGTTAGCCACATTGTACACTCGCGCAGTTTGAAGCTTCATGAATCACCCACATAATTTATAAGCAAAGAAGGCATCCTGTTAGCACAATAATAAAATGGTCGTCACCCACAGGAAAGATTCGATATAAGATAACAAAAGCTCTCGTTAAGATAACATTTTGATTTAAAGAATGCAAGGATAAAAACATACATATACTTGAGAAAGCGAGATGTATATGGATCTCTAAGCTACAAAATAAGAGTCAATAAAGTCCTATTACAAAATATTCATCAGTGATCGGATTCTTCAGCACTAGAATCGCGACCCTCCTCCGCCTTTTCGCCCTCTTCCTCGGAATCACCTTCTGAACTGTTATCAGCAGTGCTACTCGAGCTATCGTCCCCTTCGCTGCTACTTTGATCATTAGAACTGGAGTTATTTCTCCTAGGGGAATTGATGTTTTCTCCTCCCCGATCATCAGATTCACCCTCGATATCCACATCATCATCAGAACTCTTGGCTTCGAGCATATCAGGATTAGGCATAGGAACCCCGAATTCAGCAAGGAATGGAGCATACTCATGACCTTCTAGACCCTCAATTTTGTGAGGAAGAGAGGAAGCCTTATAATCTTCCCCAAGAATATTTTTGTAAGGGTCCATATAAGGAAGATATTCATCGAGAGCGCCTTGAACCCTTCCGGCCACGATGAGATGCTGAACTCCTTTATAAAAGAAGGCTTGATTAATTGGGCCCGATCGCGACCGAACCAAAGCATCAAGAAAGAGGGACTCTAAAAACTCCCTTATAGCTGGAAGCTTGCCTTCTTCTCGACCTCGAACATATGCCTGATCGGACGATGCCTTAGCCTGCTCAAGATCCGACTTTAATTTTGCTATCTCTTCCTCGAGGGCCCTCTTCCCATCGAGCTCTTTCCTAGCCCCCACGAGCTCCTTCTCAACCTCAGAAAGCTTGGCACTAGTCTCCCTCAATCGACCGGCCGTAACAGCTTCCTCTTTCAGAGATGTTGTGAAGAGCATTATGAGTTTGTCGAGACTCTTCTTCTAAAATGGCTAATCGATGAGATTGATGAGTAAATAAATCTCCTGCCTGCAAAAGGACATCAGTAATAAGGCGAGATTTTGAAAAAAGTTAATACATTCAAAGGAAACATGTACCCTCTGATGTGCATAAGCGTAATCGCCCATGATCTGAAAACCGTCTTTTTGGAAAAGCTCGGTATTATCGTCCTTAAACCTTCCGGCCATCAGAATTCGGAAGGATTTTTCCACTGTATGTTCACCATTAGGGCCAAGGTCAGATTCGATGGTCCCGTCCTCCGGAAACCCAGCGGCCCTCGGTCCGCGAAGATGGTCTTCTATAAAATCTACCAAGTCTGGTTCTGTACGACTCGATCGACATTGAATCAGGCCTGGACTCCGACCAAATGGCCTAACTCTTCTTGAGGGCTCGGGATCTTTGCTATTCCTTTTTCGGGCAATTCGAGCTTCAATTATCTCTTGGGATTGAATCCCCTTTAACGTATAATAGCTATAGCCCGCCGCGTTCGGATCAGACGTACCAATTGAGAATATCGATTGCAGAGGACCAAAAGCTCGAGATTGTGAAGTTCCCTCGGCAGCAATTTGAAGAAAACATGTAGCTATGTTCGGAATTGCAGAAGTGTCGGTTCTGGGAATGGTTCCTCCAATCATCAGAGTAGCCCTTGATTTCTTCTGCTTGCGAGGTAGGCCTTGAGACTCTGTAGAAAATGAAGCAACGATCGAACCGGCTACGGAGGTTCGAAACTTCTCAGATGTAAAATAGGGAATGGGTTTAATTTCGAGCCAAGGAAAATCAATTGAACTATAGGAAAATAAATAATATACCTAAGGTGGGAGGAGCAATTACAGCGGCATCCACCCCATCAGTTCTAGCAACTTGGTTAGTTAGGTCGTCCGAACGCGCGGTCGAAGATTCGCCAAAATTGATAGCAGGGGCAGGGTAAGAACATTTGCTGAGCCCCGCCATTCTCAAGACCCTCTCTTGGGTCAATAAAGCACTTTGATTAAGATCAGGATGGAGAGTCTCCAAAAATTCATCAGGGAGCTCGTGATTCATTCATCCTGTGAGTTTTCGCCTACCGTAAATACAAGACCTCTCTCCAGGCCATTCATAAGGGGTCGGTTCTGGAGTCTTTGCAGAAGGTGGAGTATCGGGGCCTCGGACAAAAAATAACTCCTTTTTCCAACTTTTTAGGTTGCTCGAGACATTGCTCGACAGTATTGATCGATTCGACCTCTGCGAGAAATATACGTACCCAGCGTTCGAAGATGTCGAGGAACTCACTTGGAAAACCCGCCAGAAATTTTGAAAAGCTGCTTTCTTCCCTTTGGCCTTCATCACCGCGCTGAAGGCGACGATATACACGATCGAATTTGGAAGAATTTGGGATGGAGCAAGGTGAAAAGCCTTTAAAATGCTACAAATTAAAGAAATAAAGGGAATGCGTAGACCGTAAAAGAATTTCCTGGTATAAAAAGCTTGGCACCCCGTAGGAGGATCAGTGACACGCTGCTCAGGAGTCGGAACGACGATCGAAAATCCATCACCTAAGTACTTACCAAAAATGGTTTCCAAGTATTCTCGATGCTCTTCGGTATACCGGCAAACGATTTGATCGGCCTTCTCCTCAGTTTTATTAAGTCTTACACTGGTTGAAGGTTCCGTCCACTCAAAAATTGTAACGACAACATTTCTACCTATTTTGTACTTGGCTTGCTCATTCTTTCCTAAGGGAAGATCATCGTCCTCCGTGACCTCTTCGTCGGTGGCCTCGCTCGAGGCATCAATTTCACCGCTCACCGAACCCGAGTTTGACTCCTCTCCCACCTTATCAGATCCAGAACTAGGGCTCGGGACTCTTGAAATCTCAGCTTCAGAGGATCGAGTATCCACAACCCGCATCTCATTGGGACCACCGTCTTGTTCTGCCACAACCTTGGTTTTGCCTTTGGGATCTGTTGAACTAGACATTATATGCTCAGGATGATCGAACAAGTATTATGGTTTTCTTATCGATCTATAAGCTCCGATCTAGGGTTCTTTGAGAATCTTGCGCAAATGAATCTTCGACGATCAGCTTATACATATAAGGTCAAAATGATAAATTGCAAACCGATCCTCGAATAGTCACGACGATTGAACTCCCAAAGGGTAATTTTAAACCTACTTTCCCTTTAATTGCTCGTTAGACCCCTATACTCTATGGATTTATGGGCCGCAGTCCAACACATAAAGGGAAGCAACGTTTAGACATCAGTGTTGGTCTACTACTATACGATCGGAGAAGCTTTGTCGGAAAAAACAAGGCAGTATTAACAAGGAGTCGATCACGGCGTCGCAAATTATGAAGCGATGAAATGCTATTGAAAAGTCTGACAATCATTATCGACGAGAAAAATTATATATCACTACAGTCATTGTGGTGTTTCCATGATATGCACTCTTTTTCCCTGGTTCGGTTTTTATCCAAATGGGTTTTTCCGAATTAGGTTTTTAACGAGGTTTATCCGAGACATCATAATAAGACTCGCCCATCCCGACGTAACGCCTACTTCTCCAAGCTTAAGCTTCACTTTGCGCTCGAGAAGTGGGGGAGTATTGATGAAGGTTATTTTGGGAGTCAACCTTTAAGAACCAAAGTAAGATCGAGTGTCGTCGATCTCCGATTATTCAAAAGTGAAATCGAGCTCGGGTCACTGATGTTCCGATCCGACCTTTTATAAATAGAGTTTATGGCCTAAGGTTACTGTTGGGCCGACCATAGGCCCAGACCTAGTGATGGGGGCTATTTCGCACCCTACATACTACTCGGATCGAATGGAGAGGATAAGATCGATTCGACCAATTCAAACAGATCGGAATTATCTTACTGACCCGGCCAAGTGCAGCTCGCTTCGATAGAAGATTATACTCCGGACTCAAGAAGGATATTTGGGCCGAGTCCTATTAGGACTATGTTTCCTTGTAACGCTAGGTTTAAAATTATATAAATACCTAGTTAATCATTGTATTAGACAACGACGAAATTCCTGAACTCTAAGGATACAAGATTTAACACTGCTCACAACAGCACAACTCAATAATATTCAATATTATTACAGAGCTTTTTACCTTCATATCGGTGTGTTCTTAGCTTTGTTTGGTGGTTTTACTTCTTGTTCTTGAATATTGCTTTTCTTTGTAACGATCCATCCGGAATAAAGTAACAGAGCCCTATATAACACATATATAAATATCGAAAACCCCCCGATATCACAAATTCACTGATATTCAATTAACCCGACGAAATCCGGCTAAATCAGTTGGCGCACATGGCTCGCCCAAGGAAAAGCGCTCGCATTGGAGCAAGAAGTAATACAACCACCGGCCACAACACATCTGAAGATCCACAAGACAACAACGATAACAACATTCCCAACACCAATGAAAATCTCCCAGATACCCGTTCCCGTCAGCAGGAACACCAAGGAGGTCTTACCGGTGCAATACAGAAAGAACCGGAAATCCCCGAAATACCCGTTCCTCTCCCAGGCGCTCTGGAAAAACTGAGACAAATAGCAATGCTCTTCAAATCACTCTCTCCAGAAGAATTGCTAGTTTTAGACCAAATTCCTCGAAACGTTACGGCTCCCAGGACAACTCCTGCACCAGGAATGCCAAGGCCAAACGAACAAACCTCTCAACAAGCGGACAGCCCAGCAAGTGAGCGACGCTCGCTACACAGCCCCCAGCAGGGCAATTCTAAACCCTCCGATAACCATCCCCGAAAAAAACCAGGTCGAAGAAGGTCACAGGCGGGTCGCAGCGGATCGAAGGAACGAACAATAATCCCTATCGAGGATGACATAGATGATGCTATCCCAGATCGACCATGAGCGACTCGATTCTCGAAAAGAGAAATCGAGAGAATAGTACAGGAACGACTGGAGCAACGCCTACGATCTGTTCAAAACCCGTGGACCCGAACCGTGGAACTCCAGGAGAGCCTTGCAGCATGTTCTCCCTTCTGCAGAGAAATAAAAGAAGCGCAATCCATTGGACAGGTCCCGGGTAGACTACCCCGATATGACGGAACCACCGACCCGGATGATTATATTTTTAGCTTCACTAATATAATGAATTTATATGCCCACTCTGCCGAATTCACCGCCAAGTTAATGGTGACCACATTCGAGGGCCTAGCGTTGGATTGGTTCGCAAAACAACCTGCCAACTCCATATTCAGTTTCCGGGAATTATGCAATAAATTGACGCAGCAGTTTGCCAGTCAGAAGAGGCAAAAACTCCCGATGAGCTACCTAGGAACCATACATCAACAAGAAGGGGAATCCCTGAGGAACTGGTTGGCAAGATTTAATGTAGAACTGCTCAAGATCGATTCTCCGAATATCGATTACATAATTTCTATTCTCTTTGACCTCACAAAAAACAGGCAGTTCGGAAACGCTCTTAGTAGAAAGCAACCAAGAACGTTTGCCGACATCATGAGCTTGGCGTCTAAATATATGACCCAATAGGAGATGAATTCCTTTAAGGACAAAAACAAAAATAAAGCCACAGCTTCGGGCTCTAAACGACATGACAGGATTCCTGACCAAAGGTCCGTGGATTATGAGCGATCTATCAGAAAAGGTAACGTCTTCCAACGATTGGAATACAGCAAAACCGACCGAGAAAGGCAACCTAATTTCTATCAAAAACCAAGAAACCCTGAACAACCAATCAGAAGCAGGGTGAATCAAGTGGAACACCCAAGGTTAAATGCTCCAATGGAAGAAATATTGGAAGTTCTAGAAAGAAATAACTGGATTCCCGAGGCGAGGAAAATCGCTCAGCCAAGACCAGGGTCTCGAAACTACGATCAATACTGTAAGTACCATAGGGCACATGGACACCGAACGGAGAATTGTTTTCACCTTAAGAGAGAAGTTGAAAAACTGATCGAACAAGGAAAATTAGACGAATACATAGAGCGAGATAATCGCAAAAGGGAAAGAAGTAGAAGCCCTCGGAACGGTAATCAAAGGAGAAGTTCTCATCGAAGGTCGCCTGAACGTCGACCTACTCAGGAGTTGAATCACGACCAGATCAATGGGACTATCCATACGATATCCGAGGGACCCGCGGGTGGAGATAGTCGTAACGCACGACGAAGGACAGCCCGATCCATAATTGGAAATTCTAAATATCCAAAAGAAATATGGACTCTGGAAAACAGGTCGACAAATCACCAGCCGATCAGCTTTAACGAAGGCGAAGTACCTAAAAACATCATTTGGGACACAAAAGAGGATAACCCCGATTTTCCTATGGTAATATCGTTAGAGATAGCGAATTATAATGTAAGAAGAATCCTAATCGATAATGGAAGCTCAGCAAATATCATCTCCCGGGAGGTTTTAGCCCAAATGAACTTGGGACAAATAAACCTACAAAAAGTAGCTACGCCGTTAGTAGGCTTTGGAGGGTCCGAGATCATCCCCAGCGGAACAATATCTTTAAGTGTGTCACTTGGAAAGAAACCACTTCGGACAGTGAAGTTAGTAAAATTCCTAGTGGTAGAAACACCCTTCGCTTATAACACTATATTAGGGCGACCAACCCTTAACCTTTTCCGAGCTGTAGTCTCTACCTATCATCAGAAGATAAAGTTTCCGACCGATATGGGCATCGGAGAAATAACGAACGACCACTGTATGGCGTGGGATTGCTACAGCACATCGTTAACTTTGAAAGAACACCCTAAGTCTATTACCCCGAGCAAGAGAAAGATCGAAGACGATCTCATTAGAAATGAGGTTGAAATTCCTACTACTGATCGATTAGATAAAAAGGGAAAAGAACCACTAGACTTATCCTTGAAACCCCCAGAACATAAAGATATAATCCTAGTAGAAGGCGACTTGTCGAAAACAACAAGAATAGGAACAGAACTGAGCAAAGAAGGGGAAATAATGTTAATCGACTTCCTCAGAGACAATGCCGACGTCTTCGCCTGGAGCGCGAATGACATTGAAGGAATCGATCCTCGGGTAATCAAGCATACCCTAAAAATTGACCCTTCAGCAAAACCAGCCAGACAGAAGAAGAGAAATCATGGACCAGTAAAAGATAAAATTATCAAAGCCGAGGTAGAAAGACTGCTTGAAGCAAAACAAATCCGAGAAATACATTTCTCGGAATGGCTATGTAATGTTGTACTAGTAGCAAAAGGGGATAAAAGGACAACAAATGGAGAATGTGTAATGATTTCACCGACCTTAACAAGTTATGTCCACGCGACCCATACCCCCTCCCAAGGATTGACTTATTGGTCGACTCGACCGCTGGCTTCGCGATATTCAGCATGATGGACGCCTTCCAAGGGTTTTACCAAATATACATGGACGAGCGGGATCAAGAGAAGACCGCGTTCATAACCGAGCAGGGAGTATACTGCTTTATTGTAATGCCATTCGGATTGAGGAATGCCGGGGCTACTTACCAGAGGTTAGTAAACCTAATGTTCAGAGAATTAATCGGAGAAATAATGGAAGTCTATGTAGACGACATGTTAGTCAAAAGTATGAATGAAGCGGATCACGTAAAACATCTAGATCGATGTTTCCAAATCCTAAGAAAATACCGTATGAAGTTGAACCCTGCGAAATGCACCTTCGGTGTTAAGTCAGGAAAATTTTTGGGATACTTGGTACACCAGCGAGGAATAGAAGCCAACCCAGAGAAAATTCAAGCCATAACTGAAATGAAACCTCCCAAAACCATCTCTCAAGTACAAAGCTTGGTTGGGAAAATCGTAGCATTGAATAGATTCATATCAAAATCTGCGGACAGAAGCTTGCCCTTTTTCCAAACGCTTCGAAAAGCAAAAAAACTTCGCTTGGACCGAAGAATGCGAACGAGCCTTCGAACAACTCAAAGAATATTTGACGACACCACCGATGTTAGCCAAACCAACGGAAGGGGAACCGTTGTATATCTACATCTCCATCTCCGATACGGCCATTAGTTCAGTACTAATTAAGATAGAGGGCTCAGAGCATAAGCCTGTCTATTATCTCAGCAAGTTATTGCAAGGGGCGGAGAAGAATTACTTGGAAATAGAAAAATTCACGCTGGCCTTAGTAGTGGCTGCACGAAAACTTCGACCTTACTTTTTAACTTACAAAATAGTGGTTTTGACAAATCAACCGCTAAGACAAGTCTTAGCAAAACCAGAAGCCTCAGGAAGACTAATTAAATGGGCGATCGAACTAGGCCAGTTCGAAATCGATTACAAACCAAGAATCGCAATTAAGGCACAAGTGTTGGCTGACTTTATATTAGAAACACCGACACAGGCAGCTGAATCATCGAGCAGCCTCAACGACGATGTCTTGATCATAGAAGATCAAACTTGGTTAATGCATGTCGACGGTGCTTCATGCCGAGAAGGAGGAGGCGCCGGAATCAACTTCACCGGACCGAATAAGGAAGATTTGAATTACGCGATAACATTGGACTTCGTTGTAACAAACAATGAAGCTGAATATGAAGCATTGATTGCGGGAATGGAAATGGCGATTAAAGCCAACATAAAAAGTCTTAAAGTATTAATTGATTCAGAGTTAGTGCAAAGACAAATTGAAGGCCTATACGAGGCTAAAGAATTCAATATGGTCAAATACCTCGCCAAAGTGAAAACACTAGCTAAAAAATTTGAAAGCTTCGGTATTCAGAACATTCCGCGTTCGGAAAATAAATGGGCCGACCAGCTATCAAAGTTCACAGGATCCCATGACTGAAAGACCGAACGGGTAATCAACTGGTTGATCTCTAATACGCCGGCAATCGATATCGATGAAACACCGGTAGTCGATATAATGGAAATCGAAGAAGTCGAAGAAAACTGGATGACCCCGATGATAGACTATCTTCGAGAAGAAAAATTACCACCTTACCAAAATGAAGCTCGGAAAATCAGATATCGAGCTCCAAAGTATACACTTGTAGAAGGAAAACTCTACCGAAGATCAGTATCAGGAATTCTTCTGAAATGCATCTCTGAATCACAAACCATTGATCTACTACGAGAAATACACGAAGGAGATGCAGGAAATCACAGCGGATCAAGGGCATTGGCCTTAAAATGTCTCAGGACAGGTTACTATTGGCCTACCATCAATAAAGATGCCGCTCGATATGTTCAAGAATGTCATCACTGCCAGATCCATGCTAACATATGTCATCAACCAGCAGAAAACATGCATCCAATTCCAGTATGTTGGCCTTTCGATCAATGGGGAATGGACATCGTGGGGCCGTTCCCGGCGGCCAGATCCAAAAAAGCTTACGTCCTGGTCACTGTAGAATATTTCAGCAAATGGATAGAATGCATCGCCCTTGCACGAATAACTCAATTCCAAGTGATCAACTTCCTATGGAAGTTCATAGTTTGTCGATTTGGCATCCCGAGGATCCTAATTTCCGATAATGGAACCCAATTCGCGGGAAAACAAGTAATAGAATGGTGTTCGAAATTGGGAATTCAACAAAATTTCACTTCGGTCGGGCATCCAAGAGCGAACGGACAAACCGAAGTAGCAAACCGAGAAATAATAAAATCTTTGGAAAAAAGATTAGGATCGGCCAAAGGAAAATGGCTTGATGAACTCCCAGGAGTACTATGGGCTAATCGAACCACAGTAAGGAGCTCAACCGGGGAAACCCCATTTAGCTTGGTATATGGGTCGGAGGCTGTTATTCCTGTTGAAACCTTAATCCCAACGCCAAGAATAGAGATGTTAGATGATCGAGAAAATGAAAAGGCGAGAGAAAATAACATTGATTTAACAGAAGCTTTAAGAGATAAAGCTGCCGTACGCCTACAAGCCACTAAAGCAAATATGGAGAAAGCATACAATCAAAAAGTACGCATCCGAATTTTCAAAGAAGGAGACTTGGTCTTGAAAAAGGTAGAAGTATCCAAGCATGTGGGAAAGTTACAACAAAATTGGGATGGACCTTACATCGTCATTGGCGTAGGAAAGAAAGGTTCATACAAAATTGCACACTTGGATGGAACAGCCTTACCAAGAACCTGGAATGCGGTCAACCTTAGGAAATACTATGGTAAATAAATTTTAGCAGATTATACTGCATTGTTTTATTTTATTTTATCAAGTTTTAATCCTTGTAACAAAGGCCTTAGCCTACAGTTCAATTAGTAAAGATTTTTAGCATCTTCTATACATCGATTATTTCGGTTAACGCTCCTTGGAATTACACTATCATATTGATAAAAATTAGAACGAAACGAGTCGAGTATACATTGATCCGCTCAATAAACACTCCTCGATTTATATCAACGACAAAAAGGACTTTTTGGTGATGAACCTAAGTCTAAATTACAGATGAGTTGAGTAAACATCGATCCGCTCGATAAAAACTCCTCGATATATTCAAAAGCGAGTCGAGTATACATTGATCCGCTCAATACAAACTCCTCGCCCATATTTCAACGATCAAAAAGGCTTTTGGTACAAAAAACCTAAGTCTAAATTATAACGAGTCGAGTATACATCGATCCGCTCGATAAAAGCTCCTCGATATATCTTCAACGATAAAAAAGGCTTTTGGTACAAAAAACCTAAGTCTAAATTATAACGAGTCGAGTATACATCGATCCGCTCGATAAAAACTCCTCGATATATTTTCAACAATCAAAAAGACTTTTTGGGTTAAAAACCTAAGTCTAATCAAAACGAGTTGAGTAAACATCGATCCGCTCGATAAAAACTCCTCGATATATCTTCAACGATCAAAAAGACTTTTTGGGTTAAAAACCTAAGTCTAATCAAAACGAGTCGAGTAAACATCGATCCGCTCGATAAAAACTCCTCGATACGTATCCAACATCCTAAAAAGACTTTTGGGTTAAAAACCTAAGTCTAATAAAAAAGAGTCGAGTATACATTGATCCGCTCAATAAAAACTCCTCGGTATATTTACAACGATCAGAAAATTTTCAGCTGATAAAAACCTAAGTCTAAATTGTAACAAGTTGAGTAAACATTGATCCGCTCAATAAACACTCCTCGATCTAAAAGATCTGCTGATACTCCTAAAGTTTTGAAGATGAATCAAGTATGACTCCATCTGCTCGGAAATTGCTCCTCGTAAATAAAAATTATGACAGAATCAACGACAAAGAAGATGCAAGAGATAAAAGTAATATTTTATTCATCAAATCAGTTACATACAAAAATCCTACGTTACAAAGATCTGCTTGTTACTTAAAGATCATTACAATGATTTAGTTAAAATGATCCTATAGGATCGGCTATCTTCACGACAATGTCCACGGAAACACCAATCTCCTCCCTAGTACCTCGTCGATTATAATAAACCACCTAAGAAGCACGCTGCTCAGGATGGTCGACTTCTTTGGTTCGATGGCCAGGCTCTGAAGATCAAATGTTCCTCCAGACTAAATGAGCATTACCAGCCAGATAACCGGCAATACTCATTCACCCACAACAAGATACTGCTTTTACTTTAAAGATAAAACATTTTACTCTAAAGCAGCATCTCTTCGGGGCGGTCGCGAAACAGTAAACCTACCAGCGCACCCCAGTGGTCTATCACTCCGGAGGTAACATCCAAGAGCGAGGGTGGCTGGCAGGTATGAACCCTCCATGTGCAAACGGAAACCACGGACCTCTAATTGATGAAGACAAAAGCTGAGGCCTCATGGGACCCGTTAGTACAAGGAAGGGCTGACATGGGACCCGTCAGTACAAGGTAGATGAACATCAAGTTATTACAGAGTGAATCATGATAATGTGACTTTTTTAATATTATTGGATCTGAAGGCAGAATGAAATCCAAAGAAGTTGAGATCTCCATTCTCTTTGGGAAATTGCAAAGGAAGAAAGCAAACCACCACCCTATTTATAGGGATAGACTCAAACAATCCAACGGCTGAAAAAGCATTTGATCAACGGACACAGATGCGACCCCTTGACTCCCCGCAATAAATGCTAGTAAGTTGGAACGACACTATCTAATCGCCTCAACTGGTCGATAACAAAAGAGGCCATAGATCGAAATGATCAAACCTAAAAAAGCTTTGGATTAGACATACCGGCACAATCATACTTCATGGTCGATGGCTTAAAACCCTAGAATCCACAAACGAAGTCATACAAGCTTTAAAATCGCAGCGAAAAGGACAGTTGCTCGATAAAAGATAAAAGACCAAACCCTTCACCATACGAGGGACGTCACTGCCTCATACATCATATGGATGACCATTGACTAAGCCATACAGGAACTCCTCTGGAATCCAAGATATCTGATATAGAAATCAGGAGAATAGTCCTCCTTATTCGAAACTGCAAAGGAGTCACTGCCTAACATACCAAAGAATTGCTGAAGGAGGTCTGAACAGGTCAGATCTGGCCAAGAACCCTGCATTTTCCAATTCCTCCCATATCAAGGAAATGATATAATGATACATTGACTGAGGAACGTACACTTCCCTGTTAGTGCAGAAAAACATAAAGTTTAGGAAGATACTGAAGAAGGACATCTTCTATTAGTCTTATGAAAAGAAGAGCATATTTCGACAGGAGAAATAATAAGCCTCCTTATATAAGATATATGTCACAAAAAGACAAAATTACAAGGCACGTCTTGAACATCGACCGAGATACTGAGCGTTCCCTAACAATTGATTATCGACGTAAAAAGAACCTACTATCTACATTTTTGAGGTACTGCGCAATTTTGGGTATAACCCATGGGACTATACTGGGTTGATCAACAAAGATTTGATTTGCAGAGCAAACATCAAGATCAAGCTAGCTTTTCTCTATCCTAAATATTCTCCGCAAAGATCAATTTCAGATACGTGTGCTAAACAATTCTAATTATTTCATGATGATTATATTTATGCATAAAGGCAAAATGTGCATAACAAGGAGAAGAAAATAGATATATGCAAGAATCTGCCTACAAGAAGGTCATAATTTCCAATTTAGTACTTCTCCCATTACAAAAATTTCAGCCCAAACATATGCACAAAAATTGGGCAGCAAAAAAAAAAAAAAAAAAAAAAAATTAGACAGTCCAAGGCCTGCCAGGTCGAACAAAGATCACTGAGAAGAACGGTCAGTAGGTCGACTACTAGAAACAGTCCTCCGAGGAGTCAAGTTGCCAGCAAACGCCATCAACTCCTCTTGACGCTTTAGATAACCGGCGTCATATCCTTCCTCATAGGACCGCCGTTGAGACTCCTTTGCAAGGGCAGCAGCCCGAAACAAGTCGTTTTTCTCCTTCTCCCAGACAGACTTCTCCTCCTGCAATTTTTTCAAATCATCATTGACGAGCTGCAGCTGGAGAGTCTGCCCTGCGACCTTCGCCGACTCCAACGCCAACCGTTTTCGGTAAGAATCCTTACTATTCCACAGTTCATCGTTTTGCACACCCAGCTGGAGTGCAAAGTACTTAGCCTGGAAAAAGAAAACAGCCTTTATGTAACAAGGCAGTCAAAATAAAAACAAATAAAACAATGAAAGATTCATCCACCTGTTCGCATATCTTCACTAGCGATTGAACAAGGCGTACGTTTGAAGTACCCTCAAGTTTCTTCAACTCTCCGGGCAGAATGGTGCTCAAACCCAGATCCCAAGACAAAGTATCAGGCTCAACTGAGCCAGGCAATTCACTATTAGAAGCGACACCATCAGGGCGTGGAGTCTCTGACAGCATAATATCCTTAACTTGTTCAAGGATGCATCGATCGTCTAACGGACGGGGAGAGTCTCTCTCGTTGGGGCTAACGGAGGTCTCCTTGCCCGAAGCAGAAATAACGGTTCGACGACCAGACCTCAACCCAAACCGACCCCCAGAAGGTCCCCCAGATTCAAAAGACGCAGTCGTTACAGTGGTATCATGAAACAAATATTCAGGACAATCTTGCAAAATAGATTGCGTTACGGAAGGATTAACAGAAAAACCATCGCCAACTTGCCCTTCACTGGCAATCAGGGCAGTAGAAGCAGACAAAGGAAGGGAAATAGCAAAATCCCCTCCATGAAGAACGTGCTCAAAGGAAGAAGCATTTGAACTAACAGCTATATTATAAACCGATTCCTCGTTGGACATATCGCCAAAAGCAACTCGACCAGGGGAAGGCATGCTTCCTACTTGAGTGGAAGCAGAAAAGATTGGTTCTGAAAACGACGAGTTTACCACGGAGAGAGGTTCAGAAGCAATAACACGAGTATCGATCTCCGACCTAATTGTTTGGGACGAACGAGGAGGCTCCATCGACGGCCCATCTCTTCGAGATCTTTTGGATCTATTATCCCGAGCGCCCTCAAGGGATGGTCGTTTCGAAGTATTACCAAAAAGGTTACTCATGATCGGATTATGAAAAAATACAAATTAATATCGAGAAAGTTTATCGACTAGCTAAAGAAAGAGTATTCTGTTAAGAGAGGAGTATAGCAGTAAAAAACAAGTCAAGTTTTTACCTTTCGTATTTATACTACACGAAAGGACGCGACAGACCTAAAGAAAGGGCGCGAAACGGGAAAACTGACCTTGGAGCAAACGCTAGAATTTGAAAAGACACAAACATAATGATTTCGGCAAATCAAATGACTTGTATGAATTATTACGGCGAATGTGAAAAGACACGACTGTCAGAATACGAAACGTTTAGCGTACAAAGTAAGGAAAGCTAAAGTTACAATTAAAACCTACGAATGAATAATTACAAAGATTATTTCAAAAATAAATCACTATTTCAAGAAGCCTGGTCGCTATCCGGAATCTTCTGTTCGCTACCGACGTCCTCAGTCATGCATATATCGTCTTCTTCTTCTTCTTCGTCTTCTGGATCGATAAAAGTATTATCGAGCTCATCGTTAACATCAGAAGGAGGAATCGGCAATGGATTTCCAAATTCTTCGACAAGGTGAGCCAAAGGAAAACCTTGATATACGACATCTGGAACCTCGGAAGAAGAATAAAGTTTGCCATAGCGATTCAACCGAATGTGCGCTGCCTTAAAATACTCCTTTCGACGGTCGTCGATCATCTCTAAAGCGACCAGCTGATGAATCGCCTTCTTAAAAGTATTCTCAAGAAGAGGACCGACCATCCGATACACCAACGCCGTATGAACAGGAGAATTAAGGAATTCACGAACAACTCTTTCATCAGGATTCCTACCATATCGATCCCTAAGCCCACTAAGTGGGACATCCTTTTCGTACTCCCCTAAAGAAGATTCGAGGTTTGATACCTGAGATTCAAGCTCACTAATTCGAGTCGTGTTCTGTAACTGCAATTCCTCTAACTTTCTAGCCATTTGATTGGCCTGCTCTTGAGCACGAGAAACCTCCATCACCCTGTCTATCATTTCTTGATCTTCGGTCCCGGTAGCACGAGTCTCTACGATGGGAACGGAAGAAGATGTTGAGGGACCAACCTCTGAACCGGAGGATTTATGAAGTAAAGCTTTATACTTCTCTTCCAGGAACTCGCACTGTTGTTTCCAAAGTGCATTTTCATAGGCGTATGACGCGAGACAAGTTTTAGTCTGGAAGAACAAAGAGAGCGAGAAAAAGAGATGGATTAGTAAATTAAGGAAAACCCTTAAAATTATCTGTCAATATGATTGAAGGAAAAAGATATCACCTTCTCAGCATAAAGAGAAGCTCGCTGGAATTTCTCCAGAGGATCCTTATGAAGAAGCTTATTGAGATCGCGAGTAAAAACGCCAGACAAAAGAACACGGGTCGCCTTATCGACCGCGTTCTCACTATCATCATGAACAAGAGAATCCTTCTCGGAATAACCAGCGGCCCTCCTTCCCTCTAAATGATCCTCGATCATTTCGACCAGAGTAGGTTTTGGATGTTTATCTCCGAGTAAAGAAAGGACGTCACCAGAACGTCCATAGTAACTCCTATTTCTATCCACTGGATTATTAGTAGGATGAGGTATTGACCAGCTGCGACATCCTCGAATACCCAAAGAGGATCTAAGATGAAGAGGAGGATAACCAGATCCCGTGCCCTGACGAATAGGGGACTCACGAGAAGAATCTGGAGATTCCTCTCTATTCTCCTCAGATTCATGACCCAACTCCAGCTTCCTTTTTCGCGACGCTCTCTGCTCGATAGGGGCGTTCTCTACGGATTTGGAAGATTTCGACAGCACCATTTTTCCCTTCGAAGAATGTCGAGAGTTTTCTACCATATGGGCTGAAAAAGAAACAAAATAAAAGTTAGTTTCTCCGTATAAAAGGTATAGTTACAGCACTAAGATAAAATAAAGTACTAACCAAGAGGTTCAGATGATGAACTGATGGGAAAGTTATGAACACTTAACCCCGCCTTACGAAGGAAAGCCTCCCCGATCAAAAGAGCGCTTTGATATTTGTTTGCACGCATTTCGGGGATCTCAGTGATAAACTGTACATCGTCAGGAACAAGTTCACCAGTCGGTAAGCGACCTCTAGGAATCCAACTGGAACCATGATCCCATGAAAAAGGCATGGTCGAACCATCCGCCAAACAAATATTAGACGGAGGACGAACAAAGAAGAAATGAGATTTCCATGAAGGATTACTAGAAACAGGGGCGTCAAAGATTGCTCGACTAGGCCGCTGACTAGCGAAGAAATATCCACGATTTGAAGAGCTAGAAATATTGAAGCGGAAAAGTTGCGTAAAATTACGAAAAGAAGGTTTAAACCCCTTTGCGATCATCAAAACGGAAAAACAAACCACAAAAGCAACGGAATTTGGAACCAGCTGTGTCAAGCACACACTGAAAGTTTTCAAAACTTCGAGAAAGAGGGGAGACAAAGGAAGACGCAGTCCGCTATTGAAGTGAGCCGTATAAAAGGCTCGACATCCCTCCGGTGGAGACGTGACCCTATCAGTAGGGGAAGGAAGAATTATCTCAGAACCTTCCGGAAAATATTTGGTATAATTATTCACAACCTCCGGGAATGTTTCCACCGTATAGGCACAAGCTACGTCCTCAATTGGTTCGGAAATCTGAGGAACAGTACCTTTGCCCTTTTTGGCTCGGGCAGCCACATCTGCATCAGAAAGGATTCGTACCTTGAAAGTATCTTCTACAGGGACGACGAAGTCAGATACTGTAGTTTGTTCGCCCAAAGGATTAGAATGAAACTCCTCCTCGTTATCGGGGGCGACGATCTCTCTAGAAGAAGAAGAAGATCTTCTTACGAAAGCCATATATTCTGGTTCTCGGAAGATGAAGGTCGATAAAAGGAAAAATTTTATGAGATGAACGACTAATCAGGAAAATGATTACGAGTTGTAAGGAAGTATAAAAGAGAAATGGCGAACTCAAAAGTCACCTATTTATAATAGGATGAGACAAGACGTTTCGAACTCATCGCAGCTACTCATATTCCCGCCAAAAACGGAAGGATACAAAAAGCCTCCTGAATAGACGCGTGGCGATTCGTAATCGGACAGAGAAAACGACTATCTATGATATGTAGCACTCTTTTCCTTACTTAAGATTTTTTCCCACAGGGTTTTTTCTTAAGAAAGGTTTTTAACGAGGCTCCATTCATAGAAAACAAACAGTCGTAAAAATTTATCTACTTCTACGAGCTTCTATTATCTATACGCTCGAAGAAGTGAGGGAGTACTGATGGGGGCTATTTCGCACCCTACATACTACTCGGATCGAATGGAGAGGATAAGATCGATTCGACCAATTCAAACAGATCGGAATTATCTTACTGACCCGGCCAAGTGCAGCTCGCTTCGATAGAAGATTATACTCCGGACTCAAGAAGGATATTTGGGCCGAGTCCTATTAGGACTATGTTTCCTTGTAACGCTAGGTTTAAAATTATATAAATACCTAGTTAATCATTGTATTAGACAACGACGAAATTCTTGAACTCTAAGGATACAGGATTTAACACTGCTCACAACAGCACAACTCAATAATATTCAATATTATTACAGAGCTTTTTACCTTCATATCGGTGTGTTCTTAGCTTTGTTTTGTGGTTTTACTTCTTGTTCTTGAATATTGCTTTTCTTTGTAACCGATCCATCCGGAATAAAGTAACAGAGCCCTATATAACACATATATAAATATCGAAAACCCCCCGATATCACAAATTCACTGATATTCAATTAACCCGACGAAATCCGGCTAAATCACCTAGGAACCCTATAATATGTGCGTACGGACAGTCCTGGAAGCTCATTTTCCTCAGCTATAAATACTGCATACATTATTGAATGAGACACGCTTTCCCAGTTGCACTCCATTCGAAGCCGCTGCTCGGAAAGATAGTTTAGGCCATTTTATATGTATTTCGCACTCTAGCTTGTACGGCATCCTATAATGCTCGAATAGGACCCCCGATACTTGTAATTTTGTACACCTTCGATTGCAATATACTCTATTGATCTACTCTTCATTTAGTTCTGTTTGTGTTTGCATCGTTCATACTTTAGCATCGATCATACCACGAAACCGTGTAAGATCAATGAACATCCTCTCATTGCCTATCTCTTTCAACTTCGTGCATGGTGCTGTGTTTCACAAGAATACAACAAAAAAGATACGTTGCTTGACATTTTAAGTTCTGTGCTCGAGTTCAATGATTTGCTCCGCTAAAACAGTGCTGAAGATTTATCCGTAATTCTTCACAAACAACTAACTATAGTGAGGTATCTAATTCTCATGGATGACCTTTGAAATATCAAAGCGTGGGATGACCTAAGGAGATTCTTTTCGAATAATAAGATAGGAAGCCGGATTATGTTGAGACCACTCTTTCTTTAGGTTGTAGCATTTCCAGAGGATAAAGAAATTCCCGTGGAGAATCTAATATGGTTGTGGACTACTGAAGGATTTATACAAAAAAGTGAGCTTATGACCTTAGAGGCTCAAGCTAGAACACACTTAATGGATCTTATAGACATAAGCCTCATCATGGTTAGGGGTGGGCACGGGGCGGGGTTGGGACGGGTTCGGGGCTAGAGATACGTGATCTTACGTGGCTTCTGATCTTACGTGATTTCATTTGTTCGATCCGAGTGGTGTAAATGCTATGCTAATGATTGTACGTAGAAATAAAAGATCAATAGTGTTTGTATTCGGAATGATTGAGTACAAATTACATGTATTATGAGTCCTATTTGAGCATTATTGGATGCCGTACAAGCAAGAGGGTGAAATACATACAAGACAACCTATACTATTCTTCCTAAGTAGCTCTGAGCAGCAGCCTCGGAGGAAGAGCACCTGGGAAGTTGTGTCTCGTCATAAATGCTTGGGGTATTTATAGCTGAGATTTGGAACCAGGTGAACCACCCGCAGATGTGCGTTTCTCAGCCTATGGGTCTGGGCCTGAGCTCGGCCCAACAGTTATTTTGGACACTAAGCTTCCTTTGTAGAACCAGCGTAGGGTTCTTGAGCTTTGGGGCTCGAATTTATGCTCATGAGATCGAGATTGGCGAATTCCGACCTTGCCATACCGCAGTTCTGCTGAATCCAAGTTACCCCTCATCAATACTCCCCCACTTCTCGAGCGTAAAGAGGAGCTTAAGCTCGAAGAAGTATAAATTGCTCCGAACGCTGGGTTTAGACGAGCCATTTTACAATAAGTTTCGGTTGTGCCTCGTTAAAAACCTAACTCGGAAAAACCCTTTGGGATAAAAACCGAGCTAGGGAAAAAGAGTGCACATCTTGGAAATGATATAATGGCATCGTCTTGAAATTACCTTGGTTATCTGTGGATTGCTGTAAAAATATGGAATTGATATCCGAGAAAAATATCTTTTCAAACGTCGGACTTCAGTTCATGATTCCGGAAAATATAGGGGTCATACGTGCAATTATTGGAAATATAATTTTTGAATCCACCCTGAGGGAGCCTCACCGTCGCGGTTACTCGGGGACTAGTTTGCAATTTCCCATTTTGTCCCTGTATATATATGCTGATCGTGGGCCGCTGACCTACATAAGTTCTAAGAAAACCCTAGATCGGAGCGAACAGATCGGTAAACAAATTTTTGCAATTTCTTCGACTAGTTTCCATACATTCAATATGTCCGGCATCGTGGATCTGAAAGGCAAGTCACAAGTAGTGGAAGACCGAGAGAGTGGTCCGGAGGAGAGGCAGACCGAGGAAATTCGACCGTCCTTTGCGGAGAATCCGAACCCCAATTCCGACTCCAACAGATAGGAAAGAGAATCGGTTAACGGATCAGAAGACAGCGGAGATAATAGTTCGAGTGAGGTGTCAGTCTCCGACGAGGAAACCGAAGAGGATGACGACCTTCCATTAGGGAAAAATGAGCAAATGAAGTATATCATAGGCGGCTGGGTCGTGGTTACAATCCTTAATTGGGTAGAACCGTCGACCAGTGCGGGGCTAAACATGACTGAGGATAGGGCGGATGATACCGTTTGCCACTACACCGAACGAGATCGGGAAGAATTGGAGGCAGAATTTGGCAAGTATATTAGCACTGGGTATTCTATTGTCATTACGACCCCTGAACAGCGGGTCACCGATCCTCCTGAAGGGTGTCAAGCTTTTTATGCTAAACAATTCCTCTATGGTTTACGTATTCCCTTCACACCTTTAATACGCAGCATTCTGGAAGCTTTTAAGCTTACTCCTTCTCAAATACTGCCGAATTCGATTGGGCTTATAATAGCCTTTTGCGTCCTGATGAAAGCTAAAGGAAAGAAGGCAGCTTTCCAGAATTTTTGATGAATTTTCCAAATAAGCTCCTCCACGGCTTCGAACGCCGGTTATGTATACTTTTCTCAGAGACCGAATATATCAATTTTATCGACCAATGTCAGTAGCAATTCAAAAGGCTGGAAATGGGAATTCTTTTTTGTTCGTGGCCCAGACTCTCCACCTTCTGCGGATAATCCCGAGCCTATTCCACACATATGGCCCGGAGCGAAGTCGTGGATCTATGGCGGACGACGTCTTAGGGGAAAAATGGGCCATGAGATCTCGGATGAGTTCCTGCAATCCCTTCGAACTGACCTTCATCAGACTCCTTTGATGACTCAAGAGGCGGTTTTGCGTTTGGCTGGGCTCAGCTCGTGCTCTTTTCCTGTGCCTGAGATCAACTATGGAAAAGCTCTGATCATTCCGAATAATAATCCATCCAAGCAACCTAGAACGGTCAAAGGTGAGGTCAACCCTGCTGTTGCTCCTTCCACTTTGGGTATGTCAAATTATCATATTCATTTCAATTTATCTTTCTGTAATCAAAGCTAATTCCCTTGTATTTCACAGCTGGGATCGTTGATAAGTTCCGAACGTCGATAGCTGGTTCGGTTGTTGTTTCCTTTTTGAAGAGCAACCTGGGTCGACCTCGCCATCAAAAATCAAAGGTTTCCAGTAAGGTTGTAAAATCCGCTCCTGGGGTCAATACCACCGCGGTTTCGAATGCTATGATGACTTTTCCCCAAACTGCCATTGCGGGAACTTCCCAACCTCATTTTGCGATTGAGGGAACTTCCCAATTCCGAGCTTTCGATCTTCGGTCCATTTTTCCAACTGGCTCTTCCAATCCGAACGAGGCGGGACTCAGCCATTATACCCTAAAAGAGATCCGAGCTCATGAGATACTTGAATCGATAATGGCTCGTAAGAGAAGTAGCGATACCCCCGAGTCTTCTAGAAAGGTGAAGCCTTTTGGTCGAGGACTGGGTCCAATCCAATGCCGGGCAGGCCATTCCGTGCCCGACCTGGCTGATTTCATAGAGGATCATCTCCAAGGACCAAGGGCTGCTGGATTCCCGGAGAACGGAACCATCGAGTTCGATTTGGGCACAGATGGTGAACATGCCGTGGATAAGTCTCTTCGGATATTCATGGCCGGGAGATTTAAGGACGACAATACCGCACTGTTTCTTAAAAACGACTTTGAGATTGCTGGTGATTATGCTTATGCTCTCCAAAAGGTATATAAGTTTTTTACATATATTAACTTTTCCTCAAGATCTTTGCTTCATCAATAATATTTATTCTCTTCTCTAGGTCGGAGACTTATTCAGTCATCAAGCTTACCGACTGGCCACATTAAACGAGGAGTCTCAGATGGTTCAGAATGGCCTTCACGATATCCTGAGGGAAGAGGCCACCCAGGCTGATCAGTTGAGGGATACTATGAATAAGTTATCTGAGGTCGAGAAGGAGCTTGAGGTAGCTAAGAAGGATCTTGACGGAAAAAGAGCCCTCGAGGAAGAGGTAATCAAATTGAAATCGGATCTCGAGCAGGCTAAGGCATTATCCGAACAGGCGTATGGTCGAGGCCGAGAAGAAGGCAGACTTCCCGCCATAAGAGAATTTTTAAAGTCACCCTTTCTTGATGCCTTAGTTCGTTTGCGGTCGGGCGAAGTTAATCAAGCCTTTTATTATAAAGGAATTCAGCAGCTCCTCACAGCCGGAAGGATTCAAGGCACCATTGACGATTATCTCCCTTATATGGATCCTTATAAGAACATTTTCGGAAAAAATTATAAGGCTTCTTCTCTTCCTCCCAAGCTCGAGGGCTTAGCCGACCATGAGTTCGTTCCATTTCTTAATGAATTTGAGTGCCGATGCCAAATCCTGACGTGCTCGAAGCGCAATCCGAGGATGAAGATGTGGATATTGAAGGGGATTCCCGCGACCAGGGAGAGCAAGGCACTCCATCTTCCGACTCAAGTAAATCTGCAGCTGAAGTGCAAAGTAATGATGAAGAAGAAAACATCTCGAGTAGTGATGATTCTGATAGCTCAGAAGGCGATTCTAGTGAAGGGAAAGAGCAAGAGAGATCGGACAATGGTTCTGGCGTGAAGGAATCCAGCCGTTAACAATTACCATGTAATAGGATTTACTTAGCGAACTATTGTAATTGCGGATTAGTTTTTATAGTCTCCTGTCTTTTTTATTTGGTGGATGCTTGAATTTAATTTAGTGCCATGTTGACCATTTTGTTGAACTTTAGAACGTCATTCTTGCATACTTGGTCGTGTCATCGAATCTTTCTTGGGAGTGGTGATTTACCAATTATTGTAATTCGCATGATGCCGCGTCTCTTATAAATACTAAGGCCATTTTACCTTGACTTTACGATAACATCATACACAGTGATCGGAGCTTCAGGAAATTGTTACGGTCGAATAATCATCCGAAAACCAAGAGATGAATGAAAATTTGAACGTCTCTGTAACTCCTTCCATGCCTTCCCTCAAACCCAATGATGTTAGAAATATAAAGAAAAAGAGACAAGCTCCGGTTAAGTCCATTACTTCCGACAAGCTGATCTTCCATGGAGGAGGCAAATCTTCGACTGTCGCCCTGTCTTCATGCTTGAAAACCAAGGGCTCAAACAAGAAAATTAAAAAGGTTTCTTTTGGGGAGGATGTATCTGTGCGCACATCTTTTCATGTTCGGTCCGCGCCTTCGAAGGTTGTTGAGCCTTTCAATTTATTGTTTCCTTCTAGCGTTTCTTCCTTTAAGAGGGATATAATTCATTTCGACAAAGTATCACATGAGAAATCCGATCTCAGCCTTCTTCGGGCCAATATCTCTATCTCCGAGGCGATTTTATCAAACAGAGAATATTCTTCGTTCTTGTTTCAGTCTGGGTCGGATTTTCTTGCCCCCGGGTAATTCTTGCTAATTTCCTTATCCTGGTTTTCTAGTTTCTTTATTTTTAGCCTTGATATATCTTCTTATAAGTTCAGGCTGGCAAAGAGTTTTCCGGGCTCTATGCGTTGGCAAAGCGTGAGATCGAACAAAGGACTACCATTACTCTCGAGCTGGCCAGGAAGAAGGTTGAGCTGGATCGCGCGCTGGAAGCTAATAGATTTTTTAAGGAGAAACTGTCTCAGGATGAGTTGAGCTCGGAATTAGAGAGACTCAAAGATATCTACGAACGTGAGAAGAAAAATTTCGAGCTTCGGGAGAGGGAAACTTATACACGTGGGTATGCTGATCGCAGTGCTGAAGTTCGAAAAATCCTTTTCGAGAATAATTTTGTTTAGTTGTATTAAGATTTTCCTACGTTGTAACATAAGCTTGCTAAGATTTTTCTTTGTTGTAACACAATCTTGTTGTAACGATAATATTGTCGAAATGTTGTTCTTTCTTCCATCTTCTCTCTCTCCCTTTTTTTTTTTTTTTTTGGGAAGTGGGACGGGCAGAGCGTTTAATGCTCGTATCGTGGCCGTTCATCCCACCAGATCTACACCGTTGATGCTAAATTCATCCCCTATATATAGTTCCAAAATTACCTTTATATTTTTACTTGTCTTTAAATGTTTCGTTCGATCGGCATGGTTGTGTTTTTACTCCCATCGATCAATTTCATGATCCACTTGATCTCTGCGATTAAAGTGTTCGAGATTCGGATTCGAACTTTCTTTCTCGAGCTCCTCAGCGTCCCTATATGGGAAACAATTTTGACTAGGATATCGACAGGCGAAAAGGATTGCGACTAGGGTACCGGCAGGCGACCTGCTTCTTTGGAGTCATCTCTCTTGAGACGGGTTAGAATTCCGATATCCTGTCGCTTTATCCAGTCGGTTAGTGGAATGAGTATTCTAATTGGATATGCTTCCTCCTTCCCTTGACCGGATAATAGTTTTAGAGAGCTAGTGGGGGTCCGGTAGCAAGTGATGAGGGGCATTCTGGATCCTACTTCTCTTTACAATTACACGAGATCGAGCGGTACTTATCTCGAAGAAGCGAGTTCGAATCTGACGATGGTTTTGCAGTGAAGGTAAATAAGCCCAGGATCCAAAGTTACTGTTGGGCCGAGCTCTGAATCAAACTTATGGGCCGAAGAATTACATGTCTGTGGGTAGACCACCTAGACCCCATTTTCAGCTATAAATACCCCCTGCATTTATGACATTGGACACAACTTCCCAGGTGCTCTCTTCTCGAAGCTACAGTTCATAACTGCTCGGGATTATAGCTCTAGATCGAACATATGTATTTCACCCTCTAGCTTGTACGGCATCCTATAATGCTCGGATAGGACCCTAGATATATTTGTACTTGTACTCATTTAATTCGAATACAATTACATTTGATCTTCACTTTACTTTACTTGTGATTATTGTGATGCATCCACACCCTTGATCGAATTAACGAAACCACGTAAGATCAATTGGCGCCCACCGAGGGGCATTATTCGAGTATTAGATCGAAATATGCCTACTACGAGGAGAAATACCTATATTAGAGGAGAGCCTTCCCAAGCAGGGGGACCACAAAATTCCGTCAACAATGAACCTGATAATTTATCACGCGCCGCACAACAACAACCGGAGGCGCCACCGGTGGTTCCACAAGATAACATTCCAGTGCACACAACCATTGGTGACTTAAGATCTATAATAGGCACAATGTGCAGGGAGTTCTTGAACAGCGGAAGGGCAGATCAATCACCTGTAGACCAACCAGGGATTCAGGGAAGACCAGAGATACCTTCATCGAATTTGCAAAAGGAAAATGATATGTCGCAAGCCCCCTCGACACATCCACGTCGAGCAGCACCCTCGAAAGCCAAGGCTCGATCTGAAAACCCACCTGCACTAGTGCACGATCTGGAAAATTCTGTTGTGGGGGAAAGTCACACCGCCGGCGCTATAAGAAGGAACAGACCAATTGGCAAGAGAATTACAGAATCTGAATTGGAGAAAATAATACAGGAAAGGGTGGCTAAAAAATTGGAAGAGCAGGATACCATGATCGAGATTCCCTTCACTCATCAAGCTGCTAGGAAAGCAGGGAACTCCTTGACTAGAGGAAACATACGAGAAAGGGAGGTCTCGAATAATATCATGAGATGTTCACCCTTTTGTCAAGAAATACGCGAAGCTCGAAACACAGAAACAGTGCCGACCAGGCTCCCTCGGTATAACGGGACTACCGACCCCGGAGAACACATTAACAGCTTTGTTAATGTTATGAATTTGTATGGACACTCGGATAATTTCTGTTGCAAGATTATGGTCACCACTTTCGAAGGAATTGCCCTCGATTGGTTTGGAAAGTTACCTCCAAACTCCATATTTTCTTTCGAAGAATTTTGCGATAAACTGAAGCATCAATTCGCTAGCCAGAGGAAGCCAAGATTGCCAGCAAACCATCTGGGCACTGTGAAACAATTTGAAGGAGAGACGTTGAGGCAATGGCTGGCAAGGTTTAGTATTGAGCTCTTGAAAGTGGATACCCCACAAATTGAATATCTGTCCTCGTTGATGTTCGAGCTGACCAGAAGCACCCAGTTTGGGAATGCATTATGTAGAAAGCAACCAAAATCCTTCGAACGGATAATGGAAATTGCTGAAAAATATATGATACAGGAAGAGATGAACAAGTTGAAGAGTTCACATCTAGATAAATCTCATCTCAACAAAAAACAAGATCGTGCTCCGATCCCAAGACCAGGTGATTATGGGGGATCGAGTAGAGGATCCGTCTGGCAGCGGATCAACACTTCTAAGCCGCATATACCACCCCAAGGGCTGAATTCATACGGACCTCCTTATAATCAAAATCGAGCCCCGAGGCCGGGTAAAATTCAGTTTACCGAACTTAACAGTTCCAAAGAAGAAGTGTTGACTGTGTTAGAAGAAGGTAATTTAATCCCGGAAGCCCAAAGGATCACACAGGCGAGGCCAGGCGCACCAGGATATGACCAATACTGTCGGTATCATCGAGCGAGAGGTCATAGTACGGAAAATTGTTATCAGTTAAAGGTTGAGATCGAAAAGTTAATCAACCAGGGTAAACTGAAAGAATTTGTTAAGAATGGCAGCTATAACAACCGCTACAGATCCCGTAGCCCGAGAAAACTTAACGACCGGCAGAGACAAATTCAAAATCAGACAGAAGAACAATCGAACGGTGTGATCAACATGATTGCAGGTGGACCGGCAGGTGGAGATAGTAGGAATGCCAGAAAACGGACTTTAAGGTCAATCAGGACAGGAGTGTCCACAAAAAGGGAGGTTCTATCTCTGGAATTCCCATCCATGGAGAATCAGATCATCAGCTTTAGCGAGGCGGATCGACCCGCGGATGTTAGTTGGGACACGAATGAAGATGATCCAGACTTTTCCATGGTATTAACACTAAGAATTGCAAATTTCGAGGTCAAAAGAGTGCTGGTCGATAATGGGAGCTCGGCGAACATAATTTCATCAGAAGCTCTTACAAGAATGAAACTCTGTCATCCACGTTTGGATAAGGTAACCACCCCTTTGGTCGGATTCGGCGGATCTGAAATCACCCCGCTCGGAACCATACTTTTGAGTACCACTCTAGGAACAAAGCCAAAGAATGTCACGAGAATGATCAAGTTCCTAGTGGTGGATACGCCGTTCGCCTACAATGCCATCTTGGGAAGACCCGCTCTGAATACTTTTAAGGCCATCGTATCCACATACCATCAGAAGATAAAGTTCCCAACCGACGGAGGAGTAGGAGAGATGAGGAACGACCAGTACATGGCCTGGGAGTGTTATAGTTCGTCCTTGACCATCAAGGAAAAGCTGGAGCTTGAGGTCCCTAGCAAAAGAAAAATAACTGAGTTAGTCTCTAACTCCGGAACCCGAATTCCTGAGTATGAAAGACTGGATGGAAAGAAAGGGAAGATCGTTGACATGAGTGTACAAGCACCTGATCACAAAAAGGTGAACTTGGTACCTGGATCTCCAGAAAAATTCACAAAAATAGGAACGGAGCTAAGTAATGGCATGGAGGCAAAGCTCATCGGATTCTTGCAGAAAAACGTGGATGTCTTCGCATGGAGTTCGGATGACATAGTAGGAATCGACCCGCGAGTGATAACGCATTCCCTGAATATCGACCCAAAGGCCAGACCCGTGAGGCAGAAGAAGCGTAATCACGGACGAGAGAAAGACAAGATAATTAATGCAGAGGTCGATAGATTGTTAGCAGCTGGGCAAATCAAGGAGATAAAATTCACAGAATGGCTATGCAATGTGGTGTTAGTCTCCAAGGGAGAAAAGATCGAAAACAAGTGGAGAATGTGCAATGATTTCACCGACTTAAACAAACTATGTCCAAGGGACCCTTACCCTTTGCCTCGAATTGACATGCTCGTGGACTCCACCGCAGGATTTGTATTGTTTAGTATGATGGATGCATTTCAAGGATTTTATCAGATCTTCATGAACGAAAGAGATCAGGACAAAACGGCATTTATCACCGAACGAGGGGTGTACTGTTTCATCGTTATGCCCTTCGGTTTAAGGAACGCCGGTGCAACATATCAGAGGTTGGTCAATATGATGTTCACAGAGTTAATAGGGGAAATCATGGAAGTATATGTAGACGACATGCTCGTAAAAAGTATGTCCGAAGAGGATCATATTGATCATCTCGATAGGTGCTTCAAAATTTTGAGGAAGTATGGATTGAAGCTAAACCCAGCGAAATGCACATTTGGGGTGCGATCAGGAAAATTCCTTGGGTATTTAGTTCATGAAAGGGGGATTGAAGCTAATCCAGAAAAAATCCGAGCGATCACTGACCTCCATCCACCGAGAAAACTTTCGGACGTTCAAAGTTTGATCGGAAAAATTATCTCATTAAATAGATTCATCTCCAGATCCGCTGACAAAAGCTTACCTTTCTTCAGACTGTTGCGTAAATCTAAGAACTTCGAGTGGAACGCTGAATGCGACAAGTCTTTCGAAGAACTGAAGGCATACTTGACTTCGACACCCATGCTAGCAAAACCATCCGAAGGGGAACCCCTATATCTGTACATAGCTGTGTCAGAAGAAGCCATTAGCTCGGTTCTGGTCAAGATAGATAAAGCTGAGCACAAACCAGTTTACTATTTGAGTAAATTGTTGCAGGGTGCCGAAAAGAATTATATGGAGATTGAAAAGTTTGCACTTGCCTTAATTGTGGCGGCCCGGAGATTAAGGCCCTATTTTCAAACGTATAAAATCATTGTTTTAACTAACCAACCTTTAAGACAGGTCTTGTCCAAGCCAGAAGCTTCAGGCAGGTTGATAAAGTGGGCGGTCGAGCTCAGCCAGTTCGAAATTGAATACCGACCACGAATCGCCATCAAGGCGCAAGTGCTAGCTGATTTTGTGCTTGAATCAACCAACATATCGAACGAGAAAGAAGGAACAACCTCGGAATTATGTGTGGTAGAAGAGGCAAACGATCAAGTTTGGCTGATGCACGTGGACGGATCTTCGACCAAGGAAGGTGGCGGAGCTGGGATTCACTTCCAAGGGCCCAATGCTGAAGATCTGAGCTATGCGATAACTTTGGACTTTGTTGTCACCAACAATGAGGCTGAATATGAAGCATTGATAGCTGGATTAGAGATGGCCATTAAGGCAAAGGTAAAATCGATCATCGTACTAACGGATTCGGAACTTGTTCACAGACAGGTAAAAGGCACTTACGAGGCCAGAGAATTCAACATGATTAAATATCTGAACAAAGCAAAGAAGTTGATCTCGGAGTTCGATAAGTTTGATATTCAACCGATACCAAGGGAGGAGAATCTCTGGGCCGATATATTGTCAAAATTTACAGGATTGGCCGACGGGAAGACTGAGAGAACAATCACTTGGCTGCTATCGAATATGTCTGCGATCGAATTAGATGCAGATCCTGCTATTGGAGTTATGGAAATCGAAGAGCCAAGTAGATCGTGGAGCGACCCTCTTATCGTCTATCTCAAGGATGGAAAACTGCCGGATGATGCAAATGAGGCTCGGAGAATCAAATATAGAGCGCCATCATTTACTTTGATGGACAGTCAACTCTATAAGCGGTCCTCTTCGGGAATTCTATTAAAATGTATCCGCGAGTCGCACTACAATGCCATTTTAAGGGAAGTTCATGAAGGGGAAGCAGGAAATCATTGTGGAGCTCGAGCATTAGCTCTTAAATGCTCAAGATCTGGATATTATTGGCCTACACTCTTTTCTGATTCTGTCGAGTATGTGAAAAAGTGCCATCATTGTCAAATTCATTCAAATTTAATACACCAACCGGCCGAACACATGCATTCGATCCCTATTTGTTGGCCCTTCGACAAATGGGGCATCGATATAGTGGGACCTTTCCCGACAGCGCGAGCCAGAAAAAATTACGTACTTGTAGCTGTGGAATATTTCAGCAAGTGGGTCGAATGTGTTGCCTTGACAAAGATCACCCAATTCCAAGTTATTAATTTTTTATGGAAAAATATAGTCTGCCGGTTCGGAATCCCCAGGGTTTTAATATCAGATAACGGAACGCAGTTTGCAGGAAAAAGGATCACGGATTGGTGTGAAAGATTTGGAATACAACAGAACTTTGCGTCTGTTGGCCACCCTCAGGCTAACGGACAAACTGAAGTAGTGAATCGGGAAATTGTTCGATCTCTGGAGAAGCGCTTATCGGAAGCAAAGGGAAAATGGCTGGATGAGCTACCAGGAGTATTATGGGCCAACAGAACAACAGTCAAAGCGGCAACTGGAGAAACTCCATTTAGTTTGGTTTATGGATCGGAGGCTGTTATTCCAGTCGAGAATCTTATACCTTCCCCCAGGGTCGAATTTTACGATCCTGAAGAAAATCAATCGCTGAGGCAAGTGGAAGTTGATCACGCGGATGCTCGTAGGGACCGCGCGAAGTTGAAAATCCAAGCCGCCAAGGCAAACATGGAAAAGGCTTATAATCGAAAGGTGAGGGTTCGATCCTTCAAAATAGGGGATTTAGTGCTCAAAAAAGTGGAAGTATCAAAGCACGTAGGAAAACTACAACCCAATTGGGAGGGCCCATTCGTGATCGTAGAGGTTGGAAAGAAAGGGTCTTATAAGATTGCACGCCCTAACGGAGAAATACTGCCTCGAGCTTGGAATGCGGTCAATTTAAGAAGATATTATGGAAGATAGTTACAATAGAGGCTTCTACTCTTTAGTTATTCTGTTTTCTTTCGACTGTTACTATTTGGCAAACTATATGTGTTTAATGAAGAATCGGGTTATTTGAAGAATGTTTATTCAGACTATGTATTCAATGAAAGTATATTTCGCCTACATTCTTACTTATTCGTCATATTACTGATATTATCGGTCTCTACTTTTCTCTGTAAAATATTGAAAAAGGGTGAAAGCCGTTGCTATGCCCCTTAGATCGAAATTATTGAAAAAGGGTGAAAGCCTCTGCTATGACCCAAGGGCTAAAATTGCTCTAAAAACGACTAAGGGTGAAAGCCGTTGCTATGCCCCTTAGATCGAAATTATTAAAAAAGGGTGAAAGCCTCTGCTATGACCCAAGGGCTAAAATTGCTCTAAAAACGACTAAGGGTGAAAGCCTCTGCTATGCCCCTTAGATCGAAATTATTAAAAAAGGGTGAAAGCCTCTGCTATGACCCAAGGGCTAAAATTGCTCTAAAAACGACTAAGGGTGAAAGCCTCTGCTATGCCCCTTAGATCGAAATTATTAAAAAAGGGTGAAAGCCTCTGCTATGACCCAAGGGCTAAAATTGCTCTAAAAACGACTAAGGGTGAAAGCCTCTGCTATGCCCCTTAGATCGAAATTATTAAAAAAGGGTGAAAGCCTCTGCTATGACCCAAGGGCTAAAATTGCTCTAAAAACGACTAAGGGTGAAAGCCTCTGATATGCCCCTTAGATCGAAATTATTGAAAAAGGGTGAAAGCCTCTGCTATGACCCAAGGGCTAAAATTGCTCTAAAAACGTCTAAGGGTGAAAGCCTCTGCTATACCCCTTAGATCGAAATTATTGAAAAAGGGTGAAAGCCTCTGCTATGACCCAAGGGCTAAAATTGCTCTAAAAACGACTAAGGGCGAAAGCCTCTGCTATGCCCCTTAGATCGAATATATTGAATGGGTGAAAGCCTCTGCTATGACCCAAGGGCTAAAAATGCTCTGATACGACTAAAGGTGAAAGTCTCTGCTACGCCCCTTAGATCGAAAATATTGAATGGGCAAGAGCCTCTGCTATGCCCTTAGGATTGAAACAAACATTCCATTAGAAAATGAAAACATTTCACGGAAGATAGATCGAGATGAACATTCTATTGAAGAATGACCTAAGTTCTATCAAAGTTTCTTCACGACGGCTACGGCACCAAAAAAAAAAAAAAAAAAAAAAAAAAAAAAAAAAAAAAAAAAAAAAGGAGAAGGAGGGGTAGAAGAGAGACGCAGAATATCATTCCAAGCAAATATTATATCATTTCAAGCAAATATTATATCGTTACAACAAGAGTTATACTACAACAAGAAAGAAAAACCGTTACAACAAGGATGGCCTTACAAAGAGAAATTTTAACTCGTCATACAAAGGTTAACCAAGGTATTACTAAATAAAATTATTTTCGGAAAGGATTTTTCGAACTTCAGCACTACGATCAGCATACCCGCGGGTGTAAGCTTCTCTCTCACGGAGCTCGGAGTATCTCTTCTCGCGTTCATAAATATCTTTAAGTCTCTCTAACTCCGAACTCAACTTATCCTGAGACAATCTCTCCTTAAAAAATCTATTAGCTTCCAGCGCGCGTTCCAACTCGATCTTTTTGCCGATCAGCTCGAGCGAAATGGAAGCCCGTCGTTCGATCTCATGATTGACCAATGCATAAAGCCTAGAAAAGACTTTGCTAGCCTGAACTTATAAGAAAACACTTCATAGCAGGAACAAAGGAATTAGAGGGCCATGACAAAGAAGTTAGGAAAAAATGTACCTGGGCAAGGGATTCCGACCCAGAATGAAACAGGAACGAGGAATATTCCCCAGTTGAGAAGACCGACTCTGAGATAGAAACATCGGTCCGAAGAAGACTCATGTCAGGTTTCTTATAACACACTGCATCAAAACGAGTCCCACTTCTTCCAAACGAAGATCCTCCGACCAACGAAGGAATGGATTGGGAAGAGGAGCGCCCAGTTACTTCATCCACAAAAGAAACCCTTTTAATTCTCTTGTCTGAATCCCTAGATTTCAAGCACGATGGAGGGGTAGTAATCGGTGATTTACTTTCCCCACGAAAATTTGACTGATCTGTACTAATAGATTTGATCGGTGATCGTTTTCTTTTCCTTATCTTCCTACTATGACTCGACCCGGAAAAAGGCGCGGGAAAAATCACGAGAGCGTTCGGATTCTTATTCATCTCTCGATTTTCGGGTAAAGATCCAACCAAGATAATTTCTGAAGAAGCTCCGAACGCAGTGAGCGATATCAGTGCAAAGGCAACGTAAAATGGCCTAGCTATTTATAAGAAAACGGTACGATGCAAATTGCAATGATTGGTAAAACACTGCATCCAAGAAAGGCCCAGTGACGTAACCGAGCACGCAAAGCTGACGTCATGAAACTTAATGAGAAATCCAAGCAAGCAATAACATAAAATAGTATAAAAGAAAGAAATTCAAATACGAGAATCCACTAAATAGGCGAGGACAAAGGATCATAAGTACATTGTTGCACCAAGCCAATCCTATTACATAACAATCTTTATACGTTAGACTCCTTCAGGCTCGAACTACGATCCGATCCATCTCGTTTCTCCGATTCGCTAGAACCGCTTTCCGAACTGTCGGAATCATCTTCACTTGAGCTGCTGCTTTCTTCATCATGACTTCGTGCGCCAGACGCAGGTTGACTCGAACCAGTGCCTTGTACACTTTGATCGCGGGAATCCCCTTCAATATCCACATCTTCATTTTCAGATTGGGCTTCGAGCTCATCAGGATTTGGCATCGGGACACCGAATTCCTCAAGTAAAGGAGCAAACTCATGAGTGGCAAATTCCTCGAGCTTAGGAGGAAGGGAAGACGCTTTATAATCTTCACCGAAGATGTTCTTGTAAGGATTCAATTTAGGAAGGAAGTCACCAAGGACTCCTTCAATCTTAGCGGCTGTAAGAAGGTGCTGAGCTCCTTTGAAGTAGAAGGCTTGATTAACCGCTCCTGACCGTGATCGAACCAAAGCGTCAAGGATCGGAGACTCTAAGAACTCCCTTATGGCAGGTAGCCTGGCTTCAGCTCGACCCCGTTCATAAGACTGTTCGACAGTCACTTTGGTTTGCTCGAGCTCGAGCTTGAGTTTCTCTACTTCGCCTTCTATGGCCCTCTTCGCTTCCAACTCCTCCTTAGTCTTCTGAAGCTCCAACTCGACCTCGGACAATTTAAGTTTGACATCCTCAAGTTGATTGGCCTTAGCAGCTTCATCCTCCAGGACTTTGTATAATGCTTTCTGAGCTGCCTGGGACTCTTCGCTCAATACGGCCTGTCGGAGAGCAGTTTGAATAAACAAATCTCCGGCCTGCGAGAAAGAAGACATATAAGAACACGAGATAAGAATTATAAGGAAAAGCCAGAAACTTTCAGAATAAGACAGTACCTTCTGATGAGCATGGGCGTAATCGCCTAGCATCTCGAAATCCTTCTTAGCGAAAGACTGAATAGTGTCATCCTTGAATCTTCCAGCCAGAAACATCCGGAGAGACTTATCCACCGTATGCTCACCCTCAGAGCCCAAATCAGATTCAATGGTCCCACAGTCCGGGTATCCAGCCGCCCTAGGTCCTTGCAGGTGTTCTTTGATGAAATCCGCCAAATCTGGCTCGGAATGACCAGCCCGACAAGGTATAGGAGTCGGTCCCCGACCAAAGGGCTTAACTCTCCTAGAAGACTCAGGAATGTTACTACTCCTTTTGCGAGCCATCCTGGCCTGCAAAATCTCCCTGGCACAATCCTCCAGGAGAGTATAATTACTGTATCCCGCGTCATTTGGGTTGGAAGAAACGTTCGAAAAAACAGATCGAAGAGTTTCGGGACCTTGAAAATCGAACGTCCCCTCTGCCTCGGCCCGAGACCGAGAGGTCCCTGCTTCGGTGATCGGGGGAACAATTATTAAAGCGTTTGAGGTCGACGCGATCCCGTGGGAGGCCTTAGATTTTTTCCGAAGATTCTTTGATGCCTGAGGACGAGGTCGACCCTTATTACCTTTCGAAAAGGAAGCAACGTGAGGGCCAGATATCGAGGTACGGAATTTGTCAACAATATCAGCTAACGTGGAAGGGGGGTTAGCAGGATCGATCTGAGCCTTCCCAAAGACGATCGGATCGGCAGGGAAAGTGCAACTACTGAGCTCGGCCAACCGCAAAACTGCCTCTTGAGTCATTAAAGCAGTCTGATGAGGGTCAGCACGAAGAGATTGCAAAAAATTATCTGTTATCTCATTTTTCATATTTCCCACGAGCCGGCGTCTTCCATATATCCACTCCTTCACTCCTGGCCACTCGAAGGGAGTAGGCTCGGGATTTTCTTCGGAAGGCGGGGACTCTGGCCCTCGGACAAAGAAGAACTCACGTTTCCATCCCTTCAGATTGCTACTCACGTTGGTCGATAAGACCGAAATCTTCGGCCTCTGAGAGAAATATACGTAACCTGCGTTTGAAGAAGTGGAAGAACTGATCTGGAATATCCTCCAAAAATTCTGAAAAGCCGCCCTTTTCCCCTTAGCCTTCATCAACACGCAAAAAGCTATGATTAGGCCGATCGAATTCGGTAAAATCTGACAGGGAGCCAACTTAAAAGCATTCAGAAGGTTTTCTAGTAGAGGAGGGAAGGGAATACGTAAGCCGTAGTGAAAGTGTTTGGAATAAAAGGCTTGACAACCGGCGGGGGGGTCGGTAACTCGTTGTTCGGGAGAGGGAAGCACTATTGAAAAGCCAGCGCCTAGATATGGACCGAATTCTTTTTGCAACTCCTCCAGGTCTGTTTCCTTATAGGAACAGACGATTTCATCTGCCCTCTCCTCGGTCATGTTTAGAGCTGCGCTGGTCGAGGGCTCCTCCCAATCATAGATCGTAATCACCACATTACGATTTAGTCTGTATTTTTGCTGCTCATTGTTACCCAAAGGAAGCTGCCCATCTTCTATATCTTCCCTATCAGAAACTGTTGCCTCGCCGGAATTTTCATCCTCGCTGTTCCCTGTGTCAGAGCTCGACTCCCGCTCCTCTTCGCTATTCGAGGCGGAACCCGAGTTTTGCGGATTCTCGTTCTCGGATGATTGATTCTCTACAGCCTCTTTTCCTTTGCTGTTATCAACCTCATTTTCCTCTAAGGGAGATTTTCCTTTCAAATCTGCTGAGCTCGACATAATAAATATAAGACGACTGATCAAATATGGCAAATAAAACTCACTTATCGACCTGTCTGCTCCGATCAAAAGTTTTCCCTCAGAATTTGCGAGGAACAGCGACCCTCCGCGTAACTATATATACAGGGACAAAATGGGAAATTGCAAATCGGTCCCCGAGTAACCGCGACGATTGGACTCTCTTGAGGTAAAATTGAAGTTATATTTTCAGAAATTGCACCTACGGTCCCTAAACTTTCCAGAATTCCTGAAGTAAAGATCCATATCACAAACAATAAAGACGATCTCATAACTGCGCTATCAAGAAATTGTTTAAATATGCACTCTTTTTCCCTGACCCGGTTTTTATCCCAGAAGGGTTTTTCCGAGCCAGGTTTTTAATGAGGCATACCAGCAACGATAAGCCGAGATCGATTTATCCCGACGTTAAACATACTTCTTCGAGCTTAAGCTCCACTTTACGCTCGAGAAGTGGGGGAGTATTGATGAGGGGCATTCTGGATCCTACTTCTCTTTACAATTACACGAGATCGAGCGGTACTTATCTCGAAGAAGCGAGTTCGAATCTGACGATGGTTTTGCAGTGAAGGTAAATAAGCCCAGGATCCAAAGTTACTGTTGGGCCGAGCTCTGAATCAAACTTATGGGCCGAAGAATTACATGTCTGTGGGTAGACCACCTAGACCCCATTTTCAGCTATAAATACCCCCTGCATTTATGACATTGGACACAACTTCCCAGGTGCTCTCTTCTCGAAGCTACAGTTCATAACTGCTCGGGATTATAGCTCTAGATCGAACATATGTATTTCACCCTCTAGCTTGTACGGCATCCTATAATGCTCGGATAGGACCCTAGATATATTTGTACTTGTACTCATTTAATTCGAATACAATTACATTTGATCTTCACTTTACTTTACTTGTGATTATTGTGATGCATCCACACCCTTGATCGAATTAACGAAACCACGTAAGATCAGCAAGAATGCTGGAAAACTGTTTCCTTGCCGCTGGTCTTTCTTTTAAGCTTGTGATCGTCATTGTTTATGGACGAAGGTCTTGAATTTGCTACGAGCGCAGGAGGCAAGATCCAATATCGTTCCCCTGTTTTTCCTCATCTGGCTCGAAGACCTCTAGCTTATTCGTAGCATTTTGTAGTAGGATAGGAACAAATGTAACATATTTGAATTCGAATCTTCTTGTTGTATCTTTATCTCTGTATTTCGATGAATCATTTGTAATTGTTTAAACAGCTTATAAATGCAACTGTTTATCTTTACATTATTATTTTCCTATCTTTATTTTAACGGATCCTGACTCCGATCTTCTGCCATTTCATTAATTTATGAGGCAAGTCGAAAATCTTTAACGGAAATTAACTTTTATCCCCGTCGCCTAATGATTCACGGTCTTGTAACTTCATAGAACAACTTTCAAATAATATTGCCTTTTTTTAACACAAAATTCTTGGGGATTCCCCAAGTTCGAAGGAATATTTTCCTTAGCTCGAATAATATTCTTGACCTTTAATTCATCAATCGCGCCGAAGAGGTGTGACAAAATTTCGATCGAACCTGATTATAATTTTGATCTAAGGGGCGTAGCAACGACTTTTACCCTTAGTCGTTTCAGAGCGTTTTTAGCCCGAGGGTCGTAGCAACGGCTTTCACCCATTTAATAATTTCGATCTAAGGGGCATAGCAACGGCTTTCACCCTTAGTCGTTTCAGAGCATTTTTAGCCCGAGGGTCGTAGCAACGGCTTTCACCCATTTAATAATTTCGATCTAAAGGGCATAGCAACGGCTTTCACCCTTAGTCGTTTCAGAGCATTTTTAGCCCGAGGGTCGTAGCAACGGCTTTCACCCATTTAATAATTTCGATCTAAGGGGCATATCAACGACTTTCACCCTTAGTCGTTTCAGAGCATTTTTAGCCCGAGGGTCGTAGCAACGGCTTTCACCCATTTAATAATTTCGATCTAAGGGGCATAGCAACGGCTTTCACCCTTAGTCGTTTCAGAGCATTTTTAGCCCGAGGGTCGTAGCAACGGCTTTCACCCATTTAATAATTTCGATCTAAGGGGCATAGCAACGGCTTTCACCCTTAGTCGTTTCAGAGCATTTTTAGCCCGAGGGTCGTACCAACGGCTTTCACCCAAATAATTTCGATCTAAGGGGCATAGCAACGGCTTTCACCCTTAGTCGTTTCAGAGCATTTTTAGCCCGAGGGTCGTAGCAACGGCTTTCACCCATTTAATTTCGATCTAAGGGGCATAGCAACGACTTTCACCCTTAGTCGTTTCAGAGCATTTTTAGCCTGAGGGTCGTAGTAACGACTATCACCCATTTAATAATTTCGATCTAAGGGGCATAGCAACGACTTTCAACCTTAGTCGTTTCAGAGCATTTTTTGCCCGAGGGTTGTAGCAACGGCTTTTACCCATTTAATAATTTTGATCTAAGGGGCATATCAACGGCTTTCACCCTTAGTCGTTTCAGAGCATTTTTAGCCCGAGGGTCGTAGCAACGGCTTTCACCCATTTAATTTCGATCTAAGGGGCATAGCAACGGCTTTCATCCTTAGTCGTTTCAGAGCATTTTTAGCCCGAGGGTCGTAGCAACGGCTTTCACCCATTTAATAATTTCGGTCTAAGGGGCATAGCAACGGCTTTCACCCTTAGTCGTTTCAGAGCATTTTTAGCCCAAGGGTCGTAGCAACAGCTTTCACCCTTTTAAATAGTAGATGGAATAGAGATTGATAATAGATGAATAGAGATCGAGAATATCAGAATATGACGAATAAATAGGAAATTCGGCGAAATGAACTTTCATTGAATAAATAACTCAGCCGAAATAAACTTTCATTGAACACATAGTTTTCTTAATTACGAGAAACAAAGAAACAGAACGAGATGACTAAATAGTAGTAGCCTAGAATTTAACTATCTTCCATAATATCTTCTCAAATTAACAGCATTCCATGCTCGATGTAGTACCTCTCCGTTAGGTTGAGCAATTTTGTAAGAACCTTTCTTTCCAACCTCAACGATCACAAAGGGGCCGTCCCAATTAGGTTGAAGTTTTCCAACGTGCTTCGACACTTACACTTTCTTGAGCACTAAATCTCCCACTTTGAATGTTCGGATTCGAACGTTTCGATTATAAGATTTTTCCATGCTAGATTTGGTAGATTGAATTTTCAACTTTGCACGATCCCTTCGACTATCTGGTGATCAACTTCCACTTCCCTTAGAGAACGATTTTCATTGGGATCATAAAATTCTACCCTGGGAGAAGGTACGAGGTTCTCAACTGGAACAACAGCTTCCGACCCATAAACCAGACTGAATGGAGTTTCTCCTGTTGCAGCTTTAACAGTAGTTCTATTGGCCCATAAAACTCCTGGCAGTTCGTCGAGCCATTTTCCTTTTACCTCAGATAGACGTTTTTCCAGGGATCGAACGATCTCTCTGTTCACGACTTCAGTTTGTCCATTAGCTTGAGGATGCTCAACTTACGCGAAATTCTGCTGTATTCCGAATTTTTCGCACCATTCTGTGATTCTTTTTCATGCGAACTGCATTCCGTTATCAGATATTAAGATCCTAGGAATCCCGAACCTGCAGACAATATTTTTCGATAAGAAATTAATAACTTGGAACTGAGTGATCTTTGTCAGAGCAACGCATTCGACCCATTTGCTGAAATATTCTACTGCAACCAATACATAATTTTTTCGAGCTCTTGCTGTTGGAAAAGGCCCATCAATATCAATGCCCCATTTATCAAAAGGCCAACAGATCGGAATAGAGTGCATATGTTCAGCCGGTTGATGGATTAAATTCGAGTGAATTTGACAATGGTGGCATTTCTTCACATAATCAACAGAATCAGAGAAAAGAGTAGGCCAATAATATCCTGACCTCGAGCATTTAAGAGCTAATGCCCGAGCATCGCAATGACTTCCTGCCTCTCCCTCGTGTACTTCCTTCAAAATAGCTTTATAGTGCACTTCGGAGATACGTTTTAATAAAATTCCAGAAGAGGATCTTTTATAGAGTTGATTATCAACTAGAGTGAATGATGGCGCTCGGTATTTGATCCTTCGAGCTTCATTTGAGTTTTCTGGAAGCTTTCCTTCTTTGAGATAGGCAATAAGAGGGTCGATCCAAGAGATCCATGGCTCATCGATTTCCATGATGTCGACCGAGGGAGTCATATCCAGTTTGATAGCAGACGTATTCGATAGTAGCCATGTAATTATCCTTTCATTCTTCCCATGGGCAAGTCCTGTGAATTTCGATAATAGATCCGCCCATAGATTTTCCTCCCTCGGTATAGGTTGAATATCAAACTTATCGAATTCAGAGATCAACTCTTTTGTCTTGTTCCAATATTTGATCATATTGAACTCCCTGGCCTCGTAAGTGCCTTTTACCTGTCTATGAACGAGTTCAGAATCAGTTAGCACAACAATTTATTTTACCTTTGCCTTTATGGCCATTTCTAATCCAGCGATCAGGCTTCAAATTCTGCTTCGTTGTTCGTAACGACGAAGTCCAAAGTGATAGCATAACTCAAGTCTTCACCATTGGGTCCTTGAAAATGGATTCCTGCTCCACCTCCTTCCCTAGTTGAGGAGCCATCCACGTGTATCAGCCAGACCTGATCTTTGGTTTTTTCGACCATACTCACCTCGGAGATTTCTCCTTCTTCCCAATTCGATAGGCCGGTTGACTCGACTACGAAGTCAGCTAATACCTGGGCCTTTATAGCGACCCGAGGTTGATATTCAACCTCGAATTGACCCAGCTCGACCGCCCACTTTATCAATCTGCCTGACGCTTCTGGCTTTGATAGGACTGTCTCAGCGGTTGATTCGTTAAAACGATGATCTTGTATGTCTGAAAATAAGGCCTCAATCTTCGTGCAGCTACCACCAAGGCAAGCGCGAATTTTTCAATTTCCATGTAATTTTTCTCAGCACCCTGCAATAACTTGATCAAATAGTAAACTGGTTTATGCTCAGACTTATCGAGCTTCACCAAAACCGAGCTAATAGCCTCTTCCGACACGGCTATGTATAAGTATAGGGGTTCTCCATCGGATGGCTTGGGTAACATTGGTGGAGAGGTTAAGTATGCTTTCAGGTCTTCGAAAGCTTTGTCACATTCTGTATTCCACTCAAAGTTGATTTACGCAATAGTTTGAAGAATGGTAAACTCTTGTCAGCAGATCGTGATATGAATCTATTCAACGAAATAATCTTCCCAATCAGGCTTTGGACATCTGAGAGCTTTCTTGGTGTTTGTAGATCGGTAATTGCTCGAATTTTTTCGGGGTTGGCCTCGATTCCTCTCTCGTGGACGAGATATCCGAGGAACTTTCCCGATCGCACACCAAAGGTGCACTTGGCAGGATTCAACTTCATTCCATATTTCCTTAAAATTCCAAAACATCGATCAAAATGGTTGATGTGGTCCTCCTCCATCATACTCTTTACGAGCATGTCGTCTACATAAACTTCCATGATTTCCCCTATCAACTCTTTGAACATCATATTGACTAATCTTTGATAGGTAGCGCCCGCATTCCTTAAGCCAAAAGGAATGACAATGAAGCAGTATACTCCCCGCTCGGTGATGAATGCTGTTTTATCCTGGTCTCTTTCGTTCATGAAAATCTGATAAAATCCTTGGAAAGCATCCATCATACTAAATAATACAAACCCCGCGGTGGAATCTACAAGCATATCGATCCGAGGTAATGGATAAGGGTCTCTTGGGCATAATTTGTTTAGGTCGGTAAAGTCATTACACATCCTCCATTTGTTTTCAATCTTTTCGCCCTTAGAAACTAGGACCACATTACACAACCACTCCGTGAATTTAATTTCCCTGATCTGACCAGCCGCTAACAACTTATCGACCTCTGCATTGATTATCTTGTCCTTTTAGCGGCCATGATTGCGCTTCTTTTGCCTTACAGGTTTGGCCTTTGGATCGATGTTTAATGAATGTGTTATCACCCGTGGGTCGATTCCCACTATATCATCCGAACTCCAGGCAAAAACGTCTACATTTTTCTGTAAAAATTCAATGAGCATGGTTTCCATGCTCTCGCTTAATTCCATTCCGATTTTAGTGAATTTTTCAGGGGATCCTGGAACTAAAGTTACTTTTTTGTGGTCAGGCGCTTGCACGCTCATGTCAACATTTTTTCCTTTCTTTCCTTGTAATTTCTCGCAGTCGGGAATCGGTGATTTTAATCCAGACTCCAATTCACTCATTTTCCTCTTAACCGGGAGCTCGGGCTCCACTTTCTTTTTGATACTTAAAGATGAGTTATAACATTCCCAAGCCATGTATTGGTCGTTCCTCATTTCTCCTACCCCTGCCATGGTCGGGAATTTTATCTTTTGATGGTAGGTAGATACAACTGCCTTGAAGATATTTATGGCTGGTCTCCCTAATATGGCGTTATAAGCGAACGATGTATCTACTACCAGGAATTTGATCATCCTTGTTACGTTTTTTGGTTTGCTTCCTAGAGTCGTGCTCAAGAGTATGGTCCCAAGTGGAACGATCTCCGATCCCCCAAAACCGACCAAAGGAGTGGTTACTCGATCCAGACGTGGGTGACAAAGATTCATTCTTGTGAGAGCTTTCGATGAGATAATGTTTGCCGAGCTTCCATTATCGACTAGCACCCTCTTGACCTCTAAATTAGCAATCCTTAATGTCAACACCATGGAAAAATCTGGATCGTCTTCCCTTTTGTCCCATTTAACATCCGAAGGTCGATCGGCCTCACTGAAGCTTATAACTTGATTTTCCATGGAGGGAAACTCCAAGGATAGAATTTACCTCTTTGCAGAAACTCCAGCCCTTATCGACCTCAACGTTCTTTTCCTAGCATTTCTGCTATCTCCTCCTGCTGGTCCGCCAACGATCATGTTTATCACTCCATTCGACCGTTCTTCCGTTTGATTTCGAACCTGCCTTTTCTGAGTATTAAACTTTCGCGGGCTTCTGGACCTATAACGAATGTTATGGTTTCCTCCTTTGACAAATTCTTTTAACTTTCCTTGTGCGATTAGCTTTTCTATCTCGACTTTCAGTTGATAACAGTTTTCGGTGCTGTGCCCCCGAGCCCAGTGATATCGACAGTACTGGTCATAACCTGGTGCACCTGGCCTAGCCTGAGTGATCCTCTGAGCCCCGGGAATCAAGTTTCCATCTTCTAACACAGTTAACACTTCTTCCTTTGAACTGTTAAGTTCGGTAAACTGAATTTTTCCCGGTCTTGGAGGTCGTGTTCGTTCATAATGAGATCCATAGGAATTCGATCCATGGGGCGGCAAATGTGGCTTATAAGTGTTGATTCTTTGCCAAACAGACCCTCTGGTCGATCCTCCATAATCACTGGGCTTTGGGATAGGAGCCCGGTCTTGTTTCTTGTTAAGAGGAAGTTTCACAGTATGCGAGCTTTTTAACTTATTCATTTATTCCTGAATCATGTATTTCTCAGCGATCTCCATAATCCGCTCGAAGGATTTCGGTTGTTTTCTGCACAAGGCATTTCCGAACTGAGTGCTCCTTGTTAGTTCAAACATTAATGAGGACAGATATTCGATCTGTGGAGTGTCAACTTTGAGAAGTTCGATACTGAACCTCGCTAACCATTGTCTCAACGTTTCTCCTTCCAATTGTTTTACGGTCCCCAAATGATTTGCTGGTAACTTCGGTTTCCTTTGACTAGAAAATTGGTGTTTTAGTTTGTCGCAAAATTCTTCGAAGGAAAATATGGAGTCAGGTGGCAGCTTCCCGAACCAGTCGAGGGCAATTCCCTCGAAGGTAGTAACCATGATCTTGCAACAAAAGTCCTCAGAATGTCCGTATAAGTTCATCACATTAATAAAGCTGTTGATGTGTTCCCCGGGGTCGGAAGTCCCGTTATACCGTGGCAGCCTGGTCGGTACTGTTTTCGCGTTTCGAGCTTCGCGTATTTCTTGACAAAACGGCGAACAACGCATGATACTGTTTGAATCCTCCCTATCTCGTAGGCTCTCTCTATTCGGAACATTTCCCGCTCGCCTGTCAGCACCAGTGCCGCGAGGAATTCCTATCAGCGTACCTTCCTTCTCCAACTCCTTAGCTACTCTCTCTTGCACTATCCTTTCCAGTTCGGAATCAGTAATCCTTTCGTAGGTTGATTTTTTGTCTCTGACGGCACCAGAAGGGTGCCTCTCCCCTACTATTTAATCTTCCCCGTCTTGTACTGATTTCGGCGGAATTTCTGATCGGGCGTTGATTCTCGATGGCACACCACGAGGAGGGTTTGTTGCTGGCGCATGCGATATAGATCGCAGTACACTGTTCTCCCTCTGGATGTTCGAAGATGGTATTTCAGGTCTCCCATGAACTGCTGGTTGATCTACAGGTGATTGATCAGCCCTTCCCCCGTTTAGAAATTCCCTACACATCGTGCCTATGATGGACCTTAGATCTCCAACTGTCGTGTGGATTGGAACATTATCCTGCATAACAACCGGTGGAAACTCTGGTTGTTGAGCCGCACGCGACAGATTATCGGGCTCATTATTGACCGAATTCTGCGCTCCTGCTGCATGAGAAGGCTCTCCTCGGTTATATGTATTCCTCCTCGTAGTAGGCATCTTTCGATCTAATACTCGAATAAGGCCCCTCGGTGGGCGCCAATTGATCTTACGTGATTTCGTTTGTTCGATCCGAGTGGTGTAAATGCTATGCTAATGATTGTAAGTAGAAATAAAAGATCAATAGTATTTGTATTCGGAATGATTGAGTACAAATTACATCTATTATGAGTCCTATTCGAGCATTACTGGATGCCGTACAAGCAAGAGGGTGAAATACATACAAGACAACCTATACTATTCTTCCTAAGTAGCTCCGAGCAGCAGCCTCGGAGGAAGAGCACCTGGGAAGTTGTGTCTCGTCATAAATGCTTGGGGTATTTATAGCTGAGATTTGGAACCAGGTGAACCACCCGCGGATGTGCGTTTCTCAGCCAATGGGCCTGGGCTTGATCTCGGCCCAACAATGATTTTGGACACTAAGCTTCCTTTGTAGAATCAGCGTAGGATTCTTGAGCTTTGGGGCTCGAATTTATGCTCATGAGATCGAGATTGGCGAATTCCGACTTTGCCAGACCGCAATTATGCTGAATCCAAGTTACCCCTCATCAGCTTCGTATATGATCAAAGAAGGAAAGGAAATAGTTGTGGGCACAATTAAATGATGAAAGATCAATAATATATATATATATCGAACTTGCGAAATACAGATTACAAGCAATAGGGTCCTACTTGAGCATTATGGGATGCCGTACAAGCTACAGGAACAATACATAATAAGTGACCTATGCTAACTTTCCAAGATGGCTCCGAGCTGCAGCTTCGAGTAGAGAGCACCTGGAAAAGCGTGTATGGGGTCATAAATGATGGTGGTATTTATAGTTGAAACATTGAGCTAGCTGGTCCGTCCACAGGGGTATATTTCTCGGCCCAAAGGCTTGGGCCTGTGATCGGCCCAACAGTAACCTCCGACCATGAGCTCTCTCCGGTTGATCGGATTGCTAAGATTGCGACTTGGGCTCGACTCTACACTTCCAAGATCGGGATTCTTGTTCTTCGCTCTTGCCAGGGCTCCTCAATGTAGAGTCCAAAATATCCCTCATCAATACTCCCCCACTTCTCGAGCACAAAGTGAAGCTTTAGCTCGAAGAAGTTTGCACTGCTTTGATCATTGGGATGAACAAACCATCTATAATGTACTTCGGATATGCCTCGTTAAAAACCTAACTCGAAAAAATCCATTGGGATAAAAACCGAATCAGGGAAAAATAGTGCATATCTTGGAAACAATTTAATGGCTTTATTGCAATGATATAAATTTTAACATCAATAATCCTCGTCTGGCTTTTCAAATTGGATCATGATCAGAGTATCCTTCCACATTGGTTACTTTACTGTTGTAATTGATCCATTAATACTTCCCTACTTCTCCGATTGTAGGATAGTGAAAAGCTGGGGCAATAAATACATATATATTGAACAGGCGTGTCTCTTCATGTCTTGGTTTTCGGCTCCTAATTGCAGAGAGTATAGGGGTCTAAAATGCAATTACCTGAAAGATAGTTTTGAATTTGCCCTGAGGGAGTTCAACCGTCGTGGTTATTCGGGGTCCGGCTTGCAATTTACCTTTTTAACCTTATATATATATGTTGACTTGTTGAAAATTATTCGCAAAGCAACTTTTATTCTAGATCGGAGCATAGAGATCGGACGAGCTGTCATTCTCACATAATTGTTTTTCTCTTATAATGTCTAGTTCAAGAAACATGAGGGGTAAGAGCAAGATCGGAGAAGATCAGGAACCTGATCCTGAATTGAGGCTTATTGATGATTACGAGGAAGAGGAATTTCATCCCGAACGTGAGGACACTGATCAGACTGATGATCTTGATGAGAATGTGGTCGAGAAGCGTACCATTGGTGATAATGCCTTTGTTAGGATATACAAGCCTGAATGTCCTTCTAGAATAGCCAGTCTTAACAGGGCCGAGCTTGGCGCCGATCAAACTTCTTGCATTTTTACTAAGGACGACCGTGCTTATCTGGAGGAAGAGTTCGGGAAATTTCTTCCTAAGGGCTCTTCGATCGTCATCCCTTCTTATCGTCAACGCGCGACTGATCAACCAGCGGAGTGTCAGGCATTTTACAAAAAACAATTTTCCTATGGATTGCGCATCCCCTTTATTCCCCTGATAAGTAGTATTTTAACATCTTTTTCGCTTTCCCCTGCTCAGATTCTTCCGCATTCTATTGCGTATATTGTAGCGTTCAGCGCTCTTATGGAAGCTAAAATGGAAGAAGCTTCCTTTCGGAATTTCTGGCAAATATTCCAAATGGATATGTCCAGAGGTTCCAACGCGGGGTTCGCATATTTTTCTCAACGGTCGAGTCGACCCATTTTTTCGAGCGTGCCTATGGATAAAACCAAGGGCTAGAAAAGAAGGTTCTTTTTCATGAAAGGTCCTGACGTTCCCGTCTCGGAAGGAAGTTTGAAAACTAGGTCATACCGATGGGATGGCGTAGGGTCTTGGGTATACGGTCGCCGCAGAATCAAGGAAAAGCTTAATCATCACTTTTCTGACGAATTATTAGAACAGCTGCAGTGCAATCCCTACCAGACCATGCTACTTGTTCAAGAAGGGGTTTTGTGGATGTCAGGTCTAAGTAAATGTGACTACCCTGCCCCGATGGTTGAATTTTCTCTTCCTACGTTAACTCGATCCCTCGGTGGACCTGTTCGATCGTTCGGAAATATGCTCGAACCGGCCACGCTTCCTCGTGCCCCTCTTACTTTAAGTATGTTGTTATAATTCGTATTTTGATACGCGATAATTGCATTTTCACACTTTGCCTTCTAAACGTATTGCGTTTTCTTTATAGATCAAACCGTTGAGAAGTTCCGTCTGTCCATGGTTAACTCGATCAAGACCGTGACCTCCGGGTGCGTAACGAAACTACCCCATCTAATGAAGAAAATCAATCCTGAAGGGATGGAAGTAAGTAATTTGGTCACTGACTCGATCGAGTTGCCAGCTATATTTCCAGCTTTAAGAGGTGTCGGTAGCACAAGCTCATCAAATCCTGCTGTAGCAGGTCCTTTACGCAGCGTATTTTCGATTGAGACTTCTAATCCATCATCCGCTGGTTATAGTCAATATTCCTGGAACCGAATTTTAGGCATACAAGAACATGAGGAGCGTATGGCTCGAAAACGAAATGTTGATCATCCAGGACCCTCAAGGAGGGTAAAACCGTTTGGCAGGAACTCTGACTCGGTCCCTTATCGTCTGGGTAGATCTGAACCGGATGTAGAAGACTTCATGGATGAGCATTTTCGCGGGTGTAGGGCCTCCGGCTATCCGGAGGAAGGAACCATTTTGTCCGATCTCGGACCCGACGGTGAAAATGAGTTTCACAAATCCACGAAAATCTTTATGGCCGGACGATTCAAGCTGGATTTGCTTCACCATACCGTGAAAAGCGACTTCGAAGTCCTGAGTAACTTTTCTCGAACCTATCAGGAGGTGATAACTGTTAAGTTTCAAGTACTTTATCTTTCTTGATTCTTAAATAGCCTCTTGACTTGCTTTTCTTCTTCATAGGCCGGGGATTATTTCGCCCTTCAGACTTATCGTTTAGCCTTGCTGGAGCAAGAGTCACAAGAGGCTCACAATGCGCTCGCACAGACTCTTGCTGAGAATAGAACGCTTCAAGCTCAACTGGACGGCACTCGTCGTGAATTATCTAAAACCAAGAAGGAATTAGAGAGTAGTAACATAAAACACACTCCGTCCGTGGAGGAGGATTTGGTGTCAATAGTTAAGGAGAAAAGTGCTCTCGAGGAGGAGCTTAAGAAAGCTAAAGTTGACCTCGAACAAGCCAGACAAGACTTCGAGCGTGCATATTTTCAGGGTCGGGAGGAGGCAGCGATCCCAGCTATACGAGAGTTTTTGAGGTCTCCTGTTCTTGATCCCTTGGTTCGAAGAAGGATAGGCGGGATTCTCCAAACGATTTTCTATAAAGGGGTCCAACAGCTAGTCTCGGCTGAGATAATTCCAACACGATGGACGAGTATTTCCGACATATGGATCCTTATAAGAATGCTGAAAAGAAAAGATTACAAAGCTTCGTCATTGCCCCAGGAAACCATGAGCTGGCAAGATCACCATTTTGCCCCGTTTGTTGAGGAATTTGGGGTTCCAATGACGAATCCTGACTTGCTTGAGCTATCCGACAATGACCCCCAATCTGCCTTAGGGGAAGATCATTATGTTGACATAGAAGGCGAATCCGATGAGCAAAATGATCAACTCAACCGTCGAGTAGGGACATAGGGTGGTGATGGCGAAGATATCGGCATCTCGAGCAATGATTCAAAGTCTAGTAGCTAGAATTCTGATCATAGATATGTAATGGGGGTAATAGTTGATGTAATAGGTTTCTCCCTAAATCAATATAATCCTTGACTTGTAAATATTTGTTTATCCATGTTTTTGCCTTCTTACCGTTCGAAGTCTTCTTTATTCGGATTATATAGTTTCTGCTTTAGTTTCTTGAGAGTCGCACCGGTTCAATTATTGTAAAGGTGAGGTGTAGCCTCTATAAATACAAGAATTGTTTTGAATCAATTACCTATAACTCTTTAAGCATTGAGCTCGGAGCTCCGCGCTTAATATATATTTTCGACCTTTCAAATTTATTTCTTCGCTCATCATGGATCAAATATTAGGTAAAGCTATCGATCCCCTCTCGTTGTTGGGTGGCTCCAAGAGCAAAGGTCCACCCAAAGATCAGAAGTCGACCAAGGATAAGAATTCCTCCGGGGCTTCTCCAACCACCTCCGCGTCTTCCCCCAAACCCTCCAAAGGAGGGGAGACTAAGAAGGAAAAGTAGGCTTCAACCAAACATGTTAAGATTATTCCTAACAAATCGATTTTAGATGAGGATCTCGACGAGGAATCTGAAGGCTCCCCGTCGAAACCTCTCGATAATTCCAAACAAGCATTGTCTAGACAAAAGGCTTCGGTTCTTGCTTCGCATAAAAGGCCTTATTCTGATGGGATCATCCCCACTGAGACCTTGCAAAAGCTTGTCTCTGGAAATGAGTCGTTGGCCGGTGATTCTGCAACTGGTTCCCCGAGAGGAAGTTTGGGCAAGAAACTTAAACTGACAGATACCGGTGAAGGCTCTTTAGTTTCTGGAGCAACAGCTGAATCCTCGAAAGTTGAGGATCTTTCCGACCCTCGCGGTGCTTCTGCTTCTCCTGTGATCTTCTCTTCCCCGCTGAAAAATGAGTCTGCTCCGGAAGTGATACTCGAGAATCCTGTTAAGAGTCTCCTACAGGCTGATATCTCCATTTCTGAAGCGGGCGTGTATAAGGGAAAAAGCCTTTCAGAGCTGTTTCAATCTGGATCGAATTATCTGTTTCAATTCGCTCTTGCACCATTCTTTCCAACTCAGAATCTGTAATCCTCTTCTAAACTGGTTTTTTGACATTCACCTTATCTACAGGTTGACTCTCCCCTACCACCGAATCCTCCACATCATGTACTGTCTTTTGAGGAATTCCTGGTTGAACGTTAGCCTTTGATGGGGCTGCTCGGGGAAGGTTTGTTGCTGGTGCATTTGATATAGATCGTGGTATGCTTTTCTCCTTCTGGATTTTCGAAGATGGAAATTCGGCTCTACCATGCACTGCTGGCTGATCTACGGGTGATTGTTCGGCCCTTCCACTATTCAGAAACTCCCTGCACATAGTGCCTATGATAGACCTCAGATCAGCGACAGTCGTGTAGATAGGTGCATCGTCCTGGGGAATGACTGGTGGAGCTTCAGGTTATTGAGCGGCTCGAGATAGATTATCGGGCTCATTGTTGACTGAGTTTTGTACTCCGGCTGCGCGAGAAGGCTCTCCTCGAACATATGTATTTCTCCTCGTAGTAGGCATTTTTCGATCTAATACCCAAATAAGGCCCCACGGTGGGCGCCAATTGATCTTACTTGGCTTCGTATATGATCAAAGAAGTAAAGGAAATAGTTGAGGGCACAATTAAATGATGAAAGATCAATAATATATATATATCGAACTTGCGAAATACAGATTACAAGCAATAGGGTCCTACTTGAGCATTATGGGATGCCGTACAAGCTAGAGGAACAATACATAATAAGTGACCTATGCTAACTTTCCAAGATGGCTCCGAGCTGCAGCTTCAAGTAGAGAGCACCTAGGAAAGCGTGTCTGGCATCATAAATGATGGTGGTATTTATAGTTGAAACATTGAGCTAGCTGGTCCGTCCACAGGGGTATATTTCTCGGCCCAAAGGCTTGGGCCTGTGATCGGCCCAACAGTAACCTCCGACCATGAGCTCTCTCCGGTTGATCGGGTTGCTAAGATTGCGACTTGGGCTCGACTCTACACTTCCAAGATCGGGATTCTTGTTCTTCGCTCTTGCCAGGGCTCCTCAATGTAGAGTCCGAAATATCCCTCATCAATACGGGTATAATAAATTTCGGGATTGGCACTTCTCATCCCAAACCCGTCTCGTAATAATTCGGGTATCCGGAAATGGGTACCCAAATTATTGCGGGACGGAATGAGACGGGATTACGGGTCCCATATTATTTTTATTTCTCAATTTTTCATCCCCCTAACAAAATAATATTACAATATTACGTAGTTATATTTCGGCAATTTCCTTTTGCTAAATCGTATAACTTTTAACTAATTATTACATTAAACATATCATCAATTCATCATAACTACTATTTCAAATATATCCAAATACGATCACAAAGTGAAATTCATATAATGAGCAAATGATAAAATACGATCAACATCGAGTCTCAATAAGAAAATCCAATCCAAATACTATCTATAGTTGATACCAAAATAATTTATCCAAGCGCACACTTAAATTATGCAAAAGTTAAAAATTTTGAAAATAACTAAAAGTCTAGAATCATATAATGACCCATAATATTGATTACTAATAACTAATGAAAGATTTAAAAACAAAGTATCGTGTACTTTCTGGTGCACTTTCATGCTCTTGTTATCCCACTGCCTGTGGTGATGGGTCGGCTTGATCGACCTCTTCGGCCATTTCAGCTTCAGTGACCTCATCCAGTTCTAAGTTGTGTTCCTTCTTGTCCAACAAGAAATCATTCTCTAAGAAGTGCGCGTTTCTTGAGACAAACATAGTTTGTCTTGTAGGATCGTAGAACACGTATCCAATCGAGTTATCTGGATACCCCACGAATTTGCACAAAATGGATTTAGTTTCCAATTTATCTCCCACTAGTTTTTTAACGTAATCGGAAGATCCCCATATGCGCATGAATGCGTATGAGGGTGCCTTGCCAAACCATAATTCGTAGGGTGTCTTTTCTACGGATTTAGAAGGTACCATATTCAGTATCTTCATTGCCGTGAGGAGGGCATGTCCCCAAAATGAAATAAAAGAGGAAGGTCAGTGGCACTCATCATGGATCGAACCATGTCCATCAAGGTTTGATTCCTTCTCTCTGTTACTCCATTTAATTGGGGTGTTGTAGTAGGAGTCTACTGCGATAGTATTCCATGCTCTACAAGATAATTTAGAAATTCGTTACTAATAAATTCTCCACCTCGGTTAGAACGAAGAGCCTTTATCGTATGACCAAGTTGATTCTCTACTTCCATCATGTATTTTTTGAATCTGATGAGGGGTAATTCGGATCCCCTGTTTTTCTAGCCTCAACACAGTTCGAATATCGCTGAACCCTGTCGCCAGGGACCAAAAGCCGAACCAAAGCATGAAGATGATTGTCCCGAGCACATTACAGAACCATAGATCGAAGGATACTGTTGGGCCGAGCCCAGGCCCAAGCCCTCCAATTTGGCTATAAATACTCCATGCATTTATTATACTGGACACCACTTCCTAGGCGCACTAACCTTGAGACCGCTGCTCGGGTTTACTGGAGAATATTAGCGTAGGTTTTCTCATACATGTTTCACCCTCTAGCTTGTACGGCATCCAATAATGCTCGAATAGGACCCTTGAATACTTGTATTTGTACTCATTCGATTCGAATACAATTACTTTGGTCTTTGTTTCACTTATTTTTGTTATTATTGTATTACATCCCATCCTTGATCGAACTAACGAAACCACGTAAGATCAATTGGCGCTCACCGAGGGGCTTTATTCGAGTATTAGATCGAAATATGCCTAATACGAGGAGAAAAATGTATGCCAGCAAAAAGCTTGAGGATAATGGTCAAGCCTATGATCGCACAATTCTTTTATTTCTTCAACGAATTTATTTTTAGGAGCGATTAAGAAGTTCAGCAGGTATCATCGAAGGCTTAGAAGATCTATAAATTTGCAGCTTGTTATTGACGATCGGAATTTATTTTTCCGATCTTCGCGTTTATTAACTTCAATGACAAGTTCTTTCGAATCGGTTATTTAGAAGACCGTTTGCGAAATCTCTATATACTATTTATCGACTGTGGTATTTTTCTCAAAGTTGATCGGGATAAGTTGATTGATTAAATATCTGCAACCGATTAGATAAATTCTCGAGCTAATGGATGGAATATTGGCTATCATTTCGACCAATAACGGAATTCGAGTAATAAAATTCAATCAGAAATGAAGCTTTATCATTAAAAATCTTCAAACAAATTACAAAGTAAAGCTTCGAATATAATTCGAGCTCAAGAAATGCAATACAATCACTCCTACTCTATTACAAATTTCATCTTCGTTCCCCAAGGTCGCCCCAGATGCAGAACTCAGCAGTGATTCTTCTTGGCAATCACTAGCCACGTGTCGCACATCCGTCTTCGAACGGGATAAAAGCCGGATTGGAGCTCCTCTCCGGGGCACCAGACCGACCTTAGATCATCATCAGTAAACAATGATTGAAACGCGCGATCATTGTTTACAGGATAATCCGAACCGGAGCAGCAAAGGGTTATCCCAGCAGAGGCGCTCCAAGGGAACTCGAAGGAACTATCTCGTAAGAAAGCCCTCGAGGAAGCTGATGCCTCAGACTTAAAGAACTCCACTCGGAATAACATGCTACCCGATCAGGTACTGCGCCAGAAAACCGGAATACTAACCCGCACCAGATAGGATATGTCTGGCAAAACAGGTTGCCTGCCGGTATTCTAGGCGCAATTTCTTTTGCCTGTCGATATTCTAAGCGAAAAGCTTATACAAAAGGAAACAAGATCGAAAAACAAAGTTCGAACTCTAATCTCAAACTCTTTTATCTGGGAGAAAATACGAATCAAATCTGAAACCCGACCCATGGTGATCGGAGGGAGCATAAGGAAAAAAGCAAGAAGTGCTGTATACGCGAAGGGACCTATTTATAGTGGTGAAGGATTTTTAATTAACGGCCCAGATAAAAGGCTACGAACGGTTTGATGTCCGTAATAAATGGAAGGACCGTTACGTTTCTCGAGAAATAGGGCCCTGTTTGGTAACGAAGGACACGTAAATCAATGGGGAGTATAGAAGAATTACGACATTCTAAATATCGAACAGTCACGACGTATTCATAACATTATATTGAAGGATGGCATGTCGGATTCGTATTCGGTTTATTCAGATGTTTTTACACTCAAGTATTTATTGTTATGCTTTTACACTGCCAACTGAGAAGAAATATAATCGGTTTAGTCAAACAGAATTCTCGACCTGGGAGTTATACAATTATGGAAATTCAGCGGCGATAAAGATTTATGGCATCATTTCCCTTATCAATTTCAGGGCCGCTAAAATATTTATCTATTATCCAATCAGACAACTGGTATTCGATTATTTCTCTATCGATATTAGAAGATCAAGATGGAGTTACGAAAGATAAACTTTATTCTAGTTATATTTGATGTTATCAACAAAACAAAGAGGAAGTGTATTTATATTATCTCGAAAAATACAAGAACTGGAAAATACATATCGATCATGGCACAGGCCTTTACATTACATCAGTACATTATTACAATCCTATGAAATTCTCGGTCCCCCGTCCTATTGTTTACTCGGGGTATTCTAGCTCCGAGCGTGGAATAACCTTTGGACCCACAGGCTTTTAACTTTATTTGCAATCTTCCGAAGACAGAGGGGCGAATGCTCGGCAATATTCTCCGGCATTCTCTTCCCAGCACGTCTTCCTAAATGCATGGTAGCAACAGGTCCATGGGCCTGGCGTATTGGCTTTCAAGATGGAAATCGCATTTGCCTGTCGATATTCTAAGCGTGGTTGCTGTAATTTTCTTCCGCTCGAAGATCGTTCCGCTTAAAAATTGTTCGAAGTCCGAACTCGAACAGTTGAATTAATCGAATAATCATCTTGACCACCATGATCAAATAAGTAAATTCTCGATGCAACGAATGAGATAATTCCAACAATATGCCGGCCTTTTATAGCCGAAAATAGAAAAGAATCCAATGGCATATAATTTGGAAAGTGAGCGGACAAGATTTGTCGACCGATGCGATTCCCGGTAAAACAGGAACCGTTTTAAAAAAAAAAAAATCAAACTTATCAAAATTGGGGACCTACAGACAAAGAATTTTCTCGACAAAGGCATAAGTATTATTTAAAATTTAGGGTTATTCACTACTGGTTATTTCTCCATAATCTATCCTTTCACATGGTTGCAGAAGACTATTTTCTCATCAATATTTATTTCGATCAGAGCTATATATCCCATGGAAACTAGTCTCGTCAATATTCATATTCGTTTATCTCTCCCTGATATTATCGATCTCTGTTGTCCTATCAGTACTTATCTCAGTCTATTATTATGTAAGGGTGAAAGCCTCTGCTATGACCCTAGGGCTAAAAATGCTCTAAAAACGACTAAGGGTGAAAGCCTCTGCTATGCCCCTTAGATCGAAATTATTGAATGGGTGAAAGCCTCTGCTATGACCACTACTGGTTATTTCTCCATAATCCATCCTTTCACATGGTTGCAGAAGACTATTTTCTCATCAATATTTATTTCGATCAGAGCTATATATCCCATGGAAACTAGTCTCGTCAATATTCATATTCGTTTATCTCTCCCTGATATTATCGATCTCTGTTGTCCTATCAGTACTTATCTCAGTCTATTATTATGTAAGGGTGAAAGCCTCTGCTATGACCCTAGGGCTAAAAATGCTCTAAAAACGACTAAGGGTGAAAGCCTCTGCTATGCCCCTTAGATCGAAATTATTGAATGGGTGAAAGCCTCTGCTATGACCCTAGGGCTAAAAATGCTCTAAAAACGACTAAGGGTGAAAGCCTCTGCTATGCCCCTTAGATCGAAATTATTGAATGGGTGAAAGCCTCTGCTATGACCCTAGGGCTAAAAATGCTCTAAAAACGACTAAGGGTGAGAGCCTCTGCTATGCCCCTTAGATCGAAATTATTGAATGGGTGAAAGCCTCTGCTATGACCCTAGGGCTAAAAATGCTCTAAAAACGACTGAGGGTGAAAGCCTCTGCTATGCCCCTTAGATCGTAATTATTGAAAGGGTGAAAGCCTCTGCTACGACCCGAGGACTAAAAATGTTCTGAAAAGACTAAGGGTGAAAGCCGTTGCTACGCCCCTTAGATCGAAATTATTTTCCTCGATCAATCTAGATCAACCAGCATTTCTATTTTTTTTTTTATCTCTCCATAATTATTCATTCGTCTAAGGCTAACAGCCATCATCGTGACGCTTATATCAAAATTATTATTCAAGATCAATCAAAACCTTTTTTCGATTATTACTTCACGATTATTTGTCCGACTAGGGAATTTGGCCCCTCGGATTAAATTTGTTACTCAAGGATCATTTCGGGATTCTTCTATTCGATCTCTTAATTATTATGTATTTGACGGAGGTACAAAGGTCTCCTACAGGTTATATTCAAAATCGAGGAATGTTGGTTGTCATCCATCGTCTGAATATTTGTCAAAGTTTTTAAAGAATAGCGCTTATTCGTATTCTTGAGACAGAGAAATTGATGCTCGATAACAGTATACAAAAGCAATTCTATAAGATAACAAGTAAGGATGATAAGAGAAATAAATATCTCATTCATGGCGTTACAAACAGTTACAAAAGAATTCGAAATTACAATGATAAGAAAAGTCAAGCAAGACTTTACATTTAGTGTAATCCTACTACAAATTAACCCTACGCTAGGAATTTTTCATGATCGAAGGAGGAAAGCGAGGCTGGGGTAACACTGCCACCTTTCATCCTTCACTTCCTCGACTATCACTCCACACCGGACCAGGTCGGGAAAGAAGCAAGCAACCCCTAGGGAAATAACTCCACGCGATCTCGAAGGCAGCTTTCTTCAAGAAATATCTTGAAGAAGTAGAGATCGAGTGCAGGAAAACTCCTCCAGCAGTCGACCCACTATCCGACCGGGTGGATTGACAGGATACAGGAGATCGAACCTGCCTCAAAGACTTGAAATCAAAGAGAGCTGGTCGCCTGCCGATACCCCAGTCGCAATTATTTTCGCCTGTCGATACCCTAGTCGAAATAAGTAGCCATCAGGAGATAGCGAAATTTATAAATAGTTCGGAGGAGAACCTCGAACAGTTCAATCGGGGATAGCAAACGAAACATGGTGGCTAGAAAGAGTAAAATCTCAATCATAGAGCCGATCATAAATGTTACTGAAATGTAAAGTTTGAAGGTAACTACGGAACTATATATAGTGAAAGGAAAAGGCAATTAACGACTCAGATTTGATGGTACTAACGGCTGAGATATAAGCAGTAAATGCGCCGACCGTTACGATTCCCGAAAATACAGAAACTGTTTCGGGAAAAAAAGTGAAGAAAATGTCAAATTTGTTCCACTCGAGTTCATCTATTCCGAATTCAGCGTAGTCTCAGTTCCAATCATCGAAGAAAAATCATAAAGAAATCTAAATACAGCATGTAAAGGAAGCGTTGTCAGTAAATTGGCCCAAGGGTAAATAAAGCAATTTTCCGAGCTTGACATATTAAGCAATTACAAGATACAAAGATATCAACTCCCATTGCATACAAATCTGTTTACCCGAATGAGAGAAGAACTTCATAACTGACTGATCCTATGAAATTTTCGGCGGACGATAATGTCCTTACTCGACCAGGAAACACCTGCCAAAGCCAACAAGTCCTCGACTATGGTTAAAATTCTTAGAAAAGGTGGAGACTAATATATCTTTTTCCCAGGAGACACGCGGACATTTTATGAAGGACGTCAATCTCCGAAGTACTACCCGAAGCGCTTTCAAGAGAAAGCCTAGCAAATGGCGTCATACCCTCGAAAAACTTGACGCCAGAGCCTCCCTAAACAACAAAAAGGAAGGTTTAAACCCCTTCGCAATCATCAAAACAGAAAAACAAACCACAAAAGCAACGGAATTTGGAACCAACTGTGTCAAGCACACACTGAAAGTTTTCAAAACTTCGAGAAAAAGGGGAGACAAAGGAAGACGCAATCCACTATTGAAGTGAGCCGTATAAAAGGCTCGACATCCCTCCGGGGGAGATGTGACTCTATCAGTAGACGAAGGAAGAATTATCTCAGAACCTTCCGGAAAATATTTGGCATAATTATTCACAACATCCGGGAATGTTTCCGCTGTATATGCGCAAGCTACGTCCTCAATCGGTTCAGAAATCTGAGGAACAGTACCTTTGCCCTTTTTGGCTCGGGCCGCCACGTCTGCATCAGAAAGGATTCGTACTTTGAAAGTATCTTCTACGGGGACAACGAAGTCAGATACTGTAGTTTGCTCGCTCAAAGGATTAGAATGCAACTCCTCATCGTTATCAGGAGCGACGATCTCTCTAGAAGAAGAAGAAGATTTTCTTACAAAAGCCATATGTTCTGGTTTCCCAAAGACGAAGATCGACAAAAGAGAAAATTTTATGAGATGAACGACCAGGAAGGAAAATGAGTACAGGTTATAAAGAAGTATAAAAGAGAAATGGCGAACTCGAAAGTCACCTATTTATAACAAAATGAGAAAAGACGTTTCAAACTTATTGCAGCTACTCATATTCCCGCCAAAAACGGAAGGATACGAAGAGCCTCCTGAATAGACGCGTGGCGATCCGTAATTCGACAGAGAAAACGACTATCTATGATATGTAGCACTCTTTTCCTTATTTAAGATTTTTTCCCACAGGGTTTTTTCTTAAGTAAGGTTTTTAATGAGGCTCCATTCATAGAAAAGAAACAGTCGTAGAGATTTATCTACTTCTACGAGCTTCTATTATCTATACGCTCGAAGAAGTGAGGGAGTACTGATGGGGGCTATTTCGCACCCTACTTACTACTCGAATCGAACGAAGAAGATAAGATCGATTCGGCCAATCCTAACAGATCGGGATCATCTTGCAGACCCGGCCAAGTGCAGCTCGCTCCGATATAAGATTATATTCCGGACTCAAAAAGGATATTTGGGCCGAGTCCTATTAGGACTATGTTTCCTTGTAACACTAGGTTTAGCTTTATATAAATACCTAGTAGTTCATTGTATTAAAAGACAACGAAATTGCTGAACTCTAAGAATACAGGATTCAACACTGCTTACAACAGCACAACTCAATAATATTCAATATTATTACTGAGCTTTTTACCTTCATATCGGTGTGTTCCTTAGCTTTGTTTGTGGTTTTACTTCTTGTTCTTGAATATTGCTTTTCTTTGTAACCGATCCATCCGGAATAAAGTAACAGAGCCCTAAATAATATATATAAGTATCGAAAACCCCCGATATCTCAAATTCACTGATAATTGAATAACCTAAAGAAATCCGGTTAAATCAGTTGGCGCCCACCGAGGGGCTACGTTAATTATTCGATCGACACATGGCTCGCCCGAGGAAAAGCGCTCGCATTGGAGCGAGAAGTAATACAACCACCGGCCACAACACATCCGAAGATCCACAAGACAACAACGATAACAACATTCCCGACACCAATGAAAATCTCCCAGATACCCGTTCCCGTCAGCAGGAACACCAAGGAGGTCTTACCGGTGCAATACAAGAAGAACCGGAAGTCCCCGAAATACCTGTTCCTCTCCCAGGCGCCCTGGAAAAACTGAGACAAATAGCAATGCTCTTCAAATCACTCTCTCCAGAAGAATTGCTAGTTTTAGACCAAATTCCTCGAAACGCTGCGGCTCCCAGGACAACTCCTGCACCAGGAATGCCAGGGCCAAACAAACAAACCTCTCAACAAGCGGACAGCCCAGCAAGTGAGCGACGCTCGTTACGCAGCCCACAGCAGGACAATTCTAAACCCTCCGATAACCGTCCCCGAAGAAAACCAGGTCGAAGAAGGCCACAGGCGGATCGCAGCGGATCGAAGGAACGAACAATAATCCCTATCGAGGATGATATAGATGATGCTATCCCAGATCGACCACGAGCGACTCGATTCTCTGAAAGAGAAATCGAGAGAATAGTACAAGAACGACTGGAGCAACGCCTACGATCTGTTCAAAACCCGTGGACCCGAACCGCGGAACTCCAGGAGAGCCTTGCAGCATGTTCTCCCTTCTGCAGAGAAATAAAAGAAGCGCAATCCATTGGACAGGTCCCGGGTAGACTACCCCGATATGACGGAACCACCGACCCGGATGATTATATTTTTAGCTTCACTAACATAATGAATTTATATGCCCACTCTGCCGAATTCACCGCCAAGTTAATGGTGACCACATTCGAGGGCCTAGCGTTGGATTGGTTCGCAAAACAACCTGCCAACTCCATATTCAGTTTCCGGGAATTATGCAATAAATTGACGCAGCAGTTTGCCAGTCAGAAGAGGCAAAAACTCCCGATGAGCTACCTAGGAACCATACATCAACAAGAAGGAGAATCCTTAAGAAACTGGTTGGCCAGATTCAACGTAGAATTACTCAAAATCGATTCTCCAAATATTGATTACATAATTTCTATCCTCTTCGATCTCACTAAAAACAGGCAGTTCGGAAATGCCCTCAGTCGAAAACAACCAAGGACGTTCGCCGATATCATGAGCTTGGCGTCTAAGTATATGACCCAAGAAGAGATGAATTCCTTTAAGGATAAAAACAAAAATAAATTCACAGCTTCAGGCTCCAAGCGGCATGATAAGATTCCTGTTCAAAGACCCTTAGACTATGAGCGATCTTCCAGGAGAGGTAACGTTATCCAGCGACTGGAATACAGCAAAGCCGATCAAGAAAGACAACCTAATTACTACCAAAGACCAAGAAACCCTGAGCAACCAATCAGAAGCAGGCTGAATCAAGTAGAACACCCAAGGTTAAATGCTCCAATGGAAGAAATATTGGAAGTCCTAGAAAGAAATAACTGGATTCCCGAGGCAAGGAAAATCGCTCAGCCCAGACCGGGGTCTAGAAACTATGATCAATACTGTAAGTACCACAGGGCACATGGGCATCTAACGGAAAATTGTTTTCACCTTAAGAGAGAAGTCGAAAAACTGATCGAGCAGGGAAAACTAGACGAATACATAGACCAAGATAATCGCAAAAGGGAAAGAAGTAGAAGCCCTCAGAACGGTAATCGAAGGAGAAGTTCTCGACGAAGGTCGCTTGAACGTCGACCTACTCAGGAGTTAAATCAGGACCAGATCAATGGGACTATCCATACAATATCCGGGGGGCCCGCGGGTGGAGATAGTCGTAATGCACGACGAAGAACCGCCCGATCCATAATTCGAAATTCTAAATATCCAAAAGAAATATGGACTCTCGAAAACAGGCCGACAAATCACCAGCCGATCAGCTTCAACGAAGGCGAAGTACCTAAAAACATCATTTGGGACACAAAAGAGGATAACCCCGATTTTCCTATGGTAGTATCATTAGAGATAGCGAATTATAATGTAAAAAGAATCCTAATCGATAACGGAAGCTCAGCAAATATCATCTCCCGAGAGGTTTTAGCCCAAATGAACTTGGGACAAATAAACCTACAAAAAGTAGCTACACCATTAGTAGGCTTTGGAGGGTCCGAGATTATCCCCAGCGGAACAATATCTTTAAGTGTGTCACTTGGAAAGAAACCACTTAGGACAGTGAAGTTAGTAAAATTCCTGGTAGTGGAAACACCCTTCGCTTATAACGCTATACTAGGGCGACCAGCCCTTAACCTTTTCTGAGCCGTAGTCTCTACCTATCATCAGAAGATAAAGTTTCCGACCGATATGGGCATCGGAGAAATAACGAACGACCACTGTATGGCGTGGAACTGCTACAGCACATCGTTAACTTTGAAAGAACACCCTAAGTCAATTACTCCGAGCAAGAGAAAGATCGAAGACGATCTCATTAGAAATGAGGTTGAAATTCCTATTACTGATCGGTTAGATAAAAAGGGGAAAGAACCGCTAGACTTATCCTTGAAACCCCCAGAACATAAAGATATAATTCTAGTAAAAGGCGACTCGTCCAAAACGACAAGAATAGGTACAGAATTGAGCAAAGAAGGAGAAATAATGTTAATCGAATTCCTAAGAAAGAATGTCGACGTCTTCGCCTGGAGCGCGAATGAAATTGAAGGAATTGATCCTCGGATAATCAAGCATACCCTAAAAATCGACCCTTCGGCGAAACCCGCCAGACAGAAGAAAAGAAATCATGGACCAGTAAAAGATAGAATTATCAAAGCCAAAGTAGAGAGATTGCTCGAAGCAAAACAAATCCGAGAAATACATTTCTCGGAATGGCTATGTAATGTTGTACTAGTAGCAAAAGGGGATAAAAAGGACAACAAATGGAGAATGTGTAATGATTTCACCGACCTTAACAAGTTATGTCCACGCGACCCATACCCTCTCCCAAGGATTGACTTATTGGTCGACTCGACTGCTGGCTTCGCGATATTCAGCATGATGGACGCCTTCCAAGGATTTTACCAAATATACATGGACGAGCGGGATCAAGAGAAGACCGCGTTCATAACCGAACAGGGAGTATACTGTTTTATTGTAATGCCATTCGGATTGAGGAATGCCGGCGCTACCTACCAAAGGTTAGTAAACTTAATGTTCAAGGAATTAATCGGAGAAATAATGGAAGTCTATGTAGACGACATGTTAGTCAAAAGTATGAATGAAGCAGATCACATAAAACATCTAGATCGATGTTTCCAAATCTTAAGAAAATACCGTATGAAGTTGAACCCTGCAAAATGCACCTTCGGTGTTAAGTCAGGAAAATTTTTAGGATACTTGGTACACCAGCGAGGTATAGAGGCCAACCCAGAAAAAATTCGAGCCATAACTGAAATGAAACCTCCCAAGACCATCTCTCAAGTACAAAGCTTAGTTGGGAAAATCGTAGCATTGAACAGATTCATATCAAAATCTGCGGACAGAAGCTTGCCCTTTTTCCAAACACTTCGAAAAGCGAAAAAATTCGCTTGGACCGAAGAATGTGAACGAGCCTTCGAACAACTCAAAGAATATTTGACAACGCCTCCGATGTTAGCTAAACCGACGGAAGGGGAACCGTTGTACATCTACATCTCCATCTCTGATACGGCCATTAGTTCAGTACTAATTAAGATAGAGGGCTCCGAGCATAAGCCCGTGTAAAACCCCGAATTTCTTTCCTATAAATTTAATTTACATGAAATTGACAATTTTAACTATGTGGATTTAATAATTGAAATTAAAATTCATATATATGTTGTTAAAAGAAAATTCAACAAGTGAGCTTTTTTTTTAATTTGAAGTGATTTAAATTAATATTCACTTGAACTATTATTGTTGTGCAAATTATGAATTATAAATACTTATTCTTGTGTTATTTTGAGGATTTAAATGCAAGAATAAAATAAAAAGAGGAATTGATGTATTGTTCCAAAACTTTGAGAACTAAAATGTACTACCCACTACCTGAGGGTGTTAAATGCAATATGTAAATTAAATATTAAAAAGAATCAGTCAATTCCTCTCATTTCATGTCATCTCCTCCATTTACACACACTAAAACGTGTGTTTTCACACACAAAATTCCCCTTCCTTATTTTGTTTATAACTTTCTCATTTCTTAACCAAATCGAGCAAATAAGTAGTCCAAATTCATCTACTCGACGAGAGGAACACAATGGTGGTGGTAATTGAAGGAATAGAAGCTGTTTTACAGCGGAAATTCGAGGTTGAAGGTGCGGTTTTAAGTGGGTTTTCTTGCATGTCCCTTTTCCGGTCATTTCTTCAACAATCGAGCTTCACCACGGTGTTCTAGGCTTAGAGGAGAGTGGAATGGTGGGTTCGGCTCATTTTCCGGCGTCGGTCAACCGCCGGTCAACGGTGGTCAACGCCGGTCAACGACGCCTGCTCCGGTCAGCGACTTCGTCTCGGAATGGGTATTCCATTTTCGGTCTTCATTTCTCGATTTGAGTTCGTTAGATAGTTCGTTGAGCCTAAATGTTATTGTGCATTATTGTGGTTAATTTTAGGCTTTAGAGTTTAATTTGAGTTCGTACTATGTTATGCATGTATCTCGATTTTAGCTATAAGGATGGTGTAGTTTTGCTTGGTTTAAATAAATGTTTATTATATATTTGGATCTTGATTTATTTTTGTAAGAAAGTTATTGTTTATAATTATAGAAATTCTAGGGGGTATTTTTGAAAAATTTAAAAAGTTCAAGGACTATGGTTGCAAAAATTTTGAGAGTATAATGGACTGAAAATATCTATTTCGTTTGATAATTGGTTAGGTTTACTTGAAAAGTATTTGTTTTAAAGTTTGTTTCGATATTTTGTAAAAATTGGAGTTTTTAAAATATTTGGGGTTATTTTTGTAAATCTGAAAATAAGGGGGTAAATGTGCTGTTTGGTCGCTGTTTTTACATGGTTACTTTTATAAACTTTTGATAAATTGATTTGAAGTAGTGTTTTGATAACTTGTGTTTTAAAATTGAAAATTTGAAAAATTTCCTATGAAAATTTATAATGAAAGAACTTTTGTTTCTCATTGTTAGTTTGTGAAAAGTTATTAAAACTTATTGTTAAATCTCAGTTTTATATTGAAATTATGATTGATTATTTTTAGATATTGCTTAAATGCATGGATCTTGAATTAATTTTCAAGAAAATTAGTTTTATTAAGTTTTCAAAACTATGAGGGTGTTTTTGAAAAGTTTTAAACTTGTGGGAAATTTAAAGATTTGAATTTTGAAGTAACAAGATACTTAATTATTTGATTTTCGATATGAGTATAGTTAAAAATCTTTTGATTTAAAGTTTATTGCAAATTTTTGCAAAAATGGATATTTTTAAAAGTTTAGGGGCTGTTTTGTAAATCTGAAAAATGAAGGTGAAATATTCGCTGTTTTGGCACTGCTTTATGAAATTAGTATTTTGAGTTTTGAAAATAATATCTCTTAATTGAAGTTGATGTCATAAGTTTTATGCACTTTTGTGTGATGTGTTAGTTTAGGAAATCGTTGTGTAGGATTTTCATTAGTTACGTTTTAGTAAGGTTGTTAGATACATTCTTAGTCGTATACATATTTGCTCAGGTTTCGGATACACTTCATTGAGGAATTTTGGTCGCCGTAATAAGCTCTTCAGGTGAGTGCTATGTGTTACTTGTGTGTAAGTCTAAATGTGCTAGTAGGTCGAGTCATAACTGTAACTTAGTTACTAAACAAACAAGCATGTGATGTATGATAACATAACGAACTCAGCTGCTAGGACAAGTTACACGTTGAACTATTGTTTATGTCTATGTGCTTATGAGTCATTGATATTGTATGTTGGATCGTTATTGAGTTGTTTACCGATTTCCTGCTACTGAACTGTTACTGTTACTGTTACTGTTACTGTACTGTACTGTTTACTGTTACTGTGTGGGCCCCTATTTTGGTGTGCGGAATCGTGGTTAACCCGGAAGGTAAGGGCCGGAGGGTTACCTCGATCCACCGTAGACCCGCTTCACGAACCAAGTGTGGAGGTTACACTTGGGGAGTGAATGTCAAACTCCTGGCATTTGACGTCAATGCGCACTGAAATGTAAGGTCGCACCTTACTGGAGTGTTCGGTGGTGGTTTTCCTGACTGTGGATTGGAGGGTAAGAGGAGGACGGCATCAACAAATGTTGGTTACTTGTTTAACGTGCTTAAATTGTTATAGCATATGTTCAATATTGTACTGTTGTATATGCTCATATATATTATGTTGCATCAACGCACATGTGCACTGTAGCCTCACTAAGTTGGACGATCAACTTATGCATTCCATTTTTCAATCTTTTCAGCTACAGGTGTTTGGGGTAAATGATAGTTCATGTTGCGGTTAGGTCATCACGGTTGCGATCCCACCCTAGTTCCAGAGAGTAGTTGAACTTTTGTTTAAATTCTTATTTGATTTTAAGATTTTCGTTTGAACTCATGTTTTAAATCTCCTATAACGTTTAAGTTCATTTTTATTATATCTTGTTAAATATCTTGGTATTTTAGTTAATTTTGTAAAATGTGAATAACTATCGCAAATGATTTTTAAATTTTATCAAATACTAATCTTAATCTTCTTGTATTTCTATTGGATCCCACCAGTTGTTTCACCATGTTATGTCATCCGCTCAATTTGTTTTAATTACTTTCGCTTTAAACTTAGTAATCGAAATTTTTTTATTTCGTTTTAAACCGCTTCCGCTTAAAATCTTTAATTCTCGGTTTTAATTTATCGTTTCTTTTAAAAGAGTACGATATTTTACCTCCTTTTTAAAATAATAATAATTTTTCGACCGTCATTCGATGGACCCGCGGAGTCGGGCCGTTAGTGAGCATTTTTTTTAATTTGAAGTGATTTAAATTAATATTCACTTGAGCTATTATTGTTGTGCAAATTATGAATTATAAATACTCACTCTTGTGTTATTTTGAGGATTTAAATGCAAAAAGGAAAAAATAAAAAGGGGGACTTCTTGATTGTCCCAAGACTTTGTGGACTAAAAAGGAAAAATTCGAAATTTGAGAGTGTGAATTGCAAAACACACATTAAAGACTTGAAAATTCAACCCCACTCTCTCATTCTTCATCTTCCCCACCAAACACACACACTAAAGTGTGTTTTCGCACACACAAAACCCCTTTCTTTAATTTACTTATAACTTTCTCATTTCTTAACCAAATCGAGCAAATAAGTAGTCCAAATTCATCTACTCGACGAGAGGAACACAATGGTGGTGGTTATTGAAGGAATAGAATCTGTTTTCCGGCGGAAATTCGAGGTTGAAGGTGCGGTTTTAAATGGGTCTCCTTGCATGTCCCTTTTCCGGTCATTTCTTCAACAATCGAGCTTCACCACGGTGTTCTAGGCTTAGAGGAGAGTGGAATGGTGGGTTCGGCTCATTTTCCGGTGTCGGTCAACGGCCGGTCAACGGTGGTCAACGGTCGGTCAACGCCGGTCAACGGTGCCTGCTCCGGTCAGCGACTTCGTCTCGGAATGGGTATTCCATTTTCGGTCTTCATTTCTCGATTTGAGTTCGTTAGGTAGTTCTTTGAGCTTAAATGTTATTGTGTGTTTATTTGGTTAATTTTTGGCTTTAAAAGTTAATTTGAGCATGAATTTGAGTTCATACTATGTTATGCATGTATCTCGATTAACTCGATTTTTGCTATAAGGATGGTGTAGTTTTGATTGGTTTTAATAAATGTTTATTAGATGTTTGGATATTGGTTTATATTTGTAAGAAAGTTATTGTTCATAATTTTTGAAACTTTAGGGGGTAATTTTGAAAGATTTTAAAGGTTGGAGGTTTAGGGATGCAAAAATTTTGGGAGTATAATGGACTGAGAATCTCTATTTTTGTTCAATATTTGATATGAGTTTACTTAAAAATTATTTGTTTTAAAGTTGCTCCAAGTTTGTTTGCAAAAAGGGAGTTTTTGAAACTTTTGGGGTTAGTTTTGCAAATCTGAAAATAAGGGGTGAAATGCGCTGTTTTGTCGCTGTTTTTGCATGGTTCTTTTATAAATTCTTGATTAATTGATTTGAAGTAGTGGTTTATTCATTTTAGTTTTAAGATTGAAAATTTGTAAAAATTTTCGAAGAAACTTATAATTAAAGAACTTTTTTTTCTCATTGTAGTTTGTAAAAAGTTATTAAACCTTATTGTTAAAGCTCAATTAGAACGGTTTTGTTCTAGTTTATCTCTTTCGTGGCTATGTTTACCTCGGTTCATGAACGAACCATAGAACCTTTAGATCGGACGTAAATGTCCAAGTTTTGATCGTGGCTTCGATATTGAACAACCACGATTCAATTGTTTGCTCGACTAAAACATTGCTTTAGTCACTCTAGAATCCTTGTGGTGTGATTAGATTCTAAGATCGTTACATAAACGTGTACAGGAGCCGAAGACGCTACTTTTCCGCAATTTCTCGAGAATCGTAAGCTACACAGGTGAGTGCTATGTGTTACTTGTGTGTAAGTCTAAATGTGCTAGTAGGTCGAGTCATAATTGTAACTTAGTTACTAAACGAACAAGCATGTGATGTATGATAACATGAAGAACTCGGCTGTTGGGACAAGTTACACGTTGAAGCATTGTTTATGTCTATGTGCTTATGAGTCATTAATATTGCATGTTGAACTGTTATTGAGTTGTTTACCGATTTCCTGTTACTGAACTGTTACTGTTACTGTTACTGTACTGTACTGTATTGTTTACTGTTACTGTGTGGGCCCCTATTTTGGTGTGCGGAATCGTGGTTAACCCGGAAGGTAAGGGCCGGAGGGTTACCTCGATCCACCGTAGACCCGCTTCACGAACCAAGTGTGGAGGTTACACTTGGGGAGTGAATGTCAAACTCCTGGCATTTGACGTCAATGCGCACTGTTATGTAAGGTCGCACCTTACTTGGAGTGTTCGGTGGTGGTTTTCCTGATTGTGGATTGGAGGGTAAGAGGAGGATGGCATCAACAAATGTTGGTTACTTGTTTAACGTGCTTAAATTGTTATAGCATATTTTCATTACTGTACTGTTGTATATGCTCATGTAAATTATGTTGCATCAACGCACATGTGCACTACAGCCTCACTAAGTTGGACGATCAACTTATGCATTCCGTGTTTCAATCTTTTCAGCTACAAGTATTTGGGGTAAAGGATAGTTCATGTTGCGGTTAGGTTATCACGGTTGCGGTCCCACCCTAGTTCCTGAGAGTAATTAAATTTTTGTTTAAATTCTCATTTGATTTTAAGATTTTCGTTTGAACTCATGTTTTAAATCTTCTATAATGTCTAAGTTCATTTTTATTATATCTTGCAACAATATCTTGGTATTTTAGCTAATTTTGTAAAATGGGAATATCTATCGAAAATAATTATTTAAATTTTACAAAATGTTAATCTTAATTTTCTTGTATTTCAATTAGGACCCACAAGTTGTTTCACCTTGTTATGTCATCCGTTAAGATTTGTTTAATTACTTTCGCTTTAAACTTAGTAATCGAAATTGTTTTTATTTCGTTTTAAACCGCTTCCGCTTAAAACCTTTAATTCTCGGTTCTAAATTATCGTTTCTTTTAAAATATTTCGATATTTTAACTCTTTTTTAAAATAATAATACTTTTTGACCGTTATCCGACGGACCCGCGGAGTCGGGCCGTTACAGATGGTATCAGAGCTTCGGCTCATGGCCAGGATATGGTCCTCGGAATTCGTACTGTGGTGCTAGTAAGGTTGGACTAACCGGCAAGATTTCAGGGTGTCTACCCACATTGGGTAGTTCACCTTTAGGACAAAACCGCAACCAAAACTTAGGTATTGTGTGTGGCCTCGGGGGAAGGGGATATGTTTGATTGTTAATGTGGTTTCTTGATTTGTTATTTTATTGTTGGTGTACATAATATACTTGACGTTACTTTGACTGAACTATTTGAATTATTGTCGGAATATGATTGTATAAGTATGATCCATAATGTTTCATAATATACACACATTGAGTTACTTGAATCAAGTAACTTTTCTCGAAGCGATGTTAAATGACTAATATAGCCATAAACATTTTCGAAGTCCATCATCATGTGAGTTTACTTTATTCAAAACTCATAATGTTGACTTCAGACATTTCTTCTTCAAATTGATCTCTCACCTTTAGTAAGCTTGCGCGAAAGTCTTAAGGTCAACTCAATTCGAATAACTCACTTTGTGGAATAAGGCTGCAATCAAAATTATATGCGTAAGTTTGATCTCAATAAAGGTTTGAATTCTTGGTATCACTGTTTCGTTACCAAATGACTAGAATGACCTCAAATATTTAACCCTCATTATCGTTTGACTACGATTAATTCGGAGAAAGCTCTTTCTTTCTCTATCTTACTCTCGTATTTAGATCATGGAATCAAGTTTCTTTTCTTGTGACACTTGTAAATTAACTAAAGTAGTCATGAATGCTCTTAAGATTCCTTTAATTGTGCTTCAAAACTCGTTCTCCTAATTTCAAACATTACTCTTTCGTAACGAGCCATCGAATCTGAATATATTTTGGATTCTCCTTGGGCTCCGTTCTTTGGTTTTAACTCATTCCCGAATTCATCGTATTTTTGAGTTTTGTGTATGGGTTATTCTTGATAGTATAAAATCGATACACGTTTCTTTGAATCTTGGTGATTTACTATAAATTTCATTCCTCCTATACAATTCTTAAAAAAAAAAAATCATAGATCATTTGAACCTTCAGATCGATTTACTTATGTCCATGCATCGCTATGATTCATCTCGCTAGTTCGTGCTCCATGGAAACTCTTTCTTAGTCATTGTTAGTTTGATTGATAATGACTACTTTGTACCTAGTACTTCAGGTGTGTCTCATTCTTCAATTATCCATGGTTCGACTTTTCCTCGAGGTTGAAATATACTCTCATCTGAACTTATATTTGTAAATACTTCCTAAATACGATGTATTAATTATTTGATCCCGATTACTATGAACTGCCACTCTTGATTCTGGCATACTCTTTGTATGTTGATCAAAATATGTGACCCCTATTTGTTATATATGCGTTTAGACGATGTATTATATAAGTTCTTGGAAAACGTAATTAATGGAGTGTGGCGACAACCAAATAGTCTTTAACATCAAGACTTGCTATCGAGGATTCAGATAGAATGAAAGACAAGGGTCTAAAAGAAACAAAGGGGTCTATCAAGACGATCGAAATTGAATCTATCGGCATGTTGACATTTCGAGAAAGGATGTTTCCACAAAAGTTAAGTGTATCGATGAACAAGTCATTTGAAGAAGTCTACTCATCACATTGTAGTGTTTTACCTGAAGAAATCGAGTGTAACAAATATCATTGGTTGAAGAGAAGCGTTGCAACTATCTTCGTCATCTAGTAAACCAGCTATCGACTAAGGAAATAAGCCGAAGATACCTTCTTTATTACACAAGAACTTCAAAGATCCGCAATCACTCAAAAGTGAATTAAATCCTAACTCTATAATATTTCGATAACATGAGAGAATTCGTCTCTTAACATCTTCTACTCATTTTTATTAGACGAATATCTCTAATTGACCTCTAGAATTGTTCATTGTTTATTTTTCCATATGCGTTAATGCTTTTTCCTTCGCTTCCATATGCGATAGTCAGTTTCTTTCTCTCAATTTTAATTCTGAATTGACCAAAACTTCTTTGAACTTGCTTACCTTGATCTCATATTTTTAAATATTGTTTCCCACAATTTCTTGAATTTAACAGTTTCTTGAACTGATTGTCATTCTAATTAAAACCCATCCCTTCAAAGTTTATTGGCACCTTTAATTCAATTTCTTGTTGTCCGATCAAAGCTTCCAATTTGATATTTGACTTGTATATTTGTTCGGAGTTTGTACTCCCTTTTTCTTTCACGAGCTACTTCTTCATAGTGAACTCGTGAATCATATGCTTACCTTAATTTGATTCAGTGGTTAGTAATATTTCATTATCCTTATTCCCTGAACCTAATTATTGAATTGCGAAAGGTTCAGAAAAAGTCTCTTCCATTTCATATTATTCCTGCTTGTTATTCTAGAAGGAATGTACAATCAACTTCATACTTGTATCATGTTCCTTCTAAAGTTGTTTCATCCTATTTTTGTCATTAATCTTGAAAATGGGCATTTTCATTTTCCTTGCCTTGTTCTTGAACCTTATTCGCTTTGTCTCTAGTATCATCATTACACTCATTACTTCTTTAAATGAACCTTTGAATGATTCGTTTTATTCTCGCTTGATATTTAGACATCCAAAGACACTTTAGCGCTCTGGTTGTTAATACCAAAACTTTTGATTCGATTTTGACATCCCCGATTCGACCTTCTTGTTATTAAGACTTCTGATGTGATAGTCTTATAATACCCCTAGTGATACTTGTTATTTGATTACATTTGTTTAAATTGAGTTTTTCTTTGAATGTCATAACTTATGTTTCCCATTCATTTTCATAATCCTTTTTAAGACTTCTATTCGACTGTGTCCTGTCACATTCATTGAAAATCCTTAATCGACCACTTTCTGGTTATATTGTTTGAACAATCCTTGACTCGATCGACCTTTCAGGTCCTCATTACTTTATTCCGAAGTTATTTTTTTCTCATTCTATAAACTCAATTGCTTCATTTTTCATGGGGCAAAATTTTTGGTTCAACTGTTCTTTATGATCCTTATAGAAATTTATCGTTTCGGTGTTGCTTGATACTTTATTGAACCTCTTTGCTAATATATGGTCATTTCTAAATCGTCTCTTTGATTCCATATCATTCATACTTGTTAACTTCATTGACCATGCAACATTTTCACTCAGTCATCGACTTTTTTTTTGAACTCCACACTGTTATCTTGTTATTTCTAAACATGTTCTTTTATCATGGTTAGTTTCTCGAATATGATGTTCTCCTTTTTCTTGGATCTCGTTCTTGAACTCTATTCGCTTTATACGTTGTACTTTTGCTACATGCATTACTACGTAAAACGAATCTTTGAGTAGAGAATTTTATCTTAACTCAATTTTTTAAATAATCAAAGCCATTTCAAAGCTTTGATTTCTATTGACAGAACTCTTGGTTCAATTTCTATTATCCTTATTGATGTGTCACATTCATTTTTCTTGTTACTCCGACCTCTTTACTTGATTATCACTGTTACTGTTATTCTGTTCTGTTTGCAATCTTCATCTATCTTCTTTTCGTTACCATTATTCAGTTTGACCTTATTATCTACATCAATTGACTCGGTCATCTTTTACAATCTTTATCAAGGCACTTCATTGTACTGTCATTTCTGATTCCTGCTGAGAATATCAATTCAGATGTCTTCCACTATCTTTTGAATTTCATTTCCAAAAATCGAATTTTTGTGTTAGAACGCGAAAGTTTTCCTTTTTGGGAGAATCTACCTACGGGCATGTGAGTTTGATTATTCGTCGAACTTTGATTTATCGCGTAAAATTCCACGTATGAAGTTCCAGAAGAATTTTTCTCATGCTCGCGACTACATATCATCAGGCTCCAGAAACATCTAGAGTTAGAGAAAAGATTTGTTCGCATACTCGTCTAAATCAAGAAACCAGTGAACTCCACCGTTAAAAGCCTCACGATGTGGTCAAAGTATACTATACTCTACTCGAGAAATACAATAAGAGATACGACACCATCACTCGAACTTCTCAAAACTCAAGTGCGAATTTGGGGACCAAATTCTTTTAAGGAGGGAAGGTTGTAAAACCCCGAATTTCTTTCCTATAAATTTAATTTACTTGAAATTGATAATTTTATTTATGTAGATTTAACAATTGAAATTAAAATTCATATCTATGTTGTTAAAAAAAAAATTCAACGAGTGAGCATTTTTTTTAATTTGAAGTGATTTAAATTAATATTCACTTGAGCTATTATTGTTGTGCAAATTATGAATTATAAATACTCACTCTTGTGTTATTTTGAGGATTTAAATGCAAAAAGGAAAAAATAAAAAGGGGGACTTCTTGATTGTCCCAAGACTTTGTGGACTAAAAAGGAAAAATTCGAAATTTGAGAGTGTGAATTGCAAAACACACATTAAAGACTTGAAAATTCAACCCCACTCTCTCATTCTTCATCTTCCCCACCAAACACACACACTAAAGTGTGTTTTCGCACACACAAAACCCCTTTCTTTAATTTACTTATAACTTTCTCATTTCTTAACCAAATCGAGCAAATAAGTAGTCCAAATTCATCTACTCGACGAGAGGAACACAATGGTGGTGGTTATTGAAGGAATAGAATCTGTTTTCCGGCGGAAATTCGAGGTTGAAGGTGCGGTTTTAAATGGGTCTCCTTGCATGTCCCTTTTCCGGTCATTTCTTCAACAATCGAGCTTCACCACGGTGTTCTAGGCTTAGAGGAGAGTGGAATGGTGGGTTCGGCTCATTTTCCGGTGTCGGTCAACGGCCGGTCAACGGTGGTCAACGGTCGGTCAACGCCGGTCAACGGTGCCTGCTCCGGTCAGCGACTTCGTCTCGGAATGGGTATTCCATTTTCGGTCTTCATTTCTCGATTTGAGTTCGTTAGGTAGTTCTTTGAGCTTAAATGTTATTGTGTGTTTATTTGGTTAATTTTTGGCTTTAAAAGTTAATTTGAGCATGAATTTGAGTTCATACTATGTTATGCATGTATCTCGATTAACTCGATTTTTGCTATAAGGATGGTGTAGTTTTGATTGGTTTTAATAAATGTTTATTAGATGTTTGGATATTGATTTATATTTGTAAGAAAGTTATTGTTCATAATTTTTGAAACTTTAGGGGGTAATTTTGAAAGATTTTAAAGGTTGAAGGTTTAGGGATGCAAAAATTTTGGGAGTATAATGGACTGAGAATCTCTATTTTTGTTCAATATTTGATATGAGTTTACTTAAAAATTATTTGTTTTAAAGTTGCTCCAAGTTTGTTTGCAAAAAGGGAGTTTTTGAAACTTTTGGGGTTAGTTTTGCAAATCTGAAAATAAGGGGTGAAATGCGCTGTTTTGTCGCTGTTTTTGCATGGTTCTTTTATAAATTCTTGATTAATTGATTTGAAGTAGTGGTTTATTCATTTTAGTTTTAAGATTGAAAATTTGTAAAAATTTTCGAAGAAACTTATAATTAAAGAACTTTTTTTTCTCATTGTAGTTTGTAAAAAGTTATTAAACCTTATTGTTAAAGCTCAATTAGAACGGTTTTGTTCTAGTTTATCTCTTTCGTGGCTATGTTTACCTCGGTTCATGAACGAACCATAGAACCTTTAGATCGGACGTAAATGTCCAAGTTTTGATCGTGGCTTCGATATTGAACAACCACGATTCAATTGTTTGCTCGACTAAAACATTGCTTTAGTCACTCTAGAATCCTTGTGGTGTGATTAGATTCTAAGATCGTTACATAAACGTGTACAGGAGCCGAAGACGCTACTTTTCCGCAATTTCTCGAGAATCGTAAGCTACACAGGTGAGTGCTATGTGTTACTTGTGTGTAAGTCTAAATGTGCTAGTAGGTCGAGTCATAATTGTAACTTAGTTACTAAACGAACAAGCATGTGATGTATGATAACATGAAGAACTCGGCTGTTGGGACAAGTTACACGTTGAAGCATTGTTTATGTCTATGTGCTTATGAGTCATTAATATTGCATGTTGAACTGTTATTGAGTTGTTTACCGATTTCCTGTTACTGAACTGTTACTGTTACTGTTACTGTACTGTACTGTATTGTTTACTGTTACTGTGTGGGCCCCTATTTTGGTGTGCGGAATCGTGGTTAACCCGGAAGGTAAGGGCCGGAGGGTTACCTCGATCCACCGTAGACCCGCTTCACGAACCAAGTGTGGAGGTTACACTTGGGGAGTGAATGTCAAACTCCTGGCATTTGACGTCAATGCGCACTGTTATGTAAGGTCGCACCTTACTTGGAGTGTTCGGTGGTGGTTTTCCTGATTGTGGATTGGAGGGTAAGAGGAGGATGGCATCAACAAATGTTGGTTACTTGTTTAACGTGCTTAAATTGTTATAGCATATTTTCATTACTGTACTGTTGTATATGCTCATGTAAATTATGTTGCATCAACGCACATGTGCACTACAGCCTCACTAAGTTGGACGATCAACTTATGCATTCCGTGTTTCAATCTTTTCAGCTACAGGTATTTGGGGTAAAGGATAGTTCATGTTGCGGTTAGGTTATCACGGTTGCGGTCCCACCCTAGTTCCTGAGAGTAATTAAATTTTTGTTTAAATTCTCATTTGATTTTAAGATTTTCGTTTGAACTCATGTTTTAAATCTTCTATAATGTCTAAGTTCATTTTTATTATATCTTGCAACAATATCTTGGTATTTTAGCTAATTTTGTAAAATGGGAATATCTATCGAAAATAATTATTTAAATTTTATAAAATGTTAATCTTAATTTTCTTGTATTTCAATTAGGACCCACAAGTTGTTTCACCTTGTTATGTCATCCGTTAAGATTTGTTTAATTACTTTCGCTTTAAACTTAGTAATCGAAATTGTTTTTATTTCGTTTTAAACCGCTTCCGCTTAAAACCTTTAATTCTCGGTTCTAAATTATCGTTTCTTTTAAAATATTTCGATATTTTAACTCTTTTTTAAAATAATAATACTTTTTGACCGTTATCCGACGGACCCGCGGAGTCGGGCCGTTACAGATGGTATCAGAGCTTCGGCTCATGGCCAGGATATGGTCCTCGGAATTCGTACTGTGGTGCTAGTAAGGTTGGACTAACCGGCAAGATTTCAGGGTGTCTACCCACATTGGGTAGTTCACCTTTAGGACAAAACCGCAACCAAAACTTAGGTATTGTGTGTGGCCTCGGGGGAAGGGGATATGTTTGATTGTTAATGTGGTTTCTTGATTTGTTATTTTATTGTTGGTGTACATAATATACTTGACGTTACTTTGACTGAACTATTTGAATTATTGTCGGAATATGATTGTATAAGTATGATCCATAATGTTTCATAATATACACACATTCACAATCTTTTGAATTTCATTGGCAAAAATCGAATTTTTGTGTTATAACGTGAAAGTTTTTCTTTTTGGGAGAATCTAACTACGGCATGTAAGTTTGATTATTCGTCGAACTTTGATTTATCGCGTAAAAATTTCACGTATGAAGTTCCAGAAGGATTTTTCCTGATGCTCGCGACTGCGTATCATCAGACTCCAGAAACACCTAGAGTTAGAGGAAAGATTTGTTTTCATACTCGTCCAAATCAAGAAACCAGTGGACTCCACCGTTAAAAGCCTCACGATGTGGTCAAAGTATACAATAAGAGATACGACATCATCACTCGAACTTTTCAAAACTCAAGTGCGAATTTGGGGACCAAATTCTTTTAAGGAGGGAAGATTGTAAAACCCCGAATTTCTTTCCTATAAATTTAATTTACATGAAATTGACAATTTTAACTATGTGGATTTAATAATTGAAATTAAAATTCATATATATGTTGTTAAAAGAAAATTCAACAAGTGAGCTTTTTTTTTAATTTGAAGTGATTTAAATTAATATTCACTTGAACTATTATTGTTGTGCAAATTATGAATTATAAATACTTATTCTTGTGTTATTTTGAGGATTTAAATGCAAGAATAAAATAAAAAGAGGAATTGATGTATTGTTCCAAAACTTTGAGAACTAAAATGTACTACCCACTACCTGAGGGTGTTAAATGCAATATGTAAATTAAATATTAAAAAGAATCAGTCAATTCCTCTCATTTCATGTCATCTCCTCCATTTACACACACTAAAACGTGTGTTTTCACACACAAAATTCCCCTTCCTTATTTTGTTTATAACTTTCTCATTTCTTAATCAAATCGAGCAAATAAGTAGTCCAAATTCATCTACTCGACGAGAGGAACACAATGGTGGTGGTAATTGAAGGAATAGAAGCTGTTTTACAGCGGAAATTCGAGGTTGAAGGTGCGGTTTTAAGTGGGTTTTCTTGCATGTCCCTTTTCCGGTCATTTCTTCAACAATCGAGCTTCACCACGGTGTTCTAGGCTTAGAGGAGAGTGGAATGGTGGGTTCGGCTCATTTTCCGGCGTCGGTCAACCGCCGGTCAACGGTGGTCAACGGTGGTCAACGCCGGTCAACGACGCCTGCTCCGGTCAGCGACTTCGTCTCGGAATGGGTATTCCATTTTCGGTCTTCATTTCTCGATTTGAGTTCGTTAGATAGTTCGTTGAGCCTAAATGTTATTGTGCATTATTGTGGTTAATTTTAGGCTTTAGAGTTTAATTTGAGTTCGTACTATGTTATGCATGTATCTCGATTAACTCGATTTTAGCTATAAGGATGGTGTAGTTTTGCTTGGTTTAAATAAATGTTTATTATATATTTGGATCTTGATTTATTTTTGTAAGAAAGTTATTGTTTATAATTATTGAAATTCTAGGGGGTATTTTTGAAAAATTTAAAAAGTTCAAGGACTATGGTTGCAAAAATTTTGAGAGTATAATGGACTGAAAATATCTATTTCGTTTGATAATTGATTAGGTTTACTTGAAAAGTATTTGTTTTAAAGTTTGTTTCGATATATTGTAAAAATTGGAGTTTTTAAAATATTTGGGGTTATTTTTGTAAATCTGAAAATAAGGGGGTAAATGTGCTGTTTGGTCGTTGTTTTTACATGGTTACTTTTATAAACTTTTGATAAATTGATTTGAAGTAGTGTTTTGATAACTTGTGTTTTAAAATTGAAAATTTGAAAAATTTCCTAAGAAAATTTATAATGAAAGAACTTTTGTTTCTCATTGTTAGTTTGTGAAAAGTTATTAAAACTTATTGTTAAATCTCAGTTTTATATTGAAATTATGATTGATTATTTTTAGATATTGCTTAAATGCATGGATCTTGAATTAATTTTCAAGAAAATTAGTTTTATTAAGTTTTCAAAACTATGAGGGTGTTTTTGAAAAGTTTTAAACTTGTGGGAAATTTAAAGATTTGAATTTTGAAGTAACAAGATACTTAATTATTTGATTTTCGATATGAGTATAGTTAAAAATCTTTTGATTTAAAGTTTATTGCAAATTTTTGCAAAAATGGATATTTTTAAAAGTTTAGGGGCTGTTTTGTAAATCTGAAAAATGAAGGTGAAATATTCGCTGTTTTGGAACTGCTTTATGAAATTAGTATTTTGAGTTTTGAAAATAATATCTCTTAATTGAAGTTGATGTCATAAGTTTTATGCACTTTTGTGTGATGTGTTAGTTTAGGAAATCGTTGTGTAGGATTTTCATTAGTTACGTTTTAGTAAGGTTGTTAGATACATTCTTAGTCGTATACATATTTGCTCAGGTTTCGGATACACTTCATTGAGGAATTTTGGTCGCCGTAATAAGCTCTTCAGGTGAGTGCTATGTGTTACTTGTGTGTAAGTCTAAATGTGCTAGTAGGTCGAGTCATAACTGTAACTTAGTTACTAAACAAACAAGCATGTGATGTATGATAACATAACGAACTCAGCTGCTAGGACAAGTTACACGTTGAACTATTGTTTATGTCTATGTGCTTATGAGTCATTGATATTGTATGTTGGATCGTTATTGAGTTGTTTACCGATTTCCTGCTACTGAACTGTTACTGTTACTGTTACTGTTACTGTACTGTACTGTTTACTGTTACTGTGTGGGCCCCTATTTTGGTGTGCGGAATCGTGGTTAACCCGGAAGGTAAGGGCCGGAGGGTTACCTCGATCCACCGTAGACCCGCTTCACGAACCAAGTGTGGAGGTTACACTTGGGGAGTGAATGTCAAACTCCTGGCATTTGACGTCAATGCGCACTGAAATGTAAGGTCGCACCTTACTGGAGTGTTCGGTGGTGGTTTTCCTGACTGTGGATTGGAGGGTAAGAGGAGGACGGCATCAACAAATGTTGGTTACTTGTTTAACGTGCTTAAATTGTTATAGCATATGTTCAATATTGTACTGTTGTATATGCTCATATATATTATGTTGCTTCAACGCACATGTGCACTGTAGCCTCACTAAGTTGGACGATCAACTTATGCATTCCATTTTTCAATCTTTTCAGCTACAGGTGTTTGGGGTAAATGATAGTTCATGTTGCGGTTAGGTCATCACGGTTGCGATCCCACCCTAGTTCCAGAGAGTAGTTGAACTTTTGTTTAAATTCTTATTTGATTTTAAGATTTTCGTTTGAACTCATGTTTTAAATCTCCTATAACGTTTAAGTTCATTTTTATTATATCTTGTTAAATATCTTGGTATTTTAGTTAATTTTGTAAAATGTGAATAACTATCGCAAATGATTTTTAAATTTTATCAAATACTAATCTTAATCTTCTTGTATTTCTATTGGATCCCACCAGTTGTTTCACCATGTTATGTCATCCGCTCAATTTGTTTTAATTACTTTCGCTTTAAACTTAGTAATCAGAATTGTTCTTATATTGTTTTAAACCGCTTCCGCTTAAAATCTTTAATTCTCGATTTTTATTTATCGTCTCTTTTAAAAGGTTTCGATATTTTAACTCTTTTTCAAAATAATAATAACTTTTCGACCGTTATCCGACGGACCCGCGGAGTCGGGCCGTTACAGCCCGTCTATTATCTTAGCAAATTATTACAAGGGGCGGAGAAGAATTACTTGGAAATAGAAAAATTCACGCTGGCCTTAGTAGTGGCCGCACGAAAACTCCGACCCTACTTCTTAACTTACAAAATCATCGTTTTGACGAATCAGCCGCTAAGGCCAGTTCTAGCAAAACCAGAAGCGTCCGGAAGATTGATCAAATGGGCCATCGAACTCAGCCAGTTCGAAGTAGACTACAAACCGAGGATTGCCATCAAAGCCCAAGTGTTAGCCGATTTTATATTAGAAACACCAACACAGGTTACTGAATCATCGAGCAGCCTCAACGATGATGTCTTGATCATAGAAGATCAAACTTGGTTAATGCATGTCGATGGTGCTTCATGCCGAGAAGGGGGAGGCGCCGGAATCAACTTCACCGGACCGAATAAGGAAGATTTGAATTACGCGATAACATTGGACTTCATTGTAACAAACAACGAAGCTGAATATGAAGCGTTAATCGCAGGAATGGAAATGGCGATCAAAGCTAACATAAAAAGGCTTAAAGTGTTAACCGACTCGGAGTTAGTACAAAGACAAATAAGAGGCCTATACGAAGCTAAGGAATTCAATATGGTAAAATACCTCGCCAAAGTAAAAACACTAGCCGAGAAGTTTGAAAATTTCGACATACAGAACATCCCACGTTCGGAAAACAAATGGGCCGATCAACTGTCTAAGTTCACAGGAGCCCACGACGGAAAAACCGAACGGGTGATCAATTGGTTGATATCTTCTACACCGGCAGTCGATATCGATGAAACACCGGCAGTCGATATAATGGAAATAGATGAAGTCGAAGAAAATTGGATGACCCCAATGATAGACTATCTTCGTGAAGGAAAACTACCATCTGATCAGAATGCAGCTCGGAAAGTAAAATATCGAGCCCCAAAATATACGCTTGTAGAAGGAAAACTCTACCGAAGGTCAGTATCAGGAATTCTCCTGAAATGCATCCCTGAGTCACAAACCGCCGATATACTGCGAGAAATACATGAAGGAGACGCAGGAAATCACAGCGGATCAAGGGCATTGGCCTTAAAATGTCTCAGGACTGGTTACTATTGGCCTACCATCAATAAAGATGCCACCCTATATGTCCAAAAATGTCATCACTGCCAGATCCATGCTAACATATGTCATCAACCAGCAGAAAACATGCATCCAATTCCAGTATGTTGGCCCTTCGATCAATGGGGAATGGACATTGTGGGGCCTTTTCCAGCGGCCAGATCCAAAAAAGCTTACGTCCTGGTCGCTGTAGAATATTTTAGCAAATGGATAGAATGCATTGCACTCGCACGAATAACTCAATTCCAAGTGATCAACTTCTTATGGAAGTTCATAGTTTGCCGATTTGGCATCCCGAGGATCCTAATTTCAGATAATGGAACTCAATTTGCGGGAAAACAAGTAATAGAATGGTGTTCGAAACTGGGAATTCAACAAAATTTCACTTCGGTCGGACATCCAAGAGCGAACGGACAAACCGAAGTAGCAAACCGAGAAATAATAAAATCTTTGGAAAAAAGATTAGGTTCGGCCAAAGGAAGATGGCTCGATGAACTTCCAGGAGTCCTATGGGCTAATCGAACTACAGTAAGAAGCTCAACCGGGGAAACACCATTCAGCTTGGTGTATGGGTCGGAGGCTGTTATTCCTGTTGAAACCCTAATCCCAACGCCAAGAATAGAGATGTTCGACGATCAAGAAAATGAAAAAGCAAGAGAAAATGACATTGATTTAACAGAAGCTTTAAGAGATAAAGCTGCTGTACGCCTACAAGTCACTAAAGCAAATATGGAGAAAGCATACAATCAAAAAGTACGCATCCGAACTTTCAAAGAAGGAGACTTGGTCCTGAAAAAGGTAGAAGTATCCAAGCATGTGGGAAAGTTACAACAAAATTGGGATGGACCTTACATCGTCATTAGCGTAGGTAAGAAAGGTTCATACAAAATTGCACACTTGGATGGAACAGCCTTACCAAGAACCTGGAATGCGGTCAACCTTAGGAAATACTATGGTAAATAAATTTTAAGCAGGTTATACTGCATTCTTTTATTTTACTTTATCAAGTTTTAATCCTTGTAACAAAGGCCTTAGCCTACAAGTTCAATTAGTAAAGAGTTTTAACATTCTATATACATCGATTAATGCTCCTCGGAGTTACACTATCATATTAATGAAAATTGAGAACGAAACGAGTCGAGTATACATTGATCCGCTCAATAAACACTCCTCGATATATCTTCAACGATCGAAAAGACTTTTTGGGTTAAAAACCTAAGTCTAGTTAAAAAGAGTCGAGTAAACATCGATCCGCTCGATAAAAACTCCTCGATAAAATAAAAAACGAGTCGAGTATACATTGATCCGCTCAATAAACACTCCTCGATATATCTTCAACGATCGAAAAGACTTTTTGGGTTAAAAACCTAAGTCTAGTTAAAAAGAGTCGAGTAAACATCGATCCGCTCGATAAAAACTCCTCGATAAAATAAAAAACGAGTCGAGTATACATTGATCCGCTCAATAAACACTCCTCGAACTATTTACAACGAGAAAAAAGACTTTTTGGTACTAAAAACCTAAGTCTAAAATTATAAACAGTCGAGTATACATTGATCCGCTCAATAAACACTCCTCGAACTATTTACAACGAGAAAAAAGACTTTTTGGTACTAAAAACCTAAGTCTAAAATTATAAGCGAGTCGAGTATACATTGATCCGCTCAATAAACACTCCTCGAACTATTTACAACGAGAAAAAAGACTTTTTGGTACTAAAAACCTAAGTCTAAAATTATAAACGAGTCGAGTATACATTGATCCGCTCAATAAACACTCCTCGAACTATTTACAACGAGAAAAAAGACTTTTTGGTACTAAAAACCTAAGTCTAAAATTATAAGCGAGTCGAGTATACATTGATCCGCTCAATAAACACTCCTCGAACTATTTACAACGAGAAAAAAGACTTTTTGGTACTAAAAACCTAAGTCTAAAATTATAAGCGAGTCGAGTATACATTGATCCGCTCAATAAACACTCCTCGAACTATTTACAACGAGAAAAAAGACTTTTTGGTACTAAAAACCTAAGTCTAAAATTATAAGCGAGTCGAGTATACATTGATCCGCTCAATAAACACTCCTCGAACTATTTACAACGAGAAAAAAGACTTTTTGGTACTAAAAACCTAAGTCTAAAATTATAAACGAGTCGAGTATACATTGATCCGCTCAAAAAACACTCCTCGAACTATTTACAACGAGAAAAAAGACTTTTTGGTACTAAAAACCTAAGTCTAAAATTATAAGCGAGTCGAGTATACATTGATCCGCTCAATAAACACTCCTCGAACTATTTACAACGAGAAAAAAGACTTTTTGGTACTAAAAACCTAAGTCTAAAATTATAAACGAGTCGAGTATACATTGATCCGCTCAATAAACACTCCTTGAACTATTTACAACGAGAAAAAGACTTTTTGGTACTAAAAACCTAAGTCTAAAATTATAAATGAGTCGAGTAAACATCGATCCGCTCGATAAACACTCCTCGCCCATATTTACAACGAGAAAAAGACTTTGTGGTATTAAAACCTAAGTCTGAATAAAACGAGTAGAGTATACATTGATCCGCTCAATAAAAACTCCTCGATATATTCCTAACGATCTAAAAAAAAAAAAAAAAAAGATCTGCTGATACTCCTAAAGTTTTGAAAGATAAATCACAAGTATGAATTCATCTGCTCGGATAATACTCCTCGTAAATAAAATTATCAACAACAAAGAAGATGCAAGAAATAAAGTAATATTTTATTCATCAAATCAATTACATACAAATATACTACGTTACAAAGATCTGCTTGCTACCTAAAGATCGTTACAATGATCTACTTAAATTGATCCTATGGGATCGACTATCTTCACGACAATGTCCACGGAAACACCAATCTCCTCCCTAGTACCTCATCGATTATAATATGCGACCTAAGAAGCATGCTGCTCACGATGGTCGACTTCTTTAGTTCGGTGGCCAGGCTCTGAAGATTAAATGTTCTTCTAGATGAAATGAACATTACCAGCCAAATAACTAGCAATGCTCACTCACCCGTAAGAAGATACTGCTTTTACATTATCTATAAAACATTTTACTCTCAAGCAGCATCTCTTCGGGACCGTCGTGAAACGGTAAGTTTACCAGCCACCCCGGCGGTCTATCACTCCGGAAGTCACATCCAAGAGCGAGGGTGACTGGCAAGTATGAACCCCCCATGTGCAAACGGAAACCACGGACCTCTAATTGATGAAGACTAAAGCGGAGGCCTCATGGGACCCGTTAGTACAAGGAAGGGCTGACATGGGACCCGTCAGTACAAGGTAGATGAACACCAAGTTATTATAGAGTGAATCACGATAATGTGACTTTTTGAATATTATGGGATCTGAGGGCAGAATGAAATCCAAAGAAGTTGAGATCTCCATTCTCTTTGGGAAATTGAAAAGGAAGAATGCAAACCACCACCCTATTTATAGGGATAGACTCAAACAATCCAACGGCTGAAAAAGCATTTGATCAACGGACACATATGCGACCCCTTGACTCCCCGCAATAAATGCAAGTAAGTTGGAACGGCACAATCTAATCGCCCCAACTAGTCGATAACAAAATAGGCAATAGATCGATATGATCAAATCTAAAAAAGCTTTGGATTAGACATTCCGGCACAATCATACTTCATGATCGATGGCTTTAAACCCTAGAATCCACGAACGAAGCCATACAAGCTCTAAAATCGCAACGATAAAGACAGTTGCTCGATAAAAGAGAAAAGACCAAACCCTTCACCATACGAGGGACGTCACTGCCTCATACATCATTTGAGCAACCATTAACTACCTCATATCAGAACTCTTTCGGAGTCCAAGATATCTGACATAGAAATCAGGAGAATAGCTCTCTTTGTTTGAAAAGGCAAGGACGTCACTGCCTAACATACCAAAGAATTGCTTAAGGAGGTCTGAACAGGCCAGATCTGGCCAAGACTTCTACATTTTCCAATTCCTCCCATATCAAGGATACGATATACTGGCTAAAAGAACGAATGGTTAGAAGATAATGATGGAATATATGGATTTGTGAAAGACATTAAAAGGAAATTTTTCCTCTGACGAAAAGAAAAAGCAGAGTTCAACAGGAGGAACAATAGCCTCCTTATATAAGGTATATGTCATAAAAGGACAAATTTACAAGGAATGGATCGAACATCGACCAAAATGCTTAAGACTACTATCGATACGACTGAGCCAATTGTTTACATATGGACGAAAAACATGTTAGAAGACATCCTTCAAGGAATCATGCCGGGATTAATCAACAAAAGATTCGATTTGCAGAGCAAACATTATACCATTAGGTTACTTAAAAGGTGACCGTGCAAGTTTAAAGCTACCTTATTCTACATCCTTGGTATACTACGGAAGGATCAATATCAGCTAAGTTTGTCAAACCTATAACTGGTTATTTCATGATGTTATATTTACGTATGACAGGAAATCATACTTACCAAAGGATACAAACAGAATAAAATTGATCAGGACAATGATCTGCCCACAAAAAAGTCATAATTTCCAAATTTCTACTCCTCCCATTACAAAAATTTCAGCCCAAACAAATGCACAAAAGCTGGGCAGTCAAAAAAAAAAAAAAAAAAAAAAAAATTTAGACAGTCCAAGGACTGCCAGGTCGAACAAAGATCACTAAGAAGAACGGTCAGGAGCTCGACTACTAGAAACAGTCCGCCGAGGAGTCAAGTTGCCAGCAAACGCCATCAACTCCTCTTGACGCTTTAAATAACCGGCGTCATATCCTTCCTCATAGGACCGCCGTTGAGACTCCTCTGCAAGGGCAGCAGCCTGAACTAAGTCACCTTTCTCCTTTTCAAGAACAACTTTGTCGGCCTCCAATTTTTGGAGATCATCTTTGGCAAGTTGCAGCTGCAACTCCAAACCCCTGGCTTTAGCCTTTTCTGACTCCAACTGACCTTGAAGAACTCTCCGACCATTCCACAGTTCGTCATTTTGCACACCCAGCTGGAGTGCAAAATACTTGCCCTAAAAAGCAGAAAGAGTAAGAAAAATCGCCATACAACAAGGCATTCAAAACAAAGAACAGGAAAAATATTCGAGATATGCTTACCTGCTCACATATCTTCACCAGAGATTGAACAAGGCGAACATTGGAGGAACCTTCGAGCTTCCTCAACTCGCCGGGCAAAATAGTACTCATGCCTAAGTCCCAGGACAAAGCATCAGGTTCAACAGAACCAGGCAGTTCACTAGTCAAAGGGACACCATCGGAACGTGGAGTTTCCGACAAAAGAATGTCATTAACCTGCTCAAGCACACAGCGATCATCTAATGGCCGAGGAGATTCTCTCCCGTCGGGACTAACCGAGGTTTCCTTGCCCGAAGCAGAAATTACGGTTCGACGACCAGACCTGGAACCGGTCCCACCTCCGGAAGGTCCTCCCGATTCAAAGGACGTAGTCATTACAGTGGTATCATGAAACAAAAATTCAGGACAATCTTGCAAAATAGATTGTGTCGTGGAAGGATTGACAAAAAAGCCATCACTAGCTTGCCCTCCGCTGGCGATGGGGGCAATAGAAGCAGACAAAGGAAGGGAAATAGCAAAATCCCCTCCGTGAAAAACGTGCTCAAAGGAAGAAGCGACGGAACTAACAGCTATATTATAAGCCGGTTCTTCATTGGACATATCCCCAAAAGGTAATCGACCAGGGGAAGGCATGTTTCCTTCCTGAGTGGAAGCAGAAAAAATTGGTTCTGAAAACGACGAATTTACCACGGAGAAAGGTTTAGAAGCAATAACAGGAGTATCGATCTCCGACCTAATTGATTGGGACAAACGAGGAGGCTCCATCGACGGCCCTTCTCTTCGAGATTTTTTGGATCTACTATCCCGAGCGCCCTCACGGGATGGTCGCTTCGAAGTATTACCAAAAAGGTTACTCATGATCAGATTATGGAAAAATACAGATTAATATCGAGAAAGTTTATCGACTGGCTGAAGAAAGAGTATTCTGTTAAGTAAGGAATATAGCAGTAAAAAACAAGTCAAGTTTTTACATTTCGTATTTATACTACACGAAAGGACGCGACAGACCTAAAGAGAGGGCGCGAAACGGGAAAAATAACCTTGGAGCAAATGCTGGAATTTGAAAAGACACACACATAATGATTACGGCAAATTAAATGACTTGTCTGAATTATTACGGCGGATGTGAAAAGACACGACTGTCTGAATACGAAACGTTTAGCGTACAGACTAAGGAAAGCTAAAATTACAATTAAAACCTACGAGTAAATAATTACAAAGATTATTTTGAAAATAAATCACTATTTCAAGAAGCCTGATCGCTATCCGGAATCCTCTGTTCGCTACCGACGTCCTCAGTCATGCATACGTCGTTTTCTTCTTCTTCTTCATCCTCGGGATCGATAAAGGTGTCATCGAGCTCATCATTAACATCAGAAGGAGGAATCGGCAATGGATTCCCAAATTCTTCGACAAGATGAGCCAGTGGAAAACCTTGATATTCAACATCTGGAACCTCGCAAGAAGAATAAAGTTTACCATAGCGATTCAACCGAATATGCGCCGCCTTAAAATACTCCTTTCGACGGTCATCGATCATCTCTAAGGCGACCAGCTGATGAATCGCCTTCTTAAAAGTATTCTCAAGAAGAGGACCGACCATCCGATACACCAACGCCGTATGAACAGGAGAATTAAGGAACTCACGAACGACTCTCTCGTCAGGATTCCTACCGTATCGATCCCTAAGTCCACTAAGTGGGACATCCTTTTCATACTCCTCTAAAGAAGCTTCAAGGTTTGATACTTGAGATTCAAGCTCACTAATTCGAGCCGTGCTCTGAAACTGGAATTCCTCTAACTTTCTAGCCATTTGATTGGCCTGCTCTTGAGCACGAGAAACCTCCATCACCCTGTCTATCATTTCTTGATCTTCAGTCCCGGTAGCACGAGTCTCTACGACGGGAACAGAGGAAGATGTTGAGGGACCAACCTCTGAACCAGAGGATTTATGGAGTAAAGCTTTATGCTTCTCTTCCAGAAACTCGCACTGTTGTTTCCAAAGTGCATTTTCATAGGCGTATGACGCAAGACAAGTTTTGGTCTGAAGAACAAAGAGAGCTGGATTAATAAATTAAGGAAGACCTTTAAAATTATCTATTAATATGTTTAAAGTAGAAAGATGTCACCTTCTCGGCATAAAGAGAAGCTCGCTGGAATTTCTCCAGAGGATCCTTATGAAGAAGCTTATTGAGATCACGAGTGAAAACACCAGATAAAAGAACGCGGGTTGCCTTATCGACTGCGTTCTCACTATCATCATGAATAAGAGAATCCTTCTCGGAGTAACCAGCGGCCCTCCTTCCCTCTAAATGATCTTCGATCATTTCGACCAGGGTAGGTTTTGGATGTTTATCTCCGAATAAAGAAAGGTCGTCACCAGAACGTCCATAGTAACTCCTTTTTCTATCAACTGGATTATTAGTAGGATGAGGCATCGACCAGCTACGACATCCTCGAATACCCAAAGATGTTCTAAGGTGAAGAGGAGGATAACCAGATCCCGTGCCCTGACGAATAGGGGACTCACGAGAAGAATCTGGAGATTCCTCTCTATTATCCTCGGACTCATGACCCAACTCTAGTTTACTTTTTCGCGAAGCTCTCTGCTCGATGGGGGCGTTCTCTACGGATTTTGAAGACTTCGACAGCACCATTTTTCCCTTAGAGGAATGCCGAGAGTTTTCTACCATGTGGGCTGAAAAAGAAACGAAATAAAAGTTAGTTTCTCCGTATAAAAGGTATAGTTACAGCAATAAGATAAAATAAAGTACTAACCAAGAGGATCAGATGATGAGCTGATAGGGAAGTTATGAACACTTAACCCCGCCTTACGAAGGAAAATCTCCCCGATCAGAAGAGCGCTTTGATATTTGTTTGCACGCATTTCGGGGATTTCAGTAATAAACTGTACGTCGTCAGGAACAAGTTCACCGGTCGGTAAGCGACCTCCAGGAATCCAATTGGAACCATGATCCCATGAAAAAGGCATGGTCGAACCATCCGCAAAACAAATATTAGACGGAGGACGAACAAAGAAGAAATGAGATTTCCACGAAGGATTACTAGAAACAGGGGCGTCAAAGATTGCTCGACTAGGTTTTTGACTAGCGAAGAAATATCCACGATTTGAAGAACTGGAAATATTAAAGCGAAAAAGCTGCGTAAAATTACGAAAGGAAGGTTTAAACCCCTTCGCAATCATCAAAACAGAAAAACAAACCACAAAAGCAACGGAATTTGGAACCAACTGTGTCAAGCACACACTGAAAGATTTCAAAACTTCGAGAAAAAGGGGAGACAAAGGAAGACGCAATCCACTATTGAAGTGAGCCGTATAAAAGGCTCGACATCCCTCCGGGGGAGATGTGACTCTATCAGTAGACGAAGGAAGAATTATCTCAGAACCTTCCGGAAAATATTTGGCATAATTATTCACAACATCCGGGAATGTTTCCGCTGTATATGCGCAAGCTACGTCCTCAATCGGTTCAGAAATCTGAAGAACAGTACCTTTGCCCTTTTTGGCTCGGGCCGCCACGTCTGCATCAGAAAGGATTCGTACTCTGAAAGTATCTTCTACGGGGACAACGAAGTCAGATACTGTAGTTTGCTCGCTCAAAGGATTCGAATGCAACTCCTCATCGTTATCAGGAGCGACGATCTCTCTAGAAGAAGAAGAAGATTTTCTTACAAAAGCCATATGTTCTGGTTTCCCAAAGACGAAGATCGACAAAAGAGAAAATTTTATGAGATGAACGACCAGGAAGGAAAATGAGTACAGGTTATAAAGAAGTATAAAAGAGAAATGGCGAACTCGAAAGTCACCTATTTATAACAAAATGAGAAAAGACGTTTCAAACTTATTGCAGCTACTCATATTCCCGCCAAAAACGGAAGGATACGAAGAGCCTCCTGAATAGACGCGTGGCGATCCGTAATTCGACAGAGAAAACGACTATCTATGATATGTAGCACTCTTTTCCTTATTTAAGATTTTTTCCCACAGGGTTTTTTCTTAAGTAAGGTTTTTAATGAGGCTCCATTCATAGAAAAGAAACAGTCGTAGAGATTTATCTACTTCTACGAGCTTCTATTATCTATACGCTCGAAGAAGTGAGGGAGTACTGATGGGGGCTATTTCGCACCCTACTTACTACTCGAATCGAACGAAGAAGATAAGATCGATTCGGCCAATCCTAACAGATCGGGATCATCTTGCAGACCCGACCAAGTGCAGCTCGCTCCGATATAAGATTATATTCCGGACTCAAAAAGGATGTTTGGGCCGAGTCCTATTAGGACTATGTTTCCTTGTAACTACTAAGTTTAGCTTTATATAAATACCTAGTAGTTCATTGTATTAAGACAACTACGAAATTGCTGAACTCTAAGAATACAGGATTCAACACTGCTTACAACAGCACAACTCAATAATATTCAATATTATTACTGAGCTTTTTACCTTCATATCGGTGTGTTTCTTAGCTTTGTTTGTGGTTTTACTTCTTGTTCTTGAATATTGCTTTTCTTTGTAACCGATCCATCCGGAATAAAGTAACAGAGCCCTAAATAATATATATAAGTATCGAAAACCCCCGATATCTCAAATTCACTGATAATTGAATAACCTAACGAAATCCGGTTAAATCAGGGCCAATGGGGTCGTGGATGGTCAGCAATAAAACTTATTGGTCTTCAAAGTTGAAATAGCGTTCGCCTGCAGATACCCTAGTCGAGATCGAAGTATAAATTTTACTATGATATGCAAAATAACTCCTAACCCGAAATTCGAAATATTGAGTCATGCAACAAGATCTTCTAATCAGCATGATCGAAGGAATCTGTTCTCGAAAAATATTATAAAAATGCAAAACGAAGAGCCCCATTTATAGATACTATTCTCAAAAATCCAACGGCTACCAGAAAATGAACGGTCGAGATCAAAAGATTGTCACGACTCCCGAGAATTTCGCCGGGAAGAGAAAGTGATATTACTTTTGAAATTTAAGCGGGATTACTACGCCAAGATCGAAGATCAAGAAAGCAAAATAAAGCATGATCAAAGAAAGAGCACATAAGAGGAACATGCGATTCGAGAAGAAAGTAAATTATTACAAGCCATAGAAAATAAAATATCTGAAAATTATTCATGATCGCACAAGTAAAGACAGTATAAGACATATTACAAGTCCGGGTAAATAAGAGATAACATCTAAACAAGCTTATTGTCAGAGAGAATCTTTCGAAGCTCAGCGTTACGAGCCTCACATCCTGCTTCAAATCCACGATCATAAGCCTCCTTTTCTCGACGTGTGAAATCTTGTTTCTCCTGCTCGTGGAGGATCTTCAGTTTTTCGAGTTTCTCATTCAGCTGCTTATGGATCTCCTCTCCATGCTCGTTAGCCGTCTTCTCCCTCTCTAAAGCAAGCTTCTCTGCGAGGACGCGGTCGAACTCGACTTTCTTCTCCTCCAGCTCGAGAGAAATAGCAGCACGTTGGTTGGTCTCCCGCTCAGCAAATGTTTTAAGCTCAATAAAATCTTGTCCGGCCTGTTAAAAGGATCAGCAGCGTTAAAAAAAAAAAAAAAAAAAAAGAGAGTACACCTGAAAAAGGAAGTGCTGCCCAGACTCGAACAACTCTTCTATGTTTCTCTCTTTGGACATGTTTCTCTCCTTGGGTATGTCAGTCTCTGAAGAAGTAAAGGTAGCTTGCAACAAGTTACCCATAGGATCAACCTTAGAAGGAGATCCATCTTTCAACTCCTCGTGCAGGGAAGAAGCAACTTTTTGAGGAGAGGAATCGGCAAAAGGTCGGGGAGGATTATCAATTCCTAAAGCTTCAGCAGAGGCCCCCCCACCAGTCTCTAACTTGGATTTTTTGTTGGGATTCCCTGAGGGAGGAACCCCATCGGAGGACGACTTGCTACCAATAGCAAGATTTTGCAAAGCCTCAATGGGTGTAACCCCATCGGAATAAGGCCTCTTATTCGAAGAAGGAACAGGATTCTTTTCTTGGACACGATCTTCACTTTTAGAATCAATCACTTCCGGGGAGGAACCTCCGAGCTCAGCCTCGAGCTTTTCGTCACCCTTGTTTGGTTTCGAGGAGGCGCTTTTCTCTTTCTTATCTTCTCCCCCTTTAGGAGCTTTCGGGGAAGACACAGAGGTCTTAGAAGAAGATTTGGAGGGTTTAGCCTCCTTGTCAGCCTTTCGCTCTTTGTTCGATTTCTTATTCTTCGAACCACCAAATATCGATCTGGGATCGATAGCTTTGCCTAATACATTCTCCATAATAAGTGAATCTGGGATCGATAAGCTAGAATCTTTACTTTTTAGGGAGTTCAGAAAATGCAGAAAATATGGGGAGAGCTCCGATCTCTGTAAGGGAGGATATCGTATGAATAATGAAAAGAAATCCTAATATTTATAGACGCTACGCACTACGATTGTGATAGTGAATCGACGCGACCATGGAGAAAAATCCCACTCGGATAAACAAAGTTCGAGCAGAAAGTGTGAAAAATTATCGATATTTATAAAGTTAGAATTCACAAGTTACACGAATCAGATCAAGAAATATAAAGTCAGCTCGTTTACAAAATTGGGTTACATGAGTAAATACAATTGATTTCCTAACTAGAGAACCTTGAATCGCCCCCTCCGGCTTACTCAACCCCAGTAACTCGCTAAACTGAAGATCAGACGATATATACATATTTGAAGCCGGATAATTACCCAGCTTGGTCGAAAGATCGACCGTCTCCCTTATCCGGGGCATTGCCTATATTGACATCTTTATCTTCCTCCCCGGACACATTAGAAGGATCGTCGCAGGAGTACTCGAGCACATCAGGGTTAGGCATCGGAATGCCATACTCCTCGACTAAGGGGGCAAAGCGATGTCCCTGCCAGTTAGTATTCGCCTTGGGAAGAGAGGAAGCCTTATAATCCTTCCCTTCAGCGTTCTTGAAAGGGTCCATATACTTGAAATATTCCTCCATGTCATCCGGAATTTTCTCGGCCGCGATTAATTGTTGAACCCCTTTATAAAAAATCGTCTGAAGAATTTCTCCCGTTTTCCTTTGAACTAAAGGATCTAAGACAGGGGATTCCAAGAATTCTCGTATGGCCGGAATCTCGGCTTCTTCCCGGCCCTGGGCATACGCACGCTCGGAGTCTTGCTTTGCCAATTCGAGTTCTATCTTTACTTTCTTCAGCTCTTCCTCGAGGGCACTCCTCTCTTTGACGGACGCAAGCAAGTCCTCTTCTACTGAGGAAGAATGTTTCGTATTCGCTTTCTCAAGCTCCTTCTTTATTTGGGATAATTCTCGCTGACTCTCCGCCAGCTGAGATCGAATGGCCTGGTTATCAGCAAAAATTTGGGCATATGCATCATGAGCGTCCTGCGATTCCTGCTCTAGTAATGCCAAACGATAGGATTGAAGGGCGAATAAATCTCCTACCTACAAGACATTTTCGAGTATCAGTAAAGCTAGAAATTCTAAAGAAAGAACACAGTAAAAAAAAAAAAAAAAAAAGTGAGTATTTACCTCGTGGTACGTTCTGGAGAAATCACTCAAAACCTCAAAATCCCCTTTGATGGAATGAAGCAGGATATCCCGTTTAAACCGACTAGCCATAAAGATTCTAGTGGCTTTGTCGAATTCGTTCTCCCCATTCATATCCAGATCGGTCATAATGGTACCATCCTCAGGATATCCAGCAGTTCTGCTACTACGAAGATGCTCGTCCATAAAGTCTGCCACATCAGGCTCCGACCTACCTTCTCAACATGGGACAGAAGCAGAACTCACGCCAAAAGGTTTTATCCTCCTCGAAGGCCCTGGGTGTTCGGCATTTCTTTTCTGGCCCAGAAGCTTCTCGTATTCCTGAATACCCTGAATCCGATTCCAGGAATGTTGACTGTAGCCGACCGACGAAAGAGCGGAAGTGTCAGGAGAGAATAACGATCGAAGAGGTCCGGACGTGGCAGAATTCAGGGAACTCATAGTGCCAACCCCTCTTAAGGCAGGAATCAAAGACGGTATGACAACTGGATTCCCACCTAAGTTACTTGCGTCTGTTCTTTTTTCGGAAGCGTAAGGTAACGGGTCGAAATAAAATTGTTTATCTCCGACCAAGTCGGCAGGGGATACCCGAAATTTTTCAACAATTCGACCTGCGAGGATAATACGAATCGGGCACGAGTTCAAACAAGGAAAATTGTTTAATAGAACACAAAAGTAAGTTAAAGATAAGAAGCATACCCAAAGAAAGAGGAACAGTGTTCGAAGCATTGGAGGTTGGCAGGACGTCGGTTCGCGTGAGGGGCCCTTCGGAGGACTGGCTAGGGTATCTAATCGCCGGAGCTAGGTAATTACAGTGGCTCAACCCAGCCAATCGCAAAACGCCTTCTTGAATCAAGTATCTAGTTTGGTAAGGGTTAGACTGCAATCGCCCCAGGAGTTCATCAGAAAGACGATGGCTAAGTTTTTCTTTAATTCTGCGAGAACCGTATGTCCAAGTATTTGCACCATCCCATCGATAAGGTCTAGTTTTCGAACTACCCTCTGAGATAGGAACGTCAGGGCCCTTCACGAAAAAGAATCTCCTCTTCCAACCTAAAGTTTTCTTTGTTGTTATTTTTGTAATAAAAGGCCGTTTAGACTTCGGACGGACGGACACAAAGCCTATGTTCGAACCCTTGCAGGGATCCATTCGGAATATCTGCCAAAAGTTGCTAAAGGAAGCTTCTTCTCCTTTTGCCTCCATAAGAGTGCAAAACGCTACTATATATGCAACGAAGTGCGGGAGAAGCTGAGCCGGGGAAAGCGAAAAGAAATTCAGGACATTTCTGATAAGAGGAACGAACGGGATACGCAAGCCACAGAAAAATTGTCCCTCGTAAAAGGCTTGACATCCAGCGGGGGGCTCAGTGGCACGCTCGGTATAAGAAGGAACAACAATCGAAAAACCTTTGGGAAGAAATTTCCCAAAATCCGCCTCGAGGTGAGCGCGATCCTTTTTCGAAAAACAACAGGAAGTTTCACTAGCGGGAAGCTCTGACTTACCCGAAATTACGGTTTGTGAGGCTTGCGAATGTTTAATGATCCTGACAAAAGCACCTTCGCCGATACTACGTTTGTCGACCTCATTCTCTTCGAGATCCTCGCTCGGATCGTCGTCTTCGCCGTCTTGATGAAATTCCCCATCTTCGAAGTCATCTACAAGCTTAAACAAGGGATCAGATTCTTGACTCTCCTCGACCTTATTCTTGCCCTTTGAACTTCTAGAACTTGATATTATGAATTCGGTGATGAATGTACTAAAGTAACCACCTTTCCGATTAAAACACTTCGAGCTCAAGAGAAAATATAACATGGAAGTAATTTTTCAACGGGTCAACATATATATACGGGGTTAAAAAGGTAAAATTGCAAAGAGGTCCCCGAGTAACCGCGACGGTTGAACTTACCAAGGGTAAAAACTTTGGGTTATTCCCCTAAAAGTAGCCTTTTTGATCCTTCCTTTTTCTAGAACTGCGGAATTTGTCCTTGCGCTTTAACCCTAAGGATCTCGGAGACCCTCCTTGTTATAACCGGAAATTCTGAAAAGCATCCATCTAGGGATCGAACAACGCATCTTGGAACCGGAAAGGATATTATTACTTCAACATCCTCTAATAAGGGTAACTTCAGAACATGCCGATGTATGTCTTCTTATATATGCACTCTTTTTCCCTAGCTCGGTTTTTATCCCACTGGGTTTTTTCCGAGTTAGGTTTTTAACGAGGCATATCCTAAAGATATTCTGAACGGCTCGTCTCATTGTAGCATGGAACGTATTCTGTACTTCTTCGAGCGCTTGCTTCGCTTCACACTCGAGAAGTGGGGGAGTATTGATGAGGGGTAATTCGGATCCCCTGTTTTTCTAGCCTCAACACAGTTCGAATATCGCCGAACCCTGTCGCCAGGGACCAAAAGCCGAACCAAAGCATGAAGATGATTGTCCCGAGCACATTACAGAACCATAGATCGAAGGATACTGTTGGGCCGAGCCCAGGCCCAAGCCCTCCAATTTGGCTATAAATACTCCATGCATTTGTTATACTGGACACCACTTCCTAGGCGCACTAACCTTGAGACCGCTGCTCGGGTTTACTGGAGAATATTAGCGTAGGTTTTCTCATACATGTTTCACCCTCTAGCTTGTACGGCATCCAATAATGCTCGAATAGGACCCTTGAATACTTGTATTTGTACTCATTCGATTCGAATACAATTACTTTGGTCTTTGTTTCACTTTATTTTTGTTATTATTGTATTACATCCCATCCTTGATCGAACTAACGAAACCACGTAAGATCAGAATCGCTGAAAGGCTTCAGACTTGTGTTTCAACAAGAACACATATGCATAATGACTATAATCGTCAGTGAAAGTGATGAAGTAATCATAGCCACCTCAGGCACTTTTTCTTAGTGGTCCACATACGTCAGTATGTATTAAGTCCAAAATGCTTGTGGCTTGCTCAGGATTTCCGTTAAATGGCAACTTAGCCATTTTACCCTTTAGACATGGTTCACATGTTGGCATTTCATCAATGAGATTGATTTCAAGCGCGGCAGATGATGCTACATTTTGAATCCTTGACTTGGATATATGTCCAAGTCGAGCGTGCCATAATTGGGCAAATATTTCATTATCTTGTTTTCTTTTGTTTTGTTGTACGTGCATAACTAACTTAGGTGGTTCAATGGTATATAGTACATCTTTTAATGTACAATTGAAAAACAAATTATCATTCATGAATAACGAAAAGGAACCTTTATTAATAGAAAAATTGAAACTTTCATTATCCAAAACAGGAATAGAAATAATGTTTTTCACCAAACCAGGTACATAAAGAACGTTCCTATGGACTAATTTATTACCACCTAAATCTAACTCCACTTCCCTATGGCCTCGGCAGCAGCTCTAGCTCCATTGCCAAATCTCAGGATCCAATCCCCTGGCCTAAGTGGCCTTGTTGCTCCCGTCACCTGTAAATCGTTACAAAGATGAGAACCACAAGCAGTGTCTAACTGTGACGGCCCGGCACCGTGGGTCCATCGGATAACGGTCGAAAAATTATTGTTATTTTGAAAAAGTGTTAAAAATATCGAAGCCCTTTTTGTTTTGGAATGATGAATTAAAATCTAAAATTAAAGGTTTTAAAGCGGAAGTGGTTTAAAATAAAATAAAAACAATTAAAATTACTATTTTTTTACGAACAAATAAAATCAATTTTCATAGTAGAATTTTATAGCGTAAGCATTTTATCATAACATATCAAAAGATTTGAACAAAATCAACCGTGAGAGATAAATAAGCAATTTATGAAAACCTCATCGCTTTTATAAAAATATAAATCAACTTTAACGAATCAAACATTCTAAGCAAGGTTTTAAACAAAATAAAAAAAAAAACATAAATCAACCACAAAATATTACTACTTTCTCAAATACTAGGGTGGGGCCGCAACCGTGATGACCTAACCGCAACCCGACTATTAATTTTAGAACACCTAAAACTGAAAAGAGTCAAACACGGAACGCATAAGTTGATCGTCCAACTTAGTGAGGCAATGTGTGAATTTGCATGGTGATGTGTGGGTGTAACATATTATATAATATAAGCATGTTATCAAGCAAATAAACATATATTCAAGACGGAAGAAACACGGAATTCACATAACCAAAAATTTGCTGATGTCGTCCTCCACTTACCCTCTATCCCTAGTCTGATGTCCATCCAAACTCACCAAGTAAGGAGCGACCTTACTATCTGAAATGCATCGACATGTCTTTGCCGGAGTTCGTCCTTACTCCCCAAGTGTTCCTCCCCACTTGGATTGTAAGGCCAGGCCTACGGGTAACCGTGACAATCCTCCCGGCCCTTGCCGACCAGGTTGCCATCGGGTCCATATACCAAACAAAAAGGGCCCACACAAAATCGGAAACAAACGGAAACACAAAATCGGAAACATAACATATCAAACATATTTAACATATTATCAACATTTAACAACTTATCAAATGAAATTTTGGGTATCGTGATAATTTTAAAAAATATATTCGCAACTAGTTGATTTAGATGTAGCATGTATTTGGTTAATCATGTTGAAATGCTAAGTGATTTCGTGCAAGTAATGTCGACATAACAAGTCCAATATATTCGTGACAACATGCAATAGAAATTACAATATAGAACATGCTTTGATTATTAAAAGCATTAGTAAATGTTTGACTCGATCTACTAGCACATCGGACCGACATACAAAATCAACACACAACCCTCACCTTTGTCGCTTAGTATAGCGACTAAAACTCCACAAATGAAGCGTATCCGAAACCTGAGCAAGTACGTATACGACTTAGAAACATAACTAATGAAAATCCTACACAAGGATTTCCTACTAACACATCGCACAAAATTGCATAGAACTTTCGACATCAACTCCACTTGAAGGTAATTATTTTCAAAACTCAAAATAATACTTAAATACAACAGCGCCAAAACAACAAATTTTTACCTTCATTTTCCAGATTTACAAAACAGCCCCTAAACTTTCAAAATATCCATTTTTTCGAAAATTTTCAATAAAATTTAAATCAAAAGATTTTTAACTAAAACCATATCAAAAATCAAATAAAAAATTATTATTAAGTATCTTCTTACTCCAAAAACCAAACCTTTAAAAATCCCACAAGTTTAAAACTTTTCAAAAACACCCATCATAGTTTTGAATACTTAAGAAAATCAACTTTCTTGAAAAATAATTCAAGATCCAAGCATTTAAGTAATATTTAAAATAATCAAGCATATTTTTCACTATATAACTGAGATTAAAAATATGTTTTAAACCAACTATCATTGTGATGAGGGGTAATTCGGATTCCCTGTCTTTCTAGCCTCAACGCAGTTCGAATAGCACCGAATCCTATCCCCAGGAACCAAGAGTCGAACATAAGCTTGAAGATGATTATTCCGAGCACATAAGAGAACCGGAGATCGAAGGACACTGTTGGGCCGAGCCCAGGCCCAAGCCCTCCAAATCGGCTATAAATACCCCATGCATTTATTAAACCGGACACAACTTCCCAGGGGGCACTAGCCTTGAAACTACTGTTCGGATTCACTCGAGAATAGTAGTGTAGGTTTCCTCATATGTATTTCGCCCTCTAGCTTGTACGGCATCCAATAATGCTCGAATAGGACCCTTGAATACTTGTATCTGTACTCATTCAATTCGAATACAATTACATTTGGTCTTTACTTTCCTTTTAATTTTGTTATCATCGCGATATAGCCCACCCTTGATCGAACAAACGAAATCACGTAAGATCAATTGGCGCCCACCGTGGGGCCTTATTCGAGTATTAGATCAAAATATGCCTACTACGAGGAGAAATATGTATGCCAGCGAAAGGCGTTATTGGTCAGAAACTCCGCCAATCACTATCCGAGGTGATCCCCCAACCTCCCGAGCGTCCGAAGTGGAAGATAATACCTATACAATGAATTTCCGAACTTAATGTTAGCGACTTTATCCTGGGGTTGTCGCGGCTTATCTTTTTCTTCACTGGATTTATTTTCCACAAAGGAACCATTTTCTTCGATCATCATTAACGTCGTAGACTTGGAAAATCTATGCAATTAGAGCTTATCAATGGTCGGAATTTATTTTTCCGATCATCATATTTATTATTTTCAAAAGAAAAATTCTTAGAATCAGCTATCTTTGGGTTCAGTTGCATAATTCTTATACATTACTTATGAGTTACCTATATTTTTCTCGATTCGATGGGGATGAGTTGAATATTTGAACAACGGCAACAAGTTATAAGTTGGAGCTAAATATCAGCAGTCGTTCAACTAATAAAAGGAAGATTAAATGGCGAAATTCGATTAAGAGAATAAAAGCTTTATCATTCAAATTCTTCAAATAAGTTACAAAGAAAAGCCTCGAATCAATTCCGAGCTCAAAAGATACAGTACAATCACTCCTACACTATTACAAGTTCTGCGAGTAAGTCTATCCTGATACATATTCGATCATCGTCCCTATTAGATCGCTCCAGATGCAGAACTCAGCAGTGATTCTTCATGATCATCACTAGCCACGTGTCGCACATCCGTCTTCGTACGGGATGAAAGCCGGATCAAAACTCTTCTCCGGGGATTCAGACCGACCTTAGGTCTTCATCTGTAAATAATGATTGAAATCCTCAATCATTATTTACAGGTTAATCCGAACAGGTGCAGCAGAGGGTTATCTCAGCAGAGGCAGCTCAAGGAAGCTCGAAGGAACTATACTTCAAGAAAGCCCTCGAGGAAGCTGATGCCTCAGATTTAAAGAGCTCCTCTCAGAATAACCAGCTGCCTGATCGGATACTACGCCAAGAAACCAGAGGTCTAACCTGCACCAGAAATGATATGTTTGGGAAAACAGGTTGCCTGCCGGTATTCTAGGCGCAAGTTCTTTTGCCTGTCGATATTCTAAGCGAAGAGGGGTACACCAAAAAGACCAGAGTCGAAGAATAAGGTTCGAATTCTTATCTCAAATTTCTGTATTCTGGAAGCAATACGAATCGAAAGCAAGATTCAACCCATATCGGTCGGACAAAGCATAATGGAGAAAATGAAGAGTATCGGATAAACCAAAGGGGAACTATTTATAGCGGTAAAGTTTTTGAATCAATGGCCCAGATAACAGATCGTGGACGGTTACGATGAACCAAATAAATGAGCTGACCGATACGTTTCCCGAGAAATAGGGTCCTGTTTGGTTAGGGGAACATACAGTTTAACAATGTGCAAAGGAGGGCTTATTTGAAAAGTTTCGCTCGAACAAATTTTTTATTTGTTACCTTGCTCAAAAGACAGCACAGGAATTGGGAGCACTTGTCGGAAAGTTCAACCTTCTTTCGCATGATATTGAAGCCGTTATTCTTACAATAGACTAATGGAACTCGAATCGAAAAAGTTATGATCAGTCTATTCGGATAAAACTCTCGAACTTGAAAGTTTGACGATTATGGAAATTCAGCACTATGAGGATCAATTACAACATATTTCTTATTAATTTAGGGTCTACCAAAAATATTTATGTAATACTTACTCGGACAAATGGTGTTCGGTTATTCCTTTATTGATATTAGAGGAACGAAGTCGGGTTATTGAAGATGGGAACTTATCTAAATTTTTTTAATTTATCGACAAGGTAAAGAGGAAAAACATTTATATTATTTCGGGAAATACAAGATGTGTGACATACATTTCGAACATAGCACAAGCTAAATATGTTACATAAGAATCCCTTTATTTTCTACAATCCTATGAAATCTTCGGTCACTTCTCTTACTGCTTTTTCGGAATAATTTGGCTCCGACCGGGGAAATCTCCTTAGGACCCGCAGGCTTTTAACTTTATTTACGATTCTCCGAAGACAAAGGATTGAGCACATGGTTCATCGAGTAAATGAATTCTTCAGTACTCCCGCTCCTATATGTCTTTCTAAATGCATTGTAGCAACAGGTCCCTAGTCGAAGACTTGTGCTATAACCTGCGAACTCCATAGGCCTGGCTTAATGGCCTTCCAGATGGAGATTATATTTGCCTGCCGATACTCTAAGCGAAGATCGAAATAGTGTTTCTTCCGCTCGGAAATTGCTACGCTTAAAAATTGTTCGAAGTCCGAACTCAAACAGTTGAATTAATTGAATAATCGCCTTGACCACCATGATCAGATAGATAAATTCCCGATGCAACGAATGAGTTAATTTCAACAATATGCCAGACTTTTATAGCCGAAAACAGAAAAGAATCCAACGGCGTATAATTCGCGAAGTGAACGGACAAGATTTGTCGACCGTTGCGATTCCCGGAAAAACGGGAACCGTTTTGAAAAAATCAAGCTTATCGAAATTGGGAACCTACAGACAAAGGATTTTCTCGACAAAGGCATAAGGATGATTGGGTTATTCACCACTGGCTGTTTCTCCATGATTCATCTTTTCAGAAGACTATTTTCTCGTAAAAACGTATTTCGATCAGAGTTACATATTCAATGGAAACTAATTTCATCAATATTCATATTCATTCATCTCTCCCTTATATTATCGATCTCTGTTATTCTATCCATATTCATCTCAGTCTACTATTATCTAAGGGTGAAAGCTGTTGCTAGGACCCTCGAAAATCGATCAAGGGTGAAAGCCGTTGCTATGCCCCTTAGATCGAAATTATTAATGGGTGAAAGCCTCTGCTATGACCCAAGGGCTAAAAATGCTCTGATACGACTAAGGGTGAAAGCCTCTACTATGCCCCTTAGATCGAAATTATTAAACGGGTGAAAGCCTCTGCTATGACCCTCGAGCTAAAAACGCTCTGAAAACGACTAAGGGTGAAAGCCTCTGCTATGCCCCTTAGATCGAAATTATTAAACGGGTGAAAGCCTCTGCTACGACCCTAGAGCTAAAAACGCTCTGAAAACGACTAAGGGTGAAAGCCTCTGCTATGCCCCTTAGATCGAAATTATTAAACGGGTGAAAGCCTCTGCTACGACCCTAGAGCTAAAAACGCTCTGAAAACGACTAAGGGTGAAAGCCTCTGCTATGCCCCTTAGATCGAAATTATTAAACGGGTGAAAGCCTCTGCTATGACCCTCGAGCTAAAAACGCTCTGAAAACGACTAAGGGTGAAAGCCTCTGCTATGCCCCTTAGATCGAAATTATTAAACGGGTGAAAGCCTCTGCTACGACCCTAGAGCTAAAAACGCTCTGAAAACGACTAAGGGTGAAAGCCTCTGCTATGCCCCTTAGATCGAAATTATTAAACGGGTGAAAGCCTCTGCTATGACCCTCGAGCTAAAAACGCTCTGAAAACGACTAAGGGTGAAAGCCTCTGCTATGCCCCTTAGATCGAAATTATTAAGCGGGTGAAAGCCTCTGCTATGCCCCTTAGGTCGGAACTGTCAAATGGGTGAAAACCATTGCTAAGACCGTAAGTGCGAGTTATCGTTTACACCGAAAAATTCCAATAATATTCCGTCTCGGAATAGAGCGATCAAGATCCGCTAACCCGCCTATTATCATTCACGTATTATCAATCTTCAGTCACTCTAGCGGAAAATGAAATCAATGAAGAACATCAATTATTAGTTATCTTTAATTATTACCGATTATCTGAATATCGATGATCGAAGGATGTCAATTATCGTTTACTATCAAAACACCTACCGCGGTCGCTGTAAAATAGCGCTTATTTATGTCTTTGCGATGAAGAGCTTGATGCTCGATAGCAGTGTATAAAGCGATCCTACGAATTAACAAACCAAATTGACGAAGGAAGCAAATGTTTCATTTATGATCTTTCAAACAGTTACATGAGAACTTGTGATTACAATAATGGAGAATATCGAGCGAAGATGAGATTTTACATTAAATCCTACTACAAGAACCATCTACAAAATGTACACCTCGAGCTTCGTTATCGCCCCCAGTTTATAAACTGTTGACGATGATCAGAGGAGGAAGGCGGGGTTAGGATAACACTTCTACCCTTCATCCATCGCTCCCTCAACAGTTGATTAACGTTGGACCGGATCGGGATACAGGGAAGCAATCTCTAAAGAAATTATTCCATGCAATCTCAGAGGCCACATTTTTCAAGAAACATCTTGAAGAAGTTGAGATCGAGTGCAGGAAAACTCCTCCAGCAGTTGACCCACTACCCGACCGGCCGGATTAACAGGATACAGGATTTCGAACCAGACTCAAATGGTTGGAATCAGAGAGAGCTGGTCGCCTGCCGGTACCCCAGTCGCAATCCTTTTCGCCTGTCGATACCCTAGTCGAGATCGAAGTATAAATCTTACTATGATACGCAATATAACTCCTAACCTGGAATTCGAAATATTGAGTCGTGCAACAAGATCTTCTAATCAGCATGATCGAAGGAATCTGTTTTCGAAAGATATTATAAGGATGCAAAACGAAGAGCACCATTTATAGATACTATTCTCAAAAATCCAACGGCTATCAGAAAACAAAAGAAACGGTCAAGATCAAAAGGTTGTCGCGACTCCCGAGGATTTCGCCGGAAAGAGAAAGTGATGTTACTTTTGGGAAATAAGCGGGATTATTACGCCAAGATCGAAAGATTAAGAAGACAAACTAAAGCATGATCAAAGAAAGAACACATAAGAGGAACATGCGATTCGAGGAGAAAATAAATTATTACAAGCCATAGAAAATAAAATATCTGAAAATTATTCATAGTCGCACAAGTAAAAACAGTATAGACATATTACAAGCCCGGGTAAATAAAAGACAACATCTAAACAAGCTTATTGTCAGAGAGAATCTTTCGAAGCTCAGCATTACGAGCCTCACATCCTGCTTCAAACCCACGATCATAAGCCTCCTTTTCTCGACGGATAAAATCTTGTTTCTCCTGCTCGTGAAGGCTCTTCAGTTTTTCGAGTTTCTCGTTCAGCTGCTTATGGATCTCCTCTCCACGCTCGTTAGCAATCTTCTCCCTCTCTAAAGCAAGCTTCTCTGCGAGGACACGGTCGAACTCGACTTTCTTCTCCTCCAGCTCGAGAGAGATAGCAGCACGTTGACTGGTCTCCCGCTCAGCAAATGTTTTAAGCTCAATAAAGTCTTGTCCGGCCTGTTAAAAGGATCAACAGCGCTAAAAAAAAAAAAAAAAAAAAAAAAGGGGAGGGGAAGGAGAGGAGAAAGAAAGGAAGAACAAATAAATGCACACCTGAAAAAGGAAGTGCTGCCCAGACTCAAACAACTCTTCTATGTTCCTTTCCTTGGATGCGTTTCTCTCCTTGGGTATGTCAGTCTCCGAAGAAGTAAAGTTAGCTTGCAACAAGTTACCCATGGGATCAACCTTAGAAGGAGATCCATCTTTCAACTCCTCGTGCAGGGAAGAAGCAACTTTTGGAGGAGAGAAATCGACAAGAGGTCGGGGAGGATTATCAATTCTTGAAGCTTCAGCAGAGGCCCCTCCGCCAATCTCTAACTTGGATTTTTTGCTGAAATTCCCTGCGGGAGGAGCGGTCGAAGTATAGGAAGATGACTTGCTACCGATAGCAAGATTTTGCAAAGCCTCAATGGGAGTGACCCCATCGGAATAAGGCCTCTTATTCGAAGAAGGAATAGGAGTCTTCTCTCGAACAGGATCTTCACTCGGAGAATCAACTACCTTCGGGGAAGAACCCCCGAGCGTAGCCTCGAGCTCCTCGTCCAAAATTGACTTGCTAGAGCTGCCCTTGTTTTGTTTTGAAGAAATGTTTTTCTCTTTCTTGCTGTCTTCCCCTTTAGGAGCTCTTGGGGAAGACACTGAGGTCTTGGAAGAAGATTTGGAGGTTTTGGCCTCCTTGGCAACTTTCTGCTCCTTGCTCGGATTCTTATTTTTCGAACCGCCAAATAACAATTTGGGATCGATAGCTTTCCCTAATACGTTTTCCATGATAAGCGGAATTGGGACCTACAGTTCGGACTATTACTCTTAAAGGGATTCGAAGAAGGCAGAAGATATGGCAAAAAGCTCCGATCTCTATAAGCAAGATGTCGTATGAATAATGAAAAGAAACCCTAATATTTATAGACACTACGCCCTGTGATTACGATAATGGATCGACGCAACCTTTAAAGGAAAACCCCGTATGGAAAGGGCGATATCCGAGCATAGAGTTATCGAACCTTGAAAATTAAAATGGTAACTGGATATTAGAAAGATCGGAATTTACAATTTACAGCAGTCAAGTCAAAAAAGAAACAAATCCGTTTACAAAAATGAGTTACATGGATATACACGATTAGTTCCTAACTACAAAACTATGAATCGCCCCTTCCAGCACGATCGGCTCCGATAATTCGCTAAATAGAAAGTCAGGAGGAACAATTACTTGGTTTGGTCAAGAGTTCGATCGCCTTCTTTATCCGATACATCGCCTATGTCGACATTTTCGCCTTTTTCCTCCGACACGGGAGGATAATCGGTGAAACGCTCGAGCACATCAGGGTTAGGCATCGGAATGCCGTACTCCTCGACTAAGGGGGCAAAGCGATGATTTTGCCAATTAGTATCCGTCTTGGGTAGAGAGGAAGCTTTGTAATCCTTCCCTTCAGCGTTCTTAAAAGGGTTCATGTGCTTATAGTACTCGTCTATATCATCCGGAATCTTCTTGGCCGCGACCAATTGTTGAACCCCTTTATAAAAGATCGTCTGAAGAATTTCTCCCATTTTCCTTTGAACTAAGGGGTCCAAGACAGGGGATTCCAGGAATTCTCGAATGGCAGGGATCTCGGCTTCTTCCCAGCCTTGGGCATACGCACGCTCGGAGTCTTGCTTCGCTAGCTCGAGTTCGAGGGCACTTCTCTCCTTAACAGAGGCTAGTAAATCTTCTTCTACGGAGGAGGAATTTTTCGTAGTCGCTTCCTTGAGCTCCTTCTTTACTTGGCACAATTCTCGCTGACTCTCCGCCAGCTGAGATCGAATGGCCTGGTTATCAGCAAAAATCTGGGCATATACATCATGAGCGTCCTGCGATTCCTGCTCTAGTAACGCCAGACGATAGGATTGAAGGGCGAATAAATCCCCGACCTACAAGACATTTTCGAGGATGGGTAAAACTAGGAATTCTAAAGAGGGAACACAGTCAAAAGACGAGTATTTACCTCGTGATACGTTCTGGAGAAATCACTCAAAACCTCAAAATCCCCTTTGATGGAATGAAGCAGGATATCCCGTTTAAACCGACTAGCCATAAAGATTCTAGTGGCTTTGTCGAATTCGTTCTCCCCATTCATATCCAGATCGGTCATAATGGTACCATCCTTAGGATATCCAGCAGTTCTGCTACTACGAAAATGCTCGTCCATAAAGTCTGCTACATCAGGCTCCGACCTGCCTTCTCGACAAGGGACAGAAGCAGAACTCACGCCAAAGGGTTTTATCCTCCTCGAGGGCCCTGGGTGTTCGGCATTTCTTTTCTGGCCCAGAAGCTTCTCGTATTCCTGAATACCCTGAATTCGATTCCAGGAATGTTGACTGTAGCCGACAGATGAAAGAGCGAAAGTATCAGGGGAGAATAACGATCGAAGAGGTCCGGTCGTGGCAGAATTCAGGGAACTCATAGTGCCAACCCCTCTTAAGTCGGGAATCAAAGATGGTATGACAACTGAACTCCTACCAAAATTGTCTATGTCCATTTTTTCTTCGGAGGCATAAGGTAACGGATCGAAATAAAATCGCTTATCTTCAACCGGGCCGGCAGCGGAGATTCGGATGCGAGGATAATACGAATCGGGCACGAGTTTAAACAAGGAGAATTGTTTAATAAAACCCAAAAGTAAGTCAAAGATAAGAAGCATACCCAGAGAAAGAGGAGCAAGGGTCGGAGCACTAGAGGTTCGCAGGAGGGATCCTTCGGAAGATTGTCTAGGGTATTTAATCGCCGGAGTAGGATAATTACACTGACTCAACCCGGCCAATCGCAAAACGCCTTCCTGAATCAGGAATCTAGTCTGGTAAGGGTTAGACTGCAACTGATCCAGGAGTTCATCAGAAAGACGATGTCTGAGCTTTTCTCTTATTTTGCGAGAACCATACGACCAAGAATCTGCGCCATCCCATCGATATGGTCTAGTCTTTGAACTACCTTCCGACACAGGAACATCGGGACCTTTCACGAAGAAGAATCTCCTCTTCCAGCCTATACTCTTTTTCGTTGATATCTTAGTAAGAAAAGGTCGTTTCGACCTCTGGAGAATGGATACAAACCCCGCATTGGAGCCCTTATTCAATTCCATTCGAAAAGTATGCCAAAAGTTACTAAAAGAGGCCTCTTCTCCTTTTGCTTCCATGAGAGCGCTGAATGCCACTATGTAGGCGACGGAGTGCGGGAGAAGTTGAGCGGGGGACAGCGAAAAGAAAGAAAGGACATTTCTGATAAGGGGAATGAATGGAATACGTAGACCACAGGAGAATTGGCCCTCGTAAAACGATTGACAGCCAGCTGGGGGCTCGGTAGCACGATCGGAATAAGAAGGAATGACGATCGAAAACCCTTTTGGAAGATATTTCCCAAACGCCGTCTCAAGATAAACGCGATCTTTCTTCGAAAAGCAACAGGAGGTTTCCTTAGCAGGAAGTTCTGACGTATTCGAGGTCACGACCTCAGAGGTGAGCTTGGGTTTGAAAATTCTGACAAAGGCACCCTCACCGATGCTGCGCTTCTCAACCTCATTTTCTTCGAGATCCTCGCTCGGATCATCATCCTCGCCTCCTGGACGGAACTCTCCATCTTCGTAATCATCAACGAGCTTTAACAAAGGATCAGATTCTTGATTCTCTTCAACCTTATTCTTGCCCTTCGAACTTCTAGAACTTGACATTATGAATTCGGAAATGAATGTACTAAAGTAACCACCTTTTCGATTAAAACACTTCGAGCTCAAGAGAAAATATAACATGGAAGTAATTTTTCAACGGGTCAATATATATATACGGGGTTAAAAAGGTAAAATTGCAAAGAGGTCCCCGAGTAACCGCGACGGTTGAACTTACCAAGGGTAAAAACTTTGGCTTATCCCTCTCATAATAGCCTTTTTGATCCTTCATTCTCTGGAATTGCGGAGTATGTCCTTGCAATTTATCCCTAAGGATCTCGGAGGCCCTCCTTGTTATGATCGAAAATTCTGGAAAGCATCCACCTAAGAATCGAACAACGCATCTTGGAACCAAAAAAGGGATATTATTACTTCAACATCCTCCGACAAGGGTAACTTCAGAACACGCCGGTGTATGTTTTCTTGTATATGCACTCTTTTTCCCTAGCTCGGTTTTTATCCCAGTGGGTTTTTCCGAGTTAGGTTTTTAACGAGGCATATCCTAAAGACATTCTGAACGGCTCGTCTCATCATATGGGACGTATTTTGTACTTCTTCGAGCGCTAGCTCCGCTTTGCACTCGAGAAGTGGGGGAGTATTGATGAGGGGTAATTCGGATTCCCTGTCTTTCTAGCCTCAACGCGGTTTGAATAGCACCGAATCCTATCCCCAGGAACCAAGAGCCGAACATAAGCTTGAAGATGATTATTCCGAGCACATAAGAGAACCGGAGATCGAAGGACACTGTTGGGCCGAGCCCATGCCCAAGCCCTCCAAATCGGCTATAAATACCCCATGCATTTATTACACCGGACACAACTTCCCAGGGGGCACTAGCCTTGAAACTACTGTTCGGATTCACTCGAGAATAGTAGTGTAGGTTTCCTCATATGTATTTCGCCCTCTAGCTTGTACGGCATCCAATAATGCTCGAATAGGACCCTTGAATACTTGTATCTGTACTCATTCAATTCGAATACAATTACATTTGGTCTTTACTTTCCTTTTAATTTTGTTATCATCGCGATATATCCCACCCTTGATCGAACAAACGAAATCACGTAAGATCACAATGAGAAACAAAAATTTATTTGATCATAAATTTTCTTCGGTAAAATTTACAAATTTCAATCTTAAAATAAATGTGAACAAAGCACTACATCAAATCAATTAATCAAAAGTTTGTAAATGAACCATGTAAAAACAGTGACAAAACAGTTCATTTTCCCCCTTATTTTCAGATTTACAAAAATAACCCCAAAAGTTTCAAAAACTCCCATTTCTGCAAAATATCAAAGCAAACTTTAAAACAAATGCTTTTCAAGTAACCCAAACCAAAAAAAAAAAAACTTATATTTTCAGTCCCCTTTTACTTGCAACAAAAATCGCAACCCTCAACCCTTCAACTTTTAATCTTTCAAAAATATCCCCAAAATTTTGAATATTAAAAACATTAACTTTCTTACACAAATAAATCAAGATCCAAACATATAAGTGATAACGTCGTGAAAACGTCATTATTACGTGTCTTCTTAAGCCGAAAACAACTTGCTTTGATTCGAGTTTTGCGTGCTTTTGTTTATTTTCGCGTTCTTTTGCGTTTTTGGTCCTTTGTTGGAACTTGCTTTGATTCGAGTTTTGCGTGCTTTTGTTTATTTTCGCGTTCTTTTGCGTTTTTGGTCCTTTGTTGGACATTTGTGTGTTTTGGTTGTTGTTTGTGTGTTTTGATTGTGTTTTGTGTGTTTTTGTAGGGAGATGTAGAAAAGGGCTTCAAAGGAATGAAGAACCGAAGTTAAAAACATGGAAGAACGTACATAGCTTCTCACTAGAACATGCATAAATATTTCATAGATGATCCAAATGAGCTGAATTTTGGATATGTCATAGATGAGTGAGTTAGCTACGCTACGGACTTTACGGATCTGTAATCGGAGTTCGGAGTCAAAAGATATCCTACTCGGAAGAAAGTGCGGCAGAGCAGAAAATCTGCAGCCAACCTACGGAACAAACCTCGCTGCGGCGAGGTGGAAGCTCGCCGCGGAGAGGTCCTGCTGCTGGCGTGAAATATCAGCAAAGTCTCCGCATTTTCGAGGGGTATTTTCGGGTTTTCTCATGGGGGCTATTAGGGCAAGACAAGAGACCAACTTGGACACAACTTCTACAATCTTGGCCTCCTTTTGCCTCCCTTTCTCTCTTTGCCTCCCTCAACTTTCTCTCTTTACTTTTTCTTTCTTTTTTTGTATTTGAAGGCTCCACCAAGGGGGTGAGTTAATCACCACCCTTGGGGAGTGATTAGGTGGTGATTAAGGGGAGGAGAATTCATCTCTCGATTTCATTCCGATTAGGTGATATTTTTCTATTTCCTAGTTGTCATTGATTAGGAGATTGATGTTGTATTTCCTTTTTATATGAATGATTCTGGATTTGAATTCTCCGGATTTATATATATTATGTTATTGTTTGATTAAATGATGTCTTGATGATTAGTATGGTTCTTATTTGTGTTCGTTAATCCAATTCCGTGTTCATTGTTCGTCTTGTGGTTTGACAACCTTTGGAGATGAAAGTTATTGATTCTTGATTGCTATATTTAGTGATTTTGAGGATTTGATTATGAAGTTGGATTGTGATTCGATTCTAGGATAGACATATACCTAAGTCGTTTCATATTCGTTTAAGGTTTGAGTTTAAATGACATCGATTAGATTTTATTCCGTTTATACGTAAATTGGATTAGTTTAATTCGATATGTTGGTATGCTATCAAAAGATACATACGAACATCAGTGAACCCTTGAATAGCAAGCACGAGCATAATATATTAATTGTCGAGTCATTGTTATCGTTTGATTAGTTATGTTTGATGTTGGGTTATGTTTGATTTGTTGGGTTTATTGTTTTATCGCACTTTTGGCCATCTACATTTAATGCAACCTAGACATAGGTTAGGCGAGTGATGATTTGTGGATTTCAACCTAGGATAGTTATATACCTAGTTTGGTCCGTGTTTGTATAATGGGTTCGTTCGTAAATGCATCAAATAACTTAGATTCTCTTTATTCGGGGATTCGGGTTAGTTTTAGGTCCCGGGTGACAACGGTACGCCTTAGAATCCTCTTTTGGGTTCGGACTTTCCTTAGAGCATCGATTGACAGCGATGTTCGTTATTGATCCGGAGATGGAGAGTTTGGGTAGATTGGTAGAGTTAAGTCAAACCGATAGGGAGACTTAACTAATTTGAACTCACAAACAACAACTAAATCTAGGATTGTTTGCATAGCTAACATAACAACCGCATGATTTATCTGCTTTAACTAATCTCTTATGAATCCTCCTTACCGCATAATTAACTCCCCATTTACTTGCTTTCGTAGTTAGATTTACTTTATCACTCGTAGTTAAATAAAATCACCCTTATCATATATTTGGGTTTGATCTTTTTGTATCAAGCATTCTTAGATAGAATAAGCCGTCGATTGATTCGTTTGTTCCCACCTTTTACCCATTCGTTGGGATTCGATACTCGGTACGTACTTATCATTTTATATTACTTGTAACGACCGTATACTTGCGTAGTTTGCGTATTAGTATTTGGCACGCAACAAGTTTTTGGCGCCGTTGCCGGGGAATGTGGTAACGTGTAGAGTAAATGACGATATTGATGGCTAGTTTTGTGTTTGATAGCTTTATACTACGTGCTAATTTTGATCTTTTTGTTTCTTTTGTTGGGATAGTGGTTGGGATGCCTCGATTGTCAGAACAACGACAGTGCGGAATTTAAAATTTGTCGAAGCACCCAAGGTCCCATATTAATTATACGTAAGCAAGAACAAAAACACACATAGAAATTTAACAAGGGTGTTTTGCAATATACCTCACCACAGGCAAGGTGGTGGCAACCTTCGATTCTGATTCTGCAACTGGATCTGGATCTGGTTCACAGAAGTGATCCAAGCGTCTCACCTCCAAAGTAAGTCCACACCAATTGGATTCTGGTAACGCCTCAAGATCTTAGGCTCAGAACTGGATTCAGGAGGTTTGTCGAAGCAGGATTGTGTAGATTCTCTTGACAGGTCAAGATCTATCACAGAGGAACAGAGGGAGAGGAGCGGTGGCACAAGAACAGCCCACGACAGCAGGGTGGCGGAGTTTCTTGTGTGGCGGCGGCGGCTAGGGCTTCTAGCACTAAGGGGCGGCGGCGGCTAGGTTGAGAGGAGAGCTAGGGTTTTTCTTTCTTAGGGTGCTAGCTTTTGAGCTCAAGTAGAACCCCTTTTATAGACTCCCTCAACCTAGGTTTGCAAGACTCCTTATGGGCTTTTAATTAAAAGCCCATGTCTTGCAAGCCTTTTTCATTTAATTAATTACTTAATTAAATGCTCAGTCCAATTAAATCATTATTTCTCTTACATAATTAATTAGCAACTCAATTAAGTATTTAATTAATTAAGTTAGCCAATTAATTAATCTCCCTACTTGAATTAAATTCTTTTAATTCATTTAATTGATTTAATTACCTTTAAATCAATTAATTCCTTTTGTATCCTTTTCCAACAGTCACCGTCCAATTGTATTGTGTGTGACCCTCTGGGTTCACCATCAATTGGCAGCAGGCCCACGAATTCCTCGTGATTTAATTTATGAACAATAAATTGCTCCGGTCAATTAAACAACCTTTAATTGACCACTCCTAGAATCAATTCCTCTATTAACTCAGGAGTACCTACACTTCATGGTCGATGTCTAGCCACAAGCCCATGAAGCCCAACTTCAGGTGAATTGATACTTGTGAACCTCGTCTCATATAATTACCATGTACATACGGTCCTTTTATCGACTAATATTCCCGATCAAGACTTAGGGTGTGTGAATTGATCGGCACCTCTAAATTTGTCTCGATAACTATACTTTCTAATTCAGGATAATATTCCAGTGTGACTGCTAAATTTGGAAACCCCTTTCCAAATCCGTCACCGACCACGGCCGTGGATTCCTCGGAAATATTATCTAAGAATCGTATAGAAAATTCTCTCACCCATTACAGTGAGTCAATAGATTCCATATCGGTACTAACCACTCGCGTACATGTCCATACGCACCCAACCTAGGCATGTTATGACCAAGCTACGTGGCCTATACCTAGATCTAAGTACGCACTTTCATGCACCGAATTCGCCCTAGTACCTCAAGTCAAAGGACTAAATCGTACACTATTATAATCCTTGAGAAACATCCCATCACCGATATGCGTCATGCGCTTCCACAATGGGTTTCTCTGTTCGGGTCGTTCGATGCATTCAATCCTCCATTGAACCACCTACTCATATGCACTGGCCTCAAATGCCTTGCTCATGAAACGCTACAAATTCACTCCATGTGAATCATGCATACTTGTACAAGTCTTGGCGATTCCTACGATACCCCGTCTCGTTCGGAATCTATGACTTGGAACAGTTTTAAGATTACGACCTTTGAGACTGTTTCATGATTGCACTCAGTACTGAAGTGAATCGTCCCATAGTCAAAATGTAATCTAAGGGTTTCAACCAATCGCTTAAATGTATTCGCGAGAGATGAAGTTGGCCATTGTTTATCCTTATACTCATATAAATAAACGCGCGTATTATTATAAAATCAAAAGATTGTTTCTTACAGAATAGACCTATTACAAGCTAATTGAACTGGCTTGCTGGGCACTATTATATCAATCTCCCACTTGCCCTAAAGCCATTCACCTATGGTTCTAAGACCCATCTTCTCTAGATGACTATCGAACGCCTTTTGTGAAAGTGGCTTAGTTAGTGGGTCAGCTACGTTGTCTTCCGATTTGACATACTCCATGTGCATGTCACCTCTACCCATGATCTCCCTGATCACGTGGTATTTCCTCTGTACGTGTTTGGATTGATGGTGTGATCTCGGCTCCTTTGCTTGAGCTATCGCCCCGTTGTTGTCACAGAAGACGACTACATGTTCAGCAATGCTAGGAACAACATCCAATTCTTGGATGAAGTTTTTCATCCATACACTTTCTTTTGCTGCATCTGATGCTGCGATATATTCTGCTTCTGTGGTTGAGTCGGCAGTGGTAGACTGTTTACAGCTTTTCCAACTGACCGCTCCTCCATTGATGCGGAATATGTATCCAGAGTTGGATTTGAAGTCATCCATGTCAGACTGGAAACTTGCATCAGTGAATCCTTCAAGTTTCAGTTCTCCACTACCACCGTAGACCAAAAACATATCCTTAGTCCTTCGCAGGTACTTTAGGATTGCTTTTACGGCAGTCCAGTGATCTTCGCCTGGATTTGACTGATAGCGGCTCGTTACACTTAGAGCGTGTGCTATGTCTGGTCGAGTACACAACATCGCATACATTATACTCTCTATAGCAGAGGCATAAGGTATGAGAGACATTCTTGTCTTTTCTTCGTCAGTTGTAGGGCACATAGACTTAGAAAGAGAGATGCCATGTCTCATTGGAAGAAATCCTCTCTTGGATTCTTCCATTTTGAATCTCTTCAAAATAGTGTTGATGTACTGAGATTGGGAGAGTCCTATCATCTTCTTCGATCTATCCCTATAGATACGTATTCCCAATACGTAAGATGCGTCTCCCATATCTTTCATGGAAAACTGCGCGGATAACCACGCTTTAATCTGCGTTAACATCTTGATATCGTCTCCGATTAACAAAATGTCATCGACGTACAAAACAATGAATTGTATCGAGCTCCCACTATTCTTCTTGTACACACAAGGTTCATATACGTTTTTGATGAAGCCAAATGCTTTGACTGTTTCATCAAATCGTATGTTCCAGGTTCGGGACGCCTGTTTGAGGCCATAGATTGACCTTTGAAGTTTACACAATTTGTGCTCACTTCCTTTGGACGCAAAACCTTTAGGTTGTTGCATAAAGATCTCCTTGTCAATGTCTCCATTGAGAAAGGCGGTCTTTACATCCATTTGCCATATTTCGTAGTCATGCCACGCGGCTATAGCAAGTAGTATCCGAATGGATTTCGACATCGCCACGGGAGAGAAGGTTTCCTTATAGTCTATTCCAGGCCTTTGAGAATACCCTTTCGCCACTAAGCGAGCTTTATGAGTTAATACCTCTCCATTCATTCCAAGCTTACGCTTGAAGATCCATTTGCATCCTACAGGGATAGTTCCCTCAGGTGGATCGACCAAGGTCCAAACCTTGTTGGAATGCATGGAATCTATTTCGGATTGCATGGCTTCCAGCCACGCACCCGAGTCTATGTCTAACATCGCTTCTTGATAGGTCCTTGGATCATTATCACCTTTTTCATTTTCGTGAATGAAACCAAATCGCTCTGGCTCCTTACGAATTCGATCAGACCTTCGAAGAGTAGGTGTACTAGTAGGTTCAATAAATTCTGGTTCAGCTCCCACTGTTTGTGGGGATGGGTCCGATTCCTGGACTTCATCAAGTTCCACGATTGTCCCATTTCGGTTGGTGAGGAAATCCTCTTCCAAGAAGTGGGCGTTCCTAGAAACGAACGTATTACGTTCTTTAGGATCGAAGAACAGGTATCCAATGGATTCCTTTGGATACCCCACAAATTTGCACAAACTAGATCTACTATCTAGCTTATCTCCCTTTTTGTTCTTTACATACGCAGGAGATCCCCATACTCGTAGATACGAATACACGGGTGCTTTACCATACCATACTTGGTGCGGTGTCGTTGGCACTGACTTCGAAGGTACTATGTTTAGTATCTTCGAGGCAGTTAATAGGGCTAGGCCCCAAAACGAAAAGGGAAGGTCAGCGAATCTCATCATGGAACGAACCATGTCTAACAATGTTCGGTTCCTCCGCTCGGACACTCCATTGAGTTGGGGCGTCCTAGGGGGAGTTCGCTGGGCGAGAATTCCATCCTCTTTTAGATAATCAAGGAATTCTTGGCTTAAGTACTCACCACCTCTATCAGAACGAAGTGCTTTAATACTATGTCCAAGTTGATTCTCAACTTCCATTCGAAACTCTTTGAATTTCTCAAAAGTTTCGGATTTGTGTTTCATAAGATACACATATCCATAACGACTAAAATCGTCGGTGAATGTTACGAAGTAAGAGAATCCTCTTCTCGCATTGACACTCAATGGTCCACAAACGTCAGTATGGATTAAATCCAATGTTTGCTTGGTTCGCTCGGGATTCCCGGTGAAGGGTGATTTGGTCATCTTTCCTTTGAGACAAGACTCACAAGTTGGGAGTTCATCCAAGTTCTTTATTTCAAGAGCCTTAGAGGAAACCAGCTTTTGAATCCTACTCTTGGAAATATGTCCAAGTCTAGCGTGCCAAAGTTGTGGAGTTTGATTATCATATTTTCTTTTTCTAGATTGAATGTGCATGACGTCAGAATTTGTAGGTTCTAAGGAATAAAGACCATCTATCAAAGTACCACGAGCATACATTAAACCACCTTTAAATATGCAAAAAGCTCCATTTTAAATGGAAAAATTAAAACCATCAATATCCAGCATGGGTATAGAAATGATGTTCTTAATAATGTTTGGTACGTACAGACAATCCCTTAAAATTAAAGTAAAATTTCCTAAAACCAATTCGACGTCCCCAATAGCCTCAGCGGCGATCCTAGCTCCGTTTCCAAAATGCAGGATTCTATCCCCGGGCTTCAGGTATCTTACTGCTCCCATCACTTGCAAATCATTGCAGATATGAGAACCTGCTGCGGTGTCTAACACCCACGATGCACAGTTAATAGAAATATTAACTTCAATCAAGAAAATACCTTTGGCTACCAATTTCATCTTTAGGTAGTCTGGGCAGTTCCTTTTCCAGTGCCCTGCTTTCTTGCAGTGGAAACATTCGTCTTCTAGGGTCTTGCGCTTCTTTTCAACCACCTTTGTGACTGCCTTCGAAGAAAATACCTTCTTCTTCTTCCTACCTTTCTTGGGCTTTGCAGCCTTCGATTGGTGTGCAATCATTATCGGCTTCTCTTTCTTGAGAGTCGATTCTGCCGTTACCAACAAATTGGTCAGTTCGTGAAGAGCGAGGGTTCTATCCTCCATGTTGAAGTTCAACACGAACTGGTCAAAAGAACGGGGCAGCGTATGGAGAAGGAGGTCAGTGCTAAGATCAGCGTGCAAATCCACGTCCAATCGCCCCAGTTTTTCAACCAGGTTGATGAAACGCAGACAGTGATCCTTGACACTGCTTCCCTCAGCCATCTTGAGATGAAACAACTCCTTAGTGGTCGCGAACCTTTCGGTACGAGACCTCTCTCCAAACATCTGCTGGAGGTGGAGAAGTATCTCTCTAGCAAGCGGCATAGCAGCATGCTGTTTCTGCAGTTCATTTGACATCAAGGCTAGCATGAGACATCGAACCTGAAGATCATCATCAACCCTTTTAGCATGGGCGGTTCGTTGTTCCTCACTAGCTCGTGCTGCGGGTGCAGCAGGCATGGGTGTGTCGAGCACATAGCTTCGTCGCTCGGAATCGAGGACAATTCTGAGATTTCTCAGCCAGTCAACGAAGTTTGAGCCATTCAATTTGTTTGCGTCGAGGATAACAGATAATGGATTTTTAGACATTGTACTTAATATCTACAAATGGAAAGAAGACAACATTACGCTAACTGATCTTATGTCTAATACTTATAATTAACGAATTTTGGACTTGTTTTCGAAAAAGTTCTCCCACTATTTTGTCGAAACAATCACCCCTTTGATTGATCGGGAAATTTAATTCCTAGTAGGTCTTGACGTCCCAGCAGCAATTAATTGCACCCACGACTCGTGGCCATACAACCAATTCTCCAGGTAGGTATACTTTTTACCAATTGTGTTACTCCACAACCTTCAAGTTATTTTGCCTCGATTTTTGTACTTATCTAGCACTGCTACATCATAAGTGTTACTAATCGTTAAGTCTAACCCATCAATCATGATGAGCAACGGGCCCGATCGTGAGTTCTCCGTAACTAGTTATCGGTCGATCCTCACATCCCGACCAGTCCTCATCCTTGTCATGTTTAGTTAAAAACAGGAGTCAAGGAATTTCACGTATTGTCCCTTTCTTCGACTCGGGTGCCAGACTCTGGATCACCTCTATCGATAAGTAGACAACATACGTTAGTCCCTATTGATGGAAGGCTTGGATTTATATAAATACTTCATTTTATTTTAATCCAATATGACTTAATATTTAATTCGAGAGGGGAATTTCTGGTTTTGAAAGTTTTACTAACTCTCCTCGAGATCTCACCGATTCAGTTATGCTTTATCTTTTATTACGATCTAGATTCTAGCGCGCATCTCATACAAGCTAAATATAAATCGACAGAATAAATAAAAGCCATACAAACCTAGCATGCATACTACCACAATATGTTTTCGATCGGGAGCCTCCTATGTGGGCCATTATCGAGCCAATGATGTTGGCCCTATTGGTCAATCTAAAGGGTTTGCAAATGGGCATATGCTATTACACAATGTACCACGCATACATGGCCTTCATGTCTTCTTGGGTTCCCACCTTGCTTGTAAACGGGCCTCCATCCTAAACTAGGAAAGCAGTAAAGCCCTATTCTATTACAAAGGCTCAAAATGGCCCAAAAACATAATAGGCTCGCAGGCCCAATAAAAACCAAACAATAAATTAAACCAATCACATCTAACATAAGGTCAAGGCTCGGCTCGATCGAAAACAACATAAACAATTCACATAGAGCAAGAAACAAGCAAACATCCTTTACCTATTTCTTTCTTAATTTTAAAACTACCTTTTAAAACTAACTCCTATGATTCTTACTTTTTAGTCACTACTAATTATGACAAAATGAATATTCGGGTAAACAAAAATAAATTTTCTGCTCAAATTCAGATTCTGTTTTTCAACTTTTGAAAATTGCATTTTCGCCCCTCAACTTTTGAAAATTGCACTTTGACCCCAAAACTTTTAAAAAGTTAGAAAAACACCCCTGGGCAGATTTGGGCAGCTACCAGAAAATAATATTTTGAATTCTGAAAATTTTTGATTTTTCCCTGAATTTTCGGTAATTGCAAAACAGTCCTTGAACTTTCAGAAATTACAAAACGACCCCAAAAAGCGTGCGACCAGATTTGCAAAAACAGTCCATGATTTTGAAATTTCCAGATTTCAAAAATTCAAAATTTTCAGCCCACAAAAACCCTAATCTCGATTTTAGCATAAAAGTCCTGAAGTTTTCAAAAACTATAAAAACGACACAGATCTAAAATAGCAGTTTTAGCCAATCATAGATCCAGTCATAACAAGTAAGAATCAACTTACAGAACATAATTATCACGTGTTTACATATACATAATTAAACATATATGGTGAAAACACATTATGTTCAGGCTTTTCGTATAATAATGATGGAGTTGGCTCTGATACCACTGTTGGGATTGTGGTTGGGATGCCTCGATTGTCAGAACAACGACAGTGCGGAATTTAAAATTTCTCGAAGTACCCAAGGTCCCATATTAATTCTCCATATTAATTAGACGTAAGCAAGAACAAAAACACACATAGAAATTTAACAAGGGTGTTTTGCGATATACCTCACCACAGGCAAGGTGGTGGCAACCTTCGATTCTGATTCTGCAACTGGATCTGGATCTGGTTCACAGAAGTGATCCAAGCGTCTCACCTCCAAAGTAAGTCCACACCAATTGGATTCTGGTAACGCCTCAAGATCTTAGGCTCAGAGCTGGATTCAGGAGGTTTGTCGAAGCAGGATTGTGTAGATTTTCTTGACAGGTCAAGATCTATCACAGAGGAACAGAGGGAGAGGAGCGGCGGCACAAGAGAAGCCCACGGCAGCAGGGTGGCGGCGTTTCTTGTGTGGCGGCGGCGGCTAGGGCTTCTAGCACTAAGGGGCGGCGGCGGCTAGGTTGAGAGGAGAGCTAGGGTTTTTCTTTCTTAGGGTGTTAGCTTTTGAGCTCAAGTAGAACCCCTTTTATAGACTCCCTCAACCTAGGTTTGCAAGACTCCTTATGGGCTTTTAATTAAAAGCCCATGTCTTGCAAGCCTTTTTCATTTAATTAATTACTTAATTAAATGCCCAGTCCAATTAAATCATTATTTCTCTTACATAATTAATTAGCAACTCAATTAAGTATTTAATTAATTAAGTTAGCCAATTAATTAATCTCCCTACTTGAATTAAATTCTTTTAATTCATTTAATTGATTTAATTACCTTTAAATCAATTAATTCCTTTTGTATCCTTTTCCAACAGTCACCGTCCAATTGTAATGTGTGTGACCCTCTGGGTTTCCCATCAATTGGCAGCAGGCCCACGAATTCCTCGTGATTTAATTTATGAACAATAAATTGCTCCGGTCAATTAAACAACCTTTAATTGACCACTCCTAAAATCAATTCCTCTATTAACTCAGGAGTACCTACACTTCATGGTCGATGTCTAGCCACAAGCCCATGAAGCCCAACTTCAGGTGAATTGATACTTGTGAACCTCGTCTCATATAATGACCATGTACATACGGTCTTTCTATCGACTAATATTCCCGATCAAGACTTAGGGTGTGTGAATTGATCGGCACCTCTAAATTTATCTCGATAACTATACTTTCTAATTCAGGATAATATTCCAGTGTGACTGCTAAATTTGGAAACCCCTTTCCAAATCCGTCACCGACCACGGTCGTGGATTCCTCGGATATATTATCTAAGAATCGTATAGGAAATTCTCTCACCCATTACAGTGAGTCAATAGATTCCATATCGGTACTAACCACTCGCGTACATGTCCATACGCACCCAACCTAGGCATGTTATGACCAAGCTACGTGGCCTATACCTAGATCTAAGTACGCACTTTCATGCACCAAATTCGCCCTAGTACCTCAAGTCAAAGGACTAAATCGTACACTATTATAATCCTTGAGAAACATCCCATCACCGATATGCGTCATGCGCTTCCACAATGGGTTTCTCTGTTCGGGTCGTTCGATGCATTCAATCCTCCATTGAACCACCTACTCATATGCACTGGCCTCAAATGCCTTGCTCATGAAACGCTACAAATTCACTCCATGTGAATCATGCATACTTGTACAAGTCTTGGCGATTCCGAACAAGACGGGGATTCCTACGATACCCCGTCTCGTTCGGAATCTATGACTTGGAACAGTTTTAAGATTACGACCTTTGAGACTGTTTCATGATTGCACTCAGTACTGAAGTGAATCGTCCCATAGTCAAAATGTAATCTAAGGGTTTCAACCAATCGCTTAAATGTATTCGCGAGAGATGAAGTTGGCCATTGTTTATCCTTATACTCATATAAATAAACGCGCGTATTATTATAAAATCAAAAGATTGTTTCTTACAGAATAGACCTATTACAAGCTAATTGAACTGGCTTGCTGGGCACTATTCTATCATCTTTGCGAGGTTCGATCGGCCTATTGCGAAGAGCTTAAGGATTTTGATGAGCCTGTTTTGAGGAACCATGGACGATGGGAGTAGTTTTGGTGACGATCAAATCATCCCTCGTATCAAGTCAAGCTCGTGACTTAAAACAAGCATTCTTTCCCTTTTTCATCATCTTGTTTTGTTTTGTTTTGCTTTGTTTTTATTTTTGCTGTGTTGTAGGTGATGATTGTGCATGATAAAGAAGTAATGGCAAGCATGATTGAGGATCCGAGACGGAAGTTAACCACGGGATGCACGGACTCCATGATCGACAAAAGGGTGTAACCTTTATATTTTTGCATTCCATTTGGTTTATTTTGCGCTTACAATGCTACATCTATATGTCCGTACTTGATTGGTTTTGATTATCTATGCTTGCTTGAATTGGATAGAGCCGTGTTCGATCATTTACCTTGTCATTTTCTTTGTTTTGATTGTTTTTCTTTTCTTTGTGTGCTTGCGTGGTTGTCGTGTCGATCTCCCTCCATTTTTCTCAATTCACACAATGGGGACATTGTGCGTTTTAAGTTTGGGGGAGAGAGGTCGCAAGTACTTGCATACATGCTAGGTCGACCCGCCAAATTTTTTCAGATTCTTGTTATTATTTGAGTATGCTTCTACAAAATTTGAGCACATTGGCTAAGGCTAGGTTGTATTTGGGGTGGATAAAGAACTTTAGTGATAATAGGATCTAGGACTCCTCTTGCGTAACTTAGTTTCTCTCCAAACTTTAGTTTGAAAACAAAGTGTAAAAGGAACAAAATGGCCTAAGTTTGGGGGAGTGAACCCTTTTCGAGAATGAAAAACCTTTGAACACCTAGCTCTTAAAGGAAATGAGTAGAGAAGTTGCTAAAATGTATGCCCTTCTATGAGAGAAAAGAAAGGCTAAGCCTTCATTGATGAAATTCATGGATGATTTTTGTAATATCTCTACGTCATTATAATTGTGCAAGTTTTGTAGTGAAAAATTCAAATGTAATGCACAAAGGAAAGGAATGGTGCTAGTAGCCCATAGAAAAACAAGCAACCATCAATAGTGCTAGATTTGTATTGTAATATCATTGTAAAGCACAAAGTGCTATGTTATTATTGTAAATCAAAAGAAAAGCAAAATATGGAGAGAAAAGAGCTAGGGACTAATATTGTCAATTAGTTCAAGAATAGGGACAATACTCTTAAATTACCTACAACTTAGTTTCATGATGTGATTGGAGCATAAGGTTTGAAACCTAAGGTAAGGAGATAGTCTAAGTTAACGTGATGAGCCCATGCAAGTAGAACCGATGATTTTAATCTATTGGGGCGTATTCACCTAAAATAGAACCTAGCTGAAGTCATCACACACACACGTGGAGCTTGTTTAAAGAATAATTTAAAAGTGTTAAGCTTTGGCATTTTGATCTTAAGCATGCATGTTTAGTATTTGTTTTTGCTTTCTTTGCTCAAGGACGAGCAAGTGTTTAAGTTTGGGGGTGTGATAACGTCATGAAAACGTCATTATTACGTGTCTTCTTAAGCCGAAAACAACTTGCTTTGACGCGAGTTTTGCGTTCTTTTGTTTATTTTCGCGTTCTTTTGCGTTTTTGGTCCTTTGTTGGACATTTGTGTGTTTTGGTTGTTGTTTGTGTGTTTTGATTGTGTCTTGTGTGTTTTTGTAGGGAGATGTAGAAAATGGCTTCAAAGGAAATGAAGAACCGAAGTTAAAAACATGGAAGAACGTAGATAGCTGCTCACTAGAACATGCATAAATATTTCATAGATCATCCAAATGAGCTGAATTTTGGATATGTCATATATGAGTGAGTTAGCTACGCTACGGACTTTACGGATCCACAATCGGAGTTCGGAGTCAAAAGATATGCTGCTCGGAAGAAAGTGCGGCAGAGCACAAAATCTGCAGCCAACCTACGGCACAAACCTCGCCGCGGCGAGGTGGAAGCTCGCCGCAGCGAGGTCCTGCTGCTGGCGCGAAATATCAGCAAAGTCTCCGCATTTTCGAGGGGTATTTTTGGGTTTTCTCATGGGGGGCTATTAGGGCAAGACAAGAGACCAACTTGGACACAACTTCTACAATCTTGGCCTCCTTTCGCCTCCCTTTCTCTCTTTACTTTTTCTTTCTTTTTCTTGTATTTGAAGGCTCCACCAAGGGGGTGAGTTAATCACCACCCTTGGGGAGTGATTATGTGGTGATTAAGGGGAGGAGAATTCATCTCTCGATTTCATTCCGATTAGGTGATATTTTTCTATTTCCTAGTTGTCATTGATTAGGAGATTGATGTTGTGTTTCCTTTTTATATGAATGATTGTGGATTTGAATTCTCCGGATTTATATATATTATGTTATTGTTTGATTAAATGATGTCTTGATGATTAGTATGGTGCTTATTTGTGTTCATTAATCCGATTCCGTGTTTATTGTTCGTCTTGTGGTTTGACAACCTTTCGAGATGAAAGTTATTGATTCTTGATTGCTATATTTAGTGATTTTGAGGATTTGATTATGAAGTTGGATTATGATTCGATTCTAGGATAGACATATACCTAAGTCGTTTCATATTCGTTTAAGGTTTGAGTTTAAATTACATCGATCAGATTTTATTCCGTTTATGCGTAAATTGGATTAGTTTAATTCGATAGGTTGGTATGCTATCAAAAGATACATACGAACATCAGTGAACCCTTGAATAGCAAGCACGAGCATAATATATTAATTGTCGAGTCATTTAAAACTTTTAATGCCTCTTACGGAATCTTGCCAGGATATTAAACTTGTTGAATATATATATGAATGTATTTAAACGACATTAATAACTAGATCTAAGGTATACCTGTCTCCTTGAAAATCCATGTAGGTACCAAAGTCGTTGCGTCTCTCCCTCGGTTGAATCGATCCAAGCCCTGTTATAGCGCCCCACGAGTTGCGCCTCTACGAGTTGATACACCACAATATCACGAAATATAATATATCCTAATCGGCTAGAACATATGATATATTAAGATCTAGGGTTAGAGAACAAGACTGGAACAAAAACGAAATCGAAAAATTCTTCCAAAAGGGAAGAGGTGTTCGGCTGATTTCACTAGGGAGAGCGGAGAGAGAATTTTTCTTGACTTGTCTTTTTGGCTCTTTAGTTGTGCGTGTGAGATATGACATCCTGTCTCCTATTTATAGGTATCTGATTAACCTAATCCTTCTAGGATTAGGACTCCAAGTCTCCTACATGGGCTATGACCCTTTTAATTGGAAGACTAAATCTTCGAGTTAATTCATGGCCCACCCTTTAATTAATTTAATTAGGCTTTATTTAATTTCCAATTAAATAGCCCAATTAATTAATTACTCTCCCAATCAATTAAATTAGACTCTAAGTCTATTTATTTAAATCTTCCTATAATTAATTAAATCAAACTTATTTAATTAATTCACAAATTAAATTCCAATTTAATTTTGATTCTTAATCTAATTCCAATCGGATCACTTTCGCTCCAATTGGGTCGACCCAGTTAATTAAATCGACCGAGGAAATTTACTTGACCGACCCAGTCGATTAAAATACTTTAAACTCAAGTAAGAGTTAATTAAGATAGTTCCAAATCTCCAAGATTCCTATCTAATCAATAACTCTAAGTTTCCCAATATTCCGAATCTTCCAAGATTCTCAAAATAATCCTATTTTGACAAGATTAGTTAACTAAGGTAGTATTCAAATCAACCAAGATTTCTACCTTATCCTAAGCTCTAAGTTTCCTAATCCCACACATCTCCATGATTTTCAAAATTTTCAAAATAGGCAGACTTAGAGTCCAACCGGAAATTTGCCAAGTGAACAGCACATGCGTGGCCACGAAGTCCGCGTGTGGGCTGCCTGTAGCCGCTGGTGTGCGTGGTAGCCCGTAGGCTACTACCGTGTGCTGCACGCGCGGCCAACTTGCTATTCGCACACTATCGTGGGTAGTAGCTCGCGGTGCGCTGCCTCGCACTGCCGCGTGCCACTGCGGTTGTATCCATTAATTCTTATTTTTTGTTGTTGTTTCGATTACTTGTTGATTTAATTAAAAACAAATCCAATTTAATTAAATCCCAATCCAAAAATAAAATTAACGTGATAAAATTTCGAAACAAAATTTTCTTTACTTTAACTCCAAGTTAAACATATCTACGTTCTAAAACATATACAGTTAAAGAACTAGCCACACATAAATCAATCATATGATTTAAAGCACATAATTTACAAATTCATATATATACAAAGCCAAAATTGACTCTGATACCACTGTTGGGATTGGCAAGATAAACAACCCTATAGGCAGGGGAATTTAAAACTTTTAGGGCCTCTTACGCAATCTTGCCAGGATACTAAACTAGTTGTATATATATGAATGTATTTAAACGACATTAATTACTAGATCTAAGGAATACATGTCTCCTTCCAAATCCATGTAGGTACCAAAGTCGTTGCTTTTCTCCCTTGGTAGAATCGATCCAAGCCCTGTTGTAGCGCCCCACGATTGCGCCTCTACGAGTTGATACACCATAATATCACTAAATATAATATATCCTAATCGGCTAGAACATAGGATATATTAAGATCTTGGGTTAGAGAACAAGACTGGAACAAAAACGAAATCGAAAAATTCTTCCAAAAGGGAAGAGGTGTTCGGCCGATTTCAATAGCGAGAGGGGAGAGAGAGAATTTTTCTTGACTTGGCTTTTTGGCTTTTTAGTTGTGTGTGTGAGATATGACATCAAGTCTCCTATTTATAGGTATGTCATTAACATAATCCTCCTAGGATTAGGACTCCAAGTCTCCTACATGGGCCATGACCATTTTAATTAAAAGACTAAATCTTCTAGTTAATTCATGGCCCACTCTTTAATTAATTTAATTAGGCTTTATTTAATTTCCAATTAAATAGCCCAATTAATTAATTACTCTCCCAATTAATTAAATTAGACTCTAAGTCTATTTAATTAAATCTTCCTATAAGTAATTAAATCCAACTTATTTAATTAACTCACAAATTAAATTCCAATTTAATTTATAATCTTGATCCAATTCCAATCGGATCACTTTCGCTCTAATAGGGTCGACTCAGTCAATTAAATCGACCCAGTAAATTTACTTGACCCAGTCGACCAAATCGACCCAGCCGATTCAATTACTTAGAACTCAAGTAAGAGTTAATTAAGATAGTTCCAAATCTCTAAGATTCCCATCTTATCCAAAACTCTATGTTTTCCAATATTCCAAATCTTCCAAGATTCTCAAGATTATCCTATTTTGACTAGATTAGTCAACTATGGACGTGCTCAAATCTACCAAGATTTATACCTTATCCAAAACTCCAAGTTTCCTAATCTCACACATCTCCAAGATTTTCAGAGTTTTCAAAATAGGCAGAATTAGAGTCAAACCGGAAATCAACCAGATCGAGGCCAATAGAGGACTGCCACGTGGAGAGCACACGCGCGGCCACGAAGTTCGCGCGTGGGCTGCCTGTAGGAGCCGCTGGTGCGCGTGGTAGCCCGTAGGCTACTGCCACGTGCTGCACGCGCGGCTAGCGTGCTGTTCGCACGCTGTCGTTGGCAGCAGGTCGCGGTGCGCTTCCTCGCACCGCCGCATGCCACTACGGTTTGATCAAATAATTTTTTTTTGTTAATTTGATTACTTGTTGATTTAATTAAAAACAGATCCAATTTAATTCAATCCCAATCCAAAAATAAAATTAACGTGATAAAATTTCGAATGAAAATTTTCTTTACTTTGACTCCAAGTTAAACAAATCTATGTTCTAAAACATACACAGTTAAAGATCTAGCCACACATAAATCAACATATGATTTAAAACACAGAATTTTGAAATTCATATATATAAAATCCAGAGTTGGCTCTGCTACCACAGTTGTGATTCGGCAAGATAAACAGCCCTACGTGCAGGGGAATTTAATACTTTTAGGGCCTCTTACGGAATCTTGCCAGGATACTATACTGGTTATATATATATATATATATATATATATATATATATATATATGAATGTATTTAAACCACATTAATAACTAGATCTATGGTATACATGTTTCCTTGCAAATCCATGTAGGTAGCGAAGTCGTTGCGTTTCTTCCTCGGTAGAATCGATCCAAGCCCTGTTGTAGCGCCTCTACGAGTTGGTACACAACAATATCACGAAATATAATATATCCTTATCAGCTATAACAGAAAATATTTTAAGATCTAGGGTTAGAGAACAAAATTGGAACAAAAACGAAATCGAAAAATTCTTCCAAAAGAAAAAAGGTATTAGGTCGATTTCACTAGCGAGAGGGGAGAGAGAAGTTTTCTTGACTTGGCTTTTTGGCTCTTTAGTTGTGTGTGTTAGATATGACATCAAGTCTCCTATTTATAGATATCTCATTAACCTAATCCTCCTAGGATTAGGACTCCAAGTATCCTACATGGGCCATGACCCTTTTAATTAGAAGACTAAATCTTCAAGTTAATTCATGGCCCACTCTTTAATTAATTTAATTAGACTTTATTTAATTTCAAATTAAATTGCCCAATTAATTAATTACTCTCCCAATTAATTAAATTAGACTCTAAGTCTATTTAATTAAATCTTCCTATAATTAATTAAATCCAACTTATTTAATTAACTCACAAATTAAATTCCAATTAAATTTATAATCTTGATCCAATTCCAATCGGATCACTTTCGCTCTAATAGGGTAAAGTCAGTCAATTAAATCGACCCAGTATATTTAGTTGACCCAGTCGACCCAATCGACCCAGTCTATTAAATTACTTAGTACTCAAGTAAGAGTTAATTAGGATAGTTCCAAATCTCTAAGATTCCTATCTTATCCAAAACTCTAAGTTTTCCAATATTCCAAATCTTCCAAGATTCTCAAGATTATCCTATTTTGACTAAATTAGTCAACTATGGTAGTACTCAAATCTACCAAGATTTCTACTTTATCCAAAACTCCAAGTTTTCTAATCTCACACATCTCGTAGATTTTCAGAATTTTCAAAATAGGCAGAATTAGAGTCAAACCGAAAATCAAACAGATCGAGGCCAATAGAGGACTGCCACGTCTAGAGCACACGCGCGGCCACGAAGTCCCATGTGGGCTGCCTGTAAAGTCGCTGGTGTGCGTGGTAGCCCATAGGCTACTGCCATGTGCGGCACGCACGGCCAACGTGTTGTTCGCACGCTGTCGTGGGCAGCAGCTCGCGGTGAGCTGACTCGCACCGCCGCGTGCCACTGCGGATGGATCTAATAATTTTTTTTTGTTATTTTGATTACTTGTTGATTTAATTAAAAACAGAACCAATTTAATTCAATCCCAATCCAAAAATAAAATTAATGTGATAAAATTTCGAATCAAAATTTTCTTTACTTTAACTCCAAGTTAAACAGATCTACGTTCTAAAACATACATAGTTAAAGAACTAGCCACACACAAACCAAACATATGATTTAAAACACAGAATTTAGAAATTCATATATATACAAAGCCAGAGTTGGCTCCGATACCACTGTTGGGATTCGGCAAGATAAACAACCCTAAATGCAGGGGAATTTAAAATTTTAGGGCCTCTTACGAGATCTTGCCAGAATACTAAACTTGTTATATATATATGAATGTACTTAAACAACATTAATAACTAGATCTATGGTATACCTATCTCCTTGCAAATCCAAGTAGGTAGCAAAGTCGTAGCGTTTCTCCCTCGGTAGAATCGATCCAAGCCCTGTTGTAGCGCCTCTACGAGTTGATACACAAGAACATCATGAAATATAATATATCCTAATCGGCTATAACAAGATTGGAATAAAAACGAAATCAAAAAATTCTTCCAAAAGGGAAGTGGTGTTCGGCCGATTTCACTAGGGAGAGGGGAGATATAATTTTTCTTGACATAGCTTTTTGGATCTTAAGTTGTGTGTGAGATATGACATTAAGTCTCCTATTTATAGTTATCTCATTAACCTAATCCTCCTAGGATTAGGACTCCAAGTATCCTACATGGGCCATGACCCTTTTAATTAGAAGACTAAATCTTCTAGTTAATTCTTTTTATTTTTGAGATGGTAAATGCATTGTTACATCATAAATCGAAACTATTACAACAATATAAAAGTAAACTAATTACTAGTATTAAACTAGAGAAAGGCTAGTATGAAACTAGAAAATTACCCACATTCGTGGGAGTTGAACCCATGACCTTTTAATCATGGAGCCTCATCCTTAACCACTGGGCTAAGACCTCATCGGCATCTTCTAGTTAATTCATGGCCACTATTTAATTAATTTAATTAGGCTTTATTTAATTTCCAATTAAATTGCCCAATTAATTAATTACTCTCCCAATTAGTTAAATTAAACTCTAAGTCTATTTAATTAAATCTTCCTATAATTAATTAAATTCAACTTATTTAATTAACTCACAAATTAAATTATAATTTAATTTATAATCTTGATCCAATTCCAATCGGATGACTTTCGCTCCAATAGGGTCAACTCAGTCAATTAAATCGGCCCAGTAAATTTAGTTGACCCAGTTGACCCAATCGACCCAGTCGATTCAATTACTTAGAACTCAAGTAAGAGTTAATTAAGATAGTTCCAAATCTCTAAGATTCCTATTTTATCCAAAACTCAAAGTTTTCCAATATTTCAAATCTTCCAAGATTCTCAAGATTATCCTATTTTGACTAAATTAGTCAACTATGGTAGTACTCAAATCTACCAAGATTTCTACCTTATCCAAAACTCCAAGTTTCCTAAACTCACTCATCTCCAAGATTTTCAGAATTTTCAAAATAGGCAGAATTTGAGTCAAACCGGAAATCAACCAGATCGAGGCCAATAGAGGACCGCTACGTCTAGAGAACCAGCGCGGCCACGAAGTCCCATGTGGGCTGCCTGTAGATCCACTGGTGCACGTGGTAGCCCGTAGGCTACTGCCATGTGCTGCACGCGCGGCCTGCGTGCTGTTCGCACGCAGTCGTTGGCAGCAGCTCGCGGTGCGCTGACTCGCACGGCCGCGTTCCACTGCAGTTGGATCTAATAATTTTTTTTTTGTTATTTTGATTACTTGTTGATTTAATTAAAAACAAATTTAATTTAATTCAATCCCAATCCAAAAATTAAATTAATGTGATAAAATTTCGAATCAAAATTTTCTTTACTTTAACTCCAAATTAAACAGATCTACGTTCTAAAACATACACAGTTAAAGAACTAGCCACACATAAATCAAACATATGATTTAAAACAAAGAATTTAGAAATTCATATATATACAAAGCCAGAGTTGGCTCTGATACCACTGTTGGGATTCGGCAAGATAAACAACCCTACATGCAGGGGAATTTAAAATTTTAGGGCCTCTTACGGGATCTTGCCAGGATACTAAACTGGTTATATATATATATATGAATGTATTTAAACGACATTAGTAACTAGATCTACGGTATACCTTTCTCCTTGCAAATCCAAGTAGGTAGCAAAGTCGTTGCGTTTCTCCCTCGGTAGAATCGATCCAAGCCCTGTTGTAGCGCCTCTACGAGTTGATACACAACAATATCACGAAATATAATATATCCTAATCGGCTATAACATAGGATATATTAAGATCTAGGGTTAGAGAACAAGATTGGAACAAAAACGAAATCGAAAAATTCTTCCAAAAGGGAAGAGGTGTTCGGCCGATTTCACTAGGGAGAGGGGAGAGAGAATTTTTCTTGACTTAGCTTTTAGGCTCTTAAGTTGTGTGTGAGATATGACATTAAGTCTCTTATTTATAGGTATCTCATTAACCTAATCCTCCTAGAATTAGGACTCCAAGTCTCCTACATGGGCCATGACCCTTTTAATTAGAAGACTAAGTCTTCCAGTTAATTCATGGCCCACTTGTTAATTAATTTAATTAGGCTTTACCTAATTTCCAATTAAATAGCCGAATTAATTAATTATTGTCCCAATTAATTAAATTAGACTCTAAGTCTATTTAATTAAATCTTCCTATAATTAATTAAATCCAACTTAATTAATTAACTCACAAATTAAATTCCAATTTAATTTTTAATCTTGATCCAATTTCAATCGGATCACTTTCGCTCCAATTGGGTCGACCCAGTAAATTAAATAGACCCAGTAAATTTACTTGACCAAGTCGACCCAATCAACCCAGTCGATTCAATTACTTAAAACTCAAGTAAGAGTTAATTAAGATAGTTCCATATCTCTAAGATTCCTATCTTATCCAAAACTCTATGTTTTCCAATATTCCAAATCTTCCAAGATTCTCAAGATTATCCTATTTTGACTAGATTAGTTAACTATGGTAGTACTCAAATCTACCAAGATTTCTACCTTATCCAAAACTCCAAGTTTCCTAATATCACATATCTCCAAGATTTTCAGAATTTTCAAACTAGGCAGAATTAGAGTCAAACCGAAAATCAACCAGATCGATGCCAATAGAGGACTGCCACGTAGACAGCACACGCGCTGCCATGAAGTCCGCGCGTGGGCTTCCCGTAGCAGCCGCTGGTGCGCATGGTAGCCCATAGGCTAGTGCCGTGTGCTGCACGCACGGCCAGCGTGTTGTCCGCACGCTGTCGTGGGCTGCAGCTCGCTGTGCGCTGCCTCGCACCGCCGCGTGCCACTTAGGTTGGATCCAATAATTTTTTTTTTGTTGTTTAGATTACTAGTTGATTTAATTAAAAACAGATCCAATTTAATTCAATCCCAATCCAAAAATAAAATTAACTTGATAAAATTTTGAATCAAAATTTTCTTTACTTTAACTCCGAGTCAAACAGATCTACGTTTTAAAATATATACAGTTAAAGAACTAGACACACATAAATCAAACATATGATTTAAAACACAGAATTTACAAATATCTATATATATATATATATATATATATATATAAAGTCAGAGTTGTCTCTACTACCACTGTTGGGATTCGGCAAGATAAACAGCCCTATAGGCAGGGGAATTTAAAACTTTTAGGCCCTCTTACGGAATCTTGCCAGGATACTAAATTGGTTGTATATATATGAATGTATTTTAACGACATTAATAACTAGATCTAAGGTATACTTGTCTCCTTGCAAATCCAAGTAGGTAGCAAAGTCGTTAGGTTTCTCTCTCGGCAGAATCGATCCAAGCCCTGTTGTAGCGCCTCTACGAGTTGATACACCACAATATCACGAAATATAATATATCATAATCGGCTAGAACATAGAATATATTTAGATCTAGGGTTAGAAAACAAGATTGGAACAAAAATGAAATCGAAAAATTCTTCCAAAAGGGAAGAGGTGTTCTGTTGATTTCAGTTGGGAGGGGGCAGAGAGAATTTTTCTTGACTTGGCTTTTTGGTTCTTAAGTTGTGTGTTTCAGATATGACATCAAGTTTCATATTTATAGGTGATGGGGGCTATTTCGCACCCTACTTACTACTCGAATCGAACGAAGAAGATAAGATCGATTCGGCCAATCCTAACAGATCGGGATCATCTTGCAGACCCGGCCAAGTGCAGCTCGCTCCGATATAAGATTATATTCCGGACTCAAAAAGGATGTTTGGGCCGAGTCCTATTAGGACTATGTTTCCTTGTAACTACTAGGTTTAGCTTTATATAAATACCTAGTAGTTCATTGTATTAAGACAACTACGAAATTGCTGAACTCTAAGAATACAGGATTCAACACTGCTTACAACATCACAACTCAATAATATTCAATATTATTACTGAGCTTTTTACCTTCATATCGGTGTGTTTCTTAGCTTTGTTTGTGGTTTTACTTCTTGTTCTTGAATATTGCTTTTCTTTGTAACCGATCCATCCGGAATAAAGTAACAGAGCCCTAAATAATATATATAAGTATCGAAAACCCCCGATATCTCAAATTCACTGATAATTGAATAACCTAACGAAATCCGGTTAAATCAGTTGGCGCCCACCGAGGGGCTACGTTAATTATTCGATCGACACATGGCTCGCCCGAGGAAAAGCGCTCGCATTGGAGCGAGAAGTAATACAACCACCGGCCACAACACATCCGAAGATCCACAAGACAACAACGATAACAACATTCCCAACACCAATGAAAATCTCCCAGATACCCGTTCCCGTCAGCAGGAACACCAAGGAGGTCTTACCGGTGCAATACAAGAAGAACCGGAAGTCCCCGAAATACCTGTTCCTCTCCCAGGCGCTCAGGAAAAACTGAGACAAATAGCAATGCTCTTCAAATCACTCTCTCCCGAAGAATTGCTAGTTTTAGACCAAATTCCTCGAAACGCTGCGGCTCCCAGGACAACTCCTGCACCAGGAATGCCAGGGCCAAACAAACAAACCTCTCAACAAGCGGACAGCCCAGCAAGTGAGCGACGCTCGTTACGCAGCCCACAGCAGGACAATTCTAAACCCTCCGATAACCGTCCCCGAAGAAAACCAGGTCGAAGAAGGCCACAGGCGGATCGCAGCGGATCGAAGGAACGAACAATAATCCCTATCGAGGATGATATAGATGATGCTATCCCAGATCGACCACGAGCGACTCGATTCTCTGAAAGAGAAATCGAGAGAATAGTACAAGAACGACTGGAGCAACGCCTACGATCTGTTCAAAACCCGTGGACCCGAACCGCAGAACTCCAGTAGAGCCTTGCAGTATGTTCTCCCTTCTGCAGAGAAATAAAAGAAGCGCAATCCATTGGACAGGTCCCGGGTAGACTACCCCGATATGACGGAACCACCGACCCGGATGATTATATTTTTAGCTTCACTAACATAATGAATTTATATGCCCACTCTGCCGAATTCACCGCCAAGTTAATGGTGACCACATTCGAGGGCCTAGCGTTGGATTGGTTCGCAAAACAACCTGCCAACTCCATATTCAGTTTCCGGGAATTATGCAATAAATTGACGCAGCAGTTTGCCAGTCAGAAGAGGCAAAAACTCCCGATGAGCTACCTAGGAACCATACATCAACAAGAAGGAGAATCCTTAAGAAACTGGTTGGCCAGATTCAACGTAGAATTACTCAAAATCGATTCTCCAAATATTGATTACATAATTTCTATCCTCTTCGATCTCACTAAAAACAGGCAGTTCGGAAATGCCCTCAGTCGAAAACAACCAAGGACGTTCGCCGACATCATGAGCTTGGCGTCTAAGTATATGACCCAAGAAGAGATGAATTCCTTTAAGGATAAAAACAAAAATAAATTCACAGCTTCAGGCTCCAAGCGGCATGATAAGATTCCTGTTCAAAGACCCTTAGACTATGAGCGATCTTCCAGGAGAGGTAACGTTTTCCAGCGACTGGAATACAGCAAAGCCGATCAAGAAAGACAACCTAATTACTACCAAAGACCAAGAAACCCTGAGCAACCAATCAGAAGCAGGGTGAATCAAGTAGAACACCCAAGGTTAAATGCTCCAATGGAAGAAATATTGGAAGTCCTAGAAAGAAATAACTGGATTCCCGAGGCAAGGAAAATCGCTCAGCCCAGACCGGGGTCTAGAAACTATGATCAATACTGTAAGTACCACAGGGCACATGGGCATCTAACGGAAAATTGTTTTCACCTTAAGAGAGAAGTCGAAAAACTGATCGAGCAGGGAAAACTAGACGAATACAGAGACCAAGATAATCGCAAAAGGGAAAGAAGTAGAAGCCCTCGGAACGGTAATCGAAGGAGAAGTTCTCGACGAAGGTCGCCTGAACGTCGACCTACTCAAGAGTTAAATCAGGACCAGATCAATGGGACTATCCATACAATATCCGGGGGGCCCGCGGGTGGAGATAGTCGTAATGCACGACGAAGAACCGCCCGATCCATAATTCGAAATTCTAAATATCCAAAAGAAATATGGACTCTCGAAAACAGGCCGACAAATCACCAGCCGATCAGCTTCAACGAAGGCGAAGTACCTAAAAACATCATTTGGGACACAAAAGAGGATAACCCCGATTTTCCTATGGTAGTATCATTAGAGATAGCGAATTATAATGTAAAAAGAATCCTAATCGATAACGGAAGCTCAGCAAATATCATCTCCCGAGAGGTTTTAGCCCAAATGAACTTGGGACAAATAAACCTACAAAAAGTAGCTACACCATTAGTAGGCTTTGGAGGGTCCGAGATTATCCCCAGCGGAACAATATCTTTAAGTGTGTCACTTGGAAAGAAACCACTTAGGACAGTGAAGTTAGTAAAATTCCTGGTAGTGGAAACACCCTTCGCTTATAACGCTATACTAGGGCGACCAGCCCTTAACCTTTTCCGAGCCGTAGTCTCTACCTATCATCAGAAGATAAAGTTTCCGACCGATATGGGCATCGGAGAAATAACGAACGACCACTGTATGGCGTGGAACTGCTACAGCACATCGTTAACTTTGAAAGAACACCCTAAGTCAATTACTCCGAGCAAGAGAAAGATCGAAGACGATCTCATTAGAAATGAGGTTGAAATTCCTATTACTGATCGGTTAGATAAAAAGGGGAAAGAACCGCTAGACTTATCCTTGAAACCCCCAGAACATAAAGATATAATTCTAGTAAAAGGCGACTCGTCCAAAACGACAAGAATAGGTACAGAATTGAGCAAAGAAGGAGAAATAATGTTAATCGAATTCCTAAGAAAGAATGTCGACGTCTTCGCCTAGAGCGCGAATGAAATTGAAGGAATTGATCCTCGGATAATCAAGCATACCCTAAAAATCGACCCTTCGGCGAAACCCGCCAAACAGAAGAAAAGAAATCATGGACCAGTAAAAGATAGAATTATCAAAGCCGAAGTAGAGAGACTGCTCGAAGCAAAACAAATCCGAGAAATACATTTCTCAGAATGGCTATGTAATGTTGTACTAGTAGCAAAAGGGGATAAAAAGGACAACAAATGGAGAATGTGTAATGATTTCACCGACCTTAACAAGTTATGTCCACGCGACCCATACCCTCTCCCAAGGATTGACTTATTGGTCGACTCGACTGCTGGCTTCGCGATATTCAGCATGATGGACGCCTTCCAAGGATTTTACCAAATATACATGGACGAGCGGGATCAAGAGAAGACCGCGTTCATAACCGAACAGGGAGTATACTGTTTTATTGTAATGCCATTCGGATTGAGGAATGCCGGCGCTACCTACCAAAGGTTAGTAAACTTAATGTTCAAGGAATTAATCGGAGAAATAATGGAAGTCTATGTAGACGACATGTTAGTCAAAAGTATGAATGAAGCAGATCACATAAAACATCTAGATCGATGTTTCCAAATCTTAAGAAAATACCGTATGAAGTTGAACCCTGCAAAATGCACCTTCGGTGTTAAGTCAGGAAAATTTTTAGGATACTTGGTACACCAGCGAGGTATAGAGGCCAACCTAGAAAAAATTCGAGCCATAACTGAAATGAAACCTCCCAAGACCATCTCTCAAGTACAAAGCTTAGTTGGGAAAATCGTAGCATTGAACAGATTCATATCAAAATCTGCGGACAGAAGCTTGCCCTTTTTCCAAACACTTCGAAAAGCGAAAAAATTCGCTTGGACCGAAGAATGTGAACGAGCCTTCGAACAACTCAAAGAATATTTGACAACGCCTCCGATGTTAGCTAAACCGACGGAAGGGGAACCGTTGTACATCTACATCTCCATCTCTGATACGGCCATTAGTTCAGTACTAATTAAGATAGAGGGCTCCGAGCATAAGCCCGTCTATTATCTTAGCAAATTATTACAAGGGGCGGAGAAGAATTACTTGGAAATAGAAAAATTCACGCTGGCCTTACTAGTGGCCGCACGAAAACTCCGACCCTACTTCTTAACTTACAAAATCATCGTTTTGACGAATCAGCCGCTAAGGCAAGTTCTAGCAAAACCAGAAGCGTCCGGAAGATTGATCAAATGGGCCATCGAACTCAGCCAGTTCGAAGTAGACTACAAACCAAGGATTGCCATCAAAGCCCAAGTGTTAGCCGATTTTATATTAGAAACACCAACACAGGTTACTGAATCATCGAGCAGCCTCAACGATGATGTCTTGATCATAGAAGATCAAACTTGGTTAATGCATGTCGATGGTGCTTCATGCCGAGAAGGGGGAGGCGCCGGAATCAACTTCACCGGACCGAATAAGGAAGATTTGAATTACGCGATAACATTGGACTTCGTTGTAACGAACAACGAAGCTGAATATGAAGCGTTAATCGCAGGAATGGAAATGGCGATCAAAGCTAACATAAAAAGGCTTAAAGTGTTAACCGACTCAGAGTTAGTACAAAGACAAATAAGAGGCCTATACGAAGCTAAGGAATTCAATATGGTAAAATACCTCGCCAAAGTACACTACAAGAAAAAACAGTGTTTTCCGACGGGATTTCCGACGGAATTTCTGGCAAAATCCGTCGGAAAACCGGTTTTCCGATGGATTTTGGCCGTCGGAAATTGCGTCGGAAAAACAGCCGTAGGAAATTTTTCTTACGGATTTTCCGACGGAGGTCTCCGACGGGCCTAACCGTCGGTACATCTGTCGAAAATTTTTCCGACGGGAACTATTTCCGACGGGTAATCCAACAGAAGTTCCGTCACAACCAATTCCTTTTTTTTTCTTTTTTTTTTTTGAAAAAAAATTTCCGACGGGAAGTACCGTCGGAACTTTATTTTTTTTTTATGTTTTAATTCTCCGACGGTAAGACCCGTCGGAAATTTTATTTCTTTTTTTTATTTTTTTTTTAATTTCCGACGGCCACGCCCGTCGGAAATTTAATTTCTTTTCTATTTTTTTTTTCCGATGGCCTTACCCGTCGGAACTTTAATTTCTTTTTGAT